>CM051525.1:2814005-7614005 GCA_028017165.1 Herpetospermum pedunculosum | reverse complement strand
CTTTTAAACCATTTAACCCCTGCATTACGTCTTGTTCCTTAAGTACCAATGACCCCTCTAATAAACAATAGATCTGTGGTCCAACCAACAAATCAATTAACTCTCTCAACTCATGAGAGTGTGCGCACTAATTGTTCAAGCCTCGGAGTCAGCTATTAAGGGAACAACCTACCTACTACCTTGATGAACGGGTTAGGAGTGAACTTCAATCTTTATGTACTATGTCACCAACTACCTATTCGACTTTATCCCTAAGATGTTAGGCTTATTGAGTCGGCGCTTATGGGCCACTCTCACCCGTGCAAGTCAAAGGATACTTTCGAATAAGCAGGAGTTCATAGCGAGCTCAAGATTGAGATCGAGTTACCTAGGCCATCAAATGAAAATGTCGTTCTCATAAGTAAACGGTGTTATAAAGAGAGAGCGACATATTTTGGGGTTCGATCTTATGCAAACTCTTTGCACAGGACGCCCTCACTCGCACATCTCCATGTGAAACAATTTAGATCACATTGTTTTGTACAATACAGAGTGAGTCGCATCCAATAGTATTACCAGGATAAGGTACCTAGTCTTATCTGTATACTATAGACCATTTTGACTGTGTACTTGAGCCTGATCCACAATCATGTCATACATGAAGCTTAGGTACTCGTATTCAGGCAAAGGGTTTGGTCATTGGTATAGGTTAACTTAAACACGTTTCACTTTATTCCAGTAAACTCTTTTACTGAATAAAACGAATAACTCTTTATTCTAAATAGAATATTTACAAACATAACAGTTTTCAAACCACGAGTTTTAGGACATAAAACCCAATAGGTTTATCACTCCCAGGCCTGCGGAAATTACAGTCGCCGCTCGACAATGTTGGTGGGCCGTCATTTCCTCTAGTTGCTCTCAGTTTGACAGTCTACCTCTCCTTCTCCTCTCGAGAACTTGATAGTATTTTTAGAAAAATAATAATGATATAGCCAAGCTCATTTTTCTCTTCAGAAATTGTAGTATTTATAGGTAAAGGGATCTCAAGTGTGGCCTTCAAGCGCTAAAGACAAAGTTACTTTTGGGCAGAGGTATCACACGCGTGAGCGTCGTTGACTTCTAACTTGGTCTGCTCTGTCTGCACAATGCCTGCTCAACGATTTCTTGGAGAGGAAAATGACATATTCTTGGGTAAAGATTCCCTAACGTTGTAGTAGGCTCATGTTGTGGCTTATTTTTCTGAGAAATGAGCTTTAATCAAATTCTAGAGCAATAATGGGAAAATTAGACAAATATTCAATCAAAATACGATAAAGGTTTAAAATTATATAAAGTTGGCGTTTGTTCACACGAGATTTCGACGAAAAGAAAATTTGACACGTGTAAATTAACTTTGATTTGTATTGAATTTGTATGTATCAGTGCGTAGTGGACTACAATTTCTAATGTTTGATCCTCTGATTCTTTCTCTCTCAAATGTGATTGTGTCTCGAGGGCTTTACAACTTGTTCTCGATGTTAGACTTGTTTCGAGGGCTTTCCAGCTTATTCTTGATGTTGGATTTGTTTCGAGGGATTTGCAGCTTGTTCTCGATGTTGGATTTGACTTGAGGGCTTCGCAGTTGGTTCTCGAGGTTGAATCTTTAGCTTCTCGAAGAGGTGAAGTCTTCAAGTGTGGAGTGTTAAGTCTTCAAGTGCGGAGTGTTACATCTTCCAAGGATTCAAGGAGTCTTCGTAGCTTGTGAATTCTCTCTAAGCCTTAGGAGTAGCAATTTTCCGAACCCTGCAAATTGAGAATGAGCTCTGTATTTATAGAGTTCTCATTGGAACATAATGGGCTTTTGGGCCGAGTCATATGGGTTTGGGCTTTGGGCTAAGTTGCCATTTAAATGGCTATCTGGGCCAATTTAATTTTTTAGCCCAATTGGAATATGACAAAATTTGATCGGTAGTCTTCAAGTGTGGAGTGTTCAGTCTTCCAAGGATTCAAGGAGTCTTCGTAGCTTGTGAATTCTCTCTGAGCTCTTACGAGTAGTAATTTTATGAACCTTGCAAATGAAAGATGAGCTCTGTATTTATAGAGTTCTCATGGGAACATAGTGGGCTTGGGTCCAGTCATATAGGTTTGGGCTTTGGGCTAAGTTGCCATTTAAAATCGTTTTTTGGGGCAATTTAATTTTTGAGCCCAATTGGAATATGAGAAAATTTGATTGGTTACGTTTATTTGATCAAACGACCATGATGAAGACACGTGACATTTTCTTGAGGCTCCCCAAATTTGTCTTCCAATTTAATTTGAGACACTTGTCGATTTGAGATTTCTCCCAGATGTAAGTTATTCATTCGCTTTGTGAATAATGACGTGGCAACCGCTAATTGGTCGAAATTTCTCGGTCAAGAAATTTCAATTTTTCGAGATTTAAGCACAAGTATGTGTGGGTGAGTCTTGGAAAAGTTAAATTTTGAAATTGAAATGTAGGACATTCCTTGTTTCGACTCCGACTTGACATTTCAATTTTATCGAAATATGAAATTTGGTTCATATATCATTTATTTGACAACTATTTCTATGCCATCGATCAAAATATGACTTTGATCTTGCTTTCTTGTTGAAGAAGGGGAAGCTTCGCGCCGCTGTCGTCGAAAGGAGAAGAACCCGAGAGATTATCGCCGTCGCCGCTGCCTTTTGTCTTGTGGTGGTAGTCGCCGGCCAGATCTTAAAGAAAGAGAAGAAAATTGTTCGGGTTAAGTCCGATTTCTTCTCTTTTTGAACACCAAAGGTTGTATCTCTTTCATCTTGCTTTCTTGTTGTTTCTTTGAATGATCTTTCTTGAATGCTTTGTAATTACTCATTCTTGTATTTGATAACCTCTAATAAAAGTGGCTAGCAACGATCTTAAAAGATCTTTGCAAAGTGGAGTAGGTCCGTTAAGACCGACCCACTATAAATCGATTGTGTCAATTTCTCAATTCTTTTATTTCTATTCTTTAACATTTTGTCCAACATCTTATTTCTGAATGTAATGTTTGTTATTTTTATTTCATTATAAAAAGATTAAATTTGATATCGATGTGCTTCTTTCATTATTATTCTGAACACGGACAATCCAACAAAAATTAATTGATTTGTGTGTGTTTTTTTTATTCCAAAAACTATTATTTTCTTATATTTAATTTTTTATGATAATGTGATAACTATGAATAATAATAAGAATTATATTATAAATGATAAATATTCATAAGTTGTATTTATATATATATTTGTAAATCAGGTTGGGGTGGACATCGAGATTAATTATTTTAATTTTATTGATAACCGATACAAATACCTTTGTCAAAATGAGCAAAAATTAGCATAAAGTCGAACCAATGACCATGAGGTTAGAGGTTCGATCCTCACCCGCATTAAATTAAATATATTTACAAAAACATATATATATATATATATATATATATATATATATAGGGAAAATCTATTTTATACCTCTAATCTTTATGGTTTGTATGAATTGAAACCTAGTACTTTACAACTATATATATTTAAACCCTAGAAATTACCCTAGAACTTGGTAAGTGAAACAATTTTAATAATTTAGTTATTTATAACTATTCTTCCTTGATTCTATACGGAAAAGTACTAAAAATAAAAGGAAATATGTGACGTATTTTTTGCTAAAGCAAACCAATTTATATTGGTGAAAATTTGTGAAAAGTTGTTGCTATCAATTTGTTCATTTTATCTACGTTAGACCCCCCATTTAACAAAAATATTATAAAAGTGTTTCAATAATATTATTAGTCAGTTTTAAAATTAAATTCTTATACACAGTCCAGTTGGATTATTTTATGAAATCTGCAACCTCTCGATGGAATCATTAAAGGATAGATTGTAATGCCCGCGTTTTCAGATAAGACTGACTTTAACATTTTGAAGTTTAATTAGGATTTAATCAATCTATATGTATTTAGTTGTTCCAGATATTATTTGAGTAAAATTAGATTTAAGCATGTTATGATAATTTTTTTTGGGGACTCGAACCTCAGACCGCATGGTCGAGGGCACATATTTATGTCAGATAAGTATGACAACGAGATTGAGATAATTAAAACATGAAATTTTGGATGAAATATTTTGAATCAAGTCTCAAGTTCCTAGTTTTGAGGATTTAGTATCTCTTTGGGTTTTGATTGAGTTTTAATAGCTAAAAGTTGGTCAGCTTTTTCAAATTTTTTTGCCAAATTTGTTTTAGATTTCAAAATTTGACAAAAGAAAAAGAAAAAAAAAGAAATTGAGTGGGTTTTTGATTTAAGTGGTTTTTGATTTAGTTTTGAGCAGAGTTCTTTTTCTGGATTCTTCTTTTTTTTATTTTTTTTTATTTTTTCATTTTTTTTCCTTTCTTTGTTAGTTAAGCTTCAGCCCCACCGCTCACTATTTTTTTTTTATTCTTCTTTGATTCCTCTCTCTCATTCCATCTCCAGCCATGATTTTTCGTTCGTAACCACAGACTCAACTAGGAGAGGAAGGCTCAACAACGTCCATTGAAAAGCTTCAGACGACGGTGCTCCAATGGTGGCAGAATGAATTCAAGCAGCGTTTTAATGCATGTGCAACGCCAGTCAAGACCGGTTGATGTTTGATTTTTGATGCGAGCTTGTCGAGTACCGTCAAATTCAATTCATAATTACCGATCCACGGCTTGTAGTAAACTACAGCGGAGTGGGTCGAACTCAGGGAACCAAAATTTAAATTCTCTAAATTAAACTTTATGTAAAAATAATAAATGGGAGGTTTTTGAATTGCATATTAATCTACTAAATTTAAATAACAATTAAAGATAAAGATTAAAGAATTAAAGAAATAAACAAGAGATTACCTTGTTGATTAAGAGATTGTCGGGACTTAATGAATTTTGCTCATCGATTACTCCTATAAAAATACAATTTCTTAATTTAAAAGCCTAATCGACTTAACTGGAACAACCATGAAAAGTCTCTAAGGTCCTCTTATGTAATTAATCCGACAGAGCATCGTAATTAACTCTAAACTAACCAATTAGCTGGACACGATAGCGTTCCATGCTAACTAGCTAGCAGCTCTAAGCACATGGATTGATTAGAATGTTAATTAAATTGATCAGATTCAATTAAACATTTTTATATTCCTAAGGTCTGTTATACGCACCATGTTAACTATGAAAAAACCATAATATTAACACTAGTCATAACCTGACCCATCTTGCTACTACAATTAAGCATGCAATTTATGACAATTATGGATCACAAATTACAAACATAGCATACATGAACAATTAATATTTAATTGATCAAGCTGTCACATTAACCAATATTAAATGCACATTAAATAAACAAAGTATAGAAAACAATTAATCAAGAAATTAGATTGCAATTTAATACCAAAATTCTCACATAAACATTAAGCCCGACAAACCTCTAAATCAGGAGTACAAGCTTAGCCGAACATAAAAATAAATAAAAAACTCTAAACGGAGGGAAAGGGAGAGAATGACGATGATGTGTGTTGGTGTAAGGTGTATTTTACAATCAATACAAACTCTCCTTTTATACTTGAAGAAAGAGAAAAATTGCTAAAAAAAAATAAATAAAATTTTTGGTCAAAACACGTGAGTTGATGTTGAAGTAAAAATAAAAGAAATAATTATATTCTTCAGACATTGGACTTTGGATCAAAGAATAACATAATAAACCTTTCACCACCTTACCAAACTTCCAACTTTGAATATTAAATGATTTTTATCTTTATGGTATCTATTGCGGCTCGGTTTGTTGATATTATACTATAAAACTCCTCTTTTGAGTTCTGGAAGCTCTTTGTTTATGAGTTTGTGGCAAAATGTAAGTGATTGTGTAAGTGATCCTACAGCTGGAACGTCGTATGTTGTAGTTAAATAGGTTGTATACGTGTGCTGGTAGTTGAATAGGATGTATATATGTGTTGTACAATGTAGGATAGTGAACGATGTGTGATTATGTTGGATGAATGTCATGCTTTGTTTATGGATGGGATATAAAGGAAAAATAGAGATTGACATGCATGTAGGTGTGATGGATTTATTGTTTAAATGTCAATGAAAAGGTAGATTATTTGCTTTTGTAAAATTGCACTCAAATGAGAACGCATGTTAAATTTTAAAGTTTATGGATGTGAGAAGATTGTGGATGTTGTTTAATGGAATGTTGAGAAAACGTTTTGGTGACAGAATGACTCTAAATACTTGTGAATGTCCATTTCTTGAGTTTGGGAATGGTCTGCAGTTTTTCTATGCCTCGAAGAGTTGTTCATCTCGTCGTCTGTTCTGGTCGCATGGTTGTTCCCTATGGTACCTCATTCATTTGTATGTTGCATAAATAAATGGTTATGTTTTCGAAGGTCGTGGCAATTATCTTCCTCTATGTATTGATGTACATCTACAAGGGAAAATGAAGGGCTTGTGCGCCAGGGGCTCGATTCTGCTGACGGAATGTTGGTTGGCTCGCTGTCTGTGTTGAAATTTTGGTGCGATATGCTATTGCATGTATGACTTGCGATGAAAAATTATAAAGCATGCAATGGTTTACGATAATTTACAGAACGTGGTAGTGCATGTGCACAGTAACATGTCAGTCAAGTAATAAACTGGAATACATGTAATTCAAGACCCAACCCAAAGGAATAAGCGGTAGTGCAAGTACAAACTAACATGTCAAACTTTACGAACATGGATCAGATGTGGTAACAATGTAAATAAAAGTGGTTTATTGGTTGATCATGCGGTGAAGGAAATAATCAATGTAAAATTGCAAGGAAATAAAGTCTCTTCAAGGCTATGCCTATCATGACACTCTAATGATGGATTAGGTTTATGCTTTTGGTATGATTTTCTCTACTAGTCTAGCTATATCTAAGCAAGACAAGGTCGGTCAATGGTTCCTTACGGTTCCGTATTGCACGGGGTTGGGTAGTAGCTTAACGCTACCACCTCTTAAGCGTTACTCCTCCACCTTTCTCTTTTGCCCATGAGCGATTGCATGAAATATTATCCTTCCACACATAGATCCACATATTTCAAAGATCAATCAAGATATCTCATAGCTAAAAAATAGAGTTATTATTTACTCCCTAATTATGGCTAAAAGTCGTGCTTAATGTTGTTTAATTGCCTCTGTTTTAGGTATTTCACGGTTAGGGAGCTCGAGGAGTTCAAGAACCTGTTTCAGTGGAAAGAAAGGTGTTTTAGAAGCTTCGGGAAGCAACTACGCGAAGAAAAGAAGCTAAGGACCAAAGTTTCACTTTTGGTCTAGCGTCTCGACGCTGCTACCTCAGATTTGAAGAAAAACCCAAGAGCAGCGTTCAGACGCCGCTGAACGTTTTCCCAGCGTTTCGTCGCAGGCCATAGCGTATCGAAGCTCAGAACGCGCGCGCTGGAAATTTTGTCTGTAGCGTTGCGATGCTACCTATTACAAAAGCTTTCTTCTCTAATTTTAAGGTCACTTCTTCATTCTTCCATTGTTGTAAACTCCGATTTTGGGAGCTCAAACTCCATTTTCTCCACTCTTTGCTATATAGAAGCTAAAACCATTGTGGTTTGGCTTTATTTTCACAACGAGGACCTAAGGTAAGTGCTCTAATTTGAGGTTATGGATTTTATCTTGATGCTAAGTGAGGGTTTATGTTAATTTCTAGCTTAGAATTGATTATCTCTTGCATCTTCTACCTGTATTAAGAACGAATAACATTCCTTTCTAATTGGGAGTGACGTCTTTGATTGTTACGCAAGTTAGTGGATTAGCATTAATTTGTGATTAGTTTTAATGCAAGTAGGGAGGGTTTGATCATGGCTAATTAACTCGAGTCTGAAGGGAATGAACTCTTCATTCCCCGCAGCGGAAGCAATTAGAATCGATCTTTTGTTTTGTTTAGAATTAAACTAAAAAATAAGTTAAGCATATGTATTACCTTTGATGAACAATCATCTTCTTGTGTTCCTCTTTCCACGAGATCTTCCTCGCTATGACTCGAAAACGGGATCAAGACTTGTGGGAGCTTTTTGAAAGAATGAGAGAACAATTCTCTGCAGAAGGTGAATAGTGTTTTTGGCCAACCTTTTGGCTAAACCTAAATGTCTTATTTATAATAAGGCTTTTAGGAATTAATTTTATTTTATAAAATACATTTTAA
Organism: Herpetospermum pedunculosum; assembly: GCA_028017165.1. NCBI lineage: Eukaryota > Viridiplantae > Streptophyta > Magnoliopsida > Cucurbitales > Cucurbitaceae > Herpetospermum > Herpetospermum pedunculosum. The sequence continues at coordinate 7,605,827 of CM051525.1, read as the reverse complement.
TATCTAATATATTAAAATATGTATTTTATATTTATTTTATATTTATTTGAATCTTATTCAAATATTATAAAATTAATCTTTTATAATATACTTTAAACCAATTTGAAGCACATTCAAATAACATAAGTATATAGTTTTAATATTAATGTATCATATACATAAACTATTTCCTCTAATAATTAATGTATCAAACACAATAAATATATTTTACTCTTCTACATTTAATATATCAAATATATTAAATATGAATTTGAATATTTCAAATTTTCTTTCAACTAAATTGATCATTTTAGTGTTACTATGAGCTAGCAAGGGGACCTTATGGACCAACAGATTTATAAGCTTCAATGATACAAAATTAATTAATTAAACTCATTAATTAATTGACTTTCATTCATTAACTCTAGGTCACTCCACTATAGGCCTAGAGTTGCACTCTTATGCACTGTAAGACAAGTTGTGTCCATGGATATAACCATTACATGCAAGTCGATCCTCCACGAGTTGTTCGTAATTACAGCTGGGTCAAAAGTCCGTTTTACCCCTTTAATTACATCTTACACCTTAAGTACCACTGATTCTCTAATGAACAACTTGTTTATGATCCAACCATAAACCAAGTCCCTCTCGGGCCAGTGAGAGGGTGAGGCCCCATTGTTCAAGTCCCGAAATCAGCAATTAAGGGAACTACTCATCTACTTTCTCTATAGGGAAGAAGTGAATTCCATCTTGTGAAACTTATGTTCCCAACTCCCTATTTGTTCAAGTCCCCAAAATGGTAGGCTTATTGAATCGGCTTTAAAGGCCATTCTCACCCATACAAATAAGAGGACGAGCCCTCACAGGCAGGTGTTCATAACTCACTCAGGATTAAGATCGAGTCACATATGATTATCCTGTGAAATATTAATCTTCTCAAATAACGGATTTATAAAGAGAGATTATATATTTCGTGGTCCAGTCTTATACAAACTCATTGTATAGGATACCCCCACTCACATGTCTCTACATGAATGATTTGGATCAAATCATTTGTAACAATTACAAAGTGGGTCGTATCAATAGTGTTACCAGGATAAGGCACCCAACCTTATCCATATACTATAGACCCTTTAGGTTATTACTTGAACATGATCCTCCCGTATGTCAACTACATACAGTTCAAGATTACACTAATAACCTTGGATTTTATTTATATAATGAATATTATATATTACAAATATTAATAATAAAATAATTATCAAATAATTATTAATTAATTACGAGGCTTTAGGGCATAAATCCCAACAATCTCCCACTTGCACTAAAGTCGGTGAGACATGTATCCTAGGGCATACTCTACACCCAACATGTTCTCCCACTTGCCCTAGTGAAGACTAGACATGTCTCATAATCCTAGACATTCTAGGTGGCTTTCAAACACTTTAGCCTGGAAAGTCTTTTTATATAGATCAAAACGACTGTCAATTAAAAGTCATCTTGGTCCTACCACGATTCTTTCTCTCTCAGGATACCCTATGTATTGATGTTATCTAAGTTTCTTAAGTTTAGCCATTACATAAAACGTTTTAGGCTTAACTATATCTGAAACATCTTTCAGACCAATAAGAAATTATTTGAGTTATGCAAGTTCTTTACTTCATAAGTAAGAACATTAAACTTGCATACCATACTCCATCATCTAGGGTAAACATAGATTTCCATAAATCTTTGTTAAAACCAGTGCATCTCGTAAAGATCAAATCTTTAACCTCATACACAAAAATATAATTTCTCAATTTATCCATAGATATTTTGAGAAAAGTTTTTATGTTTTCGTGCAATGGTCATACCATTGGGTTAACTAATAAATGCTAACCAATTTTACTGTTAAATGTCATGTCTCAAGTGTACATTAGATTTTCTCCCACTCAAACGTAGATAGTAAATTTTATGTTCTCAACATTTTGAAATGTCTTAGGACACTATTCCTTAGACAATCTAAACTTCATGTAAGAATGATACATTATCATTTTTTGAAGTACTACATCATATACTTGACAACAAATTTGTCAATATAAGATGTGTGAGACATAAATAACATTTTGTCCTCGAAAACTCTATTTTAGAACATACCCAGTAATTTAAATCATTCATTTGGAATTGGTTAGGTAGTCAACATTTTATGTTGGATTCAAATCTTACAGCATTCACAATGGGTAATAAGTCATCCACATAAAATATGAGAAAATTCCACTAAGTAATTAATGATTTTCTTGTCTATACAATATCATTAATATTTATTCAAAGTCATAGTTTTTGATACTTTTATCAAACCTTACATTCAAAAATCTAGTGATCAAATTCATTTCATAAATGAATCTTTACTGCTTGCAAACCTTTTACTTTTGATTTTTGAAATTGAACTCATGTAATGAATTTGTAAATGCATTCTTTAAGATTTCTTTTCAAAAAAGATTTCTTAAACCTTCACTTGACATATCTCATATGCAACTAGGAAATGCTTATATACTCTAATATGACAACAAATGAGAAAGTTTATCCATAATTTACTTTCTCCCACTATATTTGGCATTAGTCTTATTTTGAAGGTCTGTACCTTCTTATTTACAAATCTTTAACTTTTGTAGATATATTCAAAACCTATGGGTTTTACCCCATCACGAATATCTACAAGTTCTAGATAAAGATGAGTACATCTACTCTATCTCGAGATTTATGACTTTGGTCTACTAGTCTTTGTCATTGACCCTCATTTCAACTTTGAGGTCAAGAAGCCCTACATTTTGTCATCTAATACAACAACTTAGGCTTCATATAAGCTCTTGTAACGGTCGGGTCATCTCATAACTCTCCCACTACGATGAGGCTTATCCAATTCATGACTAGGATCCATTTGACTATCAAATGTAATTAAATTGTTAACAACTTTTGTTAACTATTTAGTGGCTTCACTTGGAACCAATTTTTCAACACTATTGAACATATTCAAGTTTCAGCATGTATGCTTAAAACTCTCAAAAGTCGAAGGGTTGTAAACTAACTTTAATACTCTTCTATAATCTCAAAGTTGTCTCATGGACACCTTTTAGATAGAATCATGTTCACTATACAATCTATATTGTATATCCTAACAAGAGTCTTATAATGGCGTGAAATTCTTTATTGTTCTGACCATGTCTAACAAGGTCTTGTTTCTCCTCTTACAGTACAATTTCACACAGTTGTACTTTGTGCTAGAGTTGAGATAAAATCTCACTTTCTATCAATTAGTCTTAGTACATAACGTTCCTGTACTTTTCACTGTGATCTGATCATAGTGTTTTGATAGATTTACCTAATTGACCTTCAACTTCAGTTTTATATTCCTTGAACTTTTCAAAATATTCAGACTTATGTTGCATTAGGTTACGATACTTATTTCTTGAATAATCATTCGCTAGAGTGATATGAAATATTCATCAGTGATCTTTGGCCTGTAGGCTTTTCCAACAAAAACCTATTAATTATCTTGCATGAAAGACAAGATCTTAAGACATATAAAGTAATTAACTCTAACATTTAGACAATCACTTCGTAGTAGTCTTTTTATTCAAATTGATCAGAATCAATCTTGAATGCCAAAGACGGGTATCATATTTTAGTGTCTTTATATTCTCGATTCTATAATCCTGAATATCTCACTGTGTAGTATTTTATATGTTAACAATTTAACACATACAAATTATTCTTATTTTTCGGCTGAACTTTTCAAACAATTTTGATAATAAAAATTTAGTACTAAAATATTCATACTATATGAACATTTTATTAGTAATAAAGTTAGAGAAATTGAATTTCTTCTATGGTACTAAAAACACCATATTCAGCATTAAATAACAATTATTTTTTATGGACATCTTAATGTCTCCCACTACATTAATTTAGATGGGTTTTCTGGTGCCAACAAGTAGAGATCATTCTACATAATTAAGTATTTTCCAAGAATTATATAAAATGTAATGTAGAACAAATCTTAATAGTGGATCTGAATCTACTATATAGGTGGTAATGAAAAAATCTAGTAAATCTAATTTACTTTTATCCATGTTCTTCTTATAGAGGTATTTCATAAATTCCTCTTATTATGACTACTTTGCTAATTTAGAAACTATTTTCTTTTAGCTACAGTCATATGGTTTCTTTTCTTGGATTTTGGTAATACTTAATTTTTGAGATTATTTAGATAAATATCTAAATCTAGCTTTTATTGACTTCAACAATATCTCATATGTTGTTGTCATCTTCTTTATCTTCTTAGCTTGACATCTAATATGTCAAATAGAAAATTTGTATAAGCCATCTCGTTATATTGATTTATTAATCATGTGCTTTACGAACAATTCGATTAGCATTGGCAACAGGTTTTTGAGAACATTTCTCAATAAAGACAAATTAAAGAAAAAATTTACACGGTCATTATATAGTGTTAACATTATTTTTCCAAGTGATATTATTTTCTCAATTTTACAAATTAGCAACGAAAATTAAAATTGAGAGAAATATACATAATATTATTTAACAACATGCAATCAATATTCATTCAATTTCAGCATAGAAAACAAACAATTTGATAAATGAACCCTAAAACATTAATTTCTAATGCTATTATACTTTAGTGAGTTAGAACAGGTGCCGCCGTAGGGTAGGTCAAATGCTTCTTCACTAAACTGAGACAATCTCAACCAAGTGTTATCCCCAAATAACTCTTATTTCTATAACATTTAGTTACCATTAGTTTGGTCAAGAAAATTATTAACAACCTTAATGAGATCTTTGTAAGTGTAACCCATCATTTTAGATTTTATAACTTTATCCCAACAAGTGCCGCCGTAGGATAGGTCAAGTATTGGAAATAAAATTACAATCCTATCCTTCTCAGGAGATTCACCCTGATATTGACCCATGTAAACACCTTCCGTAGGGGGACGGTCCAAAAGCCGCCGCGAGGCCCCACACGAATCTCACGTTGTGAACCAATGATAGAGACCGTAGGATATGTTGACACATTTCCTTCTCCCACTTACTATTTAAAAATACTTTCTCAAGAGATTCACCCTGATATTGACCCATGTAAACACCTTCCGTAGGGGGACGGTCCAAAAGCCGCCTCGAGGCCTCACATGAATCCTCAGGCCAGTTCTTAGGTAGAGGTGTTCCTTTTCAGTCAACTTAAGTACCTCACCCGAGTAACCTTTCTTAGACAGGGTTCCCTTATAGTCAATTTTTATTTCAAATTCATTAATCTTTAATTAACTATTAATTACTAGATCAATGAACTTCAGTTGATTTTAAGCAATGTTTTTAATCCTATTAAAAACCAATTCACCTTATGGATAATCTTAAATTTTTAACAATTTTAAACCCTTTAAAATAAAATTAAAGATTATCATATATTCTAATCTTATTAGAATAATAGATAAACTAAATTCAAATATTTAAACTATTTAAAAAATGAATTAAATTATCTTTTAATTAGGAAAGAAAAATTCTAATAGAAAATATATGAATCTTATTAGAAAATATCTAATTGAAAATATCCTAATACTTGAGAAAAAAAATTTCAATCTTATTAGGAAAAGATTTTCCCAATCTTATTAGGAAAAGATTTCAGAAAAGATATCACTATGTCTAGTAAAAGATATCACTATGTCTAGTAAAAGATATCTTAATCCTGATTAGAAAAATATGGATTCTTATTATGAAAGGAAGTATCCTAATTTAAAATTTCCAAATATAACAATTATATTAAAGATATGGAAATATAAACATATTAGGAAATCATCTAATCAAATTAGAAAGCATTTTAATCATAATATTCCAAATATAACACTTATATTAAAAATAATTAAAATGCATGATCATGCTTGACCTATGGTGGGATTTTAATCTAGATGGCATACTCTATGCAATCAATTAAAATTTAAAACATACATCAACATGCATAATTAAATTAAAAACACAGCAAAATTGACCTGCATATTTGGCATATCCTAAGAAATTAAAACCAATTTTGAATTACATTAATTTAAATCCAAGACATATCTTGGTCTTCAAAATTCTCCTTTTTGATTCTTCCACCTTTGAATCCAATTTCCATAACTCAATTTGGACATTCCAAATCAAATCAAATCCATAGACATTCCAAATCTGAATTTAAATTTTCATATTTTATTTTGGACATTCCAAATATTCCAAATATGAATCTAAATCTCCAGAATTGATTTTGGACATTCCAAATCAAATCTATAGAAATTCCAAATCTGAATCTAAATCTACAGAATTGATTTTGGACATTCCAAATCAAATCTATAGAAATTCCAAATTTGAATCTAAATTTCCAGATTTTATTTTGGACATTCCAAATCTGAAATTCGGTAGGATTCACACAAATTAGAATTGCACGAGTCTAATTAAATCCTTGGGTCATTTGAGTTAGAAATAACTAAATGAATTGTGTGCATGAACATGGCTAACGCGTAAATTGTATCGATGATCCGAACATCCATAACGAGCAATTCCATTTCTCGAAGTTAAGCACAACCGTTTAATTTTTGCACGTTGTCATTTAATTTTCCGTTAGCATATTAGGAGCTCCCTTCCCCCCAAACCAAATTACTATTCTGTTCGATTGCGCATACTTTTTATTTCTAGCAAATTAGACTTAGTTAGATTAAATTTCTTATTTCCATGTGGATCGACCCCGTTGCCACTTAGCTACAAATAGCTCGGTGTATTCGGGTTTATAAATTGTATTTTGGCAAGCCTCGACAGCTTGAATTTGGAGTACCACATAAAGTGCTCTACCAGTCCCGGCAGCTGGTCAAAGCCTGGCAAAACCAGGTCCGTTTAAATTTCTGTTGTTAAATCAAACCCTATGTCTGCGGGTAAGTCCCGGTAGCTGGTCGAAGCGTTGGAAAAACCAGGTCCGTTTAAATTTCTATTGGTTAAATCGAACCTTATGTCTGCGGGTAAGTTCCGGTAGCTGTTCGAAGCCTGGCAAAACAAGGTCCGTTTAAATTCTTGTTGGTTAAATCGAACCCTATGCCTGCGGGTAAGTCCCGGTAGCTGGTGGAAGCCTAGAAAAAACAGGTCCGTTTAAATTTCTGTTGGTTAAATCGAACCCTATATCTGCGGGTAAGTCCCGGTAGCTGGTCGGAGCCTGGCAAAACCAGGTCAGTTTAAATTCCTGTTGGTTAAATCGAACCCTATGTCTGCGGGTAAGTCCCAGCAGCTGGTCGAAGCCTAGCAAAACCAGGTCCGTTTAAATTTATGTTGGTTAAATCAAACCCTATGTCTGCGGGTAAGTCCCGGTAGCTGGTCGAAGCCTGGCAAAACCATGTCCTTTTAAATTTTTATTGGTTAAATCGAACCCTATGACTGCGGGTAAGTCCCGTTAGCTGGTCGAAGCGTGTCGAAGCGTATCGAAACCAGGTCCGTTTAAATTCCTGTTGGTTAAATCGAACCCTATGTCTGCGGGTAAGTCGCGGTAGCTGGTGGAAGCCTGGCAAAACCAGGTCCGTTTAAATTCCTGTTGGTTAAATCGAACCCTATGTCTGCGGGTAAGTCGCGGTAGCTGGTGGAAGCCTGGCAAAACCAGGTCCGTTTAAATTGCTGTGGGTTAAATCCAACCCTATGTCTGCGGGTAAGTCCTGGTAGTTGGTCGAAGCCTGGAAAAACCACGTCCGTTTAAATTTTTGTTGGTTAAATCGAACCGTATGTCTGTGGGTAAGTCCCGATAGCTGGTCGAAGCCTGGCAAAACCATGTCCGTTTAAATTCCTGTTGGTTAAATCGAACCCTATGTCTGCGGGTAAGTCGCGGTAGCTGGTGGAAGCCTGGCAAAACCAGGTCCGTTTAAATTCCTGTTGGTTAAATCGAACCCTATGTCTGCGGGTAAGTCGCGGTAGCTGGTGGAAGCCTGGCAAAACCAGGTCCAATTAAATTGCTGTGGGTTAAATCCAACCCTATGTCTGCTGGTAAGTCCTGGTAGTTGGTCGAAGCCTGGAAAAACCAGGTCCGTTTAAATTTTTGTTGGTTAAATCGAACCCTATGTCTGTGGGTAAGTCCCGATAGCTGGTCGAAGCCTGGCAAAACCATGTCCGTTTAAATTTCTGTTGGTTAAATCGAGCCCAATGTCTGCGAGTATGTCCCGGTAGCTGGTCGAAGCCTGGCAAAACCAGGTCCGTTTAAATTCCTGTTGGTTAAATCGAACCCTATGACTGCGGGTAAGTCCCGGTAGCTGGTCGAAGCCTGGCAAAACCAGGTCCGTTTAAATTCCTGTTGGTTAAAACGAACCCTATGTCTGCGGGTAAGTCCCGATAGCTGGTCGAAGCCTGGCAAACCAAGGTTCGTTTAAATTTCTGTTGGTTAAATCGAACCCTATGTCTGCAGGTAAGTCCCGGTAGCTGGTCGAAGCCTGGCAAAACCAGGTCCGTTTAAATTCATGTTGGTTAAATCGAAACCTATGTCTGTGGGTAAGTCTCGATAGCTGGTCGAAGCCTGGCAAAACCAGGTCCGTTTAAATTTCTGTTGGTTAAATCGAGCCCAATGTCTGCGAGTATGTCCCGGTAGCTGGTCGAAGCCTGGAAAAACCAGGTCCATTTAAATTCCTGTTGGTTAAATCGAACTCTATGTCTGCGGGTAAGTCCCGGTAGCTGGTCGAAGCCTAGCAAAACCAGGTTTGTTTAAATTTCTGTTGGTTAAATCGAACCCTATGTCTGCGGGTAAGTCACGGTAGCTGGTCGAAGCCTGGCAAAACAAGGTCCGTATAAATTCCTGTTGATTAAATCGAACCCTATGTCTACGTGTAAGTCCTGATAGCTGGTCGAAGCCTGGAAAAACCAAGTCCGTTTAAATTCTTGTTGGTTAAATCGAACCCTATGTCTGCGGGTAAGTCCCGGTAGCTGGTCGAAGCCTGGGAAAACCAGGTCCGTTTAAATTTTTGTTGGTTAAATCGAACCCTATGTCTGCGGGTAAGTCCCGGTAGCTGGTCGGAGCCTGGCAAAACCAGGTCAGTTTAAAGTCCTGTTGGTTAAATCGAACCCTATGTGTGCGGGTAAGTCCCGGCAGCTCGTCGAAGCCTGGCAAAACCAGGTCCGTTTAAATTTATGTTGGTTAAATCAAACCCTATGTCTACGGGTAAGTCCTGGTAGCTGGTCGAAGCCTGGCAAAACCAGGTTCGTTTAAATTTCTATTGGTTAAATCGAACCCTATGTTTGCGGGTAAGTTCCGGTAGCTGGTCGAAGCCTGGCAAAACAAGGTCCGTTTAAATTTATGTTGGTTAAATCAAACCCTATGTCTGCGGGTAAGTCCCGGTAGCTGGTCGAAGCCTGGGAAAACCAGGTTCGTTTAAATTTTTGTTGGTTAAATCGAACCCTATGTCTACGGGTAAGTCCCGGTAGCTGGTCGGAGCCTGGCAAAACCAGGTCAGTTTAAATTCCTGTTGGTTAAATCGAACCCTATGTGTGCGGGTAAGTCCCGGCAGCTCGTCGAAGCCTGGCAAAACCAGGTCCGTTTAAATTTATGTTGGTTAAATCAAACCCTATGTCTGCGGGTAAGTCCTGGTAGCTGGTCGAAGCCTGGCAAAACCAGGTTCGTTTAAATTTCTATTGGTTAAATCGAACCCTATGTTTGCGGGTAAGTTCCGGTAGCTGGTCGAAGCCTGGCAAAACAAGGTCCGTTTAAATTTATGTTGGTTAAATCAAACCCTATGTCTGCGGGTAAGTCCCGGTAGCTGGTCGAAGCCTGGCAAAACTAGGTCCGTTTAAATTTCTATTGGTTAAATCGAACCCTATGACTGCGGGTAAGTGTCGTTAGCTGGTCGAAGCGTGTCGAAACCAGGTCCGTTTAAATTCCTGTTGGTTAAATCGAACCCTATGTCTGCGGGTAAATCGCGGTAGCTGGTGGAAGCCTGGCAAAACCAGGTCCGTTTAAATTGCTGTGGGTTAAATCGAACCCTATGTCTGCGGGTAAGTCCTGGTAGTTGGTCGAAGCCTGGAAAAACCAGGTCCGTTTAAATTTTTGTTGGTTAAATCGAACCCTATGTCTGTGGGTAAGTCCCGATAGCTGGTCGAAGCCTGGCAAAACCAGCTCTGTTTAAATTTTTGTTGGTTAAATCGAGCCCAATGTCTGCGAGTATGTCCCGGTAGCTGGTCGAAGCCTGGCAAAACCAGGTCCGTTGAAATTCCTGTTGGTTAAATCGAACCCTATGTCTGCGGGTAAGTCCCGATAGCTGGTCGAAGCCTGGCAAACCAAGGTTCGTTTAAATTTCTGTTGGTTAAATCGAACCCTATGTCTGCAGGTAAGTCCCGGTAGCTGGTCGAAGCCTGGCAAAACCAGGTCCGTTTAAATTCATGTTGGTTAAATCGAAACCTATGTCTGTGGGTAAGTCCCGATAGCTGGTCGAAGCCTGGCAAAACCAGGTCCGTTTAAATTTCTGTTGGTTAAATCGAGCCCAATGTCTGCGAGTATGTCCCGGTAGCTGGTCGAAGCCTGGCAAAACCAGGTCCATTTAAATTCCTGTTGGTTAAATCGAACTCTATGTCTGCGGGTAAGTCCCGGTAGCTGGTCGAACCCTAGCAAAACCAGGTCCGTTTAAATTTCTGTTGGTTAAATCGAACCCTATGTCTGCGGGTAAGTCCCGGTAGCTGGTCGAAGCCTGGCAAAACAAGGTCCGTTTAAATTCCTGTTGATTAAATCGAACCCTATGTCTACGTGTAAGTCCTGATAGCTGGTCGAAGCCTGGAAAAACCAGGTCCGTTTAAATTCTTGTTGGTTAAATCGAACCCTAGGTCTGCGGGTAAGTCCCGGTAGCTGGTCGAAGCCTGGGAAAACCAGGTTCGATTAAATTTTTGTTGGTTAAATCGAACCCTATGTCTGCGGGTAAGTCCCGGTAGCTGGTCGGAGCCTGGCAAAACCAGGTCAGTTTAAATTCCTGTTGGTTAAATCGAACCCTATATGTGCGGGTAAGTCCCAGCAGTTGGTCGAAGCCTGGCAAAACCAGGTCCGTTTAAATTTATGTTGGTTAAATCAAACCCTATGTCTGCGGGTAAGTCCTTGTAGCTGGTCGAAACCTGGCAAAACCAGGTTCGTTTAAATTTCTATTGGTTAAATCGAACCCTATGTTTGCGGGTAAGTTCCGGTAGCTGGTCGAAGCCTGGCAAAACAAGGTCGGTTTAAATTTATGTTGGTTAAATCAATCCCTATGTCTGCGGGTAAGTCCTGGTAGCTGGTCGAAGCTTGGCAAAACCAGGTACGTTTAAATTTCTATTGGTTAAATCGAACCCTATGACTGCGGGTAAGTCTCGTTAGCTGGTCGAAGCGTGTTGAAACCAGGTCCGTTTAAATTCCTGTTGGTTAAATCGAACCCTATGTCTGCGGGTAAGTCGCGGTAGCTGGTGGAAGCCTGGCAAAACCAGGTCCGTTTAAATTGTTGTGGGTTAAATCGAACCCTATGTCTGCGGGTAAGTCCTGGTAGTTGGTCGAAGCCTGGAAAAACCAGGTCCGTTTAAATTTTTGTTGGTTAAATCGAACCCTATGTCTGTGGGTAAGTCCCGATAGCTGGTCGAAGCCTGGCAAAACCAGGTCCGTTTAAATTTTTGTTGGTTAAATCGAGCCCAATGTCTGCGAGTATGTCCCGGTAGCTGGTCGAAGCCTGGCAAAACCAGGTCCGTTGAAATTCCTGTTGGTTAAATCGAACCCTATGACTGCGGGTAAGTCTCGGTAGCTGGTCGAAGCCTGGCAAAACCAGGTCCGTTTAAATTCTTGTTGGTTAAATCGAACCCTATGTCTGCGGGTAAGTCCCGATAGCTGGTCGAAGCCTGGCAAACCAAGGTTCGTTTAAATTTCTGTTGGTTAAATCGAACCCTATGTCTGCAGGGAAGTCCCGGTAGTTGGTCGAAGCCTGGCAAAACCAGGTCCGTTTAAATTCATGTTGGTTAAATCGAAACCTATGTCTGTGGGTAAGTCCCGATAGCTGGTCGAAGCCTGGCAAAACCAGGTCCGTTTAAATTTCTGTTGGTTAAATCGAGCCCAATGTCTGCGAGTATGTCCCGGTAGCTGGTCGAAGCCTGGCAAAACCAGGTCCGTTTAAATTCATGTTGGTTAAATCGAACTCTATGTCTGCGGGTAAGTCCCGGTAGCTGGTCGAAGCCTAGCAAAACCAGGTCCGTTTAAATTTCTGTTGGTTAAATCGAACCCTATGTCTGCGGGTAAGTCCCGGTAGCTGGTCGAAGCCTGGCAAAACAAGGTCCGTTTAAATTCCTGTTGATTAAATCGAACCCTATGTCTACGTGTAAGTCCTGATAGCTGGTCGAAGCCTGGAAAAACCAGCTCCATTTAAATTCTTGTTGGTTAAATCGAACCCTATGTCTGCGGGTAAGTCCCGGTAGCTGGTCGGAGCCTGGCAAAACCAGGTCAGTTTAAATTCCTGTTGGTTAAATCGAACCCAATGTCTGCGGGTAAGTCCCGACAGCTGGTCAAAGCCTGGCAAAACCAGGTCCGTTTAAATTTATGTTGGTTAAATCAAACCCTATGTCTGCGGGTAAGTCCCGGTAGCTGGTCGAAGCCTGGCAAAACCAGGTCCGTTTAAATTTCTATTGATTAAATCGAACCCTATGTTTACGGGTAAGTTCCGGTAGCTGGTCGAAGCCTAGCAAAACAAGGTCCGTTTAAATTCTTGTTGGTTAAATCGAACCCTATGCCTGCGGGTAAGTCCCGGTAGCTGGTGGAAGCCTGGCAAAACCAGGTCCGTTTAAATTGCTGTGGGTTAAATCGAACCCTATGTCTGCGGGTAAGTCCTGGTAGTTGGTCGAAGCCTGGAAAAACCAGGTCCGTTTAACTTTTTGTTGGTTAAATCGAACCCTATGTTTGCGGGTAAGTCCCGTTAGCTGGTCGAAGCCTGGGAAAACCATGTCCGTTTAAATTTCTGTTGGTTAAATCAAACCCTATGTCTGCGGGTAAGTCCCGGGAGCTGGTCGAAGCCTGGCAAAATCAGGTCCGTTTAAATTTCTGTTGGTTAAATCAAACCCTATGTCTGCGGGTAAGTCCCGGCAGCTGGTCGAAGCCTGGCAAAACCAGGTCCGTTTAAATTTATGTTGGTTAAATCAAACCCTATGTCTGCGGGTAAGTCCCGGTAGCTGGTCGAAGCCTGCCAAAACCAGGTTCGTTTAAATTTCTATTGGTTAAATCGAACCCTATGTTTGCGGGTAAGTTCCGGTAGCTGGTCGAAGCCTGGCAAAACAAGGTCCGTTTAAATTTATGTTGGTTAAATCAAACCCTATGTCTGCGGGTAAGTCCCTGTAGCTGGTCGAAGCCTGGCAAAACCAGGTCCGTTTACATTTCTATTGGTTAAATCGAACCCTATGACTGCGGGTAAGTCTCGTTAGCTGGTCGAAGCGTGTCGAAACCAGGTCCGTTTAAATTCCTGTTGGTTAAATCGAACCCTATGTCTGCGGGTAAGTCGCGGTAGCTGGTGGAAGCCTGGCAAAACCAGGTCCGTTTAAATTGCTGTGGGTTAAATCGAACCCTATGTCTGCGGGTAAGTCCTGGTAGTTGGTCGAAGCCTGGAAAAACCAGGTCCGTTTAAATTTTTGTTGGTTAAATCGAACCCTATGTCTGTGGGTAAGTCCCGATAGCTGGTCGAAGCCTGGCAAAACCAGGTCCGTTTAAATTTCTGTTGGTTAAATCGAGCCCAATGTCTGCGAGTATGTCCCGGTAGCTGGTCGAAGCCTGGCAAAACCAGGTCCGTTGAAGTTCCTGTTGGTTAAATCGAACCCTATGACTGCGGGTAAGTCCCGGTAGCTGGTCGAAGCCTGGCAAAACCAGGTCCGTTTAAATTCCTGTTGGTTAAATCGAACCCTATGTCTGCGGGTAAGTCCCGATAGCTGGTCGAAGCCTGGCAAACCAAGGTTCGTTTAAATTTCTGTTGGTTAAATCGAACCCTATTTCTGCAGGGAAGTCCCGGTAGTTGGTCGAAGCCTGGCAAAACCAGGTCCGTTTAAATTCATGTTGGTTAAATCGAAACCTATGTCTGTGGGTAAGTCTCGATAGCTGGTCGAAGCCTGGCAAAACCAGGTCCGTTTAAATTTCTGTTGGTTAAATCGAGCCCAATGTCTGCGAGTATGTCCCGGTAGCTAGTCGAAGCCTGGCAAAACCAGGTCCGTTTAAATTCCTGTTGGTTAAATCGAACTCTATGTCTGCGGGTAAGTCCCGGTAGCTGGTCGAAGCCTAGCGAAACCAGGTCCGTTTAAATTTCTGTTGGTTAAATCGAACCCTATGTCTGCGGGTAAGTCCCGGTAGCTGGTCGAAGCCTGGCAAAACCAGGTCCGTTTAAATTCCTGTTGATTAAATTGAACCCTATGTCTACGTGTAAGTTCATGATAGCTGGTCGAAGCCTGAAAAAACCAGGTCCGTTTAAATTCTTGTTGGTTAAATCGAACCCTATGTCTGCGGGTAAGTCCAGTTAGCTGGTCGAAGCCTGGGAAAACCATGTCTGTTTAAATTTCTGTTGGTTAAATCAAACCCTATGTCTGCGGGTAAGTCCCGGTAGCTGGTCGAAGCCTGGCAAAATCAGGTCCGTTTAAATTTCTGTTGGTTAAATCAAACCCTATGACTGCGGGTAAGTCCCGGTAGCTGGTCGAAGCCTGGCAAAACCAGGTCCGTTTAAATTCCTGTTTGTTAAATCGAAACCTATGTCTGCGGGTAAGTCCCGATAGCTGGTCGAAGCCTGGCAAACCAAGGTTCGTTTAAATTTCTGTTGGTTAAATCGAACCCTATGTCTGCAGGGAAGTCCCGGTAGTTGGTCGAAGCCTGGCAAAACCAGGTTCGTTTAAATTCATGTTGGTTAAATCGAAACCTATGTCTGTGGGTAAGTCCCGATAGCTGGTCGAAGCCTTGCAAAACCAGGTCCGTTTAAATTTCTGTTGGTTAAATCGAGCCCAATGTCTGCGAGTATGTCCCGGTAGCTGGTCGAAGCCTGGCAAAACCAGGTCCGTTTAAATTCCTGTTGGTTAAATCGAACTCTATGTCTGCGGGTAAGTCCCGGTAGCTGGTCGAAGCCTAGCGAAACCAGGTCCGTTTAAATTTCTGTAGGTTAAATCGAACCCTATGTCTGCGGGTAAGTCCCGGTAGCTGGTCGGAGCCTGGCAAAACCAGGTCAGTTTAAATTCCTGTTGGTTAAATCGAACCCAATGTCTGCGGGTAAGTCCCGGCAGCTGGTCAAAGCCTGGCAAAACCAGGTCCGTTTAAATTTATGTTGGTTAAATCAAACCCTATGTCTGCGGGTAAGTCCCGGTAGCTGGTCGAAGCCTGGCAAAACCAGGTCCGTTTAAATTTCTATTGATTAAATCGAACCCTATGTTTGCGGGTAAGTTCCGGTAGCTGGTCGAAGCCTGGCAAAACAAGGTCCGTTTAAATTCTTGTTGGTTAAATCGAACCCTATGCCTGCGGGTAAGTCCCGGTAGCTGGTGGAAGCCTGGCAAAACCAGGTCCGTTTAAATTGCTGTGGGTTAAATCGAACCCTATGTCTGCGGGTAAGTCCTGGTAGTTGGTCGAAGCCTGGAAAAACCTGGTCCGTTTAAATTTTTGTTGGTTAAATCGAACCCTATGTCTGCGGGTAAGTCCCGGTAGCTGGTCGAAGCCTGGCAAAATCAGGTCCGTTTAAATTTCTGTTGGTTAAATCAAACCCTATGTCTGCGGGTAAGTCCCGGCAGCTGGTCGAAGCCTGGCAAAACCAGGTCCGTTTAAATTTCTTTTGGTTAAATCGAACCCTATTTGTGCGGGTAAGTCCCGACAGCTGGTCGAAGCCTGGCAAAACCAGGTCCGTTTAAATTTATGTTGGTTAAATCAAACCCTATGTCTGCGGGTAAGTCCCGGTAGCTGGTCGAAGCCTGCCAAAACCAGGTTCGTTTAAATTTCTATTGGTTAAATCGAACCCTATGTTTGCGGGTAAGTTCCGGTAGCTGGTCGAAGCCTGGCAAAACAAGGTCCGTTTAAATTTATGTTGGTTAAATCAAACCCTATGTCTGCGGGTAAGTCCCGGTAGCTGGTCGAAGCCTGGCAAAACCAGGTCCGTTTAAATTTCTATTGGTTAAATCGAACCCTATGACTGCGGGTAAGTCTCGTTAGCTGGTCGAAGCGTGTCGAAACCAGGTCCGTTTAAATTCCTGTTGGTTAAATCGAACCCTATGTCTGCGGGTAAGTCCCGGTAGCTGGTCGAAGCCTGGCAAAATCAGGTCCGTTTAAATTTCTGTTGGTTAAATCAAACCCTATGTCTGCGGGTAAGTCCCGGTAGCTGGTCGAAGCCTGGCAAAATCAGGTCCGTTTAAATTTCTGTTGGTTAAATCAAACCCTATGTCTGCGGGTAAGTCCCGGCAGCTGGTCGAAGCCTGGCAAAACCAGGTCCGTTTAAATTTCTTTTGGTTAAATCGAACCCTATTTGTGCGGGTAAGTCCCGGCAGCTAGTCGAAGCCTGGCAAAACAAGGTCCGTTTAAATTTATGTTGGTTAAATCAAACCCTATGTCTGCGGGTAAGTCCTGGTAGCTGGTCGAAGCCTGCCAAAACCAGGTTCGTTTAAATTTCTATTGGTTAAATCGAACCCTATGTTTGCGGGTAAGTTCCGGTAGCTGGTCGAAGCCTGGCAAAACAAGGTCCGTTTAAATTTATGTTGGTTAAATCAAACCCTATGTGTGCGGGTAAGTCCCGGTAGCTGGTCGAAGCCTGGCAAAACCAGGTCCGTTTAAATTTCTATCGGTTAAATCGAACCCTATGACTGCGGGTAAGTCTCGTTAGCTGGTCGAAGCGTGTCGAAACCAGGTCCGTTTAAATTCCTGTTGGTTAAATCGAACCCTATGTCTGCGGGTAAGTCGCGGTAGCTGGTGGAAGCCTGGCAAAACCAGGTCCGTTTAAATTGCTGTGGGTTAAATCGAACCCTATGTCTGCGGGTAAGTCCTGGTAGTTGGTCGAAACCTGGAAAAACCAGGTCCGTTTAAATTTTTGTTGGTTAAATCGAACCCTATGTCTGTGGGTAAGTCCTGATAGCTGGTCGAAGCCTGGCAAAACCAGGTCCGTTTAAATTTCTGTTGGTTAAATCGAGCCCAATGTCTGCGAGTATGTCCCGGTAGCTGGTCGAAGCCTGGCAAAACCAGGTCCGTTGAAATTCCTGTTGGTTAAATCGAACCCTATAACTGCGGGTAAGTCCCGGTAGCTGGTCGAAGCCTGGAAAAACCAGGTCCGTTTAAATTCCTGTTGGTTAAATCGAAACCTATGTCTGCGGGTAAGTCCCGATAGCTGGTCGAACCCTGGCAAACCAAGGTTCGTTTAAATTTCTGTTGGTTAAATCGAACCCTATGTCTGCAGGGAAGTCCCGGTAGTTGGTCGAAGCCTGGCAAAACCAGGTCCGTTTAAATTCATGTTGGTTAAATCGAAACCTATGTCTGTGGGTAAGTCCCGATAGCTGGTCGAAGCCTGGCAAAACCAGGTCCGTTTAAATTTCTGTTGGTTAAATCGAGCCCAATGTCTGCGAGTATGTCCCGGTAGCTGGTCGAAGCCTGGCAAAACCAGGTCCGTTTAAATTCCTGTTGGTTAAATCGAACTATATGTCTGCGGGTAAGTCCCGGTAGCTGGTCGAAGCCTAGCGAAACCAGGTCCGTTTAAATTTCTGTAGGTTAAATCGAACCCTATGTCTGCGGGTAAGTCCCGGTAGCTGGTCGAAGCATGGCAAAACCAGGTCCGTTTAAATTCCTGTTGATTAAATCGAACCCTATGTCTACGTGTAAGTCCTGATAGCTTGTCGAAGCCTGGAAAAACCAGGTCCGTTTAAATGCCTGTTGGTTAAATCGAACCCTATGTCTGCGGGTAAGTCGCGGTAGCTGGTGGAAGCCTGGCAAAACCAGGTCCATTTAAATTGTTGTGGGTTAAATCGAACCCTATGTCTGCGGGTAAGTCCTGGTAGTTGGTCGAAGCCTTGAAAAACCAGGTCCGTTTAAATTTTTGTTCGTTAAATCGAACCCTATGTTTGCGGGTAAGTCCAGTTAGCTGGTCGAAGCCTGGGAAAACCATGTCTGTTTAAATTTCTGTTGGTTAAATCAAACCCTATGTCTGCGGGTAAGTCCCGGTAGCTGGTCGAAGCCTGGCAAAATCAGGTCCGTTTAAATTTCTGTTGGTTAAATCAAACCCTATGTCTGCGGGTAAGTCCCGGCAGCTGGTCGAAGCCTGGCAAAACCAGGTTCGTTTAAATTTATGTTGGTTAAATCAAACCCTATGTCTGCGGGTAAGTCCCGGTAGCTGGTCGAAGCCTGGCAAAACCAGGTCCGTTTAAATTTCTATTGGTTAAATCGAACCCTATGACTGCGGGTAAGTCTCGTTAGCTGGTCGAAGAGTGTCGAAACCAGGTCCGTTTAAATTTCTGTTGGTTAAATCAAACCCTATGTCTGCGGGTAAGTCGCGGTAGCTGGTGGAAGCCTGGCAAAACCAGGTCCGTTTAAATTTCTATTGGTTAAATCGAACCTTATGTCTGCGGGTAAGTTCCGGTAGCTGTTCGAAGCCTGGCAAAACAAGGTCCGTTTAAATTCTTGTTGGTTAAATCGAACCCTATGCCTGCGGGTAAGTCCCGGTAGCTGGTGGAAGCCTGGCAAAACCAGGTCCGTTTAAATTGCTGTGGGTTAAATCGAACCCTATGTCTGCGGGTAAGTCCTGGTAGTTGGTCGAAGCCTGGAAAAACCAGGTCCGTTTAAATTTTTGTTGGTTAAATCGAACCCGATGTTTGCGGGTAAGTCCAGTTAGCTGGTCGAAGCCTGGGAAAACCATGTCTGTTTAAATTTCTGTTGGTTAAATCAAACCCTATATCTGCGGGTAAGTCCTGGTAGCCGGTCGAAGCCTGGAAAAACCAGGTCCGTTTAAACTTCTATTGGTTAAATCGAACCCTATGTCTGCGGGTAAGTTCCGGTAGCTGGTCGAAGCCTGGCAAAACAAGGTCCGTTTAAATTCTTGTTGGTTAAATCGAACCCTATGCCTGCGGGTAAGTCCCGGTAGCTGGTGGAAGCCTGGAAAAACCAGGTCCGTTTAAATTTCTGTTGGTTAAATCGAACCCTATGTCTGCGGGTAAGTCCCGGTAGCTGGTCGGAGCCTGGCAAAACCAGGTCAGTTTAAATTCCTGTTGGTTAAATCGAACCCTATGTCTGCGGTTAATTCCCGGCAGCTGGTCGAAGCCTGGCAAAACCAGGTCCGTTTAAATTTATGTTGGTTAAATCAAACCCTATGTCTGCGGGTAAGTCCCGGTAGCTGGTCGAAGCCTGGCAAAACCAGGTCCGTTTAAATTTCTATTGGTTAAATCGAACCCTATGACTGCGGGTAAGTCTCGTTAGCTGGTCGAAGCGTGTCGAAACCAGGTCCGTTTAAATTCCTGTTGGTTAAATCGAACCCTATGTCTGCGGGTAAGTCGCGGTAGCTGGTGGAAGCCTGGCAAAACCAGGTCCGTTTAAATTACTGTGGGTTAAATCGAACCCTATGTCTGCGGGTAAGTCCTGGTAGTTGGTCGAAGCCTGGAAAAACCAGGTCCGTTTAAATTTTTGTTGGTTAAATCGAACCCTATGTTTGCGGGTAAGTCCCGGTAGCTGGTCGAAGCCTGGGAAAACCAGGTCCGTTTAAATTTCTGTTGGTTAAGTCGAACCCCATGTCTGCGGGTAAGTCCCGGTAGCTGGTCGAAGCCTGGCAAAACAAGGTCCGTTTAAATTCTTGTTGGTTAAATTGAACCCTATGTCTGCGGGTAAGTCCTGGTAGCTGGTCGAAGCCTGACAAAACCAGGTCCGTTTAAATTTATGTTGGTTAAATCGAACCCTATATCTGCGGGTAAGTCCCGGCAGCTGGTCTAAGCCTGGCAAAACAAGGTCCGTTTAAATTTCTGTTGGTTAAATCGAACCCTATGTCTGCGGGTAAGTCCTGGTAGTTGGTCGAAGCCTGGCAAAACCAGGTCCGTTTAAATTTATGTTGGTTAAATCGAACCCTATGTCTGCGGGTAAGTCCCGGGCTGGTCGAAGCCTGACAAAACCAGGTCCGTTTAAATTTATGTTGGTTAAATCGAACCCTATGTCTGCGGCTAAGTCCCGGTAGCTGGTCGAAGCCTGGCAAAACCAGGTCCGTTTAAATTTTTGTTGGTTAAATTGAACCCTATATCTGCGGGTTAGTCCCAGTAGCTGGTCGAAGCCTGGCAGAACCAGGTCCGTTTAAATTTTTTTTGGTTAAATCGAACCCTATGACTGCGGGTAAGTCCCGTTAGCTGGTCGAAGCGTGTCGAAACCAGGTCCGTTTAAATTCCTGTCGGTTAAATCGAACCCTATGTCTGCGGGTAAGTCCCGGTAGCTGGTCGAAGCATGGCAAAACCAGGTCCGTTTAAATTTCGGTTGGTTAAATCGAACCTATGTCTACGGGTAAGTCCCGGTAGCTGGTCGAAGCCTGGTAAAACTAGGTCCGTTTAAATTTTTGTTGGTTAAATCGAACCCTATGTCTGCGGGTCAGTCCCGGTAGCTGGTCGAAGCCTGGCAAAACCAGGTCCGTTTAAATTATTGTTGGTTAAATCGAACCCTATGTCTGCGGGTAAGTCCCGGTAGCTGGTCGAAGCCTGGCAAAACCAGGTCGATTTAAATTCCTGTTGGTTAAATCGAACCCTATGTCTGCGGGTAAGTCCCGATAGCTGGTCGAAGCCTGGCAAACCAAGGTTCGTTTAAATTTATGTTGGTTAAATCGAACCCTATGTCTGCAGGTAAGTCCCGGTAGCTGGTCGAAGCCTGGCAAAACCAGGTCCGTTTAAATTCATGTTGGTTAAATCGAACCCTATGTCTACGGGTAAGTTCCGGTAGCTGGTCGAAGCCTGGCAAAACAAGGTCCGTTTAAATTCTTGTTGGTTAAATCGAACCCTATGTCTGCGGGTAAGTCCCAGTAGCTGGTGGAAGCCTAGCAAAGCCAGGTCTGTTTAAATTTCTGTTGGTTAAATCGAACCCTATGTCTGCGGGTAAGTCCTGGTAGTTGGTCGAAGCCTGGAAAAACCAGGTCCGTTTAAATTTTTGTTGGTTAAATCGAACACTATGTCTGCGTGTAAGTCCCGGTAGGTGGTCGAAGCCTGGCAAAACAAGGTCCGTTTAAATTCTTGTTGGTTAAATTGAACCCTATGTCTGCGGGTAAGTCCCGGTAGCTGGTCGAAGCCTGGCAAAACCAGGTTCGTTTAAATTTGTGTTGGTGAAATCGAACCTTATGTCTATGGGTATGTTCTGGTAGTTGGTCGAAGCCTGGCAAAACCAGGTCCGTTTAAATTTCTGTTGGTTAAATCGAACCCTATGTCTGCGGGTAAGTCCCGATAGCTGGTCGAAGCCTGGCAAAACCAGATCCGTTTAAATTTCTGTTGGTTAAATCGAGCCCAATGTCTGCGAGTATGTCCCGGTAGCTGGTCGAAGCATGGCAAAACCAGGTCCGTTTAAATTCCTGTTGGTTAAATCGAACTCTATGTCTGCGGGTAAGTCCCGGTAGCTGGTCGAAACCTAGCAAACCCAGGTCCGTTTAAATTTCTGTTGGTTAAATCGAACCCTATGTCTGCGGGTAAGTCCCGGTAGCTGGTCGAAGCCTGGCAAAACCAGGTCCGTTTAAATTCCTGTTGATTAAATCGAACTCTATGTCTACGTGTAAGTCTTGATAGCTGGTCGAAGCCTGGAAAAACCAGGTCCGTTTAAATTCTGGTTGGTTAAATCGAACCCTATGTCTGCGGGTAAGTCCCGGTAGCTGGTCGGAGCCTGGCAAAACCAGGTAAGTTTAAATTCCTGTTGGTTAAATCGAACCCTATGTCTGGGGGTAAGTCCCGGCAGCTGGTCGAAGCCTGGCAAAACCAGGTCCGTTTGTGTCGCAACGTTTTTGCGACGCGGAGCGGCCGACAACCTTCTTTTAAACAGGGGTTTTCACAAAAAATGGAGTCGCCACCAATCATTTAGGGTGTGATTGGTCACCTTAAAAATACGGTCTACGAAGTAAAAAACGAGGTTCGGGGGTCGGTTGAGTGTAGGGAAGGTGCTAGCACCCTACAACATCCCGTTTAAAAACAGTAGCCAAAACGTTTTATCCTAATTATCTAGCTAATTTCAAATGGTCCTAAAAAATATAAATAAAATAAACAATTAAAATTAAAACAATGTCTCAATTAATCATATCCTAACTTTAAAGAAAGTAGGAATTTGATTTTGTGAGCAAGATTGTTAATTTCACCATTAATCGCTTTGATCCCGATACCGAGATCATACGACAAACAAGAACTTTAAAATAATTTAATAAAATCGTTTTGTTTCAAATTCAATTTAAAATCTGATTAAAACTCAAATTAAAATTAAAACATTTTTGCTTTGAAAATAAACAATTTCGAAATTTAATTTAAACTTGATTTTAAATAAAAATCTTTTGTTTTGAAATCAAAATAAATCGAAATTCAATTTTGAAAACTTAATTTTAAAATCAAAGGAAAACCTCTTTTTTTTAAAAAAAATGGCGTTCTTGTAATTAGCGCATAATGGCTGTAATAAAAAATCCTCAAAAATAGGGAAACCTTATTTATCCCGGGATTTCAATAAAATTAAAATACCCTCGAGATGAGAGGAACAGTCCTTCATCTCTCTCGGGGTTGCGACTTAAATTTAAAATACCCTCGAGATGAAAGGAATAGTCCTTTATCTCTCCCGGGGTGGCAACTCGAATTTAAAATACCCTCGAGATGAAAGGAACAGTCCTTCATCTCTCCCGGGGTTGCGACTTAAATTTAAAATACCCTCGAGATGAAAGGAACAGTCCTTTATCTCTCCCGGGGTGGCAACTCGAATTTAAAATACCCTCGAGATGAAAGGAACAGTCCTTCATCTCTCCCGGGGTTTCAAATTAAATTTAAATTACCCTCGAGATGAAAGGAACAGTCCTTCATCTCTCTCGGGGTTTCAAATTAAATTTAAATTACCCTCGAGATGAAAGGAACAGTCCTCCATCTCTCCCGGGGTTACAAATTAAAACTAAACAAACGCGCATAAAATAATGAAGACGATAAAATAGAGCGACAAAAGATTAAATCATCAAATTAATATAAGTAATCCCGAAAATAAACTTAAAAACTAAACTGAAACGAATAACGATTAAATCATCAAATTAATATAAGTAATCCCGAAAATAAACTTAAAAACTAAACTGAAACGAATAACAAACTATCATGCATATACGATATAACCTAGGTATATAAAGCAGGGTATATATTGAACATGCAGGGGGTATATATCATAGGCAGGGGTATATATGAGATAGGCAGAGGTATATATGGACAAAAGAAATCAGCTAAACTTCAAAGACAGGGGCATTTTAGTAATTAACCTAAACAATTAAAAACAATCGGACGTTACCCACGCTAAGAGCACGCCGTCGTCTGAATCGAGCTGCGCCGCCGTTCGCCTCGGGTTCGCCGGAGGAAGCGAGTTCAAGCTGGTGTGAAACCCGCCGCCGTTCGCCTGCTTGAAGTGAGGATGACCGCACGCCTGAGTATCGCCGTCGTCTGGGCTCGGTTTGGGTTGCTGATTCGGGTTGAAGATGGAGTTTGGAGCTTCGCCGGCGTCTGGGGTCGAGGATTGTCGTTCGGCTGAAGATGGAGCTTGGAGCTCCGCCGTCGGTTCAAGCTCGAGGTAGAAGACCGTCGCTGTCTGGGTTCGATAGAACTCGCCGCACGCCGACGATGAAGATCCACCGCCGTTCGATTCAGAGAAGATGAAGATCCCCACCACCGTGGTCTGGTTCGTCATGGGGGAGATGGATCTCGGGGGGACCGCCGCTGCCGTCTGGGTTGCTGAAGAAGACGAAGTCCGTCGGCTGGTTCGGGTTGCTGGAGAAGACGTAGAGATCCGGTCACTGCCGTCGTCGTGGAGATCCGCCGGAGAGAATGGATCCAGCCCAATTTTTGGGATGAAGTAGTCACCGTGCGCCGCCGTGCGCGGTGGTTCTCCGCCGCGAGTCCGCCGTTGTGCGCCGCCGTGCGTGGTGAAATTTCTGTTGGTATGATAACTCGAAGCCTGGCAAAACCAGGTCCATTTAAATTCCTGTTGGTTAAATCGAACTCTATATCTGCGGGTAAGTCCCGGTAGCTGGTTGAAGCCTAGCAAAACCAGGTCCGTTTAAATTTCTGTTGGTTAAATCGAACCCTATGTCTGCGGGTAAGTCCCGGTAGCTGGTCGAAGCCTGGCAAAACAAGGTCCGTTTAAATTCCTGTTGATTAAATCGAACCCTATGTCTACGTGTAAGTCCTGATAGCTGGTCGAAGCCTGGAAAAACCAGGTCCGTTTAAATTCTTGTTGGTTAAATCGAACCCTATGTCTGCGGGTAAGTCCCGGTAGCTGGTCGAAGCCTGGGAAAACCAGGTCCGTTTAAATTTTTGTTGGTTAAATCGAACCCTATGTCTGCGGGTAAGTCCCGGTAGCTGGTCGGAGCCTGGCAAAACCAGGTCAGTTTAAATTCCTGTTGGTTAAATCGAACCCTATGTGTGCGGGTAAGTCCCGGCAGCTGGTCGAAGCCTGGCAAAACCAGGTCCGTTTAAATTTATGTTGGTTAAATCAAACCCTATGTCTGCGGGTAAGTCCTGGTAGTTGGTCGAAACCTGGCAAAACCAGGTTCGTTTAAATTTCTATTGGTTAAATCGAACCCTATGTTTGCGGGTAAGTTCCGGTAGCTGGTCGAAGCCTGGCAAAACAAGGTCCGTTTAAATTTATGTTGGTTAAATCAATCCCTATGTCTGCGGGTAAGTCCCGGTAGCTGGTCGAAGCTTGGCAAAACCAGGTCCGTTTAAATTTCTATTGGTTAAATCGAACCCTATGACTGCGGGTAAGTCTCGTTAGCTGGTCGAAGCGTGTCGAAACCAGGTCCGTTTAAATTCCTGTTGGTTAAATCGAACCCTATGTCTGCGGGTAAGTCGCGGTAGCTGGTGGAAGCCTGGCAAAACCAGGTCCGTTTAAATTGCTGTGGGTTAAATCGAACCCTATGTCTGCGGGTAAGTCCTGGTAGTTGGTCGAAGCCTGGAAAAACCAGGTTCGTTTAAATTTTTGTTGGTTAAATCGAACCCTATGTCTGTGGGTAAGTCCCGATAGCTGGTCGAAGCCTGGCAAAACCAGGTCCGTTTAAATTTCTGTTGGTTAAATCGAGTCCAATGTCTGCGAGTATGTCCTGGTAGCTGGTCGAAGCCTGGCAAAACCAGGTCCGTTGAAATTCCTGTTGGTTAAATCGAACCCTATGACTGCGGGTAAGTCCCGGTAGCTGGTCGAAGCCTGGCAAAACCAGGTCCGTTTAAATTCCTGTTGGTTAAATCGAACCCTATGTCTGCGGGTAAGTCCCGATAGCTGGTCGAAGCCTGGCAAACCAAGGTTCGTTTAAATTTCTGTTGGTTAAATCGAACCCTATGTCTGCAGGGAAGTCCCGGTAGTTGGTCGAAGCCTGGCAAAACCAGGTCCGTTTAAATTCATGTTGGTTAAATCGAAACCTATGTCTGTGGGTAAGTCCCGATAGCTGGTCGAAGCCTGGCAAAACCAGGTCCGTTTAAATTTCTGTTGGTTAAATCGAGCCCAATGTCTGCGAGTATGTCCCGGTAGCTGGTCGAAGCCTGGCAAAACAAGGTCCGTTTAAATTCCTGTTGGTTAAATCGAACTCTATGTCTGCGGGTAAGTCCCGGTAGCTGGTCGAAGCCTAGCAAAACCAGGTCCGTTTAAATTTCTGTTGGTTAAATCGAACCCTATGTCTGCGGGTAAGTCCCGGTAGCTGGTCGAAGCCTGGCAAAACCAGGTCCGTTTAAATTCCTGTTGATTAAATCGAACCCTATGTCTACGTGTAAGTCCTGATAGCTGGTCGAAGCCTGGAAAAACCAGGTCCGTTTAAATTCTTGTTGGTTAAATCGAACCCTATGTCTGCGGGTAAGTCCCGGTAGCTGGTCGGAGCCTGGCAAAACCAGGTCAGTTTAAATTCCTGTTGGTTAAATCGAACCCAATGTCTGCGGGTAAGTCCCGGCAGCTGGTCAAAGCCTGGCAAAACCAGGTCCGTTTAAATTTATGTTGGTTAAATCAAACCCTATGTCTGCGGGTAAGTCCCGGTAGCTGGTCGAAGCCTGGCAAAACCAGGTCCGTTTAAATTTCTATTGATTAAATCGAACCCTATGTTTGCAGGTAAGTTCCGGTAGCTGGTCGAAGCCTGGCAAAACAAGGTCCGTTTAAATTCTTGTTGGTTAAATCGAACCCTATGCCTGCGGGTAAGTCCCGGTAGCTGGTGGAAGCCTGGCAAAACCAGGTCCGTTTAAATTGCTGTGGGTTAAATCGAACCCTATGTCTGCGGGTAAGTCCTGGTAGTTGGTCGAAGCCTGGAAAAACCAGGTCCGTTTAACTTTTTGTTGGTTAAATCGAACCCTATGTTTGCGGGTAAGTCCCGTTAGCTGGTCGAAGCCTGGGAAAACCATGTCCGTTTAAATTTCTGTTGGTTAAATCAAACCCTATGTCTGCGGGTAAGTCCCGTTAGCTGGTCGAAGCCTGGCAAAATCAGGTCCGTTTAAATTTCTATTGGTTAAATCAAACCCTATGTCTGCAGGTAAGTCCCGGCAGCTGGTCGAAGCCTGGCAAAACCAGGTCCATTTAAATTCCTGTTGGTTAAATCGAACTCTATGTCTGCGGGTAAGTCCCGGTAGCTGGTTGAAGCCTAGCAAAACCAGGTCCGTTTAAATTTCTGTTGGTTAAATCGAACCCTATGTCTGCGGGTAAGTCCCGGTAGCTGGTCGAAGCCTGGCAAAACAAGGTCCGTTTAAATTCCTGTTGATTCAATCAAACCCTATGTCTACGTGTAAGTCCTGATAGCTGGTCGAAACCTGGAAAAACCAGGTCCGTTTAAATTCTTGTTGGTTAAATCGAACCCTATGTCTGCGGGTAAGTCCCGGTAGCTGGTCGAAGCCTGGGAAAACCAGGTCCGTTTAAATTTTTGTTGGTTAAATCGAACCCTATGTCTGCGGGTAAGTCCCGGTAGCTGGTCGGAGCCTGGCAAAACCAGGTCAGTTTAAATTCCTGTTGGTTAAATCGAACCCTATGTGTGCGGGTAAGTCCCGGCAGCTGGTCGAAGCCTGGCAAAACCAGGTCCGTTTAAATTTATGTTGGTTAAATCAAACCCTATGTCTGCGGGTAAGTCCTGGTAGTTGGTCGAAACCTGGCAAAACCAGGTTCGTTTAAATTTCTATTGGTTAAATCGAACCCTATGTTTGCGGGTAAGTTCCGGTAGCTGGTCGAAGCCTGGCAAAACAAGGTCCGTTTAAATTTATGTTGGTTAAATCAATCCCTATGTCTGCGGGTAAGTCCCGGTAGCTGGTCGAAGCATGGCAAAACCAGGTCCGTTTAAATTTCTATTGGTTAAATTGAACCCTATGACTGCGGGTAAGTCTCGTTAGCTGGTCGAAGCGTGTCGAAACCAGGTCCGTATAAATGCCTGTTGGTTAAATCGAACCCTATGTCTGCGGGTAAGTCGCGGTAGCTGGTGGAAGCCTGGCAAAACCAGGTCCGTTTAAATTGCTGTGGGTTAAATCGAACCCTATGTCTGCGGGTAAGTCCTGGTAGTTGGTCGAAGCCTGGAAAAACCAGGTTCGTTTAAATTTTTGTTGGTTAAATCGAACCCTATGTCTGTGGGTAAGTCTCGATAGCTGGTCGAAGCCTGGCAAAACCAGGTCCGTTTAAATTTCTGTTGGTTAAATCGAGCCCAATGTCTGCGAGTATGTCCGGGTAGCTGGTCGAAGCCTGGCAAAACCAGGTCCGTTGAAATTCCTGTTGGTTAAATCGAACCCTATGACTGCGGGTAAGTCCCGGTAGCTGGTCGAAGCCTGGCAAAACCAGGTCCGTTTAAATTCCTGTTGGTTAAATCGAACCCTATGTCTGCGGGTAAGTCCCGATAGCTGGTCGAAGCCTGGCAAACCAAGGTTCGTTTAAATTTCTGTTGGTTAAATCGAACCCTATGTCTGCAGGGAAGTCCCGGTAGTTGCTCGAAGCCTGGCAAAACCAGGTCCGTTTAAATTCATGTTGGTTAAATCGAAACCTATGTCTGTGGGTAAGTCCCGATAGCTGGTCGAAGCCTAGCAAAACCAGGTCCGTTTAAATTTCTGTTGGTTAAATCGAGCCCAATGTCTGCGAGTATGTCCCGGTAGCTGGTCGAAGCCTGGCAAAACAAGGTCCGTTTAAATTCCTGTTGGTTAAATCGAACTCTATGTCTGCGGGTAAGTCCCGGTAGCTGGTCGAAGCCTAGCAAAACCAGGTCCGTTTAAATTTCTGTTGGTTAAATCGAACCCTATGTCTGCGGGTAAGTCCCGGTAGCTGGTCGAAGCCTGGCAAAACCAGGTGCGTTTAAATTCCTGTTGATTAAATCGAACCCTATGTCTACGTGTAAGTCCTGATAGCTGGTCGAAGCCTGGAAAAACCAGGTCCGTTTAAATTCTTGTTGGTTAAATCGAACCCTATGTCTGCGGGTAAGTCCCGGTAGCTGGTCGGAGCCTGGCAAAACCAGGTCAGTTTAAATTCCTGTTGGTTAAATCGAACCCAATGTCTGCGGGTAAGTCCCGGCAGCTGGTCAAAGCCTGGCAAAACCAGGTCCGTTTAAATTTATGTTGGTTAAATCAAACCCTATGTCTGCGGGTAAGTCCCGGTAGCTGGTCGAAGCCTGGCAAAACCAGGTCCGTTTAAATTTCTATTGATTAAATCGAACCCTATGTTTGCGGGTAAGTTCCGGTAGCTGGTCGAAGCCTGGCAAAACAAGGTCCGTTTAAATTCTTGTTGGTTAAATCGAACCCTATGCCTGCGGGTAAGTCCCGGTAGCTGGTGGAAGCCTGGCAAAACCAGGTCCGTTTAAATTGCTGTGGGTTAAATCGAACCCTATGTCTGCGGGTAAGTCCTGGTAGTTGGTCGAAGCCTGGAAAAACCAGGTCCGTTTAACTTTTTGTTGGTTAAATCGAACCCTATGTTTGCGGGTAAGTCCCGTTAGCTGGTCGAAGCCTGGGAAAACCATGTTCGTTTAAATTTCTGTTGGTTAAATCAAACCCTATGTCTGCGGGTAAGTCCCGTTAGCTGGTTGAAGCCTGGCAAAATCAGGTCCGTTTAAATTTCTGTTGGTTAAATCAAACCCTATGTCTGCGGGTAAGTCCCGGCAGCTGGTCGAAGCCTGGCAAAACCAGGTCCATTTAAATTCCTGTTGGTTAAATCGAACTCTATGTCTGCGGGTAAGTCCCGGTAGCTGGTTGAAGCCTAGCAAAACCAGGTCCGTTTAAATTTCTGTTGGTTAAATCGAACCCTATGTCTGCGGGTAAGTCCCGGTAGCTGGTCGAAGCCTGGCAAAACAAGGTCCGTTTAAATTCCTGTTGATTAAATCAAACCCTATGTCTACGTGTAAGTCCTGATAGCTGGTCGAAGCCTGGAAAAACCAGGTTCGTTTAAATTCTTGTTGGTTAAATCGAACCCTATGTCTGCGGGTAAGTCCCGGTAGCTGGTCGAAGCCTGGGAAAACCAGGTCCGTTTAAATTTTTGTTGGTTAAATCGAACCCTATGTCTGCGGGTAAGTCCCGGTAGCTGGTCGGAGCCTGGCAAAACCAGGTCAGTTTAAATTCCTGTTGGTTAAATCGAACCCTATGTGTGCGGGTAAGTCCCGGCAGCTGGTCGAAGCCTGGCAAAACCAGGTCCGTTTAAATTTATGTTGGTTAAATCAAACCCTATGTCTGTGGGTAAGTCCTGGTAGTTGGTCGAAACCTGGCAAAACCAGGTTCGTTTAAATTTCTATTGGTTAAATCGAACCCTATGTTTGCGGGTAAGTTCCGGTAGCTGGTCGAAGCCTGGCAAAACAAGGTCCGTTTAAATTTATGTTGGTTAAATCAATCCCTATGTCTGCGGGTAAGTCCCGGTAGCTGGTCGAAGCATGGCAAAACCAGGTCCGTTTAAATTTCTATTGGTTAAATTGAACCCTATGACTGCGGGTAAGTCTCGTTAGCTGGTCGAAGCGTGTCGAAACCAGGTCCGTTTAAATGCCCGTTAAGAAAAACCCGAGAGCAGCGTCGAGACGCTGCTGAACGGTTTCCGAGCGTCTCGCCGCATGCCATAGCGTATCGACGCTCCGAACGCACGCGTTTGAAATTTCGTCTGTAGCATTGCGATGCTACCTGTTATAAAAGCTTTCTCCTCCAATTTTTAGGTCACTTCTTCATTCCTCCATTGTTGTAAACTTTGATTTTGGGAGCTCAAACTCCATTTTCTCCCCTCTTTTCTATATAGAAGCTAAAACCATTGTGGTTTGACTTTATTTTCACAACGAGGACCTAAGGTAAGTGCTGTAATTTGAGGTTATGGATTTTATCTTGATGTTTAGTGAGGGTTTATGTTAATTTCTAGCTTAGAATTGATTATCGCTTGCATCTTCTACCTGTATTAAGAACGAATAACATGCCTTCCTAATTGGGAGTGACGTCTTTGATTGTTACGCATGTTAGTGGGTTAGCATTAATTCGTGATTAGTTTTAATGCAAGTAGCGAGGGTCTAATCGTGGCTAATTAACTCGAGTCTATGTGACAGGTGTGGGTATGAGTTAGTTATTCGCTTCATGGTGGGCTCAAGGTTAGGAGAGAAATCAAATTAATCTTAGGATTAATTCGTCGCGATGTTACCCGTCACTGTTCTCTGATTAATTTAGGACTTATCACCTTAGATTAATTAATGAGCAAGTCTAATTAGAATTGTCTTTTTCTAATTCGTTAACTGTGATGTTTGTGCCAGTGTATGGGCAAGAAACCTATATGGACTCTAATGACTCTAAAGAATACAGACTCTTCAGCAAACATTAAAACCAATAAATTCTCGGGCAATTACAAATAATAAAATTAAAAAGAAATAATGCCAAAATCGATATTCACTTTAAACGTCCATTCAGAAACAATTTCTATAATTAAATTACCCACCAACTTAAATTGATGCAAATTGAGTTGATCAAAATACGCTCTGATACCAATTGATGGAGCGTATCACGCTGCGGAAGCCATTTTGGATCGGTGATACTCAAATTTGATCAATTTCACAAATAGAAAACATGCTCAAAACGACGAAAATTAAGAAATTAGAATTACATACCCTTGTAGTTCCGATTTCTTCAAGATTCGTCGGCCGATCCTCATCACGAACTCTTCCAGCCACTTTTGACGAATGTCCCGAGGGACACCAAGGTAGTCCCGCTATCCTCGACGTCGACGAACGAAGTTGTGGGACTCCGTTACAAGAGAAAAGAAACGACAAAGAGGAAGAAGAAGGAAAGTCTGAAGGTTGGTCTTATGGGCAATTGGGTTAAAAAATAATTCAGAAAAAAATAATAATATTGTTGAACTTCACAAGTTCAACAATTTAAGAACTTCTATTAAAAAAAAAAAAATCAATTCTGAATTCGTTAACCTACACTCTTGAAGCAAATCCATATATATATATAATTATCAACGTGTGTCTTACATGCAAATTGCATGTATGAAATTTTTTATAAATATATATTATTATGATTATGATTATTATTTTTAAAAATTAATACATAATTATTAAATAATAATAAATATTTTCCGAAAACAGAAATTTTGCACACGAATCCTATTCATATTTTAGACTATTCCCATATTTAAATCATATTTAAATATGTCCAACATTCTTCCTCAAGCCGAATTTGAACAATTCAAATTCTTTTACCTTTTATCGTATATTGTTGCACGGCGTTATCCGAGCTAGCGAGGAGAACCTAAAGAACCTACAGATAATGAGCTCCAACGATACCAGATTATCCGATCAAAACTCTTTTAAACGAACTAATCAACATTCGTTAACCCCCAAAGACTCCATTATAGTCCAAGGGTTGGACTCTCCTCACTTTAGATATATTAGGTCCTCTAATATAACCGTTACGGGCAAGTCGACCCTTCACAGGTTGTTCGTAATCACAGTTTGGTCCTTTTAAACCATTTAACCCCTGCATTACGTCTTGTTCCTTAAGTACCAATGACCCCTCTAATAAACAATAGATCTGTGGTCCAACCAACAAATCAATTAACTCTCTCAACTCATGAGAGTGTGCGCACTAATTGTTCAAGCCTCGGAGTCAGCTATTAAGGGAACAACCTACCTACTACCTTGATGAACGGGTTAGGAGTGAACTTCAATCTTTATGTACTATGTCACCAACTACCTATTCGACTTTATCCCTAAGATGTTAGGCTTATTGAGTCGGCGCTTATGGGCCACTCTCACCCGTGCAAGTCAAAGGATACTTTCGAATAAGCAGGAGTTCATAGCGAGCTCAAGATTGAGATCGAGTTACCTAGGCCATCAAATGAAAATGTCGTTCTCATAAGTAAACGGTGTTATAAAGAGAGAGCGACATATTTTGGGGTTCGATCTTATGCAAACTCTTTGCACAGGACGCCCTCACTCGCACATCTCCATGTGAAACAATTTAGATCACATTGTTTTGTACAATACAGAGTGAGTCGCATCCAATAGTATTACCAGGATAAGGTACCTAGTCTTATCTGTATACTATAGACCATTTTGACTGTGTACTTGAGCCTGATCCACAATCATGTCATACATGAAGCTTAGGTACTCGTATTCAGGCAAAGGGTTTGGTCATTGGTATAGGTTAACTTAAACACGTTTCACTTTATTCCAGTAAACTCTTTTACTGAATAAAACGAATAACTCTTTATTCTAAATAGAATATTTACAAACATAACAGTTTTCAAACCACGAGTTTTAGGACATAAAACCCAATAGGTTTATCACTCCCAGGCCTGCGGAAATTACAGTCGCCGCTCGACAATGTTGGTGGGCCGTCATTTCCTCTAGTTGCTCTCAGTTTGACAGTCTACCTCTCCTTCTCCTCTCGAGAACTTGATAGTATTTTTAGAAAAATAATAATGATATAGCCAAGCTCATTTTTCTCTTCAGAAATTGTAGTATTTATAGGTAAAGGGATCTCAAGTGTGGCCTTCAAGCGCTAAAGACAAAGTTACTTTTGGGCAGAGGTATCACACGCGTGAGCGTCGTTGACTTCTAACTTGGTCTGCTCTGTCTGCACAATGCCTGCTCAACGATTTCTTGGAGAGGAAAATGACATATTCTTGGGTAAAGATTCCCTAACGTTGTAGTAGGCTCATGTTGTGGCTTATTTTTCTGAGAAATGAGCTTTAATCAAATTCTAGAGCAATAATGGGAAAATTAGACAAATATTCAATCAAAATACGATAAAGGTTTAAAATTATATAAAGTTGGCGTTTGTTCACACGAGATTTCGACGAAAAGAAAATTTGACACGTGTAAATTAACTTTGATTTGTATTGAATTTGTATGTATCAGTGCGTAGTGGACTACAATTTCTAATGTTTGATCCTCTGATTCTTTCTCTCTCAAATGTGATTGTGTCTCGAGGGCTTTACAACTTGTTCTCGATGTTAGACTTGTTTCGAGGGCTTTCCAGCTTATTCTTGATGTTGGATTTGTTTCGAGGGATTTGCAGCTTGTTCTCGATGTTGGATTTGACTTGAGGGCTTCGCAGTTGGTTCTCGAGGTTGAATCTTTAGCTTCTCGAAGAGGTGAAGTCTTCAAGTGTGGAGTGTTAAGTCTTCAAGTGCGGAGTGTTACATCTTCCAAGGATTCAAGGAGTCTTCGTAGCTTGTGAATTCTCTCTAAGCCTTAGGAGTAGCAATTTTCCGAACCCTGCAAATTGAGAATGAGCTCTGTATTTATAGAGTTCTCATTGGAACATAATGGGCTTTTGGGCCGAGTCATATGGGTTTGGGCTTTGGGCTAAGTTGCCATTTAAATGGCTATCTGGGCCAATTTAATTTTTTAGCCCAATTGGAATATGACAAAATTTGATCGGTAGTCTTCAAGTGTGGAGTGTTCAGTCTTCCAAGGATTCAAGGAGTCTTCGTAGCTTGTGAATTCTCTCTGAGCTCTTACGAGTAGTAATTTTATGAACCTTGCAAATGAAAGATGAGCTCTGTATTTATAGAGTTCTCATGGGAACATAGTGGGCTTGGGTCCAGTCATATAGGTTTGGGCTTTGGGCTAAGTTGCCATTTAAAATCGTTTTTTGGGGCAATTTAATTTTTGAGCCCAATTGGAATATGAGAAAATTTGATTGGTTACGTTTATTTGATCAAACGACCATGATGAAGACACGTGACATTTTCTTGAGGCTCCCCAAATTTGTCTTCCAATTTAATTTGAGACACTTGTCGATTTGAGATTTCTCCCAGATGTAAGTTATTCATTCGCTTTGTGAATAATGACGTGGCAACCGCTAATTGGTCGAAATTTCTCGGTCAAGAAATTTCAATTTTTCGAGATTTAAGCACAAGTATGTGTGGGTGAGTCTTGGAAAAGTTAAATTTTGAAATTGAAATGTAGGACATTCCTTGTTTCGACTCCGACTTGACATTTCAATTTTATCGAAATATGAAATTTGGTTCATATATCATTTATTTGACAACTATTTCTATGCCATCGATCAAAATATGACTTTGATCTTGCTTTCTTGTTGAAGAAGGGGAAGCTTCGCGCCGCTGTCGTCGAAAGGAGAAGAACCCGAGAGATTATCGCCGTCGCCGCTGCCTTTTGTCTTGTGGTGGTAGTCGCCGGCCAGATCTTAAAGAAAGAGAAGAAAATTGTTCGGGTTAAGTCCGATTTCTTCTCTTTTTGAACACCAAAGGTTGTATCTCTTTCATCTTGCTTTCTTGTTGTTTCTTTGAATGATCTTTCTTGAATGCTTTGTAATTACTCATTCTTGTATTTGATAACCTCTAATAAAAGTGGCTAGCAACGATCTTAAAAGATCTTTGCAAAGTGGAGTAGGTCCGTTAAGACCGACCCACTATAAATCGATTGTGTCAATTTCTCAATTCTTTTATTTCTATTCTTTAACATTTTGTCCAACATCTTATTTCTGAATGTAATGTTTGTTATTTTTATTTCATTATAAAAAGATTAAATTTGATATCGATGTGCTTCTTTCATTATTATTCTGAACACGGACAATCCAACAAAAATTAATTGATTTGTGTGTGTTTTTTTTATTCCAAAAACTATTATTTTCTTATATTTAATTTTTTATGATAATGTGATAACTATGAATAATAATAAGAATTATATTATAAATGATAAATATTCATAAGTTGTATTTATATATATATTTGTAAATCAGGTTGGGGTGGACATCGAGATTAATTATTTTAATTTTATTGATAACCGATACAAATACCTTTGTCAAAATGAGCAAAAATTAGCATAAAGTCGAACTAATGACCATGAGGTTAGAGGTTCGATCCTCACCCGCATTAAATTAAATATATTTACAAAAACATATATATATATATATATATATATATATATATAGGGAAAATTTATTTTATACCTCTAATCTTTATGGTTTGTATGAATTGAAACCTAGTACTTTACAACTATATATATTTAAACCCTAGAAATTACCCTAGAACTTGGTAAGTGAAACAATTTTAATAATTTAGTTATTTATAACTATTCTTCCTTGATTCTATACGGAAAAGTACTAAAAATAAAAGGAAATATGTGACGTATTTTTTGCTAAAGCAAACCAATTTATATTGGTGAAAATTTGTGAAAAGTTGTTGCTATCAATTTGTTCATTTTATCTACGTTAGACCCCCCATTTAACAAAAATATTATAAAAGTGTTTCAATAATATTATTAGTCAGTTTTAAAATTAAATTCTTATACACAGTCCAGTTGGATTATTTTATGAAATCTGCAACCTCTCGATGGAATCATTAAAGGATAGATTGTAATGCCCGCGTTTTCAGATAAGACTGACTTTAACATTTTGAAGTTTAATTAGGATTTAATCAATCTATATGTATTTAGTTGTTCCAGATATTATTTGAGTAAAATTAGATTTAAGCATGTTATGATAATTTTTTTTGGGGACTCGAACCTCAGACCGCATGGTCGAGGGCACATATTTATGTCAGATAAGTATGACAACGAGATTGAGATAATTAAAACATGAAATTTTGGATGAAATATTTTGAATCAAGTCTCAAGTTCCTAGTTTTGAGGATTTAGTATCTCTTTGGGTTTTGATTGAGTTTTAATAGCTAAAAGTTGGTCAGCTTTTTCAAATTTTTTTGCCAAATTTGTTTTAGATTTCAAAATTTGACAAAAGAAAAAGAAAAAAAAAGAAATTGAGTGGGTTTTTGATTTAAGTGGTTTTTGATTTAGTTTTGAGCAGAGTTCTTTTTCTGGATTCTTCTTTTTTTATTTTTTTTTATTTTTTCATTTTTTTTCCTTTCTTTGTTAGTTAAGCTTCAGCCCCACCGCTCACTATTTTTTTTTTATTCTTCTTTGATTCCTCTCTCTCATTCCATCTCCAGCCATGATTTTTCGTTCGTAACCACAGACTCAACTAGGAGAGGAAGGCTCAACAACGTCCATTGAAAAGCTTCAGACGACGGTGCTCCAATGGTGGCAGAATGAATTCAAGCAGCGTTTTAATGCATGTGCAACGCCAGTCAAGACCGGTTGATGTTTGATTTTTGATGCGAGCTTGTCGAGTACCGTCAAATTCAATTCATAATTACCGATCCACGGCTTGTAGTAAACTACAGCGGAGTGGGTCGAACTCAGGGAACCAAAATTTAAATTCTCTAAATTAAACTTTATGTAAAAACAATAAATGGGAGGTTTTTGAATTGCATATTAATCTACTAAATTTAAATAACAATTAAAGATAAAGATTAAAGAATTAAAGAAATAAACAAGAGATTACCTTGTTGATTAAGAGATTGTCGGGACTTAATGAATTTTGCTCATCGATTACTCCTATAAAAATACAATTTCTTAATTTAAAAGCCTAATCGACTTAACTGGAACAACCATGAAAAGTCTCTAAGGTCCTCTCATGTAATTAATCCGACAGAGCATCGTAATTAACTCTAAACTAACCAATTAGCTGGACACGATAGCGTTCCATGCTAACTAGCTAGCAGCTCTAAGCACATGGATTGATTAGAATGTTAATTAAATTGATCAGATTCAATTAAACATTTTTATATTCCTAAGGTCTGTTATACGCACCATGTTAACTATGAAAAAACCATAATATTAACACTAGTCATAACCTGACCCATCTTGCTACTACAATTAAGCATGCAATTTATGACAATTATGGATCACAAATTACAAACATAGCATACATGAACAATTAATATTTAATTGATCAAGCTGTCACATTAACCAATATTAAATGCACATTAAATAAACAAAGTATAGAAAACAATTAATCAAGAAATTAGATTGCAATTTAATACCAAATTTCTCACATAAACATTAAGCCCGACAAACCTCTAAATAAGGAGTACAAGCTTAGCCGAACATAAAAATAAATAAAAAACTCTAAACGGAGGGAAAGGGAGAGAATGGCGATGATGTGTGTTGGTGTAAGGTGTATTTTACAATCAATACAAACTCTCCTTTTATACTTGAAGAAAGAGAAAAATTGCTAAAAAAAAATAAATAAAATTTTTGGTCAAAACACGTGAGTTGATGTTGAAGTAAAAATAAAAGAAATAATTATATTCTTCAGACATTGGACTTTGGATCAAAGAATAACATAATAAACCTTTCATCACCTTACCAAACTTCCAACTTTGAATATTAAATGATTTTTATCTTTATGGTATCTATTGCGGCTCGGTTTGTTGATATTATACTATAAAACTCCTCTTTTGAGTTCTGGAAGCTCTTTGTTTATGAGTTTGTGGCAAAATGTAAGTGATTGTGTAAGTGATCCTACAGCTGGAACGTCGTATGTTGTAGTTAAATAGGTTGTATACGTGTGCTGGTAGTTGAATAGGATGTATATATGTGTTGTACAATGTAGGATAGTGAACGATGTGTGATTATGTTGGATGAATGTCATGCTTTGTTTATGGATGGGATATAAAGGAAAAATAGAGATTGACATGCATGTAGGTGTGATGGATTTATTGTTTAAATGTCATTGAAAAGGTAGATTATTTGCTTTTGTAAAATTGCACTCAAATGAGAACGCATGTTAAATTTTAAAGTTTATGGATGTGAGAAGATTGTGGATGTTGTTTAATGGAATGTTGAGAAAACGTTTTGGTGACAGAATGACTCTAAATACTTGTGAATGTCCATTTCTTGAGTTTGGGAATGGTCTGCAGTTTTTCTATGCCTCGAAGAGTTGTTCATCTCGTCGTCTGTTCTGGTCGCATGGTTGTTCCCTATGGTACCTCATTCATTTGTATGTTGCATAAATAAATGGTTATGTTTTCGAAGGTTGTGGCAATTATCTTCCTCTATGTATTGATGTACATCTACAAGGGAAAATGAAGGGCTTGTGCGCCAGGGGCTCGATTCTGCTGACGGAATGTTGGTTGGCTCGCTATCTGTGTTGAAATTTTGGTGCGATATGCTATTGCATGTATGACTTGCGATGAAAAATTATAAAGCATGCAATGGTTTACGATAATTTACAGAACGTGGTAGTGCAAGTGCACAGTAACATGTCAGTCAAGTAATAAACTGGAATACATGTAATTCAAGACCCAACCCAAAGGAATAAGCGGTAGTGCAAGTACAAACTAACATGTCAAACTTTACGAACATGGATCAGATGTGGTAACAATGTAAATAAAAGTGGTTTATTGGTTGATCATGCGGTGAAGGAAATAATCAATGTAAAATTGCAAGGAAATAAAGTCTCTTCAAGGCTATGCCTATCATGACACTCTAATGATGGATTAGGTTTATGCTTTTGGTATGATTTTCTCTACTAGTCTAGCTATATCTAAGCAAGACAAGGTCGGTCAATGGTTCCTTACGGTTCCGTATTGCACGGGGTTGGGTAGTAGCTTAACGCTACCACCTCTTAAGCGTTACTCCTCCACCTTTCTCTTTTGCCCATGAGCGATTGCATGAAATATTATCCTTCCACACATAGATCCACATATTTCAAAGATCAATCAAGATATCTCATAGCTAAAAAATAGAGTTATTATTTACTCCCTAATTATGGCTAAAAGTCGTGCTTAATGTTGTTTAATTGCCTCTGTTTTAGGTATTTCACGGTTAGGGAGCTCGAGGAGTTCAAGAACCTGTTTCAGTGGAAAGAAAGGTGTTTTAGAAGCTTCGGGAAGCAACTACGCGAAGAAAAGAAGCTAAGGACCAAAGTTTCACTTTTGGTCTAGCGTCTCGACGCTGCTACCTCAGATTTGAAGAAAAACCCAAGAGCAGCGTTCAGACGCCGCTGAACGTTTTCCCAGCGTTTCGTCGCAGGCCATAGCGTATCGAAGCTCAGAACGCGCGCGCTGGAAATTTTGTCTGTAGCGTTGCGATGCTACCTATTACAAAAGCTTTCTTCTCTAATTTTAAGGTCACTTCTTCATTCCTCCATTGTTGTAAACTCCGATTTTGGGAGCTCAAACTCCATTTTCTCCACTCTTTGCTATATAGAAGCTAAAACCATTGTGGTTTGGCTTTATTTTCACAACGAGGACCTAAGGTAAGTGCTCTAATTTGAGGTTATGGATTTTATCTTGATGCTAAGTGAGGGTTTATGTTAATTTCTAGCTTAGAATTGATTATCTCTTGCATCTTCTACCTGTATTAAGAACGAATAACATTCCTTTCTAATTGGGAGTGACGTCTTTGATTGTTACGCAAGTTAGTGGATTAGCATTAATTTGTGATTAGTTTTAATGCAAGTAGGGAGGGTTTGATCATGGCTAATTAACTCGAGTCTGAAGGGAATGAACTCTTCATTCCCCGCAGCGGAAGCAATTAGAATCGATCTTTTGTTTTGTTTAGAATTAAACTAAAAAATAAGTTAAGCATATGTATTACCTTTGATGAACAATCATCTTCTTGTGTTCCTCTTTCCACGAGATCTTCCTCGCTATGACTCGAAAACGGGATCAAGACTTGTGGGAGCTTTTTGAAAGAATGAGAGAACAATTCTCTGCAGAAGGTGAATAGTGTTTTTGGCCAACCTTTTGGCTAAACCTAAATGTCTTATTTATAATAAGGCTTTTAGGAATTAATTTTATTTTATAAAATACATTTTAATATCTAATATATTAAAATATGTATTTTATATTTATTTTATATTTATTTGAATCTTATTCAAATATTATAAAATTAATCTTTTATAATATACTTTAAACCAATTTGAAGCACATTCAAATAACATAAGTATATAGTTTTAATATTAATGTATCATATACATAAACTATTTCCTCTAATAATTAATGTATCAAACACA
This sequence comes from Herpetospermum pedunculosum, assembly GCA_028017165.1. Classification (NCBI taxonomy): domain Eukaryota; kingdom Viridiplantae; phylum Streptophyta; class Magnoliopsida; order Cucurbitales; family Cucurbitaceae; genus Herpetospermum; species Herpetospermum pedunculosum. The sequence continues at coordinate 7,565,393 of CM051525.1, read as the reverse complement.
ATAAATATATTTTACTCTTCTACATTTAATATATCAAATATATTAAATATGAATTTGAATATTTCAAATTTTCTTTCAACTAAATTGATCATTTTAGTGTTACTATGAGCTAGCAAGGGGACCTTATGGACCAACAGATTTATAAGCTTCAATGATACAAAATTAATTAATTAAACTCATTAATTAATTGACTTTCATTCATTAACTCTAGGTCACTCCACTATAGGCCTAGAGTTGCACTCTTATGCACTGTAAGACAAGTTGTGTCCATGGATATAACCATTACATGCAAGTCGATCCTCCACGAGTTGTTCGTAATTACAGCTGGGTCAAAAGTCCGTTTTACCCCTTTAATTACATCTTACACCTTAAGTACCACTGATTCTCTAATGAACAACTTGTTTATGATCCAACCATAAACCAAGTCCCTCTCGGGCCAGTGAGAGGGTGAGGCCCCATTGTTCAAGTCCCGAAATCAGCAATTAAGGGAACTACTCATCTACTTTCTCTATAGGGAAGAAGTGAATTCCATCTTGTGAAACTTATGTTCCCAACTCCCTATTTGTTCAAGTCCCCAAAATGGTAGGCTTATTGAATCGGCTTTAAAGGCCATTCTCACCCATACAAATAAGAGGACGAGCCCTCACAGGCAGGTGTTCATAACTCACTCAGGATTAAGATCGAGTCACATATGATTATCCTGTGAAATATTAATCTTCTCAAATAACGGATTTATAAAGAGAGATTATATATTTCGTGGTCCAGTCTTATACAAACTCATTGTATAGGATACCCCCACTCACATGTCTCTACATGAATGATTTGGATCAAATCATTTGTAACAATTACAAAGTGGGTCGTATCAATAGTGTTACCAGGATAAGGCACCCAACCTTATCCATATACTATAGACCCTTTAGGTTATTACTTGAACATGATCCTCCCGTATGTCAACTACATACAGTTCAAGATTACACTAATAACCTTGGATTTTATTTATATAATGAATATTATATATTACAAATATTAATAATAAAATAATTATCAAATAATTATTAATTAATTACGAGGCTTTAGGGCATAAATCCCAACAATCTCCCACTTGCACTAAAGTCGGTGAGACATGTATCCTAGGGCATACTCTACACCCAACATGTTCTCCCACTTGCCCTAGTGAAGACTAGACATGTCTCATAATCCTAGACATTCTAGGTGGCTTTCAAACACTTTAGCCTGGAAAGTCTTTTTATATAGATCAAAACGACTGTCAATTAAAAGTCATCTTGGTCCTACCACGATTCTTTCTCTCTCAGGATACCCTACGTATTGATGTTATCTAAGTTTCTTAAGTTTAGCCATTACATAAAACGTTTTAGGCTTAACTATATCTGAAACATCTTTCAGACCAATAAGAAATTATTTGAGTTATGCAAGTTCTTTACTTCATAAGTAAGAACATTAAACTTGCATACCATACTCCATCATCTAGGGTAAACATAGATTTCCATAAATCTTTGTTAAAACCAGTGCATCTCGTAAAGATCAAATCTTTAACCTCATACACAAAAATATAATTTCTCAATTTATCCATAGATATTTTGAGAAAAGTTTTTATGTTTTCGTGCAATGGTCATACCATTGGGTTAACTAATAAATGCTAACCAATTTTACTGTTAAATGTCATGTCTCAAGTGTACATTAGATTTTCTCCCACTCAAACGTAGATAGTAAATTTTATGTTCTCAACATTTTGAAATGTCTTAGGACACTATTCCTTAGACAATCTAAACTTCATGTAAGAATGATACATTATCATTTTTTGAAGTACTACATCATATACTTGACAACAAATTTGTCAATATAAGATGTGTGAGACATAAATAACATTTTGTCCTCGAAAACTCTATTTTAGAACATACCCAGTAATTTAAATCATTCATTTGGAATTGGTTAGGTAGTCAACATTTTATGTTGGATTCAAATCTTACAGCATTCACAATGGGTAATAAGTCATCCACATAAAATATGAGAAAATTCCACTAAGTAATTAATGATTTTCTTGTCTATACAATATCATTAATATTTATTCAAAGTCATAGTTTTTGATACTTTTATCAAACCTTACATTCAAAAATCTAGTGATCAAATTCATTTCATAAATGAATCTTTACTGCTTGCAAACCTTTTACTTTTGATTTTTGAAATTGAACTCATGTAATGAATTTGTAAATGCATTCTTTAAGATTTCTTTTCAAAAAAGATTTCTTAAACCTTCACTTGACATATCTCATATGCAACTAGGAAATGCTTATATACTCTAATATGACAACAAATGAGAAAGTTTATCCATAATTTACTTTCTCCCACTATATTTGGCATTAGTCTTATTTTGAAGGTCTGTACCTTCTTATTTACAAATCTTTAACTTTTGTAGATATATTCAAAACCTATGGGTTTTACCCCATCACGAATATCTACAAGTTCTAGATAAAGATGAGTACATCTACTCTATCTCGAGATTTATGACTTTGGTCTACTAGTCTTTGTCATTGACCCTCATTTCAACTTTGAGGTCAAGAAGCCCTACATTTTGTCATCTAATACAACAACTTAGGCTTCATATAAGCTCTTGTAACGGTCGGGTCATCTCATAACTCTCCCACTACGATGAGGCTTATCCAATTCATGACTAGGATCCATTTGACTATCAAATGTAATTAAATTGTTAACAACTTTTGTTAACTATTTAGTGGCTTCACTTGGAACCAATTTTTCAACACTATTGAACATATTCAAGTTTCAGCATGTATGCTTAAAACTCTCAAAAGTCGAAGGGTTGTAAACTAACTTTAATACTCTTCTATAATCTCAAAGTTGTCTCATGGACACCTTTTAGATAGAATCATGTTCACTATACAATCTATATTGTATATCCTAACAAGAGTCTTATAATGGCGTGAAATTCTTTATTGTTCTGACCATGTCTAACAAGGTCTTGTTTCTCCTCTTACAGTACAATTTCACACAGTTGTACTTTGTGCTAGAGTTGAGATAAAATCTCACTTTCTATCAATTAGTCTTAGTACATAACGTTCCTGTACTTTTCACTGTGATCTGATCATAGTGTTTTGATAGATTTACCTAATTGACCTTCAACTTCAGTTTTATATTCCTTGAACTTTTCAAAATATTCAGACTTATGTTGCATTAGGTTACGATACTTATTTCTTGAATAATCATTCGCTAGAGTGATATGAAATATTCATCAGTGATCTTTGGCCTGTAGGCTTTTCCAACAAAAACCTATTAATTATCTTGCATGAAAGACAAGATCTTAAGACATATAAAGTAATTAACTCTAACATTTAGACAATCACTTCGTAGTAGTCTTTTTATTCAAATTGATCAGAATCAATCTTGAATGCCAAAGACGGGTATCATATTTTAGTGTCTTTATATTCTCGATTCTATAATCCTGAATATCTCACTGTGTAGTATTTTATATGTTAACAATTTAACACATACAAATTATTCTTATTTTTCGGCTGAACTTTTCAAACAATTTTGATAATAAAAATTTAGTACTAAAATATTCATACTATATGAACATTTTATTAGTAATAAAGTTAGAGAAATTGAATTTCTTCTATGGTACTAAAAACACCATATTCAGCATTAAATAACAATTATTTTTTATGGACATCTTAATGTCTCCCACTACATTAATTTAGATGGGTTTTCTGGTGCCAACAAGTAGAGATCATTCTACATAATTAAGTATTTTCCAAGAATTATATAAAATGTAATGTAGAACAAATCTTAATAGTGGATCTGAATCTACTATATAGGTGGTAATGAAAAAATCTAGTAAATCTAATTTACTTTTATCCATGTTCTTCTTATAGAGGTATTTCATAAATTCCTCTTATTATGACTACTTTGCTAATTTAGAAACTATTTTCTTTTAGCTACAGTCATATGGTTTCTTTTCTTGGATTTTGGTAATACTTAATTTTTGAGATTATTTAGATAAATATTTAAATCTAGCTTTTATTGACTTCAACAATATCTCATATGTTGTTGTCATCTTCTTTATCTTCTTAGCTTGACATCTAATATGTCAAATAGAAAATTTGTATAAGCCATCTCGTTATATTGATTTATTAATCATGTGCTTTACGAACAATTCGATTAGCATTGGCAACAGGTTTTTGAGAACATTTCTCAATAAAGACAAATTAAAGAAAAAATTTACACGGTCATTATATAGTGTTAACATTATTTTTCCAAGTGATATTATTTTCTCAATTTGACAAATTAGCAACGAAAATTAAAATTGAGAGAAATATACATAATATTATTTAACAACATGCAATCAATATTCATTCAATTTCAGCATAGAAAACAAACAATTTGATAAATGAACCCTAAAACATTAATTTCTAATGCTATTATACTTTAGTGAGTTAGAACAGGTGCCGCCGTAGGGTAGGTCAAATGCTTCTTCACTAAACTGAGACAATCTCAACCAAGTGTTATCCCCAAATAACTCTTATTTCTATAACATTTAGTTACCATTAGTTTGGTCAAGAAAATTATTAACAACCTTAATGAGATCTTTGTAAGTGTAACCCATCATTTTAGATTTTATAACTTTATCCCAACAAGTGCCGCCGTAGGATAGGTCAAGTATTGGAAATAAAATTACAATCCTATCCTTCTCAGGAGATTCACCCTGATATTGACCCATGTAAACACCTTCCGTAGGGGGACGGTCCAAAAGCCGCCGCGAGGCCCCACACGAATCTCACGTTGTGAACCAATGATAGAGACCGTAGGATATGTTGACACATTTCCTTCTCCCACTTACTATTTAAAAATACTTTCTCAAGAGATTCACCCTGATATTGACCCATGTAAACACCTTCCGTAGGGGGACGGTCCAAAAGCCGCCTCGAGGCCTCACATGAATCCTCAGGCCAGTTCTTAGGTAGAGGTGTTCCTTTTCAGTCAACTTAAGTACCTCACCCGAGTAACCTTTCTTAGACAGGGTTCCCTTATAGTCAATTTTTATTTCAAATTCATTAATCTTTAATTAACTATTAATTACTAGATCAATGAACTTCAGTTGATTTTAAGCAATGTTTTTAATCCTATTAAAAACCAATTCACCTTATGGATAATCTTAAATTTTTAACAATTTTAAACCCTTTAAAATAAAATTAAAGATTATCATATATTCTAATCTTATTAGAATAATAGATAAACTAAATTCAAATATTTAAACTATTTAAAAAATGAATTAAATTATCTTTTAATTAGGAAAGAAAAATTCTAATAGAAAATATATGAATCTTATTAGAAAATATCTAATTGAAAATATCCTAATACTTGAGAAAAAAAATTTCAATCTTATTAGGAAAAGATTTTCCCAATCTTATTAGGAAAAGATTTCAGAAAAGATATCACTATGTCTAGTAAAAGATATCACTATGTCTAGTAAAAGATATCTTAATCCTGATTAGAAAAATATGGATTCTTATTATGAAAGGAAGTATCCTAATTTAAAATTTCCAAATATAACAATTATATTAAAGATATGGAAATATAAACATATTAGGAAATCATCTAATCAAATTAGAAAGCATTTTAATCATAATATTCCAAATATAACACTTATATTAAAAATAATTAAAATGCATGATCATGCTTGACCTATGGTGGGATTTTAATCTAGATGGCATACTCTATGCAATCAATTAAAATTTAAAACATACATCAACATGCATAATTAAATTAAAAACACAGCAAAATTGACCTGCATATTTGGCATATCCTAAGAAATTAAAACCAATTTTGAATTACATTAATTTAAATCCAAGACATATCTTGGTCTTCAAAATTCTCCTTTTTGATTCTTCCACCTTTGAATCCAATTTCCATAACTCAATTTGGACATTCCAAATCAAATCAAATCCATAGACATTCCAAATCTGAATTTAAATTTTCATATTTTATTTTGGACATTCCAAATATTCCAAATATGAATCTAAATCTCCAGAATTGATTTTGGACATTCCAAATCAAATCTATAGAAATTCCAAATCTGAATCTAAATCTACAGAATTGATTTTGGACATTCCAAATCAAATCTATAGAAATTCCAAATTTGAATCTAAATTTCCAGATTTTATTTTGGACATTCCAAATCTGAAATTCGGTAGGATTCACACAAATTAGAATTGCACGAGTCTAATTAAATCCTTGGGTCATTTGAGTTAGAAATAACTAAATGAATTGTGTGCATGAACATGGCTAACGCGTAAATTGTATCGATGATCCGAACATCCATAACGAGCAATTCCATTTCTCGAAGTTAAGCACAACCGTTTAATTTTTGCACGTTGTCATTTAATTTTCCGTTAGCATATTAGGAGCTCCCTTCCCCCCAAACCAAATTACTATTCTGTTCGATTGCGCATACTTTTTATTTCTAGCAAATTAGACTTAGTTAGATTAAATTTCTTATTTCCATGTGGATCGACCCCGTTGCCACTTAGCTACAAATAGCTCGGTGTATTCGGGTTTATAAATTGTATTTTGGCAAGCCTCGACAGCTTGAATTTGGAGTACCACATAAAGTGCTCTACCAGTCCCGGCAGCTGGTCAAAGCCTGGCAAAACCAGGTCCGTTTAAATTTCTGTTGGTTAAATCAAACCCTATGTCTGCGGGTAAGTCCCGGTAGCTGGTCGAAGCGTTGGAAAAACCAGGTCCGTTTAAATTTCTATTGGTTAAATCGAACCTTATGTCTGCGGGTAAGTTCCGGTAGCTGTTCGAAGCCTGGCAAAACAAGGTCCGTTTAAATTCTTGTTGGTTAAATCGAACCCTATGCCTGCGGGTAAGTCCCGGTAGCTGGTGGAAGCCTGGAAAAAACAGGTCCGTTTAAATTTCTGTTGGTTAAATCGAACCCTATATCTGCGGGTAAGTCCCGGTAGCTGGTCGGAGCCTGGCAAAACCAGGTCAGTTTAAATTCCTGTTGGTTAAATCGAACCCTATGTCTGCGGGTAAGTCCCCGCAGCTGGTCGAAGCCTAGCAAAACCAGGTCCGTTTAAATTTATGTTGGTTAAATCAAACCCTATGTCTGCTGGTAAGTCCCGGTAGCTGGTCGAAGCCTGGCAAAACCATGTCCTTTTAAATTTTTATTGGTTAAATCGAACCCTATGACTGCGGGTAAGTCCCGTTAGCTGGTCGAAGCGTGTCGAAGCGTATCGAAACCAGGTCCGTTTAAATTCCTGTTGGTTAAATCGAACCCTATGTCTGCGGGTAAGTCGCGGTAGCTGGTGGAAGCCTGGCAAAACCAGGTCCGTTTAAATTCCTGTTGGTTAAATCGAACCCTATGTCTGCGGGTAAGTCGCGGTAGCTGGTGGAAGCCTGGCAAAACCAGGTCCGTTTAAATTGCTGTGGGTTAAATCCAACCCTATGTCTGCGGGTAAGTCCTGGTAGTTGGTCGAAGCCTGGAAAAACCAGGTCCGTTTAAATTTTTGTTGGTTAAATCGAACCGTATGTCTGTGGGTAAGTCCCGATAGCTGGTCGAAGCCTGGCAAAACCATGTCCGTTTAAATTCCTGTTGGTTAAATCGAACCCTATGTCTGCGGGTAAGTCGCGGTAGCTGGTGGAAGCCTGGCAAAACCAGGTCCGTTTAAATTCCTGTTGGTTAAATCGAACCCTATGTCTGCGGGTAAGTCGCGGTAGCTGGTGGAAGCCTGGCAAAACCAGGTCCAATTAAATTGTTGTGGGTTAAATCCAACCCTATGTCTGCTGGTAAGTCCTGGTAGTTGGTCGAAGCCTGGAAAAACCAGGTCCGTTTAAATTTTTGTTGGTTAAATCGAACCCTATGTCTGTGGGTAAGTCCCGATAGCTCGTCGAAGCCTGGCAAAACCATGTCCGTTTAAATTTCTGTTGGTTAAATCGAGCCCAATGTCTGCGAGTATGTCCCGGTAGCTGGTCGAAGCCTAGCAAAACCAGGTCCGTTTGAATTCCTGTTGGTTAAATCGAACCCTATGACTGCGGGTAAGTCCCGGTAGCTGGTCGAAGCCTGGCAAAACCAGGTCCGTTTAAATTCCTGTTGGTTAAAACGAACCCTATGTCTGCGGGTAAGTCCCGATAGCTGGTCGAAGCCTGGCAAACCAAGGTTCGTTTAAATTTCTGTTGGTTAAATCGAACCCTATGTCTGCAGGTAAGTCCCGGTAGCTGGTCGAAGCCTGGCAAAACCAGGTTCGTTTAAATTCATGTTGGTTAAATCGAAACCTATGTCTGTGGGTAAGTCTCGATAGCTGGTCGAAGCCTGGCAAAACCAGGTCCGTTTAAATTTCTGTTGGTTAAATCGAGCCCAATGTCTGCGAGTATGTCCCGGTAGCTGGTCGAAGCCTGGAAAAACCAGGTCCATTTAAATTCCTGTTGGTTAAATCGAACTCTATGTCTGCGGGTAAGTCCCGGTAGCTGGTCGAAGCCTAGCAAAACCAGGTTTGTTTAAATTTCTGTTGGTTAAATCGAACCCTATGTCTGCGGGTAAGTCACGGTAGCTGGTCGAAGCCTGGCAAAACAAGGTCCGTATAAATTCCTGTTGATTAAATCGAACCCTATGTCTACGTGTAAGTCCTGATAGCTGGTCGAAGCCTGGAAAAACCAAGTCCGTTTAAATTCTTGTTGGTTAAATCGAACCCTATGTCTGCGGGTAAGTCCCGGTAGCTGGTCGAAGCCTGGGAAAACCAGGTCCGTTTAAATTTTTGTTGGTTAAATCGAACCCTATGTCTGCGGGTAAGTCCCGGTAGCTGGTCGGAGCCTGGCAAAACCAGGTCAGTTTAAAGTCCTGTTGGTTAAATCGAACCCTATGTGTGCGGGTAAGTCCCGGCAGCTCGTCGAAGCCTGGCAAAACCAGGTCCGTTTAAATTTATGTTGGTTAAATCAAACCCTATGTCTACGGGTAAGTCCTGGTAGCTGGTCGAAGCCTGGCAAAACCAGGTTCGTTTAAATTTCTATTGGTTAAATCGAACCCTATGTTTGCGGGTAAGTTCCGGTAGCTGGTCGAAGCCTGGCAAAACAAGGTCCGTTTAAATTTATGTTGGTTAAATCAAACCCTATGTCTGCGGGTAAGTCCCGGTAGCTGGTCGAAGCCTGGGAAAACCAGGTTCGTTTAAATTTTTGTTGGTTAAATCGAACCCTATGTCTACGGGTAAGTCCCGGTAGCTGGTCGGAGCCTGGCAAAACCAGGTCAGTTTAAATTCCTGTTGGTTAAATCGAACCCTATGTGTGCGGGTAAGTCCCGGCAGCTCGTCGAAGCCTGGCAAAACCAGGTCCGTTTAAATTTATGTTGGTTAAATCAAACCCTATGTCTGCGGGTAAGTCCTGGTAGCTGGTCGAAGCCTGGCAAAACCAGGTTCGTTTAAATTTCTATTGGTTAAATCGAACCCTATGTTTGCGGGTAAGTTCCGGTAGCTGGTCGAAGCCTGGCAAAACAAGGTCCGTTTAAATTTATGTTGGTTAAATCAAACCCTATGTCTGCGGGTAAGTCCCGGTAGCTGGTCGAAGCCTGGCAAAACTAGGTCCGTTTAAATTTCTATTGGTTAAATCGAACCCTATGACTGCGGGTAAGTGTCGTTAGCTGGTAGAAGCGTGTCGAAACCAGGTCCGTTTAAATTCCTGTTGGTTAAATCGAACCCTATGTCTGCGGGTAAATCTCGGTAGCTGGTGGAAGCCTGGCAAAACCAGGTCCGTTTAAATTGCTGTGGGTTAAATCGAACCCTATGTCTGCGGGTAAGTCCTGGTAGTTGGTCGAAGCCTGGAAAAACCAGGTCCGTTTAAATTTTTGTTGGTTAAATCGAACCGTATGTCTGTGGGTAAGTCCCGATAGCTGGTCGAAGCCTGGCAAAACCATGTCCGTTTAAATTCCTGTTGGTTAAATCGAACCCTATGTCTGCGGGTAAGTCGCGGTAGCTGGTGGAAGCCTGGCAAAACCAGGTCCGTTTAAATTCCTGTTGGTTAAATCGAACCCTATGTCTGCGGGTAAGTCGCGGTAGCTGGTGGAAGCCTGGCAAAACCAGGTCCAATTAAATTGTTGTGGGTTAAATCCAACCCTATGTCTGCTGGTAAGTCCTGGTAGTTGGTCGAAGCCTGGAAAAACCAGGTCCGTTTAAATTTTTGTTGGTTAAATCGAACCCTATGTCTGTGGGTAAGTCCCGATAGCTCGTCGAAGCCTGGCAAAACCATGTCCGTTTAAATTTCTGTTGGTTAAATCGAGCCCAATGTCTGCGAGTATGTCCCGGTAGCTGGTCGAAGCCTAGCAAAACCAGGTCCGTTTGAATTCCTGTTGGTTAAATCGAACCCTATGACTGCGGGTAAGTCCCGGTAGCTGGTCGAAGCCTGGAAAAACCAGGTCCGTTTAAATTCCTGTTGGTTAAAACGAACCCTATGTCTGCGGGTAAGTCCCGATAGCTGGTCGAAGCCTGGCAAACCAAGGTTCGTTTAAATTTCTGTTGGTTAAATCGAACCCTATGTCTGCAGGTAAGTCCCGGTAGCTGGTCGAAGCCTGGCAAAACCAGGTCCGTTTAAATTCATGTTGGTTAAATCGAAACCTATGTCTGTGGGTAAGTCTCGATAGCTGGTCGAAGCCTGGCAAAACCAGGTCCGTTTAAATTTCTGTTGGTTAAATCGAGCCCAATGTCTGCGAGTATGTCCCGGTAGCTGGTCGAAGCCTGGAAAAACCAGGTCCATTTAAATTCCTGTTGGTTAAATCGAACTCTATGTCTGCGGGTAAGTCCCGGTAGCTGGTCGAAGCCTAGCAAAACCAGGTTTGTTTAAATTTCTGTTGGTTAAATCGAACCCTATGTCTGCGGGTAAGTCACGGTAGCTGGTCGAAGCCTGGCAAAACAAGGTCCGTATAAATTCCTGTTGATTAAATCGAACCCTATGTCTACGTGTAAGTCCTGATAGCTGGTCGAAGCCTGGAAAAACCAAGTCCGTTTAAATTCTTGTTGGTTAAATCGAACCCTATGTCTGCGGGTAAGTCCCGGTAGCTGGTCGAAGCCTGGGAAAACCAGGTCCGTTTAAATTTTTGTTGGTTAAATCGAACCCTATGTCTGCGGGTAAGTCCCGGTAGCTGGTCGGAGCCTGGCAAAACCAGGTCAGTTTAAAGTCCTGTTGGTTAAATCGAACCCTATGTGTGCGGGTAAGTCCCGGCAGCTCGTCGAAGCCTGGCAAAACCAGGTCCGTTTAAATTTATGTTGGTTAAATCAAACCCTATGTCTACGGGTAAGTCCTGGTAGCTGGTCGAAGCCTGGCAAAACCAGGTTCGTTTAAATTTCTATTGGTTAAATCGAACCCTATGTTTGCGGGTAAGTTCCGGTAGCTGGTCGAAGCCTGGCAAAACAAGGTCCGTTTAAATTTATGTTGGTTAAATCAAACCCTATGTCTGCGGGTAAGTCCCGGTAGCTGGTCGAAGCCTGTGAAAACCAGGTTCGTTTAAATTTTTGTTGGTTAAATCGAACCCTATGTCTACGGGTAAGTCCCGGTAGCTGGTCGGAGCCTGGCAAAACCAGGTCAGTTTAAATTCCTGTTGGTTAAATCGAACCCTATGTGTGCGGGTAAGTCCCGGCAGCTCGTCGAAGCCTGGCAAAACCAGGTCCGTTTAAATTTATGTTGGTTAAATCAAACCCTATGTCTGCGGGTAAGTCCTGGTAGCTGGTCGAAGCCTGGCAAAACCAGGTTCGTTTAAATTTCTATTGGTTAAATCGAACCCTATGTTTGCGGGTAAGTTCCGGTAGCTGGTCGAAGCCTGGCAAAACAAGGTCCGTTTAAATTTATGTTGGTTAAATCAAACCCTATGTCTGCGGGTAAGTCCCGGTAGCTGGTCGAAGCCTGGCAAAACTAGGTCCGTTTAAATTTCTATTGGTTAAATCGAACCCTATGACTGCGGGTAAGTGTCGTTAGCTGGTCGAAGCGTGTCGAAACCAGGTCCGTTTAAATTCCTGTTGGTTAAATCGAACCCTATGTCTGCGGGTAAATCGCGGTAGCTGGTGGAAGCCTGGCAAAACCAGGTCCGTTTAAATTGCTGTGGGTTAAATCGAACCCTATGTCTGCGGGTAAGTCCTGGTAGTTGGTCGAAGCCTGGAAAAACCAGGTCCGTTTAAATTTTTGTTGGTTAAATCGAACCCTATGTCTGTGGGTAAGTCCCGATAGCTGGTCGAAGCCTGGCAAAACCAGCTCTGTTTAAATTTCTGTTGGTTAAATCGAGCCCAATGTCTGCGAGTATGTCCCGGTAGCTGGTCGAAGCCTGGCAAAACCAGGTCCGTTGAAATTCCTGTTGGTTAAATCGAACCCTATGTCTGCGGGTAAGTCCCGATAGCTGGTCGAAGCCTGGCAAACCAAGGTTCGTTTAAATTTCTGTTGGTTAAATCGAACCCTATGTCTGCAGGTAAGTCCCGGTAGCTGGTCGAAGCCTGGCAAAACCAGGTCCGTTTAAATTCATGTTGGTTAAATCGAAACCTATGTCTGTGGGTAAGTCCCGATAGCTGGTCGAAGCCTGGCAAAACCAGGTCCGTTTAAATTTCTGTTGGTTAAATCGAGCCCAATGTCTGCGAGTATGTCCCGGTAGCTGGTCGAAGCCTGGCAAAACCAGGTCCATTTAAATTCCTGTTGGTTAAATCGAACTCTATGTCTGCGGGTAAGTCCCGGTAGCTGGTCGAAGCCTAGCAAAACCAGGTCCGTTTAAATTTCTGTTGGTTAAATCGAACCCTATGTCTGCGGGTAAGTCCCGGTAGCTGGTCGAAGCCTGGCAAAACAAGGTCCGTTTAAATTCCTGTTGATTAAATCGAACCCTATGTCTACGTGTAAGTCCTGATAGCTGGTCGAAGCCTGGAAAAACCAGGTCCGTTTAAATTCTTGTTGGTTAAATCGAACCCTATGTCTGCGGGTAAGTCCCGGTAGCTGGTCGAAGCCTGGGAAAACCAGGTTCGATTAAATTTTTATTGGTTAAATCGAACCCTATGTCTGCGGGTAAGTCCCGGTAGCTGGTCGGAGCCTGGCAAAACCAGGTCAGTTTAAATTCCTGTTGGTTAAATCGAACCCTATATGTGCGGGTAAGTCCCAGCAGTTGGTCGAAGCCTGGCAAAACCAGGTCCGTTTAAATTTATGTTGGTTAAATCAAACCCTATGTCTGCGGGTAAGTCCTTGTAGCTGGTCGAAACCTGGCAAAACCAGGTTCGTTTAAATTTCTATTGGTTAAATCGAACCCTATGTTTGCGGGTAAGTTCCGGTAGCTGGTCGAAGCCTGGCAAAACAAGGTCGGTTTAAATTTATGTTGGTTAAATCAATCCCTATGTCTGCGGGTAAGTCCTGGTAGCTGGTCGAAGCTTGGCAAAACCAGGTCCGTTTAAATTTCTATTGGTTAAATCGAACCCTATGACTGCGGGTAAGTCTCGTTAGCTGGTCGAAGCGTGTCGAAACCAGGTCCGTTTAAATTCCTGTTGGTTAAATCGAACCCTATGTCTGCGGGTAAGTCGCGGTAGCTGGTGGAATCCTGGCAAAACCAGGTCCGTTTAAATTGCTGTGGGTTAAATCGAACCCTATGTCTGCGGGTAAGTCCTGGTAGTTGGTCGAAGCCTGGAAAAACCAGGTCCGTTTAAATTTTTGTTGGTTAAATCGAACCCTATGTCTGTGGGTAAGTCCCGATAGCTGGTCGAAGCCTGGCAAAACCAGGTCCGTTTAAATTTTTGTTGGTTAAATCGAGCCCAATGTCTGCGAGTATGTCCCGGTAGCTGGTCGAAGCCTGGCAAAACCAGGTCCGTTGAAATTCCTGTTGGTTAAATCGAACACTATGACTGCGGGTAAGTCTCGGTAGCTGGTCGAAGCCTGGCAAAACCAGGTCCGTTTAAATTCTTGTTGGTTAAATCGAACCCTATGTCTGCGGGTAAGTCCCGATAGCTGGTCGAAGCCTGGCAAACCAAGGTTCGTTTAAATTTCTGTTGGTTAAATCGAACCCTATGTCTGCAGGGAAGTCCCGGTAGTTGGTCGAAGCCTGGCAAAACCAGGTCCGTTTAAATTCATGTTGGTTAAATCGAAACCTATGTCTGTGGGTAAGTCCCGATAGCTGGTCGAAGCCTGGCAAAACCAGGTCCGTTTAAATTTCTGTTGGTTAAATCGAGCCCAATGTCTGCGAGTATGTCCCGGTAGCTGGTCGAAGCCTGGCAAAACCAGGTCCGTTTAAATTCATGTTGGTTAAATCGAACTCTATGTCTGCGGGTAAGTCCCGGTAGCTGGTCGAAGCCTAGCAAAACCAGGTCCGTTTAAATTTCTGTTGGTTAAATCGAACCCTATGTCTGCGGGTAAGTCCCGGTAGCTGGTCGAAGCCTGGCAAAACAAGGTCCGTTTAAATTCCTGTTGATTAAATCGAACCCTATGTCTACGTGTAAGTCCTGATAGCTGGTCGAAGCCTGGAAAAACCAGCTCCGTTTAAATTCTTGTTGGTTAAATCGAACCCTATGTCTGCGGGTAAGTCCCGGTAGCTGGTCGGAGCCTGGCAAAACCAGGTCAGTTTAAATTCCTGTTGGTTAAATCGAACCCAATGTCTGCGGGTAAGTCCCGACAGCTGGTCAAAGCCTGGCAAAACCAGGTCCGTTTAAATTTATGTTGGTTAAATGAAACCCTATGTCTGCAGGTAAGTCCCGGTAGCTGGTCGAAGCCTGGCAAAACCAGGTCCGTTTAAATTTCTATTGATTAAATCGAACCCTATGTTTGCGGGTAAGTTCCGGTAGCTGGTCGAAGCCTGGCAAAACAAGGTCCGTTTAAATTCTTGTTGGTTAAATCGAACCCTATGCCTGCGGGTAAGTCCCGGTAGCTGGTGGAAGCCTGGCAAAACCAGGTCCGTTTAAATTGTTGTGGGTTAAATCGAACCCTATGTCTGCGGGTAAGTCCTGGTAGTTGGTCGAAGCCTGGAAAAACCAGGTCCGTTTAACTTTTTGTTGGTTAAATCGAACCCTATGTTTGCGGGTAAGTCCCGTTAGCTGGTCGAAGCCTGGGAAAACCATGTCCGTTTAAATTTCTGTTGGTTAAATCAAACCCTATGTCTGCGGGTAAGTCCCGGTAGCTGGTCGAAGCCTGGCAAAATCAGGTCCGTTTAAATTTCTGTTGGTTAAATCAAACCCTATGTCTGCGGGTAAGTCCCGGCAGCTGGTCGAAGCCTGGCAAAACCAGGTCCGTTTAAATTTATGTTGGTTAAATCAAACCCTATGTCTGCGGGTAAGTCCCGGTAGCTGGTCGAAGCCTGCCAAAACCAGGTTCGTTTAAATTTCTATTGGTTAAATCGAACCCTATGTTTGCGGGTAAGTTCCGGTAGCTGGTCGAAGCCTGGCAAAACAAGGTCCGTTTAAATTTATGTTGGTTAAATCAAACCCTATGTCTGCGGGTAAGTCCCTGTAGCTGGTCGAAGCCTGGCAAAACCAGGTCCGTTTACATTTCTATTGGTTAAATCGAACCCTATGACTGCGGGTAAGTCTCGTTAGCTGGTCGAAGCGTGTCGAAACCAGGTCCGTTTAAATTCCTGTTGGTTAAATCGAACCCTATGTCTGCGGGTAAGTCGCGGTAGCTGGTGGAAGCCTGGCAAAACCAGGTCCGTTTAAATTGCTGTGGGTTAAATCGAACCCTATGTCTGCGGGTAAGTCCTGGTAGTTGGTCGAAGCCTGGAAAAACCAGGTCCGTTTAAATTTTTGTTGGTTAAATCGAACCCTATGTCTGTGGGTAAGTCCCGATAGCTGGTCGAAGCCTGGCAAAACCAGGTCCGTTTAAATTTCTGTTGGTTAAATCGAGCCCAATGTCTGCGAGTATGTCCCGGTAGCTGGTCGAAGCCTGGCAAAACCAGGTCCGTTGAAGTTCCTGTTGGTTAAATCGAACCCTATGACTGCGGGTAAGTCCCGGTAGCTGGTCGAAGCCTGGCAAAACCAGGTCCGTTTAAATTCCTGTTGGTTAAATCGAACCCTATGTCTGCGGGTAAGTCCCGATAGCTGGTCGAAGCCTGGCAAACCAAGGTTCGTTTAAATTTCTGTTGGTTAAATCGAACCCTATTTCTACAGGGAAGTCCCGGTAGTTGGTCGAAGCCTGGCAAAACCAGGTCCGTTTAAATTCATGTTGGTTAAATCGAAACCTATGTCTGTGGGTAAGTCCCGATAGCTGGTCGAAGCCTGGCAAAACCAGGTCCGTTTAAATTTCTGTTGGTTAAATCGAGCCCAATGTCTGCGAGTATGTCCCGGTAGCTAGTCGAAGCCTGGCAAAACCAGGTCCGTTTAAATTCCTGTTGGTTAAATCGAACTCTATGTCTGCGGGTAAGTCCCGGTAGCTGGTCGAAGCCTAGCGAAATCAGGTCCGTTTAAATTTCTGTTGGTTAAATCGAACCCTATGTCTGCGGGTAAGTCCCGGTAGCTGGTCGAAGCCTGGCAAAACCAGGTCCGTTTAAATTCCTGTTGATTAAATTGAACCCTATGTCTACGTGTAAGTTCATGATAGCTGGTCGAAGCCTGAAAAAACCAGGTCCGTTTAAATTCTTGTTGGTTAAATCGAACCCTATGTCTGCGGGTAAGTCTAGTTAGCTGGTCGAAGCCTGGGAAAACCATGTTTGTTTAAATTTCTGTTGGTTAAATCAAACCCTATGTCTGCGGGTAAGTCCCGGTAGCTGGTCGAAGCCTGGCAAAATCAGGTCCGTTTAAATTTCTGTTGGTTAAATCAAACCCTATGACTGCGGGTAAGTCCCGGTAGCTGGTCGAAGCCTGGCAAAACCAGGTCCGTTTAAATTCCTGTTTGTTAAATCGAAACCTATGTCTGCGGGTAAGTCCCGATAGCTGGTCGAAGCCTGGCAAACCAAGGTTCGTTTAAATTTCTGTTGGTTAAATCGAACCCTATGTCTGCAGGGAAGTCCCGGTAGTTGGTCGAAGCCTGGCAAAACCAGGTCCGTTTAAATTCATGTTGGTTAAATCGAAACCTATGTCTGTGGGTAAGTCCCGATAGCTGGTCGAAGCCTTGCAAAACCAGGTCCGTTTAAATTTCTGTTGGTTAAATCGAGCCCAATGTCTGCGAGTATGTCCCGGTAGCTGGTCGAAGCCTGGCAAAACCAGGTCCGTTTAAATTCCTGTTGGTTAAATCGAACTCTATGTCTGCGGGTAAGTCCCGGTAGCTGGTCGAAGCCTAGCGAAACCAGGTCCGTTTAAATTTCTGTAGGTTAAATCGAACCCTATGTCTGCGGGTAAGTCCCGGTAGCTGGTCGGAGCCTGGCAAAACCAGGTCAGTTTAAATTCCTGTTGGTTAAATCGAACCCAATGTCTGCGGGTAAGTCCCGACAGCTGGTCAAAGCCTGGCAAAACCAGGTCCGTTTAAATTTATGTTGGTTAAATCAAACCCTATGTCTGCGGGTAAGTCCCGGTAGCTGGTCGAAGCCTGGCAAAACCAGGTCCGTTTAAATTTCTATTGATTAAATCGAACCCTATGTTTGCGGGTAAGTTCCGGTAGCTGGTCGAAGCCTGGCAAAACAAGGTCCGTTAAAATTCTTGTTGGTTAAATCGAACCCTATGCCTGCGGGTAAGTCCCGGTAGCTGGTGGAAGCCTGGCAAAACCAGGTCCGTTTAAATTGCTGTGGGTTAAATCGAACCCTATGTCTGCGGGTAAGTCCTGGTAGTTGGTCGAAGCCTGGAAAAACCTGGTCCGTTTAAATTTTTGTTGGTTAAATCGAACCCTATGTCTGCGGGTAAGTCCCGGTAGCTGGTCGAAGCCTGGAAAAATCAGGTCCGTTTAAATTTCTGTTGGTTAAATCAAACCCTATGTCTGCGGGTAAGTCCCGGCAGCTGGTCGAAGCCTGGCAAAACCAGGTCCGTTTAAATTTCTTTTGGTTAAATCGAACCCTATTTGTGCGGGTAAGTCCCGACAGCTGGTCGAAGCCTGGCAAAACCAGGTCCGTTTAAATTTATGTTGGTTAAATCAAACCCTATGTCTGCGGGTAAGTCCCGGTAGCTGGTCGAAGCCTGCCAAAACCAGGTTCGTTTAAATTTCTATTGGTTAAATCGAACCCTATGTTTGCGGGTAAGTTCCGGTAGCTGGTCGAAGCCTGGCAAAACAAGGTCCGTTTAAATTTATGTTGGTTAAATCAAACCCTATGTCTGCGGGTAAGTCCCGGTAGCTGGTCGAAGCCTGGCAAAACCAGGTCCGTTTAAATTTCTATTGGTTAAATCGAACCCTATGACTGCGGGTAAGTCTCGTTAGCTGGTCGAAGCGTGTCGAAACCAGGTCCGTTTAAATTCCTGTTGGTTAAATCGAACCCTATGTCTGCGGGTAAGTCCCGGTAGCTGGTCGAAGCCTGGCAAAATCAGGTCCGTTTAAATTTCTGTTGGTTAAATCAAACCCTATGTCTGCGGGTAAGTCCCGGTAGCTGGTCGAAGCCTGGCAAAATCAGGTCCGTTTAAATTTCTGTTGGTTAAATCAAGCCCTATGTCTGCGGGTAAGTCCCGGCAACTGGTCGAAGCCTGGCAAAACCAGGTCCGTTTAAATTTCGTTTGGTTAAATCGAACCCTATTTGTGCGGGTAAGTCCCGGCAGCTAGTCGAAGCCTGGCAAAACAAGGTCCGTTTAAATTTATGTTGGTTAAATCAAACCCTATGTCTGCGGGTAAGTCCCGGTAGCTGGTCGAAGCCTGCCAAAACCAGGTTCGTTTAAATTTCTATTGGTTAAATCGAACCCTATGTTTGCGGGTAAGTTCCGGTAGCTGGTCGAAGCCTGGCAAAACAAGGTCCGTTTAAATTTATGTTGGTTAAATCAAACCCTATGTGTGCGGGTAAGTCCCGGTAGCTGGTCGAAGCCTGGCAAAACCAGGTCCGTTTAAATTTCTATCGGTTAAATCGAACCCTATGACTGCGGGTAAGTCTCGTTAGCTGGTCGAAGCGTGTCGAAACCAGGTCCGTTTAAATTCCTGTTGGTTAAATCGAACCCTATGTCTGCGGGTAAGTCGCGGTAGCTGGTGGAAGCCTGGCAAAACCAGGTCCGTTTAAATTGCTGTGGGTTAAATCGAACCCTATGTCTGCGGGTAAGTCCTGGTAGTTGGTCGAAACCTGGAAAAACCAGGTCCGTTTAAATTTTTGTTGGTTAAATCGAACCCTATGTCTGTGGGTAAGTCCTGATAGCTGGTCGAAGCCTGGCAAAACCAGGTCCGTTTAAATTTCTGTTGGTTAAATCGAGCCCAATGTCTGCGAGTATGTCCCGGTAGCTGGTCGAAGCCTGGCAAAACCAGGTCCGTTGAAATTCCTGTTGGTTAAATCGAACCCTATGACTGCGGGTAAGTCCCGGTAGCTGGTCGAAGCCTGGCAAAACCAGGTCCGTTTAAATTCCTGTTGGTTAAATCGAAACCTATGTCTGCGGGTAAGTCCCGATAGCTGGTCGAAGCCTGGCAAACCAAGGTTCGTTTAAATTTCTGTTGGTTAAATCGAACCCTATGTCTGCAGGGAAGTCCCGGTAGTTGGTCGAAGCCTGGCACAACCAGGTCCGTTTAAATTCATGTTGGTTAAATCGAAACCTATGTCTGTGGGTAAGTCCCGATAGCTGGTCGAAGCCTGGCAAAACCAGGTCCGTTTAAATTTCTGTTGGTTAAATCGAGCCCAATGTCTGCGAGTATGTCCCGGTAGCTGGTCGAAGCCTGGCAAAACCAGGTCCGTTTAAATTCCTGTTGGTTAAATCGAACTATATGTCTGCGGGTAAGTCCCGGTAGCGGTCGAAGCCTAGCGAAACCAGATCCGTTTAAATTTCTGTAGGTTAAATCGAACCCTATGTCTGCGGGTAAGTCCCGGTAGCTGGTCGAAGCATGGCAAAACCAGGTCCGTTTAAATTCCTGTTGATTAAATCGAACCCTATGTCTACGTGTAAGTCCTGATAGCTTGTCGAAGCCTGGAAAAACCAGGTCCGTTTAAATGCCTGTTGGTTAAATCGAACCCTATGTCTGCGGGTAAGTCGCGGTAGCTGGTGGAAGCCTGGCAAAACCAGGTCCATTTAAATTGTTGTGGGTTAAATCGAACCCTATGTCTGCGGGTAAGTCCAGTTAGCTGGTCGAAGCCTGGGAAAACCATGTCTGTTTAAATTTCTGTTGGTTAAATCAAACCCTATGTCTGCGGGTAAGTCCCGGTAGCTGGTCGAAGCCTGGCAAAATCAGGTCCGTTTAAATTTCTGTTGGTTAAATCAAACCCTATGACTGCGGGTAAGTCCCGGTAGCTGGTCGAAGCCTGGCAAAACCAGGTCCGTTTAAATTCCTGTTTGTTAAATCGAAACCTATGTCTGCGGGTAAGTCCCGATAGCTGGTCGAAGCCTGGCAAACCAAGGTTCGTTTAAATTTCTGTTGGTTAAATCGAACCCTATGTCTGCAGGGAAGTCCCGGTAGTTGGTCGAAGCCTGGCAAAACCAGGTCCGTTTAAATTCATGTTGGTTAAATCGAAACCTATGTCTGTGGGTAAGTCCCGATAGCTGGTCGAAGCCTTGCAAAACCAGGTCCGTTTAAATTTCTGTTGGTTAAATCGAGCCCAATGTCTGCGAGTATGTCCCGGTAGCTGGTCGAAGCCTGGCAAAACCAGGTCCGTTTAAATTCCTTTTGGTTAAATCGAACTCTATGTCTGCGGGTAAGTCCCGGTAGCTGGTCGAAGCCTAGCGAAACCAGGTCCGTTTAAATTTCTGTAGGTTAAATCGAACCCTATGTCTGCGGGTAAGTCCCGGTAGCTGGTCGGAGCCTGGCAAAACCAGGTCAGTTTAAATTCCTGTTGGTTAAATCGAACCCAATGTCTGCGGGTAAGTCCCGACAGCTGGTCAAAGCCTGGCAAAACCAGGTCCGTTTAAATTTATGTTGGTTAAATCAAACCCTATGTCTGCGGGTAAGTCCCGGTAGCTGGTCGAAGCCTGGCAAAACCAGGTCCGTTTAAATTTCTATTGATTAAATCGAACCCTATGTTTGCGGGTAAGTTCCGGTAGCTGGTCGAAGCCTGGCAAAACAAGGTCCGTTTAAATTCTTGTTGGTTAAATCGAACCCTATGCCTGCGGGTAAGTCCCGGTAGCTGGTGGAAGCCTGGCAAAACCAGGTCCGTTTAAATTGCTGTGGGTTAAATCGAACCCTATGTCTGCGGGTAAGTCCTGGTAGTTGGTCGAAGCCTGGAAAAACCTGGTCCGTTTAAATTTTTGTTGGTTAAATCGAACCCTATGTCTGCGGGTAAGTCCCGGTAGCTGGTCGAAGCCTGGCAAAATCAGGTCCGTTTAAATTTCTGTTGGTTAAATCAAACCCTATGTCTGCGGGTAAGTCCCGGCAGCTGGTCGAAGCCTGGCAAAACCAGGTCCGTTTAAATTTCTTTTGGTTAAATCGAACCCTATTTGTGCGGGTAAGTCCCGACAGCTGGTCGAAGCCTGGCAAAACCAGGTCCGTTTAAATTTATGTTGGTTAAATCAAACCCTATGTCTGCGGGTAAGTCCCGGTAGCTGGTCGAAGCCTGCCAAAACCAGGTTCGTTTAAATTTCTATTGGTTAAATCGAACCCTATGTTTGCGGGTAAGTTCCGGTAGCTGGTCGAAGCCTGGCAAAACAAGGTCCGTTTAAATTTATGTTGGTTAAATCAAACCCTATGTCTGCGGGTAAGTCCCGGTAGCTGGTCGAAGCCTGGCAAAACCAGGTCCGTTTAAATTTCTATTGGTTAAATCGAACCCTATGACTGCGGGTAAGTCTCGTTAGCTGGTCGAAGCGTGTCGAAACCAGGTCCGTTTAAATTCCTGTTGGTTAAATCGAACCCTATGTCTGCGGGTAAGTCCCGGTAGCTGGTTGAAGCCTGGCAAAATCAGGTCCGTTTAAATTTCTGTTGGTTAAATCAAACCCTATGTCTGCGGGTAAGTCCCGGTAGCTGGTCGAAGCCTGGCAAAATCAGGTCCGTTTAAATTTCTGTTGGTTAAATCAAACCCTATGTCTGCGGGTAAGTCCCGGCAGCTGGTCGAAGCCTGGCAAAACCAGGTCCGTTTAAATTTCTTTTGGTTAAATCGAACCCTATTTGTGCGGGTAAGTCCCGGCAGCTAGTCGAAGCCTGGCAAAACAAGGTCCGTTTAAATTTATGTTGGTTAAATCAAACCCTATGTCTGCGGGTAAGTCCCGGTAGCTGGTCGAAGCCTGCCAAAACCAGGTTCGTTTAAATTTCTATTGGTTAAATCGAACCCTATGTTTGCGGGTAAGTTCCGGTAGCTGGTCGAAGCCTGGCAAAACAAGGTCCGTTTAAATTTATGTTGGTTAAATCAAACCCTATGTGTGCGGGTAAGTCCCGGTAGCTGGTCGAAGCCTGGCAAAACCAGGTCCGTTTAAATTTCTATCGGTTAAATCGAACCCTATGACTGCGGGTAAGTCTCGTTAGCTGGTCGAAGCGTGTCGAAACCAGGTCCGTTTAAATTCCTGTTGGTTAAATCGAACCCTATGTCTGCGGGTAAGTCGCGGTAGCTGGTGGAAGCCTGGCAAAACCAGGTCCGTTTAAATTGCTGTGGGTTAAATCGAACCCTATGTCTGCGGGTAAGTCCTGGTAGTTGGTCGAAACCTGGAAAAACCAGGTCCGTTTAAATTTTTGTTGGTTAAATCGAACCCTATGTCTGTGGGTAAGTCCTGATAGCTGGTCGAAGCCTGGCAAAACCAGGTCCGTTTAAATTTCTGTTGGTTAAATCGAGCCCAATGTCTGCGAGTATGTCCCGGTAGCTGGTCGAAGCCTGGCAAAACCAGGTCCGTTGAAATTCCTGTTGGTTAAATCGAACCCTATGACTGCGGGTAAGTCCCGGTAGCTGGTCGAAGCCTGGCAAAACCAGGTCCGTTTAAATTCCTGTTGGTTAAATCGAAACCTATGTCTGCGGGTAAGTCCCGATAGCTGGTCGAAGCCTGGCAAACCAAGGTTCGTTTAAATTTCTGTTGGTTAAATCGAACCCTATGTCTGCAGGGAAGTCCCGGTAGTTGGTCGAAGCCTGGTGTTGCGTGCTCAATGTGTAAAGATAAATATGCAAACAGGAAGAGAGAGCACTTAGAACATGCAAGCATACATGGTCTCACAGCAAGTAGTAAGTATATTTCATTCGTTTTTTCCACAGAGACTCATTTTTAGCTATTCGCGAAGTGTGAATGTTAAGAAAGATGGGATGAATTTGATGGGGTAAAATTGGTTTTTAATTAACTACTTTTTGCTGAATGTGTAGAGGGATATAACATAAACAAATTAAAGTTAAAACTAGACCTAAAGGGCAAGAGATGGAATTAATAATCGAGGAAGAAAACAGCTAAACAGAATGATAAAACGGCAGAATTGCGAGGACCGCAATGTTTCCGCAATTAAATGGCAGCGAATCTGATTAAAACGGGGAATTAAGGGCTACTAATGACTGTCCTATAGGCATTTTATTACGATTATCAAGCTTTGGATCAACTCTCTATACATCAAACTCACTCTATCTCAAGTATCGTCCGATTCCATGCATTAGAGACTCAAGTTTACTCGACTTCAAAGTAAGGACTTAAGCATCTTGTTAAAACAGGAGTGTTCAGTTTGTACTAGGGAAACGCCTATTCCTAGGCCGTTTCCTGATTACCATGAAAGGCTAGCATGATTATATGACTCTGAACTCTTACTCCTTCCAGAGGTTAGGAGTTCTTTGGACAAAATGGATGGCCAATCGAAATTGCCCGTGGGATGAAGCTTACATACAATCAATGTTCGAGTGTTGAACTGACTACTTGACTCACGTTTTTTAGCCTATAATTCTGTCATTAGCATGCCCCTAAGTGAATTTAGTTACTCATGGATATATGAAGAACAGAAAGGGTAGATAAAACAGACATACTTAGAAGAGAAATGTGCTTAAAACAGGAAGCAAAACCCGTAGCAGAAGAAAGTATAAACTGTGAAGTGCAGAAACTTACTTTGATTAACTTGAATGTTTGAATGACAAAGGAAAGCTTTAAAAGGAATGAATCCAAGGCAGACAACAACGAAATGCAATAAGTAAATTACTAAACTAAGAACAACAATGATCAGTAAGGGAAATGAGAAGGAAAGAACAGAAAACAGTAAAGGATTGCTGAAAACTTCGTGGCAGTCGCCTCGAATGATGGTGATGAGAATTCAGCCGTGCTTGGATGAATCCAATCGAGAGAGAAGAAGAATCTTCTCTCCTTCCTATCAGATTATCGACTCCAAAAGCTGAGAACCTCACTCCAACAGACGGCAAAGGAAAACAGATGGAAATGGTGGACTGCAAGAAGACTTCTGCGCTTCGAATTGATGACTGAACCTCCGACTTTGACCCCCTTTTATAGTAGTTTGCAGGTGCGTTTGGGCCAAGGAGAACCATCAACCTTCAACGTCATATATCAGAATGGATGGAGGAGAAAGAACGAATCCCAGAAAAGTCGGATCTAAACAGAAAATGATCAGCCAACTTACGGTTTTAACTTGAATAATTGCGGTCACCGCAATTATTCCGCAATTCATTTGCAATGGTTATTTTTTCATTCTTTTCCTCGGTTTTCAACCCTTTTTCTACCTATTGTGCATAAGTCCTAAATTAGCCACCTTCTTCTAATTCTCATATTAAAGCATAGGTTTAGGCTAAATGCTAACAAAAACACCTAAATGTGTACATTTTCTTAAGCTAAATGGGTCCTAAATAAGTCACTTTCAGAGACTTAACACACCCCCAAACTTAAGGCTTTGCTTGTCCTCAAGCATACTAAGGACTTACTTAGGCTGCTGTTTCTTCTTCTTTAACTACTCACTAACTCCCTTATATTCTTGTCTATAGCAATGCTGTCCTGTGACACACTTCTAAGTTTAGAACTAACCTCTTGTCTAGCTTCTTCTGACTTCGCCTGCCTACTATACCCACTGCTTTTGTTAACCCCCTACTACTGATCTAACTACTTTTATGATATCATGCTATTATCCCTAAGGTTTCAAATTCTACCAAGCTTTACTCCAGACTCAGTACATGCTTCTAGCTTATTTTTAATGTGTCTAGGATTCCTTAGAGTCATGCCAGTCTTAGTATTAACAGTGACAGTGGTACTTTTAGAGAACAACCTAAGCCCTGGCATCACTACATTGGATATACACTCATCTCCCTAAAACAACCCTACAAGTTACAACTTTTGTGCTTAGCTACTTTGAGGATCAGAGTTCTTTTAAATAGGACATCTAAGCCACAAAGTTATAACTCCTAGGTATACATTCTTCTTCCCTATATTTTTCTCTTCTTTTTTTTCTTAGGTGGAGCTTCTCCTTTGGTTGCCTTTTGATGCAACGCCACTTGTGGGTTACACACTTGGCACTGACTACTCAGCAACCTAAGAGAAACTCCCCCCCTTTATTCTTTTTTCATTTTGTTCATCATTTTTTTTTTTTTTTTTTTTTTAAAAAGGAGAAGAAGAATGCTTATGTTTCTAAGGGAGAGAGGAATGTTCCTAGGCCTAGGGTGGCCTCCCCCAAACTTCAACTACTCATTGTCCCCAATGAGTGTTTGAGGTGGCACACCCCCAAACTTGTCCTAGAAGCATCTAGTCTAAAGCAAAACAAAGAGAATCTAAACATCCTAGGCATAGGCAAAACATTCTAGAAGCAACTATCCCAGCAGCAGAAAATTTGATCATAACAGACAGGTTTAAGGACTTATGGTTTATGCATGCTGAGCACTATTCAGAGGCAAATTTAAACTATCAAAAGGTGTCCTATGACACTCATCCAGCATGCTTCAAGATCAGCTATATAAGGTAGTCATGCTAGCAGCAAAAGATAGAATTTAACAGATCACAGCCTAACTAAACAGACAGTCCAAAACATGCTATCAGTCACAAAAATTGCGGGAACCGCAATTATTTCGTACCCCAATCCGGGCAGATATAACATTAACTCAGGCCCCTAGCATGCTTTTTCCCGTTACTCATGCATCCTAAAAATAAAACTAAACTATCCTACCTATTCAGCTAACATCAAACTAGACTAAGCAAAAGAAAAAGCATAAAACTAAACATTGAAAACAGATCAAAAACTGAATCCAAAACAGCATATTATACATTATTCTATCAAAAAGCAGGAAAATTGTCTTTTGTTTCTGAAGGGATCAGTAATACTCCCTCTAGTGCTCTTCAAACCAGCACTCAATTCTCATCATCCTCATCTGGTCGCCTTGGTCGTGGGGGCACCCATGGAGTTAGGAGGTTGGTGGGGAAGTCTGGGAAGATGCACCCCAACTGGTCTGCAACTTCTCTGTCCCTCGCCTGCGCATAGTTGGCCCATTGAGCCATTCTCCTCTGCATGTCCATCAAGCAGGCCATGGATAGGGACTGCTCAGCAGCCAGCCTATCCAACTCAAACTCCATGTTGCCCTTTCTTCTCAGCCTCAGGTGTGCAGGCAACTCCAAATGGCCTGTGTAAGGCAGCTGCTGCTCCAAGCGCTCGGTGGGAACTCCTGCAAGCAAACACAACTTTGTTATAGTGTTTGGAAAAAATAATGGTCCCTTACCCTTTTTAGCACACTCGGCTATGGCAGCAGTGATGACTTCTCCCACGTTGATCGTGAGACCTCTCATTATAGCATAAACCAGCAGCGAACGGCTCTGGTTAATTGTAGTCTCGTGAGTCACTGGGGAGAGTCTTCTTCTTACGAATGAAAACCACACAGCTGCCTTAGCCGTGAGGTTGGCACTCATGAGCGTGTGCCGCCCATTGCGTGACACTGTCCAGGAGGCTTCAGGCTGGCCAATTGTGCGAATGGCTTCTTCCAGCACAGCCTCGGTCGGCTCATCAACTATCCGTGCATAATCCGTGTGAGGTTGGCCCCTGAGACCGAATGCTTCATTAATGGCTTTGGCTGAGAAATCAACTTCCACCCCTCTGACCACAGATAGGCCATCCTCAGGGCTGAGCACGTTAGCATAAAAGTCATACACCATGCTCGTGTATGCTGGATTGGGAGGTCGGCAGAATTCCTCCCAGCCATGGTTGATCACCCCTGCGCGCAAGAACTGCGGCAAGTCAGCAAGTCGATCAAGGAACCCCTTCTCGTGCAACAGGTCCCGTTTCCTCAGCTCCACGCCCCTGGATTCAGCATCAGACGAGACATACCTCACTGACGGAGGTTCATCTTCAGGGTAGAGTTTAGCCTTCCCTTTATCGGCTGGTTTGGAGGATTCAGCAGCCTCCACCTTGAGGCGTTTGAGCGAAGGCTCAGTAGTCTCTTCGTCTGCTGAAGGCACTCGTTTGGCCTTCTTCTTCTTCAGCTTCTTGGACTTCTTGGCCTTGCCCATCTTGGCCTTCTTCTTCTCTTTCTTCATGTTGATCTGTTGGAGGCAAGCCCCCAACGTTTCTTCCATAGAATCGTCCTGCTGTGCAGGAACATCAGGGCTGTCTTCCCTCATAGGAGAGAAGACTTCTTCTTCCCCAGCATCTCCACTGCCTTGCGTGGACTCCTGATAATCCCCATAAGGGAATTCAGGATCAGGCCGTGGAGAACTGTGCTCTGCTGATGGTGTATGTGCAGAACTCCATGGCGAAGACGGCAGCTCAGGGCTCTGTGCTGCTGCAGGCGTCGGATCAGAACTCTGAGGTGCTGGAGACAACTCGGCGCTCTGTGCAGGCGGTGACGACTCTGCGCTTGGCACTGGTTCAGACGAAAGGGGACTGCGCGCAGGTGACAAAGACAGCGACGAACCTTCCTTGGCTGACTCGTGGGCTGCACGATCAGTTTCTTGACTCTCCACAGAGGGAGTCTTGGCGGTGCTTGGTTCGGCAGCTGTCTTGACAGTCCACCGGCGCTTCTTTGGCGTGCCCACTGGCTCAGATGGGCCAGCAGGGATCTCAGTGACCACCCTCCACTTCTTCCTACGAATAGGAAGCTTGGCAAGACGGCCAGTGCGTACAGCACCCTCATCAGCAAGGGTGAGAAGCGCTTCCCTCGCAGCCGCTTCAGCTGCGTCATCGGCCTTCTTCTTGGCGGCGGATCTCTCAGCCCTAGTGGAAACCATCGTCGAGTCTTGAAGATCTTGAGAGAAGAATCAAAGGTGGAGAGAATCGCAGAAATCTTGGAGATCAAAGAATGAGAGAATCGTATCAACGAATGCGTTCTAACGGCTATAAATAAAACGGAAAAATCCCAACGGCTCTTTTTGCGGATCCAGCAATTTTTGCGCAATTCTAGGGATAAGATTTCATCAAAATTCCAAACTTTGATCGCCCGTATCTTTCATTTGGCTCAACCGTTTCTTGATTTTTAAAGTGGGATTTACTCCCCTTGATCCCCTCTTTCGATTCCTTGCAAAAGCAAACAAAACAAACATTAAACACGTAATTAAAAACACATCATAAAACGTACAAACGATAAGCGAAAAAACAGTAAAAATAAACTAAGGCATTGGCCTTGACTAAACGAGCACAGTAACCACTCGTTCTCTCTCGTTCTCTTTGTCATGCTTCAGTCAAGAGGAAGGCCGAGAGAGTCTTCACATCCCCTTCCTCATAGTAGTGCTTCAACCTAGCACCATTGACCAGAAATGGCTGTCCTTGCTGCAAGTTTTTAATTTCTATGGCACCATGAACAAAGACATTAGTAATAATAAATGGACCGGACCATCTAGACTTTAGTTTGCCTGGAAATAGCTTTAATCGTGAGTTAAATAATAATACAAGTTGGCCCTTCTTAAAATCTTTGATCCTGAGTCTACTGTCATGCCATATTTTTGTCTTTTCTTTGTACATTTTGGCATTCTCATAGGCCATGTGCCTAAGCTCGTCAAGTTCATGTAGCTGTAAAGATCTTAATGTCCCCGCATCCTTCACACAAAAATTTAATTCTTTCATGGCCCAAAATGCCTTGTTTTCCAACTCAAGTGGCAAGTGGCAAGCCTTGCCATACACCAACCTATAGGGAGACATTCCTAGAGGTGTCTTATATGCTGTTCTGTAAGCCCAAAGTGCATCCTCAAGCTTGAAAGACCAGTCTTTCCTATTAGGTTTGACTACCTTTTCTAGGATGTTTTTTATCTCCCTATTGGAAATCTCAGCTTGGCCATTTGAGTGTGGGTGGTAGGGAGTAGCTACCCTATGCCTAATGTTATACTTAGCCAATATTTTCTCCATAGCCTTATTGATGAAATGTGACCCCTCATCACTAATGATAGCACGAGGAGTCCCAAATCTAGTGAAAATGTGTCTATGCAAGAAGCTAGTGACTGTTTTAGCATCATTATTAGGACATGCCTTAGCTTCTACCCACTTTGACACGTAGTCTACTGCTACTAAAATGTACAGGTTACCTGATGATGGAGGGAATGGTCCCATGAAATCAATGCCCCACACATCAAAGAGCTCCAACTCTAAGATGTAGGTGAGAGGCATCTCATCCTTACGACTGAGGTTACCTGTCCTTTGGCATTCGTCACAGTTGTGGGCATAATTGTGGGCGTCCTTGAAGATTGTTGGCCAGTAGTAGCCACTCTGAAATACCTTAGCAGCTGTTCTTTGACCACCAAAGTGCCCACCGTAAGGAGATGAGTGACAGTGCTGCAGCACAGACTTCGCTTCAGCAGCTGTAACACACTTCCTCAACAACCCATCAGCACAGGTCCTGTAAAGTATGGGGTCATCCCAGATGAATTTCCTTGCTTCATGGAGGAACCTCTTCTTCTCTTGTCCTCCCTTGAACACTGGTAATACCTGTGATGCACGGAAGTTAGCAATGTCAGCAAACCAAGGTTCCTCATCGTTTTCACGATGAGTCAAAGCAAAGATATGTTCATCTATAAAAGCATCAGAAATTGCGGGGTCCGCAATTTTTCCGCAATTGTGCTGCAATCGAGACAGGTGATCTGCAACCACGTTTTCACATCCCTTCTTGTCCCGAATGTCCAAATCGAATTCCTGCAGCAATAACACCCATCTAATCAATCTAGGCTTAGCATCAGCCTTCCTCATCAGATATTTTAAAGCAGAATGGTCAGTATATACAATGGTCCTAGTTCCTACAATATAGTTCCTAAATTTTTCACAAGCAAATACTACAGCAAGCATCTCCTTCTCTGTAGTTGTATAGTTACATTGAGCCTCATTCAAGGTCTTACTAGCATAATAGACAGGATGTGTGAGCTTGTCAATCTTCTGTCCTAACATGACTCCTACAGCATAGTCACTGGCATCACATAGCATCTCAAATGGGAGATCCCAATTTGGTCCTACTATGATTGGTGCTGTGACCAATGCTTCCTTAAGGGCTTTCCAAGCTACTACACATTCTTTAGAAAAGATGAATGGCCTACCTAGCTCTAGAAGCTCACATAGAGGCTTGGCTATCTTAGAGAAGTCCTTGATGAACCTTCTATAGAAGCCAGCATGTCCTAGGAAACTCCTAATAGCTTTGACATTCTGGGGCTCTACCAACTTCTCTATGACCTCTATTTTTGCCCTATCCACTTCTACACCTGCCCTTGACACTCTATGTCCTAAGACAATCCCTTCATCTACCATAAAATGGCACTTTTCCCAATTTAGGACTAGGTTGGTCTCTTCACACCTAGCCAGGACTTGTCCTAGGTTCTCTAGACAGGTTTTAAATGAGTCCCCAAAGACTGAGAAGTCATCCATGAATATTTCTATTATGGACTCATCCAACTCAGAGAAGATCGCCATCATGCACCTTTGGAAAGTTGCCGGTGCATTGCATAAGCCAAAAGGCATTCTGCGGAAGGCGAACGTTCCAAAAGGGCAAGTGAAGGTAGTCTTCTCTTGATCCTTAGGGTCTATAGTGATTTGATTATAGCCAGAGTACCCATCTAAAAAACAGTAGTAGGCTCTACCAACTATTCTGTCTAGCATCTGGTCAATGAATGGAAGAGGGAAATGGTCTTTTTTAGTTTCTTTATTTAATTTTCTGTAATCCATACATACCCTCCACCCTGTGACAGTCCTAGTTGGAATCAGTTCGTTGTTCTCATTGACTACCACAGTTATTCCCCCCTTTTTAGGTACACATTGGATGGGGCTAACCCACTGGCTACTAGCTATGGGGAAAATTACTCCTGCATCTAACCACTTTATTATTTCTTTCTTCACTACCTCTTTCATAGAGGGGTTTAACCTACGCTGGTGATCTACCCTAGGTGTGTGTTCTTCCTCTAGTATGATTTTATGCATGCAATAAGAAGGGCTAATGCCTCGAATATCAGCAATAGTCCATGCTATAGCCTTCCTATGTTGCTTAAGCAGTAAAATTAAATCAACCTCATGCTGTTCACTAAGCTTAGAAGAAATAATTACAGGCAGCGTATCATTTTCTCCTAGATATGCGTATTTGAGGTGAGTTGGTAGTGGTTTCAGTTCTAAAACAGGTGGATGCTCAATGGAGGGCTTTAACGGATTTACAGTTCTATCAGTTAAGTCCATAGTCATACATACATGCTGAGGTCTATCTACAGGCATATTCATTATGTCAGATACATTCAGATCATCTACATCTAATCCTACATATTCGTTAGCATGCTTGGTTAATAATACATGCTCTAATTGTTCTTCCATTAGTGAGTCAACAACATCAATGCTAGCACAAGACTCAGAATCAGAGGGATACCTTAAAGCTTTGTAAACACTAAATTTTACCTCTTCATCATGAACCCTCATAGTTAACTCACCTTTTTGCACGTCTATTAGTGCCCTACCTGTGGCTAGAAATGGTCTACCTAGCAGGATGGGAACCTCCTTGTCTGCCTCATAGTCCAGGACAATGAAATCTGCAAGGAAAATAAATTTGTCAACTTTAACTAGAATATCCTCAATCTTACCTTCTGGATATGCGATGGATCTGTCTGCTAGTTGTAAAGTGACAGTAGTTGGACGTGCTTCTCCCATTCCCAACTGGCGGAATAGGGACAGGGGCATGAGATTTATGCTGGCGCCCAGGTCACAAAGCGCTCTGCCCACATGCTTGCCTCCAAGTTCTACAGGTAGGGTGAAGGAACCAGGATCCTTCTCCTTCTTGGGCAGCTTGTTTTGGAGGATGGCACTGCACTCCTCGGTGAGGTTTACTGTTTCAAACTCACCAATTATTCTTTTGTTAGTAATAATGTCCTTCAAAAACTTTACATATGAAGGCATAGACTGTAAAACTTCTACAAAAGGAATATTCACATGCACTTGCTTAAGTATTTCTAGAAATTTATTAAAATGAACTTCCTGTTCCTGTTTCTTCTTAAGCCTTCGAGGGTATGGAGGTGGTGGCACATATGCAGGCACGTCAGGACGCCTTAAGATAGGTGGAGGCCTTGGAATTTCTTCTACGTCCTCTACAATTGGCTCTAGCCTGGCTCCTGATGTGCTAGTTGGTGGTGGACCTTGGCTTGGCAGAGATTCCAGTGGAGCACTAGACTCAGTGTTCTCTACTCTCTTTGGTGTGTCCTTTGTAATGCTCACCAATGGTCTTCCACTCCTAAGTTCAATGGCTTGAACTTGTTCTTTGCCATCTCTCCTTGGTACCTCGGTATCAGCAGGGAGTCTACCTTGGGGCCTACTTTTAAGTTCATTGGCTAATTGGCCTATTTGGTTTTCCAGGCTCCTAAGAGTAGCTTGCTGGCTCTGAAGAGTAGCATCATTCTTAGCTATATATTCCTTGAGTAGGTTTTCTACAGAAGATCCTACAGGTTGATTGTAAGGTTTTTGGTACATTGACTGGTTATGTTGGGGAGTGAAACCAGGTGTTCCACTCGGCCTTGGTTGGTTGGGATTTTGGTTAGTGTTTTGTTGGCCACCCCATGACAGGTTAGGGTGGTTTCTCCAACCAGGGTTATAGGTGTTGGAGTAGGGGTTATTCCTAGGCTGCTGCTGACTTCCTACATAGCAGACTGAGGATGGATTCCCAGGGCAGTATTCATAAGGGTGCCCTTCCCCACAGAATCCACAGATTGGTGCCTCGCCTTGACTTGGTTGGGTGCCCATTGACATGGCTGTGGCGGTATTGGCACTGGTTTGGAGATTGGCCTGAGCCATTTGCTTAACTAAGTTGGTCAGGGCATTTATTTGGGTGCTCATGGCGCTTAGAGCATCCTTGTCTTGAGCCCTAGTTGGCTCTACTGGATCGTCTGACCATCTACAGTGAGATGCTGAGATCTTCTCCAAGATCTCATAAGCTTCGTTGTAACTCTTGGACAACATGGAACCTCCAGCAGATGAATTTAAGACTTGTCTGGTGCTGGGGTTGCATCCTTTAAAGAAAACTTCTATTTGGATACACCATGGAATGCCATGGTGTGGACATTTAATGAGAAGGTCTTTGAATCTAGTCCAAGCTTCGTGAAGAGACTCATTATCAGCTTGTTTAAACTTTATGATATCATCACGAAAGGTTGAATTCCTATCAGGTGGGAAGTATTTGACTAGGAATTTTTCTGCTAAATCTGTCCAATTGCGGACAGATCCTGAGGGCAATGAATTTAACCATGTTTTGGCTTTGTCCCTCAAAGAGTAAGGGAAAAGATATAGCCTCAGGGCTTCTTGGGAAACTCCAGGGATTAGGAAGGTGTCACTAACTCCTAGGAAGTTCCTAAGGTGGTTATGGGGGTCCTCATTTTCTATTCCAAAGAATTGTCCCACAGTGGACAACATTTGGAACATCACTGGTTTTAACTCGAATGAGTGGGCAGTGATTTCAGGACGGATTATGCTGGGGTTCAGCTCCCCAGGCATAGGTACTAGATATGACAGAATGGCACTATTCTTGTCATTCGCTATTTCGATGGGGTTGCGAATGGCTTGTGCCGGATTTGGAACTAGATCGCCCATTTCTTTAGTTTCAGGTGTGGTTTGAGGTATAGGAGGTTGTTTAAAGAGACGTTTCTTTGCCTTATTCCTAGCTCGAAGTGATCTTTCAGGTTCAGGATCGAACTCTAAATTACTATGTGAACGCTCACTCATAAACTACCTTAATGGCACCTGCAAAAGAAATGAAACAGATTAGTTTCACTCAATGATAAACTTGATTTTTCAAACTTAACAACTTCGTTTTCACTTAAAATAGTTCCCCGGCAGCGGCGCCAAAAACTTGTTGCGTGCTCAATGTGTAAAGATAAATATGCAAACAGGAAGAGAGAGCACTTAGAACATGCAAGCATACATGGTCTCACAGCAAGTAGTAAGTATATTTCATTCGTTTTTTCCACAGAGACTCATTTTTAGCTATTCGCGAAGTGTGAATGTTAAGAAAGATGGGATGAATTTGATGGGGTAAAATTGGTTTTTAATTAACTACTTTTTGCTGAATGTGTAGAGGGATATAACATAAACAAATTAAAGTTAAAACTAGACCTAAAGGGCAAGAGATGGAATTAATAATCGAGGAAGAAAACAGCTAAACAGAATGATAAAACGGCAGAATTGCGAGGACCGCAATGTTTCCGCAATTAAATGGCAGCGAATCTGATTAAAACGGGGAATTAAGGGCTACTAATGACTGTCCTATAGGCATTTTATTACGATTATCAAGCTTTGGATCAACTCTCTATACATCAAACTCACTCTATCTCAAGTATCGTCCGATTCCATGCATTAGAGACTCAAGTTTACTCGACTTCAAAGTAAGGACTTAAGCATCTTGTTAAAACAGGAGTGTTCAGTTTGTACTAGGGAAACGCCTATTCCTAGGCCGTTTCCTGATTACCATGAAAGGCTAGCATGATTATATGACTCTGAACTCTTACTCCTTCCAGAGGTTAGGAGTTCTTTGGACAAAATGGATGGCCAATCGAAATTGCCCGTGGGATGAAGCTTACATACAATCAATGTTCGAGTGTTGAACTGACTACTTGACTCACGTTTTTTAGCCTATAATTCTGTCATTAGCATGCCCCTAAGTGAATTTAGTTACTCATGGATATATGAAGAACAGAAAGGGTAGATAAAACAGACATACTTAGAAGAGAAATGTGCTTAAAACAGGAAGCAAAACCCGTAGCAGAAGAAAGTATAAACTGTGAAGTGCAGAAACTTACTTTGATTAACTTGAATGTTTGAATGACAAAGGAAAGCTTTAAAAGGAATGAATCCAAGGCAGACAACAACGAAATGCAATAAGTAAATTACTAAACTAAGAACAACAATGATCAGTAAGGGAAATGAGAAGGAAAGAACAGAAAACAGTAAAGGATTGCTGAAAACTTCGTGGCAGTCGCCTCGAATGATGGTGATGAGAATTCAGCCGTGCTTGGATGAATCCAATCGAGAGAGAAGAAGAATCTTCTCTCCTTCCTATCAGATTATCGACTCCAAAAGCTGAGAACCTCACTCCAACAGACGGCAAAGGAAAACAGATGGAAATGGTGGACTGCAAGAAGACTTCTGCGCTTCGAATTGATGACTGAACCTCCGACTTTGACCCCCTTTTATAGTAGTTTGCAGGTGCGTTTGGGCCAAGGAGAACCATCAACCTTCAACGTCATATATCAGAATGGATGGAGGAGAAAGAACGAATCCCTGAAAAGTCGGATCTAAACAGAAAATGATCAGCCAACTTACGGTTTTAACTTGAATAATTGCGGTCACCGCAATTATTCCGCAATTCATTTGCAATGGTTATTTTTTCATTCTTTTCCTCGGTTTTCAACCCTTTTTCTACCTATTGTGCATAAGTCCTAAATTAGCCACCTTCTTCTAATTCTCATATTAAAGCATAGGTTTAGGCTAAATGCTAACAAAAACACCTAAATGTGTACATTTTCTTAAGCTAAATGGGTCCTAAATAAGTCACTTTCAGAGACTTAACACCAGGTCCGTTTAAATTCCTGTTGATTAAATCGAACCCTATGTCTACGTGTAAGTCCTGATAGCTTGTCGAAGCCTGGAAAAACCAGGTCCGTTTAAATGCCTGTTGGTTAAATCGAACCCTATGTCTGCGGGTAAGTCGCGGTAGCTGGTGGAAGCCTGGCAAAACCAGGTCCATTTAAATTGTTGTGGGTTAAATCGAACCCTATGTCTGCGGGTAAGTCCTGGTAGTTGGTCGAAGCCTTGAAAAACCAGGTCCGTTTAAATTTTTGTTGGTTAAATCGAACCCTATGTTTGCGGGTAAGTCCAGTTAGCTGGTCGAAGCCTGGGAAAACCATGTCTGTTTAAATTTCTGTTGGTTAAATCAAACCCTATGTGTGCGGGTAAGTCCCGGTAGCTGGTCGAAGCCTGGCAAAATCAGGTCCGTTTAAATTTCTGTTGGTTAAATCAAACCCTATGTCTGCGGGTAAGTCCCGGCAGCTGGTCGAAGCCTGGCAAAACCAGGTTCGTTTAAATTTATGTTGGTTAAATCAAACCCTATGTCTGCGGGTAAGTCCCGGTAGCTGGTCGAAGCCTGGCAAAACCAGGTCCGTTTAAATTTCTATTGGTTAAATCGAACCCTATGACTGCGGGTAAGTCTCGTTAGCTGGTCGAAGAGTGTCGAAACCAGGTCCGTTTAAATTTCTGTTGGTTAAATCAAACCCTATGTCTGCGGGTAAGTCGCGGTAGCTGGTGGAAGCCTGGCAAAACCAGGTCCGTTTAAATTTCTATTGGTTAAATCGAACCTTATGTCTGCGGGTAAGTTCCGGTAGCTGTTCGAAGCCTGGCAAAACAAGGTCCGTTTAAATTCTTGTTGGTTAAATCGAACCCTATGCCTGCGGGTAAGTCCCGGTAGCTGGTGGAAGCCTGGCAAAACCAGGTCCGTTTAAATTGCTGTGGGTTAAATCGAACCCTATGTCTGCGGGTAAGTCCTGGTAGTTGGTCGAAGCCTGGAAAAACCAGGTCCGTTTAAATTTTTGTTGGTTAAATCGAACCCTATGTTTGCGGGTAAGTCCAGTTAGCTGGTCGAAGCCTGGGAAAACCATGTCTGTTTAAATTTCTGTTGGTTAAATCAAACCCTATGTCTGCGGGTAAGTCCTGGTAGCCGGTCGAAGCCTGGAAAAACCAGGTCCGTTTAAACTTCTATTGGTTAAATCGAACCCTATGTCTGCGGGTAAGTTCCGGTAGCTGGTCGAAGCCTGGCAAAACAAGGTCCGTTTAAATTCTTGTTGGTTAAATCGAACCCTATGCCTGCGGGTAAGTCCCGGTAGCTGGTGGAAGCCTGGAAAAACCAGGTCCGTTTAAATTTCTGTTGGTTAAATCGAACCCTATGTCTGCGGGTAAGTCCCGGTAGCTGGTCGGAGCCTGGCAAAACCAGGTCAGTTTAAATTCCTGTTGGTTAAATCGAACCCTATGTCTGCGGGTAATTCCCGGCAGCTGGTCGAAGCCTGGCAAAACCAGGTCCGTTTAAATTTATGTTGGTTAAATCAAACCCTATGTCTGCGGGTAAGTCCCGGTAGCTGGTCGAAGCCTGGCAAAACCAGGTCCGTTTAAATTTCTATTGGTTAAATCGAACCCTATGACTGCGGGTAAGTCTCGTTAGCTGGTCGAAGCGTGTCGAAACCAGGTCCGTTTAAATTCCTGTTGGTTAAATCGAACCCTATGTCTGCGGGTAAGTCGCGGTAGCTGGTGGAAGCCTGGCAAAACCAGGTCCGTTTAAATTACTGTGGGTTAAATCGAACCCTATGTCTGCGGGTAAGTCCTGGTAGTTGGTCGAAGCCTGGAAAAACCAGGTCCGTTTAAATTTTTGTTGGTTAAATCGAACCCTATGTTTGCGGGTAAGTCCCGGTAGCTGGTCGAAGCCTGGGAAAACCAGGTCCGTTTAAATTTCTGTTGGTTAAGTCGAACCCCATGTCTGCGGGTAAGTCCCGGTAGCTGGTCGAAGCCTGGCAAAACAAGGTCCGTTTAAATTCTTGTTGGTTAAATTGAACCCTATGTCTGCGGGTAAGTCCTGGTAGCTGGTCGAAGCCTGACAAAACCAGGTCCGTTTAAATTTATGTTGGTTAAATCGAACCCTATATCTGCGGGTAAGTCCCGGCAGCTGGTCTAAGCCTGGCAAAACAAGGTCCGTTTAAATTTCTGTTGGTTAAATCGAACCCTATGTCTGCGGGTAAGTCCTGGTAGTTGGTCGAAGCCTGGCAAAACCAGGTCCGTTTAAATTTATGTTGGTTAAATCGAACCCTATTGTTGCGTGCTCAATGTGTAAAGATAAATATGCAAACAGGAAGAGAGAGCACTTAGAACATGCAAGCATACATGGTCTCACAGCAAGTAGTAAGTATATTTCATTCGTTTTTTCCACAGAGACTCATTTTTAGCTATTCGCGAAGTGTGAATGTTAAGAAAGATGGGATGAATTTGATGGGGTAAAATTGGTTTTTAATTAACTACTTTTTGCTGAATGTGTAGAGGGATATAACATAAACAAATTAAAGTTAAAATTAGACCTAAAGGACAAGAGATGGAATTAATAATCGAGGAAGAAAACAGCTAAACAGAATGATAAAAAGGCAGAATTGCGAGGACCGCAATGTTTCCGCAATTAAATGGCAGCGAATCTGATTAAAACGGGGAATTAAGGGCTACTAATGACTGTCCTATAGGCGTTTTATTACGATTATCAAGCTTTGGATCAACTCTCTATACATCAAACTCACTCTATCTCAAGTATCGTCCGATTCCATGCATTAGAGACTCAAGTTTACTCGACTTCAAAGTAAGGACTTAAGCATCTTGTTAAAACAGGAGTGTTCAGTTTGTACTAGGGAAACGCCTATTCCTAGGCCGTTTCCTGATTACCATGAAAGGCTAGCATGATTATATGACTCTGAACTCTTACTCCTTCCAGAGGTTAGGAGTTCTTTGGACAAAATGGATGGCCAATCGAAATTGCCCGTGGGATGAAGCTTACATACAATCAATGTACGAGTGTTGATCTGCCTACTTGACTCACGTTTTTTAGCCTATAGTTCTATCATTAGCATGCCCCTAAATGATTTTAGTTACTCATGGATATGTAAAGAGCAGAAATGGTAGATAAGATAGACATGCTTAGAAGAGAAATATGTATAAAATAGTAAGCCAAAACCGTAGCAGAACAAGATGGGAACTGTAAGTTGCAGAATTGAACTTCGATTACTTTAAGTGTTTGAATGACAAAGGAAAGCTTTAAAAGAACTGAATCCAGGACAGACAACAACGAAATGCAGTACTTGAAATGTTAAACTAAGAACAACAGTGAACAGAAATGGAATTGAGAAGAAAAGAACAGAAAACAGTAAAGGCTTGCTGAACACTTCGTGGCAGTCGCCTCGAATGATGGTGATGAGAATTCAGCTGTGCTTGGATGAATCCAATCGAGAGAGAAGAAGAATCTTCTCTCCTTCCTATCAGATTATCGACTCCAAAAGCTGAGAACCTCACTCCAACAGACGGCAAAGGAATTTAGAGAGAAATGGTGGACTGCGAGAAGACTTCTGCACTTCGAATTGATGACTGAACCTCCGACTTTGACCCCCTTTTATAGTAGTTTGCAGGTGCGTTTGGGCCAAGGAGAACCATCAACCTTCAACGTCATATATCAGAATGGATGGAGGAGAAAGAACGAATCCCTGAAAAGTCGGATCTAAACAGAAAATGATCAGCCAACTTACGGTTTTAACTTGAATAATTGCGGTCACCGCAATTATTCCGCAATTCATTTGCAATGGTTATTTTTTCATTCTTTTCTTCGGTTTTCAATCCTTTTTCTACCTTTTGTACACAAGTCCTATATTAGCTACCTTCTTCTAATTCTCATATTAAAGCATAGGTTTAAGCTAATTGCTAACAAAAACACCTAAATGTGTACATCTTCTTAAGCTAAATGGGTCCTAAATAAGTCACTTTCAGAGACTTAACACACCCCCAAACTTAAGGCTTTGCTTGTCCTCAAGCATTCTAAGGACTTACCTAGGCTGCTGTTTCTTCTTCTTTAACTACTCACTAACTCCCTTATATTCTTGTCTATAGCAATGCTGTCCTGTGACACACTTCCAAGTTTCGAACTAACCTCTTGTCTAGCTTCTTCTGACTTCACCTGCCTACTATACCCACTGCTTTTGTTAACCCCCTACTACTGATCTAATTACTTGTATGATATCATGCTATTATCCCTAAGGTTTCAAATTCTACCAAGCTTTACTCTAGACTCAGTACATGCTTCTAGCTTATTTTTAATGTGTCTAGGATTCCTTAGAGTCATGCCAGTCTTAGTTTTAACGGTGACAGTGGTACTTTTAGAGAACAACCTAAACCCTGGCATCACTACATTGGATATACATTCATCTCCCTAGACAAACCTAAAAGCTACAACCTTGTGCTTAGCTCATTAAGGATCAGAGTTCTTTTTTTCATAGGACATCTAAGCCACAAGATTATAACTCCCAAGCATACATTCTTCTTCCCCTATTTCTCCTTTTTCTTTCTTTTTTTTCTTAGGTGGAGTCTCCCCTTGGTTTGCCTTTTGATGCAATGCCATTTATGGTTTACACACTTGGCACTGATTACTCAGCAACTTGAGAAAGACTCCCCTCTTTATTCTATTTTCCACTTTTTC
The DNA here is from genome assembly GCA_028017165.1 of Herpetospermum pedunculosum. Lineage (NCBI taxonomy): Eukaryota > Viridiplantae > Streptophyta > Magnoliopsida > Cucurbitales > Cucurbitaceae > Herpetospermum > Herpetospermum pedunculosum. Next base: position 7,524,844 of record CM051525.1, on the reverse strand, counting down.
TATTTATCACAAAAAAAAAATTTTTTAGGAGAAGAAGAATGCTTATGTCCTAAGGAAGAGAGGAATGTTCCTAGGCCTAGGGTGGCCTCCCCCAAACTTCAACTACTCATTGTCCCCAATGAGTGTTTGAGGTGGCACACCCCCAAACTTATCCTAGAAGCATCTAGTCTAAAGTAAAACAAAGAGAATCTAAACATCCTAGGCATAGGCAAAACATTCTAGAAGCAACTATCCCAGCAGCAGAAAATTTGAACATAACAGACAGGTGTCAGGACTTATGGTTTATGCATGCTGAGCACTATTCAGAGGCAAATTTAAACTATCAAAAGGTGTCCTATGACACTCATCCAGCATGCTTCAAGATCAGCTATATAAGGTAGTCATGCTAGCAGCAAAAGATAGAATTTAACAGATCACAGCCTAACTAAACAGACAGTCCAAAACATGCTATCAGTCACAAAAATTGCGGGAACCGCAATTATTTCGCAATCCAATCCGGGCAGATATAACATTAACTCAGGCCCCTAGCATGCTTTTTCCCGTTACTCATGCATCCTAAAAATAAAACTAAACTATCCTACCTATTCAGCTAACATCAAACTAGACTAAGCAAAAGAAAAAGCATAAAACTAAACATTAAAAACAGATCAAAAACTGAATCCAAAACAACATATTATACATTATTCTATCAAAAAGCAGGAAAATTGTCTTTTGTTTCTGAAGGGATCAGTAATACTCCCTCTAGTGCTCTTCAAACCAGCACTCAATTCTCATCATCCTCATCTGGTCGCCTTGGTCTTGGGGGCACCCATGGAGTTAGGAGGTTGGTGGGGAAGTCTGGGAAGATGCACCCCAACTGGTCTGCAACTTCTCTGTCCCTCGCCTGCGCATAGTTGGCCCATTGAGCCATTCTCCTCTGCATGTCCATCAAGCAGGCCATGGATAGGGACTGTTCAGCCGCCAGCCTATCCAACTCAAATTCCATGTTGCCCTTTCTTCTCAGCCTTAGGTGTGCAGGCAACTCCAGATGGCCTGTGTAGGGCAGCTGCTGCTCCAAGCGCTCGGTGGGAACTCCTGCAAGCAAGCATAACTTTGTTATGATGTTGGGGAAAAATAACGGCCCCTTACCCTTTTTTGCACACTCAGCTATGGCAGCAGTGATGACTTCTCCCACGTTGATCGTGAGACCTCTCATTATAGCATAAACCAGCAGCGAACGGCTCTGGTTAATTGTAGTCTCATGAGTCACTGGGGAGAGTCTTCTTCTTACGAATGAAAACCACACAGCTGCCTTAGCCGTGAGGTTGGCACTCATGAGCGTGTGCCGCCCATTGCGTGAGACTGTCCAGGAGGCCTCAGGCTGGCCAATGGTGCGGATGGCTTCTTCCAGCACAGCCTCGGTCGGCTCATCAACTATCCGTGCATAATCTGTGTGAGGCTGGCCCCTTAGACCAAATGCTTTATTAATGGCTTTGGCTGAGAAATCAACCTCCACCCCTCTGACCACAGATAGGCCATCCTCAGGGCTGAGCACGTTAGCATAAAAGTCATACACCATGCTCGTGTATGCTGGATTGGGAGGTCGGCAGAATTCCTCCCAGCCATGGTTGATCACCCCTGCGCGCAAGAACTGCGGCAGGTCAGCAAGTCGATCAAGGAACCCCTTCTCGTGCAACAGGTCCCTTTTCCTCAGCTCCACGCCCCTGGATTCAGCATCAGACGAGACATACCTCACTGACGGAGGTTCATCTTCAGGGTAGAGTTTAGCCTTCCCCTTATCGGCTGGCTTGGAAGATTCAGCAGCCTCCACCTTGAGGCGTTTGAGCGAAGGCTCAGTACTGTCTTTGTCTGCTGAAGGCACTCGCTTGGCCTTCTTCTTCTTCAGTTTCTTGGCTTTCTTGGCCTCCTTCTTGGCCTTCTTCTTCTCTTTTTCCATGTTGATCTGTTGGAGGCAAGCCCCCAACGTTTCTTCCATAGAATCGTCCTGCTGTGCAGGAACATCAGGGCTGTCTTCCCTCATAGGAGAGAAGACTTCTTCTTCACCAGCATCCCCACTGCCTTGCGTGGACTCCTGATAATCCCCATAAGGGAATTCAGGATCAGGCCGTGGAGAGTTGTGCTCTGCTGATGGTGTATGTGCAGAACTCCATGGCGAAGACGGCAGTTCAGGACTCTGCACAGCCGCAGGTGGTAGCTCAGAACTCTGAAGTGCTGGAGATGACTCGGCGCGCTGCGCAGGCGGTGATGATTCTGTGCTTTGCACCGGTTCAGATGGGAGAGGGCTGCGCACAGGTGACACAGACGGCGACGAACCTTCCTTTGCTGACTCGTGAGATGCACGATCAGGTTCTTGACTCTCCACAGAGGGAGTCTTGGCGATGGTTCGTTCGGCGGCAGTCTTGACAGTCCACCGGCGCTTCTTTGGCGTGCCCACTGGCTCAGATGGCCCAGCAGGGATCTCAGTGACCACCCTCCACTTCTTCCTACGAATAGGAAGCTTGGAGAGACGGCCAGTGCGTACAGCACCCTCATCAGCAAGGGCGAGAAGCGCTTCCCTTGCAGCCGCTTCAGCTGCGTCGTCGGCCTTCTTCTTGGCGGCGGATCTCTCAGCCCTAGTGGAAACCATTGTCGAATCTTGGAGGTTTGGAGAGAGAGATCAAAGGTGGAGAGAATCGCAGAAATCTTGGAGAGCAAAGAATGAGAGGATCGTATCAATCGGGCGCCCTCTAACGGCTATAAAAGCAACGGAAAAATCCCAACGGCTCTTTTTGCGGATCCAGCAATTTTTGCGCAATTCTAGGGACAATATTTCATAACAAATCCAAACTTTGATCGCCCGTATCTTTCATTTGGCTCAACCGTTTCTTGATTTTTAAAGTGGGATTTACTCCCCTTGATCCCCTCTTTCGATTCCCTACAAAAACAAATAAAACAAACATTAACTACGCAATTAAAAATACCTCACAAAACATACAAACGATCATCGAAAAAACAGAAAAATAAACTAAGGCATTGGCCTTGACTAAACGAGCACAGTAACCACTCGTTCTCTCTTGTTTCTAACTTCATGCTTCATGTAGGAGGAAGGCCGAGAGAGTCTTCACATCCCCCTCCTCATAGTAGTGCTTCAACCTAGCACCATTGACCATAAATGGCTGTCCTTGCTGCAAGTTTTTAATCTCTATGGCACCATGAACAAAGACATTAGTAATAATAAATGGACCTGACCATCTAGACTTTAATTTGCCTGGAAATAGCTTTAATCGTGAGTTAAATAATAATACAAGTTGGCCCTTTTTAAAGTCTTTGATCCTGAGTCTACTGTCATGCCATATTTTTGTCTTTTCTTTGTACATCTTGGCATTCTCATAGGCCATGTGCCTAAGCTCATCAAGTTCATGTAGCTGTAAAGATCTTAATGTCCCTGCATCCTTCACACAAAAATTTAATTCTTTCATGGCCCAAAATGCCTTGTTTTCCAACTCAAGTGGCAAGTGGCAAGCCTTGCCATACACCAACCTATAGGGAGACATTCCTAGAGGTGTCTTATATGCTGTTCTATAAGCCCAAAGTGCATCCTCAAGCTTGAAAGACCAGTCTTTCCTATTAGGTTTGACTACCTTCTCTAGGATGTTCTTTATCTCCCTATTGGAAATCTCAGCTTGGCCATTTGAGTGTGGGTGGTAGGGAGTAGCTACCCTATGCCTAATGTTATACTTAGCCAATAATTTCTCCATAGCCTTATTAATGAAATGTGACCCCTCATCACTAATGATAGCACGAGGAGTCCCAAATCTAGTGAAAATGTGTCTATGCAAGAAGTTAGTGACTGTTTTAGCATCATTATTAGGACATGCCTTAGCTTCTACCCACTTTGACACGTAGTCTACTGCTACTAAAATGTACAGGTTACCGATGATGGAGGGAATGGTCCCATGAAATCAATGCCCCACACATCAAAGAGCTCCAACTCTAAGATGTAGGTGAGGGGCATCTCATCCTTACGACTGAGGTTACCTGTCCTTTGGCATTCGTCACAGTTGTGGGCATAGTTGTGGGCACCCTTGAAGATTGTTGGCCAGTAGTAGCCACTCTGAAATACTTTAGCAGCTGTTCTTTGACCACCAAAGTGCCCACCGTAAGGAGATGAGTGACAGTGCTGCAGCACAGACTTCGCTTCAGCAGCTGTAACACACTTCCTCAACAACCCATCAGCACAGGTCCTGTAAAGTATGGGGTCATCCCAGATGAATTTCCTTGCTTCATGGAGGAACCTCTTCTTCTCTTGTCCTCCCTTGAACACTGGTAATACCTGTGCTGCACGGAAGTTAGCAATGTCAGCGAACCAAGGTTCCTCATCGTTATCACGATGAGTTAAAGCAAAGATATGTTCATCTATAAAAGCATCAGAAATTGCGGGGTCCGCAATTTTTTCGCAATTGTGCTGCAATCGAGACAGGTGATCTGCAACCACGTTTTCACATCCCTTCTTGTCCCGAATGTCCAAATCGAATTCCTGCAGCAATAACACCCATCTAATCAATCTAGGCTTAGCATCAGCCTTCCTCATAAGATATTTTAAAGCAGAATGGTCAGTATATACAATGGTCCTAGTTCCTACAATATAGTTCCTAAATTTTTCACAAGCAAATACTACAGCAAGCATCTCCTTCTCTGTAGTTGTATAGTTACATTGAGCCTCATTCAAGGTCTTACTAGCATAATAGACAGGATGTGTGAGCTTGTCAATCTTCTGTCCTAACATGACTCCTACAGCATAGTCACTGGCGTCACATAGCATCTCAAATGGGAGATCCCAATTTGGTCCTACTATGATTGGTGCTGTGACCAATGCTTCCTTAAGGGCTTTCCAAGCTACTACACATTCTTTAGAGAAGACGAATGGCCTACCTAGCTCTAGAAGCTCACATAGAGGCTTGGCTATCTTAGAGAAGTCCTTGATGAACCTTCTATAGAAGCCAGCATGTCCTAGGAAACTCCTAATAGCTTTGACATTCTGGGGCTCTACCAACTTCTCTATGACCTCTATTTTTGCCCTATCCACTTCTACACCTGCCCTTGACACTCTATGTCCTAAGACAATTCCTTCATCTACCATGAAATGGCATTTTTCCCAATTTAGGACTAGGTTGGTCTCTTCACACCTAGCCAGGACTTGTCCTAGGTTCTCTAGACAGGTTTTAAATGAGTCCCCAAAGACTGAGAAGTCATCCATGAATATTTCTATTATGGACTCATCCAACTCAGAGAAGATTGCCATCATGCACCTTTGGAAAGTTGCCGGTGCATTGCATAGGCCAAAAGGCATTCTGCGGAAGGCAAACGTTCCAAAAGGGCAAGTGAAGGTAGTCTTCTCTTGATCCTTAGGGTCTATAGTGATTTGATTGTAACCAGAGTACCCATCTAAAAAACAATAGTAGGCTCTACCAGCTATTCTGTCTAGCATCTGGTCAATAAATGGTAGGGGGAAATGGTCTTTTTTAGTTTCTTTATTCAGTTTTCTGTAATCCATACATACTCTCCACCCTGTGACAGTCCTAGTTGGAATCAGTTCGTTATTCTCATTGACTACCACAGTTATTCCCCCCTTTTTAGGTACACATTGGATGGGGCTAACCCACTGGCTACTAGCTATGGGGAAAATTACTCCTGCATCTAACCACTTTATTATTTCTTTCTTCACTACCTCTTTCATAGAGGGGTTTAACCTACGCTGGTGATCTACCCTAGGTGTGTGTTCTTCCTCTAGTATGATTTTATGCATGCAATAAGAAGGGCTAATGCCTCGAATATCAGCAATAGTCCATGCTATAGCCTTCCTATGTTGCTTAAGCAGTAAAATTAAATCAACCTCATGCTGTTCACTAAGCTTAGAAGAAATAATTACAGGCAGCGTATCATTTTCTCCTAGATATGCGTATTTGAGGTGAGTTGGTAGTGGTTTCAGTTCTAAGACAGGTGGATGCTCAATGGAGGGCTTTAACGGATTTACAGTTCTATCAGTTAAGTCTATAGTCATACATACATGCTGAGGTCTATCTACAGGCATATTCATTATGTCAGATACATTTAGATCATCTACATCTAATCCTACATATTCGTTAGCATGCTTGGTTAATAATACATGCTCTAATTGTTCTTCCATTAGTGAGTCAACAACATCAATGCTAGCACAAGACTCAGAATCAGAGGGATACCTTAAAGCTTTGTAAACACTAAATTTTACCTCTTCATCATGAACCCTCATAGTTAACTCACCTTTTTGCACGTCTATTAGTGCCCTACCTGTGGCTAGAAATGGTCTACCTAGCAGGATGGGAACCTCCTTGTCTGCCTCATAGTCCAGGACAATGAAATCTGCAAGGAAAATAAATTTGTCAACTTTAACTAGAATATCCTCAATCTTACCTTCTGGATATGCGATGGATCTGTCTGCTAGTTGTAAAGTGACAGTAGTTGGACGTGCTTCTCCCATTCCCAACTGGCGGAATAGGGACAGGGGCATGAGATTTATGCTGGCGCCCAGGTCACAAAGCGCTCTGCCCACATGCTTGCCTCCAAGTTCTACAGGTAGGGTGAAGGAACCAGGATCCTTCTCCTTCTTGGGCAGCTTGTTTTGGAGGATGGCACTGCACTCCTCGGTGAGGTTTACTGTTTCAAACTCACCAATTATTCTTTTGTTAGTAATAATGTCCTTCAAAAACTTTACATATGAAGGCATAGACTGTAAAACTTCTACAAAAGGAATATTCACATGCACTTGCTTAAGTATTTCTAAGAATTTATTAAAATGAACTTCCTGTTCCTGCTTCTTCTTAAGCCTTCGAGGGTATGGAGGTGGTGGCACATATGCAGGCACGTCAGGACGCCTTAAGATAGGTGGAGGCCTTGGAATTTCTTCTACGTCCTCTACAATTGGCTCTAGCCTGGCTCCTGATGTGCTAGTTGGTGGTGGACCTTGGCTTGGCAGAGACTCCAGTGGAGCACTAGACTCAGTGTTCTCTACTCTCTTTGGTGTGTCCTTTGTAATGCTCACCAATGGTCTTCCACTCCTAAGTTCAATGGCTTGGACTTGTTCTTTGCCATCTCTCCTTGGTACCTCGGTATCAGCAGGGAGTCTACCTTGGGGCCTACTTTTAAGTTCATTGGCTAATTGGCCTATTTGGTTTTCCAGGCTCCTAAGAGTAGCTTGCTGGCTCTGAAGAGTAGCATCATTCTTAGCTATATATTCCTTGAGTAGGTTTTCTACAGAAGATCCTACAGGTTGATTATAAGGTTTTTGGTACATTGACTGGTTAGGCTGGGGAGTGAAACCAGGTGTTCCACTCGGCCTAGGTTGGTTAGAATTTTGGTTAGTGTTTTGTTGGCCACCCCATGACAGGTTAGGGTGGTTTCTCCAACCAGGGTTATAGGTGTTGGAGTAGGGGTTATTCCTAGGCTGCTGCTGACTTCCTACATAGCAGACTGAGGATGGATTCCCAGGGCAGTATTCATAAGGGTGCCCTTCCCCACAGAATCCACAGATTGGTGCCTCGCCTTGACTTGGTTGAGTGCCCATTGACATGGCTGTGGCGGTATTGGCACTGGTTTGGAGATTGGCCTGAGCCATTTGCTTGACTAAGTTGGTCAGGGCATTTATTTGGGTGCTCATGGCGCTTAGAGCATCCTTGTCTTGAGCCCTAGTTGGCTCTACTGGATCGTCTGACCATCTACAGTGAGATGCTGAGATCTTCTCCAAGATCTCATAAGCTTCGTTGTAACTCTTGGACAACATGGAACCTCCAGCAGATGAATTTAAGACTTGTCTGGTGCTGGAGTTGCATCCTTAAAAGAAAACTTCTATTTGGATACACCATGGAATGCCATGGTGTGGGCATTTAATGAGAAGGTCTTTGAATCTAGTCCAAGCTTCGTGAAGAGACTCATTATCAGCTTGTTTAAACTTTATGATATCATCACGGAAGGTGGAATTCCTATCAGGTGGGAAGTATTTGACTAGGAATTTTTCTGCTAGATCTGTCCAATTGCGGACAGATCCTGAGGGTAACGAGTTCAACCATGTTTTGGCTTTGTCCCTCAAAGAGTAAGGGAAAAGATATAGCCTAAGGGCCTCTTGGGAAACTCCAGGGATTAGGAAGGTGTCACTAACTCCTAAAAAGTTCCTAAGATGGTTGTGGGGGTCCTCGTTTTCTATTCCAAAGAATTGTCCCACAGTGGACAACATTTGGAACATCACTGGCTTTAACTCGAATGAGTGGGCAGTGATTTCAGGACGGATTATGCTGGGGTTCAGCTCCCCAGGCATAGGTACTAGATATGACAGAATGGCACTATTCTTGTCATTCGCTATTTCGATGGGGTTGCGAATGGCTTGTGCCGGATTTGGAACTAGATCGCCCATTTCTTTAGTTTCAGGTGTGGTTTGAGGTATAGGAGGTTGTTTAAAGAGACGTTTCTTTGCCTTATTCCTAGCTCGAAGTGATCTTTCAGGTTCAGGATCGAACTCTAAATTACTATGTGAACGCTCACTCATAAACTACCTTAATGGCACCTGCAAAAGAAATGAAACAGATTAGTTTCACTCAATGATAAACTTGGTTTCTTAAACTTAACAACTTCGTTTTCACTTAAAATAAGTCCCCGGCAGCGGCGCCAAAAACTTGTTGCGTGCTCAATGTGTAAAGATAAATATGCAAACAGGAAGAGAGAGCACTTAGAACATGCAAGCATACATGGTCTCACAGCAAGTAGTAAGTATATTTCATTCGTTTTTTCCACAGAGACTCATTTTTAGCTATTCGCGAAGTGTGAATGTTAAAAAAGATGGGATGAATTTGATGGGGTAAAATTGGTTTTTAATTAACTACTTTTTGCTGAATGTGTAGAGGGATATAACATAAACAAATTAAAGTTAAAATTAGACCTAAAGGACAAGAGATGGAATTAATAATCGAGGAAGAAAACAGCTAAACAGAATGATAAAAAGGCAGAATTGCGAGGACCGCAATGTTTCCGCAATTAAATGGCAGCGAATCTGATTAAAACGGGGAATTAAGGGCTACTAATGACTGTCCTATAGGCGTTTTATTACGATTATCAAGCTTTGGATCAACTCTCTATACATCAAACTCACTCTATCTCAAGTATCGTCCGATTCCATGCATTAGAGACTCAAGTTTACTCGACTTCAAAGTAAGGACTTAAGCATCTTGTTAAAACAGGAGTGTTCAGTTTGTACTAGGGAAACGCCTATTCCTAGGCCGTTTCCTGATTACCATGAAAGGCTAGCATGATTATATGACTCTGAACTCTTACTCCTTCCAGAGGTTAGGAGTTCTTTGGACAAAATGGATGGCCAATCGAAATTGCCCGTGGGATGAAGCTTACATACAATCAATGTACGAGTGTTGATCTGCCTACTTGACTCACGTTTTTTAGCCTATAGTTCTATCATTAGCATGCCCCTAAATGATTTTAGTTACTCATGGATATGTAAAGAGCAGAAATGGTAGATAAGATAGACATGCTTAGAAGAGAAATATGTATAAAATAGTAAGCCAAAACCGTAGCAGAACAAGATGGGAACTGTAAGTTGCAGAATTGAACTTCGATTACTTTAAGTGTTTGAATGACAAGGGAAAGCTTTAAAAGAACTGAATCCAGGACAGACAACAACGAAATGCAGTACTTGAAATGTTAAACTAAGAACAACAGTGAACAGAAATGGAATTGAGAAGAAAAGAACAGAAAACAGTAAAGGCTTGCTGAACACTTCGTGGCAGTCGCCTCGAATGATGGTGATGAGAATTCAGCTGTGCTTGGATGAATCCAATCGAGAGAGAAGAAGAATCTTCTCTCCTTCCTATCAGATTATCGACTCCAAAAGCTGAGAACCTCACTCCAACAGACGGCAAAGGAATTTAGAGAGAAATGGTGGACTGCGAGAAGACTTCTGCACTTCGAATTGATGACTGAACCTCCGACTTTGACCCCCTTTTATAGTAGTTTGCAGGTGCGTTTGGGCCAAGGAGAACCATCAACCTTCAACGTCATATATCAGAATGGATGGAGGAGAAAGAACGAATCCCTGAAAAGTCGGATCTAAACAGAAAATGATCAGCCAACTTACGGTTTTAACTTGAATAATTGCGGTCACCGCAATTATTCCGCAATTCATTTGCAATGGTTATTTTTTCATTCTTTTCTTCGGTTTTCAATCCTTTTTCTACCTTTTGTACACAAGTCCTATATTAGCTACCTTCTTCTAATTCTCATATTAAAGCATAGGTTTAAGCTAATTGCTAACAAAAACACCTAAATGTGTACATCTTCTTAAGCTAAATGGGTCCTAAATAAGTCACTTTCAGAGACTTAACACCTATGTCTGCGGGTAAGTCCCGGGCTGGTCGAAGCCTGACAAAACCAGGTCCGTTTAAATTTATGTTGGTTAAATCGAACCCTATGTCTGCGGCTAAGTCCCGGTAGCTGGTCGAAGCCTGGCAAAACCAGGTCCGTTTAAATTTTTGTTGGTTAAATTGAACCCTATATCTCCGGGTTAGTCCCAGTAGCTGGTCGAAGCCTGGCAGAACCAGGTCCGTTTAAATTTTTTTTGGTTAAATCGAACCCTATGACTGCGGGTAAGTCCCGTTAGCTGGTCGAAGCGTGTCGAAACCAGGTCCGTTTAAATTTCTGTTGGTTAAATCGAACCCTATGTCTGCGGGTAAGTCCCGGTAGCTGGTCGAAGCATGGCAAAACCAGGTCCGTTTAAATTTCGGTTGGTTAAATCGAACCTATGTCTACGGGTAAGTCCCGGTAGCTGGTCGAAGCCTGGTAAAACTAGGTCCGTTTAAATTTTTGTTGGTTAAATCGAACCATATGTCTGCGGGTCAGTCCCGGTAGCTGGTCGAAGCCTGGCAAAACCAGGTCCGTTTAAATTCTTGTTGGTTAAATCGAACCCTATGTCTGCGGGTAAGTCCCGGTAGCTGGTCGAAGCCTGGCAAAACCAGGTCGATTTAAATTCCTGTTGGTTAAATCGAACCCTATGTCTGCGGGTAAGTCCCGATAGCTGGTCGAAGCCTGGCAAACCAAGGTTCGTTTAAATTTATGTTGGTTAAATCGAACCCTATGTCTGCAGGTAAGTCCCGGTAGCTGGTCGAAGCCTGGCAAAACCAGGTCCGTTTAAATTCATGTTGGTTAAATCGAACCCTATGTCTACGGGTAAGTTCCGGTAGCTGGTCGAAGCCTGGCAAAACAAGGTCCGTTTAAATTCTTGTTGGTTAAATCGAACCCTATGTCTGCGGGTAAGTCCCAGTAGCTGGTGGAAGCCTAGCAAAGCCAGGTCTGTTTAAATTTCTGTTGGTTAAATCGAACCCTATGTCTGCGGGTAAGTCCTGGTAGTTGGTCGAAGCCTGGAAAAACCAGGTCCGTTTAAATTTTTGTTGGTTAAATCGAACACTATGTCTGCGTGTAAGTCCCGGTAGGTGGTCGAAGCCTGGCAAAACAAGGTCCGTTTAAATTCTTGTTGGTTAAATTGAACCCTATGTCTGCGGGTAAGTCCCGGTAGCTGGTCGAAGCCTGGCAAAACCAGGTTCGTTTAAATTTGTGTTGGTGAAATCGAACCTTATGTCTATGGGTATGTTCTGGTAGTTGGTCGAAGCCTGGCAAAACCAGGTCCGTTTAAATTTCTGTTGGTTAAATCGAACCCTATGTCTGCGGGTAAGTCCCGATAGCTGGTCGAAGCCTGGCAAAACCAGATCCGTTTAAATTTCTGTTGGTTAAATCGAGCCCAATGTCTGCGAGTATGTCCCGGTAGCTGGTCGAAGCATGGCAAAACCAGGTCCGTTTAAATTCCTGTTGGTTAAATCGAACTCTATGTCTGCGGGTAAGTCCCGGTAGCTGGTCGAAACCTAGCAAAACCAGGTCCGTTTAAATTTCTGTTGGTTAAATCGAACCCTATGTCTGCGGGTAAGTCCCGGTAGCTTGTCGAAGCCTGGCAAAACCAGGTCCGTTTAAATTCCTGTTGATTAAATCGAACTCTATGTCTACGTGTAAGTCTTGATAGCTGGTCGAAGCCTGGAAAAACCAGGTCCGTTTAAATTCTGGTTGGTTAAATCGAACCCTATGTCTGCGGGTAAGTCCCGGTAGCTGGTCGGAGCCTGGCAAAACCAGGTAAGTTTAAATTCCTGTTGGTTAAATCGAACCCTATGTCTGGGGGTAAGTCCCGGCAGCTGGTCGAAGCCTGGCAAAACCAGGTCCGTTTGTGTCGCAACGTTTTTGCGACGCGGAGCGGCCGACAACCTTCTTTTAAACAGGGGTTTTCACAAAAAATGGAGTCGCCACCAATCATTTAGGGTGTGATTGGTCACCTTAAAAATACGGTCTACGAAGTAAAAAACGAGGTTCGGGGGTCGGTTGAGTGTAGGGAAGGTGCTAGCACCCTACAACATCCCGTTTAAAAACAGTAGCCAAAACGTTTTATCCTAATTATCTAGCTAATTTCAAATGGTCCTAAAAAATATAAATAAAATAAACAATTAAAATTAAAACAATGTCTCAATTAATCATATCCTAACTTTAAAGAAAGTAGGAATTTGATTTTGTGAGCAAGATTGTTAATTTCACCATTAATCGCTTTGATCCCGATACCGAGATCATACGACAAACAAGAACTTTAAAATAATTTAATAAAATCGTTTTGTTTCAAATTCAATTTAAAATCTGATTAAAACTCAAATTAAAATTAAAACATTTTTGCTTTGAAAATAAACAATTTCGAAATTTAATTTAAACTTGATTTTAAATAAAAATCTTTTGTTTTGAAATCAAAATAAATCGAAATTCAATTTTGAAAACTTAATTTTAAAATCAAAGGAAAACCTCTTTTTTTTAAAAAAAATGGCGTTCTTGTAATTAGCGCATAATGGCTGTAATAAAAAATCCTCAAAAATAGGGAAACCCTATTTATCCCGGGATTTCAATAAAATTAAAATACCCTCGAGATGAGAGGAACAGTCCTTCATCTCTCTCGGGGTTGCGACTTAAATTTAAAATACCCTCGAGATGAAAGGAATAGTCCTTTATCTCTCCCGGGGTGGCAACTCGAATTTAAAATACCCTCGAGATGAAAGGAACAGTCCTTCATCTCTCCCGGGGTTGCGACTTAAATTTAAAATACCCTCGAGATGAAAGGAACAGTCCTTTATCTCTCCCGGGGTGGCAACTCGAATTTAAAATACCCTCGAGATGAAAGGAACAGTCCTTCATCTCTCCCGGGGTTTCAAATTAAATTTAAATTACCCTCGAGATGAAAGGAACAGTCCTTCATCTCTCTCGGGGTTTCAAATTAAATTTAAATTACCCTCGAGATGAAAGGAACAGTCCTCCATCTCTCCCGGGGTTACAAATTAAAACTAAACAAACGCGCATAAAATAATGAAGACGATAAAATAGAGCGACAAAAGATTAAATCATCAAATTAATATAAGTAATCCCGAAAATAAACTTAAAAACTAAACTGAAACGAATAACGATTAAATCATCAAATTAATATAAGTAATCCCGAAAATAAACTTAAAAACTAAACTGAAACGAATAACAAACTATCATGCATATACGATATAACCTAGGTATATAAAGCAGGGTATATATTGAACATGCAGGGGGTATATATCATAGGCAGGGGTATATATGAGATAGGCAGAGGTATATATGGACAAAAGAAATCAGCTAAACTTCAAAGACAGGGGCATTTTAGTAATTAACCTAAACAATTAAAAACAATCGGACGTTACCCACGCTAAGAGCACGCCGTCGTCTGAATCGAGCTGCGCCGCCGTTCGCCTCGGGTTCGCCGGAGGAAGCGAGTTCAAGCTGGTGTGAAACCCGCCGCCGTTCGCCTGCTTGAAGTGAGGATGACCGCACGCCTGAGTATCGCCGTCGTCTGGGCTCGGTTTGGGTTGCTGATTCGGGTTGAAGATGGAGTTTGGAGCTTCGCCGGCGTCTGGGGTCGAGGATTGTCGTTCGGCTGAAGATGGAGCTTGGAGCTCCGCCGTCGGTTCAAGCTCGAGGTAGAAGACCGTCGCTGTCTGGGTTCGATAGAACTCGCCGCACGCCGACGATGAAGATCCACCGCCGTTCGATTCAGAGAAGATGAAGATCCCCACCACCGTGGTCTGGTTCGTCATGGGGGAGATGGATCTCGGGGGGACCGCCGCTGCCGTCTGGGTTGCTGAAGAAGACGAAGTCCGTCGGCTGGTTCGGGCTGCTGGAGAAGACGTAGAGATCCGGTCACTGCCGTCGTCGTGGAGATCCGCCGGAGAGAATGGATCCAGCCCGATTTTTGGGATGAAGTAGTCACCGTGCGCCGCCGTGCGCGGTGGTTCTCCGCCGCGAGTCCGCCGTTGTGCGCCGCCGTGCGTGGTGAAATTTCTGTTGGTATGATAACTCGAAGCCTGGCAAAACCAGGTCCATTTAAATTCCTGTTGGTTAAATCGAACTCTATGTCTGCGGGTAAGTCCCGGTAGCTGGTTGAAGCCTAGCAAAACCAGGTCCGTTTAAATTTCTGTTGGTTAAATCGAACCCTATGTCTGCGGGTAAGTCCCGGTAGCTGGTCGAAGCCTGGCAAAACAAGGTTCGTTTAAATTCCTGTTGATTAAATCGAACCCTATGTCTACGTGTAAGTCCTGATAGCTGGTCGAAGCCTGGAAAAACCAGGTCCGTTTAAATTCTTGTTGGTTAAATCGAACCCTATGTCTGCGGGTAAGTCCCGGTAGCTGGTCGAAGCCTGGGAAAACCAGGTCCGTTTAAATTTTTGTTGGTTAAATCGAACCCTATGTCTGCGGGTAAGTCCCGGTAGCTGGTCGGAGCCTGGCAAAACCAGGTCAGTTTAAATTCCTGTTGGTTAAATCGAACCCTATGTGTGCGGGTAAGTCCCGGCAGCTGGTCGAAGCCTGGCAAAACCAGGTCCATTTAAATTTATGTTGGTTAAATCAAACCCTATGTCTGCGGGTAAGTCCTGGTAGTTGGTCGAAACCTGGCAAAACCAGGTTCGTTTAAATTTCTATTGGTTAAATCGAACCCTATGTTTGCGGGTAAGTTCCGGTAGCTGGTCGAAGCCTGGCAAAACAAGGTCCGTTTAAATTTATGTTGGTTAAATCAATCCCTATGTCTGCGGGTAAGTCCCGGTAGCTGGTCGAAGCTTGGCAAAACCAGGTCCGTTTAAATTTCTATTGGTTAAATCGAACCCTATGACTGCGGGTAAGTCTCGTTAGCTGGTCGAAGCGTGTCGAAACCAGGTCCGTTTAAATTCCTGTTGGTTAAATCGAACCCTATGTCTGCGGGTAAGTCGCGGTAGCTGGTGGAAGCCTGGCAAAACCAGGTCCGTTTAAATTGCTGTGGGTTAAATCGAACCCTATGTCTGCGGGTAAGTCCTGGTAGTTGGTCGAAGCCTGGAAAAACCAGGTTCGTTTAAATTTTTGTTGGTTAAATCGAACCCTATGTCTGTGGGTAAGTCCCGATAGCTGGTCGAAGCCTGGCAAAACCAGGTCCGTTTAAATTTCTGTTGGTTAAATCGAGTCCAATGTCTGCGAGTATGTCCTGGTAGCTGGTCGAAGCCTGGCAAAACCAGGTCCGTTGAAATTCCTGTTGGTTAAATCGAACCCTATGACTGCGGGTAAGTCCCGGTAGCTGGTCGAAGCCTGGCAAAACCAGGTCCGTTTAAATTCCTGTTGGTTAAATCGAACCCTATGTCTGCGGGTAAGTCCCGATAGCTGGTCGAAGCCTGGCAAACCAAGGTTCGTTTAAATTTCTGTTGGTTAAATCGAACCCTATGTCTGCAGGGAAGTCCCGGTAGTTGGTCGAAGCCTGGCAAAACCAGGTCCGTTTAAATTCATGTTGGTTAAATCGAAACCTATGTCTGTGGGTAAGTCCCGATAGCTGGTCGAAGCCTGGCAAAACCAGGTCCGTTTAAATTTCTGTTGGTTAAATCGAGCCCAATGTCTGCGAGTATGTCCCGGTAGCTGGTCGAAGCCTGGCAAAACAAGGTCCGTTTAAATTCCTGTTGGTTAAATCGAACTCTATGTCTGCGGGTAAGTCCCGGTAGCTGGTCGAAGCCTAGCAAAACCAGGTCCGTTTAAATTTCTGTTGGTTAAATCGAACCCTATGTCTTCGGGTAAGTCCCGGTAGCTGGTCGAAGCCTGGCAAAACCAGGTCCGTTTAAATTCCTGTTGATTAAATCGAACCCTATGTCTACGTGTAAGTCCTGATAGCTGGTCGAAGCCTGGAAAAACCAGGTCCGTTTAAATTCTTGTTGGTTAAATCGAACCCTATGTCTGCGGGTAAGTCCCGGTAGCTGGTCGGAGCCTGGCAAAACCAGGTCAGTTTAAATTCCTGTTGGTTAAATCGAACCCAATGTCTGCGGGTAAGTCCCGGCAGCTGGTCAAAGCCTGGCAAAACCAGGTCCGTTTAAATTTATGTTGGTTAAATCAAACCCTATGTCTGCGGGTAAGTCCCGGTAGCTGGTCGAAGCCTGGCAAAACCAGGTCCGTTTAAATTTCTATTGATTAAATCGAACCCTATGTTTGCGGGTAAGTTCCGGTAGCTGGTCGAAGCCTGGCAAAACAAGGTCCGTTTAAATTCTTGTTGGTTAAATAGAACCCTATGCCTGCGGGTAAGTCCCGGTAGCTGGTGGAAGCCTGGCAAAACCAGGTCCGTTTAAATTGCTGTGGGTTAAATCGAACCCTATGTCTGCGGGTAAGTCCTGGTAGTTGGTCGAAGCCTGGAAAAACCAGGTCCGTTTAACTTTTTGTTGGTTAAATCGAACCCTATGTTTGCGGGTAAGTCCCGTTAGCTGGTCGAAGCCTGGGAAAACCATGTCCGTTTAAATTTCTGTTGGTTAAATCAAACCCTATGTCTGCGGGTAAGTCCCGTTAGCTGGTCGAAGCCTGGCCAAATCAGGTCCGTTTAAATTTCTATTGGTTAAATCAAACCCTATGTCTGCGGGTAAGTCCCGGCAGCTGGTCGAAGCCTGGCAAAACCAGGTCCATTTAAATTCCTGTTGGTTAAATCGAACTCTATGTCTGCGGGTAAGTCCCGGTAGCTGGTTGAAGCCTAGCAAAACCAGGTCCGTTTAAATTTCTGTTGGTTAAATCGAACCCTATGTCTGCGGGTAAGTCCCGGTAGCTGGTCGAAGCCTGGCAAAACAAGGTCCGTTTAAATTCCTGTTGATTCAATCAAACCCTATGTCTACGTGTAAGTCCTGATAGCTGGTCGAAGCCTGGAAAAACCAGGTCCGTTTAAATTCTTGTTGGTTAAATCGAACCCTATGTCTGCGGGTAAGTCCCGGTAGCTGGTCGAAGCCTGGGAAAACCAGGTCCGTTTAAATTTTTGTTGGTTAAATCGAACCCTATGTCTACGGGTAAGTCCCGGTAGCTGGTCGGAGCCTGGCAAAACAAGGTCAGTTTAAATTCCTGTTGGTTAAATCGAACCCTATGTGTGCGGGTAAGTCCCGGCAGCTGGTCGAAGCCTGGCAAAACCAGGTCCGTTTAAATTTATGTTGGTTAAATCAAACCCTATGTCTGCGGGTAAGTCCTGGTAGTTGGTCGAAACCTGGCAAAACCAGGTTCGTTTAAATTTCTATTGGTTAAATCGAACCCTATGTTTGCGGGTAAGTTCCGGTAGCTGGTCGAAGCCTGGCAAAACAAGGTCCGTTTAAATTTATGTTGGTTAAATCAATCCCTATGTCTGCGGGTAAGTCCCGGTAGCTGGTCGAAGCATGGCAAAACCAGGTCCGTTTAAATTTCTATTGGTTAAATTGAACCCTATGACTGCGGGTAAGTCTCGTTAGCTGGTCGAAGCGTGTCGAAACCAGGTCCGTTTAAATGCCTGTTGGTTAAATCGAACCCTATGTCTGCGGGTAAGTCGCGGTAGCTGGTGGAAGCCTGGCAAAACCAGGTCCGTTTAAATTGCTGTGGGTTAAATCGAACCCTATGTCTGCGGGTAAGTCCTGGTAGTTGGTCGAAGCCTGGAAAAACCAGGTTCGTTTAAATTTTTGTTGGTTAAATCGAACCCTATGTCTGTGGGTAAGTCTCGATAGCTGGTCGAAGCCTGGCAAAACCAGGTCCGTTTAAATTTCTGTTGGTTAAATCGAGCCCAATGTCTGCGAGTATGTCCGGGTAGCTGGTCGAAGCCTGGCAAAACCAGGTCCGTTAAAATTCCTGTTGGTTAAATCGAACCCTATGACTGCGGGTAAGTCCCGGTAGCTGGTCGAAGCCTGGCAAAACCAGGTCCGTTTAAATTCCTGTTGGTTAAATCGAACCCTATGTCTGCGGGTAAGTCCCGATAGCTGGTCGAAGCCTGGCAAACCAAGGTTCGTTTAAATTTCTGTTGGTTAAATCGAACCCTATGTCTGCAGGGAAGTCCCGGTAGTTGCTCGAAGCCTGGCAAAACCAGGTCCGTTTAAATTCATGTTGGTTAAATCGAAACCTATGTCTGTGGGTAAGTCCCGATAGCTGGTCGAAGCCTGGCAAAACCAGGTCCGTTTAAATTTCTGTTGGTTAAATCGAGCCCAATATCTGCGAGTATGTCCCGGTAGCTGGTCGAAGCCTGGCAAAACAAGGTCCGTTTAAATTCCTGTTGGTTAAATCGAACTCTATGTCTGCGGGTAAGTCCCGGTAGCTGGTCGAAGCCTAGCAAAACTAGGTCCGTTTAAATTTCTGTTGGTTAAATCGAACCCTATGTCTGCGGGTAAGTCCCGGTAGCTGGTCGAAGCCTGGCAAAACCAGGTGCGTTTAAATTCCTGTTGATTAAATCGAACCCTATGTCTACGTGTAAGTCTTGATAGCTGGTCGAAGCCTGGAAAAACCAGGTCCGTTTAAATTCTTGTTGGTTAAATCGAACCCTATGTCTGCGGGTAAGTCCCGGTAGCTGGTCGGAGCCTGGCAAAACCAGGTCAGTTTAAATTCCTGTTGGTTAAATCGAACCCAATGTCTGCGGGTAAGTCCCGGCAGCTGGTCAAAGCCTGGCAAAACCAGGTCCGTTTAAATTTATGTTGGTTAAATCAAACCCTATGTCTGCGGGTAAGTCCCGGTAGCTGGTCGAAGCCTGGCAAAACCAGGTCCGTTTAAATTTCTATTGGTTAAATCGAACCCTATGTTTGCGGGTAAGTTCCGGTAGCTGGTCGAAGCCTGGCAAAACAAGGTCCGTTTAAATTCTTGTTGGTTAAATCGAACCCTATGCCTGCGGGTAAGTCCCGGTAGCTGGTGGAAGCCTGGCAAAACCAGGTCCGTTTAAATTGCTGTGGGTTAAATCGAACCCTATGTCTGCGGGTAAGTCCTGGTAGTTGGTCGAAGCCTGGAAAAACCAGGTCCGTTTAACTTTTTATTGGTTAAATCGAACCCTATGTTTGCGGGTAAGTCCCGTTAGCTGGTCGAAGCCTGGGAAAACCATGTCCGTTTAAATTTCTGTTGGTTAAATCAAACCCTATGTCTGCGGGTAAGTCCCGTTAGCTGGTCGAAGCCTGGCAAAATCAGGTCCGTTTAAATTTCTGTTGGTTAAATCAAACCCTATGTCTGCGGGTAAGTCCCGGCAGCTGGTCGAAGCCTGGCAAAACCAGGTCCATTTAAATTCCTGTTGGTTAAATCGAACTCTATGTCTGCGGGTAAGTCCCGGTAGCTGGTTGAAGCCTAGCAAAACCAGGTCCGTTTAAATTTCTGTTGGTTAAATCGAACCCTATGTCTGCGGGTAAGTCCCGGTAGCTGGTCGAAGCCTGGCAAAACAAGGTCCGTTTAAATTCCTGTTGATTAAATCAAACCCTATGTCTACGTGTAAGTCCTGATAGCTGGTCGAAGCCTGGAAAAACCAGGTCCGTTTAAATTCTTGTTGGTTAAATCGAACCCTATGTCTGCGGGTAAGTCCCGGTAGCTGGTCGAAGCCTGGGAAAACCAGGTCCGTTTAAATTTTTGTTGGTTAAATCGAACCCTATGTCTGCGGGTAAGTCCCGGTAGCTGGTCGGAGCCTGGCAAAACCAGGTCAGTTTAAATTCCTGTTGGTTAAATCGAACCCTATGTGTGCGGGTAAGTCCCGGCAGCTGGTCGAAGCCTGGCAAAACCAGGTCCGTTTAAATTTATGTTGGTTAAATCAAACCCTATGTCTGCGGGTAAGTCCTGGTAGTTGGTCGAAACCTGGCAAAACCAGGTTCGTTTAAATTTCTATTGGTTAAATCGAACCCTATGTTTGCGGGTAAGTTCCGGTAGCTGGTCGAAGCCTGGCAAAACAAGGTCCGTTTAAATTTATGTTGGTTAAATCAATCCCTATGTCTGCGGGTAAGTCCCGGTAGCTGGTCGAAGCATGGCAAAACCAGGTCCGTTTAAATTTCTATTGGTTAAATTGAACCCTATGACTGCGGGTAAGTCTCGTTAGCTGGTCGAAGCGTGTCGAAACCAGGTCCGTTTAAATGCCTGTTGGTTAAATCGAACCCTATGTCTGCGGGTAAGTCGCGGTAGCTGGTGGAAGCCTGGCAAAACCAGGTCCGTTTAAATTGCTGTGGGTTAAATCGAACCCTATGTCTGCGGGTAAGTCCTGGTAGTTGGTCGAAGCCTGGAAAAACCAGGTTCGTTTAAATTTTTGTTGGTTAAATCGAACCCTATGTCTGTGGGTAAGTCCCGATAGCTGGTCGAAGCCTGGCAAAACCAGGTCCGTTTAAATTTCTGTTGGTTAAATCGAGCCCAATGTCTGCGAGTATGTCCGGGTAGCTGGTCGAAGCCTGGCAAAACCAGGTCCGTTGAAATTTCTGTTGGTTAAATCGAACCCTATGACTGCGGGTAAGTCCCGGTAGCTGGTCGAAGCCTGGCAAAACCAGGTCCGTTTAAATTCCTGTTGGTTAAATCGAACCCTATGTCTGCGGGTAAGTCCCGATAGCTGGTCGAAGCCTGGCAAACCAAGGTTCGTTTAAATTTCTGTTGGTTAAATCGAACCCTATGTCTGCAGGGAAGTCCCGGTAGTTGCTCGAAGCCTGGCAAAACCAGGTCCGTTTAAATTCATGTTGGTTAAATCGAAACCTATGTCTGTGGGTAAGTCCCGATAGCTGGTCGAAGCCTGGCAAAACCAGGTCCGTTTAAATTTCTGTTGGTTAAATCGAGCCCAATGTCTGCGAGTATGTCCCGGTAGCTGGTCGAAGCCTGGCAAAACAAGGTCCGTTTAAATTCCTGTTGGTTAAATCGAACTCTATGTCTGCGGGTAAGTCCCGGTAGCTGGTCGAAGCCTAGCAAAACCAGGTCCGTTTAAATTTCTGTTGGTTAAATCGAACCCTATGTCTGCGGGTAAGTCCCGGTAGCTGGTCGAAGCCTGGCAAAACCAGGTCCGTTTAAATTCCTGTTGATTAAATCGAACCCTATGTCTACGTGTAAGTCCTGATAGCTGGTCGAAGCCTGGAAAAACCAGGTCCGTTTAAATTCTTGTTGGTTAAATCGAACCCTATGTCTGCGGGTAAGTCCCGGTAGCTGGTCGGAGCCTGGCAAAACCAGGTCAGTTTAAATTCCTGTTGGTTAAATCGAACCCAATGTCTGCGGGTAAGTCCCGGCAGCTGGTCAAAGCCTGGCAAAACTAGGTCCGTTTAAATTTATGTTGGTTAAATCAAACCCTATGTCTGCGGGTAAGTCCCGGTAGCTGGTCGAAGCCTGGCAAAACCAGGTCCGTTTAAATTTCTATTGATTAAATCGAACCCTATGTTTGCGGGTAAGTTCCGGTAGCTGGTCGAAGCCTGGCAAAACAAGGTCCGTTTAAATTCTTGTTGGTTAAATCGAACCCTATGCCTGCGGGTAAGTCCCGGTAGCTGGTGGAAGCCTGGCAAAACCAGGTCCGTTTAAATTGCTGTGGGTTAAATCGAACCCTATGTCTGCGGGTAAGTCCTGGTAGTTGGTCGAAGCCTGGAAAAACCAGGTCCGTTTAACTTTTTGTTGGTTAAATCGAACCCTATGTTTGCGGGTAAGTCCCGTTAGCTGGTCGAAGCCTGGGAAAACCATGTCCGTTTAAATTTCTGTTGGTTAAATCAAACCCTATGTCTGCGGGTAAGTCCCGGTAGCTGGTCGAAGCCTGGCAAAATCAGGTCCGTTTAAATTTCTGTTGGTTAAATCAAACCCTATGTCTGCGGGTAAGTCCCGGCAGCTGGTCGAAGCCTGGCAAAACCAGGTCCATTTAAATTCCTGTTGGTTAAATCGAACTCTATGTCTGCGGGTAAGTCCCGGTAGCTGGTTGAAGCCTAGCAAAACCAGGTCCGTTTAAATTTCTGTTGGTTAAATCGAACCCTATGTCTGCGGGTAAGTCCCGGTAGCTGGTCGAAGCCTGGCAAAACAAGGTCCGTTTAAATTCCTGTTGATTAAATCAAACCCTATGTCTCCGTGTAAGTCCTGATAGCTGGTCGAAGCCTGGAAAAACCAGGTCCGTTTAAATTGTTGTTGGTTAAATCGAACCCTATGTCTGCGGGTAAGTCCCGGTAGCTGGTCGAAGCCTGGGAAAACCAGGTCCGTTTAAATTTTTGTTGGTTAAATCGAACCCTATGTCTGCGGGTAAGTCCCGGTAGCTGGTCGGAGCCTGGCAAAACCAGGTCAGTTTAAATTCCTGTTGGTTAAATCGAACCCTATGTGTGCGGGTAAGTCCCGGCAGCTGGTCGAAGCCTGGCAAAACCAGGTCCGTTTAAATTTATGTTGGTTAAATCAAACCCTATGTCTGCGGGTAAGTCCTGGTAGTTGGTCGAAACCTGGCAAAACCAGGTTCGTTTAAATTTCTATTGGTTAAATCGAACCCTATGTTTGCGGGTAAGTTCCGGTAGCTGGTCGAAGCCTGGCAAAACAAGGTCCGTTTAAATTTATGTTGGTTAAATCAATCTCTATGTCTGCGGGTAAGTCCCGGTAGCTGGTCGAAGCATGGCAAAACCAGGTCCGTTTAAATTTCTATTGGTTAAATTGAACCCTATGACTGCGGGTAAGTCTCGTTAGCTGGTCGAAGCGTGTCGAAACCAGGTCCGTTTAAATGCCTGTTGGTTAAATCGAACCCTATGTCTGCGGGTAAGTCGCGGTAGCTGGTGGAAGCCTGGCAAAACAAGGTCCGTTTAAATTGCTGTGGGTTAAATCGAACCCTATGTCTGCGGGTAAGTCCTGGTAGTTGGTCGAAGCCTGGAAAAACCAGGTTCGTTTAAATTTTTGTTGGTTAAATCGAACCCTATGTCTGTGGGTAAGTCCCGATAGCTGGTCGAAGCCTGGCAAAACCAGGTCCGTTTAAATTTCTGTTGGTTAAATCGAGCCCAATGTCTGCGAGTATGTCCTGGTAGCTGGTCGAAGCCTGGCAAAACCAGGTCCGTTGAAATTCCTGTTGGTTAAATCGAACCCTATGACTGCGGGTAAGTCCCGGTAGCTGGTCGAAGCCTGGCAAAACCAGGTCCGTTTAAATTCCTGTTGGTTAAATCGAACCCTATGTCTGCGGGTAAGTCGCGATAGCTGGTCGAAGCCTGGCAAACCAAGGTTCGTTTAAATTTCTGTTGGTTAAATCGAACCCTATGTCTGCAGGGAAGTCCCGGTAGTTGCTCGAAGCCTGGCAAAACCAGGTCCGTTTAAATTCATGTTGGTTAAATCGAAACCTATGTCTGTGGGTAAGTCCCGATAGCTGGTCGAAGCCTGGCAAAACCAGGTCCGTTTAAATTTCTGTTGGTTAAATCGAGCCCAATGTCTGCGAGTATGTCCCGGTAGCTGGTCGAAGCCTGGCAAAACAAGGTCCGTTTAACTTCCTGTTGGTTAAATCGAACTCTATGTCTGCGGGTAAGTCCCGGTAGCTGGTCGAAGCCTAGCAAAACCAGGTCCGTTTAAATTTCTGTTGGTTAAATCGAACCCTATGTCTGCGGGTAAGTCCCGGTAGCTGGTCGAAGTCTGGCAAAACCAGGTCCGTTTAAATTCCTGTTGATTAAATCGAACCCTATGTCTACGTGTAAGTCCTGATAGCTGATCGAAGCCTGGAAAAACCATGTCCGTTTAAATTCTTGTTGGTTAAATCGAACCCTATGTCTGCGGGTAAGTCCCGGTAGCTGGTCGGAGCCTGGCAAAACCAGGTCAGTTTAAATTCCTGTTGGTTAAATCGAACCCAATGTCTGCGGGTAAGTCCCGGCAGCTGGTCAAAGCCTGGCAAAACCAGGTCCGTTTAAATTTATGTTGGTTAAATCAAACCCTATGTCTGCGGGTAAGTCCCGGTAGCTGGTCGAAGCCTGGCAAAACCAGGTCCGTTTAAATTTCTATTGATTAAATCGAACCCTATGTTTGCGGGTAAGTTTCGGTAGCTGGTCGAAGCCTGGCAAAACAAGGTCCGTTTAAATTCTTGTTGGTTAAATCGAACCCAATGCCTGCGGGTAAGTCCTGGTAGCTGGTGGAAGCCTGGCAAAACCAGGTCCGTTTAAATTGTTGTGGGTTAAATCGAACCCTATGTCTGCGGGTAAGTCCTGGTAGTTGGTCGAAGCCTGGAAAAACCAGGTCCGTTTAACTTTTTGTTGGTTAAATCGAACCCTATGTTTGCGGGTAAGTCCCGTTAGCTGGTCGAAGCCTGGGAAAACCATGTCCGTTTAAATTTCTGTTGGTTAAATCAAACCCTATGTCTGCGGGTAAGTCCCGGTAGCTGGTCGAAGCCTGGCAAAATCAGGTCCGTTTAAATTTTTGTTGGTTAAATCAAACCCTATGTCTGCGGGTAAGTCCCGGCAGCTGGTCGAAGCCTGGCAAAACCAGGTCCGTTTAAATTTCTTTTGGTTAAATCGAACCCTATGTGTGCGGGTAAGTCCCGGCAGCTGGTCGAAGCCTGGCAAAACCAGGTCCGTTTAAATTTATGTTGGTTAAATCAAACCCTATGTCTGCGGGTAAGGCCCGGTAGCTGGTCGAAGCCTGGCAAAACCAGGTTCGTTAAAATTTCTATTGGTTAAATCGAACCCTATGTTTGCGGGTAAGTTCCGGTAGCTGGTCGAAGCCTGGCAAAACAAGGTCCGTTTCAATTTATGTTGGTTAAATCAAACCCTATGTCTGCGGGTAAGTCGCGGTAGCTGGTGGAAGCCTGGCAAAACCAGGTCCGTTTAAATTGCTGTGGGTTAAATCGAACCCTATGTCTGCGGGTAAGTCCTGATAGTTGGTCGAAGCCTGGAAAAACTAGGTCCGTTTAAATTTTTGTTGGTTAAATCGAACCCTATGTCTGTGGGTAAGTCCAGATAGCTGGTCGAAGCCTGGCAAAACCAGGTCCGTTTAAATTTATGTTGGTTAAATCGAGCCCAATGTCTGCGAGTATGTCCCGGTAGCTGGTCGAAGCCTGGCAAAACCAAGTCCGTTGAAATTCCTGTTGGTTAAATCGAACCCTATGACTGCGGGTAAGTCCCGGTAGCTGGTCGAAGCCTGGCAAAACCAGGTCCGTTTAAATTCCTGTTGGTTAAATCGAACCCTATGTCTGCGGGTAAGTCCCGATAGCTGGTCGAAGCCTGGCAAACCAAGGTTCGTTTAAATTTCTGTTGGTTAAATCGAACCCTATGTCTGCAGGGAAGTCCCGGTAGTTGGTCGAAGCCTGGAAAAACCAGGTCCGTTTAAATTCATGTTGGTTAAATCGAAACCTATGTCTGTGGGTAAGTCCCGATAGCTGGTCGGAGCCTGGCAAAACCAGGTCCGTTTAAATTTCTGTTGGTTAAATCGAGCCCAATGTCTGCGAGTATGTCCCGGTAGCTGGTCGAAGCCTGGCAAAACCAGGTCCGTTTAAATTCCTGTTGGTTAAATCGAACTCTATGTCTGCGGGTAAGTCCCGGTAGCTGGTCGAAGCCTAGCAAAACCAGGTCCGTTTAAATTTCTGTTGGTTAAATCGAACCCTATGTCTGCGGGTAAGTCCCGATAGCTGGTCGAAGCCTGGCAAAACCAGGTCCGTTTAAATTCCTGTTGATTAAATCGAACCCTATGTCTACGTGTAAGTCCTGATAGCTGGTCGAAGCCTGGAAAAACCAGGTCCGTTTAAATTCTTGTTGGTTAAATCGAACCCTATGTCTACGGGTAAGTCCCGGTAGCTGGTCGGAGCCTGGCAAAACCAGGTCAGTTTAAATTCTTATTGGTTAAATCGAACCCAATGTCTGCGGGTAAGTCCCGGCAGCTGGTCAAAGCCTGGCAAAACCAGGTCCGTTTAAATTTATGTTGGTTAAATCAAACCCTATGTCTGCGGGTAAGTCCCGGTAGCTGGTCGAAGCCTGGCAAAACCAGGTCCGTTTAAATTTCTATTGATTAAATCGTACCCTATGTTTGCGGGTAAGTTCCGGTAGCTGGTCGAAGCCTGGCAAAACAAGGTCCGTTTAAATTCTTGTTGGTTAAATCGAACACTATGCCTGCGGGTATGTCCCGGTAGCTGGTGGAAGCCTGGCAAAACCAGGTCCGTTTAAAATGCTGTGGGTTAAATCGAACCCTATGTCTGCGGGTAAGTCCTGGTAGTTGGTCGAAGCCTGGAAAAACCAGGTCCGTTTAAATTTTTGTTGGTTAAATCGAACCCTATGTTTGCGGGTAAGTCCAGTTAGCTGGTCGAAGCCTGGGAAAACCATGTCCGTTTAAATTTCTGTTGGTTAAATCAAACCCTATGTCTGCGGGTAAGTCCCGGTAGCTGGTCGAAGCCTGGCAAAATCAGGTCCGTTTAAATTTCTGTTGGTTAAATCAAACCCTATGTCTGCGGGTAAGTCCCGGCAGCTGGTCGAAGCCTGGCAAAACCAGGTCCGTTTAAATTTCTGTTGGTTAAATCAAACCCTATGTCTGCGGGTAAGTCCTGGTAGCCGGTCGAAGCATGGAAAAACCAGGTTCGTTTAAATTTCTATTGGTTAAATCGAACCCTATGTCTGCGGGTAAGTTCCGGTAGCTGGTCGAAAACTGGCAAAACAAGGTCCGTTTAAATTCTTGTTGGTTAAATCGAACCCTATGCCTGCGGGTAAGTCCCGGTAGCTGGTGGAAGCCTGGAAAAACAAGGTCCGTTTAAATTTCTGTTGGTTAAATCGAACCCTATGTCTGCGGGTAAGTTCCGGTAGCTGGTCGAAAACTGGCAAAACAAGGTCCGTTTAAATTCTTGTTCGTTAAATCGAACCCTATGCCTGCGGGTAAGTCCCGGTAGCTGGTGGAAGCCTGGAAAAACAAGGTCCGTTTAAATTTCTGTTGGTTAAATCGAACCCTATGTCTGCGGGTAAGTCCCGGTAGCTGGTCGGAGCCTGGCAAAACCAGGTCAGTTTAAATTCCTGTTGGTTAAATCGAACCCTATGTCTGCGGGTAATTCCCGGCAGCTGGTCGAAGCCTTGCAAAACCAGGTCCGTTTAAATTTATGTTGGTTAAATCAAACCCTATGTCTGCGGGTAAGTCCCGGTAGCTGGTCGAAGCCTGGCAAAACCAGGTCCGTTTAAATTTCTATTGGTTAAATCGAACCCTATGATTGCGGGTAAGTCTCGTTAGCTGGTCGAAGCGTGTCGAAACCAGGTCCGTTTAAATTCCTGTTGGTTAAATCGAACCCTATGTCTGCGGGTAAGTCGCGGTAGCTGGTGGAAGCCTGGCAAAACCAGGTCCGTTTAAATTACTGTGGGTTAAATCGAACCCTATGTCTGCGGGTAAGTTCTGGTAGTTGGTCGAAGCCAGGAAAAACCAGGTCCGTTTAAATTTTTGTTGGTTAAATCGAACCCTATGTTTGCGGGTAAGTCCCGGTAGCTGGTCGAAGCCTGGGAAAACCAGGTCCGTTTAAATTTCTGTTGGTTAAGTCGAACCCCATGTCTGCGGGTAAGTCCCGGTAGCTGGTCGAAGCCTGGCAAAACAAGGTCTGTTTAAATTCTTGTTGGTTAAATTGAACCCTATGTCTGCGGGTAAGTCCCGGTAGCTGGTCGAAGCCTGACAAAACCAGGTCCGTTTAAATTTATGTTGGTTAAATCGAACCCTATGTCTGCGGGTAAGTCCTGGTAGTTGGTCGAAGCCTGGCAAAACCAGGTCCGTTTAAATTTATGTTGGTTAAATCGAACCCTAAGTCTGAGGGTAAGTCCTGGTAGTTGGTCGAAGACTGGCAAAACCAGGTCCGTTTAAATTTCTGTTGGTTAAATCGAACCCTATGTCTGCGGGTAAGTCCCGGTAGCTGGTCGAAGCCTGGCAAAACCAGGTCCGTTTAAATTCCTGTTGGTTAAATCGAACTCTATGTCTGCGGGTAAGTCCCGGTAGCTGGTCGAAGCCTAGCAAAACCAGGTCCGTTTAAATTTCTGTTGGTTAAATCGAACCCTATGTCTGCGGGTAAGTCCCGGTAGCTGGTCGAAGCCTGGCAAAACCAGGTCCGTTTAAATTCCTGTTGATTAAATCGAACCCTATGTCTACGTGTAAGTCCTGATAGCTGGTCGAAGCCTGGAAAAACCAGGTCCGTTTAAATTCTTGTTGGTTAAATCGAACCCTATGTCTACGAGTAAGTCCCGGTAGCTGGTCGGAGCCTGGCAAAACCAGGTCAGTTTAAATTCTTATTGGTTAAATCGAACCCAATGTCTGCGGGTAAGTCCCGGCAGCTGGTCAAAGCCTGGCAAAACCAGGTCCGTTTAAATTTATGTTGGTTAAATCAAACCCTATGTCTGCGGGTAAGTCCCGGTAGCTGGTCGAAGCCTGGCAAAACCAGGTCCGTTTAAATTTCTATTGATTAAATCGTACCCTATGTTTGCGGGTAAGTTCCGGTAGCTGGTCGAAGCCTGGCAAAACAAGGTCCGTTTAAATTCTTGTTGGTTAAATCGAACCCTATGCCTGCGGGTATGTCCCGGTAGCTGGTGGAAGCCTGGCAAAACCAGGTCCGTTTAAAATGCTGTGGGTTAAATCGAACCCTATGTCTGCGGGTAAGTCCTGGTAGTTGGTCGAAGCCTGGAAAAACCAGGTCCGTTTAAATTTTTGTTGGTTAAATCGAACCCTATGTTTGCGGGTAAGTCCAGTTAGCTGGTCGAAGCCTGGGAAAACCATGTCCGTTTAAATTTCTGTTGGTTAAATCAAACCCTATGTCTGCGGGTAAGTCCCGGTAGCTGGTCGAAGCCTGGCAAAATCAGGTCCGTTTAAATTTCTGTTGGTTAAATCAAACCCTATGTCTGCGGGTAAGTCCCGGCAGCTGGTCGAAGCCTGGCAAAACCAGGTCCGTTTAAATTTCTGTTGGTTAAATCAAACCCTATGTCTGCGGGTAAGTCCTGGTAGCCGGTCGAAGCATGGAAAAACCAGGTTCGTTTAAATTTCTATTGGTTAAATCGAACCCTATGTCTGCGGGTAAGTTCCGGTAGCTGGTCGAAAACTGGCAAAACAAGGTCCGTTTAAATTCTTGTTGGTTAAATCGAACCCTATGCCTGCGGGTAAGTCCCGGTAGCTGGTGGAAGCCTGGAAAAACAAGGTCCGTTTAAATTTCTGTTGGTTAAATCGAACCCTGTGTCTGCGGGTAAGTCCCGGTAGCTGGTCGGAGCCTGGCAAAACCAGGTCAGTTTAAATTCCTGTTGGTTAAATCGAACCCTATGTCTGCGGGTAATTCCCGGCAGCTGGTCGAAGCCTTGCAAAACCAGGTCCGTTTAAATTTATGTTGGTTAAATCAAACCCTATGTCTGCGGGTAAGTCCCGGTAGCTGGTCGAAGCCTGGCAAAACCAGGTCCGTTTAAATTTCTATTGGTTAAATCGAACCCTATGATTGCGGGTAAGTCTCGTTAGCTGGTCGAAGCGTGTCGAAACCAGGTCCGTTTAAATTCCTGTTGGTTAAATCGAACCCTATGTCTGCGGGTAAGTCGCGGTAGCTGGTGGAAGCCTGGCAAAACCAGGTCCGTTTAAATTACTGTGGGTTAAATCGAACCCTATGTCTGCGGGTAAGTCCTGGTAGTTGGTCGAAGCCAGGAAAAACCAGGTCCGTTTAAATTTTTGTTGGTTAAATCGAACCCTATGTTTGCGGGTAAGTCCCGGTAGCTGGTCGAAGCCTGGGAAAACCAGGTCCGTTTAAATTTCTGTTGGTTAAGTCGAACCCCATGTCTGCGGGTAAGTCCCGGTAGCTGGTCGAAGCCTGGCAAAACAAGGTCTGTTTAAATTCTTGTTGGTTAAATTGAACCCTATGTCTGCGGGTAAGTCCCGGTAGCTGGTCGAAGCCTGACAAAACCAGGTCCGTTTAAATTTATGTTGGTTAAATCGAACCCTATGTCTGCGGGTAAGTCCTGGTAGTTGGTCGAAGCCTGGCAAAACCAGGTCCGTTTAAATTTATGTTGGTTAAATCGAACCCTAAGTCTGCGGGTAAGTCCCGGGCTGGTCGAAGCCTGACAAAACCAGGTCCGTTTAAATTTATGTTGGTTAAATCGAACCCTTTGTCTGCGGCTAAGTCCCGGTAGCTTGTCGAAGCCTGGCAAAACCAGGTTCGTTTAAATTTTTGTTGGTTAAATCGAACCCTATGACTGCGGGTAAGTCCCGTTAGCTGGTCGAAGCGTGTCGAAACCAGGTCCGTTTAAATTCATGTTGGTTAAATCGAACCCTATGTCTGCGGGTAAGTCCCGGTAGCTGGTCGAAGCATGGCAAAACCAGGTCCATTTAAATTTCGGTTGGTTAAATCGAACCTATGTCTGCGGGTAAGTCCTGGTAGCTGGTCGAAGCCTGGTAAAACTAGGTCCGTTTAAATTTTTGTTGGTTAAATCGAACCCTATGTCTGTGGGTCAGTCCCGGTAGCTGGTCGAAGCCTGGCAAAACCAGGTCCGTTTAAATTCTTGTTGGTTAAATCGAACCCTATGTCTGCGGGTAAGTCCCGGTAGCTGGTCGAAGCCTGGCAAAACCAGGTCGGTTTAAATTCCTGTTGGTTAAATCGAACCCTATGTCTGCGGGTAAGTCCCGATAGCTGGTCGAAGCCTGGCAAACCAAGGTTCGTTTAAATTTATGTTGGTTAAATCGAACCCTATGTCTGCAGGTAAGTCCCGGTAGCTGGTCGAAGCTTGGCAAAACCAGGTCCGTTTAAATTCATGTTGGTTAAATCGAACCCTATGTCTACGGGTAAGTTCCGGTAGCTGGTCGAAGCCTGGCAAAACAAGGTCCGTTTAAATTCTTGTTGGTTAAATCGAACCCTATGTCTGCGGGTAAGTCCCAATAGCTGGTGGAAGCCTAGCAAAGCCAGGTCTGTTTAAATTTCTGTTGGTTAAATCGAACCCTATGTCTGCGGGTAAGTCTTGGTAGTTGGTCGAAGCCTAGAAAAACCAGGTCCGTTTAAATTTTTGTTGGTTAAATCGAACCCTATGTCTGCGTGTAAGTCCCGGTAGGTGGCCGAAGCCTGGCAAAACAAGGTCCGTTTAAATTCTTGTTGGTTAAATTGAACCCTATGTCTGCGAGTAAGTCCCGGTAGCTGGTCGAAGCCTGGCAAAACCAGGTTCGTTTAAATTTGTGTTGGTGAAATCGAACCTTATGTCTATGGGTATGTTCTGGTAGTTGGTCGAAGCCTGGCAAAACCAGGTCCGTTTAAATTTCTGTTTGTTAAATCGAACCCTATGTCTGCGGGTAAGTCCCGATAGCTGGTCGAAGCCTGGCAAAACCAGATCCGTTTAAATTTCTGTTGGTTAAATCGAGCCCAATGTCTGCGAGTATGTCCCGGTAGCTGGTCGAAGCCTGGCAAAACCAGGTCCGTTTAAATTCCTGTTGGTTAAATCGAACTCTATGTCTGCGGGTAAGTCCCGGTAGCTGGTCGAAGCCTAGCAAAACCAGGTCCGTTTAAATTTCTGTTGGTTAAATCAAACACTATGTCTGCGGGTAAGTCCTGGTAGCTGGTCGAAGCCTGGCAAAACCAGGTCCGTTTAAATTCCTGTTGATTAAATCGAACTTTATGTCTACGTGTAAGTCTTGATAGCTGGTTGAAGCCTGGAAAAAACAGGTCCGTTTAAATTCTGGTTGGTTAAATCGAACCCTATGTCTGCGGGTAAGTCCCGGTAGCTGGTCGGAGCCTGGCAAAACCAGGTAAGTTTAAATTCATGTTGGTTAAATCGAACCCTATGTCTGCGGGTAAGTCCCGGCAGCTGGTCGAAGCCTGGCAAAACCAGGTCCGTTTATGTCGCAACGTTTTTGCGACGCGGAGCGGCCGACAACCTTCTGTTAAATAGGGGTTTTCACAAAAAATGGAGTCGCCACCAATCATTTAGGGTGTGATTGGTCACCTTAAAACTACGGTCTACGAAGTAAAAAACGAGGTTCGGGGGTCGGTTGAGTGTAGGGAAGGTGCTAGCACCCTACAACATCCCGTTTAAAAACAGTAGCCAAAACGTTTTATCCTAATTATCTAGCTAATTTCAAATGGTCCTAAAAAATATAAATAAAATAAACAATTAAAATTAAAACAATGTCTCAATTAATCATATCCTAACTGTAAAGAAAGTAGGAATTTGATTTTGTGAGCAAGATTGTTAATTTCGCCATTAATCGCTTTGATCCCGATAACGAGATCATACGACAAACAAGAACTTTAAAATAATTTAATAAAATCGTTTTGTTTCAAATTCAATTTAAAATCTAATTAAAACTCAAATTAAAATTAAACTATTTTTGCTTTGAAAATAAACAATTTCGAAATTTAATTTAAACTTGATTTGAAATAAAAATATTTTGTTTTGAAATCAAAATAAATCGAAATTCAATTTTGAAAACTTAATTTTAAAATCAAAGGAAAACCTCTTTTTTAAAAAAAAAATGGCGTTCTTGTAATTAGCGCATAATGGCTGTAATAAAAAATCCTCAAAAATAGGGAAACCCTATTTATCCCGGGATTTCAATAAAATTAAAAATACCCTCGAGATGAGAGGAACAGTCCTTCATCTCTCCCGGGGTTGCGACTTAAATTTAAAATACCCTCGAGATGAAAGGAACAGTCCTTTATCTCTCCCGGGGTGGCAACTCGAATTTAAAATACCCTCGAGATGAAAGGAACAGTCCTTCATCTCTCCCGGGGTTGCGACTTAAATTTAAAATACCCTCGAGATGAAAGGAACAGTCCTTTATCTCTCCCGGGGTGGCAACTCGAATTTAAAATACCCTCGAGATGAAAGGAACAGTCCTTCATCTCTCCCGGGGTTTCAAATTAAATTTAAATTACCCTCGAGATGAAAGGAACAGTCCTTCATCTCTCTCGGGGTTTCAAATTAAATTTAAATTACCCTCGAGATGAAAGGAACAGTCCTCCATCTCTCCCGGGGTTACAAATTAAAACTAAACAAACGCGCATAAAATAATGAAGACGATAAAATAGAGCGACAAAAGATTAAATCATCAAATTAATATAAGTAATCCCGAAAATAAACTTAAAAACTAAACTGAAACGAATAACAAACTATCATGCATATACGATATAACCTAGGTATATAAAGCAGGGTATATATTGAACATGCAGGGGGTATATATCATAGGCAGGGGTATATATGAGATAGCCAGAGGTATATATGGACAAAAGAAATCAGCTAAACTTCAAAGACAGGGGCATTTTAGTAATTAACCTAAACAATTAAAAACAATCGGACGTTACCCACGCTAAGAGCACGCCGTCGTCTGAATCGAGCTGCGCCGCCGTTCGCCTCGGGTTCGCCGGAGGAAACGAGTTCAAGCTGGTGTGAAACCCGCCGCCGTTCGCCTGCTTGAAGTGAGGATGACCGCACGCCTGAGTATCGCCGTCGTCTGGGCTCGGTTTGGGTTGCTGATTCGGGTTGAAGATGGAGTTTGGAGCTTCGCCGGCGTCTGGGGTCGAGGATTGTCGTTCGGCTGAAGATGGAGCTTGGAGCTCCGCCGTCGGTTCAAGCTCGAGGTAGAAGACCGCCGCTGTCTGGGTTCGATAGAACTCGCCGCACGCCGACGATGAAGATCCACCGCCGTTCGATTCAGAGAAGATGAAGATCCCCACCACCGTGGTCTGGTTCGTCATGGGGGATATGGATCTCGAAGGGACCGCCGCTGCCGTCTGGGTTGCTGAAGAAGACGAAGTCCGTCGGCTGGTTCGGGCTGCTGGAGAAGACGTAGAGATCCGGTCACTGCAGTCGTCGTGGAGATCCGCCGGAGAGAATGGATCCAGCCCGATTTTTGGGATGAAGTAGTCACCGTGCGCCGCCGTGCGCGGTGGTTCTCCGCCGCGAGTCCGCCGTTGTGCGCCGCCGTGCGTGGTGAAGGGGCCGCCGTGTGAGGTTCCGGAGTTAGGTGGTGGTCGGATTTGATGGAATGGGGAAGAAGATGATGAATAGTGAGGAGAGAGGATGGAGAGAAATGACTTTTAAATGAACTTTGGGATCCCAATCTTTTTGTCTTTTTCTCCTCCCATCTTCCTTCACTTTTTCCATCTCCAAGCCTCTACTTTTTGCTCAAACTCCCCCCTTTTCAACCCATCCCATCATCTCTATTTATAGAGTTGATGAGATTCTAAAAAAAAATCTCAACAAACTTTAAAAATATAATTCCCGTAACTTTTCACCAAATTTTAACGATTTCTCTCAACCACTTTGAAATTCCTAAAAAAACTAACGAAACATTGACTCAAAGCACTTTTGTTTTAAAAAATTAAATAATAGAAATTACTCCAAATTTAAAACATCTTGAATTTACTTGACCCAACCATTTTTTAGAAATTGATTTATTAGTTTGAAATTGAATTCTAAAATTAAATATTTTGGAAATTCATCTTGAAAAAATATATTTCAAAGCTTTAATTTCTAAAATGAATTTAAATTTCTCAAGACCAAATTAAAATTTAAAATCGAATGTCTTTAGAAATTTTCCTTGAAAAATTTGAATTTTAATTTGAAAGACTTAATTTTAAACCCAACAATCTAAAACTCCAAAACTGTAACCCTAAACCAAAATCTCAAACCTCCTTAATTTAAAACTCTAAAAAAACCTATTTGCTCTTTTCTTTTACAATTTCAAAATTAACGAAAAGACGAGATTAAATGATTTCAAGAATTTATTTAGAAAACACAAAAAATAAACAAGAATGAGCGAAACTTAAAAATAATGATAAACAAGGCCGGACGAAATACGGTGTCTACAGCTTGCCCCCCTTTGTATATCCTTGAAGAATTGAAAGGGTAGACAAATGAAAAAGACAAAGTATTTGGGGAGGCCAAAATTTGTTTATCATTAAGAACAATATGGGCCTAGACTAGTCAAGTTACGACCATTATTGTTATATCAGGGCTCAACATAAATAAAACGGACCTGCTACTATCAGGCTTCGAACTACTACCGGGACTTACCCGCAGACATAGAGTTCGATTTAACCAACTGAAATTTAAACGGACCTGCTATTATCAGGCTTCGAACTGCCAATCTTAGATTAGGGTTCGATTTAACCAACATCAACTTTAACGGACCTGCTATTAGCAGGCTTCGAACTGCCAATCTTAGATTAGGGTTCGATTTAACCAACAGAATTTAAATGGACCTGCTATTATCAGGCTTCGAACTGCCAATCTTAGATTAGGGTTCGATTTAACCAACATAAATTTAAACGGACCTGCTATTATCAGGCTTCGAACTGCTACCGGGACTTACCCGCTGACATAGAGTTCGATTTAACCAACATAAATTTAAACGGACCTGCTATTATCAGGCTTCGAACTGCCAATCTTAGATTAGGGTTCGATTTAACCAACATAATTTAAACGGACCTGCTATTATCAGGCTTCGAACTGCCAATCTTAGATTAGGGTTCGATTTAACCAACATAAATTTAAACGGACCTGCTATTATCAGGCTTCGAACTGCCAATCTTAGATTAGGGTTCGATTTAACCAACAGAATTTACGGACCTGCTATTATCAGGCTTTGAACTGCTACCGGGACTTACCCGTTGACATAGAGTTCGATTTAACCAACAGAAATTTAAACGGACCTGCTATTATCAGGCTTCGAACTGCCAATCTTAGATTAGGGTTCGATTTAACCAACAAAATTTACGGACCTGCTATTATCAGGCTTCGAACTGCTACCGGGACTTACCCGCTGACATAGAGTTCGATTTAACCAACAGAAATTTAAACGAACCTGCTATTATCAGGCTTCGAACTGCTACTGGGACTTACCCGCTGACATAGAGTTTGATTTAACCAACATAAATTTAAACGGACCTGCTATTATCAGGCTTCGAACTGTCAATCTTAGATTAGGGTTCGATTTAACCAACATAAAGTTTAACGGACCTGCTATTATCAGGCTTCGAACTGCCAATCTTAGATTAGGGTTCGATTTAACCAACAGAATTTACGGACCTGCTATTATCAGGCTTCGAACTGCTACCGGGACTTACCCGCTGACATAGAGTTCGATTTTAACCAACATAAATTTAAACGGACCTGCTATTATCAGGCTTCGAACTGCCAATCTTAGATTAGGGTTCGATTTAACCAACAGAATTTACGGACCTGCTATTATCAGGCTTCGAATTGCTACCGGGACTTACCCGCTGACACAGAGTTCGATTTAACCAACAGAAATTTAAACGGACCTGCTATTATCAGGCTTCGAACTGCTACCGGGACTTACCCGCTGACATAGAGTTTGATTTAACCAACATAAATTTAAACGGACCTGCTATTATCAGGCTTCGAACTGCCAATCTTAGATTAGGGTCCGATTTAACCAACATAAAGTTTAACGGACCTGCTATTATCAGGCTTCGAACTGCCAATCTTAGACTAGGGTTCGATTTAACCAACAGAATTTAAACGGACCTGCTATTATCAGGCTTCAAACTGCCAATCTTAGATTAGGGTTCAATTTAACCAACATAATTTACGGACCTGCTATTATCAGGCTTCGAACTGCTACCGGGACTTACCCGCTGACATAGAGTTCGATTTAACCCACAGAAATTTAAACGGACCTGCTATTATCAGGCTTCGAACTGCCAATCTTAGATTAGGGTTCGATTTAACCAACAAAATTTTAACGGACCTGCTATTATCAGGCTTCGAACTGCCAATCTTAGATTAGGGTTCGATTTAACCAACGAAAATCTAAATGGACCTGCTATTATCAGGCTTCGAACTACTACTGGGACTTACCCGCAGACATAGAGTTCGATTTAACCAACAGAAATTTAAATGGACCTGCTATTATCAGGCTTCGAACTACCAATCTTAGATTAGGGTTCGATTTAACCAACTGAAATTTAAACGGACCTGCTATTATCACGCTTGGAACTGCCAATCTTAGATTAGGGTTCGATTTAACCGACAAAAAATTAAACGGACCTGCTATTATCAGGCTTCGAACTGCCAATCTTAGATTAAGGTTCGATTTAACCAACTGAAATTTAAACGGACCTGCTATTATCAGGCTTCGAACTGCCAATCTTAGATTAGGGTTCGATTTAACCGACAAAAAATTAAACGGACCTGCTATTATTAGGCTTCGAACTGCCAATCTTAGATTAGGGTTCGATTTAACCAACAAAAATTTAAACGGACTGCTATTATCAGGCTTCGAACTGCTAATCTTAGATTAGGGTTCGATTTAACCAACAGAAGACAACGGTTTTTGTTTCAAAATTTAGCTGGACGATTTTTATTTCAAAACTTCGTTATCAAAATATTTGAAAACGACTTACTTTTTTAGATTTTAGAAATTCTCAAGAATATGCGGAGGTCCTAAATGTATGACTTATGAACTTCTAATTGACCCTCAAATGAGAATATGACGCAAATGTGAGTTGCAAAATATGATCGACTCGAATGTTGCACAAAACATGAGTGTATGCGTTGGTGTGCAATGCAAAAGATGAAACAACGTTTATTAATCCTGGAAAATGGCAATGTAATTTGACAATTTGATAAAGATATGCCTTGATTTGCTTGACTTGACCAAGGGACTTGACTTTTGAAAGCACGTCGCAATGATGCATATGCATGCTAATGTGAATGCAACATGTGTGCATAATATGTTAAAGATAATGGATGCCATGAATGCAACACGTATGCCTGTGCATTAACAAAATGTCATAGTTGTAGCATGTATGCATGAGCATGCTAGGAATAAAATGACGGATGTCATGAATGTAGTATATATGTACGATACTGATGTATCTGCATCCTAAGGATAGAATAATGTCATTAATGCGTGTGCATATGCTTGTCAAGGGTCGAAGAACCATTGAATGCAACGTGTGTACATAATGTGTTAAAGGTAATGAATGATTGAATGTATCATGTTGAGAGTAGATAAATGATCGAATGCAACGTGCGTGCATAATATGCTAATGATAATGAATGATTGAATGCAATATGTATGTACAATTCATATGTCATTTTTTCATGATGTAAATGATATCAACTTGCATGGTTTAAATGAAAGATTTGTGAAAACAAATGCTTAATCAAAACGACTTTTGTGTTAGTGAAATGATCACTCCTGCTTAAGTCTATCGATCTTATCAGCAAAAATTTTAGCAGGAATTAGATGAAAAATGATAGTGTCATCATCAGTTTTTTTTTTTTTTTTTTTTCCCGAAATGCTTTCACCTGAGAGGGATTAAACATGTCAATCATAGATCTCTCAACCATATTGGACATTGTAAGTTTTTGGGTAGATTCTCATGTGCTAAATTAGAGAACTTGAAAAGTAATTGATAACGTTTAAACAACTTCTGATTAAACTGCTTCATAATTTAGCCTTGGATGAACAAGAATGTTGAATTACAAGAAAATGAATTTAGATTTGTAATATTGTAATAAATGAAGGAAGGAATACGAAGGAAGATGTAATACTCGCATGTTTTAAGAAAATCTCTTGGACAATAAGAGATTGAAAATGTTTTTTCACATTTGAGCAAGAAATTGGAAATGGGTTTAGATGGAAAGATGACTGATATGACTCCATTTCCTCGGACAAAAGTTTTGAGAGCTAGAAGTAACTTCTTAAGAAATCTTCGACTTCTTGTGAGTAAGCTCGAGATTTGTTTTTTTTTATGATATTTGATCCAGCGTGGCAAAGGCGTAGACTTTCCCTCAGTATTGATGTCGTTTGACTGGTGCGTGGCAAAGACGTAGGCTTTGCCCCATTATTGATGATGTTTGACTAGCGCGTGACAAAGACGCAGACTTTGCCCCAGTATTGATGATGTTGAAATGAGATACCTTGAGCTTTGTGACTCCTTGATCTATTGATTGCACCAATCTCGATATTTTTTTTTTTTTTTTTTTTTTGTGGCAAGAAATGATGCAATAAAATATCCCAACTTGTTGACGGCGATTTCCCCCTGTTGTGGCAAAGAGGTGGCCTTTGCCCCAGTATTGCAAAGACGAAGGTTTTGCCCCAGTTTGAGCTGATGTTGATCCAGCGTGACATTGAAGATGTGCAAATGAGATACCCAAACTTTTTGAAATGTAGCTCCTTGATCTACTAATTGCACCAGTTTTTTTTTATTTATTTTTTTTTATTTTTTATTTTTATTTTTTTAAAAAAAAAAAGACATGATGCAATAAAGTATTCCAACTTGGACGGTGACTTTGCTCTATTGTGGCAAAGACGTGGGCTTTGCCCCAGTGTTGCAAAGGTGAAGGCTTTGCCCCAGTTTGAGTTGATGTTGATCCAGCGTGACATTGAAGATGTGCAAATGAGATACCCAATCTTTGTGAAATGTAGCTTCTTGATCTACTTATTGCACCAGTTGTTTTTTTTTTTTTTTTTTTTTTTTTTTTTTTTTTTTTTAAGACATGATGCAATAAAGTATTCCAACTTGGACGGTGGCTTTGCTCTATTGTGACAAAGACGTGGGCTTTGCCCCAGTGTTGCAAAGACGAAGGCTTTGCCCCAGTTTGAGTTGATGTTGATCCAGCGTGACATTGAAGATGTGCAAATGAGATACCCAAACTTTGTGAAATGTAGCTTCTTGATCTACTTATTGCACCAGTTGTTTTTTTTTTTTTTTTTTTTTTTTTTTTTTTTTTTTTTTTTTTTTTTTTTTTAAGACATGATGCAATAAAGTATTCCAACTTGGACGGTGGCTTTGCTCTATTGTGACAAAGACGTGGGCTTTGCCCCAGTGTTGCAAAGACGGAGGCTTTGCCCCAATTTTGTTGATGTTCAAATGAGACACTTGACGCTTTGTGAGATGTAGATTCTTGATCAATTGATTGCACCATTTTTTTTTATAGCAAGGAAAAGTGCAATAAGATGCTCAAGCTTTGACGACGACTTCAATCTATTGGCAAAGACGTGGGCTTTGCCCCAGTGCTGCAAAGACAAAGGCTTTGCCAAGTCTATGATGTTGCTCCCGCGTGTGGCAAGGACGTAGGCTTTGCCCTAGTGTTGCGAAGATGAGATCCTGTGTGGCTCAGACATAAGTTTTATCCTGATGTGGCAAAAACGTCGGCTTTTGCCCCAGCTTATTGATTTATCGCGGTGACTTTTCAGCATCTTCAAGATGTAGCTTTTATTGCATCATCCTCGCGTTTTTTTTTTTTTTTTTTTTTTTTTTTTTTTTTTTTTTTGTTTCGAAAAGCATGGTGCAACCAGACCCTAATGCTACATTAGCAGACATTCCATATGATTTCTTTATCCATGCTCCTTGGAATCGTGATGATGTTAACCCCGAGCAAAAATTCTTTTAAAACCTCGAGATAATCTCGAAAGTTACTATCTTTCTAGCTCTCGAAACCAATCATCCTTAGTCCTGGAATCAATTTCTAACCGAAGGAAGAGATATCAAAGAATAGGAAAAAGGAGAATGATTTTATAAAGATGAAGTTGAAATAGTTGTACATGAGAAATTACGAGTCTTAATTATGAAGCAGTAAATCACAAGTGTTCGACACTATTTCATTACGTTTGAAGCTCTCTCGGTAACTTCGGGTGGATAATTTTGAGAGGTCCGCCACATAATTTAGTGTGACATGGTTTGCAAAAGGCTTGGTGGGTAAAAAAAAGTAGAGATACACCGTAAAAATGTAGATAATGAGATTAACCCTAGATTTTACGGTGGATCTACAAATTGAGTAAATTGCCTCAAAATTATGTGTGGCATGCAGGTAAAGGTTTTACACTGAGTAATTTTGGACTCTCACTGTAAGATGGGTTTGCCCCAATGTGATAATTAGAACACTGTTCCATGGGGGGTATGATGGTAGTATAAATTTTAGCACATGAGGAGATAATGAATGTCAAAATACAGCTTCTCTCGAATTTAGAGTTTGGCTTAACAATTAAGCCTGAGAAGAATATTTTTAAAGGTTATAAAAATGGTTGAGACTTGAGAAATTTTTCATAGAAAGTCGTGAAAGCACCCATTTTTTTATTATTTTTTTGTTTTTGTTTTTTTGTTTTTTTTTTAAATGATAATTCACCCTCATTTGTCTTTAATTCTTGCTCAGGTTTCAACTAATAAGAACGATCAAAGAAATCACAAGGATGATCAAAGTAACTTAGAAAGATATTTTTTCCTTTTTCATTTT
This sequence comes from Herpetospermum pedunculosum, assembly GCA_028017165.1. Lineage (NCBI taxonomy): Eukaryota > Viridiplantae > Streptophyta > Magnoliopsida > Cucurbitales > Cucurbitaceae > Herpetospermum > Herpetospermum pedunculosum. Next base: position 7,483,386 of record CM051525.1, on the reverse strand, counting down.
TGAAAGATGCGAGTGATGAGATGGATGATGTAATAAACTTGAAATTACTTTTGCGAAATATGCACATGATATGATTATTGGAAAATACATTTTTTTAGGGTCTATGACTTGATATGCCAAAGTGAGACAATGCATGAAATTATTACCACATGATTTTATGCAATTAAGAACAACCAAAATCTTTTAACGACTTGATATGCGATAATGCATGCATGAACAACATGATATAATGTAATGTAACTGATTTTGTATTTGTTTTTTTGTTTGTAATGCGAGATGAAAAAATATGATGCAGCATATGATTTTATTTTTTTGTGAATTTCTATGTATGCATTTTTTTAATTCTATGTATGTCATGCAAAATGAAATAATGTATGCATGGACACTCTCTATGATGCATGTAGTTTTTTTTTTTTTAAAGATTTGTATGCAAATGAGCTAATGCCGAAATATTTTTTATGATGTTATGAATTTTGGTGCATGTACACGATGATACAATTCAACAAATGAAGAAATGTTATGACTTCTGTTCAGATGAGATAATGCATGAACATCCTTCATGATGTGATGATTGATGAACTTTGATGCATGCTTAATGAATTAACGATGTATGGACATCTTTTGGTGAATGCATGATGTTATGCCATTGAATAATTATTTGACATGCGAAATGAGTGTATGATGCATGAACAAATGAATGATTATTCGACATGCGAAATGAGTTTATAAAAAATGAACATTTTTTTGAGATTTTATGTTTTATGACTTGCGCAGAATAAGATAATGCATGAATGAATGTTTTTATTACGTTTGTACCTGTGAAATGACATAATGCAATATGAGATTATTTTTTGATATGCAAAATGCAAGAATCAATATTTTATTACACGTGCACGTGTGAAATGACACCATGCAACATGAAATGATTTTTGACATGCAAAAGCAAGAATTGATGTTTTTATTATGTGTGCACGTGTGACATAACACCATGCAATATGATGATTCTGACATGCAAAATGCAATTTATGAATGATTTTTATTACAGGTGCACGTGTGAAATGACACCATGCAATATGAAATGATTTTTGAAATGCAAAATGTAAGAATTGAATGATTTCTCTATGATTTTACGCATGAGAAGATGCATGAGCATTGTTTTCTATGCAAAATGATTTTATGCGTGCGTGAGATGACATCATGCAATTGATGAAATGATCTTCTATGATTTTATGCATGAGAAGATGCACGAATATTTTTCCCTATGCAAAAAGATTTTTAACATGTATGAATGTAGATTTTATTATGCATGAGTGCGATGACATTATGCAATTGATGAAATGATTTTTACATGCAAAATGCATGAATTGATGTTTTTACTAGATGTGCACGTGTGAAATAACACCATACAAACATAAGACAATGCATGTTATGTATGAATTTTTCTATGTACGCATGATATTGTGCAAATGATGGATTAAAAATGATAAATATTTTTGGAATGAACATTTGCATGCATGTAAATGATTTGTTCTTTTTTTTTTAATTTTTGTATGTCATGTAAAATGACGTAATGACGCACGAAGCTTTTTATTTTATTTTATTAATGAATGCAAATGATTTTTTTAGATTTTGTATGTCACGCAAACTGACGCAATTTATGAATTTTTATTTATGCATGAATAATGAAATGAAATTTGATTTTTTCTTTACGATGCATAGATGAGATGAAATTAACGAAATGATTTTTTTATTTTTTATGCATGTCTAACCTTAAATGCTCTTAGAAGGAAACAAATTTTTTTTAACGAAGAACTTTATTTGGATGGCCCGATGACTCGTGAAAAAATGCATGATTCTTTAAATTATAAGGTGTAGAAATACAAATGATTTTTTTGTTTTTTGTTTTTTTTTTTTTGTTTTTTTGAAAAATCGACGTGTAGAACGAATATCACTAGAAGAAAATTTTCTGAAAACGAAAAAATGAAAAATGAACGAAGACTTTTCGTGCGCCTTTACGGGACAGGTTCATCCTCCCGCAGGTCGACATTTCTCGACTCTCCATTCAAAACCTAAACAAAGAGGTCCCCAATAATTGAATGCTAAAAATTAGCAAACGAATTAATTTGAACGTGAATCTTTCGTGCGCCATACAAGGGCGATTATGTCCCTTTGAAGGTTAGCATTACTCGATTATCAGTTCTAAACTGGGATACAACTCAGATGTAAAATAAAATTGATTTTGTTTTTTTTTTTTTTTTTTTAAAAAACACATATAAAGAAATTAATAAACACCTCACTCGAGAACATGAATGAAACACACAACATATGATATAAGCACGAGAATAAAACATGCGACAAAGTAGGTGTATTCTACAGTTCAGAGTTTAGATAAACAACGGTTAGCCCTAGGATGTATATTAGTGTAATTTAGGTTCTAAACAATCCTAGTTAAAACGGCCCCCGAGCTTTCCAACTGATGAAACAGCGCGAATAGCTCGAGTGGAGAATTTCATGTGCCTGCACGAGAACCGAAGTTCCACGAAGGTCACACTACTCAATTTCCGAATCTAATCCTAAAGGGTAGAGCCCGGGTAGGAGGCTCGTGAACGAGTGTGTGAAATGCATGATAATGCAAACAATTTAAATTACGATAAATGAAATAAATTAAATAAAATAATGCATAACAACGAAATGAATTAAATAATAAACATGATGTGAGGGTAAGTCTCTAAACATAAAGATAACGGCCCCCAAATTAATTTGAAAGCTAAAGATTAGCCAACGAATTAATCTGAGCGAGAACCTTTCGTGCGCTTATACCGGGGCAATTATATCCCCTTGAAGGTCGACATTACTCGATTCTCAAATCTAATCCTAAAAGGTAGAGCCCGGGTAGAAGGCTCGTGAATGTGTGTGAGGGAAGCATGGTTATGCGATAAGCAGGAAGGAAATCGAGAACAACAGAAATAAAAACCCGACAAAATTAGTATGCATGAGAGAAGCAACAAAAAACATAAAGATATAAATAAACGACGATCGGCTCTAGGATGCACATGAGTGTGGTTTAGGTTTTAAACAGTCCTAGAAGAAACGATCCCCGAGCTTTCCAACTGATTAAACAGTGCGGACAACTCGAGTGGAGAATTTCATGCGCCTGCACGAGAACCGAAGTTCCACGAAGGTCACACTACTCAATCTCCGAATCTAGTCCTAAAGGGTAGAGCCCGGGTAGGAGGCTCGTGAACGTGTGCGAGGAATGTGTGATCATACAAACGATGGGAAAGAAAGTACGAATATTAATAATATTTAACAAAAATAGCAGCATGAGATAAACAATATATAATAAATATGACGACTGGCCCTAGGATGTAATTGAGTGTGGTCTATGTTCTAAACAATCCTAGAAGAAACGGTCCCCGAACTTTCCAAATGATTAAACAGTGCGGACAGCTCGAGTGGAGAATTTCATGCGCCTGCACGAGAACCGAAGTTCCACGAAGGTCACACTACTCAATCTCCGAATCTAGTCCTAAAGGGTAGAGCCCGGGTAGGAGGTTTGTGCTTGTGTGCGAGAAATGTGTGATCATACAAACGATGGGAAAGAAAGTACGAATATTAATAACAACAGCATGAGATAAGCAATATATAATCAACACGACGACTGACCCTAGGATGTAATTGAGTGTGGTCTATGTTCTAAACAGTCCTAGAAGAAACGGTCCCCGAGCTTTCCAACTGATTAAACAGTGCGGATAACTCGAGTGGAGAATTTCATGCGCCTGCACAAGAACCGAAATTCCACGAAGGTCACACTACTCAATCTTCGATTTAACCAACAGTAATTTAAACGGACCTGGTTTCGACAAGCTTCGACCAGCTACCGGGACTTACCCGCAGTCATAGGGTTCGATTTAACCAACATAAATTTAAACGGACCTGGTTTTGCAAGGCTTCGACCAGCTACCGGGACTTACCCGCAAACATAGGGTTCGATTTAACCAACAAAAATTTAAACGAACCTGGTTTTGCCAGGCTTCGACCAGCTACTGGGACTTACCCGCAGACATAGGGTTCGATTTAACCAACATAAATTTAAACGGACCTGGTTTTGTCAGGCTTCGACCAGCTACCGGGACTTACCCGCAGACATAGGCTTCGATTTAACCAACATAAATTTAAACGGACCTGGTTTTGCTAGGCTTCGACCAGCTACCGGGACTTACTCGCAGACATAGGGTTCGATTTAACCAACATAAATTTAAACGGACCTTGTTCTACCAGGCTTCGACCAGCTACCAGGACTTACCCGCAGACATAGGGTTCGATTTAACCAATAGAAATTTAAACGGACCTGGTTTTGCAAGGCTTCGAACATCTACCAGGACTTACTCGTAGACATAGGGTTCGATTTAACCAACAGGAATTTAAACGGACCTGGTTTTGCCAGGCTTCGACCAGCTACCGGGACTTACCTGCAGACATATGGTTCGATTTAACCAACAAGAATTTAAACGGACCTGGTTTTGCCAGGCTTCGACCAGCTACCGGGACTTACCCGCAGACATAGGGTTCGATTTAACCAACAGAAATTTAAACGGACCTGGTTTTGCCAGTCTTCGACCAACTACCAGGACTTACCCTCAGACATAGGGTTCGATTTAACCAACAGAAATTTAAACGCACCTGGTTTTGCCAGGCTTCGACCAACTACCGGGACTTACCCGCAGACATAGGGTTCGATTTAACCAACAAGAATTTAAACGGACCTTGTTTTGCCAGGCTTCGACCAGCTACCAGGACTTACCCGCAGACATGGGGTTCGATTTAACCAACAGAAATTTAAACGGACCTGGTTTTCCCAGGCTTCCACCAGCTACCGGGACTTACCCGCAGACATAGGGTTCAATTTAACCAACAAAAATTTAAACGGACTTGGTTTTGCCAGGCTTCGACCAACTACCAAGACTTACCCGCAGACATAGGGTTCGATTTAACCAACAGAAATTTAAACGGACCTGGTTTTGCCAGGCTTCGACCAGCTACCGGGACTTACCCGCAGACAAAGGGTTCGATTTAACCAACAGAAATAAGTTACTATTGCTTTATAACGTTGTTTACTGTTTTAAAGACTGACTATTTCAAAACGATGACCTAGGTAACTTGACCTTAATCCTGAGCTAACTATGAACTCATGTTTATTCGAGATTATCCTTAGATCTGCATGGGTGAGAGTGGCTCAACAACGCTGGCTCAATAAGCCTTCCATTTCAGGGGTAAGACCGGATAAATAGCTGGGGACATAGGGTGCAAGATGAAATTCACTCCTACCCGTCTCTAGGGATAGTAGATAGGCTGTTCCCATGTAAAAACAATAAATGGGCGATTTTTGAATTGCATATTAATCTACTAAATCTAAATAACAATTAACGATAAGGATTAAAGAATTAAAGAAATAAACAAGAGATTACCTTGCTAATTCAGAGATTGTCGGGACTTAATGGATTTTGCTCATCGATTACTCCAATAAAAATACAATTTCTTAATTTAAAAGCCTAATCAACTTAACTGGAACAACCATGAAAAGTCTCTAAGGTCCTCTTATGCAATTAATCCGACAGAGCATCGTAATTAACTCTAAACTGGCCAATTAGCTGGGCACGATAGCGTTTCATGCTAACTAGCTAACAGCTCTAAGCACATGGATTGATTAGAATGTTAATTAAATTGATCAGATTCATTTAAACATTTTTTATATTCCTAAGGTCTATTATACGCACCATGTTAACTATGAAAAACCAGAATATTAACACTAGTCATAACCTGACCCATTTTGCTACTACAAGCAATTTATGACAATTACGGATCACAAATTACAAACATGGCATACATGAACAATTAATATTTAATTGATTAAGCAGTCACATTGACCAATATTAAATGCACATGAAATAAACAAAGAATAGAAAACAATTAATCAAAAAATTAGATTGCAAAGATGACTTCTTCGTGGTAGATTACTTCTTCCTGGATCAATCAAGAACTGCCACGTGTTGTCTTCAAGGATCAAACTTTGGCTCAAAGAATAAGATAATAAACCTTCCACCACCAGACCAAGCTTCCAACTTTGAACATTAAATCATTTTTATCTTCATAGTATCATGTGCGGCTCAGTTTGTTAATATTATACTCTAAAACTCCTCTTTTCAGTTCTTATTTAAAATAAGTGTCTCGTTCACCTCTGAATGCTCGATTCCTGCAAAACATATGATTAAACACATTAATTTGAATCAACTAACAAGAATTAAAAGGTATAAAATAGCACTTTTGAAGTTCTATCAATTTTAATTACCCATTGTTTTTTGGCGTTGGATTCACGAATTTCGATGTTTTTTTAACGTTGTCCTGCAGGGTATCATCATTAACTTTGGGTGAATTCTCATTCGTAACATACAACCTTAATCCATTACATTAAAGCCTTAAATTAAGTTTTAATGTATGTTTGGTTTCTAACATACCACCTTAGTCAAAAGATACTTTATACAATTGTTCTAACAAACAAGAGATAGATACAAGATTCCTTTTCATTCCAGGAACAAGATACACATTATCTGTTCCAACCATGAGAGTTATCTCGCCTTCCGCAAGCGTTCTCCAGAAACTAGTTTCCTTAAAAGAAGAACAAATATGATTAGTAGCCCCTGAATTCAGTATCCAGTATCCAGGATGAGTCATCACTCTCCACTAAACATGTTTCAACAACTAGTAAATCATATTTATCTTGTTTTTCCTTTTCAACTTTCTTCTCTGCAAGGTACTTTGGGTAGTTTATTTTTCAATGCCCATTCTCGTTGTAGTGTAAACCTTTTCCTTTATCTGCAACTTGAGCCTTGCTTTTGCGGTCATTAGGATTTTTACTTTTCCCCTTCCCTTTCTTTTTCATCGAAATACTCTTATTTTTGGACGAAGAAGGGCTAGACTTCGTCTAAGAGGACGATCCTCTATAGAATCTTTTAGTGGTAGCAACATTTGCCTCCACTTCATGTCCCTTAGTTTTCAGGAGGGACTGATAAGTCTAAAGCTCATTCAGGAGAGTAGTCAAGTTATATTCAATTTTGTTCATCTTCGCATTTGTGCGGAACTGTAGGAAGCTCTTCGAAAGAGACTTCAGAATAAAACTGACCTGACTCTTCTCATCTATGACAGCTCCGTTTACTTCTGCCACATTCAAATGTTCCATCATGTCCAGGACATGTTCTCTAACCGAGGTCCCTTCTCTCATGCGACAATTATAAACGTACTTGATGGCATCATGCCTAAGGGAGAAGGACGATTGTCCAAACATCCCCTTCAGAGATTCTATAATCTCTTTGGCAGCACCCATACCATCGTGTTTCTTAGCCAATACATCAGGTATCCTGGGCAGTGTGTAGATGCGGGCTTTTTCATTTTCCCTTGTCCACCTGTCATATGCATCCCAAACATTTCGGTTTGCATTTGTGTCGGGGTTTGGAGGACACTCCTCAGTTAAAACGAACCTTAGATCATCAATTACAAAACTCGAGTTATCATACCAGAATTATTTAGACAAGGACCAATGGTTCGAAGCTGTAGATCTTCAAGAGGTTAAATGACCGAGCCTCTAAGGTGAAAACTTTTAAGGCTTGACTTTCTGGTAATGGGACTGTCCCAAAGTGAAGAGGTTGATTGTGTATCAACTTATTTACTTGTTACCAGACGTAAGTTGTTAGACTACTATCATCTATTTTGGTTCTATACAAGATAGGATAAGATAAATAGAAATCAAGACTAGCTATCTTGATTGGAGTGTCTATAGGTCATAATCTCTCTGAGAGTCCTATACAAGATTAAGAACAAAATCGTTTTGTTAACTTATTCAATTCTTTTATGGATTGGAACTAGCAACTTAATCTTGAATGATTAAGGTTTGATGTTCAAATCAAATCTTATGGCTTAAACATGTTATTGATAAACTTTGTTGGGCAAGTGTTTTATCAATACTATAGCTTTCATAATATGTTTCCGTAATTAATGTCTTATTCATTGAGAATGTAATAGGATGTACTTTCTGACACTTATGCATTAGCTAGCGACCTGTTTCCAGATATGTGATCTGGGTGAGGTCTTGTTTATTCTAAGGATTCAGATTAATCTGAGTCGCAAGAATAAATCGCTCGTAAAGTCTCCTTACATCTGATATTGACAAGAGTTGTTAGTAATCGATGTTATGAGGTGCTGTCCCTACGCATTAACACTTATTGGGTTAAGATCTATCTCTTCTGCGATATATGACCCGATATGTTTTATGCAGTGGGAGCTGTCAGTTATATCGATTAATAATTTGTCACAGTATAAAGGAATGGAATACAAGAGTTGTATTGCTAATTCCTCTATAAAAGCTAAAATTTGTTGCAGCTTGTATAACAACATAAAAAAAAGTGGTTTTTGAGCTCTTAAGTAGTGCGGATGAGGAGATGTGATGGTCACATAGAGAGCCTCATAGTACTTCATGCTGATATGTTTACTAAGTCTCTCACGGCTAACGTGTCTGAGAGATACCTAAAGAGTTTAGGGCTCCGGGTTTCTAAATAGGATAGTGGGAGAAGACTATAGATAAGTCTCTCACGGCTAACGTGTTTGAGAGATACCTTATCCTGGTAACACTATTGGATGCAACCCGTTTTGTATTGTACAAAACGATGTGATCCGAGTCGTTTCACATCGAGATGTGCAAGCGGGGGCGTCCTATGCGATGAGTTTGCGTAAGACTGAACCACGAAAAGTCGCTCTCTCTTTATAACACCGTTTACTGAAGAGACCGACTATTTCACCTGATGGCCTAGGTAACTCGATCTCAATCCTGAGCTTACTATGAACTCCTGCTTATTAGACAGTATCCTTAGATTTGTATGGGTGAGAGTGGCAGGATGCCCGCTCAATAAGCCTACCATCTTAGGGATAAAGTCCAATAGGTAGCTGGGGACATAGTGTAGTAAGATGGAGTTTACTCCTAACCCGCTCTTCAGGGTTAGTAGATAGGTTGTTCCCTTAATAGTTGGCTCCGGGGCTTGAACAATAGGCGCCTACCCTCTCCTCGTTAGAGAGGGTTCCTGATCTGTTGGTTGGACCACTGATCAATTGTTCATTAGAGGTGTCAGTGGTACTTAAGGAACAAAGACGTAACGCAGGGGTTAAACGGTTTAAACCACCCAGCTGTGATTACGAACAACCTGTGAAGGGTCGACTTGCTCATGACGGTTATATCAAGAGGACATAATATATCTACAGTGAGGAGAGTGCAACCCTCGGACTATAGTGGAGTCTCCGAGGGTTAACGAAAGGTGATTGATTCGGGTTAAAAGAGTTTTGACCGAATAATCTCGTATCGTTGGAGCTCATGATCTGTAGGTCCTTTAGGTTCTCCTGGCTAGCTCGGATAACGTCGTGCACCAGTATAAGAGAAAATAAAAGAAAAAGAAAAAAAAATTTGAATTGTTCAAATTCGGTTTATGGAAGAAAGATGGATATATTTAAATATGATTTAATTATCGACATATTTAAATATGATTTAAATATGAGAATGTCCTAAAACATGAATAGGATTCATGTGTAAAAAAGTCGGTTTTCGGAAAACCGGGTTTAATCTTATTATTTAATTAATATTTGATATTGAATTAAATAATAATTATTAATTAAAAAGTTTAATTAATAATTATATATATATTTTATTTATTAAAATATTTAATAAATAAAATTATTATTATTATTTTTAATAATAATAATTATTAAATATATATATATATATATATGTGTCTTGAATGCAGCAAGACACATATATATAGTTTTTAAGTTATATATACAGTTGTTTGTTTGGCCATTTGAAGTTGAAGTTTTTGGCAGAGGGTTCACGCTATTTTGAAAGAGAAAATTGATGAACTTTTTAAGTTCTAATTTTGAGAACCTCTATTTCGTTCCTTCTTCTTCTTCCTCTCTTTTCTGTTCTTCTTTGTTCGGAGTCCCACAACTTTGTTGCGCGGCGCCGAGGATAGCGGGACTACCTGGGGTGGTCCTTGGCGCGTTCGTGAGAAAAGGCTAGAAGAGTTCGTGATGAGGATCGGCCGACGGACTTGAAGAAATTGGAGCTACAAGGGTATGTATTTCTAATTTCTTATTTCCGTCTTTAGAGCATGTTTTCTATTTGTTAAATTGAAGAAATTAGAGTATCATCGGTCCGAAATCGCTTTCCGCTGCGCATGTCGCTCCATCAGTTACCTCATCTGATGCATGTTCGTAAAGTTTGACATGTTAGTTTGGACTTGCGCTACCGCTTATTCCTTTGGGTTTGATCTTGAATTACATGTATTCCACTTTATTAATTGACTGACCTGTTAGTGTGCACTTGCACTACCACATTATGTAAAATATCGTAAACCATTGCATGCTTTATAATTTTCCATCGCATGTCCTACATGCAATAGCATATCGCACCAAAAATTCAACACAGACAGCGAGCCAACCAACATTCCGTCAGCAGAATCGATCCCCTGGCGCACAAGCCCTTCATTTTCCCTTGTAGATGTACATCAATATATAGAGGAAGGTAATTGCCACAACCCTCGAAAACATAACCTTTCATTTATGCAACATACAAAGGAATGAGGTCCCATACAGAACAACCATGCGACGAGAAGAGACGACGAGATGAACAACCACTGGAGGTATACAAAAACCGCAGACCATTCCCAAACTCAAGAAATCGACATTCACAAGTATTCAGAGTCATTCTGTCACCAAAAAGTTTTCTAAACATTCCATTAAACAACATCCACAATCTTCTCACATCCATAAACTTTAAAATTTAACATGCGTTCTCATTTGAGTGCAATTTTACAAAAGCAAATGGTCTACCTTTTCATTGACATTTAAACAATAAATCCATCCCACTTACATGCATGTCAATCTCTATTTTTCCTTTATATCCCATCCATGAACAAAGCATGACATTCAATCACACATAGTTCACTATCATACATTCTACAACAAATATATACATCTTATTCAACTACCAGCACACATATACAACCTATTTAACTACAATCACTTACATTTTCCCACAAACTCATAAATAAAGAGCTTCCAGATAACTTACATTTTGCAACGAACCCATAAATGAAGAGCTTCATAATGTGAAGTTCCTTCACCTAATTTAAAAAAAGTTTCGAACGCAAAAATTATAGCATGTAAACATAAATTTGGGGCTTACAACTTTGAGGCTACCACTTACCAACAAAACTTGTTCTCGAACACGCCTTCAAACCTTACCCTCATAATTTAAAATAGTCAAAAATTAGAAAACAAACATACATTAGAACTTAATTTAAGGCTTTAATGTAATGGATTAAGGTGGTATGTTACGAATGAGAATTCACCCAAAGTTCATCGATACCCTGCAGGACAACATTCAAAAAACACCGAAATTCGTGAATCCAATGCCAAAAAACCATGGGTAATTGAAATCAAACTTCAACCGGGCTTGATTGGCGTTGCACATACATTAAAAATGCTGCTTGAATTCATTCAGTCACCATCGGAGCACCATCACCTAAAGCTTTTCGTTGGACGTTGTCGCTCCTTCATCTCCTAGTGTAGTCTGTGGTTACGAACGAAAAATCATGGTTGAAGATGGAACGAGAGAGAGGAATCGAAGAAGAATAAAAAAAATAGTGAGCGATGGGGCTGAAGCTTTTTTTTTTTTTTTTGATTACATTGGGGGTGGGGGGATTCGAACCACAGACCTCGTGGTCGTCAACTGATACATATGCCAGCTGAGCTATGCTCGCTTTGGCGGTGGGGCTGAAGCTTAACATACAAAGAGAGGGAAAAAAAAGGAAAAAAAAATAAAAAAAGAAAATAAAAAAAGAAGAATCGAGAAGAAGAAGTTGGTCAAAAGTAAATAAAAACCCACTTAAATCAAAAACTCACTCAATTTCTTTTTTTTCTTTTTCTTTTGTCAAATTTTGAAATATAAAATTATTTGGGCAATTTTTTTTTTAAAAAAGCTAACCAAATTTTAGCTATTACAACTCAATTAAAACCCAAAGAGATACTAAATCTTCAAAATTAGGAACTTGAGACTTGATTAAAAATCTTTCATCCAACATTTCATGTTTTAATTATCTCAAGCCAGTTGTCAAACTTATCTGACATAAATATGTTCCCTCAACCATGAGGTCTGAGGTTCGAGTCCCCTTTCTTCCAAGTTGAAGTAAAAAAAAGTTATCATAATCTACCTAAATCTAATTTTACTCAAATAACATTTGGAACAACTAAATACATACAGATTGATTAAATCCTAATTAAACTTCAAAATTTTAAGGTTAGTCTTATCTGAAAAACGCGGGCATTACAAACTATCCTTTAATGATTCCACCGAGAGGTTGCAATACTCAAAACCAATATGAATAATTGGCTCCACCAAATTCCTATGATTTCATAAAATAATCAAACTGGACTGTGTATAAGAATTTAATTTTAAAACTGACGAATAATATTATTGAAACACTTTTATAATATTTTTGTTAAATGGTGGGTCTAACGTAGATAAAATGGACAAATTGATAACAAAAGCTTTTCACAAATATAAATTGGTTTGCTTTAGGAAAAAATGTCACATGTTTTCTTTTTTTTTTAGTTCTTTTCCAGATAGAATCAATGAAGAATAGTTATAAATAACCAAATTATTAAAACTGTTTCACTTACAAATTTCTAGGGTTTGAATTTCTAGGTTAATTTCTAGGGTTTAAATATATAGAGTTGAAAAGTACTAGGTTTCAATTCATACAAACCATAAAGATTATAGGTATAAAATAGATTTTCCCTATATATATATATATTTTTTTTTTTTTTGTAAAGATATTTAATTTAATGCGGGTGAGGATCGAACCTGTAACCTCTTGGTCATTATTAGTTCGACTTTATGCTAATTATTGCTCATTTTGACAAAGGTATTTGTATCAGATATCAATCAAATTAAAATAATGAATCTGGATGTCTACCCCAACCTGATTTACAAATATATATATATATATATATAAATACAACTTATGGATATTTATCATTTATAATATAATTCTTATTATTATTCATAGTTTTCACATTATGATAACAAATTAAATATAAGAAAATAATAGTTTTAGGAATAAAAACACACACAAATCAATTAATTTTTGTTGGATTGTCTGTGTTCAGAATAAGAAGCTCATCCATAGCAAATACAATCTATTTATAATGAAATAAAAATAACAAACATTACATTACAAAAATAAAATAAGATTAAGAGGGATTCATAATAACAAGCATTACATTACAAAAATAAAATAAGATTAAGAGGGATTCAGATATAAATTTCCTGTCCAAATTTTTATTTAATAAACTCTACTTGATGTTGGACACCAAAAAATTTTATTTAATAAAATCTACTTGATGTTGGACACCAAATTGATAATTCTCCAGAGCTTTTTTTTCTCAATTATCAATGAATTGGATCTGCACTTTTTCTCAATTATCAATGAATTGGATCAGCAGCTTTCATTTCATCTACAAAATTACAAATAATACAACTAGTGGATCAAGTAAGACAAAATAACTAAGGCAATAAAATCAAATTAACTTAAATTTAAGCATCAAATCTTCACTCTAAACTATTTAATTTGATAAACTCATGATTTTTGTTTTCGAAGATATTGTAAAAAAAAACTTTAAAAACAATGATTTAAAAAATAAATTGAACTTTAGTACAAAACTCAAGGTGGTCATAAAAAAAAGTCTGATAACTCTATCAAAATTCAACTTTTATTAAAAAAAATAAATCAAAACTAATCTTTTTGTTTTCTTTTTTATCAACACAATAAATGGGGTGAAATCATGCAATCTTTTCAAGTTTACAATAAATGGGGTAAAATCATTTAATGTTTTCAAATTTGAACTAAAGCAATCTTTTAAAGTTCAACCTAAAGGTTGCAACAATAACAATTATTAATTGTTAGGTGGAGAAAAAAAATTGATACTTCTAGCTTAATATATGGTTAGAAAGTAAACTTTTTTTTTCAAGGAGAGCAAGAAAAAATACCTGGAAAATATTTTTCGAAGCAATACTTCTCACACTCAGAATCACACGATTTCTTGCTATTGCCTTTGCCCATGCATTCCTTCATACAAGTATCAGAGCATGACTGTAATTCGGGTGCCAACTTGGTTATTTGTTTCAATCTCGCTAGCATGGCCTCTAACTCGACTTTGGTGGGGGTGTGGGTGACTTGTTGTGCGGCCACGACCACAATGCACATTAGAAACATTGCTAACATCTTCTTTGCCATTTTTTTCTCGCCTTAAACAATTGGCTCTATTTGGCACCTTTTAGAGTGTTTTTCTTTTCAAAGACGATTTCTCAGTGGATGATTGTGGGAAGAAATTTGAAAGCAAACTTATACGGTTGTTATTGGTTAAATTTAGATCATTGAGTGCAAAGTTAGATTCATACTCTCTCTCTGTATATGGAAGAAGTGGTATAGAAACTTTTTTTTGCTACATAAGTGGATGGAAGAAAGACTTTTTCATGGGTCTTTTATTTAATTTAATTGTAATCATTCTTGAAAATCATAAATATGGTGAATCTATTATATTATCATATTCCATGGATAGGCATGATTTTAATGCTGGAATAATAGCTTAAGAAACGAAGATCCCGACAATATTGGAAGCATATTACTCTCCTCCTAATATACATAAATAATTCAATATTTTTTCATAATTAATGAAGCAATAAGGATTTTAATACTAATATTCTAACATACTAGTTTTCTACCATGTGAATTGCAACTTTAGTAATTTGAGAAAAAAACAAATGAATTTATAATTCATCAAGATTGAATTTTAATTCATCAAGATTGAATTTATAATTCATCAAGATTAAGATGTATACATTATTGTAGTAATTTTGCTTTTGTTTCTAACTATATTATTATTCTTTACTGTGTAATATTACTAATTTTAATACAATAAAAGTTAATATTATATTATATTATATTTTTTCATATAATATAACATAATTTTAAGGACGAAGAAGAAAACTAACTTATGGCGTTCCAAAAACACCCAAATTCGTGAATCCAACGTCAAAAAACAATGGGTAATTGAAATTAAATTTCAACGGGTCTTGTCTGACATTGTCCAGCCATTATAACGCTGTCTAAACTCGTTCTACCACCATCGAAGCACCGCCACTTGAAGTGTTTCGATAGACGCTATCGTGTCGCGCCTTCATCTCCTAGTTGAGCTTGTGGTTACGAACAAAAAATCATGGCTGGTGAAGAGGAGTCACCGACGTGAAGAAACGAGAGAAAGGAATCGAAGAAGAATAAAAAAAATAGAGAGCGGTGTGGTTGAAGCTCAACTGACAAAGAAAGGAAAAAAAATGAAAAAACAAAAGAAGAATCCACAACAACAAGAAGTCTGCTGAAAAGTAAAAAAAAAAAAAAAAAAAACTCACTCAATTTATTTAATTTTACTCAAATAATATTTCGAACTCTTGGGTTTTATGTCCTAAAACTCGTGGTTTGTAAACTGAATATATATTCTATTTTGCAATAAAGTTGTTATTGAGGTTTATTCAGTAAAGTTGTTATTGAATAAAGTGAATTGTGTTCTTTTAAACATAATCCAATAATCAAAGAACCCATGGCTATAGGTTGTATACTTTAACTTCATGGAGACATGATTGTGGATCAAGTTCGAGTAATAGCCAAAACGGCCTATAGTATAGAGATAGGGTTGGCTACCTTATTCTGGGGACACTATGGACACGACCCACATTGTATAGTACAAACGATGTGATTCGAAATCGTTCATGTGGATACATGCGAGTGGGGGTGTCCTATCCAATGAGTTTGCATAAGACTGAACCGCGGAATCAAGTCACTCTTTCTTTATAATTATGTTTACTGTAAAAACCGACTTTTTCACTTGATGACCTAGGTAACTCAATCTGAATCTTGAGAACACAATGAACTCCTGTTTATTCGGGCTTATCCGTTGACTTGTACAAGTGAGAGTGGCCCGAGATCGCCTCCCCAATAAGCTTACCATCTTGGGGATAAGACCGGGTAGGAAGCTGAGAACGTAGTCCCGCAAGATGGAAATCACTCTTACCAGCCTTTAAGGTTTAATACAAAAGTTGTTCCCTTAAGTGCTGACTCCGGGTCTTGAAAAAAAGGCCTATTCTTCTCATTGGCCCGAGAGGGACTATGGTTTGGTGGTTGGACCACAAATCAATTTTTCATTAGAGCATTAGTAGGACTTAAAGAACAAGAGGAAATTACGAGGGTAAAACGATATATTTGCCATGTACGAGGATCTCGACGATCCGACCGTATAAAATCCAATTTTTAGCATTTTTTAGGGCATTCACTCTCGGGTTTGGCTTTATTTTTAGCGTTTTCTCTCTAGATTCTTGGGGTTTTCTCCCCTTTTCTCATATATCAAAGCATAGACTTGGTTGGATTAGCTTGGTTTTCATCCCGAGCAAGGTAAGTGCTCTAATTTGAGGTTAGGGGTTAAATTTGATGCGATTCATGAGGGTTTAGATCTTGAATTTTGAGCTTTGCATGGTTGATTGGGCAATTTTATTTCTTCTAAGAATATCACATAAGCATGTTTGATTGATAGGAGTAGACGACCTTGATTTCTGGCATGTTTTATAGTTAAATATTATGATGTCTTGCCTCTCTTAATCGCCAAGTAACATGGATAAGTTGAGCCATAGGTAATATAGGCTTCCTTGTTGATCTTGGTTGTAACTTATCTTGAAGAAATAGATAAATCAGAATATTAACAGAGGCTTCCAGGTTAAACATCCATCGTAGTGCTCCCGTTACTGTCAATTAATCAATATGGGCGGCGTTGGCCCCCTGTTGATTCATTGCCACGTTTAATTAGAATCGAACATTCGTCTATGTTCTTTATTTAATTTAGGATTGATCACCTTAGAGTAATTAAAGAATAGTCCACTTAGAACTCCACGTTTCTAATTAATTATTTGGGTTACTTGTATTAGTAGTTTCGTGCAAGTAAATTATGTGTTTCATTATGCTTTTGCTAAGTATGTTTGAATCCCGATGAATCGAGTTGCATCAAGGTCAACCCCGACCCTTAAAATTAGGAACACATGTAATTATTTTTAATTTTTTCGTTAGCTACTTTATGCATGCTTTCCTTTAATTTTTCCATTAGCAAATCCCCTCTTTACTTCAATGTTTTACTTTATCGTTTTTGTTTTAGTTAATTAAAAAGCAAATAGAAATTAATTAGGAGAAAATAATTTTGGTTCCCTACGGATCGACCCGACTACCACTAGCTGCAAAGTTCAGTTGTAGGGGTATTATAAATGTTATTTTGGCGGGACTCGACACCCCGAAATTTATAGGATATTCAAAAATCCTATTACCAGTTAACTACCAAGCAATCTCCTGTTTTAATAGTTAAAACAGGTCGATATCTTGTAAAACTTCGTTACAAGAAAAACTCACCCGGTAAGATGCTGTCTAAGGTTGGGGGTTTTAAGTTGATGGTTTACGGAACACCTCCTACCTGGGCATCGAACTCGCGTTTGAGTTTAGCTAACCCGGTTTCATGAGCATGCGTGAGTGATGTGAGGTTTTAAAAGGTTTATCACCTAGACATCATAGGTTAAAATCCAGTATAAACATTATACTCGGAAAGATTACCTAGATTTAGGATATGTTTTAGTTAGCCAAAATATATGCCTAAGTAAAATCATATCCAACCGTATAGAACACTTCAGTGGGAGGAAAAATGTTTTTCAGCTCCTAAGTCCCTAAGAGTTCACACCGTAAGATTCATGCTCGGCTTTGAGTCGCCCTGGGAGCGACCAACAATAGGAAAGTATTTGCATGAGTCAATAACAAGGTGAATAGGGGAAGTCTTTCATAATAAGTTGGCGAAGGTTGTGTGTCAACACATCCTACGGTCTCCTCCATTAGGTGGCACTATGAGATTCCCATGATGCGCCTCCGAGTCTACCCTGGGAGCGACCACCCCTTAGGAGGGTTGTTCATGGAATTCAGAACACCGTGAACTCCAAAAATGGATAGGGTCTCATAGGTCTGTTTTCAGCATTGTCTTTCCAACTTCGGGAGCTTGTTGATTCCGATCTCTGAGGTCTGAAAATAGAGTGTCACACTTACAAGAATTACTAAGTGTAAATAACTTCTTGACCAAAGTAAACGATAGCTAAAAGATCTATTGGAATATGAGTTATTCTGGTAACAGTGATTAGCTGAAATTGACTCAATTCAAAGGAGGAGTGATAGACTGCCCCTAGGTGGATGTTGCTCTAAACCTTTGTAGTATCGTTGCAATAAAGAATAAATGATGGGTACATTATTACTTTTGCTAAAACTTGATTGGATAATATAAAAGGGTTAATAGCAATTTCACTAAATACGATATGTTTCCTTCTTTCAGCATGTCCAACTCAATAGTAAAGTTACTAGCTTCTGAGAAACGTAACGGGGATAATTACGCAACGTGGAAATCAAATTTAAACACAATACTGGTAATTGATGATCTAAGGTTCGTTTTAACTGAAGAGTGTCCTCCAAACCCCGACACAAATGCAAACCGAAATGTTTGGGATGCATATGACAGGTGGACAAGGGAAAATGATAAAGCCCGCGTCTACACACTGGCCAGGATACCTGATGTATTGGCTAAGAAACACGATGGTATGGGTGCTGCCAAAGAGATTATAGAATCTCTGAAGGGGATGTTTCGACAATCGTCCTTCTCCCTTAGGCATGATGCCATCAAGTACGTTTATAATTGTCGCATGAGAGAAGGGACCTCGGTTAGAGAACAAGTCCTGGACATGATGGAACATTTCAATGTGGCAGAAGTAAACGGAGCTGTCATAGATGAGAAGAGTCAGGTCAGTTTTATTCTGAAGTCTCTTTCGAAGAGCTTCCTACAGTTCCGCACAAATGCGAAGATAAACAAAATTGAATATAACTTGACTACTCTTCTGAATGAGCTTTAGACTTATCAGTCCCTCCTAAAAACTAAGGGACATGAAGTGGAGGCAAATGTTGCTACCACTAAAAGGTTCTATAGAGGATCGTCCTCTTAGACGAAGTCTAGCCCTTCTTCTTCCAAAAATAAGAGTATTTCGATGAAAAAGAAAGGGAAGGGGAAAAGTAAAAATCCTAATGACCGCAAAAGCAAGGCTCAAGTTGCAGATAAAGGAAAATGTTTACACTACAACGAGAATGGGCATTGAAAAATAAACTACCCAAAGTACCTTGCAGAGAAGAAAGTTGAAAAGGAAAAACAAGGTAAATATGATTTACTAGATGTTGAAACATGTTTAGTGGAGAGTGATGACTCATCCTGGATACTGGATTCAGGGGCTACTAATCATATTTGTTCTTCTTTTCAGGAAACTAGTTTCTGGAGAACGCTTGCGGAAGGCGAGATAACTCTCATGTCTACGGGTAAGTCCCAGTAGCTGGTCGAAGCCTGGTAAAACAAGGTCCGGTAGCTGGTCGAAGTCTGGCAAAACCAGGTCCGTTTAAATTTCTGTTGGTGAAATCGAACCCTACTGGGACTTAAAAGGACCTAGTTTTACCAGGCTTCGACCAGCTACCGGGACTTACCCGCAGACATAGGGTTCGATTTAACAAACCGAAATTTAAACGAACCTGGTTTTGCCATGCTTCGACCAGCTACCGGGACTTACCCGCAGTCATAGGGTTCGATTTAACCAACAAAAATTTAAACGGACCTGGTTCTGCCAGGCTTCGACCAGCTACCGGGACTAACCCGCAGATATAGGGTTCGATTTAACCAACAAAAATTTATACAGACCTGGTTTTGCCAGGCTTCGACCAGCTACCGGGACTTACCCGCAGACATAGGGTTCGATTTAACCAACATAAATTTAAACGGACCTGGTTTTGTCAGGCTTCAACCAGCTACCGGGACTTACCCGCAGACATAGGGTTCGATTTAACCAACAGAAATTTAAACGGACCTGGTTTTGCCAGGCTTCGACCAACTACCAGGACTTACCCATAGACATAGGGTTCGATTTCACCAACAGAAATTTAAACGGACCTTGTTTTGCCAGGGTTCGACCAGCTACCGGGACTTACCCGCAGACATAGTGTTCAATTTAACCAACAAGAATTTAAATGGACCTTGTTTTGCCAGGCTTCGACCAGCTACCGGGACTTACCCGCAGACATGGGGTTCGATTTAACCAACAGAAATTTAAATGGACCTGCTTTTCCCAGGCTTCGACCAGCTACCGGGACTTACCCGCAGACATAGGGTTCGATTTAACGAACAAAAATTTAAACGAACCTGGTTTTGTCAGGCTTCGACCAGCTACTGGGACTTACCCGTAGACATAGGGTTCGATTTAACCAACAGAAATTTAAACGGACCTGGTTTTACCATGCTTCGACTAGCTACCGGGACTTACCCGTAGACATAGGGTTTGATTTAACCAACAGGAATTTAAACGGACCTGGTTTCGACACGCTTCGACCAGCTACCGGGACTTACCCGTAGTCATAGGGTTCGATTTAACCAACAAAAATTTAAACGGACCTTGTTCTGCCAAGCTTCGACCTGTTGGGATTTATGCCCTAAAGCCTCGTAATTAATTAATAATTATTTGATAATTATTTTATTATTATTATTTGTAATTTATAATATTCATTATATAAATAAAATCCAAGGTTATTAGTGTAATCTTGAACTGTATGTAGTTGACATACGGGAGGATCATGTTCAAGTAATAACCTAAAGGGTCTATAGTATATGGATATGGTTGGGTGCCTTATCCTGGTAACACTATTGATACGGCCCACTTTGTAATTGTTACAAATGATTTGATCCAAATCATGCATGTAGAGACATGTGAGTGGGGGTATCCTATACAATGAGTTTGTATAAGACTGGACCACGAAATATATAATCTCTCTTTATAAATCCGTTATTTGAGAAAATTAGTATTTCACAGGATGATCATATGTGACTCGATCTTAATCCTGAGTGAGTTATGAACTCCTGCCTGTGAGGGTTCGTCCTTTGATTTGTATGGGTGAAAATGGCCTTTATAGCCAATTCAATAAGCCTACCATTTTGGGGTCTTGACCAAATAGGGAGTTGGGAACATAAGTTTCACAAGATGGAATTCACTTCTTTCCTATATAGGGAAAGTAGATGAGTAGTTCCCTTAAGTGCTGATTTCAGGACTTGAACAATGGGGCCCCACCCTCTCACTGGCCCGAGAGGGACTTCGTTTATGGTTGGATCATAAACAGGTTGTTCATTAGAGAATCAGTTGTACTTAAGGTGTAAGATGTAATTACAGGGGTAAAACGGACTTTTGACCCAGCTGTAATTACGAACAACTCGTGAAGGATCGACTTGCATGTAATGGTTATATCCATGGACACAACTTGTCCTACAGTGCATAAGAGTGCAACTCTAGGCCTATAGTGGAGTGACCTAGAGTTAATGAATGAAAGTCAATTAATTAAAGAGTTTAATTAATTAATTTTGTATCATTGGAGCTTATAAATCTGTAGGTCCATAAGGTCCCCTTGCTAGCTCATAGTAACACTAAAATGATCAATTTAGTTGAAAGAAAATTTGAAATATTCAAATTAATATTTAATATATTTGATATATTAAATGTAGAAGAGTAAAATATATTTATTGTATTTGATACATTAAATATTAGAGGAAATAGTTTATGTATATGATACATTAATATTAAAAACTATATACTTATGTTATTTGAATGTGATTCAAATTGGTTTAAAGTATATTATAAAAGATTAATTTTATAATATTTGAATAAGATTCAAATAAATATAAAATACATATTTTAATATATTAGATATTAAAATGTATTTTATAAAATAAAATTAATTCCTAAAAGCCTTATTATAAATAAGACATTTAGGTTTAGCCGAAAGGTTGGCCAAACACACTACTCACCTTCTGCAGAGAATTGTTCTCTCATTCTTTCCTTCTGCAGAGAATTGTTCTCTCATTCTTTCAAAGAGCTCCCACAAGCCTTGATCTCGTGTTCGAGTCATAGCGAGGAAGATCTCGTGGAAAAAGGAACACAAGAAGATAATTCATCAAAGGTAATACATATGCTTAACTTCTATTTTTTGTTTAATTCTAAATAAATCAAAGTAACGATTCCAAACGCTTCCGCTGCGGGGAATGAAGAGCTCATTCCCTTCAATTGGTATCAGAGCTTCTTTGAGTTTTGTTTAGAATTAATTGTAGATGGTGGGTATTTTAATTTTTTTTATATATGTGATATATGTGGTTTGCAAATTGACTGTTTAGGCGTATTTTGACATTAGTTTTATTGTTTTATTTAGATCAAATGTGAAACTCGAAAGAGATAGGAATTCTCTTGTATGATTTTTTGAAGCCGTTACGGATGGAAACCAATTGAAATTGGTGAATTTGAAGCCATTGCGGAATTGAAGATGGTGTCAAACGATGGTGGAATTGAAGCCATTACGAAATTGAAGATTCAATTTGTGTGAATCCTACCGAATTTCAGATTTGGAATGTTTGAAATGTCCAACATAAAATCGGAGATTTAGATTCAGATTTAGAATATTTGGAATGTCCAAAATAAAATCTGTAAATTTAAATTCAGATTTGAATTTCTATAGATTTGATTTGGAATGTCCAAATTGAGTTATGGAAATTGAATTCAAAGGTGGAAAATCAAAAAGGAGGATTTTGAAGACCAAGATATGTCTTGGATTTAAATTAATGTAATTCAAAATTGGTTTCAATTTCTTAGGATATGCCAAATATGCCGGTCAATTTTGCTGTGTTTTTAATTTAATTATGCATGTTATTTTTAATTTAATTATGCATGTTGATGTATGTATTAAATTTTAATTGATTGCATAGAGTATGCCATCTAGATTAAAATCCCACCATAGGTTAAGCATGATCATGCATTTTAATTATTTTTAATATAAGTGTTATATTTGGATAATTATGATTAAAATGCTTTCTAGTTTGATTTGATGATTTTCTAATATGTTTATATTTCCATATTTACAATATAATTGTTATATTTGGAAATTTTAAATTAGGATACTTCCTTTTATAATAGGAATCCATATTTTTCTAATATTGATTAGGATATATTTTCCTAGATATATTGATATTAGTAAAATCTTTTCCAATGAGATTGAGAAATCTATTGGGAAAAATAGGAATCCATATTTTTTTAATATTGATTAGGATATATTTTCCTAGATATAGTGATATCACTAAAATCTGGGAAATCTATTGGGAAATCTTTTCTAATGAGATTGAGAAATATTTTCCTAATAAGATTGAGAAATCCTTTCCTAATAAGATTGAGAAATCTTCTGAGATATATTTTCCCAATAAGATTGACATATATTTTCCTTATTAGATACTTTCCAAATGAGATTTGATATTTTCTAATAAGATTCATATATTTCAATTAGAATGTTTCTTTCCTTATTTAAAAGATAATTTAATTCATTCTTTAAAGAGTTTAAATATTTGAATTTAGTTTATCTTTTATTCTAATAAGATTAGAATATAGGATAATCTTTAATTTTGTTTTAAAGGGTTTAAAATTGTTAAAAAATCAAGATTATTCACAAGGTGAATTAGTTTTTAATAGGATTAAAAACATTGCTTAAAATCAACTGAAGTTCATTGATCTAGTAATTAATAGTTAATTAAAGATTAATGAATTTGAAATAAAAATTGACTATAAGGGAACCCTGTCTAAGAAAGGTTACTCGGGTGAGGTACTTAAGTTTACTGAAAAGGAACACCTCTACCTAAGAACTGGCCTGTGGGTTGAATTAGTCAAATTTTATTTTATTTCATTAAGCAGGCTCATAATGTGATTAGTTTTAAATAGTTTAATATACTTGATAATCCACATTAAAATCAATCTAACCAACATAAGGGTTATGAAAGGGTAGATTGAAAAACTTAGATAAATGAGATTAGCCTAATTTGTCTAAGTAATAGAAAACCCTATTTCAAAATACTTAGTGGGAGAAAGACATATGTCAAAATAACCCTACGGTCTCTACCATAGATTCACAACGTGAGATTCATGTGAGGCCTCGAGGCGGCTTTGGACCGTCCCCCTACGGAAGGTGTTTACATGGGTCAATATCAGGGTGAATCTCTTGAGAAAGTATTTTTAAATAGTAAGTGGGAGAAGGAAATGTGTCAACATATCCTACGGTCTCTATCATTGGTTCATAACGTTAGATTCATGTGGGGCCTCGCGGCGGCTTTTGGACCGTCCCCCTACGGAAGGTGTTTACATGGGTCAATATCAGGGTGAATCTCCTGAGAACGATAGGATTGTAATTTTATTTCCAATACTTGACCTACCCTACGGCGGCACTTGTTGGGATAAAATTATAGAATCTAAAATGATGGGTTATACTTACAAAGATATCATTAAGGTTGTTAATGATTTTCTTGACCAAACTAATGGTAACTAAATGTTATAGAAATAAGAGTTATTTTGGGATAACACTTGGTTGAGATTGTCTCGGTTTAGTGAAGGGGCATTTGACCTACCCTACGACGACACTTGTTCTAACTCACTAAAGTATCATAGCATTAAAACAATAATGTTTCAGGGTTCATTTATCAAATTGTTTGTTTTCTATGCTGAAATTGAATGAATATTTATTGCATGTTATTAGATAAATATATATATTTTTTTATATATTTCAATATTATGTCTATTTCTCTCAGTTTTATTTTTTTGTTGCTAATTTGTCAAATTGAGAAAATAATATCACTTGGAAAAATAATGTTAACACTATATAATGACCGTGTAAATTTTTTATTTAATTTGTCTTTATTGAGAAATGTTCTCAAAAACCTGTTGCCAATGCTAATCGAATTGTTCGTAAAGCACATGATTAATAAATCAATATAACGAGATGGCTTATACAAATTTTCTATTTGACATATTAGATGTCAAGCTAAGAAGATAAAGAAGATGACAACAACATATGAGATATTGTTGAAGTCAATAAAAGCTAGATTTAGATATTTATCTAAATAATCTCAAAAATTAAGTATTACTAAAATCCAAGAAAAGAAACCATATGACTGTGGCTAAAAGAAAATAGTTTCTAAATTAGCAAAATAGTCATAATAAGAGGAATTTATGAAATACCTCTATAAGAAGAACATGGATAAAAGTAAATTTGATTTACTAGATTTTTTCATTACCACCTATATAGTAGATTCAGATCCACTATTAAGATTTGTTCTTCATTACATTTTATATAATTATTGGAAAATACTTAATTATGTAGAATGATCTCTACTTGTTGGCACCAGAAAACCCATCTCAATTAATGTAGTGGGAGACATTAAGATGTCCATAAGAAATAATTGTTATTTAATGCTGAATATGGTGTTTTTAGTACCATATGAGAAATTCAATTTCTCTAACTTTATTACTAATAAAATGTTCATACAGTATGAATATTTTAGTACTAAATTTTTATTTTCAAAATTGTTTGAAAAGTTCAGCCGAAAAATAAGAATAATTTGTATGTGTTAAATTGTTAACATATAAAATACTACACAGTGAGATATTCAGGATTATAGAATCCAGAATATAAAGACAATTTATATTCTCCTAAAATATGATACCCGTCTTTGGCATTCAAGATTGATTCTGATCAATTTGAATAAAAAGACTACTACGAAGTGATTCTCTAAATGTTAGAGTTAATTACTTTATATGTCTTAAGATCTTGCCTTTCATGCAAAATAATTAATAGGTTTTTGTTGGAAAAGCCTACAGGCCAAAGAACACTGATGAATATTTCATATCACTCTAGCTGATGATTATTCAAGAAATAAGTATCGTAACCTAATGCAACATAAGTCTGAATATTTTGAAAAGTTCAAGGAATATAAGACTCAAGTTGAAGGTCAATTAGGTAAATCTATCAAAACACTATGATCAGATCACAGTGAAAAGTACAGGAACGTTATGTACTAAGACTAATTGATAGAAAGTGAGATTTTATCTCAACTCTAGCACAAAGTACAATTGTGTGAAATTGTGCTGTAAGAGGAGAAACAAGACCTTGTTAGACATGGTCATAACAATAAAGAATTACACGCCATTATAAGACTCTTGTTAGGATATATGATAGCTCCAAAATAGAGCTATCTTAATGTCCCTAATTCTAGCTAAAACCATGATATATATTGATTAAAATGCTTCCTTGTAGGTGATTTCATGGTGAAGAGCTCGGGAAGTCCATTGATGATTTTCGGGGCTAAAAAGGTCATTTAACATGTTTCGGGAAGTGTTCGGGTCAAAACGATAGGCCAAACGGAGCTCGGGAGCCAAAACGCCGGCGCCCAAGCATTAAAAACGGAGCTCGGTGTTCGGGTCATTTGGGCTAAGAGCCGAGAGGACAGCGCCCAAGCGCCGGCGCCCAGCGCCCAGGCGCCCAACAAACGCAGCACGCGCGCGCGCCGCTCGCAAGCACCGCACGCCCGCGCCCAGACGGCCAGACGCGCGCGCCCGCGCGCGCCGCCTCGCCTCGCCCATGTCCGCGCGCGCCCGCGCGCCCTCGCCCGTGTCCGCCTCGCCCGCGCGCCCGTCATTGAAAATCCACGTGCGCCCCAGCGTCTAGACGGTAGCTCGACGCTGCCCCGACGATTCCCCAAGATAGACGTGCATCAGCGTCGAGCGCGCGTCTCAACGCTCGCTCAACGCCGACAGCGTCGAGACGCTGGCCGAGCGTCTCGACGCCCCGAAGTCTGAAGCGTGATTCTGAAGTTCCACCCGAGAGCAAGCGTCGAGCGCAAGCGTCTCGACGCTCGCTCGACGCCGCGCGCGCGACAGCCAACTTAGGGCACAGCGTCGAGACGCTGGCCTAGCGTCTCGACGCTCCGAGCTTTAAAAGCGTGAAAACGCGTTTTTCAGCCAACTTTTTTATTCTCCTTCTTCTCCAAGCTTCTCCTCTCGGGTCTACCTCCATTTTCCGCCATTTTTGTACTTCTTCTCCTTCTTTGTGCATGATTCCAAGCTCTTCCATGGGGGATTGGATTAATCCAACCTCCATGGAAGGCTAAACCGAGGTTAGTGCTTGATTTAGAGTTTTGGTTTGTAAGGTTTGGATGTTTGGGGAGATTTTCCCATTTGTGAATGTTGAGAAATTAGTTTGATTAATGCATCTCTTGCTTGTTCTTCATCAAAATCTAGCATGTGTAGCTAAATTAGATTGACGCTCTAATTCTTATGCATGATAGAGGGCTAAAGGTTGGGACGTATATTTGCCTATACCGCTAGGTAGCACGGGTCTAAGCATGGCTAATTAGTTCATCCCAAAGTGACATTGGTAAACTGAGTTAATTAACGTTTTCATGTTAGGCTTAAGGCAAGAGAGAAACCGGTTTAGTCTTAGGATTAGGCCGTCGCAATGTTCCCGTCACTAGCACGTAATCGATTTAGTGGTCGCTACCTTGGATAGATTATTGGCTAAGTTTAATTAGAATTGCACGCTTCTAATTAATTCCTTGGGTCATTTGAGTTAGAGATGACTAAATGAATTGTGTGCATGAACATGGCTAACGCGTAAATTGTATCGATGATCCGAACATCCATAACGAGCAATTCCATCTCTCGAAGTTAAGCACGACCGTTTAATTTTTGCACGTCGTCATTTAATTTTCCGTTAGCATAATTAGGAGCTCCCTTCCCCCAAAACCAAATTACCATTCTTTAATTTGTGCATTCTTTTATTTCTAGCAAATTAGACTTAGTTAGATTGAATTTCTTATTTCCCTGTGGATCGACCCCGTTGCCACTTAGCTACAAATAGCTCGGTGTATTCGGGTTTATAAATTGTATTTTGGCAAGCCTCGACAGCTTGAATTTGGAGTACCCCAAAAGTACCTCTACCAATATACAATATAGATTGTATAGTGAACATGATTCTATCTAAAACCCTTCGAGTTTTGAGAGTTTTAAGCATACATGCTGAAACTTGAATATGTTCAATAGTGTTGAAAAATTGGTTCCAAGTGAAGCCACTAAATAGTTAATAAAAGTTGTTAACAATTTAATTACATTTGATAGTCAAATGGATCCTAGTCATGAATTGGATAAGCCTCATCGTAGTGGGAGAGTTATGAGATGACCCGACCGTTACAAGAGCTTATATAAAGCCTAAGTTGTTAAATTAGATGACAAAATGTAGGGCTTCTTGACCTCAAAGTTGAAATGAGGGTCAATGACAAAGACTAGTAGACCAAAGTCATAAATCTCGAGATAGAGTAGATGTACTCATCTTTATCTAGAACTTGTAGATATTCGTGATGGGGTAAAACCCATAGGTTTTGAATATATCTACAAAAGTAAAAGATTTGTAATAAGAAGGTATAGACCTTCAAAATAAGACTAATGACAAATATAGATGGAGAAAGTAAACTATGGATAAATTTTCTCATTTGTTGTCATATTAGAGTATATAAGCATTTCCTAATTCATTGTTGCATATGAGATATGTCAAGTGAAGGTTTAAGAAATCTTTTTTTGAAAAGAAGTCTTAAAGAATGCATTTACAAATCAATTACATGAGTTCAATTTCCAAAATCAAAAGCAAAAGGTTTGCAAGCAGTAAAGGTTCATTTATGAAATGAATTTGATCACTAGATTTTTGAATGTAAGGTTTGATAAAAGTATCAAAAACTATGACTTTGAATAAATATTAATGATCTTGTATAGACAAGAAAATCATTAATTACATAGTGGAATTTTCTCATATTTTATGTGGATGACTTACTACTCATTGTGAATGATGTAAGATTTCAATCAAACATAAATTGTTGACTATCTAACCAATTCCATTCGAATGATTTAAATTACTGGGTATGTCCTAAAATAGAGTTTTCGAGGACAAAATGTTATTTATGTCTCACAAATCTTATATTGACAAATTTGTTGTCAAGTATATGATGTAATACTTCAAAAATGATAATGTAGTTTAGATTGTCTAAGGAATAGTGACCTCAGACATTTCAAAATGTTGAGAACATAAGATTGACTATCTACGTTTGAGTGGGAGAAAATCTAATGTACACTTGAGACATGACATTTGACAGTAAAATTGGTTAGCATTTATTAGTTAACCCAATGGTATGACCATTGCGCAGAAAAATAAAAACTTTTCTCAAAATATCTATGGATAAAATGAGAAATTATATCTTTGTGTATGAGGTTAAAGATTTGATCTTTACGAGATGCACTGGTTTTAACAAATATTTATGGATATCTATGTTTACCCTAGATGGTGGAACATGGTATGCAAGTTAAGTGTTCTTGCTTATGAAGTAAAGAACTTGCATAACTCAAATAATTTATTATTGGTCTGAAAGATGTTTCAGATATAGTTAAGCCTAAAACATTTCATGTAATGGCTAAACTTAAGGAACTTAGATAACATCAATATATAGGGTATCCTGCTGAGAGAGAAAGAATCGTGGAAGGACCAAGATGACTTTTAATTGACAGTCGTATTGATCTATATCAAAAGACTTTCCAGGCTAAAGTGTTTGAAAGCCACCTAGAATGTCTAGGATTATGAGACATGTCTCATCTTCACTAGGGCAAGTGGGAGAACATGTTGGGTGTAGAGTATGCCCTAGGATACATGTCTCACCGGCTTTAGTGCAAGTGGGAGATTGTTGGGATTTATGCCCTAAGGCCTCGTAATTAATTAATAATTATTTGATAATTATTTTATTATTATTTGTAATTTATAATATTCATTATATAAATAAAATCCAAGGTTATTAGTGTAATCTTGAACTCTATGTAGTTGACATACGGGAGGATCATGTTCAAGTAATAACCTAAAGGGTCTATAGTATATGGATAAGGTTGGGTGCCTTATCCTGGTAACACTATTGTTGGTTAAATCGAACCCTATGTCTGCGGGTAAGTCCCGGTAGCTGGTGGAAGCCTGGCAAAACTAGGTCCGTTTAAATTTCTGTGGGTTAAATCGAACCCTATGTCTGCGGGTAAGTCTAGGTAGTTGGTCGAAGCCTAGAAAAACCAGGTCCGTTTAAATTTTTGTTGGTTAATTCGAACCCTATGTTTGCGGGTAAGTCCCGGTAGCTGGTCGAAGCCTGGGAAAACCAGGTCCGTTTAAATTTCTGTTGGTTAAGTCGAACCTCATGTCTGCGGGTAAGTCCCGGCAGCTGGTCGAAGCCTGGCAAAACCAGGTCCGTTTAAATTTATGTTGGTTAAATCAAACCCTATGTCTGCGGGTAAGTCCCGGTAGCTGGTCGAAGCCTGGCAAAACCAGGTCCGTTTAAATTTCTATTGGTTAAGTCGAACCCCATGTCTGCGGGTAAGTCCCGGTAGCTGGTCGAAGCCTGATAAAACCAGGTCCGTTTAAATTTATGTTGGTTAAATCGAACCCTATGTCTGCGGGTAAGTCCCGGTAGCTGGTCGAAGCCTGGCAAAACCAGGTCCGTTTAAATTTCTGTTGGTTAAATCGAACCCTATGTCTGCGGGTAAGTCCTGGTAGTTGGTCGAAGCCTGGCAAAACCAGTTCTGTTTAAATTTATGTTGGTTAAATCGAACCCTATGTCTGCGGGTAATTCTCGGTAGCTGGTCGAAGCCTGACAAAACCAGGTCCGTTTAAATTTATGTTGGTTAAATCGAACCCTATGTCTGCGGCTAAGTCCTGGTAGCTGGTCGAAGCCTGGCAAAACCAGGTCCGTTTAAATTTTAGTTGGTTAAATCGAACCCTATATCTGCGGGTTAGTCCCAGTAGCTGGTCGAAGCCTGGCAGAACCAGGTCCGTTTAAATTTTTGTTGGTTAAATCGAACCCTATGACTGCGGGTAAGTCCTGTTAGCTGGTCGATGCGTGTCGAAACCAGGTCCGTTTAAATTCCTGTTGGTTAAATCGAACCCTATGTCTGCGGGTAAGTCCCGGTAGCTGGTCGAAGCATGGCAAAACCAGGTCCGTTAAAATTTCGGTTGGTTAAATCGAACCTATGTCTGCGGGTAAGTCCTGGTAGCTGGTCGAAGCCTGGTAAAACTAGGTCCGTTTAAATTTATGTTGGTTAAATCGAACACTATGTCTGCGGGTTAGTCCCGGTAGCTGGTCGAAGCCTGGCAAAACCAGGTCCGTTTAAATTCTTGTTGGTTAAATCGAACCCTATGTCTGCGGGTAAGTCCCGGTAGCTCGTCGTAGCCTGGCAAAACCAGGTCGGTTTAAATTCCTGTTGGTTAAATCGAACCCTATGTCTGCGGGTAAGTCCCGATCGCTGGTCGAAGCCTGGCAAACCAAGGTTCGTTTAAATTTATGTTGGTTAAATCGAACCCTATGTCTGCAGGTAAGTCCCGGTAGATGGTCGAAGCCTGGCAAAACCAGGTCCGTTTAAATTCATGTTGGTTAAATCGAACCCTATGTCTACGGGTAAGTTCCGGTAGCTGGTCGAAGCCTGGCAAAACAAGGTTCGTTTAAATTCTTGTTGGTTAAATCGAACCCTATGTCTGCGGGTAAGTCCCAGTAGCTGGTGGAAGCCTGGCAAAGCCAGGTCCGTTTAAATTTCTGTTGGTTAAATCGAACCCTATGTCTGCGGGTAAGTCCTGGTAGTTGGTCGAAGCCTGGAAAAACCAGGTCCGTTTAAATTTTTGTTGGTTAAATCGAACCCTATGTTTGCGGGTAAGTCCCGGTAGCTGGTCGAAGCCCGGGAAAACCAGGTCCGTTTAAATTTCTGTTGGTTAAATCGAACCCCATGTTTGCGGGTAAGTCCCGGAAGCTGGTCGAAGCCTGGCAAAACAAGGTCCGTTTAAATTCTTGTTGGTTAAATTGAACCCTATGTCTGCGGGTAAGTCCCGGTAGCTGGTCGAAGCCTGGCAAAACCAGGTCCGTTTAAATTTCTGTTGGTGAAATCGAACCCTATGTCTATGGGTAAGTTCTGGTAGTTGGTCGAAGCCTAGCAAAACCAGGTCCGTTTAAATTTCTGTTGGTTAAATCGAACCCTATGTCTGCGGGTAAGTCCCGGTAGCTGGTCGAAGACTGACAAAACCAGGTCCGTTTAAATTTATGTTGGTTAAATCGAACCCTATGTCTGCGGGTAAGTCCCGGTAGCTGGTCGAAGCCTGGCAAAACCAGGTCCGTTTAAATTTTTGTTGGTTAAATCGAACCCTATATCTGCGGGTTAGTCCCGGTAGTTGGTCGTGAAGGGAATGAACTCTTCATTCCCCGCAGCGGAAGCGTTTGGAATCGTTACTTTGATTTATTTAGAATTAAACAAAAAATACAATTTAAGCATATGTATTACCTTTGATGAATCATCTTCTTGTGTTCCTTTTTCCACGAGATCTTCCTCGCTATGACTCGAACACGGGATCAAGGCTTGTGGGAGCTCTTTGAAAGAATGAGAGAACAATTCTCTGCATAAGGAAAGAATGAGAGAACAATTCTCTGCAGAAGGTGAGTAGTGTGTTTGGCCAACCTTTTGACTAAACCTAAATGTCTTATTTATAATAAGGCTTTTAGGAATTAATTTTATTTTATAAAATACATTTTAATATCTAATATATTAAAATATGTATTTTATATTTATTTGAATCTTATTCAAATATTATAAAATTAATCTTTTATAATATACTTTAAACCAATTTGAATCACATTCAAATAACATAAGTATATAGTTTTTAATATTAATGTATCATATACATAAACTATTTCCTCTAATATTTAATGTATCAAATACAATAAATATATTTTACTCTTCTACATTTAATATATCAAATATATTAAATATTAATTTGAATATTTCAAATTTTCTTTCAACTAAATTGATCATTTTAGTGTTACTATGAGCTAGCAAGGGGACCTTATGGACCTACAGATTTATAAGCTCCAATGATACAAAATTTATTAATTAAACTCTTTAATTAATTGACTTTCATTCATTAACTCTAGGTCACTCCACTATAGGCCTAGAGTTGCACTCTTATGCACTGTAGGACAAGTTGTGTCCATGGATATAACCATTACATGCAAGTCGATCCTTCACGAGTTGTTCGTAATTACAGCTGGGTCAAAAGTCCGTTTTACCCCTGTAATTACATCTTACACCTTAAGTACCACTGATTCTCTAATGAACAACCTGTTTATGATCCAACCATAAACGAAGTCCCTCTCGGGCCAGTGAGAGGGTGGGGCCCCATTGTTCAAGTCCTGAAATCAGCACTTAAGGGAACTACTCATCTACTTTCCCTATATAGGAAAGAAGTGAATTCCATCTTGTGAAACTTATGTTCCCAACTCCCTATTTGGTCAAGTCCCCAAAATGGTAGGCTTATTGAATTGGCTATAAAGGCCATTCTCACCCATACAAATCAAAGGACGAACCCTCACAGGCAGGAGTTCATAACTCACTCAGGATTAAGATCGAGTCACATATGATCATCCTGTGAAATACTAATTTTCTCAAATAACGGATTTATAAAGAGAGATTATATATTTCGTGGTCCAGTCTTATACAAACTCATTGTATAGGATACCCCACTCACATGTCTCTACATGAATGATTTGGATCAAATCATTTGTAACAATTACAAAGTGGGCCGTATAAATAGTGTTACCAGGATAAGGCACCCAACCTTATCCATATACTATAGACCCTTTAGGTTATTACTTGAACATGATCCTCCCGTATGTCAACTACATACAGTTCAAGATTACACTAATAACCTTGGATTTTATTTATATAATGAATATTATAAATTACAAATAATAATAATAAAATAATTATCAAATAATTATTAATTAATTACGAGGCCTTAGGGCATAAATCCCAACAATCTCCCACTTGCACTAAAGCCGGTGAGACATGTATCCTAGGGCATACTCTACACCCAACATGTTCTCCCACTTGCCCTAGTGAAGATGAGACATGTCTCATAATCCTAGACATTCTAGGTGGCTTTCAAACACTTTAGCCTGGAAAGTCTTTTTATATAGATCAATACGACTGTCAATTAAAAGTCATCTTGGTCCTTCCACGATTCTTTCTCTCTCAGCAGGATACCCTATATATTGATGTTATCTAAGTTCCTTAAGTTTAGCCATTACATGAAATGTTTTAGGCTTAACTATATCTGAAACATCTTTCAGACCAATAATAAATTATTTGAGTTATGCAAGTTCTTTACTTCATAAGCAAGAACACTTAACTTGCATACCATGCTCCACCATCTAGGGTAAACATAGATTTCCATAAATCTTTGTTAAAACCAGTGCATCTCGTAAAGATCAAATCTTTAACCTCATACACAAAGATATAATTTCTCATTTTATCCATAGATATTTTGAGAAAAGTTTTTATTTTTCTGCGCAATGGTCATACCATTGGGTTAACTAATAAATGCTAACCAATTTTACTGTCAAATGTCATGTCTCAAGTGTACATTAGATTTTCTCCCACTCAAACGTAGATAGTCAATCTTATATTCTCAACATTTTGAAATGTCGGAGGACACTATTCCTTAGACAATCTAAACAACATTATCATTTTTGAAGTATTACATCATATACTTGACAACAAATTTGTCAATATAAGATGTGTGAGACATAAATAACATTTTGTCCTCGAAAACTCTATTTTAGGACATACCCAGTAATTTAAATCATTCATTTGGAATTGGTTAGATAGTCAACAATTTATGTTGGATTGAAATCTTACATCATTCACAATGAGTAGTAAGTCATCCACATAAAATATGAGAAAATTCCACTAAGTAATTAATGATTTATTCAAAGTCATAGTTTTTGATACTTTTATCAAACCTTACATTCAAAAATCTAGTGATCAAATTCATTTCATAAATGAACCTTTACTGCTTGCAAACCTTTTGCTTTTGATTTTTGAAATTGAACTCATGTAATTGATTTGTAAATGCATTCTTTAAGACTTCTTTTCAAAAAAAGATTTCTTAAACCTTCACTTGACATATCTCATATGCAACAATGAATTAGGAAATGCTTATATACTCTAATATGACAACAAATGAGAAAATTTATCCATAGTTTACTTTCTCCATCTATATTTGTCATTAGTCTTATTTTGAAGGTCTATACCTTCTTATTTACAAATCTTTTACTTTTGTAGATATATTCAAAACCTATGGGTTTTACCCCATCACGAATATCTACAAGTTCTAGATAAAGATGAGTACATCTACTCTATCTCGAGATTTATGACTTTGGTCTACTAGTCTTTGTCATTGACCCTCATTTCAACTTTGAGGTCAAGAAGCCCTACATTTTGTTTTACCAGGCTTCGACCAGCTACTGGGACTTACCCGCAGACATGGGGTTCGATTTAACCAACAGGAATGTAAACGGACATGGTTTTGCCAAGCTTCGACCATCTACCGGGACTTACCCGCAGACATAGGGTTCGATTTAACCAACAAGAATTTAAACGGACCTGGTTTCGACAAGCTTCGACCAGCTACCGGGACTTACCCGCAGTCATAGGGTTCGATTTAACCAACAAAAATTTAAACGGACCTGGTTTTGCCAGGCTTCGACCAACTACCGGGACTTACCCGCAGACATAGGGTTCGATTTAACGAACAAAAATTTAAACGAACCTTGTTTTGCCAGGCTTCGACCAGCTACTGGGACTTACCCGTAGACATAGAGTTCGATTTAACCAACAGAAATTTAAACGGACCTGGTTTTGCCATGCTTCGACCAGCTGCCGGGACTTACCCGTAGACATAGGGTTTGATTTAACCAACAGGAATTTAAACGGCCTTGGTTTTGCCAGGCTTCGACCAGCTATCGGGACTTACCCACAGACATAGGGTTCGATTTAACCAACATAAATTTAATCTGACCTGGTTTTGCCAGGCTTCGACAAACCGGGACTTACCCGCAGACATAGGGTTCGATTTAACCAACAAGAATTTAAATGGACCTGGTTTTGCCAGGCTTCGACCAGCTACCGGGACTTACCCGCAGACATAGGGTTCGATTTACCCAACAGAAATTTAAACGGACCTAGTTTTACCAGGCTTCGACCAGCTACCGGGACTTACCCGCAGACATAGGGTTCGATTTAACCAACCGAAATTTAAACGGACCTGGTTTTGCCATGCTTCGACCAGCTACCGGGACTTACCCGCAGACATAGGGTTCAATTTAACCAACAGGAATTTAAACGGACCTGGTTTCGACATGCTTCGACCAGCTAACGGGACTTACCCGCAGTCATAGGGTTCGATTTAACCAACAAAAATATAAACGGACCTGGTTCTGCCAGGCTTCGACCAGCTACCGGGACTAACCCGCAGATATAGGGTTCGATTTAACCAACAAAAATTTAAACAGACCAGGTTTTGCCAGGCTTCGACCAGCTACCGGGACTTACCCGCAGACATAGGGTTCGATTTAACCAACATAAATTTAAACGAACCTGGTTTTGTCAGGCTTCGACCAGCTACCGGGACTTACCCGCAGACATAGGGTTCGATTTAACCAACAGAAATTTAAACGGACCTGGTTTTGCCAGGCTTCGACCAACTACTAGGACTTACATATAGACATAGGGTTCGATTTCACCAACAGAAATTTAAACGGACGTGGTTTTACCAGGCTTCGACCAGCTAGTGGGACTTACCTGCAGACATAGGGTTCGATTTAACCAACAGGAATTTAAACGGACCTGGTTTTGCCAGGCTTCGACCAGCTACCGGGACTTACCCGCAGACATAGGGTTCAATTTAACCAACAGGAATTTAAACGGACCTGGTTTCGACAAGCTTCGACCAGCTACCGGGACTTACCCGCAGTCATAGGGTTCGATTTAACCAACAGAAATTTAAACGGACCTGGTTTTGCCAGGCTTCGACCAGCTACCGGGACTTACCCGCAGACATAGGGTTCGATTTACCCAACAGAAATTTAAACGGACCTAGTTTTACCAGGCTTCGACCAGCTACCGGGACTTACCCGCAGACATAGGGTTCGATTTAACCAACCGAAATTTAAACGGACCTGGTTTTGCCATGCTTCGACCAGCTACCGGGACTTACCCGCAGACATAGGGTTCAATTTAACCAACAGGAATTTAAACGGACCTGGTTTCGACACGCTTCGACCAGCTAACGGGACTTACCCGCAGTCATAGGGTTCGATTTAACCAACAAAAATATAAACGGACCTGGTTCTGCCAGGCTTCGACCAGCTACCGGGACTAACCCGCAGATATAGGGTTCAATTTAACCAACAAAAATTTAAACAGACCTGGTTTTTCCAGGCTTCGACCAGCTACCGGGACTTACCCGCAGACATAGGGTTCGATTTAACCAACATAAATTTAAACGGACCTGGTTTTGTCAGGCTTCGACCAGCTACCGGGACTTACCCGCAGACATAGGGTTCGATTTAACCAACAGAAATTTAAACGGACCTGGTTTTGCCAGGCTTCGACCAACTACCAGGACTTACATATAGACATAGGGTTCGATTTCACCAACAGAAATTTAAACGGACCTGGTTTTACCAGGCTTCGACCCGCTACTGTGACTTACCTGCAGACATAGGGTTCGATTTAACCAACAGGAATTTAAACGGACCTGGTTTTGCCAGGCTTCGACCAGCTACCGGGACTTACCCGCAGAATAGGGTTCGATTTAACCAACAGGAATTTAAACGGACCTGGTTTCGACAAGCTTCGACCAGCTACCGCGACTTACCCGCAGTCATAGGGTTCGATTTAACCAACAGAAATTTAAACGGACCTGGTTTTGCCATGCTTCGACCAGCTACCGGGACTTACCCGCAGACATAGGGTTCAATTTAACCAACAGGAATTTAAACGGACCTGGTTTCGACACGCTTCGACCAGCTAACGGGACTTACCCGCAGTCATAGGGTTCGATTTAACCAACAAAAATATAAACGGACCTGGTTCTGCCAGGCTTCGACCAGCTACCGGGACTAACCCGCAGATATAGGGTTCAATTTAACCAACAAAAATTTAAACAGACCTGGTTTTGCCAGGCTTCGACCAGCTACCGGGACTTACCCGCAGACATAGGGTTCGATTTAACCAACATAAATTTAAACGGACCTGGTTTTGTCAGGCTTCGACCAGCTACCGGGACTTACCCGCAGACATAGGGTTCGATTTAACCAACAGAAATTTAAACGGACCTGGTTTTGCCAGGCTTCGACCAACTACCAGGACTTACATATAGACATAGGGTTCGATTTCACCAACAAAAATTTAAACGGACCTGGTTTTACCAGGCTTCGACCCGCTACTGTGACTTACCTGCAGACATAGGGTTCGATTTAACCAACAGGAATTTAAACGGACCTGGTTTTGCCAGGCTTCGACCAGCTACCGGGACTTACCCGCAGAATAGGGTTCGATTTAACCAACAGGAATTTAAACGGACCTGGTTTCGACAAGCTTCGACCAGCTACCGCGACTTACCCGCAGTCATAGGGTTCGATTTAACCAACAGAAATTTAAACGGACCTGGTTTTGCCAGGCTTCGACCAGCTACCGGGACTTACCCGCAGACATAGGGTTTGATTTAACGAACAAAAATTTAAACGAACCTGGTTTTGCCAGGCTTCGACCAGCTACTGGGACTTACCCGTAGACATAGATTTCGATTTAACCAACAGAAATTTAAACGGACCTGGTTTTGCCATGCTTCGACCAGCTACCGGGACTTAACCGTAGACATAGGGTTTGATTTAACCAACAGGAATTTAAACGGCCTTTGTTTTGCCAGGCTTCGACCAGCTATCGGGACTTACCCACAGACATAGGGTTCGATTTAACCAACAGAAATTTAAACTGACCTGGTTTTGCCAGGCTTCGATAATCCGGGACTTACCCGCAGACATAGTGTTCGATTTAACCAACAAGAATTTAAACGAACCTGGTTTTGCCAGGCTTCGATCAGCTACCGGGACTTACCCGCAGACATAAGGTTTGATTTAACCAACAGAAATTTAAACGGACCTAGTTTTACCAAGCTTCGACCAGCTACCGGGACTTACCCGCAGACATAGGGTTCGATTTAACCAACCGAAATTTAAACGGACCTGGTTTTGCCATGCTTCGACCAGCTACCGGGACTTACCCGCAGACATAGGGTTCGATTTAACCAACAGGAATTTAAACGGACCTGGTTTCGACACGCTTCGACCAGCTAACGGGACTTACCCGCAGTCATAAGATTCGATTTAACCAACAAAAATTTAAACGGACCTGGTTCTGCCAGGCTTCGACCAGCTACCGGGACTAACCCGCAGATAAAGAGTTCGATTTAACCAACAAAAATTTAAACAGACTTGGTTTTGCCAGGCTTCGACCAGCTACCAGGACTTATCCGCAGACATAGGGTTCGATTTAACCAACATAAATTTAAACGGACCTGGTTTTGTCAGGCTTCGACCAGCTACCAGGACTTACCCGCAGACATAGGGTTCGATTTAACCAACAGAAATTCAAACGGACCTGGTTTTGCCAGGCTTCGACCAACTACCAAGACTTACCCATAGACATAGGGTTCGATTTCACCAACAGAAATTTAAACGGACCTGGTTTTGCGAGGCTTCGACCAGCTACTGGGACTTACCCGCAGACATAGGGTTCAATTTAACCAACAAGAATTTAAACGAACCTTGTTTTGCCAGGCTTCGACCAGCTACCGGGACTGACCCGCAGACATGGGGTTCGATTTAACCAACAGAAATTTAAACGATCCTGGTTTTGCCAGGCTTCGACCAGCTACCGGGACTTACCCGCAGACATAGGGTTCGATTTAACCAACATAAATTTAAACGGACCTGGTTTTGCCATGCTTCGACCAGCTACCGGGACTTAACCGTAGACATAGGGTTTGATTTAACCAACAGGAATTTAAACGGCCTTTGTTTTGCCAGGCTTCGACCAGCTATCGGGACTTACCCACAGACATAGGGTTCGATTTAACCAACAGAAATTTAAACTGACCTGGTTTTGCCAGGCTTCGATAAACCGGGACTTACCCGCAGACATAGTGTTCGATTTAACCAACAAGAATTTAAACGAACCTGGTTTTGCCAGGCTTCGACCAGCTACCGGGACTTACCCGCAGACATAAGGTTTGATTTAACCAACAAAAATTTAAACGGACCTAGTTTTACCAAGCTTCGACCAGCTACCGGGACTTACCCGCAGACATAGGGTTCGATTTAACCAACCGAAATTTAAACGGACCTGGTTTTGCCATGCTTCGACCAGCTATCGGGACTTACCCACAGACATAGGGTTCGATTTAACCAACATAAATTTAATCTGACCTGGTATTGCCAGGCTTCGACAAACCGGGACTTACTGTTGCGTGCTCAATGTGTTAATAAAAATGAGAAATAAGAGAGAGAGAGAGCACTCAGAACATGCAAGCATACATGATCTTATAGCAAGTAGTAAGTATATTTCATTCGTTTTCCCACAGAGACTTGTTTTAAGCTATTCGCGAAGTGTTTTGTTAAGGAAGAAGGGGTGGATTTGATGGGGTAAAATTGGTTTTTAATTATCTAACTTTTGCTGAATGTGTAAAGGAATGCAACATAAACAAATGGAAGTTGAAATTAGACTCAACGGACAAGAGATGAAATTAATAAATGAGGAAGAAAACAGCTAAACAGAATGGTAACTTAGGAGAATTGCGGACACCGCAATGTTTCCGCAATTAAACAGCAGCGAAAGTGTGTAAATGGGTGAATTAAGGGCTACTAATGACTATCCTATAGGCATTTTTATACGATTCTCAAGCACTGGACCTACTCTCTATGCATCAAACTCACTCTATCTC
The DNA here is from genome assembly GCA_028017165.1 of Herpetospermum pedunculosum. NCBI lineage: Eukaryota > Viridiplantae > Streptophyta > Magnoliopsida > Cucurbitales > Cucurbitaceae > Herpetospermum > Herpetospermum pedunculosum. Next base: position 7,442,326 of record CM051525.1, on the reverse strand, counting down.
ATGTATCGTCCGATTCCATGCATTAGACTCTTAAGTTTACTCGACTCAAAGTAAGGACTTAATCATCTTGTTAAAACAGAAGTGTTTAGTTTGTACTAGGGAAACGCCTATTCCTAGGCCGTTTCCTGGTTACCATGAAAGGCTAGCATGATTATACGACTCTGAACTCTTACTCCTTCCAGAGGTTAGGAGTTCTTTGGACAAAATGGATGGCCAATCGAAATTGCCCGTGGGATGAAGCTCACATACAACCAATGCTTCGAAAGCTATCCTACATGCTTGGTTCACGTTTTTTTAGCCTATAGTTCTGTCATTAGCATGCCCCTAAGTGACTTAGCTACTCATAGATATATAGAGAACAGAAATGTAAGAGGAAACAGACATGCTTAGCAGGAAAATGTGATTAAAACAGCAAGACAAAACCGTAGCAGCAGAAGGTGGAAACTGTGAAATGCAGAATTGTACTTTGATTACTTTGACTGTTTGAACAAACAAAGGAAACTTAAAGGCAATAATTCAAAGACAGACAACAACGAAATGCAGTAGATTAAGTACTAAACGAAAAACAACAACTGATCAAAGCTGGAAATTAGAAGAAGAACGACAGAAAACAGTAAAATGGTGCTTGAAGCTTCGTTGCAGTCGCCTCGAATGAAGGGGATGAAAGGTCAGCCTTGCTTGGATGAATCCAATCGAGAGAGAAGAAGAATCTCCTCTCCTTCCTATCAGATTATCGATTCCAACAGCTGAGACTCTCACTCCAACAAACGGCAAAGGAAAACGGGGAGAAAAAGTGGACTGTGAGAAGGCTTCTGCGCTTTCGGATGATGACTGAACCTCCGACTTTGGCCCCCTTTTATAGTAGTTTGCAGGTGCGTTTGGGCCAAGGAGAACCATCAATCTTCAACGTCGTCTATCAGAATGGATGGAGGAGAAAGGATGAATCCCTGAAATTACGGAAATTAACAGAAAAAGATCAGTCAACTTACGGTTTTCACTTGAATAATTGCGGCTTCAGCAATGTTTTCGCAATGCTGTCGCAATGCAGTTTTTTCATTCTTTTCCTTCGGTTTTCAACCCTTTTCTTTCCTATTGTGCATAAGTCCTAATTTAGCTACCTTCTTCTCATTCTCATATTTAAGCATAGGTTTAGGCTAAATGCTATAAAAAACACCTAAAAGTGTACATCTTCTTAAGCTAAATGGGTCCTAAATAAGTCACTTTCAGAGACTTAACACACCCCCAAACTTAAGGTTTTGCTTGTCCTCAAGCACACTAAGGACTTACCTAGGCTGCTGTTTCTTCTTCTTTAACCACTTACTAACTCCCTTATATTCTTGTCTATAGCAATGCTGTCCTGTGACACACTCCTTAGTTTAAAACTACCCTCTTATCTAGCTTCTTCTGACTTCGCCTGCCTAACACTCCTTCTGCTTTCATTAACTTCCTACAACTGATCTCTTTACTTTTGTCATATCATGCCACTATCCCTAAGGTTTCAAATTCTGCCTAGCTTTACCTCAGACTCAGTACATGCTTCTAGCTTTATTTTTAAAGTGTCTAGGATTCCTTAGAGTCATGCCAGTCTTAGTATTAACGGTGACAGTAGTACTTTTAGAGAACAACCTAAACCCTGGCATCACTACATTGGATAAACACTCATCTCCCTAAACAACCCTACAAGTTACAACTTTGTGCTTAGCTAATTGAGGATCAGAGTTCTTTTTAAATAAGACATCTAAGCCACAAAGTTATAACTCCTAGGTATACATTCTTCTTCCCTATTCTTTTCCCTTTTTCTTACTTAGGTGGAGCCTCCCCTTTGGTTGCCTTTTGATGCAACGCCACTTGTGGGTTACACACTTGGCACTGATTACTCAGCAACCTAAGAGAAACTCCCCCTTTATTCTTTTTTCATTTTTTTTTTTCAGTTCATCATTTTTTTTTTTGTAAAGGAGAAGAAGAATGCTTATGTTTCTAAGGGAGAGAGGAATGTTCCTAGGCCTAGGGTGGCCTACCCCAAACTTCAACTACTCATTGTCCCCAATGAGTGTCGGAGGTGGCACACCCCCAAACTTGTCCTAGAAGCATCTAGTCTAAGGTAAAACAAAGAGAATCTAAAGCCCTAGGCATAGACAGAACATTTGAAAAGGAAACATCACAGCAGCAGAAATTTAAAAATACAGACAGATGAAGGTCTTAAAGCTGTGCATGCTGAGCTATTTAGAGGTTAATTTAAACTATCAAAGGGTGTCCTATGACACTCATTCAGCATGCATTTAGATAAGCTATATATAGTAGTCATGATAGGAGCAAAAGAAAGAATTTAAACAGATCACAGCCTAGCTAAACAGACAGTCCAAAACATGCTTTTAGTAATAAAAATTGCGGGGACCGCAATTATTTCGCAATTAGATCAGGGCAGATATAACCATGATTAAGGCCCCTAAGCATGCTTTTTCCAGTCATCCCAGCTCTCTAAAAATGAAACTAAACTATCCTACCTATTCAGCTAACATCAGACTCTCCTAAGCAAAAGGAAAAACATAAAGCTAAACATCTAAAACAGATCAAAATTGAACCAAAAACAGCATAATTCACATGGTCCTATCAGAAAGCAGAAAATTGTATTTTTTTTCTAAGGGAACAGCAGTACTCCCTTTAGTGCACTTCAAACCAGCACTCAATTGTCGTCATCCTCATCAGATTGTCTCGGGCGTGGGGGCACCCATGGAGTTAGGAGATTGGTAGGGAAGTCAGGGAAGATGCACCCCAGCTGGTCTGCAACCTCCTTGTCCCTTGCCTGCGCATAAGTGGCCCATTGAGCCATTCTTCTCTGCATATCCATTAAGCAGGCCATGGATAGAGACTGTTCAGTAGCCAACCTATCCAATTCAAACTCCATATTCCCCTTTCTTCTCAGCCTCAGGTTCGCAGGCAGCTCCAAGTGGCCCGTGTAGGCCATCTGCTGCTCCAGGCGCTCGGTGGGGACTCCTGCAAGCAAACATAGCTTGGTTATGGTGTTAGGAAAAAACAGCGGTCCCTTACCTTTCTTGGCGCATTCAGCAATGGCCGCATTGATGACTTCTCCCACATTGATCGTGAGACCTCTCATTATTGCATACACCAGCAGCGACCGACTCTGGTTGATTGTAGTCTCGTGAGTCACAGGGGACAATCTCCTTCGCACGAACGAAAACCAAACAGCTGCCTTAGCCGTGAGGTTGGCACTCATGAGAGTGTGCCTCCCATTGCGTGACACGGTCCAGGAAGCTTCAGGCTGGCCAATGGTGCGAATGGCCTCTTCCAGCACTGCCTCAGTAGGCTCATCAACGATCCGTGCATAATCTGTATGTGTTTGGCCTTTGAGACCAAAGGCTTCGTTGATGGCCTTGGCTGAGAAATCCACTTCTACCCCTCTGACCACAGACAGGCCATCCTCAGGGCTGAGCACGTTGGCGTAGAAATCATACACCATGCGCGTGTAGGCTGGATTGGGCGGTCTGCAGAATTCCTCCCAGCCATGGTTGATCACCCCTGCGCGCAAGAACTGCGGCAGGTCAGCAGGTCGGTCGAGGAAGCCTTTCTCGTGCAGCAACTCCCTCTTCCTTAGCTCAGCACCCCTGGATTCAGCATCAGATGAGACATACCTCACTGACTGAGGTTCGTCTTCAGGGTAGAGTTTAGCCTTCCCCTTATCCGCTGGCTTGGCTGACTCGGCAGCCTCGACCTTGAGTCGTTTGAGTGAAGGCTCAGTGCTCTCTTTGTCTGTTGAAGGCACCCTCTTGGCCTTCTTCTTCTTCTTGAATCGCTTGGCCTTAACAGCCTTGGTTTTCTTCTTCTTCTTGATCTTAATGTTGATCTGCTGGAGGCATGCCCCCAACGTCTCCTCCATGGAATCGTCCTGCTGTGCAGGCTCGTCAGGGCTATCTTCCCTCGTAGGAGAGAAGACTTCGTCTTCCCCAGCATCTCCACTGCCCTGCGTGGACTCTTGATAATCCCCATATGGGAATTCAGGATCAGGCCGTGGAGAATTGTGCTCTGCTGATGGTGTCTGCGCAGAACTCAGTGGCGAAGATGGCAGTTCAGGACTCTGCGCTGCTGCAGGTGTCGGGTCAGAACTCTGAGGTGCTGGAGACAACTCGGAGCTCTGTGCAGGCGGTGACGACTCTGCGCTTGGCACTGGTTCAGATGGTGAAGGGCTGCGCACAGGTGATGCGGATGGCGACGAACCCTCTTTGGCTGACTCGTGGGATGCACGATCAGTTTCTTGACTCTCCACAGAGGGAGTCTTTGTTGTGCTTGGTTCGGCGGCCATCTCAACACTCCACCGGCGTTTCTTGGGCGTACCTGCTGGTTCAGAGGGTCCAGCAGGGATTTCAGTGACAACCCTCCACTTCCTCCTACGGATTGGAAGCTTGGGAAGAGGTCCGGTGCGAACGGCACCATCATCTGCAAGGGTGAGAAGTGCTTCCCTCGCAGCCGCTTCAGCTGCGTCATCAGCCTTCTTCTTGGCTGCGGATCTTTCAGCCCGTGTGAACACCATCGTCGAGTCTTGGAGATCTTGAGAGAAGAATCAAAGATGAAGAGAATCTCAGAGTTCTTGGAAATCAAAGAATGAGAGAATCGTATCGATCGAGCGCTTTCCAACGGATATAAAGGCAACGGAAAAATCCCAACGGCTCTTTTTTGCGAATCCAGCAATTCCAGCGCAATTCCAGGGATATTTTTTCATCAAAATCTCAAACTTTGCTCGTCCGTATCTTTTATTTGGCTCAACCGTTTCTTGATTTTAAAAGTTGGATTTACTCTCCTTGATCCCCTCTTTCGAATCCCTGCAAAAACAAATAAAACAAACATTAAATACGCAATTAAAATCACACCACAAAACATACAAACGATAATCGGAAAAACAGAAAAAATAAACTAAGGCATTGGCCTTGACTAAACGACCACAGTAACCACTCGTTCTCTCTCGTTTTTAACTTCATGCTTCACGCAAGAGGAAGGCCGAGAGAGTCTTCACATCTCCTTCCTCATAGTAGTGCTTCAACCTCGCACCATTCACCATAAATGGTTGGCCTTGCTGCAAATTCTTTATTTCTATGGCACCATGAACAAACACATTAGTAATCACAAATGGACCTGACCATCTAGACTTAAGTTTCCCTGGAAATAGTTTCAACCGTGAGTTAAACAACAATACAAGTTGACCCTTCTTAAAGTCCTTAACTCTAAGTCTACTATCGTGCCAAATCTTGGTTTTTTCCTTATACATCTTGGCATTTTCATAGGCCATGTGTCTAAGCTCATCAAGCTCATGCAATTGTAAAGACCTTAGTGTTCCTGCATCTTTTACACAAAAATTCAATTCCTTCATGGCCCAAAATGCTTTATTTTCTAACTCAAGTGGTAAATGACACGTCTTGCCATAAACTAGCCTATAAGGAGACATTCCCAGAGGTGTCTTATATGCTGTCCTATAAGCCCAAAGTGCATCCTCAAGCTTAAAGGACCAGTCTTTCCTATTAGGTTTGACTACTTTCTCTAGGATGGTCTTTATTTCTCTATTTGAAATTTCAGCCTGTCCATTTGAGTGTGGGTGATAGGGGGTGGCTACTCTATGTCTAATGTTATATTTAGCCAATACTTTCTCCATAGCCTTATTAATGAAATGTGACCCCTCATCACTAATGATAGCACGAGGAGTCCCAAATCTAGTGAAAATGTGCCTATGCAAGAAGTTAGTGACTGTTTTAGCATCATTATTAGGACATGCCTTGGCTTCTACCCACTTGGACACGTAGTCCACTGCCACTAATATGTAGAGGTTACCTGATGATGGAGGGAATGGTCCCATGAAGTCAATGCCCCATACATCAAAGAGCTCCAACTCTAAGATGTAGGTGAGGGGCATCTCATCCTTGCGACTGAGGTTACCTGTTCTTTGGCATTCATCACAGCTGTGGGCATAGTTGTGGGCATCCTTGAAGATTGTTGGCCAATAGTAGCCACTCTGAAATACCTTCGCAGCTGTTCGTTGACCACCAAAGTGTCCACCATAAGGAGATGAGTGACAGTGCTGCAGCACAGACTTCGCTTCAGCAGCTGAAACACATTTCCTTAGTAAGCCATCAGCACAGGTTGTGTAAAGTGTGGGGTCATCCCAGATGAATTTCCTTGCTTCATGAAGGAACCTCTTCTTCTCTTGTCCTCCCTTGAACACTGGTAATACCTGTGATGCACGGAAGTTAGCAATGTCAGCAAACCAAGGTTCCTCATCGTTATCACGATGAGTCAAAGCAAAGACATGTTCATCAATAAAAGCATCAGAAATTGCGGGGTCCGCAATTTTTTCGCAATTGTGCTGCAATCGAGACAGGTGATCTGCAACCACGTTTTCACATCCTTTCTTGTCCCGAATGTCCAAATCAAATTCCTGCAGCAATAACACCCACCTAATCAACCTAGGCTTGGCATCAGCCTTCCTCATAAGATATTTCAAGGCAGAATGGTCAGTGTAAACAATTGTCCTAGTGCCTACAATATAGTTTCTGAATTTTTCACAAGCAAACACTACAGCAAGCATCTCTTTCTCAGTAGTTGTATAATTACATTGAGCCTCATTCAAGGTCTTGCTAGCATAATATACAGGATGTGTTAGCTTGTTAATTTTCTGTCCTAACATGACCCCTACAGCATAGTCACTAGCATCACATAACATCTCGAATGGGAGATCCCAATCTGGCCCTACTATAACAGGTGCGGTGACTAGTGCTTTCTTAAGGGTGGTCCAAGCTGCTAAACAGTCTTTAGAGAAGATGAATGGCCTACCTAGCTCTAGTAGCTCACATAGAGGCTTGGCTATCTTAGAAAAGTCCTTGATGAACCTTCTGTAGAAGCCAGCATGCCCTAAGAAACTCCTAATGGCCTTGACATTCTGAGGCTCTACCAACTTCTCTATGACCTCTATTTTGGCCCTATCGACCTCCACTCCAGCCCTTGACACTCTATGACCTAAAACAATCCCTTCATCCACCATGAAGTGACACTTTTCCCAATTAAGGACTAAGTGAGTCTCTTCACATCTAGCCAGGACCTGTCCTAGGTTCTCTAGACAGTTTGTAAATGAGTCCCCAAAGACTGAGAAGTCATCCATGAATATTTCTATCATGGACTCATCCAACTCAGAGAAGATCGCCATCATGCACCTTTGGAAAGTTGCCGGTGCATTGCATAAGCCAAAAGGCATTCTGCGAAAGGCAAACGTTCCAAAAGGGCAAGTGAAGGTGGTCTTCTCTTGGTCCTTAGGGTCTATAGTAATCTGGTTATAGCCAGAATAGCCATCTAAGAAACAATAGTAGGCTCTACCAGCTATTCTGTCTAGCATCTGGTCAATGAACGGTATAGGGAAATGGTCTTTTTTAGTCTCTTTATTTAATTTTCTGTAATCCATACACACTCTCCACCCTGTGACAGTCCTTGTTGGAATCAGTTCGTTGTTCTCATTGACTACCACAGTTATCCCACCCTTTTTAGGTACACATTGGATGGGGCTCACCCATTGGCTACTAGCTATGGGGAAAATCACTCCTGCATCTAACCATTTTATTATTTCCTTCTTTACTACCTCTTTCATAGAGGGGTTTAGCCTACGCTGGTGATCTACCCTAGGTGTGTGCTCTTCCTCTAGTATAATTTTGTGCATGCAATAAGAAGGGCTAATGCCTCGAATATCAGCAATAGTCCACGCTATAGCCTTCCTATGTTGCTTAAGCAGTAAAATTAATTCACCCTCATGCTGTTCACTTAGTTTAGAAGAAATAATTACAGGCAGTGTATCATTATTTCCTAAATATGCATATTTGAGGTGAGTGGGTAGTGGTTTTAGTTCTAAAACAGGTGGATGCTCAATGGAGGGCTTCAAAGGATTTACAATTCTATCAGTTAAATCTAAATTCATACATACATGCTGTGGTTTATCTACAGGCATATCCATTATGTCAGATACATTTAAATCATCTACATCTAATCCTACATATTCATTAGCATGCTTGGTTAATAATACATGCTCTAATTGTTCTTCCATCAGTGAGTCAACAATATCCATGCTAGCACAGGATTCAAGGTCAGAGGGATACCTTAAGGCTTTATATACACTAAACTTCACCTCTTCATCGTGAACCCTCATAGTAAGCTCACCTTTTTGGACGTCTATAAGTGCCCTACCTGTGGCTAGAAATGGTCTGCCTAGCAGGATGGGGACCTCCTTGTCTGCTTCATAATCCAGGATAATGAAATCTGCAAGGAAAATAAATTTGTCAACCTTTACCAAAATATCCTCAATTTTACCTTCTGGATATGCAATGGATCTGTCTGCTAGTTGTAAGGTGACAGTGGTTGGACGTGCTTCTCCTATTCCCAACTGGCGGAATAGGGACAGGGGCATGAGATTTATGCTGGCCCCCAGGTCACAAAGCGCTCTGCCCACGTGCTTGCCTCCAAGTTCTACAGGTAAGGTGAAGGAACCAGGATCCTTCTCCTTCTTGGGCAGCTTGTTCTGGAGGATGGCACTGCACTCCTCGGTGAGGTTTACTGTTTCAAACTCACCAATTATTTTTTTGTTAGTAATAATGTCCTTCAAAAACTTTACATAAGAAGGCATCGACTGTAAAACCTCTACAAAAGGAATATTAACATGCACTTGCTTAAGAATTTCTAAGAATTTATTAAAATGAACTTCCTGTTCCTGCTTCTTCTTAAGCCTTCGAGGGTATGGAGGTGGTGGCACATATGCAGGCACGTCAGGACGCCTTAGGATAGGTGGAGGCCTTGGAATTTCTTCTATCTCCTCAATAATTGGCTCCAGCCTGGCTCCTGATGTGCTAGTTGGTGGTGGACCTTGGCTTGGCAGAGACTCCAGTGGAGCACTAGACTCAGTGTTCTCTACTCTCTTTGGTGTGTCCTTTGTGTTGCTCACCAAGGGTCTACCACTTCTAAGTTCAATTGCTTGAACTTGTTCTTTGCCATCTCTCCTTGGGACCTCGGTGTCAGCAGGGAGTCTACCTTGGGGCCTACTTTTGATTTCATTGGCTAGTTGCCCTATTTGATTTTCTAAGCTCCTAAGAGTAGCTTGTTGGCTTTGAAGAGTAGCATCATTCTTAGCTATGTATTCCTTGAGTAGGTTTTCTACAGAAGATCCTACAGATTGATTGTATGGTTTTTGGTACATTGACTGGTTATGTTGGGGAGTGAAACCAGGTGTTCCACTCGGCCTTGGTTGGTTAGGATTTTGGTTAGTGTTTTGTTGGCCACCCCATGACAGGTTTGGGTGGTTTCTCCAACCAGGGTTGTAAGTTTGTGAGTAGGGGTTATTCCTAGGCTGCTGCTGGCTTCCAACATAGCAGACTGAAGATGGATTCCCAGGGCAGTATTCATAAGGGTGCCCTTCCCCACAGAATCCACAGATAGGTGCCTCGCCTTGACTTGGTTGGGTGCCCATTGACATGGCTGTGGCGGTATTGGCACTGGTTTGGAGATTGGCCTGAGCCATTTGCTTAACTAGGTTGGTCAGGGCATTTATTTGGGTGCTCATTGCACTTAGAGCATCCTTGTCTTGAGCCGTAGTTGGCTCTACTGGATCGTCTGACCACCTACAATGAGATGTTGAGATCGTCTCCAAGATCTCATAAGCTTCGTTGTAACTCTTGGACAACATGGAACCACCAGCAGATGAATTTAGAACTTGTCTGGTGCTGGGGTTGCATCCTTTAAAGAAGACTTCTATTTGGATACACCATGGAATGCCATGGTGTGGACATTTAATGAGAAGGTCTTTGAATCTTGTCCAAGCTTCGTGAAGAGACTCATTATCAGCTTGTTTAAACTTGACTATGTCATCACGAAAGGTAGAATTCCTATCAGGTGGGAAGTATTTGACTAGGAATTTTTCTGCTAAATCTGTCCAATTGCGGACAGATCCAGAGGGTAATGAGTTCAACCATGTTTTGGCTTTGTCCCTCAAGGAGTAAGGGAACAAGTATAGCCTTAAAGCTTCTTGGGACACTCCAGGGATGATAAAGGTATCGCTAACTCCTAAGAAGTTCCTAAGATGGTTGTGGGGGTCCTCATTTTCTATTCCAAAGAATTGTCCCACAGTGGACAACATTTGGAACATCACTGGCTTTAACTCGAATGAGTGGGCAGTGATTTCAGGACGGATTATGCTGGGGTTCAGCTCCCCAGGCATAGGTACTAGATATGAAAGTATGGCACTATTCTTGTCATTCGCTATTTCGATGGGGTTGCGAATGACAGGTGCCGGATTGGGAACTATATCGTCCATTTCTTCGATTTCAGGTATGATTCGAGGTATAGGAGGTTGTTTAAAGAGTCGTTTCTTCGCTTTGTTTCTAGCTCGAAGTGATCTTTCAGGTTCAGGATCGAACTCTAAATTACTACGTGAACGCTCACTCATAAACTACCCTAATAGTACCTGCAAAAGAAATGAAACAGATTAGTTTCACTCAATAATAAACTTGGTGTTTCAAACTTAACAAACTTCGTTTTTACTTAAAATAAGTCCCCGGCAGCGGCGCCAAAAACTTGTTGCGTGCTCAATGTGTTAATAAAAATGAGAAATAAGAGAGAGAGAGAGCACTCAGAACATGCAAGCATACATGATCTTATAGCAAGTAGTAAGTATATTTCATTCGTTTTCCCACAGAGACTTGTTTTAAGCTATTCGCGAAGTGTTTTGTTAAGGAAGAAGGGGTGGATTTGATGGGGTAAAATTGGTTTTTAATTATCTAACTTTTGCTGAATGTGTAAAGGAATGCAACATAAACAAATGGAAGTTGAAATTAGACTCAACGGACAAGAGATGAAATTAATAAATGAGGAAGAAAACAGCTAAACAGAATGGTAACTTAGCAGAATTGCGGACACCGCAATGTTTCCGCAATTAAACAGCAGCGAAAGTGTGTAAATGGGTGAAGCACTGGACCTACTCTCTATGCATCAAACTCACTCTATCTCATGTATCGTCCGATTCCATGCATTAGACTCTTAAGTTTACTCGACTCAAAGTAAGGACTTAATCATCTTGTTAAAACAGAAGTGTTTAGTTTGTACTAGGGAAACGCCTATTCCTAGGCCGTTTCCTGGTTACCATGAAAGGCTAGCATGATTATACGACTCTGAACTCTTACTCCTTCCAGAGGTTAGGAGTTCTTTGGACAAAATGGATGGCCAATCGAAATTGCCCGTGGGATGAAGCTCACATACAACCAATGCTTCGAAAGCTATCCTACATGCTTGGTTCACGTTTTTTTTAGCCTATAGTTCTGTCATTAGCATGCCCCTAAGTGACTTAGCTACTCATAGATATATAGAGAACAGAAATGTAAGAGGAAACAGACATGCTTAGCAGGAAAATGTGATTAAAACAGCAAGACAAAACCGTAGCAGCAGAAGGTGGAAACTGTGAAATGCAGAATTGTACTTTGATTACTTTGACTGTTTGAACAAACAAAGGAAACTTAAAGGCAATAATTCAAAGACAGACAACAACGAAATGCAGTAGATTAAGTACTAAACGAGAAACAACAACTGATCAAAGCTGGAAATTAGAAGAAGAACGACAGAAAACAGTAAAATGGTGCTTGAAGCTTCGTTGCAGTCGCCTCGAATGAAGGGGATGAAAGGTCAGCCTTGCTTGGATGAATCCAATCGAGAGAGAAGAAGAATCTCCTCTCCTTCCTATCAGATTATCGATTCCAACAGCTGAGACTCTCACTCCAACAAACGGCAAAGGAAAACGGGGAGAAAAAGTGGACTGTGAGAAGGCTTCTGCGCTTTCGGATGATGACTGAACCTCCGACTTTGGCCCCCTTTTATAGTAGTTTGCAGGTGCGTTTGGGCCAAGGAGAACCATCAATCTTCAACGTCGTCTATCAGAATGGATGGAGGAGAAAGGATGAATCCCTGAAATTACGGAAATTAACAGAAAAAGATCAGTCAACTTACGGTTTTCACTTGAATAATTGCGGCTTCAGCAATGTTTTCGCAATGCTGTCGCAATGCAGTTTTTTCATTCTTTTCCTTCGGTTTTCAACCCTTTTCTTTCCTATTATGCATAAGTCCTAATTTAGCTACCTTCTTCTCATTCTCATATTTAAGCATAGGTTTAGGCTAAATGCTATAAAAAACACCTAAAAGTGTACATCTTCTTAAGCTAAATGGGTCCTAAATAAGTCACTTTCAGAGACTTAACACTTACCCGCAGACATAGGGTTCGATTTAACCAACAAGAATTTAAATGGACCTGGTTTTGCCAGACTTCGACCAGCTACCGGGACTTACCCGCAGACATAGGGTTCGATTTACCCAACAGAAATTTAAACGGACCTAGTTTTACCAGGCTTCGACCAGCTACCGGGACTTACCCGCAGACATAGGGTTCGATTTAACCAACCGAAATTTAAACGGACCTGGTTTTGCCATGCTTCGACCAGCTACCGGGACTTACCCGCAGACATAGGGTTCAATTTAACCAACAGGAATTTAAACGGACCTGGTTTCGACACGCTTCGACCAGCTAACGGGACTTACCCGCAGTCATAGGGTTCGATTTAACCAACAAAAATATAAACGGACCTGGTTCTGCCAGGCTTCGACCAGCTACCGGGACTAACTCGCAGATATAGGGTTCGATTTAACCAACAAAAATTTAAACAGACCTGGTTTTGCCAGGCTTCGACCAGCTACCGGGACTTACCCGCAGACATAGGGTTCGATTTAACCAACATAAATTTAAACGGACCTAGTTTTGTCAGGCTTCGACCAGCTACCGGGACTTACCCGCAGACATAGGGTTCGATTTAACCAACAGAAATTTAAACGGACCTGGTTTTGCCTGGCTTCGACCAACTACCAGGACTTACATATAGACATAGGGTTCGATTTCACCAACAGAAATTTAAACGGACCTGGTTTTACCAGGCTTCGACCAGCTACTGGGACTTACCTGCAGACATAGGGTTCGATTTAACCAACAGGAATTTAAACGGACCTGGTTTTGCCAGGCTTCGACCAGCTACCGGGACTTACCCGCAGACATAGGGTTCGATTTAACCAACAGGAATTTAAACGGACCTGGTTTCGACAAGCTTCGACCAGCTACCGGGATTTACCCGCAGTCATAGGGTTCGATTTAACCAACAGAAATTTAAACGGACCTTGTTTTGCCAGGCTTCGACCAGCTACCGGGACTTACCCGCAGACATAGGGTTTGATTTAACGAACAAAAATTTAAACGAACCTGGTTTTGCCAGGCTTCGACCAGCTACTGGGACTTACCCGTAGACATAGAGTTCGATTTAACCAACAGAAATTTAAACGGACCTGGTTTTGCCATGCTTCGACCAGCTACCGGGACTTAACCGTAGACATAGGGTTTGATTTAACCAACAGGAATTTAAACGGCCTTTGTTTTGCCAGGCTTCGACCAGCTATCGGGACTTACCCACAGACATAGGGTTCGATTTAACCAACAGAAATTTAAACTGACCTAGTTTTGCCAGGCTTCGATAAATCTGGACTTACCCGCAGACATAGTGTTCGATTTAACCAACAAGAATTTAAACGAACCTGGTTTTGCCAGGCTTCGACCAGCTACCGGGACTTACCCGCAGACATAAGGTTTGATTTAACCAACAGAAATTTAAACGGACCTAGTTTTACCAAGCTTCGACCAGCTACCGGGACTTACCCGCAGACATAGGGTTCGATTTAACCAACCGAAATTTAAACGGACCTGGTTTTGCCATGCTTCGACCAGCTATCGGGACTTACCCACAGACATAGGGTTCGATTTATTCAACATAAATTTAATCTGACCTGGTTTTGCCAGGCTTCGACAAACCGGGACTTACCCGCAGACATAGGGTTCGATTTAACCAACAAGAATTTAAATGGACCTGGTTTGGCCAGGCTTCGACCAGCTAACGGGACTTACCCGCAGTCATAGGGTTCGATTTAACCAACAAAAATATAAACGGACCTGGTTCTGCCAGGCTTCGACCAGCTACCGGGACTAACCCGCAGATATAGGGTTCGATTTAACCAACAAAAATTTAAACAGATCTGGTTTTGCCAGGCTTCGACCAGCTACCGGGACTTACCCGCAGACATAGGGTTCGATTTAACCAACATAAATTTAAACGGACCTGGTTTTGTCAGGCTTCGACCAGCTACCGGGACTTACCCGCAGACATAGGGTTCGATTTAACCAACAGAAATTTAAACGGACCTGGTTTTGCCAGGCTTCGACCAACTAGCAGGACTTACATATAGACATAGGGTTCGATTTCACCAACAGAAATTTAAACGGACCTGGTTTTACCAGGCTTCGACCAGCTACTGGGACTTACCTGCAGACATAGGGTTCGATTTAACCAACAGGAATTTAAACGGACCTGGTTTTGCCAGGCTTCGACCAGCTACCGGGACTTACCCGCAGACATAGGGTTCGATTTAACCAACAGGAATTTAAACGGACCTGGTTTCGACAAGCTTCGACCAGCTACCGGGATTTACCCGCAGTCATAGGGTTCGATTTAACCAACAGAAATTTAAACGGACCTTGTTTTGCCAGGCTTCGACCAGCTACTGGGACTTACCCGCAGACATAGGGTTTGATTTAACGAACAAAAATTTAAACGAACCTGGTTTTGCCAGGCTTCGACCAGCTACTGGGACTTACCCGTAGACATAGAGTTCGATTTAACCAACAGGAATTTAAACGGCCTTTGTTTTGCCAGGCTTCGACCAGCTATCGGGACTTAGCCACAGACATAGGGTTCGATTTAACCAACAGAAATTTAAACTGACCTAGTTTTGCCAGGCTTCGATAAACCGGGACTTACCCGCAGACATAGTGTTCGATTTAACCAACAAGAATTTAAACGAACCTGGTTTTGCCAGGCTTCGACCAGCTACCGGGACTTACCCGCAGACATAAGGTTTGATTTAACCAACAGAAATTTAAACGGACCTAGTTTTACCAAGCTTCGACCAGCTACCGGGACTTACCCGCAGACATAGGGTTCGATTTAACCAACCGAAATTTAAACGGACCTGGTTTTGCCATGCTTCGACCAGCTATCGGGACTTACCCACAGACATAGGGTTCGATTTAACCAACATAAATTTAATCTGACCTGGTTTTGCCAGGCTTCGACAAACCGGGACTTACCCGCAGACATAGGGTTCGATTTAACCAACAAGAATTTAAATGGACCTGGTTTTGCCATGCTTCGACCAGCTACCGGGACTTACCCGCAGACATAGGGTTCAATTTAACCAACAGGAATTTAAACGGACCTGGTTTCGACACGCTTCGACCAGCTAACGGGACTTACCCGCAGTCTTAGGGTTCGATTTAACCAACAAAAATATAAACGGACCTGGTTCTGCCAGGCTTCGACCAGCTACCGGGACTAACCCGCAGATATAGGGTTCGATTTAACCAACAAAAATTTAAACAGACCTGGTTTTGCCAGGCTTCAACCAGCTACCGGGACTTACCCGCAGACATAGGGTTCGATTTAACCAACCGAAATTTAAACGGACCTGGTTTTGCCATGCTTCGACAAGCTACCGGGACTTACCCGCAGACATAGGGTTCAATTTAACCAACAGGAATTTAAACGGACCTGGTTTCGACACGCTTCGACCAGCTAACGGGACTTACCCGCAGTCATAGGGTTCGATTTAACCAACAAAAATATAAACGGACCTGGTTCTGCCAGGCTTCGACCAGCTACCGGTACTAACCCGCAGATATAGGGTTCGATTTAACCAACAAAAATTTAAACAGACCTGGTTTTGCCAGGCTTCGACCAGCTACCGGGACTTACCCGCAGACATAGGGTTCGATTTAACCAACATAAATTTAAACGGACCTGGTTTTGTCAGGCTTCGACCAGCTACCGGGACTTACCCGCAGACATAGGGTTCGATTTAACCAACAGAAATTTAAACGGACCTGGTTTTGCCAGGCTTCGACCAACTACCAGGACTTACATATAGACATAGGGTTCGATTTCACCAACAGAAATTTAAACGGACCTGGTTTTACCAGGCTTCGACCAGCTACTGGGACTTACCTGCAGACATAGGGTTCGATTTAACCAACAGGAATTTAAACGGACCTGGTTTTGCCAGGCTTCGACCAGCTACCGGGACTTACCCGCAGACATAGTGTTCGATTTAACCAACAGGAATTTAAACGGACCTGGTTTCGACAAGCTTCGACCTGCTACCGGGATTTACCCGCAGTCATAGGGTTCGATTTAACCAACAGAAATTTAAACGGACCTGGTTTTGCCAGGCTTCGACCAGCTACTGGGACTTACCCGCAGACATAGGGTTTGATTTAACGAACAAAAATTTAAACGAACCTGGTTTTGCCAGGCTTCGACCAGCTACTGGGACTTACCCGTAGACATAGAGTTCGATTTAACCAACAGGAATTTAAACGGCCTTTGTTTTGCCAGGCTTCGACCAGCTATCGGGACTTACCCACAGACATAGGGTTCGATTTAACCAACAGAAATTTAAACTGACCTGGTTTTGCCAGGCTTCGATAAACCGGGACTTACCCGCAGACATAGTGTTCGATTTAACCAACAAGAATTTAAACGAACCTGGTTTTGCCAGGCTTCGATCAGCTACCGGGACTTACCCTCAGACATAAGGTTTGATTTAACCAACAGAAATTTAAACGGACCTAGTTTTACCAAGCTTCGACCAGCTACCGGGACTTACCCGCAGACATAGGGTTCGATTTAACCAACCGAAATTTAAACGGACCTGGTTTTGCCATGCTTCGACCAGCTATCGGGACTTACCCACAGACATAGGGTTCGATTTAACCAACATAAATTTAATCTCACCTGGTTTTGCCAGGCTTCGACAAACCGGGACTTACCCGCAGACATAGGGTTCGATTTAACCAACAAGAATTTAAATGGACCTGGTTTTGCCATGCTTCGACCAGCAACCGGGACTTACCCGCAGACATAGGGTTCAATTTAACCAACAGGAATTTAAACGGACCTGGTTTCGACACGCTTCGACCAGCTAACGGGACTTACCCGCAGTCTTAGGGTTCGATTTAACCAACAAAAATATAAACGGACCTGGTTCTGCCAGGCTTCGACCAGCTACCGGGACTAACCCGCAGATATAGGGTTCGATTTAACCAACAAAAATTTAAACAGACCTGGTTTTGCCAGGCTTCGACCAGCTACCGGGACTTACCCGCAGACATAGGGTTCGATTTAACCAACCGAAATTTAAACGGACCTGGTTTTGCCATGCTTCGACAAGCTACCAGGACTTACCCGCAGACATAGGGTTCAATTTAACCAACAGGAATTTAAACGGACCTGGTTTCGACACGCTTCGACCAGCTAACGGGACTTACCCGCAGTCATAGGGTTCGATTTAACCAACAAAAATATAAACGGACCTGGTTCTGCCAAGCTTCGACCAGCTACCGGGACTAACCCGCAGATATAGGGTTCGATTTAACCAACAAAAATTTAAACAGACCTGGTTTTGCCAGGCTTCGACCAGCTACCGGGACTTACCCGCAGACATAGGGTTCGATTTAACCAACATAAATTTAAACGGACCTGGTTTTGTCAGGCTTCGACCAGCTACCGGGACTTACCCGCAGACATAGGGTTCGATTTAACCAACAGAAATTTAAACGGACCTGGTTTTGCCAGGCTTCGACCAACTACCAGGACTTACATATAGACATAGGGTTCGATTTCACCAACAGAAATTTAAACGGACCTGGTTTTACCAGGCTTCGACCAGCTACTAGGACTTACCTGCAGACATAGGGTTCGATTTAACCAACAGGAATTTAAACGGACCTGGTTTTGCCAGGCTTCGACCAGCTACCGGGACTTACCCGCAGACATAGGGTTCGATTTAACCAACAGGAATTTAAACGGACCTGGTTTCGACAAGCTTCGACCAGCTACCGGGATTTACCCGCAGTCATAGGGTTCGATTTAACCAACAGAAATTTAAACGGACCTGGTTTTGCCAGGCTTCGACCAGCTACCGGGACTTACCCGCAGACATAGGGTTCGATTTAACCAACCGAAATTTAAACGGACCTGGTTTTGCCATGCTTCGACCAGCTACCGGGACTTACCCGCAGACATAGGGTTCAATTTAACCAACAGGAATTTAAACGGACCTGGTTTTGCCATGCTTCGACCAGCTACCGGGACTTACCCGCAGACATAGGGTTCAATTTAACCAACAGGAATTTAAACGGACCTGGTTTCGACACGCTTCGACCAGCTAACGGGACTTACCCGCAGTCATAGGGTTCGGTTTAACCAACAAAAATATAAACGGACCTGGTTCTGCCAGGCTTCGACCAGCTACCGGGACTAACCCGCAGATATAGGGTTCGATTTAACCAACAAAAATTTAAACAGACCTGGTTTTGCCAGGCTTCGACCAGCTACCGGGACTTACCCGCAGACATAGGGTTCGATTTAACCAACCGAAATTTAAACGGACCTGGTTTTGCCATGCTTCGACCAGCTACCGGGACTTACCCGCAGACATAGGGTTCAATTTAACCAACAGGAATTTAAACGGACCTGGTTTCGACACGCTTCGACAAGCTAACGGGACTTACCCGCAGTCATAGGGTTCGATTTAACCAACAAAAATATAAACGGACCTGGTTCTGCCAGGCTTCGACCAGCTACCGGGACTAACCCGCAGATATAGGGTTCGATTTAACCAACAAAAATTTAAACAGACCTGGTTTTGCCAGGCTTCGACCAGCTACCGGGACTTACCCGCAGACATAGGGTTCGATTTAACCAACATAAATTTAAACGGACCTAGTTTTGTCAGGCTTCGACCAGCTACCGGGACTTACCCGCAGACATAGGGTTCGATTTAACCAACAGAAATTTAAACGGACCTGGTTTTGCCAGGCTTCGACCAACTACCAGGACTTACATATAGACATAGGGTTCGATTTCACCAACAGAAATTTAAACGGACCTGGTTTTACCAGGCTTCGACCAGCTACTGGGACTTACCTGCAGACATAGGGTTCGATTTAACCAACAGGAATTTAAACGGACCTGGTTTTGCCAGGCTTCGACCAGCTACCGGGACTTACCCGCAGACATAGTGTTCGATTTAACCAACAGGAATTTAAACGGACCTGGTTTCGACAAGCTTCGACTAGCTACCGGGATTTACCCGCAGTCATAGGGTTCGATTTAACCAACAGAAATTTAAACGGACCTGGTTTTGCCAGGCTTCGACCAGCTACTGGGACTTACCCGCAGACATAGGGTTTGATTTAACGAACAAAAATTTAAACGAACCTGGTTTTGCCAGGCTTCGACCAGCTACTGGGACTTACCCGTAGACATAGAGTTCGATTTAACCAACAGGAATTTAAACGACCTTTGTTTTGCCAGGCTTCGACCAGCTATCGGGACTTACCCACAGACATAGGGTTCGATTTAACCAACAGAAATTTAAACTGACCTGGTTTTGCCAGGCTTCGATAAACCGGGACTTACCCGCAGACATAGTGTTCGATTTAACCAACAAGAATTTAAACGAACCTGGTTTTGCCAGGCTTCGATCAGCTACCGGGACTTACCCGCAGACATAAGGTTTGATTTAACCAACAGAAATTTAAACGGACCTAGTTTTACCAAGCTTCGACCAGCTACCGGGACTTACCCGCAGACATAGGTTTCGATTTAACCAACCGAAATTTAAACGGACCTGGTTTTGCCATGCTTCGACCAGCTACCGGGACTTACCCGCAGACATAGGGTTCGATTTAACCAACAGGAATTTAAACGGACCTGGTTTCGACACGCTTCGACCAGCTAACGGGACTTACCCGCAGTCATAGGATTCGATTTAACCAACAAAAATTTAAACGGACCTGGTTCTGCCAGGCTTCGACCAGCTACCGGGACTAACCCGCAGATAAAGAGTTCGATTTAACCAACAAAAATTTAAACAGACTTGGTTTTGCCAGGCTTCGACCAGCTACCAGGACTTATCCGCAGACATAGGGTTCGATTTAACCAACATAAATTTAAACGGACCTGGTTTTGTCAGGCTTCGACCAGCTACCAGGACTTACCCGCAGACATAGGGTTCGATTTAACCAACAGAAATTCAAACGGACCTGGTTTTGCCAGGCTTCGACCAACTACCAAGACTTACCCATAGACATAGGGTTCGATTTCACCAACAGAAATTTAAACGGACCTGGTTTTGCCAGGCTTCGACCAGCTACTGGGACTTACCCGCAGACACAGGGTTCAATTTAACCAACAAGAATTTAAACGAACCTTGTTTTGCCAGGCTTCGACCAGCTACCGGGACTGACCCGCAGACATGGGGTTCGATTTAACCAACAGAAATTTAAACGAACCTGGTTTTGCCAGGCTTCGACCAGCTACCGGGACTTACCCGCAGACATAGGGTTCGATTTAACCAACATAAATTTAAACGGACCTGGTTTTGTCAGGCTTCGACCAGCTACCGGGACTTACCCGCTGACATAGGGTTCGATTTAACCAACAAAAATTTAAACGGACCTGGTTTTGCTAGGCTTCGACCAGCTACCGGGACTTACCAGCAGACATAGGGTTCGATTTAACCAACATAAATTTAAACGGACCTGGTTTTGCCAGGCTTCGACCAGCTACCGGGACTTACCCGCAGACATAGGGTTCGATTTAACCAATAGAAATTTAAACGGACCTTAGTTTGCCAGGCTTCGACCAACTACCAGGACTTACCCGCGGACATAGGGTTCGATTTAACCAACAGAAATTTAAACGCACCTGGTTTTGCCAGGCTTCGACCAGCTACCGGGACTTACCCGCAGACATAAGGTTCGATTTAACCAACAAGAATTTAAACGGACCTTGTTTTGCCAGGCTTCGACTAGGTACCGGGACTTACCCGCAGACATGGGGTTCGATTTAACCAACAGAAATTTAAACGGACCTGGTTTTCCCAGGCTTCCACCAACTACCGGGACTTACCCGCAGACATAGGGTTCGATTTAACCAACAAAAATGTAAACGGACCTGGTTTTGCCAGGCTTCGACCAACTACCAAGACTTACCCGCAGACATAGGGTTCGATTTAACCAACAGAAATTTAAACGGACCTGCTTTTCCCTGGCTTCGACCAGCTACCGTGACTTACCCGCAGACATAGGGTTCAATTTATCCAACAATAATTTAAACGGACCTTGTTTTGCTAGGCTTCGACCAGCTACCGGGACTTACCCGCAGACATAGGGTTCGATTTAACCAACAAAAATTTAAACGGACCTTGTTTTGCCAGGCTTCGACCAGGTACCGGGACTTACCCGCAGACATGGGGTTCGATTTAACCAACAGAAATTTAAACGGACCTGGTTTTCCCAGGCTTCCACCAGCTACCAGGACTTACCCGCAGACATAGGGTTCGATTTAACCAACAAAAATTTAAACGGACCTGGTTTTGCCAGGCTTCGACCAACTACCAAGACTTACCCGCAGACATAGGGTTCGATTTAACCAACAGGAATTTAAACGGACCTGGTTTCGACCAGCTACCGGGACTTACCCGCAGTCATAGGGTTCGATTTAACCAACAAAAATTTAAACGGACCTGGTTTTGCCAGGCTTTGACCAGCTACCCGGACTTACCCGCTGACAAAGGGTTCGATTTAACCAACAAAAATTTAAACGGACCTGGTTTTGCCAGTCTTCGACCAGCTACCGGGACTTACTCGCAGACATATGGTTCGATTTAACCAACATAAATTTAAACGGACCTGGTTTTGCCAGGCTTCGACCAGCTACCGGGACTTACCCATAGACATAGGGTTCGATTTAACCTACATGAATTTAAACGACCTTGGTTTTGCCAGGCTTCGACCAGCTACCGGGACTTACCCACAGACATAGGGTTCGATTTAACCAACATAAATTTAAACTGACCTGGTTTTGCCAGGCTTCGACAAACCGGGACTTACCCGCAGACATAGGGTTCGAATTAACCAACAAGAATTTAAACGGACCTGGTTTTGCTAGGCTTCGACCAGCTACCGGGACTTATCCGCAGACATAGGGTTCGATTTAACCAACATAAATTTAAACGGACCTAGTTTTGCCAGGCTTCGACCAGCTACCGGGACTTACCCGCAGACATAGGGTTCGATTTAACCAACAGAAATTTAAACGGACCTTGTTTTGCCAGGCTTCGACCAACTACCAGGACTTACCCGCATACATAGGGTTCGATTTAACCAACAGAAATTTAAACGCACCTGGTTTTGCCAGGCTTCGACAAACCGGGACTTACCCGCAGACATAGGGTTCGAATTAACCAACAAGAATTTAAACGGACCTGGTTTTGCTAGGCTTCGACCAGCTACCGGGACTTATCCGCAGACATAGGGTTCGATTTAACCAACATAAATTTAAACGGACCTAGTTTTGCCAGGCTTCGACCAGCTACCGGGACTTACCCGCAGACATAGGGTTCGATTTAACCAACAGAAATTTAAACGGACCTTGTTTTGCCAGGCTTCGACCAACTACCAGGACTTACCCGCATACATAGGGTTCGATTTAACCAACAGAAATTTAAACGCACCTGGTTTTGCCAGGCTTCGACCAGCTACCGGGACTTACCCGCAGACATAGGGTTCGATTTAACCAACAAGAATTTAAACGGACCTTGTTTTGCCAGGCTTCGACCAGGTACCGGGACTTACCCGCAGACATGGGGTTCGATTTAACCAACAGAAATTTAAACGGACCTGGTTTTCTCAGGCTTCCACCAGCTACCGGGACTTACCCGCAGACATAGGGTTCGATTTAACCAACAAAAATTTAAACGGACCTGGTTTTGCCAGGCTTCGACCAACTACCAAGACTTACCCGCAGACATAGGGTTCGATTTAACCAACAGAAATTTAAACGGACCTGCTTTTCCCTGGCTTCGACCAGCTACCGTGACTTACCCGCAGACATAGGGTTCAATTTAACCAACAATAATTTAAACGGACCTTGTTTTGCCAGGCTTCGACCAGCTACCGGGACTTACCCGCAGACATAGGGTTCGATTTAACAAACAAGAATTTAAACGGACCTGGTTTCGACAAGCTTCGACCAGCTACCGGGACTTACCCGCAGTCATAGGGTTCGATTTAACCAACAGAAATTTAAACGGACCTGGTTTTGCCAGGCTTTGACCAGCTACCCGGACTTACCCGCAGACAAAGGGTTCGATTTAA
The DNA here is from genome assembly GCA_028017165.1 of Herpetospermum pedunculosum. NCBI lineage: Eukaryota > Viridiplantae > Streptophyta > Magnoliopsida > Cucurbitales > Cucurbitaceae > Herpetospermum > Herpetospermum pedunculosum. The sequence continues at coordinate 7,418,937 of CM051525.1, read as the reverse complement.
CCAACAAAAATTTAAACGGACCTGGTTTTGCCAGTCTTCGACCAGCTACCGGGACTTACTCGCAGACATAGGGTTCGATTTAACCAACATAAATTTAAACGGACCTGGTTTTACCAGGCTTCGACCAGCTACCGGGACTTACCCATAGACATAGGGTTCGATTTAACCTACATGAATTTAAACGATCTTGGTTTTTCCAGGCTTCGACCAGCTACCGGGACTTACCCACAGACATAGGGTTCGATTTAACCAACATAAATTTAAACTGACCTGGTTTTGCCAGGCTTCGACAAACCGGGACTTACCCGCAGACATAGGGTTCGAATTAACCAACAAGAATTTAAACGAACCTGGTTTTGCTAGGCTTCGACTAGCTACTAGGACTTACACGTAGACATAGGGTTCGATTTAACCAACAGGAATTTAAACGGACCTGGTTTTGCCAGGCTTCGACCGGCTACCAGGACTTACCTGCAGACATAGGGTTCGATTTAACCAACAAGAATTTAAACGGACCTGGTTTTGCCAGGCTTCGACCAGCTACCGGGACTTACCCGCAGACATAGGGTTCGATTTAACCAACAGAAATTTAAACGGACCTGGTTTTGCCAGGCTTCGACCAACTACCAGGACTTACCCGCAGACATAGGGTTCGATTTAACCAACAGAAATTTAAACGCACCTGGTTTTGCCAGGCTTCGACCAGCTACCGGGACTTACCCGCAGACATAGGGTTCGATTTAACCAACAAGAATTTAAACGGACCTTGTTTTGCCAGGCTTCGACCAGGTGCCAGGACTTACCCGCAGACATGGGGTTCGATTTAACCAACAGAAATTTAAACGGACCTGGTTTTCCTAGGCTTCCACCAGCTACCGTGACTTACCCGCAGACATAGGGTTCGATTTAACCAACAAAAATTTAAACGGACCTGGTTTTGCCAGGCTTCGACCAACTACCAAGACTTACCCGCAGACATAGGGTTCGATTTAACCAACAAAAATTTAAACGGGCCTGGTTTTGCCAGGCTTCGACCAGCTACCGGGACTTACCCGCAGACAAAGGGTTCGATTTAACCAACAGAAATAAGTTACTATTGCTTTATAACGTTGTTTACTGTTTTAAAGACTGACTATTTCAAAACGATGACCTAGGTAACTTGACCTTAATCCTGAGCTAACTATGAACTCATGTTTATTCAATAAGCCTTCCATTTCAGGGGTAAGACCGGATAAATAGCTGGGGACATAGGGTGCAAGATGAAATTCACTCCTACCCGTCTCTAGGGATAGTAGATAGGCTGTTCCCATGTAAAAACAATAAATGGGCGGTTTTTGAATTGCATATTAATCTACTAAATTTAAATAACAATTAAAGATAAGGATTAAAGAATTAAAGAACTAAACAAGAGATTACCTTGCTAATTCAGAGATTGTTGGGACGTAATGGATTTTGCTCATCGATTACTCCAATAAAAATACAATTTCTTAATTTAAAAGCCTAATCAACTTAACTGGAACAACCATGAAAAGTCTCTAAGGTCCTCTCATGCAATTAATCCGACAGAGCATCGTAATTAACTCTAAACTGGCCAATTAGCTGGGCACGATAGCGTTTCATGCTAACTAGCTAACAGCTCTAAGCACATGGATTGATTAGAATGTTAATTAAATTGATCAGATTCATTTAAACATTTTTTATATTCCTAAGGTCTGTTATACGCACCATGTTAACTATGAAAAACCAGAATATTAACACTAGTCATAACCTGACCCATTTTGCTACTATAAGCAATTTATGACAATTACGGATCACAAATTACAAACATGGCATACATGAACAATTCATATTTAATTGATTAAGCAGTCACATTGACCAATATTAAATGCACATGAAATAAACAAAGAATAGAAAACAATTAATCAAAAAATTAGATTGCAAAGATGACTTCTTCGTGGGAGATTACTTCTTCCTAGATCAATCAAGAACTGCCACGTGTTGTCTTCAAGGATCAAACTTTGGCTCAAAGAATAAGATAATAAACCTTCCACCACCAGACCAAGCTTCCAAGTTTGAACATTAAATCATTTTTATCTTCATAGTATCATCTGCGGCTCGGTTTGTTAATATTATACTCTAAAACTCCTCTTTTGAGTTCTTATTTAAAATAAGTGTCTCGTTCACCTCTGAATGCTCGATTCCTGCAAAACATATGATTAAACACATTAATTTGAATCAACTAACAAGAATTAAAAGGTATAAAATAGCACTTTTGAAGTTCTATCAATTTTAATTACCCATTGTTTTTTGGCGTTGGATTCACGAATTTCGGTGTTTTTTGAACGTTGTCCTGCAGGGTATCGTCATTAACTTTGGGTGAATTCTCATTCGTAACATACAACCTTAATCCATTACATTAAAGCCTTAAATTAATAATGTATACATCTTAATCTTGATGAAATATAAATTCAACATTGATGAATTAAAATTCAATCTTGATGAATTATAAATTCATTTGTTTTTTTGTCAAATTACTAAAGTTGCAATTCACATGGTAGAAAACTAGTATGTTAGAATATTAGTATTAAAATCCTTATTGCTTCATTTATTATGAAAAAATATTGAATTATTTATGTATATTAGGAGGAGAGTAATATGCTTCCAATATTGTCGGAATCTTCGTTTCTTAAGCTATTATTCCAGCATTAAAATCATGCCTATCCATGGAATATGATAATATAATAGATTCACCATATTTCGGATTTTCAAGAATGATTACAATTAAATTAAATAAAAGACCCATGAAAAAGTCTTTCTTCCATCCACTTATGTAGCAAAAAAAAGTTTCTATACCACTTCTTCCATATACAGAGAGAGAGTATGAATCTAACTTTGCACTCAATGATCTAAATTTAACCAATAACAACGGTATAAGTTTGCTTTCAAATTTCTTCCCACAATCATCCATTGAGAAATCGTCTTTGAAAAGAAAAACACTCTAAAAGGTGCCAAATAGAGCCAATTGTTTAAGGCGAGAAAAAAATGGCAAAGAAGATGTTAGCAATGTTTCTAATGTGCATTGTGGTCGTGGCCGCACAACAAGTCACCCACACCCCCACCAAAGTCGAGTTAGAGGCCATGCTAGCGAGATTGAAACAAATAACCAAGTTGGCACCCGAATTACAGTCATGCTCTGATACTTGTATGAAGGAATGCATGGGCAAAGGCAATAGCAAGAAATCGTGTGATTCTGAGTGTGAGAAGTATTGCTTCGAAAAATATTTTCCAGGTATTTTTTCTTGCTCTCCTTGAAAAAAAAAGTTTACTTTCTAACCATATATTAAGCTAGAAGTATCAATTTTTTTTCTCCACCTAACAATTAATAATTGTTATTGTTGCAACCTTTAGGTTGAACTTTAAAAGATTGCTTTAGTTCAAATTTGAAAACATTACATGATTTTACCCCATTTATTGTAAACTTGAAAAGATGGCATGATTTCACCCCATTTATTGTGTTGATAAAAAAGAAAACAAAAAGGTTAGTTTTGATTTATTTTTTTTAATAAAAGTTGAATTTTGATAGAGTTATCAGACTTTTTCTTATGACCACCTTGAGTTTTGTACTAAAGTTCAATTTATTTTTTAAATCATTGTTTTTAAAGTTTTTTTTTTACAATATCTTCGAAAACAAAAATCATGAGTTTATCAAATTAAATAGTTTAGAGTGAAGATTTGATGCTTAAATTTAAGTTAATTTGATTTTATAGCCTTAGTTATTTTGTCTTACTTGATCCACTAGTTGTATTATTTGTAATTTTGTAGATGAAATGAAAGCTGCTGATCCAATTCATTGATAATTGAGAAAAAGTGCAGATCCAATTCATTGATAATTGAGAAAAAAAAGCTCTGGAGAATTATCAATTTGGTGTCCAACATCAAGTAGATTTTATTAAATAAAATTTTTTGGTGTCCAACATCAAGTAGAGTTTATTAAATAAAATTTTGGACAGGAAATTTATATATGAATCCCTCTTAATCTTATTTTATTTTTGTAATGTAATGTTTGTTATTATGAATCCCTCTTAATCTTATTTTATTTTTGTAATGTAATGTTTGTTATTTTTATTTCATTATAAATAGATTGTATTTGCTATCGATGAACTTCTTATTCTGAACACAGACAATCCAACAAAAATTAATTGATTTGTGTGTGTTTTTATTCCCAAAACTATTATTTTCTTATATTTAATTTGTTATCATAATGTGAAAACTATGAATAATAATAAGAATTATATTATAAATGATAAATATCCATAAGTTGTATTTATATATATATATATATATATATATATATTTGTAAATCAGGTTGGGGTGGACATCCAGATTCATTATTTTAATTTGATTGATATCTGATACAAATACCTTTGTCAAAATGAGCAATAATTAGCATAAAGTCGAACTAATAATGACCAAGAGGTTACAGGTTCGATCCTCACCCGCATTAAATTAAATATCTTTACAAAAAAATATATATATATATATATATATATAGGGAAAATCTATTTTATACCTATAATCTTTATGGTTTGTATGAATTGAAACCTAGTACTTTTCAACTCTATATATTTAAACCCTAGAAATTAACCTAGAAATTCAAACCCTAGAAATTTGTAAGTGAAACTGTTTTAATAATTTGGTTATTTATAACTATTCTTCATTGATTCTATCTGGAAAAGAACTAAAAATAAAAGAAAACATGTGACATTTTTTCCTAAAGCAAACCAATTTATATTTGTGAAAAGCTTTTGTTATCAATTTGTCCATTTTATCTACGTTAGACCCACCATTTAACAAAAATATTATAAAAGTGTTTCAATAATATTATTCGTCAGTTTTAAAATTAAATTCTTATACACAGTCCAGTTTGATTATTTTATGAAATCATAGGAATTTGGTGGAGCCAATTATTCATATTGGTTTTGAGTATTGCAACCTCTCGGTGGAATCATTAAAGGATAGTTTGTAATGCCCGCGTTTTTCAGATAAGACTAACCTTAAAATTTTGAAGTTTAATTAGGATTTAATCAATCTATATGTATTTAGTTGTTCCAAATGTTATTTGAGTAAAATTAGATTTAGGTAGATTATGATAACTTTTTTTTACTTCAACTTGGAAGAAAGGGGACTCGAACCTCAGACCTCATGGTTGAGGGCACATATTTATGTCAGATAAGTTTGACAACTGGCTTGAGATAATTAAAACATGAAATGTTGGATGAAAGATTTTTAATCAAGTCTCAAGTTCCTAATTTTGAAGATTTAGTATCTCTTTGGGTTTTAATTGAGTTGTAATAGCTAAAATTTGGTTAGCTTTTTTAAAAAAAAATTGCCCAAATAATTTTATATTTCAAAATTTGACAAAAGAAAAAGAAAAAAAAGAAATTGAGTGGGTTTTTGATTTAAGTGGGTTTTTATTTACTTTTGACCAACTTCTTCTTCTCGATTCTTCTTTTTTTATTTTTTTTTTCCTTTTTTTTTCCCTCTCTTTGTATGTTAAGCTTCAGCCCCACCGCTCACTATTTTTTTTATTCTTCTTCGATTCCTCTCTCTCGTTCCATCTTCAGCCATGATTTTTCGTTCGTAACCACAGACTACACTAGGAGATGAAGGAGCGACAACGTCCAACGAAAAGCTTTAGGCGACGGTGCTCCGATGGTGACTGAATGAATTCAAGCAGCATTTTAATGTATGTGCAACGCCAGTCAAGCCCAGTTGAAGTTTGATTTCAATTACCCATGGTTTTTTGGCATTGGATTCACGAATTTCGGTGTTTTTTGAATGTTGTCCTGCAGGGTATCGATGAACTTTGGGTGAATTCTCATTCGTAACATACCACCTTAATCCATTACATTAAAGCCTTAAATTAAGTTCTAATGTATGATTGTTTTCTAATTTTTGACTATTTTAAATTATGAGGGTAAGGTTTGAAGGCGTGTTCGAGAACAAGTTTTGTTGGTAAGTGGTAGCCTCAAAGTTGTAAGCCCCAAATTTATGTTTACATGCTATAATTTTTGCGTTCGAAACTTTTTTTAAATTAGGTGAAGGAACTTCACATTATGAAGCTCTTCATTTATTGGTTCGTTGCAAAATGTAAGTTATCTGGAAGCTCTTTATTTATGAGTTTGTGGGAAAATGTAAGTGATTGTAGTTAAATAGGTTGTATATGTGTGCTGGTAGTTGAATAAGATGTATATATTTGTTGTAGAATGTATGATAGTGAACTATGTGTGATTGAATGTCATGCTTTGTTCATGGATGGGATATAAAGGAAAAATAGAGATTGACATGCATGTAAGTGTGATGGATTTATTGTTTAAATGTCAATGAAAAGGTAGACCATTTGCTTTTGTAAAATTGCACTCAAATGAGAACGCATGTTAAATTTTAAAGTTTATGGATGTGAGAAGATTGTGGATGTTGTTTAATGGAATGTTTAGAAAACTTTTTGGTGACAGGATGACTCTGAATACTTGTGAATGTCGATTTCTTGAGTTTGGGAATGGTCTGCAGTTTTTGTATACCTCCAGTGGTTGTTCATCTCGTCGTCTCTTCTCGTCGCATGGTTGTTCCGTATGGGACCTCATTCCTTTGTATGTTGCATAAATGAAAGGTTATGTTTTCGAGGGTTGTGGCAATTACCTTCCTCTATATATTGATGTACATCTACAAGGGAAAATGAAGGGCTTGTGCGCCAGGGGATCGATTCTGCTGACGGAATGTTGGTTGGCTCGCTGTCTGTGTTGAATTTTTGGTGCGATATGCTATTGCATGTAGGACATGCGATGAAAAATTATAAAGCATGCAATGGTTTACGATATTTTACATAATGTGGTAGTGCAAGTGCACACTAACAGGTCAGTCAATTAATAAAGTGGAATACATGTAATTCAAGATCAAACCCAAAGGAATAAGCGGTAGCGCAAGTCCAAACTAACATGTCAAACTTTACGAACATGCATCAGATGAGGTAACTGATGGAGCGACATGCGCAGCGGAAAGCGATTTCGGACCGATGATACTCTAATTTCTTCAATTTAACAAATAGAAAACATGCTCTAAAGACGGAAATAAGAAATTAGAAATACATACCCTTGTAGCTCCAATTTCTTCAAGTCCGTCGGCCGATCCTCATCACGAACTCTTCTAGCCTTTTCTCACGAACGCGCCAAGGACCACCCCAGGTAGTCCCGCTATCCTCGGCGCCGCGCAACAGAGTTGTGGGACTCCGAACAAAGAAGAACAGAAAAGAGAGGAAGAAGAAGAAGGAACGAAACAGAGGTTCTCAAAATTAGAACTTCAAAAGTTCATCAATTTTCTCTTTCAAAATAGCGTGAACCCTCTGCCAAAAACTTCAACTTAAAATGGCCAAACAAACAACTGTATATATAACTTAAAAACTATATATATGTGTCTTGCTGCATTCAAGACACATATATATATATATATATATATTTAATAATTATTATTATTAAAAATAATAATAATAATTTTATTTATTAAATATTTTAATAAATAAAATATATATATAATTATTAATTAAACTTTTTAATTAATAATTATTATTTAATTCAATATCAAATATTAATTAAATAATAAGATTAAACCCGGTTTTCCGAAAACCGGCTTTTTTACACATGAATCCTATTCATGTTTTAGGCCATTCCCATATTTAAATCATATTTAAATATGTCGATAATTAAATCATATTTAAATATATCCATCTTTCTTCCATAAACCGAATTTGAACAATTCAAATTTTTTTTTCTTTTTCTTTTATTTTCTCTTATACTAGTGCACGACGTTATCCGAGCTAGCCAGGAGAACCTAAAGGAACTACAGATCATGAGCTCCAACGATACGAGATTATTCGGTCAAAACTCTTTTAACCCGAATCAATCACCTTTCGTTAACCCTCGGAGACTCCACTATAGTCCGAGGGTTGCACTCTCCTCACTGTAGATATATTATGTCCTCTTGATATAACCGTCATGGGCAAGTCGACCCTTCACAGGTTGTTCGTAATCACAGCTGCGTCGTTTAAACCGTTTAACCCCTGCGTTACGTCTTTGTTCCTTAAGTACCACTGACACCTCTAATGAACAATTGATCAGTGGTCCAACCAACAGATCAGGAACCCTCTCTAACGAGGAGAGGGTAGGCGCCTATTGTTCAAGCCCCGGAGCCAACTATGAAGGGAACAACCTATCTACTAACCCTGAAGAGCGGGTTAGGAGTAAACTCCATCTTACTACACTATGTCCCCAGCTACCTATTGGACTTTATCCCTAAGATGGTAGGCTTATTGAGCGGACATCCTGCCACTCTCACCCATACAAATCTAAGGATACTGTCTAATAAGCAGGAGTTCATAGTAAGCTCAGGATTGAGATCGAGTTACCTAGGCCATCAGGTGAAATAGTCGGTCTCTTAAGTAAACGGTGTTATAAAGAGAGAGCGACTTTTCGTGGTTCAGTCTTACGCAAACTCATCGCATAGGACGCCCCTGCTTGCACATCTCGATGTGAAACGACTCGGATCACATCGTTTTGTACAATACAAAACGGGTTGCATCCAATAGTGTTACCAGGATAAGGTATCTCTCAAACACGTTAGCCGTGAGAGACTTATCTATAGTCTTCTCCCACTATCCTATTTAGCAACCCGGAGCCCTAAACTCTTTAGGTATCTCTCAAACACGTTAGCCGTGAGAGACTTAGTAAACATATCAGCATGAAGTACTATGAGGCTCTCTATGTGACCATCACATCTCCTCATCCGCACTACTTAAGAGCTCAAAAACCACTTTTTTTTATGTTGTTATACAAGCTGCAACAAAGTTTAGCTTTTATAGAGGAATTAGCAATACAACTCTTGTATTCCATTCCTTTATAATGTGACAAATTATTAACCGATATAACTGACAGCTCCCACTGCATAAAACATATCGGGTCATATATCGCAGAAGAGATAGATCTTAACCCAATAAGTGTTAATGCGTAGGGACAGCACCTCATAACATCGATTACTAACAACTCTTGTCAATATCAGATGTAAGGAGACTTTACCAGCGATTTATTCTTGCGACTCAGATTAATCTGAATCCTTAGAATAAACAAGACCTCACCCAGATCACATATCTGGAAACAGGTCGCTAGCTAATGCATAAGTGTCAGAAAGTACATCCTATTACATTCTCAATGAATAAGACATTAATTACGAAAACATATTATGAAAGCTATAGTATTGATAAAACACTTGCCCAACAAAGTTTATCAATAACATGTTTAAGCCATAAGATTTGATTTGAACATCAAACCTTAATCATTCAAGATTAAGTTGCTAGTTCCAATCCATAAAAGAATTGAATAAGTTAACAAAACGATTTTGTTCTTAATCTTGTATAGGACTCTCAGAGAGATTATGACCTATAGACACTCCAATCAAGATAGCTAGTCTTGACTTCTATTTATCTTATCCTATCTAGTATAGAACCAAAATAGATGATAGTAGTCTAACAACTTACGTCTGGTAACAAGTAAATAAGTTGATACACAATCAACCTCTTCACTTTGGGACAGTCCCATTACCAGAGAGTCAAGCCTTAAAGGTTTTCACCTTAGAGGCTCGGTCATTTAACCTCTTGAAGATCTACAGCTTCGAACCATTTGTCCTTGTCTAAATAATTCTGGTATGATAACTCGAGTTTTATAGACAAACCAATGAGTTAGGGTTTTCTCAACTATTGAGAATAACCAACTCTACTATCAACAACCCTTGTTGGTTTAGATATAGCTTTCCTCTTAATACGCCTAGTCTTAACATCCATGTTGTTTTCTGAATTAATAGAACATGCAAGTATACATCTTTTGTAAAATGAACCGTTCATTTATTTACACCAAAAGATACTTATATACATATGCTAAAAAATACAGAAATATGTACAACTTAATTACACATATCACATATGTGATTTAGGTTCATACAGACAACATCATAAGCACAAAACTCCCACTGTGCAGCTGAGTAGACGTCTTCTCAAGTCATCCAGCACAGAGAAACCGACAATCAGGAACTAGTTTCCTGAAAGAAAAACAAACATGATTAGTGGTTCCTGAAAAACTTTCAGGTATGACATTCATAAATCCACTATACATGTTTAGACAAATAAATCTCATTTACCTTGTCGTTCTTTCTCGGCATGTTTCTCCGCAAGGTATTTTGGGCAATTGCGTTTCCAATGCCCTTCTTCGTTACAATGGAAACACTTCCCTTTGTCCGAAGACTTTACCTTGGCCACAACAACAGGGGCTTTGCCCTTTCTCGTATTCCTCTTCTTTTTACGAATAGTCCTACTACTCGTATTCATGTTTTAGGCCATTCCCATATTTAAATCATATTTAAATATGTCGATAATTAAATCATATTTAAATATATCCATCTTTCTTCCATAAACCGAATTTGAACAATTCAAATTTTTTTTTTTCTTTTATTTTCTCTTATACTGGTGCACGACGTTATCCGAGCTAGCCAGGAGAACCTAAAGGACCTACAGATCATGAGCTCCAACGATACGAGATTATTCGGTCGAAACTCTTTTAACCTGAATCAATCACCTTTCGTTAACCCTCGGAGACTCCACTATAGTCCGAGGGTTGCACTCTCCTCACTCTAGATATATTATGTCCTCTTGATATAACCGTCATGGGCAAGTCGACCCTTCACAGGTTGTTCGTAATCACAGCTGGGTCGTTTAAACCGTTTAACCCCTGCGTTACGTCTTTGTTCCTTAAGTACCACTGACACCTCTAATGAACAATTGATCAGTGGTCCAACCAAAAAATCAGGAACCCTCTCTAACGAGGAGAGGGTAGGCGCCTATTGTTCAAGCCCCGGAGCCAACTATGAAGGGAACAACCTATCTACTAACCCTGAAGAGCGGGTTAGGAGTAAACTCCATCTTACTACACTATGTCCCCAGCTACCTATTGGACTTTATCCCTAAGATGGTAGGCTTATTGAGCGGACATCCTGCCACTCTCACCCATACAAATCTAAGGATACTGTCTAATAAGCAGGAGTTCATAGTAAGCTCAGGATTGAGATCGAGTTACCTAGGCCATCAGGTGAAATAGTCGGTCTCTTAAGTAAACGGTGTTATAAAGAGAGAGCGACTTTTCGTGGTTCAGTCTTACGCAAACTCATCGCATAGGACGCCCCCGCTTGCACATCTCGATGTGAAACGACTCGGATCACATCGTTTTGTACAATACAAAACGGGTTGCATCCAATAGTGTTACCAGGATAAGGTATCTCTCAAACACGTTAGCCGTGAGAGACTTATCTATAGTCTTCTCCCACTATCCTATTTAGCAACCCGGAGCCCTAAACTCTTTAGGTATCTCTCAAACACGTTAGCCGTGAGAGACTTAGTAAACATATCAGCATGAAGTACTATGAGGCTCTCTATGTGACCATCACATCTCCTCATCCGCACTACTTAAGAGCTCAAAAACCACTTTTTTTTATGTTGCTATACAAGCTGCAACAAATTTTAGCTTTTATAGAGGAATTAGCAATACAACTCTTGTATTCTATTCCTTTATACTGTGACAAATTATTAACCGATATAACTGACAGCTCCCACTGCATAAAACATATCGGGTCATATATCGCAGAAGAGATAGATCTTAACCCAATAAGTGTTAATGCGTAGGGACAGCACCTCATAACATCAATTACTAACAACTCTTGTCAATATCAGATGTAAGGAGACTTTACCAGCGATTTATTCTTGCGACTCAGATTAATCTGAATCCTTAGAATAAACAAGATCTCACCCAGATCACATATCTGGAAACAGGTCGCTAGCTAATGCATAAGTGTCAGAAAGTACATCCTATTACATTCTCAATGAATAAGACATTAATTACGAAAACATATTATGAAAGCTATAGTATTGATAAAACACTTGCCCAACAAAGTTTATCAATAACATGTTTAAGCCATAAGATTTGATTTGAACATCAAACCTTAATCATTCAAGATTAAGTTGCTAGTTCCAATCCATAAAAGAATTGAATAAGTTAACAAAACGATTTTGTTCTTAATCTTGTATAGGACTCTCAGAGAGATTATGACCTATAGACACTCCAATCAAGATAGCTAGTCTTGATTTCTATTTATCTTATCCTATCTAGTATAGAACCAAAATAGATGATAGTAGTCTAACAACTTACGTCTGGTAACAAGTAAATAAGTTGATACACAATCAACCTCTTCACTTTGGGACAGTCCCATTACCAGAGAGTCAAGCCTTAAAGGTTTTCACCTTAGAGGCTCGGTCATTTAACCTCTTGAAGATCTACAGCTTCGAACCATTGGTCCTTGTCTAAATAATTCTGGTATGATAACTCGAGTTTTATAGACAAACCAATGAGTTAGGGTTTTCTCAACTATTGAGAATAACCAACTCTACTATCAACAACCCTTGTTGGTTTAGATATAGCTTTCCTCTTAATACGCCTAGTCTTAACATCCATGTTGTTTTCTGAATTAATAGAACATGCAAGTATACATCTTTTGTAAAATGAACCGTTCATTTATTTACACCAAAAGATACTTATATACATATGCTAAAAAATACAGAAATATGTACAACTTAATTACACATATCACATATGTGATTTAGGTTCATACAGACAACATCATAAGCACAAAACTCCCACTGTGCAGCTGAGTAGACGTCTTCTCAAGTCATCCAGCACAGAGAAACCGACAATCAGGAACTAGTTTCCTGAAAGAAAAACAAACATGATTAGTGGTTCCTGAAAAACTTTCAGGTATGACATTCATAAATCCACTATACATGTTTAGACAAATAAATCTCATTTACCTTGTCGTTCTTTCTCGGCATGTTTCTCCGCAAGGTATTTTGGGCAATTGCGCTTCCAATGCCCTTCTTCGTTACAATGGAAACACTTCCCTTTGTCCGAAGACTTTACCTTGGCCACAACAACAGGGGCTTTGCCCTTTCTCCTATTCATCTTCTTTTTACGAATAGTCCTACTACTCGTAGCAGTTGCTTCAGACTTACTCCCAGACCCAGCCTCCTTCAGGAACATCTTCGAAGTGACTACATTAGCCTCCTTCTCTTTTCCTCTGGAGGCATGAAAGGTCTGGTAAGTCTGCAACTCGTGTAGAAGAGTGGTCAAGTTGAATTCTATCTTATTCATGACCATATTTGATCTGAAATTCAGGAAACTCTGCGGGAGAGATTCCAAGATAAAACTTACTTGACTCTTCTCGTCAATCGCAGCTCCGTTTACTTCTGCCGTCATGAAGTGGACCATCATGTTAAGGACATGTTCCCTAACAGAGGTTCCTTCCTTCATTCGAGCATTATAAATGAATTTGAGGGCTTCATGGCGAAGAGACGAGAACGGTTGTCCAAACATCTCTTGCAATGAAAACATGATTTCTTTAGCAGAAACCATAACCTCATGCCTCTTGGCCAAGACATCCTGCATTCTTGCCAAGATATAGACTCGGGCTTTATCATTAGCCCTAATCCAGCGATCGTACGCCTCATGAACAGTTCGTGAAGCGTTTGAGCGAGGAGTTGGAGGACAGTCCTCCGTCAAGACAAATCTCAGGTCATCCAACACAAGAATCGTATTCAAGTTGGATTTCCACGTTCCGTAATTCTCTCCGGTAAGTTTGTCGTTAGCTAATAATTGTACAAAAGAGCTCGCCATGGTGAAAAAGGATGTAAACCTATTAGTGAAACGGTTTTAACCTATTTAAACCAATTAAAAACAAACTTTAGCAGTAAATAAAGTACCTGAACTCTTTATTTACTAGCTACGATACTTTAGTAAGTCAGAATGATCGCTGCCGAATGGCAGTCGAGTCACTCCTTTACTAAATCAAGACATTCTTGACTAAATGCTAACTCCAGAATAACTCATATTCCTATTGCATCTCAGTTATCGTTTTTGGTCTGGATTTACTAACTCCTTAGCAAATCCCGTAAGTGTGACCCTCCATTTTTAGAACGCACAGAACGGCCCCAACATAGCATCCGAATGGAATGTCAGTGTTGGGAATGGCCCTGTGTTTCACTATCCATAAATGGTGACTGAGATGTTCGATCTCCCATGCCTCGCCCTCCGAATGGATGGTGCCACTAAGAGCAAACTGCAGGCGGAACATGGGAATCTTACGGTCCAACAGAGGAGACCACAGGAAGCACCAATGCGCTTCCTTCACCCACTTACTATAGACACTTACTCCATTCACCTTGCTATTGAAAGTTGCAAACACCATCCGAATGGGGATGCCCTATTGACATCACGAGGCCGAGCAAAATTCTCACGTTGTGAACTATAGGGAGTGCGTAGCAGGAGAGGGATATATCATATATTCCTTCTCAACACATCGACTCAGCATCGTGGACGGTGTTTAGGGTAAATACTCAAGTTTTATCTGGCTAAGTAAATAAAACCTTAAGTCTAGGCAAACTATTTACCTGAGATGTCTAGGTTATTAACAAAATTAATTAACCTCACACCTCTCCCACACGCTCATAAAGCCTGATTAACTTTACTCAAGTACCAGATCGTCCCCAGGTAGAAGGTGTTCCGTAAACCGTCAGTTTAAATACCTCCAACCTCGAACAGGATTTCACCGGGTGAGTTTCTCATAACCTTAGCATTTACGAGATAACGACCTATTCATCTAATGAACCAGATCGTCTCATTAACCCTAAATGAACATGCTCTTTTCTTTGTTATAGTTTTTAAAAGTCTAAGTCATTTTTACAACGCTTGCAAAAGCAGACTTTCTATAACAACTATCTATATGCTTCTCAAACATACAATTGTTAAGGCATGACAAGTTGAATATTCATAATCAATATAACACTTATATCAAATTATGCTCTTAAACATACAACTCCTAATTCATAAATTAATATAACACTTATATCAATTTTTATGAATTAAGCATGCATCCTATACATTATAACAATTATAACATAAACTATGCATAAAACTAATGTTGAATGTTTTAATTTCATAATTAATATAACACTTATATTAATTATTCTATTAAGTAAACAACATCAAATTCATGAATTAATATAACTCTTATATTAATACTCATGAATTAAACATGCATATACATTACAACAATTATAATATACAATAAGCATAAAACTAGGATAACCAATGTTGTACTTTTAATTTCATAATTAATATAACGCTTATATCAATTTCTCTATTAAACTAACATCATTCAATTCATGAATTAATATAACTTTTATATTAATTCTTATGAATTCCTAAATATGCATACTATATATTATAACACTTATAACATATTTACTATGCATGGAGCATGATTCCTACGGTGGGATTTTAAATCTATATGGAATACGTTATGCACATAAAAACATGAATTTAAATTAAAACAAACATTCACAATGCATAATTAATTAAACACACTAAAGTGGATCGATTTTGGCATTTAGCAAGCAATAACTATTTTATTACAAGCTTGATCGACAAGCTAAGTCTTGAGCGGACTTCGAACTCTTCGCACCGCCTTGGACCAGCTTGCTCCCCCGAACGCTTCGGCCAATTTCCCTTCGAGCTTCTCAATTGTATCGCCTTGGACGAGTTTGAACTTATACCAAACATTTCGGCGAGTTCCAAACTCAAACTTCTTTCACAAAGAAACCTATATGGACTCTAATGACTCTAAAAATATAGACGCTTCAGCACACATTAAAGCCCATACATTCTCAGGCAATTACAAATAATGAAATTCAAATAGAAACTATGCCAAAATCGATTTTCACTTTAGACATCCAATCAGAAACAATTTCTAAAATAAAATACCCACCAACTTAAATTGATGCAAATTCAGTTAATCACAAAATCCCTCTGATACCAATTGATGGAGCGACATGCGCAGAGGAAAGCGATTTCGGACCGATGATACTCTAATTTCATCAATTTAACAAATAGAAAACATGCTCTAAAGACGGAAATAAGAAATTAGAAATACATACCCTTGTAGCTCCAATTTCTTCAAGTCCGCCGGCCGATCCTCATCACGAACTCTTCTAGCCTCTTCTCACGAACGCGCCAAGGACCAGCCCAGGTAGTCCCGCTATCCTTGGCGCCGCGCAACGAAGTTGTGGGATTCCAAACAAAGAAGAAAAAAGAAAAAGGAACGAAACAGAGGTTCTAAAAATTAAAACTTAAAAAGTTCATCAATTTTCTCTTTCAAAATAGCGGGAACCCTCTGCCAAAAACTTCAACTTCAAATGGCCAAACAAACCAGTATATATATATAACTTAAAAACGATATATACTTATCCTGAACAATATGTAAATATGTCTCTACTTACAATTCTTCCATAGATTTGGGCCCCAAATTGATTCCCTGAAAGAATTTTATGCTTACTTTATGGTCTTGCATTTAAAGACCCAAAACTTCCTCTTAGACCAATTAAACTAATCGTTCTTCGTAACCATGGCATGGATCAAATCAAAGTAGGTTGAGGTGCTTTGAAAATGACTCTTTTAGTTCAAAACTAACAACTTATTATTTATTTTTAATTTTTTTTTACGTTACAACTCAAGTCTTCTTTCGCTACTTTGACCTTCTTTGTTAACCACACCAACTAAGTTCGGTATTTTAAAGAGACATCATCAAATTATCACTTAACTCAATCTCGTAACTTTGTCATTTTTCTTTTCTTAGCACGACACAAGAAAAACCAGAATATCCTACTTAGTCCATCAAACCTTGAACTCTACAAGATTAAAATATACTTTCATATTCCAACAACTTCTTGTGGAATTATACTTTAAAACTTTTAAGCCCAACGAAAAAACAGACGTCTTGGATTATTCCTTCATCAAATAGTTTGCTTATTACTAGATCCTTCCCTCACTCCAATTTAACTAACTTACTCGACTCTAACATCATTCCTTAGTGCATTCTCAAATGGACAAACTTATTTGCTAGCTGAAGTGTGTACACTTTTATCCATCTTAATCCTCACAACATTGTAAGGTTTTTATCTTTCTCTATGCTCCAAGATATTTGAAATAAGCATTTGTTCCTCTTAACATAGTCCTCCAAGAGCTAAAAACTAGTGTCACGTGGCCTACCTTTAATGGAGTCGAAAATCTAATAACCACAAAGCATTCCCTTTTTTTTTGTTTCTAAATCAAACATGCTACAAACATCGTTATCAAACATATCATTGAGTACAACACATCAATTTGGTCTATTCAATAACTTCTTTTCTTTATCTTTCTTTCCTTTTTTTAAAAAATATAAATTAAAAAATATATATAATAAAATAAAACAATTCGTAATAACTAACGTACCTGGTGGTGACAATGCGTTTGCAGCTTGGCCATGATGACACTTAATGCTTATGATATAAGCAAGTCTACAGAACCCATAACCTTGGGCTCTGATACCAACTGTAACGACCTGACTTTTCCTAACTTAAACTCTTAAGGGACGCTACTAAATGCATGCTGTTAACATTTAAAAAAAAAAACTCTTGATAAAAAAAATATAGAAATAAATATTTCATTCAAATGAACTAAAATATAATCATTTGGGATCCCATTTAAAATATTGAAAACATCAAATAAGACTCTTCTATAAACTGTTTTAAAATTGTTTCATAGCATAACCTAGAATAAAACATCAAAACTTAAATTTCAAATATGCGGAAGCCATGCTAATAATGACCCATGGCACAAACAGCAAACGATCTCGTCACTCGCCTTGTACGTTTTTGTCATTTCCTGAAAGATAATAATTGGAAAAGGATGAGTATAAAATTACTCAGTAAGTAACCCCAAATGGGTTAGACATGCATACACAAGCAAAACATGCACTAAATGGTTTAATCATGTGGGGCCTTTATTTTCTGTCAAAACTTTCAAATCGACCTGTGGACAATTAATCCATCAAAACTATACCAACTAACTAGTGGCGCTTAAGTGGGCAACTTGAGAGACTCTACCCCAGCTGATGGTAGTTGGCTCCCAATCAGCGGAGCCAAGCCTCACCCGTCAGAGCACCTCATTCTGAGATGTACACAAAATGCATTAAGTTTGTCAGCTCACTGGTGGAGCATAGGTGAGTTTTTTTTTTTTAAACCGTGGACCTTTACCCCAACAGATGGTAACTGACCCCCAGTCTGTGGAGCCGAGATCCACCCACCTTGCTCCTCATTCATAGTACATCAACATACATGGATGGATAATTGCCACAATTTCTACATTAAAACATGAATCATTCACCATTATGCATGAGGCCCCTAGCTGAATATTCTATAATGACATGACACTCAATTCAGATAAGGTCGTTGACCCAATCAATAGTCAAACAAACCAACTACACTATATCCTGAAGCATTCACCCAGAAAAATATGGACAGTTCCAACTTATAAATTAATTCCAAGAATGGGAAACAATACACATATTAATTTCCACAACATCACTCATCCAGAACAACCAGAAACAAACATACATAAAATTACAGTGACAAACATACATATAATTACAGTAACAAACATACATATAATTACATAATTACAGTAACAAACAACCAAACCTTCCCACCAAGCCAAAGGCTTTCCATCACTAAGGAAACTTACCTTGGGTTGAAAACCCAAATGATCTCTAGATTGGTTACGGAAGGTCTTGGTCCCAACCTAAATAACTTCCAACCATTAAAACCCATTTCTGAGATAAAAACAGTACTGTAAAAATGGCTAAACAAAAATCATAGGTTACCTACGTAGTCCCTGCCTGACGTCACTCCTACACTAAATTAAATTTCAATTCCAGACCGTTTTCGAACCTGAAACAGAAAGGCTTTTACAAGTTATGAAAAATCTGAAATCTTGAAATAGAGTCTAAAGGTTCCAAAACGGATTCTTACCTATTGAGCGTCGTCAAAATGAGAACTAGCCAACCTTCGCCGATCAGCCCTTATCGTGGATTGCTGCCGCGCAAAACCTCAGACCGCCGCACTGAAGTGTCGATGCCGATGAGCAGGTATTGGTTGGATTAGTGTGACGATGGTGGAGGAATCGATTGACGGTGAGGGTTGGGCGTGGATTGAACGACGATGACCAATTTTTACGAACGAAGATGACCAATTTTTACGGCAAAATGCTGATGAAAGTAAGATGGAGAAAAACAACGGAAGAAACCCTTTAGGGTTTAACCTAAAGATAAGTTTAATAATATTAATATTAATATTATAAAAAGATTTTTATAATATTAATATTATTAGTTAAAAAAGAAATTTATTTGTTTCCCACTTCAGTCCCTTTCTTTTATTTTATTTTATTTTTATGTATTTTAAAATATTACTTTAAATAAGTTCTAAATCTGCAATAACGATTCAATGCGATAAAATAGGGAACGAGGTGTTACATTCTCCCCACCTTAAGAACTTTCGTCCTCGAAAGTGGCTAGTTTTGAAAAAGTACATGCTCCTCATATCGTCTTCTATTTCCCACGTAGCTTCCTCAAACTGGTGGTTTTGTCAAAGGACTTTAATAAGCGTTATTTCTCGGTTGCGAAGGGTCATCACATCTTTTGCAAGAATTAGCTTCGGCTTCTCCTCATAGCTCAGGTTCTCACTAAACAGTAAGGGCTCGAAGTCAATTATGTGAGATGAATTCACCAAATACTTTTGTAGCATAGATACATGAAAGTCATTGTAGACCGTCGATAGAGAAGGCGGTAAGGCCATCTGGTAAGCCATCGGGCAACCTCGGTCCAACACTTCAAATTGAGCGATGAAATGTGGGCTAAATTTTCCCTTACGTCCAAGCCTTATAACCTCTTCATTGGTGCTACCTTCAGGAAAACATGATCACCCACTGCAAACTCCAAGTCTCTCCTCCTGGTATCAACATTACTTTTTTGTCTACTTTGCGTTATTCACATCTTTGCCCTGATCTTCTGAATTGCCTCATTTGTGACTTGGACCAGCTCGGGTCCCAACAGTTGTCGCTCTCCTACCTCGTCCCAATAAACTAGGGACCTACTCCCCTTCCCATAGAGAGCTTCAAAAGGTGCCATGCCTATAGTTGCTTAATAACTATTGTTATAAGCAAACTCTATGAGATGCAAATGAACATCCCAACTTCTTGTGAAGTCTAGCACACAAGCTCGTAACATATCCTCTAAGGTTTGGTTCAAACGTTCAGTTTGACCATCTGTCTGCGGATGAAAGGCTTTGTCTCATGCTTCACTTAACTGTCAACTAGACCAATTGTGCGGTAACCTCACCCACTGCATCCATTATCTCTGCTCGTTGCAGGTCATTAAGTATGTGTGCCTGAGTGGTGATTAAGGTTGACGTGTGTGCTGATTCCCTACTGAGGGCATACGCGACCACATTCGCCTCACTCGAATGGTACAAGATCTTGCAATCATAATATTTTACCAACCCCAACCACTTTCGCTGCCTCATGTTCAACTCTTTTATTAGTGAAGAAATTCTTAAGACTCTTGTGGTCGGTGAGGATTTGGATTTTCTCCCCTTACAAGTAGTGTGTTCAAATCTTCAAGGCAAAGACCACCGTTTCCAACTCCAAATCGTGGGTTGGGTAATTTTGCTCATAATTCTTCAACTGTCGAGAAACATATACAATTACCTTACCTTGTTGCATGAATACACAACCTAACCCCTTTTTAGGGGCGCCACTATAAATAAATAAATAAAATCTCCTGACTCGTCGGCTACTGCGAGCATCGGAGCTGAAACCAGTCTTTGCTTAAGTTCCTGAAAGCTCGTCTCACAAGATTGATTCCAAATGAAAGAATTGCCCTTTCGGGTCAACAGGGTTAAAGATGTGGCTATGCTGGAGAAGTTCTGCACAAACCGACGATAATAGCCTGCCAACCCCAAGAAACTACGTACCTCCTTGACTGTAGAGGGTCGAGGTCAATTAGTCACGACCTCCACTTTCGCTGAGTCTATAGTGACCCCATGTTTTGACACTAGGTGTCCAAAAAAAAAATACTTGCTGAAGCCATAACTCACACTTAGAGTATTTGGCAAAAAGCTTGTTCACACGTAAGGTCATTAAAATCCTCTTGAGGTGATCCTCGTGTTCCTCCTCTGACTTGGAGTAGACCAAAATAACGTTAATGAAAACAATCACGAATGTGTCCAGAAATTCCTTAAACACCTTATTCATCATGGCCATGAATAGGCCATGAATATTGTTGGTGCATTAGTCAGTCCAAAAGACATTACAGTAAATTTGTAGTGTCCATACCTGAACCGGAAAGCCGTTTTAGGAATGTTCTCATCTCTTATCCTTAATTAATGGTACTCGACCATAGATAAATCTTGGAAAATACGATTTCCCCCTGCAACTAGTTGAAGAGATCATCAATCATAGGCAAGGGTACTTGTTCTTTACTGTCACTTTGTTCAACCCCCGATAGTCGATGCATAGGCGCATGAACCCATCTTTTTTCTTCAAGAACAAGATTGTGGCACCCCAAGGCGAAACACTGGGGCGAATAAAGCCTATATCCCATAACTCTTGTATTTGTGTCTTAAGTTCTTTCAATTCTGCTGGGGCCATTCTCCATGAAGCTTTAGAAATGAGAGTTATTTTTCAATTTGAGCTCCATGCCGATATCTACCTCTCGTGCGTTGGAAAATCCAACTTACCTTACCAACACAACTTTTCCATTCAAAGTTGGCTTACTTTCTTCTTTCAATCGAAATGACGGCTTCATTAGTTTTGAGTATTAACTTGATCACCATCTACCTTTTCACCAATAAAGCCACAAAGTTTCATTTTTTTTTCATAGCTCTTCGACAACCATTGACGATAGTCATTTCTAATAATAATAAAAAAATATTTTCTTCAATTCTTATGAAATCTAGGACTGAAGCTCGCTAAAGCACTCTTCCAACATCTGTATTGTCCCTACTTAAATCCTTGGTTCAGAAAATATATATATATATATATATATAGACCAATACATACCAAGGTTCAAAGTCCCAAATTAATGACAAGAATTCTTTCACCAATTCCAATTTACATCCAAACAAAACTAATACCATAGAAGGTTGTGCCCAAGCGTACTTGGAGTTTCAACATGATTATTTCCTACATCTTCCGAGATAGCAAAACTTCCTCATATTACCTTTCCCCTTCTTATACTTTTCTTTATTGAAGTCTTTATACTCCAAATGACAATTTTCATTTTCCAAGTCGGGCTTATCCTGAACAATATGTAAATATGTCTCTACTTATAATTCTTCCATAGATTTGGGCCCAAATTGATTCCCTGAAAGAATTTTATGCTTACTTTATGGTCTTGCATTTAAGGACCCAAAACTTCCTCTTAGACCAATTAAACTAATCTTTCTTCGTAATCATAGCCTTGAAGACTTTATTTCCTTGCAATTTTACATTGATTATTTCCTTCACCGCATGATCAACCAACAAACCACTTTTATTTACATTGTTACCACATCTGATGCATGTTCGTAAAGTTTGACATGTTAGTTTGTACTTGCGCTACCGCTTATTCCTTTGCGTTTGGTCTTGAATTACATGTATTCGAGTTTATTACTTGACTAACATGTTAGTGTGCACTTGCACTACCACGTTCTGTAAATTATCGTAAACCATTGCATGCTTTATAATTTTTCATCGCAAGTCATACATGCAATAGCATATCGCACCAAAATTTTAACACAGACAACGAGCCAACCAACATTCCGTCAGCAGAATCGAGCCCCTGGCGCACAAGCCCTTCATTTTCCCTTGTAGATGTACATCAACATATAGACGAAGATAATTGCCACAACCTTCGAAAACATAACCTTTCATTTATGCAACATACAAATGAATGAGGTACCATAGGGAACAACCATGCGACCAGAAGAGACGACGAGATGAACAACTCTTCGAGGCATACAAAAACTGCAGACCATTCCCAAACTCAAGAAATTGACATTCACAAGTATTTAGAGTGATTTTCTCACCAAAACGTTTTCTCAACATTCCATTAAACAACATCCACAATCTTCTCACATCCATAAACTTTTAAATTTAAGATGCGTTCTCATTTGAGTGCAATTTTACAAAAGCAAATAATCTACCTTTTCATTGACATTTAAACAATAAATCCATCACACTTACATGCATGTCAATCTCTATTTTTCCTTTATATCCCATCCATAAACAAAGCATGACATTCATCCAACATAATAACACATCGTTCAATATCCTACATTCTACAACACATATATACATCCTATTCAACTACCAGCACACATATACAACCTATTTAACTACAACATACGATGTTCCGGCAGTAGGATCACTTACACAATCACTTACATTTTGCCACAAACTCATAAATAAAGAGCTTCTAGATCACTTACATTTTGCCACGAACACATAAATGAAGAGCTTCATATTGTGAAGTTCCTTCACCCAATTTAAAAAAAAATTCGAACGCAAAAATTAGAGCATGTAAACATAAATTTGGGGCTTACAACTTTTAGGCTACCACTTACCATAAAAAATTGTTCTCGAACACGCCTTCAAACCTTACCCTCCTAATTTAAATTAGTCAAAAATTAGAAACCAAACATACATTAGAACTTAATTTAAGGCTTTAATGTAATTGATTAAGGTGGTATGTTACGAATGAGAATTCACCCAAAGTTCATCGATACCCTGCAGGACAACGTTCAAAAAACACCGAAATTCGGGAAACCAACGCCAAAGACCAATGGGTAATTGAAAATGATAGAACTCCAAATGTGTTATTTTATAACTTTTAATTCTTGTTAGTTGATTCAAATTAATGTGTTTAATCATATGTTTTGCAGGAATCGAGCATTCAGAGGTGAATGAGACACTTATATTAAATAAGAACTCAAAAGAGGAGTTTTAGAGTATAATATCAACCAATCGAGCCGCAAAAGATACTATAAAGATAAAAATTATTCAATGTTCAAAGTTGGAAGTTTGGTCAGGTGGTGAAAGGTTTATTATGTTATTTTTTTATCCAAAGTTCGATGCTTGAAGAATATAATTATTTCTTTTATTTTTACTTCAGACACGTGGCAGCTCCTGATTGATCCAGGAAGAAGTCATCTCAAGTGATCTCAAGGTGTCATGTCCTCTTCCAACATTTGCTTCTGAACGTTTGTCCCTGTGTTTTGACCAAAATTTTTATTTATTTATTTTTAGCAATTTTTCTCTTAGAGTTTGTATTGATTGTAAATTACTCCTTACATCTTACACCTTACACCAACACACATCATCACCATTCTCTCCCTTTCCCTCTGTTTAGGGTTTTTTTTATTTATTTTTATGTTCGGCTAAGCTTGTACTGCTGATTTAGAGGTTTGTCGGGATTAATGTTTTTGTGAGATTTTTGGTATTAAATTGCAATATAATTTCTTGATTAATTATTTTCTATACTTTGTTTATTTAATGTGCATTTAGTATTGGTTAATGTGACAACTTGATCAATTAAATATTAACTGTTCATGTATGCTATGTTTGTAATTTGTGATCCGTAATTGTCATAAATTGCATGCTTAATTGTAGTAGCAAGATGGGTCAGGTTATGACTAGTGTTAATATTATGGCTTTTTCATAGTTAACATGGTGCGTATAACAGACCTTAGGAATATAAAAAGGTTTAATTGAATCTGATCAATTTAATTAACAGTCTAATAAATCCATGTGCTTAGAGCTGCTAGCTAGTTAGCATGGAACGCTATCGTGCCCAGCTAATTGGTCAGTTTAGAGTTAATTACGATGCTCTGTCGGATTAATTGCATGAGAGAACCTTAGAGACTTTTCATGGTTGTTCCAGATAAGTCGATTAGGCTTTTAAATTAAGAAATTGTATTTTATAGGAGTAATCGATGAGCAAAATCCATTAAGTCCCGACAATCTATGAATCAGCAAGGTAATCTCTTGTTTATTTCCTTAATTCATTCATCTTTACCTTTAATTGTTATTTAAATTTAGTAGATTAATATGCAATTCAAAAACCTCCTATTTATTGTTTTTACATAAAGTTTAATTTAGAGAATTTAAATTTTGGTTCCCTGAGTTCGACTCAGTCCGCTCTAGTTTACTACAAGCCGTTGATCGGTAATTATGAATTGAATTTGACGGGAATCGACAAGCTCGCATCAAAAATCAAACTTCAACCGGTCTTGACTAGCGTTGCACATGCATTAAAACGCTGCTTGAATTCATTCTGCCACCATCGGAGCACCGTCGTCTAAAGCTTTTCGTTGGACGTTGTCGAGCCTTCCTCTCCTAGTTGAGCATGTGGTTACGAACGAAAAATCATGGCTGGAGATGGAACGAGAGAGAGGAATCAAAGAAGAATAAAAAAAAATAGTGAGCGGTGGGGCTGAAGCTTAACTAACAAAGAAAGGAAAAAAAATGAAAAAATAAAAAAATAAAAAAAGAAGAATCCAGAAGAAGAACTCTGCTCAAAACTAAATAAAAAACCACTTAAATCAAAAACCCACTAAATTTCTTTTTTTTCTTTTTCTTTTGTCAAGTTTTGAAATCTAAAACAAATTTGGCAAAAAAATTTAAAAAAGCTGACAAAATTTTATCTATTAAAACTCAATCAAAACCCAAAGATATACTAAATCCTCAAAACTAGGAACTTGAGACTTGATTCAAAATATTTCATCCAAAATTTCATGTTTTAATTATCTCAATCTAGTTGTCATACTTATCTGACATAAATATGTGCCCTCGACCATGAGGTCTAAGGTTCGAGTCCCCAAAAAAAAAAATCATAACATGCTTAAATCTAATTTTACTAAAATAATATTTGGAACAACTAAATACATATAGATTGATTAAATCCTAATTAAACTTCAAAATGTTAAGGTTAGTCTTATCTGAAAACGTGGGCATTACAAACTATCCTTTAATGATTCCATCGAGAGGTTGCAGATTTCATAAAATAATCAAACTGGACTGTGTATAAGAATTTAATTTTAAAACTGACAAATAATATTATTCAAACACTTTTATAATATTTTGGTTAAATGGAGGGTCTAACGTAGATAAAATGAACAAATCGATAGCAACAACTTAATCGATTTAACCAACATGAATTTAAACGTGATAGAATTTCGGCATGCATAGCGGAAGCATCGTTGGATCTAAGTACTCTTATTTTGTTAATTTAAAAAGAAAAAGCATGTAATTTGAAAATCAAAGACAATAATTTAGAAGTTACCTTTGAAGTTCAAATTCTTCTTGATTCCAAACTCGATCTTCGAACGTAACGGTCACGAACCACCACGAGAGTCTTCCCGACTATTCTCCGGCCTTAGAACGGGATTGTGGGATCCTTTGAGTGACTAATTTAAAAGAGAATTGAAGATGGAATTGGAGAGAATGGTAGAGAAATTGTCTTTACAATTTCTCAAAGTTCATCAAAATTCCAAGAAGAAGTCAATCTCATTAACTCTTTGTATATATAGAAGACTACATGCAAAAACATGCAAAATTGAGTTAACAATAGGATGCCATGTAGAATCCACTCAATTTAGTGGGATTAGTGGCTTGATGTGGGATGAACACTTAGCAAAAAAGTTTGACTCATAAAACCACCAACAAATGGTTTTTCCCACTAACTCAAGAATTGGATTTTTCCACTAACTTAAGAATTGGATTTTTCCACTCACTTTAGTCATCAAAATGACTCTTGACTTTCAAGGTTTAGTGGAGTCAACATTTGACTTTTGACTTTCAAAGTTGTAGTCAATTGTCTTAAATTTGACTTTTGACTAACTTTGATCAAATTAATTCAATTTAAAAATTAATTCAAATAATTAATTTTAAATCAAATTAAATTAATATTAAATAATTAATTAAACAATTTAATTAATTCAAATTTAATATCCAATAAATCCAACACTAATCCCGATCATTCCCGATATACATGATTATGAATCCATATTCATATTTTCGATAATTAAATCTTATTTAAATATCACCATCTCTCTCTATTGTTCAATTCGCAATTGAACGTTATGTCGTTAAATATATCACATATATTTAACGTTAATTCCCTAATTCGAATTCACTCGTCACACTGTTCTAAGGTTTAGTCCGATATGAGCTAGCAGGGGGACCTCATGGACCTACAGATCATGAGCTCCAACGATCCGAGATTAACTGATTAAACTCTTTAACCTAGTTAATCAACATTCGTTAACTATCAGGACATTCCACTATAGCCTAGTAGTTGCATTCTCCTCACTGTAGATATATTTATGTCCACTCGATATAACCATGATTAGTAAGTTGACCCTTCACAGGTTGTTCGTAATTTACGGTCGGGTCAAATATCTGTTTTACCCCCGTAATTACATCTTGCTCCTTAAGTCCCACTGATCCTCTAATGAACAATTGGTTTGTGATCCAATCACTAAACCGATTGGTATGTGATCTAATCACTATACCGAGTCCCTCTCGGGCCAATAAGAAGGTGGGGCCCCTTGTTCAAGACCTGGAGTCAGCACTTAAGGGAACAACCTATCTACTATCCCTAGAGACGGGTAGGAGTGAATTCCATCTTGCACCCTATGTCCCCAGCTATCTATCCGGTCTTACCCCTGAAATGGGAGGCATATTGAGTCGGCGCTGTTGAGCCACTCTCACCCATGCAGATCTAAGGATAATCCCGAATAAACAGGAGTTCATAGTTAGCTCAGGATTAAGGTCAAGTTACCTAGGTCATCGTTTTGAAATAGTCAGTCTTTAAAACAGTAAACAGCGTTATAAAGTAAGAGTGACTTATTTCGCGGTCCGGTCTAATGCAAACTCTTTGCATAGGACGCCCCCATTCACATGTCTCCACATGAACGATTCAGGATCACATCGTTTGTACTAAATACAAAATGGGCCGCATCCAATAGTGTCCCCAAGATAAGGTATCCAGCCTTATCCGTATACTATAGACCGTTTTGGCTATTTACTCGAACTTGATCCACTTTTATGTCTCCACATAAAGTTCAAGTATTCATGTTATAGCCATGGATCTTAGTTTATTGGATTTAGGGTTTTCTAAAATGAAATAAGCAATTCACATATTCAATAATAACTTTATTGAATAAACCTCAATAACACTTTATTGGTAATCAAATATGTTTATCGTTTACAAACCACGAGTTTTAGGACATAAAACCCAACAAACTCCCACTTGGACTAAAACTCCAGTGGTAATAAATATATATCCATATATATACATAATGTTGAGTTTAAGATAAGGTATCCAGCCTTATCCGTATACTATAGACCGTTTTGGCTATTTACTCGAACTTGATCCACTTTTATGTCTCCACATAAAGTTCAAGTATTCATGTTATAGCCATGGATCTTAGTTTATTGGATTTAGGGTTTTCTAAAATGAAATAAGCAATTCACATATTCAATAATAACTTTATTGAATAAACCTCAATAACACTTTATTGGTAATCAAATATGTTTATCGTTTACAAACCACGAGTTTTAGGACATAAAACCCAACAAAACGGACCTGGTTTTGTCTGGCTTCGACCAGCTACCGGGACTTACCTGCAGACATAGGGTTCGATTTAAGCAACAGAAATTTAAACGAACCTTTGTTTGCCAGGCTTCGACCAGCTATCGGGACTTACCCGCAGACATAGGGTTCGATTTAACCAACAGGAATTTAAACGGACCTGGTTTTGCCAGGCTTCGACCAGCTACCGGGACTTACTCGCAGACATAGGGTTCGATTTATCCAACAAGAATTTAAATGGACCTGGTTTTTCCAGGCTTCGACCAGCTACCGGGACTTACCTGCAGACATAGGGTTCGATTTAACCAACATAAATTTAAACGAACCTTGGTTTGCCAGGCTTCGACCAGCTATCGGGACTTACCCGCAGACATAGGGTTCGATTTAACCAACAGGAATTTAAACCGACCTGGTTTTGCCAGGCTTCGACGAGCTACCGGGACTTACCCGCAGACATAAGGTTCGATTTAACCAACAAGAATTTAAACGGACCTGGTTTTGCCAGGCTTCGACCAACTACCGGGACTTACCCGCAGACATAGTGTTCGATTTAACCAACCGAAATTTTAACGGACCTGGTTTTGCCATGCTTCGACCAGCTACCGGGACTTACCCGCAGACATAGGGTTCGATTTAACCAACAGGAATTTAAACGGACCTGGTTTCGACACGCTTCGACCAGCTAACGGGACTTACCCGCAGTCATAGGGTTCGATTTAACCAACAAAAATTTAAACGGACCTGGTTCTGCCAGGCTTCGACCAGCTACTGGGACTAACCCGCAGATATAGGGTTCGATTTAACCAACTAAAATTTAAACGGACCTGGTTTTGCCAGGCTTCGACCAGCTACCGGGACTTAGCAGCAGACATAGGGTTCGATTTAACCAACATAAATTTAAACAGACCTGGTTTTGTCATGCTTCGACCAGCTACCGGGAATTACCCGCAGACATAGGGTTCGATTTAACCAACATAAATTTAAACGGACCTGGTTTTGCCAGGCTTCGACCAACTACCAGGACTTACCCGCAGACATAGGGTTCGATTTAACCAACAGAAATTTAAACGGACCTGGTTTTGCCAGGCTTCGACCAGCTACCGGGACTTACCCGCAGACATAGGGTTCGATTTAACCAACATAAATTTAAACGGACCTGGTTTTGTCAGGCTTCGACCAGCTACCGGGAATTACCCGCAGACATAGGGTTCGATTTAACCAACATAAATTTAAACGGACCTGGTTTTGCCAGGCTTCGACCAGCTACCGGGACTTACCCGCAGACATAGGGTTTGATTTAACCAACAGAAATTTAAACGGACCTGGTTTTGCCAGGCTTCGACCAGCTACCGGGACTTACCCGCAGACATAGGGTTCGATTTAACCAACATAAATTTAAACGGACCTAGTTTTGTCAGGCTTCAACCAGCTACCGGGACTTACCCGCAGACATAGGGTTCAATTTAACCAACAAGAATTTAAACGGACCTTGTTTTGCCAGGCTTCGACCAGCTACCGGGACTTACCCGCAGACATGGGGTTCGACTTAACCAACAGAAATTTAAACGGACCTGGTTTTCCCAAGTTTCGACCAGCTACCGGGACTTACCCGCAAACATAGGGTTCGATTTAACCAACAAAAATTTAAACGGACCTGGTTTTTCCAGGCTTCGACCAACTACCTGGACTTACCCGCAGACATAGGGTTCGATTTAACCCACAGAAATTTAAACGGACCTAGTTTTGCCAGGCTTCCACCAGCTACCGGGACTTACCCGCAGACATAGGGTTCGATTTAACCAACAAGAATTTAAACGGACCTTGTTTTGCCAGGCTTCGACCAGCTACCGGAACTTACCCGCAAACATAGGGTTCGATTTAACCAATAGAAATTTAAACGGACCTGGTTTTGCCAGGCTTCGACCAGCTACCGGGACTTACCCGCAGACATAGGGTTTGATTTAACCAACATAAATTTAAACGGACCTGGTTTTGCCAGGCTTCGACCAGCTGCCGGGACTTACCCGCAGACATAGGGTTTGATTTAACCAACAAGAATTTAAACTGACCTGGTTTTGCCAGGCTCCGACCAGCTACCGGGACTTACCCGCAGACATAGGGTTCTATTTAACCAACAAAAATTTAAACGGACCTGGTTTTCCCAGGCTTCGACCAGCTACCGGGACTTACCCGCAGACATAAGGTTCGATTTAACCAACAAGAATTTAAACAGACCTGGTTTTTCCAGGCTTCGACCAGCTATAAGGTCTTACACGTAGACATAGGGTTCGATTTAATCAACAGGAATTTAAACGGACCTGGTTTTGCCAGGCTTCGACCAGCTACCGGGACTTACTCGCAGACATAGGGTTCGATTTAACCAACAGAAATTTAAACGGACCTGGTTTTGCTAGGCTTCCACCAGCTACCGGGACTTACCCGCAGACATAGAGTTCGATTTAACCAACAGGAATTTAAACGGACCTGGTTTTGCCAGGCTTCGACCAGCTACCGGGACATACTCGCAGACATTGGGCTCGATTTAACCAACAGAAATTTAAACGGACCTGGTTTTGCCAGGCTTCGACCAGCTATCGGGACTTACCCACAGACATAGGGTTCGATTTAACCAACATGAATTTAAACGGACCAGGTTTTGTCAGGCTTCGACCAGCTACCGGGACTTACCTGCAGACATAGGGTTCGATTTAACCAACATAAATTAAAACGAACCTTGGTTTGCCAGGCTTCGACCAGCTATCGGGACTTACCCGCAGACATAGGGTTCGATTTAACCAACAGGAATTTAAACGGACCTGGTTTTGCCAGGCTTCGACCAGCTACCGGGACTTACCCGCAGACATAGGGTTCGATTTATCCAACAAGAATTTAAATGGACCTGGTTTTTCCAGGCTTCGACCAGCTACTGGAACGTACCCCCAGACATAGGGTTTGATTTATCCAACAGGAATTTAAACGGACCTTGTTTTTCCAGGCTTCGACCAGCTACCGGGACTTACCTGCAGACATAGGGTTTAAATTTCTGTTGGTTAAATCGAACCCTATGTCTGCGGGTAAGTCCCGGTAGCTGGTCGAAGCCTGGCAAAACCAGGTCCGTTTAAATTCCTGTTGATTAAATCGAACCCTATGTCTACGTGTAAGACCTTATAGTTGGTCGAAGCCTGGAAAAACCAGGTCCGTTTAAATTCTTGTTGGTTAAATCGAACCCTATGTCTGCGGGTAAGTCCCGGTAGCTGTTCGAAGCCTGGGAAAACCAGGTCCGTTTAAATTTTTGTTGGTTAAATCGAACCCTATGTCTGCGGGTAAGTCCCGGTAGCTGGTCGGAGCCTGGCAAAACCAGGTCAGTTTAAATTCCTGTTTGTTAAATCGAACCCTATGTCTGCGGGTAAGTCCCGGCAGCTGGTCGAAGCCTGGCAAAACCAGGTTCGTTTAAATTTATGTTGGTTAAATCAAACCCTATGTCGGCGGGTAAGTCCCGGTAGCTGGTCGAAGCCTGGCAAAACCAGGTCCGTTTAAATTTCTATTGGTTAAATCGAACCCTATGTTTGCGGGTAAGTTCCGGTAGCTGGTCGAAGCCTGGCAAAACAAGGTCCGTTTAAATTCTTGTTGGTTAAATCGAACCTTTGTCTGCGGGTAAGTCCCGGTAGCTGGTGGAAGCCTGGCAAAACTAGGTCCGTTTAAATTTCTGTGGGTTAAATCGAACCCTATGCCTGCGGGTAAGTCCTGGTAGTTGGTCGAAGCCTGGAAAAACCAGGTCTGTTTAAATTTTTGTTGGTTAAATCGAACCCTATGTTTGCGGGTAAGTCCCGGTAGCTGGTCGAAGCCTGGGAAAACCAGGTCCGTTTAAATTTCTGTTGGTTAAGTCGAACCCCATGTCTGCGGGTAAGTCCCAGTAGCTGGTCGAAGCCTGGCAAAACAAGGTCCGTTTAAATTCTTGTTGGTTAAATTGAACCCTATGTCTGCGGGTAAGTCCCGGTAGCTGGTCGAAGCTTGACAAAACCAGGTCCGTTTAAATTTATGTTGGTTAAATCGAACCCTATGTCTGCGGGTAAGTCCCGGCAGTTGGTCGAAGCCTGGCAAAACCAGGTCCGTTTAAATTTCTGTTGGTTAAATCGAACCATATGTCTGCGGGTAAGTCCTGGTAGTTGGTCGAAGCCTGGCAAAACCAGGTCCGTTTAAATTTATGTTGGTTAAATCGATCCCTATGTCTGCGGGTAATTCCCGGTAGCTGGTCGAAGCCTGACAAAACCAGGTCCGTTTAAATTTATGTTGGTTAAATCGAACCCTATGTCTGCGGCTAAGTCCCGGTAGCTGGTCGAAGCCTGGCAAAACCAGGTCCGTTTAAATTTTAGTTGGTTAAATCGAACCCTATATCTGCGGGTTAGTCCTAGTAGCTGGTCGAAGCCTTGCAGAACCAGGTCCGTTTAAATTTTTGTTGGTTAAATCGAACCCTATGACTGCGGGTAAGTCCCGTTAGCTGGTCGAAGCGTGTCGAAACCAGGTCCGTTTAAATTCCTGTTGGTTAAATCGAACCCTATGTCTGCGGGTAAGTCCGGGTAGCTGGTCGAAGCATGGCAAAACCAGGTCCGTTTAAATTTCGGTTGGTTAAATCGAACCTATGTCTGCGGGTAAGTCCCGGTAGCTGGTCGAAGCCTGGTAAAACTAGGTCCGTTTAAATTTCTGTTGGTTAAATCGAACACTATGTCTGCGGGTAAGTCCCGGTAGCTGGTCGAAGCCTGGCAAAACCAGGTTCGTTTAAATTCTTGTTGGTTAAATCGAACCCTATGTCTGCGGGTAAGTCCCGGTAGCTTGTCGAAGCCTGGAAAAACCAGGTCGGTTTAAATTCCTGTTGGTTAAATCGAACCCTATGTCTGCGGGTAAGTCCCGATAGCTGGTCGAAGCCTGGCAAACCAAGGTTCGTTTAAATTTATGTTGGTTAAATCGAACCCTATGTCTGCAGGTAAGTCCCGGTAGCTGGTCGAAGCCTGGAAAAACCAGGTCCGTTTAAATTCATGTTGGTTAAATCGAACCTTATGTCTACGGGTAAGTTCCTGTAGCTGGTCGAAGCATGGCAAAACAAGATCCGTTTAATTTCTTGTTGGTTAAATCGAACCCTATGTCTGCGGGTAAGTCCCAGTAGCTGGTGGAAGCCTGGCAAAGCCAGGTCTGTTTAAATTTCTGTTGGTTAAATCGAACCCTATGTCTGCGGG
This sequence comes from Herpetospermum pedunculosum, assembly GCA_028017165.1. Lineage (NCBI taxonomy): Eukaryota > Viridiplantae > Streptophyta > Magnoliopsida > Cucurbitales > Cucurbitaceae > Herpetospermum > Herpetospermum pedunculosum. Next base: position 7,385,005 of record CM051525.1, on the reverse strand, counting down.
TAAGTCCCGGTAGCTGGTCGAAGCCTGGTAAAACTAGGTCCGTTTAAATTTCTGTTGGTTAAATCGAACACTATGTCTGCGGGTAAGTCCCGGTAGCTGGTCGAAGCCTGGCAAAACCAGGTTCGTTTAAATTCTTGTTGGTTAAATCGAACCCTATGTCTGCGGGTAAGTCCCGGTAGCTTGTCGAAGCCTGGCAAAACCAGGTCGGTTTAAATTCCTGTTGGTTAAATCGAACCCTATGTCTGCGGGTAAGTCCCGATAGCTGGTCGAAGCCTGGCAAACCAAGGTTCGTTTAAATTTATGTTGGTGAAATCGAACCCTATGTCTGCAGGTAAGTCCCGGTAGCTGGTCGAAGCCTGGAAAAACCAGGTCCGTTTAAATTCATGTTGGTTAAATCGAACCTTATGTCTACGGGTAAGTTCCTGTAGCTGGTCGAAGCCTGGCAAAACAAGATCCGTTTAATTTCTTGTTGGTTAAATCGAACCCTATGTCTGCGGGTAAGTCCCAGTAGCTGGTGGAAGCCTGGCAAAGCCAGGTCCGTTTAAATTTCTGTTGGTTAAATCGAACCCTATGTCTGCGGGTAAGTCCTGGTAGTTGGTCGAAGCCTGGAAAAACCAGGTCCGTTTAAATTTTTGTTGGTTAAATCGAACCCTATGTTTGCGGGTAAGTCCCGGTAGCTGGTCGAAGCCTGGGAAAACCAGGTCCGTTTAAATTTCTGTTGGTTAAATCGAACCCCATGTCTGCGGGTAAATCCCAAAAGCTTGTCGAAGCCTAGCAAAACAAGGTCCGTTTAAATTCTTGTTGGTTAAATTGAACCCTATGTCTGCGGGTAAGTCCCGGTAGCTGGTCGAAGCCTGGCAAAACCAGGTCCGTTTAAATTTCTGTTGGTGAAATCGAACCCTATGTCTATGGGTAAGTTCTGGTAGTTGGTCGAAGCCTAGCAAAACCAGGTCCGTTTAAATTTCTGTTGGTTAAATCGAACCCTATGTCTGCGGGTAAGTCCCGGTAGCTGGTCGAAGCCTGACAAAACAAGGTCCGTTTAAATTTATGTTGGTTAAATCGAACCCTATGTCTGCAGGTAAGTCCCGGTAGCTGGTCGAAGCCTGGCAAAACCAGGTCCGTTTAAATTTTTGTTGGTTAAATCGAACCCTATATCTGCGGGTTAGTCCCGGTAGTTGGTCGTGAAGGGAATGAACTCTTCATTCCCCGCAGCGGAAGCGTTTGGAATCGTTACTTTGATTTATTTAGAATTAAACAAAAAATACAAGTTAAGCATATGTATTACCTTTGATGAATCATCTTCTTGTGTTCCTTTTTCCACGAGATCTTCTTCTCTATGACTCGAACACGGGATCAAGGCTTGTGGGTGCTCTTTGAAAGAATGAGAGAACAATTCTGTGCATAAGGAAAGAATGAGAGAACAATTATGTGCATAAGGAAAGAATGAGAGAACAATTCTCTGCAGAAGGTGAGTAGTGTGTTTGGCCAACCTTTTGGCTAAACCTAAATGTCTTATTTATAATAAGGCTTTTAGGAATTAATTTTATTTTATAAAATACATTTTAATATCTAATATATTAAAATATGTATTTTATATTTATTTGAATCTTATTCAAATATTATAAAATTAATCTTTTATAATATACTTTAAACCAATTTGAATCACATTCAAATAACATAAGTATATAGTTTTTAATATTAATGTATCATATACATAAACTATTTTCTCTAATATTTAATGTATCAAATACAATAAATATATTTTACTCTTCTACATTTAATATATCAAATATATTAAATATTAATTTGAATATTTCAAATTTTCTTTCAACTAAATTGATCCTTTTAGTGTTACTATGAGCTAGCAAATGGACCTTATGGACCTACAGATTTATAAGCTCCAATGATACAAAATTAATTAATTAAACTCTTTAATTAATTGACTTTCATTCATTAACTCTAGGTCACTCCACTATAGGCCTAGAGTTGCACTCTTATGCACTGTAGGACAAGTTGTGTCCATGGATATAACCATTACATGCAAGTCGATCCTTCACGAGTTGTTCGTAATTACAGCTGGGTCAAAAGTCCGTTTTACCCCTGTAATTACATCTTACACCTTAAGTACCACTGATTCTCTAATGAACAACCTGTTTATGATCCAACCATAAACGAAGTCCCTCTCGGGCCAGTGAGAGGGTGGGGCCCCATTGTTCAAGTCCTGAAATCAGCACTTAAGGGAACTACTCATCTACTTTCCCTATATAGGAAAGAAGTGAATTCCATCTTGTGAAACTTATGTTCCCAACTCCCTATTTGGTCAAGTCCCCAAAATGGTAGGCTTATTGAATTGGCTATAAAGGCCATTCTCACCCATACAAATCAAAGGACGAACCCTCACAGGCAGGAGTTCATAACTCACTCAGGATTAAGATCGAGTCACATATGATCATCCTGTGAAATACTAATTTTCTCAAATAACGGATTTATAAAGAGAGATTATATATTTCGTGGTCCAGTCTTATACAAACTCATTGTATAGGATACCTCCACTCACATGTCTCTACATGAATGATTTGGATCAAATCATTTGTAACAATTACAAAGTGGGCCGTATCAATAGTGTTACCAGGATAAGGCACCCAACCTTATCCATATACTATAGACCCTTTAGGTTATTACTTGAACATGATCCTCCCGTATGTCAACTACATACAGTTCAAGATTACACTAATAACCTTGGATTTTATTTATATAATGAATATTATAAATTACAAATAATAATAATAAAATAATTATCAAATAATTATTAATTAATTACGAGGCCTTAGGGCATAAATCCCAACAATCTCCCACTTGCACTAAAGCCGGTGAGACATGTATCCTAGGGCATACTCTACACCCAACATGTTCTCCCACTTGCCCTAGTGAAGATGAGACATGTCTCATAATCCTAGACATTCTAGGTGGCTTTCAAACACTTTAGCCTGGAAAGTCTTTTTATATAGATCAATACGACTGTCAATTAAAAGTCATCTTGGTCCTACCACGATTCTTTCTCTCTCAGCAGGATACCCTATATACTGATGTTATCTAAGTTCCTTAAGTTTAGCCATTACATGAAATGTTTTAGGGTTAACTATATCTGAAACATCTTTCAGACCAATAATAAATTATTTGAGTTATGCAAGTTCTTTACTTCATAAGCAAGAACACTTAACTTGCATACCATGCTCCACCATCTAGGGTAAACATAGATTTCCATAAATCTTTGTTAAAACCAGTGCATCTCGTAAAGATCAAATCTTTAACCTCATACACAAAGATATAATTTCTCATTTTATCCATAGATATTTTGAGAAAAGTTTTTATTTTTCTGCGCAATGGTCATACCATTGGGTTAACTAATAAATGCTAACCAATTTTACTGTCAAATGTCATGTCTCAAGTGTACATTAGATTTTCTCCCACTCAAACGTAGATAGTCAATCTTATGTTCTCAACATTTTGAAATGTCTGAGGACACTATTCCTTAGACAATCTAAACTACATTATCATTTTTGAAGTATTACATCATATACTTGACAACAAATTTGTCAATATAAGATGTGTGAGACATAAATAACATTTTGTCCTCGAAAACTCTATTTTAGGACATACCCAGTAATTTAAATCATTCGAATGGAATTGGTTAGATAGTCAACAATTTATGTTGGATTGAAATCTTACATCATTCACAATGAGTAGTAAGTCATCCACATAAAATATGAGAAAATTCCACTAAGTAATTAATGATTTTCTTGTCTATACAAGATCATTAATATTTATTCAAAGTCATAGTTTTTGATACTTTTATCAAACCTTACATTCAAAAATCTAGTGATCAAATTCATTTCATAAATGAACCTTTACTGCTTGCAAACCTTTTGCTTTTGATTTTTGAAATTGAACTCATGTAATTGATTTGTAAATGCATTCTTTAAGACTTCTTTTCAAAAAAAGATTTCTTAAACCTTCACTTGACATATCTCATATGCAACAATGAATTAGGAAATGCTTATATACTCTAATATGACAACAAATGAGAAAATTTATCCATAGTTTACTTTCTCCATCTATATTTGTCATTAGTCTTATTTTGAAGGTCTATACCTTCTTATTTACAAATCTTTTACTTTTGTAGATATATTCAAAACCTATGGGTTTTACCCCATCACGAATATCTACAAGTTCTAGATAAAGATGAGTACATCTACTCTATCTCGAGATTTATGACTTTGGTCTACTAGTCTTTGTCATTGACCCTCATTTCAACTTTGAGGTCAAGAAGCCCTACATTTTGTCATCTAATTTAACAACTTAGGCTTTATATAAGCTCTTGTAACGGTCGGGTCATCTCATAACTCTCCCACTACGATGAGGCTTATCCAATTCATGACTAGGATCCATTTGACTATCAAATGTAATTAAATTGTTAACAACTTTTATTAACTATTTAGTGGCTTCACTTGGAACCAATTTTTCAACACTATTGAACATATTCAAGTTTCAGCATGTATGCTTAAAACTCTCAAAACTCGAAGGGTTTTAGATAGAATCATGTTCACTATACAATCTATATTGTATATTGGTAGAGGTACTTTTGGGGTACTCCAAATTCAAGCTGTCGAGGCTTGCCAAAATACAATTTATAAACCCGAATACACCGAGCTATTTGTAGCTAAGTGGCAACGGGGTCGATCCACAGGGAAATAAGAAATTCAATCTAACTAAGTCTAATTTGCTAGAAATAAAAGAATGCACAAATTAAAGAATGGTAATTTGGTTTTGGGGGAAGGGAGCTCATAATTATGCTAATGGAAAATTAAATGACGACGTGCAAAAATTTATGTTGGTTAAATCGAACCCTATGTCTGTGGGTAAGTCCCGATAGCTGGTCGAAGCCTGGCAAAACCAAGGCCGTTTAAATTCCTGTTGGTTAAATCAAACCCTATGTCTACGGGTAAGTCCCGGTAGCTAGTCGAAGCATGGCAAAACCAGGTCCGTTTAAATTTCTGTTGGTTAAATCGAACCCTATGTCTACGGGTAAGTCCCAGTAGCTGGTCGAAGCCTCACAAAACCAGGTTCGTTTAAATTTTTGTTCGTTAAATCGAACCCTATGTCTGCGGGTAAGTCCCGGTAGCTGGTCGAAGCCTGGGAAAAGCAGGTCCGTTTAAATTTCTGTAGGTTAAATCGAACCCCATGTCTGCGGGTAAGTCCCGGTAGCTGGTCGAAGCCTGGCAAAACAAGGTCCATTTAAATTCTTGTTGGTTAAATTGAACCCTATGTCTGCGGGTAAGTCCCGGTTGCTGGTCGAACCCTGACAAAACCAGGTCCGTTTAAATTTCTGTTGGTGAAATCGAACCCTATGTCTATGGGTAAGTCCTGGTAGTTGGTCGAAGCCTGGCAAAACCAGGTCCGTTTAAATTTCTGTTGGTTAAATCGAACCCTATGTCTGCGGGTAAGTCCCGGTAGCTGGTTGAAGCCTAATAAAACCATGTCCGTTTAAATTTATGTTTGTTAAATCGAACCCTATGTCTGCGGGTAAGTCCTGGTAGCTGGTCGAAGCCTGGCAAAACCAGGTCTGTTTAAATTTTTGTTGGTTAAATCGAACCCTATATCTGCGGGTTAGTCCCTGTAGCTGGTCGAAGCCTGGCAGAACCAGGTCCGTTTAAATTTTTGTTGGTTAAATCGAACCCTATGACTGCGGGTAAGTCCCGTTAGCTGGTCGAAGCGTGTCGAAACCAGGTCCGTTTAAATTCCTGTTGGTTAAATCGAACCCTATGTCTGCGGGTAAGTCCCGGTAGCTGGTCGAAGCATGGCAAAACAAGGTTCGTTTAAATTTCGGTTGGTTAAATCGAACCCTATGTCTGCGGGTAAGTCCCGGTAGCTGGTCGAAGCCTGGTAAAACTAGGTCCTTTTATAGAAAGATAATGAACCTATGTCTTGCAATTAGGAAAACATGCATCAAGATTAAAGATTAAAATAAGAACATCAAACAGGGGTATATATGAAATGAACAGGGGTATATATCATGCAAACAGGGGTATATATCATGCTCATAGGGGGTATATATCATGCAAGCAGTGGGTATATATGCACATAAACAGGGTATATATGAACTTCAAACGATGCAACAACATCCCAACTACTCCGACATACTCGGATACACAGCACACTTGTCAAGATAGTAACAATAACGACCCCAAACGGTAAGCAGATGCGATATAGCCTAGGTACAGCAAGTAGGGTATATAATGAATATGCAGAGGTATATATGGGCATGAAACAGATCAACCAAAAATTAAATAAATAGGGGCAGGGGCATTATGGTAATTTTACTAAAGAAACCTACATTACCCACGCGAGGACCAGCCGCTGAGTTCTTCTTCTCCACGCAGCTTCTGTCATCAGAGATCCGACCACCGCCGCGCGCCACCTTGGGTTTTGAGAACGCCGCCGTTGGCACGAGGCTTCTCCGCCGTTCATCGCCGTCTGGGCTCGTCGTGAGGTTCGCCGGAGTTGAAGTTCAAGTTCGCCGGAGTTGAAATAGAGGAGATGGACGCCGCCGTGAGTAGTTGGAGATCTGGGTTTGAGATCCGCCGGAGTTGAAGGAGGAAGACGACGCCGTCGTCTGGGTTCACTCGCCGCCGTGGATTTGCTGCGAATGCGAAGTAGCGCCGCCGTTCGTCTGGGTTTGCAGCTGGGAGCTCCGCCGTCGTCGTCTGAGGAAGGTGAAGACGAAGAAGCTCTGCCTCAGGTTCGGGTTGAGTGGAGCTCGCCGCCGCTGCTGTGTAGCTTCGCCGTCGGAGTGAACTTGAAGCTGATGAAGACCGCCGTCCGGTTCGTCATGGGGGAAATGGAGCTCGGGTCACCGTCGGAGAGATCGAGGTCGCCTTGCCGATCTGCAACTGGAAAACCCGAGTTGTCGTGCACCGCCGTCGTTTGAAGCTTAGCCGGAGAAGATGAGCTTGAGATGGTCCGCCGCCGTACGCCGCCGTGAATCGCCGGAGCTCCGCCGCCGTGCAACCGTGAGCGCCGCCTTGAGTCTTGCCGGAGTTAGGTTGAAGATGGTGGAGATGGATGAAAGAGAGAACTTTGGAGAAGATGATGAATAGTGAATTGGAGAGAGAATGGAGAGAAATGATTTTTTTTTAATGCTTTGGGATCCACCCTTTTTTGTCTTCTTCTTCCTTTTTGGCCTCTCCCTTCCCTTTCTATTTATAGCCAACAATTAGGTCAAAATGACCTCAAACCCTAAATTAATGAAATCTCAAACCGAAACCCCAAATTGAAATCCTAAACTCAAAACTTAAAATAAAACGCTAAATTGGAGCTCTAAATGGAACGCTAAATTGGAACTCTAAATGAAACGCTAAATTGGAACTCTAAATGAAACCCTAAAATAATAAACTTAAAATAAGACGTGAGACTGAGACACCGAACTCTAAAATGACCTGGACGCCTGAACGATCCACTAACGGAAGACAAATCTGGTGATTTTCTCGAAAATCCCGAAAATAACAGAAAAATGACGAAATTAAAGAAAAACTAAAAAATACTGAAAAATAAGCGAAAAACACAAAATTATGTGAAAAATCCAAAATGATGATAAACAAGGCCGGACGAAATACGGTGTCAACATTATACTCTAAAACTCCTCTTTTGAGTTCTTATTTAAAATAAGTGTCTCGTTCACCTCTGAATGCTCGATTCCTGCAAAACATATGATTAAACACATTAATTTGAATCAACTAACAAGAATTAAAAGGTATAAAATAGCACTTTTGAAGTTCTATCAATTTTAATTACCCATTGTTTTTTGGCGTTGGGTTCACGAATTTCGGTGTTTTTTGAACGTTGTCCTGCAGGGTATCGTCATTAACTTTGGGTGAATTCTCATTCGTAACATACAACCTTAATCCATTACATTAAAGCCTTAAATTAAGTTTTAATGTATGTTTGGTTTCTAACATACCACCTTAGTCAAAAGATACTTTATACAATTGTTCTAACAAACAAGAGATAGATACAAGATTCCTTTTCGAACCATGAGAGTTATCTCGCCTTCCGCAAGCGTTCTCCAGAAACTAGTTTCCTGAAAAGAAGAACAAATATGATTAGTAGCCCCTGAATCCAGTATCCAGGATGAGTCATCACTCTCCACTAAACATGTTTCAACAACTAGTAAATCATATTTACCTTGTTTTTCCTTTTCAACTTTCTTCTCTGCAAGGTACTTTGGGTAGTTTATTTTTCAATGCCCATTCTCGTTGTAGTGTAAACATTTTCCTTTATCTGCAACTTGAGCCTTGCTTTTGCGGTCATTAGGATTTTTACTTTTCCCCTTCCCTTTCTTTTTCATCGAAATACTCTTATTTTTGGAAGAAGAAGGGCTAGACTTCGTCTAAGAGGACGATCCTCTATAGAACCTTTTAGTGGTAGCAACATTTGCCTCCACTTCATGTCCCTTAGTTTTCAGGAGGGACTGATAAGTCTAAAGCTCATTCAGAAGAGTAGTCAAGTTATATTCAATTTTGTTCATCTTCGCATTTGTGTGGAACTGTAGGAAGCTCTTCGAAAGAGACTTCAGAATAAAACTGACCTGACTCTTCTCATCTATGACAGCTCCGTTTACTTCTGCCACATTGAAATGTTCCATCATGTCCAGGACTTGTTCTCTAACCGAGGTCCCTTCTCTCATGCGACAATTATAAACGTACTTGATGGCATCATGCCTAAGGGAGAAGGACGATTGTCCAAACATCCCCTTCAAAGATTCTATAATCTCTTTGGCAGCACCCATACCATCGTGTTTCTTAGCCAATACATCAGGTATCCTGGCCAGTGTGTAGATGCGGGCTTTATCATTTTCCCTTGTCCACCTGTCATATGCATCCCAAACATTTCGGTTTGCATTTGTGTCGGGGTTTGGAGGACACTCCTCAGTTAAAACGAACCTTAGATCATCAATTACCAGTATTGTGTTTAAATTTGATTTCCACGTTGCGTAATTATCCCCGTTACGTTTCTCAGAAGCTAGTAACTTTACTATTGAGTTGGACATGCTGAAAGAAGGAAACATATCGTATTTAGTGAAATTGCTATTAACCCTTTTATATTATCCAATCAAGTTTTAGCAAAAGTAATAATGTACCCATCATTTATTCTTTATTGCAACGATACTACAAAGGTTTAGAGCAACATCCACCTAGGGGCAGTCTATCACTCCTCCTTTGAATTGAGTCAATTTCAGCTAATCACTGTTACCAGAATAACTCATATTCCAATAGATCTTTTAGCTATCGTTTACTTTGGTCAAGAAGTTACTAACACTTAGTAATTCTTGTAAGTGTGACACTCTATTTTCAGACCTCAGAGATCGGAATCAACGAGCTCCCGAAGTTGGAAAGACAATGCTGAAAACAGACCTATGAGACCCAATCCATTTTTGGAGTTCACGGTGTTCTGAATTCCATGAACAACCCTCCTAAGGGGTGGTCGCTCCCAGGGTAGACTCGGAGGCGCATCATGGGAATCTCATAGTGCCACCTAATGGAGGAGACCGTAGGATGTGTTGACACACAACCTTCGCCAACTTATTATGAAAGACTTCCCCTATTCACCTTGTTATTGACTCATGCAAATACTTTCCTATTGGAGGTCGCTCCCAGGGCGACTCAAAGCCGAGCATGAATCTTACGGTGTGAACTCTTAGGGACTTAGGAGCTGAAAAACATTTTTCCTCCCACTGAAGTGTTCTATACGGTTGGATATGATTTTACTTAGGCATATATTTTGGCTAACTAAAACATATCATAAATCTAGGTAATATTTCCGAGTATAATGTTTATACTGGATTTTAACCTATGATGTCTAGGTGATAAACCTTTTAAAACCTCACATCACTCACGCATGCTCATGAAACCGGGTTAGCTAAACTCAAACGCGAGTTCGATGCCCAGGTAGGAGGTGTTCCGTAAACCATCAACTTAAAACCCCCAACCTTAGACAGCATCTTACCGGGTGAGTTTTTCTTGTAACGAAGTTTTACAAGATATCGACCTGTTTTAACTATTAAAACAGGAGATTGCTTGGTAGTTAACTGGTAATAGGATTTTTGAATATCCTATAAATTTCGGGGTGTCGAGTCCCGCCAAAATAACATTTATAATACCGCTACAACTGAACTTTGCAGCTAGTGGTAGTCGGGTCGATCCGCAGGGAACCAAAATTATTTTCTCCTAATTAATTTCTATTTGCTTTTTAATTAACTAAAACAAAAACGATAAAGTAAAACATTAAAGTAAAGAGGGGATTTGCTAATGGAAAAATTAAAGGAAAGCATGCATAAAGTAGCTAACGAAAAAATTAAAAATAATTACATGTGTTCCTAATTTTAAGGGTCGGGGTTGACCTTGATGCAACTTGATTCATCGGGATTCAAACATACTTAGCAAAAGCATAATGAAACACATAATTTACTTGCACGAAACTACTAATACAAGTAACCCAAATAATTAATTAGAAACGTGGAGTTCTAAGTGGACTATTCTTTAATTACTCTAAGGTGATCAATCCTAAATTAAATAAAGAACATAGACGAATGTTCGATTCTAATTAAACGTGGCAATGAATCAACAGGGGGCCAACACCGCCCATATTGATTAATTGACAGTAACGGGAGCACTACGATGGATGTTTAACCTGGAAGCCTCTGTTAATATTCCGATTTATCTATTTCTTCAAGATAAGTTACAACCAAGATCAACAAGGAAGCCTATATTACCTATGGCTCAACTTATCCATGTTACTTGACGATTAAGAGAGGCAAGGCATCATAATATTTAACTATAAAACATGCCAGAAATCAAGGTCGTCTACTCCTATCAATCAAACATGCTTATGTGATATTCTTAGAAGAAATAAAATTGCCCAATCAACCATGCTAAGATCAAAATTCAAGATCTAAACCCTCATGAATCGCATCAAATTTAACCCCTAACCTCAAATTAGAGCACTTACCTTGCTCGGGATGAAAACCAAGCTAATCCAACCAAGTCTATGCTTTGATATATGAGAAAAGGGGAGAAAACCCCAAGAATCTAGAGAGAAAACGCTAAAAATAAAGCCAAACCCGAGAGTGAATGTCCTAAAAAATGCTAAAAATTGGATTTTATACGGTCGGATCGTCGAGATCCTCGTACATGGCATCCTATTGATAAAACCGTCATTAGTAAATCGATCCTTCACAGGTTGTTCGTAATTACAACTGGGGCAAATATATCGTTTTACCCTCGTAATTTCCTCTTGTTCTTTAAGTCCCACTAATGCTCTAATGAAAAATTGATTTGTGGTCCAACCACCAAACCATAGTCCCTCTCGGGCCAATGAGAAGAATACGCCTCTTTTTCAAGACCCGGAGTCAGCACTTAAGGGAACAACTTCTGTATTAAACCTTAAAGGTGGGTAAGAGTGATTTCCATCTTGCGGGACTACGTTCCCAGCTTTCTACCCGGTCTTATCCCCAAGATGGTAAGCTTATTGAGGAGGCGATCTCGGGCCACTCTCACTTGTACAAGTCAACGGATAAGCCCGAATAAACAGGAGTTCATTGTGTGCTCAAGATTCAGATTGAGTTACCTAGGTCATCAAGTGAAAAAGTCGGTTTTTACAGTAAACATAATTATAAAGAAAGAGTGACTTGATTCCGCGGTTCAGTCTTATGCAAACTCATTGGATAGGACACCCCCACTCGCATGTATCCACATGAACGATTTCGAATCACATCGTTTGTACTATACAATGTGGGTCGTGTCCATAGTGTCCCCAGAATAAGGTAGCCAACCCTATCTCTATACTATAGGCCGTTTTGGCTATTACTCGAACTTGATCCACAATCATGTCACCATGAAGTTAAAGTATACAACCTATAGCCATGGGTTCTTTGATTATTGGATTATGTTTTAAAGAACACAATTCACTTTATTCAATAACAACTTTACTGAATAAACCTCAATAACAACTTTATTGCAAAATAGAATATACATTCAGTTTACAAACCACGAGTTTTAGGACATAAAACCCAAGAGTTCGAAATATTATTTGAGTAAAATTAAATAAATTGAGTGAGTTTTTTTTTTTTTTTTTTACTTTTCAGCAGACTTCTTGTTGTTGTGGATTCTTCTTTTGTTTTTTCATTTTTTTTCCTTTCTTTGTCAGTTGAGCTTCAACCACACCGCTCTCTATTTTTTTTATTCTTCTTCGATTCCTTTCTCTCGTTTCTTCACTTCGGTGACTCCTCTTCACCAGCCATGATTTTTTGTTCATAACCACAAGCTCAACTAGGAGATGAAGGCGCGACACGATAGCGTCTATCGAAACACTTCAAGTGGCGGTGCTTCGATGGTGGTAGAACGAGTTTAGACAGCGTTATAATGGCTGGACAATGTCAGACAAGACCCGTTGAAATTTAATTTCAATTACCCATTGTTTTTTGACGTTGGATTCACGAATTTGGGTGTTTTTGGAACGCCATAAGTTAGTTTTCTTCTTCGTCCTTAAAATTATGTTATATTATATGAAAAAATATAATATAATATAATATAAACTTTTATTGTATTAAAATTAGTAATATTACACAGTAAAGAATAATAATATAGTTAGAAACAAAAGCAAAATTACTACAATAATGTATACATCTTAATCTTGATGAATTATAAATTCAATCTTGATGAATTAAAATTCAATCTTGATGAATTATAAATTCATTTGTTTTTTTCTCAAATTACTAAAGTTGCAATTCACATGGTAGAAAACTAGTATGTTAGAATATTAGTATTAAAATCCTTATTGCTTCATTTATTATGAAAAAATATTGAATTATTTATGTATATTAGGAGGAGAGTAATATGCTTCCAATATTGTCGGGATCTTCGTTTCTTAAGCTATTATTCCAGCATTAAAATCATGCCTATCCATGGAATATGATAATATAATAGATTCACCATATTTATGATTTTCAAGAATGATTACAATTAAATTAAATAAAAGACCCATGAAAAAGTCTTTCTTCCATCCACTTATGTAGCAAAAAAAAGTTTCTATACCACTTCTTCCATATACAGAGAGAGAGTATGAATCTAACTTTGCACTCAATGATCTAAATTTAACCAATAACAACCGTATAAGTTTGCTTTCAAATTTCTTCCCACAATCATCCACTGAGAAATCGTCTTTGAAAAGAAAAACACTCTAAAAGGTGCCAAATAGAGCCAATTGTTTAAGGCGAGAAAAAAATGGCAAAGAAGATGTTAGCAATGTTTCTAATGTGCATTGTGGTCGTGGCCGCACAACAAGTCACCCACACCCCCACCAAAGCCGAGTTAGAGGCCATGCTAGCGAGATTGAAACAAATAACCAAGTTGGCACCCGAATTACAGTCATGCTCTGATACTTGTATGAAGGAATGCATGGGCAAAGGCAATAGCAAGAAATCGTGTGATTCTGAGTGTGAGAAGTATTGCTTCGAAAAATATTTTCCAGGTATTTTTTCTTGCTCTCCTTGAAAAAAAAAGTTTACTTTCTAACCATATATTAAGCTAGAAGTATCAATTTTTTTACTCCACCTAACAATTAATAATTGTTATTGTTGCAACCTTTAGGTTGAACTTTAAAAGATTGCTTTAGTTCAAATTTGAAAATATTACATGATTTTACCCCATTTATTGTAAACTTGAAAAGATTGCATGATTTCACCCCATTTATTGTGTTGATAAAAAAGAAAACAAAAAGGTTAGTTTTGATTTATTTTTTTTAATAAAAGTTGAATTTTGATAGAGTTATCAGACTTTTTTTTATGACCACCTTGAGTTTTGTACTAAAGTTCAATTTATTTTTTAAATCATTGTTTTTAAAGTTTTTTTTTACAATATCTTCGAAAACAAAAATCATGAGTTTATCAAATTAAATAGTTTAGAGTGAAGATTTGATGCTTAAATTTAAGTTAATTTGATTTTATTGCCTTAGTTATTTTGTCTTACTTGATCCACTAGTTGTATTATTTGTAATTTTGTAGATGAAATGAAAGCTGCTGATCCAATTCATTGATAATTGAGAAAAAGTGCAGATCCAATTCATTGATAATTGAGAAAAAAAAGCTCTGGAGAATTATCAATTTGGTTATTTATAACTATTCTTCATTGATTCTATCTGGAAAAGAACTAAAAATAAAAGAAAACATGTGACATTTTTTCCTAAAGCAAACCAATTTATATTTGTGAAAAGCTTTTGTTATCAATTTGTCCATTTTATCTACGTTAGACCCACCATTTAACAAAAATATTATAAAAGTGTTTCAATAATATTATTCGTCAGTTTTAAAATTAAATTCTTATACACAGTCCAGTTTGATTATTTTATGAAATCATAGGAATTTGGTGGAGCCAATTATTCATATTGGTTTTGAGTATTGCAACCTCTCGGTGGAATCATTAAAGGATAGTTTGTAATGCCCGCGTTTTTCAGATAAGACTAACCTTAAAATTTTGAAGTTTAATTAGGATTTAATCAATCTATATGTATTTAGTTGTTCCAAATGTTATTTGAGTAAAATTAGATTTAGGTAGATTATGATAACTTTTTTTTACTTCAACTTGGAAGAAAGGGGACTCGAACCTCAGACCTCATGGTTGAGGGCACATATTTATGTCAGATAAGTTTGACAACTGGCTTGAGATAATTAAAACATGAAATGTTGGATGAAAGATTTTTAATCAAGTCTCAAGTTCCTAATTTTGAAGATTTAGTATCTCTTTGGGTTTTAATTGAGTTGTAATAGCTAAAATTTGGTTAGCTTTTTAAAAAAAAAATTGCCCAAATAATTTTATATTTCAAAATTGAGTGAGTTTTTGATTTAAGTGGGTTTTAATTTACTTTTGACCAACTTCTTCTTCTCGATTCTTCTTTTTTTATTTTCTTTTTTTATTTTTTTTTTCCTTTTTTTTTCCCTCTCTTTGTATGTTAAGCTTCAGCCCCACCGCTCACTATTTTTTTTATTCTTCTTCGATTCCTCTCTCTCGTTCCATCTTCAACCATGATTTTTCGTTCGTAACCACAGACTACACTAGGAGATGAAGGAGCGACAACGTCCAACGAAAAGCTTTAGGCGACGGCGCTCCGATGGTGACTGAATGAATTCAAGCAGCATTTTAATGTATGTGCAACGCCAGTCAAGCCCGGTTGAAGTTTGATTTCAATTACCCATGGTTTTTTGGCATTGGATTCACGAATTTCGGTGTTTTTTGAATGTTGTCCTGCAGGGTATCGATGAACTTTGGGTGAATTCTCATTCGTAACATACCACCTTAATCCATTACATTAAAGCCTTAAATTAAGTTCTAATGTATGTTTGTTTTCTAATTTTTGACTATTTTAAATTATGAGGGTAAGGTTTGAAGGCGTGTTCGAGAACAAGTTTTGTTGGTAAGTGGTAGCCTCAAAGTTGTAAGCCCCAAATTTATGTTTACATGCTATAATTTTTGCGTTCGAAACTTTTTTTAAATTAGGTGAAGGAACTTCACATTATGAAGCTCTTCATTTATGGGTTCGTTGCAAAATGTAAGTTATCTGGAAGCTCTTTATTTATGAGTTTGTGGGAAAATGTAAGTGATTGTAGTTAAATAGGTTGTATATGTGTGCTGGTAGTTGAATAAGATGTATATATTTGTTGTAGAATGTATGATAGTGAACTATGTGTGATTGAATGTCATGTTTTGTTCATGGATGGGATATAAAGGAAAAATAGAGATTGACATGCATGTAAGTGTGATGGATTTATTGTTTAAATGTCAATAAAAAGGTAGACCATTTGCTTTTGTAAAATTGCACTCAAATGAGAACGCATGTTAAATTTTAAAGTTTATGGATGTGAGAAGATTGTGGATGTTGTTTAATGGAATGTTTAGAAAACTTTTTGGTGACAGAATGACTCTGAATACTTGTGAATGTCGATTTCTTGAGTTTGGGAATGGTCTGCGGTTTTTGTATACCTCCAGTGGTTGTTCATCTCGTCGTCTCTTCTCGTCGCATGGTTGTTCCGTATGGGACCTCATTCCTTTGTATGTTGCATAAATGAAAGGTTATGTTTTCGAGGGTTGTGGCAATTACCTTCCTCTATATATTGATGTACATCTACAAGGGAAAATGAAGGGCTTGTGCGCTAGGGGATCGATTATGTTGACGGAATGTTGGTTGGCTCGCTGTCTGTGTTGAATTTTTGGTGCGATATGCTATTGCATGTAGGACATGCGATGAAAAATTATAAAGCATGCAATGGTTTACGATATTTTACATAATGTGGTAGTGCAAGTGCACACTAACAGGTCATTCAATTAATAAAGTGGAATACATGTAATTCAAGATCAAACCCAAAGGAATAAGCGGTAGCGCAAGTCCAAACTAACATGTCAAACTTTACGAACATGCATCAGATGAGGTAACTGATGGAGCGACATGCGCAGCGGAAAGCGATTTCGGACCGATGATACTCTAATTTCTTCAATTTAACAAATAGAAAACATGCTCTAAAGACGGAAATAAGAAATTAGAAATACATACCCTTGTAGCTCCAATTTCTTCAAGTCCGTCGGCCGATCCTCATCACGAACTCTTCTACCCTTTTCTCACGAACGCGCCAAGGACCACCCTAGGTAGTCCCGCTATCCTCGGCGCCGCGCAACAGAGTTGTGGGACTCCGAACAAAGAAGAACAGAAAAGAGAGGAAGAAGAAGAAGGAACGAAACAGAGGTTCTCAAAATTAGAACTTAAAAAGTTCATCAATTTTCTCTTTCAAAATAGCGTGAACCCTCGGCCAAAAACTTCAACTTCAAATGGCCAAACAAACAACTGTATATATAACTTAAAAACTATATATATGTGTCTTGCTGCATTCAAGACACATATATATATATATTTAATAATTATTATTATTAAAAATAATAATAATAATTTTATTTATTAAATATTTTAATAAATAAAATATATATATAATTATTAATTAAACTTTTTAATTAATAATTATTATTTAATTCAATATCAAATATTAATTAAATAATAAGATTAAACCCGGTTTTCCGAAAACCGACTTTTTTACACATGAATCCTATTCATGTTTTAGGCCATTCCCATATTTAAATCATATTTAAATATGTCGATAATTAAATCATATTTAAATATATCCATCTTTCTTCCATAAACCGAATTTGAACAATTCAAATTTTTTTTTCTTTTTCTTTTATTTTCTCTTATACTGGTGCACGACGTTATCCGAGCTAGCCAGGAGAACCTAAAGGACCTACAGATCATGAGCTCCAACGATACGAGATTATTCGGTCAAAACTCTTTTAACCCGAATCAATCACCTTTCGTTAACCCTCGGAGACTCCACTATAGTCCGAGGGTTGCACTCTCCTCACTGTAGATATATTATGTCCTCTTGATATAACCGTCATGGGCAAGTCGACCCTTCACAGGTTGTTCGTAATCACAGCTGGGTGGTTTAAACCGTTTAACCCCTGCGTTACGTCTTTGTTCCTTAAGTACCACTGACACCTCTAATGAACAATTGATCAGTGGTCCAACCAACAGATCAGGAACCCTCTCTAACGAGGAGAGGGTAGGCGCCTATTGTTCAAGCCCCGGAGCCAACTATTAAGGGAACAACCTATCTACTAACCCTGAAGAGCGGGTTAGGAGTAAACTCCATCTTACTACACTATGTCCCCAGCTACCTATTGGACTTTATCCCTAAGATGGTAGGGTTATTGAGCGGACATCCTGCCACTCTCACCCATACAAATCTAAGGATACTGTCTAATAAGCAGGAGTTCATAGTAAGCTCAGGATTGAGATCGAGTTACCTAGGCCATCAGGTGAAATAGTCGGTCTCTTCAGTAAACGGTGTTATAAAGAGAGAGCGACTTTTCGTGGTTCAGTCTTAAGCAAACTCATCGCATAGGACGCCCCCGCTTGCACATCTCGATGTGAAACGACTCGGATCACTTCGTTTTGTACAATACAAAACGGGTTGCATCCAATAGTGTTACCAGGATAAGGTATCTCTCAAACACGTTAGCCGTGAGAGACTTATCTATAGTCTTCTCCCACTATCCTATTTAGCAACCCGGAGCCCTAAACTCTTTAGGTATCTCTCAGACACGTTAGCCGTGAGAGACTTAGTAAACATATCAGCATGAAGTACTATGAGGCTCTCTATGTGACCATCACATCTCCTCATCCGCACTACTTAAGAGCTCAAAAACCACTTTTTTTTATGTTGCTATACAAGCTGCAACAAATTTTAGCTTTTATAGAGGAATTAGCAATACAACTCTTGTATTCCATTCCTTTATACTGTGACAAATTATTAATCGATATAACTGACAGCTCCCACTGCATAAAACATATCGGGTCATATATCGCAGAAGAGATAGATCTTAACCCAATAAGTGTTAATGCGTAGGGACAGCACCTCATAACATCGATTACTAACAACTCTTGTCAATATCAGATGTAAGGAGACTTTACCAGCGATTTATTCTTGCGACTCAGAGTAATCTGAATCCTTAGAATAAACAAGACCTCACCCAGATCACATATCTGGAAACAGGTCGCTAGCTAATGCATAAGTGTCAGAAAGTACATCCTATTACATTCTCAATGAATAAGACATTAATTACGGAAACATATTATGAAAGCTATAGTATTGATAAAACACTTGCCCAACAAAGTTTATCAATAACATGTTTAAGCCATAAGATTTGATTTGAACATCAAACCTTAATCATTCAAGATTAAGTTGCTAGTTCCAATCCATAAAAGAATTGAATAAGTTAACAAAACGATTTTGTTCTTAACCTTGTATAGGACTCTCAGAGAGATTATGACCTATAGACACTCCAATCAAGATAGCTAGTCTTGATTTCTATTTATCTTATCCTATCTAGTATAAAACCAAAATAGATGATAGTAGTCTAACAACTTACGTCTGGTAACAAGTAAATAAGTTGATACACAATCAACCTCTTCACTTTGGGACAGTCCCATTACCAGAAAGTCAAGCCTTAAAGGTTTTCACCTTAGAGGCTCGGTCATTTAACCTCTTGAAGATCTACAGCTTCGAACCATTGGTCCTTGTCTAAATAATTCTGGTATGATAACTCGAGTTTTGTAATTGATGATCTAAGGTTCGTTTTAACTGAGGAGTGTCCTCCAAACCCCGACACAAATGCAAACCGAAATGTTTGGGATGCATATGACAGGTGGACAAGGGAAAATGATAAAGCCCGCATCTACACACTGCCCAGGATACCTGATGTATTGGCTAAGAAACACGATGGTATGGGTGCTGCCAAAGAGATTATAGAATCTCTGAAGGGGATGTTTGGACAATCGTCCTTCTCCCTTAGGCATGATGCCATCAAGTACGTTTATAATTGTCGCATGAGAGAAGGGACCTCGGTTAGAGAACATGTCCTGGACATGATGGAACATTTGAATGTGGCAGAAGTAAACGGAGCTGTCATAGATGAGAAGAGTCAGGTCAGTTTTATTCTGAAGTCTCTTTCGAAGAGCTTCCTACAGTTCCGCACAAATGCGAAGATGAACAAAATTGAATATAACTTGACTACTCTCCTGAATGAGCTTTAGACTTATCAGTCCGTCCTGAAAACTAAGGGACATGAAGTGGAGGCAAATGTTGCTACCACTAAAAGGTTCTATAGAGGATCGTCCTCTTAGACGAAGTCTAGCCCTTCTTCGTCCAAAAATAAGAGTATTTCGATGAAAAAGAAAGGGAAGAGGAAAAGTAAAAATCCTAATGACCGCAAAAGCAAGGCTCAAGTTGCAGATAAAGGAAAAGGTTTACACTACAACGAGAATGGGCATTGAAAAATAAACTACCCAAAGTACCTTGCAGAGAAGAAAGTTGAAAAGGAAAAACAAGATAAATATGATTTACTAGTTTGTTGAAACATGTTTAGTGGAGAGTGATGACTCATCCTGGATACTGGATTCAGGGGCTACTAATCATATTTGTTCTTCTTTTCAGGAAACTAGTTTCTGGAGAACGCTTGCGGAAGGCGAGATAACTCTCATGGTTGGAACAGATAATGTGTATCTTGTTCCTGGAATGAAAAGGAATCTTGTATCTATCTCTTGTTTGTTAGAACAATTGTATAAAGTATCTTTTGACTAAGGTGGTATGTTAGAAACCAAACATACATTAAAACTTAATTTAAGGCTTTAATGTAATGGATTAAGGTTGTATGTTACGAATGAGAATTCACCCAAAGTCAATGACGATACCCTGCAGGACAACGTTCAAAAAACATCGAAATTCGTGAATCCAACGCCAAAAAACAATGGGTAATTAAAATTGATAGAACTTCAAAAGTGCTATTTTATACCTTTTAATTCTTGTTAGTTGATTCAAATTAATGTGTTTAATCATATGTTTTGCAGGAATCGAGCATTCAGAGGTGAACGAGACACTTATTTTAAATAAGAACTGAAAAAGAGGAGTTTTAGAGTATAATATTAACAAACCGAGCCGCAGATGATACTATGAAGATAAAAATGATTTAATGTTCAAAGTTGGAAGCTTGGTCTGGTGGTGGAAGGTTTATTATCTTATTCTTTGAGCCAAAGTTTGATCCTTGAAGACAACACGTGGCAGTTCTTGATTGATCAAGGAAGAAGTAATCTCCCACGAAGAAGTCATCTTTGCAATCTAATTTTTTGATTAATTGTTTTCTATTCTTTGTTTATTTCATGTGCATTTAATATTGGTCAATGTGACTGCTTAATCAATTAAATATTAATTGTTCATGTATGCCATGTTTGTAATTTGTGATCCGTAATTGTCATAAATTGCTTGTAGTAGCAAAATGGGTCAGGTTATGACTAGTGTTAATATTCTGGTTTTTCATAGTTAACATGGTGCGTATAATAGACCTTAGGAATATAAAAAATGTTAAAGTGAATCTGATCAATTTAATTAACATTCTAATCAATCCATGTGCTTAGAGCTGTTAGCTAGTTAGCATGAAACGCTATCGTGCCCAGCTAATTGGCCAGTTTAGAGTTAATTACGATGCTCTGTCGGATTAATTGCATAAGAGGACCTTAGAGACTTTTCATGGTTGTTCCAGTTAAGTTGATTAGGCTTTTAAATTAAGAAATTGTATTTTTATTGGAGTAATCGATGAGCAAAATCGATTAAGTCCCGACAATCTCTGAATTAGCAAGGTAATCTCTTGTTTATTTCTTTAATTCTTTAATCCTTATCGTTAATTGTTATTTAAATTTAGTAGATTAATATGCAATTCAAAAACCGCCCATTTATTGTTTTTACATGGGAACAGCCTATCTACTATCCCTAGAGACGGGTAGGAGTGAATTTCATCTTGCACCCTATGTCCCCAGCTATTTATCCGGTCTTACCCCTGAAATGGAAGGCTTATTGAGCCAGCGTTGTTGAGCCACTCTCACCCATGCAGATCTAAGGATAATCTAGAATAAACATGAGTTCATAGTTAGCTCAGGATTAAGGTCAAGTTACCTAGGTCATCGTTTTAAAATAGTCAGTCTTTAAAACAGTAAACAACGTTATAAAGCAATAGTAACTTATTTCTGTTGGTTAAATCGAACCCTTTGTCTGCGGGTAAGTCCCGGTAGCTGGTCGAAGCCTGGCAAAACCAGGTCCGTTTAAATTTCTGTTGGTTAAATCGAACCCTATGTCTGCGGGTAAGTCTTGGTAGTTGGTCGAAGCCTGGCAAAACCAGGTCCGTTTAAATTTTTGTTGGTTAAATCGAACCCTATGTCTGCGGGTAAGTCCCGGTAGCTGGTGGAAGCCTGGGAAAACCAGGTCCGTTTAAATTTCTGTTGGTTAAATCGAACCCCATGTCTGCGGGTAAGTCCCGGTAGCTGGTCGAAGCCTGGCAAAACAAGGTCCGTTTAAATTCTTGTTCGTTAAATCGAACCCTATGTCTGCGGGTAAGTCCCGGTAGCTGGTCGAAGCCTGGCAAAACCAGGTGCGTTTAAATTTCTGTTGGTTAAATCGAACCCTATGTCTGAGGGTAAGTCCTGGTAGTTGGTCGAAGACTGGCAAAACCCGGTCCGTTTAAATTTCTGTTGGTTAAATCGAACCCTATGTCTGCGGGTAAGTCCCGGTAGCTGGTCGAAGCCTGGCAAAACCAGGTCCGTTTAAATTCTTGTTGGTTAAATCGAACCATATGTCTGCAGGTAAGTCCCGGTAGCTGGTCGAAGCCTGGCAAAACCAGGTCCGTTTAAATTCCTGTTGGTTAAATCGAACCCTATGTCTACGGGCAAGTCTTGGTAGCTGGTCGAAGCCTTGCAAAACCAGGTCCGTTTAAATTTCTATTGGTTAAATCGAACCCTATGTCTGCGGGTAAGTCCTGGTAGCTGGTTGAAGCCTGGTAGAACAAGGTCCGTTTAAATTTATGTTGGTTAAATCGAACCCTATGTCTGCGGGTAAGTCCCGGTAGCTGGTCGAAGCCTAGCAAAACCAGGTCCGTTTAAATTTATGTTGGTTAAATCGAAGCCTATGTCTGCGGGTAAGTCCCGGTAGCTGGTCGAAGCCTGACAAAACCAGGTCCGTTTAAATTTATGTTGGTTAAATCGAACCCTATGTCTGCGGGTAAGTCCCAGTAGCTGGTCGAAGCCTGGCAAAACCAGGTTCGTTTAAATTTTTGTTGGTTAAATCGAACCCTATGTTTGCGGGTAAGTCCCGGTAGCTGGTCGAAGCCTGGCAAAACCAGGTCCGTTTAAATTTATGTTGGTTAAATCGAACCCTATGACTGCGGGTAAGTCCCGGTAGCTGGTCGAAGCTTGTCGAAACCAGGTCCGTTTAAATTACTGTTGGTTAAATCGAACCCTATGTCTGCGGGTAAGTCCTGGTAGCTGGTCGAAGCCTGGCAAAACCAGGTCCGTTTAAATTCATGTTGGTTAAATCGAACCCTATGTTTGCGGGTAAGTCCCGGTAGCTGGTCGAAGCCTGGTAAAACTAGGTCCGTTTAAATTTTTGTTGATTAAATCGAACCGTATGTCTGCGGGTAAGTCCCAGTAGCTAGTGGAAGCCTAGCAAAACCAGGTCCGTTTAAATTCTTGTTGGTTAATTCGAACCCTAGGTCTGCGGGTAAGTCCCGGTTTGTCGAATCCTGGCAAAACCAGGTCAGTTTAAATTTATGTTGGTTAAATCGAACCCTATGTCGGTGGGTAAGTCCCGGTAGCTGGTCGAAGCCTGGCAAAACCAAAGTCGTTTAAATTCATGTAGGTTAAATCGAACCCTATGTCTATGGGTAAGTCCCAGTAGCTGGTTGAAGCCTGGCAAAACCAGGTCCGTTTAAATTTATGTTGGTTAAATCGATCCCTATGTCTGCGAGTAAGTCCCGGTAGCTGGTCGTAGACTGGAAAAACCAGGTCCGTTTAAATTTTTGTTGGTTAAATCGAACCCTTTGTCTGCCGGTAAGTCCGGGTAGCTGGTCAAAGCCTGGCAAAACCAGGTCTGTTTAAATTTCTGTTGGTTAAATCGAACCCTATGACTGCGGGTAAGTCCCGGTAGCTGGTCGAAGCTTGTCGAAACCAGGTCCGTTTAAATTCCTGTTGGTTAAATCGAACCCTATGTCTGCGGGTAAGTCCTGGTAGCTGGTCGAAGCCTGGCAAAACAAGGTCCGTTTAAATTATTGTTGGTTAAATTGAACCCTATGTCTGCGGGTAAGTCCCGGTAGCTGGTCGAAGCCAGGGAAAACCAGGTCCGTTTAAATTTTTGTTGGTTAAATCGAACCCTATGTCTGCGAGTAAGTCCCGGTAGCTGGTCGGAGCCTGGCAAAACCAGGTCCGTTTAAATTCCTGTTGGTTAAGTCGAACCCTATGTCTGCGGGTAAGTCCCGGTAGCTGGTCGAAGCCTGGCAAAACCAGGTCCGTTTAAATTTTTGTTGGTTAAATCGAACCCTATGTCTGCGGGTAAGTCCCGGTAGCTGGTCGAAGCCTGGCAAAACAAGGTCCGTTTAAATTTTTGTTGGTTAAATTGAACCCTATGACTGCGGGTAAGTCCCGGTAGCTGGTCGAAGCTTGTCGAAACCAGGTCCGTTTAAATTCCTGTTGGTTAAATCGAACCCTATGTCTGCGGGTAAGTCCTGGTAGCTGGTCGAAGCCTGGCAAAAGCAAGTCCGTTTAAATTCCTTTTGGTTAAATCGAACCCTATGTCTGCGAGTAAGTCCCGGTAGCTGGTCGAAGCGTGGTAAAACCAGGTCCGTTTAAATTTCTGTTGGTTAAATCGAACCCTATGTCTACGGGTAAGTCCCGGTAGTTGATCGAAGCCTGGTAAAACCAGATCCGTTTAAATTCCTGTTGGTTAAATCGAACCCTATGTCTGCGGGTAAGTCCCGGTAGCTGGTCGAAGCCTGTCAAAACCAGGTTCGTTTAAATTTTTGTTGGTTAAATCGAACCCTATGTCTGCGGGTAAGTCCCGGTAGCTGG
This sequence comes from Herpetospermum pedunculosum, assembly GCA_028017165.1. Classification (NCBI taxonomy): domain Eukaryota; kingdom Viridiplantae; phylum Streptophyta; class Magnoliopsida; order Cucurbitales; family Cucurbitaceae; genus Herpetospermum; species Herpetospermum pedunculosum. Next base: position 7,360,408 of record CM051525.1, on the reverse strand, counting down.
TCGAAGCCTGGCAAAACCAGGTTCGTTTAAATTTTTGTTGGTTAAATCGAACCCTATGTCTGCGGGTAAGTCCCGGTAGCTGGTCGAAGCCTGGCAAAACCAGGTCCGTTTAAATTTATGTTGGTTAAATCGAACCATATGACTGCGGGTAAGTCCCGGTAGCTGGTCGAAACCTGGCAAAACCAGGTTCGTTTAAATTTCTATTGGTTAAATCGAACCCTATGTTTGCGGGTAAGTTCCGGTAGCTGGTCGAAGCCTGGCAAAACAAGGTCCGTTTAAATTTATGTTGGTTAAATCAATCCCTATGTCTGCGGGTAAGTCCCGGTAGCTGGTCGAAGCTTGGCAAAACCAGGTCCGTTTAAATTTCTATTGGTTAAATCGAACCCTATGACTGGGGGTAAGTCTCGTTAGCTGGTCGAAGCGTGTCGAAACCAGGTCCGTTTAAATTCCTGTTGGTTAAATCGAACCCTATGTCTGCGGGTAAGTCGCGGTAGCTGGTGGAAGCCTGGCAAAACCAGGTCCGTTTAAATTGCTGTGGGTTAAATCGAACCCTATGTCTGCGGGTAAGTCCTGGTAGTTGGTCGAAGCCTGGAAACACCAGGTCCGTTTAAATTTTTGTTGGTTAAATCGAACCCTATGTCTGTGGGTAAGTCCCGATAGCTGGTCGAAGCCTGGCAAAACCAAGTCCGTTTAAATTTCTGTTGGTTAAATCGAGCCCAATGTCTGCGAGTATGTCCCGGTAGCTGGTCGAAGCCTGGCAAAACCAGGTCCGTTGAAATTCCTGTTGGTTAAATCGAACCCTATGACTGCGGGTAAGTCCCGGTAGCTGGTCGAAGCCTGGCAAAACCAGGTCCGTTTAAATTCCTGTTGGTTAAATCGAACCCTATGTCTGCGGGTAAGTCCCGACAGCTGGTCGAAGCCTGGCAAACCAAGGTTCGTTTAAATTTCTGTTGGTTAAATCGAACCCTATGTCTGCAGGGAAGTCCCGGTAGTTGGTCGAAGCCTGGCAAAACCAGGTCCGTTTAAATTCATGTTGGTTAAATCGAAACCTATGTCTGTGGGTAAGTCCCGATAGCTGGTCGAAGCCTGGCAAAACCAGGTCCGTTTAAATTTCTGTTGGTTAAATCGAGCCCAATGTCTGCGAGTATGTCCCGGTAGCTGGTCGAAGCCTGGCAAAACCAGGTCCGTTTAAATTCCTGTTGGTTAAATCGAATTCTATGTCTGCGGGTAAGTCCCGGTAGCTGGTCGGAGCCTGGCAAAACCAGGTCAGTTTAAATTCTTGTTGGTTAAATCGAACCCTATGTCTGCGGGTAATTCCCGGCAGCTGGTCGAAGCCTGGCAAAACCAGGTCCGTTTAAATTTATGTAGGTTAAATCAAACCCTATGTCTGCGGGTAAGTCCCGGTAGCTGGTCGAAGCCAGGGAAAACCAGGTCCGTTTAAATTTTTGTTGGTTAAATCGAACCCTATGTCTGCGAGTAAGTCCCGGTAGCTGGTCGGAGCCTGGCAAAACCAGGTCCGTTTAAATTCCTGTTGGTTAAGTCGAACCCTATTGTTGCGTGCTCAGTGTGTAAAGATAAATAAGCAAAAGGATGGAGAGAGCACTTAGAACATGCAAGCATACATGGTCTCACAGCAAGTAGTAAGTATATTTAATTCGTTTTTTCCACAGAGACTTAATTTTAGCTATTCGCGAAGTGTGTTTGTTAAGAAAGATGGGATGGATTTGATGGGGTAAAATTGGTTTTTAATTAACTACTTTTTGCTGAATGTATAAAGGAACATGCCATAAACAAATTAAAGTGAAAATCAGGCTTAAAGGTCAAGAGATGAAATCAATAAACGAAGAAGAAAACAGCTAGACAGAAAGCAATTTAGCAGAATTGCGAGAACCGCAATTAATCCGCAATTAATTGGCAGCGAAAAACTGGTTAAATGGGTGAATTAAGGGCTACTAATGACTGTCCTATAGGCATTTTATTACGATTATCAAGCTTTGGATCAACTCTCTACACATTAAACTCACTCTATCTCAAGTATCGTCCGATTCCATGCATGAGAGACTCAAGTTTACTCGACTTCAAAGTAAGGTCTTAAGCATCTTGTTAAAACAGGAGTGTTCAGTTTATACTAGGGAAACGCCTATTCCTAGGCCGTTTCCTGATTACCATGAAAGGCTAGCATGATTATACGACTCTGAACTCTTACTCCTTCCAGAGGTTAGGAGTTCTTTGGACAAAATGGATGGCCAATCGAAATTGCCCGTGGGATGAAGCTTACATACAATCAATGTTTGAGTGTTGATCTTCCTACTTGACTTACGTTTTTTAGCCTATAGTTCTGTCATTAGCATGCCCCTAAGTGAATTTAGTTACTCATGGATATATGAAGAACAGAAATATAAGATAAAGTAGACATGCTTAGAAGGGAAAAGTGTGTAAAACAGCAAGCCAAACTCGTAGCAGAATAAGGAATAACTGTGAAATGCAGAAACTTACTTTGATTACTTTAAGTGTTTGAATGACAAAGGAAAGCTTAAACAGAATGAATTCAAGGCAGACAACAACGAAATACAATAATTGAACTAACTAAACTAAGACAACAATGATCAGTAATGGAAATGAGAAGAAAAGAGCAGAAAACAGTAAAGGTTGCTGGAAATCTTCGTGGCAGTCGCCTCGAATGAAGGTGATGAGAATTCAGCCGTGCTTGGATGAATCCAATCGAGAGAGAAGAAGAATCTTCTCTCCTTCCTGTCAGATTATCGATTCCAAAAGCCTAGACTCTCACTCCAACAGACGGCAAAGGAAAAACAGTGGAAAGGGTGGACTGCAGAAAGACTTCTACGCTTCGAGTGATGACTGAACCTCCGACTTTGGCCCCCTTTTATAGTAGTTTGCAGGTGCGATTGGGCCAAGGAGAACCATCAATCTTCAACGTCGTATATCAGAATGGATGGAGGAGAAAGAATGAATCCCTGAAAAGTCGGATCTAAACAGAAAAATGTCAGCCAACTTACGGTTTTAACTTGAATAATTGCGGCCACCGCAATTATTCCGCAATGCATTCGCAAGGGTTATTTTTTCATTCTTTTCTTCGGTTTTCACCCCTTTTTCTACCTATTGTGCATAAGTCCTAAATTAGCCACCTCCTTCTAATTCTCATATTAAAGCATAGGTTTAGGCTAAATGCTAATAAAAACACCTAAATGTGTACATCTTCTTAAGCTAAATGGGTCCTAAATAAGTCACTTTCAGAGACTTAACACACCCCCAAACTTAAGGCTTTGCTTGTCCTCAAGCATACTAAGGACTTACTTAGGCTGCTGTTTCTTCTTCTTTAACTACTCACTAACTCCCTTATATCCCTCTCTCAAGCAATGCTGTCCTGTGACACACTTCTTGGTTTAGAACTAACCTCTTGCCTAGCTTCTTCTGACTTCACCTGCCTACTATACCCACTGCTTTTGTTGACCCCCTACTACTGATCTAGCTACTTCTATGACCTCATGCTACTATCCCTAAGGTTTCAAATTCTACCAAGCTTTACTCTAGACTCAGTACATGCTTCTAGCTTATTTTTAATGTGTCTAGGATTCCTTAGAGTCATGCCAGTCTTAGTATTAACAGTGACAGTGGTACTTTATAGAGAACAACCTAAACCCTGGCATCACTACATTGGATATACATTCATCTCCCTAGACAAACCTAAAAGCTACAACCTTGTGCTTAGCTCATTTAAGGATCAGAGTTCTTTTTTTTTTTCATAGGACATCCAAGCCACAAGATTATAACTCCCAAGCACACATTCTTCTTCCCCTATTTCTCTTTTTTCTTTCTTTTTTTTACTTAGGTGGAGTCTCTCCTTGGTTTGCCTTTTGATGCAATGCCACTTGTGGTTTACACACTTGGCACTGATTACTCAACAACTTGAGAGAGACTCCCCTCTTTATTCTATTTTTCACTTTTTCTATTTATCACAAAAATTTTTAGGAGAAGAAGAATGCTTATGTCTTAAGGAAGAGAGGAATGTTCCTAGGCCTAGGGTGGCCTCCCCCAAACTTCAACTACTCATTGTCCCCAATGAGTGTTTGAGGTGGCACACCCCCAAACTTGTCCTAGAAGCATCTAGTCTAAAGTAAAACAAAGAGAATCTAAACATCCTAGGCATAGGCAAAACATTCTAGAAGCAACTATCCCAGCAGCAGAAAATTTGAACATAACAGATAGGTTTAAGGACTTATGGTTTATGCATGCTGAGCACTATTCAGAGGCAAATTTAAACTATCAAAGGGTGTCCTATGACACTCATCCAGCATGCTTCAAGATCAGCTATATAAGGTAGTCATGCTAGCAGCAAAAGATAGAATTTAACAGATCACAGCCTAACTAAACGGGCAGTCAAAAACATGCAATCAGTCACAAAAATTGCGGGAACCGCAATTATTTCGCAATACAATCTGGGCAGATTTAACATTACCTCAGGCCCCTAGCATGCTTTTTCCCGTTACTTATGCACCCTAAAAATAAAACTAAACTATCCTACCTAATCAACTAACATCAGACTATCCTAAACAAAAGGAAAAACATAAAACTAAACATCCAAAACAGATCAAAACTTAACCACAAAACAGCATAATATACATGAATCTATCAAAAAAAAAAAAAACAGGAAAATTGTCTTTGTTTCTTGAGGGATCAGTAATACTCCCTCTAGTGCTCTTCAAACCAGCACTCAATTCTCATCATCCTCATCTGGTCGCCTTGGTCGTGGGGCCACCCATGGAGTTAGGAGGTTGGTGGGGAAGTCTGGGAAGATGCATCCCAACTGGTCTGCAACCTCTTTGTCCCTCGCCTGCGCATAGTTGGCCCATTGAGCCATTCTTCTCTGCAGGTCCATCAAACAGGCCATGGATAGGGACTGCTCAGCAGCCAACCTATCCAACTCAAACTCCATATTGCCCTTCCTTCTCAGCCGTAGGTGTGCAGGCAACTCCAGATGGCCTGTGTAGGGCAGCTGCTGCTCCAAGCGCTCGGTAGGAACTCCTGCAAGCAAGCATAACTTCGTTATAATGTTGGGGAAAAATAATGGCCCCTTACCCTTTTTAGCACACTCGGCGATGGCAGCATTGATGACTTCTCCCACGTTGATCGTGAGACCTCTCATGATAGCATAAACCAGCAGCGAACGGCTCTGGTTAATGGTAGTCTCATGCGTCACCGGGGAGAGTCTTCGTCTCACGAATGAAAACCACACAGCTGCCTTTGCCGTGAGGTTGGCACTCATGAGCGTGTGCCGCCCATTGCGTGAGACTGTCCAGGAGGCCTCAGGCTGGCCAATGGTGCGGATGGCTTCTTCTAGCACAGCCTCAGTCGGCTCATCCACTATCCGTGCATAGTCTGTGTGAGGCTGGCCCCTTAGACCGAATGCTTCGTTGATGGCCTTAGCAGAGAAGTCCACTTCTACCCCTCTGACCACAGACAGGCCATCCTCAGGGCTGAGCACGTTCGCATAGAAGTCATACACCATGCTTGTGTATGCTGGATTGGGAGGTCGACAGAATTCCTCCCAGCCATGGTTGAGCACCCCTGCGCGCAAGAACTGCGGCAGGTCAGCTAGGCGATCAAGGAACCCCTTCTCGTGCAACAGGTCCCTTTTCCTCAGCTCCACGCCCCTTGATTCAGCATCAGACGAGACATATCTCACTGATGGAGGTTCATCTTCGGGGTAGAGTTTAGCCTTCCCCTTATCAGCTGGCTTGGAAGATTCAGCAGCCTCCACCTTGAGGCGTTTGAGCGAAGGCTCAGTACTGTCTTCTTCTGCTGAAGGCACTCGCTTGGCCTTCTTCTTCTGCAGTTTCTTGGCTTTCTTGGCTTTCTTGGCCTCCTTGTTGGCCTTCTTCTTGGCCTTCTGCCTCGCCTGGAGTTGTGGGAAACAGGCCCCCAACGTCTCCTCCATAGAATCATCAGCAGGCGTTTGCTGTGCAGGCTCATCAGGGCTGTCTTCTCTCATGGGAGAGAAGACTTCTTCTTCTTCTGCCTCTCCACTGCCTGGCGTGGATTCTTGGTAATCCCCATAAGGGAATTCCGGATCAGGCCGTGGAGAGTTGTGCTCTGCTGACGGGGTATGCGCAGAACTCCATGGCGAAGACGGCAGCTCAGGACTCTGCACAGCCGCAGGTGGTAGATCAGCACTCTGAGGCGCTGGAGATGACTCGGCGCTCTGCGCAGGTGGTGATGATTCGGTGCTCGGCACTGGTTCAGATGGCAGGGGGCTGCGCACAGGTGATGCAGACGGCGTCGCACCTTCTTTAGCTGACTCGTGGGATGCACGATCAGTTTCTTGACTCGCCACAGAGGGAGTCTTGGATTTGCTTGGTCCGGCGGCAGTCTTGACAGTCCACCGGCGCTTCGTTGGCGTACCCACTGGCTCAGATGGGCCAGCAGGGATTTCAGTTACCACCCTCCACTTCTTCCTACGAATAGGAAGCTTGCCAAGACGGCCAGTGCGTACAGCACCCTGATCAGCAAGGGTGAGTAGCGCTTCCCTCGCAGCCGCTTCAGCTGCGTCGTCGGCCTTCTTCTTGGCGGCGGATCTCTCAGCCCTAGTGGAAACCATGGTCGAATCTTGGAGGTTTGGAGAGAGAGATCAAAGGTGGAGAGAATCGCAGAAATCTTGGAGAGCAAAGAATGAGAAGATCGTATCAAACGGGCGCCTTCTAACGGCTATAAAAGCAACGGATGAAATCCCAACGGCTCTTTTTGCGGAGTCAGCAATATTTTCGCAATTCTAGGGACAAGATTTCATACAAAATCCAAACTTTGATCGCCCGTATCTTTCAATTGGCCCAACCGATTCTTGATTTTAAAAGTGAGATTTACTCCCCTTGATTCCCTCTTTCGATTCCCTACAAAAACAAACAAAACAAACATTAAATACGTAATTAAAATTACACCACAAAACGTACAAACGATCATCAATAAAAACAGAAAAAATAAACTAAGGCATTGGCCTTGACTAAACGAGCACAGGAACCACTCGTTCTCTCTCGTTTCTAACTTCATGCTTCATGTAGGAGGAAGGCTGAGAGAGTCTTTACATCCCCCTCCTCATAGTAGTGCTTCAACCTAGCACCATTGACCATAAATGGCTGTCCTTGCTGTAAGTTTTTAATCTCTATGGCACCATGAACAAAGACATTAGTAATAATAAATGGACCGGACCATCTAGACTTTAATTTGCCTGGAAAGAGCTTTAAGCGTGAGTTAAATAATAATACAAGTTGGCCTTTCTTAAAATCTTTGATCCTGAGTCTACTGTCATGCCATATTTTTGTCTTTTCTTTGTACATCTTGGCATTCTCATAGGCCATGTGCCTAAGCTCATCAAGTTCATGCAGCTGTAGAGATCTTAATGTCCCTGCATCCTTCACACAAAAATTTAATTCTTTCATGGCCCAAAATGCCTTGTTTTCCAACTCAAGTGGCAAGTGGCAAGCCTTGCCATATACCAACCTATAGGGAGACATTCCTAGAGGTGTCTTATATGCTGTTCTATAAGCCCAAAGTGCATCCTCAAGCTTAAAAGACCAGTCTTGTCTATTTGGTTTGACTACCTTCTCTAAGATGTTCTTAATTTCCCTATTTGAAATTTCAGCTTGACCATTTGAGTGTGGGTGATAGGGAGTAGCTACTCTATGCCTAATGTTATATTTAGCCAATATTTTCTCCATAGCCTTATTAATGAAATGTGACCCCTCATCACTAATGATAGCACGAGGAGTCCCAAATCTAGTGAAAATGTGTCTATGCAAGAAATTAGTGACTGTCTTAGCATCATTATTAGGACATGCCTTAGCTTCTACCCACTTTGACACGTAGTCTACTGCTACCAGAATATACAAGTTACCTGATGATGGAGGGAAGGGTCCCATGAAATCAATGCCCCATACATCAAAGAGCTCCAACTCTAAGATGTAGGTGAGGGGCATCTCATCCTTACGACTGAGGTTACCTGTCCTTTGGCACTCATCACAGCTGTGGGCAAAGGCGTGTGCGTCCTTGAAGATTGTTGGCCAGTAGTAGCCACTTTGAAATACCTTGGCAGCTGTCCTTTGTCCACCAAAGTGCCCACCATAAGGAGATGAATGACAGTGCTGTAGCACAGACTTCGCTTCAGCAGCTGTAACACACTTCCTCAACAACCCATCAGCACAGGTCCTGTAAAGTATGGGGTCATCCCAGATGAATTTCCTTGCTTCATGGAGGAACCTTTTCTTCTCTTGTCCTCCCTTGAACACTGGTAATACCTGTGCTGCACGGAAGTTAGCAATGTCAGCGAACCACGGTTCCTCATCGTTATCACGATGAGTCAAAGCAAAGATATGTTCATCTATAAAAGCATCAGAAATTGCGGGGTCCGCAATTTTTTCGCAATTGTGCTGCAATCGAGACAGGTGATCTGCAACCACATTTTCACATCCCTTCTTGTCCCGAATGTCCAAATCAAATTCCTGCAGCAATAACACCCATCTAATTAGTCTAGGCTTAGCATCAGCCTTTCTCATTAGATATTTTAAAGCAGAATGGTCAGTATATACAATGGTCCTAGTTCCTACAATATAGTTCCTAAATTTTTCACAAGCAAAAACTACAGCAAGCATCTCTTTCTCTGTAGTTGTATAGTTACATTGGGCCTCATTCAAGGTCTTACTAGCATAATAGACAGGATGTGTGAGCTTGTCAATCTTCTGTCCTAACATGACTCCTACAGCATAGTCACTGGCATCACATAGCATCTCAAATGGGAGATCCCAATTTGGTCCTACTATGATTGGTGCTGTGACCAGTGCTTCCTTAAGGGTTTTCCAAGCTGTTACACATTCTTTAGAGAAGATAAATGGCCTACCTAGCTCTAGTAGCTCACATAGAGGCTTGGCTATCTTAGAAAAGTCCTTGATGAACCTTCTATAGAAACCAGCATGCCCTAAGAAACTCCTAATAGCCTTGACATTTTGGGGCTCTACCAACTTCTCTATGACCTCTATTTTCGCCCTATCCACTTCTACACCCGCCCTTGACACCCGATGTCCTAACACAATCCCTTCATCTACCATAAAATGGCATTTTTCCCAATTTAGGACTAGGTTAGTCTCTTCACACCTAGCCAGGACTTGTCCTAGGTTTTCTAGACAGGTTTTAAATGAGTCCCCAAAGACTGAGAAGTCATCCATGAATATTTCTATCATGGACTCATCCAACTCAGAGAAGATTGCCATCATGCACCTCTGGAAAGTTGCCGGTGCATTGCATAAGCCAAAAGGCATTCTGCGGAAGGCAAACGTTCCAAAAGGGCAAGTGAAGGTGGTCTTCTCTTGATCCTTAGGGTCTATAGTTATTTGATTGTAGCCTGAATAGCCATCTAGGAAACAGTAGTAGGCTCTACCAGCTATTCTGTCTAGCATCTGGTCAATAAACGGTATGGGGAAGTGGTCTTTTTTAGTTTCTTTATTTAGTTTTCTGTAATCCATACATACCCTCCACCCTGTGACAGTCCTTGTTGGAATTAGTTCGTTATTCTCATTGACTACCACAGTTATTCCCCCCTTTTTAGGCACACATTGGATGGGGCTCACCCACTGGCTACTAGCTATGGGGAAAATTACTCCTGCATCTAACCACTTTATTATTTCTTTCTTCACTACCTCTTTCATAGAGGGGTTTAACCTACGCTGGTGATCTACCCTAGGTGTGTGTTCTTCCTCTAGAATAATTTTGTGCATACAATAAGAAGGGCTAATGCCTCGAATATCAGCAATAGACCATGCTATAGCCTTCCTATGTTGCTTAAGCAGTAAAATTAAATCAACCTCATGCTGTTCACTTAGCTTAGAAGAAATAATTACAGGCAGTGTGTCATTATCTCCTAGATATGCATATTTGAGGTGAGTTGGTAGTGGTTTCAGTTCTAGAACAGGTGGATGCTCAATGGAGGACTTCAGAGGGTTAATAATTCTATCAGTTAAATCTATATTCATACATACATGCTGAGGGTTATTTACAGGCATGTTCATTATGTCAGCTACATTTAGATCATCTACATCTATTTGTACATATTCACTAGCATGCTTGGTTAATAATACATGCTCTAATTGTTCTTCCATAAGTGAGTCAATAACATCCATGCTAGCACAAGACTCAGAATCAGAGGGGTATTTTAAAGCTTTGTAAACACTAAATTTTACCTCTTCATCATGAACTCTCATAGTTAACTCACCTTTTTGCACATCTATTAGTGCCCTACCTGTGGCTAGAAATGGCCTACCTAGCAGGATGGGTACCTCCTTGTCTGCCTCATAGTCCAGGACAATGAAATCTGCAAGGAAAATGAATTTGTCAACTTTAACTAGAATATCCTCAATCTTACCTTCTGGATATGCGATGGATCTGTCTGCTAGTTGTAAAGTGACAGTAGTTGGACGTGCTTCTCCTATTCCCAACTGGCGGAATAGGGACAGGGGCATGAGATTTATGCTGGCGCCCAGGTCACAAAGCGCTCTGCCCACATGCTTGCCTCCAAGTTCTACAGGTAAGGTGAAGGAACCAGGATCCTTCTCCTTCTTGGGCAGCTTGTTCTGGAGGATGGCACTGCACTCCTCGGTGAGGTTTACTGTTTCAAACTCACCAATAGTTTTCTTGTTAGTAATAATGTCCTTCAAAAACTTTACATATGAAGGCATAGACTGTAAAACCTCTACAAAAGGAATGTTCACATGCACTTGCTTAAGTATTTCTAAGAATTTATTAAAATGAACTTCCTGTTCCTGCTTCTTCTTCAGTCTTCGAGGATAAGGAGGTGGTGGCACATAAGCAGGCACGTCAGGACGCTTTAGGATCGGTGGAGGCCTTGGAATTTCTTCTATGTCCTCTACAATTGGTTCTAGCCTGGCTCCTGATGTGCTAGTTGGTGGTGGACCTTGGCTTGGCAGAGACTCCAGTGGAGCACTAGACTCAGTGTTCTCTACTCTCTTTGGTGTGTCTTTTGGAATGCTCACCAATGGTCTCCCACTCCTAAGTTCAATTGCTTGAACTTGTTCCTTGCCATCTCTCCTTGGTACCTCGGTGTCAGCAGGGAGTCTACCTTGGGGCCTACTTTTAAGTTCATTGGCTAACTGGCCTATTTGGTTTTCCAGGCTCCTAAGGGTAGCTTGCTGGCTCTGAAGAGTAGCATCATTTTTAGCTATATACTCCTTGAGTAGGTTTTCTACAGAAGATCCTACAGGTTGATTATAAGGTTTTTGGTACATTGACTGGTTATGTTGGGGAGTGAAACCAGGTGTTCCACTCGGCCTTGGTTGGTTAGGATTTTGGTTAGTGTTTTGCTGGCCACCCCATGACAGGTTAGGATGGTTTCTCCAACCAGGGTTATAGGTGTTGGAGTAGGGGTTGTTCCTAGGTTGCTGCTGACTTCCTACATAGCAGACCGAGGATGGATTCCCAGGACAGTATTCATAAGGGTGTCCTTCCCCACAGAATCCACAGATTGGTGCCTCGCCTTGACTTGGTTGAGTGCCCATTGACATGGCTGTGGCGGTATTGGCACTGGTTTGGAGATTGGCCTGAGCCATTTGCTTAACTAAGTTGGTCAGGGCATTTATTTGGGTGCTCATGGCGCTTAGAGCATCCTTGTCTTGAGCCCTAGTTGGCTCTACTGGATCGTCTGACCACCTACAGTGAGATGCTGAGATCTTCTCCAAGATCTCATAAGCTTCGTTGTAACTCTTGGACAACATGGAACCTCCAGCAGATGAATTCAAGACTTGTCTGGTGCTGGGGTTGCATCCTTTAAAGAAAACTTCTATTTGAATACACCATGGAATGCCATGGTGTGGACATTTAACGAGAAGATCTTTAAATCTAGTCCAAGCTTCGTGAAGAGACTCACTTGGAGTTTGTTTGAATTTGACTATGTCATCACGGAAAGTAGAATTCCTATCAGGTGGGAAATATTTGACTAGGAATTTTTCTGCTAGATCTGTCCAATTGCGGACAGATCCTGAGGGTAAAGAATTTAGCCACGTTTTGGCTTTGTCCCTCAAAGAATAAGGGAAAAGATATAGCCTAAGGGCCTCTTGGGAAACTCCAGGGATTAGGAAGGTGTCACTAACTCCTAGGAAGTTCCTAAGGTGATTATGGGGGTCCTCATTTTCTATTCCAAAGAATTGTCCCACAGTGGACAACATTTGGAACATCACTGGCTTTAACTCGAAAGAGTGGGCAGTGATTTCAGGACGGATTATGCTGGGGTTCAGCTCCCCAGGCATAGGTACTAGATATGAAAGAATGGCACTATTCTTGTCATTCGCTATTTCTATGGGGTTGCGAATGGCAGGTGCCGGATTTCGAACTAAATCGCCCATTTCTTTGGTTTCAGGTACGATTTGAGGTATAGGAGGTTGTTTAAAGAGGCGTTTCTTTGCTTTATTTCTAGCTCGAAGTGATCTTTCAGGTTCAGGATCGAACTCTAAATTACTATGTGAACGCTCACTCATAAACTACCTTAACAGTACCTGCAAAAGAAATGAAACAGATTAGTTTCACTCAATGATAAACTTGGTTTTCTCAAACTTAACAACTTCGTTTTCACTTAAAATAAGTCCCCGGCAGCGGCGCCAAAAACTTGTTGCGTGCTCAGTGTGTAAAGATAAATAAGCAAAAGGATGGAGAGAGCACTTAGAACATGCAAGCATACATGGTCTCACAGCAAGTAGTAAGTATATTTAATTCGTTTTTTCCACAGAGACTTAATTTTAGCTATTCGCGAAGTGTGTTTGTTAAGAAAGATGGGATGGATTTGATGGGGTAAAATTGGTTTTTAATTAACTACTTTTTGCTGAATGTATAAAGGAACATGCCATAAACAAATTAAAGTGAAAATCAGGCTTAAAGGTCAAGAGATGAAATCAATAAACGAAGAAGAAAACAGCTAGACAGAAAGCAATTTAGCAGAATTGCGAGAACCGCAATTAATCCGCAATTAATTGGCAGCGAAAAACTGGTTAAATGGGTGAATTAAGGGCTACTAATGACTGTCCTATAGGCATTTTATTACGATTATCAAGCTTTGGATCAACTCTCTACACATTAAACTCACTCTATCTCAAGTATCGTCCGATTCCATGCATGAGAGACTCAAGTTTACTCGACTTCAAAGTAAGGTCTTAAGCATCTTGTTAAAACAGGAGTGTTCAGTTTATACTAGGGAAACGCCTATTCCTAGGCCGTTTCCTGATTACCATGAAAGGCTAGCATGATTATACGACTCTGAACTCTTACTCCTTCCAGAGGTTAGGAGTTCTTTGGACAAAATGGATGGCCAATCGAAATTGCCCGTGGGATGAAGCTTACATACAATCAATGTTTGAGTGTTGATCTTCCTACTTGACTTACGTTTTTTAGCCTATAGTTCTGTCATTAGCATGCCCCTAAGTGAATTTAGTTACTCATGGATATATGAAGAACAGAAATATAAGATAAAGTAGACATGCTTAGAAGGGAAAAGTGTGTAAAACAGCAAGCCAAACTCGTAGCAGAATAAGGAATAACTGTGAAATGCAGAAACTTACTTTGATTACTTTAAGTGTTTGAATGACAAAGGAAAGCTTAAACAGAATGAATTCAAGGCAGACAACAACGAAATACAATAATTGAACTAACTAAACTAAGACAACAATGATCAGTAATGGAAATGAGAAGAAAAGAGCAGAAAACAGTAAAGGTTGCTGGAAATCTTCGTGGCAGTCGCCTCGAATGAAGGTGATGAGAATTCAGCCGTGCTTGGATGAATCCAATCGAGAGAGAAGAAGAATCTTCTCTCCTTCCTGTCAGATTATCGATTCCAAAAGCCTAGACTCTCACTCCAACAGACGGCAAAGGAAAAACAGTGGAAAGGGTGGACTGCAGAAAGACTTCTACGCTTCGAGTGATGACTGAACCTCCGACTTTGGCCCCCTTTTATAGTAGTTTGCAGGTGCGATTGGGCCAAGGAGAACCATCAATCTTCAACGTCGTATATCAGAATGGATGGAGGAGAAAGAATGAATCCCTGAAAAGTCGGATCTAAACAGAAAAATGTCAGCCAACTTACGGTTTTAACTTGAATAATTGCGGCCACCGCAATTATTCCGCAATGCATTCGCAAGGGTTATTTTTTCATTCTTTTCTTCGGTTTTCACCCCTTTTTCTACCTATTGTGCATAAGTCCTAAATTAGCCACCTCCTTCTAATTCTCATATTAAAGCATAGGTTTAGGCTAAATGCTAATAAAAACACCTAAATGTGTACATCTTCTTAAGCTAAATGGGTCCTAAATAAGTCACTTTCAGAGACTTAACACCTATGTCTGCGGGTAAGTCCCGGTAGCTGGTCGAAGCCTGGCAAAACCAGGTCCGTTTAAATTTTTGTTGGTTAAATCGAACCCTATGTCTGCGGGTAAGTCCCGGTAGCTGGTCGAAGCCTGGCAAAACAAGGTCCGTTTAAATTTTTGTTGGTTAAATTGAACCCTATGACTGCGGGTAAGTCCCGGTAGCTGGTCGAAGCTTGTCGAAACCAGGTCCGTTTAAATTCCTGTTGGTTAAATCGAACCCTATGTCTGCGGGTAAGTCCTGGTAGCTGGTCGAAGCCTGGCAAAAGCAAGTCCGTTTAAATTCCTTTTGGTTAAATCGAACCCTATGTCTGCGAGTAAGTCCCGGTAGCTGGTCGAAGCGTGGTAAAACCAGGTCCGTTTAAATTTCTGTTGGTTAAATCGAACCCTATGTCTACGGGTAAGTCCCGGTAGTTGATCGAAGCCTGGTAAAACCAGATCCGTTTAAATTCCTGTTGGTTAAATCGAACCCTATGTCTGCGGGTAAGTCCCGGTAGCTGGTCGAAGCCTGTCAAAACCAGGTTCGTTTAAATTTTTGTTGGTTAAATCGAACCCTATGTCTGCGGGTAAGTCCCGGTAGCTGGTCGAAGCCTGGCAAAACCAGGTTCGTTTAAATTTTTGTTGGTTAAATCGAACCCTATGTCTGCGGGTAAGTCCCGGTAGCTGGTCGAAGCCTGGCAAAACCAGGTCCGTTTAAATTTATGTTGGTTAAATCGAACCATATGACTGCGGGTAAGTCCCGGTAGCTGGTCGAAACCTGGCAAAACCAGGTTCGTTTAAATTTCTATTGGTTAAATCGAACCCTATGTTTGCGGGTAAGTTCCGGTAGCTGGTCGAAGCCTGGCAAAACAAGGTCCGTTTAAATTTATGTTGGTTAAATCAATCCCTATGTCTGCGGGTAAGTCCCGGTAGCTGGTCGAAGCTTGGCAAAACCAGGTCCGTTTAAATTTCTATTGGTTAAATCGAACCCTATGACTGGGGGTAAGTCTCGTTAGCTGGTCGAAGCGTGTCGAAACCAGGTCCGTTTAAATTCCTGTTGGTTAAATCGAACCCTATGTCTGCGGGTAAGTCGCGGTAGCTGGTGGAAGCCTGGCAAAACCAGGTCCGTTTAAATTGCTGTGGGTTAAATCGAACCCTATGTCTGCGGGTAAGTCCTGGTAGTTGGTCGAAGCCTGGAAACACCAGGTCCGTTTAAATTTTTGTTGGTTAAATCGAACCCTATGTCTGTGGGTAAGTCCCGATAGCTGGTCGAAGCCTGGCAAAACCAAGTCCGTTTAAATTTCTGTTGGTTAAATCGAGCCCAATGTCTGCGAGTATGTCCCGGTAGCTGGTCGAAGCCTGGCAAAACCAGGTCCGTTGAAATTCCTGTTGGTTAAATCGAACCCTATGACTGCGGGTAAGTCCCGGTAGCTGGTCGAAGCCTGGCAAAACCAGGTCCGTTTAAATTCCTGTTGGTTAAATCGAACCCTATGTCTGCGGGTAAGTCCCGACAGCTGGTCGAAGCCTGGCAAACCAAGGTTCGTTTAAATTTCTGTTGGTTAAATCGAACCCTATGTCTGCAGGGAAGTCCCGGTAGTTGGTCGAAGCCTGGCAAAACCAGGTCCGTTTAAATTCATGTTGGTTAAATCGAAACCTATGTCTGTGGGTAAGTCCCGATAGCTGGTCGAAGCCTGGCAAAACCAGGTCCGTTTAAATTTCTGTTGGTTAAATCGAGCCCAATGTCTGCGAGTATGTCCCGGTAGCTGGTCGAAGCCTGGCAAAACCAGGTCCGTTTAAATTCCTGTTGGTTAAATCGAATTCTATGTCTGCGGGTAAGTCCCGGTAGCTGGTCGGAGCCTGGCAAAACCAGGTCAGTTTAAATTCTTGTTGGTTAAATCGAACCCTATGTCTGCGGGTAATTCCCGGCAGCTGGTCGAAGCCTGGCAAAACCAGGTCCGTTTAAATTTATGTAGGTTAAATCAAACCCTATGTCTGCGGGTAAGTCCCGGTAGCTGGTCGAAGCCTGGCAAAACCAGGTCCGTTTAAATTTCTATTGGTTAAATCGAACCCTATGACTGCGGGTAAGTCTCGTTAACTGGTCGAAGCGTGTCGAAACCAGGTCCGTTTAAATTCCTGTTGGTTAAATCGAACCCTATGTCTGCGGGTAAGTCGCGGTAGCTGGTGGAAGCCTGGCAAAACCAGGTCCGTTTAAATTACTGTGGGTTAAATCGAACCCTATGTCTGCGGGTAAGTCCTGGTAGTTGGTCGAAGCCTGGAAAAACCAAGTCCGTTTAAATTTTTGTTGGTTAAATCGAACCCTATGTTTGCGGGTAAGTCCCGATAGCTGGTCGAAACCTGGGAAAACCAGGTCCGTTTAAATTTCTGTTGGTTAAGTCGAACCCCATGTCTGCGGGTAAGTCCCGGTAGCTGGTCGAAGCCTGACAAAACCAGGTCCGCAGACATAGGGTTCTCTTGTTAGTAATAATATCTTTCAAAAACTTTACATAGGAAGGCATAGATTGTAAAACTTCTACAAAAGGAATGTTGACATGCACTTGCTTAAGAATTTCTAAGAATTTATTAAAATGCACTTCCTGTTCCTGCTTCTTCTTAAGCCTTCGAGGATATGGAGGTGGTGGCACATATGCAGGCACTTCAGGTCGCCTTAGGATAGGTGGAGGTCTTGGAATTTCTTCTATCTCCTCAATAATTGGCTCTAGCCTGGCTCCTGATGTGCTTGTTGGTGGTGGACCTTGGTTTGGCAGAGACTCCAGTGGAGCACTAGACTCAGTGTTCTCTACTCTCTTTGGTGTGTCCTTTGTGTTGCTCACCAATGGTCTACCACTTCTAAGTTCAATCGCTTGAACTTGCTCTTTACCATCTCTCCTTGGTAATTCAGTGTCAGTAGGGAGTCTACCTTGGGGCCTACTCTTGAGTTCATTGGCTAATTGGCCTATTTGGTTCTCTAGGCTCCTAAGAGTGGCTTGCTGACTTTGCAAAGTAGCATCATTTTTGGCTATGTATTCCTTGAGTAAGTTTTCTACAGAAGATCCTACAGGCTGGTTGTAAGGTTTTTGATACATTGATTGGTTATGTTGGGGAGTGAAACCAGGTGTTCCACTCGGCCTTGGTTGGTTAGGATTTTGGTTAGTATTTTGTTGGCCACCCCATGACAGGTTTGGGTGGTTCCTCCAACCAGGGTTGTAAGTATTGGAATAGGGGTTGTTCCTAGGCTGCTGCTGACTTCCAATATAGCAGACTGAGGCTGGATTCCCAGGGCAGTATTCATACAGGTGCCCTTCCCCACAGAATCCACATATAAGTGTTTCACCTTGACTTGGTTGGGTGGCCATTGACATGGCGGTAGCGGTGTTAACACTTGTTTGGAGATTGGCTTGAGCCATTTGCTTAACTAGGTTGGTCAGGGCATTTATTTGGCTGCTCATTGCACTTAGAGCATCCTTGTCTTGAGCTCTAGTTGGCTCAACAGGATCATCTGACCACCTACAGTGAGAGGCTGAGATCTTCTCCAAGATCTCATAGGCTTCGTTGTAACTCTTGGACAACATGGAACCTCCAGCAGATGAGTTTAAGACTTGTCTAGTGTTGGGGTTGCATCCTTTGAAAAAGACCTCTATTTGGATACACCATGGGATGCCATGGTGTGGACATTTAAGAAGAAGATCTTTAAACCTTGTCCAAGCTTCGTGAAGAGACTCAGTGTCAGCTTGTTTAAACTTGATTATGTCATCACGAAAGGTAGAATTCCTATCAGGTGGGAAGTATTTGACTAGGAATTTCTCTGCTAAGTTTGTCCAATTAAGGACTGATCCTGAGGGTAATGAGTTCAACCATGTTTTGGCTTTGTCCCTCAAAGAGTAAGGGAAAAGGTATAGCCTCAAGGCTTCTTGGGAAACTCCAGGGATGAGGAATGTGTCACTAACTCCTAAGAAGTTTCTAAGATGGTTGTGGGGGTCCTCATTTTCCACTCCAAAGAATTGTCCCACAGTGGACAACATTTGGAACATCACTGGCTTTAACTCGAATGAGTTGGCAGTGATTTCAGGACGGATTATGCTGGGGTTCAGCTCCCCAGGCATAGGTACTAGGTACGATAATATGGCGCTATCCTTGTCATTCGCTATTTCGATGGGATTTCGAGTGACAGGCACCGGATTTGGAACTATTCCATTCATTTCTTCTTGAGACAATTGCGGAGGAATTGCGGTTCCCGCAATTACTTGAGGTATAGAGGGTTGGTTAAAGAGACGTTTCTTGGCTCTATTTCTGGCCCTAAGTAATCTCTCAGGCTCAGGATTGAACTCTAGATCACTACTTGAAGGCTCACTCATAAACTAACCCAAGAGTACCTGCAAAAGAAATGAAACAGATCAGCTTCAATAGGCAATAAATTTGGTGTTTCAAACTTAACAAACTTCGTTTTCGCTTAAATAAATCCCCGGCAGCGGCGCCAAAAACTTGTTGCGTGCTCAATGTGTTAAAATAAATCAGCAATAAGAGAGATAGAGCACTCAGAACATGCAAGCATACATGATCTTATAGCAAGTAGTAAGTATATTTCATTCGTTTTCCCACAGAGATTTATTATAAGCTATTCATGAAGTGTAAAGTTAAGAAAGAAGGGGTGGATTTGATGGGGTAGAATTGGTTTTTAATTGTCTATTTCCTACTGAATACGAAGAGGGTAGCAACATAAACAAGAACAAGTCAAAGCTAAACTCAAATGAAAAGAGACGAGATTAATAATTGAAGGCAAAGACAGCTAGACAGAATGGTAACTTAAGCAGAATTGCGGAGACAACAATTCTACCGCAATGTAAATAACAGCGAAAGTGTGTAAAGTGATGAATTAAGGGCT
This sequence comes from Herpetospermum pedunculosum, assembly GCA_028017165.1. Taxonomy (NCBI): domain Eukaryota; kingdom Viridiplantae; phylum Streptophyta; class Magnoliopsida; order Cucurbitales; family Cucurbitaceae; genus Herpetospermum; species Herpetospermum pedunculosum. The sequence goes on along the minus strand of CM051525.1, from coordinate 7,341,131 downwards.
ACTAACGACTATCCTATAGGCTTTTTCATACGATTCTCAAGCACTGGATCAACTCCCTATGCATCAAACTATCTCATTCTCATGTATCTTCCGATTTCATGCATTAGATTCTTTAGTTTACTCATGTCCAAGTAAGGTCTTAAGCATCTTGTTAAGGCAGAAAAATATGGTTTGTACTAGGGAAACGCCTATTCCTAGGTCGTTTCCTGGTTACCTTGAAAGACTAGCATGATAGTATGACTATGAACTCTTACTCCTTCCAGAGGTTAGGAGTTCTTTGGACAAAATGGATGGCCAATCGAAATTGCCCGTGGGATGAAGCTTACATACAATCAATGCTTCGAGAGCTATCCTACATGCTTGGTTCACGTTTTTTAGCCTAAAGTGTTGTCATTAGCATGCCCCTAAGTGATTTAGCTACTCATGGATGTAAACAGAACTGAAGCAAGAGAAGAAGTAGACATGCTTAGAAGGAATTTAAAGACAAAACAGTAAGGGAAAGCAGTAGAATGTAAAGGCAAGAAACTGTGAAATGAAGAATTGAGATTTGATTACTTGATTGTTTGATTGACAAAGAAAAGCTTTAAAGCAATTAACAGGAAGACAGAACACAACGAAATAGTCTAATCTAGCTACTAGAAAAGAAACAACAACAAGACAAGCTGGAAAATGGAAATGAAGAACAAAAAGCAGTAAAACAAGCTCGAATGTCTCGTTGCAGCCGCCTCGAATGAAGGATGAGAAAGGTCAGCCTTGCTTGGATGAATCCAATCGGGAGAGAAGAAGAATCTCCTCTCCTTCCTATCAGATTATCGATTCCAACAGCTGAGCTTCGCAAACCAGCAGACGGCAAAGGAAAATAGGAGAAAAGATGGACTGCGAGAAGACTTCTACGCTTTCGGATGATGCTTGAACCCTCGACTTTGACCCCTATTTATAGTAGTCTGCAGACGTCTTTGGGCCAAGGAGAACCATCAATCTTCAACGTCGTACTTCAGAATGGATGGAGGAGAAAGAACGAATCCCAGAAATAACGGAAATTAACAGAAAAAGATCAGTCAACTTACGGTTTTCACTTGAAACATTGCGGTGGCCGCAATGTTTTCGCAATGCTGCCTCAATGCAGTTTTTTCATTCTTTTCCTTCGGTTTTCAACCCTTTTCTTTCCTATTGTACATAAGTCCTAATTTAGCTACCTTCTTCTAATTCTCATATTTAAGCATAGGTCTAGGCTAAATGCTATAAAAAACACCTAAGAGTGTGCATCTTTCTAAGCTTAATAGGTCCCAAATAAGTCACTTTTGGAGACTTAACACACCCCCAAACTTAAGGTTTTGCTTGTCCTCGAGCAATCTAAGGACTTTCCTAGGCTGCTGTTTCTTCTTCTTTAACCACTTACTAACTCCCTTATATTCTTATCTATAGCAGTGCTGTCCTGTGACACACTTCTCAGCTTAAAACTACCCTCTCATCTAGCTTCTTCTGATTTCGCATGCCTAAAACTCCTACTGCTTTTATTAACTCCCTACAACTGATCTACCTACTTTTATCATATCATGCCACTATCCCTAAGGTTTCAAATTCTACCTAGCTTTACCCCAGACTCAGTACATGCTTCTAGTTTATATTTATGAGCTACCTAGGATTCCTTAGAGTCATGTCAGTCTTAGTATTAATGGTAACTGTAGTACTTTTATAGAACAACCTAAACCCTGGCATCACTACATTGGATATACACTCATCTCCCTAAACAACCCTACAAGCTACAACTTTGTGCTTAGCTACTTAAGGACCAGAGTTCTTTTTAAACAGGAAATCTAAGCCACAAAGTTGCAACTCCTAGGTATACATTCTTCCTCCCTACTTTTTCCTTTTTTTTTCTTTCTCAGGTGGAGCCTTTCCTTTGGTTGCCTTTTGATGCAATGCCACTTGTGGGTTACACACTTGGCACTGATTACTCAGCAACCTAAGAGAGACTCCCCTCCTTATTCTATTTTTCATTTTTTTTTTTCCAGTTCAATATTCTTGTCAAGGAGAAGAAGAATGCTTATGTTTTAGGGGAGAGAGGAATGTTCCTAGGCCTAGGGTGGCTTCCCCCAAACTTCAACTACTCATTGTCCCCAATGAGTGTCTGAGGTGGCACACCCCCAAACTATCTAGAAGCATCTAGTCTAAGGTAAAACAAAGAGAATCTAAAAGCCCTAGGCATAGACAGAACATTCTAAAAGAAAATATCACAGCAGCAGGAATTTGAAAAACAGACAGGCAAGGACTTACAGCTATGCATGCTGAGCTATTTAGAGGTTAATTTAAACTATCAAAGGGTGTCCTATGACACTCATCCAGCATGCATTTAGATAAGCTATATAAAGTAGTCATGATAGCAGCAAAAGATAGAAATTAAACAGATCACAGCCTAGCTAAGCAGACAGTCCAAAACATGCTTTTAGTAATAAAAATTGCGGGTACCGCAATTATTTCGCAATTAAGTCAGGGCAGATATATCAGATACTAAGGCTCCTAAGCATGCTTTATCCAGTCGTTTAAGCTCAACATAAAGAAACCTAAACTATCCTACCTACTCAGCTAGCAGCAGGCTATACTAAGTGATTGAAAAACATAAAACTAAGCAACTAAAACAGATCAAAATTGTACTAAAAACAGCATAATTTACATGGTCTATCAGAAATCAGATTAAGTTTTTTTTTTCCTAAGGGAACAGCAATACTCCCTTCAGTGCAATTCAAACCAGCACTCATATGTCTTCATCCTCATCAGGTTGTCGTGGTCGTGGAGGCACCCATGGAGTCAGAAGGTTCGTGGGGAAGTCAGGGAAGATACAGCCAAGTTGGTCTGCAACTTCCTTGTCCCGTGCCTGCGCGTAAGTGGCCCATTGAGCCATCCTCTTCTGCATATCCATCAGGCAAGCCATGGACAGTGACTGATCAGCAGCTAACCTATCCAGTTCGAACTCCATGTTCCCTTTCCTCTTCAGCCTTAGTCCAGCAGGCAACTCCAAGTGGCCCGTGTAGGCCATCTGCTGCTCCATGCGCTCAATGGGAACTCCTGCAAGCAAACAGAGTTTAGTTATGGTATTAGGGAAAAACAATGGTCCCTTACCTTTCTTCGCGCACTCAGCAATGGCAGCAGTGATGACTTCTCCCACGTTGATCGTGAGACCTCTCATTATCGCATATACCAACAGCGATCTGCTCTGGTTGATCGTGGTCTCATGCGTCACTGGGGACAGTTTCCTTCTCACTAAGGAGAACCAAACAGCCGCCTTAGCCGTGAGGTTGGCACTCATGAGAGTGTGCCTCCCATTTCGTGACACGGTCCAGGAAGCTTCAGGCTGGCCAATGGTTCGAATGGCCTCTTCCAGGACTGCCTCAGTAGGCTCATCAACAATTCGTGCATAATCTGTATGGTTTTGGCCCTTGAGACCATAGGCTTCGTTGATGGCCTTAGCTGAGAAGTCCACTTCCAACCCTCGCACCACAGACAGGCCATCCTCAGGGCTGAGCACATTGGCGTAGAAATCATAAACCATGCTTGTATAGGCTGGATTGGGTGGTCTGCAAAACTCCTCCCATCCGTGGTTCGTGATCCCTGCGCGCAAGAACTGCGGCAGGTCAGCAGGTCTATCGAGGAAGCCCTTCTCGTGCAGCAACTCCCTCTTCCTCAGCTCAATTCCTCTGGACTCAGCGTCAGAGGATACATACCTCACTGATTGAGGCTCATCTTCAGGGTAAAGCTTGGCCTTCCCTTTGTCTGTTGGTTTGGCTGACTCCGCAGCCTCAACCTTGAGTTTCTTGAGCGATGGCTTTGTGCTTTCCTTCTCTGATGAAGGCGCCTGCTTGGCCTTCTTCTTTCTCAGCTTCTTGGACCGCTTGGCCTTGAGAATCTTGACCTTCTCTTTCTTCTTGAGCTTAGCCTTGAGGGTGATCTGCTGGAGGCAAGCCCCCAGTGTTTCTTCCATCGAGTCATCTTGCTGTGCAGGACTCTCAGGGCTAGCTTCCCTCAATGGAGAGAAGACCTCTTCTTCCTCACCTTCCCCACTGCCCTGCGTTGATTCTTGGTACTCCCCATATGGGAATTCAGGGTCAGGCCGTGGGGAAGTGTGCGATGGCGTGGTTCTTTGCTCTGCGGTAGGTGTCTGTGCAGAACTTTGTGGCGAAGAAGGCTGCTCAGGGCTTTGCGCCGGTGGTGATGAAGAGAGCTCAGGGCTTTGAACTGGCGGAGATGGACACGGGCTGCGCTCGACTGTCTCGTGAGATGGCTGGCTTTGTTCTTGACTCGCCACAGAGGGAGTCTTGTTCTTGATTTCTTCCTCGGCCACAGCCATGCGCCACTTTCGTTTTTTGGGTGTGCCTGCTGGTTCAGAGGGTCCAGCAGGTATTTCCGTAACAACCCTCCACTTCTTCCTGCGAATCGGCAGCTTATCCAGTCGTCCTGTTCGCGCAGCCTCAGCATCAGCCAAGGCAAGCAATGCATCTCTCGCAGCCGTTTCAGCTTCATCGGCCCTTTTCTTGGCCGCAGATCTCTCAGCCCTTGTGAGTACCATCTTTGAATCGTTGAGGTTTGGAGAGAAGAATCAAAGATGAAGAGAATCAAAGCTTTCTTGGAGTTCAGAGAATGGGAGAATCGTTCAGATCAACGCGCCTTCTAACGGATATAAAGAAAACGGATAAATCCCAACGGCTATATTTTTGCGGATCCTGCAAATCCAGCGCAATTTTTAGTGACCGTTGGAGATTTTTTCATCTAAATGTCAATCTTTGCCCATCCGTATCTTTTATTTGGCCCAATATTTTCTTGATTTTCAAAGCTGGGTTTACTCTCCTTGATTCCCTCTATTGATTCCCTACAAAAAGAAATAAAATAAACATCAAATACTCAATTAAAATAATACACAAAGACACACAAACGATAACCGGAAAATCGCAAAAAATAAACTAAGGCATGAGCCTCATGTTGACGAGCACAGCAATCACTCGTCCTCTCTCGTTCTTAATTTCACGCTTCAGTCAAGAGGAAGGCCGAGAGAGTCTTCACATCTCCTTCCTCATAGTAGTGCTTCAACCTTGCACCATTAACCATGAATGGTTGACCTTGCTGCAAGTTCTTTATCTCGATGGCACCATGAACAAACACATTAGTAATCATGAAAGGACCTGACCATCTGGACTTTAAATTGCCTGGAAACAACCTCAATCGTGAGTTAAATAATAAAACAAGTTGGCCTTTCTTAAAGTCCTTGATCCTGAGTCTACTATCGTGCCAAATCTTGGTCTTTTCCTTATACATTTTGGCATTTTCATAAGACATATGTCTAAGCTCATCAAGCTCGTGTAATTGCAAAGACCGCAACGTTCTCGCATCGGTCACGCAATAATTCAACTCTTTTAGTGCCCAAAATGCCTTGATTTCTAACTCAAATGGAAGATGACAAGCTTTACCATATACAAGTCTGTAAGGAGACATACCTAGGGGTGTCTTATATGCTGTCCTATATGCCCAAAGTGCATCCTCAAGCTTAAAGGACCAGTCTTTCCTATTAGGTTTAACCACTTTTTCTAGGATGTTCTTAATCTCCCTATTTGAAATTTCAGCCTGACCATTCGAGTGTGGGTGATAGGGAGTGGCTACTCTATGTCTAATGTTATACTTAGCCAACACTCTCTCCATAGCCTTATTAATGAAGTGGGACCCCTCATCACTAATGACAGCACGAGGTGTCCCAAACCTAGTAAAAATGTGCCTATGCAAGAATTTTATGACTGTTTTAGCATCATTATTAGGACATGCTATGGCCTCTACCCACTTGGAGACATAGTCTACTGCCACCAAAATGTAAAGGTTACCTGAGCATGGAGGAAATGGTCCCATGAAATCAATGCCCCACACGTCAAAGAGCTCCAACTCTAAGATGTAGGTGAGAGGCATTTCATCCTTGCGACTGAGGTTACCTGTCCTTTGGCATTCATCAGAACTGTGGGCATAGTTGTGGGCCTCCTTGAAGATTGTTGGCCAATAGTAGCCACTCTGAAATACCTTCGCAGCTGTTCTTTGGCCACCAAAGTGTCCACCATAAGGAGCTGTGTGGCAGTGCTGCAGCACAGACTTCGCCTCAGCAGCTGAAACACACTTCCTTAGTAAGCCGTCAGCACATGTCTTATAAAGTGTGGGGTCATCCCAGATGAATTTCCTTGCTTCATGAAGGAACCTCTTCTTCTCTTGTCCTCCCTTGAAAACTGGTAATACCTGTGATGCAAGGAAGTTAGCAATGTCAGCAAACCAAGGTTCCTCATCGTTATCACGATGAGTCAATACAAAGACATGTTCATCAATAAAAGCATCAGAAATTGCGGCCTCCGCAATTTTTTCGCAATTGTGCTGCAATCGAGACAGGTGATCCGCAACCACATTTTCACATCCTTTCTTGTCTCGAATGTCCAAATCAAATTCCTGCAGCAATAACACCCACCTAATCAACCTAGGCTTAGCATCAGCCTTCCTCATGAGGTACTTTAAGGCAGAATGGTCAGTGTACACAATTGTCCTAGTGCCTACAATATAGTTTCTAAATTTCTCACAAGCAAATACTACAGCAAGCATCTCTTTCTCAGTAGTTGTATAATTACATTGAGCCTCATTCAGGGTTTTAGTAGCATAGTATACAGGGTGTGTTAGCTTGTCAATCTTCTGTCCTAACATAACCCCTACAGCATAGTCACTCGCATCACATAACATCTCAAATGGGAGATCCCAATCTGGCCCTACTATAACAGGTGCTGTGACTAGTGCTTTCTTAAGGGTTTGCCAAGCTACTAAACATTCCTTAGAGAAGATGAATGGCCTATTTATCTCTAGAAGCTCACACAGAGGTTTGGCTATCTTAGAAAAGTCCTTAATGAACCTTCTGTAGAAGCCAGCATGCCGTAAGAAACTTCTAATGGCCTTGACATTCTGAGGCTCTACCAACTTCTCTATGATCTCAATTTTGGCCCTATCGACCTCAACACCTGCCCTTGACACTCTATGACCTAAGACAATCCCCTCATCTACCATGAAGTGACACTTCTCCCAATTAAGGACTAAGTTAGTCTCCTCACATCTAGCCAGGACTTGTCCTAAATTCTCTAGACAGTTGGTAAAGGAATCCCCAAAGACTGAGAAATCATCCATGAATATCTCTATCATGGACTCATCCAAGTCAGAAAAGATTGCCAACATGCACCTTTGGAATGTTGCCGGTGCATTGCATAAGCCAAAAGGCATTCTGCGAAAAGCAAATGTTCCAAAAGGGCAAGTGAAGGTAGTCTTTTCTTGGTCTTTGGGGTCTATAGTGATCTGGTTATACCCTGAATAACCGTCTAAGAAACAGTAATAGGCTCTACCAGCTATTCTGTCTAACATTTGGTCAATGAATGGTAGAGGGAAGTGGTCTTTTTTAGTTTCTTTATTTAGCTTCCTATAATCCATGCAAACTCTTCATCCTGTGACAGTCCTAGTTGGAATTAGTTCATTGTTCTCATTGACTACCACAGTCATCCCACCTTTCTTAGGTACACATTGTATAGGGCTCACCCACTAACTACTAGCTATGGGGAAGATCACACCAGCATCTAACCATTTTATTATTTCTTTCTTAACTACCTCTTTCATAGAGGGATTCAGCCTACGTTGGTGGTCTACTCTAGGGGTATGTTCTTCCTCCAGTATAATCTTATGCATACAATAAGAAGGGCTAATGCCTCTAATATCAGCAATAGTCCATGCAATAGCCTTCCTATGTTGCTTAAGTAGTAATATTAATTCAACCTCATGCTGTTCACTTAGCTTAGAAGAAATAATTACAGGCAAAGTCTCATTATTCCCTAAATATGCATACTTGAGGTGAGTGGGGAGAGGTTTTAATTCTAATACAGGTGGACGCTCAATGGATGGCTTTAAAGGATTCAAGGTTCTATCAGTTAGTTCTATATTCATACATACAGGTTGTGGTTTATCTACAGGCATATCCATTATCTCAGATACATTTAAGTCAGCTACATCTAAGTGTATATATTCATTAGCATGCTTGGTTAATAATACATGCTCCAATTGTTCTTCCATTAAAGAATCTACAACGTCCATGCTAGCACAGGATTCAAGATCAGAGGGGTACCTTAAAGCTTTATACACACTAAATTTCACCTCTTCATCATGAACCCTCATAGTGAGCTCCCCTTTTTGGACGTCTATCAGTGCCCTACCTGTGGCTAGAAATGGTCTGCCTAACAGGATGGGGACCTCCTTGTCTGCTTCATAATCCAGGATAATGAAATCTGCAAGGAAAATAAATTTGTCAACTTTCACTAGAATATCCTCAATCTTACCTTCAGGGTATGCAATGGATCTGTCTGCTAGTTGTAAAGTGACAGTGGTTGGACGTGCTTCTCCTATTCCAAGCTGGCGGAATAGTGATAGGGGCATGAGGTTTATGCTGGCGCCCAGGTCACAAAGCGCTCTGCCCACGTGCTTGCCTCCAAGTTCTACAGGTAGGGTGAAGGAACCAGGATCCTTCTCCTTCTTGGGTAGCTTGTTCTGGAGTATGACACTGCACTCCTCAGTGAGATTGACTGTTTCAAACCAACCAATTATTCTCTTGTTAGTAATAATATCTTTCAAAAACTTTACATAGGAAGGCATAGATTGTAAAACTTCTACAAAAGGAATGTTGACATGCACTTGCTTAAGAATTTCTAAGAATTTATTAAAATGCACTTCCTGTTCCTGCTTCTTCTTAAGCCTTCGAGGATATGGAGGTGGTGGCACATATGCAGGCACTTCAGGTCGCCTTAGGATAGGTGGAGGTCTTGGAATTTCTTCTATCTCCTCAATAATTGGCTCTAGCCTGGCTCCTGATGTGCTTGTTGGTGGTGGACCTTGGTTTGGCAGAGACTCCAGTGGAGCACTAGACTCAGTGTTCTCTACTCTCTTTGGTGTGTCCTTTGTGTTGCTCACCAATGGTCTACCACTTCTAAGTTCAATCGCTTGAACTTGCTCTTTACCATCTCTCCTTGGTACTTCAGTGTCAGCAGGGAGTCTACCTTGGGGCCTACTCTTGAGTTCATTGGCTAATTGGCCTATTTGGTTCTCTAGGCTCCTAAGAGTGGCTTGCTGACTTTGCAAAGTAGCATCATTTTTGGCTATGTATTCCTTGAGTAAGTTTTCTACAGAAGATCCTACAGGCTGGTTGTAAGGTTTTTGATACATTGATTGGTTATGTTGGGGAGTGAAACCAGGTGTTCCACTCGGCCTTGGTTGGTTAGGATTTTGGTTAGTATTTTGTTGGCCACCCCATGACAGGTTTGGGTGGTTCCTCCAACCAGGGTTGTAAGTATTGGAATAGGGGTTGTTCCTAGGCTGCTGCTGACTTCCAATATAGCAGACTGAGGCTGGATTCCCAGGGCAGTATTCATACAGGTGCCCTTCCCCACAGAATCCACATATAAGTGTTTCACCTTGACTTGGTTGGGTGGCCATTGACATGGCGGTAGCGGTGTTAACACTTGTTTGGAGATTGGCTTGAGCCATTTGCTTAACTAGGTTGGTCAGGGCATTTATTTGGCTGCTCATTGCACTTAGAGCATCCTTGTCTTGAGCTCTAGTTGGCTCAACAGGATCATCTGACCACCTACAGTGAGATGCTGAGATCTTCTCCAAGATCTCATAGGCTTCGTTGTAACTCTTGGACAACATGGAACCTCCAGCAGATGAGTTTAAGACTTGTCTAGTGTTGGGGTTGCATCCTTTGAAAAAGACCTCTATTTGGATACACCATGGGATGCCATGGTGTGGACATTTAAGAAGAAGATCTTTAAACCTTGTCCAAGCTTCGTGAAGAGACTCAGTGTCAGCTTGTTTAAACTTGATTATGTCATCACGAAAGGTAGAATTCCTATCAGGTGGGAAGTATTTGACTAGGAATTTCTCTGCTAAGTCTGTCCAATTAAGGACTGATCCTGAGGGTAATGAGTTCAACCATGTTTTGGCTTTGTCTCTCAAAGAGTAAGGGAAAAGGTATAGCCTCAAGGCTTCTTGGGAAACTCCAGGGATGAGGAATGTGTCACTAACTCCTAAGAAGTTTCTAAGATGGTTGTGGGGGTCCTCATTTTCCACTCCAAAGAATTGTCCCACAGTGGACAACATTTGGAACATCACTGGCTTTAACTCGAATGAGTTGGCAGTGATTTCAGGACGGATTATGCTGGGGTTCAGCTCCCCAAGCATAGGTACTAGGTACGATAATATGGCGCTATCCTTGTCATTCGCTATTTCGATGGGATTGCGAGTGACAGGCACCGAATTTGGAACTATTCCATTCATTTCTTCTTGAGACAATTGCGGAGGAATTGCGGTTCCCGCAATTACTTGAGGTATAGAGGGTTGGTTAAAGAGACGTTTCTTGGCTCTATTTCTGGCCCTAAGTAATCTCTCAGGCTCAGGATTGAACTCTAGATCACTACTTGAAGGCTCACTTATAAACTAACCCAAGAGTACCTGCAAAAGAAATGAAACAGATAAGCTTCAATAGGCAATAAATTTGGTGTTTCAAACTTAACAAACTTCGTTTTCGCTTAAATAAATCCCCGGCAGCGGCGCCAAAAACTTGTTGCGTGCTCAATGTGTTAAAATAAATCAGCAATAAAAGAGATAGAGCACTCAGAACATGCAAGCATACATGATCTTATAGCAAGTAGTAAGTATATTTCATTCGTTTTCCCACAGAGATTTATTATAAGCTATTCATGAAGTGTAAAGTTAAGAAAGAAGGGGTGGATTTGATGGGGTAGAATTGGTTTTTAATTGTCTATTTCCTACTGAATACGAAGAGGGTAGCAACATAAACAAGAACAAGTCAAAGCTAAACTCAAATGAAAAGAGACGAGATTAATAATTGAAGGCAAAGACAGCTAGACAGAATGGTAACTTAAGCAGAATTGCGGAGACAGCAATTCTACCGCAATGTAAATAACAGCGAAAGTGTGTAAAGTGATGAATTAAGGGCTACTAACGACTATCCTATAGGCTTTTTCATACGATTCTCAAGCACTGGATCAACTCCCTATGCATCAAACTATCTCATTCTCATGTATCTTCCGATTTCATGCATTAGATTCTTTAGTTTACTCATGTCCAAGTAAGGTCTTAAGCATCTTGTTAAGGCAGAAAAATATGGTTTGTACTAGGGAAACGCCTATTCCTAGGTCGTTTCCTGGTTACCTTGAAAGGCTAGCATGATAGTATGACTATGAACTCTTACTCCTTCCAGAGGTTAGGAGTTCTTTGGACAAAATAGATGGCCAATCGAAATTGTCCGTGGGATGAAGCTTACATACAATCAATGCTTCGAGAGCTATCCTACATGCTTGGTTCACGTTTTTTAGCCTAAAGTGTTGTCATTAGCATGCCCCTAAGTGATTTAGCTACTCATGGATGTAAACAGAACTGAAGCAAGAGAAGAAGTAGACATGCTTAGAAGGAATTTAAAGACAAAACAGTAAGGGAAAGCAGTAGAATGTAAAGGCAAGAAACTGTGAAATGAAGAATTGAGATTTGATTACTTGATTGTTTGATTGACAAAGAAAAGCTTTAAAGCAATTAACAGGAAGACAGAACACAACGAAATAGTCTAATCTAGCTACTAGAAAAGAAACAACAACAAGACAAGCTGGAAAATGGAAATGAAGAACAAAAAGCAGTAAAACAAGCTCGAATGTCTCGTTGCAGCCGCCTCGAATGAAGGATGAGAAAGGTCAGCCTTGCTTGGATGAATCCAATCGGGAGAGAAGAAGAATCTCCTCTCCTTCCTATCAGATTATCGATTCCAACAGCTGAGCTTCGCAAACCAGCAGACGGCAAAGGAAAATAGGAGAAAAGATGGACTGCGAGAAGACTTCTACGCTTTCGGATGATGCTTGAACCCTCGACTTTGACCCCTATTTATAGTAGTCTGCAGACGTCTTTGGGCCAAGGAGAACCATCAATCTTCAACGTCGTACTTCAGAATGGATGGAGGAGAAAGAACGAATCCCTGAAATAACGGAAATTAACAGAAAAAGATCAGTCAACTTACGGTTTTCACTTGAAACATTGCGGTGGCCGCAATGTTTTCGCAATGCTGCCTCAATGCAGTTTTTTCATTCTTTTCCTTCGGTTTTCAACCCTTTTCTTTCCTATTGTACATAAGTCCTAATTTAGCTACCTTCTTCTAATTCTCATATTTACGCATAGGTCTAGGCTAAATGCTATCAAAAACACCTAAGAGTGTGCATCTTTCTAAGCTTAATAGGTCCCAAATAAGTCACTTTTGGAGACTTAACACCAGCTACCGGGACTTACCCGCAGACATAGGGTTTGATTTAACCAACAAAAATTTAAACGGACCTGGTTTTCCCAGGCTTCGACCAGCTACCTGGACTTACCCGCAGACATAGGGTTCGATTTAACCAACAAGAATTTAAACGGACCTGGTTTTTCCAGGCTTCGACCAGCTATCAGGACTTACACGTAGACATAGGGTTTGATTTAATCAACAGGAATTTAAACGGACCTCGTTTTGCCAGGCTTCGACCAGCTACCGTGACTTACCCGCAGACATAGGGTTCGATTTAACCAACAGAAATTTAAACGGACCTGGTTTTGCTAGGCTTCAACCAACTACCGGGACTTACCCGCAGACATAGAGTTCGATTTAACCAACAGGAATTTAAATGGACCTGGTTTTTCCATGCTTCGACCAGCTACCGGGACATACTCGCAGACATTGGGCTCGATTTAACCAACAGAAATTTAAACGGACCTGGTTTTGCCAGGCTTCGACCAGCTATCGGGACTTACCCACAGACATAGGTTTCGATTTAACCAACATGATTTTAAACGGACCTGGTTTTGCCAGGCTTCGACCAGCTACCGGGACTTACCTGCAGACATAGGGTTCGATTTAACCAACAGAAATTTAAACGAACCTTGGTTTGCCAGGCTTCGACCAGCTATCGGGACTTACCCGCAGACATAGGGTTCGTTTTAACCAACAGGAATTTAAACGGACCTGGTTTTGCCAGGCTTCGACCAGCTACCGGGACTTACCCGCAGTCATAGGGTTCGATTTAACCAACAGGAATTTAAACGGACCTGGTTTTGCCAGGCTTCGACCAGCTACCGGGACATACTCGCAGACATTGGGCTCGATTTAACCAACAGAAATTTAAACGGACATGGTTTTGCCAGGCTTCGACCAGCTATCGGGACTTACCCACAGACATAGGGTTCGATTTAACCAACAAAAATTTAAACGGACCTGGTTTTTCCAGGCTTCGACCAACTACCAGGACTTACCCGCAGACATAGGGTTCGATTTAACCCACAGCAATTTAAACGGACCTGGTTTTGCCAGGCTTCCACCAGCTACCGCGACTTACCCGCAGACATAGGGTTCGATTTAACCAACAGGAATTTAAACGGACCTGGTTTTGCCAGGCTTCCACCAGCTACCGCGACTTATCCGCAGACATAGGGTTCGATTTAACCAACAGGAATTTAAACGGACCTGGTTTCGACACGCTTCGACCAGCTAACGGGACTTACCCGCAGTCATAGGGTTCAATTTAACCAATAAAAATTTAAAAGGACCTGGTTTTGCCAGGCTTCGACCAGCTACCGGGACTTATCCGCAGACATAGGGTTTGATTTAACCAACATAAATTTAAACGGACCTGGTTTTGCTAGGCTTCGACCAGCTGCTGGGACTTACCCGCAGACATAGGGTTCGATTTAACCAACAGAAATTTAAACGGACCTGTTTTTTCCAGGCTTCCACCAGCTACCGGGACTTACCGGCAGGCATAGGGTTCGATTTAACCAACAAGAATTTAAACGGACCTTGTTTTGCCAGGCTTCGAACAGCTACCGGAACTTACCCGCAGACATAAGGTTCGATTTAACCAATAGAAATTTAAACGGACCTGGTTTTTCCAACGCTTCGACCAGCTACCGGGACTTACCCGCAGACATAGGGTTTGATTTAACCAACAGAAATTTAAACGGACCTGGTTTTGCCAGGCTTTGACCAGCTGCCGGGACTGGTAGAGCACTTTATGTGGTACTCCAAATTCAAGCTGTCGAGGCTTGCCAAAATACAATTTATAAACCTGAATACACCGAGCTATTTGTTGCTAAGTGGCAACGGGGTCGATCCACATGGAAATAAGAAATTTAATCTAACTAAGTCTAATTTGCTAGAAATAAAAAGTATGCGCAATCGAACTGAATAGTAATTTGGTTTGGGGGGAAGGGAGCTCCTAATATGCTAACGGAAAATTAAATGACAACGTGCAAAAATTAAACGGTTGTGCTTAACTTCGAGAAATGGAATTGCTCGTTATGGATGTTCGGATCATCGATACAATTTACGCGTTAGCCATGTTCATGCACACAATTCATTTAGTTATTTCTAACTCAAATGACCCAAGGATTTAATTAGACTCGTGCAATTCTAATTTGTGTGAATCCTACCGAATTTCAGATTTGGAATGTTTGGAATGTCCAAAATAAAATCTGGAAATTTAGATTCAAATTTGGAATTTCTATAGATTTGATTTGGAATGTCCAAAATCAATTCTGTAGATTTAGATTCAGATTTTGAATGTTTGGAATGTCCTAAATAAAATCTGGAAATTTAGATTCAGATTTGGAATTTCTATAGATTTGATTTGGAATGTCCAAAATCAATTCTGGAGATTTAGATTCATATTTGGAATATTTGGAATGTCCAAAATAAAATATGAAAATTTAAATTCAGATTTGGAATGTCTATGGATTTGATTTGATTTGGAATGACCAAATTGAGTTATGGAAATTGGATTCAAAGGTGGAAGAATCAAAAAGGAGAATTTTGAAGACCAAGATATGTCTTGGATTTAAATTAATGTAATTCAAAATTGGTTTTAATTTCTTAGGATATGCCAAATATGCAGGTCAATTTTGCTGTGTTTTTAATTTAATTATGCATGTTGATGTATGTTTTAAATTTTAATTGATTGCATAGAGTATGCCATCTAGATTAAAATCCCACCATAGGTCAAGCATGATCATGCATTTTAATTATTTTTAATATAAGTGTTATATTTGGAATATTATGATTAAAATGCTTTCTAATTTGATTAGATGATTTCCTAATATGTTTATATTTCCATATCTTTAATATAATTGTTATATTTGGAAATTTTAAATTAGGATACTTCCTTTCATAATAGGAATCCATATTTTTCTAATCAGGATTAAGATATCTTTTACTAGACATAGTGATATCTTTTCTGAAATCTTTTCCTAATAAGATTGAGAAAATCTTTTCCTAATAAGATTGAAATTTTTTTTCTCAAGTATTAGGATATTTTCAATTAGATATTTTCTAATAAGATTCATATATTTTCTATTAGAATTTTTCTTTCCTAATTTAAAGATAATTTAATTCATTTTTTAAATAGTTTAAATATTTGAATTTAGTTTATCTTTTATTCTAATAAGATTAGAATATATGATAATCTTTAATTTTATTTTAAAGGGTTTAAAATTGTTAAAAATTTAAGATTATCCATAAGGTGAATTGGTTTTTAATAGGATTAAAAACATTGTTTAAAATCAACTGAAGTTCATTGATCTAGTAATTAATAGTTAATTAAAGATTAATGAATTTGAAATAAAAATTGACTATAAGGGAACCCTGTCTAAGAAAGGTTACTCGGGTGAGGTACTTAAGTTGACTGAAAAGGAACACCTCTCCCTAAGAACTGGCCTGAGGGTTGAATTAGTCAAATTTTATTTTATTTCATTAAGCAGGCTCATAATGTGATTAGTTTTAAATAGTTTAATATACTTGATATTTCACATTAAAATCAATCTAACCAACATAAGGGTTATGAAAGGGTAGATTGAAAAACTTAGATAAATGAGATTAGCCTAATTTGTCTAAGTAATAGAAAATCCTATTTCAAAATACTTAGTGGGAGAAAGACATATGTCAAAATAACCCTACGGTCTCTACCATAGATTCACAACGTGAGATTCATGTGAGGCCTCGAGGCGGCTTTTGGACCGTCCCCCTACGGAAGGTGTTTACATGGGTCAATATCAGGGTGAATCTCTTGAGAAAGTATTTTTAAATAGTAAGTGGGAGAAGGAAATGTGTCAACATATCCTACGGTCTCTATCATTGGTTCACAACGTGAGATTCGTGTGGGGCCTCGCGACGGCTTTTGGACCGTCCCCCTACGGAAGGTGTTTACATGGGTCAATATCAGGGTGAATCTCCTGAGAAGGATAGGATTGTAATTTTATTTCCAATACTTGACCTATCCTACGGCGGCACTTGTTGGGATAAAATTATAAAATCTAAAATGATGGGTTACACTTACAAAGATCTCATTAAGGTTGTTAATAATTTTCTTGACCAAACTAATGGTAACTAAATGTTATAGAAATAAGAGTTATTTGGGGATAACACTTGGTTGAGATTGTCTCAGTTTAGTGAAGAAGCATTTGACCTACCCTACGGCGGCACCTGTTCTAACTCACTAAAGTATAATAACATTAGAAATTAATGTTTTAGGGTTCATTTATCAAATTGTTTGTTTTCTATGCTGAAATTGAATGAATATTGATTGCATGTTGTTAAATAATATTATGTATATTTCTCTCAATTTTAATTTTCGTTGCTAATTTGTCAAATTGAGAAAATAATATCACTTGGAAAAATAATGTTAACACTATATAATGACCGTGTAAATTTTTTCTTTAATTTGTCTTTATTGAGAAATGTTCTCAAAAACCTGTTGCCAATGCTAATCGAATTGTTCGTAAAGCACATGATTAATAAATCAATATAACGAGATGGCTTATACAAATTTTCTATTTGACATATTAGATGTCAAGCTAAGAAGATAAAGAAGATGACAACAACATATGAGATATTGTTGAAGTCAATAAAATCTAGATTTAGATATTTATCTAAATAATCTCAAAAATTAAGTATTACCAAAATCCAAGAAAAGAAACCATATGACTGTAGCTAAAAGAAAATAGTTTCTAAATTAGCAAAGTAGTCATAATAAGAGGAATTTATGAAATACCTCTATAAGAAGAACATGGATAAAAGTAAATTAGATTTACTAGATTTTTTCATTACCACCTATATAGTAGATTCAGATCCACTATTAAGATTTGTTCTACATTACATTTTATATAATTCTTGGAAAATACTTAATTATGTAGAATGATCTCTACTTGTTGGCACCAGAAAACCCATCTAAATTAATGTAGTGGGAGACATTAAGATGTCCATAAAAAATAATTGTTATTTAATGCTGAATATGGTGTTTTTAGTACCATAGAAGAAATTCAATTTCTCTAACTTTATTACTAATAAAATGTTCATATAGTATGAATATTTTAGTACTAAATTTTTATTATCAAAATTGTTTGAAAAGTTCAGCCGAAAAATAAGAATAATTTGTATGTGTTAAATTGTTAACATATAAAATACTACACAGTGAGATATTCAGGATTATAGAATCGAGAATATAAAGACACTAAAATATGATACCCGTCTTTGGCATTCAAGATTGATTATGATCAATTTGAATAAAAAGACTACTACGAAGTGATTGTCTAAATGTTAGAGTTAATTACTTTATATGTCTTAAGATCTTGTCCTTCATGCAAGATAATTAATAGGTTTTTGTTGGAAAAGCCTACAGGCCAAAGAACACTGATGAATATTTCATATCACTCTAGCGAATGATTATTCAAGAAATAAGTATCGTAACCTAATGCAACATAAGTCTGAATATTTTGAAAAGTTCAAGGAATATAAAACTGAAGTTGAAGGTCAATTAGGTAAATCTATCAAAACACTATGATCAGATCACAGTGAAAAGTACAGGAACGTTATGTACTAAGACTAATTGATAGAAAGTGAGATTTTATCTCAACTCTAGCACAAAGTACAACTGTGTGAAATTGTGCTGTAAGAGGAGAAACAAGACCTTGTTAGACATGGTCAGAACAATAAAGAATTCCACGCCATTATAAGACTCTTGTTAGGATATACAATATAGATTGTATAGTGAACATGATTCTATCTAAAAGGTGTCCATGAGACAACTTTGAGATTATAGAAGAGTATTAAAGTTAGTTTACAACCCTTCGAGTTTTGAGAGTTTTAAGCATACATGCTGAAACTTGAATATGTTCAATAGTGTTGAAAAATTGGTTCCAAGTGAAGCCACTAAATAGTTAACAAAAGTTGTTAACAATTTAATTACATTTGATAGTCAAATGGATCCTAGTCATGAATTGGATAAGCCTCATCGTAGTGGGAGAGTTATGAGATGACCCGACCGTTACAAGAGCTTATATGAAGCCTAAGTTGTTGTATTAGATGACAAAATCTAGGGCTTCTTGACCTCAAAGTTGAAATGAGGGTCAATGACAAAGACTAGTAGACCAAAGTCATAAATCTCGAGATAGAGTAGATGTACTCATCTTTATCTAGAACTTGTAGATATTCGTGATGGGGTAAAACCCATAGGTTTTGAATATATCTACAAAAGTTAAAGATTTGTAAATAAGAAGGTACAGACCTTCAAAATAAGACTAATGCCAAATATAGTGGGAGAAAGTAAATTATGGATAAACTTTCTCATTTGTTGTCATATTAGAGTATATAAGCATTTCCTAGTTGCATATGAGATATGTCAAGTGAAGGTTTAAGAAATCTTTTTTGAAAAGAAATCTTTTTTGAAAAGAAATCTTAAAGAATGCATTTACAAATCCATTACATGAGTTCAATTTCAAAAATCAAAAGTAAAAGGTTTGCAAGCAGTAAAGATTCATTTATGAAATGAATTTGATCACTAGATTTTTGAATGTAAGGTTTGATAAAAGTATCAAAAACTATGACTTTGAATAAATATTAATGATATTGTATAGACAAGAAAATCATTAATTACTTAGTGGAATTTTCTCATATTTTATGTGGATGACTTATTACCCATTGTGAATGCTGTAAGATTTGAATCCAACATAAAATGTTGACTACCTAACCAATTCCAAATGAATGATTTAAATTACTGGGTATGTTCTAAAATAGAGTTTTCGAGGACAAAATGTTATTTATGTCTCACACATCTTATATTGACAAATTTGTTGTCAAGTATATGATGTAGTACTTCAAAAAATGATAATGTATCATTCTTACATGAAGTTTAGATTGTCTAAGGAATAGTGTCCTAAGACATTTCAAAATGTTGAGAACATAAAATTTACTATCTACGTTTGAGTGGGAGAAAATCTAATGTACACTTGAGACACGACATTTGACAGTAAAATTGGTTAGCATTTATTAGTTAACCCAATGGTATGACCATTGCACGAAAACATAAAAACTTTTCTCAAAATATCTATGGATAAATTGAGAAATTATATTTTTGTGTATGAGGTTAAAGATTTGATATTTACGAGATGCACTGGTTTTAACAAAGATTTATGGAAATCTATGTTTACCCTAGATGATGGAGTATGGTATGCAAGTTTAATGTTCTTACTTATGAAAAAAAAGAACTTGCATAACTCAAATAATTTCTTATTGGTCTGAAAGATGTTTCAGATATAGTTAAGCCTAAAACGTTTTATGTAATGGCTAAACTTAAGAAACTTAGATAACATCAATACATAGGGTATCCTGAGAGAGAAAGAATCGTGGTAGGACCAAGATGACTTTTAATTGACAGTCGTTTTGATCTATATAAAAAGACTTTCCAGACTAAAGTGTTTGAAAGCCACCTAGAATGTCTAGGATTATGAGACATGTCTAGTCTTCACTAGGGCAAGTGGGAGAACATGTTGGGTGTAGAGTATGCCCTAGGATACATGTCTCACCGACTTTAGTGCAAGTGGGAGATTGTTGGGATTTATGCCCTAAAGCCTCGTAATTAATTAATAATTATTTGATAATTATTTTATTATTAATATTTGTAATATATAATATTCATTATATAAATAAAATCCAAGGTTATTAGTGTAATCTTGAACTGTATGTAGTTGACATACGGGAGGATCATGTTCAAGTAATAACCTAAAGGGTCTATAGTATATGGATAAGGTTGGGTGCCTTATCCTGGTAACACTATTGATACGACACACTTTGTAATTGTTACAAATGATTTGATCCAAATCATTCATGTAGAGACATGTGAGTGGGGGTATCCTATACAATGAGTTTGTATAAGACTGGACCACGAAATATATAATCTCTCTTTATAAATCCGTTATTTGAGAAGATTAATATTTCACAGGATAATCATATGTGACTCGATCTTAATCCTGAGTGAGTTATGAACACCTGCCTGTGAGGGCTCGTCCTCTTATTTGTATGGGTGAGAATGGCCTTTAAAGCCGATTCAATAAGCCTACCATTTTGGGGACTTGAACAAATAGGGAGTTGGGAACATAAGTTTCACAAGATGGAATTCACTTCTTCCCTATAGAGAAAGTAGATGAGTAGTTCCCTTAATTGCTGATTTCGGGACTTGAACAATGGGGCCCCACCCTCTCACTGGCCCGAGAGGGACTTGGTTTATGGTTGGATCATAAACAAGTTGTTCATTAGAGAATCAGTGGTACTTAAGGTGTAAGATGTAATTAAAGGGGTAAAACGGACTTTTGACCCAGCTGTAATTACGAACAACTCGTGGAGGATCGACTTGCATGTAATGGTTATATCCATGGACACAACTTGTCTTACAGTGCATAAGAGTGCAACTCTAGGCCTATAGTGGAGTGACCTAGAGTTAATGAATGAAAGTCAATTAATTAATGAGTTTAATTAATTAATTTTGTATCATTGAAGCTTATAAATCTGTAGGTCCATAAGGTCCCGTTGCTAGCTCATAGTAACACTAAAATGATCAATTTAGTTGAAAGAAAATTTGAAATATTCAAATTCATATTTAATATATTTGATATATTAAATGTAGAAGAGTAATATATATTTATTGTGTTTGATACATTAAATATTAGATGAAATAGTTTATGTATATGATACATTAATATTAAAAACTATATACTTATGTTATTTGAATGTGCTTCAAATTGGTTTAAAGTATATTATAAAAGATTAATTTTATAATATTTGAATAAGATTCAAATAAATATAAAATAAATATAAAATACATATTTTAATATATTAGATATTAAAATGTATTTTATAAAATAAAATTAATTCCTAAAAGCCTTATTATAAATAAGACATTTAGGTTTAGCCAAAAGGTTGGCCAAACACACTATTCACCTTCTGCAGAGAATTGTTCTCTCATTCTTTCAAAAAGCTCCCACAAGTCTTGATCCCGTTTTCGAGTCATAGCGAGGAAGATCTCGTGGAAAGAGGAACACAAGAAGATGATTGTTCATCAAAGGTAATACATATGCTTAACTTATTTTTTAGTTTAATTCTAAACAAAACAAAAGATCGATTCTAATTGCTTCCGCTGCGGGGAATGAAGAGTTCATTCCCTTCAGACTCGAGTTAATTAGCCATGATCAGACCCTCCCTACTTGCATTAAAACTAATCACAAATTAATGCTAATCCACTAACTTGCGTAACAATCAAAGACGTCACTCCCAATTAGAAAGGAATGTTATTCGTTCTTAATACAGGTAGAAGATGCAAGAGATAATCAATTCTAAGCTAGAAATTAACATAAACCCTCACTTAGCATCAAGATAAAATCCATAACCTCAAATTAGAGCACTTACCTTAGGTCCTCGTTGTGAAAATAAAGCCAAACCACAATGGTTTTAGCTTCTATATAGCAAAGAGTGGAGAAAATGGAGTTTGAGCTCCCAAAATCGGAGTTTACAACAATGGAGGAATGAAGAAGTGACCTTAAAATTAGAGAAGAAAGCTTTTGTAATAGGTAGCATCGCAACGCTACAGACAAAATTTCCAGCGCGCGCGTTCTGAGCTTCGATACGCTATGGCCTGCGACGAAACGCTGGGAAAACGTTCAGCGGCGTCTGAACGCTGCTCTTGGGTTTTTCTTCAAATCTGAGGTAGCAGCGTCGAGACGCTAGACCAAAAGTGAAACTTTGGTCCTTAGCTTCTTTTCTTCGCGTAGTTGCTTCCCGAAGCTTCTAAAACACCTTTCTTTCCACTGAAACAGGTTCTTGAACTCCCCGAGCTCCCTAACCGTGAAATACCTAAAACAGAGGCAATTAAACAACATTAAGCACGACTTTTAGCCATAATTAGGGAGTAAATAATAACTCTATTTTTTAGCTATGAGATATCTTGATTGATCTTTGAAATATGTGGATCTATGTGTGGAAGGATAATATTTCATGCAATCGCTCATGGGCAAAAGAGAAAGGTGGAGGAGTAACGCTTAAGAGGTGGTAGCGTTAAGCTACTACCCAACCCCGTGCAATACGGAACCGTAAGGAACCATTGACCGACCTTGTCTTGCTTAGATATAGCTAGACTAGTAGAGAAAATCATACCAAAGACATAAACCTAATCCATCATTAGAGTGTCATGATAGGCATAGCCTTGAAGAGACTTTATTTCCTTGCAATTTTACATTGATTATTTCCTTCACCGCATGATCAACCAATAAACCACTTTTATTTACATTGTTACCACATCTGATCCATGTTCATAAAGTTTGACATGTTAGTTTGTACTTGCACTACCGCTTATTCCTTTGGGTTGGGTCTTGAATTACATGTATTCCAGTTTATTACTTGACTGACATGTTACTGTGCACTTGCACTACCACGTTCTGTAAATTATCGTAAACCATTGCATGCTTTATAATTTTTCATCGCAAGTCATACATGCAATAGCATATCGCACCAAAATTTCAACACAGACAGCGAGCCAACCAACATTCCGTCAGCAGAATCGAGCCCCTGGCGCACAAGCCCTTCATTTTCCCTTGTAGATGTACATCAATACATAGAGGAAGATAATTGCCACAACCTTCGAAAACATAACCATTTATTTATGCAACATACAAATGAATGAGGTACCATAGGGAACAACCATGCGACCAGAACAGACGACGAGATGAACAACTCTTCGAGGCATAGAAAAACTGCAGACCATTCCCAAACTCAAGAAATGGACATTCACAAGTATTTAGAGTCATTCTGTCACCAAAACGTTTTCTCAACATTCCATTAAACAACATCCACAATCTTCTCACATCCATAAACTTTAAAATTTAACATGCGTTCTCATTTGAGTGCAATTTTACAAAAGCAAATAATCTACCTTTTCATTGACATTTAAACAATAAATCCATCACACCTACATGCATGTCAATCTCTATTTTTCCTTTATATCCCATCCATAAACAAAGCATGACATTCATCCAACATAATCACACATCGTTCACTATCCTACATTGTACAACACATATATACATCCTATTCAACTACCAGCACACGTATACAACCTATTTAACTACAACATACGACGTTCCAGCTGTAGGATCACTTACACAATCACTTACATTTTGCCACAAACTCATAAACAAAGAGCTTCCAGAACTCAAAAGAGGAGTTTTATAGTATAATATCAACAAACCGAGCCGCAATAGATACCATAAAGATAAAAATCATTTAATATTCAAAGTTGGAAGTTTGGTAAGGTGGTGAAAGGTTTATTATGTTATTCTTTGATCCAAAGTCCAATGTCTGAAGAATATAATTATTTCTTTTATTTTTACTTCAACATCAACTCACGTGTTTTGACCAAAAATTTTATTTATTTTTTTTTAGCAATTTTTCTCTTTCTTCAAGTATAAAAGGAGAGTTTGTATTGATTGTAAAATACACCTTACACCAACACACATCATCGCCATTCTCTCCCTTTCCCTCCGTTTAGAGTTTTTTATTTATTTTTATGTTCGGCTAAGCTTGTACTCCTGATTTAGAGGTTTGTCGGGCTTAATGTTTATGCGAGAATTTTGGTATTAAATTGCAATCTAATTTCTTGATTAATTGTTTTCTATACTTTGTTTATTTAATGTGCATTTAATATTGGTT
The DNA here is from genome assembly GCA_028017165.1 of Herpetospermum pedunculosum. Lineage (NCBI taxonomy): Eukaryota > Viridiplantae > Streptophyta > Magnoliopsida > Cucurbitales > Cucurbitaceae > Herpetospermum > Herpetospermum pedunculosum. The sequence continues at coordinate 7,316,977 of CM051525.1, read as the reverse complement.
AATGTGACAGCTTGATCAATTAAATATTAATTGTTCATGTATGCTATGTTTGTAATTTGTGATCCATAATTGTCATAAATTGCATGCTTAATTGTAGTAGCAAGATGGGTCAGGTTATGACTAGTGTTAATATTATGGTTTTTTCATAGTTAACATGGTGCGTATAACAGACCTTAGGAATATAAAAATGTTTAATTGAATCTGATCAATTTAATTAACATTCTAATCAATCCATGTGCTTAGAGCTGCTAGCTAGTTAGCATGGAACGCTATCGTGTCCAGCTAATTGGTTAGTTTAGAGTTAATTACGATGCTCTGTCGGATTAATTACATGAGAGGACCTTAGAGACTTTTCATGGTTGTTCCAGTTAAGTCGATTAGGCTTTTAAATTAAGAAATTGTATTTTTATAGGAGTAATCGATGAGCAAAATTCATTAAGTCCCGACAATCTCTTAATCAACAAGGTAATCTCTTGTTTATTTCTTTAATTCTTTAATCTTTATCTTTAATTGTTATTTAAATTTAGTAGATTAATATGCAATTCAAAAACCTCCCATTTATTGTTTTTACATAAAGTTTAATTTAGAGAATTTAAATTTTGGTTCCCTGAGTTCGACCCACTCCGCTGTAGTTTACTACAAGCCGTGGATCGGTAATTATGAATTGAATTTGACGGTACTCGACAAGCTCGCATCAAAAATCAAACATCAACCGGTCTGGACTGGCGTTGCACATGCATTAAAACGCTGCTTGAATTCATTCTGCCACCATTGGAGCACCGTCGTCTGAAGCTTTTCAATGGACGTTGTTGAGCCTTCCTCTCCTAGTTGAGTCTGTGGTTACGAACGAAAAATCATGGCTGGAGATGGAATGAGAGAGAGGAATCAAAGAAGAATAAAAAAAAAATAGTGAGCGGTGGGGCTGAAGCTTAACTAACAAAGAAAGGAAAAAAAATGAAAAAATAAAAAAAAATAAAAAAAGAAGAATCCAGAAAAAGAACTCTGCTCAAAACTAAATCGAAAACCACTTAAATCAAAAACCCACTCAATTTCTTTTTTTTTCTTTTTCTTTTGTCAAATTTTGAAATCTAAAACAAATTTGGCAAAAAAATTTGAAAAAGCTGACCAACTTTTAGCTATTAAAACTCAATCAAAACCCAAAGATATACTAAATCCTCAAAACTAGGAACTTGAGACTTGATTCAAAATATTTCATCCAAAATTTCATGTTTTAATTATCTCAATCTCGTTGTCATACTTATCTGACATAAATATGTGCCCTCGACCATGCGGTCTGAGGTTCGAGTCCCCAAAAAAAATTATCATAACATGCTTAAATCTAATTTTACTCAAATAATATCTGGAACAACTAAATACATATAGATTGATTAAATCCTAATTAAACTTCAAAATGTTAAAGTCAGTCTTATCTGAAAACGCGGGCATTACAATCTATCCTTTAATGATTCCATCGAGAGGTTGCAGATTTCATAAAATAATCCAACTGGACTGTGTATAAGAATTTAATTTTAAAACTGACTAATAATATTATTGAAACACTTTTATAATATTTTTGTTAAATGGGGGGTCTAACGTAGATAAAATGAACAAATTGATAGCAACAACTTTTCACAAATTTTCACCAATATAAATTGGTTTGCTTTAGCAAAAAATACGTCACATATTTCCTTTTATTTTTAGTACTTTTCCGTATAGAATCAAGGAAGAATAGTTATAAATAACTAAATTATTAAAATTGTTTCACTTACCAAGTTCTAGGGTAATTTCTAGGGTTTAAATATATATAGTTGTAAAGTACTAGGTTTCAATTCATACAAACCATAAAGATTAGAGGTATAAAATAGATTTTCCCTATATATATATATATATATATATGTTTTTGTAAATATATTTAATTTAATGCGGGTGAGGATCGAACCTCTAACCTCATGGTCATTAGTTCGACTTTATGCTAATTTTTGCTCATTTTGACAAAGGTATTTGTATCGGTTATCAATAAAATTAAAATAATTAATCTCGATGTCCACCCCAACCTGATTTACAAATATATATATAAATACAACTTATGAATATTTATCATTTATAATATAATTCTTATTATTATTCATAGTTATCACATTATCATAAAAAATTAAATATAAGAAAATAATAGTTTTTGGAATAAAAAAAACACACACAAATCAATTAATTTTTGTTGGATGGTCCGTGTTCAGAATAATAATGAAAGAAGCACATCGATATCAAATTTAATCTTATTATAATGAAATAAAAATAACAAACATTACATTCAGAAATAAGATGTTGGACAAAATGTTAAAGAATAGAAATAAAAGAATTGAGAAATTGACACAATCGATTTATAGTGGGTCGGTCTTAACGGACCTACTCCACTTTGCAAAGATCTTTTAAGATCGTTGCTAGCCACTTTTATTAGAGGTTATCAAATACAAGAATGAGTAATTACAAAGCATTCAAGAAAGATCATTCAAAGAAACAACAAGAAAGCAAGCTGAAAGAGATACAACCTTTGGTGTTCAAAAAGAGAAGAAATCGGACTTAACCCGAACAATTTTCTTCTCTTTCTTTAAGATCTGGCCGGCGACTACCACCACAAGACAAAAGGCAGCGGCGACGGCGATAATCTCTCGGGTTCTTCTCCTTTCGACGACAGCGGCGCGAAGCTTCCCCTTCTTCAACAAGAAAGCAAGATCAAAGTCATATTTTGATCGATGGCATAGAAATAGTTGTCAAATAAATGATATATGAACCAAATTTCATATTTCGATAAAATTGAAATGTCAAGTCGGAGTCGAAACAAGGAATGTCCTACATTTCAATTTCAAAATTTAACTTTTCCAAGACTCACCCACACATACTTGTGCTTAAATCTCGAAAAATTGAAATTTCTTGACCGAGAAATTTCGACCAATTAGCGGTTGCCACGTCATTATTCACAAAGCGAATGAATAACTTACATCTGGGAGAAATCTCAAATCGACAAGTGTCTCAAATTAAATTGGAAGACAAATTTGGGGAGCCTCAAGAAAATGTCACGTGTCTTCATCATGGTCGTTTGATCAAATAAACGTAACCAATCAAATTTTCTCATATTCCAATTGGGCTCAAAAATTAAATTGCCCCAAAAAGCGATTTTAAATGGCAACTTAGCCCAAAGCCCAAACCTATATGACTGGACCCAAGCCCACTATGTTCCCATGAGAACTCTATAAATACAGAGCTCATCTTTCATTTGCAAGGTTCATAAAATTACTACTCGTAAGAGCTCAGAGAGAATTCACAAGCTACGAAGACTCCTTGAATCCTTGAAAGACTGAACACTCCACACTTGAAGACTACCGATCAAATTTTGTCATATTCCAATTGGGCTAAAAAATTAAATTGGCCCAGATAGCCATTTAAATGGCAACTTAGCCCAAAGCCCAAACCCATATGACTCGGCCCAAAAGCCCACTTTGTTCCAATGAGAACTCTATAAATACAGAGCTCATTCTCAATTTGCAGGGTTCGGAAAATTGCTACTCCTAAGGCTTAGAGAGAATTCACAAGCTACGAAGACTCCTTGAATCCTTGGAAGACTTAACACTCCGCACTTGAAGACTTAACACTCCACACTTGAAGACTTCACCTCTTCGAGAAGCTAAAGATTCAACCTTGAGAACCAACTGCGAAGCCCTCAAGTCAAATCCAATATCGAGAACAAGCTGCAAATCCCTCGAAACAAATCCAACATCAAGAATAAGCTGGAAAGCCCTCGAAACAAGTCTAACATCGAGAACAAGTTGTAAAGCCCTCGAGACACAATCACATTTGAGAGAGAAAGAATCAGAGGATCAAACATTAGAAATTGTAGTCCACTACGCACTGATACATACAAATTCAATACAAATCAAAGTTAATTTACACGTGTCAAATTTTCTTTTCGTCGAAATCTCGTGTGAACAAACGCCAACTTTATATAATTTTAAACCTTTATCGTATTTTGATTGAATATTTGTCTAATTTTCCCATTATTGCTCTAGAATTTGATTAAAGCTCATTTCTCAGAAAAATAAGCCACAACATGAGCCTACTACAACGTTAGGGAATCTTTACCCAAGAATATGTCATTTTCCTCTCCAAGAAATCGTTGAGCAGGCATTGTGCAGACAGAGCAGACCAAGTTAGAAGTCAACGACGCTCACGCGTGTGATACCTCTGCCCAAAAGTAACTTTGTCTTTAGCGCTTGAAGGCCACACTTGAGATCCCTTTACCTATAAATACTACAATTTCTGAAGAGAAAAATGAGCTTGGCTATATCATTATTATTTTTCTAAAAATACTATCAAGTTCTCGAGAGGAGAAGGAGAGGTAGACTGTCAAACTGAGAGCAACTAGAGGAAATGACGGCCCACCAACATTGTCGAGCGGCGACTGTAATTTCCGCAGGCCTGGGAGTGATAAACCTATTGGGTTTTATGTCCTAAAACTCGTGGTTTGAAAACTGTTATGTTTGTAAATATTCTATTTAGAATAAAGAGTTATTCGTTTTATTCAGTAAAAGAGTTTACTGGAATAAAGTGAAACGTGTTTAAGTTAACCTATACCAATGACCAAACCCTTTGCCTGAATACGAGTACCTAAGCTTCATGTATGACATGATTGTGGATCAGGCTCAAGTACACAGTCAAAATGGTCTATAGTATACAGATAAGACTAGGTACCTTATCCTGGTAATACTATTGGATGCGACTCACTCTGTATTGTACAAAACAATGTGATCTAAATTGTTTCACATGGAGATGTGCGAGTGAGGGCGTCCTGTGCAAAGAGTTTGCATAAGATCGAACCCCGAAATATGTCGTTCTCTCTTTATAACACCGTTTACTTATGAGAACGACATTTTCATTTGATGGCCTAGGTAACTCGATCTCAATCTTGAGCTCGCTATGAACTCCTGCTTATTCGAAAGTATCCTTTGACTTGCACGGGTGAGAGTGGCCCATAAGCGCCGACTCAATAAGCCTAACATCTTAGGGATAAAGTCGAATAGGTAGTTGGTGACATAGTACATAAAGATTGAAGTTCACTCCTAACCCGTTCATCAAGGTAGTAGGTAGGTTGTTCCCTTAATAGCTGACTCCGAGGCTTGAACAATTAGTGCGCACACTCTCATGAGTTGAGAGAGTTAAATGATTTGTTGGTTGGACCACAGATCTATTGTTTATTAGAGGGGTCATTGGTACTTAAGGAACAAGACGTAATGCAGGGGTTAAATGGTTTAAAAGGACCAAACTGTGATTACGAACAACCTGTGAAGGGTCGACTTGCCCGTAACGGTTATATTAGAGGACCTAATATATCTAAAGTGAGGAGAGTCCAACCCTTGGACTATAGTGGAGTCTTTGGGGGTTAACGAATGTTGATTAGTTCGTTTAAAAGAGTTTTGATCGGATAATCAGGTATCGTTGGAGCTCATTATCTGTAGGTTCTTTAGGTTCTCCTCGCTAGCTCGGATAACGCCGTGCAACAATATACGATAAAAGGTAAAAGAATTTGAATTGTTCAAATTCGGCTTGAGGAAGAATGTTGGACATATTTAAATATGATTTAAATATGGGAATAGTCTAAAATATGAATAGGATTCGTGTGCAAAATTTCTGTTTTCGGAAAATATTTATTATTATTTAATAATTATGTATTAATTTTTAAAAATAATAATCATAATCATAATAATATATATTTATAAAAAATTTCATACATGCAATTTGCATGTAAGACACACGTTGATAATTATATATATATATATATGGATTTGCTTCAAGAGTGTAGGTTAACGAATTCAGAATTGATTTTTTTTTTTTTTTATAGAAGTTCTTAAATTGTTGAACTTGTGAAGTTCAACAATATTATTATTTTTTTCTGAATTATTTTTTAACCCAATTGCCCATAAGACCAACCTTCAGACTTTCCTTCTTCTTCCTCTTTGTCGTTTCTTTTCTCTTGTAACGGAGTCCCACAACTTCGTTCGTCGACGTCGAGGATAGCGGGACTACCTTGGTGTCCCTCGGGACATTCGTCAAAAGTGGCTGGAAGAGTTCGTGATGAGGATCGGCCGACGAATCTTGAAGAAATCGGAACTACAAGGGTATGTAATTCTAATTTCTTAATTTTCGTCGTTTTGAGCATGTTTTCTATTTGTGAAATTGATCAAATTTGAGTATCACCGATCCAAAATGGCTTCCGCAGCGTGATACGCTCCATCAATTGGTATCAGAGCGTATTTTGATCAACTCAATTTGCATCAATTTAAGTTGGTGGGTAATTTAATTATAGAAATTGTTTCTTAATGGACGTTTAAAGTGAATATCGGTTTTGGCATTATTTCTTTTTAATTTTATTATTTGTAATTGCCCGAGAATTTATTGGTTTTAATGTTTGCTGAAGAGTCTGTATTCTTTAGAGTCATTAGAGTCCATATAGGTTTCTTGCCCATACACTGGCACAAACATCACAGTTAACGAATTAAAAAAAGACAATTCTAATTAGACTTGCTCATTAATTAATTTAAGGTGATAAGTCCTAAATTAATCAGAGAACAGTGACGGGTAACATCGCGACGAATTAATCCTAAGATTAATTTGATTTCTCTCCTAACCTTGAGCCCACCATGAAGCGAATAACTAACTCATACCCACACCTGTCACATAGACTCGAGTTAATTAGCCACGATTAGACCCTCGCTACTTGCATTAAAACTAATCACGAATTAATGCTAACCCACTAACATGCGTAACAATCAAAGACGTCACTCCCAATTAGGAAGGCATGTTATTCGTTCTTCATACAGGTAGAAGATGCAAGCGATAATCAATTCTAAGCTAGAAATTAACATAAACCCTCACTAAACATCAAGATAAAATCCATAACCTCAAATTACAGCACTTACCTTAGGTCCTCGTTGTGAAAATAAAGTCAAACCACAATGGTTTTAGCTTCTATATAGAAAAGAGGGGAGAAAATGGAGTTTGAGCTCCCAAAATCAAAGTTTACAACAATGGAGGAATGAAGAAGTGACCTAAAAATTGGAGGAGAAAGCTTTTATAACAGGTAGCATCGCAATGCTACAGACGAAATTTCAAACGCGTGCGTTCGGAGCGTCGATACGCTATGGCATGCGGCGAGACGCTGGGAAACCGTTCAGCAGCGTCTCGACGCTGCTCTCGGGTTTTTCTTAAAATCTGATGGAGCAGCGTCGAGACGCTGGACCGAAAGTGAAACTTTGGTCCTGAGCTCCTCTTCTTCGCGTAGTTGCTTCCCGAAGCTTCTAAAACACATTTCTTTCCACTGAAACAGGTCCTTGGACTCCTCGAGCTCCCTAACCGTGAAATACCTACAACAGAGGCAATTAAACAATATTAAGCACGACTTCTAGCCATAATTAGGGAGTAAATAATAGGTCTATTTTGGAGCTATCAGATATCTTGATTGATCTTTGAAATATGTGGATCTATGTGTGGAACACCGATATACGAGTTGGTATGATTAGTAACTTCTTGACCAAAGTAAACGATAGCTAAAAGATCTATTGGAATATGAGTTATTCTGGTAATAGTGATTAGCTGAAATTGACTCAATTCAAAGGAGGATTGATAGACTGCCCCTAGGTGGATGTTGCTCTAAACCTTTGTAGTATCGTTGCAATAAAGAATAAATGATTGGTACATTATTACTTTTGCTAAAACTTAAGTTACTAACACTTAGTAATTCTTGTAAGTGTGACACTCCATTTTCAGACCTCAGAGATCGGAATCAACAAGCTCCCGAAGTTGGAAAGACAATGCTGAAAACGGACCTATGAGACCCTATCAATTTTTGGAGTTCGCGGTGTTCTGAATCCCATGACACAACCATCCTAAGGGGTGGTCGCTCCCAGGGTAGACTCGCAGGCGCATCATGGGAATCTCACGGTGCAACCTAATGGAGGAGACCGTAGGATGTGTTGACACACAGCCTTCGCCAACTTACTATGAAAGACTTCCCCTATTCACCTTGTTATTGACTCATGCAAATACTTTCCTATTGGAGGTCGCTCCCAGGGCGACTTAAAGCCGAGCATGAATCTCACGGTGTGAACTCTTAGAGACTTAGGAGCTGAAAAACATTTTTCCTCCTACTAAAGTGTTCTATACGGTTGGGTATGATTTTTCTTAGGCATATATTTTGGCTAACTAAAACATATCCTAAATCTAGGTAATATTTCCGAGTATAACGTTTATACTGGATTTTAACCTATGATTTCTAGGTGATAAACCTTTTAAAACCTTACATCACTCACGCATGCTCATAAAACCGGGCTAGCTAAACTCAAACGCGAGTTCGATGCCCAGGTAGGAGGTGTTCCGTAAACCATCAACTTAAAACCCCCAACCTTAGACAACATCTTATCGGGTGAGTTTTTCTTGTAACGATGTTTTACAAGATATCGACCTATTTTAACTATTAAAACAGGAGATTGCTTGGTAGTTAACTGGTAATAGGATTTTTGAATATCCTATAAATTTCAGGGTGTCGAGTCCCGCCAAAATAACATTTATAATACCGCTACAACTGAGCTTTGCAGCTAGTGGTAGTCGGGTCGATCCGCAGAAAACCGAAATTATTTTCTCCTAATTATTTTCTATTTTCTTTTTAATTAACTAAAAAAAAACGATAAAGTAAAACACTAAAGTAAAGAGGGGATTTGCTAATGGTAAAATTAAAGGAAAGCATGCATAAAGTAGCTAACGAAAAAATTAAAACTAATTACATGTGTTCCTAATTTTAAGGGTCGAGGTTGACCTTGATGCGACTCGATTCATTGGGATTCAAACATACTTAGCAAAAGAATAATTAAACACATAATTTACTTGCACGAAACTACTAATACAAGTAACCCAAATAATTAATTAGAAACGTGGAGTTCTAAGTGGACTATTCTTTGATTACTCTAAGGTGACCAATCCTAAATTAAATAAAGAACATAGATGAATGTTCGATTCTAATTAAACGTGGCAATGAATCAACAGGGGGCCAACGCCGCCTATATTGATTAATTGACAGTAACGGGAGCACTACGATGGATGTTTAACCTGGAAGCCTCTGTTAATATTCTGATTTATCTATTTCTTCAAGATAAGTTAATACCAAGATCAACAAGGAAGCCTATATTACCTATGGCTCAACTTATCCATGTTACTTGACGATTAAGAGAGGCAAGACATCATAATATTTAACTATAAAACATGCCAGAAATAATGGTCGTCTACTCCTATCAATCAAACATGCTTATGTGATATTCTTAGAAGAAATAAAATTTCCCAATTAGTCATGCTAAGCTCAAAATTAAAGATCTAAACCCTCATGAATCGCATCAAATTTAACCCCTAACCTCAAATTAGAGCACTTACCTTGCTCGGGATGAAAACCGAGCTAATCCAACCAAGTCTATGCTTTCATATATGAGAAAAAGGGAGAAAAGTCCAAGAATCAAGAGAGAAAACGCTAAAAATAAAGCCAAACCCGAGAGTGAATGCCCTAAAAAATGCTAAAAAATGGATTTTATACGCTCGGAGCGTCGAGATCCTCGTACATGGCATCCTATTGATATAACTGTCATTAGTAAATTAATCATTCACAGGTTGTTCGTAATTACAATTGGGTGAAATATATCGTTTTACCCTCGTAATTTCATATTGTTCTTTAAGTCCCACTAATGCTCTAATGAAAAATTGATTTGTGGTCCAACCACCAAACCATAGTCCCTCTCGGGCCAATGAGAGGTATAGGCCTCTTCTTCAAGACCCGGAACAACTTTTGTATTAAACCCTAAAGGCGGGTAAGAGTGATTTCCATCTCGCAGGACTATGTTCCCAGCTTCCTATCCGGTCTTATCCCGAAGATGGTAAGCTTATTGAGGCGGCGATCTCGGGCCACTCTCACTTGTACAAGTCAACGGATAAGCCTGAATACAAAGGAGTTCATAGTGTGCTCAAGATTCAAATTGAGTTACCTAGGTCATCAAGTGAAAAAGTCGGTTTTTACAGTAAACATAATTATAAAGAAAGAGTGACTTGATTCCGCAGTTCAGTCTTATGCAAACTCATTGCACATGACGCCCCCACTCGCATGTCTCCACATGACCGATTTCGAATCACATCGTTTGTACTATACAATGTGGGTCGTGTCCATAGTGTCCCCAGAATAAGGTACCTAGCCCTATCTCTATACTATAGGCCGTTTTGGCTATTACTCGAAATTGATCCACAATCATGTCACCATGAAGTTCAAGTATACAACCTATAGCCATGGGTTCTTTGATTATTGGATTATGTTTAAAAGAACACAATTCACTTTATTCAATAACAACTTTACTGAATAAACCTCAATAACAACTTTATTGCAAAGCCTATGATCGGGTTGAGTGGGTTTTTCTACATGTAATTCAAGACCAAACCCAAATGAATAAGTGGTAGTGCAAGTACAAACTAACATGTCAAACTTTACGAACATGCATCAGATGTGGTAACAATGTAAATAAAAGTGGTTTGTTGGTTGATCATGCGGTGAAGGAAATAATCAATGTAAAATTGCAAGGAAATAAAGTCTTCAAGGCTATGCCTATCATGACACTCTAATGATGCATTAGGTTTATGCTTTTGGTATGATTTTCTCTACTAGTCTAGCTATATCTAAGCAAGACAAGGTCGGTCAATGGTTCCTTACGGTTCCGTATTGCACGGGGTTGGGTAGTAGCTTAACGCTACCACCTCTTAAGCGTTACTCCTCCACCTTTCTCTTTTGCCCATGAGCGATTGCATGAAATATTATCCTTCCACACATAGATCCACATATATCAAAGATCAATCAAGATATCTCATAGCTAAAAAATAGAGTTATTATTTACTCCCTAATTATGGCTAAATGTCGTGCTTAATGTTGTTTAATTGCCTCTGTTTTAGGTATTTCACGGTTAGGGAGCTCGAGGAGTTCAAGAACCTGTTTCAGTGGAAAGAAAGGTGTTTTAGAAGTTTCGGGAAGCAACTACGCGAAGAAAAGAAGCTAAGGACCAAAGTTTCACTTTTGGTCTAGCATCTCGACGCTGCTACCTCAGATTTGAAGAAAAACCCAAGAGCAGCGTTCAGACGCCGCTAAACGTTTTCCCAGCGTTTCGTCGCAGGCCATAGCGTATCGACGCTCAGAACGCGCGCGCTGGAAATTTTGTCTGTAGCGTTGCGATGCTACCTGTTATAAAAGCTTTCTTCTCCAATTTTAAGGTCACTTCTTCATTCCTCCATTGTTGTAAACTCCGATTTTGGGAGCTCAAACTCCATTTTCTCCACTCTTTGCTTTATAGAAGCTAAAACCATCCTAAATAACTTCCAACAAGTAAATATTAATTGTTCATGTATGCTATGTTTGTAATTTGTGATCCGTAATTGTCATAAATTGCATGCTTAATTGTAGTAGCAAGATGGGTCAGGTTATGACTAGTGTTAATATTATTGCTTTTTCATAGTTAACATGGTGCGTATAACAGACCTTATGAATATAAAAATGTTTAATTGAATCTGATCAATTTAATTAACATTCTAATCAATCCATGTGCTTAGAGCTGCTAGCTAGTTAGCATGGAACGCTATCGTGCCCAGATAGTTGGTTAGTTTAGAGTTAATTACGATGATCTGTCGGATTAATTTCATGAGAGGACCTTAGAGACTTTTCATGGTTGTTCCAGTTAAGTCGATTAGGCTTTTAAATTAAGAAATTGTATTTTTATAGGAGTAATCGATGAGCAAAATTCATTAAGTCCCGACCATCTCTTAATCAGCAAGGTAATCTCTTGTTTATTTCTTTAATTCTTTAATCTTTATCTTTAATTGTTATTTAAATTGAGTAGATTAATATGCAATTCAAAAACCTCCCATTTATTGTTTTTACATAAAGTTTAATTTAGAGAATTTAAATTTTGGTTCCCTGAGTTCGACCCAGTCCGCTGTAGTTTACTACAAGCCGTTGATAGGTAATTATGAATTGAATTTGACGGGACTCGACAAGCTCGCATAAAAAATAAAACATCAACCGGTCTTGACTGGCGTTGCACATGCATTAAAACGCTGCTTGAATTCATTCTGCCACCATCGGAGCACCGTCGTCTGAAGCTTTTCATTGGACGTTGTTGAGCCTTCCTCTCCTAGTTGAGTCTGTGGTTACGAACGAAAAATCATGGCTGGAGATGGAACGAGAGAGAGGAATCAAAGAAGAATAAAATAAAAATAGTGAGCGGTGGGGCTGAAGCTTAACTAACAAAGAAAGGAAAAAAAATGAAAAAAAATAAAAAAAATAAAAAAAGAAGATTCCAGAAGAAGAACTCTGCTAAAAACTAAATTAAAAACCACTTAAATCAAAAACCCACTCAATTTCTTTTTTTTCTTTTTCTTTTGTCAAATTTTGAAATCTAAAACAAATTTGGCAAAAAAATTTGAAAAAGCTGACCAACTTTTAGCTATTAAAACTCAATCAAAACCCAAAGAGATACTAAATCCTCAAAACTAGGAACTTGAGACTTGATTCAAAATATTTCATCCAAAATTTCATGTTTTAATTATCTCAATCTCGTTGTCATACTTATCTGACATAAATATGTGCCCTCGACCATGCGGTCTGAGGTTCGAGTCCCCAAAAAAAATTATCATAACATGCTTAAATCTAATTTTACTCAAATAATATTTGGAACAACTAAATACATATAGGTTGATTAAATCCTAATTAAACTTCAAAATGTTAAAGTCAGTCTTATCTGAAAACGCGGGCATTACAATCTATCCTTTAATGATTCCATCGAGAGGTTGCAGATTTCATAAAATAATCAAACTGGACTGTGTATAAGAATTTAATTTTAAAACTGACTAATAATATTATTGAAACACTTTTATAATATTTTTGTTAAATGGAGGGTCTAACGTAGATAAAATGAACAAATTGATAGCAACAACTTTTCACAAATTTTCACCAATATAAATTGGTTTGCTTTAGCAAAAAGTACGTCACATGTTTGCTTTTATTTTTAGTACTTTTCCGTATAGAATCAAGGAAGAATAGTTATAAATAACTAAATTATTAAAATTGTTTCACTTACCAAGTTCTAGGGTAATTTCTAGGGTTTAAATATATATAGTTGTAAAGTACTAGGTTTCAATTCATACCAACCATAAAGATTAGAGGTATAAAATAGATTTTCCCTATATATATATATTTGTAAATATATTTAATTTAATGCGGGTGAGGATCGAACCTCTAACCTCATGGTCATTAGTTCGACTTTATGCTAATTTTTGCTCATTTTGACAAAGGTATTTGTATCAGTTATCAATAAAATTAAAATAATTAATCTCGATGTCCACCCCAACCTAATTTACAAATATATATATATAAATACAACTTATGAATATTTATCATTTATAATATAATTCTTATTATTATTCGTAGTTATCACATTATCATACAAAATTAAATATAAGAAAATAATAGTTTTGGGAATAAAAAAACACACACAAATCAATTAATTTTTGTTGGATTGTCGGTGTTCAGAATAATAATGAAAGAAGCACATCGATATCAAATTTAATCTTTTTATAATGAAAGAAAAATAACAAACATTACATTCAGAAATAATATGTTGGACAAAATGTTAAAGAATAGAAATAAAAGAATTGAGAAATTGACACAATCGATTTATAGTGGGTCGGTCTTAACGGACCTACTCCACTTTGCAAAGATCTTTTAAGATCGTTGCTAGCCACTTTTATTAGAGGTTATCAAATATAAGAATGAGTAATTACAAAGCATTCAAGAAAGATCATTCAAAGAAACAACAAGAAAGCAAGATGAAAGAGATACAACCTTTGGTGTTCAAAAAGAGAAGAAATCGGACTTAACCCGAACAATTTTCTTCTCTTTCTTTAAGATCTAGCCGGCGACAACCACCACAAGACAAAAGGCAGCGACGACGACGATAATCTCTCGGGTTCTTCTCCTTTAGACGACAGCGGCGCGAAGCTTCCCCTTCTTCAACAAGAAAGCAAGATCAAAGTCATATTTTGATGGATGGCATAGAAAGATGTGTCAAATAAATGATATATGAACAAAATTTCATATTTCGATAAAATTGACATGTCAAGGCGGAGTCGAAACAAGGAATGTCCTACATTTCTATTTCAACATTTAACTTTTCCAAGACTCACCCACGCATACTTGTGCTTAAATCTCGAAAAATTGACATTTCTTGACCGAAAAATTGCGACCAATTAGCGGTTGCCACGTCATTATTCACAAAGCGAATGAATAACTTACATCTGGGAGGAATCTCAAATCGACAAGTGTCTCAAGAAAATGTCACGTGTCTTCATCATGGTCGTTTGATCAAATAAACGTAACCAATCAAATTTTGTCATATTCCAATTGGGCTAAAAAATTAAATTGCCCCAAAAAGCGATTTAAATGGCAACTTAGCCCAAAGCCCAAGCCTATATGACTGGGCCCAAGCCCACTATGTTCCCATGAGAACTCTATAAATACAGAGCTCATCTTTCATTTGCAACGTTCATAAAATTACTACTCGTAAGAGCTCAGAGAGAATTCACAAGCTACGAAGACTCCTTGAATCCTTGGAAGACTGAACACTCCACACTTGAAGACTACCGATCAAATTTTGTCATATACCAATTGGGCTAAAAAATTTAATTGGCCCAGATAGCCAGTTAAATGGCAACTTAGCCCAAAGCCCAAACCCATATGACTCGGCCCAAAAGCCCACTATGTTCCAATGAGAACTCTATAAATACAGAGCTCATTCTCAATTTGCAGGGTTCGGAAAATTGCTACTCCTAAGGTTCAGAGAGAATTCACAAGCTACGAAGACTCCTTGAATCCTTGGAAGACTTAACACTCCACACTTGAAGACTTCACATCTTCGAGAAGCTAAAGATTCAACCTCGAGAACCAACTGCGAAACCCTCAAGTCAAATCCAACATCGAGAACAAGCTGCAAATCCCTCGAAACAAATCCAACATCAAGAATAAGCTGGAAAGCCCTCGAAACAAGTCTAACATCGAGAACAAGTTGTAAAGCCCTCGAGACACAATCACATTTGAGAGAGAAAGAATCAGAGGATCAAACATTAGAGATTGTAATCCACTACGCACTGATACATACAAATTCAATACAAATCAAAGTTCATTTACACGTGTCAAATTAGAGTGTATTGTTACCACATCTGATGAATTTTCGTAAAGTTTTACATCTTAGTTTGGACTTGCGCTACCGCTTATTCCTTTGGGTTTGATCTTGAATTACATGTATTCCACTTTATTACTTGACTGACCTGTTAGTGTGCACTTGCACTACCACGTTATGTAAAATATCGTAAACCATTGCTTGCTTTATAATTTTTCATCGCATGTCCTACATGCAATAGCATATCGCACCAAAACTTCAACACAGACAGCGAGCCAACCAACATTCCGTTAGCATAATCGATCCCCTGGCGCACAAGCCCTTCATTTTCCCTTGTAGATGTACATCAATATATAGAGGAAGGTAAGTGCCACAACCCTCGAAAACATGACCTTTCATTTATGCAACATACAAAGGAATGAAGTCCCATAGGGAACAACCATGCGACGAGAAGAGACGACGAGATGAACAACCACTGGAGGTATACAAAAACTGCAGACCATTCCCAAACTCAAGAAATCGACATTCACAAGTATTCAAAGTCATTCTGTCACCAAAAAGTTTTCTAAACTTTCCATTAAACAACATCCACAATCTTCTCACATCCATAAACTTTAAAATTTAACATAAGTTCTCATTTGAGTGCAATTTTACAAAAGCAAATGGTCTACCTTTTCATTGACATTTAAACAATAAATCCATCACACTTACATGCATGTCAATCTCTATTTTTCCTTTATATCCCATCCATGAACAAAGCATGACATTCATCCAACATAATCACACATAGTTCACTATCCTACATTCTACAACAAATATATACATCCTATTCAACTACCAGCACACATATACAACCTATTTAACTACAATCACTTACATTTTCCCACAAACTCATAAATAAAGAGCTTCCAGATAACTTACATTTTGCAACGAACCCATAAATGAAGAGCTTCATAATGTGAAGTTCCTTCACCCAATTTAAAAATAGTTTCGAACGCAAAAATTATAGCATGTAAACATAAATTTTGGGCTTACAACTTTGAGGCTACCACTTACCAACAAAACTTGTTCTCGAACACGCCTTCAAACCTTGTCCTCATAATTTAAAATAGTCAAAAATTAGAAAACAAACATACATTATAACTTAATTTAAGGCTTTAATGTAATGGATTAAGGTGGTATGTTACGAATGAGAATTCACCCAAAGTTAAATGATACCCTGCAGGACAACATTCAAAAAACACCGAAATTCGTGAATCCAATGCCAAAAAACAATGGGTAATTGAAATCAAACTTCAACCAGTCTTGACTGGCGTTGCACATACATTAAAACGCTGCTTGAATTCATTCAGCCACCATCGGAGCACCGTCGCCTGAAGCTTTTCGTTGGACGTTGTCACGCCTTCATCTCCTAGTTGAGTATGTGGTTACGAACGAAAAATCATGGCTGAAGATGGAACGAGAGAGAGGAATCGAAGAAGAATAAAAAAAATAGTGAGCGGTGGGGCTGAAGCTTAACAAACAAAGAAAGGAAAAAAAAGAAGGAAAAAGAAAATAAAAAAAGAAGAACGGAGAAGAAGAAGTCTGGTCAAAAGTAAATAAAAAACCACTTAAAACAAAAACCCACTCAATTTCCTTTTTTTCTTTTTCTTTTGTCAAATTTTGAAATCTAAAATAATTTGGGCAATTTTTTTTTTTTTTAAAAAGCTGACCAAATTTGAGCTATTACAACTCAATTAAAACCCAAAGAGATATAAATCCTAAAAATTAGGAACTTGAAACTTGATTAAAAATCTTTCATCCAACATTTCATGTTTTAATTATCTCAATCGAGTTGTCAAACTTATTTGACATAAATATGTGCCCTCAACCATGAGGTCTGAGGTTCGAGTCCCCTTTCCTCCAAGTTGAAGTAAAAAAAAATTATCATAATCTACCTAAATCTAATTTTACTCAAATAACATTTCAAACAACTAAATACATTGTTCACACGTGATTTCGAACGAATGATGGAAATTTAACACGTGTAAATGAAATTGGAATTTGTATTTATATTTATCAGTGCGTAGTGGATTACAATCTCTAATTTATGATCCTCTGATTCTTTCTCTCTCAAATGTAAATGTATCTCGAGGGCTTCGCAACTTGTTCTCGATGTTGGATTTGTTTCGAGGGCTTTGCAGCTTGTTCTCGATGTTGAATTTTGATCGAGGGCTTTGCAGCTTGTTCTCGATGTTGAATTTGGATCGAAGGCTTCTTAGCTTGTTCTCGATGTTGGATTTGTATCGAGGGCTTCGTAGCTTCTCAAATGTAAATGTATCTCGAGGGCTTCGCAGCTGGTTCTCGATGTTGGATTTGTTTCGAGGCCTTTGCAGCTTGTTCTCGATGTTGAATTTGGATCGAGGGCTTTGCAGCTTGTTCTCGATGTTGAATTTGGATCGACGACTTCTTAGCTTGTTCTCGATGTTGGATTTGTATCGAGGGCTTCGCAGCTTGTTCTCGATGTTGGATGATCGTTCAGTCTTCCAAGGATTCAGGGAGTCTTCGTTGCTTGAGAATTCTGAGCTCTTAGGAGTATAAATTTTCTGAACCTTGAAAATGAAGAATGAGCTCTCTATTTATAGAGTTCTCATAGGCCTGGTGGGCTTGGGCTTGGGCTTGGGTCCAATGACATTTTTGGTTCAATGGGCTTTTGGGTTTTGGGCCAAATTGTCATTTAAATAGCTTTCTTGCCCGATTCGATTTCGAGCCCAATTGCGGTGTGACCGAATTTGCTCGGTCAAGTCTCAAGTCTATCTGATCCACCGGCCGTGATGAAGACACGTGACGACCGCTTATTGGCCGAAATTTCTCTGTCAACATACATATAGATAGATTAAATCCTAATTAAACTTCAAAATTTTAAGGTTAGTCTTATCTAAAAAACGCAGGCATTACAAACTATCCTTTAATGATTCAACCGAGAGGTTGCAATACTCAAAACCAATATGAATAATTGGCTCCACCAAATTCCTGTGATTTCATAAAATAATCAAATTGGATTATTGTGTATAAGAATTTAATTTTAAAACTGACGAATAATATTATTGAAACACTTTTATAATATTTTTGTTAAATGGAGGGTCTAACGTAGATAAAATGGACAAATTGATAACAAAAACTTTTCACAAATATAAATTGGGTTGCTTTAGGAAAAAGTGTCACATGTTTCCTTTTATTTTTAGTTCTTTTCCGGATAGAATCAAGGAAGAATAGTTATAAATAACTAAATTATTAAAACTGTTTCACTTACAAATTTCTAGGGTTTGAATTTCTAGGTTAATTTCTAGGGTTTAAATATATAGAGTTGTAAAGTACTAGGTTTCAATTCATACAAATCATAAAGATTATAGGTATAAAATAGATTTTCCCTTTTTTTTTTTTTTTTTGTAGAAGAAGAACCATGTTGTTAATTAACTAGGAAAAAAACCCAAAGGGCTACAAGATAAACAATCCAAAGAAAGTAAACTCAACAACCATGAGGGTGGACAGACCACCCAGTCACACAATCCAACATGGGAAAAAGCATGGCCGGCTAAACTATGGCCACCTTATTCATAGATCGAGGGACAGAAATCAACCCTTTCACCATAAGAGAGAGCATCAACGCTCGAATTTCACCCAAAACAGCGCTTTGGGAATAAATGAAAAGAGTTATCATGAACCGCCTTCACCACACTTTGAGCATCAGATTCTACCCAAAAACTCGTGAGGCCCATGGCAGCCGCCAACTTCAGACCACAAAGGAGAGCAAGTGCCTCCGCTGAAAACGGATCAATTTTCCCAGCCATATGCTATGCACGGGCAGCAACCAACTCACCTCGCCAATCACGTATCACTACACCCAAGCCCGCACCTCGGGCCGTCGGGTGGAAGGACGCATCCACGTTAACCTTAAGCACCCCTACCTCCGGCGGGACCCATCCCTTCATCCTTGCCCCCTTAGCCTGTCTCATCGCCCTCCCGACCAAAGGAATCGTCGACGCTTCCTTATATGCTCGAACATAGTCTCGAATCCAACCCATCTTTGTTGGCACATCCAAGAGCACATAACGTTGCACCTTGTTGTTCCGATCCGACCATAGAGCCCAACAAGTAGTCAAGAAGAGCTCCAGATGTAAATGTATCCCTCTCACATCAGAAGCAGACAACAGATCAAAAGCCCCCAAAAACACCTCATGGATATCCCTCTAGGTCGATGTCAATCGTGCCACCGAAGGGAGGATCAGAGTCCAGACTAATTTTGCGCGCTTACATTGAAACAATAAATGGATATTCGTCTCCCTGTCCTTCTCACACATAATACACCATGGGTGCACAGGAACGCGTCGGGTGCATAAACTATGATTCGTCGGGAGAATGTCACTGTAAATCCGCCAAACCAGAACCTTTATTTTGTTAGGAACCTTTGCTCTCCAGAGGCCAACCCACCACCTTTCTACCTTTAATCCCAGAGAACTAGAAGCAGAAGACAATCTAGAAATAAATACCTTATAGGAACTTTTGACAGAAAAAACCCCATCTCTTGTGAAATGCCACAACCAACTATCTTGCACTGAAGTTCGACATATTGGAATAGTCAGGATCTGCTCAACATCTACCTCCCACAACACCCTGCTCAATTTTTCAACATCCCAATGCCCACCCCCCGTAATAAACTCCCCACCTTCAAATCTGCAGTAGCTGGTTTCGGGGGTGTAATCAAACGAAAGGAATGCTCACGCGGCACCCATGGGTACCCAAATAGGGAAGTCGACATTCCATCACCAATCCGTCGCCTCATACTTGAGCAAAGCAAATCTCTTCCCCACAACAAACTTTGCCAGACATACGACGGGCGATAACCAAGGTGCGCCTCCAGAACATTCACATCAGCAAAATATTTTCCTTTAAAAACTTGAGCAACTAGAGAGTTAGGATAACAGAGAAACCGTCATACCTGTTTGGAAATCAAAGCCTGATTAAACCCTTCCAGACTACGGAAACCCATTCCCCCCTTCTCCTTAGGCAAACACATTTTATCCCACGACATCTAGTGGATCTTCTTCTGATGCTGTGAAGCCCCCCACCAAAACCTTGCCATGCACTGATTCAAGTCCCTGCACATGCCTTTCGGAATTTTAAAACAAGACATTGCATATGTCGGAATGGCCTGGCCAACAGCTTTGATCAGCACTTCCTTCCCACAAGAGGAGAACATGTTACTCTTCCACCCAGCTACCACCTTCTGAACCCGTTCCTTTAGAAAATTCAAATCCACACGTTTATTCTGCGACAAATGAGAAGGTAGGCCCAAATACATCCCCAGGTGCCTCACCACTTTAACCCCCCAAAAAGAGCTAAAATGGGCCCGAACCGGGCCTGAGACATTAGGGCTAAACATAACAGCCGACTTAGAAAAATTTACGCACTGACCGGAGGCCCGCTCATAGCACAAAAGGATATCCTTGATCTTGGAGCATTCAACTATAGAAGCCTTACAAAATAAAATACTATCATCAGCAAAGAGTAAATGAGAAACAATAGGGCACTTCCTCGCAACTCTACGCCCGGTCAACAACTTCAAACTGTGTGCATTTGAAATAAGATAGGAAAAACATTCAGAACACAACAGAAAGAGGTACGGGGACAAAGGGTCCCCCTGACGCAGACCTCTTTTCGGGTGGAACGACCCTCGCGCACGCCCATTTAACATCACCGAGAACCTGACAGTGGACACACAATCCATAACTAAAGCAACCCAGGCCGTGGAAAAACCGAGCTTCAACATAATTCGCTCCAGAAAAACCCACTCAACCCGATCATAGGCTTTAGCCATATCAAGCTTCATAGCAGCTAGACCCGGAAGCCCTGTTCTCCTGTTCATAATATGGTGCACACATTCATAGCTAATGAGAACATTGTCAGAAATAAGCCTACCTGGGACAAACGCACTTTGGGCATCAGAAATAATCTCATGGAGCACTACCTTCAAACGATTGGCAATGACCTTCGTGACAATCTTGTAGGACACATTGCACAAGCTGATCGGTCTGAAGTCTTTGACCTCCTCCGGGCAGTTGATCTTAGGGATCAATGCGATGTTGGTGTGATTTAGATTCCGAGCAGAGGTTCGACCATTAAGAACATTCAGACACACTTCCACGGTTTCAACGGGTCTTGACTTACATTGTCCAGCCATTACAACGCTGTCTAAACTCGTTCTACCACCATCGAAGCACCGTCACTTGAAGCGTTTTGCTAGACGCTATCGCGTCGCGCCTTCATCTCCTAGTTGAGCCTGTGGTTGCGAACAAAAAATCATAGCTGGTGATGAGCAGTCACTAGCGTGAAGGAACGAGAGAAAGGAATCGAATAAGAATAAAAAAGAATAGAGAGTGGTGTGGTTGGAGCTCAACTGACAAAGAAAGGAAAAAAAATGAAAAAACAAAAGAAGAATCCACAACAACAAGAAGTCTACTGAAAAGTAAAAAAAAAAAAAAAAACTCACTCAATTTATTTAATTTTACTAAAATAAGATTTCGAACTCCTCGGTTTTATGTCCTAAAACTCGTGGTTTGTAAACTGAATGTATATTCTATTTTGCAATAAAGTTGTTATTGAGGTTTATTCAGTAAAGTTGTTATTGAATAAAGTGAATTGTGTTCTTTTAAACATAATCCAATAATCAAAGAACCCATGGCTATAGGTTGTATACTTGAACTTCATGGTGACATGATTGTGGATCAATTTCGAGTAATAGCCAAAACGGCCTATAGTATAGAGATAGGGCTAGGTACCTTATTCTGGGGACACTATGGACACGACCCACATTGTATAGTACAAACGATGTGATTCGAAATCGGTCATGTGGAGACATGCGAGTGGGGGCGTCATGTGCAATGAGTTTGCATAAGACTGAACTGCGGAATCAAGTCACTCTTTCTTTATAATTATGTTTACTGTAAAAACCGACTTTTTCACTTGATGACCTAGGTAACTCAATTTGAATCTTGAGCACACTATGAACTCCTGTGTATTCAGGCTTATCCGTTGACTTGTACAAGTGAGAGTGGCCCGAGATCGCCGCCTCAATAAGCTTACCATCTTCGGGATAAGACCGGATAGGAAGCTGGGAACATAGTCCTGCGAGATGGAAATCACTCTTACCCGCCTTTAGGGTTTAATACAAAAGTTGTTCCGGGTCTTGAAGAAGAGGCCTATACCTCTCATTGGCCCGAGAGGGACTATGGTTTCGTGGTTGGACCACAAATCAATTTTTCATTAGAGCATTAGTGGGACTTAAAGAACAAGATGAAATTACGAGGGTAAAACGATATATTTCACCCAATTGTAATTACGAACAACCTGTGAATGATTGATTTACTAATGACAGTTATATCAATAGGATGCCATGTACGAGGATCTCGACGCTCCGAGCGTATAAAATCCATTTTTTAGCGTTTTTTAGGGCATTCACTCTCGGGTTTGGCTTTATTTTTAGCGTTTTCTCTCTTGATTCTTGGACTTTTCTCCCTTTTTCTCATATATGAAAGCATAGACTTGGTTGGATTAGCTCGGTTTTCATCCCGAGCAAGGTAAGTGCTCTAATTTGAGGTTAGGGGTTAAATTTGATGCGATTCATGAGGGTTTAGATCTTTAATTTTAAGCTTAGCATGACTAATTGGGAAATTTTATTTCTTCTAAGAATATCACATAAGCATGTTTGATTGATAGGAGTAGACGACCTTTATTTCTGGCATGTTTTATAGTTAAATATTATGATGTCTTGCCTCTCTTAATCGCCAAGTAACATGGATAAGTTGAGCCATAGGTAATATAGGCTTCCTTGTTGATCTTGGTATTAACTTATCTTGAAGAAATAGATAAATCAGAATATTAACAGAGGCTTCCAGGTTAAACATCCATCGTAGTGCTCCCTGTTGGGTTTTATGTCCTAAAACTCGTGGTTTGTAAACTGAATGTATATTCTATTTTGCAATAAAGTTGTTATTGAGATTTATTCAGTAAAGTTGTTATTGAATAAAATGAAATGTTTTTACTTTTAACCTAACTCCAATAAACAAAGAACCCATGGCTATAGGTTGTATACTTAAACTTCATGTATGACATGATTGTGGATCAAGTTCAAGTAATAGCCAGAACGGTCTATAGTATAGGGATAAGGCTGGGTACCTTATCCTGGGGACACTAATGGACGCGGCCCACTTTGTATAGTACAAACGATGTGATCCGAAATCGTTCATGTGGAGACATGTAAGTGGGGGCGTCCTATGCAATGAGTTTGCATAAGACTGAACCGCGAAACAAGTCGCTCTTTCTTTATAACTCCGTTTACTGTAAAGACCGACTTTTTCATATGATGACCTAGGTAACTCGATCTGAATCCTGAGCACGCTATGAACTCCTGTTTATTCGGGCTTATCCTTTGACTTGTATGGGTGAGAGTGGCCCGAGATCGCCGACTCAATAAGCCTACCATCTTGGGGATAAGACCGGGTAGGTAGCTGGGAACATAGTCCTGCGAGATGGAATTCACTCCTACCCGCCTTTAGGGATTAGTAGAGAGGTTGTTCCCTTAAGTGCTGACTCCGGGTCTTGAACTAGGGATCCCACCCTCTCATTGGCCCGAGAGGGACTTGGTATAGTGATGAGATCACATACCAATCGGTTTGGTGGTTGGACCACAAACCAATAGTTCATTAGAGGATCAGTGGGACTTAAGGAACAAAATGTAATTACGGGGGTAAAACGGTTATTTTGACCCAGCTGTAATTACGAACGACCTGTGAAGGATCGACTTACTGATGATGGTTATATCAAGAGGACAAAAATATATCTACGGTGAGGAGAGTGCAACCCTTGGACTTTAGTGGAGTCTCCGGGGGTTAACGAATGTTGGTTAGCTTGGTTAAAGAGTTTGACCGGTTAATCTCGTATCGTTGGAGCTCATGATCTGTAGGTCCTTTAGGTTCTCCTGGCTAGCTCGGATTAAGCCGTGTAACAATATGAGAGAAAAAGAATTTGAATTTATTGAAATTCGGTTTTGGAAGAATGATGGACATATTTAAATATGATTTAAATATGGGATCGGTGTAAAACATGAATAGGGATTCATGTGTGATGATTCGGTTTAAGAAACCGGGATTAGTCTTATTATTTAATTAATATTTGATATTGAATTAAATAATAATATTAATTAATTAAAAAGTTTAATTAATTATAATTTATTTTGTTTATTAAAATTAATTATGAATTAATTTTAAATGACAAAATATTACAAGTGGGATTATCCAAGTCAAAGTGGAATTATCCATGTTGAGTGGATTTATCCAAGTTGAGTGGGTTTATCCAAGTTGTGAAGTGGATTGTGAATCACCAACAACATGCATATAAACTCATCAATTTTGGAACACTTGGTTGAAGACTAATCCATCCAATTTGAGGTGTCATGCTAAGCAAAGACTTTGTTGCATGTGAATTGCCTATAAATTGGATGAAGTTCAAATGGTTTGAAGTTGATGAATTTTCAAAGAGTTTGAATGTTGGATGAGCATGAAGAGTTCATGTTACTTGATAAATTAGAAAGCTAAGTGTTAGACTTCTTCTCACAAAATCCTCATCACTTTAATCTTCCCATCTTCTTCTTCCAAATTTTTTCTTTCATAAAGGAGTCCCACCACACCGTTGCTCGGCCCGAGGATAGCGGGACTACCGGAGGTGGTTCTCGAGGAGTTCGAGGGAAGTTTCGAAGGGTTCGTGAGGAGATTCGAGCATTGGAAGAGAAGTCTTTAGAACTACAAGAGGTATGTGTTCTAATTCCTTTTATTTCAAAGCTTTGTGCATGTTTCTTATTTAGCTAAATTGATGAAATTAGAGTGCCAATGATCCGTCTCGCTTCCGCTGCGCTACATGCGCTCCATCAATTGGTATCAGAGCGTTTTTTGGTCACTCAATTTGCATCAATTTGAGCTCGGTGGGTATTTGTTTTAGAAATTAAATTTCTGGGCGTCTAAAGTGTGATTCCGGTTTTGGCATATTTTTTTGAGCTTTTATTTGTACTTCGTTTTGTAATTGCCCGGGCGTGTATGGGCTTTAATGTGTGAAGAAGAGTCTGTAAAAAATTCGGAGTCATTAGAGTCCATATAGGCTGTCAATTCGAAGACAGAAGCTCGGGTGTCGGAAAAAACAGCATGCTGTTTTTTTGCTGTTTTTTTCTGCAAAATTCCAGCACAACACCGGTTCAGCGCAAGGTGGAAGAAACGGTCCGGTTCGGTCCTCGGGCGGTCCGGTTCACTGAAAGTCAGACCGGTTCCTTGTTCTTCACCCTCTGGAGGTCCGGTTCAGCGTTCGTTTGGTCCAGTTCGGGTCGGTATTGGTCCAGTTACGGGCTGTTGAAGTCGGGACAGCTGTTATGGACCGGTTCAGTTTTTTTTTGAAGTTTTGAAGTTGCTGTTTTTTTTTGGCCGGTTCAAGCAAATTCAAGCTGGTTCGTGGCGGTTCGAAGGGTTCGGAAGCGTCTCAACTTAGTTGATGAATTATTATTGTAATAATTTAGTTGCTTGCTTGTCCGTGATGCCAAAACCGGTCCACTTTAGTGTGTTTAATTAATTATGCATTGTGAATGTATGTTTTAATTAAAGTATCTTGTATGTGCATAAAGTATGCCATATAGATTTCAAATCCCACCATAGGAAGCATGTTGCATGCATTGAAAGTATAATATAAGTGTTATGTTGTATAGTATGCATGCTTAATTCATGAGAATTAATATAAGTGTTATAATAATTTATGAATTGGATGTTGCTTGTTTAAAAGTAAAATTAATATAAGTGTTATATTAATTGTGAAATTAAACATACAACATAGTTGCCTTAGTTGAATATAATTGTTATATTCTTGCTTGGGAAGCATGTTATAAATTGAATGTAATGGTTATATTCTAGCTTAGGAAGCATGTTATAGAATGTCTTTGTTTTATAAAGTGTTGTAAAATGAGATAGACATTTAAAATCTATAACAAAGATAAATGCATGCTCACTAAGGGTTAAAGAATTCCAATGCGATTAGGAATTTAGTATCGATTCGTTTTAATAGTTAAAATAGGTCGATATCTTGTAAAGCTAAGGTTACGAGAGAACTCACCCGGTTTGATCCTGCACTAAGGTTGGAGGTATTTAAGATGACGGTTTACGGAACACCTCCTACCTGGGGATCGATCCGGTACTTGAGTTAAGTTAACCCGGCTTTATGAGCATGCACGTGAGAGGTGTAAGGTTATAAACCGTTTATCACCTAGACATCTTAGGTAAAAGTATGTTCTACCTAGACTTAGGTTTTATTGTCTTAGCCGGATAATGCCTAAGTAAAACTATACCCAAACCATTCTAAAATACTTAGTAGTGGTGTTGAGAAGGTATATGTGATATATCAATCTCCTCCTACGTTCTCCGCAAAGTTCACACCGTGAGATTTATGCTCGGCCTCGTGATGTCAATAGGGCATCCCCATTCGGATGGTGTTTGCATAAATCAAGAGCAAGGTGAATGGAGAAAGTATTTATAGTAAGTGGGAGAAGGAAGTATGTCAATACATCCTGCGGTCTCCTCCATTAGGTTGAACCGTGAGATTCCCATGTTCCGCCTGCTGGTTGCCCATAGTAGCACCGTCCATTCGGAGGGCCGTTTCATGGGAGTCGGAACAACTCAATCTCCAGAAATGGATAGGGTCTCTTAGGTCCATTCCCAACTCTGACATTTCCATTCGGTTGCACTGTTGGGGCCGACCTCTGAGTTCTGAAAATGGCGGGTCACACTTACAAGGATTACTAAGTTGTTAGTAGATTCTTGACCGAAGTAGCGATAACTAAGGTGCTATAGGAATATGAGTTATTCTGGTATTAGCATTTAGTCAAGAATGTCTTGGTTTAATGAAGGAGTGATTGACTGCCCCTCGGTAGCGGTTGCTCTGACTCACTGAAGTATCGTTGCAAATTAATAATGATTTTTTGGGTACATTATTACTTTTGCTAAAATTATTGATTGGTTGTTAAAAATAGGTTAAGTTCAATTCACTAATAGAATTCATTCTTTTCAGCATGTCTAGCTCGTTTATCCAATTACTAGCTTCTGATAAACTAAACGGCGATAACTACACGACCTGGAAATCGAACTTGAATACGATTCTTGTTATCGATGATCTTAGGTTTGTCTTAACAGAGGAATGTCCTCCCCCTCCTAGCTCATCTGCAACTCGAACTGTTCGAGATGCATTTGACAGGTGGACTAGGGCTAATGATAAAGCCCGAGTCTACATCTTGGCCAGCACATCCGATGTGTTAGCTAAGAAGCAAGAGGTAATGGTCTCCGCTAAGGAGATCATGGATTCATTACAGATGATGTTTGGACAACCGTCCTGATCGGTCTATCATGATACCCTCATGGCGAGGAAAGCTGAGAAGAAACAACTAAGTAAATATGATTTACTCGTTGTTGAGACATGTTTAGTGGAACATGATAGTTCTGCCTGGATACTGGATTCAGGAGCCACTAACCATGTTTGTTCTTCTTTCCAGGAAACTAGTTCCTGGCAGCTGCTTGCTGAAGGTGAGATAACTCTCAGGGTTGGAACAGGAGAGGTTGTCTCAGCCAAGGCAGTGGGAGCTGTCAAGTTGTTATATAGAGATAGTTTCATTTTACTTGAAAATGTACTGTTGGTTCCTAGTTTTAAAAGGAACCTTGTATCTATCTCTTGTTTACTTGAACATTTGTATAAAGTATCTTTTGATTTTAATGAAGCGTTCATTAGCAAAAGAGGTGTACATATATGTTCTGCGAAACTTGAAAACAACTTGTATGTGTTAAGACCAACAGAGGCAAAAGCTATTTTGAACACCGAGATGTTTAAAACAGCTCAAACTCAAACTAAAAGGCAGAAACTTTCTCCAAGTACCTATCTTTGGCACTTGAGACTAGGCCACATTAATCTCAATAGGATTGGGAGATTGGTTAAGAGTGGTCTCCTAAATCAGTTAGAGGACAACTCTTTACCACCATGTGAGTCTTGTCTTGAGGGCAAGATGACCAAACGATCTTTTTCTGAAAAAGGTCATAGGTCCAAAGAAACTCTAGAGCTTGTACATTCAGATCTTTGTGGTCCGATGAATGTTAAAGCACGGGGAGGGTATGAATATTTCATCAGCTTCATTGATGATTATTCTAGGTACGGCTATCTTTACCTAATGCATCATAAGTCCGAAGCTCTTGAAAAGTTCAAGGAGTATAAGGCAGAGGTTGAGAACACATTAGGTAAAACGATTAAAACACTCCGATCAGATCGAGGTGGAGAGTATATGGATTTAAGATTCCAGGACTATATGATAGAACATGGAATAGTATCCCAACTCTCAGCGCCCGGAACACCACAGCAGAACGGTGTGTCCGAAAGGAGAAATAGAACCCTGTTAGACATGGTTCGATCTATGATGAGCTATGCTCAACTGCCTAGTTCGTTTTGGGGATATGCAGTAGAGGCTGTTGTATATATTTTGAACTGTGTTCCCTCTAAGAGTGTTTCAGAAACACCTTATGAGTTATGGAGAGGGCGTAAAGGTAGTTTACGTCACTTCAGAATTTGGGGGTGTCCGACACATGTGTTGGTGCCCAATCCAAAGAAGTTGGAACATCGTTCAAAATTATGCCTATTCGTAGGCTACCCCAAGGAAACGAAAGGTGGTCTATTTTACGATCCTCAACAGGACAAGGTGCTTGTATCGACAAACACCACGTTCTTAGAGGAAGACCACATGAGAGATCATCAACCTTCGAGCAAAATTGTTTTGACCGAACTTTCCAGGAAAGCTACAGATGGGTCAACAAGAGTTGTTGATCAGGCTGGTCCTTCTCAAGAGTTGAGAATACCTCGACGTAGTGGGAGGGATGTGAGACAACCCGACCGCTATATGGGTTTAACGGAAACCCAGGTCGTCATACCTGATGACGGCGTTGAGGATCCATTGACCTTTAAACAGGCAATGAATGACATAGACAAGGACCAGTGGCTTAAAGCCATGGACCTCGAAATGGAGTCGATGTACTTCAATTCGGTCTGGGATCTTGTAGAGCAACCTGATGGTGAAAGACCTATCGGTTGCAAGTGGATCTACAAGAGGAAACGAGACCAAGCCGGTAAGGTGCAAACCTTTAAGGCTCGACTTGTGGCAAAGGGTTATTCCCAGAGGGAAGGGGTGGACTATGAAGAAACTTTTTCCCCTGTTGCCATGTTAAAGTCGATTAGAATACTCTTGTCCATTGCCACATTTTATGATTATGAAATTTGGCAAATGGATGTCAAGACAGCCTTTCTGAATGGCAATCTTGAAGAGAGTATTTATATGGCTCAACCAGAGGGGTTCATAATTCAGGGTCAAGAGCAAAAGGTTTGCAAGCTTAATCGATCCATTTATGGGTTGAAGCAAGCGTCTAGATCCTGGAATATAAGGTTTGATACTGCGATCAAATCCTATGGCTTTGAACAGAATGTTGACGAACCTTGTGTCTACAAGAAAATAGTCAATTCTGTTGTAGCTTTCTTAGTCTTATATGTAGATGATATCCTACTCATTGGGAATGATGTAGGGTTCCTGACTGACGTTAAGCAATGGCTAGCGACCCAATTCCAAATGAAAGATTTGGGAGAGGCTCAGTTTGTTCTAGGGATTCAAATCGTAAGGAATCGTAAGAACAAAACGCTAGCGCTGTCTCAAGCATCTTATATCGACAAGGTGTTGATACGATATTCGATGCAGAATTCCAAGAAGGGTTCTTTACCTTTCAGGCATGGAATTCAATTGTCAAAGGAAGAGTGTCCTAAGACACCTCAAGAAGTTGAGGATATGAGACGAATTCCCTATGCATCAGCAGTCGGTAGTCTGATGTACGCCATGTTATGTACACGACCCGACATATGCTATGTAGTGGGAATTGTCAGTAGGTACCAGTCCAATCCAGGATATGATCATTGGACTGCCGTTAAACACATCCTCAAGTATCTTCGGAGAACGAGAGACTATGTGCTCGTGTATGGCGCGAAGGATTTGATCCTTACAGGATACACTGACTCTGATTTTCAAACCGATAAGGATTCGAGGAAATCCACATCGGGATCAGTGTTCACTCTTAACGGAGGGGCAATAGTATGGAGGAGTATAAAGCAAGGTTGTATTGCTGACTCCACCATGGAAGCTGAGTATGTCGCGGCTTGCGAAGCTGCGAAAGAGGCTGTATGGCTTAGAAAGTTCTTGACGGATTTGGAAGTTGTTCCAAATATGAATTTTCCTATCACACTTTATTGTGATAATACTGGTGCTGTGGCAAATTCGAGAGAACCAAGAAGCCATAAGCGTGGAAAGCACATTGAGCGGAAATATCATCTCATCAGGGAGATAGTGCATCGAGGAGACGTGATCGTCATGCAGATCGCCTCAGAGCACAATATTGCTGATCCGTTTACAAAGTCCCTCACGGCTAAAGTGTTCGAGGGGCACCTAGTGAGTCTAGGACTACGAGTTGTACAGTAGGATAGTGGGAGAAAAATCATGGAAATATTTGATATTCCAGTTTTTCTCATCCAACATGTAAAACTCCACTGACGTTTTAGTCCAAGTGGGAGTTTGTTGGGTTTTATGTCCTAAAACTCGTGGTTTGTAAACTGAATGTATATTCTATTTTGCAATAAAGTTGTTATTGAGATTTATTCAGTAAAGTTGTTATTGAATAAAATGAAATGTTTTTACTTTTAACCTAACTCCAATAAACAAAGAACCCATGGCTATAGGTTGTATACTTAAACTTCATGTATGACATGATTGTGGATCAAGTTCAAGTAATAGCCAGAACGGTCTATAGTATAGGGATAAGGCTGGGTACCTTATCCTGGGGACACTAATGGACGCGGCCCACTTTGTATAGTACAAACGATGTGATCCGAAATCGTTCATGTGGAGACATGTAAGTGGGGGCGTCCTATGCAATGAGTTTGCATAAGACTGAACCGCGAAACAAGTCGCTCTTTCTTTATAACTCCGTTTACTGTAAAGACCGACTTTTTCATATGATGTCCTAGGTAACTCGATCTGAATCCTGAGCACGCTATGAACTCCTGTTTATTCGGGCTTATCCTTTGACTTGTATGGGTGAGAGTGGCCCGAGATCGCCGACTCAATAAGCCTACCATCTTGGGGATAAGACCGGGTAGGTAGCTGGGAACATAGTCCTGCGAGATGGAATTCACTCCTACCCGCCTTTAGGGATTAGTAGAGAGGTTGTTCCCTTAAGTGCTGACTCCGGGTCTTGAACTAGGGATCCCACCCTCTCATTGGCCCGAGAGGGACTTGGTATAGTGATGAGATCACATACCAATCGGTTTGGTGGTTGGACCACAAACCAATAGTTCATTAGAGGATCAGTGGGACTTAAGGAACAAAATGTAATTACGGGGGTAAAACGGTTATTTTGACCCAGCTGTAATTACGAACGACCTGTGAAGGATCGACTTACTGATGATGGTTATATCAAGAGGACAGAAATATATCTACGGTGAGGAGAGTGCAACCCTTGGACTTTAGTGGAGTCTCCGGGGGTTAACGAATGTTGGTTAGCTTGGTTAAAGAGTTTGACCGGTTAATCTCGTATCGTTGGAGCTCATGATCTGTAGGTTCTTTAGGTTCTCCTGGCTAGCTCGGATTAAGCCGTGTAACAATATGAGAGAAAAAGAATTTGAATTTATTGAAATTCGGTTTTGGAAGAATGATGGACATATTTAAATATGATTTAAATATGGGATCGGTGTAAAACATGAATAGGGATTCATGTGTGATGATTCGGTTTAAGAAACCGGGATTAGTCTTATTATTTAATTAATATTTGATATTGAATTAAATAATAATATTAATTAATTAAAAAGTTTAATTAATTATAATTTATTTTGTTTATTAAAATTAATTATGAATTAATTTTAAATGACAAAATATTACAAGTGGGATTATCCAAGTCAAAGTGGAATTATCCATGTTGAGTGGATTTATCCAAGTTGAGTGGGTTTATCCAAGTTGTGAAGTGGATTGTGAATCACCAACAACATGCATATAAACTCATCAATTTTGGAACACTTGGTTGAAGACTAATCCATCCAATTTGAGGTGTCATGCTAAGCAAAGACTTTGTTGCATGTGAATTGCCTATAAATTGGATGAAGTTCAAATGGTTTGAAGTTGATGAATTTTCAAAGAGTTTGAATGTTGGATGAGCATGAAGAGTTCATGTTACTTGATAAATTAGAAAGCTAAGTGTTAGACTTCTTCTCACAAAATCCTCATCACTTTAATCTTCCCATCTTCTTCTTCCAAATTTTTTCTTTCATAAAGGAGTCCCACCACTCCGTTGCTCGGCCCGAGGATAGCGGGACTACCGGAGGTGGTTCTCGAGGAGTTCGAGGGAAGTTTCGAAGGGTTCGTGAGGAGATTCGAGCATTGGAAGAGAAGTCTTTAGAACTACAAGAGGTATGTGTTCTAATTCCTTTTATTTCAAAGCTTTGTGCATGTTTCTTATTTAGCTAAATTGATGAAATTAGAGTGCCAATGATCCGTCTCGCTTCCGCTGCGCTACATGCGCTCCATCACTCCCGTTACTGTCAATTAATCAATATGGGCGGCGTTGGCCCCCTGTTGATTCATTGCCACGTTTAATTAGAATCGAACATTCATCTATGTTCTTTATTTAATTTAGGATTGGTCACCTTAGAGTAATTAAAGAATAGTCCACTTAGAACTCCACGTTTCTAATTAATTATTTGGGTTACTTGTATTAGTAGTTTCGTGCAAGTAAATTATGTGTTTAATTATTCTTTTGCTAAGTATGTTTGAATCCCAATGAATCGAGTCGCATCAAGGTCAACCTCGACCCTTAAAATTAGGAACACATGTAATTAGTTTTAATTTTTTCGTTAGCTACTTTATGCATGCTTTCCTTTAATTTTACCATTAGCAAATCCCCTCTTTACTTTAGTGTTTTACTTTATCGTTTTTTTTTAGTTAATTAAAAAGAAAATAGAAAATAATTAGGAGAAAATAATTTCGGTTTTCTGCGGATCGACCCGACTACCACTAGCTGCAAAGCTCAGTTGTAGCGGTATTATAAATGTTATTTTGGCGGGACTCGATACCCTGAAATTTATAGGATATTCAAAAATCCTATTACCAGTTAACTACCAAGCAATCTCCTGTTTTAATAGTTAAAATAGGTCGATATCTTGTAAAACATCGTTACAAGAAAAACTCACCCGATAAGATGTTGTCTAAGGTTGGGGGTTTTAAGTTGATGGTTTACGGAACACCTCCTACCTGGGCATCGAACTCGCGTTTGAGTTTAGCTAGCCCGGTTTTATGAGCATGCGTGAGTGATGTAAGGTTTTAAAAGGTTTATCACCTAGAAATCATAGGTTAAAATCCAGTATAAACGTTATACTCGGAAATATTACCTAGATTTAGGATATGTTTTAGTTAGCCAAAATATATGCCTAAGTAAAATCATACCCAACCGTATAGAACACTTTAGTAGGAGGAAAAATGTTTTTCAGCTCCTAAGTCTCTAAGAGTTCACACCGTGAGATTCATGCTCGGCTTTAAGTCGCCCTGGGAGCGACCTCCAATAGGAAAGTATTTGCATGAGTCAATAACAAGGTGAATAGGGGAAGTCTTTCATAGTAAGTTGGCGAAGGCTGTGTGTCAACACATCCTACGGTCTCCTCCATTAGGTTGCACCGTGAGATTCCCATGATGCGCCTGCGAGTCTACCCTGGGAGCGACCACCCCTTAGGATGGTTGTGTCATGGGATTCAGAACACCGCGAACTCCAAAAATTGATAGGGTCTCATAGGTCCGTTTTCAGCATTGTCTTTCCAACTTCGGGAGCTTGTTGATTCCGATCTCTGAGGTCTGAAAATGGAGTGTCACACTTACAAGAATTACTAAGTGTTAGTAACTTAAGTTTTAGCAAAAGTAATAATGTACCAATCATTTATTCTTTATTGCAACGATACTACAAAGGTTTAGAGCAACATCCACCTAGGGGCAGTCTATCAATCCTCCTTTGAATTGAGTCAATTTCAGCTAATCACTATTACCAGAATAACTCATATTCCAATAGATCTTTTAGCTATCGTTTACTTTGGTCAAGAAGTTACTAATCATACCAACTCGTATATCGGTGTTCCACACATAGATCCACATATTTCAAAGATCAATCAAGATATCTGATAGCTCCAAAATAGACCTATTATTTACTCCCTAATTATGGCTAGAAGTCCTGCTTAATATTGTTTAATTGCCTCTGTTGTAGGTATTTCACGGTTAGGGAGCTCGAGGAGTCCAAGGACCTGTTTCAGTCGAAAGAAATGTGTTTTAGAAGCTTCGGGAAGCAACTACGCGAAGAAGAGGAGCTCAGGACCAAAGTTTCACTTTCGGTCCAGCGTCTCGACGCTGCTCCATCAGATTTTAAGAAAAACCCGAGAGCAGCGTCGAGACGCTGCTGAACGGTTTCCCAGCGTCTCGCCGCATGCCATAGCGTATCGACGCTCCGAACGCACGCGTTTGAAATTTCGTCTGTAGCATTGCGATGCTACCTGTTATAAAAGCTTTCTCCTCCAATTTTTAGGTCACTTCTTCATTCCTCCATTGTTGTAAACTTTGATTTTGGGAGCTCAAACTCCATTTTCTCCCCTCTTTTCTATATAGAAGCTAAAACCATTGTGGTTTGACTTTATTTTCACAACGAGGACCTAAGGTAAGTGCTGTAATTTGAGGTTATGGATTTTATCTTGATGTTTAGTGAGGGTTTATGTTAATTTCTAGCTTAGAATTGATTATCGCTTGCATCTTCTACCTGTATTAAGAACGAATAACATGCCTTCCTAATTGGGAGTGACGTCTTTGATTGTTACGCATGTTAGTGGGTTAGCATTAATTCGTGATTAGTTTTAATGCAAGTAGCGAGGGTCTAATCGTGGCTAATTAACTCGAGTCTATGTGACAGGTGTGGGTATGAGTTAGTTATTCGCTTCATGGTGGGCTCAAGGTTAGGAGAGAAATCAAATTAATCTTAGGATTAATTCGTCGCGATGTTACCCGTCACTGTTCTCTGATTAATTTAGGACTTATCACCTTAGATTAATTAATGAGCAAGTCTAATTAGAATTGTCTTTTTTTAATTCGTTAACTGTGATGTTTGTGCCAGTGTATGGGCAAGAAACCTATATGGACTCTAATGACTCTAAAGAATACAGACTCTTCAGCAAACATTAAAACCAATAAATTCTCGGGCAATTACAAATAATAAAATTAAAAAGAAATAATGCCAAAACCGATATTCACTTTAAACGTCCATTCAGAAACAATTTCTATAATTAAATTACCCACCAACTTAAATTGATGCAAATTGAGTTGATCAAAATACGCTCTGATACCAATCGATGGAGCGTATCACGCTGCGGAAGCCATTTTGGATCGGTGATACTCAAATTTGATCAATTTCACAAATAGAAAACATGCTCAAAACGACGAAAATTACGAAATTAGAATTACATACCCTTGTAGTTCCGATTTCTTCAAGATTCGTCGGCCGATCCTCATCACGAACTCTTCCAGCCACTTTTGACGAATGTCCCGAGGGACACCAAGGTAGTCCCGCTATCCTCGACGTCGACGAACGAAGTTGTGGGACTTCGTTACAAGAGAAAAGAAACGACAAAGAGGAAGAAGAAGGAAAGTCTGAAGGTTGGTCTTATGGGCAATTGGGTTAAAAAATAATTCAGAAAAAAATAATAATATTGTTGAACTTCACAAGTTCAACAATTTAAGAACTTCTATAAAAAAAAAAAAAAATCAATTCTGAATTCGTTAACCTACACTCTTGAAGCAAATCCATATATATATATATAATTATCAACGTGTGTCTTACATGCAAATTGCATGTATGAAATTTTTTATAAATATATATTATTATGATTATGATTATTATTTTTAAAAATTAATACATAATTATTAAATAATAATAAATATTTTCCGAAAACAGAAATTTTGCACACGAATCCTATTCATATTTTAGACTATTCCCATATTTAAATCATATTTAAATATGTCCAACATTCTTCCTCAAGCCGAATTTGAACAATTCAAATTCTTTTACCTTTTATCGTATATTGTTGCACGGCGTTATCCGAGCTAGCGAGGAGAACCTAAAGAACCTACAGATAATGAGCTCCAACGATACCAGATTATCCGATCAAAACTCTTTTAAACGAACTAATCAACATTCGTTAACCCCCAAAGACTCCACTATAGTCCAAGGGTTGGACTCTCCTCACTTTAGATATATTAGGTCCTCTAATATAACCGTTACGGGCAAGTCGACCCTTCACAGGTTGTTCGTAATCACAGTTTGGTCCTTGTAAACCATTTAACCCCTGCATTACGTCTTGTTCCTTAAGTACCAATGACCCCTCTAATAAACAATAGATCTGTGGTCCAACCAACAAATCAATTAACTCTCTCAACTCATGAGAGTGTGCGCACTAATTGTTCAAGCCTCGGAGTCAGCTATTAAGGGAACAACCTACCTACTACCTTGATGAACGGGTTAGGAGTGAACTTCAATCTTTATGTACTATGTCACCAACTACCTATTCGACTTTATCCCTAAGATGTTAGGCTTATTGAGTCGGCGCTTATGGGCCACTCTCACCCGTGCAAGTCAAAGGATACTTTCGAATAAGCAGGAGTTCATAGCGAGCTCAAGATTGAGATCGAGTTACCTAGGCCATCAAATGAAAATGTCGTTCTCATAAGTAAACGGTGTTATAAAGAGAGAGCGACATATTTCGGGGTTCGATCTTATGCAAACTCTTTGCACAGGACGCCCTCACTCGCACATCTCCATGTGAAACAATTTAGATCACATTGTTTTGTACAATACAGAGTGAGTCGCATCCAATAGTATTACCAGGATAAGGTACCTAGTCTTATCTGTATACTATAGACCATTTTGACTGTGTACTTGAGCCTGATCCACAATCATGTCATACATGAAGCTTAGGTACTCGTATTCAGGCAAAGGGTTTTGTCATTGGTATAGGTTAACTTAAACACGTTTCACTTTATTCCAGTAAACTCTTTTACTGAATAAAACGAATAACTCTTTATTCTAAATAGAATATTTACAAACATAACAGTTTTCAAACCACGAGTTTTAGGACATAAAACCCAATAGGTTTATCACTCTCAGGCCTGCGGAAATTACAGTCGCCGCTCGACAATGTTGGTGGGCCGTCATTTCCTCTAGTTGCTCTCAGTTTGACAGTCTACCTCTCCTTCTCCTCTCGAGAACTTGATAGTATTTTTAGAAAAATAATAATGATATAGCCAAGCTCATTTTTCTCTTCAGAAATTGTAGTATTTATAGGTAAAGGGATCTCAAGTGTGGCCTTCAAGCGCTAAAGACAAAGTTACTTTTGGGCAGAGGTATCACACGCGTGAGCGTCGTTGACTTCTAACTTGGTCTGCTCTGTCTGCACAATGCCTGCTCAACGATTTCTTGGAGAGGAAAATGACATATTCTTGGGTAAAGATTCCCTAACGTTGTAGTAGGCTCATGTTGTGGCTTATTTTTCTGCGAAATGAGCTTTAATCAAATTCTAGAGCAATAATGGGAAAATTAGACAAATATTCAATCAAAATACGATAAAGGTTTAAAATTATATAAAGTTGGCGTTTGTTCACACGAGATTTCGACGAAAAGAAAATTTGACACGTGTAAATTAACTTTGATTTGTATTGAATTTGTATGTATCAGTGCGTAGTGGACTACAATTTCTAATGTTTGATCCTCTGATTCTTTCTCTCTCAAATGTGATTGTGTCTCGAGGGCTTTACAACTTGTTCTCGATGTTAGACTTGTTTCGAGGGCTTTCCAGCTTATTCTTGATGTTGGATTTGTTTCGAGGGATTTGCAGCTTGTTCTCGATGTTGGATTTGACTTGAGGGCTTCGCAGTTGGTTCTCGAGGTTGAATCTTTAGCTTCTCGAAGAGGTGAAGTCTTCAAGTGTGGGGTGTTAAGTCTTCAAGTGCGGAGTGTTAAGTCTTCCAAGGATTCAAGGAGTCTTCGTAGCTTGTGAATTCTCTCTGAGCCTTAGGAGTAGCAATTTTCCGAACCCTGCAAATTGAGAATGAGCTCTGTATTTATAGAGTTCTCATTGGAACATAGTGGGCTTTTGGGCCGACTCATATGGGTTTGGGCTTTGGGCTAAGTTGCCATTTAAATGGCTATCTGGGCCAATTTAATTTTTTAGCCCAATTGGAATATGACAAAATTTGATCGGTAGTCTTCAAGTGTGGAGTGTTCAGTCTTCCAAGGATTCAAGGAGTCTTCGTAGCTTGTGAATTCTCTCTGAGCTCTTACGAGTAGTAATTTTATGAACCTTGCAAATGAAAGATGAGCTCTGTATTTATAGAGTTCTCATGGGAACATAGTGGGCTTGGGTCCAGTCATATAGGTTTGGGCTTTGGGCTAAGTTGCCATTTAAAATCGCTTTTTGGGGCAATTTAATTTTTGAGCCCAATTGGAATATGAGAAAATTTGATTGGTTACGTTTATTTGATCAAACGACCATGATGAAGACACGTGACATTTTCTTGAGGCTCCCTAAATTTGTCTTCCAATTTAATTTGAGACAGTTGTCGATTTGAGATTTCTCCCCGATGTAAGTTATTCATTCGCTTTGTGAATAATGGCGTGGCAACCGCTAATTGGTCGAAATTTCTCGGTCAAGAAATTTCAATTTTTCGAGATTTAAGCACAAGTATGTGTGGGTGAGTCTTGGAAAAGTTAAATTTTGAAATTGAAATGTAGGACATTCCTTGTTTCGACTCCGACTTGACATTTCAATTTTATCGAAATATGAAATTTGGTTCATATATCATTTATTTGACAACTCTT
The DNA here is from genome assembly GCA_028017165.1 of Herpetospermum pedunculosum. Classification (NCBI taxonomy): domain Eukaryota; kingdom Viridiplantae; phylum Streptophyta; class Magnoliopsida; order Cucurbitales; family Cucurbitaceae; genus Herpetospermum; species Herpetospermum pedunculosum. The sequence goes on along the minus strand of CM051525.1, from coordinate 7,277,601 downwards.
TCTATGCCATCGATCAAAATATGACTTTGATCTTGCTTTCTTGTTGAAGAAGGGGAAGCTTCGCGCCGCTGTCGTCGAAAGGAGAAGAACCCGAGAGATTATCGCCGTCGCCGCTGCCTTTTGTCTTGTGGTGGTAGTTGTCGGCCAGATCTTAAAGAAAGAGAAGAAAATTGTTCGGGTTAAGTCTGATTTCTTCTCTTTTTGAACACCAAAGGTTGTATCTCTTTCATCTTGCTTTCTTGTTGTTTCTTTGAATGATCTTTATTGAATGCTTTGTAATTACTCATGTATTTGATAACCTCTAATAAAAGTGGCTAGCAACGATCTTAAAAGATCTTTGCAAAGTGGAGTAGGTCCGTTAAGACCGACCCACTATAAATCGATTGTGTCAATTTCTCAATTCTTTTATTTCTATTCTTTAACATTTTGTCCAACATCTTATTTCTGAATGTAATGTTTGTTATTTTTATTTCATTATAAAAAGATTAAATTTGATATCGATGTGCTTCTTTCATTATTATTCTGAACACGGACAATCCAACAAAAATTAATTGATTTGTGTGTGTTTTTTTTATTCCAAAAACTATTATTTTCTTATATTTAATTTTTTATGATAATGTGATAACTATGAATAATAATAAGAATTATATTATAAATGATAAATATTCATAAGTTGTATTTATATATATATTTGTAAATCAGGTTGGGGTGGACATCGAGATTAATTATTTTAATTTTATTGATAACCGATACAAATACCTTTGTCAAAATGAGCAAAAATTAGCATAAAGTCGAACTAATGACCATGAGGTTAGAGGTTCGATCCTCACCCGCATTAAATTAAATATATTTACAAAAACATATATATATATATACATAGGGAAAATCTATTTTATACCTCTAATCTTTATGGTTTGTATGAATTGAAACCTAGTACTTTACAACTATATATATTTAAACCCTAGAAATTACCCTAGAACTTGGTAAGTGAAACAATTTTAATAATTAATCTATTTTATACCTATAATCCTTATGGTTTGTATGAATTGAACCCTAGTACTGTACAACTATATATATTTAAACCCTAGAAATTACCCTAGAACTTGGTAAGTGAAACAATTTTAATAATTTAGTTATTTATAACTATTCTTCCTTGATTCTATACGGAAAAGTACTAAAAATAAAAGGAAATATGTGACGTACTTTTTGCTAAAGCAAACCAATTTATATTGGTGAAAATTTGTGAAAAGTTGTTGCTATCAATTTGTTCATTTTATCTACGTTAGACCTCCCATTTAACAAAAATATTATAAAAGTGTTTCAATAATATTATTAGTCAGTTTTAAAATTAAATTCTTATACACACTCCAGTTGGATTATTTTATGAAATCTGCAACCTCTCGATGGAATCATTAAAGGATAGATTGTAATGCCAGCGTTTTCAGATAAGACTGACTTTAACGTTTTGAAGTTTAATTAGGATTTAATCAATCTATATGTATTTAGTTGTTCCAAATATTATTTGAGTAAAATTAGATTTAAGCATGTTATGATAATTTTTTTTGGGGACTCGAACCTCAGACCGCATGGTCGAGGGCACATATTTATGTCAGATAAGTATGACAACGAGATTGAGATAATTAAAACATGAAATTTTGGATGAAATATTTTGAATCAAGTCTCAAGTTCCTAGTTTTGAGGATTTAGTATCTCTTTGGGTTTTGATTGAGTTTTAATAGCTAAAAGTTGGTCAGCTTTTTCAAATTTTTTTGCCAAATTTGTTTTAGATTTCAAAATTTGACAAAAGAAAAAGAAAAAAAAAAGAAATTGAGTGGGTTTTTTATTTAAGTGGTTTTTGATTTAGTTTTGAGCAGAGTTCTTTTTCTGGATTCTTCTTTTTTTATTTTTTTTTATTTTTTTATTTTTTTTCCTTTCTTTGTTAGTTAAGCTTCAGCCCCACCGCTCACTATTTTTTTTTTATTCTTCTTTGATTCCTCTCTCTCGTTCCATCTCCAGCCATGATTTTTCGTTCGTAACCACAGACTCAACTAGGAGAGGAAGGCTCAACAACGTCCAACGAAAAGCTTCAGACGACGGTGCTCCAATGGTGGCAGAATGAATTCAAGCAGCGTTTTAATGCATGTGCAACGCCAGTCAAGACCGGTTGATGTTTGATTTTTGATGCGAGCTTGTCGAGTACCGTCAAATTCAATTCATAATTACCGATCCACGGCTTGTAGTAAACTACAGCGGACTGGGTCGAACTCAGGGAACCAAAATTTAAATTCTCTAAATTAAACTTTATGTAAAAACAATAAATGGGAGGTTTTTGAATTGCATATTAATCTACTAAATTTAAATAACAATTAAAGATAAAGATTAAAGAATTAAAGAAATAAACAAGAGATTACCTTGCTGATTAAGAGATTGTCCGGACTTAATGAATTTTGCTCATCGATTACTCCTATAAAAATACAATTTCTTAATTTAAAAGCCTAGTCGACTTAACTGGAACAACCATGAAAAGTCTCTAAGGTCCTCTCATGTAATTAATCCGACAGAGCATCGTAATTAACTCTAAACTAACCAATTAGCTGGACACGATAGCGTTCCATGCTAACTAGCTAGCAGCTCTAAGCACATGGATTGATTAGAATGTTAATTAAATTGATCAGATTCAATTAAACATTTTTTATATTCCTAAGGTCTGTTATACGCACCATGTTAACTATGAAAAAACCATAATATTAACACTAGTCATAACCTGACCCATCTTGCTACTACAATTAAGCATGCAATTTATGACAATTATGGATCACAAATTACAAACATAGCATACATGAACAATTAATATTTAATTGATCAAGCTGTCACATTAACCAATATTAAATGCACATTAAATAAACAAAGTATAGAAAACAATTAATCAAGAAATTAGATTGCAATTTAATACCAAAATTCTCACATAAACATTAAGCCCGACAAACCTCTAAATCAGGAGTACAAGCTTAGCCGAACATAAAAATAAATAAAAAACTCTAAACGGAGGGAAAGGGAGAGAATGGCGATGATGTGTGTTGGTGTAAGGTGTATTTTACAATCAATACAAACTCTCCTTTTATACTTGAAGAAAGAGAAAAATTGCTAAAAAAAAATAAATAAAATTTTTGGTCAAAACACGTGAGTTGATGTTGAAGTAAAAATAAAAGAAATAATTATATTCTTCAGACATTGGACTTTGGATCAAAGAATAACATAATAAACCTTTCACCACCTTACCAAACTTCCAACTTTGAATATTAAATGATTTTTATCTTTATGGTATCTATTGCGGCTCGGTTTGTTGATATTATACTATAAAACTCCTCTTTTGAGTTCTGGAAGCTCTTTGTTTATGAGTTTGTGGCAAAATGTAAGTGATTGTGTAAGTGATCCTACAGCTGGAACGTCGTATGTTGTAGTTAAATAGGTTGTATACGTGTGCTGGTAGTTGAATAGGATGTATATATGTGTTGTACAATGTAGGATAGTGAACGATGTGTGATTATGTTGGATGAATGTCATGCTTTGTTTATGGATGGGATATAAAGGAAAAATAGAGATTGACATGCATGTAGGTGTGATGGATTTATTGTTTAAATGTCAATGAAAAGGTAGATTATTTGCTTTTGTAAAATTGCACTCAAATGAGAACGCATGTTAAATTTTAAAGTTTATGGATGTGAGAAGATTGTGGATGTTGTTTAATGGAATGTTGAGAAAACGTTTTGGTGACAGAATGACTCTAAATACTTGTGAATGTCCATTTCTTGAGTTTGGGAATGGTCTGCAGTTTTTCTATGCCTCGAAGAGTTGTTGTTACGTCTCCAAAAGTGACCTTTTTAGGACTTAATTATCTTAGAAAGATGTTCACTCTTAGGTGTTTTTGATAGCATTTAGCCTAAACCTATGCTTAAATATGAGAATTAGAAGAAGGTAGCTAAATTAGGACTTATGTACAATTGGAAAGAAAAGGGTTGAAAACCGAAGGAAAAGAATGAAAAACAAGCATTACGACAGCATTGCGGAAACATTGCTGAAACCGCAATGTTTCAAGTGAAAACCGTAAGTTGACTGATCTTTTTCTGTTAATTTCCGTTATTTCAGGGATTCGTTCTTTCTCCTCCATCCATTCTGAAGTACGACGTTGAAGATTGATGGTTCTCCTTGGCCCAAATGCACCTGCAGATTGCTATAAAAGGGGGTCAAAGTCGAGGGTTTGATCATCATCCGAAAGCGTAGAAGTCTTCTCGCAGCTCCATCTTTTCTCCTGTCGTTCTTCTCTGTCTGTTGGTGTGAGAGTCTCAGCTGTTGGAATCGAAAATCTGATAGGAAAGAGAGAAGATTCATCTTCTCTCCCGATTGGATTCATCCAAGCAAAGCTATTCTTTCATCCCCTTCAGCCGAGGCATCTGCAACTAGGCCCTTACGCTCGTTTTTATGCTTCTTGTGTTTATTTCCATTTTCCAGCTTTAGTTTGTTGTTGTTTCCTTTCGTGTAACTAGATCAGTCCATTTCGTTGTGTTCTGTCTTTCTATTATGCACTTTAAGTTCCTCTTCTTGTCCATTCAAACAATCAAGTAATCAAAGCATAGTTATTATTTCACAAGTTTTCCATCTTCTGCTGCTACGGTTTTTCCTTACTGTTTTAAGTATATTTCTCTTCTAAGCATGTTTCCTTCATCTCTTATTTCAGTTTACCCCATATCCATGAGTAACTAAGTCACATAGGGGCATGCTAATGACAGTACTATAGGCTAAAAAACGTGAACCAAGCATGTAGGATAGCTCTCGAAGCATTGATTGTATGTAAGCTTCATCCCACGGGCAATTTCGATTGGCCATCCATTTTGTCAAAAGAACTCCTAACCTTTGGAAGGAGTAAGAGTTCAGAGTCATACACTCATGCTAGCCTTTCAAGGTAGCCAGGAAACGACCTAGGAATAGGCGTTTTCCTAGTACAAACCATAACTTTCTGCTTTAACAAGATGCTTAAGACCTTACTTGGACATGAGTAAACTAAAGAATCTAATGCATGGAATCGGACGATACATGAGATTGAGTGAGTTTGATGCATAGAGAGTTGATCCAATGCTTGAGAATCGTATGAAAAAGCCTATAGAGGAGTCGTTAGTAGCCCTTGTTTCTCCATTTTACACACTTTCGCTGTTTTTAAAATTGCGGTAGAATTGCTGTTTCCGCAATTCTGCTTAAGTTACAAGTCTGTCTAGCTGTTTTTGTCTTCGTTTATTACTCTCGTCTCTTTTCATTTAAGTTTAACTTTGACTTGCATTTGTTTATGTTGCTACCCTCTACGTATTCAGTAGGAAATAGACAATTTAAAACCAATTTTACCACATCAAATCCACCCCTTCTTTCTTAACTTTACACTTCAAGAATAGCTTATAATAAATCTCTGTGGGAAAACGAATGAAAAAATACTTACTACTTGCTATAAGATCATGTATGCTTGCATGTTCTGAGTGCTCTCTCTATCTTATTGCCTAATTATTTTAACACATTGAGCACGTAACAAGTTTTTGGCGCCGCTGCCGGGGATTTATTTAAGTGAAAACGAAGGTTGTTAAGTTTGAAACACCAAGTTTACCATCTATTGTAACTAATCTAGTTCATTTCTTTTACAGGTACAATCGGGTTAGTTTATGAGTGAGCCTTCAAGTAGTGATCTAGAGTTCAATCCTGAGCCTGAGAGATTACTTAGGGCCAGAAATAGAGCCAAGAAACGTCTCTTTAAACAACCCCATTTACCTCAAATAATTGCGGGAACCGCAATTCCTCCGCAATTGTCTCAAGAAGAAATGGGTGGAATAGTTCCAAATCCGGTACCTATCACTCGCAATCCCATCGAAATAGCGAATGATAAGAATAGTGCCATTCTCTCATACCTAGTACCTATGCCTGGGGAGCTGAACCCCAGCATAATCCGTCCTGAAATCACTGCCAACTCATTCGAGTTAAAGCCAGTGATGTTCCAAATGTTGTCCACTGTGGGACAATTCTTTGGAGTGGAAAATGAGGATCCCCACAACCATCTTAGAAACTTCTTAGGAGTTAGTGATACATTCATCATCCCTGGAGTTTCCCAAGAAGCCTTGAGGCTATACCTGTTCCCTTACTCTTTGAGGGACAAAGCCAAAACGTGGTTAAACTCATTACCCTCTGGATCTGTCCTTAATTGGACAGACTTAGCAGAGAAATTCCTAGTCAAATACTTCCCACCTGATAGGAATTCTACCTTTCGTGATGACATAGTTAAATTCAAACAAGCTGAAAATGAGTCTCTTCACGAAGCTTGGACAAGGTTTAAAGATCTTCTTCTTAAATGTCCACACCATGGCATCCCATGGTGTATCCAAATAGAGGTCTTTTTCAAAGCATGCAACCCCAGCACTAGACAAGTCTTAAATTCATCTGCTGGTGGTTCCATGTTGTCCAAGAGTTACAACGAGGCCTATGAGATCTTGGAGAAGATCTCAGCATCTCACTGTAGGTGGTCAGATGATCCAGTTGAGCCAACTAGAGCTCAAGACAAGGATGCTCTAAGTGCAATGAGCAGCCAAATAAATGCCCTGACCAGCCTAGTTAAGCAAATGGCTCAAACAAATCTCCAAGCAAGTGTCAACACCGCCACAGCCATGTCGATGGGCACCCAACCAAGTCAAGGTGAGACACTTGTATGTGGATTCTGTGGGGAAGGGCACCTGTATGAATACTGCCCTGGGAATCCAGCCTCAGTCTGCTATATTGGAAGCCAGCAGCAGCCTAGGAACAACCCCTATTCCAATACTTACAACCCTGGTTGGAGGAACCACCCAAACCTGTCATGGGGTGGCCAACAGAATGCTAACCCAGCTCTTAACCAACCAAGACCGAGTGGAACACCTGGTTTCACTCCCCAACATAACCAATCCATGTATGAAAAACCATACAACCAACCTGTAGGATCTTCTGTAGAAAACTTACTCAAGGAATACATAGCCAAGAATGATGCCACTCTACAGAGTCAGCAAGCCACTCTTAGGAGCCTAGAGAACCAAATAGGGCAACTAGCCAATGAAATCAAAAGTAGGCCCCAAGGTAGGCTTCCTGCTGACACTGAAGTGCCAAGGAGAGATGGTAAAGAGCAAGTTCAAGCAATTGAACTTAGAAGTGGTAGACCATTGGTAAGCAACACCAAGGACACACCAAAGAGAGTAGAGAACACTGAGTCTAGTGCTCCACTGGAGTCTCTGCCAAACCAAGGTCCACCACCAACAAGCACATCAGGAACAAGGCTAGAGCCAATCATAGAGGAGATAGAAGAAATTCCAAGGCCTCCACCTATCCTGAGGCGACCTGATGTGCCTGCATATGTACCACCACCTCCATTTCCTAGAAGGCTAAAGAAAAAACAAGAACAGGAAGTGCACTTTAATAAATTTCTAGAAATTCTTAAGCAAGTGCATGTTAATATTCCTTTTGTTGAAGTTTTACAGTCTATGCCTTCTTATGTAAAGTTTTTGAAAGATATTATTACTAACAAGAGAATAATTGGTGAGTTTGAAACAGTCAATCTCACTGAGGAGTGCAGTGCCATACTCCAGAACAAGCTACCCAAGAAGGAGAAGGATCCTGGTTCCTTCACCCTACCTGTAGAGCTAGGAGGCAAGCACGTGGGCAGAGCTCTTTGTGACCTGGGAGCCAGCATAAACCTCATGCCCCTATCACTATTCCGCCAGCTAGGAATAGGAGAAGCACGACCAACCACTGTCACTTTACAACTAGCAGACAGATCCATTGCATACCCTGAAGGTAAGATTGAGGATATTTTAGTAAAGGTTGACAAGTTTATTTTCCTTGCAGATTTCATTATCCTGGATTATGAAGCAGACAAGGAGGTCCCCATCCTGTTAGGCAGACCATTTCTAGCAACAGGTAGGGCACTAATAGATGTCCAAAAAGGTGAGCTCACTATGAGGGTTCATGATGAAGAGGTGAAATTTAGTGTTTATAAAGCCTTAAGGTACCCCTCTGACTCTGAATCTTGCGCTAGCATGGACATTGTTGATTCTTTAATGGAAGAGCAATTGAAGCATGAATTATTAACCAAGCATGCTAATGAATATGTACAATTAGATGTAACTGACTTAAACATAGCTGAGATAATGGACATACCTGTAAATAACCCACAGCATGTTTGTATGAATATTGACTTAACTGAAAAATCTTTGAATCCATTAAAACCATCCATTGAGCATCCACCTGTCTTAGAATTAAAACCTCTCCCCACTCACCTCAAGTATGCATATTTAGGAAGTAATGATACCTTGCCTGTAATTATTTCTTCTAAATTAAGTGAAAAGCATGAGGTTGAACTGATTTTACTACTTAAGCAACATAGGAAGGCTATTGCATGGACTATTGCTGATATTAGAGGCATTAGCCCTTCTTATTGCATGCATAAGATTATACTAGAGGAAGAGCATACACCTAGAGTAGATCACCAACGTAGGCTGAATCCCTCTATGAAAGAGGTAGTTAAGAAAGAAATAATTAAATGGTTAGATGCTGGTGTGATCTTCCCCATAGCTAGTAGCCAGTGGGTGAGCCCTATACAATGTGTACCTAAGAAGGGGGGGATGACTGTGGTAATCAATGAGAACAATGAACTGATTCCAACTAGGACTATCACAGGGTGGAGAGTTTGCATGGATTATAGGAAACTAAATAAAGAGACCAAAAAAGACCATTTCCCTCTACCATTCATTGACCAAATGTTAGACAGAATAGCTGGTAGAGCCTACTACTGTTTCTTAGACGGTTATTCAGGGTATAACCAGATTACTATAGACCCTAAGGACCAAGAAAAGACTACCTTCACTTGCCCTTTTGGAACTTTTGCCTTTCGCAGAATGCCTTTTGGCTTATGCAATGCACCGGCAACTTTCCAAAGGTGCATGTTGGCAATCTTCTCTGATTTGGATGAGTCCATGATAGAGATATTCATGGATGACTTCTCAGTCTTTGGGGATTCATTTACAAACTGTCTAGAGAACCTAGGACAAGTCTTGGCTAGGTGTGAGGAGACCAACCTAGTCCTAAATTGGGAAAAGTGCCACTTCATGGTGGATGAAGGGATTGTCTTAGGTCATAGAGTGTCAAGGGCAGGTGTAGAAGTTGACAGAGCAAAAATTGAAATAATAGAGAAATTGGTAGAACCCCAAAATGTCAAGGCTATTAGAAGTTTCTTAGGGCATGCTGGTTTCTATAGAAGGTTCATTAAGGACTTTTCTAAGATCTCCAAGCCTCTATGTGAGCTTCTAGAGCTAAACAAGCCATTCATTTTCTCTAAAGAGTGTGTCCTAGCTTGGAAAACCCTTAAGAAAGCACTAGTCACAACACCTATTATAGTAGGACCAAATTGGGACCTCCCATTTGAGATGTTATGTGATGCTAGTGACTATGCTGTAGGGGTTATGTTAGGACAGAAGATTGAGAAGTTAACACACCCTGTCTATTATGCTAGTAAGACACTTAATGAGGCACAATGCAACTACACAACCACTGAGAAGGAGATGCTAGCTGTAGTGTTTGCCTGTGAGAAATTTAGGAACTATATTGTAGGCACCAGAACAATTGTGTACACTGACCATTCTGCTTTAAAATACCTTATGAGGAAGGTTGATGCTAAGCCTAGGTTGATTAGGTGGGTACTGCTGCTGCAAGAGTTTGATCTAGACATTAGAGATAAGAAAGGAAGTGAAAATGTGGTTGCGGATCATCTTTCTAGATTGCTGCATAATTGCGATAAAATTGCGGAACCCGCAATTTCTGATGCTTTTATTGATGAACATGTCTTTGTATTGACTCATCGTGATAACGATGAGGAACCTTGGTTTGCTGACATTGCTAACTTCCTTGCATCACAGGTACTACCAACTTTCAAGGGAGGACAAGAGAAGAAGAGGTTCCTTCATGAAGCAAGGAAATTCATATGGGATGATCCCACACTTTACAAGACATGTGCTGACGGCTTGCTAAGGAAGTGTGTTTCAGCTGCTGAGGCGAAGTCTGTGCTGCAGCACTGCCACACAGCTCCTTATGGTGGACACTTTGGTGGCCAAAGAACAGCTTCAAAGGTATTTCAGAGTGGCTACTATTGGCCAACGATCTTCAAGGATGCCCACAACTATGCCCACAGCTGTGATGAATGCCAAAGAACAGGTAACCTTAGTCGCAAGGATGAAATGCCTCTCACTTACATCTTAGAGTTGGAGCTCTTTGATGTATGGGGCATTGACTTCATGGGACCATTTCCCCCATCCTCAGGTAACCTTTACATACTAGTGGCAGTAGACTATGTATCCAAGTGGGTAGAGGCCATAGCATGTCCCAATAATGATGCCAAAACAGTCATAAAATTCTTGCATAGGCACATTTTTACTAGGTTTGGAACACCGCGTGCTATCATTAGTGATGAAGGGACACATTTCATTAATAAGGCTATGGAGAGAGTGTTGGCTAAGTATAACATTAGACATAGAGTAGCTACTCCGTATCACCCACACTCGAATGGTCAGGCTGAAATTTCGAATAGGGAGATTAAGAACATCCTAGAAAAAGTGGTCAAACCTAATAGAAAGGACTGGTCATTTAAACTCGAGGATGCACTTTGGGCATATAGGACTGCATATAAGACACCCCTAGGTATGTCTCCTTACAGACTTGTGTATGGTAAAGCTTGTCATCTTCCATTTGAGTTAGAAATCAAGGCATTTTGGGCACTAAAAGAGTTGAATTATTGCGTGACCGATGCGGGAACGTTGAGGTCTCTGCAATTACATGAGCTTGATGAGCTTAGACATATGTCTTATGAAAATGCCAAAATGTATAAGGAAAAAACCAAGATTTGGCACGATAGTAGACTTAGGATCAAGGACTTTAAGAAAGGCCAACTTGTTTTATTATTTAACTCACGATTGAAATTATTTCCAGGCAAACTTAAGTCTAGATGGTCAGGTCCGTTTGTAATTACTAATGTGTTTGTTCATGGTGCCATCGAGATAAAGAACCTGCAGCAAGGTCAACCATTCATGGTTAATGGTGCAAGGTTGAAGCACTACTATGAGGAAGGAGATGTAAAGACTCTCTCGGCCTTCCTCTTGACTGAAGCATGAAATTAAGAACGAGAGAGGACGAGTGATTGCTGTGCTCGTCAACATGAGGCTCATGCCTTAGTTTATTTTTTGCGATTTTCCGGTTATCATTTGTGTATAAGTTTGTATGATTTTAATTGCGAATTTGATGTTGATTTTATTTCTTTTTGTAGGGAATCAATAGAGGGAATCAAGGAGATTAAATCCAGCTTTAAAAATCAAGAAGATATTGGGCCAAATCAAAGATACGGTTGAGCAAAGATTGACATTTAAATGGAAAAAATCTCCAACGGTCACTAGAATTGCGCTGGATTTGCAGGATCCGCAAAAATATAGCCGTTGGGATTTTTCCGTTTTCTTTATATCCGTTGAGACGCGCGTTGATCTATACGATTTCCCAAGTATCTGAACTCCAAGAAAGCTGCGATTCTCTTCATCTGTGATTCTTCTCTCCAAACCTCCACGATTCAACAATGGTGCTCACGAGGGCTGAAAGATCTGCGGCCAAGAAGAAGGCTGACGACGCTGAAACGGCTGCGAGAGACGCACTGCTTGCCTTGGCTGAGGCTGATGCTGCGCGAACTGAACGACTTCCCAAACTTCCGATTCGCAAGAAGAAGTGGAAGGTCGTCACAGAGATACCTGCTGGACCCTCTGAACCAGCAGGCACACCCAAGAAGCGTAAGTGGAGTATGGCTGTGGCCGAGGAAGAAATCAAGAACAAGACTCCCTCTGTGGAGAGTCAAGAACGAGGCCAGCCATCCCACGAGACAGCCGAGCGCAGCCCTTCACCATCTCCACCGGTTCAAAGCCCTGAGCTCTCCTCATCGCCACCAGCGCAGAGCCCTGAGCTGCCGTCATCACCGCAGAGTTCTGCACAGACCCCTACAGCAGCACACAGCACCACTCCTTCGCACACTTCTCCACGGCCTGACCCTGAATTCCCATATGGGGAGTACCAAGAATCGACGCAGGGCAGTGGGGAAGGTGAGGAAGAAGAGGTCTTCTCTCCGTTGAGGGAAGCCAGCCTTGAGAGTCCTGCGCAGAAGGATGACTCTATGGAAGAAACATTGGGGGCTTACCTCCATGCGATCACAACCAAGGCAAAGCTGAAGAAGAAGAAGGCTGCCAAGAATATCAAAGCCAAACGGTCCAAGAAATTAAAGAAAAAGAAGGCCAAAAGGGCGCCTTCATCAGAGAAAGAAAGCGCTGAGCCGTCGCTCAAGAAGCTCAAAATTGAGGCTGCGGAGTCAGCCAAACCAAAGGACAAAGGGAAGGCCAAGCTTTACCCTGAAGATGAGCCTCAGTCAGTGAGGTACGTGTCCTCTGACGCTGAGTCCAGAGGCATTGAGCTGAGGAAGAGGGAGTTGCTGCACGAGAAGGGCTTCCTCGACAGACCTGCTGACCTGCCGCAGTTCTTGCGCGCAGGAATTACAAATCATGGATGGGAGGAGTTGTGCAGACCACCCAATCCAGCTTACACAAGCATGGTGTATGACTTCTACGCCAACCTGAGAAATTCTGAAGAGGGGTTGTCTGTGGTCAGGGGAGTAGAAGTGGAATTCTCAGCAAAAGCCATCAACGAAGCCTATGGCCTCAAGGGCCAAAAACATACTGACTATGCGAGGATTGTTGATGAGCCTACTGAGGCAGTCCTGGAAGAGGCCATTCGGACCATAGGCCAGCCTGAAGCATCCTGGACTGTGTCACGCAATGGGAGGCACACTCTCATGAGTGCCAACCTCACAGCTAAGGCGGCTGTATGGTTTTCCTTCGTGAGAAGGAAACTATCCCCAGTGACTCATGAGACCACCATCAACCAGAGCAGATCGCTGCTGGTCTACGCAATCATGCGAGGTCTCACGATCAACGTGGGTGAAGTCATGTCAGCTGCCATTGCTGAGTGCGCAAAGAAAGGTAAGGGTCCATTGTTTTTCCCTAATACTATAACTAAACTCTGTTTGCTTGCAGGGGTTCCCATTGAGCGAATGGAGCAGCAGTTGGCTTACACAGGCCATTTGGAGGTACCTGCTGGCTTGAGGCTAAAAAGGAAGGGGAACATGGAATTCGAGCTGGATAGGTTGGCTGCTGATCAGTCGCTGTCCATGGCTTGCCTGATGGATATGCAGAAGAGGATGGCTCAATGGGCCACTTACGCGCAGGCACGGGACAAGGAAGTTGCTGACCAACTTGGATGCATCTTTCCTGATTTTCCCACGAATCTCCTGAATCCATGGGTGCCTCCACGACCACGACGGCCTGATGAGGATGAAGAAATCTGAGTGCTGGTTTGAATTGCACTCAAGGGAGTATTGCTGTTCCCTTAGGAAAAAAAAAAAAAAAAAAAAAAAACAAAATCTGCTTTCTGTTAGACCATGTGAAGTATGCTGTTTTTAATGAATATTTTGACCTGTTTTAGTTGCTTAGTTTTAAGTTTTTAATTGTTTAGTGTAGTCTGATGTTAGCTGAATAGGTAGGTTAATTTAGTTTTATTTTTGTCGAGATTGAGTGACTGGAAAAAGCATGCGTAGGGGCCTTAAACATTGATATATCTGCCCTGACTTGATTGCGAAATAATTGCGGGATCCGCAATTTTTATTACTAAAGGCATGTTTTGGACTGTCTGTTTAGCTAGGCTGTGATCTGTTTAATTTCTATCTTTTGCTGCTATCATGACTACCTTGTATAGCTTATCTTAAAGCATGTTGGATGAGTGTCAAAGGACACCCGTTGATAGTTTAAATTAACCTCTAAAAAAGCTCAGCATGCATAGCTGAAAGTCCTTGCCTGTCTGTTTTTTTTTTTTCTGCTGCTGTAATATTTTCTTTTAGAATGTTCTATCTATGCCTAGGGCTTTTAGATTCTCTTTGTTTTACCTTAGACTAGATGCTTCTAGGACAAGTTTGGGGGTGTGCCACCTCAGACACTCATTGGGGACAATGAGTAGTTGAAGTTTGGGGGAGGCCACCCTAGGCCTAGGAACATTCCTCTCTCCCTTAAAACATAAGCATTCTTCTTCTCCTTTAAAAAAAAAAAAAATGAGCTGAAAACAGAAAATGAAAAAAGAATAAAGGGGGGAGTCTCTCTTAGGTTGCTGAGTAATCAGTGCCAAGTGTGTAACCCACAAGTGGCGTTGCATCAAAAGGCAACCAAAGGAAAGGCTCCACCGAAGTAAGAAAGAAAGAAAGAGAAGAAATAGGGAAGAAGAATGTACACCTAGGAGTTGCAACTTTGTGGCTTAGATGTCCTGTTTAAAAAGAACTCTGATCCTCAATTAGCTAAGAGCAAAGTTGTAGCTTGTAGGGTTGTTTAGGGAGATGAGTGTATATCCAATGTAGTGATGCCAGGGTTTAGGTTGTTCTCTTAAAGCACTACTGTCACTGTTAATACTAAGACTGGCATGACTCTAAGGAATCCTAGGTAGCTCATAAGTATAAACTAGAAGCATGTACTGAGTCTGGGGTAAAGCTAGGTAGAATTTGAAACCTTAGGGATAGTGCCATGATATGACAAAAGCAGGTAGATCAGTTGTGGGGAGTTAATAAATACAGTAAGAGTATTAGGCATGCGAAATCAGAAGAAGCTAGATGAGAGGGTAGTTTTAAGTTTAGAAGTGTGTCACAGGACAGCACTGCTATAGATAGAGATATAGGGGAGTTAGTAAGTGGTTAAGGAAGAAGAAACAGCAGCCTAGGGAAGTCCTTAGATTGCTCGAGGACAAGCAAAACCTTAAGTTTGGGGGTGTGTTACGTCTCCAAAAGTGACCTTTTTAGGACTTAATTATCTTAGAAAGATGTTCACTCTTAGGTGTTTTTGATAGCATTTAGCCTAAACCTATGCTTAAATATGAGAATTAGAAGAAGGTAGCTAAATTAGGACTTATGTACAATAGGAAAGAAAAGGGTTGAAAACCGAAGGAAAAGAATGAAAAACAAGCATTACGACAGCATTGCGGAAACATTGCTGAAACCGCAATGTTTCAAGTGAAAACCGTAAGTTGACTGATCTTTTTCTGTTAATCTCCTCCATCCATTCTGAAGTACGACGTTGAAGATTGATGGTTCTCCTTGGCCCAAATGCACCTGCAGATTGCTATAAAAGGGGGTCAAAGTCGAGGGTTTGATCATCATCCGAAAGCGTAGAAGTCTTCTCGCAGCTCCATCTTTTCTCCTGTCGTTCTTCTCTGTCTGTTGGTGTGAGAGTCTCAGCTCCATCTTTTCTCCTGTCGTTCTTCTCTCCCGATTGGATTCATCCAAGCAAAGCTATTCTTTCATCCCCTTCAGCCGAGGCATCTGCAACTAGGCGCTTACGGTCGTTTTTATGCTTCCTGTCTTTATTTCCATTTTCCAGCTTTAGTTTGTTGTTGTTTCCTTTCGTGTAACTAGATCAGTCCATTTCGTTGTGTTCTGTCTTTCTATTATGCACTTTAAGTTCCTCTTCTTGTCCATTCAAACAATCAAGTAATCAAAGCATAGTTATTATTTCACAAGTTTTCCATCTTCTGCTGCTACGGTTTTTCCTTACTGTTTTAAGTATATTTCTCTTCTAAGCATGTTTCCTTCATCTCTTATTTCAGTTTACCCCATATCCATGAGTAACTAAGTCACATAGGGGCATGCTAATGACAATACTATAGGCTAAAAAACGTGAACCAAGCATGTAGGATAGCTCTCGAAGCATTGATTGTATGTAAGCTTCATCCCACGGGCAATTTCGATTGGCCATCCATTTTGTCCAAAGAACTCCTAACCTCTGGAAGGAGTAAGAGTTCATAGTCATACTATCATGCTAGCCTTTCAAGGTAACCAGGAAACGACCTAGGAATAGGCGTTTCCCGAGTACAAACCATATTTTTCTGCCTTAACAAGATGCTTAAGACCTTACTTGGACATGAGTAAACTAAAGAATCTAATGCATGAAATCGGAAGATACATGAGAATGAGATAGTTTGATGCATAGGGAGTTGATCCAGTGCTTGAGAATCGTATGAAAAAGCCTATAGGATAGTCGTTAGTAGCCCTTAATTCATCACTTTACACACTTTCGCTGTTATTTACATTGCGGTAGAATTGCTGTCTCCGCAATTCTGCTTAAGTTACCATTCTGTCTAGCTGTCTTTGCCTTCAATTATTAATCTCGTCTCTTTTCATTTGAGTTTAGCTTTGACTTGTTCTTTTTTATGTTGCTACCCTCTTCGTATTCAGTAGGAAATAGACAATTAAAAACCAATTCTACCCCATCAAATCCACCCCTTCTTTCTTAACTTTACACTTCATGAATAGCTTATAATAAATCTCTGTGGGAAAACGAATGAAAAAATACTTACTACTTGCTATAAGATCATGTATGCTTGCATGTTCTGAGTGCTCTCTCTATCTTATTGCCTAATTATTTTAACACATTGAGCACGTAACAGTTGTTCATCTCGTCGTCTCTTCTGGTCGCATGGTTGTTCCCTATGGTACCTCATTCATTTGTATGTTGCATAAATAAATGGTTATGTTTTCGAAGGTTGTGGCAATTATCTTCCTCTATGTATTGATGTACATATACAAGGGAAAATGAAGGGCTTGTGCGCCAGGGGCTCGATTCTGCTGACGGAATGTTGGTTGGCTCGCTGTCTGTGTTGAAATTTTGGTGCGATATGCTATTGCATGTATGACTTGCGATGAAAAATTATAAAGCATGCAATGGTTTATGATAATTTACAGAACGTGGTAGTGCAAGTGCACAGTAACATGTCAGTCAAGTAATAAACTGGAATACATGTAATTCAAGACCAAACCCAAAGGAATAAGCGGTAGTGCAAGTACAAACTAACATGTCAAACTTTACGAACTTGGATCAGATGTGGTAACAATGTAAATAAAAGTGGTTTATTGGTTGATCATGCGGTGAAGGAAATAATCAATGTAAAATTGCAAGGAAATAAAGTCTTCAAGGCTATGCCTATCATGACACTCTAATGATGCATTAGGTTTATGCTTTTGGTATGATTTTCTCTACTAGTCTAGCTATATCTAAGCAAGACAAGGTCGGTCAATGGTTCCTTACGGTTCCGTATTGCACGGGGTTGGGTAGTAGCTTAACGCTACCACCTCTTAAGCGTTACTCCTCCACCTTTCTCATTTGCCCATGAGCGATTGCATGAAATATTATCCTTCCACACATAGA
This sequence comes from Herpetospermum pedunculosum, assembly GCA_028017165.1. Taxonomy (NCBI): domain Eukaryota; kingdom Viridiplantae; phylum Streptophyta; class Magnoliopsida; order Cucurbitales; family Cucurbitaceae; genus Herpetospermum; species Herpetospermum pedunculosum. The sequence continues at coordinate 7,260,232 of CM051525.1, read as the reverse complement.
TCCACATATTTCAAAGATCAATCAAGATATCTCATAGCTAAAAAATAGAGTTATTATTTACTCCCTAATTATGGCTAAAAGTCGTGCTTAATGTTGTTTAATTGCCTCTGTTTTAGGTATTTCACGGTTAGGGAGCTCGAGGAGTTCAAGAACCTGTTTCAGTGGAAAGAAAGGTGTTTTAGAAGCTTCGGGAAGCAACTACGCGAAGAAAAGAAGCTAAGGACCAAAGTTTCACTTTTGTTCTAGCGTCTCGACGCTGCTACCTCAGATTTGAAGAAAAACCCAAGAGCAGCGTTCAGACGCCACTGAACGTTTTCCCAGCGTTTCGTCGCAGGCCATAGCGTATCGAAGCTCAGAACGCGCGCGCTGGAAATTTTGTCTGTAGCGTTGCGATGCTACCTATTACAAAAGCTTTCTTCTCTAATTTTAAGGTCACTTCTTCATTCCTCCATTGTTGTAAACTCCGATTTTGGGAGCTCAAACTCCATTTTCTCCACTCTTTGCTATATAGAAGCTAAAACCATTGTGGTTTGGCTTTATTTTCACAACGAGGACCTAAGGTAAGTGCTCTAATTTGAGGTTATGGATTTTATCTTGATGCTAAGTGAGAGTTTATGTTAATTTCTAGCTTAGAATTGATTATCTCTTGCATCTTCTACCTGTATTAAGAACGAATAACATTCCTTTCTAATTGGGAGTGACGTCTTTGATTGTTACGCAAGTTAGTGGATTAGCATTAATTTGTGATTAGTTTTAATGCAAGTAGGGAGGGTTTGATCATGGCTAATTAACTCGAGTCTGAAGGGAATGAACTCTTCATTCCCCGCAGCGGAAGCAAGTAGAATCGATCTTTTGTTTTGTTTAGAATTAAACTAAAAAATAAGTTAAGCATATGTATTACCTTTGATGAACAATCATCTTCTTGTGTTCCTCTTTCCACGAGATCTTCCTCGCTATGACTCGAAAACGAGATCAAGACTTGTGGGAGCTTTTTGAAAGAATGAGAGAACAATTCTCTGCAGAAGGTGAATAGTGTGTTTGGCCAACCTTTTGGCTAAACCTAAATGTCTTATTTATAATAAGGCTTTTAGGAATTAATTTTATTTTATAAAATACATTTTAATATCTAATATATTAAAATATGTATTTTATATTTATTTTATATTTATTTGAATCTTATTCAAATATTATAAAATTAATCTTTTATAATATACTTTAAACCAATTTGAAGCACATTCAAATAACATAAGTATATAGTTTTTAATATTAATGTATCATATACATAAACTATTTCCTCTAATATTTAATGTATCAAACACAATAAATATATTTTACTCTGCTACATTTAATATATCAAATATATTAAATATGAATTTGAATATTTCAAATTTTCTTTCAACTAAATTGATCATTTTAGTGTTACTATGAGCTAGCAAGGGGACCTTATGGACCTACAGATTTATAAGCTTCAATGATACAAAATTAATTAATTAAACTCATTAATTAATTGACTTTCATTCATTAACTCTAGGTCACTCCACTATAGGCCTAGAGTTGCACTCTTATGCACTGTAAGACAAGTTGTGTCCATGGATATAACCATTACATGCAAGTCGATCCTCCACGAGTTGTTCGTAATTACAGCTGGGTCAAAAGTCCGTTTTACCCCTTTAATTACATCTTACACCTTAAGTACCACTGATTCTCTAATGAACAACTTGTTTATGATCCAACCATAAACCAAGTCCCTCTCGGGCCAGTGAGAGGGTGAGGCCCCATTGTTCAAGTCCCGAAATCAGCAATTAAGGGAACTACTCATCTACTTTCTCTATAGGGAAGAAGTGAATTCCATCTTGTGAAACTTATGTTCCCAACTCCCTATTTGTTCAAGTCCCCAAAATGGTAGGCTTATTGAATCGGCTTTAAAGGCCATTCTCACCCATACAAATAAGAGGACGAGCCCTCACAGGCAGGTGTTCATAACTCACTCAGGATTAAGATCGAGTCACATATGATTATCCTGTGAAATATTAATCTTCTCAAATAACGGATTTATAAAGAGAGATTATATATTTCGTGGTCCAGTCTTATACAAACTCATTGTATAGGATACCCCCACTCACATGTCTCTACATGAATGATTTGGATCAAATCATTTGTAACAATTACAAAGTGGGTCGTATCAATAGTGTTACCAGGATAAGGCACCCAACCTTATCCATATACTATAGACCCTTTAGGTTATTACTTGAACATGATCCTCCCGTATGTCAACTACATACAGTTCAAGATTACACTAATAACCTTGGATTTTATTTATATAATGAATATTATATATTACAAATATTAATAATAAAATAATTATCAAATAATTATTAATTAATTACGAGGCTTTAGGGCATAAATCCCAACAATCTCCCACTTGCACTAAAGTCGGTGAGACATGTATCCTAGGGCATACTCTACACCCAACATGTTCTCCCACTTGCCCTAGTGAAGACTAGACATGTCTCATAATCCTAGACATTCTAGGTGGCTTTCAAACACTTTAGCCTGGAAAGTCTTTTTATATAGATCAAAACGACTGTCAATTAAAAGTCATCTTGGTCCTACCACGATTCTTTCTCTCTCAGGATACCCTATGTATTGATGTTATCTAAGTTTCTTAAGTTTAGCCATTACATAAAACGTTTTAGGCTTAACTATATCTGAAACATCTTTCAGACCAATAAGAAATTATTTGAGTTATGCAAGTTCTTTACTTCATAAGTAAGAACATTAAACTTGCATACCATACTCCATCATCTAGGGTAAACATAGATTTCCATAAATCTTTGTTAAAACCAGTGCATCTCGTAAAGATCAAATCTTTAACCTCATACACAAAAATATAATTTCTCAATTTATCCATAGATATTTTGAGAAAAGTTTTTATGTTTTCGTGCAATGGTCATACCATTGGGTTAACTAATAAATGCTAACCAATTTTACTGTCAAATGTCATGTCTCAAGTGTACATTAGATTTTCTCCCTCTCAATCGTAGATAGTAAATTTTATGTTCTCAACATTTTGAAATGTCTTAGGACACTATTCCTTAGACAATCTAAACTTCATGTAAGAATGATACATTATCATTTTTTGAAGTACTACATCATATACTTGACAACAAATTTGTCAATATAAGATGTGTGAGACATAAATAACATTTTGTCCTCGAAAACTCTATTTTAGAACATACCCAGTAATTTAAATCATTCATTTGGAATTGGTTAGGTAGTCAACATTTTATGTTGGATTCAAATCTTACAGCATTCACAATGGGTAATAAGTCATCCACATAAAATATGAGAAAATTCCACTAAGTAATTAATGATTTTCTTGTCTATACAATATCATTAATATTTATTCAAAGTCATAGTTTTTTATACTTTTATCAAACCTTACATTCAAAAATCTAGTGATCAAATTCATTTCATAAATGAATCTTTACTGCTTGCAAACCTTTTACTTTTGATTTTTGAAATTGAACTCATGTAATGGATTTGTAAATGCATTCTTTAAGATTTCTTTTCAAAAAAGATTTCTTAAACCTTCACTTGACATATCTCATATGCAACTAGGAAATGCTTATATACTCTATTATGACAACAAATGAGAAAGTTTATCCATAATTTACTTTCTCCCACTATATTTGGCATTAGTCTTATTTTGAAGGTCTGTACCTTCTTATTTACAAATCTTTAACTTTTGTAGATATATTCAAAACCTATGGGTTTTACCCCATCACGAATATCTACAATTTCTAGATAAAGATGAGTACATCTACTCTATCTCGAGATTTATGACTTTGGTCTACTAGTCTTTGTCATTGACCCTCATTTCAACTTTGAGGTCAAGAAGCCCTACATTTTGTCATCTAATACAACAACTTAGGATTCATATAAGCTCTTGTAACGGTCGGGTCATCTCATAACTCTCCCACTACGATGAGGCTTATCCAATTCATGACTAGGATCCATTTGACTATCAAATGTAATTAAATTGTTAACAACTTTTGTTAACTATTTAGTGGCTTCACTTGGAACCAATTTTTCAACACTATTGAACATATTCAAGTTTCAGCATGTATGCTTAAAACTCTCAAAACTCGAAGGGTTGTAAACTAACTTTAATACTCTTCTATAATCTCAAAGTTGTCTCATGGACACCTTTTAGTAGAATCATGTTCACTATACAATCTATATTGTATATCCTAACAAGAGTCTTATAATGGCGTGGAATTCTTTATTGTTCTGACCATGTCTAACAAGGTCTTGTTTCTCCTCTTACAGCACAATTTCACACAGTTGTACTTTGTGCTAGAGTTGAGATAAAATCTCACTTTCTATCAATTAGTCTTAGTACATAACGTTCCTGTACTTTTCACTGTGATCTGATCATAGTGTTTTGATAGATTTACCTAATTGACCTTCAACTTCAGTTTTATATTCCTTGAACTTTTCAAAATATTCAGACTTATGTTGCATTAGGTTACGATACTTATTTCTTGAATAATCATTCGCTAGAGTGATATGAAATATTCATCAGTGTTCTTTGGCCTGTAGGCTTTTCCAACAAAAACCTATTAATTATCTTGCATGAAAGACAAGATCTTAAGACATATAAAGTAATTAACTCTAACATTTAGACAATCACTTCGTAGTAGTCTTTTTATTCAAATTGATCAGAATCAATCTTGAATGCCAAAGACGGGTATCATATTTTAGTGTCTTTATATTCTCGATTCTATAATCCTGAATATCTCACTGTGTAGTATTTTATATGTTAACAATTTAACACATACAAATTATTCTTATTTTTCGGCTGAACTTTTCAAACAATTTTGATAATAAAAATTTAGTACTAAAATATTCATACTATATGAACATTTTATTAGTAATAAAGTTAGAGAAATTGAATTTCTTCTATGGTACTAAAAACACCATATTCAGCATTAAATAACAATTATTTTTTATGGACATCTTAATGTCTCCCACTACATTAATTTAGATGGGTTTTCTGGTGCCAACAAGTAGAGATCATTCTACATAATTAAGTATTTTCCAAGAATTATATAAAATGTAATGTAGAACAAATCTTAATAGTGGATCTGAATCTACTATATAGGTGGTAATGAATAAATCTAGTAAATCTAATTTACTTTTATCCATGTTCTTCTTATAGAGGTATTTCATAAATTCCTCTTATTATGACTACTTTGCTAATTTAGAAACTATTTTCTTTTAGCTACAGTCATATGGTTTCTTTTCTTGGATTTTGGTAATACTTAATTTTTGAGATTATTTAGATAAATATCTAAATCTAGCTTTTATTGACTTCAACAATATCTCATATGTTGTTGTCATCTTCCTTAACTTGACATCTAATATGTCAAATAGAAAATTTGTATAAGCTATCTCGTTATATTGATTTATTAATCATGTGCTTTACGAACAATTCGATTAGCATTGGCAACAGGTTTTTGAGAACATTTCTCAATAAAGACAAATTAAAGAAAAAATTTACACGGTCATTATATAGTGTTAACATTATTTTTCCAAGTGATATTATTTTCTCAATTTGACAAATTAGCAACGAAAATTAAAATTGAGAGAAATATACATAATATTATTTAACAACATGCAATCAATATTCATTCAATTTCAGCATAGAAAACAAACAATTTGATAAATGAACCCTAAAACATTAATTTCTAATGCTATTATACTTTAGTGAGTTAGAACAGGTGCCGCCGTAGGGTAGGTCAAATGCTTCTTCACTAAACTGAGACAATCTCAACCAAGTGTTATCCCCAAATAACTCTTATTTCTATAACATTTAGTTACCATTAGTTTGGTCAAGAAAATTATTAACAACCTTAATGAGATCTTTGTAAGTGTAACCCATCATTTTAGATTTTATAATTTTATCCCAACAAGTGCCGCCGTAGGATAGGTCAAGTATTGGAAATAAAATTACAATCCTATCCTTCTCAGGAGATTCACCCTGATATTGACCCATGTAAACACCTTCTGTAGGGGGACGGTCCAAAAGCCGCCGCGAGGCCCCACACGAATCTCACGTTGTGAACCAATGATAGAGACCGTAGGATATGTTGACACATTTCCTTCTCCCACTTACTATTTAAAAATACTTTCTCAAGAGATTCACCCTGATATTGACCCATGTAAACACCTTCCGTAGGGGGACGGTCCAAAAGCCGCCTCGAGGCCTCACATGAATCTCACGTTGTGAATCTATGGTAGAGACCGTAGGGTTATTTTGACATATGTCTTTCTCCCACTAAGTATTTTGAAATAGGATTTTCTATTACTTAGACAAATTAGGCTAATATCATTTATCTAAGTTTTTCAATCTACCCTTTCATAACCCTTATGTTGGTTAGATTGATTTTAATGTGAAATATCAAGTATATTAAACTATTTAAAACTAATCACATTATGAGCCTGCTTAATGAAATAAAATAAAATTTGACTAATTCAACCCTCAGGCCAGTTCTTAGGTAGAGGTGTTCCTTTTCAGTCAACTTAAGTACCTCACCCAAGTAACCTTTCTTAGACAGGGTTCCCTTATAGTCAATTTTTATTTCAAATTCATTAATCTTTAATTAACTATTAATTACTAGATCAATGAACTTCAGTTGATCTCCTTCAAAAAAAAAAAAACTTCAGTTGATTTTAAGCAATGTTTTTAATCCTATTAAAAACCAATTCACCTTATGGATAATCTTAAATTTTTAACAATTTTAAACCCTTTAAAATAAAATTAAAGATTATCATATATTCTAATCTTATTAGAATAAAAGATAAACTAAATTCAATTATTTAAACTATTTAAAAAATGAATTAAATTATCTTTTAATTAGGAAAGAAAAATTCTAATAGAAAATATATGAATCTTATTAGAAAATATCTAATTGAAAATATCCTAATACTTGAGAAAAAAAATTTCAATCTTACTAGGAAAAGATTTCAGAAAAGATATCACTATGTCTAGTAAAAGATATCTTAATCCTGATTAGAAAAATATGGATTCCTATTATGAAAGGAAGTATCCTAATTTAAAATTTCCAAATATAACAATTATATTAAAGATATGGAAATATAAACATATTAGGAAATCATCTAATCAAATTAGAAAGCATTTTAATCATAATATTCCAAATATAACACTTATATTAAAAAAAATTAAAATGCATGATCATGCTTGACCTATGGTGGGATTTTAATCTAGATGGCATACTCTATGCAATCAATTAAAATTTAAAACATACATCAACATGCATAATTAAATTAAAAACACAGCAAAATTGACCTGCATATTTGGCATATCCTAAGAAATTAAAACCAATTTTGAATTACATTAATTTAAATCCAAGACATATCTTGGTCTTCAAAATTCTCCTTTTTGATTCTTCCACCTTTGAATCCAATTTCCATAACTCAATTTGGACATTCCAAATCAAATCAAATCCATAGACATTCCAAATCTGAATTTAAATTTTCATATTTTATTTTGGACATTCCAAATATTCCAAATATGAATCTAAATCTCCAGAATTGATTTTGGACATTCCAAATCAAATCTATAGAAATTCCAAATCTGAATCTAAATTTCCAGATTTTATTTAGGACATTCCAAACATTCAAAATCTGAATCTAAATCTACAGAATTGATTTTGGACATTCCAAATCAAATCTATAGAAATTCCAAATTTGAATCTAAATTTCCAGATTTTATTTTGGACATTCCAAACATTCCAAATCTGAAATTCGGTCGGATTCACACAAATTAGAATTGCACGAGTCTAATTAAATCCTTGGGTCATTTGAGTTAGAAATAACTAAATGAATTGTGTGCATGAACATGGCTAACGCGTAAATTGTATCGATGATCCGAACATCCATAACGAGCAATTCCATTTCTCGAAGTTAAGCACAACCGTTTAATTTTTGCACGTTGTCATTTAATTTTCCGTTAGCATATTAGGAGCTCCCTTCCCCCCAAACCAAATTACTATTCTGTTCGATTGCGCATACTTTTTATTTCTAGCAAATTAGACTTAGTCAGATTAAATTTCTTATTTCCATGTGGATCGACCCCGTTGCCACTTAGCTACAAATAGCTCGGTGTATTCGGGTTTATAAATTGTATTTTGGCAAGCCTCGACAGCTTGAATTTGGAGTACCACATAAAGTGCTCTACCAGTCCCGACAGCTGGTCAAAGCCTGGCAAAACCAGGTCCGTTTAAATTTCTGTTAGTTAAATCAAACCCTATGTCTGCGGGTAAGTCCCGGTAGCTGGTCGAAACGTTGGAAAAACCAGGTCCGTTTAAATTTCTATTGGTTAAATCGGACCTTATGTCTGCGGGTAAGTTCCGGTAGCTGTTCGAAGCCTGGCAAAACAAGGTCCGTTTAAATTCTTGTTGGTTAAATCGAACCCTATGCCTGCGGGTAAGTCCCGGTAGCTGGTGGAAGCCTGGAAAAAACAGGTCCGTTTAAATTTCTGTTGGTTAAATCGAACCCTATATCTGCGGGTAAGTCCCGGTAGCTGGTCGGAGCCTGGCAAAACCAGGTCAGTTTAAATTCCTGTTGGTTAAATCGAACCCTATGTCTGCGGGTAAGTCCCAGCAGCTAGTCGAAGCCTAGCAAAACCAGGTCCGTTTAAATTTATGTTGGTTAAATCAAACCCTATGTCTGCGGGTAAGTCCCGGTAGCTGGTCGAAGCCTGGCAAAACCAGGTCCTTTTAAATTTTTATTGGTTAAATCGAACCCTATGACTGCGGGTAAGTCCCGTTAGCTGGTCGAAGCGTGTCGAAGCGTGTCGAAACCAGGTCCGTTTAAATTCCTGTTGGTTAAATCGAACCCTATGTCTGCGGGTAAGTCGCGGTAGCTGGTGGAAGCCTGGCAAAACAAGGTCCGTTTAAATTGTTGTGGGTTAAATCGAACCCTATGTCTGCGGGTAAGTCCTGGTAGTTGGTCGAAGCCTGGAAAAACCAGGTCCGTTTAAATTTTTGTTGGTTAAATCGAACCCTATGTCTGTGGGTAAGTCCCAATAGCTGGTCGAAGCCTGGCAAAACCATGTCCGTTTAAATTTCTGTTGGTTAAATCGAGCCCAATGTCTGCGAGTATGTCCCGGTAGCTGGTCGAAGCCTGGCAAAACCAGGTCCGTTTAAATTCCTGTTGGTTAAATCGAACCCTATGACTGCGGGTAAGTCCCGGTAGCTGGTCGAAGCCTGGCAAAACCAGGTCCGTTTAAATTCCTGTTGGTTAAAACGAACCCTATGTCTGCGGGTAAGTCCCGATAGCTGGTCGAAGCCTGGCAAAACCAGGTCCGTTTAAATTTCTGTAGGTTAAATCGAGCCCAATGTCTGCGAGTATGTCCCGGTAGCTGGTCGAAGCCTGGAAAAACCAGGTCCATTTAAATTCCTGTTGGTTAAATCGAACTCTATGTCTGCGGGTAAGTCCCGGTAGCTGGTCGAAGCCTAGCAAAACCAGGTTTGTTTAAATTTCTGTTGGTTAAATCGAACCCTATGTCTGCGGGTAAGTCACGGTAGCTGGTCGAAGCCTGGCAAAACAAATTCCGTTTAAATTCCTGTTGATTAAATCGAACCCTATGTCTACGTGTAAGTCCTGATAGCTGGTCGAAGCCTGGAAAAACCAGGTCCGTTTAAATTCTTGTTGGTTAAATCGAACCGTATGTCTGCGGGTAAGTCCTGGTAGCTGGTCGAAGCCTGGGAAAACCAGGTCCGTTTAAATTTTTTTTGGTTAAATCGAACCCTATGTCTGCGGGTAAGTCCCGGTAGCTGGTCGGAGCCTGGCAAAACCAGGTCAGTTTAAATTCCTGTTGGTTAAATCGAACCCTATGTGTGCGGGTAAGTCCCGGCAGCTCGTCAAAGCCTGGCAAAACCAGGTCCGTTTAAATTTATGTTGGTTAAATCAAACCCTATGTCTGCGGGTAAGTCCCGGTAGCTGGTCGAAGCCTGGCAAAACCAGGTTCGTTTAAATTTCTGTTGGTTAAATCGAACCCTATGTTTGCGGGTAAGTTCCGGTAGCTGGTCGAAGCCTGGCAAAACTAGGTCCGTTTAAATTTCTATTGGTTAAATCGAACCCTATGACTGCGGGTAAGTCTCGTTAGCTGGTCGAAGCGTGTCGAAACCAGGTCCGTTTAAATTCCTGTTGGTTAAATCGAACCCTATGGCTGCGGGTAAATCGCGGTAGCTGGTGGAAGCCTGGCAAAACCAGGTCTGTTTAAATTGCTGTGGGTTAAATCGAACCCTATGTCTGCGGGTAAGTCCTGGTAGTTGGTCGAAGCCTGGAAAAACCAGGTCCGTTTAAATTTTTGTTGGTTAAATCGAACCCTATGTCTGTGGGTAAGTCTCAATAGCTGGTCGAAGCCTGGCAAAACCATGTCCGTTTAAATTTCTGTTGGTTAAATCGAGCCCAATGTCTGCGAGTATGTCCCGATAGCTGGTCGAAGCCTGGCAAACCAAGGTTCGTTTAAATTTCTGTTGGTTAAATCGAACCCTATGTCTGCAGGTAAGTCCCGGTAGCTGGTCGAAGCCTGGCAAAACCAGGTCCGTTTAAATTCATGTTGGTTAAATCGAACCCTATGTCTGTGGGTAAGTCCCAATAGCTGGTCGAAGCCTGGCAAAACCATGTCCGTTTAAATTTCTGTTGGTTAAATCGAGCCCAATGTCTGCGAGTATGTCCCGGTAGCTGGTCGAAGCCTGGCAAAACCAGGTCCGTTTAAATTCCTGTTGGTTAAATCGAACCCTATGACTGCGGGTAAGTCCCGGTAGCTGGTCGAAGCCTGGCAAAACCAGGTCCGTTTAAATTCCTGTTGGTTAAAACGAACCCTATGTCTGCGGGTAAGTCCCGATAGCTGGTCGAAGCCTGGCAAAACCAGGTCCGTTTAAATTTCTGTAGGTTAAATCGAGCCCAATGTCTGCGAGTATGTCCCGGTAGCTGGTCGAAGCCTGGAAAAACCAGGTCCATTTAAATTCCTGTTGGTTAAATCGAACTCTATGTCTGCGGGTAAGTCCCGGTAGCTGGTCGAAGCCTAGCAAAACAAGGTTTGTTTAAATTTCTGTTGGTTAAATCGAACCCTATGTCTGCGGGTAAGTCACGGTAGCTGGTCGAAGCCTGGCAAAACAAATTCCGTTTAAATTCCTGTTGATTAAATCGAACCCTATGTCTACGTGTAAGTCCTGATAGCTGGTCGAAGCCTGGAAAAACCAGGTCCGTTTAAATTCTTGTTGGTTAAATCGAACCCTATGTCTGCGGGTAAGTCCTGGTAGCTGGTCGAAGCCTGGGAAAACCAGGTCTGTTTAAATTTTTTTTGGTTAAATCGAACCCTATGTCTGCGGGTAAGTCCCGGTAGCTGGTCGGAGCTTGGCAAAACAAGGTCAGTTTAAATTCCTGTTGGTTAAATCGAACCCTATGTGTGCGGGTAAGTCCCGGCAGCTCGTCGAAGCCTGGCAAAACCAGGTCCGTTTAAATTTATGTTGGTTAAATCAAACCCTATGTCTGCGGGTAAGTCCCGGTAGCTGGTCGAAGCCTGGCAAAACCAGGTTCGTTTAAATTTCTATTGGTTAAATCGAACCCTATGTTTGCGGGTAAGTTCCGGTAGCTGGTCGAAGCCTGGCAAAACTAGGTCCGTTTAAATTTCTATTGGTTAAATCGAACCCTCTGACTGCGGGTAAGTCTCGTTAGCTGGTCGAAGCGTGTCGAAACCAGGTCCGTTTAAATTCCTGTTGGTTAAATCGAACCCTATGTCTGCGGGTAAATCGCGGTAGCTGGTGGAAGCCTGGCAAAACCAGGTCCGTTTAAATTGCTGTGGGTTAAATCGAACCCTATGTCTGCGGGTAAGTCCTGGTAGTTGGTCGAAGCCTGGAAAAACCAGGTCCGTTTAAATTTTTGTTGGTTAAATCGAACCCTATGTCTGTGGGTAAGTCCCAATAGCTGGTCGAAGCCTGGCAAAACCATGTCCGTTTAAATTTCTGTTGGTTAAATCGAGCCCAATGTCTGCGAGTATGTCCCGATAGCTGGTCGAAGCCTGGCAAACCAAGGTTCGTTTAAATTTCTGTTGGTTAAATCGAACCCTATGTCTGCAGGTAAGTCCCGGTAGCTGGTCGAAGCCTGGCAAAACCAGGTCCGTTTAAATTCATGTTGGTTAAATCGAAACCTATGTCTGTGGGTAAGTCCCGATAGCTGGTCGAAGCCTGGCAAAACCAGGTCCGTTTAAATTTCTGTAGGTTAAATCGAGCCCAATGTCTGCGAGTATGTCCCGGTAGCTGGTCGAAGCCTGGAAAAACCAGGTCCATTTAAATTCCTGTTGGTTAAATCGAACTCTATGTCTGCGGGTAAGTCCCGGTAGCTGGTCGAAGCCTAGCAAAACCAGGTTTGTTTAAATTTTTGTTGGTTAAATCGAACCCTATGTCTGCGGGTAAGTCACGGTAGCTGGTCGAAGCCTGGCAAAACAAATTCCGTTTAAATTCCTGTTGATTAAATCGAACCCTATGTCTACGTGTAAGTCCTGATAGCTGGTCGAAGCCTGGAAAAACCAGGTCCGTTTAAATTCTTGTTGGTTAAATCGAACCCTATGTCTGCGGGTAAGTCCTGGTAGCTGGTCGAAGCCTGGGAAAACCAGGTCCGTTTAAATTTTTTTTGGTTAAATCGAACCCTATGTCTGCGGGTAAGTCCCGGTAGCTGGTCGGAGCCTGGCAAAACCAGGTCAGTTTAAATTCCTGTTGGTTAAATCGAACCCTATGTGTGCGGGTAAGTCCCGGCAGCTCGTCGAAGCCTGGCAAAACCAGGTCCGTTTAAATTTATGTTGGTTAAATCAAACCCTATGTCTGCGGGTAAGTCCCGGTAGCTGGTCGAAGCCTGGCAAAACCAGGTTCGTTTAAATTTCTATTGGATAAATCGAACCCTATGTTTGCGGGTAAGTTCCGGTAGCTGGTCGAAGCCTGGCAAAACAAGGTCCGTTTAAATTTATGTTGGTTAAATCAAACCCTATGTCTGCGGGTAAGTCCCGGTAGCTGGTCGAAGCCTGGCAAAACTAGGTCCGTTTAAATTTCTATTGGTTAAATCGAACCCTATGACTGCGGGTAAGTCTCGTTAGCTGGTCGAAGCGTGTCGAAACCAGGTCCGTTTAAATTCCTGTTGGTTAAATCGAACCCTATGTCTGCGGGTAAATCGCGGTAGCTGGTGGAAGCCTGGCAAAACCAGGTCCGTTTAAATTGTTGTGGGTTAAATCGAACCCTATGTCTGCGGGTAAGTCCTGGTAGTTGGTCGAAGCCTGGAAAAACCAGGTCCGTTTAAATTTTTGTTGGTTAAATCGAACCCTATGTCTGTGGGTAAGTCCCGATAGCTGGTCGAAGCCTGGCAAAACCAGCTCTGTTTAAATTTCTGTTGGTTAAATCGAGCCGAATGTCTGCGAGTATGTCCCGGTAGCTGGTCGAAGCCTGGCAAAACCAGGTCCGTTGAAATTCCTATTGGTTAAATCGAACCCTATGTCTGCGGGTAAGTCCCGATAGCTGGTCGAAGCCTGGCAAACCAAGGTTCGTTTAAATTTCTGTTGGTTAAATCGAACCCTATGTCTGCAGGTAAGTCCTGGTAGCTGGTCGAAGCCTGGCAAAACTAGGTCCGTTTAAATTCATGTTGGTTAAGACGAAACCTATGTCTGTGGGTAAGTCCCGATAGCTGGTCAAAGCCTAGCAAAACCAGGTCCGTTTAAATTTCTGTTGGTTAAATCGAGCCCAATGTCTGCGAGTATGTCCCGGTAGCTGGTCGAAGCCTGGCAAAACCAGGTCCATTTAAATTCCTGTTGGTTAAATCGAACTCTATGTCTGCGGGTAAGTCCCGGTAGCTGGTCGAAGCCTAGCAAAACCAGGTCCGTTTAAATTTCTGTTGGTTAAATCGAACCCTATGTCTGCGGGTAAGTCCCGGTAGCTGGTCGAAGCCTGGCAAAACAAGGTCCGTTTAAATTCCTGTTGATTAAATCGAACCCTATGTCTACGTGTAAGTCCTGATAGCTGGTCGAAGCCTGGAAAAACCAGGTCCGTTTAAATTCTTGTTGGTTAAATCGAACCCTATGTCTGCGGGTAAGTCCTGGTAGCTGGTCGAAGCCTGGGAAAACCAGGTCCGTTTAAATTTTTTTTGGTTAAATCGAACCCTATGTCTGCGGGTAAGTCCCGGTAGCTGGTCGGAGCCTGGCAAAACCAGGTTAGTTTAAATTCCTGTTGGTTAAATCGAACCCTATGTGTGCGGGTAAGTCCCGGCAGCTCGTCGAAGCCTGGCAAAACCAGGTCCGTTTAAATTTATGTTGGTTAAATCAAACCCTATGTCTGCGGGTAAGTCCCGGTAGCTGGTCGAAGCCTGGCAAAACCAGGTTCGTTTAAATTTCTATTGGTTAAATCGAACCCTATGTTTGCGGGTAAGTTCCGGTAGCTGGTCGAAGCCTGGCAAAACTAGGTCCGTTTAAATTTCTATTGGTTAAATCGAACCCTCTGACTGCGGGTAAGTCTCGTTAGTTGGTCGAAGCGTGTCGAAACCAGGTCCGTTTAAATTCCTGTTGGTTAAATCGAACCCTATGTGTGCGGGTAAATCGCGGTAGCTGGTGGAAGCCTGGCAAAACCAGGTCCGTTTAAATTGCTGTGGGTTAAATCGAACCCTATGTCTGCGGGTAAGTCCTGGTAGTTGGTCGAAGCCTGGAAAAACCAGGTCCGTTTAAATTTTTGTTGGTTAAATCGAACCCTATGTCTGTGGGTAAGTCCCAATAGCTGGTCGAAGCCTGGCAAAACCATGTCCGTTTAAATTTCTGTTGGTTAAATCGAGCCCAATGTCTGCGAGTATGTCCCGATAGCTGGTCGAAGCCTGGCAAACCAAGGTTCGTTTAAATTTCTGTTGGTTAAATCGAACCCTATGTCTGCAGGTAAGTCCCGGTAGCTGGTCGAAGCCTGGCAAAACCAGGTCCGTTTAAATTCATGTTGGTTAAATCGAACCCTATGTCTGTGGGTAAGTCCCAATAGCTGGTCGAAGCCTGGCAAAACCATGTCCGTTTAAATTTCTGTTGGTTAAATCGAGCCCAATGTCTGCGAGTATGTCCCGGTAGCTGGTCGAAGCCTGGCAAAACCAGGTCCGTTTAAATTCCTGTTGGTTAAATCGAACCCTATGACTGCGGGTAAGTCCCGGTAGCTGGTCGAAGCCTGGCAAAACCAGGTCCGTTTAAATTCCTGTTGGTTAAAACGAACCCTATGTCTGCGGGTAAGTCCCGATAGCTGGTCGAAGCCTGGCAAAACCAGGTCCGTTTAAATTTCTGTAGGTTAAATCGAGCCCAATGTCTGCGAGTATGTCCCGGTAGCTGGTCGAAGCCTGGAAAAACCAGGTCCATTTAAATTCCTGTTGGTTAAATCGAACTCTATGTCTGCGGGTAAGTCCCGGTAGCTGGTCGAAGCCTAGCAAAACAAGGTTTGTTTAAATTTCTGTTGGTTAAATCGAACCCTATGTCTGCGGGTAAGTCACGGTAGCTGGTCGAAGCCTGGCAAAACAAATTCCGTTTAAATTCCTGTTGATTAAATCGAACCCTATGTCTACGTGTAAGTCCTGATAGCTGGTCGAAGCCTGGAAAAACCAGGTCCGTTTAAATTCTTGTTGGTTAAATCGAACCCTATGTCTGCGGGTAAGTCCTGGTAGCTGGTCGAAGCCTGGGAAAACCAGGTCTGTTTAAATTTTTTTTGGTTAAATCGAACCCTATGTCTGCGGGTAAGTCCCGGTAGCTGGTCGGAGCTTGGCAAAACCAGGTCAGTTTAAATTCCTGTTGGTTAAATCGAACCCTATGTGTGCGGGTAAGTCCCGGCAGCTCGTCGAAGCCTGGCAAAACCAGGTCCGTTTAAATTTATGTTGGTTAAATCAAACCCTATGTCTGCGGGTAAGTCCCGGTAGCTGGTCGAAGCCTGGCAAAACCAGGTTCGTTTAAATTTCTATTGGTTAAATCGAACCCTATGTTTGCGGGTAAGTTCCGGTAGCTGGTCGAAGCCTGGCAAAACTAGGTCCGTTTAAATTTCTATTGGTTAAATCGAACCCTCTGACTGCGGGTAAGTCTCGTTAGCTGGTCGAAGCGTGTCGAAACCAGGTCCGTTTAAATTCCTGTTGGTTAAATCGAACCCTATGTCTGCGGGTAAATCGCGGTAGCTGGTGGAAGCCTGGCAAAACCAGGTCCGTTTAAATTGCTGTGGGTTAAATCGAACCCTATGTCTGCGGGTAAGTCCTGGTAGTTGGTCGAAGCCTGGAAAAACCAGGTCCGTTTAAATTTTTGTTGGTTAAATCGAACCCTATGTCTGTGGGTAAGTCCCAATAGCTGGTCGAAGCCTGGCAAAACCATGTCCGTTTAAATTTCTGTTGGTTAAATCGAGCCCAATGTCTGCGAGTATGTCCCGATAGCTGGTCGAAGCCTGGCAAACCAAGGTTCGTTTAAATTTCTGTTGGTTAAATCGAACCCTATGTCTGCAGGTAAGTCCCGGTAGCTGGTCGAAGCCTGGCAAAACCAGGTCCGTTTAAATTCATGTTGGTTAAATCGAACCCTATGTCTGTGGGTAAGTCCCAATAGCTGGTCGAAGCCTGGCAAAACCATGTCCGTTTAAATTTCTGTTGGTTAAATCGAGCCCAATGTCTGCGAGTATGTCCCGGTAGCTGGTCGAAGCCTGGCAAAACCAGGTCCGTTTAAATTCCTGTTGGTTAAATCGAACCCTATGACTGCGGGTAAGTCCAGGTAGCTGGTCGAAGCCTGGCAAAACCAGGTCCGTTTAAATTCCTGTTGGTTAAAACGAACCCTATGTCTGCGGGTAAGTCCCGATAGCTGGTCGAAGCCTGGCAAAACCAGGTCCGTTTAAATTTCTGTAGGTTAAATCGAGCCCAATGTCTGCGAGTATGTCCCGGTAGCTGGTCGAAGCCTGGAAAAACCAGGTCCATTTAAATTCCTGTTGGTTAAATCGAACTCTATGTCTGCGGGTAAGTCCCGGTAGCTGGTCGAAGCCTAGCAAAACAAGGTTTGTTTAAATTTTTGTTGGTTAAATCGAACCCTATGTCTGCGGGTAAGTCACGGTAGCTGGTCGAAGCCTGGCAAAACAAATTCCGTTTAAATTCCTGTTGATTAAATCGAACCCTATGTCTACGTGTAAGTCCTGATAGCTGGTCGAAGCCTGGAAAAACCAGGTCCGTTTAAATTCTTGTTGGTTAAATCGAACCCTATGTCTGCGGGTAAGTCCTGGTAGCTGGTCGAAGCCTGGGAAAACCAGGTCCGTTTAAATTTTTTTTGGTTAAATCGAACCCTATGTCTGCGGGTAAGTCCCGGTAGCTGGTCGGAGCCTGGCAAAACCAGGTCAGTTTAAATTCCTGTTGGTTAAATTGAACCCTATGTGTGCGGGTAAGTCCCGGCAGCTCGTCGAAGCCTGGCAAAACCAGGTCCGTTTAAATTTATGTTGGTTAAATCAAACCCTATGTCTGCGGGTAAGTCCCGGTAGCTGGTCGAAGCCTGGCAAAACCAGGTTCGTTTAAATTTCTATTGGTTAAATCGAACCCTATGTTTGCGGGTAAGTTCCGGTAGCTGGTCGAAGCCTGGCAAAACTAGGTCCGTTTAAATTTCTATTGGTTAAATCGAACCCTATGACTGCGGGTAAGTCTCGTTAGCTGGTCGAAGCGTGTCGAAACCAGGTCCGTTTAAATTCCTGTTGGTTAAATCGAACCCTATGTCTGCGGGTAAATCGCGGTAGCTGGTGGAAGCCTGGCAAAACCAGGTCCGTTTAAATTGCTGTGGGTTAAATCGAACCCTATGTCTGCGGGTAAGTCCTGGTAGTTGGTCGAAGCCTGGAAAAACCAGGTCCGTTTAAATTTTTGTTGGTTAAATCGAACCCTATGTCTGTGGGTAAGTCCCAATAGCTGGTCGAAGCCTGGCAAAACCATGTCCGTTTAAATTTCTGTTGGTTAAATCGAGCCCAATGTCTGCGAGTATGTCCCGATAGCTGGTCGAAGCCTGGCAAACCAAGGTTCGTTTAAATTTCTGTTGGTTAAATCGAACCCTATGTCTGCAGGTAAGTCCCGGTAGCTGGTCGAAGCCTGGCAAAACCAGGTCCGTTTAAATTCATGTTGGTTAAATCGAAACCTATGTCTGTGGGTAAGTCCCGATAGCTGGTCGAAGCCTGGCAAAACCAGGTCCGTTTAAATTTCTGTAGGTTAAATCGAGCCCAATGTCTGCGAGTATGTCCCGGTAGCTGGTCGAAGCCTGGAAAAACCAGGTCCATTTAAATTCCTGTTGGTTAAATCGAACTCTATGTCTGCGGGTAAGTCCCGGTAGCTGGTCGAAGCCTAGCAAAACCAGGTTTGTTTAAATTTTTGTTGGTTAAATCGAACCCTATGTCTGCGGGTAAGTCACGGTAGCTGGTCGAAGCCTGGCAAAACAAATTCCGTTTAAATTCCTGTTGATTAAATCGAACCCTATGTCTACGTGTAAGTCCTGATAGCTGGTCGAAGCCTGGAAAAACCAGGTCCGTTTAAATTCTTGTTGGTTAAATCGAACCCTATGTCTGCGGGTAAGTCCTGGTAGCTGGTCGAAGCCTGGGAAAACCAGGTCCGTTTAAATTTTTTTTGGTTAAATCGAACCCTATGTCTGCGGGTAAGTCCCGGTAGCTGGTCGGAGCCTGGCAAAACCAGGTCAGTTTAAATTCCTGTTGGTTAAATCGAACCCTATGTGTGCGGGTAAGTCCCGGCAGCTCGTCGAAGCCTGGCAAAACCAGGTCCGTTTAAATTTATGTTGGTTAAATCAAACCCTATGTCTGCGGGTAAGTCCCGGTAGCTGGTCGAAGCCTGGCAAAACCAGGTTCGTTTAAATTTCTATTGGATAAATCGAACCCTATGTTTGCGGGTAAGTTCCGGTAGCTGGTCGAAGCCTGGCAAAACAAGGTCCGTTTAAATTTATGTTGGTTAAATCAAACCCTATGTCTGCGGGTAAGTCCCGGTAGCTGGTCGAAGCCTGGCAAAACTAGGTCCGTTTAAATTTCTATTGGTTAAATCGAACCCTATGACTGCGGGTAAGTCTCGTTAGCTGGTCGAAGCGTGTCGAAACCAGGTCCGTTTAAATTCCTGTTGGTTAAATCGAACCCTATGTCTGCGGGTAAATCGCGGTAGCTGGTGGAAGCCTGGCAAAACCAGGTCCGTTTAAATTGTTGTGGGTTAAATCGAACCCTATGTCTGCGGGTAAGTCCTGGTAGTTGGTCGAAGCCTGGAAAAACCAGGTCCGTTTAAATTTTTGTTGGTTAAATCGAACCCTATGTCTGTGGGTAAGTCCCGATAGCTGGTCGAAGCCTGGCAAAACCAGCTCTGTTTAAATTTCTGTTGGTTAAATCGAGCCCAATGTCTGCGAGTATGTCCCGGTAGCTGGTCGAAGCCTGGCAAAACCAGGTCCGTTGAAATTCCTATTGGTTAAATCGAACCCTATGTCTGCGGGTAAGTCCCGATAGCTGGTCGAAGCCTGGCAAACCAAGGTTCGTTTAAATTTCTGTTGGTTAAATCGAACCCTATGTCTGCAGGTAAGTCCTGGTAGCTGGTCGAAGCCTGGCAAAACTAGGTCCGTTTAAATTCATGTTGGTTAAGACGAAACCTATGTCTGTGGGTAAGTCCCGATAGCTGGTCAAAGCCTAGCAAAACCAGGTCCGTTTAAATTTCTGTTGGTTAAATCGAGCCCAATGTCTGCGAGTATGTCCCGGTAGCTGGTCGAAGCCTGGCAAAACCAGGTCCATTTAAATTCCTGTTGGTTAAATCGAACTCTATGTCTGCGGGTAAGTCCCGGTAGCTGGTCGAAGCCTAGCAAAACCAGGTCCGTTTAAATTTCTGTTGGTTAAATCGAACCCTATGTCTGCGGGTAAGTCCCGGTAGCTGGTCGAAGCCTGGCAAAACAAGGTCCGTTTAAATTCCTGTTGATTAAATCGAACCCTATGTCTACGTGTAAGTCCTGATAGCTGGTCGAAGCCTGGAAAAACCAGGTCCGTTTAAATTCTTGTTGGTTAAATCGAACCCTATGTCTGCGGGTAAGTCCCGGTAGCTGGTCGAAGCCTGGGAAAACCAGGTCCGTTTAAATTTTTGTTGGTTAAATCGAACCCTATGTCTGCGGGTAAGTCCCGGTAGCTGGTCGGAGCCTGGCAAAACCAGGTCAGTTTAAATTCCTGTTGGTTAAATCGAACCCTATGTGTGAGGGTAAGTCCCGGCAGCTGGTCGAAGCCTGGCAAAACCAGGTCCGTTTAAATTTCTGTTGGTTAAATCAAACCCTATGTCTGCGGGTAAGTCCTGGTAGCTGGTCGAAACCTGGCAAAACCAGGTTCGTTTAAATTTCTATTGGTTAAATCGAACCCTATGTTTGCGGGTAAGTTCCGGTAGCTGGTCGAAGCCTGGCAAAACAAGGTCGGTTTAAATTTATGTTGGTTAAATCAATCCCTATGTCTGCGGGTAAGTCCCGGTAGCTGGTCGAAGCTTGGCAAAACCAGGTCCGTTTAAATTTCTTTTGGTTAAATCGAACCCTATGACTGCGGGTAAGTCTCGTTAGCTGGTCGAAGCGTGTCGAAACCAGGTCCGTTTAAATTCCTGTTGGTTAAATCGAACCCTATGTCTGCGGGTAAGTCGCGGTAGCTGGTGGAAGCCTGGCAAAACCAGGTCCGTTTAAATTGCTGTGGGTTAAATCGAACCCTATGTCTGCGGGTAAGTCCTGGTAGTTGGTCGAAGCTGTTGCGTGCTCGATGTGTTGAAATAATTAGGCAATAAAAGAGATAGAGCACTCAGAACATGCAAGCATACATGATCTTATAGCAAGTAGTAAGTATATTTCATTCGTTTTCCCACAGAGATTTATTTTTAGCTATTCGCGAAGTGTTTTGTTAAGAAAGAAGGGGTGGATTTGATGGGGTAAAATTGGTTTTTAATTGTCTAATTCTTGCTGAATGTGTAAAGGGTAGTAACATAAACAAGGACAAGTGAAATCTAAGCCCAAATGAAAAGAAACGAAATTAATAAATGAAGGCAAAAACAGCTAAACAGAATGGAAACTTAGACGGAATTGCGGAGACCGCAATTCTACCGCAATTACAATAACAGCGAAAGTGTGTAAATGGGTGAATTAAGGGCTACTAATGACTATCCTATAGGCATTTTTATACGATTCTCAAGCACTGGATCTACTCTCTATACATCAAACTATCTCAATCTCATGTATCGTCCGATTCCATGCATTAGATTCTTTAGTTTACTCAACTCAAAGTAAGGTCTTAAGCATCTTGTTAAGACAGAAAGATATGGTTTGTACTAGGGAAACGCCTATTCCTAGGCCGTTTCCTGGTTACCTTGAAAGGCTAGCATGATAATATGACTCTGAACTCTTACTCCTTCCAGAGGTTAGGAGTTCTTTGGACAAAATGGATGGCCAATCGAAATTGCCCGTGGGATGAAGCCTACATACAATCAATGCTTCGAGAGCTATCCTACATGCTTGATTCACGTTTTTTAGCCTATGGAGTTGTCATTAGTATGCCCCTAAGTGTCTTAGTTACTCATGGATATAGGGAGAACAGAATTAAAAGATAAGACAGACATGCTTAGAAGGGAAATGTGCTTAAAACAGCAAGGGAAAGCAGTGGAATGCAAAGGCGAGAGACTGTGAAATACTGAACTTTGCGTTTGATTAATTGATTGTTTGAATGAATATAAACGATACTTAAAGTAAAGAACAGCAAGACAGAACACAACGAAATGATCTAAACTAGCCACAAGAACAGAAACAACACAAGACAGAATTGGAAAACAGAAATGAAGAACAGAAAGCAGTAAAACAGCTCGAAATCTCGTTGCAGCCGCCTCGAATGATGGATGAGAAAGGTCAGCCTTGCTTGGATGAATCCAATCGGGAGAGAAGAAGAATCTCCTCTCCTTCCTATCAGATTATCGATTCCAACAGCTGAGCTTCGCAAACCAGCAGACGGCAAAGGAAAACAGGAGAAAAGATGGACTGCGAGAAGACTTCTACGCTTTCGGATGATGCTTGAACCCTCGACTTTGACCCCTATTTATAGTAATCTGCAGGTGCATTTGGGCCAAGGAGAACCATCAATCTTCAACGTCGTACTTCAGAATGGATGGAGGAGAAAGAACGAATCCCTGAAATAACGGAATTTAACAGAAAAAGATCAGTCAACTTACGGTTTTCACTTGAAACATTGCGAGAACCGCAATGTTTCCGCAATGCTTTCGCAATGCTTGTTTTTTCATTCTTTTCCTTCGGTTTTCAACTCTTTTCTTTCCTATTGTACATAAGTCCTAATTTAGCTACCTTCTTCTAATTCTCATATTTAAGCATAGGTTTAGGCTAAATGCTATCAAAAACACCTAAGAGTGAACATCTTTCTAAGCCAATTAAGTCCTAAAAAGGTCACTTTTGGAGACGTAACACACCCCCAAACTTAAGGTTTTGCTTGTCCTCAAGCAATCTAAGGACTTTCCTAGGCTGCTGTTTCTTCTTCTTCAACTACTTACTAACTCCCCTATATCCCTATCTATAGCACTGCTGTCCTGTGACACACTTCTAAGCTTAAAACTACCCTCTTATCTAGCTTCTTCTGACTTTGCCTGCCTAACACTCCTTCTGTTTTCATTAACTTCCTACAACTGATCTATTTACTTTTGTCATATCATGCCACTATCCCTAAGGTTTCAAATTCTGCCTAGCTTTACCTCAGACTCAGTACATGCTTCTAGCTTTATTTAAATTGTCTAGGATTCCTTAGAGTCATGTCAGTCTTAGTATTAATGGTGACAGTAGTACTTTTAGAGAACAACCTAAACCCTGGCATCACTACATTGGATATACACTCATCTCCCTAAACAACCCTACAAGCTACAACTTTGTGCTTAGCTAATTGAGGATCAGAGTTCTTTTTAAATAGGACATCTAAGCCACAAAGTTATAACTCCTAGGTATACATTCTTCTTCCTTATTCTTTTCCCTTTTTCTTACTTAGGTGGGGCCTCTCCTTTGGTTACCTTTTGATGCAATGCCACTTGTGGGTCACACACTTGGCACTGATTACTTAGCAACCTCAGAGAGACCCCCTCTTTATTCTATTTTTCATTTTTTTTTTTCAGTTCATCATTTTTTGTAAAGGAGAAGAAGAATGCTTATGTTTCTAAGGGAGAGAGGAATGTTCCTAGGCCTAGGGTGGCCTCCCCCAAACTTCAACTACTCATTGTCCCCAATGAGTGTCTGAGGTGGCACACCCCCAAACTTGTCCTAGAAGCATCTAGTCTAAGGTAAAACAAAGAGAATCTAAAAGCCCTAGGCATAGACAGAACATTGAAAAGAAAATATCACAGCAGCAGTAATTTTAAAAACAGACAGTTAAGGGCTTAAAGCTGTGCATGCTGAGCTTTTTAGAGGGTTGATTTAAACTATCAAAGGGTGTCCTATGACACTCATCCAACATGCATTTAGATAAGCTATATAAGGTAGTCATGTTAGCAGCAAAAGATAGAATTTAAACAGATCACAGCCTAGCTAAACAGACAGTCCAAAACATGCTTTCAGTAATAAAAATTGCGGGGACCGCAATTATTTCGCAATTAAGTCAGGGCAGATATAACAGTGATTAAGGCCCCTAAGCATGCTCTTTCCAGTCATTCAAGCTCTTCTAGAAATAAAACAAAACTAACCTACCTAGTCACCTATCATCAGACTATACTAAGCAAAATTAAAAACATGAAACTAAGCATCTAAAACAGATCAAAAGTGTACTAAAAACAGCATAATTCACATAGTCTATCAGAAAGCAGAAAATTGTTTTTTTTTTTTCTAAGGGAACAGCAATACTCCCTTCAGTGCAATTCAAACCAGCACTCAAACGTCTTCATCCTCATCTGGTTGTCGTGGTCGTGGAGGCACCCATGGAGTCAGGAGATTTGTGGGGAAGTCAGGGAAGATGCACCCAAGTTTGTCTGCAACTTCCTTGTCCCTTGCCTGCGCATAAGTGGCCCATTGAGCCATCCTCCTTTGCATATCCATCAGGCAAGCCATGGATAGTGACTGATCAGCAGCCAGCCTATCCAGTTTAAACTCCATATTCCCCTTCCTCTTCAGCCTCAGGCTAGCAGGCAGCTCCAAGTGGCCTGTGTAAGCCATCTGCTGCTCCATTCGCTCAGTGGGGACTCCTGCAAGCAAACATAGTTTGGTTATGGTGTTAGGGAAAAACAATGGTCCCTTACCTTTCTTGGCGCACTCAGCAATGGCGGCTGACATGATTTCACCCACATTGACCGTGAGACCTCGCATAATGGCATAGACCAGCAGCGATCTACTCTGGTTGATGGTCGTCTCATGGGTCACAGGGGACAGCTTCCTCCTTACAAAGGCAAACCATACAGCTGCCTTTGCTGTCAGGTTGGCACTCATGAGGGTGTGCCTCCCATTGCGTGATACAGTCCACGCTGCTTCAGGCTGGCCAATGGTTCGAATGGCCTCCTCCAGCACTGCCTCAGTAGGCTCATCAACTATCCTTGCATAGTCGGTATGTCTTTGACCCTTGAGGCCATAGGCTTCGTTGATGGCTTTTGCTGAGTAGTCCACCTCTACTCCCCTCACCACAGACAGGCCTTCCTCAGAGTTTCGCAGGTTGGCGTAGAAGTCGTAAACCATACTCGTGTAAGCTGGATTGGGCGGCCTGCACAACTCCTCCCAGCCATGATTGATGATTCCTGCGCGCAAGAACTGCGGCAGGTCAGCAGGTCTGTCGAGGAAGCCCTTCTCGTGCAGCAACTCCCTCTTCCTTAGCTCAACGCCTCTGGATTCAGCGTCAGAGGACACGTACCTCACGGACTGAGGCTCATCTTCAGGGTAAAGCTTGGCTTTCCCTTTGTCTGCTGGCTTGGATGATTCTGCAGCCTCAACCTTGAGTCTTTTGAGCGATGGCTCAGTGCTCTCTTTGTCTGCTGAAGGCGCCCTCTTGGCCTTCTTCTTTTTCAGCTTCTTGGATCGCTTGGCCTTGAGAATCTTGGCCTTTTTCTTCTTCTTGAGCTTCGCCTCGATGGTGATCTGCTGGAGGCAGGCTCCCAGTGTCTCCTCCATGGAATCATCCTGCTGTGCAGGACTCTCTGGACTGGCGTCCCTTACAGGTGAGAAAACCTCCTCGTCCTCACCTTCCCCACTGCCCTGTGTTGATTCTTGGTACTCCCCATATGGGAATTCAGGGTCAGGCCGTGGGGAAGTGTGCGACGGCGTGGTGCTTTGCTCTACTGTAGGTGTCTGTGCAGAACTCAGTGGTGAAGAAGACAACTCAGGGCTCTGTGCAGGCGGCGATGAAGGGAGCTCTGGGCTCTGCTCTGGTTCAGATGGTGAAGGGCTGTTCGCAGGCGATGCAGATGGCGACGAACCCTTCTTGGTCGACTCGTGGGACGCACGATCCGTTTCTTTACTCTCCACAGAGGGAGTCTTTGCTTTGCTTGGTTCGGCGGCCATCTCGACACTCCACCGGCGCTTCTTGGGTGTGCCCGCTGGTTCAGAGGGTCCAGCAGGGATTTCTGTGACAACCCTCCACTTCTTCCTACGGATCGGAAGCTTGGGAAGACGTTCGGTGCGTGCAGCGTCAGCCGTAGCCAAGGCGAGCAGTGCGTCTCTCGCAGCCGTTTCAGCGTCGTCAGCCCTCTTCTTGGCTGCAGATCTTTCAGCCCGTGTGAACACCATTGTTGAGTCTTGGAGGCTTGGAGAGAAGAATCAAAGATGAAGAGAATCGCAGCTTTCTTGAAATTCAGAGAGTGAGAGAATCGTATCGATCGAGCGCCTTCTAACGGCTATAAAGGAAACGGATAAATCCCAACGGCTATATTTTGCGGATCCTGCAAATCCAGCGCAATTGTAGGGATTTTTTTTCATCTAAATGGCAAACTTTGCTCGTCCGTAACTTTTATTTGGCTCAATCTTTTCTTGATTTTTAAAGCTGGAGTTACTCTCCTTGATCCCCTCTTTCGATTCCCTACAAAAAGAAATAAAAACAACATCAAATTCGTAATTAAAATCACACAACAAAACACACAAACGATAACCGGAAAATCGCAAAAAATAAACTAAGGCATGAGCCTTATGTTGACGAGCACAGCAATCACTCGTCTTCTCTCGTTCTCGTTGTTATGCTTCAGTCAAGAGGAAGGCCGAGAGAGTCTTCACATCTCCTTCCTCATAGTAGTGCTTCAATCGTGCACCATTAACCATAAACGGTTGGCCTTGCTGCAAGTTCTTTATCTCTATGGCACCATGAACAAGCACATTAGTAATCACAAATGGACCTGACCATCTAGACTTAAGTTTCCCTGGAAAGAGTTTCAACCGTGAGTTAAACAACAAGACAAGTTGACCCTTCTTAAAGTCCTTAACTCTAAGTCTACTATCGTGCCAAATCTTGGTCTTTTCCTTATACATTTTAGCATTTTCATAGGCCATATGTCTAAGCTCATCAAGCTCATGTAATTGCAAAGACCGCAATGTTCCCGCATCCTTTACACAAAAATTCAATTCCTTCATGGCCCAAAATGCTTTGTTTTCTAACTCAAGTGGTAAGTGACAAGTCTTGCCATATACCAGCCTATAAGGAGACATACCTAGGGGTGTCTTATATGCTGTCCTATAAGCCCAAAGTGCATCCTCAAGCTTAAAGGACCAGTCTTTCCTATTAGGTTTGACCACTTTTTCTAGGATGTTCTTAATTTCCCTATTTGAAATTTCAGCCTGTCCATTCGAGTGTGGGTGGTAGGGAGTAGCTACTCTATGTCTAATGTTATACTTAGCCAACACTCTCTCCATAGCCTTGTTAATGAAATGTGATCCCTCATCACTAATGATGGCACGAGGTGTCCCAAACCTAGTAAAAATGTGCCTATGCAAGAATTTGGTGACTGTTTTGGCATCATTATTGGGACATGCTTTGGCTTCTACCCACTTGGACACATAGTCCACTGCCACTAATATGTAAAGGTTACCTGATGATGGAGGGAATGGCCCCATGAAGTCAATGCCCCACACATCAAAGAGCTCCAACTCTAAGATGTAGGTGAGGGGCATCTCATCCTTTCGACTGAGGTTACCTGTTCTTTGGCATTCATCACAGCTGTGGGCATAGTTGTGGGCATCCTTGAAGATTGTTGGCCAATAGTAGCCACTCTGAAATACCTTTGCAGCTGTTCTTTGGCCACCAAAGTGTCCACCATAAGGAGCTGTGTGACAGTGCTGCAGCACAGACTTCGCTTCAGCAGCTGAAACACACTTCCTTAGCAAGCCATCAGCACAGGTTCTGTAAAGTGTGGGGGTCCTCATTTTCTATTCCAAAGAATTGTCCCACACTGGACAACATTTGGAACATCACTGGCTTTAACTCGAATGAGTTGGCAGTGATTTCAGGACGGATTATGCTGGGGTTCAGCTCCCCAGGCATAGGTACTAAATATGAAAGAATGGCACTATTCTTGTCATTCGCTATTTCGATGGGGTTGCGAATGACAGGTACCTGATTTGGAACTATCTCGTCCATTTCTTCGAATTCAGGTATGATTTGAGGTATAGGAGGTTGTTTAAAGAGTCGTTTCTTTGCTTTGTTTCTAGCTCTAAGTAGTCTCTCAGGCTCAGGATTGAACTCTAGATATCTACTTGAAGGCTCACTCATAAACTAACCCAATAGTACCTGCAAAAGAAATGAGACAGATCAGCTTCAATAAGCAATAAACTTGGTGTTTCAAACTTAACAAACTTCGTTTTCACTTAAAATAAATCCCCGGCAGCGGCGCCAAAAACTTGTTGCGTGCTCGATGTGTTGAAATAATTAGGCAATAAAAGAGATAGAGCACTCAGAACATGCAAGCATACATGATCTTATAGCAAGTAGTAAGTATATTTCATTCGTTTTCCCACAGAGATTTATTTTTAGCTATTCGCGAAGTGTTTTGTTAAGAAAGAAGGGGTGGATTTGATGGGGTAAAATTGGTTTTTAATTGTCTAATTCTTGCTGAATGTGTAAAGGGTAGTAACATAAACAAGGACAAGTGAAATCTAAGCCCAAATGAAAAGAAACGAAATTAATAAATGAAGGCAAAAACAACTAAACATAATGGAAACTTAGACGGAATTGCGGAGACCGCAATTCTACCGCAATTACAATAACAGCGAAAGTGTGTAAATGGGTGAATTAAGGGCTACTAATGACTATCCTATAGGCATTTTTATACGATTCTCAAGCACTGGATCTACTCTCTATACATCAAACTATCTCAATCTCATTTTTATACGATTCTTTAGTTTACTCAACTCAAAGTAAGGTCTTAAGCATCTTGTTAAGGCAGAAAGATATGGTTTGTACTAGGGAAACGCCTATTCCTAGGCCGTTTCCTGGTTACATTGAAAGGCTAGCATGATAATATGACTCTGAACTCTTACTCCTTCCAGAGGTTAGGAGTTCTTTGGACAAAATGGATGGCCAATCGAAATTGCCCGTGAGATGAAGCCTACATACAATCAATGCTTCGAGAGCTATCCTACATGCTTGATTCACGTTTTTTAGCCTATGGAGTTGTCATTAGCATGCCCCTAAGTGTGTTAGTTACTCATGGATATAGGGAGAACAGAATTAAAAGATAAGACAGACATGCTTAGAAGGGAAATGTGCTTAAAACAGCAAGGGAAAGCAGTGGAATGCAAAGGCGAGAGACTGTGAAATACTGAACTTTGCGTTTGATTAATTGATTGTTTGAATGAATATAAACGATACTTAAAGTAAAGAACAGCAAGACAGAACACAACGAAATGATCTAAACTAGCCACAAGAACAGAAACAAAACAAGACAGAATTGGAAAACAGAAATGAAGAACAGAAAGCAGTAAAACAGCTCGAAATCTCGTTGCAGCCGCCTCGAATGATGGATGAGAAAGGTCAGCCTTGCTTGGATGAATCCAATCGGGAGAGAAGAAGAATCTCCTCTCCTTCCTATCAGATTATCGATTCCAACAGCTGAGCTTCGCAAACCAGCAGACGACAAAGGAAAACAGGAGAAAAGATGGACTGCGAGAAGACTTCTACGCTTTCGGATGATGCTTGAACCCTCGACTTTGACCCCTATTTATAGTAATCTGCAGGTGCATTTGGGCCAAGGAGAACCATCAATCTTCAACGTCGTACTTCAGAATGGATGGAGGAGAAAGAACGAATCCCTGAAATAACGGAATTTAACAGAAAAAGATCAGTCAACTTATGGTTTTCACTTGAAACATTGCGAGAACCGCAATGTTTCCGCAATGCTTTCGCAATGCTTGTTTTTTCATTCTTTTCCTTCGGTTTTCAACTCTTTTCTTTCCTATTGTACATAAGTCCTAATTTAGCTACCTTCTTCTAATTCTCATATTTAAGCATAGGTTTAGGCTAAATGCTATCAAAAACACCTAAGAGTGAACATCTTTCTAAGCCAATTAAGTCCTAAAAAGGTCACTTTTGGAGAAGTAACAGAAGCCTGGAAAAACCAGGGCCGTTTAAATTTTTGTTGGTTAAATCGAACTCTATGTCTGTGGGTAAGTCCCGATAGCTGGTCGAAGCCTGGCAAAACCAGGTCCGTTTAAATTTCTGTTGGTTAAATCGAGCCCAATGTCTGCGAGTATGTCCCGGTAGCTGGTCGAAGCCTGGCAAAACCAGGTCCGTTGAAATTCCTGTTGGTTAAATCGAACCCTATGACTGCGGGTAAGTCCCGGTAGCTGGTCGAAGACTGGAAAAACCAGGTCCGTTTAAATTCCTGTTGGTTAAATCGAACCCTATGTCTGCGGGTATGTCCCGATAGCTGGTCGAAGCCTGGCAAACCAAGGTTCGTTTAAATTTCTGTTGGTTAAATCGAACCCTATGTCTGCAGGGAAGTCCCGGTAGTTGGTCGAAGCCTGGCAAAACCAGGTCCGTTTAAATTCATGTTGGTTAAATCGAGCCCAATGTCTGCGAGTATGTCCCGGTAGCTGGTCGAAGCCTGGCAAACCAAGGTTCGTTTAAATTTCTGTTGGTTAAATCGAAACCTATGTCTGTGGGTAAGTCCCGATAGTTGGTCGAAGCCTGGCAAAACAAGGTCCGTTTAAATTTCTGTTGGTTAAATCGAGCCCAATGTCTGTGAGTATGTCCCGGTAGCTGGTCGAAGCCTGGCAAAACCAGGTCCGTTTAAATTCCTGTTGGTTAAATCGAACTCTATGTCTGCGGGTAAGTCCCGGTAGCTGGTCGAAGCGTAGCAAAACCAGGTCCGTTTAAATTTCTGTTGGTTAAATCAAACCCTTGTCTGCGGGTAAGTCCCGGTAGCTGGTCGAAGCCTGGCAAAACCAGGTCCGTTTAAATTCCTGTTGATTAAATCGAACCTTATGTCTACGTGTAAGTCCTGATAGCTGGTCGAAGCCTGGAAAAACCAGGTCCGTTTAAATTCTTGTTGGTTAAATCGAACCCTATGTCTGCGGGTAAGTCCCGGTAGCTGGTCGGATCCTGGCAAAACCAGGTCAGTTTAAATTCCTGTTGGTTAAATCGAACCCAATGTCTGCGGGTAAGTCCCGGCAACTGGTCAAAGCCTGGCAAAACCAGGTCCGTTTAAATCTATGTTGGTTAAATCAAACCCTATGTCTGCGGGTAAGTCCCGGTAGCTGGTCGAAGCCTGGCAAAACCAGGTCCGTTTAAATTTCTATTGATTAAATCGAACCCTATGTTTGCGGGTAAGTTCCGGTAGCTGGTCGAAGCCCGGCAAAACCAGGTCCGTTAAATATATGTTGGTTAAATCAAACCCTATGTCTGCGGGTAAGTCCTGGTAGCTGGTCGAAACCTGGCAAAACCAGGTTCGTTTAAATTTCTATTGGTAAAATCGATCCCTATGTTTGCGGGTAAGTTCCGGTAGCTGGTCGAAGCCTGGCAAAACAAGGTCGGTTTAAATTTATGTTGGTTAAATCAATCCCTATGTCTGCGGGTAAGTCCCGGTAGCTGGTCGAAGCTTGGTAAAACCAGGTCCGTTTAAATTTCTATTGGTTAAATCGAACCCTATGACTGCGGGTAAGTCTCGTTAGCTGGTCAAAGCGTGTCGAAACCAGGTCCGTTTAAATTTCTGTTGGTTAAATCGAACCCTATTTCTGCGGGTAAGTCGCGGTAGCTGGTGGAAGCCTGGCAAAACCAGGTCCGTTTAAATTGCTGTGGGTTAAATCGAACCCTATGTCTGCGGGTAAGTCCTGGTAGTTGGTCGAAGCCTGGAAAAACCAGGTCCGTTTAAATTTTTGTTGGTTTAATCGAACCCTATGTCTGTGGGTAAGTCCCGATAGCTGGTCGAAGCCTAGCAAAACCAGGTCCGTTTAAATTTCTGTTGGTTAAATCGAGCCCAATGTCTGCGAGTATGTCCCGGTAGCTGGTCGAAGCCTGGCAAAACCAGGTCCGTTGAAATTCCTATTGGTTAAATCGAACCCTATGACTGCGGGTAAGTCCCGGTAGCTGGTCGAAGCCTGGCAAAACCAGGTCCGTTTAAATTCCTGTTGGTTAAATCGAACCCTATGTCTGCGGGTATGACCCGATAGCTGGTCGAAGCCTGGCAAACCAAGGTTCGTTTAAATTTCTGTTGGTTAAATCGAACCCTATGTCTGCAGGGAAGTCCCGGTAGCTGGTGGAAGCCTGGCAAAACCAGGTCCGTTTAAATTGCTGTGGATTAAATTGAACCCTATGTCTGCGGGTAAGTCCTGGTAGTTGGTCGAAGCCTGGAAAAACCAGATCCGTTTAACTTTTTGTTGGTTAAATCGAACCCTATGTTTGCGGGTAAGTCCCGTTAGCTGGTCGAAGCCTGGGAAAACCATGTCCGTTTAAATTTCTGTTGGTTAAATCAAACCCTATGTCTGCGGGTAAGTCCCGGTAGCTGGTCGAAGCCTGGCAAAATCAGGTCCGTTTAAATTTCTGTTGGTTAAATCAAACCCTATGTCTGCGGGTAAGTCCCGGCAGCTGGTCGAAGCCTGGCAAAACCAGGTCCGTTTAAATTTCTTTTGGTTAAATCGAACCCTATGTGTGCGGGTAAGTCCCGGCAGCTGGTCGAAGCCTGGCAAAACCAGGTCCGTTTAAATTTATGTTGGTTAAATCGAACCCTATGACTGCGGGTAAGTCTCGTTAGCTGGTCAAAGCGTGTCGAAACCAGGTCCGTTTAAATTTCTGTTGGTTAAATCGAACCCTATGTCTGCGGGTAAGTCGCGGTAGCTGGTGGAAGCCTGGCAAAACCAGGTCCGTTTAAATTGCTGTGGGTTAAATCGAACCCTATGTCTGCGGGTAAGTCCTGGTAGTTGGTCGAAGCCTGGAAAAACCAGGTCCGTTTAAATTTTTGTTGGTTTAATCGAACCCTATGTCTGTGGGTAAGTCCCGATAGTTGGTCGAAGCCTAGCAAAACCAGGTCCGTTTAAATTTCTGTTGGTTAAATCGAGCCCAATGTCTGCGAGTATGTCCCGGTAGCTGGTCGAAGCCTGGCAAAACCAGGTCCGTTGAAATTCCTATTGGTTAAATCGAACCCTATGACTGCGGGTAAGTCCCGGTAGCTGGTCGAAGCCTGGCAAAACCAGGTCCGTTTAAATTCCTGTTGGTTAAATCGAACCCTATGTCTGCGGGTATGACCCGATAGCTGGTCGAAGCCTGGCAAACCAAGGTTCGTTTAAATTTCTGTTGGTTAAATCGAACCCTATGTCTGCAGGGAAGTCCCGGTAGCTGGTGGAAGCCTGGCAAAACCAGGTCCGTTTAAATTGCTGTGGATTAAATCGAACCCTATGTCTGCGGGTAAGTCCTGGTAGTTGGTCGAAGCCTGGAAAAACCAGATCCGTTTAACTTTTTGTTGGTTAAATCGAACCCTATGTTTGCGGGTAAGTCCCGTTAGCTGGTCGAAGCCTGGGAAAACCATGTCCGTTTAAATTTCTGTTGGTTAAATCAAACCCTATGTCTGCGGGTAAGTCCCGGTAGCTGGTCGAAGCCTGGCAAAATCAGGTCCGTTTAAATTTCTGTTGGTTAAATCAAACCCTATGTCTGCGGGTAAGTCCCGGCAGCTGGTCGAAGCCTGGCAAAACCAGGTCCGTTTAAATTTCTTTTGGTTAAATCGAACCCTATGTGTGCGGGTAAGTCCCGGCAGCTGGTCGAAGCCTGGCAAAACCAGGTCCGTTTAAATTTATGTTGGTTAAATCAAACCCTATGTCTGCGGGTAAGTCCCGGTAGCTGGTCGAAGCCTGCCAAAACCAGGTTCGTTTAAATTTCTATTGGTTAAATCGAACCCTATGTTTGCGGGTAAGTTCCGGTAGCTGGTCGAAGCCTGGCAAAACAAGGTCCGTTTAAATTTATGTTGGTTAAATCAAACCCTATATCTGCGGGTAAGTCCCGGTAGCTGGTCGAAGCCTGGCAAAACCAGGTCCGTTTAAATTTCTATTGGTTAAATCGAACCCTATGACTGCGGGTAAGTCTCGTTAGCTGGTCGAAGCGTGTCGAAACTAGGTCCGTTTAAATTCCTGTTGGTTAAATCGAACCCTATGTCTGCGGGTAAGTCGCGGTAGCTGGTGGAAGCCTGGCAAAACCAGGTCCGTTTAAATTGTTGTGGGTTAAATCGAACCCTATGTCTGCGGGTAAGTCCTGGTAGTTGGTCGAAGCCTGAAAAAACCAGGTCCGTTTAAATTTTTGTTGGTTAAATCGAACCCTATGTTTGTGGGTAAGTCCCGATAGCTGGTCGAAGCCTGGCAAAACCAGGTCCGTTTAAATTTCTGTTGGTTAAATCGAGCCCAATGTCTGCGAGTATGTCCCGGTAGCTGGTCGAAGCCTGGCAAAACCAGGTCCGTTGAAATTCCTGTTGGTTAAATCGAACCCTATGACTGCGGGTAAGTCCCGGTAGCTGGTCGAAGCCTGGCAAAACCAGGTCCGTTTAAATTCCTGTTGGTTAAATCGAACCCTATGTCTGCGGGTAAGTCCCGATAGCTGGTCGAAGCCTGGCAAACCAAGGTTCGTTTAAATTTCTGTTGGTTAAATCGAACCCTATGTCTACAGGGAAGTCCCGGTAGTTGGTCGAAGCCTGGCAAAACCAGGTCCGATTAAATTCATGTTGGTTAAATCGAAACCTATGTCTGTGGGTAAGTCCCGATAGCTGGTCGAAGCCTGGCAAAACCAGGTCCGTTTAAATTTCTGTTGGTTAAATCGAGCCCAATGTCTGCGAGTATGTCCCGGTAGCTGGTCGAAGCCTGGCAAAACCAGGTCCGTTTAAATTCCTGTTGGTTAAATCGAACTCTATGTCTGTGGGTAAGTCCCGGTAGCTGGTCGAAGCCTAGCGAAACCAGGTCCGTTTAAATTTCTGTTGGTTAAATCGAACCCTATGTCTGCGGGTAAGTCCCGGTAGCTGGTCGAAGCCTGGCAAAACCAGGTCCGTTTAAATTCCTGTTGATTAAATCGAACCCTATGTCTACGTGTAAGTCCTGATAGCTGGTCGAAGCCTAGAAAAACCAGGTCCGTTTAAATTCTTGTTGGTTAAATCGAACCCTATGTCTGCGAGTAAGTCACGGTAGCTGGTCGGAGCCTGGCAAAACCAGGTCAGTTTAAATTCCTATTGGTTAAATCGAACCCAAAGTCTGCGGGTAAGTCCCGGCAGCTGGTCAAAGCCTGGCAAAACCAGGTCCTTTTAAATTTATGTTGGTTAAATCAAACCCTATGTCTGCGGGTAAGTCCCGGTAGCTGGTCGAAGCCTGGCAAAACCAGGTCCGTTTAAATTTCTATTGATTAAATCGTACCCTATGTTTGCGGGTAAGTTCCGGTAGCTGGTCGAAGCCTGACAAAACAAGGTCCGTTTAAATTCTTGTTGGTTAAATCGAACCCTATGCCTGCGGGTAAGTCCCGGTAGCTGGTGGAAGCCTGGCAAAACCAGGTCCGTTTAAATTGCTGTGGGTTAAATCGAACCCTATGTCTGCGGGTAAGTCCTGGTAGTTGGTCGAAGCCTGGAAAAACCAGGTCCGTTTAAATTTTTGTTGGTTAAATCGAACCCAATGTTTGCGGGTAAGTCCAGTTAGCTGGTCGAAGCCTGGGAAAACAATGTCCGTTTAAATTTTTGTTGGTTAAATCGAACCCAATGTTTGCGGGTAAGTCCAGTTAGCTGGTCGAAGCCTGGGAAAACCATGTCCGTTTAAATTTCTGTTGGTTAAATTAAACCCTATGTCTGCGGGTAAGTCCCGGTAGCTGGTCGAAGCCTGGCAAAATCAAGTCCGTTTAAATTTCTGTTGGTTAAATCAAACCCTATGTCTGCGGGTAAGTCCCGGCAGCTGGTCGAAGCCTGGCAAAACCAGGTCCGTTTAAATTTCTGTTGGTTAAATCAAACCCTATGTCTGCGGGTAAGTCCTGGTAGCCGGTCGAAGCCTGGAAAAACCAGGTCCGTTTAAATTTCTATTGGTTAAATCGAACCCTATGTCTGCGGGTAAGTTCCGGTAGCTGGTCAAAGCCTGGCAAAACAAGGTCCGTTTAAATTCTTGTTGGTTAAATCGAACCCTATGCCTGCGGGTAAGTCCTGGTAGCTGGTGGAAGCCTGGAAAAACCAGGTCCGTTTAAATTTCTGTTGGTTAAATCAAACCCTATGTCTGCGGGTAAGTCCCGGTAGCTGGTCGAAGCCTGCCAAAACCAGGTTCGTTTAAATTTCTGTTGGTTAAATCGAACCCTATGTCTGCAGGGAAGTCCCGGTAGCTGGTGGAAGCCTGGCAAAACCAGGTCCGTTTAAATTGCTGTGGATTAAATCGAACCCTATGTCTGCGGGTAAGTCCTGGTAGTTGGTCGAAGCCTGGAAAAACCAGATCCGTTTAACTTTTTGTTGGTTAAATCGAACCCTATGTTTGCGGGTAAGTCCCGTTAGCTGGTCGAAGCCTGGGAAAACCATGTCCGTTTAAATTTCTGTTGGTTAAATCAAACCCTATGTCTGCGGGTAAGTCCCGGTAGCTGGTCGAAGCCTGGCAAAATCAGGTCCGTTTAAATTTCTGTTGGTTAAATCAAACCCTATGTCTGCGGGTAAGTCCCGGCAGCTGGTCGAAGCCTGGCAAAACCAGGTCCGTTTAAATTTCTTTTGGTTAAATCGAACCCTATGTGTGCGGGTAAGTCCCGGCAGCTGGTCGAAGCCTGGCAAAACCAGGTCCGTTTAAATTTATGTTGGTTAAATCAAACCCTATGTCTGCGGGTAAGTCCCGGTAGCTGGTCGAAGCCTGCCAAAACCAGGTTCGTTTAAATTTCTATTGGTTAAATCGAACCCTATGTTTGCGGGTAAGTTCCGGTAGCTGGTCGAAGCCTGGCAAAACAAGGTCCGTTTAAATTTATGTTGGTTAAATCAAACCCTATATCTGCGGGTAAGTCCCGGTAGCTGGTCGAAGCCTGGCAAAACCAGGTCCGTTTAAATTTCTATTGGTTAAATCGAACCCTATGACTGCGGGTAAGTCTCGTTAGCTGGTCGAAGCGTGTCGAAACTAGGTCCGTTTAAATTCCTGTTGGTTAAATCGAACCCTATGTCTGCGGGTAAGTCGCGGTAGCTGGTGGAAGCCTGGCAAAACCAGGTCCGTTTAAATTGTTGTGGGTTAAATCGAACCCTATGTCTGCGGGTAAGTCCTGGTAGTTGGTCGAAGCCTGAAAAAACCAGGTCCGTTTAAATTTTTGTTGGTTAAATCGAACCCTATGTTTGTGGGTAAGTCCCGATAGCTGGTCGAAGCCTGGCAAAACCAGGTCCGTTTAAATTTCTGTTGGTTAAATCGAGCCCAATGTCTGCGAGTATGTCCCGGTAGCTGGTCGAAGCCTGGCAAAACCAGGTCCGTTGAAATTCCTGTTGGTTAAATCGAACCCTATGACTGCGGGTAAGTCCCGGTAGCTGGTCGAAGCCTGGCAAAACCAGGTCCGTTTAAATTCCTGTTGGTTAAATCGAACCCTATGTCTGCGGGTAAGTCCCGATAGCTGGTCGAAGCCTGGCAAACCAAGGTTCGTTTAAATTTCTGTTGGTTAAATCGAACCCTATGTCTACAGGGAAGTCCCGGTAGTTGGTCGAAGCCTGGCAAAACCAGGTCCGATTAAATTCATGTTGGTTAAATCGAAACCTATGTCTGTGGGTAAGTCCCGATAGCTGGTCGAAGCCTGGCAAAACCAGGTCCGTTTAAATTTCTGTTGGTTAAATCGAGCCCAATGTCTGCGAGTATGTCCCGGTAGCTGGTCGAAGCCTGGCAAAACCAGGTCCGTTTAAATTCCTGTTGGTTAAATCGAACTCTATGTCTGTGGGTAAGTCCCGGTAGCTGGTCGAAGCCTAGCGAAACCAGGTCCGTTTAAATTTCTGTTGGTTAAATCGAACCCTATGTCTGCGGGTAAGTCCCGGTAGCTGGTCGAAGCCTGGCAAAACCAGGTCCGTTTAAATTCCTGTTGATTAAATCGAACCCTATGTCTACGTGTAAGTCCTGATAGCTGGTCGAAGCCTAGAAAAACCAGGTCCGTTTAAATTCTTGTTGGTTAAATCGAACCCTATG
This sequence comes from Herpetospermum pedunculosum, assembly GCA_028017165.1. Taxonomy (NCBI): domain Eukaryota; kingdom Viridiplantae; phylum Streptophyta; class Magnoliopsida; order Cucurbitales; family Cucurbitaceae; genus Herpetospermum; species Herpetospermum pedunculosum. The sequence goes on along the minus strand of CM051525.1, from coordinate 7,222,584 downwards.
TCTGCGAGTAAGTCACGGTAGCTGGTCGGAGCCTGGCAAAACCAGGTCAGTTTAAATTCCTATTGGTTAAATCGAACCCAAAGTCTGCGGGTAAGTCCCGGCAGCTGGTCAAAGCCTGGCAAAACCAGGTCCTTTTAAATTTATGTTGGTTAAATCAAACCCTATGTCTGCGGGTAAGTCCCGGTAGCTGGTCGAAGCCTGGCAAAACCAGGTCCGTTTAAATTTCTATTGATTAAATCGTACCCTATGTTTGCGGGTAAGTTCCGGTAGCTGGTCGAAGCCTGACAAAACAAGGTCCGTTTAAATTCTTGTTGGTTAAATCGAACCCTATGCCTGCGGGTAAGTCCCGGTAGCTGGTGGAAGCCTGGCAAAACCAGGTCCGTTTAAATTGCTGTGGGTTAAATCGAACCCTATGTCTGCGGGTAAGTCCTGGTAGTTGGTCGAAGCCTGGAAAAACCAGGTCCGTTTAAATTTTTGTTGGTTAAATCGAACCCAATGTTTGCGGGTAAGTCCAGTTAGCTGGTCGAAGCCTGGGAAAACAATGTCCGTTTAAATTTTTGTTGGTTAAATCGAACCCAATGTTTGCGGGTAAGTCCAGTTAGCTGGTCGAAGCCTGGGAAAACCATGTCCGTTTAAATTTCTGTTGGTTAAATTAAACCCTATGTCTGCGGGTAAGTCCCGGTAGCTGGTCGAAGCCTGGCAAAATCAAGTCCGTTTAAATTTCTGTTGGTTAAATCAAACCCTATGTCTGCGGGTAAGTCCCGGCAGCTGGTCGAAGCCTGGCAAAACCAGGTCCGTTTAAATTTCTGTTGGTTAAATCAAACCCTATGTCTGCGGGTAAGTCCTGGTAGCCGGTCGAAGCCTGGAAAAACCAGGTCCGTTTAAATTTCTATTGGTTAAATCGAACCCTATGTCTGCGGGTAAGTTCCGGTAGCTGGTCAAAGCCTGGCAAAACAAGGTCCGTTTAAATTCTTGTTGGTTAAATCGAACCCTATGCCTGCGGGTAAGTCCTGGTAGCTGGTGGAAGCCTGGAAAAACCAGGTCCGTTTAAATTTCTGTTGGTTAAATCAAACCCTATGTCTGCGGGTAAGTCCCGGTAGCTGGTCGAAGCCTGCCAAAACCAGGTTCGTTTAAATTTCTATTGGTTAAATCGAACCCTATGTTTGCGGGTAAGTTCCGGTAGCTGGTCGAAGCCTGGCAAAACAAGGTCCGTTTAAATTTATGTTGGTTAAATCAAACCCTATATCTGCGGGTAAGTCCCGGTAGCTGGTCGAAGCCTGGCAAAACCAGGTCCGTTTAAATTTCTATTGGTTAAATTGAACCCTATGACTGCGGGTAAGTCTCGTTAGCTGGTCGAAGCGTGTCGAAACCAGGTCCGTTTAAATTCCTGTTGGTTAAATCGAACCCTATGTCTGCGGGTAAGTCGCGGTAGCTGGTGGAAGCCTGGCAAAACCAGGTCCGTTTAAATTGTTGTGGGTTAAATCGAACCCTATGTCTGCGGGTAAGTCCTGGTAGTTGGTCGAAGCCTGAAAAAACCAGGTCCGTTTAAATTTTTGTTGGTTAAATCGAACCCTATGTTTGTGGGTAAGTCCCGATAGCTGGTCGAAGCCTGGCAAAACCAGGTCCGTTTAAATTTCTGTTGGTTAAATCGAGCCCAATGTCTGCGAGTATGTCCCGGTAGCTGGTCGAAGCCTGGCAAAACCAGGTCCGTTGAAATTCCTGTTGGTTAAATCGAACCCTATGACTGCGGGTAAGTCCCGGTAGCTGGTCGAAGCCTGGCAAAACCAGGTCCGTTTAAATTCCTGTTGGTTAAATCGAACCCTATGTCTGCGGGTAAGTCCCGATAGCTGGTCGAAGCCTGGCAAACCAAGGTTCGTTTAAATTTCTGTTGGTTAAATCGAACCCTATGTCTACAGGGAAGTCCCGGTAGTTGGTCGAAGCCTGGCAAAACCAGGTCCGATTAAATTCATGTTGGTTAAATCGAAACCTATGTCTGTGGGTAAGTCCCGATAGCTGGTCGAAGCCTGGCAAAACCAGGTCCGTTTAAATTTCTGTTGGTTAAATCGAGCCCAATGTCTGCGAGTATGTCCCGGTAGCTGGTCGAAGCCTGGCAAAACCAGGTCCGTTTAAATTCCTGTTGGTTAAATCGAACTCTATGTCTGCGGGTAAGTCCCGGTAGCTGGTCGAAGCCTAGCGAAACCAGGTCCGTTTAAATTTCTGTTGGTTAAATCGAACCCTATGTCTGCGGGTAAGTCCCGGTAGCTGGTCGAAGCCTGGCAAAACCAGGTCCGTTTAAATTCCTGTTGATTAAATCGAACCCTATGTCTACGTGTAAGTCCTGATAGCTTGTCGAAGCCTAGAAAAATCAGGTCCGTTTAAATTCTTATTGGTTAAATCGAACCCTATGTCTGCGAGTAAGTCACGGTAGCTGGTCGGAGCCTGGCAAAACCAGGTCAGTTTAAATTCCTATTGGTTAAATCGAACCCAAAGTCTGCGGGTAAGTCCCGGCAGCTGGTCAAAGCCTGGCAAAACCAGGTCCTTTTAAATTTATGTTGGTTAAATCAAACCCTATGTCTGCGGGTAAGTCCCGGTAGCTGGTCGAAGCCTGGCAAAACCAGGTCCGTTTAAATTTCTATTGATTAAATCGTACCCTATGTTTGCGGGTAAGTTCCGGTAGCTGGTCGAAGCCTGACAAAACAAGGTCCGTTTAAATTCTTGTTGGTTAAATCGAACCCTATGCCTGCGGGTAAGTCCCGGTAGCTGGTGGAAGCCTGGCAAAACCAGGTCCGTTTAAATTGATGTGGGTTAAATCGAACCCTATGTCTGCGGGTAAGTCCTGGTAGTTGGTCGAAGCCTGGAAAAACCAGGTCCGTTTAAATTTTTGTTGGTTAAATCGAACCCAATGTTTGCGGGTAAGTCCAGTTAGCTGGTCGAAGCCTGGGAAAACCATGTCCGTTTAAATTTTTGTTGGTTAAATCGAACCCAATGTTTGCGGGTAAGTCCAGTTAGCTGGTCGAAGCCTGGGAAAACCATGTCCGTTTAAATTTCTGTTGGTTAAATCAAACCCTATGTCTGCGGGTAAGTCCCGGTAGCTGGTCGAAGCCTGGCAAAATCAAGTCCGTTTAAATTTCTGTTGGTTAAATCAAACCCTATGTCTGCGGGTAAGTCCCGGCAGCTGGTCGAAGCCTGGCAAAACCAGGTCCGTTTAAATTTCTGTTGGTTAAATCAAACCCTATGTCTGCGGGTAAGTCCTGGTAGCCGGTCGAAGCCTGGAAAAACCAGGTCCGTTTAAATTTCTATTGGTTAAATCGAACCCTATGTCTGCGGGTAAGTTCCGGTAGCTGGTCGAAGCCTGGCAAAACAAGGTCCGTTTAAATTCTTGTTGGTTAAATCGAACCCTATGCCTGCGGGTAAGTCCCGGTAGCTGGTGGAAGCCTGGAAAAACCAGGTCCGTTTAAATTTCTGTTGGTTAAATCGAACCCTATGTCTACGGGTAAGTCCCGGTAGCTGGTCGGAGCCTGGCAAAACCAGGTCAGTTTAAATTCCTGTTGGTTAAATCGAACCCTATGTCTGCAGGTAATTCCCGGCAGCTGGTCGAAGCCTGGCAAAACCAGGTCCGTTTAAATTTATGTTGGTTAAATCAAACCCTATGTCTGCGGGTAAGTCCCGGTAGCTGGTCGAAGCCTGGCAAAACCAGGTCCGTTTAAATTTCTATTGGTTAAATCGAACCCTATGACTGCGGGTAAGTCTCGTTAGCTGGTCGAAGCGTGTCGAAACCAGGTCCGTTTAAATTCCTGTTGGTTAAATCGAACCCTATGTCTGGGGGTAAGTCGCGGTAGCTGGTGGAAGCCTGGCAAAACCAGGTCCGTTTAAATTACTGTTGGTTAAATCGAACCCTATGTCTGCGGGTAAGTCCTGGTAGTTGGTCGAAGCCTGGAAAAACCAGGTCCGTTTAAATTTTTGTTGGTTAAATCGAACCCTATGTTTGCGGGTAAGTCCCGGTAGCTGGTCGAAGCCTGGGAAAACCAGGTCCGTTTAAATTTCTGTTGGTTAAGTCGAACCCCATGTTTGCGGGTAAGTCCCGGTAGCTGGTCGAAGCCTGGCAAAACAAGGTCCGTTTAAATTCTTGTTGGTTAAATTGAACCCTATGTCTGCGGGTAAGTCCCGGTAGCTGGTCGAAGCCTGGCAAAACCAGGTCCGTTTAAATTTCTATTGGTTAAATCGAACCCTATGACTGCGGGTAAGTCTCGTTAGCTGGTCGAAGCGTGTCGAAACCAGGTCCGTTTAAATTCCTGTTGGTTAAATCGAACCCTATGTCTGGGGGTAAGTCGCGGTAGCTGGTGGAAGCCTGGCAAAACCAGGTCCGTTTAAATTACTGTTGGTTAAATCGAACCCTATGTCTGCGGGTAAGTCCTGGTAGTTGGTCGAAGCCTGGAAAAACCAGGTCCGTTTAAATTTTTGTTGGTTAAATCGAACCCTATGTTTGCGGGTAAGTCCCGGTAGCTGGTCGAAGCCTGGGAAAACCAGGTCCGTTTAAATTTCTGTTGGTTAAGTCGAACCCCATGTTTGCGGGTAAGTCCCGGTAGCTGGTCGAAGCCTGGCAAAACGAGGTCCGTTTAAATTCTTGTTGGTTAAATTGAACCCTATGTCTGCGGGTAAGTCCCGGTAGCTGGTCGAAGCCTGACAAAACCAGGTCCGTTTAAATTTATGTTGGTTAAATCGAACCCTATGTCTGCGGGTAAGTCTCGGCAGCTGGTCTAAGCCTGGCAAAACAAGATCCGTTTAAATTTCTGTTGGTTAAATCGAACCCTATGTCTGCGGGTAAGTCCTGGTAGTTGGTCGAAGCCTGGCAAAACCAGGTCCGTTTAAATTTATGTTTGTTAAATCGAACCCTATGTCTGCGGGTAAGTCCCGGGCTGGTCGAAGCCTGACAAAACCAGGTCCGTTTAAATTTATGTTGGTTAAATCGAACCCTATGTCTGCGGCTAAGTCCCGGTAGCTGGTCGAAGCCTGGCAAAACCAGGTCCGTTTAAATTTTTGTTGGTTAAATTGAACCCTATATCTGCGGGTTAGTCCTAGTAGCTGGTCGAAGCCTAGCAGAACCAGGTCCGTTTAAATTTTTTTTGGTTAAATCGAACCCTATGATTGCGGGTAAGTCCCGTTAGCTGGTCGAAGCGTGTCGAAACCAGGTCCGTTTAAATTCCTGTTGGTTAAATCGAACCCTATGTCTGCGGGTAAGTCCCGGTAGCTGGTCGAAGCATGGCAAAACCAGGTCCGTTTAAATTTCGGTTGGTTAAATCGAACCTATGTCTGCGGGTAAGTCCCGGTAGCTGGTCGAAGCCTGGTAAAACTAGGTCCGTTTAAATTTTGGTTGGTTAAATCGAACCCTATGTCTGCGGGTCAGTCCCGGTAGCTGGTCGAAGCCTGGGAAAACCATGTCCGTTTAAATTCTTGTTGGTTAAATCGAACCCTATGTCTGCGGGTAAATCCCGGTAGCTGGTCGAAGCCTGGCAAAACCAGGTCGGTTTAAATTCCTGTTGGTTAAATCGAACCCTATGTCTGCGGGTAAGTCCCGATAGCTGGTCGAAGCCTGGCAAACCAAGGTTCGTTTAAATTTATGTTGGTTAAATCGAACCCTATGTCTGCAGGTAAGTCCCGGTAGCTGGTCGAAGCCTGGCAAAACCAGGTCCGTTTAAATTCATGTTGGTTAAATCGAACCCTATGTCTACGGGTAAGTTCCGGTAGCTGGTCGAAGCCTGGCAAAACAAGGTCCGTTTAAATTCTTGTTGGTTAAATCGAACCCTATGTCTGCGGGTAAGTCCCAGTAGCTGGTGGAAGCCTAGCAAAGCCAGGTCTGTTTAAATTTCTGTTGGTTAAATCGAACCCTATGTCTGCGGGTAAGTCCTAGTAGTTGGTCGAAGCCTGGAAAAACCAGGTCCGTTTAAATTTTTGTTGGTTAAATCGAACCCTATGTCTGCGTGTAAGTCCCGGTAGGTGGTCGAAGCCTGGCAAAACAAGGTCCGTTTAAATTCTTGTTGGTTAAATTGAACTCTATGTCTGCGGGTAAGTCTCGGTAGCTGGTCGAAGCCTGGCAAAACCAGGTTCGTTTAAATTTGTGTTGGTGAAATCGAACCTTTTGTCTATGGGTATGTTCTGGTAGTTGGTCGAAGCCTGGCAAAACCAGGTCCGTTTAAATTTCTGTTGGTTAAATCGAACCCTATGTCTACGGGTAAGTCCCGGTAGCTGGTCGGAGCCTGGCAAAACCAGGTCAGTTTAAATTCCTGTTGGTTAAATCGAACCCTATGTCTGCGGGTAATTCCCGGCAGCTGGTCGAAGCCTGGCAAAACCAGGTCCGTTTAAATTTATGTTGGTTAAATCAAACCCTATGTCTGCGGGTAAGTCCCGGTAGCTGGTCGAAGCCTGGCAAAACCAGGTCCGTTTAAATTTCTATTGGTTAAATCGAACCCTATGACTGCGGGTAAGTCTCGTTAGCTGGTCGAAGCGTGTCGAAACCAGGTCCGTTTAAATTCCTGTTGGTTAAATCGAACCCTATGTCTGCGGGTAAGTCGCGGTAGCTGGTGGAAGCCTGGCAAAACCAGGTCCGTTTAAATTACTGTGGGTTAAATCGAACCCTATGTCTGCGGGTAAGTCCTGGTAGTTGGTCGAAGCCTGGAAAAACCAGGTCCGTTTAAATTTTTGTTGGTTAAATCGAACCCTATGTTTGCGGGTAAGTCCCAGTAGCTGGTCGAAGCCTGGGAAAACCAGGTCCGTTTAAATTTCTGTTGGTTAAGTCGAACCCCATGTCTGCGGGTAATTCCCGGTAGCTGGTCGAAGCCTGGCAAAACAAGGTCCGTTTAAATTCTTGTTGGTTAAATTGAACCCTATGTCTGCGGGTAAGTCCCAGTAGCTGGTGGAAGCCTAGCAAAGCCAGGTCTGTTTAAATTTCTGTTGGTTAAATCGAACCCTATGTCTGCGGGTAAGTCCTGGTAGTTGGTCGAAGCCTGGAAAAACCAGGTCCGTTTAAATTTTTGTTGGTTAAATCGAACCCTATGTCTGCGTGTAAGTCCCGGTAGGTGGTCGAAGCCTGGCAAAACAAGGTCCGTTTAAATTCTTGTTGGTTAAATTGAACCCTATGTCTGCGGGTAAGTCCCGGTAGCTAGTCGAAGCCTGGCAAAACCAGGTTCGTTTAAATTTGTGTTGGTGAAATCGAACCTTATGTCTATGGGTATGTTCTGGTAGTTGGTCGAAGCCTGGCAAAACCAGGTCCGTTTAAATTTCTGTTTGTTAAATCGAACCCTATGTCTGCGGGTAAGTCCCGATAGCTGGTCGAAGCCTGGCAAAACCAGATCCGTTTAAATTTCTGTTGGTTAAATCGAGCCCAATGTCTGCGAGTATGTCCCGGTAGCTGGTCGAAGCCTGGCAAAACCAGGTCCGTTTAAATTCCTGTTGGTTAAATCGAACTCTAGTCTGCGGGTAAGTCCCGGTAGCTGGTCGAAGCCTAGCAAAACCAGGTCCGTTTAAATTTCTGTTGGTTAAATCGAACCCTATGTCTGCGGGTAAGTCCCGGTAGCTGGTCGAAGCCTGGCAAAACCAGGTCCGTTTAAATTCCTGTTGATTAAATCGATCTCTATGTCTGCGGGTAAGTCCCGATAGCTGGTCGAAGCCTGGCAAACCAAGGTTCGTTTAAATTTCTGTTGGTTAAATCGAACCCTATGTCTGCAGGGAAGTCCCGGTAGTTGGTCGAAGCCTGGCAAAACCAGGTCCGTTTAAATTCATGTTGGTTAAATCGAAACCTATGTCTGTGGGTAAGTCCCGATAGCTGGTCGAAGCCTGGCAAAACCAGGTCCGTTTAAATTTATGTTGGTTAAATCGAGCCCAATGTCTGCGAGTATGTCCCGGTAGCTGGTCGAAGCCTGGCAAAACCAGGTCCGTTTAAATTCCTGTTGGTTAAATCGAACTCTATGTCTGCGGGTAAGTCCCGGTAGCTGGTCGAAGCCTAGCGAAACCAGGTCCGTTTAAATTTCTGTTGGTTAAATCGAACCCTATGTCTGCGGGTAAGTCCCGGTAGCTGGTCGAAGCCTGGCAAAACCAGGTCCGTTTAAATTCCTGTTGATTAAATCGAACCCTATGTCTACGTGTAAGTCCTGATAGCTGGTCGAAGCCTAGAAAAACCAGGTTCGTTTAAATTCTTGTTGGTTAAATCGAACCCTATGTCTGCGAGTAAGTCACGGTAGCTGGTCGGAGCCTGGCAAAACCAGGTCAATTTAAATTCCTATTGGTTAAATCGAACCCAATGTCTGCGGGTAAGTCCCGGCAGCTGGTCAAAGCCTGGCTAAACCAGGTCCTTTTAAATTTATGTTGGTTAAATCAAACCCTATGTCTGCGGGTAAGTCCCGGTAGCTGGTCGAAGCCTGGCAAAACCAGGTCCGTTTAAATTTCTATTGATTAAATCGTACCCTATGTTTGCGGGTAAGTTCCGGTAGCTGGTCGAAGCCTGGCAAAACAAGGTCCGTTTAAATTCTTGTTGGTTAAATCGAACCCTATGCCTGCGGGTAAGTCCCGGTAGCTGGTGGAAGCCTGGCAAAACCAGGTCCGTTTAAATTGATGTGGGTTAAATCGAACCCTATGTCTGCGGGTAAGTCCTGATAGTTGGTCGAAGCCTGGAAAAACCAGGTCCGTTTAAATTTTTGTTGGTTAAATCGAACCCAATGTTTGCGGGTAAGTCCAGTTAGCTGGTCGAAGCCTGGGAAAACCATGTCCGTTTAAATTTCTGTTGGTTAAATCAAACCCTATGTCTGCGGGTAAGTCCTGGTAGCTGGTCGAAGCCTGGCAAAATCAGGTCCGTTTAAATTTCTGTTGGTTAAATCAAACCCTATGTCTGCGGGTAAGTCCCGGCAGCTGGTCGAAGCCTGGCAAAACCAGGTCCGTTTAAATTTCTATTGGTTAAATCGAACCCTATGACTGCGGGTAAGTCTCGTTAGCTGGTCGAAGCGTGTCGAAACCAGGTCCGTTTAAATTCCTGTTGGTTAAATCGAACCCTATGTTTGCGGGTAAGTCGCGGTAGCTGGTGGAAGCCTGGCAAAACCAGGTCCGTTTAAATTACTGTGGGTTAAATCGAACCCTATGTCTGCGGGTAAGTCCTGGTAGTTGGTCGAAGCCTGGAAAAACCAGGTCCGTTTAAATTTTTGTTGGTTAAATCGAACCCTATGTTTGCGGGTAAGTCCCAGTAGCTGGTCGAAGCCTGGGAAAACCAGGTCCGTTTAAATTTCTGTTGGTTAAGTCGAACCCCATGTCTGCGGGTAATTCCCGGTAGCTGGTCGAAGCCTGGCAAAACAAGGTCCGTTTAAATTCTTGTTGGTTAAATTGAACCCTATGTCTGCGGGTAAGTCCCAGTAGCTGGTGGAAGCCTAGCAAAGCCAGGTCTGTTTAAATTTCTGTTGGTTAAATCGAACCCTATGTCTGCGGGTAAGTCCTGGTAGTTGGTCGAAGCCTGGAAAAACCAGGTCCGTTTAAATTTTTGTTGGTTAAATCGAACCCTATGTCTGCGTGTAAGTCCCGGTAGGTGGTCGAAGCCTGGCAAAACAAGGTCCGTTTAAATTCTTGTTGGTTAAATTGAACCCTATGTCTGCGGGTAAGTCCCGGTAGCTAGTCGAAGCCTGGCAAAACCAGGTTCGTTTAAATTTGTGTTGGTGAAATCGAACCTTATGTCTATGGGTATGTTCTGGTAGTTGGTCGAAGCCTGGCAAAACCAGGTCCGTTTAAATTTCTGTTTGTTAAATCGAACCCTATGTCTGCGGGTAAGTCCCGATAGCTGGTCGAAGCCTGGCAAAACCAGATCCGTTTAAATTTCTGTTGGTTAAATCGAGCCCAATGTCTGCGAGTATGTCCCGGTAGCTGGTCGAAGCCTGGCAAAACCAGGTCCGTTTAAATTCCTGTTGGTTAAATCGAACTCTAGTCTGCGGGTAAGTCCCGGTAGCTGGTCGAAGCCTAGCAAAACCAGGTCCGTTTAAATTTCTGTTGGTTAAATCGAACCCTATGTCTGCGGGTAAGTCCCGGTAGCTGGTCAAAGCCTGGCAAAACCAGGTCCGTTTAAATTCCTGTTGATTAAATCGATCTCTATGTCTGCGGGTAAGTCCCGATAGCTGGTCGAAGCCTGGCAAACCAAGGTTCGTTTAAATTTCTGTTGGTTAAATCGAACCCTATGTCTGCAGGGAAGTCCCGGTAGTTGGTCGAAGCCTGGCAAAACCAGGTCCGTTTAAATTCATGTTGGTTAAATCGAAACCTATGTCTGTGGGTAAGTCCCGATAGCTGGTCGAAGCCTGGCAAAACCAGGTCCGTTTAAATTTCTGTTGGTTAAATCGAGCCCAATGTCTGCGAGTATGTCCCGGTAGCTGGTCGAAGCCTGGCAAAACCAGGTCTGTTTAAATTCCTGTTGGTTAAATCGAACTCTATGTCTGCGGGTAAGTCCCGGTAGCTGGTCGAAGCCTAGCGAAACCAGGTCCGTTTAAATTTCTGTTGGTTAAATCGAACCCTATGTCTGCGGGTAAGTCCCGGTAGCTGGTCGAAGCCTGGCAAAACCAGGTCCGTTTAAATTCCTGTTGATTAAATCGAACCCTATGTCTACGTGTAAGTCCTGATAGCTGGTCGAAGCCTAGAAAAACCAGGTTCGTTTAAATTCTTGTTGGTTAAATCGAACCCTATGTCTGCGAGTAAGTCACGGTAGCTGGTCGGAGCCTGGCAAAACCAGGTCAGTTTAAATTCCTATTGGTTAAATCGAACCCAATGTCTGCGGGTAAGTCCCGGCAGCTGGTCAAAGCCTGGCTAAACCAGGTCCTTTTAAATTTATGTTGGTTAAATCAAACCCTATGTCTGCGGGTAAGTCCCGGTAGCTGGTCGAAGCCTGGCAAAACCAGGTCCGTTTAAATTTCTATTGATTAAATCGTACCCTATGTTTGCGGGTAAGTTCCGGTAGCTGGTCGAAGCCTGGCAAAACAAGGTCCGTTTAAATTCTTGTTGGTTAAATCGAACCCTATGCCTGCGGGTAAGTCCCGGTAGCTGGTGGAAGCCTGGCAAAACCAGGTCCGTTTAAATTGATGTGGGTTAAATCGAACCCTATGTCTGCGGGTAAGTCCTGATAGTTGGTCGAAGCCTGGAAAAACCAGGTCCGTTTAAATTTTTGTTGGTTAAATCGAACCCAATGTTTGCGGGTAAGTCCAGTTAGCTGGTCGAAGCCTGGGAAAACCATGTCCGTTTAAATTTCTGTTGGTTAAATCAAACCCTATGTCTGCGGGTAAGTCCTGGTAGCTGGTCGAAGCCTGGCAAAATCAGGTCCGTTTAAATTTCTGTTGGTTAAATCAAACCCTATGTCTGCGGGTAAGTCCCGGCAGCTGGTCGAAGCCTGGCAAAACCAGGTCCGTTTAAATTTCTGTTGGTTAAATCAAACCCTATGTCTGCGGGTAAGTCCTGGTAGCCGGTCGAAGCCTGGAAAAACCAGGTCCGTTTAAATTTCTATTGGTTAAATCGAACCCTATGTCTGCGGGTAAGTTCCGGTAGCTGGTCGAACCCTGGCAAAACAAGGTCCGTTTAAATTCTTGTTGGTTAAATCGAACCCTATGCCTGCGGGTAAGTCCCGGTAGCTGGTGGAAGCCTGGAAAAACCAGGTCCGTTTAAATTTCTGTTGGTTAAATCGAACCCTATGTCTACGGGTAAGTCCAGGTAGCTGGTCGGAGCATGGCAAAACCAGGTCAGTTTAAATTCCTGTTGGTTAAATCGAACCCTATGTCTGCGGGTAATTCCCGGCAGCTGGTCGAAGCCTGGCAAAACCAGGTCCGTTTAAATTTATGTTGGTTAAATCAAACCCTATGTCTGCGGGTAAGTCCCGGTAGCTGGTCGAAGCCTGGCAAAACCAGGTCCGTTTAAATTTCTATTGGTTAAATCGAACCCTATGACTGCGGGTAAGTCTCGTTAGCTGGTCGAAGCGTGTCGAAACCAGGTCCGTTTAAATTGCTGTGGGTTAAATCGAACCCTATGTCTGCGGGTAAGTCCTGATAGTTGGTCGAAGCCTGGAAAAACCAGGTCCGTTTAAATTTTTGTTGGTTAAATCGAACCCAATGTTTGCGGGTAAGTCCAGTTAGCTGGTCGAAGCCTGGGAAAACCATGTCCGTTTAAATTTCTGTTGGTTAAATCAAACCCTATGTCTGCGGGTAAGTCCCGGTAGCTGGTCGAAGCCTGGCAAAATCAGGTCGGTTTAAATTCCTGTTGGTTAAATCGAACCCTATGTCTGCGGGTAAGTCCCGATAGCTGGTCGAAGCCTGGCAAACCAAGGTTCGTTTAAATTTATGTTGGTTAAATCGAACCCTATGTCTGCAGGTAAGTCCCGGTAGCTGGTCGAAGCCTGGCAAAACCAGGTCCGTTTAAATTCATGTTGGTTAAATCGAACCCTATGTCTACGGGTAAGTTCCGGTAGCTGGTCGAAGCCTGGCAAAACAAGGTCCGTTTAAATTCTTGTTGGTTAAATCGAACCCTATGTCTGCGGGTAAGTCCCAGTAGCTGGTGGAAGCCTAGCAAAGCCAGGTCTGTTTAAATTTCTGTTGGTTAAATCGAACCCTATGTCTGCGGGTAAGTCCTGGTAGTTGGTCGAAGCCTGGAAAAACCAGGTCCGTTTAAATTTTTGTTGGTTAAATCGAACCCTATGTCTGCGTGTAAGTCCCGGTAGGTGGTCGAAGCCTGGCAAAACAAGGTCCGTTTAAATTCTTGTTGGTTAAATTGAACCCTATGTCTGCGGGTAAGTCCCGGTAGCTGGTCGAAGCCTGGCAAAACCAGGTTCGTTTAAATTTGTGTTGGTGAAATCGAACCTTATGTCTATGGGTATGTTCTGGTAGTTGGTCGAAGCCTGGCAAAACCAGGTCCGTTTAAATTTCTGTTGGTTAAATCGAACCCTATGTCTGCGGGTAAGTCCCGATAGCTGGTCGAAGCCTGGCAAAACCAGATCCGTTTAAATTTTTGTTGGTTAAATCGAGCCCAATGTCTGCGAGTATGTCCCGGTAGCTGGTCGAAGCCTGGCAAAACCAGGTCCGTTTAAATTCCTGTTGGTTAAATCGAACTCTATGTCTGCGGGTAAGTCCCAGTAGCTGGTCGAAGCCTAGCAAAACCAGGTCCGTTTAAATTTCTGTTGGTTAAATCGAACCCTATGTCTGCGGGTAAGTCCCGGTAGCTGGTCGAAGCCTGGCAAAACCAGGTCCGTTTAAATTCCTGTTGATTAAATCGATCTCTATGTCTACGTGTAAGTCTTGATAGCTGGTCGAAGCCTGGAAAAACCAGGTCCGTTTAAATTCTGGTTGGTTAAATCGAACCCTATGTCTGCGGGTAAGTCCCGGTAGCTGGTCGAAGCCTAGCAAAACCAGGTCCGTTTAAATTTCTGTTGGTTAAATCGAACCCTATGTCTGCGGGTAAGTCCCGGTAGCTGGTCGAAGCCTGGCAAAACCAGATCCGTTTAAATTTTTGTTGGTTAAATCGAACAATATGTTTGCGGGTAAGTCCAGTTAGCTGGTCGAAGCCTGGGAAAACCATGTCCGTTTAAATTTCTGTTGGTTAAATCAAACCCTATGTCTGCGGGTAAGTCCCGGTAGCTGGTCGAAGCCTGGCAAAATCAGGTCCGTTTAAATTTCTGTTGGTTAAATCAAACCCTATGTCTGCGGGTATGTCCCGGCAACTGGTCGAAGCCTGGCAAAACCAGGTCCGTTTAAATTTCTGTTGGTTAAATCGAACCCTATGTCTGCGGGTAAGTCCCGGTAGCTAGTCGAAGCCTGGCAAAACAAGGTCCGTTTAAATTCCTGTTGATTAAATCGAACCATATGTCTACGTGTAAATCCTGATAGCTGGTCGAAGCCTGGAAAAACCAGGTCCGTTTAAATTCTTGTTGGTTAAATCGAACCCTATGTCTGCGGGTAAGTCCCGGTAGCTGGTCGAAGCCTGGGAAAACCAGGTCCGTTTAAATTTTTGTTGGTTAAATCGAACCCTATGTCTGCGGGTAAGTCCCGGTAGCTGGTCGGAGCCTGGCAAAACCAGGTCAGTTTAAATTCTTGTTGGTTAAATCGAACCCTATGTGTGCGGGTAAGTCCCGGCAGCTGGTCGAAGCCTGGCAAAACCAGGTCCGTTTAAATTTATGTTGGTTAAATCAAACACTATGTCTGCGGGTAAGTCCTGGTAGCTGGTCGAAACCTGGCAAAACCAGGTTCGTTTAAATTTCTATTGGTTAAATCGAACCCTATGTTTGCGGGTAAGTTCCGGTAGCTGGTCGAAGCCTGGCAAAACAAGGTCCGTTTAAATTTATGTTGGTTAAATCAATCCCTATGTCTGCGGGTAAGTCCCGGTAGCTGGTCGAAGCTTGGCAAAACCAGGTCCGTTTAAATTTCTATTGGTTCAATCGAACCCTATGACTGCGGGTAAGTCTCGTTAGCTGGTCGAAGCGTGTCGAAACCAGGTCCGTTTAAATTTCTGTTGGTTAAATCGAGCCCAATGTCTGCGAGTATGTCCCGGTAGCTGGTCGAAGCCTGGCAAAACCAGGTCCGTTTAAATTTCTGTTGGTTAAATCGAGCCCAATGTCTGCGAGTATGTCCCGGTAGCTGGTCGAAGCCTGGCAAAACCAGGTCCGTTTAAATTCCTGTTGGTTAAATCGAACTCTATGTCTGCGGGTAAGTCCCGGTAGCTGGTCGAAGCCTAGCGAAACCAGGTCCGTTTAAATTTCTGTTGGTTAAATCGAACCCTATGTCTGCGGGTAAGTCCCGGTAGCTGGTCGAAGCCTGGCAAAACCAGGTCCGTTTAAATTCCTGTTGATTAAATCGAACCCTATGTCTACGTGTAAGTCCTGATAGCTGGTCGAAACCTAGAAAAACCAGGTCCGTTTAAATTCTTGTTGGTTAAATCGAACCCTATGTCTGCGAGTAAGTCACGGTAGCTGGTCGGAGCCTGGCAAAAACAGGTCAGTTTAAATTCCTATTGGTTAAATCGAACCCAATGTCTGCGGGTAAGTCCCGGCAGCTGGTCAAAGCCTGGAAAAACCAGGTCCGTTTAAATTTATGTTGGTTAAATCAAACCCTATGTCTGTGGGTAAGTCCCGGTAGCTGGTCGAAGCCTGGCAAAACTAGGTCCGTTTAAATTTCTATTGATTAAATCGTACCCTATGTTTGCGGGTAAGTTCCGGTAGCTGGTCGAAGCCTGGCAAAACAAGGTCCGTTTAAATTCTTGTTGGTTAAATCGAACCTTATGCCTGCGGGTAAGTCCCGGTAGCTGGTGGAAGCTTGGCAAAACCAGGTCCGTTTAAATTGTTGTGGGTTATATCGAACCCTATGTCTGCGGGTAAGTCCTGGTAGTTGGTCGAAGCCTGGAAAAACCAGGTCCGTTTAAATTTTTGTTGGTTAAATCGAACAATATGTTTGCGGGTAAGTCCAGTTAGCTGGTCGAAGCCTGGGAAAACCATGTCCGTTTAAATTTCTGTTGGTTAAATCAAACCCTATGTCTGCGGGTAAGTCCCGGTAGCTGGTCGAAGCCTGGCAAAATCAGGTCCGTTTAAATTTCTGTTGGTTAAATCAAACCCTATGTCTGCGGGTAAGTCCCGGCAACTGGTCGAAGCCTGGCAAAACCAGGTCCGTTTAAATTTCTGTTGGTTAAATCAAACCCTATGTCTGCGGGTAAGTCCTGGTAGCCGGTCGAAGCCTGGAAAAACCAGGTCCGTTTAAATTCCTGTTGATTAAATCGAACCCTATGTCTACGTGTAAGTCCTGATAGCTGGTCGAAACCTAGAAAAACCAGGTCCGTTTAAATTCTTGTTGGTTAAATCGAACCCTATGTCTGCGAGTAAGTCACGGTAGCTGGTCGGAGCCTGGCAAAACCAGGTCAGTTTAAATTTCTATTGGTTAAATCGAACCCAATGTCTGCGGGTAAGTCCCGGCAGCTGGTCAAAGCCTGGCAAAACCAGGTCCGTTTAAATTTATGTTGGTTAAATCAAACCCTATGTCTGCGGGTAAGTCCCGGTAGCTGGTCGAAGCCTGGCAAAACCAGGTCCGTTTAAATTTCTATTGATTAAATCGTACCCTATGTTTGCGGGTAAGTTCCGGTAGCTGGTCGAAGCCTGGCAAAACAAGGTCCGTTTAAATTCTTGTTGGTTAAATCGAACCTTATGCCTGCGGGTAAGTCCCGGTAGCTGGTGGAAGCTTGGCAAAACCAGGTCCGTTTAAATTGTTGTGGGTTATATCGAACCCTATGTCTGCGGGTAAGTCCTGGTAGTTGGTCGAAGCCTGGAAAAACCAGGTCCGTTTAAATTTTTGTTGGTTAAATCGAACAATATGTTTGCGGGTAAGTCCAGTTAGCTGGTCGAAGCCTGGGAAAACCATGTCCGTTTAAATTTCTGTTTGTTAAATCAAACCCTATGTCTGCGGGTAAGTCCCGGTAGCTGGTCGAAGCCTGGCAAAATCAGGTCCGTTTAAATTTCTGTTGGTTAAATCAAACCCTATGTCTGCGGGTAAGTCCCGGCAACTGGTCGAAGCCTGGCAAAACCAGGTCCGTTTAAATTTCTGTTGGTTAAATCAAACCCTATGTCTGCGGGTAAGTCCTGGTAGCCGGTCGAAGCCTGGAAAAACCAGGTCCGTTTAAATTCCTGTTGATTAAATCGAACCCTATGTCTACGTGTAAGTCCTGATAGCTGGTCGAAACCTAGAAAAACCAGGTTCGTTTAAATTCTTGTTGGTTAAATCGAACCCTATGTCTGCGAGTAAGTCACGGTAGCTGGTCGGAGCCTGGCAAAACCAGGTCAGTTTAAATTTCTATTGGTTAAATCGAACCCAATGTCTGCGGGTAAGTCCCGGCAGCTGGTCAAAGCCTGGCAAAACCAGGTCCGTTTAAATTTATGTTGGTTAAATCAAACCCTATGTCTGCGGGTAAGTCCCGGTAGCTGGTCGAAGCCTGGCAAAACCAGGTCCGTTTAAATTTCTATTGATTAAATCGTACCCTATGTTTGCGGGTAAGTTCCGGTAGCTGGTCGAAGCCTGGCAAAACAAGGTCCGTTTAAATTCTTGTTGGTTAAATCGAACCTTATGCCTGCGGGTAAGTCCCGGTAGCTGGTGGAAGCTTGGCAAAACCAGGTCCGTTTAAATTGTTGTGGGTTATATCGAACCCTATGTCTGCGGGTAAGTCCTGGTAGTTGGTCGAAGCCTGGAAAAACCAGGTCCGTTTAAATTTTTGTTGGTTAAATCGAACAATATGTTTGCGGGTAAGTCCAGTTAGCTGGTCGAAGCCTGGGAAAACCATGTCCGTTTAAATTTCTGTTGGTTAAATCAAACCCTATGTCTGCGGGTAAGTCCCGGTAGCTGGTCGAAGCCTGGCAAAATCAGGTCCGTTTAAATTTCTGTTGGTTAAATCAAACCCTATGTCTGCGGTTAAGTCCCGGCAACTGGTCGAAGCCTGGCAAAACCAGGTCCGTTTAAATTTCTGTTGGTTAAATCAAACCCTATGTCTGCGGGTAAGTCCTGGTAGCCGGTCGAAGCCTGGAAAAACCAGGTCCGTTTAAATTCCTGTTGATTAAATCGAACCCTATGTCTACGTGTAAGTCCTGATAGCTGGTCGAAACCTAGAAAAACCAGGTCCGTTTAAATTTTTGTTGGTTAAATCGAACCCTATGTCTGCGAGTAAGTCACGGTAGCTGGTCGGAGCCTGGCAAAACCAGGTCAGTTTAAATTTCTATTGGTTAAATCGAACCCAATGTCTGCGGGTAAGTCCCGGCAGCTGGTCAAAGCCTGGCAAAACCAGGTCCGTTTAAATTTATGTTGGTTAAATCAAACCCTATGTCTGCGGGTAAGTCCCAGTAGCTGGTCGAAGCCTGGCAAAACCATGTCCGTTTAAATTTCTATTGATTAAATCGTACCCTATGTTTGCGGGTAAGTTCCGGTAGCTGGTCGAAGCCTGGCAAAACAAGGTCCGTTTAAATTCTTGTTGGTTAAATCGAACCTTATGCCTGCGGGTAAGTCCCGGTAGCTGGTGGAAGCTTGGCAAAACCAGGTCCGTTTAAATTGTTGTGGGTTATATCGAACCCTATGTCTGCGGGTAAGTCCTGGTAGTTGGTCGAAGCCTGGAAAAACCAGGTCCGTTTAAATTTTTGTTGGTTAAATCGAACAATATGTTTGCGGGTAAGTCCAGTTAGCTGGTCGAAGCCTGGGAAAACCATGTCCGTTTAAATTTCTGTTGGTTAAATCAAACCCTATGTCTGCGGGTAAGTCCCGGTAGCTGGTCGAAGCCTGGCAAAACCAGGTCCGTTTAAATTTCTGTTGGTTAAATCAAACCCTATGTCTGCGGGTAAGTCCCGACAACTGGTCGAAGCCTGGCAAAACCAGGTCCGTTTAAATTTCTGTTGGTTAAATCAAACCCTATGTCTGCGGGTAAGTCCTGGTAGCCGGTCGAAGCCTGGAAAAACCAGGTCCGTTTAAATTCCTGTTGATTAAATCGAACCCTATGTCTACGTGTAAGTCCTGATAGCTGGTCGAAACCTAGAAAAACCAGGTCCGTTTAAATTCTTGTTGGTTAAATCGAACCCTATGTCTGCGAGTAAGTCACGGTAGCTGGTCGGAGCCTGGCAAAACCAGGTCAGTTTAAATTTCTATTGGTTAAATCGAACCCAATGTCTGCGGGTAAGTCCCGGCAGCTGGTCAAAGCCTGGCAAAACCAGGTCCGTTTAAATTTATGTTGGTTAAATCAAACCCTATGTCTGCGGGTAAGTCCCGGTAGCTGGTCGAAGCCTGGCAAAACCAGGTCCGTTTAAATTTCTATTGATTAAATCGTACCCTATGTTTGCGGGTAAGTTCCGGTAGCTGGTCGAAGCCTGGCAAAACAAGGTCCGTTTAAATTCTTGTTGGTTAAATCGAACCTTATGCCTGCGGGTAAGTCCCGGTAGCTGGTGGAAGCTTTGCAAAACCAGGTCCGTTTAAATTGTTGTGGGTTATATCGAACCCTATGTCTGCGGGTAAGTCCTGGTAGTTGGTCGAAGCCTGGAAAAACCAGGTCCGTTTAAATTTTTGTTGGTTAAATCGAACAATATGTTTGCGGGTAAGTCCAGTTAGCTGGTCGAAGCCTGGGAAAACCATGTCCGTTTAAATTTCTGTTTGTTAAATCAAACCGTATGTCTGCGGGTAAGTCCCGGTAGCTGGTGAAGCCTGGCAAAATCAGGTCCGTTTAAATTTCTGTTGGTTAAATCAAACCCTATGTCTGCGGTTAAGTCCCGGCAACTGGTCGAAGCCTGGCAAAACCAGGTCCGTTTAAATTTCTGTTGGTTAAATCAAACCCTATGTCTGCGGGTAAGTCCTGGTAGCCGGTCGAAGCCTGGAAAAACCAGGTCCGTTTAAATTCCTGTTGATTAAATCGAACCCTATGTCTACGTGTAAGTCCTGATAGCTGGTCGAAACCTAGAAAAACCAGGTCCGTTTAAATTTTTGTTGGTTAAATCGAACCCTATGTCTGCGAGTAAGTCACGGTAGCTGGTCGGAGCCTGGCAAAACCAGGTCAGTTTAAATTTCTATTGGTTAAATCGAACCCAATGTCTGCGGGTAAGTCCCGGCAGCTGGTCAAAGCCTGGCAAAACCAGGTCCGTTTAAATTTATGTTGGTTAAATCAAACCCTATGTCTGCGGGTAAGTCCCGGTAGCTGGTCGAAGCCTGGCAAAACCATGTCCGTTTAAATTTCTATTGATTAAATCGTACCCTATGTTTGCGGGTAAGTTCCGGTAGCTGGTCGAAGCCTGGCAAAACAAGGTCCGTTTAAATTCTTGTTGGTTAAATCGAACCTTATGCCTGCGGGTAAGTCCCGGTAGCTGGTGGAAGCTTGGCAAAACCAGGTCCGTTTAAATTGTTGTGGGTTATATCGAACCCTATGTCTGCGGGTAAGTCCTGGTAGTTGGTCGAAGCCTGGAAAAACCAGGTCCGTTTAAATTTTTGTTGGTTAAATCGAACAATATGTTTGCGGGTAAGTCCAGTTAGCTGGTCGAAGCCTGGGAAAACCATGTCCGTTTAAATTTCTGTTGGTTAAATCAAACCCTATGTCTGCGGGTAAGTCCCGGTAGCTGTTCGAAGCCTGGCAAAATCAGGTCCGTTTAAATTTCTGTTGGTTAAATCAAACCATATGTCTGCGGGTAAGTCCCGGCAACTGGTCGAAGCCTGGCAAAACCAGGTCCGTTTAAATTTCTGTTGGTTAAATCAAACCCTATGTCTGCGGGTAAGTCCTGGTAGCCGGTCGAAGCCTGGAAAAACCAGGTCCGTTTAAATTTATATTGGTAAAATCGAACCCTATGTCTGCGGGTAAGTCCCGGTAGCTGGTCGAAGCCTGGGAAAACCAGGTCCGTTTAAACTTTTGTTGGTTAAATCGAACCCTATGTCTGCGGTTAAGTCCCGGTTGGTCGAAGCCTGGCAAAACCAGGTCCGTTTAAATTCCTGTTGATTAAATCGAACCCTATGTCTACGTGTAAGTCCTGATAGCTGGTCGAAACCTAGAAAAACCAGGTCCGTTTAAATTCTTGTTGGTTAAATCGAACCCTATGTCTGCGAGTAAGTCACGGTAGCTGGTCGGAGCCTGGCAAAACCAGGTCAGTTTAAATTCCTATTGGTTAAATCGAACCCAATGTCTGCGGGTAAGTCCAGGCAGCTGGTCAAAGCCTGGCAAAACCAGGTCCGTTTAAATTTATGTTGGTTAAATCAAACCCTATGTCTGCGGGTAAGTCCCGGTAGCTGGTCGAAGCCTGGCAAAACCAGGTCCGTTTAAATTTCTATTGATTAAATCGTACCCTATGTTTGCGGGTAAGTTCCGGTAGCTGGTCGAAGCCTGGCAAAACAAGGTCCGTTTAAATTCTTGTTGGTTAAATCGAACCCTATGCCTGCGGGTAAGTCCCGGTAGTTGGTGGAAGCTTGGCAAAACCAGGTCCGTTTAAATTGTTGTGGGTTATATCGAACCCTATGTCTGCGGGTAAGTCCTGGTAGTTGGTCGAAGCCTGGAAAAACCAGGTCCGTTTAAATTTTTGTTGGTTAAATCGAACAATATGTTTGCGGGTAAGTCCAGTTAGCTGGTCGAAGCCTGGGAAAACCATGTCCGTTTAAATTTCTGTTGGTTAAATCAAACCCTATGTCTGCGGGTAAGTCCCGGTAGCTGGTCGAAGCCTGGCAAAATCAGGTCCGTTTAAATTTCTGTTGGTTAAATCAAACCCTATGTCTGCGGGTAAGTCCCGGCAACTGGTCGAAGCCTGGCAAAACCAGGTCCGTTTAAATTTCTGTTGGTTAAATCAAACCCTATGTCTGCGGGTAAGTCCTGGTAGCCGGTCGAAGCCTGGAAAAACCAGGTCCGTTTAAATTTCTATTGGTTAAATCGAACCCTATGTCTGCGGGTAAGTTCCGGTAGCTGGTCGAAGCCTGGCAAAACAAGGTCCGTTTAAATTCTTGTTGGTTAAATCGAACCCTATGCCTGCGGGTAAGTCCCGGTAGCTGGTGGAAGCCTGGAAAAACCAGGTCCGTTTAAATTTCTGTTGGTTAAATCGAACCCTATGTCTACGGGTAAGTCCCGGTAGCTGGTTGGAGCCTGGCAAAACCAGGTCAGTTTAAATTCCTGTTGGTTAAATCGAACCCTATGTCTGCGGGTAATTCCCGGCAGCTGGTCGAAGCCTGGCAAAACCAGGTCCGTTTAAATTTATGTTGGTTAAATCGAACCCAATGTCTGCGGGTAAGTCCAGGCAGCTGGTCAAAGCCTGGCAAAACCAGGTCCGTTTAAATTTATGTTGGTTAAATCAAACCCTATGTCTGCGGGTAAGTCCCGGTAGCTGGTCGAAGCCTGGCAAAACCAGGTCCGTTTAAATTTCTATTGATTAAATCGTACCCTATGTTTGCGGGTAAGTTCCGGTAGCTGGTCGAAGCCTGGCAAAACAAGGTCCGTTTAAATTCTTGTTGGTTAAATCGAACCCTATGCCTGCGGGTAAGTCCCGGTAGCTGGTGGAAGCTTGGAAAAACCAGGTCCGTTTAAATTGTTGTGGGTTATATCGAACCCTATGTCTGCGGGTAAGTCCTGGTAGTTGGTCGAAGCCTGGAAAAACCAGGTCCGTTTAAATTCTTGTTGGTTAAATCGAACCCTATGTCTGCGAGTAAGTCACGGTAGCTGGTCGGAGCCTGGCAAAACCAGGTCAGTTTAAATTCCTATTGGTTAAATCGAACCCAATGTCTGCGGGTAAGTCCAGGCAGCTGGTCAAAGCCTGGCAAAACCAGGTCCGTTTAAATTTATGTTGGTTAAATCAAACCCTATGTCTGCGGGTAAGTCCTGGTAGCTGGTCGAAGCCTGGCAAAACCAGGTCCGTTTAAATTTCTATTGATTAAATCGTACCCTATGTTTGCGGGTAAGTTCCGGTAGCTGGTCGAAGCCTGGCAAAACAAGGTCCGTTTAAATTCTTGTTGGTTAAATCGAACCCTATGCCTGCGGGTAAGTCCCGGTAGCTGGTGGAAGCTTGGCAAAACCAGGTCCGTTTAAATTGTTGTGGGTTATATCGAACCCTATGTCTGCGGGTAAGTCCTGGTAGTTGGTCGAAGCCTGGAAAAACCAGGTCCGTTTAAATTTTTGTTGGTTAAATCGAACAATATGTTTGCGGGTAAGTCCAGTTAGCTGGTCGAAGCCTGGGAAAACCATGTCCGTTTAAATTTCTGTTGGTTAAATCAAACCCTATGTCTGCGGGTAAGTCCCGGTAGCTGGTCGAAGCCTGGCAAAATCAGGTCCGTTTAAATTTCTGTTGGTTAAATCAAACCCTATGTCTGCGGGTAAGTCCCGGCAACTGGTCGAAGCCTGGCAAAACCAGGTCCGTTTAAATTTCTGTTGGTTAAATCAAACCCTATGTCTGCGGGTAAGTCCTGGTAGCCGGTCGAAGCCTGGAAAAACCAGGTCCGTTTAAATTTCTATTGGTTAAATCAAACCCTATGTCGGCGCCAAAAACTTGTTGCGTGCTCAATGTGTTAAAGATAAATAAGCAAGAAGGTAAAGAGAGCACTCAGAACATGCAAGCATACATGGTCTTACAGCAAGTAGTAAGTATATTTCATTCGTTTTTTCCACAGAGACTCATTTTTAGTTATTCGCGAAGTGTATTTGTTAAGAAAGATGGGGTGGATTTGTTGGGGTAAAATTGGTTTTTAATTATCTAATTTTTGCTGAATGTGTAAAGGAATATAACATAAACAAATGCAAGTTGGAATTAGACTCAAAAGACAAGAGATGGAATTAATAAACGAAGAAGAAAACAGCTAAACAGAATGAAAATTTAGCAGAATTGCGGAGACCGCAATGTTATCGCAATTAACTGACAGCGAGAATGTGTAAATGGGTGAATTAAGGGCTACTAATGACTATCCTATAGGCCTTTTCATACGATTCTCAAGCACTGGATCTACTCTCTATGCATCAAACTCACTCTATCTCATGTATCGTCCGATTCCATGCATTAGACTCTTAAGTTTACTCGACTCAAAGTAAGGTCTTAATCATCTTGTTAAAGCAGAAGTGTTTAGTTTGTACTAGGGAAACGCCTATTCCTAGGCCGTTTCCTGTTTACCATGAAAGGCTAGCATGATTATACGACTCTGAACTCTTACTCCTTCCAGAGGTTAGGAGTTCTTTGGACAAAATGGATGGCCAATCGAAATTGCCCGTGGGATGAAGCTTACATACAATCAATGTTTCGAAGGCGATCCTACATGCTTGGTTTACGTTTTTTAGCCTATAGTTCTGTCATTAGCATGCCCCTAAGTGACTTAGCTACTCATGGATATATAGAGAACAGAAATGTAAGATGAAACAGACATGCTTAGAAGGGAAATAAACTTAAAACAGCAAGACAAAACCGTAGCAGCAGAAGAAGGAAACCGTGAAATGAAACTTGCACTATGATTACTTTGAATGTTGAACGAACAAAGAGAAACTTAAAGGCAGTAATTCAAAGACAGACAACAACGAAATGCAGTAACTAAAAGACTAAACTAGGAACAACAATGATCAAAACTGGAAATTAGAAGAAGAACGACAGAAAACAGTAAAATGGCGCTTGAAAGCTTCGTTGCAGTCGCCTCGAATGAAGGGGATGAAAGGTCAGCCTTGCTTGGATGAATCCAATCGAGAGAGAAGAAGAATCTCCTCTCCTTCCTATCAGATTATCGATTCCAACAGCTGAGACTCTCACTCCAACAGACGGCAAAGGAAAACGGGGAGAAAAAGTGGACTGTGAGAAGGCTTCTACGCTTTCGGATGATGATCAAACCTCCGACTTTGGCCCCCTTTTATAGTAGTTTGCAGGTGCGTTTGGGCCAAGGAGAACCATCAATCTTCAACGTCATATATCAGAATGGATGGAGGAGAAAGAACGAATCCCTGAAATTACGGAAATTAACAGAAAAGGATCAGTCAACTTACGATTTTCACTTGAATAATTGCGGCTTCAGCAATGTTTTCGCAATGCTGTCGCAATGCAGTTTTTTTCATTCTTTTCCTTCGGTTTTCAACCCTTTTCTTTCCTATTGTGCATAAGTCCTAATTTAGCTACCTTCTTCTCATTCTCATATTTAAGCATAGGTTTAGGCTAAATGCTATCAAAAACACCTAAAAGTGTACATCTTCTTAAGCTAAATGGGTCCTAAATAAGTCACTTTCAGAGACTTAACACACCCCCAAACTTAAGGTTTTGCTTGTCCTCAAGCACACTAAGGACTTACCTAGGCTGTTGTTTCTTCTTCTTTAACCACTTACTAACTTCCTTATATTCTTGTCTATAGCAATGCTGTCCTGTGACACACTCCTTCCTTTAAAACTACCTTCTTATCTAGCTTCTTCTGACTTTGCTTGCCTAACATTCCTTCTGTTTTCATTGACTCCCTACAACTGATCTATTTGCTTTTGTCATATCATGCCACTATCCCTAAGGTTTCAAATTCTGCATAGCTTTACCTCAGACTCAGTACATGCTTCTAGCTTTATTTTTAATGTGTCTAGGATTCCTTAGAGTCATGCCAGTCTTAGTATTAACGGTGACAGTAGTACTTTTAGAGAACAACCTAAACCCTGGCATCACTACATTGGATAAACACTCATCTCCCTAAACAACCTACAAGTTACAACTTTGTCCTTAGCTAATTGAGGATCAGAGTTCTTTTTAAATAGGACATCTAAGCCACAAAGTTGTAACTCCTAGGTATACATTCTTCTTCCCTATTCCTTTCCCTTTTCTTACTTAGGTGGAGCCTCTCCTTTGGTTGCCTTTTGATGCAACGCCACTTGTGGGTTACACACTTGGCACTGATTACTCAGCAACCTAAGAGAAACTCCCCCCCTTTATTCTTTTTCCATTTTTTTTTCAGTTCATCATTTTTTTTTGTAAAGGAGAAGAAGAATGCTTATGTTTCTAAGGGAGAGAGGAATGTTCCTAGGCCTAGGGTGGCCTCCCCCAAACTTCAACTACTCATTGTCCCCAATGAGTGTCGGAGGTGGCACACCCCCAAACTTGTCCTAGAAGCATCTAGTCTAAGGTAAAACAAAGAGAAACTAAAGCCCTAGGCATAGACAAAACATTCGAATAGCAAATATCATAGCAGCAGAAAACTAAAAAAAACAGGCAGATAAGGACTGACAGCTATGCATACTGAGCTATTTAGAGGTTAATTTAAACTATCAAAGGGTGTCCTATGACACTCATCCAGCATGCATTTAGATAAGCTATATAAGGTAGTCATGAAAGCAGCAAAAGAAAGATTTTAAACAGATTACAGCCTAGCTAAACAGACAGTCCAAAACATGCTTTTAGTAATATAAATTGCGGGTACCGCAATTATTTCGCAATTAAGTCTGGGCATATATATCATTCACTAAGGCCCCTAAGCATGCTTTTTCCAGTCATTCAAGCTCTCTAAAAATAAAGCTAAACTATCCTACCTCGTCATCTAGCATCAGACTATACTAAACATCATTAAAGACATAAAACTAAACATCTAAAACAGATCAAAATTGGACTAAAAACAGCAAAGTTCACATGATTAACAGAAAGCAGAAAATTGTTTTTTTTTTTTTTTCTAAGGGAACAGCAATACTCCCTTCAGTGCACTTCAAACCAGCACTTAAACTTCTTCATCCTCATCTGGTTGCCGTGGTCGTGGGGGCACCCATGGAGTCAGGAGATTTGTGGGGAAGTCAGGGAAGATGCACCCCAGTTGGTCTGCAACTTCCTTGTCCCTCGCCTGCGCATAAGTGGCCCATTGAGCCATTCTCCTCTGCATATCCATCAGGCAGGCCATGGATAGGGACTGTTCAGCAGCCAGCCTATCCAATTCAAACTCCATATTCCCCTTCCTTCTCAGCCTCAGGTTAGCAGGCAGCTCCAAGTGGCCCGTGTAGGCCATCTGCTGCTCCAGGCGCTCGGTGGGGACTCCTGCAAGCAAACATAGTTTGGTTATGGTATTAGGGAAAAACAGTGGTCCCTTACCTTTCTTGGCGCATTCAGCAATGGCCGCAGTGATGACTTCTCCCACATTGATCGTGAGACCTCTCATTATCGCATACACCAGCAGCGATCGGCTCTGGTTGATTGTAGTCTCGTGAGTCACAGGGGACAATCTCCTTCGCACGAACGAAAACCAAACAGCTGCCTTAGCCGTGAGGTTGGCACTCATGAGAGTGTGCCTCCCATTGCGTGACACGGTCCAGGAAGCTTCAGGCTGGCCAATGGTGCGAATGGCCTCTACCAGTACTGCCTCAGTAGGCTCATCAACGATCCGTGCATAATCTGTATGTGTTTGGCCTTTGAGACCATAGGCTTCGTTGATGGCCTTGGCTGAGAAATCCACCTCTACCCCTCTGACCACAGACAGGCCATCCTCAGGGCTGAGCACATTGGCGTAGAAATCATACACCATGCTCGTGTAGGCTGGATTGGGCGGTCTGCAGAATTCCTCCCAGCCATGGTTGATCACTCCTGCGCGCAAGAACTGCGGCAGGTCAGCAGGTCGGTCGAGGAAGCCTTTCTCGTGCAGCAACTCCCTCTTCCTTAACTCAACGCCCCTGGATTCAGCGTCAGATGAAACATACCTCACTGACTGAGGTTCGTCTTCAGGGTAGAGTTTGGCCTTCCCCTTATCTGCTGGCTTGGCTGACTCGGCAGCCTAAACCTTGAGTCGTTTGAGCGAAGGCTCAGTGCTCTCTTTGTCTGCTGAAGGCACCCTCTTGGCCTTCTTCTTCTTCAGTCTCTTGGATCGCTTGGCCTTGACAATCTTGGCCTTCTTCTTCTTCTTGAGCTTAGCCTTGATATTGATCTGCTGGAGGCATGCCCCCAACGTCTCTTCCATGGAATCATCCTGCTGTGCAGGACTCTCGGCACTAGCTTCCCTCACAGGTGAGACAACCTCTTCTTCCCCACCGTCCCCACTGCCCTGTGTTGATTCTTGATAATCCCCATATGGGAATTCGGGATCAGGCTGTGGTGAAGTGTGTGACGGCGTGGTATTGAGCCCTGCTGATGGTGTCTGCGCAGAACTCAGTGGCGAAGATGGCAGATCAGGACTCTGCGCTGGCGGTGAATCTGGGCTCTGCACTGGTTCAGATGGTGAAGGGCTGTGCGCAGGTGAAGCAGATGGCGTCGAACCCTCTTTGGCTGACTCGTGGGACGCACGATCAGTTTCTTGACTCTCCACAGAGGGAGTCTTTGCTCTGCTTGGTTCGGCGGCCATCTCGACACTCCACCGGCGCTTCTTGGGCGTACCTGCTGGTTCAGAAGGGCCAGCAGGGATCTCAGTGACGACCCTCCACTTCTTCCTACGAACCGGAAGCTTGGAAAGAGGGCCGGTGCGAACAGCACCATCATCTGCAAGGGTAAGCAGTGCTTCCCTCGCAGCTGCTTCAGCTGCGTCATCAGCCTTCTTCTTGGCTGCGGATCTTTCAGCCCGTGTGGACACCATTGTCGAATCTTGGAGATCTTGAGAGAAGAAACAAAGATGAAGAGAATCACAGAGTTCTTGGAGATCAGAGAATGGGAGAATCGTATCGATCGAGCGCCTTCTAACGGCTATAAAGGAAACGGAAAAAATCCCAACGGCTCTTTTTTGCGGATCCAGCAATTCCAGCGCAATTCTAGGGATATTTTTTCATCAAAATCTCAAACTTTGCTCGTCCGTATCTTTTATTTGGCTCAACCGTTTCTTGATTTTTAAAGCTGGATTTACTCCCCTTGATCCCCTCTTTCGATTCCCTACAAAAACAAATAACACAAACATTAAATACGTAATTAAAATCACACCACAAAACACACAAACGATAACCGGAAAAAAGTGAAAAAATAAACTAAGGCATGAGCCTTATGTTGACGAGCACAGCAATCACTCGTCCTCTCTCGTTCTCATTGTCACGCTTCAGTCAAGAGGAAGGCCGAGAGAGTCTTCACATCTCCTTCCTCATAGTAATGCTTCAACCTCGCCCCATTAACCATAAATGGTTGGCCTTGCTGCAAG
Source organism: Herpetospermum pedunculosum (assembly GCA_028017165.1). Classification (NCBI taxonomy): domain Eukaryota; kingdom Viridiplantae; phylum Streptophyta; class Magnoliopsida; order Cucurbitales; family Cucurbitaceae; genus Herpetospermum; species Herpetospermum pedunculosum. Next base: position 7,194,043 of record CM051525.1, on the reverse strand, counting down.
TTTTTTATCTCTATGGCACCATGAACAAACACATTAGTAATGACAAATGGACCCGACCATCTAGACTTAAGTTTCCTTGGAAATAGTTTCAACCGTGAGTTAAACAACAAAACAAGTTGACCCTTCTTAAAGTCCTTAACTCTAAGTCTACTATCATGCCAAATCTTGGTTTTTTCTTTATACATTTTAGCATTTTCATAGGCCATATGTCTAAGCTCATCAAGCTCATGTAATTGTAAAGACCTTAGTGTGCCTGCATCTTTTACACAAAAATTCAATTCCTTCATGGCCCAAAATGCTTTGTTTTCTAACTCAAGTGGTAAGTGACAAGTCTTGCCATAAACCAGCCTATAAGGAGACATTCCTAGAGGTGTCTTATATGCTGTCCTATAAGCCCAAAGTGCATCCTCAAGCTTGAAGGACCAGTCTTTCCTATTAGGTTTGACTACTTTTTCTAGGATGTTCTTAATTTCCCTATTTGAGATTTCAGCTTGACCATTTGAGTGTGGGTGATAGGGAGTGGCTACTCTATGTCTAATGTTATATTTAGCCAACACTCTCTCCATAGCCTTGTTAATGAAATGTGACCCCTCATCACTAATGATGGCACGAGGTGTCCCAAACCTATTAAAAATGTGCCTATGCAAGAAATTGGTGACTATTTTAGCATCATTATTAGGACATGCTTTGGCTTCTACCCACTTGGACACATAGTCCACTGCCACTAATATGTAGAGGTTACCTGATGATGGAGGGAATGGTCCCATGAAATCAATGCCCCATACATCAAAGAGCTCCAACTCTAAAATGTAGGTGAGGGGCATCTCATCCTTTCGACTGAGGTTACCTGTTCTTTGGCATTCATCACAGCTGTGGGCATAATTATGGGCATCCTTGAAGATTGTTGGCCAATAATAGCCACTCTGAAATACCTTTGCAGCTGTTCTTTGGCCACCAAAGTGTCCACCATAAGGAGATGCGTGACAGTGCTGCAGCACAGACTTCGCTTCAGCAGCTGAAACACACTTCCTCAGCAAGCCATCAGCACAGGTTCTGTAAAGTGTGGGGTCATCCCAGATGAATTTCCTTGCTTCATGAAGGAACCTCTTCTTCTCTTGTCCTCCCTTGAACACTGGTAATACCTGTGATGCACGGAAGTTAGCGATGTCAGCAAACCAAGGTTCCTCATCGTTATCACGATGAGTCAAAACAAAGATATGTTCATCAATAAAAGCATCAGAAATTGCGGGATCCGCAATTTTTTCGCAATTGTGCTGCAATCGAGAAAGGTGATCTGCAACCACATTTTCACATCCCTTCTTGTCTCGAATGTCCAAATCAAACTCCTGCAGCAATAACACCCACCTAATCAACCTAGGCTTAGCATCAGCCTTCCTCATAAGATATTTCAAGGCAGAATGGTCAGTGTATACAATTGTCCTAGTGCCTACAATATAGTTCCTGAATTTCTCACAGGCAAACACTACAGCAAGCATCTCTTTCTCAGTAGTTGTATAATTACATTGAGCCTCATTCAAGGTCTTACTAGCATAATATACAGGATGTGTTAGCTTGTCAATTTTCTGTCCTAACATGACCCCTACAGCATAGTCACTAGCATCACATAACATCTCGAATGGGAGATCCCAATCTGGCCGTACTATCACAGGTGCTGTAACTAGTGCTTTCTTAAGGGTGGTCCAAGCTACTAAACAGTCCTTAGAGAAGATGAATGGCCTATTTAGCTCTAGAAGCTCACATAGAGGCTTGGCTATCTTAGAAAAGTCCTTGATGAACCTTCTGTAGAAGCCAGCATGCCCTAAGAAACTCCTAATGGCCTTGACATTCTGAGGCTCTACCAACTTCTCTATGATCTCTATTTTGGCCCTATCGACCTCCACTCCAGCTCTTGACACTCTATGACCTAAGACAATCCCTTCATCTACCATGAAGTGACACTTTTCCCAATTAAGGACTAAGTTAGTCTCTTCACATCTAGCTAAGACTTGTCTTAAATTATCTAGACAGTTGGCGAATGAATCCCCAAAGACTGAGAAGTCATCCATGAATATTTCTATCATGGACTCATCCAACTCAGAGAAGATTGCCATCATGCACCTTTGGAAAGTTGCCGGTGCATTGCATAAGCCAAAAGGCATTCTGCGAAAGGCAAAAGTTCCAAAAGGGCAAGTGAAGGTAGTCTTCTCTTGGTCCTTAGGATCTATAGTAATCTGATTATAGCCAGAATAACCAACTAAGAAACAATAGTAGGCTCTACCAGCTATTCTGTCTAACATCTGGTCAATGAATGGTAGAGGGAAGTGGTCTTTTTTAGTTTCCTTATTTAATTTCCTGTAATCCATGCACACTCTCCATCCTGTGACAGTCCTAGTTGGAATCAATTCGTTGTTCTCATTGACTACCACAGTCATCCCACCCTTTTTAGGTACACACTGTATAGGGCTCACCCACTGGCTACTAGCTATGGGAAAGATCACACCAGCATCTAACCATTTTATTATTTCTTTCTTAACTACCTCTTTCATAGAGGGATTCAGCCTACGTTGATGATCTACTCTAGGTGTGTGCTCTTCCTCTAGTATAATCTTATGCATACAATAAGAAGGGCTAATGCCTCTAATATCAGCAATAGTCCATGCAATAGCCTTCCTATGTTGCTTAAGCAATAAAATTAATTCAACCTCATGCTTCTCACTCAATTTAGAAGAAATGATAACAGACAGAGTTTCATTACTTCCTAGATATGCATACTTGAGGTGAGTGGGTAGTGGTTTCAGTTCTAAAATAGGTGGATGCTCAATGGATGGCTTTAAAGGATTCACAGGTCTATCAGTCAAATCTATATTCATACATACATGTTGTGGTTTATCTACAGGCATATCCATTATGTCAGATACATTCAAGTCAGCTACATCTAATCCTACATATTCATTAGCATGCTTGGTTAATAATACATGCTCCAAATGTTCTTCCATTAAAGAATCAACTACGTCCATACTAGCACAGGATTCAAGGTCAGAGGGATACCTTAAAGCTTTATATACACTGAACTTTACCTCTTCATCATGAACCCTCATAGTAAGCTCACCTTTTTGGACGTCTATAAGTGCCCTACCTGTGGCTAGAAATGGTCTGCCTAGCAGGATGGGGACCTCCTTGTCTGCTTCATAATCCAGGATAATGAAATCTGCAAGGAAAATAAATTTGTCAACCTTTACTAAAATATCCTCAATTTTACCTTCCGGATATGCAATGGATCTGTCTGCTAGTTGTAAAGTGACAGTGGTTGGACGTGCTTCTCCTATTCCCAACTGGCGGAATAGTGAGAGGGGCATGAGGTTTATGCTGGCGCCCAGGTCACAAAGCGCTCTGCCCACGTGCTTGCCTCCAAGTTCTACAGGTAGGGTGAAGGAACCAGGATCCTTCTCCTTCTTGGGCAGCTTGTTTTGGAGTATGGCACTGCACTCTTCAGTGAGGTTTACTGTTTCAAACTCACCAATTATTTTTTTGTTAGTAATAATGTCCTTCAAAAACTTTACATATGAAGGCATAGACTGTAAAACTTCAACAAAAGGAATGTTGACATGCACTTGCTTAAGAATTTCTAAGAATTTATTAAAATGAACTTCCTGTTCCTGCTTCTTCTTAAGCCTTCGAGGATATGGAGGTGGTGGCACATATGCAGGCACGTCAGGACGCCTTAGGATAGGTGGAGGCCTTGGAATTTCTTCTATCTCCTCAATGATTGGCTCCAGCCTGGCTCCTGATGTGCTAGTTGGTGGTGGTCCTTGGCTTGGCAGAGACTCCAGTGGAGCACTAGACTCAGTGTTCTCTACTCTCTTGGGTGTGTCCTTTGTGTTGCTCACCAAGGGTCTACCACTTCTAAGTTCAATTGCTTGAACTTGCTCTTTACCATCTCTCCTTGGCACCTCGGTGTCAGCAGGGAGTCTACCTTGGGGCCTACTCTTGAGTTCATTGGCTAATTGGCCTATTTGATTCTCTAGGCTCCTAAGAGTAGCTTGTTGGCTTTGAAGAGTAGCATCATTCTTAGCTATGTATTCCTTGAGTAAGGTTTCTACAGAAGATCCTACAGGTTGGCTGTATGGTTTTTGGTACATTGACTGGTTATGTTGGGGAGTGAAACCAGGTGTTCCACTCGGCCTTGGTTGGTTAGAATTTTGGTTAGCGTTTTGTTGGCCACCCCATGACAGGTTAGGGTGGTTTCTCCAACCAGGGTTATAGGTGTTGGAGTAGGGGTTGTTCCTAGGCTGCTGCTGACTTCCAATGTAGCAGACTGAGGCTGGATTCCCAGGGCAGTATTCATACAGGTGCCCTTCCCCACAGAATCCACATATAAGTGCCTCACCTTGACTTGGTTGGGTGCCCATTGACATGGCAGTAGCGGTGTTGGCACTTGTTTGGAGATTGGCTTGAGCCATTTGCTTAACTAGGTTGGTCAGGGCATTTATTTGGGTGCTCATTGCACTTAGAGCATCCTTGTCTTGAGCTCTGGTTGGCTCAACAGGATCATCTGACCACCTACAGTGAGATGCTGAGATCTTCTCCAAGATCTCATAGGCCTCGTTGTAACTCTTGGACAACATGGAACCACCAGCAGATGAATTTAAGACTTGCCTAGTGCTGGGGTTGCATCCTTTGAAAAAGACCGCTATTTGGATACACCATGGGATGCCATGATGTGGACATTTAAGAAGAAGATCTTTGAATCTAGTCCAAGCTTCGTGGAGAGACTCATTATCAGCTTGTTTAAACTTAACTATGTCATCACGAAAGGTAGAATTCCTATCAGGTGGGAAGTATTTGACTAGGAATTTTTCTGCTAAATCTGTCCAATTGCGGACAGATCCAGAGGGTAATGAGTTCAACCATGTTTTGGCTTTGTCCCTCAAAGAATAAGGGAACAAGTATAGCCTTAAAGCTTCTTGGGACACTCCAGGGATGATAAAGGTATCACTGACTCCTAAGAAGTTCCTAAGATGGTTGTGGGGGACCTCATTTTCTATTCCAAAGAATTGTCCCACAGTGGACAACATTTGGAACATCACTGGCTTTAACTCGAATGAGTTGGCAGTGATTTCAGGACGGATTATGCTGGGGTTCAGCTCCCCAGGCATAGGTACTAGGTATGAAAGAATGGCACTATTCTTGTCATTCGCTATTTCGATGGGGTTGCGAATGACAGGTACCGGATTTGGAACTATATCGTCCATTTCTTCGATTTCAGATATGATTTGAGGTATAGGAGGTTGTTTAAAGAGTCGTTTCTTTGCTTTGTTTCTAGCTCTAAGTAGTCTCTCAGGCTCAGGATTGAACTCTAGATCACTACTTGAACGCTCACTCATAAACTAACCCAATAGTACCTGCAAGAGAAATGGAAAGTAGATTAGTTTCAATAGATAATAAGCTTGGTTTTCAAACTTAACAAACTTCGTTTTCACTTAAAATAAGTCCCCGGCAGCGGCGCCAAAAACTTGTTGCGTGCTCAATGTGTTAAAGATAAATAAGCAAGAAGGTAAAGAGAGCACTCAGAACATGCAAGCATACATGGTCTTACAGCAAGTAGTAAGTATATTTCATTCGTTTTTTCCACAGAGACTCATTTTTAGTTATTCGCGAAGTGTATTTGTTAAGAAAGATGGGGTGGATTTGTTGGGGTAAAATTGGTTTTTAATTATCTAATTTTTGCTGAATGTGTAAAGGAATATAACATAAACAAATGCAAGTTGAAATTAGACTCAAAAGACAAGAGATGGAATTAATAAACGAAGAAGAAAACAGCTAAACAGAATGAAAATTTAGCAGAATTGCGGAGACCGCAATGTTATCGCAATTAACTGACAGCGAGAATGTGTAAATGGGTGAATTAAGGGCTACTAATGACTATCCTATAGGCCTTTTCATACGATTCTCAAGCACTGGATCTACTCTCTATGCATCAAACTCACTCTATCTCATGTATCGTCCGATTCCATGCATTAGACTCTTAAGTTTACTCGACTCAAAGTAAGGTCTTAATCATCTTGTTAAAGCAGAAGTGTTTAGTTTGTACTAGGGAAACGCCTATTCCTAGGCCGTTTCCTGTTTACCATGAAAGGCTAGCATGATTATACGACTCTGAACTCTTACTCGTTTCAGAGGTTAGGAGTTCTTTGGACAAAATGGATGGCCAATCGAAATTGCCCGTGGGATGAAGCTTACATACAATCAATGTTTCGAAGGCGATCCTACATGCTTGGTTTACGTTTTTTAGCCTATAGTTCTGTCATTAGCATGCCCCTAAGTGACTTAGCTACTCATGGATATATAGAGAACAGAAATGTAAGATGAAACAGACATGCTTAGAAGGGAAATAAACTTAAAACAGCAAGACAAAACCGTAGCAGCAGAAGAAGGAAACCGTGAAATGAAACTTGCACTCTGATTACTTTGAATGTTGAACGAACAAAGAGAAACTTAAAGGCAGTAATTCAAAGACAGACAACAACGAAATGCAGTAACTAAAACACTAAACTAGGAACAACAATGATCAAAACTGGAAATTAGAAGAAGAACGACAGAAAACAGTAAAATGGCGCTTGAAAGCTTCGTTGCAGTCGCCTCGAATGAAGGGGATGAAAGGTCAGCCTTGCTTGGATGAATCCAATCGAGAGAGAAGAAGAATCTCCTCTCCTTCCTATCAGATTATCGATTCCAACAGCTGAGACTCTCACTCCAACAGACGGCAAAGGAAAACGGGGAGAAAAAGTGGACTGTGAGAAGGCTTCTACGCTTTCGGATGATGATCAAACCTCCGACTTTGGCCCCCTTTTATAGTAGTTTGCAGGTGCGTTTGGGCCAAGGAGAACCATCAATCTTCAACGTCATATATCAGAATGGATGGAGGAGAAAGAACGAATCCCTGAAATTACGGAAATTAACAGAAAAGGATCAGTCAACTTACGGTTTTCACTTGAATAATTGCGGCTTCAGCAATGTTTTCGCAATGCTGTCGCAATGCAGTTTTTTTCATTCTTTTCCTTCGGTTTTCAACCCTTTTCTTTCCTATTGTGCATAAGTCCTAATTTAGCTACCTTCTTCTCATTCTCATATTTAAGCATAGGTTTAGGCTAAATGCTATCAAAAACACCTAAAAGTGTACATCTTCTTAAGCTAAATGGGTCCTAAATAAGTCACTTTCAGAGACTTAACACTAGCACCCTACAACATCCCGTTTAAAAACAGTAGCCAAAACATTTTATCCTAATTATCTAGCTAATTTCAAATGGTCCTAAAAAATATAAATAAAATAAACAATTAAAATTAAAACAATGTCTCAATTAATCATATCCTAACTTTAAAGAAAGTAGGAATTTGATTTTGTGAGCAAGATTGTTAATTTCGCCATTAGTCGCTTTGATCCCGATACCGAGATCATACGACAAACAAGAACTTTAAAATAATTTAATAAAATCGTTTTGTTTCAAATTCAATTTAAAATCTGATTAAAACTCAAATTAAAATTAAAACATTTTTGCTTTGAAAATAAACAATTTCAAAATTTAATTTAAACTTGATTTGAAATAAAAATCTTTTGTTTTGAAATCAAAATAAATCGAAATTCAATTTTGAAAACTTAATTTTAAAATCAAAGGAAAACCTTTTTTTTTTTAAAAAAAGGCGTTCTTGTAATTAGCGCATAATGGCTGTAATAAAAAATCCTCAAAAATAGGGAAACCCTATTTATCCCGGGATTTCAATAAAATTAAAATACCCTCGAGATGAGAGGAACAGTCCTTCATTTCTCCCGGGGTTGCGACTTAAATTTAAAATACCCTCGAGATGAAAGGAACAGTCCTTTATCTCTCCCGGGGTGGCAACTCGAATTTAAAATACCCTCGAGATGAAAGGAACAGTCCTTCATCTCTCCCGGGGTTGCGACTTAAATTTAAAATACCCTCGAGATGAAAGCAACAGTCCTTTATCTCTCCCGGGGTGGCAACTCGAATTTAAAATACCCTCGAGATGAAAGGAACAGTCCTTCATCTCTCCCAGGGTTTCAAATTAAATTTAAATTACCCTCGAGATGAAAGGAACAGTCCTTCATCTCTCTAGGGGTTTCAAATTAAATTTAAATTACCCTCGAGATGAAAGGAACAGTCCTCCATCTCTCCCGGGGTTACAAATTAAAACTAAACAAACGCGCATAAAATAATGAAGACGATAAAATAGAGCGACAAAAGATTAAATCATCAAATTAATATAAGTAATCCCAAAAATAAACTTAAAAACTAAACTGAAACGAATAACGATTAAATCATCAAATTAATATAAGTAATCCCGAAAATAAACTTAAAAACTAAACTGAAACGAATAACAAACTATCATGCATATACGATATAACCTAGGTATATAAAGCAGGGTATATATTGAACATGCAGGGGGTATATATCATAGGCAGGGGTATATATGAGATAGGCAGAGGTATATATGGACAAAAGAAATCAGCTAAACTTCAAAGACAGGGGCATTTTAGTAATTAACCTAAACAATTAAAAACAATCGGACGTTACCCACGCTAAGAGCACGCCGTCGTCTGAATCGAGCTGCGCCGCCGTTCGCCTCGGGTTCGCCTGAGGAAACGAGTTCAAGCTGGTGTGAAACCCGCCGCCGTTCGCCTGCTTGAAGTGAGGATGACCGCACGCCTGAGTATCGCCGTCGTCTGGGCTCGGTTTGGGTTGCTGATTCGGGTTGAAGATGGAGTTTGGAGCTTCGCCGGCGTCTGGGGTCGAGGATTGTCGTTAGGCTGAAGATGGAGCTTGGAGCTCCGCCGTCGGTTCAAGCTCGAGGTAGAAGACCGCCGCTGTCTGGGTTCGATAGAACTCGCCGCACGCCGACGATGAAGATCCACCGCCGTTCGATTCAGAGAAGATGAAGATCCCCACCACCGTGGTCTGGTTCGTCATGGGGGAGATAGATCTCGGGGGGACCGCCGCTGCCGTCTGGGTTGCTGAAGAAGACGAAGTCCGTCGGCTGGTTCGGGATGCTGGAGAAGACGTAGAGATCCGGTCACTGCCGTCGTCGTGGAGATCCGCCGGAGAGAATGGATCCAGCCCGATTTTTGGGATGAAGTAGTCACCGTGCGCCGCCGTGCGCGGTGGTTCTCCGCCGCGAGTCCGCCGTTGTGCGCCGCCGTGCGTGGTGAAATTTCTGTTGGTATGATAACTCGAAGCCTGGCAAAACCAGGTCCATTTAAATTCCTGTTGGTTAAATCGAACTCTATGTCTGCGGGTAAGTCCCGGTAGCTGGTTGAAGCCTAGCAAAACCAGATCCGTTTAAATTTCTGTTGGTTAAATCGAACCCTATGTCTGCGGGTAAGTCCCGGTAGCTAGTCGAAGCCTGGCAAAACAAGGTCCGTTTAAATTCCTGTTGATTAAATCGAACCATATGTCTACGTGTAAATCCTGATAGCTGGTCGAAGCCTGGAAAAACCAGGTCCGTTTAAATTCTTGTTGGTTAAATCGAACCCTATGTCTGCGGGTAAGTCCCGGTAGCTGGTCGAAGCTTGGGAAAACCAGGTTCGTTTAAATTTTTGTTGGTTAAATCGAACCCTATGTCTGCGGGTAAGTCCCGGTAGCTGGTCGGAGCCTGGCAAAACCAGGTCAGTTTAAATTTTTGTTGGTTAAATCGAACCCTATGTGTGCGGGTAAGTCCCGGCAGCTGGTCGAAGCCTGGCAAAACCAGGTCAGTTTAAATTTATGTTGGTTAAATCAAACCCTATGTCTGCGGGTAAGTCCCGGTAGCTGGTCGAAGCTTGGCAAAACAAGGTCCGTTTAAATTTTTATTGGTTAAATCGAACCCTATGACTGCGGGTAAGTCTCGTTAGCTGGTCGAAGCGTGTCGAAACCAGGTCCATTTAAATTCCTGTTGGTTAAATCGAACCCTATGTCTGCGGGTAAGTCGCGGTAGCTGGTGGAAGCCTGGCAAAACCAGGTCCGTTTAAATTGCTGTGGGTTAAATCGAACCCTATGTCTGCGGGTAAGTCCTGGTAGTTGGTCGAAGCCTGGAAAAACCAGGTCCGTTTAAATTTTTGTTGGTTAAATCGAACCCTATGTCTGTGGGTAAGTCCCGATAGCTGGTCGAAGCCTGGCAAAACCAGGTCCGTTTAAATTTTTGTTGGTTAAATCGAGCCCAATGTCTGCGAGTATGTCCCGGTAGCTGGTCGAAGCCTGGCAAAACCAGGTCCGTTGAAATTCCTGTTAGTTAAATCGAGCCCAATGTCTGCGAGTATGTCCCGGTAGCTTGTCGAAGCCTGGCAAAACCAGGTCCGTTGAAATTCCTGTTGGTTAAATCGAACCCTATGACTGCGGGTAAGTCCCGGTAGCTGGTTGAAGCCTGGCAAAACCAGGTCCGTTTAAATTCCTGTTGGTTAAATCGAACCCTATGTCTGCGGGTAAGTCCCGATAGTTGGTCGAAGCCTGGCAAACCAAGGTTCGTTTAAATTTCTGTTGGTTAAATCGAACCCTATGTCTGCAGGGAAGTCCCGGTAGTTGGTCGAAGCCTGGCAAAACAAGGTCCGTTTAAATTCATGTTGGTTAAATCGAAACCTATGTCTGTTGGTAAGTCCCGATAGCTGGTCGAAGCCTGGCAAAACCAGGTCTGTTTAAATTTCTGTTGGTTAAATCGAGCCCAATGTCTGCGAGTATGTCCCGGTAGCTGGTCGAAGCCTGGAAAAACCAGGTCCGTTTAAATTCCTGTTGGTTAAATCGAACTCTATGTCTGCGGGTAAGTCCCGGTAGCTGGTCGAAGCCTAGCAAAACCAGGTCCGTTTAAATTTCTGTTGGTTAAATCGAACCCTATGTCTGCGGGTAAGTCCCGGTAGCTGGTCGAAGCCTGGCAAAACCAGGTCCGTTTAAATTCCTGTTGATTAAATCGAACCCTATGTCTACGTGTAAGTCCTGGTAGCTGGTCGAAGCCTGGAAAAACCAGGTCCGTTTAAATTCTTGTTGGTTAAATCGAACCCTATGTCTGCGGGTAAGTCCCGGTAGCTGGTCAAAGCCTGGCAAAACCAGGTCACTTTAAATTCCTATTGGTTAAATCGAACCCAATGTCTGCGGGTAAGTCCCGGCAGCTGGTCAAAGCCTGGCAAAACCAGGTCCGTTTAAATTTCTATTGATTAAATCGTACCCTATGTTTGCGGGTAAGTTCCGGTAGCTGGTCGAAGCATGGCAAAACAAGGTCCGTTTAAATTCTTGTTGGTTAAATCGAACCCTATGCCTGCGGGTAAGTCCCGGTAGCTGGTGGAAGCCTGGCAAAACCAGGTCCGTTTAAATTGCTGTGGGTTAAATCGAACCCTATGTCTGCGGGTAAGTCCTGGTAGTTGGTCGAAGCCTGGAAAAACCAGGTCCGTTTAAATTTTTGTTGGTTAAATCGAACCCTATGTTTGCGGGTAAGTCCAGTTAGCTGGTCGAAGCCTGGGAAAACCATGTCCGTTTAAATTTCTGTTTGTTAAATCAAACCCTATGTCTGCGGGTAAGTCCCGGTAGCTGGTCGAAGCCTGGCAAAATCAGGTCCGTTTAAATTTCTGTTGGTTAAATCAAACCCTATGTCTGCGGGTAAGTCTCGGCAGCTGGTCGAAGCCTGGCAAAACCAGGTCCGTTTAAATTTCTGTTGGTTAAATCAAACCCTATGTCTGCGGGTAAGTCCTGGTAGCCGGTCGAAGCCTGGAAAAACCAGGTCCGTTTAAATTTCTATTGGTTAAATCGAACCCTATGTCTGCGGGTAAGTTCCGGTAGCTGGTCGAAGCCTGGCAAAACAAGGTCCGTTTAAATTCTTGTTGGTTAAATCGAACCCTATGACTGCGGGTAAGTCCCGGTAGCTGGTGGAAGCATGGAAAAACCAGGTCCGTTTAAATTTCTGTTGGTTAAATCGAACCTTATGTCTGCGGGTAAGTCCCGGTAGCTGGTCGGAGCCTGGCAAAACCAGGTCAGTTTAAATTCCTGTTGGTTAAATCGAACCCTATGTCTGCGGGTAATTCCCGGCAGCTGGTCGAAGCCTGGCAAAACCAGGTCCGTTTAATTTTATGTTGGTTAAATCAAACCCTATGTCTGCGGGTAAGTCCCGGTAGCTGGTCGAAGCCTGGCAAAACCAGGTCCGTTTAAATTTCTATTGGTTAAATCGAACCCTATGACTGCGGGTAAGTCTCGTTAGCTGGTCGAAGCGTGTCGAAACCAGGTCCGTTTAAATTCCTGTTGGTTAAATCGAACCCTATGTCTGCGGGTAAGTGCGGTAGCTGGTGGAAGCCTGGCAAAACCAGGTCCGTTTAAATTACTGTGGGTTAAATCGAACCCTATGTCTGCGGGTAAGTCCTGGTAGTTGGTCGAAGCCTGGAAAAACCAGGTCCGTTTAAATTTTTGTTGGTTAAATCGAACCCTATGTTTGCGGGTAAGTCCCGGTAGCTGGTCGAAGCCTGGGAAAACCAGGTCCGTTTAAATTTCTGTTGGTTAAGTCGAACCCCATGTCTGCGGGTAAGTCCCGGTAGCTGGTCGAAGCCTGGCAAAACAAGGTCCGTTTAAATTCTTGTTGGTTAAATTGAACCCTATGTCTGCGGGTAAGTCCCGGTAGCTGGTCGAAGCCTGACAAAACCAGGTCCGTTTAAATTTATGTTGGTTAAATCGAACCCTATGTCTGCGGGTAAGTCCCGGCAGCTGGTTTAAGCCTGGCAAAACAAGGTCCGTTTAAATTTCTGTTGGTTAAATCGAACCCTATGTCTGCGGGTAAGTCCTGGTAGTTGGTCGAAGCCTGGCAAAACCAGGTCCGTTTAAATTTATGTTGGTTAAATCGAACCCTATGTCTGCGGGTAAGTCCCGGGCTGGTCGAAGCCTGACAAAACCAGGTCCGTTTAAATTTATGTTGGTTAAATCGAACCCTATGTTTGCGGCTAAGTCCCGGTAGCTGGTCGAAGCCTGGCAAAACCAGGTCCGTTTAAATTTTTGTTGGTTAAATTGAACCCTATATCTGCGGGTTAGTCCCAGTAGCTCGTCGAAGCCTGGCAGAACCAGGTCCGTTTAAATTTTTTTTGGTTAAATCGAACCCTATGACTGCGGGTAAGTCCCGTTAGCTGGTCGAAGCGTGTCGAAACCAGGTCCGTTTAAATTCCTGTTGGTTAAATCGAACCCTATGTCTGCGGGTAAGTCCCGGTAGCTGGTCGAAGCATGGCAAAACCAGGTCCGTTTAAATTTCGGTTGGTTAAATCGAACCTATGTCTGCGGGTAAGTCCCGGTAGCTGGTCGAAGCCTGGTAAAACTAGGTCCGTTTAAATTTTTGTTGGTTAAATCGAACCCTATGTCTGCGGGTCAGTCCCGATAGCTGGTCGAAGCCTGGGAAAACCAGGTCCGTTTAAATTCTTGTTGGTTAAATCGAACCCTATGTCTGCGGGTAAGTCCCGGTAGCTGGTCGAAGCCTGGCAAAACCAGGTCGGTTTACATTCCTGTTGGTTAAATCGAACCCTATGTCTGCGGGTAAGTCCCGATAGCTGGTCGAAGCCTGGCAAACCAAGGTTCGTTTAAATTTATGTTGGTTAAATCGAACCCTATGTCTGCAGGTAAGTCCCGGTAACTGGTCGAAGCCTGGAAAAACCAGGTCCGTTTAAATTCATGTTGGTTAAATCGAACCCTATGTCTACGGGTAAGTTCCGGTAGCTGGTCGAAGCCTGGCAAAACAAGGTCGTTTAAATTCTTGTTGGTTAAATCGAACCCTATGCCTGCGGGTAAGTCCCAGTAGCTGGTGGAAGCCTAGCAAAGCCAGGTCTGTTTAAATTTCTGTTGGTTAAATCGAACCCTATGTCTGCGGGTAAGTCCTGGTAGTTGGTCGAACCCTGGAAAAACCAGGTCCGTTTAAATTTTTGTTGGTTAAATCGAACCCTATGTCTGCGTGTAAGTCCCGGTAGGTGGTCGAAGCCTGGCAAAACAAGGTCCGTTTAAATTCTTGTTGGTTAAATTGAACCCTATGTCTGCGGGTAAGTCCCGGTAGCTGGTCGAAGCCTGGCAAAACCAGGTTCGTTTAAATTTGTGTTGGTGAAATCGAACCTTATGTCTATGGGTATGTTCTGGTAGTTGGTCGAAGTCTGGCAAAACCAGGTCCGTTTAAATTTCTGTTGGTTAAATCGAACCCTATGTCTGCGGGTAAGTCCCGATAGCTGGTCGAAGCCTGGCAAAACCAGATCCGTTTAAATTTCTGTTGGTTAAATCGAGCCCAATGTCTGCGAGTATGTCCCGGTAGCTGGTCGAAGCCTGGCAAAACCAGGTTCGTTTAAATTCCTGTTGGTTAAATCGAACTCTATGTCTGCGGGTAAGTCCCGGTAGCTGGTCGAAGCCTAGCAAAACCATGTCCGTTTAAATTTCTGTTGGTTAAATCGAACCCTATGTCTGCGGGTAAGTCCCGGTAGCTGGTCGAAGCCTGGCAAAACCAGGTCCGTTTAAATTCCTGTTGATTAAATCGAACTCTATGTCTACGTGTAAGTCTTGATAGCTGGTCGAAGCCTGGAAAAACCAGGTCCGTTTAAATTCTGGTTGGTTAAATCGAACCCTATGTCTGCGGGTAAGTCCCGGCAGCTGGTCGAAGCCTTGCAAAACCAGGTCCGTTTATGTCGCAACGTTTTTGCGACGCGGAGCGGCCGACAACCTTCTGTTAAACCGGGGTTTTCACAAAAAATGGAGTCGCCACCAATCATTTAGGGTGTGATTGGTCACCTTAAAAATACGGTCGGTTGAGTGTAGGGAAGGTGCTAGCACCCTACAACATCCCGTTTAAAAACAGTAGCCAAAACGTTTTATCCTAATTATCTAGCTAATTTCAAATGGTCCTAAAAAATATAAATAAAATAAACAATTAAAATTAAAACAATGTCTCAATTAATCATATCCTAACTTTAAAGAAAGTAGGAATTTGATTTTGTGAGCAAGATTGTTAATTTCGCCATTAGTCGCTTTGATCCCGATACCGAGATCATACGACAAACAAGAACTTTAAAATAATTTAATAAAATCGTTTTGTTTCAAATTCAATTTAAAATCTGATTAAAACTCAAATTAAAATTAAAACATTTTTGCTTTGAAAATAAACAATTTCGAAATTTAATTTAAACTTGATTTGAAATAAAAATCTTTTGTTTTGAAATCAAAATAAATCGAAATTCAATTTTGAAAACTTAATTTTAAAATCAAAGGAAAACCTCTTTTTTTTTTAAAAAAATGGCGTTCTTGTAATTAGCGCATAATGACTGTAATAAAAAATCCTCAAAAATAGGGAAACCCTATTTATCCCGGAATTTAAATAAAATTAAAATACCCTCGAGATGAGAGGAACAGTCCTTCATTTCTCCCGGGGTTGCGACTTAAATTTAAAATACCCTCGAGATGAAAGGAACAGTCCTTTATCTCTCCCTGGGTGGCAACTCGAATTTAAAATACCCTCGAGATGAAAGGAACAGTCCTTCATCTCTCCCGGGGTTGCGACTTAAATTTAAAATACCCTCGAGATGAAAGGAACAGTCCTTTATCTCTCCCGGGGTGGCAACTCGAATTTAAAATACCCTCGAGATGAAAGGAACAGTCCTTCATCTCTCTCGGGGTTTCAAATTAAATTTAAATTACCCTCGAGATGAAAGGAACAGTCCTCCATCTCTCCCGGGGTTACAAATTAAAACTAAACAAACGCGCATAAAATAATGAAGACGATAAAATAGAGCGACAAAAGATTAAATCATCAAATTAATATAAGTAATCCCGAAAATAAACTTAAAAACTAAACTGAAACGAATAACGATTAAATCATCAAATTAATATAAGTAATCCCGAAAATAAACTTAAAAACTAAACTGAAACGAATAACAAACTATCATGCATATACGATATAACCTAGGTATATAAAGCAGGGTATATATTGAACATGCAGGGGGTATATATCATAGGCAGGGGTATATATGAGATAGGCAGAGGTATATATGGACAAAAGAAACCAGCTAAACTTCAAAGACAGGGGCATTTTAGTAATTAACCTAAACAATTAAAAACAATCGGACGTTACCCACGCTAAGAGCACGCCTTCGTCTGAATCGAGCTGCGCCGCCGTTCGCCTCGGGTTCGCCGGAGGAAACGAGTTCAAGCTGTTGTGAAACCCGCCGCCGTTCGCCTGCTTGAAGTGAGGATGACCGCACGCCTGAGTATCGCCGTCGTCTGGGCTCGGTTTGGGTTGCTGATTCGGGTTGAAGATGGAGTTTGGAGCTTCGCCGGCGTCTGGGGTCGAGGATTGTCGTTAGGCTGAAGATGGAGCTTGGAGCTCCGCCGTCGGTTCAAGCTCGAGGTAGAAGACCGCCGCTGTCTGGGTTCGATAGAACTCGCCGCACGCCGACGATGAAGATCCACCGCCGTTCGATTCAGAGAAGATGAAGATCCCCACCACCGTGGTCTGGTTCGTCATGGGGGAGATGGATCTCGGGGGGACCGCCGCTGCCGTCTGGGTTGCTGAAGAAGACGAAGTCCGTCGGCTGGTTCGGGCTGCTGGAGAAGACGTAGAGATCCGGTCACTGCCGTCGTCGCGGAGATCCGCCGGAGAGAATGGATCCAGCCCGATTTTTGGGATGAAGTAGTCACCGTGCGCCGCCGTGCGCGGTGGTTCTCCGCCGCGAGTCCGCCGTTGTGCGCCGCCGTGCGTGGTGAAATTTCTGTTGGTATGATAACTCGAAGCCTGGCAAAACCAGGTCCATTTAAATTCCTGTTGGTTAAATCGAACTCTATGTCTGCGGGTAAGTCCCGGTAGCTGGTTGAAGCCTAGCAAAACCAGGTCCGTTTAAATTTCTGTTGGTTAAATCGAACCCTATGTCTGCGGGTAAGTCCCGGTAGCTAGTCGAAGCCTGGCAAAACTAGGTCCGTTTAAATTCCTGTTGATTAAATCGAACCATATGTCTACGTGTAAATCCTGATAGCTGGTCGAAGCCTGGAAAAACCAGGTCCGTTTAAATTCTTGTTGGTTAAATCGAACCCTATGTCTGCGGGTAAGTCCCGGTAGCTGGTCGAAGTTTGGGAAAACCAGGTCCGTATAAATTTTTGTTGGTTAAATCGAACCCTATGTCTGCGGATAAGTCCCTGTAGCTGGTCGGAGCCTGGCAAAACCAGGTCAGTTTAAATTTTTGTTGGTTAAATCGAACCCTATGTGTGCGGGTAAGTCCCGGCAGCTGGTCGAAGCCTGGCAAAACCAGGTCTGTTTAAATTTATGTTGGTTAAATCAAACCCTATGTCTGCGGGTAAGTCCCGGTAGCTGGTCGAAGCTTGGCAAAACCAGGTCCGTTTAAATTTCTATTGGTTAAATCGAACCCTATGACTGGGGGTAAGTCTCCTTAGCTGGTCGAAGCGTGTCGAAACCAGGTCCGTTTAAATTCCTGTTGGTTAAATCGAACCCTATGTCTGCGGGTAAGTCGCGGTAGCTGGTGGAAGCCTGGCAAAACCAGGTCCGTTTAAATTGTTGTGGGTTAAATCGAACCCTATGTCTGCGGGTAAGTCCTGGTAGTTGGTCGAAGCCTGGAAAAACTAGGTCCGTTTAAATTTTTGTTGGTTAAATCGAACCCTATGTCTGTGGGTAAGTCCCGATAGCTGGTCGAAGCCTGGCAAAACCAAGTCCGTTTAAATTTATGTTGGTTAAATCGAGCCCAATGTCTGCGAGTATGTCCCGGTAGCTGGTCGAAGCCTGGCAAAACCAGGTACGTTGAAATTCCTGTTGGTTAAATCGAACCCTATGACTGCGGGTAAGTCCCGGTAGCTGGTCGAAGCCTGGCAAAACTAGGTCCGTTTAAATTCCTGTTGGTTAAATCGAACCCTATGTCTGCGGATAAGTCCCGATAGCTGGTCGAAGCCTGGCAAACCAAGGTTCGTTTAAATTTTTGTTGGTTAAATCGAACCCTATGTCTGCAGGGAAGTCCCGGTAGTTGGTCGAAGCCTGGCAAAACCAGGTCCGTTTAAATTCATGTTGGTTAAATCGAAACCTATGTCTGTGGGTAAGTCCCGATAGCTGGTCGAAGCCTGGCAAAACCAGGTCCGTTTAAATTTCTGTTGGTAAAATCGAGCCCAATGTCTGCGAGTATGTCCCGGTAGCTGGTCGAAGCCTGGCAAAACCAGGTCCGTTTAAATTCCTGTTGGTTAAATCGAACTCTATGTCTGCGGGTAAGTCCCGGTAGCTGGTCGAAGCCTAGCAAAACCAGGTCCGTTTAAATTTCTGTTGGTTAAATCGAACCCTATGTCTGCGGGTAAGTCCCGGTAGCTGGTCGAAGCCTGGCAAAACCAGGTCCGTTTAAATTCCTGTTGATTAAATCGAACCCTATGTCTACGTGTAAGTCCTGATAGCTGGTCGAAGCCTGGAAAAACCAGGTCCGTTTAAATTCTTGTTGGTTAAATCGAACCCTATGTCTGCGGGTAAGTCCCGGTAGCTGGTCGGAGCCTGGCAAAACCAGGTCAGTTTAAATTCCTGTTGGTTAAATCGAACCCAATGTCTGCGGGTAAGTCCCGGCAGCTGGTCAAAGCCTGGCAAAACCAGGTCCGTTTAAATTCATGTTGGTTAAATCAAACCCTATGTCTGCGGGTAAGTCCCGGTAGCTGGTCGAAGCCTGGCAAAACCAGGTCCGTTTAAATTTCTATTGATTAAATCGAACCCTATGTTTGCGGGTAAGTTCCGGTAGCTGGTCGAAGCCTGGCAAAACAAGGTCCGTTTAAATTCTTGTTGGTTAAATCGAACCCTATGCCTGCGGGTAAGTCCCGGTAGCTGGTGGAAGCCTGGCAAAACCAGGTCCGTTTAAATTGCTGTGGGTTAAATCGAACCCTATGTCTGCGGGTAAGTCTTGGTAGTTGGTCGAAGCCTGGAAAAACCAGGTCCGTTTAACTTTTTGTTGGTTAAATCGAACCCTATGTTTGCGGGTAAGTCCCGTTAGCTGGTCGAAGCCTGGGAAAACCATGTCCGTTTAAATTTCTGTTGGTTAAATCAAACCCTATGTCTGCGGGTAAGTCCCGGTAGCTGGTCGAAGCCTGGCAAAATCAGGTCCGTTTAAATTTCTGTTGGTTAAATCAAACCCTATGTCTGCGGGTAAGTCCCGGCAGCTGGTCGAAGCCTGGCAAAACCAGGTCCGTTTAAATTTCTTTTGGTTAAATCGAACCCTATGTGTGCGGGTAAGTCCCGGCAGCTGGTCGAAGCCTGGCAAAACCAGGTCCGTTTAAATTTATGTTGGTTAAATCAAACCCTATGTCTGCGGGTAAGTCCCGGTAGCTAGTCGAAGCCTGGCAAAACCAGGTTCGTTTAAATTTCTATTGGTTAAATCGAACCCTATGTTTGCGGGTAAGTTCCGGTAGCTGGTCGAAGCCTGGCAAAACAAGGTCCGTTTAAATTTATGTTGGTTAAATCAAACCCTATGTCTGCGGGTAAGTCCCGGTAGCTGGTCGAAGCCTGGCAAAACCAGGTCCGTTTAAATTTCTATTGGTTAAATCGAACCCTATGACTGCGGGTAAGTCTCGTTAGCTGGTCGAAGCGTGTCGAAACCAGGTCCGTTTAAATTCCTGTTGGTTAAATCGAACCCTATGTCTGCGGGTAAGTCGCGGTAGCTGGTGGAAGCCTGGCAAAACCAGGTCCGTTTAATTTGCTGTGGGTTAAATCGAACCCTATGTCTGCGGGTAAGTCCTGGTAGTTGGTCGAAGCCTGGAAAAACCAGGTCCGTTTAAATTTTTGTTGGTTAAATCGAACCCTATGTCTGTGGGTAAGTCCCGATAGCTGGTCGAAGCCTGGCAAAACCAGGTCCGTTTAAATTTCTGTTGGTTATCGAGCCCAATGTCTGCGAGTATGTCCCGGTAGCTGGTCGAAGCCTGGCAAAACCAGGTCCGTTGAAATTCCTGTTGGTTAAATCGAACCCTATGACTGCGGGTAAGTCCCGGTAGCTGGTCGAAGCCTGGCAAAACCAGGTCCGTTTAAATTCCTGTTGGTTAAATCGAACCCTATGTCTGTGGGTAAGTCCCGATAGCTGGTCGAAGCCTGGCAAACCAAGGTTCGTTTAAATTTCTGTTGGTTAAATCGAACCCTATGTCTGCAGGGAAGTCCCGGTAGTTGGTCGAAGCCTGGCAAAACAAGGTCCGTTTAAATTCATGTTGGTTAAATCGAAACATATGTCTGTGGGTAAGTCCCGATAGCTGGTCGAAGCCTGGCAAAACCAGGTCTGTTTAAATTTCTGTTGGTTAAATCGAGCCCAATGTCTGCGAGTATGTCCCGGTAGCTGGTCGAAGCCTGGCAAAACCAGGTCTGTTTAAATTCCTGTTGGTTAAATCGAACTCTATGTCTGCGGGTAAGTCCCGGTAGCTGGTCGAAGCCTAGCAAAACCAGGTCCGTTTAAATTTCTGTTGGTTAAATCGAACCCTATGTCTGCGGGTAAGTCCCGGTAGCTGGTCGAAGCCTGGCAAAACCAGGTCCGTTTAAATTCCTGTTGATTAAATCGAACCCTATGTCTACGTGTAAGTCCTGATAGCTGGTCGAAGCCTGGAAAAACCAGGTCCGTTTAAATTCTTGTTGGTTAAATCGAACCCTATGTCTGCGGGTAAGTCCCGGTAGCTGGTCGGAGCCTGGCAAAACCAGGTCAGTTTAAATTCCTATTGGTTAAATCGAACCCAATGTCTGCGGGTAAGTCCCGGCAGCTGGTCAAAGCCTGGCAAAACCAGGTCCGTTTAAATTTATGTTGGTTAAATCAAACCCTATGTCTGTGGGTAAGTCCCGGTAGCTGGTCGAAGCCTGGCAAAACCAGGTCCGTTTAAATTTCTATTGATTAAATCGTACCCTATGTTTGCGGGTAAGTTCCGGTAGCTGGTCGAAGCCTGGCAAAACAAGGTTCGTTTAAATTCTTATTGGTTAAATCGAACCCTATGCCTGCGGGTAAGTCCCGGTAGCTGGTGGAAGCCTGGCAAAACCAGGTCCGTTTAAATTGCTGTGGGTTAAATCAAACCCTATGTCTGCGGGTAAGTCCTGGTAGTTGGTCGAAGCCTGGAAAAACCAGGTCCGTTTAAATTTTTGTTGGTTAAATCGAACCCTATGTTTGCCGGTAAGTCCAGTTAGCTGGTCGAAGCCTGGGAAAACCATGTCCGTTTAAATTTCTGTTGGTTAAATCAAACCCTATGTCTGCGGGTAAGTCCCGGTAGCTGGTCGAAGCCTGGCAAAATCAGGTCCGTTTAAATTTTTGTTGGTTAAATCAAACCCTATGTGTACGGGTAAGTCCCAGCAGCTGGTCGAAGCATGGCAAAACCAGGTCCGTTTAAATTTCTGTTGGTTAAATCAAACCCTATGTCTGCGGGTAAGTCCTGGTAGCCGGTCGAAGCCTGGAAAAACCAGGTCCGTTTAAATTTCTATTGGTTAAATCGAACCCTATGTCTGCGGGTAAGTTCCGGTAGCTGGTCGAAGCCTGGAAAAACAAGGTCCGTTTAAATTCTTGTTGGTTAAATCGAACCCTATGCCTGCGGGTAAGTCCCGGTAGCTGGTGGAAGCCTGGAAAAACCAGGTCTGTTTAAATTTCTGTTGGTTAAATCGAACCTTATGTCTGCGGGTAAGTCCCGGTAGCTGGTCGGAGCCTGGCAAAACCAGGTCAGTTTAAATTCCTGTTGGTTAAATCGAACCCTATGTCTGCGGGTAATTCCCGGCAGCTGGTCGAAGCCTGGCAAAACCAGGTCCGTTTAAATTTATGTTGGTTAAATCAAATCCTATGTCTGCGGGTAAGTCCCGGTAGCTGGTCGAAGCCTGGCAAAACCGGGTCCGTTTAAATTTCTATTGGTTAAATCGAACCCTATGACTGCGGGTAAGTCTCGTTAGCTGGTCGAAGCGTGTCGAAACCAGGTCCGTTTAAATTCCTGTTGGTTAAATCGAACCCTATGTCTGCGGGTAAGTCGCGGTAGCTGGTGGAAGCCTGGCAAAACCAGGTCCGTTTAAATTACTGTGGGTTAAATCGAACCCTATGTCTGCGGGTAAGTCCTGATGGAGCGACATGCGCAGCGGAAAGCGATTTCGGACCGATGATACTCTAATTTCATCAATTTAACAAATAGTAAACATGCTCAAAAGACAGAAATAAGAAATTAGAAATACATACCCTTGTAGCTCCAATTTCTTCAAGTCCGCCGGTCTTTCTTCGTCACGAACTCTTCCGGCTTCTTCTCACGAACGCACCGAGGACCACCCCAGATAGTCCCGCTATCCTCGGCGCCGAGCAACGGAGTTGTGGGACTCCGTTACAAGAGAAAAGAAAAGAAATAAAAGAAGGAGAAGAAGAAGAAAGAAACTGAAGGCAGAGGAACAAATAGGGACAGAACGAAAGTTATCTTTCTAAAACTCCAACAATTGAAGTTTTTAGCTTTTCAAAACCATTCGTATACCCCATCCACTTCACTCTCTCAAAATGGCTCAACAAAATCCTATATATATATATATATATATATGTTACTTAAATTACATATATATATATATATGTGTCTTGGTGCATGCAAGACACATATATATATATAATAATAATTATTATTATTATTAAAAATAATAATAATAATTTTATTTATTAAACTTTTTAATAAATAAAAAATATATATATATAATTATTAATTATTAATTAAACTTTTTAATTAATAAATATTATTTAATTCAATATCAAATATTAATTAAATAATATGACGAAACTCGGTTTTCCGAAAACCGATTTTTTTACACATGAATCCTATTCATGTTTTTAGGCCATTTCCATACTTAAATCATATTTAAATATGTTCATTCTCTTTCCATAAACCGAATTTGAACAATTCAAATTCTTTTTCCTTTTTCTTTTATTTTCTCTTATATTGTTGCACGGCGTTATCCAAGCTAGCCAGGAGAACCTAAAGGACCTACAGATCATGAGCTCCAACGATACGAGATTATTCGGTCAAAACTCTTTTAACCCGAATCAATCAACTTTCGTTAACCCTCGGAGACTGCACTATAGTCCGAGGGTTGCACTCTCCTCACTGTAGATATATTATGTCCTCTGATATAACCATCATTGGCAAGTCGACCCTTCACAGGTTGTTCGTAATCACAGCTGGGTCATTTAAACCGTTTAACCCCTGCATTACATCTTGTTCCTTAAGTACCACTGACACCTCTAATGAACAATAGATCTGTGGTGCAACCAACAGATCAGTTAACCCTCTCATCACATGAGAGTGTGAGCGCTCATTGTTCAAGCCCCGGAGTCAGCTATTAAGGGAACAACCTATCTACTAACCCTGAAGAGCGGGTTAGGAGTGAACTCCAATCTTGCTGTACTATGTCCCCAGCTACCTATTCGACTTTATCCCCAAGATGGTAGGCTTATTGAGTCGGCGCTAATGGGCCACTCTCACCCGTGCAAGTCAAAGGATACTATCGAATAAGCAGGAGTTCATAGCGAGCTCAGGATTGAGATCGAGTTACCTAGGCCATCAATATGTATAAGTCGGTCTCATCAGTAAACGGAGTTATAAAGAGAGAGCGACTTAATACGCGGTTCGATCTTGTGTAAACTCTTTACACAGAACGCCCTCACTTCTCACATCTCCATGTGGAACGATTCGGATCACATCGTTCTGTACAATACAAAATGAGCCGCATCCAATAGTGTTACCATGATAAGGTACCCAGCCTTATCCGTATACTATAGACCGTTTTGACTGACTACTTGAGCCTGATCCACAATCATGTCATACATGAAGCTCAAGTACTCATATTCAGCCAAGGGTGTTGGTCATTGGTATAGGTTAAACCAAACACGTTTCACTTTATTCCAGTAAACTCTTTTACTGAATAAAACTAATAACTCTTTATTCTAAATAGAATATTTACAAATATAACAGTTTACAAACCACGAGTTTTAGGACATAAAACCCAACAAACTCCCACTTGGACTTAAACGTCCGTGGTGTACATGTTAGGTGGAGAAAACTAATGTATCATATATCAGAAGTTTTCTCCCACTGTCCTGTCCAGCAACTCGGAGCCCTAGACTCTTCTAGGTGTCTCTCAAACACTTTAGCCATGAGAGACTTAGTAAACTAATCAGCATGACGTACTACGAGGCTTTCCATGTGACCATCACATCTCCTCATAGCACTAACTGCGAGCTCAACTTATAAACTTATTGCTGCTTCACAAGCTGCAAATAGACTTAGCTACCAACGAAGAATCAACAATACAACTCTTGTATTCTACTCCTCTAAGTACAAAGACAAAACTTTAACCGGAATCCAATCCAATTGGACTAATATTACTGACAGCTCCCACTGCATAGCACATATCGGGTCATGTATCTCAAAAGATACACCTAACCTTCAATATGTAAATGCACTTGGGTGCATCTCGTATCCTCAACACTTGAGGTGTCTTAGGAAACCATTTCCATAAACCATCGAATATTGACAACACTTTGTCAATATAAAATTTTAGAGACAGCACTAGCGATTTGTTCTTACGACTCAGATCAACCTGAATCCTTAGAACAAACTAAGCCCTCCTCCAAATGAACTATTTGGGTGTGGGTCGCTAGTTTAAGCTAAAAGTCAGAAATGAATCCTTACCATTCTCAATGATTAGGACCAAAATTACGGGAATATGTTATGAAAGCTACATCATTGACTAAACTCTTGTCAAACAAGGTTTATCAAACTTTCGTTCAAACTTCTGTTAAAAGCCATAAGGTTTGATCACCATATCAAACCTTTCAATCCAGGATAAAGATGTTTATTCTAATTCATAAATGAATCGAATAGGCTCGCAAACCATTTGCTCTTTGTCCTCGAATTATGAATCTATCTGGTTGAGACTTATAGATACTCTGATCAAGATAGCTATTCTGCAGGAAAGCTAACTTGACATCCACTTGCCTTATTCTATGAAGATAGAACATGACATTGAATAAGAATCATCTATTTAACTTACGTCTGGCAACAATAGAAAGAGAGTATACACAATAAACTCTTTCTCTTCGGGACAATCCCATTACCAGAAAGTCAAGCCATAAATGTTTTCACCTTATTGGCTTGGTCTCAAAACCATCCATAGATTTGTGACTTTGAGCCATTTGGCCTTGTCTATGTGATTCATTGCCTAATTAAAGACAGCGAACCCTCAATGTTATCATCAAGTATGAGAACTTTGAGTTAAAGACAAGCCAGTGCAGCGGATCGGGTTGTCCCACAACCCTCCCACTGCATTGAGCCTTTCTCAACAGTTGAGAAGCTCCAGTTTGATCAACAACCATTGTTGAAATCTACAATAGCTTTCATTAACTCTGTGAGTCTTAACATGCTAGTTATTTTCGAGTTTAATAGAACACATCAGTATATATCTTTTGCTAAATGAACTGTTCATTTATAAAACCAAAAGATATAATATACAAGTGTTCAGTTAAAACCAGAAATATAGACAATAATTACATATAACAAATTTTATTATCTCTATACAACAACTACAAAGACTCCCACTAGTTCAGCTGCAACGATATCTCCATATCTCACAGCGAGAAAACGACTGTCAGGAACTAGTTTCCTGTAGAAAAACAAACACGAATAGTGGTTCCTGAAGACATCCAGGTATGACATTCATATCCACTAAACTTGTTTTGACAAATAAATCACATTTATCTTGTCGTTCTTTCTCAGCCTGTTTCTCAGCAAAGTATTTGGAGTAGTTACGCTTCCAATACCCATCTTCATTACAATGGAAACATTTTCCTTTGTCTGAAGACTTCACCTTGCGAACAGTAGGGGTTTTCCCATTTCTCCTGTTACTCTTCTTCTTCTGAATAATATCATTACTCAAAGAAGCATAGGCTTACTCCCTGACGCCAACCTCTTAAGAAATTTCTTCGAAGTGACAACACTTGCCTCATTCTCTATTCCTTTGGAAGTGTACAGAGACTGATAAGTCTGAAAAAGCGATGGTAGCAACGTTTACTTCTGCCGCATTAAAGTGGACCATCATGTTAAGGACAAGCTCCCTAACAGAGGTATCCTCCACTATGCGAGAGTTATAAACGAACTTGAGGACTTCATTACGAAGTAATTAGGACGACTGTCCACCATTGCTTGTAATAAAGACATGATTTCCTTTACGAAAATCATAACCTCATTCTTCTTGCACAAGACATCAAATATGCTTGCCAAGATATAGATTTGGGCTTTATCAATAGCCCTAATCCATCCATCGTATGCATCTCGAACACTTCGAGATGCACTCGAGCCAGGAGCTGAAGGACATTCCTTCGTTAAGACAAACCTCAGGTCGTCCATAACCAGAATCGTATTCAGGTTCGACTTCCATGTTCCGTATTTCTCTCCGGTTAATTTGTCGGGAGCTAACAACTGAATAAAACGAGCTCGACATGCCGAAAAAGAATGTAAATCTATTAGTGAAACGATTTTAACCTATTTAAACCAATTAAGAAAAAATTAGAAGTAAATAAAGTACCCAAACTCTTTATTTACTAACTACGATACTTTAGTAAGTCAGAATGGTCCCTACCGTAGGGTAGGTGAGCACTCCTTTACTAAATCAAGACATTCTTGACTAAATGCTATCACTAGAATAACTCATATTCCTATAGCATCTTAGTTATCGTTTTTGGTCTGAATTTACTAACTCCTTAGAAAATCCCGTAAGTGTGACCCTCCGTTTTTAGAACGCACAGAACGGCCCCAACATAGCAACCGTATGGAATGTCAGTGTTGGGAATGGCCCTATGTTTCTTTATCCATAAATGGTGACTGAGGTGTTCGATCTCCCATGCCCAGCCCTCCGTTTGGATGGTGCCCCTAGGGCAGCCTGCAGGCGGAACATGGGAATCTCACGGTTCAATCCAACAGAGGAGACCACAGGAAGCACCGACGCACTTCCTTCACCCACTTACTATAGACACTTACTCCATTCACCTTGCTATTGAAAGTTGCAAACACCACCCGTCTGGAGATGCCCCATATGGCATCATGAGGCCAAGCAAAATTCTCACGTTGTGAACTTTTAGGGAGTGCGTAGCAGGAGAGGGATATATCATATATTCCTTCTCAACACATCTACTAAGCATCGTGGACGGTTTTTAGGGTAAACTACTCAGGTTTTATCCGGCTAAGAAAATAAAACCTTAAGTCTAGGCAAACTTTTTACCTGAGATGTCTAGGTTATTAACAGATTTAAAAAACCTCACACCTCTCCCGCACGCTCATAAAGCCTGGTTAACTTTACTCAAGTACCGGATTGTCCCCAGGTAGGAGGTGTTCCGTAAACCGTCAGCTTAAATACCTCCAACCTCGAACATGATTTCACCGGGTGAGTTTCTCATAACCTTAGCATTTACGAGATAACGACCTATTCATCTAATGAACCAGACCGAACCATTTAACCCTAAATGAGCATGCCACTTATCTTTGTTATATTTTTTAAAAGTCTAAGTCATTTTTACAACGCTTGCAAAAACTAGACTTTCTATAATAACAAATTTCTATATGCTTCTCAAACATACATTCGCTAAGGCATGGCAAGTTGAATATTTAACTTCATAATCAATATAACACTTATATCGATTATGCTCTTTAAACATACAACTCCTAATTCATAAATTAATATAACACTTATATCAATTTTTAATGAATTAAGCATGCATCCTATACATTATAACAATTATAACATACAATATGCATAAAACTAATGTTGGATGTTTTAATTTCATAATTAATATAACACTTATATTAATTATTCTATTAACTAAACAACATCAAATTCATGAATTAATATAACTCTTATATTAATACTCATGAATTAAACATGCATATACATTACAACACTTATAATATACAATAAGCATAAAACTAGGATAACCAATGTTGTACGTTTAATTTCATAATTAATATAACGCTTATATCAATTTCTCTATTAAACTAGCAACATCAAATTCACGAATTAATATAACTTTTATATCAATTCTCATGAATTCCTAAATATGCATACTATATATTATAACACTTATAACATATTTACAATGCATGGAGCATGCTTCCTACGGTGGGATTTTAAATCTATATGGCATACGTTATGCACATACAAATATAGATTTCAATTAAAACATACATTCATAATGCATAATTAATTAAACACACTAAAGTGGATCGATTTTGGCATTTAGCAAGCAATAACTAATTTATTACAAGCTTGAACAACAAGCTACGTCTTGAGCGGACTTCGAACTCTTCGCACCGCCTTTGACCAACTTGCTTCCTCCGAACGCTTCGGCCAATTTCTCTTTGAATTTCTCCTTGTATTGCCAAGAACGAGTTTGAACTTATACCGAACATTTCGGCGAGTTTCAAACTCAAACTTCTTTCACAAAGAAACCTATATGGACTCTAATGACTCTAAAATACAGACTCTTTAGCACGCATTAAAGCCCATACATTCTCGGGCAATTACAAATAATGAAATTCAAATAGAAACTATGCCAAAATAGATATTCACTTTAGACGCCAATTCAGAAACAATTTCTAAATTAAAAAAAAAAAAACCCACCAACTTAAATTGATGCAAATTGAGTTAATCACAAAATCGCTCTGATACCAATTGATGGAGTGACATGCGCAGCGGAAAGCGATTTCGGACCGATGATACTCTAATTTCATCAATTTAACAAATAGTAAACATGCTCAAAAGACGGAAATAAGAAATTAGAAATACATACCCTTGTAGCTCCAATTTCTTCAAGTCCGCCGGTCTTTCTTCGTCACGAACTCTTCCGGCTTCTTCTCACGAACGCACCGAGGACCACCCCAGATAGTCCCGCTATCCTCGGCGCCGAGCAACGGAGTTGTGGGACTCCGTTACAAGAGAAAAGAAAAGAAATAAAAGAAGGAGAAGAAGAAGAAAGAAACTGAAGGCAGAGGAACAAATAGGGACAGAACGAAAGTTATCTTTCTAAAACTCCAACAATTGAAGTTTTTAGCTTTTCAAAACCATTCGTATACCCCATCCACTTCACTCTCTCAAAATGGCTCAACAAAATCCTATATATATATATATATATATATATGTTACTTAAATTACATATATATATGTGTCTTGGTGCATGCAAGACACATATATATATATATAATAATTATTATTATTATTATTAAAAATAATAATAATAATTTTATTTATTAAACTTTTTAATAAATAAAAAATATATATATATAATTATTAATTATTAATTAAACTTTTTAATTAATAAATATTATTTAATTCAATATCAAATATTAATTAAATAATATGACGAAACTCGGTTTTCCGAAAACCGATTTTTTTACACATGAATCCTATTCATGTTTTTAGGCCATTTCCATATTTAAATCATATTTAAATATGTTCATTCTCTTTCCATAAACCGAATTTGAACAATTCAAATTCTTTTTCCTTTTTCTTTTATTTTCTCTTATATTGTTGCACGGCGTTATCCAAGCTAGCCAGGAGAACCTAAAGGACCTACAGATCATGAGCTCCAACGATACGAGATTATTCGGTCAAAACTCTTTTAACCCGAATCAATCAACTTTCGTTAACCCTCGGAGACTCCACTATAGTCCGAGGGTTGCACTCTCCTCACTGTAGATATATTATGTCCTCTGATATAACCATCATTGGCAAGTCGACCCTTCACAGGTTGTTCGTAATCACAGCTGGGTCATTTAAACCGTTTAACCCCTGCATTACATCTTGTTCCTTAAGTACCACTGACACCTCTAATGAACAATAGATCTGTGGTCCAACCAACAGATCAGTTAACCCTCTCATCACATGAGAGTGTGAGCGCTCATTGTTCAAGCCCCGGAGTCAGCTATTAAGGGAACAACCTATCTACTAACCCTGAAGAGCGGGTTAGGAGTGAACTCCAATCTTGCTGTACTATGTCCCCAGCTACCTATTCGACTTTATCCCCAAGATGGTAGGCTTATTGAGTCGGCGCTAATGGGCCAATCTCACCCGTGCAAGTCAAAGGATACTATCGAATAAGCAGGAGTTCATAGCGAGCTCAGGATTGAGATCGAGTTACCTAGGCCATCAATATGTATAAGTCGGTCTCATCAGTAAACGGAGTTATAAAGAGAGAGCGACTTAATACGCGGTTCGATCTTGTGTAAACTCTTTACACAGAACGCCCTCACTTCTCACATCTCCATGTGGAACGATTCGGATCACATCGTTCTGTACAATACAAAATGAGCCGCATCCAATAGTGTTACCATGATAAGGTACCCAACCTTATCCGTATACTATAGACCGTTTTGACTGACTACTTGAGCCTGATCCACAATCATGTCATACATGAAGCTCAAGTACTCATATTCAGCCAAGGGTGTTGGTCATTGGTATAGGTTAAACCAAACACGTTTCACTTTATTCCAGTAAACTCTTTTACTGAATAAAACTAATAACTCTTTATTCTAAATAGAATATTTACAAATATAACAGTTTACAAACCACGAGTTTTAGGACATAAAACCCAACAAGTCATGGTAGTTGGTCGAAGCCTGGAAAAACCAGGTCCGTTTAAATTTTTGTTGGTTAAATCGAACCCTATGTTTGCGGGTAAGTCCCGGTAGCTGGTCGAAGCCTGCGAAAACCAGGTCCGTTTAAATTTCTGTTGGTTAAGTCGAACCCCATGTCTACGGGTAAGTCCCGGTAGCTGGTCGAAGCCTGGCAAAACAAGGTCCGTTTAAATTCTTGTTGGTTAACTTGAACCCTATGTCTGCGGGTAAGTCCCGGTAGCTGGTCGAAGCCTGACAAAACCAGGTCCGTTTAAATTTATGTTGGTTAAATCGAACCCTATGTCTGCGGGTAAGTCCCGGCAGCTGGTCTAAGCCTGGCAAAACAAGGTCCGTTTAAATTTCTGTTGGTTAAATCGAACCCTATGTCTGCGGGTAAGTCCTGGTAGTTGGTCGAAGCCTGGCAAAACCAGGTCCGTTTAAATTTATGTTGGTTAAATCGAAACCTATGTCTGCGGGTAAGTCCCGGGCTGGTCGAAGACTGACAAAACCAGGTCCGTTTAAATTTATGTTGGTTAAATCGAACCCTTTGTCTGCGGCTAAGTCCCGGTAGCTGGTCGAAGCCTGGCAAAACCAGGTCCGTTTAAATTTTTGTTGGTTAAATTGAACCCTATATCTGCGGGTTAGTCCCAGTAGCTGGTCGAAGGCTGGCAGAACCAGGTCCGTTTAAATTTTTTTTGGTTAAATCGAACCCTATGACTGCGGGTAAGTCCCGTTAGCTGGTCGAAGCGTGTCGAAACCAGGTCCGTTTAAATTCCTGTTGGTTAAATCGAACCCTATGTCTGCGGGTAAGTCCCGGTAGCTGGTCGAAGCATGGCAAAACCAGGTCCGTTTAAATTTCGGTTGGTTAAATCGAACCTATGTCTGTGGGTAAGTCCCGGTAGCGTGTCGAAGCCTGGTAAAACTAGGTCGTTTAAATTTTTGTTGGTTAAATCGAACCCTATGTCTGCGGGTCAGTCCCGGTAGCTGGTCGAAGCCTGGCAAAACCAGGTCCGTTTAAATTATTGTTGGTTAAATCGAACCCTATGTCTGCGGGTAAGTCCCGGTAGCTGGTCGAAGCCTGGCAAAACCAGGTCGGTTTAAATTCCTGTTGGTTAAATCGAACCCTATGTCTGCGGGTAAGTCCCGATAGCTGGTCGAAGCCTGACAAACCAAGGTTCGTTTAAATTTATGTTGGTTAAATCGAACCCTATGTCTGCAGGTAAGTCCCGGTAGCTGGTCGAAGCCTGGCAAAACCAGGTCCGTTTAAATTCATGTTGGTTAAATCGAACCCTATGTCTACGGGTAAGTTCCGGTAGCTGGTCGAAGCCTGGCAAAACAAGGTCCGTTTAAATTCTTGTTGGTTAAATCGAACCCTATGTCTGCGGGTAAGTCCCAGTAGCTGGTGGAAGCCTAGCAAAGCCAGGTCTGTTTAAATTTCTGTTGGTTAAATCGAACCCTATGTCTGCGGGTAAGTCCTGGTAGTTGGTCGAAGCCTGGAAAAACCAGGTCCGTTTAAATTTTTGTTGGTTAAATCGAACCCTATGTCTGCGTGTAAGTCCCGGTAGGTGGTCGAAGCCTGGCAAAACAAGGTCCGTTTAAATTCTTGTAGGTTAAATTGAACCCTATGTCTGCGGGTAAGTCCCGGTAGCTGGTCGAAGCCTGGCAAAACCAGGTTCGTTTAAATTTGTGTTGGTGAAATCGAACCTTATGTCTATGGGTATGTTCTGGTAGTTGGTTGAAGCCTGGCAAAACCAGGTCCGTTTAAATTTCTGTTGGTTAAATCGAACCCTATGTCTGCGGGTAAGTCCCGATAGCTGGTCGAAGCCTGGCAAAACCAGATCCGTTTAAATTTCTGTTGGTTAAATCGAGCCCAATGTCTGCGAGTATGTCACGGTAGCTGGTCGAAACCTAGCAAAACCAGGTCCGTTTAAATTCCTGTTGGTTAAATCGAACTCTATGTCTGCGGGTATGTCCCGGTAGGTGGTCGAAGCCTAGCAAAACCAGGTCCGCTTAAATTTCTGTTGGTTAAATCGAACCCTATGTCTGCGGGTAAGTCCCGGTAGCTGGTCGAAGCCTGGCAAAACCAGGTCCGTTTAAATTCCTGTTGATTAAATCGAACTCTATGTCTACGTGTAAGTCTTGATAGCTGGTCGAAGCCTGGAAAAACCAGGTCCGTTTAAATTCTGGTTGGTTAAATCGAACCCTATGTCTGCGGGTAAGTCCCGGGCTGGTCGAAGACTGACAAAACCAGGTCCGTTTAAATTTATGTTGGTTAAATCGAACCCTTTGTCTGCGGCTAAGTCCCGGTAGCTGGTCGAAGCCTGGCAAAACCAGGTCCGTTTAAATTTTTGTTGGTTAAATTGAACCCTATATCTGCGGGTTAGTCCCAGTAGCTGGTCGAAGGCTGGCAGAACCAGGTCCGTTTAAATTTTTTTTGGTTAAATCGAACCCTATGACTGCGGGTAAGTCCCGTTAGCTGGTCGAAGCGTGTCGAAACCAGGTCCGTTTAAATTCCTGTTGGTTAAATCGAACCCTATGTCTGCGGGTAAGTCCCGGTAGCTGGTCGAAGCATGGCAAAACCAGGTCCGTTTAAATTTCGGTTGGTTAAATCGAACCTATGTCTGTGGGTAAGTCCCGGTAGCTGGTCGAAGCCTGGTAAAACTAGGTCGTTTAATTTTTTGTTGGTTAAATCGAACCCTATGTCTGCGGGTCAGTCCCGGTAGCTGGTCGAAGCCTGGCAAAACCAGGTCCGTTTAAATTATTGTTGGTTAAATCGAACCCTATGTCTGCGGGTAAGTCCCGGTAGCTGGTCGAAGCCTGGCAAAACCAGGTCGGTTTAAATTCCTGTTGGTTAAATCGAACCCTATGTCTGCGGGTAAGTCCCGATAGCTGGTCGAAGCCTGACAAACCAAGGTTCGTTTAAATTTATGTTGGTTAAATCGAACCCTATGTCTGCAGGTAAGTCCCGGTAGCTGGTCGAAGCCTGGCAAAACCAGGTCCGTTTAAATTCATGTTGGTTAAATCGAACCCTATGTCTACGGGTAAGTTCCGGTAGCTGGTCGAAGCCTGGCAAAACAAGGTCCGTTTAAATTCTTGTTGGTTAAATCGAACCCTATGTCTGCGGGTAAGTCCCAGTAGCTGGTGGAAGCCTAGCAAAGCCAGGTCTGTTTAAATTTCTGTTGGTTAAATCGAACCCTATGTCTGCGGGTAAGTCCTGGTAGTTGGTCGAAGCCTGGAAAAACCAGGTCCGTTTAAATTTTTGTTGGTTAAATCGAACCCTATGTCTGCGTGTAAGTCCCGGTAGGTGGTCGAAGCCTGGCAAAACAAGGTCCGTTTAAATTCTTGTAGGTTAAATTGAACCCTATGTCTGCGGGTAAGTCCCGGTAGCTGGTCGAAGCCTGGCAAAACCAGGTTCGTTTAAATTTGTGTTGGTGAAATCGAACCTTATGTCTATGGGTATGTTCTGGTAGTTGGTTGAAGCCTGGCAAAACCAGGTCCGTTTAAATTTCTGTTGGTTAAATCGAACCCTATGTCTGCGGGTAAGTCCCGATAGCTGGTCGAAGCCTGGCAAAACCAGATCCGTTTAAATTTCTGTTGGTTAAATCGAGCCCAATGTCTGCGAGTATGTCACGGTAGCTGGTCGAAACCTAGCAAAACCAGGTCCGTTTAAATTCCTGTTGGTTAAATCGAACTCTATGTCTGCGGGTATGTCCCGGTAGCTGGTCGAAGCCTAGCAAAACCAGGTCCGCTTAAATTTCTGTTGGTTAAATCGAACCCTATGTCTGCGGGTAAGTCCCGGTAGCTGGTCGAAGCCTGGCAAAACCAGGTCCGTTTAAATTCCTGTTGATTAAATCGAACTCTATGTCTACGTGTAAGTCTTGATAGCTGGTCGAAGCCTGGAAAAACCAGGTCCGTTTAAATTCTGGTTGGTTAAATCGAACCCTATGTCTGCGGGTAAGTCCCGGTAGCTGGTCGGAGCCTGGCAAAACCAGGTAAGTTTAAATTCCTGTTGGTTAAATCGAACCCTATGTCTGCGGGTAAGTCCCGGCAGCTTGTCGAAGCCTTGCAAAACCAGGTCCGTTTATGTCGCAACGTTTTTGCGACGCGGAGCGGCCGACAACCTTCTGTTAAACAGGGGTTTTCACAAAAAATGGAGTCGCCACCAATCATTTAGGGTGTGATTGGTCACCTTAAAAATACGGTCTACGAAGTAAAAAACGAGGTTCGGGGGTCGGTTGAGTGTAGGGAAGGTGCTAGCACCCTACAACATCCCGTTTAAAAACAGTAGCCAAAACGTTTTATCGTAATTATCTAGCTAATTTCAAATGGTCCTAAAAAATATAAATAAAATAAACAATTAAAATTAAAATAATGTCTCAATTAATCATATCCTAACTGTAAAGAAAGTAGGAATTTGATTTTGTGAGCAAGATTGTTAATTTCGCCATTAATCGCTTTGATCCCGATACCGAGATCATACGACAAACAAGAACTTTAAAATAATTTAATAAAATCGTTTTGTTTCAAATTCAATTTAAAATCTGATTAAAACTCAAATTAAAATTAAAACATTTTTTCTTTGAAAATAAAAAATTTCGAAATTTAATTTAAACTTGATTTGAAATAAAAATCTTTTGTTTTGAAATCAAAATAAATCGAAATTCAGTTTTGAAAACTTAATTTTAAAATCAAAGGAAAACCTCTTTTTTTTAAAAAAAAATGGCGTTCTTGTAATTAGCGCATAATGGCTGTAATAAAAAATCCTCAAAAATAGGGAAACCCTATTTATCCCGGGATTTCAATAAAATTAAAAATACCCTCGAGATGAGAGGAACAGTCCTTCATCTCTCCCGGGGTTGCGACTTAAATTTAAAATACCCTCGAGATGAAAGGAACAGTCCTTTATCTCTCCCGGGGTGGCAACTCGAATTTAAAATACCCTCGAGATGAAAGGAACAGTCCTTCATCTCTCCCGGGGTTGCGACTTAAATTTAAAATACCCTCGAGATGAAAGGAACAGTCCTTTATCTCTCCCGGGGTGGCAACTCGAATTTAAAATACCCTCGAGATGAAAGGAACAGTCCTTCATCTCTCCCGGGGTTTCAAATTAAATTTAAATTACCCTCGAGATGAAAGGAACAGTCCTTCATCTCTCTCGGGGTTTCAAATTAAATTTAAATTACCCTCGAGATGAAAGGAACAGTCCTCCATCTCTCCCGGGGTTACAAATTAAAACTAAACAAACGCGCATAAAATAATGAAGACGATAAAATAGAGCGACAAAAGATTAAATCATCAAATTAATATAAGTAATCCCGAAAATAAACTTAAAAACTAAACTGAAACGAATAACGATTAAATCATCAAATTAATATAAGTAATCCCGAAAATAAACTTAAAAACTAAACTGAAACGAATAACAAACTATCATGCATATACGATATAACGTAGGTATATAAAGCAGGGTATATATTGAACATGCAGGGGGTATATATCATAGACAGGGGTATATATGAGATAGGCAGAGGTATATATGGACAAAAGAAATCAGCTAAACTTCAAAGACAGGGGCATTTTAGTAATTAACCTAAACAATTAAAAACAATCGGACGTTACCCACGCTAAGAGCATGCCGTCGTCTGAATCGAGCTGCGCCGCCGTTCGCCTCGGGTTCGCCGGAGGAAACGAGTTCAAGCTGGTGTGAAACCCGCCGCCGTTCGCCTGCTTGAAGTGAGGATGACCGCACGCCTGAGTATCGTCGTCGTCTGGGCTCGGTTTGGGTTGCTGATTCGGGTTGAAGATGGAGTTTGGAGTTTCGCCGGCGTCTGGGGTCGAGGATTGTCGTTCGGCTGAAGATGGAGCTTGGAGCTCCGCCGTCGGTTCAAGCTCGAGGTAGAAGACCGCCGCTGTCTGGGTTCGATAAAACTCGCCGCACGCCGAAGATGAAGATCCACCGCCGTTCGATTCAGTGAAGATGAAGATC
Source organism: Herpetospermum pedunculosum (assembly GCA_028017165.1). Lineage (NCBI taxonomy): Eukaryota > Viridiplantae > Streptophyta > Magnoliopsida > Cucurbitales > Cucurbitaceae > Herpetospermum > Herpetospermum pedunculosum. The sequence continues at coordinate 7,157,428 of CM051525.1, read as the reverse complement.
CCCACCACCGTGGTCTGGTTCGTCATGGGGGAGATGGATCTCGGGGGGACCGCCGCTGCCGTCTGGGTTGCTGAAGAAGACGAAGTCCGTCGGCTGGTTCGGGCTGCTGGAGAAGACGTAGAGATCCGGTCACTGCCGTCGTCGTGGAGATCCGCCGGAGAGAATGGATCCAGCCCGATTTTTGGGATGAAGTAGTCACCGTGCGCGGTGGTTCTCCGTCGCGAGTCCGCCGTTGTGCGCCGCCGTGCGTGGTGAAGGGGCCGCCGTGTGAGGTGCCGGAGTTAGGTGGTGGTCGGATTTTATGGAATGGGGAAGAAGATGATGAATAGTGAGGAGAGAGGATGGAGAGAAATGACTTTTACATGAGCTTTGGGATCCCAATCTTTTTGTCTTTTTCTCCTCCCATCTTCCTTCACTTTTTCCATCTCCAAGCCTCTACTTTTTGCTCAAACTCCCCCCTTTTCAACCCATCCCATCATCTCTATTTATAGAGTTGATGGGATTCTAAAAAAAAATCTCAACAAACTTTAAAAATATAATTCCCGTAACTTTTCACCAAATTTTAACGATTTCTCATAACCACTTTGAAATTCCTAAAAAAACTAACGAAACATTGACTCAAAGCACTTTTGTTTTAAAAAATTAAATAATAGAAATTACTCCAAATTTAAAACATCTTGAATTTACTTGACCCAACCATTTTTTAGAAATTGATTTATTAGTTTGAAATTGAATTCTAAAATTAAATATTTTGGAAATTCATCTTGAAAAAATATATTTCAAAGCTTTAATTTCTAAAATGAAGTTAAATTTCTCAAGATCAAATTAAAATTTAAAATCGAATGTCTTTAGAAATTTTCCTTGAAAAATTTGAATTTTAATTTGAAAGACTTAATTTTAAACCCAACAATCTAAAACTCCAAAACTGTAACCCTAAACCAAAATCTCAAACCTCCTTAATTTAAAACTCTAAAAAAACCTATTTGCTCTTTTCTTTTACAATTTCGAAATTAACGAAAAGACGAGATTAAATGATTTCAAGAATTTATTTAGAAAACACAAAAAATAAACAAGAATGAGCGAAACTTAAAAATAATGATAAACAAGGCCGGACGAAATACGGTGTCTACAGCTTGCCCCCCTTTGTATATCCTTGAAGAATTGAAAGGGTAGACAAATGAAAAAGACAAAGTATTTGGGGAGGCCAAAATTTGTTTATCATTAAGAACAATATGGGCCTAGACTAGTCAAGTTACGACCATTATTCTTATATCAGGGCTCAACATAAATAAAACGGACCTGCTACTATCAGGCTTCGAACTACTACCGGGACTTACCCGCAGACATAGAGTTCGATTTAACCAACTGAAATTTAAACGGACCTGCTATTATCAGGCTTCGAACTGCCAATCTTAGATTAGGGTTCGATTTAACCAACATAAACTTTAACGGACCTGCTATTAGCAGGCTTCGAACTGCCAATCTTAGATTAGGGTTCGATTTAACCAACAAAATTTAAATGGACCTTCTATTATCAGGCTTCGAACTGCCAATCTTAGATTAGGGTTCGATTTAACCAACATAAATTTAAACGGACCTGCTATTATCAGGCTTCGAACTGCTACCGGGACTTACCCGCTGACATAGAGTTCGATTTAACCAACATAAATTTAAACGGACCTACTATTATCAGGCTTCGAACTGCCAATCTTAGATTAGGGTTCGATTTAACCAACATAATTTAAACGGACCTGCTATTATCAGGCTTCGAACTGCCAATCTTAGATTAGGGTTCGATTTAACCAACAGAATTTACGGACCTCCTATTATCAGGCTTTGAACTGCTACCGGGACTTACCCGCTGACATAGAGTTCGATTTAACCAACAGAAATTTAAACGGACCTGCTATTATCAGGCTTCGAACTGCCAATCTTAGATTAGGGTTCGATTTAACCAACAAAATTTACGGACCTGCTATTATCAGGCTTCGAACTGCTACCGGGACTTACCCGCTGACATAGAGTTCGATTTAACCAACAGAAATTTAAACGAACCTGCTATTATCAGGCTTCGAACTGCTACTGGGACTTACCCGCTGACATAGAGTTTGATTTAACCAACATAAATTTAAACGGACCTGCTATTATCAGGCTTCGAACTGCCAATCTTAGATTAGGGTTCGATTTAACCAACATAAAGTTTAACGGACCTGCTATTATCAGGCTTCGAACTGCCAATCTTAGATTAGGGTTCGATTTAACCAACATAATTTACGGACCTGCTATTATCAGGCTTCGAACTGCTACCGGGACTTACCCGCTGACATAGAGTTCGATTTTAACCAACATAAATTTAAACGGACCTGCTATTATCAGGCTTCGAACTGCCAATCTTAGATTAGGGTTCGATTTAACCAACAGAATTTACGGACTTGCTATTATCAGGCTTCGAACTGCTACCGGGACTTACCCGCTGACACAGAGTTCGATTTAACCAATAGAAATTTAAATGGACCTGCTATTATCAGGCTTCGAACTGCTACCGGGACTTACCCGCTGACATAGAGTTTGATTTAACCAACATAAATTTAAACGGACCTGCTATTATCAGGCTTCGAACTGCCAATCTTAGATTAGGGTCCGATTTAACCAACATAAAATTTAACGGACCTGCTATTATCAGGCTTCGAACTGCCAATCTTAGACTAGGGTTCGATTTAACCAACAGAATTTAAACGGACCTGCTATTATCAGGCTTCAAACTGCCAATCTTAGATTAGGGTTCGATTTAACCAACAGAATTTACGGACCTGCTATTATCAGGCTTCGAACTGCTACCGGGACTTACCCGCTGACATAGAGTTTGATTTAACCCACAGAAATTTAAACGGACCTGCTATTATCAGGCTTCGAACTACCAATCTTAGATTAGGGTTCGATTTAACCAACAAAATTTTAACGGACCTGCTATTATCAGGCTTCGAACTGCCAATCTTAGATTAGGGTTCGATTTAACCAACGAAAATCTAAATGGACCTGCTATTATCAGGGTTCGAACTACTACTGGGACTTACCCGCAGACATAGAGTTCGATTTAACCAACAGAAATTTAAATGGACCTGCTATTATCAGGCTTCGAACTACCAATCTTAGATTAGGGTTCGATTTAACCAACTGAAATTTAAACGGACCTGCTATTATCAGGCTTCGAACTGCCAATCTTAGATTAGGGTTCGATTTAACCGACAAAAAATTAAACGGACCTGCTATTATCAGGCTTCGAACTGCCAATCTTAGATTAAGGTTCGATTTAACCAACTGAAATTTAAACGGACCTGCTATTATCAGGCTTCGAACTGCCAATCTTAGATTAGGGTTCGATTTAACCGACAAAAAATTAAACGGACCTGCTATTATTAGGCTTCGAACTGCCAATCTTAGATTGGGGTTCGATTTAACCAACAAAAATTTAAACGGACCTGCTATTATCAGGCTTCAAACTGCTAATCTTAGATTAGGGTTCGATTTAACCAATAGAAGACAACGGTTTTTGTTTCAAAATTTAGCTGGACGATTTTTTTTCAAAACTTCGTTATCAAAATATTTGAAAACTACTTACTTTTTTAGATTTTAGAAATTCTCAAGAATATGCGGAGGTCCTAAATGTATGACTTATGAACTTCTAATTGACCCTCAAATGAGAATATGACGCAAATGTGAGTTGCAAAATATGATCGACTCGAATGTTGCACAAAACATGAGTGTATGCGTTGGTGTGCAATGCAAAAGATGAAACAACGTTTATTAATCCTGGAAAATGGCAATGTAATTTGACAATGATGCATATGCATGCTAATGTGAATGCAACATGTGTGCATAATATGTTAAAGATAATGGATGCCATGAATGCAACACGTATGTCTGTGCATTAACAAAATGTCATAGTTGTAGCATGTATGCATGAGCATGCTAGGAATAAAATGACGGATGTCATGAATGTAGTATATATGTACGATACTGATGTATCTGCATCCTAAGGATAGAATAATGTCATTAATGCGTGTGCATATGCTTGTCAAGGGTCGAAGAACCATTGAATGCAACGTGTGTACATAATGTGTTAAAGGTAATGAATGATTGAATGTATCATGTTGAGAGTAGATAAATGATCGAATGCAACGTGCGTGCATAATATGCTAATGATAATGAATGATTGAATGCAATATGTATGTACAATTCATATGTCATTTTTTCATGATGTAAATGATATCAACTTGCATGGTTTAAATGAAAGATTTGTGAAAACAAATGCTTAATCAAAACGACTTTTGTGTTAGTGAAATGATCACTCCTGCTTAAGTCTATCGATCTTATCAGCAAAAATTTTAGCAGGAATTAGATGAAAAATGATAGTGTCATCATCAGTTTTTTTTTTTTTTTTTTTCCTGAAATGCTTTTACCTGAGAGGGATTAAACATGTCAATCATAGATCTCTCAACCATATTGGACATTGTAAGTTTTTGGGTAGATTCTCATGTGCTAAATTAGAGAACTTGAAAAGTAATTGATAACGTTTAAACAACTTCTGATTAAACTGCTTCATAATTTAGCCTTGGATGAACAAGAATGTTGAATTACAAGAAAATGAATTTAGATTTGTAATATTGTAATAAATGAAGGAAGGAATACGAAGGAAGATGTAATACTCGCATGTTTTAAGAAAATCTCTTGGACAATAAGAGATTGAAAATGTTTTTTCACATTTGAGCAAGAAATTGGAAATGGGTTTAGATGGAAAGATGACTGATATGACTCCATTTCCTCGGACAAAAGTTTTGAGAGCTAGAAGTAACTTCTTAAGAAATCTTCGACTTCTTGTGAGTAAGCTCGAGATTTGTTTTTTTTTATGATATTTGATCCAGCGTGGCAAAGGCGTAGACTTTCCCTCAGTATTGATGTTGTTTGACTGGTGCGTGGCAAAGACGTAGGCTTTGCCCTATTATTGATGATGTTTGACTAGCGCGTGACAAAGACGCAGACTTTGCCCCAGTATTGATGATGTTGAAATGAGATACCTTGAGCTTTGTGACTTCTTGATCTATTGATTGCACCAATCTCGATTTTTTTTTTTTTTTTTTTTGTGGCAAGAAATGATGCAATAAAATATCCCAACTTGTTGACGGCGATTTCCCCTGCTGTGGCAAAGAGGTGGGCTTTGCCCCAGTATTGCAAAGACGAAGGTTTTGCCCCAGTTTGAGCTGATGTTGATCCAGCGTGACATTGAAGATGTGCAAATGAGATACCCAAACTTTTTGAAATGTAGCTCCTTGATCTACTAATTGCACCAGCTTTTTTTTTTTTTTTTTTTTTTTTAAAAAAAAAAAGACATGATGCAATAAAGTATTCCAACTTGGACGGTGACTTTGCTCTATTGTGGCAAAGACGTGGGCTTTGCCCCAGTGTTGCAAAGGTAAAGGCTTTGCCCCAGTTTGAGTTGATGTTGATCCAGCGTGACATTGAAGATGTGCAAATGAGATACCCAAACTTTGTGAAATGTAGCTTCTTGATCTACTTATTGCACCAGTTTTTTTTTTTTTTTTTTTTTTTTTTTTTTTTTTTTTTAAGACATGATGCAATAAAGTATTCCAACTTGGACGGTGGCTTTGCTCTATTGTGACAAAGACGTGGGCTTTGCCCCAGTGTTGCAAAGACGAAGGCTTTGCCCCAGTTTGAGTTGATGTTGATCCATGGTGACATTGAAGATGTGCAAATGAGATACCCAAACTTTGTGAAATGTAGCTTCTTGATCTACTTATTGCACCAGTTGTTTTTTTTTTTTTTTTTTTTAAGACATGATGCAATAAAGTATTCCAACTTGGACGGTGGCTTTGCTCTATTGTGACAAAGACGTGGGCTTTGCCCCAGTGTTGCAAAGACGGAGGCTTTGCCCCAATTTTGTTGATGTTCAAATGAGACACTTGACGCTTTGTGAGATGTAGATTCTTGATCAATTGATTGCACCATTTTTTTTTATAGCAAGGAAAAGTGCAATAAGATGCTCAAGCTTTGACGACGACTTCAATCTATTGGCAAAGACGTGGGCTTTGCCCCAGTGCTGCAAAGACAAAGGCTTTGCCAAGTCTATGATGTTGCTCCCGCGTGTGGCAAAGACGTAGGCTTTGCCCTAGTGTTGCGAAGATGAGATCATGTGTGGCTCAGACATAAGTTTTATCTTGATGTGGCAAAAACGTCGGCTTTTGCCCCAGCTTATTGATTTATCGCGGTGACCTTTCAGCATCTTCAAGATGTAGCTTTTATTGCATCATCCTCGCGTTTTTTTTTTTTTTTTTTTTTTTTTTTTTCGAAAAGCATGGTGCAACCAGACCCTAATGCTACATTAGCAGACATTCCATATGATTTCTTTATCCATGCTCCTTGGAATCGTGATGATGTTAACCCCGAGCAAAAATTCTTTTAAAACCTCAAGATAATCTCGAAAGTTACTATCTTTCTAGCTCTCGAAACCAATCATCCTTAGTCCTGAAATCAATTTCTAACCGAAGGAAGAGATATCAAAGAATAGGAAAAAGGAGAATGATTTTATAAAGATGAAGTTGAAATAGTTGTACATGAGAAATTACGAGTCTTAATTATGAAGCAGTAAATCACAAGTGTTCGACACTATTTCATTACGTTTGAAGCTCTCTCGGTAACGTCGGGTGGATAATTTTGAGAGGCCCGCCACATAATTGAGTGTGACATGGTTTGCAAAAGGCTTGGTGGGTAAAAAAAAGTAGAGATACACCGTAAAAATGTAGATAATGAGATTAACCCTAGATTTTACGGTGGATCTACAAATTGAGTAAATTGCCTCAAAATTATGTGTGGCATGCAGGTAAAGGTTTTACACTGAGTAATTTTGGACTCTCACTGTAAGATGGGCTTGCCCCAATGTGATAATTAGAACACTGTTCCATGGGGGGTATGATGGTAGTATAAATTTTAGCACATTAGGAGATAATGAATGTCAAAATACAGCTTCTCTCGAATTTGGAGTTTGGCTTAACAATTAAGCCTGAGAAGAATATTTTGAAAGGTTATAAAAATGGTTGAGACTTGAGAAATTTTTCATAGAAAGTCGTGAAAGCACCCATTTTTTTATTATTTTTTTGTTTTTTTTTTAAATGACAATTCACCCTCATTTGTCTTTAATTCTTGCTAAGGTTTCAACTAATAAGAACGATCAAAGAAATCACAAGGATGATCAAAGTAACTTAGAAAGATATTTTTTCCTTTTTCATTTTTGAAAGATGCGAGTGATGAGATGGATGATGTAATAAACTTGAAATTACTTTTGCGAAATATGCACATGATATGATTATTGGAAAATACATTTTTTTAGGGTCTATGACTTGATATGCCAAAGTGAGACAATGCATGAAATTATTACCACATGATTTTATGCAATTAAGAACAACCAAAATCTTTGAACGACTTGATATGCGATAATGCATGCATGAACGACATGATATAATGTAATGTAACTGATTTTGTATTTGATTTTTTGTTTGTAATGCGAGATGAAAAAATATGATGCATCATATGATTTTATTTTTTTGTGAATTTCTATGTATGCATTTATTTAATTCTATGTATGTCATGCAAAATGAAATAATGTATGCATGGACACTCTCTATGATGCATGTAGTTTTTTTTTTTTTAAAGATTTGTATGCAAATGAGCTAATGCCGAAATATTTTTTATGATGTTATGAATTTTGGTGCATGTACACGATGATACAATTCAACAAATGAAGAAATGTTATGACTTCTGTTCAGATGAGATAATGCATGAACATCCTTCATGATGTGATGATTGATGAACTTTGATGCATGCTTAATGAATTAACGATGTATGGACATCTTTTGGTGAATGCATGATGTTATGCCATTGAATGATTATTTGACATGCGAAATGAGTGTATGATGCATGAACATTTTTTTAATGCATGATGATATGCAAATGAATGATTATTCGACATGCGAAATGAGTTTATAAAAAATGAACATTTTTTTTAGATTTTATGTTTTATGACTTGCGCAGAATAAGATAATGCATGAATGAATGTTTTTATTACGTGTGTAACTGTGAAATGACATAATGCAATATGAGATTATTTTTTGATATGCAAAATGCAAGAATCAATATTTTATTACACGTGCACGTGTGAAATGACACCATGCAACATGAAATGATTTTTGACATGCAAAAGCAAGAATTGATGTTTTTATTATGTGTGCACGTGTGACATGACACCATGCAATATGATGATTCTGACATGCAAAATGCAATTTATGAATGATTTTTATTACAGGTGCACGTGTGAAATGACACCATGCAATATGAAATGATTTTTGAAATGCAAAATGTAAGAATTGAATGATTTCTCTATGATTTTACGCATGAGAAGATGCATGAGCATTGTTTTCTATGCAAAATGATTTTATGCGTGCGTGAGATGACATCATGCAATTGATGAAATGATCTTCTATGATTTTATGCATGAGAAGATGCACGAATATTTTTCCCTATGCAAAAAGATTTTTAACATGTATGAATGTAGATTTTATTATGCATGAGTGCGATGACATTATGCAATTGATGAAATGATTTTTACATCCAAAATGCATGAATTGATGTTTTTACTAGATGTGCACGTGTGAAATAACACCATACAAACATAAGACAATGCATGTTATGTATGAATTTTTCTATGTACGCATGATATTGTGCAAATGATGGATTAAAAATGATAAATATTTTTGGAATGAACATTTGCATGCATGTAAATGATTTGTTCTTTTTTTTAATTTTTGTATGTCATGTAAAATGACGTAATGACGCACGAAGCTTTTTATTTTATTTAATTTTATTTTATTAATGAATGCAAATGATTTTTTTAGATTTTGTATGTCACGCAAAATGACGCAATTTATGAATTTTTATTTATGCATGAATAATGAAATGAAATTTGATTTTTTCTTTACGATGCATAGATGAGATGAAATTAACGAAATGATTTTTTTATTTTTTATGCATGTCTAACCTTAAATGCTCTTAGAAGGAAACAAATTTTTTTTAACGAAGAACTTTATTTGGATGGCCCGATGACTCGTGAAAAAATGCATGATTCTTTAAATTATAAGGGGTAGAAATACAAATGATTTTTTTGTTTTTTGTTTTTTTTTTTTTGTTTTTTTGAAAAATCGACGTGTAGAACGAATATCACTAGAAGAAAATTTTCTGAAAACGAAAAAATGAAAAATGAACGAAGACTTTTCGTGCGCCTTTACGGGACAGGTTCATCCTCCCGCAGGTCGACATTTCTCGACTCTCCATTCAAAACCTAAACAAAGAGGTCCCCAATAATTGAATGCTAAAAATTAGCAAACGAATTAATTTGAACGTGAATCTTTCGTGCGCCATACAAGGGCGATTATGTCCCTTTGAAGGTTAGCATTACTCGATTATCAGTTCTAAACTGGGATACAACTCAGATGTAAAATAAAATTGATTTTGTTTTTTTTTTTTTTTTTAAAAAAAAAACACATATAATGAAATTAATAAACACCTCACTCGAGAACATGAATGAAACACACAACATATGATATAAGCACGAGAATAAAACATGCGACAAAGTAGGTGTATTCTACAGTTCAGAGTTTAGATAAACAACGGTTAGCCCTAGGATGTATATGAGTGTAATTTAGGTTCTAAACAATCCTAGTTAAAACGGCCCCCGAGCTTTCCAACTGATGAAACATCGCGAATAGCTCGAGTGGAGAATTTCATGTGCCTGCACGAGAACCGAAGTTCCACGAAGGTCACACTACTCAATTTCCGAATCTAATCCTAAAGGGTAGAGCCCGGGTAGGAGGCTCGTGAACGAGTGTGTGAAATGCATGATAATGCAAACAATTTAAATTACGATAAATGAAATAAATTAAATAAAATAATGCATAACAACGAAATGAATTAAATAATAAACATGATGTGAGGGTAAGTCTCTAAACATAAGGATAACGGCCCCCAAATTAATTTGAAAGCTAAAGATTAGCCAACGAATTAATCTGAGCGAGAACCTTTCGTGCGCCTATACCGGGGCAATGATATCCCCTTGAAGGTCGACATTACTCGATTCTCAAATCTAATCCTAAAAGGTAGAGCCCGGGTAGAAGGCTCGTGAATGTGTGTGAGGGAAGCATGGTTATGCGATAAGCAGGAAGGAAATCGAGAACAACAGAAATAAAAACCCGACAAAATTAGTATGCATGAGAGAAGCAACAAAAAACATAAAGATATAAATAAACGACGATCGGCTCTAGGATGCACATGAGTGTGGTTTAGGTTTTAAACAGTCCTAGAAGAAACGGTCCCCGAACTTTCCAACTGATTAAACAGTGCGGACAACTCGAGTGGAGAATTTCATGCGCCTGCACGAGAACCGAAGTTCCACGAAGGTCACACTACTCAATCTCCGAATCTAGTCCTAAAGGGTAGAGCCCGGGTAGGAGGCTCGTGAACGTGTGCGAGGAATGTGTGATCATACAAACGATGGGAAAGAAAGTACGAATATTAATAATATTTAACAAAAATAGCAGCATGAGATAAACAATATATAATAAATATGACGACTGGCCCTAGGATGTAATTGAGTGTGGTCTATGTTCTAAACAATCCTAGAAGAAACGGTCCCCGAACTTTCCAACTGATTAAACAGTGCGGACAGCTCGAGTGGAGAATTTCATGCGCCTGCACGAGAACCGAAGTTCCACGAATGTCACACTACTCAATCTCCGAATCTAGTCCTAAAGGGTAGAGCCCGGGTAGGAGGCTTGTGCTTGTGTGCGACAAATGTGTGATCATACAAACGATGGGAAAGAAAGTACGAATATTAATAACAGCAGCATGAGATAAACAATATATAATCAACACGACGACTGACCCTAGGATGTAATTGAGTGTGGTCTATGTTCTAAACAGTCCTAGAAGAAACGGTCCCCGAGCTTTCCAACTGATTAAACAGTGCGGATAACTCGAGTGGAGAATTTCATGCGCCTGCACAAGAACCGAAATTCCACGAAGGTCACACTACTCAATCTCCGAATCTAGTCCTAAAGGGTAGAGCCCGGGTAGGAGGCTCGTGAATGTGTGAAATGTATGAATCATGCGATAATAAGCAAATTTAAACAAAGTCAGTTAATTAAGATAACATAATTCAATAAATAAAAATAAACAAGGACCAAAAAAGAAAAATCAGATAAATGTAAGATAACATGCAATGACCTAGACCCACTAAAAAATGTCCCCAGTGGAGTCGCCATGCTGTCGCAACGTTTTTGAGACGCGGAGCGGCCGACAACCTTATGTTAAACAGGGGTTTTCACAAAAAATGGAGTCGCCACCAATCATTTAGGGTGTGATTGGTCACCTTAAAAATACGGTCTACGAAGTAAAAAACGAGGTTCGGGGGTCGGTTGAGTGTAGGGAAGGTGCTAGCACCCTACAACATCCCGTTTAAAAACAGTAGCCAAAACGTTTTATCCTAATTATCTAGCTAATTTCAAATGGTCCTAAAAAATATAAATAAAATAAACAATTAAAATTAAAACAATGTCTCAATTAATCATATCCTAACTTTAAAGAAAGTAGGAATTTGATTTTGTGAGCAAGATTGTTAATTTCACCATTAATCGCTTTGATCCCGATACCGAGATCATACGACAAACAAGAACTTTAAAATAATTTAATAAAATCGTTTTGTTTCAAATTCAATTTAAAATTTGATTAAAACTCAAATTAAAATTAAAACATTTTTTCTTTGAAAATAAACAATTTCGAAATTTAATTTAAACTTGATTTGAAATAAAAATCTTTTGTTTTGAAATCAAAATAAATCGAAATTCAATTTTGAAAACTTAATTTTAAAATCAAAGGAAAACCTCTTTTTTTTAAAAAAAATGGCGTTCTTGTAATTAGCGCATAATGGCTGTAATAAAAAATCCTCAAAAATAGGGAAACCCTATTTATCCCGGGATTTCAATAAAATTAAAATACCCTCGAGATGAGAGGAACAGTCCTTCATCTCTCCCGGGGTTGCGACTTAAATTTAAAATACCCTCGAGATGAAAGGAACAGTCCTTTATCTCTCCCGGGGTTGCAACTCGAATTTAAAATACCCTCGAGATGAAAGGAACAGTCCTTCATCTCTCCCGGGGTTGCGACTTAAATTTAAAATACCCTCGAGATGAAAGGAACAGTCCTTTATCTCTCCCGGGGTGGCAACTCGAATTTAAAATACCCTCGAGATGAAAGGAACAGTCCTTCATCTCTCCCGGGGTTTCAAATTAAATTTAAATTACCCTCGAGATGAAAGGAACAGTCCTTCATCTCTCTCGGGGTTTCAAATTAAATTTAAATTACCCTCGAGATGAAAGGAACAGTCCTCCATCTCTCCCGGGGTTACAAATTAAAACTAAACAAACGCGCATAAAATAATGAAGACGATAAAATAGAGCGACAAAAGATTAAATCATCAAATTAATATAAGTAATCCCGAAAATAAACTTAAAAACTAAATTGAAACGAATAACGATTAAATCATCAAATTAATATAAGTAATCCCGAAAATAAACTTAAAAACTAAACTGAAACGAATAACAAACTATCATGCATATACGATATAACCTAGGTATATAAAGCAGGGTATATATTGAACATGCAGGGGGTATATATCATAGGCAGGGGTATATATGAGATAGGCAGAGGTATATATGGACAAAAGAAATCAGCTAAACTTCAAAGACAGGGGCATTTTAGTAATTAACCTAAACAATTAAAAACAATCGGACGTTACCCACGCTAAGAGCACGCCGTCGTCTGAATCGAGCTGCGCCGCCGTTCGCCTCGGGTTCGCCGGAGGAAACGTGTTCAAGCTGGTGTGAAACCCGCCGCCGTTCGCCTGCTTGAAGTGAGGATGACCGCACGCCTGAGTATCGTCGTCGTCTGGGCTCGGTTTGGGTTGCTGATTCGGGTTGAAGATGGAGTTTGGAGCTTCGCCGGCGTCTGGGGTCGAGGATTGTCGTTCGGCTGAAGATGGAGCTTGGAGCTCCGCCGTCGGTTCAAGCTCAGGTAGAAGACCGCCGCTGTCTGGGTTCGATAGAACTCGCCGCACGCCGACGATGAAGATCCACCGCCGTTCGATTCAGAGAAGATGAAGATCCCCACCACCGTGGTCTAGTTCGTCATGGGGGAGATGGATCTCGGGGGGACCGCCGCTGCCGTCTGGGTTGCTGAAGAAGACGAAGTCTGTCGGCTGGTTCGGGCTGCTGGAGAAGACGTAGAGATCCGGTCACTGCCGTCGTCGTGGAGATCCGCCGGAGAGAATGGATCCAGCCCGATTTTTGGGATGAAGTAGTCACCGTGCGCCGCCGTGCGCGGTGGTTCTCCGCCGCGAGTCCGCCGTTGTGCGCCGCCGTGCGTGGTGAAGGGGCCGCCGTGTGAGGTGCCAGAGTTAGGTGGTGGTCGGATTTGATGGAATGGGGAAGAAGATGATGAATAGTGAGGAGAGAGGATGGAGAGAAATGACTTTTAAATGAGCTTTGGGATCTCAATCTTTTTGTCTTTTTCTCCTCCCATCTTCCTTCACTTTTTCCATCTCCAAGCCTCTACTTTTTGCTCAAACTCCCCCCTTTTCAACCCATCCCATCATCTCTATTTATAGAGTTGATGGGATTCTAAAAAAAAATCTCAACAAACTTTAAAAATATAATTCCCGTAACTTTTCACCAAATTTTAACGATTTCTCTCAACCACTTTGAAATTCCTAAAAAAACTAACGAAACATTGACTCAAAGCACTTTTGTTTTAAAAAATTAAATAATAGAAATTACTCCAAATTTAAAACATCTTGAATTTACTTGACCCGACCATTTTTTAGAAATTGATTTATTAGTTTGAAATTGAATTCTAAAATTAAATATTTTGGAAATTCATCTTGAAAAAATATATTTCAAAGCTTTAATTTCTAAAATGAATTTAAATTTCTCAAGACCAAATTAAAATTTAAAATCGAATGTCTTTAGAAATTTTCCTTGAAAATTTTGAATTTTAATTTGAAAGACTTAATTTTAAACCCAACAATCTAAAACTCCAAAACTGTAACCCTAAACCAAAATCTCAAACCTCCTTAATTTAAAACTCTAAAAAAACCTATTTGCTCTTTTCTTTTACAATTTCGAAATTAACGAAAAGACGAGATTAAATGATTTCAAGAATTTATTTAGAAAACACAAAAAATAAACAAGAATGAGCGAAACTTAAAAATAATGATAAACAAGGCCGGACGAAATACGGTGTCTACAGTTTAAATTTATGTTGGTTAAATCAAACCCTATGTCTGCGGGTAAGTCCCGGTAGCTGGTCGAAGCCTGGCAAAACCAGGTCCGTTTAAATTTCTATTGATTAAATCGAACCCTATGTTTGCGGGTAAGTTCCGGTAGCTGGTCGAAGCCTGGCAAAACAAGGTCCGTTTAAATTCTTGTTGGTTAAATCGAACCCTATGCCTGCGGGTAAGTCCCGGTAGCTGGTGGAAGCCTGGCAAAACCAGGTCCGTTTAAATTGCTATGTGTTAAATCGAACCCTATGTCTGCGGGTATGTCCTGGTAGTTGGTCGAAGCCTGGAAAAACCAGGTCCGTTTAAATTTTTGTTGGTTAAATCGAACCCTATGTTTGCGGGTAAGTCCCGGTAGCTGGTCGAAGCCTGGGAAAACCATGTCCGTTTAAATTTCTGTTGGTTAAATCAAACCCTATGTCTGCGGGTAAGTCCCGGGAGCTGGTCGAAGCCTGGCAAAATCAGGTCCGTTTAAATTTCTGTTGGTTAAATCAAACCCTATGTCTGCGGGTAAGTCCCGGCAGCTGGTCGAAGCCTGGTAAAACCAGGTCCGTTTAAATTTCTGTTGGTTAAATCAAACCCTATGTCTGCGGGTAAGTCCCGGTAGCTGGTCGAAGCCTGGACAAACCAGGTCCGTTTAAATTTCTATTGGTTAAATTGAACCCTATGTCTGCGGGTAAGTTCCGGTAGCTGGTCGAAGCCTGGCAAAACAAGGTCCGTTTAAATTCTTGTTGGTTAAATCGAACCCTATGCCTGCGGGTAAGTCCCGGTAGCTGGTGGAAGCCTGGAAAAACCAGGTCCGTTTAAATTTCTGTTGGTTAAATCAAACCCTATGTCTGCGGGTAAGTCCCGGTAGCTGGTCGGAGCCTGGCAAAACCAGGTCAGTTTAAATTCCTGTTGGTTAAATCGAACCCTATGTCTGCGGGTAAGTCCTGGCAGCTGGTCGAAGCCTGGCAAAACCAGGTCCGTTTAAATTTATGTTGGTTAAATCAAACCCTATGTCTGCGGGTAAGTCCCGGTAGCTGGTCGAAGCCTGGCAAAACCAGGTCCGTTTAAATTTCTATTGGTTAAATCGAACCCTATGACTGCGGGTAAGTCTCGTTAGCTGGTCGAAGCGTGTCGAAACCAGGTTTCGACCAGCTACCGGGACTTACCCGCAAACATAGGGTTCGATTTAACCAACAAAAATTTAAACGGACCTGGTTTTGCCAGGCTTCGACCAACTACCAGGACTTACCCGCAGACATAGGGTTCGATTTAACCAACAGAAATTTAAACGGACCTTGTTTTGCCAGGCTTCGACCAGCTGCCGGGACTTACCCGCAGACATAGGGTTCGATTTAACCAACATAAATTTAAACGGACCTTGTTTTGTCAGGCTTCGACCAGCTACCGGGACTTACCCGCAGACATAGGGTTCAATTTAACCAACAAGAATTTAAACGGACCTTGTTTTGCCAGGCTTCGACCAGCTACCGGGACTTACTCGCAGACATGGGGTTCGACTTAACCAACAGAAATTTAAACGGACCTGGTTTTCCCAGGCTTCGACCAGCTACCGGGACTTACCCGCAAACATAGGGTTCGATTTAACCAACAAAAATTTAAACGGACCTGGTTTTTCCAGGCTTCGACCAACTACCAGGACTTACCCGCAGACATAGGGTTCGATTTAACCCACAGCAATTTAAACGGACCTGGTTTTGCCAGGCTTCCACCAGCTACCGCGACTTACCCGCAGACATAGGGTTCGATTTAACCAACAGGAATTTAAACGGACCTGGTTTCGACACGCTTCGACCAGCTAACGAGACTTACCCGCAGTCATTGGGTTCGATTTAACCAATAGAAATTTAAACGGACCTGGTTTTGCCTAGCTTCGACCAGCTACCGGGACTTACCCGCAGACATAGGGTTTGATTTAACCAACATAAATTTAAACGGACCTGGTTTTGCCAGGCTTCGACCAGCTGCCGGGACTTACCCGCAGACATAGGGTTCGATTTAACCAACAGGAATTTAAACGGACCTTGTTTCGACAAGCTTCGACCAGCTACCGGGACTTACCCGCAGTCATAGGGTTCGATTTAACCAACATAAATTTAAACGGACCTGGTTTTGCCAGGCTTCGACCAGCTACCGGGACTTACCCGTAGACATAGGGTTCGATTTAACCAACATGAATTTAAACGACCTTGGTTTTGCCAGTCTTCGACCAGCTACCGGGACTTACCCACAGACATAGGGTTCGATTTAACCAACATAAATTTAAACTGACCTGGTTTTGCCAGGCTTCGACAAACCGGGACTTACCCGCAGACATAGGGTTCGAATTAACCAACAAGAATTTAAACGGACCTGTTTTTGCCAGGCTTCGACTAGCTACTGGGACTTACCCGCAGACATACGGTTCGATTTAACCAACAAAAATTTAAACGGACCTAGTTTTACCAGGCTTCGACCAGCTACCGGGACTGACCCACAGACATAGGGTTCGATTTAACCAACATAAATTTAAACTGACCTGGTTTTGCCAGGCTTCGACAAACCGGGACTTACCCGCAGACATAGGGTTCGAATTAACCAACAAGAATTTAAACGAACCTGTTTTTGCCAGGCTTCGACTAGCTACTGGGACTTACCCGCAGACATACGGTTCGATTTAACCAACAAAAATTTAAACGGACCTAGTTTTACCAGGCTTCGACCAACTACCGGGACTTACCCGGAAACATAGGGTTCGATTTAACCAACAGGAATTTAAATGGACCTGGTTTTGCCAGGCTTCGACCAGCTATCGGGACTTACCCGCAGACATAGGGTTCGATTTAACCAACAGGAATTTAAACGGACCTGGTTTCGACAAGCTTCGACCAGCTACCAGGACTTACCCGCAGTCATATGGTTCGATTTAACCAACATAAATTTAAACGGACCTGGTTTTTCCAGGCTTCGACCAGCTACCGGGACTTACCCGCAGACATAGGGTTCGATTTAACCAACAGAAATTTAAACGGACCTGGTTTCGACAAGCTTCGACCTGCTACCGGGACTTACCCGCAGACATAGGGTTCGATTTAACCAACAGGAATTTAAACGGACCTTGTTTCGACAAGCTTCGACCAGCTACCGGGACTTACCCGCAGTCATAGGGTTCGATTTAACCAACAGAAATTTAAACGGACCTGGTTTTGCCAGGCTTTGACCAGCTACCCGGACTTACCCGCAGACAAAGGGTTCGATTTAACCAACAAAAATTTAAACGGACCTGGTTTTTCCAGTCTTCGACCAGCTACCGACACTTACTCGCAGACATAGGGTTCGATTTAACCAACATAAATTTAAACGGACCTGGTTTTGCCAGGCTTCGACCAGCTACCGGAACTTACCCGTAGACATAGGGTTCGATTTAACCAAAAAAAAATTAAACGAACCTGGTTTTGCCAGGCTTCGACCAGCTACCGGGACTTACCCGCAGACATAGGGTTCGATTTAACCAACAAAAATTTAAACGAACCTGGTTTTGCCAGGCTTCGACCAGCTATCGGGACTTACCCGCAGACATAGGGTTCGATTTAACCAACAGGAATTTAAACGGATCTGGTTTTACCAGGCTTCGATCAACTACCGGGACTTACCCGCAGACATAGGGTTCGATTTTAACCAACAGAAATTTAAACGGACCTGGTTTTACCACGCTTCGACCAGCTACCGGGACTTACCCGCAGACATAGGGTTCGATTTAACCAACAGGAATTTAAACGGACCTGGTTTTGCCAGGCTCCGACCAGCTACCGGGACTTACCCGCAGACATAGGGTTCGATTTAACGAACAAAAATTTAAACGGACCTGGTTTTCCCAGGCTTCGACCAGCTACCGGGACTTACCCGCAGACATAGTGTTCGATTTAACCAACAATAATTTAAACGGACCTTGTTTTGCCAGGCTTCGAACAGCTACCGGGCCTTACCCGCAGACATAGGGTTCGATTTAACCAACAGGAATTTAAACGGACCTTGTTTCGACAAGCTTCGACCAGCTACCGGGACTTACCCGCAGTCATAGGGTTCGATTTAACCAACAGAAATTTAAACGGACCTGGTTTTGCAAGGCTTTGACCAGCTACCGGGACTTACCCGCAGTCATAGGGTTCGATTTAACCAACAGAAATTTAAACGGACCTGGTTTTGCAAGGCTTTGACCAGCTACCCAGACTTACCCGCAGACAAAGGGTTCGATTTAACCAACAAAAATTTAAACGGACCTGGTTTTGCCAGTCTTCGACTAGCTACCGGGACTTACTCGCAGACATAGGGTTCGATTTAACCAACATAAATTTAAACGGACCTGGTTTTGCCAGGCTTCGACCAGCTACCGGGACTTACCCGTAGACATAGGGTTCGATTTAACCAACATGAATTTAAACGACCTTGGTTTTGCCAGTCTTCGACCAGCTACCGAGACTTACCCACAGACATAGGGTTCGATTTAACCAACATAAATTTAAACTGACCTGGTTTTGCCAGGCTTCGACAAACCGGGACTTACCCGCAGACATAAGGTTCGAATTAACCAACAAGAATTTAAACGGACCTGTTTTTGCCAGGCTTCGACTAGCTACAGGGACTTACCCGCAGACATACGGTTCGATTTAACCAACAAAAATTTAAACGGACCTAGTTTTACCAGGCTTCGACCAGCTACCGGGACTGACCCACAGACATAGGGTTCGATTTAACCAACATAAATTTAAACTGACCTGGTTTTGCCAGGCTTCGACAAACCGGGACTTACCCGCAGACATAGGGTTCGAATTAACCAACAAGAATTTAAACGAACCTGTTTTTGCCAGGCTTCGACTAGCTACTGGGACTTACCCGCACACATACGGTTCGATTTAACCAACAAAAATTTAAATGGACCTAGTTTTACCAGACTTCGACCAACTACCGGGACTTACCCGGAAACATAGGGTTCGATTTAACCAACAGGAATTTAAACGGACCTGGTTTTACCACGCTTCGATCAACTACCGGGACTTACCCGCAGACATAGGGTTCGATTTAACCAACAGAAATTTAAACGGACCTGGTTTTACCACGCTTCGACCAGCTACCGGGACTTACCCGCAGACATAGGGTTCGATTTAACCAAAAGGAATTTAAACGGACCTGCTTTTCCAGGCTTCGACCAGCTACCGGGACTTACCCGCAGACATAGGGTTCGATTTAACCAACAGGAATTTAAACGGACCTGGTTTCGACAAGCTTCGACCAGCTACCAGGACTTACCCGCAGTCATAGGGTTCAATTTAACCAACAAAAATTTAAACGGACCTTGTTTTGCCAGGCTTCGACCAGCTACCGGGACTTACCCGCAGACATAGGGTTCGATTTAACCAACAAAAATTTCAACGGACCTGGTTTTGCCAGGCTTCGACCAGCTACCGGGACTTACCCGCAGACATAGGGTTCGACTTAACCAACAGGAATTTAAACGGACCTGGTTTTGCCAGGCTCCGACCAGCTACCGGGACTTACCCGAAGACATAGGGTTCGATTTAACCAACAAAAATTTAAACGGACCTGGTTTTCCCTGGCTTCGACCAGCTACCGGGACTTACCCGCAAACATAGGGTTCTATTTAACCAACAGGAATTTAAACGGACCTGGTTTTGCCAGGCTTCGACCAACTACCAGGACTTACCCGCAGACATAGGGTTCGATTTAACCAACAGTAATTTAAACGGACCTAGTTTCGACAAGCTTCGACCAGCTACCGGGACTTACCCGCAGTCATAGGGTTCGATTTAACCAACAGAAATTTAAACGGACCTGGTTTTGCAAGGCTTTGACCAGCTACCCAGACTTACCCGCAGTCATAGGGTTCGATTTAACCAACAAAAATTTAAACGGACCTGGTTTTGCCAGTCTTCGACTAGCTACCGGGACTTACTCGCAGACATAGGGTTCGATTTAACCAACATAAATTTAAACAGACCTGGTTTTGCCAGGCTTCGACCAGCTACCGGGACTTACCCGTAGAGATAGGGTTCGATTTAACCAACATGAATTTAAACGACCTTGGTTTTGCCAGTCTTCGACCAGCTACCGAGACTTACCCACAGACATAGGGTTCGATTTAACCAACATAAATTTAAACTGACCTGGTTTTGCCAGGCTTCGACAAACCGGGACTTACCCGCAGACATAAGGTTCGAATTAACCAACAAGAATTTAAACGAACCTGTTTTTGCCAGGCTTCGACTAGCTACAGGGACTTACCCGCAGACATACGGTTCGATTTAACCAACAAAAATTTAAACGGACCTAGTTTTACCAGGCTTCGACCAGCTACCGGGACTGACCCACAGACATAGAGTTCGATTTAACCAACATAAATTTAAACTGACCTGGTTTTGTCAGGCTTCGACAAACCGGGACTTACCCGCAGACATAGGGTTCGAATTAACCAACAAGAATTTAAACGAACCTGTTTTTGCCAGGCTTCGACTAGCTACTGGGACTTACCCGCAGACATACGGTTCGATTTAACCAACAAAAATTTAAACGGACCTAGTTTTACCAGGCTTCGACCAACTACCGGGACTTACCCGGAAACATAGGGTTCGATTTAACCAACAGGAATTTAAACGGACCTGGTTTTGCCAGTCTTCGACCAGCTACCGGGACTTACCCGTAGAGATAGGGTTCGATTTAACCAACATGAATTTAAACGACCTTGGTTTTGCCAGTCTTCGACCAGCTACCGAGACTTACCCACAGACATAGGGTTCGATTTAACCAACATAAATTTAAACTGACCTGGTTTTGCCAGGCTTCGACAAACCGCGACTTACCCGCAGACATAAGGTTCGAATTAACCAACAAGAATTTAAACGAACCTGTTTTTGCCAGGCTTCGACTAGCTACAGGGACTTACCCGCAGACATACGGTTCGATTTAACCAACAAAAATTTAAACGGACCTAGTTTTACCAGGCTTCGACCAGCTACCGGGACTGACCCACAGACATAGGGTTCGATTTAACCAACATAAATTTAAACTGACCTGGTTTTGTCAGGCTTCGACAAACCGGGACTTACCCGCAGACATAGGGTTCGAATTAACCAACAAGAATTTAAACGAACCTGTTTTTGCCAGGCTTCGACTAGCTACTGGGACTTACCCGCAGACATACGGTTCGATTTAACCAACAAAAATTTAAACGGACCTAGTTTTACCAGGCTTCGACCAACTACCGGGACTTACCCGGAAACATAGGGTTCGATTTAACCAACAGGAATTTAAACGGACCTGGTTTTGCCAGGCTTCGACCAGCTACCGGGACTTACCCGCAGACATAGGGTTCGATTTAACCAACAAGAATTTAAACGGACCTGGTTTCGACCTGCTACCGGGACTTACCCGCAGTCATATGGTTCGATTTAACCAACATAAATTTAAACGGACCTGGTTTTGCCAGGCTTCGACCAGCTACCGGGACTTACCCGCAGACATAGGGTTCGATTTAACCAACAAAAATTTAAACGAACCTGGTTTTGCCAGGCTTCGACCAGCTACTGGGACTTACCCGCAAACATAGGGTTCGATTTAACCAACAAAAATTTAAACGAACCTGGGTTTGCCAGGCTTCGACCAGCTACCGGGACTTACCCGCAGACATAGGGTTCGATTTAACCAACAGGAATTTAAACGGATCTGGTCTTACCAGGCTTCGATCAACTACCGAGACTTACCCGCAGACATAGGCTTCGATTTAACCAACAGAAATTTAAACGGACCTGGTTTTACCACGCTTCGACCAGCTACCGGGACTTACCCGCAGACATAGGGTTCGATTTAACCAAAAGGAATTTAAACGGACCTGCTTTTCCAGGCTTAGACCAGCTACCAGGACTTACCCGCAGACATAGGGTTCGATTTAACCAACAGGAATTTAAACGGACCTGGTTTCGACAAGCTTCGACCAGCTACCGGGACTTACCCGCAGTCATAGGGTTCAATTTAACCAACAAAAATTTAAACGGACCTTGTTTTGCCAGGCTTCGACCAGCTACCGGGACTTACCGGCAGACATAGGGTTCGATTTAACCAACAAAAATTTAAACGGACCTGGTTTTGCCAGGCTTCGACCAGCTACCGGGACTTACCCACAGACATAGGGTTCGACTTAACCAACAGGAATTTAAACGGACCTGGTTTTGCCAGGCTCCGACCAGCTACCGGGACTTACCCGCAGACATAGGGTTCGATTTAACCAACAAAAATTTAAACGGACCTGGTTTTCCCTGGCTTCGACCAGCTACCGAGACTTACCCGCAAACATAGGGTTCGATTTAACCAACAGGAATTTAAACGGACCTGGTTTTGCCAGGCTTCGACCAGCTACCAGGACTTACCCGCAGACATAGGGTTCGATTTAACCAACAGTAATTTAAACGGACCTGGTTTCGACAAGCTTCGACCAGCTACCGGGACTTACCCGCAGTCATAGGGTTCGATTTAACCAACATAAATTTAAACGGACCTGGTTTTGCCAGGCTTCGACCAGCTACCGGGACTTACCAGCAAACATAGGGTTCGATTTAACCAACAAAAATTTAAACGAACCTGGTTTTGCCAGGCTTCGACCAGCTACTGGGACTTACCCGCAAACATAGGGTTCGATTTAACCAACATAAATTTAAACGGACCTGGTTTTGTCAGGCTTCGACCAGCTACCGGGACTTACCTGCAGACATAGGCTTCGATTTAACCAACATAAATTTAAACGGACCTTGTTTTGCTAGGCTTCGACCAGCTACCGGGACTTACCCACAGACATAGGGTTCGATTTAACCAACATAAATTTAAACGGACCTTGTTCTATCAGGCTTCGACCAGCTACCAAGACTTACCCGCAGACATAGGGTTCGATTTAACCAATAGAAATTTAAACGGACCTGGTTTTGCAAGGCTTCGACCAGCTACCAGGACTTACCCGTAGACATAGGGTTCGATTTAACCAACAGGAATTTAAACGGACCTGGTTTTGCCAGGCTTCGACCAGCTACCGGGACTTACCTGCAGACATATGGTTCGATTTAACCAACAAGAATTTAAACGGACCTGGTTTTGCCAGGCTTCGACTAGCTACCGGGACTTACCCGCAGACATAGGGTTCGATTTAACCAACAGAAATTTAAACGGACCTGGTTTTGCCAGTCTTCGACCAACTACCAGGACTTACCCTCAGACATAGGGTTCGATTTAACCAACAGAAATTTAAACGCACCTGGTTTTGCCAGGCTTCGACCAGCTACCGGGACTTACCCGCAGACATAGGGTTCGATTTAACCAACAAGAATTTAAACGAACCTTGTTTTGCCAGGCTTCGACTAGCTACCGGGACTTACCCGCAGACATGGGGTTCGATTTAACCAACAGAAATTTAAACGGACCTGGTTTTCCCAGGCTTCCACCAGCTACCGGGACTTACTCGCAGACATAGGGTTCAATTTAACCAACAAAAATTTAAACGGACTTGGTTTTGCCAGGCTTCGACCCACTACCAAGACTTACCCGCAGACATAGGGTTCGATTTAACCAACAGAAATTTAAACGGACCTGGTTTTTCCAGGCTTCGACCAGCTACCGGGACTTACCCGCAGACAAAGGGTTCGATTTAACCAACAGAAATAAGTTACTATTGCTTTATAACGTTGTTTACTGTTTTAAAGACTGGCTATTTCAAAACGATGACCTAGGTAACTTGACCTTAATCCTGAGCTAACTATGAACTCATGTTTATTCGAGATTATCCTTAGATCTGCATGGGTGAGAGTGGCTCAACAACGCTGGCTCAATAAGCCTTCCATTTCAGGGGTAAGACCGGATAAATAGCTGGGGACATAGGGTGCAAGATGAAATTCACTCCTACCCGTCTCTAGGGATAGTAGATAGGCTGTTCCCATGTAAAAACAATAAATGGGCGGTTTTTGAATTGCATATTAATCTACTAAATTTAAATAACAATTAACGATAAGGATTAAAGAATTAAAGAAATAAACAAGAGATTACCTTGCTAATTCAGAGATTGTCGGGACTTAATGGATTTTGCTCATCGATTACTCCAATAAAAATACAATTTCTTAATTTAAAAGCCTAATCAACTTAACTGGAACAACCATGAAAAGTCTCTAAGGTCCTCTTATGCAATTAATCCGACAGAGCATCGTAATTAACTCTAAACTGGCCAATTAGCTGGGCACGATAGCGTTTCATGCTAACTAGCTAACAGCTCTAAGCACATGGATTGATTAGAATGTTAATTAAATTGATCAGATTCATTTAAACATTTTTTATATTCCTAAGGTCTATTATACGCACCATGTTAACTATGAAAAACCAGAATATTAACACTAGTCATAACCTGACCCATTTTGCTACTACAAGCAATTTATGACAATTACGGATCACAAATTACAAACATGGCATACATGAACAATTAATATTTAATTGATTAAGCAGTCACATTGACCAATATTAAATGCACATGAAATAAACAAAGAATAGAAAACAATTAATCAAAAAATTAGATTGCAAAGATGACTTCTTCGTGGGAGATTACTTCTTCCTGGATCAATCAAGAACTGCCACGTGTTGTCTTCAAGGATCAAACTTTGGCTCAAAGAATAAGATAATAAACCTTCCACCACCAGACCAAGCTTCCAACTTTGAACATTAAATCATTTTTATCTTCATAGTATCATCTGCGGCTCGATTTGTTAATATTATACTCTAAAACTCCTCTTTTCAGTTCTTATTTAAAATAAGTGTCTCGTTCACCTCTGAATGCTCGATTCCTGCAAAACATATGATTAAACACATTAATTTGAATCAACTAACAAGAATTAAAAGGTATAAAATAGCACTTTTGAAGTTCTATCAATTTTAATTACCCATTGTTTTTTGGCGTTGGATTCACGAATTTCGGTGTTTTTTGAACGTTGTCCTGCAGGGTATCGTCATTAACTTTGGGTGAATTCTCATTCGTAACATACAACCTTAATCCATTACATTAAAGCCTTAAATTAAGTTTTAATGTATGTTTGGTTTCTAACATACCACCTTAGTCAAAAGATACTTTATACAATTGTTCTAACAAACAAGAGATAGATACAAGATTCCTTTTCATTCCAGGAACAAGATACACATTATCTGTTCCAACCATGAGAGTTATCTCGCCTTCCGCAAGCGTTCTCCAGAAACTAGTTTCCTGAAAAGAAGAACAAATATGATTAGTAGCCCCTGAATCCAGTATCCAGGATGAGTCATCACTCTCCACTAAACATGTTTCAACAACTAGTAAATCATATTTATCTTGTTTTTCCTTTTCAACTTTCTTCTCTGCAAGGTACTTTGGGTAGTTTATTTTTCAATGCCCATTCTCGTTGTAGTGTAAACCTTTTCCTTTATCTGCAACTTGAGCCTTGCTTTTGCGGTCATTAGGATTTTTACTTTTCCCCTTCCCTTTCTTTTTCATCGAAATACTCTTATTTTTGGACGAAGAAGGGCTAGACTTCGTCTAAGAGGACGATCCTCTATAGAACCTTTTAGTGGTAGCAACATTTGCCTCCACTTCATGTCCCTTAGTTTTCAGGAGGGACTGATAAGTCTAAAGCTCATTCAGGAGAGTAGTCAAGTTATATTCAATTTTGTTCATCTTCGCATTTGTGCGGAACTGTAGGAAGCTCTTCGAAAGAGACTTCAGAATAAAACTGACCTGACTCTTCTCATCTATGACAGCTCCGTTTACTTCTGCCACATTCAAATGTTCCATCATGTCCAGGACATGTTCTCTAACCGAGGTCCCTTCTCTCATGCGACAATTATAAACGTACTTGATGGCATCATGCCTAAGGGAGAAGGACGATTGTCCAAACATCCCCTTCAGAGATTCTATAATCTCTTTGGCAGCACCCATACCATCGTGTTTCTTAGCCAATACATCAGGTATCCTGGGCAGTGTGTAGATGCGGGCTTTATCATTTTCCCTTGTCCACCTGTCATATGCATCCCAAACATTTCGGTTTGCATTTGTGTCGGGGTTTGGAGGACACTCCTCAGTTAAAACGAACCTTAGATCATCAATTACAAAACTCGAGTTATCATACCAGAATTATTTAGACAAGGACCAATGGTTCGAAGCTGTAGATCTTCAAGAGGTTAAATGACCGAGCCTCTAAGGTGAAAACCTTTAAGGCTTGACTTTCTGGTAATGGGACTGTCCCAAAGTGAAGAGGTTGATTGTGTATCAACTTATTTACTTGTTACCAGACGTAAGTTGTTAGACTACTATCATCTATTTTGGTTCTATACTAGATAGGATAAGATAAATAGAAATCAAGACTAGCTATCTTGATTGGAGTGTCTATAGGTCATAATCTCTCTGAGAGTCCTATACAAGATTAAGAACAAAATCGTTTTGTTAACTTATTCAATTCTTTTATGGATTGGAACTAGCAACTTAATCTTGAATGATTAAGGTTTGATGTTCAAATCAAATCTTATGGCTTAAACATGTTATTGATAAACTTTGTTGGGCAAGTGTTTTATCAATACTATAGCTTTCATAATATGTTTCCGTAATTAATGTCTTATTCATTGAGAATGTAATAGGATGTACTTTCTGACACTTATGCATTAGCTAGCGACCTGTATCCAGATATGTGATCTGGGTGAGGTCTTGTTTATTCTAAGGATTCAGATTAATCTGAGTCGCAAGAATAAATCGCTGGTAAAGTCTCCTTACATCTGATATTGACAAGAGTTGTTAGTAATCGATGTTATGAGGTGCTGTCCCTACGCATTAACACTTATTGGGTTAAGATCTATCTCTTCGGCGATATATGACCCGATATGTTTTATGCAGTGGGAGCTGTCAGTTATATCGATTAATAATTTGTCACAGTATAAAGGAATGGAATACAAGAGTTGTATTGCTAATTCCTCTATAAAAGCTAAAATTTGTTGCAGCTTGTATAGCAACATAAAAAAAAGTGGTTTTTGAGCTCTTAAGTAGTGCGGATGAGGAGATGTGATGGTCACATAGAGAGCCTCATAGTACTTCATGCTGATATGTTTACTAAGTCTCTCACGGCTAACGTGTCTGAGAGATACCTAAAGAGTTTAGGGCTCCGGGTTGCTAAATAGGATAGTGGGAGAAGACTATAGATAAGTCTCTCACGGCTAACGTGTTTGAGAGATACCTTATCCTGGTAAAACTATTGGATGCAACCCGTTTTGTATTGTACAAAACGATGTGATCCGAGTCGTTTCACATCGAGATGTGCAAGCGGGGGCGTCCTATGCGATGAGTTTGCGTAAGACTGAACCACGAAAAGTCGCTCTCTCTTTATAACACCGTTTACTGAAGAGACCGACTATTTCACCTGATGGCCTAGGTAACTCGATCTCAATCCTGAGCTTACTATGAACTCCTGCTTATTAGACAGTATCCTTAGATTTGTATGGGTGAGAGTGGCAGGATGTCCGCTCAATAAGCCTACCATCTTAGGGATAAAGTCCAATAGGTAGCTGGGGACATAGTGTAGTAAGATGGAGTTTACTCCTAACCCGCTCTTCAGGGTTAGTAGATAGGTTGTTCCCTTAATAGTTGGCTCCGGGGCTTGAACAATAGGCGCCTACCCTCTCCTCGTTAGAGAGGGTTCCTGATCTGTTGGTTGGACCACTGATCAATTGTTCATTAGAGGTGTCAGTGGTACTTAAGGAACAAAGACGTAACGCAGGGGTTAAACGGTTTAAACCACCCAGCTGTGATTACGAACAACCTGTGAAGGGTCGACTTGCCCATGACGGTTATATCAAGAGGACATAATATATCTACAGTGAGGAGAGTGCAACCCTCGGACTATAGTGGAGTCTCCGAGGGTTAACGAAAGGTGATTGATTCGGGTTAAAAGAGTTTTGACCGAATAATCTCGTATCGTTGGAGCTCATGATCTGTAGGTCCTTTAGGTTCTCCTGGCTAGCTCGGATAACGTCGTGCACCAGTATAAGAGAAAATAAAAGAAAAAGAAAAAAAAAATTGAATTGTTCAAATTCGGTTTATGGAAGAAAGATGGATATATTTAAATATGATTTAATTATCGACATATTTAAATATGATTTAAATATGGGAATGGCCTAAAACATGAATAGGATTCATGTGTAAAAAAGTCGGTTTTCGGAAAACCGGGTTTAATCTTATTATTTAATTAATTTTTGATATTGAATTAAATAATAATTATTAATTAAAAAATTTAATTAATAATTATATATATATTTTATTTATTAAAATATTTAATAAATAAAATTATTATTATTATTTTTAATAATAATAATTATTAAATATATATATATATATATATATATATATATGTGTGTCTTGAATGCAGCAAGACACATATATATAGATGAGCAAAATCCATTAAGTCCATTAGGCTTTTAAATTAAGAAATTATATTTTTATTGGAGTAATCGATGAGCAAAATCCATTAAGTCCCAACAATCTCTGAATTAGCAAGGTAATCTCTTGTTTATTTCTTTAATTCTTTAATCCTTATCTTTAATTGTTATTTAAATTTAGTAGATTAATATGCAATTCAAAAACCGCCCATTTATTGTTTTTACATGGGAACAGCCTATCTACTATCCCTAGAGCCGGGTAGGAGTGAATTTCATCTTGCACCCTATGTCCCCAGCTATTTATCCGGTCTTACCCCTGAAATGGAAGGCTTATTGAGTCAGCGTTGTTGAGCCACTCTCACCCATGCAGATCTAAGGATAATCTCGAATAAACATGAGTTCATAGTTAGCTCAGGATTAAGGTCAAGTTACCTAGGTCATCGTTTTGAAATAGTCAGTCTTTAAAACAGTAAACAACGTTATAAAGCAATAATAACTTATTTCTGTTGGTTAAATCGAACCCTATGTCTGCAGGTAAGTCCCGGTAGCTAGTCGAAGCCTGGCAAAACCAGGTCCGTTTAAATTCATGTTGGTTAAATCGGACCCTATGTCTACGGGTAAGTTCCGGTAGCTGGTCGAAGCCTGGCCAAACAAGGTCCGTTTAAATTCTTGTTGGTTAAATCGAACCCTATGTCTGCGGGTAAGTCCCAGTAGCTGGTGGAAGCCTAGCAAAGCCAGGTCTGTTTAAATTTCTGTTGGTTAAATCGAACCCTATGTCTGCGGGTAAGTCTTGGTAGTTGGTCGAAGCCTGGCAAAACCAGGTCCGTTTAAATTTTTGTTGGTTAAATCGAACCCTATGTCTGCGGGTAAGTCCCGGTAGCTGGTGGAAACCTGGGAAAACCAGGTCCGTTTAAATTTCTGTTGGTTAAATCGAACCCCAGGTCTGCGGGTAAGTCCCGGTACCTGGTCGAAGCCTGGCAAAACAAGGTCCGTTTAAATTCTTGTTGGTTAAATCGAACCCTATGTCTGCGGGTAAGTCCCGGTAGCTGGTCGAAGCCTGGCAAAACCAGGTGCGTTTAAATTTCTGTTGGTTAAATCGAACCCTATGTCTGCGGGTAAGTCCTGGTAGTTGGTCGAAGCCTGGCCAAACCAGGTCCGTTTAAATTTCTGTTGGTTAAATCGAACCCTATGTCTGCGGGTAAGTCCCGGTAGCTGATCGAAGCCTGGCAAAACCAGGTACGTTTAAATTTATGTTGGTTAAATCGAACCCTATGTCTGCGGGTAAGTCCCGGTAGCTGGTCGAAGCCTAGCAAAACCAGGTCAGTTTAAATTTTTGTTGGTTAAATCGAACCCTATGTCTGCGGGTAAGTCCCGGTAGCTGGTCGAAGCCTGACAAAACTAGGTCCGTTTAAATTTATGTTGGTTAAATCGAACCCTATGTCTGCGGGTAAGTCCCGGTAGCTGGTCGAAGCCTGACAAAACCAGGTTCGTTTAAATTTCTGTTGGTTAAATCGAACCCCATGTCTGCGGGTCAGTCCCGGTAGCTGGTCGAAGCCTGGCAAAACAAGGTCCGTTTAAATTCTTGTTGGTTAAATTGAACCCTATGTCTGCGGGTAAGTCCCGGTAGCAGGTCGAAGCCTGGCAAAACCAGGTCCGTTTAAATTTCTGTTGGTGAAATCGAACCCTATGTCTATGGGTAAGTCTTGGTAGTTGGTCGAAGCCTGGCAAAACCAGGTCCGTTTAAATTTCTGTTGGTTAAATCGAACCCTATGTCTGCGGGTAAGTCCTGGTAGCTGGTCGAAACCTGACAAAACCAGGTCCGTTTAAATTTATGTTGGTTAAATCGAACCCTATGTCTGCGGATAAGTCCTGGTAGCTGGTCGAAGCCTGGCAAAACCAGGTCTGTTTAAATTTTTGTTGGTTAAATCGAACCCTATATCTGCGGGTTAGTCCCGGTAGCTGGTCGAAGCCTGGCAGAACCAGGTCCGTTTAAATTTTTGTTGGTTAAATCGAACCCTATGACTGCGGGTAAGTCCCGTTAGCTGGTCGAAGCGTGTCGAAACCAGGTCCGTTTAAATTCCTGTTGGTTAAATCGAACCCTATGTCTGCGGGTAAGTCCCGGTAGCTGGTCGAAGCATGGCAAAACCAGGTCCGTTTAAATTTCGGTTGGTTAAATCGAACCCTATGTCTGCGGGTAAGTCCCGGTAGCTGGTCAGGGCCTGGTAAAACTAGGTCCGTTTAAATTTTTGTTGGTTAAATCAAACCCTATGTCTGCGGGTAAGTCCCGGTAGCTGGTCGAAGCCTGGCAAAACCAGGTTCGTTTAAATTCTTGTTGGTTAAATCGAACCCTATGTCTGCGGGTAAGTCCCGGTTTGTCGAAGCATTGCAAAACCAGGTCAGTTTAAATTTCTGTTGGTTAAATCGAACCCTATGTCTGTGGGTAAGTCCCGATAGCTGGTCGAAGCCTGGCAAAACAAAGGCCGTTTAAATTCCTGTTGGTTAAATCAAACCCTATGTCTACGGTTAAGTCCCGGTAGCTGGTCGAAGCATGGCAAAACCAGGTCCGTTTAAATTTTTGTTGGTTAAATCGAACTCTATGTCTACGGGTAAGTCCCAGTAGCTGGTCAAAGCCTGGCAAAACCAGGTTCGTTTAAATTTTTGTTCGTTAAATTGAACCCTATGTCTGCGGGTAAGTCCCGGTAGCTGGTCGAAGCCTGGCAAAACCAGGTCCGTTTAAATTTCTGTTGGTTAAATCGAACCCTATGATTGCGGCTAAGTCCCGGTAGCTGGTCGAAGCTTGTCGAAACCAGGTCCGTTTAAATTCCTGTTGGTTAAATCGAACCCTATGTCTGCGGGTAAGTCCCGGTAGCTGGTCGAAGCCTGGCAAAACCAGGTCCGTTTAAATTCCTGTTGGTTAAATCGAACCCTATGTCTGCAGGTAAGTCCAGTAGCTGGTCGAAGCCTGGTAAAACCAGGTCCGTTTAAATTTCTGTTGGTGAAATCGAACCCTATGTCTATGGGTAAGTCCTGGTAGGTTGTCGAAGCCTGGCAAAACCAGGTCCGTTTAAATTTTTGTTGGTTAAATCGAACCCTATGTCTGCGGGTAAGTCCCGGTAGCTGGTCGAAGCCTGACAAAACCAAGTCCGTTTAAATTTATGTTGGTTAAATCGAACCCTATGTCTGCGGGTAAGTCCCGGTAGCTGGTCGAAGCCTGGAAAAACCAGGTCTATTTAAATTTTTGTTGGTTAAATCGAACCCTATATCTGCGGGTTAGTCCCGGTAGCTGGTCGAAGCCTGGCAGAACCAGGTCCGTTTAAATTTTTGTTGGTTAAATCGAACCCTATGACTGCAGGTAAGTCCCGTTAGCTGGTCGAAGCGTGTCGAAACCAGGTCCGTTTAAATTCCTGTTGGTTAAATTGAACCCTATGTCTGCGAGTAAGTCCCGGTAGCTGGTCGAAGCATGGCAAAACCAGTTCCGTTTAAATTTCGGTTGGTTAAATCGAACCCTATGTCTGCGGGTAAGTCCCGGTAGCTGGTCGAAGCCTGGTAAAACTAGGTCCGTTTAAATTTTTGTTGGTTAAATCGAACTCTATGTCTACGGGTAAGTCCCAGTAGCTGGTCAAAGCCTGGCAAAACCAGGTTCGTTTAAATTTTTGTTCGTTAAATCGAACCCTATGTCTGCGGGTAAGTCCCGGTAGCTGGTCGAAGCCTGGCAAAACCAGGTCCGTTTAAATTTCTGTTGGTTAAATCGAACCCTATGATTGCGGCTAAGTCCCGGTAGCTGGTCGAAGCTTGTCGAAACCAGGTCCGTTTAAATTCCTGTTGGTTAAATCGAACCCTATGTCTGCGGGTAAGTCCCGGTAGCTGGTCGAAGCCTGGCAAAACCAGGTCCGTTTAAATTCCTGTTGGTTAAATCGAACCCTATGTCTGCAGGTAAGTCCCAGTAGCTGGTCGAAGCATGGCAAAACCAGGTCCGTTTAAATTTCTGTTGGTTAATTCGAACTCTATGTCTACGGGTAAGTCCCAGTAGCTGGTCGAAGCCTGGCAAAACCAAGTTCGTTTAAATTTTTGTTCGTTAAATCGAACCCTATGTCTGCGGGTAAGTCCCGGTAGCTGGTCGAAGCTTGTCGAAACCAGGTCCGTTTAAATTCCTGTTGGTTAAATCGAACCCTATGTCTGCGGGTAAGTCCCGGTAGATGGTCGAAGCCTGGAAAAACCAGGTCCGTTTACATTCCTGTTGGTTAAATCGAACCCCATGTCTACGGGTAAGTCCCAGTAGTTGGTCGAAGCCTGGTAAAACAAGGTCCGGTAGCTGGTCGAAGTCTGGCAAAACCAGGTCCGTTTAAAAGGACCTAGTTTTACCAGGCTTCGACCAGCTACCGGGACTTACCCGCAGACATAGGGTTCGATTTAACCAACCGAAATTTAAACGAACCTGGTTTTGCCATGCTTCGACCAGCTACCGGGACTTACCCGCAGACATAGGGTTCGATTTAACCAACAGGAATTTAAACGGACCTGGTTTCGACACGCTTCGACCAGCTAACGGGACTTACCCGCAGTCATAGGGTTCGATTTAACCAACAAAAATTTAAACGGACCTGGTTCTGCCAGGCTTCGACCAGCTACCGGGACTAACCCGCAGATATAGGGTTCGATTTAACCAACAAAAATTTAAACAGACCTGGTTTTGCCAGGCTTCGACCAGCTACCGGGACTTACCCGCAGACATAGGGTTCGATTTAACCAACATAAATTTAAACGGACCTGGTTTTGTCAGGCTTCAACCAGCTACCGGGACTTACCCGCAGACATAGGGTTCGATTTAACCAACAGAAATTTAAACGGACCTGGTTTTGCCAGGCTTCGACCAACTACCAGGACTTACCCATAGACATAGGGTTCGATTTCACCAACAGAAATTTAAACGGACCTGGTTTTGCCAGGGTTCGACCAGCTACCGGGACTTACCCGCAGACATAGGGTTCAATTTAACCAACAAGAATTTAAATGGACCTTGTTTTGCCAGGCTTCGACCAGCTACCGGGACTTACCCGCAGACATGGGGTTCGATTTAACCAACAAAAATTTAAACGGACCTGCTTTTCCCAGGCTTCGACCAGCTACCGGGACTTACCCGCAGACATAGGGTTCGATTTAACGAACAAAAATTTAAACGAACCTGGTTTTGTCAGGCTTCGACCAGCTACTGGGACTTACCCGTAGACATAGGGTTCGATTTAACCAACAGAAATTTAAACGGACCTGGTTTTGCCATGCTTCGACTAGCTACCGGGACTTACCCGTAGACATAGGGTTTGATTTAACCAACAGGAATTTAAACGGACCTGGTTTCGACACGCTTCGACCAGCTACCGGGACTTACCCGTAGACATACGGTTCGATTGAACCAACAGAAATTTAAACGGACCTGGTTTCGACACGCTTCGACCAGCTAACGGGACTTACCCGCAGTCATAGGGTTCGATTTAACCAACAAAAATTTAAACGGACCTTGTTCTGCCAGGCTTCGACCTGTTGGGATTTATGCCCTAAAGCCTCGTAATTAATTAATAATTATTTGATAATTATTTTATTATTATTATTTGTAATTTATAATATTCATTATATAAATAAAATCCAAGGTTATTAGTGTAATCTTGAACTGTATGTAGTTGACATACGGGAGGATCATGTTCAAGTAATAACCTAAAGGGTCTATAGTATATGGATATGGTTGGGTGCCTTATCCTGGTAACACTATTGATACGACCCACTTTGTAATTGTTACAAATGATTTGATCCAAATCATTCATGTAGAGACATGTGAGTGGGGGTATCCTATACAATGAGTTTGTATAAGACTGGACCACGAAAGATATAATCTCTCTTTATAAATCCGTTATTTGAGAAAATTAGTATTTCACAGGATGATCATATGTGACTCGATCTTAATCCTGAGTGAGTTATGAACTCCTGCCTGTGAGGGTTCGTCCTTTGATTTGTATGGGTGAGAATGGCCTTTATAGCCAATTCAATAAGCTTACCATTTTGGGGTCTTGACCAAATAG
Source organism: Herpetospermum pedunculosum (assembly GCA_028017165.1). Taxonomy (NCBI): domain Eukaryota; kingdom Viridiplantae; phylum Streptophyta; class Magnoliopsida; order Cucurbitales; family Cucurbitaceae; genus Herpetospermum; species Herpetospermum pedunculosum. The sequence goes on along the minus strand of CM051525.1, from coordinate 7,122,433 downwards.
GGAGTTGGGAACATAAGTTTCACAAGATGGAATTCACTTTTTTCCTATATAGGGAAAGTAGATGAGTAGTTCCCTTAAGTGCTGATTTCAGGACTTGAACAATGGGGCCCCACCCTCTCACTGGCCCGAGAGGGACTTCGTTTATGGTTGGATCATAAACAGGTTGTTCATTAGAAAATCAGTTGTACTTAAGGTGTAAGATGTAATTACAGGGGTAAAACGGACTTTTGACCCAGCTGTAATTACGAACAACTCGTGAAGGATCGACTTGCATGTAATGGTTATATCCATGGACACAACTTGTCCTACAGTGCATAAGAGTGCAACTCTAGGCCTATAGTGGAGTGACCTAGAGTTAATGAATGAAAGTCAATTAATTAAAGAGTTTAATTAATTAATTTTGTATCATTGGAGCTTATAAGTCTGTAGGTCCATAAGGTCCCCTTGCTAGCTCATAGTAACACTAAAATGATCAATTTAGTTGAAAGAAAATTTGAAATATTCAAATTAATATTTAATATATTTGATATATTAAATGTAGAAGAGTAAAATATATTTATTGTATTTGATACATTAAATATTAGAGGAAATAGTTTATGTATATGATACATTAATATTAAAAACTATATACTTATGTTATTTGAATGTGATTCAAATTGGTTTAAAGTATATTATAAAAGATTAATTTTATAATATTTGAATAAGATTCAAATAAATATAAAATACATATTTTAATATATTAGATATTAAAATGTATTTTATAAAATAAAATTAATTCCTAAAAGCCTTATTATAAATAAGACATTTAGGTTTAGCCGAAAGGTTGGCCAAACACACTACTCACCTTCTGCAGAGAATTGTTCTCTCATTCTTTCCTTCTGCAGAGAATTGTTCTCTCATTCTTTCAAAGAGCTCCCACAAGCCTTGATCCCGTGTTCGAGTCATAGCGAGGAAGATCTCGTGGAAAAAGGAACACAAGAAGATAATTCATCAAAGGTAATACATATGTATAACTTGTATTTTTTGTTTAATTCTAAATAAATCAAAGTAACGATTCCAAACGCTTCCGCTGCGGGGAATGAAGAGTTCATTCCCTTCAATTGGTATCAGAGCTTCTTTGAGTTTTGTTTAGAATTAATTGTAGATGGTGGGTATTTTAATTTTTTTTATATATGTGATATATGTGGTTTGCAAATTGACTGTTTAGGCGTATTTTGACATTAGTTTTATTGTTTTGTTTAGATCAAATGTGAAACTCGAAAGAGATAGGAATTCTCTTGTATGATTTTTTGAAGCCGTTACGGATGGAAACCAATTGAAATTGGTGAATTTGAAGCCATTACGGAATTGAAGATGGTGTCAAACGATGGTGGAATTGAAGCCATTACGAAATTGAAGATTCAATTTGTGTGAATCCTACCGAATTTCAGATTTGGAATGTTTGAAATGTCCAACATAAAATCGGAGATTTAGATTCAGATTTAGAATATTTGGAATGTCCAAAATAAAATCTGTAAAATTTAAATTCAGATTTGAATTTCTATAGATTTGATTTGGAATGTCCAAATTGAGTTATGGAAATTGAATTCAAAGCTGGAAAATAAAAAAGGAGGATTTTGAAGACCAAGATATGTCTTGGATTTAAATTAATGTAATTCAAAATTGGTTTCAATTTCTTAGGATATGCCAAATATGCCGGTCAATTTTGCTGTGTTTTTAATTTAATTATGCATGTTATTTTTAATTTAATTATGCATGTTGATGTATGTTTTAAATTTTAATTGATTGCATAGAGTATGCCATCTAGATTAAAATCCCACCATAGGTTAAGCATGATCATGCATTTTAATTATTTTTAATATAAGTGTTATATTTGGATAATTATGATTAAAATGCTTTCTAGTTTGATTTGATGATTTTCTAATATGTTTATATTTCCATATTTACAATATAATTGTTATATTTGGAAATTTTAAATTAGGATACTTCCTTTTATAATAGGAATCCATATTTTTCTAATATTGATTAGGATATATTTTCCTAGATATATTGATATTAGTAAAATCTTTTCCAATGAGATTGGGAAATCTATTGGGAAAAATAGGAATCCATATTTTTTTTAATATTGATTAGGATATATTTTCCTAGATATAGTGATATCACTAAAATCTGGGAAATCTATTGGGAAATCTTTTCCAATGAGATTGAGAAATCTTTTCCTAATAAGATTGAGAAATATTTTCCTAATAAGATTGAGAAATCCTTTCCTAATAAGATTGAGAAATCTTCTGAGATATATTTTCCCAATAAGATTGACATATATTTTCCTTATTAGATACTTTCCAAATGAGATTTGATATTTTCTAATAAGATTCATATATTTCAATTAGATTGTTTCTTTCCTTATTTAAAAGATAATTTAATTCATTCTTTAAAGAGTTTAAATATTTGAATTTAGTTTATCTTTTATTCTAATCAGATTAGAATATAGGATAATCTTTAATTTTGTTTTAAAGGGTTTAAAATTGTTAAAAAATCAAGATTATTCACAAGGTGAATTAGTTTTTAATAGGATTAAAAACATTGCTTAAAATCATCTGAAGTTCATTGATCTAGTAATTAATAGTTAATTAAAGATTAATGAATTTGAAATGAAAATTGACTATAAGGGAACCCTGTCTAAGAAAGGTTACTCGGGTGAGGTACTTAAGTTGACTGAAAAGGAACACCTCTACCTAAGAACTGGCCTGGGGGTTGAATTAGTCAAATTTTATTTTATTTCATTAAGCAGGCTCATAATGTGATTAGTTTTAAATAGTTTAATATACTTGATAATTCACATTAAAATCAATCTAACCAACATAAGGGTTATGAAAGGGTAGATTGAAAAACTTAGATAAATGAGATTAGCCTAATTTGTCTAAGTAATAGAAAACCCTATTTCAAAATACTTAGTGGGAGAAAGACATATGTCAAAATAACCCTACGGTCTCTACCATAGATTCACAACGTGAGATTCATGTGAGGCCTCGAGGCGGCTTTGGACCGTCCCCCTACGGAAGATGTTTACATGGGTCAATATCAGGGTGAATCTTTTGAGAAAGTATTTTTAAATAGTAAGTGGGAGAAGGAAATGTGTCAACATATCCTACGGTCTCTATCATTGGTTCATAACGTGAGATTCATGTGGGGCCTCGCGGCGGCTTTTGGACCGTCCCCCTACGGAAGGTGTTTACATGGGTCAATATCAGGGTGAATCTCCTGAGAAGGATAGGATTGTAATTTTATTTCCAATACTTGACCTACCCTACGGCGGCACTTGTTGGGATAAAATTATAGAATCTAAAATGATGAGTTATACTTACAAAGATATCATTAAGGTTGTTAATGATTTTCTTGACCAAACTAATGGTAACTAAATGTTATAGAAATAAGAGTTATTTTGGGATAACACTTGGTTGAGATTGTCTCGGTTTAGTGAAGGGGCATTTGACCTACCCTACGGCGGCACTTGTTCTAACTCACTAAAGTATCATAGCATTAAAACAATAATGTTTCAGGGTTCATTTATCAAATTGTTTGTTTTCTATGCTGAAATTGAATGAATATTTATTGCATGTTATTAGATAAATATATATATTTTTTTATATATTTCAATATTATGTCTATTTCTCTCAGTTTTATTTTTTCGTTGCTAATTTGTCAAATTGAGAAAATAATATCACTTGGAAAAATAATGTTAACACTATATAATGACCGTGTAAATTTTTTATTTAATTTGTCTTTATTGAGAAATGTTCTCAAAAACCTGTTGCCAATGCTAATCGAATTGTTCGTAAAGCACATGATTAATAAATCAATATAACGAGATGGCTTATACAAATTTTCTATTTGACATATTAGATGTCAAGCTAAGAAGATAAAGAAGATGACAACAACATATGAGATATTGTTGAAGTCAATAAAAGCTAGATTTAGATATTTATCTAAATAATCTCAAAAATTAAGTATTACTAAAATCCAAGAAAAGAAACCATATGACTGTGGCTAAAAGAAAATAGTTTCTAAATTAGCAAAATAGTCATAATAAGAGGAATTTGTGAAATACCTCTATAAGAAGAACATGGATAAAAGTAAATTTGATTTACTAGATTTTTTCATTACCACCTATATAGTAGATTCAGATCCACTATTAAGATTTGTTCTTCATTACATTTTATATAATTATTGGAAAATAATTAATTATGTAGAATGATCTCTACTTGTTGGCACCAGAAAACCCATCTCAATTAATGTAGTGGGAGACATTAAGATGTCCATAAGAAATAATTGTTATTTAATGCTGAATATGGTGTTTTTAGTACCATATGAGAAATTCAATTTCTCTAACTTTATTACTAATAAAATGTTCATACAGTATGAATATTTTAGTTATTTTCAAAATTGTTTGAAAAGTTCAGCCGAAAAATAAGAATAATTTGTATGTGTTAAATTGTTAACATATAAAATACTACACAGTGAGATATTCAGGATTATAGAATCCAGAATATAAAGACAATTTATATTCTCCTAAAATATGATACCCGTCTTTGGCATTCAAGATTGATTCTGATCAATTTGAATAAAAAGACTACTACGAAGTGATTCTCTAAATGTTAGAGTTAATTACTTTATATGTCTTAAGATCTTGCCTTTCATGCAAAATAATTAATAGGTTTTTGTTGGAAAAGCCTACAGGCCAAAGAACACTGATGAATATTTCATATCACTCTAGCTGATGATTATTCAAGAAATAAGTATCGTAACCTAATGCAACATAAGTCTGAATATTTTGAAAAGTTCAAGGAATATAAGACTCGAGTTGAAGGTCAATTAGGTAAATCTATCAAAACACTATGATCAGATCACAGTGAAAAGTACAGGAACGTTATGTACTAAGACTAATTGATAGAAAGTGAGATTTTATCTCAACTCTAGCACAAAGTACAATTGTGTGAAATTGTACTGTAAGAGGAGAAACAAGACCTTGTTAGTCATGGTCATAACAATAAAGAATTACACGCCATTATAAGACTCTTGTTAGGATATATGATAGCTCCAAAATAGAGTTATCTTAATGTCCCTAATTCTAGCTAAAACCATGATATATATTGATTAAAATGCTTCCTTGTAGGTGATTTCATGGTGAAGAGCTCGGGAAGTCCATTGATGATTTTCGGGGCTAAAAAGGTCATTTAACATGTTTCGGGAAGTGTTCGGGTCAAAACGATAGGCCAAACGGAGCTCGGGAGCCAAAACGACCCAAAAGTGGGCTAAGAGCCGAGAGGACAGCGCCCAGGCGCCCAACGAATGCAGCACGCGCCGCTCGCAAGCACCGCACGCCCGCGCCCAGACGGCCAGACGCGCGCGCCTGCGCGCGCCGCCTCGCCTCGCGCCCGCGCGCCGCCTCGCCTCGCGCCCGCGCGCCGCCTCGCCTCGCGCCCGCGCGCCCTCGACCGCTCTGCCTCGCCCATGTCCGCGCGCGCCCGCGCGCCCTCGCCCGTGTCCGCCTCGCCCGCGCGCCTGTCATTGAAAATCCACGTGCGCCCCAGCGTCTAGACGCTAGCTCGACGCTGCCCCGACGATTCCCCAAGATAGACGTGCATCAGCGTCGAGCGCGCGTCTCAACGCTCGCTCAACGCCGACAGCGTCGAGACGCTGGCCGAGCGTCTCGACGCCCCGAAGTCTGAAGCGTGATTCTGAAGTTCCACCCGAGAGCAAGCGTCGAGCGCAAGCGTCTCGACGCTCGCTTGACGCCGCGCGCGCGTCCCGACGCTACCCCGCGCGCGCGCGGCAGCCAACTTAGGGCACAACGTGAAAAGCGTGAAAACGCGTTTTTCAGCCAACTTTTTTATTCTCCTTCTTCTCCAAGCTTCTCCTCTCGGGTCTACCTCCATTTTCCGCCATTTTTGTACTTCTTCTCCTTCTTTGTGCATGATTCCAAGCTCTTCCATGGGGGATTGGATTAATCCAACCTCCATGGAAGGCTAAACCGAGGTTAGTGCTTGATTTAGAGTTTTGGTTTGTAAGTTTTGGATGTTTGGGGAGATTTTCCCCTTTGTGAATGTTGAGAAATTAGTTTGATTAATGCATCTCTTGCTTGTTCTTCATCAAAATCTAGCATGTGTAGCTAAATTAGATTGACGCTCTAATTCTTATGCATGATAGAGGGCTAAAGGTTGGGAAGTATAATTGCCTATACCGCTAGGTAGCACGGGTCTAAGCATGGCTAATTAGTTCGGCCCAAAGTGACATTGGTAAACTGAGTTAATTAACGTTTTCATGTTAGGCTTAAGGCAAGAGAGAAACCGGTTTAGTCTTAGGATTAGGCCGTCACAATGTTCCCGTCACTAGCACGTAATCGATTTAGGGGTCGTGTTGCGTGCTCAATGTGTTGAAATAATTAGGCAATAAAAGAGATAGAGCACTCAGAACATGCAAGCATACATGATCTTATAGCAAGTAGTAAGTATATTTCATTCGTTTTCCCACAGAGACTTATTTTTAGCTATTCGCGAAGTGTTTTGTTAAGAAAGAAGGGGTGGATTTGATGGGGTAAAATTGGTTTTTAATTATCTAATTTTTGCTGAATGTGTAAAGGAATGCAACATAAACAAATGCAAGTTGAAATTAGACTCAAAGGACAAGAGATGGAATTAATAAACGACGAAGAAAACAGCTAAACAGAATGGTAACTTAGCAGAATTGCGGATACCGCAATGTTATCGCAATTGTAAAAACAGTAAAAGTGTGTAAAATGGAGAATTAAGGGCTACTAATGACTATCCTATAGGCATTTTTATACGATTCTCAAGCACTGGATCTACTCTCTATGCATCAAACTATCTTAATCTCATGTATCGTCCGATTCCATGCATTAGATTCTTTAGTTTACTCAACTCAAAGTAAGGTCTTAAGCATCTTGTTAAGGCAGAAAGATATGGTTTGTACTAGGGAAACGCCTATTCCTAGGCCGTTTCCTGGTTACCTTGAAAGGCTAGCATGATTATACGACTCTGAACTCTTACTCCTTCCAGAGGTTAGGAGTTCTTTGGACAAAATGGATGGCCAATCGAAATTGCCCGTGGGATGAAGCTTACATACAACCAATGCTTCGAGAGCTATCCTACATGCTTGATTCACGTTTTTTAGCCTATAGTGTTGTCATTAGCATGCCCCTAAGTGACTTAGCTACTCATGGATATGGAGTAAGTAGAAATACGAGATGAAACCGACATGCTTAGAAGGAATTTAGAGACAAAACAGTAAAGGAAAACAGTAGAATGCAGAGGCAAGAAACTGTGAAATGAAGAATGGAGATTCGATTACTTGATTGTTGATTGGACAAAAGAAAGCTTAAAAGTAAATAACAACAAGGCAGAAAGCAACGAAATGGAGTGTTCTAGCTATTAGAAAGAGAACAACACAAAGCAGAAATGTAAACTAGAAAAGGAAAGACAGAAAACAGTAAAGCAAGCTCGAAAGTCTCGTTGCAGCCGCCTCGAATGAAGGATGAGAAAGGTCAGCCTTGCTTGGATGAATCCAATCGGGAGAGAAGAAGAATCTCCTCTCCTTCCTATCAGATTATCGATTCCAACAGCTGAGCTTCGCAAACCAGCAGACGGCAAAGAAAAACTAGGAGAAAAGATGGACTGCGAGAAGACTTCTACGCTTTCGGATGATGCTTGAACCTCCGACTTTGACCCCCTTTTATAGTAGTTTGCAGGTGCGTTTGGGCCAAGGAGAACCATCAATCTTCAACGTCATATATCAGAATGGATGGAGGAGAAAGAACGAATCCCTGAAATCACGGAAATTAACAGAAAAAGATCAGTCAACTTACGGTTTTCACTTGAATAATTGCGGCTTCAGCAATGTTTCCGCAATGCTGTCGCAATGCAGTTTTTTTCATTCTTTTCCTTCGGTTTTCAACCTTTTTCTTTCCTATTGTGCATAAGTCCTAATTTAGCTACCTTCTTCTCATTCTCATATTTAAGCATAGGTTTAAGCTAAATGCTATCAAAAACACCTAAAAGTGTTCATCTTCTTAAGCTAAATGGGTCCTAAATAAGTCACTTTCAGAGACTTAACACACCCCCAAACTTAAGGTTTTGCTTGTCCTCAAGCACACTAAGGACTTACCTAGGCTGCTGTTTCATCTTCTTTAACCACCTACTGACTTCCTTATACCCCTATCTATAGCAATGCTGTCCTGTGACACACTTCTACGCTTAAAACTACCCTCTTATCTAGCTTCTTCTGACTTTGCCCGCCTAACACTCCTTCTGCTTTCATTAACTTCCTACAACTGATCTATTTACTTTTGTCATATCATGCCACTATCCCTAAGGTTTCAAATTCTGCCTAGCTTTACCTCAGACTCAGTACATGCTTCTAGCTTTATTTTTAATGTGTCTAGGATTCCTTAGAGTCATGCCAGTCTTAGTATTAACGGTGACAGTAGTACTTTTAGAGAACCACCTAAACCCTGGCATCACTACATTGGATAAACACTCATCTCCCTAAACAACCCTACAAGTTACAACTTTGTGCTTAGCTAATTGAGGATCAGAGTTCTTTTTAAATAGGACACCTAAGCCACAAAGTTATAACTCCTAGGTATACATTCTTCTTCCCTATGCTTTTCCCTTTTTCTTACTTAGGTGGAGCCTTTCCTTTGGTTGCCTTTTGCTGCAATGCCACTTGTGGGTTACACACTTGGCACTGATTACTTAGCAACCTAAGAAAGACCCCCCTCTTTATTCTATTTTTCATTTTTTTTTTTCAGTTCATCATTTTTTGTAAAGGAGAAGAAGAATGCTTATGTTTCTAAGGGAGAGAGGAATGTTCCTAGGCCTAGGGTGGCCTCCCCCAAACTTCAACTACTCATTGTCCCCAATGAGTGTCTGAGGTGGCACACCCCCAAACTTGTCCTAGAAGCATCTAGTCTAAGGTAAAACAAAGAGAATCTAAAAGACCTAGGCATAGACAGAACATTCTAAAAGAAAATATCATAGCAGCAGGAATTTGAAAAAAACAGACAGATAAGGTCTTAAAGCTGTGCATGCTGAGCTTTTTAGAGGTTAATTTAAACTATCAAAGGATGTCCTATGACACTCATCCAGCATGCTCTTAGATAAGCTATATAAGGTAGTCATGATAGCAGCAAAAGATGGAATTTAAACAGATCACAGCCTAGCTAAACAGATAGTCCAAAACATGCTTTCAGAAATAAAAATTGCGGGGACCGCAATTATTTCGCAATTAAGTCAGGGCAGATATAACAGTGATTAAGGCCCCTAAGCAAGCTCTTTCCAGTCATTCAAGCTCTCCTAAAAATAAAACAAAACTACCCTACCTAGTCACCTATCATCAAGCTATACTAAGCAAAATTAAAAACACAAAACTAAGCATCTAAAACAGATCAAAAGTGTACTAAAAACAGCATAATTCACATAGGCTATCAGAAAGCAGAAAATTGTTTTTTTTTCCTAAGGGAACAGCAATACTCCCTTCAGTGCAATTCAAACCAGCACTCAAACGTCTTCATCCTCATCAGGTTGCCGTGGTCGTGGGGGCACCCATGGAGTCAGGAGATTCGTAGGGAAGTCAGGGAAGATGCACCCAAGTTGGTCTGCAACCTCCTTGTCCCTTGCCTGCGCGTAAGTGGCCCATTGAGCCATCCTCCTTTGCATATCCATCAGGCACGCCATGGATAGTGACTGATCAGCAGCCAGCCTATCCAGTTCAAACTCCATATTCCCCTTCCTCTTCAGCCTCAAGCTAGCAGGCAGCTCCAAGAGGCCTGTGTAAGCCATCTGCTGCTCCAGTCGCTCAGTGGGGACTCCTGCAAGCAAACATAGTTTGGTTATGGTGTTAGGGAAAAACAGTGGTCCCTTACCTTTCTTGGCGCACTCAGCAATGGCAGCTGACATAATTTCCCCCACATTGACCGTGAGACCTCGCATAATGGCGTAGACCAGCAGAGATCTGCTCTGGTTGATGGTCGTCTCATGGGTCACAGGGGCCAGCTTCCTCCGTACAAAGGCAAACCATACAGCTGCCTTTGCTGTCAGGTTGGCACTCATGAGAGTGTGCCTCCCATTGCGTGATACAGTCCACGCTGCTTCAGGTTGGCCAATGGTTCGAATGGCCTCCTCCAGCACTGCCTCAGTAGGCTCATCAACGATCCGTGCATAATCAGTGTGTCTTTGGCCCTTGAGGCCATAAGCTTCGTTGATAGCTTTTGCTGAGTAGTCCACCTCTACTCCCCTCACCACAGAGAGCCCCTCTTCAGAGTTGCGCAGGTTGGCGTAGAAGTCGTATACCATAGCTGTGTAAGCCGGATTGGGTGGCCTACACAACTCCTCCCAGCTGTGATTGATAATCCCTGCGCGCAAGAACTGCGGCAGGTCAGCAGGTCTGTCGAGGAAGCCCTTGTCATGTAGCAACTCCCTCTTCCTCAGCTCAACGCCTCTGGACTCAGCATCAGAGGAAACATACCTCACTGACTGAGGCTCATCTTCAGGGTAGAGCTTGGCCTTCCCTTTATCTGCTGGCTTGGCTGACTCGGCAGCCTCAACCTTGAGTCGTTTAAGCGAAGGCTCAGTGCTTTCGTTGTCTGCTGAAGGCGCCCTTTTGGCCTTCTTCTTTTTCAGCCTCTTGGATCGCTTGGCCTTGACAATCTTGGCCTTCTTCTTCTTCTTGAGCTTTGCCTTGATGTTGATCTGCTGGAGGCATGCCCCCAGCGTCTCTTCCATGGAATCATCCTGCTGCGCAGGGCTCTCGGCACTTGCTTCCCTCATAGGTGAGAAAACCTCCTCGTCCTCACCTTCCCCACTGCTCTGCGTTGATTCTTGATAATCCCCATATGGGAATTCAGGGTCAGGCCGTGGGGAAGTGTGTGACGGCGTGGTGTTTTGCTCTGCTGTAGGTGTCTGCGCAGAACTCAGTGGCGAAGATGGCAGTTCAGGACTCTGCGCTGGCGGTGATGACGGCAACTCTGGGCTCTACACTGGTTCAGATGGTGAAGGGCTGTGCGCAGGCGATGCAGATGGCGACGAACCCTTCTTGGTCGACTCGTGGGACGCACGATCCGTTTCTTGACTCTCCACAGAGGGAGTCTTGGCTTTGCTTGGTTCGGCGGCCGTCTCGACACTCCACCGGCGCTTCTTGGGTGTGCCTGCTGGTTCAGAGGGTCCAGCAGGGATTTCTGTGACAACCCTCCACTTCTTCCTACGGACCGGAAGCTTGGGGAGACGTTCGGTGCGTGCAGCGTCAGCCGTAGCCAAGGCAAGTAGTGCGTCTCTCGCAGCTGTCTCAGCAGCGTCATCAGCCCTCTTCTTGGCTGCAGATCTTTCAGCCCGTGTGAACACCATTGTTGAGTCTTGGAGGTTTGGAGAGAAGGATCAAAGATGAAGAGAATCGCAGCTTTCTTGGAATTCAGAGAGTGAGAGAATCGTATCGATCGAGCGCCTTCTAACGGATATAAAGGAAACGGCTAAATCCCAACGGCTATATTTTGCGGATCCTGCAATTCCAGCGCAATTTTAGGGATTTTTTTCATCTAAATGGCAAACTTTGCTCGTCCGTATCTTTTATTTGGCTCGATCGTTTCTTGATTTTTAAAGCTGGAATTACTCTCCTTGATTCCCTCTTTCGATTCCCTACAAAAAGAAATAAAAGCAACATCAAATTCGTAATTAAAATCATACAACAAAACACACAAATGATAACCGGAAAATCGCAAAAAATAAACTAAGGCATGAGCCTTATGTTGACGAGCACAGCAATCACTCGTCCTCTCTCGTTCTTTTTTCATGCTTCAGTCAAGAGGAAGGCCGAGAGAGTCTTCACATCTCCTTCCTCATAGTAGTGCTTCAACCTTGCACCATTAACCATAAATGGTTGGCCTTGCTGCAAGTTCTTTATCTCTATGGCACCATGAACAAACACATTAGTGATCACAAATGGACCTGACCATCTAGACTTAAGTTTCCCTGGAAATAATTTCAACCGTGAGTTAAACAACAAGACAAGTTGACCCTTCTTAAAATCCTTAACTCTAAGTCTACTATCGTGCCAAATCTTGGTCTTTTCCTTATACATTTTAGCATTTTCATAGGCCATATGTCTAAGCTCATCAAGCTCATGTAATTGCAAAGACCTCAGTGTTCCTGCATCCTTTACACAAAAATTCAATTCCTTCATGGCCCAAAATGCTTTGTTTTCTAACTCAAGTGGTAAGTGACAAGTCTTGCCATAAACCAGCCTATAAGGAGACATACCTAGGGGTGTCTTATATGCTGTCCTATAAGCCCAAAGTGCATCCTCAAGCTTGAAGGACCAGTCTTTCCTATTCGGTTTGACCACTTTTTCTAGGATGTTCTTAATTTCCCTATTCGAAATTTCAGCCTGTCCATTCGAGTGTGGGTGATAGGGAGTGGCTACTCTATGTCTAATGTTATATTTAGCCAACACTCTCTCCATAGCCTTGTTAATAAAATGTGACCCCTCATCACTAATGATGGCACGAGGTGTCCCAAACCTAGTAAAAATGTGCCTATGCAAGAAGTTGGTGACTGTTTTAGCATCATTATTAGGACATGCTTTGGCTTCTACCCACTTGGACACATAGTCTACTGCCACTAATATGTAAAGGTTACCTGATGATGGAGGGAATGGCCCCATGAAGTCAATGCCCCACACATCAAAGAGCTCCAACTCTAAGATGTAGGTGAGGGGCATCTCATCCTTTCGACTGAGGTTACCTGTTCTTTGGCATTCATCACAGCTGTGGGCATAGTTGTGGGCATCCTTGAAGATTGTTGGCCAATAGTAGCCACTCTGAAATACCTTTGCAGCTGTTCTTTGGCCACCAAAGTGTCCACCATAAGGAGCTGCGTGACAGTGCTGCAGCACAGATTTCGCTTCAGCAGCTGAAACACACTTCCTCAGCAAGCCATCAGCACAGGTTCTGTAAAGTGTGGGGTCATCCCAGATGAATTTCCTTGCTTCATGAAGGAACCTCTTCTTCTCTTGTCCTCCCTTGAAAACTGGTAATACCTGTGATGCACGGAAGTTAGCAATGTCAGCAAACCAAGGTTCCTCATCGTTATCACGATGAGTCAAAACAAAGACATGTTCATCAATAAAAGCATCAGAAATTGCGGTGTCCGCAATTTTTTCGCAATTGTGCTGCAATCGAGAAAGGTGATCTGCAACCACATTTTCACAACCTTTCTTGTCTCGAATATCCAGATCAAATTCTTGCAGCAATAACACCCACCTAATCAACCTAGGCTTGGCATCAGCCTTCCTCATAAGATATTTCAAGGCAGAATGGTCAGTGTATACAATTGTCCTTGTGCCTACAATATAGTTCCTGAATTTCTCACAAGCAAACACTACAGCAAGCATCTCTTTCTCAGTAGTTGTATAATTACATTGAGCCTCATTCAAGGCCTTACTAGCATAATAGACAGGGTGTGTTAGTTTGTCAATCTTCTGGCCTAACATGACCCCTACAGCATAGTCACTAGCATCACATAACATCTCAAATGGGAGATCCCAATCTGGCCCTATAATAACAGGTGCTGTAACTAGTGCTTTCTTAAGGGTGGTCCAAGCTACTACACATTCCTTAGAGAAGATGAATGGCCTATTTAGTTCTAGCAGCTCACACAGAGGCTTGGCTATCTTAGAAAAGTCCTTAATGAACCTTCTGTAGAAACCAGCATGCCCTAAGAAACTTCTAATGGCCTTGACATTCTGAGGCTCTACCAACTTCTCTATGATCTCTATTTTGGCCCTATCGACCTCTACACCTGCCCTTGACACTCTATGACCTAAGACAATCCCTTCATCCACCATGAAATGGCACTTTTCCCAATTGAGGACTAGGTTGGTCTCCTCACACCTAGCCAGGACTTGTCCTAGGTTTTCTAGACAGTTTGTAAATGAGTCCCCAAAGACTGAGAAGTCATCCATGAATATTTCTATCATGGACTCATCCAACTCAGAGAAGATTGCCATCATGCACCTTTGGAAAGTTGCCGGTGCATTGCATAAGCCAAAAGGCATTATGCGAAAGGCAAAAGTTCCAAAAGGGCAAGTGAAGGTAGTCTTCTCTTGGTCTTTGGGGTCTATAGTAATCTGGTTATAGCCCGAATAACCATCTAAGAAACAATAGTAGGCTCTACCAGCTATTCTGTCTAACATCTGGTCAATGAACGGTAGAGGGAAGTGGTCTTTTTTAGTTTCTTTATTTAATTTCCTGTAATCCATGCACACTCTCCATCCTGTGACAGTCCTAGTTGGAATCAGTTCATTGTTCTCATTGACTACCACAGTCATCCCACCCTTTTTAGGTACACATTGGATAGGACTCACCCACTGGCTACTAGCTATGGGAAAGATCACACCAGCATCTAACCATTTTATTATTTCTTTCTTAACTACCTCTTTCATAGAGGGATTCAGCCTACGTTGATGATCTACTCTAGGTGTGTGCTCTTCCTCTAGTATAATCTTATGCATGCAATAAGAAGGGCTAATGCCTCTAATATCAGCAATAGTCCATGCAATAGCCTTCCTATGTTGCTTAAGCAGTAATATCAGTTCAACCTCATGCCTTTCACTTAGTTTAGAAGAAATGATAACAGGCAGAGTTTCATTACTCCCTAAATATGCATACTTGAGGTGAGTGGGTAAAGGTTTCAGTTCTAAAACAGGTGGATGCTCAATGGATGGCTTTAAAGGATTCATAGATCTATCAGTTAGGTCTATATTCATACATACATGTTGTGGTTTATCTACAGGCATATCCATTATGTCAGATACATTCAAGTCAGCTACATCTAACTGTACATAATCATTAGCATGCTTGGTTAATAATACATGCTCCAATTGTTCTTCCATTAAAGAATCAACAACGTCCATACTAGCACAGGATTCAAGGTCAGAGGGGTACCTCAAAGCTTTATACACACTAAATTTCACCTCTTCATCATGAACCCTCATAGTGAGCTCACCTTTTTGGACGTCTATCAGTGCCCTACCTGTGGCTAAAAATGGTCTGCCTAGCAGGATGGGGACCTCCTTGTCTGCTTCATAATCCAGGATAATGAAATCTGCAAGGAAAATAAATTTGTCAACCTTTACTAAAATATCCTCAATTTTACCTTCTGGATATGCAATGGATCTGTCTGCTAATTGTAAGGTGACAGTGGTTCGACGTGCTTCTCCTATTCCCAACTGGCGGAATAGTGATAGGGGCATGAGGTTTATGCTGGCGCCCAGGTCACAAAGCGCTCTGCCCACGTGCTTGCCTCCAAGTTCTACAGGTAAGGTGAAGGAACCAGGATCCTTCTCCTTCTTAGGCAGCTTGTTTTGGAGTATGGCACTGCACTCCTCAGTGAGGTTTACTGTTTCAAACTCACCAATTATTTTTTTGTTAGTAATAATGTCCTTCAAAAACTTCACATAGGAAGGCATAGACTGTAAAACTTCTACAAAAGGAATGTTGACATGCACTTGCTTAAGAATTTCTAAGAATTTATTAAAATGAACTTCCTGTTCCTGCTTCTTCTTAAGCCTTCGAGGGTATGGAGGTGGTGGCACATATGCAGGCACGCCAGGGCGCCTTAGGATAGGTGGAGGCCTTGGAATTTCTTCTATCTCCTCAATAATTGGCTCTAGCCTGGCTCCTGATGTGCTAGTTGGTGGTGGACCTTGGGTTGGCAGAGACTCCAGTGGAGCACTAGACTCAGTGTTCTCTACTCTCTTTGGTGTGTCCTTTGTGTTGCTCACCAAGGGTCTGCCACTTCTAAGTTCAATTGCTTGAACTTGTTCTTTACCATCTCTCCTTGGCACCTCGGTGTCAGCAGGGAGTCTACCTTGGGGCCTACTCTTGAGTTCATTGGCCAATTGGCCTATTTGGTTCTCTAGGCTCCTAAGAGTAGCTTGCTGGCTTTGAAGAGTAGCATCATTCTTAGCTATGTATTCCTTGAGTAAGTTTTCTACAGAAGATCCTACAGGTTGGTTGTAAGGTTTTTGATACATTGATTGGTTATGTTGGGGAGTGAAACCAGGTGTTCCACTCGGTCTAGGCTGGTTAGGATTTTGGTTAGCATTTTGTTGGCCACCCCATGACAGGTTTGGGTGGTTCCTCCAACCAGGGTTGTAAGTATTGGAATAGGGGTTGTTCCTAGGCTGCTGCTGGCTTCCAATGTAGCAGACTGAGGCTGGATTCCCAGGGCAGTATTCATACAGGTGCCCTTCCCCACAGAATCCACATACAAGTGTCTCACCTTGACTTGTTTGGGTGCCCATTGACATGGCGGTAGCGGTGTTGGCACTTGTTTGGAGATTGGCTTGAGCCATTTGCTTAACTAAGTTGGTCAGGGCATTTATTTGGGTGCTCATTGCACTTAGAGCATCCTTGTCTTGAGCCCTAGTTGGCTCAACTGGATCATCTGACCACCTACAGTGAGATGCTGAGATCTTCTCCAAGATCTCATAGGCCTCGTTGTAACTTTTGGACAACATGGAACCACCAGCAGATGAATTTAAGACTTGCCTAGTGCTGGGGTTGCATCCTTTGAAAAAGACCTCTATTTGGATACACCATGGGATGCCATGATGTGGACATTTGAGAAGAAGATCTTTGAACCTTGTCCAAGCTTCGTGAAGAGATTCATTATCAGCTTGTTTGAACTTAACTATATCATCACGAAAGGTAGAATTCCTATCAGGTGGGAAGTATTTGACTAGGAATTTCTCTGCTAAGTCTGTCCAATTAAGGACAGATCCAGAGGGTAATGAGTTCAACCATGTTTTAGCTTTGTCCCTCAAAGAGTAAGGGAACAAGTATAGCCTCAAAGCTTCTGGGGACACTCCAGGGATGATAAAGGTATCACTGACTCCTAAGAAGTTCCTAAGATGGTTGTGGGGGTCCTCATTTTCTATTCCAAAGAATTGTCCCACAGTGGACAACATTTGGAACATCACTGGCTTTAACTCGAATGAGTTGGCAGTGATTTCAGGACGGATTATGCTGGGGTTCAGCTCCCCAGGCATAGGTACTAGGTATGAAAGAATGGCACTATTCTTGTCATTCGCTATTTCGATGGGGTTGCGAATGACAGGTACCGGATTTGGAACTATCTCGTCCATTTCTTCGATTTCAGGTATGATTTGAGGTATAGGAGGTTGTTTAAAGAGTTGTTTCTTTGCTTTGTTTCTAGCTCTAAGTAGTCTCTCAGGCTCAGGATTGAACTCTAGATATCTACTTGAAGGCTCACTCATAAACTAACCCAATAATACCTGCAAAAGAAATAAAACAGATCAGCTTCAATAAGCAATAAACTTGGTTTTTCAAACTTAACAAACTTCGTTTTCACTTAAAATAAATCCCCGGCAGCGGCGCCAAAAACTTGTTGCGTGCTCAATGTGTTGAAATAATTAGGCAATAAAAGAGATAGAGCACTCAGAACATGCAAGCATACATGATCTTATAGCAAGTAGTAAGTATATTTCATTCGTTTTCCCACAGAGACTTATTTTTAGCTATTCGCGAAGTGTTTTGTTAAGAAAGAAGGGGTAGATTTGATGGGGTAAAATTGGTTTTTAATTATCTAATTTTTGCTGAATGTGTAAAGGAATGCAACATAAACAAATGCAAGTTGAAATTAGACTCAAAGGACAAGAGATGGAATTAATAAACGACGAAGAAAACAGCTAAACAGAATGGTAACTTAGCAGAATTGCGGATACCGCAATGTTATCGCAATTGTAAAAACAGTAAAAGTGTGTAAAATGGAGAATTAAGGGCTACTAATGACTATCCTATAGGCATTTTTATACGATTCTCAAGCACTGGATCTACTCTCTATGCATCAAACTATCTTAATCTCATGTATCATCCGATTCCATGCATTAGATTCTTTAGTTTACTCAACTCAAGGTAAGGTCTTAAGCATCTTGTTAAGGCAGAAAGATATGGTTTGTACTAGGGAAACGCCTATTCCTAGGCCGTTTCCTGGTTACCTTGAAAGGCTAGCATGATTATACGACTCTGAACTCTTACTCCTTCCAGAGGTTAGGAGTTCTTTGGACAAAATGGATGGCCAATCGAAATTGCCCGTGGGATGAAGCTTACATACAACCAATGCTTCGAGAGCTATCCTACATGCTTGATTCACGTTTTTTAGCCTATAGTGTTGTCATTAGCATGCCCCTAAGTGACTTAGCTACTCATGGATATGGAGTAAGTAGAAATACGAGATGAAACCGACATGCTTAGAAGGAATTTAGAGACAAAACAGTAAAGGAAAACAGTAGAATGCAGAGCCAAGAAACTGTGAAGTGAAGAATGGAGATTCGATTACTTGATTGTTGATTGGACAAAAGAAAGCTTAAAAGTAAATAACAACAAGGCAGAAAGCTACGAAATGGAGTGTTCTAGCTATTAGAAAGAGAACAACACAAAGCAGAAATGTAAACTAGAAAAGGAAAGACAGAAAACAGTAAAGCAAGCTCGAAAGTCTCGTTGCAGCCGCCTCGAATGAAGGATGAGAAAGGTCAGCCTTGCTTGGATGAATCCAATCGGGAGAGAAGAAGAATCTCCTCTCCTTCCTATCAGATTATCGATTCCAACAGCTGAGCTTCGCAAACCAGCAGACGGCAAAGAAAAACTAGGAGAAAAGATGGACTGCGAGAAGACTTCTACGCTTTCGGATGATGCTTGAACCTCCGACTTTGACCCCCTTTTATAGTAGTTTGCAGGTGCGTTTGGGCCAAGGAGAACCATCAATCTTCAACGTCATATATCAGAATGGATGGAGGAGAAAGAACGAATCCCTGAAATCACGGAAATTAACAGAAAAAGATCAGTCAACTTACGGTTTTCACTTGAATAATTGCGGCTTCAGCAATGTTTCCGCAATGCTGTCGCAATGCAGTTTTTTTCATTCTTTTCCTTCGGTTTTCAACCCTTTTCTTTCCTATTGTGCATAAGTCCTAATTTAGCTACCTTCTTCTCATTCTCATATTTAAGCATAGGTTTAAGCTAAATGCTATCAAAAACACCTAAAAGTGTTCATCTTCTTAAGCTAAATGGGTCCTAAATAAGTCACTTTCAGAGACTTAACAGGTCGCTACCTTGGATAGATTATTGGCTAAGTTTAATTAGAATTGCACGCTTCTAATTAATTCCTTGGGTCATTTGAGTTAGAGATGACTAAATGAATTGTGTGCATGAACATGGCTAACGCGTAAATTGTATCGATGATCCGAACATCCATAACGAGCAATTCCATCTCTCGAAGTTAAGCACGACCGTTTAATTTTTGCACGTCGTCATTTAATTTTCCGTTAGCATAATTAGGAGCTCCCTTCCCCCAAAACCAAATTACCATTCTTTAATTTGTGCATTCTTTTATTTCTAGCAAATTAGACTTAGTTAGATTGAATTTCTTATTTCCCTGTGGATCGACCCCGTTGCCACTTAGCTACAAATAGCTCGGTGTATTCGGGTTTATAAATTGTATTTTGGCAAGCCTCGACAGCTTGAATTTGGAGTACCCCAAAAGTACCTCTACCAATATACAATATAGATTGTATAGTGAACATGATTCTATCTAAAACCCTTCGAGTTTTGAGAGTTTTAAGCATACATGCTGAAACTTGAATATGTTCAATAGTGTTGAAAAATTGGTTCCAAGTGAAGCCACTAAATAGTTAATAAAAGTTGTTAACAATTTAATTACATTTGATAGTCAAATGGATCCTAGTCATGAATTGGATAAGCCTCATCGTAGTGGGAGAGTTATGAGATGACCCGACCGTTACAAGAGCTTATATAAAGCCTAAGTTGTTAAATTAGATGACAAAATGTAGGGCTTCTTGACCTCAAAGTTGAAATGAGGGTCAATGACAAAGACTAGTAGACCAAAGTCATAAATCTCGAGATAGAGTAGATGTACTCATCTTTATCTAGAACTTGTAGATATTCGTGATGGGGTAAAACCCATAGGTTTTGAATATATCTACAAAAGTAAAAGATTTGTAAATAAGAAGGTATAGACCTTCAAAATAAGACTAATGACAAATATAGATGGAGAAAGTAAACTATGGATAAATTTTCTCATTTGTTGTCATATTAGAGTATATAAGCATTTCCTAATTCATTGTTGCATATGAGATATGTCAAGTGAAGGTTTAAGAAATCTTTTTTTGAAAAGAAGTCTTAAAGAATGCATTTACAAATCAATTACATGAGTTCAATTTCAAAAATCAAAAGCAAAAGGTTTGCAAGCAGTAAAGGTTCATTTATGAAATGAATTTGATCACTAGATTTTTGAATGTAAGGTTTGATAAAAGTATCAAAAACTATGACTTTGAATAAATATTAATGATCTTGTATAGACAAGAAAATCATTAATTACTTAGTGGAATTTTCTCATATTTTATGTGGATGACTTACTACTCATTGTGAATGATGTAAGATTTCAATCCAACATAAATTGTTGACTATCTAACCAATTCCATTCGAATGATTTAAATTACTGGGTATGTCCTAAAATAGAGTTTTCGAGGACAAAATGTTATTTATGTCTCACACATCTTATATTGACAAATTTATTGTCAAGTATATGATGTAATACTTCAAAAATGATAATGTAGTTTAGATTGTCTAAGGAATAGTGTCCTCAGACATTTAAAAATGTTGAGAACATAAGATTGACTATCTACGTTTGAGTGGGAGAAAATCTAATGTACACTTGAGACATGACATTTGACAGTAAAATTGGTTAGCATTTATTAGTTAACCCAATGGTATGACCATTGCGCAGAAAAATAAAAACTTTTCTCAAAATATCTATGGATAAAATGAGAAATTATATCTTTGTGTATGAGGTTAAAGATTTGATCTTTACGAGATGCACTGGTTTTAACAAAGATTTATGGAAATCTATGTTTACCCTAGATGGTGGATCATGGTATGCAAGTTAAGTGTTCTTGCTTATGAAGTAAAGAACTTGCATAACTCAAATAATTTATTATTGGTCTGAAAGATGTTTCAGATATAGTTAAGCCTAAAACATTTCATGTAATGGCTAAACTTAAGGAACTTAGATAACATCAATATATAGGGTATCCTGCTGAGAGAGAAAGAATCGTGGTAGGACCAAGATGACTTTTAATTGACAGTCGTATTGATCTATATAAAAAGACTTTCCAGGCTAAAGTGTTTGGAAGCCACCTAGAATGTCTAGGATTATGAGACATGTCTCATCTTCACTAGGGCAAGTGGGAGAACATGTTGGGTGTAGAGTATGCCCTAGGATACATGTCTCACCGGCTTTAGTGCAAGTGGGAGATTGTTGGGATTTATGCCCTAAGGCCTCGTAATTAATTAATAATTATTTGATAATTATTTTATTATTATTATTTGTAATTTATAATATTCATTATATAAATAAAATCCAAGGTTATTAGTGTAATCTTGAACTGTATGTAGTTGACATACGGGAGGATCATGTTCAAGTAATAACCTAAAGGGTCTATAGTATATGGATAAGGTTGGGTGCCTTATCCTGGTAACACTATTGATACGGCCCACTTTGTAATTGTTACAAATGATTTGATCCAAATCATTCATGTAGAGACATGTGAGTGGGGGTATCCTATACAATGAGTTTGTATAAGACTGGACCACGAAATATATAATCTCTCTTTATAAATCCGTTATTTGAGAAAATTAGTATTTCACAGGATGATCATATGTGACTCGATCTTAATCCTGAGTGAGTTATGAACTCCTGCCTGTGAGGGTTCGTCCTTTGATTTGTATGGGTGAGAATGGCCTTTATAGCCAATTCAATAAGCCTACCATTTTGGGGACTTGACCAAATAGGGAGTTGGGAACATAAGTTTCACAAGATGGAATTCACTTCTTTCCTATATAGGGAAAGTAGATGAGTAGTTCCCTTAAGTGCTGATTTCAGGACTTGAACAATGGGGCCCCACCCTCTCACTGGCCCGAGAGGGACTTCGTTTATGGTTGGATCATAAACAGGTTGTTCATTAGAGAATCAGTTGTACTTAAGGTGTAAGATGTAATTACAGGGGTAAAACGGACTTTTGACCCAGCTGTAATTACGAACAACTCGTGAAGGATCGACTTGCATGTAATGGTTATATCCATGGACACAACTTGTCCTACAGTGCATAAGAGTGCAACTCTAGGCCTATAGTGGAGTGACCTAGAGTTAATGAATGAAAGTCAATTAATTAAAGAGTTTAATTAATTAATTTTGTATCATTGGAGCTTATAAATCTGTAGGTCCATAAGGTCCCTTTGCTAGCTCATAGTAACACTAAAAGGATCAATTTAGTTGAAAGAAAATTTGAAATATTCAAATTAATATTTAATATATTTGATATATTAAATGTAGAAGAGTAAAATATATTTATTGTATTTGATACATTAAATATTAGAGAAAATAGTTTATGTATATGATACATTAATATTAAAAACTATATACTTATGTTATTTGAATGTGATTCAAATTGGTTTAAAGTATATTATAAAAGATTAATTTTATAATATTTGAATAAGATTCAAATAAATATAAAATACATATTTTAATATATTAGATATTAAAATGTATTTTATAAAATAAAATTAATTCCTAAAAGCCTTATTATAAATAAGACATTTAGGTTTAGCCAAAAGGTTGGCCAAACACACTACTCACCTTCTGCAGAGAATTGTTCTCTCATTCTTTCCTTATGCACAGAATTGTTCTCTCATTCTTTCAAAGAGCTCCCACAAGCCTTGATCCCGTGTTCGAGTCATAGCGAGGAAGATCTCGTGGAAAAAGGAACACAAGAAGATGATTCATCAAAGGTAATACATATGCTTAACTTGTATTTTTTGTTTAATTCTAAATAAATCAAAGTAACGATTCCAAACGCTTCTGCAGACATAGGGTTCGATTTAACCAACATAAATTTAAACGGACCTGGTTTTGTCAGGCTTCGACCAGCTACCGGGACTTACCCGCAGACATAGGGTTCGATTTAACCAACATAAATTTAAACGGACCTGGTTTTGCTAGGCTTCGACCAACTACCAGAACTTACCCATAGACATAGGGTTCGATTTCACCAACAGAAATTTAAACGGACCTGGTTTTGCCAGGCTTCGACCAGCAACCGGGACTTACCCGCAGACATAGGGTTCAATTTAACCAACAATAATTTAAACGGACCTTGTTTTGCCAAGCTTCGACCAGCTTCTGGGACTTACCCGCAGACATGGGGTTCGATTTAACCAACAGAAATTTAAACGGACCTGGTTTTCCCAGGCTTCGACCAGCTACCGGGACTTACCCGCAAACATAGGGTTCGATTTAACCAACAAAAATTTAAACGGACCTGGTTTTTCCAGGCTTCGACCAACTACCAGGACTTACCCGCAGACATAGGGTTCGATTTAACCAACAGAAATTTAAACAGACCTGGCTTTGCCAGGCTTCCACCAGCTACTGGGACTTACCCGCAGACATAGGGTTCGATTTAACCAACAAGAAATTAAACGAATCTTGTTTTGCCAGGCTTCGACCAGCTACCGGAACTTACCCGTAGACATAGGGTTCGATTTAACCAACATGAATTTAAACGGACCTGGTTTTTCCAGGCTTCGACCAGCTACCGGGACTTACCTGCAGACATAGGGTTCGATTTAACCAACATAAATTTAAACGAACCTTGGTTTGCCAGGCTTCGACCAGCTATCGGGAGTTACCCGCAGACATAGGGTTCGATTTAACCAACAGGAATTTAAACCGACCTGGTTTTGCCAGGCTTCGACAAGCTACCGGGACTTACCCGCAGACATAGGGTTCGATTTAACCAACAAGAATTTAAACGGACCTGGTTTTGCCAGGCTTCGACCAGCTACCGGGACTTACCCGCAGACATAGTGTTCGATTTAACCAACAGAAATTTAAACGGACCTAGTTTTACAAGGCTTCGACCAGCTACCGGGACTTACCCGCAGACATAGGTTCGATTTAACACACCGAAATTTAAACGGACCTGGTTTTGCCATGCTTCGACCAGCTACCGGGACTTACCCGCAGACATAGGGTTCGATTTAACCAACAGGAATTTAAACGGACCTGGTTTCGACACGCTTCGACCAGCTAACGGGACTTACCCGCAGTCATAGGGTTCGATTTAACCAACAAAAATTTAAACGGACCTGGTTCTGCCAGGCTTCGACCAACTACTGGGACTAACCCGCAGATATAGGGTTCGATTTAACCAACTAAAATTTAAACGGACCTGGTTTTGCCAAGCTTCGACCAGCTACCGGGACTTAGCCGCAGACATAGGGTTCGATTTAACCAACATAAATTTAAACGGACCTGGTTTTGTCAGGCTTCGACCAGCTACCGGGAATTACCCGCAGACATAGGGTTCGATTTAACCAACATAAATTTAAACGGACCTGGTTTTGCCAGGCTTCGACCAACTACCAGGACTTACCCGCAGACATATGGTTCGATTTAACCAACAGAAATTTAAACGGACCTGGTTTTGCCAGGCTTCGACCAGCTGCCGGGACTTACCCGCAGACATAGGGTTCGATTTAACCAACATAAATTTAAACGGACCTGGTTTTGTCAGGCTTCGACCAGCTACCGGGACTTACCCGCAGACATAGGGTTCAATTTAACCAACAAGAATTTAAACGGAACTTGTTTTGCCAGGCTTCGACCAGCTGTTGGGACTTACCCGCAGACATGGGGTTCGACTTAACCAATAGAAATTTAAACGGACCTGGTTTTCCCAGGCTTCGACCAGCTACCGGGACTTACCCGCAAACATAGGGTTCGATTTAACCAACAAAAATTTAAACGGACCTGGTTTTTCCAGGCTTCGACCAACTACCAGGACTTACCCGCAGACATAGGGTTCGATTTAACCCACAGAAATTTAAACGGACCTAGTTTTGCCAGGCTTCCACCAGCTACCGGGACTTACCCGCAGACATAGGGTTCGATTTAACCAACAAGAATTTAAACGGACCTTGTTTTGCCAGGCTTCGACCAGCTACCGGAACTTACCCGCAAACATAGGGTTCGATTTAACCAATAGAAATTTAAACGGACCTGGTTTTGCCAGGCTTCGACCAGCTACCGGGACTTACCCGCAGACATAGGGTTTGATTTAACCAACATAAATTTAAACGTACCTGGTTTTGCCAGGCTTCGACCAGCTGTCGGGACTTACCCGCAGACATAGGGTTCGATTTAACCAACAGGAATTTAAACTGACCTGGTTTTGCCAGGCTCCGACCAGCTACCGGGACTTACCCACAGACATAGGGTTCGATTTAACCAACAAATATTTAAACGGACCTGGTTTTCCCAGGCTTCGAACAGCTACCGGGACTTACCCGCAGACATAGGGTTCGATTTAACCAACAAGAATTTAAACGGACTTGGTTTTTCCAGGCTTCGACCAGCTATAAGGTCTTACACGTAGACATAGGGTTCGATTTAATCAACAGGAATTTAAACGGACCTGGTTTTCCCAGGCTTCGACCAGCTACCGGGACTTACCCGCAGACATAGGGTTCGATATAACTGTTAAGTCTCCAAAAGTGACTTATTTGGGACCTATTAAGCTTAGAAAGATGCACACTCTTAGGTGTTTTTGATAGCATTTAGCCTAGACCTATGCTTAAATATGAGAATTAGAAGAAGGTAGCTAAATTAGGACTTATGTACAATAGGAAAGAAAAGGGTTGAAAACCGAAGGAAAAGAATGAAAAAACTGCATTGAGGCAGCATTGCGAAAACATTGCGGCCACCGCAATGTTTCAAGTGAAAACCGTAAGTTGACTGATCTTTTTCTGTTAATTTCCGTTATTTCAGGGATTCGTTCTTTCTCCTCCATCCATTCTGAAGTACGACGTTGAAGATTGATGGTTCTCCTTGGCCCAAAGACGTCTGCAGACTACTATAAATAGGGGTCAAAGTCGAGGGTTCAAGCATCATCCGAAAGCGTAGAAGTCTTCTCGCAGTCCATCTTTTCTCCTGTTTTTCTGTGCCGTCTGCTGGTTTGCGAAGCTCAGCTGTTGGAATCGATAATCTGATAGGAAGGAGAGGAGATTCTTCTTCTCTCCCGATTGGATTCATCCAAGCAAGGCTGACCTTTCTCATCCTTCATTCGAGGCGGCTGCAACGAGATTTCCGAGCTTGTTTTACTGCTTTCTGCTTTTCATTTCCATTTTCCAGCTTTGTCTTGTTGTTGTTTCTTTCCTAGTAGCTAGATTAGACTATTTCGTTGTGTTCTGTCTTCCTGTTATTTGCTTTAAAGCTTTCCTTTGTCAATCAAACAATCAAGTAATCAAATCTCAATTCTTCACTTCACAGTTTCTTGCCGTTACATTCTACTGCTTTCCCTTACTGTTTTGTCTTTAAATTCCTTCTAAGCATGTCTACTTCTCTCTTGCTTCTGTTCTGTTTACATCCATGAGTAGCTAAATCACTTAGGGGCATGCTAATGACAACACTTTAGGCTAAAAAACGTGAACCAAGCATGTAGGATAGCTCTCGAAGCATTGATTGTATGTAAGCTTCATCCCACGGGCAATTTCGATTGGCCATCCATTTTGTCCAAAGAACTCCTAACCTCTGGAAGGAGTAAGAGTTCAGAGTCATGCACTCATGCTAGCCTTTCAAGGTAGCCAGAAAACGACCTAGGAATAGGCGTTTTCCTAGTACAAACCACATCTTCTGCTTTAACAAGATGCTTAAGACCTTACTTTTATATGAGTGAACTGAAGAATCTAATGCATGGAATCGGACGATACATGAGATTGAGATAGTTTGATGCATAGAGAGTTGATCCACTGCTTGAGAATCGTGAGAAACAGCCTATAGGATAGTCGTTAGTAGCCCTTAATCCATCACTTTGCACACTTACGCTGTTATTATAATTGCGGTAAAATTGCTGTCTCCGCAATTCTGCTTAAGTTACCATTCTGTCTAGCTGTCTTTGCTTTCATTTATTAATCTCGTCTCTTTTCATTTGAGTTTAGCTTTGACTTGTTCTCGTTTATGTTGCTACCCTTTACACATTCAGCAAGAATTAGACAATGAAAAACCAATTTTACCCCATCAAATCCACCCCTTCTTCCTTAACAAATACACTTCGCGAATAGCTAAAAATAAATCTCTGTGGGAAAACGAATGAAATATACTTACTACTTGCTATAAGATCATGTATGCATGCATGTTCTGAGTGCTCTATCTCTCTTATTGCCTAATTATTTTAACACATTGAGCACGTAACAATAACCAACAGAAATTTAAACCCTATGTCTGCGGGTAAGTCCCGATAGCTGGTCGAAGCCTGGAAAAACAAGGTCCGTTTAAATTCCTGTTGGATAAATCAAACCCTATGTCTGGGGGTACGTTCCGGTAGCTGGTCGAAGCCTGGAAAAACCAGGTCCATTTAAATTCTTGTTGGATAAATCGAACCCTATGTCTGCGGGTAAGTCCCGGTAGCTGGTCGAAGCCTGGCAAAACTAGGTCCGTTTAAATTCCTGTTGGTTAAATCGAACCCTATGTCTGCGGGTAAGTCCCGATAGCTGGTCGAAGCCTGGCAAACCAAGGTTCGTTTAAATTTATGTTGGTTAAATCGAACCCTATGTCTGCAGGTAAGTCCCGGTAGCTGGTTGAAGCCTGACAAAACGAGGTCCGTTTAAATTCATGTTGGTTAAATCGAACCCTATGTCTGTGGGTAAGTCCCGATAGCTGGTCGAAGCCTGGCAAAACGAGGTCCGTTTAAATTTCTGTTGGTTAAATCGAGCCCAATGTCTGCGAGTATGTCCCGGTAGCTGGTCGAAGCCTGGCAAAACCAGGTCCGTTTAAATTCCTGTTGGTTAAATCGAACTCTATGTCTGCGGGTAAGTCCCGGTAGCTGGTCGAAGCCTAGCAAAACCAGGTCCGTTTAAATTTCTGTTGGTTAAATCGAACCCTATGTCTGCGGGTAAGTCCCAGTAGCTGGTCGAAGCCTGGCAAAACCATGTCCGTTTAAATTCCTGTTGATTAAATCGAACCCTATGTCTACGTGTAAGACCTTATAGGTGGTCGAAGCCTGGAAAAACCAGGTCCGTTTAAATTCTTGTTGGTTAAATCGAACCTTATGTCTGCGGGTAAGTCCCGGTAGCTGGTCGAAGCCTGGGAAAACCAGGTCCGTTTAAATTTTTGTTGGTTAAATAGAACCCTATGTCTGCGGGTAAGTCCCGGTAGCTGGTCGGAGCCTGGCAAAACCAGGTCAGTTTAAATTCTTGTTGGTTAAATCGAACCCTATGTCTGCGGGTAAGTCCCGGCAGCTGGTCGAAGCCTGGCAAAACCAGGTCCGTTTAAATTTATGTTGGTTAAATCAAACCCTATGTCTGCGGGTAAGTCCCGGTAGCTGGTCGAAGCCTGGCAAAACCAGGTCCGTTTAAATTTCTATTGGTTAAATCGAACCCTATGTTTGCGGGTAAGTTCCGGTAGCTGGTCGAAGCCTGGCAAAACAAGGTCCGTTTAAATTCTTGTTGGTTAAATCGAACCCTATGTCTGCGGGTAAGTCCCGGTAGCTGGTGGAAGCCTGGCAAAACTAGGTCCGTTTAAATTTCTGTGGGTTAAATCGAACCCTATGTCTGCGGGTAAGTCCAGGTAGTTGGTCGAACCATGGAAAAACCAGGTCCGTTTAAATTTTTGTTGGTTAAATCGAACCCTATGTTTGCGGGTAAGTCCCGGTAGCTGGTCGAAGCCTGGGAAAACCAGGTCCGTTTAAATTTCTGTTGGTTAAGTCGAACCCCATGTCTGCGGGTAAGTCCCGGTAGCTAGTCGAAGCCTGGCAAAACAAGGTCCGTTTAAATTCTTGTTGGTTAAATTGAACCCTATGTCTGCGGGTAAGTCCCGGTAGCTGGTCGAAGCCTGACAAAACCAGGTCCGTTTAAATTTATGTTGGTTAAATCGAACCCTATGTCTGCGGGTAAGTCCCGGTAGCTGGTCGAAGCCTGGCAAAACCAGGTCCGTTTAAATTTCTGTTTGTTAAATCGAACCCTATGTCTGTGGGTAAGTCCTGGTAGTTGGTCGAAGCCTGGCAAAACCAGGTCCGTTTAAATTTATGTTGGTTAAATCGAACCCTATG
This sequence comes from Herpetospermum pedunculosum, assembly GCA_028017165.1. Taxonomy (NCBI): domain Eukaryota; kingdom Viridiplantae; phylum Streptophyta; class Magnoliopsida; order Cucurbitales; family Cucurbitaceae; genus Herpetospermum; species Herpetospermum pedunculosum. Next base: position 7,093,162 of record CM051525.1, on the reverse strand, counting down.
TCTGCGGGTAATTCCCGGTAGCTGGTCGAAGCCTGACAAAACCAGGTCCGTTTAAATTTATGTTGGTTAAATCGAACCCTATGTCTGCGGCTAAGTCCCGGTAGCTGGTCGAAGCCTGGCAAAACCAGATCCGTTTAAATTTTAGTTGGTTAAATCGAACCCTATATCTGCGGGTTAGTCCCAGTAGCTGGTCGAAGCCTGGCAGAACCAGGTCCGTTTAAATTTTTGTTGGTTAAATCGAACCCTATGACTGCGGGTAAGTCCCGTTAGCTGGTCGAAGCGTGTCGAAACCAGGTCCGTTTAAATTCCTGTTGGTTAAATCAAACCCTATGTCTGCGGGTAAGTCCCGGTAGCTGGTCGAAGCATGGCAAAACCAGGTCCGTTAAAATTTCGGTTGGTTAAATCGAACCTATGTCTGCGGGTAAGTCCCGGTAGCTGGTCGAAGCCTGGTAAAACTAGGTCCGTTTAAATTTCTGTTGGTTAAATCGAACACTATGTCTGCGGGTAAGTCCCGGTAGTTGGTCGAAGCCTGGCAAAACCAGGTCCGTTTAAATTCTTGTTGGTTAAATCGAACCTTATGTCTGCGGGTAAGTCCCGGTAGCTCGTCGAAGCCTGGCAAAACCAGGTCGGTTTAAATTCCTGTTGGTTAAATCGAACCCTATGTCTGCGGGTAAGTCCTGATAGCTGGTCGAAGCCTGGCAAACCAAGGTTCGTTTAAATTTATGTTGGTTAAATCGAACCCTATGTCTGCATGTAAGTCCCGGTAGCTGGTCGAAGCCTGGAAAAACCAGGTCCATTTATATTCTTGTTGGATAAATCGAACCCTATGTCTGCGGGTAAGTCCTGGTAGCTGGTCGAAGCCTGGCAAAACCAGGTCCGTTTAAATTCCTGTTGGTTAAATCGAACCCTATGTCTGCGGGTAAGTCCCGATAGCTGGTCGAAGCCTGGCAAACCAAGGTTCGTTTAAATTTCTGTTGGTTAAATCGAACCCTATGTCTGCAGGTAAGTCCCGGTAGCTGGTCGAAGCCTGACAAAACCAGGTCCGTTTAAATTCATGTTGGTTAAATCGAACCCTATGTCTGTGGGTAAGTCCCGATAGCTGGTCGAAGCCTGGCAAAACCAGGTCCGTTTAAATTTTTGTTGGTTAAATCGAGCCCAATGTCTGCGAGTATGTCCCGGTAGCTGGTCGAAGCCTGGCAAAACCAGGTCCGTTTAAATTCCTGTTGGTTAAATCGAACTCTATGTCTGCGGGTAAGTCCCGGTAGCTGGTCGAAGCCTAGCAAAACCAGGTCCGTTTAAATTTCTGTTGGTTAAATCGAACCCTATGTCTGCGAGTAAGTCCCGGTAGCTGGTCGAAGCCTGGCAAAACCAGGTCCGTTTAAATTCCTGTTGATTAAATCGAACCCTATGTCTACGTGTAAGACCTTATAGTTGGTCGAAGCCTGGAAAAACCAGGTCCGTTTAAATTCTTGTTGGTTAAATCTAACCCTATGTCTGCGGGAAGTCCCGAAAGCTGGTTGAAGCCTGGGAAAACCAGGTCCGTTTAAATTTTTGTTGGTTAAATAGAACCCTATGTCTGCGGGTAAGTCCCGGTAGCTTGTCGGAGCCTGGCAAAACCAGGTCAGTTTAAATTCTTGTTGGTAAAATCGAACCCTATGTCTGCGGGTAAGTCCCGGCAGCTGGTCGAAGCCTGGCAAAACCAGGTCCGTTTAAATTTATGTTGGTTAAATCAAACCCTATGTCTGCGGGTAAGTCCCGGTAGCTGGTCGAAGCCTGGCAAAACAAGGTCCGTTTAAATTTCTATTGGTTAAATCGAACCCTATGTTTGCGGGTAAGTTCCGGTAGCTGGTCGAAGCCTGGCAAAACAAGGTCCGTTTAAATTCTTGTTGGTTAAATCGAACCCTATGTCTGCGGGTAAGTCCCGGTAGCTGGTGGAAGCCTGGCAAAACTAGGTCCGTTTAAATTTCTGTGGGTTAAATCGAACCCTATGTCTGCGGGTAAGTCTAGGTAGTTGGTCGAAGCCTGGAAAAACCAGGTCCGTTTAAATTTTTGTTGGTTAAATCGAACCCTATGTTTGCGGGTAAGTCCCGGTAGCTGGTCGAAGCCTGGGAAAATCAGGTCCGTTTAAATTTCTGTTGGTTAAGTCGATCCCCATGTCTGCGGGTAAGTCCCGGTAGCTGGTCGAAGCCTGGCAAAACAAGGTCCGTTTAAATTCTTGTTGGTTAAATTGAACCCTCTGTCTGCGGGTAAGTCCCGGTAGCTGGTCGAAGCCTGACAAAACCAGGTCCGTTTAAATTTATGTTGGTTAAATCGAACCCTATGTCTGCGGGTAAGTCCCGGTAGCTGGTCGAAGCCTAGCAAAACCAGGTCCGTTTAAATTCCTGTTGGTTAAATTGAACCCTATGTCTGCGGGTAAGTCCCGGTAGCTGGTCGAAGCCTGACAAAACCAGGTCCGTTTAAATTTTTGTTGGTTAAATCGAGCCCAATGTCTGCGAGTATGTCCCGGTAGCTGGTCGAAGCCTGGCAAAACCAGGTCCGTTTAAATTCCTGTTGGTTAAATCGAACTCTATGTCTGCGGGTAAGTCCCGGTAGCTGGTCGAAGCCTAGCAAAACCAGGTCCGTTTAAATTTTTGTTGGTTAAATCGAACCCTATGTCTGCGGGTAAGTCCCGGTAGCTGGTCGAAGCCTGGCAAAACCAGGTCCGTTTAAATTCCTGTTGATTAAATCGAACCCTATGTCTACGTGTAAGACCTTATAGCTGGTCGAAGCCTGGAAAAACCAGGTCCGTTTAAATTCTTGTTGGTTTAATCGAACCCTATGTCTGCGGGAAGTCCCGGTAGCTGGTCGAAGCCTGGGAAAACCAGGTCCGTTTAAATTTTTGTTGGTTTAATAGAACCCTATGTCTGCGGGTAAGTCCCGGTAGCTTGTCGGAGCCTGGCAAAACCAGGTCAGTTTAAATTCTTGTTGGTAAAATCGAACCCTATGTCTGCGGGTAAGTCCCGGCAGCTGGTCGAAGCCTGGCAAAACCAGGTCCGTTTAAATTTATGTTGGTTAAATCAAACCCTATGTCTGCGGGTAAGTCCCGGTAGCTGGTCGAAGCCTGGCAAAACAAGGTCCGTTTAAATTTCTATTGGTTAAATCGAACCCTATGTTTGCGGGTAAGTTCCGGTAGCTGGTCGAAGCCTGGCAAAACAAGGTCCGTTTAAATTCTTGGTGGTTAAATCGAACCCTATGTCTGCGGGTAAGTCCCGGTAGCTGGTGGAAGCCTGGCAAAACTAGGTCCGTTTAAATTTCTGTGGGTTAAATCGAACCCTATGTCTGCGGGTAAGTCAAGGTAGTTGGTCGAAGCCTGGAAAAACCAGGTCCGTTTAAATTTTTGTTGGTTAAATCGAACCCTATGTTTGCGGGTAAGTCCCGGTAGCTGGTCGAAGCCTGGGAAACCAGGTCCTTTTAAATTTCTGTTGGTTAAGTCGATCCCCATGTCTGCGGGTAAGTCCCGGTAGCTGGTCGAAGCCTGGCAAAACAAGGTCCGTTTAAATTCTTGTTGGTTAAATTGAACCCTCTGTCTGCGGGTAAGTCCCGGTAGCTGGTCGAAGCCTGACAAAACCAGGTCCGTTTAAATTTATGTTGGTTAAATCGAACCCTATGTCTGCGGGTAAGTCCCGGTAGCTGGTCGAAGCCTAGCAAAACCAGGTCCGTTTAAATTTCTGTTGGTTAAATCGAACCCTATGTCTGCGGGTAAGTCCTGGTAGTTGGTCGAAGCCTGGCAAAACCAGGTCCGTTTAAATTTATGTTGGTTAAATCGAACCCTATATCTGCGGGTAATTCCCGGTAGCTGGTCGAAGCCTGACAAAACCAGGTCCGTTTAAATTCTTGTTGGTTAAATCGAACCCTATGTCTGCGGGAAGTCCCGGTAGCTGGTCGAAGCCTGGGACAACCAGGTCCGTTTAAATTTTTGTTGGTTAAATAGAACCCTATGTCTGCGGGTAAGTCCCGGTAGCTGGTCGGAGCCTGGCAAAACCAGGTCAGTTTAAATTCTTGTTGGTTAAATCGAACCCTATGTCTGCGGGTAAGTCCCGGCAGCTGGTCGAAGCCTGGCAAAACCAGGTACGTTTAAATTTATGTTGGTTAAATCAAACCCTATGTCTGCGGGTAAGTCCCGGTAGCTGGTCGAAGCCTGGGAAAACCAGGTCCGTTTAAATTTCTATTGGTTAAATCAAACCCTATGTTTGCGGGTAAGTTCCGGTAGCTGGTCGAAGCCTGGCAAAACAAGGTCCGTTTAAATTCTTGTTGGTTAAATCGAACCCTATGTCTGCGGGTAAGTCCTGGTAGCTCGTGGAAGCCTGGCAAAACTAGGTCCGTTTAAATTTCTGTGGGTTAAATCGAACCCTATGTCTGCGGGTAAGTCCAGGTAGTTGGTCGAAGCCTGGAAAAACCAGGTCCGTTTAATTTTTTGTTGGTTAAATCGAACCCTATGTTTGCGGGTAAGTCCCGGTAGCTGGTCGAAGCCTGGGAAAACCAGGTCCGTTTAAATTTCTGTTGGTTAAGTCGAACCCCATGTCTGCGGGTATGTCCCGGTAGCTGGTCGAAGCCTGGCAAAACAAGGTCCGTTTAAATTCTTGTTGGTTAAATTGAACCCTATGTCTGCGGGTAAGTCCCGGTAGCTGGTCGGAGCCTGGCAAAACCAGGTCAGTTTAAATTCTTGTTGGTTAAATCGAACCCTATGTCTGCGGGTAAGTCCCGGCAGCTGGTCGAAGCCTGGCAAAACCAGGTACGTTTAAATTTATGTTGGTTAAATCAAACCCTATGTCTGCGGGTAAGTCCCGGTAGCTGGTCGAAGCCTGGGAAAACCAGGTCCGTTTAAATTTCTATTGGTTAAATTGAACCCTATGTTTGCGGGTAAGTTCCGGTAGCTGGTCGAAGCCTGGCAAAACAAGGTCCGTTTAAATTCTTGTTGGTTAAATCGAACCCTATGTCTGCGGGTAAGTCCCGGTAGCTGGTGGAAGCCTGGCAAAACTAGGTCCGTTTAAATTTCTGTGGGTTAAATCGAACCCTATGTCTGCGGGTAAGTCCAGGTAGTTGGTCGAAGCCTGGAAAAACCAGGTCCGTTTAAATTTTTGTTGGTTAAATCGAACCCTATGTTTGCGGGTAAGTCCCGGTAGCTGGTCGAAGCCTGGGAAAACCAGGTCCGTTTAAATTTCTGTTGGTTAAGTCGAACCCCATGTCTGCGGGTAAGTCCCGGTAGCTGGTCGAAGCCTGGCAAAACAAGGTCCGTTTAAATTCTTGTTGGTTAAATTGAACCCTATGTCTGCGGGTAAGTCCCGGTAGCTGGTCGAAGCCTAAACAAACCAGGTCCGTTTAAATTTATGTTGGTTAAATCGAACCCTATGTCTGTGGGTAAGTCCCGGTAGCTGGTCGAAGCCTAGCAAAACCAGGTCCGTTTAAATTTCTATTGGTTAAATCGAACCCTATGTCTGCGGGTAAGTCCTGGTAGTTGGTCGAAGCCTGGCAAAACCAGGTCCGTTTAAATTTATGTTGGTTAAATCGAACCCTATATCTGAGGGTAATTTCCGGTAGCTGGTGGAAGCCTGACAAAACCAGGTCCGTTTAAATTTATGTTGGTTAAATCGAACCCTATGTCTGCGGCTAAGTCCCGGTAGCTGGTCGAAGCCTGGCAAAACCAGGTCCGTTTAAATTTTAGTTGGTTAAATCGAACCCTATATCTGCGGGTTAGTCCCAGTAGCTGGTCGAAGCCTGGCAGAACCAGGTCCGTTTAAATTTTTGTTGGTTAAATCGAATCCTATGACTGCGGGTAAGTCCCTTTAGCTGGTCGAAGCGTGTCGAAACCAGGTCCGTTTAAATTCCTGTTGGTTAAATCGAACCCTATGTCTGCGGGTAAGTCCCGGTAGCTGGTCGAAGCATGGCAAAACCAGGTCCGTTAAAATTTCGGTTGGTTAAATCGAACCTATGTCTGCGGGTAAGTCCCGGTAGCTGGTCGTAGCCTGGTAAAACTAGGTCTGTTTAAATTTCTGTTGGTTAAATCGAACACTATGTCTGCGGGTAAGTCCCCGTAGCTGGTCGAAGCCTGGCAAAACCAGGTCCGTTTAAATTCTTGTTGGTTAAATCGAACCCTATGTCTGCGCGTAAGTCCCGGTAGCTCGTCGAAGCCTGGCAAAACCAGGTCGGTTTAAATTCCTGTTGGTTAAATCGAACCCTATGTCTGCGGGTAAGTCCCGATAGCTGGTCGAAGCCTGGCAAACCAAGGTTCGTTTAAATTTATATTGGTTAAATCGAACCCTATGTCTGCAGGTAAGTCCCGGTAGCTGGTCGAAGCCTGGCAAAACCAGGTCCGTTTAAATTCATGTTGGTTAAATCGAACCCTATGTCTACGGGTAAGTTCCGGTAGCTGGTCGAAGCCTGGCAAAACAAGGTCCGTTTAAATTCTTGTTGGTTAAATCGAACCCTATGTCTGCGGGTAAGTCCCAGTAGCTGGTGGAAGCCTGGCAAAGCTAGGTCCGTTTAAATTTCTGTTGGTTAAATCGAACCCTATGTCTGCGGGTAAGTCCTGGTAGTTGGTCGAAGCCTGGAAAAACCAGGTCCGTTTAAATTTTTGTTGGTTAAATTGAACCCTATGTTTGCGGGTAAGTCCCGGTAGCTGGTCGAAGCCTGGGAAAACCAGGTCCGTTTAAATTTCTGTTGGTTAAGTCGAACCCCATGTCTGCGGGTATGTCCCGGTAGCTGGTCGAAGCCTGGCAAAACAAGGTCCGTTTAAATTCTTGTTGGTTAAATTGAACCCTATGTCTGCGGGTAAGTCCCGGTAGCTGGTCGGAGCCTGGCAAAACCAGGTCAGTTTAAATTCTTGTTGGTTAAATCGAACCCTATGTCTGCGGGTAAGTCCCGGCAGCTGGTCGAAGCCTGGCAAAACCAGGTACGTTTAAATTTATGTTGGTTAAATCAAACCCTATGTCTGCGGGTAAGTCCCGGTAGCTGGTCGAAGCCTGGGAAAACCAGGTCCGTTTAAATTTCTATTGGTTAAATTGAACCCTATGTTTGCGGGTAAGTTCCGGTAGCTGGTCGAAGCCTGGCAAAACAAGGTCCGTTTAAATTATTGTTGGTTAAATCGAACCCTATGTCTGCGGGTAAGTCCCGGTAGCTGGTGGAAGCCTTGCAAAACTAGGTCCGTTTAAATTTCTGTGGGTTAAATCGAACCCTATGTCTGCGGGTAAGTCCAGGTAGTTGGTCGAAGCCTGGAAAAACCAGGTCCGTTTAAATTTTTGTTGGTTAAATCGAACCCTATGTTTGCGGGTAAGTCCCGGTAGCTGGTCGAAGCCTGGGAAAACCAGGTCCGTTTAAATTTCTGTTGGTTAAGTCGAACCCCATGTCTGCGGGTAAGTCCCGGTAGCTGGTCGAAGCCTGGCAAAACAAGGTCCGTTTAAATTCTTGTTGGTTAAATTGAACCCTATGTCTGCGGGTAAGTCCCGGTAGCTGGTCGAAGCCTAAACAAACCAGGTCCGTTTAAATTTATGTTGGTTAAATCGAACCCTATGTCTGTGGGTAAGTCCCGGTAGCTGGTCGAAGCCTAGCAAAACCAGGTCCGTTTAAATTTTTATTGGTTAAATCGAACCCTATGTCTGCGGGTAAGTCCTGGTAGTTGGTCGAAGCCTGGAAAAACCAGGTCCGTTTAAATTTATGTTGGTTAAATCGAACCCTATATCTGAGGGTAATTTCCGGTAGCTGGTGGAAGCTTGACAAAACCAGGTCCGTTTAAATTTATGTTGGTTAAATCGAACCCTATGTCTGCGGCTAAGTCCCGGTAGCTGGTCGAAGCCTGGCAAAACCAGGTCCGTTTAAATTTTAGTTGGTTAAATCGAACCCTATATCTGCGGGTTAGTCCCAGTAGCTGGTCGAAGCCTGGCAGAACCAGGTCCGTTTAAATTTTTGTTGGTTAAATCGAATCCTATGACTGCGGGTAAGTCCCTTTAGCTGGTCGAAGCGTGTCGAAACCAGGTCCGTTTAAATTCCTGTTGGTTAAATCGAACCCTATGTCTGCGGGTAAGTCCCGGTAGCTGGTCGAAGCATGGCAAAACCAGGTCCGTTAAAATTTCGGTTGGTTAAATCGAACCTATGTCTGCGGGTAAGTCCCGGTAGCTGGTCGTAGCCTGGTAAAACTAGGTCTGTTTAAATTTCTGTTGGTTAAATCGAACACTATGTCTGCGGGTAAGTCCCCGTAGCTGGTCGAAGCCTGGCAAAACCAGGTCCGTTTAAATTCTTGTTGGTTAAATCGAACCCTATGTCTGCGGCTAAGTCCCGGTAGCTGGTCGAAGCCTGGCAAAACCAGGTCCGTTTAAATTTTAGTTGGTTAAATTGAACCCTATGTCTGCGGGTAAGTCCCGGTAGCTGGTCGAAGCCTAAACAAACCAGGTCCGTTTAAATTTATGTTGGTTAAATCGAACCCTATGTCTGCGGGTAAGTCCTGGTAGTTGGTCGAAGCCTGGAAAAACCAGGTCCGTTTAAATTTATGTTGGTTAAATCGAACCCTATATCTGAGGGTAATTTCCGGTAGCTGGTGGAAGCTTGACAAAACCAGGTCCGTTTAAATTTATGTTGGTTAAATCGAACCCTATGTCTGCGGCTAAGTCCCGGTAGCTGGTCGAAGCCTGGCAAAACCAGGTCCGTTTAAATTTTAGTTGGTTAAATCGAACCCTATATCTGCGGGTTAGTCCCAGTAGCTGGTCGAAGCCTGGCAGAACCAGGTCCGTTTAAATTTTTGTTGGTTAAATCGAATCCTATGACTGCGGGTAAGTCCCTTTAGCTGGTCGAAGCGTGTCGAAACCAGGTCCGTTTAAATTCCTGTTGGTTAAATCGAACCCTATGTCTGCGGGTAAGTCCCGGTAGCTGGTCGAAGCATGGCAAAACCAGGTCCGTTAAAATTTCGGTTGGTTAAATCGAACCTATGTCTGCGGGTAAGTCCCGGTAGCTGGTCGTAGCCTGGTAAAACTAGGTCTGTTTAAATTTCTGTTGGTTAAATCGAACACTATGTCTGCGGGTAAGTCCCCGTAGCTGGTCGAAGCCTGGCAAAACCAGGTCCGTTTAAATTCTTGTTGGTTAAATCGAACCCTATGTCTGCGCGTAAGTCCCGGTAGCTCGTCGAAGCCTGGCAAAACCAGGTCGGTTTAAATTCCTGTTGGTTAAATCGAACCCTATGTCTGCGGGTAAGTCCCGATAGCTGGTCGAAGCCTGGCAAACCAAGGTTCGTTTAAATTTATATTGGTTAAATCGAACCCTATGTCTGCAGGTAAGTCCCGGTAGCTGGTCGAAGCCTGGCAAAACCAGGTCCGTTTAAATTCATGTTGGTTAAATCGAACCCTATGTCTACGGGTAAGTTCCGGTAGCTGGTCGAAGCCTGGCAAAACAAGGTCCGTTTAAATTCTTGTTGGTTAAATCGAACCCTATGTCTGCGGGTAAGTCCCAGTAGCTGGTGGAAGCCTGGCAAAGCTAGGTCCGTTTAAATTTCTGTTGGTTAAATCGAACCCTATGTCTGCGGGTAAGTCCTGGTAGTTGGTCGAAGCCTGGAAAAACCAGGTCCGTTTAAATTTTTGTTGGTTAAATTGAACCCTATGTTTGCGGGTAAGTCCCGGTAGCTGGTCGAAGCCTGGGAAAACCAGGTCCGTTTAAATTTCTGTTGGTTAAATCGAACCCCATGTTTGCGGGTAAGTCCCGGAAGCTGGTCGAAGCCTGGCAAAACAAGGTCCGTTTAAATTCTTGTTGGTTAAATTGAACCCTATGTCTGCGGGTAAGTCCCGGTAGCTGGTCGAAGCCTGGCGAAACCAGGTCCGTTTAAATTTTTGTTGGTGAAATCGAACCCTATGTCTATGGGTAAGTTCTGGTAGTTGGTCGAAGCCTAGCAAAACCAGGTCCGTTTAAATTTCTGTTGGTTAAATCGAACCCTATGTCTGCGGGTAAGTCCCGGTAGCTGGTCGAAGCCTGACAAAACCAGGTCCGTTTAAATTTATGTTGGTTAAATCGAACCCTATGTCTGCGGGTAAGTCCCGTTAGCTGGTCGAAGCCTGGCAAAACCAGGTCCGTTTAAATTTTTGTTGGTTAAATCGAACCCTATATCTGCGGGTTAGTCCTGGTAGTTGGTCGTGAAGGGAATGAACTCTTCATTACCCGCAGCGGAAGCGTTTGGAATCGTTACTTTGATTTATTTAGAATTAAACAAAAAATACAAGTTAAGCATATGTATTACCTTTGATGAATCATCTTCTTGTGTTCCTTTTTCCACGAGATCTTCCTCGCTATGACTCGAACACGGGATCAAGGCTTGTGGGAGCTCTTTGAAAGAATGAGAGAACAATTCTCTGCATAAGGAAAGAATGAGAGAACAATTCTCTGCATAAGGAAAGAATGAGAGAACAATTCTCTGCAGAAGGTGAGTAGTGTGTTTGGCCAACCTTTTGGCTAAACCTAAATGTCTTATTTATAATAAGGCTTTTAGGAATTAATTTTATTTTATAAAATACATTTTAATATCTAATATATTAAAATATGTATTTTATATTTATTTGAATCTTATTCAAATATTATAAAATTAATCTTTTATAATATACTTTAAACCAATTTGAATCACATTCAAATAACATAAGTATATAATTTTTAATATTAATGTATCATATACATAAACTATTTCCTCTAATATTTAATGTATCAAATACAATAAATATATTTTACTCTTCTACATTTAATATATCAAATATATTAAATATTAATTTGAATATTTCAAATTTTCTTTCAACTAAATTGATCATTTTAGTGTTACTACGAGCTAGCAAGGGGACCTTATGGACCTACAGATTTATAAGCTCCAATGATACAAAATTAATTAATTAAACTCTTTAATTAATTGACTTTCATTCATTAACTCTAGGTCACTCCACTATAGGCCTAGAGTTGCACTCTTATGCACTGTAGGACAAGTTGTGTCCATGGATATAACCATTACATGCAAGTCGATCCTTCACGAGTTGTTCGTAATTACAGCTGGGTCAAAAGTCCGTTTTACCCCTGTAATTACATCTTACATGAAATGTTTTAGGCTTAACTATATCTGAAACATCTTTCAGACCAATAATAAATTATTTGAGTTATGCAAGTTCTTTACTTCATAAGCAAGAACACTTAACTTGCATACCATGCTCCACCATCTAGGGTAAACATAGATTTCCATAAATCTTTGTTAAAACCAGTGCATCTCGTAAAGATCAAATCTTTAACCTCATACACAAAGATATAATTTCTCATTTTATCCATAGATATTTTGAGAAAAGTTTTTATTTTTCTGCGCAATGGTCATACCATTGGGTTAACTAATAAATGCTAACCAATTTTACTGTCAAACGTCATGTCTCAAGTGTACATTAGATTTTCTCCCACTCAAACGTAGATAGTCAATCTTATGTTCTCAACATTTTGAAATGTCTGAGGACACTATTCCTTAGACAATCTAAACTACATTATCATTTTTTAAGTATTACATCATATACTTGACAACAAATTTGTCAATATAAGATGTGTGAGACATAAATAACATTTTGTCCTCGAAAACTCTATTTTAGGACATACCCAGTAATTTAAATCATTCATTTGGAATTGGTTAGATAGTCAACAATTTATGTTGGATTGAAATCTTACATCATTCACAATGAGTAGTAAGTCATCCACATAAAATATGAGAAAAATCCACTAAGTAATTAATGATTTATTCAAAGTCATAGTTTTTGATACTTTTATCAAACCTTACATTCAAAAATCTAGTGATCAAATTCATTTCATAAATGAACCTTTACTGCTTGCAAACCTTTTGCTTTTGATTTTTGAAATTGAACTCATGTAATTGATTTGTAAATGCATTCTTTAAGACTTCTTTTCAAAAAAAGATTTCTTAAACCTTCACTTGACATATCTCATATGCAACAATGAATTAGGAAATGCTTATATACTCTAATATGACAACAAATGAGAAAATTTATCCATAGTTTACTTTCTCCATCTATATTTGTCATTAGTCTTATTTTGAAGGTCTATACCTTCTTATTTACAAATCTTTTACTTTTGTAGATATATTCAAAACCTATGGGTTCTACCCCATCACGAATATCTACAAGTTCTAGATAAAGATGAGTCCATCTACTCTATCTCGAGATTTATGACTTTGGTCTACTAGTCTTTGTCATTGACCCTCATTTCAACTTTGAGGTCAAGAAGCCCTACATTTTGTTTTACCAGGCTTCGACCAGCTACTGGGACTTACCCGCAGACATGGGGTTCGATTTAACCAACAGGAATGTAAACGGACATGGTTTTGCCAGGCTTCGACCATCTACCGGGACTTACCCGCAGACATAGGGTTCGATTTAACCAACAGGAATTTAAACGGACCTGGTTTCGACAAGCTTCGACCAGCTACCGGGACTTACCCGCAGTCATAGGGTTCGATTTAACCAACAAAAATTTAAACGGACCTGGTTTTGCCAGGCTTCGACCAGCTACCAGGACTTACCCGCAGACATAGGGTTCGATTTAACGAAAAAAAATTTAAACGAACCTTGTTTTGCCAAGCTTCGACCAGCTACTGGGACTTACCCGTAGACATAGAGTTCGATTTAACCAACAGAAATTTAAACGGACCAGGTTTTGCCATGCTTCGACCAGCTACCGGGACTTACCCGTAGACATAGGGTTTGATTTAACCAACAGGAATTTAAACGGCCTTGGTTTTGCCAGGCTTCGACCAGCTATCGGGACTTACCCACAGACATAGGGTTCGATTTAACCAACATAAATTTAATCTGACATGGTTTTGCCAGGCTTCGACAAACCGGGACTTACCCGCAGACATAGGGTTCGATTTAACCAACAAGAATTTAAATGGACCAGGTTTTGCCAGGCTTCGACCAGCTACCGGGACTTACCCGCAGACATAGGGTTCGATTTACCCAACAGAAATTTAAACGGACCTAGTTTTACCAGGCTTCGACCAGCTATCGGGACTTACCCGCAGACATAGGGTTCGATTTAACCAACCGAAATTTAAACGGACCTGGTTTTGCCATGCTTCGACCAGCTACCGGGACTTACCCGCAGACATAGGGTTCAATTTAACCAACAGGAATTTAAACGGACCTGGTTTCGACACGCTTCGACCAGCTAACGGGACTTAACCGCAGTCATAGGGTTCGATTTAACCAACAAAAATATAAACGGACCTGGTTCTGCCAGGCTTCGACCAACTACCGGGACTAACCCGCAGATATAGGGTTCGATTTAACCAACAAAAATTTAAACAGACCTGGTTTTGCCAGGCTTCGACCAGCTACCGGGACTTACCCGCAGACATAGGGTTCGATTTAACCAACATAAATTTAAACGGACCTGGTTTTGTCAGGCTTCGACCAGCTACCAGGACTTACCCATAGACATAGGGTTCGATTTCACCATCAGAAATTTAAACGGACCTGGTTTTACCAGGCTTCGACCAGCTACCGGGACTTACCCGCAGACATAGGGTTCGATTTAACCAACAGGAATTTAAACGGACCTGGTTTCGACAAGTTTCGACCAGCTACCAGGACTTACCCGCAGTCATTGGGTTCGATTTAACCAACAGAAATTTAAACGGACCTTGTTTTGCCAGGCTTCGACCAGCTACCGGGACTTACCCGCAGACATAGGGTTTGATTTAACGAACAAAAATTTAAACGAACCTGATTTTGCCAGGCTTCGACCAGCTACTGGGACTTACCCGTAGACATAGAGTTCGATTTAACCAACAGAAATTTAAACGGACCTGGTTTTGCCATGCTTCGACCAGCTACCGGGACTTAACCGTAGACATAGGGTTCGATTTAACCAACAGGAATTTAAACGACCTTTGTTTTGCCAGGCTTCGACCAGCTATCGGGACTTACCCACAGACATAGGGTTCGATTTAACCAACAGAAATTTAAACTGACCTGGTTTTGCCAGGCTTCGATAAACCGGGACTTACCCGCAGACATAGGGTTCGATTTAACCAACAAGAATTTAAACGAACCTGGTTTTGCCAGGCTTCGACCAGCTACCGGGACTTACCCGCAGACATAAGGTTTGATTTAACCAACAAAAATTTAAACGGACCTAGTTTTACCAAGCTTCGACCAGCTACCGGGACTTACCCGCAGACATAGGGTTCGATTTAACCAACCGAAATTTAAACGGACCTGGTTTTGCCATGCTTCGACCAGCTACCGGGACTTACCCGCAGACATAGGGTTCGATTTAACCAACAGGAATTTAAACGGACCTGGTTTCGACACGCTTCGACCAGCTAACGGGACTTACCCGCAGTCATAGGATTCGATTTAACCAACAAAAATTTAAACGGACCTGGTTCTGCCAGGCTTCGACCAGCTACCGGGACTAACCCGCAGATAAAGAGTTCGATTTAACCAACAAAAATTTAAACAGACTTGGTTTTGCCAGGCTTCGACCAGCTACCAGGACTTATCCGCAGACATAGGGTTCGATTTAACCAACATAAATTTAAACGGACCTGGTTTTGTCAGGCTTCGACCAGCTACCAGGACTTACCCGCAGACATAGGGTTCGATTTAACCAACAGAAATTTAAACGGACCTGGTTTTGCCAGGCTTCGACCAACTACCAAGACTTACCCATAGACATAGGGTTCGATTTCACCAACAGAAATTTAAACGAACCTGGTTTTGCCAGGCTTCAACCAGCTACTGGGACTTACCCGCAGACATAGGGTTCAATTTAACCAACAAGAATTTAAACGGACCTTGTTTTGCCAGGCTTCGACCAGCTACCGGGACTGACTCGCAGACATGGGGTTCGATTTAACCAACAGAAATTTAAACGAACCTGGTTTTGCCAGGCTTCGACCAGCTACCGGGACTTACCCGCAGACATAGGGTTCGATTTAACCAACATAAATTTAAACGGACCTGGTTTTGTCAGGCTTCGACTAGCTACCGGGACTTACCCGCAGACATAGGGTTCGATTTAACCAACAAAAATTTAAACGGACCTGGTTTTGCTAGGCTTCGACCAGCTACCGGGACTTACCAGCAGACATAGGGTTCGATTTAACCAACATAAATTTAAACGGACCTGGTTTTGCCAGGCTTCGACCAGCTACCGGGACTTACCCGCAGACATAGGGTTCGATTTAACCAACAGAAATTTCAACGGACCTTAGTTTGCCAGGCTTCGACCAATTACCAGGACTTACCCGCAGACATAGGGTTCGATTTAACCAACAAAAATTTAAACGCACCTGGTTTTGCCAGGCTTCGACCAGCTACCGGGACTTACCCGCAGACATAAGGTTCGATTTAACCAACAAGAATTTAAACGGACCTTGTTTTGCCAGGCTTCGACCAGGTATCGGGACTTACCCGCAGACATGGGGTTCGATTTAACCAACAGAAATTTAAACGGACCTGGTTTTCCCAGGCTTCCACCAACTACCGGGACTTACCCGCAGACATAGGGTTCGATTTAACCAACAAAAATTTAAACGGACCTGGTTTTTCCAGGCTTCGACCAACTACCAAGACTTACCCGCAGACATAGGGTTCGATTTAACCAACATAAATTTAAACGGACCTGCTTTTCCCTGGCTTCGATCAGCTACCGTGACTTACCCGCAGACATAGGGTTCAATTTAACCAACAATAATTTAAACGGACCTTGTTTTGCTAGGCTTCGACCAGCTACCGGGACTTACCCGCAGACATAGGGTTCGATTTAACAAACAGGAATTTAAACGGACCTGGTTTCGACAAGCTTCGACCAGCTACCGGGACTTACCCGCAGTCATAGGGTTCGATTTAACCAACAAAAAATTAAACGGACCTGGTTTTGCCAGGCTTCGACCAGCTACCAGGACTTACCCGCAGACATAGGGTTCGATTTAACGAACAAAAATTTAAACGAACCTTGTTTTGCCAAGCTTCGACCAGCTACTGGGACTTACCCGTAGACATAGAGTTCGATTTAACCAACAGAAATTTAAACGGACCAGGTTTTGCCATGCTTCGACCAGCTACCGGGACTTACCCGTAGACATAGGGTTTGATTTAACCAACAGGAATTTAAACGGCCTTGGTTTTGCCAGGCTTCGACCAGCTATCGGGACTTACCCACAGACATAGGGTTCGATTTAACCAACATAAATTTAATCTGACATGGTTTTGCCAGGCTTCGACAAACCGGGACTTACCCGCAGACATAGGGTTCGATTTAACCAACAAGAATTTAAATGGACCAGGTTTTGCCAGGCTTCGACCAGCTACCGGGACTTACCCGCAGACATAGGGTTCGATTTACCCAACAGAAATTTAAACGGACCTAGTTTTACCAGGCTTCGACCAGCTATCGGGACTTACCCGCAGACATAGGGTTCGATTTAACCAACCGAAATTTAAACGGACCTGGTTTTGCCATGCTTCGACCAGCTACCGGGACTTACCCGCAGACATAGGGTTCAATTTAACCAACAGGAATTTAAACGGACCTGGTTTCGACACGCTTCGACCAGCTAACGGGACTTAACCCGTTTAAATCGAACCCTATGTCTGCGGGTATGTCCTGGTAGTTGGTCGAAGCCTGGAAAAACCAGGTCCGTTTAAATTTTTGTTGGTTAAATCGAACCCTATGTTTGCGGGTAAGTCCCGGTAGCTGGTCGAAGCCTGGGAAAACCATGTCCGTTTAAATTTCTATTGGTTAAATCAAACCCAATGTCTGCGGGTAAGTCCCGGTAGCTGGTCGAAGCCTGGCAAAATCAGGTCCGTTTAAATTTCTGTTGGTTAAATCAAACCCTATGTCTGCGGGTAAGTCCCGGCAGCTGGTCGAAGCCTGGTAAAACCAGGTCCGTTTAAATTTCTGTTGGTTAAATCAAACCCTATGTCTGCGGGTAAGTCCCGGTAGCTGGTCGAAGCCTGGACAAACCAGGTCCGTTTAAATTTCTATTGGTTAAATTGAACCCTATGTCTGCGGGTAAGTTCCGGTAGCTGGTCGAAGCCTGGCAAAACAAGGTCCGTTTAAATTCTTGTTGGTTAAATCGAACCCTATGCCTGCGGGTAAGTCCCGGTAGCTGGTGGAAGCCTGGAAAAACCAGGTCCGTTTAAATTTCTGTTGGTTAAATCAAACCCTATGTCTGCGGGTAAGTCCCGGTAGCTGGTCGGAGCCTGGCAAAACCAGGTCAGTTTAAATTCCTGTTGGTTAAATCGAACCCTATGTCTGCGGGTAAGTCCTGGCAGCTGGTCGAAGCCTGGCAAAACCAGGTCCGTTTAAATTTATGTTGGTTAAATCAAACCCTATGTCTGCGGGTAAGTCCCGGTAGCTGGTCGAAGCCTGGCAAAACCAGGTCCGTTTAAATTTCTATTGGTTAAATCGAACCCTATGACTGCGGGTAAGTCTCGTTAGCTGGTCGAAGCGTGTCGAAACTAGGTTTCGACCAGCTACCGGGACTTACCCGCAAACATAGGGTTCGATTTAACCAACAAAAATTTAAACGGACCTGGTTTTGCCAGGCTTCGACCAACTACCAGGACTTACCCGCAGACATAGGGTTCGATTTAACCAACAGAAATTTAAACGGACCTTGTTTTGCCAGGCTTCGACCAGCTGCCGGGACTTACCCGCAGACATAGGGTTCGATTTAACCAACATAAATTTAAACGGACCTTGTTTTGTCAGGCTTCGACCAGCTACCGGGACTTACCCGCAGACATAGGGTTCAATTTAACCAACAAGAATTTAAACGGACCTTGTTTTGCCAGGCTTCGACCAGCTACCGGGACTTACTCGCAGACATGGGGTTCGACTTAACCAACAGAAATTTAAACGGACCTGGTTTTCCCAGGCTTCGACCAGCTACCGGGACTTACCCGCAAACATAGGGTTCGATTTAACCAACAAAAATTTAAACGGACCTGGTTTTTCCAGGCTTCGACCAACTACCAGGACTTACCCGCAGACATAGGGTTCGATTTAACCCACAGCAATTTAAACGGACCTGGTTTTGCCAGGCTTCCACCAGCTACCGCGACTTACCCGCAGACATAGGGTTCGATTTAACCAACAGGAATTTAAACGGACCTGGTTTCGACACGCTTCGACCAGCTAACGAGACTTACCCGCAGTCATTGGGTTCGATTTAACCAATAGAAATTTAAACGGACCTGGTTTTGCCTGGCTTCGACCAGCTACCGGGACTTACCCGCAGACATAGGGTTTGATTTAACCAACATAAATTTAAACGGACCTGGTTTTGCCAGGCTTCGACCAGCTGCCGGGACTTACCCGCAGACATAGGGTTCGATTTAACCAACAGGAATTTAAACGGACCTTGTTTCGACAAGCTTCGACCAGCTACCGGGACTTACCCGCAGTCATAGGGTTCGATTTAACCAACATAAATTTAAACGGACCTGGTTTTGCCAGGCTTCGACCAGCTACCGGGACTTACCCGTAGACATAGGGTTCGATTTAACCAACATGAATTTAAACGACCTTGGTTTTGCCAGTCTTCGACCAGCTACCGGGACTTACCCACAGACATAGGGTTCGATTTAACCAACATAAATTTAAACTGACCTGGTTTTGCCAGGCTTCGACAAACCGGGACTTACCCGCAGACATAGGGTTCGAATTAACCAACAAGAATTTAAACGGACCTGTTTTTGCCAGGCTTCGACTAGCTACTGGGACTTACCCGCAGACATACGGTTCGATTTAACCAACAAAAATTTAAACGGACCTAGTTTTACCAGGCTTCGACCAGCTACCGGGACTGACCCACAGACATAGGGTTCGATTTAACCAACATAAATTTAAACTGACCTGGTTTTGCCAGGCTTCGACAAACCGGGACTTACCCGCAGACATAGGGTTCGAATTAACCAACAAGAATTTAAACGAACCTGTTTTTGCCAGGCTTCGACTAGCTACTGGGACTTACCCGCAGACATACGGTTCGATTTAACCAACAAAAATTTAAACGGACCTAGTTTTACCAGGCTTCGACCAACTACCGGGACTTACCCGGAAACATAGGGTTCGATTTAACCAACAGGAATTTAAATGGACCTGGTTTTGCCAGGCTTCGACCAGCTATCGGGACTTACCCGCAGACATAGGGTTCGATTTAACCAACAGGAATTTAAACGGACCTGGTTTCGACAAGCTTCGACCAGCTACCGGGACTTACCCGCAGTCATATGGTTCGATTTAACCAACATAAATTTAAACGGACCTGGTTTTTCCAGGCTTCGACCAGCTACCGGGACTTACCCGCAGACATAGGGTTCGATTTAACCAACAGAAATTTAAACGGACCTGGTTTCGACAAGCTTCGACCTGCTACCGGGACTTACCCGCAGACATAGGGTTCGATTTAACCAACAGGAATTTAAACGGACCTTGTTTCGACAAGCTTCGACCAGCTACCGGGACTTACCCGCAGTCATAGGGTTCGATTTAACCAACAGAAATTTAAACGGACCTGGTTTTGCCAGGCTTTGACCAGCTACCCGGACTTACCCGCAGACAAAGGGTTCGATTTAACCAACAAAAATTTAAACGGACCTGGTTTTTCCAGTCTTCGACCAGCTACCGGCACTTACTCGCAGACATAGGGTTCGATTTAACCAACATAAATTTAAACGGACCTGGTTTTGCCAGGCTTCGACCAGCTACCGGAACTTACCCGTAGACATAGGGTTCGATTTAACCAAAAAAAATTTAAACGAACCTGGTTTTGCCAGGCTTCGACCAGCTACCGGGACTTACCCGCAGACATAGGGTTCGATTTAACCAACAAAAATTTAAACGAACCTGGTTTTGCCAGGCTTCGACCAGCTATCGGGACTTACCCGCAGACATAGGGTTCGATTTAACCAACAGGAATTTAAACGAATCTGGTTTTACCAGGCTACGATCAACTACCGGGACTTACCCGCAGACATAGGGTTCGATTTAACCAACAGAAATTTAAACGGACCTGGTTTTACCACGCTTCGACCAGCTACCGGGACTTACCCGCAGACATAGGGTTCGATTTAACCAACAGGAATTTAAACGGACCTGGTTTTGCCAGGCTCCGACCAGCTACCGGGACTTACCCGCAGACATAGGGTTCGATTTAACGAACAAAAATTTAAACGGACCTGGTTTTCCCAGGCTTCGACCAGCTACCGGGACTTACCCGCAGACATAGTGTTCGATTTAACCAACAATAATTTAAACGGACCTTGTTTTGCCAGGCTTCGAACAGCTACCGGGCCTTACCCGCAGACATAGGGTTCGATTTAACCAACAGGAATTTAAACGGACCTTGTTTCGACAAGCTTCGACCAGCTACCGGGACTTACCCGCAGTCATAGGGTTCGATTTAACCAACAGAAATTTAAACGGACCTGGTTTTGCAAGGCTTTGACCAGCTACCGGGACTTACCCGCAGTCATAGGGTTCGATTTAACCAACAGAAATTTAAACGGACCTGGTTTTGCAAGGCTTTGACCAGCTACCCAGACTTACCCGCAGACAAAGGGTTCGATTTAACCAACAAAAATTTAAACGGACCTGGTTTTGCCAGTCTTCGACTAGCTACCGGGACTTACTCGCAGACATAGGGTTCGATTTAACCAACATAAATTTAAACGGACCTGGTTTTGCCAGGCTTCGACCAGCTACCGGGACTTACCCGTAGACATAGGGTTCGATTTAACCAACATGAATTTAAACGACCTTGGTTTTGCCAGTCTTCGACCAGCTACCGAGACTTACCCACAGACATAGGGTTCGATTTAACCAACATAAATTTAAACTGACCTGGTTTTGCCAGGCTTCGACAAACCGGGACTTACCCGCAGACATAAGGTTCGAATTAACCAACAAGAATTTAAACGGACCTGTTTTTGCCAGGCTTCGACTAGCTACAGGGACTTACCCGCAGACATACGGTTCGATTTAACCAACAAAAATTTAAACGGACCTAGTTTTACCAGGCTTCGACCAGCTACCGGGACTGACCCACAGACATAGGGTTCGATTTAACCAACATAAATTTAAACTGACCTGGTTTTGCCAGGCTTCGACAAACCGGGACTTACCCGCAGACATAGGGTTCGAATTAACCAACAAGAATTTAAACGAACCTGTTTTTGCCAGGCTTCGACTAGCTACTGGGACTTACCCGCAGACATACGGTTCGATTTAACCAACAAAAATTTAAATGGACCTAGTTTTACCAGACTTCGACCAACTACCGGGACTTACCCGGAAACATAGGGTTCGATTTAACCAACAGGAATTTAAACGGACCTGGTTTTGCCAGGCTTCGACCAGCTACCGGGACTTACCCGCAGACATAGGGTTCGATTTAACCAACAGGAATTTAAACGGACCTGGTTTCGACCAGCTACCGGGACTTACCCGCAGTCATACGGTTCGATTTAACCAACATAAATTTAAACGGACCTGGTTTTGCCAGGCTTCGACCAGCTACCGGGACTTACCCGCAGACATAGGGTTCGATTTAACCAACAAAAATTTAAACGAACCTGGTTTTGCCAGGCTTCGACCAGCTACCGGGACTTACCCGCAAACATAGGGTTCGATTTAACCAACAAAAATTTAAACGAACCTGGTTTTGCCAGGCTTCGACCAGCTACCGGGACTTACCCGCAGACATAGGGTTCGATTTAACCAACAGGAATTTAAACGGATCTGGTTTTACCAGGCTTCGATCAACTACCGGGACTTACCCGCAGACATAGGGTTCGATTTAACCAACAGAAATTTAAACGGACCTGGTTTTACCACGCTTCGACCAGCTACCGGGACTTACCCGCAGACATAGGGTTCGATTTAACCAAAAGGAATTTAAACGGACCTGCTTTTCCAGGCTTCGACCAGCTACCGGGACTTACCCGCAGACATAGGTTTCGATTTAACCAACAGGAATTTAAACGGACCTGGTTTCGACAAGCTTCGACCAGCTACCAGGACTTACCCGCAGTCATAGGGTTCAATTTAACCAACAAAAATTTAAACGGACCTTGTTTTGCCAGGCTTCGACCAGCTACCGGGACTTACCCGCAGACATAGGGTTCGATTTAACCAACAAAAATTTAAACGGACCTGGTTTTGCCAGGCTTCGACCAGCTACCGGGACTTACCCGCAGACATAGGGTTCGACTTAACCAACAGGAATTTAAACGGACCTGGTTTTGCCAGGCTCCGACCAGCTACCGGGACTTACCCGAAGACATAGGGTTCGATTTAACCAACAAAAATTTAAACGGACCTGGTTTTCCCTGGCTTCGACCAGCTACCGGGACTTACCCGCAAACATAGGGTTCTATTTAACCAACAGGAATTTAAACGGACCTGGTTTTGCCAGGCTTCGACCAACTACCAGGACTTACCCGCAGACATAGGGTTCGATTTAACCAACAGTAATTTAAACGGACCTAGTTTCGACAAGCTTCGACCAGCTACCGGGACTTACCCGCAGTCATAGGGTTCGATTTAACCAACATAAATTTATACGGACCTGGTTTTGCCAGGCTTCGAACAGCTACCGGGCCTTACCCGCAGACATAGGGTTCGATTTAACCAACAGAAATTTAAACGGACCTGGTTTCGACAAGCTTCGACCTGCTACCGGGACTTACCCGCAGACATAGGGTTCGATTTAACCAACAGGAATTTAAACGGACCTTGTTTCGACAAGCTTCCACCAGCTATCGGGACTTACCCGCAGTCATAGGGTTCGATTTAACCAACAGAAATTTAAACGGACCTGGTTTTGCAAGGCTTTGACCAGCTACCCAGACTTACCCGCAGTCATAGGGTTCGATTTAACCAACAAAAATTTAAACGGACCTGGTTTTGCCAGTCTTCGACTAGCTACCGGGACTTACTCGCAGACATAGGGTTCGATTTAACCAACATAAATTTAAACAGACCTGGTTTTGCCAGGCTTCGACCAGCTACCGGGACTTACCCGTAGAGATAGGGTTCGATTTAACCAACATGAATTTAAACGACCTTGGTTTTGCCAGTCTTCGACCAGCTACCGAGACTTACCCACAGACATAGGGTTCGATTTAACCAACATAAATTTAAACTGACCTGGTTTTGCCAGGCTTCGACAAACCGGGACTTACCCGCATACATAAGGTTCGAATTAACCAACAAGAATTTAAACGAACCTGTTTTTGCCAGGCTTCGACTAGCTACAGGGACTTACCCGCAGACATACGGTTCGATTTAACCAACAAAAATTTAAACGGACCTAGTTTTACCAGGCTTCGACCAGCTACCGGGACTGACCCACAGACATAGGGTTCGATTTAACCAACATAAATTTAAACTGACCTGGTTTTGTCAGGCTTCGACAAACCGGGACTTACCCGCAGACATAGGGTTCGAATTAACCAACAAGAATTTAAACGAACCTGTTTTTGCCAGGCTTCGACTAGCTACTGGGACTTACCCGCAGACATACGGTTCGATTTAACCAACAAAAATTTAAACGGACCTAGTTTTACCAGGCTTCGACCAACTACCGGGACTTACCCGGAAACATAGGGTTCGATTTAACCAACAGGAATTTAAACGGACCTGGTTTTGCCAGGCTTCGACCAGCTGTTAAGTCTCTGAAAGTGACTTATTTAGGACCCATTTAGCTTAAGAAGATGTACACATTTAGGTGTTTTTGTTAGCATTTAGCCTAAACCTATGCTTTAATATGAGAATTAGAAGAAGGTAGCTAATATAGGACTTATGCACAATAGGTAGAAAAAGGGGTGAAAACCGAAGAAAAGAATGAAAAAATAACCCTTGCGAATGCATTGCGGAATAATTGCGGTGGCCGCAATTATTCAAGTTAAAACCGTAAGTTGGCTGACATTTTTCTGTTTAGATCCGACTTTTCAGGGATTCGTTCTTTCTCCTCCATCCATTCTGATATATGACGTTGAAGACTGATGGTTCTCCTTGGCCCAATCGCACCTGCAAACTACTATAAAAGGGGGCCAAAGTCGGAGGTTCAGTCATCATTCAACGTGCAGAAGTCTTCTCACAGTCCACCATTTCTCTCGATTTTCCCTTGCCGTCTGTTGGAGTGAGGTTCTCAGCTTTTGGAGACGATAATCTGATAGGAAGGAGAGAAGATTCTTCTTCTCTCTCGATTGGATTCATCCAAGCACGGCTGAATTCTCATCACCTTCATTCGAGGCGACTGCCACGAAGATTTCCAGCAACCTTTACTGCTTTCTGCTCTTTCCTTCTCAATTCCATTTCTGTTCAATGTTGTTCTTAGCTTAGTCATTTACTTATTGCATTTCGTTGTTGTCTGCCTTGAATTCATTCTGTTTAAGCTTTCCTTTGTCATTCAAACACTTGAAGTAATCAAAGTAAGTTTCTGCATTTCACAGTTATTCCTTATTCTGCTACGAGTTTGGCTTGCTGTTTTACACACTTTTCCCTTCTAAGCATGTCTACTTTATCTTATATTTCTGTTCTTCATATATCCATGAGTAACTAAATTCACTTAGGGGCATGCTAATGACAGAACTATAGGCTAAAAAACGTAAGTCAAGTAGGTAGATCAACACTCGAACATTGATTGTATGTAAGCTTCATCCCACGGGCAATTTCGATTGGCCATCCATTTTGTCCAAAGAACTCCTAACCTCTGGAAGGAGTAAGAGTTCAGAGTCATATAATCATGCTAGCCTTTCATGGTAACCAGGAAACGGCCTAGGAATAGGCGTTTCCCTAGTATAAACTGAACACTCCTGTTTTAACAAGATGCTTAAGACCTTACTTTGAAGTCGAGTAAACTTGAGTCTCTCATGCATGGAATCGGACGATACTTGAGATAGAGTGAGTTTGATGTATAGAGAGTTGATCCAAAGCTTGATAATCGTAATAAACTGCCTATAGGATAGTCATTAGTAGCCCTTAATTCACCCATTTAACCAGTTTTTCGCTGCCAATTAATTGCGGATTAATTGCGGTGCTCGCAATTCTGCTAAATTGCTTACTGTCTAGCTGTTTTCTTCTTCGTTTATTGATTCCATCTCTTGTTCTTTAAGCCTGATTTTTACTTTAATTTGTTTATGGCATATTCCTTTATACATTCAGCAGAAAGTAGTTAATTAAAAACCAATTTTACCCCATCAAATCCTTCCCATCTTTCTTAACAAACACACTTCGCGAATAGCTAAAAACAAGTCTCTGTGGAAAAAACGAATTAAATATACTCACTACTTGCTGTAAGACCATGTATGCTTGCATGTTCTAAGTGCTCTCTCTACCCTTTTGCATATTTATCTTTACACATTGAGCACGCAACAAGTTTTTGGCGCCGCTGCCGGGGACTTATTTTTAAGTGAAAACGAAGTTGTTAAGTTTAAGAAAACCAAGTTTATCATTGAGTGAAACTAATCTGTTTCATTTCTTTTGCAGGTACTGTTAAGGTAGTTTATGAGTGAGCGTTCACATAGTAATTTAGAGTTCGATCCTGAACCTGAAAGATCACTTCGAGCTAGAAATAAAGCAAAGAAACGCCTCTTTAAACAACCTCCTATACCTCAAATCTTACCTGAAAACAAAGAAATGGGCGATTTAGTTCCAAATCCAGCACCTGCCGTTCGCAACCCCATAGAAATAGCGAATGACAAGAATAGTGCCATTCTTTCATATCTAGTACCTATGCCTGGGGAGCTGAACCCCAGCATAATCCGTCCTGAAATCACTGCCCACTCTTTCGAGTTAAAGCCAGTGATGTTCCAAATGTTGTCCACTGTGGGACAATTCTTT
This sequence comes from Herpetospermum pedunculosum, assembly GCA_028017165.1. Classification (NCBI taxonomy): domain Eukaryota; kingdom Viridiplantae; phylum Streptophyta; class Magnoliopsida; order Cucurbitales; family Cucurbitaceae; genus Herpetospermum; species Herpetospermum pedunculosum. The sequence continues at coordinate 7,067,260 of CM051525.1, read as the reverse complement.
GGAATAGAAAATGAGGACCCCCATAATCACCTTAGGAACTTCCTAGGAGTTAGTGACACCTTCCTAATCCCTGGAGTTTCCCAAGAGGCCCTTAGGCTATATCTTTTCCCTTATTCTTTGAGGGACAAAGCCAAAACGTGGCTAAATTCTTTACCCTCAGGATCTGTTCGCAATTGGACAGATCTAGCAGAAAAATTCCTAGTCAAATACTTCCCACCTGATAGGAATTCTACTTTCCGTGATGACATAGTCAAATTCAAACAAGCTCCAAGTGAGTCTCTTCACGAAGCTTGGACTAGATTTAAAGATCTTCTCGTTAAATGTCCACACCATGGCATTCCATGGTGTATTCAAATAGAAGTTTTCTTTAAAGGATGCAACCCCAGCACCAGACAAGTCTTGAATTCATCTGCTGGAGGTTCCATGTTGTCCAAGAGTTACAACGAAGCTTATGAGATCTTGGAGAAGATCTCAGCATCTCACTGCAGATGGTCAGACGATCCAGTAGAGCCAACTAGGGCTCAAGACAAGGATGCTCTAAGCGCCATGAGCACCCAAATAAATGCCCTGACCAACTTAGTCAAGCAAATGGCTCAGGCCAATCTCCAAACCAGTGCCAATACCGCCACAGCCATGTCAATGGGCGTACAACCAAATCAAGGCGAGGCACCTATCTGTGGATTCTGTGGGGAAGGGCACCCTTATGAATATTGCCCTGGGAATCCATCCTCGGTCTGCTATGTAGGAAGCCAGCAGCAGCCTAGGAACAACCCCTACTCCAACACCTATAACCCTGGTTGGAGAAACCACCCTAACCTGTCATGGGGTGGCCAACAAAACACTAACCAATCTCCTAACTCCATGGGTGGCCCCACGACCAAGGCGACCAGATGAGGATGATGAGAATTGAGTGCTGGTTTGAAGAGCACTAGAGGGAGTATTACTGATCCCTCAAGAAACAAAGACAATTTTCCTGTTTTTTTTTTTTGATAGATTCATGTATATTATGCTGTTTTGTGGTTAAATTTTGATCTGTTGTGGATGTTTAGTTTTGTGTTTTTCCTTTTGCTTAGGTTAGTCTGATGTTAGTTGATTAGGTAGGATAGTTTAGTTTTATTTTTTGGATGCATGAGTAACGGGAAAAAGCATGCTAGGGGCCTGAGTTAATGTTAAATCTGCCCAGATTGTATTGCGAAATAATTGCGGTTCCCGCAATTTTTGTGACTGATTGCATGTTTTTGACTGCCCGTTTAGTTAGGCTGTGATCTGTTAAATTCTATCTTTTGCTGCTAGCATGACTACCTTATATAGCTGATCTTGAAGCATGCTGGATGAGTGTCATAGGACACCTTTTGATAGTTTAAATTTGCCTCTGAATAGTACTCAGCATGCATAAACCATAAGGCCTTAAACTTTCTGTCATGTTCAGATTTTCTGCTGCTAGTATAATTGCTTCTAGAATGTTTTGCCTATGCCTAGGATGTTTAGATTCTCTTTGTTTTACTTTAGACTAGATGCTTCTAGGACAAGTTTGGGGGTGTGCCACCTCAAACACTCATTGGGGACAATGAGTAGTTGAAGTTTGGGGGAGGCCACCCTAGGCCTAGGAACATTCCTCTCTTCCTTAAGACATAAGCATTCTTCTTCTCCTAAAAAAATTTTTGTGATAAATAGAAAAAGTGAAAAATAGAATAAAGAGGGGAGTCTTTCTCAAGTTGCTGAGTAATCAGTGCCAAGTGTGTAAACCACAAGTGGCATTGCATCAAAAGGCAAGCCAAGGGGAGACTCCACCTAAGTAAAAAAGGAAAAAAGGAGAAATAGGGGAAGAAGAATGTATGCTTAGGAGTTGTAATCTTGTGGCTTAGATGTCCTATGAAAAAAGAACTCTGATCCTTAATGAGCTAAGCACAAGGTTGTAGCTTTTAGGTTTGTCTAGGGAGATGAATGTATATCCAATGTAGTGATGCCAGGGTTTAGGTTGTTCTCTATAAAGTACCACTGTCACTGTTAATACTAAGACTGGCATGACTCTAAGGAATCCTAGACACATTAAAAATAAGCTAGAAGCATGTACTGAGTCTAAAGTAAAGCTTGGTAGAATTTGAAACCTTAGGGATAATAGCAGGATACCATAGAAGTAGTTAGAGCAGTAGTAGGGGGTCAACAAAAGCAGTGGGTATAGTAGGCAGGTGAAGTCAGAAGAGGCTAGACAAGAGGTTAGTTCTAAACTTGGAAGTGTGTCACAGGACAGCAATGCTAGAGACAAGAATATAAGGGAGTTAGTGAGTAGTTAAAAGAAGAAGAAACAGCAGCCTAAGTAAGTCCTTAGTGTGCTTGAGGACAAGCAAAGCCTTAAGTTTGGGGGTGTGTTAAGTCTCTGAAAGTGACTTATTTAGGACCCATTTAGCTTAAGAAGATGTACACATTTAGGTGTTTTTGTTAGCATTTAGCCTAAACCTATGCTTTAATATGAGAATTAGAAGAAGGTAGCTAATATAGGACTTATGCACAATAGGTAGAAAAAGGGGTGAAAACCGAAGAAAAGAATGAAAAAATAACCCTTGCGAATGCATTGCGGAATAATTGCGGTGGCCGCAATTATTCAAGTTAAAACCGTAAGTTGGCTGACATTTTTCTGTTTAGATCCGACTTTTCAGGGATTCGTTCTTTCTCCTCCATCCATTCTGATATATGACGTTGAAGACTGATGGTTCTCCTTGGCCCAATCGCACCTGCAAACTACTATAAAAGGGGGCCAAAGTCGGAGGTTCAGTCATCATTCAACGTGCAGAAGTCTTCTCACAGTCCACCATTTCTCTCGATTTTCCCTTGCCGTCTGTTGGAGTGAGGTTCTCAGCTTTTGGAGACGATAATCTGATAGGAAGGAGAGAAGATTCTTCTTCTCTCTCGATTGGATTCATCCAAGCACGGCTGAATTCTCATCACCTTCATTCGAGGCGACTGCCACGAAGATTTCCAGCAACCTTTACTGCTTTCTGCTCTTTCCTTCTCAATTCCATTTCTGTTCAATGTTGTTCTTAGCTTAGTCATTTACTTATTGCATTTCGTTGTTGTCTGCCTTGAATTCATTCTGTTTAAGCTTTCCTTTGTCATTCAAACACTTGAAGTAATCAAAGTAAGTTTCTGCATTTCACAGTTATTCCTTATTCTGCTACGAGTTTGGCTTGCTGTTTTACACACTTTTCCCTTCTAAGCATGTCTACTTTATCTTATATTTCTGTTCTTCATATATCCATGAGTAACTAAATTCACTTAGGGGCATGCTAATGACAGAACTATAGGCTAAAAAACGTAAGTCAAGTAGGTAGATCAACACTCGAACATTGATTGTATGTAAGCTTCATCCCACGGGCAATTTCGATTGGCCATCCATTTTGTCCAAAGAACTCCTAACCTCTGGAAGGAGTAAGAGTTCAGAGTCATATAATCATGCTAGCCTTTCATGGTAACCAGGAAACGGCCTAGGAATAGGCGTTTCCCTAGTATAAACTGAACACTCCTGTTTTAACAAGATGCTTAAGACCTTACTTTGAAGTCGAGTAAACTTGAGTCTCTCATGCATGGAATCGGACGATACTTGAGATAGAGTGAGTTTGATGTATAGAGAGTTGATCCAAAGCTTGATAATCGTAATAAACTGCCTATAGGATAGTCATTAGTAGCCCTTAATTCACCCATTTAACCAGTTTTTCGCTGCCAATTAATTGCGGATTAATTGCGGTGCTCGCAATTCTGCTAAATTGCTTACTGTCTAGCTGTTTTCTTCTTCGTTTATTGATTCCATCTCTTGTTCTTTAAGCCTGATTTTTACTTTAATTTGTTTATGGCATATTCCTTTATACATTCAGCAGAAAGTAGTTAATTAAAAACCAATTTTACCCCATCAAATCCTTCCCATCTTTCTTAACAAACACACTTCGCGAATAGCTAAAAACAAGTCTCTGTGGAAAAAACGAATTAAATATACTCACTACTTGCTGTAAGACCATGTATGCTTGCATGTTCTAAGTGCTCTCTCTACCCTTTTGCATATTTATCTTTACACATTGAGCACGCAACACCAGCTACCGGGACTTACCCGCAGACATAGGGTTCGATTTAACCAACAAGAATTTAAACGGACCTGGTTTCGACCAGCTACCGGGACTTACCCGCAGTCATATGGTTCGATTTAACCAACATAAATTTAAACGGACCTGGTTTTGCCAGGCTTCGACCAGCTACCGGGACTTACCCGCAGACATAGGGTTCGATTTAACCAACAAAAATTTAAACGAACCTGGTTTTGCCAGGCTTCGACCAGCTACTGGGACTTACCCGCAAACATAGGGTTCGATTTAACCAACAAAAATTTAAACGAACCTGGTTTTGCCAGGCTTCGACCAGCTACCGGGACTTACCCGCAGACATAGGGTTCGATTTAACCAACAGGAATTTAAACGGATCTGGTCTTACCAGGCTTCGATCAACTACCGAGACTTACCCGCAGACATAGGCTTCGATTTAACCAACAGAAATTTAAACGGACCTGGTTTTACCACGCTTCGACCAGCTACCGGGACTTACCCGCAGACATAGGGTTCGATTTAACCAAAAGGAATTTAAACGGACCTGCTTTTCCAGGCTTAGACCAGCTACCAGGACTTACCCGCAGACATAGGGTTCGATTTAACCAACAGGAATTTAAACGGACCTGGTTTTGCAAGGCTTTGACCAGCTACCCAGACTTACCCGCAGTCATAGGCTTCGATTTAACCAACAAAAATTTAAACGGACCTGGTTTTGCCAGTCTTCGACTAGCTACCGGGACTTACTCGCAGACATAGGGTTCGATTTAACCAACATAAATTTAAATGGACCTGGTTTTGCCAGGCTTCGACCAGCTACCGGGACTTACCCGTAGAGATAGGGTTCGATTTAACCAACATGAATTTAAACGACCTTGGTTTTGCCAGTCTTCGACCAGCTACCGAGACTTACCCACAAACATAGGGTTCGATTTAACCAACATAAATTTAAACTGACCTGGTTTTGCCAGGCTTCGACAAACCCTGACTTACCCGCAGACATAAGGTTCGAATTAACCAACAAGAATTTAAACGAACCTGTTTTTGCCAGGCTTCGACTAGCTACAGGGACTTACCCGCAGACATACGGTTCGATTTAACCAACAAAAATTTAAACGGACCTAGTTTTACCAGGCTTCGACCAGCTACCGGGACTGACCCACAGACATAGGGTTCGATTTAACCAACATAAATTTAAACTGACCTGGTTTTGTCAGGCTTCGACAAACCGGGACTTACCCGCAGACATAGGGTTCGAATTAACCAACAAGAATTTAAACGAACCTGTTTTTGCCAGGCTTCGACTAGCTACTGGGACTTACCCGCAGACATACGGTTCGATTTAACCAACAAAAATTTAAACGGACCTAGTTTTACCAGGCTTCGACCAACTACCGGGACTTACCCGGAAACATAGGGTTCGATTTAACCAACAGGAATTTAAACGGACCTGGTTTTGCCAGGCTTCGACCAGCTACCGGGACTTACCCGCAGACATAGGGTTCGATTTAACCAACAAGAATTTAAACGGACCTGGTTTCGACCAGCTACCGGGACTTACCCGCAGTCATATGGTTCGATTTAACCAACATAAATTTAAACGGACCTGGTTTTGCCAGGCTTCGACCAGCTACCGGGACTTACCCGCAGACATAGGGTTCGATTTAACCAACAAAAATTTAAACGAACCTGGTTTTGCCAGGCTTCGACCAGCTACTGGGACTTACCCGCAAACATAGGGTTCGATTTAACCAACAAAAATTTAAACGAACCTGGTTTTGCCAGGCTTCGACCAGCTACCGGGACTTACCCGCAGACATAGGGTTCGATTTAACCAACAGGAATTTAAACGGATCTGGTCTTACCAGGCTTCGATCAACTACCGAGACTTACCCGCAGACATAGGCTTCGATTTAACCAACAGAAATTTAAACGGACCTGGTTTTACCACGCTTCGACCAGCTACCGGGACTTACCCGCAGACATAGGGTTCGATTTAACCAACAAAAATTTAAACGGACCTGGTTTTCCCTGGCTTCGACCAGCTACCGGGACTTACCCGCAAACATAGGGTTCTATTTAACCAACAGGAATTTAAACGGACCTGGTTTTGCCAGGCTTCGACCAACTACCAGGACTTACCCGCAGACATAGGGTTCGATTTAACCAACAGTAATTTAAACGGACCTAGTTTCGACAAGCTTCGACCAGCTACCGGGACTTACCCGCAGTCATAGGGTTCGATTTAACCAACATAAATTTATACGGACCTGGTTTTGCCAGGCTTCGAACAGCTACCGGGCCTTACCCGCAGACATAGGGTTCGATTTAACCAACATAAATTTAAACGGACCTGGTTTCGACAAGCTTCGACCTGCTACCGGGACTTACCCGCAGACATAGGGTTCGATTTAACCAACAGGAATTTAAACGGACCTTGTTTCGACAAGCTTCGACCAGCTACCGGGACTTACCCGCAGTCATAGGGTTCGATTTAACCAACAGAAATTTAAACGGACCTTGTTTTGCAAGGCTTTGACCAGCTACCCAGACTTACCCGCAGTCATAGGGTTCGATTTAACCAACAAAAATTTAAACGGACCTGGTTTTGCCAGTCTTCGACTAGCTACCGGGACTTACTCGCAGACATAGGGTTCGATTTAACCAACATAAATTTAAACAGACCTGGTTTTGCCAGGCTTCGACCAGCTACCGGGACTTACCCGTAGAGATAGGGTTCGATTTAACCAACATGAATTTAAACGACCTTGGTTTTGCCAGTCTTCGACCAGCTACCGAGACTTACCCACAGACATAGGGTTCGATTTAACCAACATAAATTTAAACTGACCTGGTTTTGCCAGGCTTCGACAAACCGGGACTTACCCGCAGACATAAGGTTCGAATTAACCAACAAGAATTTAAACGAACCTGTTTTTGCCAGGCTTCGACTAGCTACAGGGACTTACCCGCAGACATACGGTTCGATTTAACCAACAAAAATTTAAACGGACCTAGTTTTACTAGGCTTCGACCAGCTACCGGGACTGACCCACAGACATAGGGTTCGATTTAACCAACATAAATTTAAACTGACCTGGTTTTGTCAGGCTTCGACAAACCGGGACTTACCCGCAGACATAGGGTTCGAATTAACCAACAAGAATTTAAACGAACCTGTTTTTGCCAGGCTTCGACTAGCTACTGGGACTTACCCGCAGACATACGGTTCGATTTAACCAACAAAAATTTAAACGGACCTAGTTTTACCAGGCTTCGACCAACTACCGGGACTTACCCGGAAACATAGGGTTCGATTTAACCAACAGGAATTTAAACGGACCTGGTTTTGCCAGGCTTCGACCAGCTACCGGGACTTACCCGCAGACATAGGGTTCGATTTAACCAACAAGAATTTAAACGGACCTGGTTTCGACCAGCTACCGGGACTTACCCGCAGTCATATGGTTCGATTTAACCAACATAAATTTAAACGGACCTGGTTTTGCCAGGCTTCGACCAGCTACCGGGACTTACCCGCAGACATAGGGTTCGATTTAACCAACAAAAATTTAAACGAACCTGGTTTTGCCAGGCTTCGACCAGCTACTGGGACTTACCCGCAAACATAGGGTTCGATTTAACCAACAAAAATTTAAACGAACCTGGTTTTGCCAGGCTTCGACCAGCTACCGGGACTTACCCGCAGACATAGGGTTCGATTTAACCAACAGGAATTTAAACGGATCTGGTCTTACCAGGCTTCGATCAACTACCGAGACTTACCCGCAGACATAGGCTTCGATTTAACCAACAGAAATTTAAACGGACCTGGTTTTACCACGCTTCGACCAGCTACCGGGACTTACCCGCAGACATAGGGTTCGATTTAACCAAAAGGAATTTAAACGGACCTGCTTTTCCAGGCTTAGACCAGCTACCAGGACTTACCCGCAGACATAGGGTTCGATTTAACCAACAGGAATTTAAACGGACCTGGTTTTGCAAGGCTTTGACCAGCTACCCAGACTTACCCGCAGTCATAGGGTTCGATTTAACCAACAAAAATTTAAACGGACCTGGTTTTGCCAGTCTTCGACTAGCTACCGGGACTTACTCGCAGACATAGGGTTCGATTTAACCAACATAAATTTAAACGGACCTGGTTTTGCCAGGCTTCGACCAGCTACCGGGACTTACCCGTAGAGATAGGGTTCGATTTAACCAACATGAATTTAAACGACCTTGGTTTTGCCAGTCTTCGACCAGCTACCGAGACTTACCCACAGACATAGGGTTCGATTTAACCAACATAAATTTAAACTGACCTGGTTTTGCCAGGCTTCGACAAACCGCGACTTACCCGCAGACATAAGGTTCGAATTAACCAACAAGAATTTAAACGAACCTGTTTTTGCCAGGCTTCGACTAGCTACAGGGACTTACCCGCAGACATACGGTTCGATTTAACCAACAAAAATTTAAACGGACCTAGTTTTACCAGGCTTCGACCAGCTACCGGGACTGACCCACAGACATAGGGTTCGATTTAACCAACATAAATTTAAACTGACCTGGTTTTGTCAGGCTTCGACAAACCGGGACTTACCCGCAGACATAGGGTTCGAATTAACCAACAAGAATTTAAACGAACCTGTTTTTGCCAGGCTTCGACTAGCTACTGGGACTTACCCGCAGACATACGGTTCGATTTAACCAACAAAAATTTAAACGGACCTAGTTTTACCAGGCTTCGACCAACTACCGGGACTTACCCGGAAACATAGGGTTCGATTTAACCAACAGGAATTTAAACGGACCTGGTTTTGCCAGGCTTCGACCAGCTACCGGGACTTACCCGCAGACATAGGGTTCGATTTAACCAACAAGAATTTAAACGGACCTGGTTTCGACCAGCTACCGGGACTTACCCGCAGTCATATGGTTCGATTTAACCAACATAAATTTAAACGGACCTGGTTTTGCCAGGCTTCGACCAGCTACCGGGACTTACCCGCAGACATAGGGTTCGATTTAACCAACAAAAATTTAAACGAACCTGGTTTTGCCAGGCTTCGACCAGCTACTGGGACTTACCCGCAAACATAGGGTTCGATTTAACCAACAAAAATTTAAACGAACCTGGTTTTGCCAGGCTTCGACCAGCTACCGGGACTTACCCGCAGACATAGGGTTCGATTTAACCAACAGGAATTTAAACGGATCTGGTCTTACCAGGCTTCGATCAACTACCGAGACTTACCCGCAGACATAGGCTTCGATTTAACCAACAGAAATTTAAACGGACCTGGTTTTACCACGCTTCGACCAGCTACCGGGACTTACCCGCAGACATAGGGTTCGATTTAACCAAAAGGAATTTAAACGGACCTGCTTTTCCAGGCTTAGACCAGCTACCAGGACTTACCCGCAGACATAGGGTTCGATTTAACCAACAGGAATTTAAACGGACCTGGTTTCGACAAGCTTCGACCAGCTACCGGGACTTACCCGCAGTCATAGGGTTCAATTTAACCAACAAAAATTTAAACGGACCTTGTTTTGCCAGGCTTCGACCAGCTACCGGGACTTACCGGCAGACATAGGGTTCGATTTAACCAACAAAAATTTAAACGGACCTGGTTTTGCCAGGCTTCGACCAGCTACCGGGACTTACCCACAGACATAGGGTTCGACTTAACCAACAGGAATTTAAACGGACCTGGTTTTGCCAGGCTCCGACCAGCTACCGGGACTTACCCGCAGACATAGGGTTCGATTTAACCAACAAAAATTTAAACGGACCTGGTTTTCCCTGGCTTCGACCAGCTACCGGGACTTACCCGCAAACATAGGGTTCGATTTAACCAACAGGAATTTAAACGGACCTGGTTTTGCCAGGCTTCGACCAGCTACCAGGACTTACCCGCAGACATAGGGTTCGATTTAACCAACAGTAATTTAAACGGACCTGGTTTCGACAAGCTTCGACCAGCTACCGGGACTTACCCGCAGTCATAGGGTTCGATTTAACCAACATAAATTTAAACGGACCTGGTTTTGCCAGGCTTCGACCAGCTACCGGGACTTACCAGCAAACATAGGGTTCGATTTAACCAACAAAAATTTAAACGAACCTGGTTTTGCCAGGCTTCGACCAGCTACTGGGACTTACCCGCAAACATAGGGTTCGATTTAACCAACATAAATTTAAACGGACCTGGTTTTGTCAGGCTTCGACCAGCTACCGGGACTTACCTGCAGACATAGGCTTCGATTTAACCAACATAAATTTAAACGGACCTTGTTTTGCTAGGCTTCGACCAGCTATCGGGACTTACCCACAGACATAGGGTTCGATTTAACCAACATAAATTTAAACGGACCTTGTTCTATCACGCTTCGACCAGCTACCAAGACTTACCCGCAGACATAGGGTTCGATTTAACCAATAGAAATTTAAACGGACCTGGTTTTGCAAGGCTTCGACCAGCTACCAGGACTTACCCGTAGACATAGGGTTCGATTTAACCATCAGGAATTTAAACGGACCTGGTTTTGCCAGGCTTCGACCAGCTACCGGGACTTACCTGCAGACATATGGTTCGATTTAACCAACAAGAATTTAAACGGACCTGGTTTTGCCAGGCTTCGACTAGCTACCGGGACTTACCCGCAGACATAGGGTTCGATTTAACCAACAGAAATTTAAACGGACCTGGTTTTGCCAGTCTTCGACCAACTACCAGGACTTACCCTCAGACATAGGGTTCGATTTAACCAACAGAAATTTAAACGCACCTGGTTTTGCCAGGCTTCGACCAGCTACCGGGACTTACCCGCAGACATAGGGTTCGATTTAACCAACAAGAATTTAAACGAACCTTGTTTTGCCAGGCTTCGACTAGCAACCGGGACTTACCCTCAGACATGGGGTTCGATTTAACCAACAGAAATTTAAACGGACCTGGTTTTCCCAGGCTTCCACCAGCTACCGGGACTTACTCGCAGACATAGGGTTCAATTTAACCAACAAAAATTTAAACGGACTTGGTTTTGCCCGGCTTCGAGCCACTACCAAGGCTTACCCGCAGACATAGGGTTCGATTTAACCAACAGAAATTTAAACGGACCTGGTTTTTCCAGGCTTCGACCAGCTACCGGGACTTACCCGCAGACAAAGGGTTCGATTTAACCAACAGAAATAAGTTACTATTGCTTTATAACGTTGTTTACTGTTTTAAAGACTGGCTATTTCAAAACGATGACCTAGGTAACTTGACCTTAATCCTGAGCTAACTATGAACTCATGTTTATTCGAGATTATCCTTAGATCTGCATGGGTGAGAGTGGCTCAACAACGCTGGCTCAATAAGCCTTCCATTTCAGGGGTAAGACCGGATAAATAGCTGGGGACATAGGGTGCAAGATGAAATTCACTCCTACCCGTCTCTAGGGATAGTAGATAGGCTGTTCCCATGTAAAAACAATAAATGGGCGGTTTTTGAATTGCATATTAATCTACTAAATTTAAATAACAATTAACGATAAGGATTAAAGAATTAAAGAAATAAACAAGAGATTACCTTGCTAATTCAGAGATTGTCGGGACTTAATGGATTTTGCTCATCGATTACTCCAATAAAAATACAATTTCTTAATTTAAAAGCCTAATCAACTTAACTGGAACAACCATGAAAAGTCTCTAAGGTCCTCTTATGCAATTAATCCGACAGAGCATCGTAATTAACTCTAAACTGGCCAATTAGCTGGGCACGATAGCGTTTCATGCTAACTAGCTAACAGCTCTAAGCACATGGATTGATTAGAATGTTAATTAAATTGATCAGATTCATTTAAACATTTTTTATATTCCTAAGGTCTATTATACGCACCATGTTAACTATGAAAAACCAGAATATTAACACTAGTCATAACCTGACCCATTTTGCTACTACAAGCAATTTATGACAATTACGGATCACAAATTACAAACATGGCATACATGAACAATTAATATTTAATTGATTAAGCAGTCACATTGACCAATATTAAATGCACATGAAATAAACAAAGAATAGAAAACAATTAATCAAAAAATTAGATTGCAAAGATGACTTCTTCGTGGGAGATTACTTCTTCCTGGATCAATCAAGAACTGCCACGTGTTGTCTTCAAGGATCAAACTTTGGCTCAAAGAATAAGATAATAAACCTTCCACCACCAGACCAAGCTTCCAACTTTGAACATTAAATCATTTTTATCTTCATAGTATCATCTGCGTCTCGGTTTGTTAATATTATACTCTAAAACTCCTCTTTTCAGTTCTTATTTAAAATAAGTGTCTCGTTCACCTCTGAATGCTCGATTCCTGCAAAACATATGATTAAACACATTAATTTGAATCAACTAACAAGAATTAAAAGGTATAAAATAGCACTTTTGAAGTTCTATCAATTTTAATTACCCATTGTTTTTTGGCGTTGGATTCACGAATTTCGGTGTTTTTTGAACGTTGTCCTGCAGGGTATCGTCATTAACTTTGGGTGAATTCTCATTCGTAACATACAACCTTAATCCATTACATTAAAGCCTTAAATTAAGTTTTAATGTATGTTTGGTTTCTAACATACCACCTTAGTCAAAAGATACTTTATACAATTGTTCTAACAAACAAGAGATAGATACAAGATTCCTTTTCATTCCAGGAACAAGATACACATTATCTGTTCCAACCATGAGAGTTATCTCGCCTTCCGCAAGCGTTCTCCAGAAACTAGTTTCCTGAAAAGAAGAACAAATATGATTAGTAGCCCCTGAATCCAGTATCCAGGATGAGTCATCACTCTCCACTAAACATGTTTCAACAACTAGTAAATCATATTTATCTTGTTTTTCCTTTTCAACTTTCTTCTCTGCAAGGTACTTTGGGTAGTTTATTTTTCAATGCCCATTCTCGTTGTAGTGTAAACCTTTTCCTTTATCTGCAACTTGAGCCTTGCTTTTGCGGTCATTAGGATTTTTACTTTTCCCCTTCCCTTTCTTTTTCATCGAAATACTCTTATTTTTGGACGAAGAAGGGCTAGACTTCGTCTAAGAGGACGATCCTCTATAGAACCTTTTAGTGGTAGCAACATTTGCCTCCACTTCATGTCCCTTAGTTTTCAGGAGGGACTGATAAGTCTAAAGCTCATTCAGGAGAGTAGTCAAGTTATATTCAATTTTGTTCATCTTCGCATTTGTGCGGAACTGTAGGAAGCTCTTCGAAAGAGACTTCAGAATAAAACTGACCTGACTCTTCTCATCTATGACAGCTCCGTTTACTTCTGCCACATTCAAATGTTCCATCATGTCCAGGACATGTTCTCTAACCGAGGTCCCTTCTCTCATGCGACAATTATAAACGTACTTGATGGCATCATGCCTAAGGGAGAAGGACGATTGTCCAAACATCCCCTTCAGAGATTCTATAATCTCTTTGGCAGCACCCATACCATCGTGTTTCTTAGCCAATACATCAGGTATCCTGGGCAGTGTGTAGATGCGGGCTTTATCATTTTCCCTTGTCCACCTGTCATATGCATCCCAAACATTTCGGTTTGCATTTGTGTCGGGGTTTGGAGGACACTCCTCAGTTAAAACGAACCTTAGATCATCAATTACAAAACTCGAGTTATCATACCAGAATTATTTAGACAAGGACCAATGGTTCGAAGCTGTAGATCTTCAAGAGGTTAAATGACCGAGCCTCTAAGGTGAAAACCTTTAAGGCTTGACTTTCTGGTAATGGGACTGTCCCAAAGTGAAGAGGTTGATTGTGTATCAACTTATTTACTTGTTACCAGACGTAAGTTGTTAGACTACTATCATCTATTTTGGTTCTATACTAGATAGGATAAGATAAATAGAAATCAAGACTAGCTATCTTGATTGGAGTGTCTATAGGTCATAATCTCTCTGAGAGTCCTATACAAGATTAAGAACAAAATCGTTTTGTTAACTTATTCAATTCTTTTATGGATTGGAACTAGCAACTTAATCTTGAATGATTAAGGTTTGATGTTCAAATCAAATCTTATGGCTTAAACATGTTATTGATAAACTTTGTTCGGCAAGTGTTTTATCAATACTATAGCTTTCATAATATGTTTCCGTAATTAATGTCTTATTCATTGAGAATGTAATAGGATGTACTTTCTGACACTTATGCATTAGCTAGCGACCTGTATCCAGATATGTGATCTGGGTGAGGTCTTGTTTATTCTAAGGATTCAGATTAATCTGAGTCGCAAGAATAAATCGCTGGTAAAGTCTCCTTACATCTGATATTGACAAGAGTTGTTAGTAATCGATGTTATGAGGTGCTGTCCCTACGCATTAACACTTATTGGGTTAAGATCTATCTCTTCGGCGATATATGACCCGATATGTTTTATGCAGTGGGAGCTGTCAGTTATATCGATTAATAATTTGTCACAGTATAAAGGAATGGAATACAAGAGTTGTATTGCTAATTCCTCTATAAAAGCTAAAATTTGTTGCAGCTTGTATAGCAACATAAAAAAAAGTGGTTTTTGAGCTCTTAAGTAGTGCGGATGAGGAGATGTGATGGTCACATAGAGAGCCTCATAGTACTTCATGCTGATATGTTTACTAAGTCTCTCACGGCTAACGTGTCTGAGAGATACCTAAAGAGTTTAGGGCTCCGGGTTGCTAAATAGGATAGTGGGAGAAGACTATAGATAAGTCTCTCACGGCTAACGTGTTTGAGAGATACCTTATCCTGGTAAAACTATTGGATGCAACCCGTTTTGTATTGTACAAAACGATGTGATCCGAGTCGTTTCACATCGAGATGTGCAAGCGGGGGCGTCCTATGCGATGAGTTTGCGTAAGACTGAACCACGAAAAGTCGCTCTCTCTTTATAACACCGTTTACTGAAGAGACCGACTATTTCACCTGATGGCCTAGGTAACTCGATCTCAATCCTGAGCTTACTATGAACTCCTGCTTATTAGACAGTATCCTTAGATTTGTATGGGTGAGAGTGGCAGGATGTCCGCTCAATAAGCCTACCATCTTAGGGATAAAGTCCAATAGGTAGCTGGGGACATAGTGTAGTAAGATGGAGTTTACTCCTAACCCGCTCTTCAGGGTTAGTAGATAGGTTGTTCCCTTAATAGTTGGCTCCGGGGCTTGAACAATAGGCGCCTACCCTCTCCTCGTTAGAGAGGGTTCCTGATCTGTTGGTTGGACCACTGATCAATTGTTCATTAGAGGTGTCAGTGGTACTTAAGGAACAAAGACGTAACGCAGGGGTTAAACGGTTTAAACCACCCAGCTGTGATTACGAACAACCTGTGAAGGGTCGACTTGCCCATGACGGTTATATCAAGAGGACATAATATATCTACAGTGAGGAGAGTGCAACCCTCGGACTATAGTGGAGTCTCCGAGGGTTAACGAAAGGTGATTGATTCGGGTTAAAAGAGTTTTGACCGAATAATCTCGTATCGTTGGAGCTCATGATCTGTAGGTCCTTTAGGTTCTCCTGGCTAGCTCGGATAACGTCGTGCACCAGTATAAGAGAAAATAAAAGAAAAAGAAAAAAAAATTTGAATTGTTCAAATTCGGTTTATGGAAGAAAGATGGATATATTTAAATATGATTTAATTATCGACATATTTAAATATGATTTAAATATGGGAATGGCCTAAAACATGAATAGGATTCATGTGTAAAAAAGTCGGTTTTCGGAAAACCGGGTTTAATCTTATTATTTAATTAATTTTTGATATTGAATTAAATAATAATTATTAATTAAAAAATTTAATTAATAATTATATATATATTTTATTTATTAAAATATTTAATAAATAAAATTATTATTATTATTTTTAATAATAATAATTATTAAATATATATATATATATATATATATGTGTGTCTTGAATGCAGCAAGACACATATATATAGTTTTTAAGTTATATATACAGTTGTTTGTTTGGCCATTTGAAGTTGATGTTTTTGGCAGAGGGTTCACGCTATTTTGAAAGAGAAAATTGATGAACTTTTTAAGTTCTAATTTTGAGAACCTCTGTTTCGTTCCTTCTTCTTCTTCCTCTCTTTTCTGTTCTTCTTTGTTCGGAGTCCCACAACTCTGTTGCGCGGCGCCGAGGATAGCGGGACTACCTGGGGTGGTCCTTGGCGCGTTCGTGAGAAAAGGCTAGAAGAGTTCGTGATGAGGATCGGCCGACGGACTTGAAGAAATTGGAGCTACAAGGGTATGTATTTCTAATTTCTTATTTCCGTCTTTAGAGCATGTTTTCTATTTGTTAAATTGAAGAAATTAGAGTATCATCGGTCCGAAATCGCTTTCCGCTGCGCATGTCGCTCCATCAGTTACCTCATCTGATGCATGTTCGTAAAGTTTGACATGTTAGTTTGGACTTGCGCTACCGCTTATTCCTTTGGGTTTGATCTTGAATTACATGTATTCCACTTTATTAATTGACTGACCTGTTAGTGTGCACTTGCACTACCACAATATGTAAAATATCGTAAACCATTGCATGCTTTATAATTTTTCATCGCATGTCCTACATGCAATAGCATATCGCACCAAAAATTCAACACAGACAGCGAGCCAACCAACATTCCGTCAGCAGAATCGATCCCCTGGCGCACAAGCCCTTCATTTTCCCTTGTAGATGTACATCAATATATAGAGGAAGGTAATTGCCACAACCCTCGAAAACATAACCTTTCATTTATGCAACATACAAAGGAATGAGGTCCCATACGGAACAACCATGCGACGAGAAGAGACGACGAGATGAACAACCACTGGAGGTATACAAAAACCGCAGACCATTCCCAAACTCAAGAAATCGACATTCACAAGTATTCAGAGTCATTCTGTCACCAAAAAGTTTTCTAAACATTCCATTAAACAACATCCACAATCTTCTCACATCCATAAACTTTAAAATTTAACATGCGTTCTCATTTGAGTGCAATTTTACAAAAGCAAATGGTCTACCTTTTCATTGACATTTAAACAATAAATCCATCACACTTACATGCATGTCAATCTCTATTTTTCCTTTATATCCCATCCATGAACAAAGCATGACATTCAATCACACATAGTTCACTATCATACATTCTACAACAAATATATACATCTTATTCAACTACCAGCACACATATAACCTATTTAACTACAATCACTTACATTTTCCCACAAACTCATAAATAAAGAGCTTCCAGATAACTTACATTTTGCAACGAACCCATAAATGAAGAGCTTCATAATGTGAAGTTCCTTCACCTAATTTAAAAAAAGTTTCGAACGCAAAAATTATAGCATGTAAACATACAAAGAGAGGGAAAAAAAAAAGGAAAAAAAAATAAAAAATGAAAATAAAAAAAGAAGAATCGAGAAGAAGAAGTTGGTCAAAAGTAAATAAAAACCCACTTAAATCAAAAACTCACTCAATTTCTTTTTTTTCTTTTTCTTTTGTCAAATTTTGAAATATAAAATTATTTGGGCAATTTTTTTTTTTAAAAAGCTAACCAAATTTTAGCTATTACAACTCAATTAAAACCCAAACAGATACTAAATCTTCAAAATTAGGAACTTGAGACTTGATTAAAAATCTTTCATCCAACATTTCATGTTTTAATTATCTCAAGCCCGTTGTCAAACTTATCTGACATAAATATGTGCCCTCAACCATGAGGTCTGAGGTTCGAGTCCCCTTTCTTCCAAGTTGAAGTAAAAAAAAGTTATCATAATCTACCTAAATCTAATTTTACTCAAATAACATTTGGAACAACTAAATACATATAGATTGATTAAATCCTAATTAAACTTCAAAATTTTAAGGTTAGTCTTATCTGAAAAACGCGGGCATTACAAACTATCCTTTAATGATTCCACCGAGAGGTTGCAATACTCAAAACCAATATGAATAATTGGCTCCACCAAATTCCTATGATTTCATAAAATAATCAAACTGGACTGTGTATAAGAATTTAATTTTAAAACTGACGAATAATATTATTGAAACACTTTTATAATATTTTTGTTAAATGGTGGGTCTAACGTAGATAAAATGGACAAATTGATAACAAAAGCTTTTCACAAATATAAATTGGTTTGCTTTAGGAAAAAATGTCACATGTTTTCTTTTATTTTTAGTTCTTTTCCAGATAGAATCAATGAAGAATAGTTATAAATAACCAAATTATTAAAACCGTTTCACTTACAAATTTCTAGGGTTTGAATTTCTAGGTTAATTTCTAGGGTTTAAATATATAGAGTTGAAAAGTACTAGGTTTCAATTCATACAAACCATAAAGATTATAGGTATAAAATAGATTTTCCCTATATATATATATATATATATATATATATATATATATATATATATATATTTTGTAAAGATATTTAATTTAATGCGGGTGAGGATCGAACCTGTAACCTCTTGGTCATTATTAGTTCGACTTTATGCTAATTATTGCTCATTTTGACAAAGGTATTTGTATCAGATATCAATCAAATTAAAATAATGAATCTGGATGTCTACCCCAACCTGATTTACAAATATATATATATATATATATATATATATATATATATATATAAATACAACTTATGGATATTTATCATTTATAATATAATTCTTATTATTATTCATAGTTTTCACATTATGATAACAAATTAAATATAAGAAAATAATAGTTTTAGGAATAAAAACACACACAAATCAATTAATTTTTGTTGGATTGTCTGTGTTCAGAATAAGAAGCTCATCGATAGCAAATACAATCTATTTATAATGAAATAAAAATAACAAACATTACATTACAAAAATAAAATAAGATTAAGAGGGATTCATAATAACAAACATTACATTACAAAAATAAAATAAGATTAAGAGGGATTCATATATAAATTTCCTGTGTCCAAATTTTTATTTAATAAACTCTACTTGATATTGGACACCAAAAAATTTTATTTAATAAAATCTACTTGATGTTGGACACCAAATTGATAATTCTCCAGAGCTTTTTTTTCTCAATTATCAATGAATTGGATCTGCACTTTTTCTCAATTATCAATGAATTGGATCAGCAGCTTTCATTTCATCTACAAAATTACAAATAATACAACTAGTGGATCAAGTAAGACAAAATAACTAAGGCAATAAAATCAAATTAACTTAAATTTAAGCATCAAATCTTCACTCTAAACTATTTAATTTGATAAACTCATGATTTTTGTTTTTGAAGATATTGTAAAAAAAAACTTTAAAAACAATGATTTAAAAAATAAATTGAACTTTAGTACAAAACTCAAGGTGGTCATAAAAAAAAGTATGATAACTCTATCAAAATTCAACTTTTATTAAAAAAAATAAATCAAAACTAACCTTTTTGTTTTCTTTTTTATCAACACAATAAATGGGGTGAAATCATGCAATCTTTTCAAGTTTACAATAAATGGGGTAAAATCATGTAATGTTTTCAAATTTGAACTAAAGCAATCTTTTAAAGTTCAACCTAAAGGTTGCAACAATAACAATTATTAATTGTTAGGTGGAGAAAAAAAATTGATACTTCTAGCTTAATATATGGTTAGAAAGTAAACTTTTTTTTTCAAGGAGAGCAAGAAAAAATACCTGGAAAATATTTTTCGAAGCAATACTTCTCACACTCAGAATCACACGATTTCTTGCTATTGCCTTTGCCCATGCATTCCTTCATACAAGTATCAGAGCATGACTGTAATTCGGGTGCCAACTTGGTTATTTGTTTCAATCTCGCTAGCATGGCCTCTAACTCGGCTTTGGTGGGGGTGTGGGTGACTTGTTGTGCGGCCACGACCACAATGCACATTAGAAACATTGCTAACATCTTCTTTGCCATTTTTTTCTCGCCTTAAACAATTGGCTCTATTTGGCACCTTTTAGAGTGTTTTTCTTTTCAAAGACGATTTCTCAGTGGATGATTGTGGGAAGAAATTTGAAAGCAAACTTATACGGTTGTTATTGGTTAAATTTAGATCATTGAGTGCAAAGTTAGATTCATACTCTCTCTCTCTGTATATGGAAGAAGTGGTATAGAAACTTTTTTTTGCTACATAAGTGGATGGAAGAAAGACTTTTTCATGGGTCTTTTATTTAATTTAATTGTAATCATTCTTGAAAATCATAAATATGGTGAATCTATTATATTATCATATTCCATGGATAGGCATGATTTTAATGCTGGAATAATAGCTTAAGAAACGAAGATCCCGACAATATTGGAAGCATATTACTCTCCTCCTAATATACATAAATAATTCAATATTTTTTCATAATAAATGAAGCAATAAGGATTTTAATACTAATATTCTAACATACTAGTTTTCTACCATGTGAATTGCAACTTTAGTAATTTGAGAAAAAAACAAATGAATTTATAATTCATCAAGATTGAATTTTAATTCATCAAGATTGAATTTATAATTCATCAAGATTAAGATGTATACATTATTGTAGTAATTTTGCTTTTGTTTCTAACTATATTATTATTCTTTACTGTGTAATATTACTAATTTTAATACAATAAAAGTTTATATTATATTATATTATATTTTTTCATATAATATAACATAATTTTAAGGACGAAGAAGAAAACTAACTTATGGCGTTCCAAAAACACCCAAATTCGTGAATCCAACGTCAAAAAACAATGGGTAATTGAAATTAAATTTCAACGGGTCTTGTCTGACATTGTCCAGCCATTATAACGCTGTCTAAACTCGTTCTACCACCATCGAAGCACCGCCACTTGAAGTGTTTCGATAGACGCTATCGTGTCGCGCCTTCATCTCCTAGTTGAGCTTGTGGTTACGAACAAAAAATCATGGCTGGTGAAGAGGAGTCACCGACGTGAAGAAACGAGAGAAAGGAATCGAAGAAGAATAAAAAAAATAGAGAGCGGTGTGGTTGAAGCTCAACTGACAAAGAAAGGAAAAAAAATGAAAAAACAAAAGAAGAATCCACAACAACAAGAAGTCTGCTGAAAAGTAAAAAAAAAAAAAAAAAAACTCACTCAATTTATTTAATTTTACTCAAATAATATTTCGAACTCTTGGGTTTTATGTCCTAAAACTCGTGGTTTGTAAACTGAATGTATATTCTATTTTGCAATAAAGTTGTTATTGAGGTTTATTCAGTAAAGTTGTTATTGAATAAAGTGAATTGTGTTCTTTTAAACATAATCCAATAATCAAAGAACCCATGGCTATAGGTTGTATACTTTAACTTCATGGTGACATGATTGTGGATCAAGTTCGAGTAATAGCCAAAACGGCCTATAGTATAGAGATAGGGTTGGCTACCTTATTCTGGGGACACTATGGACACGACCCACATTGTATAGTACAAACGATGTGATTCGAAATCGTTCATGTGGATACATGTGAGTGGGGGTGTCCTATCCAATGAGTTTGCATAAGACTGAACCGCGGAATCAAGTCACTCTTTCTTTATAATTATGTTTACTGTAAAAACCGACTTTTTCACTTGATGACCTAGGTAACTCAATCTGAATCTTGAGCACACAATGAACTCCTGTTTATTCGGGCTTATTCGTTGACTTGTACAAGTGAGAGTGGCCCGAGATCGCCTCCTCAATAAGCTTACCATCTTGGGGATAAGACCGGGTAGGAAGCTGGGAACGTAGTCCCGCAAGATGGAAATCACTCTTACCCGCCTTTAAGGTTTAATACACAAGTTGTTCCCTTAAGTGCTGACTCCGGGTCTTGAAAAAGAGGCCTATTCTTCTCATTGGCCCGAGAGGGACTATGGTTTGGTGGTTGGACCACAAATCAATTTTTCATTAGAGCATTAGTGGGACTTAAAGAACAAGAGGAAATTACGAGGGTAAAACGATATATTTGCCCCAGTTGTAATTACGAACAACCTGTGAAGGATCGATTTACTAATGACGGTTTTATCAATAGGATGGCATGTACGAGGATCTCGACGATCCGACCGTATAAAATCCAATTTTTAGCATTTTTTAGGGCATTCACTCTCGGGTTTGGCTTTATTTTTAGCGTTTTCTCTCTAGATTCTTGGGGTTTTCTCCCCTATTCTCATATATCAAAGCATAGACTTGGTTGGATTAGCTTGGTTTTCATCCCGAGCAAGGTAAGTGCTCTAATTTGAGGTTAGGGGTTAAATTTGATGCGATTCATGAGGGTTTAGATCTTCAATTTTGAGCTTAGCATGGTTGATTGGGCAATTTTATTTCTTCTAAGAATATCACATAAGCATGTTTGATTGATAGGAGTAGACGACCTTGATTTCTGGCATGTTTTATAGTTAAATATTATGATGCCTTGCCTCTCTTAATCGCCAAGTAACATGGATAAGTTGAGCCATAGGTAATATAGGCTTCCTTGTTGATCTTGGTTGTAACTTATCTTGAAGAAATAGATAAATCGGAATATTAACAGAGGCTTCCAGGTTAAACATCCATCGTAGTGCTCCCGTTACTGTCAATTAATCACTATGGGCGGCGTTGGCCCCCTGTTGATTCATTGCCACGTTTAATTAGAATCGAACATTCGTCTATGTTCTTTATTTAATTTAGGATTGATCACCTTAGAGTAATTAAAGAATAGTCCACTTAGAACTCCACGTTTCTAATTAATTATTTGGGTTACTTGTATTAGTAGTTTCGTGCAAGTAAATTATGTGTTTCATTATGCTTTTGCTAAGTATGTTTGAATCCCGATGAATCGAGTTGCATCAAGGTCAACCCCGACCCTTAAAATTAGGAACACATGTAATTATTTTTAATTTTTTCGTTAGCTACTTTATGCATGCTTTCCTTTAATTTTTCCATTAGCAAATCCCCTCTTTACTTTAATGTTTTACTTTATCGTTTTTGTTTTAGTTAATTAAAAAGCAAATAGAAATTAATTAGGAGAAAATAATTTTGGTTCCCTGCGGATCGACCCGACTACCACTAGCTGCAAAGTTCAGTTGTAGCGGTATTATAAATGTTATTTTGGCGGGACTCGACACCCCGAAATTTATAGGATATTCAAAAATCCTATTACAAGTTAACTACCAAGCAATCTCCTGTTTTAATAGTTAAAACAGGTCGATATCTTGTAAAACTTCGTTACAAGAAAAACTCACCCGGTAAGATGCTGTCTAAGGTTGGGGGTTTTAAGTTGATGGTTTACGGAACACCTCCTACCTGGGCATCGAACTCGCGTTTGAGTTTAGCTAACCCGGTTTCATGAGCATGCGTGAGTGATGTGAGGTTTTAAAAGGTTTATCACCTAGACATCATAGGTTAAAATCCAGTATAAACATTATACTCGGAAAGATTACCTAGATTTAGGATATGTTTTAGTTAGCCAAAATATATGCCTAAGTAAAATCATATCCAACCGTATAGAACACTTCAGTGGGAGGAAAAATGTTTTTCAGCTCCTAAGTCCCTAAGAGTTCACACCGTAAGATTCATGCTCGGCTTTGAGTCGCCCTGGGAGCGACCTCCAATAGGAAAGTATTTGCATGAGTCAATAACAAGGTGAATAGGGGAAGTCTTTCATAATAAGTTGGCGAAGGTTGTGTGTCAACACATCCTACGGTCTCCTCCATTAGGTGGCACTATGAGATTCCCATGATGCGCCTCCGAGTCTACCCTGGGAGCGACCACCCCTTAGGAGGGTTGTTCATGGAATTCAGAACACCGTGAACTCCAAAAATGGATAGGGTCTCATAGGTCTGTTTTCAGCATTGTCTTTCCAACTTCGGGAGCTTGTTGATTCCGATCTCTGAGGTCTGAAAATAGAGTGTCACACTTACAAGAATTACTAAGTGTTAGTAACTTCTTGACCAAAGTAAACGATAGCTAAAAGATCTATTGGAATATGAGTTATTCTGGTAACAGTGATTAGCTGAAATTGACTCAATTCAAAGGAGGAGTGATAGACTGCCCCTAGGTGGATGTTGCTCTAAACCTTTGTAGTATCGTTGCAATAAAGAATAAATGATGGGTACATTATTACTTTTGCTAAAACTTGATTGGATAATATAAAAGGGTTAATAGCAATTTCACTAAATACGATATGTTTCCTTCTTTCAGCATGTCCAACTCAATAGTAAAGTTACTAGCTTCTGAGAAACGTAACGGGGATAATTACGCAACGTGGAAATCAAATTTAAACACAATACTGGTAATTGATGATCTAAGGTTCGTTTTAACTGAGGAGTGTCCTCCAAACCCCGACACAAATGCAAACCGAAATGTTTGGGATGCATATGATAGGTGGACAAGGGAAAATGATAAAGCCCGCATCTACACACTGGCCAGGATACCTGATGTATTGGCTAAGAAACACGATGGTATGGGTGCTGCCAAAGAGATTATAGAATCTCTGAAGGGGATGTTTGGACAATCGTCCTTCTCCCTTAGGCATGATGCCATCAAGTACGTTTATAATTGTCGCATGAGAGAAGGGACCTCGGTTAGAGAACAAGTCCTGGACATGATGGAACATTTCAATGTGGCAGAAGTAAACGGAGCTGTCATAGATGAGAAGAGTCAGGTCAGTTTTATTCTGAAGTCTCTTTCGAAGAGCTTCCTACAGTTCCGCACAAATGCGAAGATGAACAAAATTGAATATAACTTGACTACTCTTCTGAATGAGCTTTAGACTTATCAGTCCCTCCTGAAAACTAAGGGACATGAAGTGGAGGCAAATGTTGCTACCACTAAAAGGTTCTATAGAGGATCGTCCTCTTAGACGAAGTCTAGCCCTTCTTCTTCCAAAAATAAGAGTATTTCGATGAAAAAGAAAGGGAAGGGGAAAAGTAAAAATCCTAATGACCGCAAAAGCAAGGCTCAAGTTGCAGATAAAGGAAAATGTTTACACTACAACGAGAATGGGCATTGAAAAATAAACTACCCAAAGTACCTTGCAGAGAAGAAAGTTGAAAAGGAAAAACAAGGTAAATATGATTTACTAGTTGTTGAAACATGTTTAGTGGAGAGTGATGACTCATCCTGGATACTGGATTCAGGGGCTACTAATCATATTTGTTCTTCTTTTCAGGAAACTAGTTTCTGGAGAACGCTTGCGGAAGGCGAGATAACTCTCATGGTTCGAACAGATAATGTGTATCTTGTTCCTGGAATGAAAAGGAATCTTGTATCTATCTCTTGTTTGTTAGAACAATTGTATAAAGTATCTTTTGACTAAGGTGGTATGTTAGAAACCAAACATACATCAAAACTTAATTTAAGGCTTTAATGTAATGGATTAAGGTTGTATGTTACGAATGAGAATTCACCCAAAGTTAATGACGATACCCTGCAGGACAACGTTCAAAAAACACCGAAATTCGTGAACCCAACGCCAAAAAACAATGGGTAATTAAAATTGATAGAACTTCAAAAGTGTTATTTTATACCTTTTAATTCTTGTTAGTTGATTCAAATTAATGTGTTTAATCATATGTTTTGCAGGAATCGAGCATTCAGAGGTGAACGAGACACTTATTTTAAATAAGAACTCAAAAGAGGAGTTTTAGAGTATAATATTAACAAACCGAGCCGCAGATGATACTATGAACATAAAAATGATTTAATGTTCAAAGTTGGAAGCTTGGTCTGGTGGTGGAAGGTTTATTATCTTATTCTTTGAGCCAAAGTTTGATCCTTGAAGACAACACGTGGCAGTTCTTGATTGATCTAGGAAGAAGTAATCTCCCACGAAGAAGTCATCTTTGCAATCTAATTTTTAGTTAACATGGTGCGTATAACAGACCTTAGGAATATAAAAAATGTTTAAATGAATCTGATCAATTTAATTAACATTCTAATCAATACATGTGCTTGGAGCTGTTAGCTAGTTAGCATGAAACGCTATCGTGCCCAGCTAATTGGCCAGTTTAGAGTTAATTACGATGCTCTGTCGGATTAATTGCATGAGAGGACCTTAGAGACTTTTCATGGTTGTTCCAGTTAAGTTGATTAGGCTTTTAAATTAAGAAATTGTATTTTTATTGGAGTAATCGATGAGCAAAATCCATTAAGTCCCAACAATCTCTGAATTAGCAAGGTAATCTCTTGTTTATTTCTTTAATTCTTTAATCCTTATCTTTAATTGTTATTTAAATTTAGTAGATTAATATGCAATTCAAAAACCGCCCATTTATTGTTTTTACATGGGAACAGCCTATCTACTATCCCTAGAGCCGGGTAGGAGTGAATTTCATCTTGCACCCTATGTCCCCAGCTATTTATCCGGTCTTACCCCTGAAATGGAAGGCTTATTGAGTCAGCGTTGTTGAGCCACTCTCACCCATGCAGATCTAAGGATAATCTCGAATAAACATGAGTTCATAGTTAGCTCAGGATTAAGGTCAAGTTACCTAGGTCATCGTTTTGAAATAGTCAGTCTTTAAAACAGTAAACAACGTTATAAAGCAATAGTAACTTATTTCTGTTGGTTAAATCGAACCCTATGTCTGCAGGTAAGTCCCGGTAGCTAGTCGAAGCCTGGCAAAACCAGGTCCGTTTAAATTCATGTTGGTTAAATCGGACCCTATGTCTACGGGTAAGTTCCGGTAGCTGGTCGAAGCCTGGCCAAACAAGGTCCGTTTAAATTCTTGTTGGTTAAATCGAACCCTATGTCTGCGGGTAAGTCCCAGTAGCTGGTGGAAGCCTAGCAAAGCCAGGTCTGTTTAAATTTCTGTTGGTTAAATCGAACCCTATGTCTGCGGGTAAGTCTTGGTAGTTGGTCGAAGCCTGGCAAAACCAGGTCCGTTTAAATTTTTGTTGGTTAAATCGAACCCTATGTCTGCGGGTAAGTCCCGGTAGCTGGTGGAAACCTGGGAAAACCAGGTCCGTTTAAATTTCTGTTGGTTAAATCGAACCCCAGGTCTGCGGGTAAGTCCCGGTACCTGGTCGAAGCCTGGCAAAACAAGGTCCGTTTAAATTCTTGTTGGTTAAATCGAACCCTATGTCTGCGGGTAAGTCCCGGTAGCTGGTCGAAGCCTGGCAAAACCAGGTGCGTTTAAATTTCTGTTGGTTAAATCGAACCCTATGTCTGCGGGTAAGTCCTGGTAGTTGGTCGAAGCCTGGCCAAACCAGGTCCGTTTAAATTTCTGTTGGTTAAATCGAACCCTATGTCTGCGGGTAAGTCCCGGTAGCTGATCGAAGCCTGGCAAAACCAGGTACGTTTAAATTTATGTTGGTTAAATCGAACCCTATGTCTGCGGGTAAGTCCCGGTAGCTGGTCGAAGCCTAGCAAAACCAGGTTAGTTTAAATTTTTGTTGGTTAAATCGAACCCTATGTCTGCGGGTAAGTCCCGGTAGCTGGTCGAAGCCTGACAAAACTAGGTCCGTTTAAATTTATGTTGGTTAAATCGAACCCTATGTCTGCGGGTAAGTCCCGGTAGCTGGTCGAAGCCTGACAAAACCAGGTTCGTTTAAATTTCTGTTGGTTAAATCGAAACCAGGTTCGGGTAAGTCCCGGTAGGGTTCGATTTAACCAACATAAATTTAAACTGACCTGGTTTTGCCAGGCTTCGACAAACCGGGACTTACCCGCAGACATAGGGTTCGAATTAACCAACAAGAATTTAAACGAACCTGTTTTTGCCAGGCTTCGACTAGCTACTGGGACTTACCCGCAGACATACGGTTCGATTTAACCAACAAAAATTTAAATGGACCTAGTTTTACCAGACTTCGACCAACTACCGGGACTTACCCGGAAACATAGGGTTCGATTTAACCAACAGGAATTTAAACGGACCTGGTTTTGCCAGGCTTCGACCAGCTACCGGGACTTACCCGCAGACATAGGGTTCGATTTAACCAACAGGAATTTAAACGGACCTGGTTTCGACCAGCTACCGGGACTTACCCGCAGTCATACGGTTCGATTTAACCAACATAAATTTAAACGGACCTGGTTTTGCCAGGCTTCGACCAGCTACCGGGACTTACCCGCAGACATAGGGTTCGATTTAACCAACAAAAATTTAAACGAACCTGGTTTTGCCAGGCTTCGACCAGCTACCGGGACTTACCCGCAAACATAGGGTTCGATTTAACCAACAAAAATTTAAACGAACCTGGTTTTGCCAGGCTTCGACCAGCTACCGGGACTTACCCGCAGACATAGGGTTCGATTTAACCAACAGGAATTTAAACGGATCTGGTTTTACCAGGCTTCGATCAACTACCGGGACTTACCCGCAGACATAGGGTTCGATTTAACCAACAGAAATTTAAACGGACCTGGTTTTACCACGCTTCGACCAGCTACCGGGACTTACCCGCAGACATAGGGTTCGATTTAACCAAAAGGAATTTAAACGGACCTGCTTTTCCAGGCTTCGACCAGCTACCGGGACTTACCCGCAGACATAGGTTTCGATTTAACCAACAGGAATTTAAACGGACCTGGTTTCGACAAGCTTCGACCAGCTACCAGGACTTACCCGCAGTCATAGGGTTCAATTTAACCAACAAAAATTTAAACGGACCTTGTTTTGCCAGGCTTCGACCAGCTACCGGGACTTACCCGCAGACATAGGGTTCGATTTAACCAACAAAAATTTAAACGGACCTGGTTTTGCCAGGCTTCGACCAGCTACCGGGACTTACCCGCAGACATAGGGTTCGACTTAACCAACAGGAATTTAAACGGACCTGGTTTTGCCAGGCTCCGACCAGCTACCGGGACTTACCCGAAGACATAGGGTTCGATTTAACCAACAAAAATTTAAACGGACCTGGTTTTCCCTGGCTTCGACCAGCTACCGGGACTTACCCGCAAACATAGGGTTCTATTTAACCAACAGGAATTTAAACGGACCTGGTTTTGCCAGGCTTCGACCAACTACCAGGACTTACCCGCAGACATAGGGTTCGATTTAACCAACAGTAATTTAAACGGACCTAGTTTCGACAAGCTTCGACCAGCTACCGGGACTTACCCGCAGTCATAGGGTTCGATTTAACCAACATAAATTTATACGGACCTGGTTTTGCCAGGCTTCGAACAGCTACCGGGCCTTACCCGCAGACATAGGGTTCGATTTAACCAACAGAAATTTAAACGAACCTGGTTTCGACAAGCTTCGACCTGCTACCGGGACTTACCCGCAGACATAGGGTTCGATTTAACCAACAGGAATTTAAACGGACCTTGTTTCGACAAGCTTCCACCAGCTATCGGGACTTACCCGCAGTCATAGGGTTCGATTTAACCAACAGAAATTTAAACGGACCTGGTTTTGCAAGGCTTTGACCAGCTACCCAGACTTACCCGCAGTCATAGGGTTCGATTTAACCAACAAAAATTTAAACGGACCTGGTTTTGCCAGTCTTCGACTAGCTACCGGGACTTACTCGCAGACATAGGGTTCGATTTAACCAACATAAATTTAAACAGACCTGGTTTTGCCAGGCTTCGACCAGCTACCGGGACTTACCCGTAGAGATAGGGTTCGATTTAACCAACATGAATTTAAACGACCTTGGTTTTGCCAGTCTTCGACCAGCTACCGAGACTTACCCACAGACATAGGGTTCGATTTAACCAACATAAATTTAAACTGACCTGGTTTTGCCAGGCTTCGACAAACCGGGACTTACCCGCATACATAAGGTTCGAATTAACCAACAAGAATTTAAACGAACCTGTTTTTGCCAGGCTTCGACTAGCTACAGGGACTTACCCGCAGACATACGGTTCGATTTAACCAACAAAAATTTAAACGGACCTAGTTTTACCAGGCTTCGACCAGCTACCGGGACTGACCCACAGACATAGGGTTCGATTTAACCAACATAAATTTAAACTGACCTGGTTTTGTCAGGCTTCGACAAACCGGGACTTACCCGCAGACATAGGGTTCGAATTAACCAACAAGAATTTAAACGAACCTGTTTTTGCCAGGCTTCGACTAGCTACTGGGACTTACCCGCAGACATACGGTTCGATTTAACCAACAAAAATTTAAACGGACCTAGTTTTACCAGGCTTCGACCAACTACCGGGACTTACCCGGAAACATAGGGTTCGATTTAACCAACAGGAATTTAAACGGACCTGGTTTTGCCAGGCTTCGACCAGCTGTTAAGTCTCTGAAAGTGACTTATTTAGGACCCATTTAGCTTAAGAAGATGTACACATTTAGGTGTTTTTGTTAGCATTTAGCCTAAACCTATGCTTTAATATGAGAATTAGAAGAAGGTAGCTAATATAGGACTTATGCACAATAGGTAGAAAAAGGGGTGAAAACCGAAGAAAAGAATGAAAAAATAACCCTTGCGAATGCATTGCGGAATAATTGCGGTGGCCGCAATTATTCAAGTTAAAACCGTAAGTTGGCTGACATTTTTCTGTTTAGATCCGACTTTTCAGGGATTCGTTCTTTCTCCTCCATCCATTCTGATATATGACGTTGAAGACTGATGGTTCTCCTTGGCCCAATCGCACCTGCAAACTACTATAAAAGGGGGCCAAAGTCGGAGGTTCAGTCATCATTCAACGTGCAGAAGTCTTCTCACAGTCCACCATTTCTCTCGATTTTCCCTTGCCGTCTGTTGGAGTGAGGTTCTCAGCTTTTGGAGACGATAATCTGATAGGAAGGAGAGAAGATTCTTCTTCTCTCTCGATTGGATTCATCCAAGCACGGCTGAATTCTCATCACCTTCATTCGAGGCGACTGCCACGAAGATTTCCAGCAACCTTTACTGCTTTCTGCTCTTTCCTTCTCAATTCCATTTCTGTTCAATGTTGTTCTTAGCTTAGTCATTTACTTATTGCATTTCGTTGTTGTCTGCCTTGAATTCATTCTGTTTAAGCTTTCCTTTGTCATTCAAACACTTGAAGTAATCAAAGTAAGTTTCTGCATTTCACAGTTATTCCTTATTCTGCTACGAGTTTGGCTTGCTGTTTTACACACTTTTCCCTTCTAAGCATGTCTACTTTATCTTATATTTCTGTTCTTCATATATCCATGAGTAACTAAATTCACTTAGGGGCATGCTAATGACAGAACTATAGGCTAAAAAACGTAAGTCAAGTAGGTAGATCAACACTCGAACATTGATTGTATGTAAGCTTCATCCCACGGGCAATTTCGATTGGCCATCCATTTTGTCCAAAGAACTCCTAACCTCTGGAAGGAGTAAGAGTTCAGAGTCATATAATCATGCTAGCCTTTCATGGTAACCAGGAAACGGCCTAGGAATAGGCGTTTCCCTAGTATAAACTGAACACTCCTGTTTTAACAAGATGCTTAAGACCTTACTTTGAAGTCGAGTAAACTTGAGTCTCTCATGCATGGAATCGGACGATACTTGAGATAGAGTGAGTTTGATGTATAGAGAGTTGATCCAAAGCTTGATAATCGTAATAAACTGCCTATAGGATAGTCATTAGTAGCCCTTAATTCACCCATTTAACCAGTTTTTCGCTGCCAATTAATTGCGGATTAATTGCGGTGCTCGCAATTCTGCTAAATTGCTTACTGTCTAGCTGTTTTCTTCTTCGTTTATTGATTCCATCTCTTGTTCTTTAAGCCTGATTTTTACTTTAATTTGTTTATGGCATATTCCTTTATACATTCAGCAGAAAGTAGTTAATTAAAAACCAATTTTACCCCATCAAATCCTTCCCATCTTTCTTAACAAACACACTTCGCGAATAGCTAAAAACAAGTCTCTGTGGAAAAAACGAATTAAATATACTCACTACTTGCTGTAAGACCATGTATGCTTGCATGTTCTAAGTGCTCTCTCTACCCTTTTGCATATTTATCTTTACACATTGAGCACGCAACAAGTTTTTGGCGCCGCTGCCGGGGACTTATTTTTAAGTGAAAACGAAGTTGTTAAGTTTAAGAAAACCAAGTTTATCATTGAGTGAAACTAATCTGTTTCATTTCTTTTGCAGGTACTGTTAAGGTAGTTTATGAGTGAGCGTTCACATAGTAATTTAGAGTTCGATCCTGAACCTGAAAGATCACTTCGAGCTAGAAATAAAGCAAAGAAACGCCTCTTTAAACAACCTCCTATACCTCAAATCTTACCTGAAAACAAAGAAATGGGCGATTTAGTTCCAAATCCAGCACCTGCCGTTCGCAACCCCATAGAAATAGCGAATGACAAGAATAGTGCCATTCTTTCATATCTAGTACCTATGCCTGGGGAGCTGAACCCCAGCATAATCCGTCCTGAAATCACTGCCCACTCTTTCGAGTTAAAGCCAGTGATGTTCCAAATGTTGTCCACTGTGGGACAATTCTTTGGAATAGAAAATGAGGACCCCCATAATCACCTTAGGAACTTCCTAGGAGTTAGTGACACCTTCCTAATCCCTGGAGTTTCCCAAGAGGCCCTTAGGCTATATCTTTTCCCTTATTCTTTGAGGGACAAAGCCAAAACGTGGCTAAATTCTTTACCCTCAGGATCTGTTCGCAATTGGACAGATCTAGCAGAAAAATTCCTAGTCAAATACTTCCCACCTGATAGGAATTCTACTTTCCGTGATGACATAGTCAAATTCAAACAAGCTCCAAGTGAGTCTCTTCACGAAGCTTGGACTAGATTTAAAGATCTTCTCGTTAAATGTCCACACCATGGCATTCCATGGTGTATTCAAATAGAAGTTTTCTTTAAAGGATGCAACCCCAGCACCAGACAAGTCTTGAATTCATCTGCTGGAGGTTCCATGTTGTCCAAGAGTTACAACGAAGCTTATGAGATCTTGGAGAAGATCTCAGCATCTCACTGCAGATGGTCAGACGATCCAGTAGAGCCAACTAGGGCTCAAGACAAGGATGCTCTAAGCGCCATGAGCACCCAAATAAATGCCCTGACCAACTTAGTCAAGCAAATGGCTCAGGCCAATCTCCAAACCAGTGCCAATACCGCCACAGCCATGTCAATGGGCGTACAACCAAATCAAGGCGAGGCACCTATCTGTGGATTCTGTGGGGAAGGGCACCCTTATGAATATTGCCCTGGGAATCCATCCTCGGTCTGCTATGTAGGAAGCCAGCAGCAGCCTAGGAACAACCCCTACTCCAACACCTATAACCCTGGTTGGAGAAACCACCCTAACCTGTCATGGGGTGGCCAACAAAACACTAACCAATCTCCTAACTCCATGGGTGGCCCCACGACCAAGGCGACCAGATGAGGATGATGAGAATTGAGTGCTGGTTTGAAGAGCACTAGAGGGAGTATTACTGATCCCTCAAGAAACAAAGACAATTTTCCTGTTTTTTTTTTTTGATAGATTCATGTATATTATGCTGTTTTGTGGTTAAATTTTGATCTGTTGTGGATGTTTAGTTTTGTGTTTTTCCTTTTGCTTAGGTTAGTCTGATGTTAGTTGATTAGGTAGGATAGTTTAGTTTTATTTTTTGGATGCATGAGTAACGGGAAAAAGCATGCTAGGGGCCTGAGTTAATGTTAAATCTGCCCAGATTGTATTGCGAAATAATTGCGGTTCCCGCAATTTTTGTGACTGATTGCATGTTTTTGACTGCCCGTTTAGTTAGGCTGTGATCTGTTAAATTCTATCTTTTGCTGCTAGCATGACTACCTTATATAGCTGATCTTGAAGCATGCTGGATGAGTGTCATAGGACACCTTTTGATAGTTTAAATTTGCCTCTGAATAGTACTCAGCATGCATAAACCATAAGGCCTTAAACTTTCTGTCATGTTCAGATTTTCTGCTGCTAGTATAATTGCTTCTAGAATGTTTTGCCTATGCCTAGGATGTTTAGATTCTCTTTGTTTTACTTTAGACTAGATGCTTCTAGGACAAGTTTGGGGGTGTGCCACCTCAAACACTCATTGGGGACAATGAGTAGTTGAAGTTTGGGGGAGGCCACCCTAGGCCTAGGAACATTCCTCTCTTCCTTAAGACATAAGCATTCTTCTTCTCCTAAAAAAATTTTTGTGATAAATAGAAAAAGTGAAAAATAGAATAAAGAGGGGAGTCTTTCTCAAGTTGCTGAGTAATCAGTGCCAAGTGTGTAAACCACAAGTGGCATTGCATCAAAAGGCAAGCCAAGGGGAGACTCCACCTAAGTAAAAAAGGAAAAAAGGAGAAATAGGGGAAGAAGAATGTATGCTTAGGAGTTGTAATCTTGTGGCTTAGATGTCCTATGAAAAAAGAACTCTGATCCTTAATGAGCTAAGCACAAGGTTGTAGCTTTTAGGTTTGTCTAGGGAGATGAATGTATATCCAATGTAGTGATGCCAGGGTTTAGGTTGTTCTCTATAAAGTACCACTGTCACTGTTAATACTAAGACTGGCATGACTCTAAGGAATCCTAGACACATTAAAAATAAGCTAGAAGCATGTACTGAGTCTAAAGTAAAGCTTGGTAGAATTTGAAACCTTAGGGATAATAGCAGGATACCATAGAAGTAGTTAGAGCAGTAGTAGGGGGTCAACAAAAGCAGTGGGTATAGTAGGCAGGTGAAGTCAGAAGAGGCTAGACAAGAGGTTAGTTCTAAACTTGGAAGTGTGTCACAGGACAGCAATGCTAGAGACAAGAATATAAGGGAGTTAGTGAGTAGTTAAAAGAAGAAGAAACAGCAGCCTAAGTAAGTCCTTAGTGTGCTTGAGGACAAGCAAAGCCTTAAGTTTGGGGGTGTGTTAAGTCTCTGAAAGTGACTTATTTAGGACCCATTTAGCTTAAGAAGATGTACACATTTAGGTGTTTTTGTTAGCATTTAGCCTAAACCTATGCTTTAATATGAGAATTAGAAGAAGGTAGCTAATATAGGACTTATGCACAATAGGTAGAAAAAGGGGTGAAAACCGAAGAAAAGAATGAAAAAATAACCCTTGCGAATGCATTGCGGAATAATTGCGGTGGCCGCAATTATTCAAGTTAAAACCGTAAGTTGGCTGACATTTTTCTGTTTAGATCCGACTTTTCAGGGATTCGTTCTTTCTCCTCCATCCATTCTGATATATGACGTTGAAGACTGATGGTTCTCCTTGGCCCAATCGCACCTGCAAACTACTATAAAAGGGGGCCAAAGTCGGAGGTTCAGTCATCATTCAACGTGCAGAAGTCTTCTCACAGTCCACCATTTCTCTCGATTTTCCCTTGCCGTCTGTTGGAGTGAGGTTCTCAGCTTTTGGAGACGATAATCTGATAGGAAGGAGAGAAGATTCTTCTTCTCTCTCGATTGGATTCATCCAAGCACGGCTGAATTCTCATCACCTTCATTCGAGGCGACTGCCACGAAGATTTCCAGCAACCTTTACTGCTTTCTGCTCTTTCCTTCTCAATTCCATTTCTGTTCAATGTTGTTCTTAGCTTAGTCATTTACTTATTGCATTTCGTTGTTGTCTGCCTTGAATTCATTCTGTTTAAGCTTTCCTTTGTCATTCAAACACTTGAAGTAATCAAAGTAAGTTTCTGCATTTCACAGTTATTCCTTATTCTGCTACGAGTTTGGCTTGCTGTTTTACACACTTTTCCCTTCTAAGCATGTCTACTTTATCTTATATTTCTGTTCTTCATATATCCATGAGTAACTAAATTCACTTAGGGGCATGCTAATGACAGAACTATAGGCTAAAAAACGTAAGTCAAGTAGGTAGATCAACACTCGAACATTGATTGTATGTAAGCTTCATCCCACGGGCAATTTCGATTGGCCATCCATTTTGTCCAAAGAACTCCTAACCTCTGGAAGGAGTAAGAGTTCAGAGTCATATAATCATGCTAGCCTTTCATGGTAACCAGGAAACGGCCTAGGAATAGGCGTTTCCCTAGTATAAACTGAACACTCCTGTTTTAACAAGATGCTTAAGACCTTACTTTGAAGTCGAGTAAACTTGAGTCTCTCATGCATGGAATCGGACGATACTTGAGATAGAGTGAGTTTGATGTATAGAGAGTTGATCCAAAGCTTGATAATCGTAATAAACTGCCTATAGGATAGTCATTAGTAGCCCTTAATTCACCCATTTAACCAGTTTTTCGCTGCCAATTAATTGCGGATTAATTGCGGTGCTCGCAATTCTGCTAAATTGCTTACTGTCTAGCTGTTTTCTTCTTCGTTTATTGATTCCATCTCTTGTTCTTTAAGCCTGATTTTTACTTTAATTTGTTTATGGCATATTCCTTTATACATTCAGCAGAAAGTAGTTAATTAAAAACCAATTTTACCCCATCAAATCCTTCCCATCTTTCTTAACAAACACACTTCGCGAATAGCTAAAAACAAGTCTCTGTGGAAAAAACGAATTAAATATACTCACTACTTGCTGTAAGACCATGTATGCTTGCATGTTCTAAGTGCTCTCTCTACCCTTTTGCATATTTATCTTTACACATTGAGCACGCAACACCAGCTACCGGGACTTACCCGCAGACATAGGGTTCGATTTAACCAACAAGAATTTAAACGGACCTGGTTTCGACCAGCTACCGGGACTTACCCGCAGTCATATGGTTCGATTTAACCAACATAAATTTAAACGGACCTGGTTTTGCCAGGCTTCGACCAGCTACCGGGACTTACCCGCAGACATAGGGTTCGATTTAACCAACAAAAATTTAAACGAACCTGGTTTTGCCAGGCTTCGACCAGCTACTGGGACTTACCCGCAAACATAGGGTTCGATTTAACCAACAAAAATTTAAACGAACCTGGTTTTGCCAGGCTTCGACCAGCTACCGGGACTTACCCGCAGACATAGGGTTCGATTTAACCAACAGGAATTTAAACGGATCTGGTCTTACCAGGCTTCGATCAACTACCGAGACTTACCCGCAGACATAGGCTTCGATTTAACCAACAGAAATTTAAACGGACCTGGTTTTACCACGCTTCGACCAGCTACCGGGACTTACCCGCAGACATAGGGTTCGATTTAACCAAAAGGAATTTAAACGGACCTGCTTTTCCAGGCTTAGACCAGCTACCAGGACTTACCCGCAGACATAGGGTTCGATTTAACCAACAGGAATTTAAACGGACCTGGTTTTGCAAGGCTTTGACCAGCTACCCAGACTTACCCGCAGTCATAGGGTTTGATTTAACCAACAAAAATTTAAACGGACCTGGTTTTGCCAGTCTTCGACTAGCTACCGGGACTTACTCGCAGACATAGGGTTCGATTTAACCAACATAAATTTAAACGGACCTGGTTTTGCCAGGCTTCGACCAGCTACCGGGACTTACCCGTAGAGATAGGGTTCGATTTAACCAACATGAATTTAAACGACCTTGGTTTTGCCAGTCTTCGACCAGCTACCGAGACTTACCCACAAACATAGGGTTCGATTTAACCAACATAAATTTAAACTGACCTGGTTTTGCCAGGCTTCGACAAACCCTGACTTACCCGCAGACATAAGGTTCGAATTAACCAACAAGAATTTAAACGAACCTGTTTTTGCCAGGCTTCGACTAGCTACAGGGACTTACCCGCAGACATACGGTTCGATTTAACCAACAAAAATTTAAACGGACCTAGTTTTACCAGGCTTCGACCAGCTACCGGGACTGACCCACAGACATAGGGTTCGATTTAACCAACATAAATTTAAACTGACCTGGTTTTGTCAGGCTTCGACAAACCGGGACTTACCCGCAGACATAGGGTTCGAATTAACCAACAAGAATTTAAACGAACCTGTTTTTGCCAGGCTTCGACTAGCTACTGGGACTTACCCGCAGACATACGGTTCGATTTAACCAACAAAAATTTAAACGGACCTAGTTTTACCAGGCTTCGACCAACTACCGGGACTTACCCGGAAACATAGGGTTCGATTTAACCAACAGGAATTTAAACGGACCTGGTTTTGCCAGGCTTCGACCAGCTACCGGGACTTACCCGCAGACATAGGGTTCGATTTAACCAACAAGAATTTAAACGGACCTGGTTTCGACCAGCTACCGGGACTTACCCGCAGTCATATGGTTCGATTTAACCAACATAAATTTAAACGGACCTGGTTTTGCCAGGCTTCGACCAGCTACCGGGACTTACCCGCAGACATAGGGTTCGATTTAACCAACAAAAATTTAAACGAACCTGGTTTTGCCAGGCTTCGACCAGCTACTGGGACTTACCCGCAAACATAGGGTTCGATTTAACCAACAAAAATTTAAACGAACCTGGTTTTGCCAGGCTTCGACCAGCTACCGGGACTTACCCGCAGACATAGGGTTCGATTTAACCAACAGGAATTTAAACGGATCTGGTCTTACCAGGCTTCGATCAACTACCGAGACTTACCCGCAGACATAGGCTTCGATTTAACCAACAGAAATTTAAACGGACCTGGTTTTACCACGCTTCGACCAGCTACCGGGACTTACCCGCAGACATAGGGTTCGATTTAACCAACAAAAATTTAAACGGACCTGGTTTTCCCTGGCTTCGACCAGCTACCGGGACTTACCCGCAAACATAGGGTTCTATTTAACCAACAGGAATTTAAACGGACCTGGTTTTGCCAGGCTTCGACCAACTACCAGGACTTACCCGCAGACATAGGGTTCGATTTAACCAACAGTAATTTAAACGGACCTAGTTTCGACAAGCTTCGACCAGCTACCGGGACTTACCCGCAGTCATAGGGTTCGATTTAACCAACATAAATTTATACGGACCTGGTTTTGCCAGGCTTCGAACAGCTACCGGGCCTTACCCGCAGACATAGGGTTCGATTTAACCAACATAAATTTAAACGGACCTGGTTTCGACAAGCTTCGACCTGCTACCGGGACTTACCCGCAGACATAGGGTTCGATTTAACCAACAGGAATTTAAACGGACCTTGTTTCGACAAGCTTCGACCAGCTACCGGGACTTACCCGCAGTCATAGGGTTCGATTTAACCAACAGAAATTTAAACGGACCTTGTTTTGCAAGGCTTTGACCAGCTACCCAGACTTACCCGCAGTCATAGGGTTCGATTTAACCAACAAAAATTTAAACGGACCTGGTTTTGCCAGTCTTCGACTAGCTACCGGGACTTACTCGCAGACATAGGGTTCGATTTAACCAACATAAATTTAAACAGACCTGGTTTTGCCAGGCTTCGACCAGCTACCGGGACTTACCCGTAGAGATAGGGTTCGATTTAACCAACATGAATTTAAACGACCTTGGTTTTGCCAGTCTTCGACCAGCTACCGAGACTTACCCACAGACATAGGGTTCGATTTAACCAACATAAATTTAAACTGACCTGGTTTTGCCAGGCTTCGACAAACCGGGACTTACCCGCAGACATAAGGTTCGAATTAACCAACAAGAATTTAAACGAACCTGTTTTTGCCAGGCTTCGACTAGCTACAGGGACTTACCCGCAGACATACGGTTCGATTTAACCAACAAAAATTTAAACGGACCTAGTTTTACTAGGCTTCGACCAGCTACCGGGACTGACCCACAGACATAGGGTTCGATTTAACCAACATAAATTTAAACTGACCTGGTTTTGTCAGGCTTCGACAAACCGGGACTTACCCGCAGACATAGGGTTCGAATTAACCAACAAGAATTTAAACGAACCTGTTTTTGCCAGGCTTCGACTAGCTACTGGGACTTACCCGCAGACATACGGTTCGATTTAACCAACAAAAATTTAAACGGACCTAGTTTTACCAGGCTTCGACCAACTACCGGGACTTACCCGGAAACATAGGGTTCGATTTAACCAACAGGAATTTAAACGGACCTGGTTTTGCCAGGCTTCGACCAGCTACCGGGACTTACCCGCAGACATAGGGTTCGATTTAACCAACAAGAATTTAAACGGACCTGGTTTCGACCAGCTACCGGGACTTACCCGCAGTCATATGGTTCGATTTAACCAACATAAATTTAAACGGACCTGGTTTTGCCAGGCTTCGACCAGCTACCGGGACTTACCCGCAGACATAGGGTTCGATTTAACCAACAAAAATTTAAACGAACCTGGTTTTGCCAGGCTTCGACCAGCTACTGGGACTTACCCGCAAACATAGGGTTCGATTTAACCAACAAAAATTTAAACGAACCTGGTTTTGCCAGGCTTCGACCAGCTACCGGGACTTACCCGCAGACATAGGGTTCGATTTAACCAACAGGAATTTAAACGGATCTGGTCTTACCAGGCTTCGATCAACTACCGAGACTTACCCGCAGACATAGGCTTCGATTTAACCAACAGAAATTTAAACGGACCTGGTTTTACCACGCTTCGACCAGCTACCGGGACTTACCCGCAGACATAGGGTTCGATTTAACCAAAAGGAATTTAAACGGACCTGCTTTTCCAGGCTTAGACCAGCTACCAGGACTTACCCGCAGACATAGGGTTCGATTTAACCAACAGGAATTTAAACGGACCTGGTTTTGCAAGGCTTTGACCAGCTACCCAGACTTACCCGCAGTCATAGGGTTCGATTTAACCAACAAAAATTTAAACGGACCTGGTTTTGCCAGTCTTCGACTAGCTACCGGGACTTACTCGCAGACATAGGGTTCGATTTAACCAACATAAATTTAAACGGACCTGGTTTTGCCAGGCTTCGACCAGCTACCGGGACTTACCCGTAGAGATAGGGTTCGATTTAACCAACATGAATTTAAACGACCTTGGTTTTGCCAGTCTTCGACCAGCTACCGAGACTTACCCACAGACATAGGGTTCGATTTAACCAACATAAATTTAAACTGACCTGGTTTTGCCAGGCTTCGACAAACCGCGACTTACCCGCAGACATAAGGTTCGAATTAACCAACAAGAATTTAAACGAACCTGTTTTTGCCAGGCTTCGACTAGCTACAGGGACTTACCCGCAGACATACGGTTCGATTTAACCAACAAAAATTTAAACGGACCTAGTTTTACCAGGCTTCGACCAGCTACCGGGACTGACCCACAGACATAGGGTTCGATTTAACCAACATAAATTTAAACTGACCTGGTTTTGTCAGGCTTCGACAAACCGGGACTTACCCGCAGACATAGGGTTCGAATTAACCAACAAGAATTTAAACGAACCTGTTTTTGCCAGGCTTCGACTAGCTACTGGGACTTACCCGCAGACATACGGTTCGATTTAACCAACAAAAATTTAAACGGACCTAGTTTTACCAGGCTTCGACCAACTACCGGGACTTACCCGGAAACATAGGGTTCGATTTAACCAACAGGAATTTAAACGGACCTGGTTTTGCCAGGCTTCGACCAGCTACCGGGACTTACCCGCAGACATAGGGTTCGATTTAACCAACAAGAATTTAAACGGACCTGGTTTCGACCAGCTACCGGGACTTACCCGCAGTCATATGGTTCGATTTAACCAACATAAATTTAAACGGACCTGGTTTTGCCAGGCTTCGACCAGCTACCGGGACTTACCCGCAGACATAGGGTTCGATTTAACCAACAAAAATTTAAACGAACCTGGTTTTGCCAGGCTTCGACCAGCTACTGGGACTTACCCGCAAACATAGGGTTCGATTTAACCAACAAAAATTTAAACGAACCTGGTTTTGCCAGGCTTCGACCAGCTACCGGGACTTACCCGCAGACATAGGGTTCGATTTAACCAACAGGAATTTAAACGGATCTGGTCTTACCAGGCTTCGATCAACTACCGAGACTTACCCGCAGACATAGGCTTCGATTTAACCAACAGAAATTTAAACGGACCTGGTTTTACCACGCTTCGACCAGCTACCGGGACTTACCCGCAGACATAGGGTTCGATTTAACCAAAAGGAATTTAAACGGACCTGCTTTTCCAGGCTTAGACCAGCTACCAGGACTTACCCGCAGACATAGGGTTCGATTTAACCAACAGGAATTTAAACGGACCTGGTTTCGACAAGCTTCGACCAGCTACCGGGACTTACCCGCAGTCATAGGGTTCAATTTAACCAACAAAAATTTAAACGGACCTTGTTTTGCCAGGCTTCGACCAGCTACCGGGACTTACCGGCAGACATAGGGTTCGATTTAACCAACAAAAATTTAAACGGACCTGGTTTTGCCAGGCTTCGACCAGCTACCGGGACTTACCCACAGACATAGGGTTCGACTTAACCAACAGGAATTTAAACGGACCTGGTTTTGCCAGGCTCCGACCAGCTACCGGGACTTACCCGCAGACATAGGGTTCGATTTAACCAACAAAAATTTAAACGGACCTGGTTTTCCCTGGCTTCGACCAGCTACCGGGACTTACCCGCAAACATAGGGTTCGATTTAACCAACAGGAATTTAAACGGACCTGGTTTTGCCAGGCTTCGACCAGCTACCAGGACTTACCCGCAGACATAGGGTTCGATTTAACCAACAGTAATTTAAACGGACCTGGTTTCGACAAGCTTCGACCAGCTACCGGGACTTACCCGCAGTCATAGGGTTCGATTTAACCAACATAAATTTAAACGGACCTGGTTTTGCCAGGCTTCGACCAGCTACCGGGACTTACCAGCAAACATAGGGTTCGATTTAACCAACAAAAATTTAAACGAACCTGGTTTTGCCAGGCTTCGACCAGCTACTGGGACTTACCCGCAAACATAGGGTTCGATTTAACCAACATAAATTTAAACGGACCTGGTTTTGTCAGGCTTCGACCAGCTACCGGGACTTACCTGCAGACATAGGCTTCGATTTAACCAACATAAATTTAAACGGACCTTGTTTTGCTAGGCTTCGACCAGCTATCGGGACTTACCCACAGACATAGGGTTCGATTTAACCAACATAAATTTAAACGGACCTTGTTCTATCACGCTTCGACCAGCTACCAAGACTTACCCGCAGACATAGGGTTCGATTTAACCAATAGAAATTTAAACGGACCTGGTTTTGCAAGGCTTCGACCAGCTACCAGGACTTACCCGTAGACATAGGGTTCGATTTAACCATCAGGAATTTAAACGGACCTGGTTTTGCCAGGCTTCGACCAGCTACCGGGACTTACCTGCAGACATATGGTTCGATTTAACCAACAAGAATTTAAACGGACCTGGTTTTGCCAGGCTTCGACTAGCTACCGGGACTTACCCGCAGACATAGGGTTCGATTTAACCAACAGAAATTTAAACGGACCTGGTTTTGCCAGTCTTCGACCAACTACCAGGACTTACCCTCAGACATAGGGTTCGATTTAACCAACAGAAATTTAAACGCACCTGGTTTTGCCAGGCTTCGACCAGCTACCGGGACTTACCCGCAGACATAGGGTTCGATTTAACCAACAAGAATTTAAACGAACCTTGTTTTGCCAGGCTTCGACTAGCTACCGGGACTTACCCTCAGACATGGGGTTCGATTTAACCAACAGAAATTTAAACGGACCTGGTTTTCCCAGGCTTCCACCAGCTACCGGGACTTACTCGCAGACATAGGGTTCAATTTAACCAACAAAAATTTAAACGGACTTGGTTTTGCCCGGCTTCGAGCCACTACCAAGGCTTACCCGCAGACATAGGGTTCGATTTAACCAACAGAAATTTAAACGGACCTGGTTTTTCCAGGCTTCGACCAGCTACCGGGACTTACCCGCAGACAAAGGGTTCGATTTAACCAACAGAAATAAGTTACTATTGCTTTATAACGTTGTTTACTGTTTTAAAGACTGGCTATTTCAAAACGATGACCTAGGTAACTTGACCTTAATCCTGAGCTAACTATGAACTCATGTTTATTCGAGATTATCCTTAGATCTGCATGGGTGAGAGTGGCTCAACAACGCTGGCTCAATAAGCCTTCCATTTCAGGGGTAAGACCGGATAAATAGCTGGGGACATAGGGTGCAAGATGAAATTCACTCCTACCCGTCTCTAGGGATAGTAGATAGGCTGTTC
Organism: Herpetospermum pedunculosum; assembly: GCA_028017165.1. Lineage (NCBI taxonomy): Eukaryota > Viridiplantae > Streptophyta > Magnoliopsida > Cucurbitales > Cucurbitaceae > Herpetospermum > Herpetospermum pedunculosum. The sequence goes on along the minus strand of CM051525.1, from coordinate 7,023,247 downwards.
CCATGTAAAAACAATAAATGGGCGGTTTTTGAATTGCATATTAATCTACTAAATTTAAATAACAATTAACGATAAGGATTAAAGAATTAAAGAAATAAACAAGAGATTACCTTGCTAATTCAGAGATTGTCGGGACTTAATGGATTTTGCTCATCGATTACTCCAATAAAAATACAATTTCTTAATTTAAAAGCCTAATCAACTTAACTGGAACAACCATGAAAAGTCTCTAAGGTCCTCTTATGCAATTAATCCGACAGAGCATCGTAATTAACTCTAAACTGGCCAATTAGCTGGGCACGATAGCGTTTCATGCTAACTAGCTAACAGCTCTAAGCACATGGATTGATTAGAATGTTAATTAAATTGATCAGATTCATTTAAACATTTTTTATATTCCTAAGGTCTATTATACGCACCATGTTAACTATGAAAAACCAGAATATTAACACTAGTCATAACCTGACCCATTTTGCTACTACAAGCAATTTATGACAATTACGGATCACAAATTACAAACATGGCATACATGAACAATTAATATTTAATTGATTAAGCAGTCACATTGACCAATATTAAATGCACATGAAATAAACAAAGAATAGAAAACAATTAATCAAAAAATTAGATTGCAAAGATGACTTCTTCGTGGGAGATTACTTCTTCCTGGATCAATCAAGAACTGCCACGTGTTGTCTTCAAGGATCAAACTTTGGCTCAAAGAATAAGATAATAAACCTTCCACCACCAGACCAAGCTTCCAACTTTGAACATTAAATCATTTTTATCTTCATAGTATCATCTGCGTCTCGGTTTGTTAATATTATACTCTAAAACTCCTCTTTTCAGTTCTTATTTAAAATAAGTGTCTCGTTCACCTCTGAATGCTCGATTCCTGCAAAACATATGATTAAACACATTAATTTGAATCAACTAACAAGAATTAAAAGGTATAAAATAGCACTTTTGAAGTTCTATCAATTTTAATTACCCATTGTTTTTTGGCGTTGGATTCACGAATTTCGGTGTTTTTTGAACGTTGTCCTGCAGGGTATCGTCATTAACTTTGGGTGAATTCTCATTCGTAACATACAACCTTAATCCATTACATTAAAGCCTTAAATTAAGTTTTAATGTATGTTTGGTTTCTAACATACCACCTTAGTCAAAAGATACTTTATACAATTGTTCTAACAAACAAGAGATAGATACAAGATTCCTTTTCATTCCAGGAACAAGATACACATTATCTGTTCCAACCATGAGAGTTATCTCGCCTTCCGCAAGCGTTCTCCAGAAACTAGTTTCCTGAAAAGAAGAACAAATATGATTAGTAGCCCCTGAATCCAGTATCCAGGATGAGTCATCACTCTCCACTAAACATGTTTCAACAACTAGTAAATCATATTTATCTTGTTTTTCCTTTTCAACTTTCTTCTCTGCAAGGTACTTTGGGTAGTTTATTTTTCAATGCCCATTCTCGTTGTAGTGTAAACCTTTTCCTTTATCTGCAACTTGAGCCTTGCTTTTGCGGTCATTAGGATTTTTACTTTTCCCCTTCCCTTTCTTTTTCATCGAAATACTCTTATTTTTGGACGAAGAAGGGCTAGACTTCGTCTAAGAGGACGATCCTCTATAGAACCTTTTAGTGGTAGCAACATTTGCCTCCACTTCATGTCCCTTAGTTTTCAGGAGGGACTGATAAGTCTAAAGCTCATTCAGGAGAGTAGTCAAGTTATATTCAATTTTGTTCATCTTCGCATTTGTGCGGAACTGTAGGAAGCTCTTCGAAAGAGACTTCAGAATAAAACTGACCTGACTCTTCTCATCTATGACAGCTCCGTTTACTTCTGCCACATTCAAATGTTCCATCATGTCCAGGACATGTTCTCTAACCGAGGTCCCTTCTCTCATGCGACAATTATAAACGTACTTGATGGCATCATGCCTAAGGGAGAAGGACGATTGTCCAAACATCCCCTTCAGAGATTCTATAATCTCTTTGGCAGCACCCATACCATCGTGTTTCTTAGCCAATACATCAGGTATCCTGGGCAGTGTGTAGATGCGGGCTTTATCATTTTCCCTTGTCCACCTGTCATATGCATCCCAAACATTTCGGTTTGCATTTGTGTCGGGGTTTGGAGGACACTCCTCAGTTAAAACGAACCTTAGATCATCAATTACAAAACTCGAGTTATCATACCAGAATTATTTAGACAAGGACCAATGGTTCGAAGCTGTAGATCTTCAAGAGGTTAAATGACCGAGCCTCTAAGGTGAAAACCTTTAAGGCTTGACTTTCTGGTAATGGGACTGTCCCAAAGTGAAGAGGTTGATTGTGTATCAACTTATTTACTTGTTACCAGACGTAAGTTGTTAGACTACTATCATCTATTTTGGTTCTATACTAGATAGGATAAGATAAATAGAAATCAAGACTAGCTATCTTGATTGGAGTGTCTATAGGTCATAATCTCTCTGAGAGTCCTATACAAGATTAAGAACAAAATCGTTTTGTTAACTTATTCAATTCTTTTATGGATTGGAACTAGCAACTTAATCTTGAATGATTAAGGTTTGATGTTCAAATCAAATCTTATGGCTTAAACATGTTATTGATAAACTTTGTTCGGCAAGTGTTTTATCAATACTATAGCTTTCATAATATGTTTCCGTAATTAATGTCTTATTCATTGAGAATGTAATAGGATGTACTTTCTGACACTTATGCATTAGCTAGCGACCTGTATCCAGATATGTGATCTGGGTGAGGTCTTGTTTATTCTAAGGATTCAGATTAATCTGAGTCGCAAGAATAAATCGCTGGTAAAGTCTCCTTACATCTGATATTGACAAGAGTTGTTAGTAATCGATGTTATGAGGTGCTGTCCCTACGCATTAACACTTATTGGGTTAAGATCTATCTCTTCGGCGATATATGACCCGATATGTTTTATGCAGTGGGAGCTGTCAGTTATATCGATTAATAATTTGTCACAGTATAAAGGAATGGAATACAAGAGTTGTATTGCTAATTCCTCTATAAAAGCTAAAATTTGTTGCAGCTTGTATAGCAACATAAAAAAAAGTGGTTTTTGAGCTCTTAAGTAGTGCGGATGAGGAGATGTGATGGTCACATAGAGAGCCTCATAGTACTTCATGCTGATATGTTTACTAAGTCTCTCACGGCTAACGTGTCTGAGAGATACCTAAAGAGTTTAGGGCTCCGGGTTGCTAAATAGGATAGTGGGAGAAGACTATAGATAAGTCTCTCACGGCTAACGTGTTTGAGAGATACCTTATCCTGGTAAAACTATTGGATGCAACCCGTTTTGTATTGTACAAAACGATGTGATCCGAGTCGTTTCACATCGAGATGTGCAAGCGGGGGCGTCCTATGCGATGAGTTTGCGTAAGACTGAACCACGAAAAGTCGCTCTCTCTTTATAACACCGTTTACTGAAGAGACCGACTATTTCACCTGATGGCCTAGGTAACTCGATCTCAATCCTGAGCTTACTATGAACTCCTGCTTATTAGACAGTATCCTTAGATTTGTATGGGTGAGAGTGGCAGGATGTCCGCTCAATAAGCCTACCATCTTAGGGATAAAGTCCAATAGGTAGCTGGGGACATAGTGTAGTAAGATGGAGTTTACTCCTAACCCGCTCTTCAGGGTTAGTAGATAGGTTGTTCCCTTAATAGTTGGCTCCGGGGCTTGAACAATAGGCGCCTACCCTCTCCTCGTTAGAGAGGGTTCCTGATCTGTTGGTTGGACCACTGATCAATTGTTCATTAGAGGTGTCAGTGGTACTTAAGGAACAAAGACGTAACGCAGGGGTTAAACGGTTTAAACCACCCAGCTGTGATTACGAACAACCTGTGAAGGGTCGACTTGCCCATGACGGTTATATCAAGAGGACATAATATATCTACAGTGAGGAGAGTGCAACCCTCGGACTATAGTGGAGTCTCCGAGGGTTAACGAAAGGTGATTGATTCGGGTTAAAAGAGTTTTGACCGAATAATCTCGTATCGTTGGAGCTCATGATCTGTAGGTCCTTTAGGTTCTCCTGGCTAGCTCGGATAACGTCGTGCACCAGTATAAGAGAAAATAAAAGAAAAAGAAAAAAAAATTTGAATTGTTCAAATTCGGTTTATGGAAGAAAGATGGATATATTTAAATATGATTTAATTATCGACATATTTAAATATGATTTAAATATGGGAATGGCCTAAAACATGAATAGGATTCATGTGTAAAAAAGTCGGTTTTCGGAAAACCGGGTTTAATCTTATTATTTAATTAATTTTTGATATTGAATTAAATAATAATTATTAATTAAAAAATTTAATTAATAATTATATATATATTTTATTTATTAAAATATTTAATAAATAAAATTATTATTATTATTTTTAATAATAATAATTATTAAATATATATATATATATATATATATGTGTGTCTTGAATGCAGCAAGACACATATATATAGTTTTTAAGTTATATATACAGTTGTTTGTTTGGCCATTTGAAGTTGATGTTTTTGGCAGAGGGTTCACGCTATTTTGAAAGAGAAAATTGATGAACTTTTTAAGTTCTAATTTTGAGAACCTCTGTTTCGTTCCTTCTTCTTCTTCCTCTCTTTTCTGTTCTTCTTTGTTCGGAGTCCCACAACTCTGTTGCGCGGCGCCGAGGATAGCGGGACTACCTGGGGTGGTCCTTGGCGCGTTCGTGAGAAAAGGCTAGAAGAGTTCGTGATGAGGATCGGCCGACGGACTTGAAGAAATTGGAGCTACAAGGGTATGTATTTCTAATTTCTTATTTCCGTCTTTAGAGCATGTTTTCTATTTGTTAAATTGAAGAAATTAGAGTATCATCGGTCCGAAATCGCTTTCCGCTGCGCATGTCGCTCCATCAGTTACCTCATCTGATGCATGTTCGTAAAGTTTGACATGTTAGTTTGGACTTGCGCTACCGCTTATTCCTTTGGGTTTGATCTTGAATTACATGTATTCCACTTTATTAATTGACTGACCTGTTAGTGTGCACTTGCACTACCACAATATGTAAAATATCGTAAACCATTGCATGCTTTATAATTTTTCATCGCATGTCCTACATGCAATAGCATATCGCACCAAAAATTCAACACAGACAGCGAGCCAACCAACATTCCGTCAGCAGAATCGATCCCCTGGCGCACAAGCCCTTCATTTTCCCTTGTAGATGTACATCAATATATAGAGGAAGGTAATTGCCACAACCCTCGAAAACATAACCTTTCATTTATGCAACATACAAAGGAATGAGGTCCCATACGGAACAACCATGCGACGAGAAGAGACGACGAGATGAACAACCACTGGAGGTATACAAAAACCGCAGACCATTCCCAAACTCAAGAAATCGACATTCACAAGTATTCAGAGTCATTCTGTCACCAAAAAGTTTTCTAAACATTCCATTAAACAACATCCACAATCTTCTCACATCCATAAACTTTAAAATTTAACATGCGTTCTCATTTGAGTGCAATTTTACAAAAGCAAATGGTCTACCTTTTCATTGACATTTAAACAATAAATCCATCACACTTACATGCATGTCAATCTCTATTTTTCCTTTATATCCCATCCATGAACAAAGCATGACATTCAATCACACATAGTTCACTATCATACATTCTACAACAAATATATACATCTTATTCAACTACCAGCACACATATAACCTATTTAACTACAATCACTTACATTTTCCCACAAACTCATAAATAAAGAGCTTCCAGATAACTTACATTTTGCAACGAACCCATAAATGAAGAGCTTCATAATGTGAAGTTCCTTCACCTAATTTAAAAAAAGTTTCGAACGCAAAAATTATAGCATGTAAACATACAAAGAGAGGGAAAAAAAAAAGGAAAAAAAAATAAAAAATGAAAATAAAAAAAGAAGAATCGAGAAGAAGAAGTTGGTCAAAAGTAAATAAAAACCCACTTAAATCAAAAACTCACTCAATTTCTTTTTTTTCTTTTTCTTTTGTCAAATTTTGAAATATAAAATTATTTGGGCAATTTTTTTTTTTAAAAAGCTAACCAAATTTTAGCTATTACAACTCAATTAAAACCCAAACAGATACTAAATCTTCAAAATTAGGAACTTGAGACTTGATTAAAAATCTTTCATCCAACATTTCATGTTTTAATTATCTCAAGCCCGTTGTCAAACTTATCTGACATAAATATGTGCCCTCAACCATGAGGTCTGAGGTTCGAGTCCCCTTTCTTCCAAGTTGAAGTAAAAAAAAGTTATCATAATCTACCTAAATCTAATTTTACTCAAATAACATTTGGAACAACTAAATACATATAGATTGATTAAATCCTAATTAAACTTCAAAATTTTAAGGTTAGTCTTATCTGAAAAACGCGGGCATTACAAACTATCCTTTAATGATTCCACCGAGAGGTTGCAATACTCAAAACCAATATGAATAATTGGCTCCACCAAATTCCTATGATTTCATAAAATAATCAAACTGGACTGTGTATAAGAATTTAATTTTAAAACTGACGAATAATATTATTGAAACACTTTTATAATATTTTTGTTAAATGGTGGGTCTAACGTAGATAAAATGGACAAATTGATAACAAAAGCTTTTCACAAATATAAATTGGTTTGCTTTAGGAAAAAATGTCACATGTTTTCTTTTATTTTTAGTTCTTTTCCAGATAGAATCAATGAAGAATAGTTATAAATAACCAAATTATTAAAACCGTTTCACTTACAAATTTCTAGGGTTTGAATTTCTAGGTTAATTTCTAGGGTTTAAATATATAGAGTTGAAAAGTACTAGGTTTCAATTCATACAAACCATAAAGATTATAGGTATAAAATAGATTTTCCCTATATATATATATATATATATATATATATATATATATATATATATATATTTTGTAAAGATATTTAATTTAATGCGGGTGAGGATCGAACCTGTAACCTCTTGGTCATTATTAGTTCGACTTTATGCTAATTATTGCTCATTTTGACAAAGGTATTTGTATCAGATATCAATCAAATTAAAATAATGAATCTGGATGTCTACCCCAACCTGATTTACAAATATATATATATATATATATATATATATATATATATATATAAATACAACTTATGGATATTTATCATTTATAATATAATTCTTATTATTATTCATAGTTTTCACATTATGATAACAAATTAAATATAAGAAAATAATAGTTTTAGGAATAAAAACACACACAAATCAATTAATTTTTGTTGGATTGTCTGTGTTCAGAATAAGAAGCTCATCGATAGCAAATACAATCTATTTATAATGAAATAAAAATAACAAACATTACATTACAAAAATAAAATAAGATTAAGAGGGATTCATAATAACAAACATTACATTACAAAAATAAAATAAGATTAAGAGGGATTCATATATAAATTTCCTGTGTCCAAATTTTTATTTAATAAACTCTACTTGATATTGGACACCAAAAAATTTTATTTAATAAAATCTACTTGATGTTGGACACCAAATTGATAATTCTCCAGAGCTTTTTTTTCTCAATTATCAATGAATTGGATCTGCACTTTTTCTCAATTATCAATGAATTGGATCAGCAGCTTTCATTTCATCTACAAAATTACAAATAATACAACTAGTGGATCAAGTAAGACAAAATAACTAAGGCAATAAAATCAAATTAACTTAAATTTAAGCATCAAATCTTCACTCTAAACTATTTAATTTGATAAACTCATGATTTTTGTTTTTGAAGATATTGTAAAAAAAAACTTTAAAAACAATGATTTAAAAAATAAATTGAACTTTAGTACAAAACTCAAGGTGGTCATAAAAAAAAGTATGATAACTCTATCAAAATTCAACTTTTATTAAAAAAAATAAATCAAAACTAACCTTTTTGTTTTCTTTTTTATCAACACAATAAATGGGGTGAAATCATGCAATCTTTTCAAGTTTACAATAAATGGGGTAAAATCATGTAATGTTTTCAAATTTGAACTAAAGCAATCTTTTAAAGTTCAACCTAAAGGTTGCAACAATAACAATTATTAATTGTTAGGTGGAGAAAAAAAATTGATACTTCTAGCTTAATATATGGTTAGAAAGTAAACTTTTTTTTTCAAGGAGAGCAAGAAAAAATACCTGGAAAATATTTTTCGAAGCAATACTTCTCACACTCAGAATCACACGATTTCTTGCTATTGCCTTTGCCCATGCATTCCTTCATACAAGTATCAGAGCATGACTGTAATTCGGGTGCCAACTTGGTTATTTGTTTCAATCTCGCTAGCATGGCCTCTAACTCGGCTTTGGTGGGGGTGTGGGTGACTTGTTGTGCGGCCACGACCACAATGCACATTAGAAACATTGCTAACATCTTCTTTGCCATTTTTTTCTCGCCTTAAACAATTGGCTCTATTTGGCACCTTTTAGAGTGTTTTTCTTTTCAAAGACGATTTCTCAGTGGATGATTGTGGGAAGAAATTTGAAAGCAAACTTATACGGTTGTTATTGGTTAAATTTAGATCATTGAGTGCAAAGTTAGATTCATACTCTCTCTCTCTGTATATGGAAGAAGTGGTATAGAAACTTTTTTTTGCTACATAAGTGGATGGAAGAAAGACTTTTTCATGGGTCTTTTATTTAATTTAATTGTAATCATTCTTGAAAATCATAAATATGGTGAATCTATTATATTATCATATTCCATGGATAGGCATGATTTTAATGCTGGAATAATAGCTTAAGAAACGAAGATCCCGACAATATTGGAAGCATATTACTCTCCTCCTAATATACATAAATAATTCAATATTTTTTCATAATAAATGAAGCAATAAGGATTTTAATACTAATATTCTAACATACTAGTTTTCTACCATGTGAATTGCAACTTTAGTAATTTGAGAAAAAAACAAATGAATTTATAATTCATCAAGATTGAATTTTAATTCATCAAGATTGAATTTATAATTCATCAAGATTAAGATGTATACATTATTGTAGTAATTTTGCTTTTGTTTCTAACTATATTATTATTCTTTACTGTGTAATATTACTAATTTTAATACAATAAAAGTTTATATTATATTATATTATATTTTTTCATATAATATAACATAATTTTAAGGACGAAGAAGAAAACTAACTTATGGCGTTCCAAAAACACCCAAATTCGTGAATCCAACGTCAAAAAACAATGGGTAATTGAAATTAAATTTCAACGGGTCTTGTCTGACATTGTCCAGCCATTATAACGCTGTCTAAACTCGTTCTACCACCATCGAAGCACCGCCACTTGAAGTGTTTCGATAGACGCTATCGTGTCGCGCCTTCATCTCCTAGTTGAGCTTGTGGTTACGAACAAAAAATCATGGCTGGTGAAGAGGAGTCACCGACGTGAAGAAACGAGAGAAAGGAATCGAAGAAGAATAAAAAAAATAGAGAGCGGTGTGGTTGAAGCTCAACTGACAAAGAAAGGAAAAAAAATGAAAAAACAAAAGAAGAATCCACAACAACAAGAAGTCTGCTGAAAAGTAAAAAAAAAAAAAAAAAAACTCACTCAATTTATTTAATTTTACTCAAATAATATTTCGAACTCTTGGGTTTTATGTCCTAAAACTCGTGGTTTGTAAACTGAATGTATATTCTATTTTGCAATAAAGTTGTTATTGAGGTTTATTCAGTAAAGTTGTTATTGAATAAAGTGAATTGTGTTCTTTTAAACATAATCCAATAATCAAAGAACCCATGGCTATAGGTTGTATACTTTAACTTCATGGTGACATGATTGTGGATCAAGTTCGAGTAATAGCCAAAACGGCCTATAGTATAGAGATAGGGTTGGCTACCTTATTCTGGGGACACTATGGACACGACCCACATTGTATAGTACAAACGATGTGATTCGAAATCGTTCATGTGGATACATGTGAGTGGGGGTGTCCTATCCAATGAGTTTGCATAAGACTGAACCGCGGAATCAAGTCACTCTTTCTTTATAATTATGTTTACTGTAAAAACCGACTTTTTCACTTGATGACCTAGGTAACTCAATCTGAATCTTGAGCACACAATGAACTCCTGTTTATTCGGGCTTATTCGTTGACTTGTACAAGTGAGAGTGGCCCGAGATCGCCTCCTCAATAAGCTTACCATCTTGGGGATAAGACCGGGTAGGAAGCTGGGAACGTAGTCCCGCAAGATGGAAATCACTCTTACCCGCCTTTAAGGTTTAATACACAAGTTGTTCCCTTAAGTGCTGACTCCGGGTCTTGAAAAAGAGGCCTATTCTTCTCATTGGCCCGAGAGGGACTATGGTTTGGTGGTTGGACCACAAATCAATTTTTCATTAGAGCATTAGTGGGACTTAAAGAACAAGAGGAAATTACGAGGGTAAAACGATATATTTGCCCCAGTTGTAATTACGAACAACCTGTGAAGGATCGATTTACTAATGACGGTTTTATCAATAGGATGGCATGTACGAGGATCTCGACGATCCGACCGTATAAAATCCAATTTTTAGCATTTTTTAGGGCATTCACTCTCGGGTTTGGCTTTATTTTTAGCGTTTTCTCTCTAGATTCTTGGGGTTTTCTCCCCTATTCTCATATATCAAAGCATAGACTTGGTTGGATTAGCTTGGTTTTCATCCCGAGCAAGGTAAGTGCTCTAATTTGAGGTTAGGGGTTAAATTTGATGCGATTCATGAGGGTTTAGATCTTCAATTTTGAGCTTAGCATGGTTGATTGGGCAATTTTATTTCTTCTAAGAATATCACATAAGCATGTTTGATTGATAGGAGTAGACGACCTTGATTTCTGGCATGTTTTATAGTTAAATATTATGATGCCTTGCCTCTCTTAATCGCCAAGTAACATGGATAAGTTGAGCCATAGGTAATATAGGCTTCCTTGTTGATCTTGGTTGTAACTTATCTTGAAGAAATAGATAAATCGGAATATTAACAGAGGCTTCCAGGTTAAACATCCATCGTAGTGCTCCCGTTACTGTCAATTAATCACTATGGGCGGCGTTGGCCCCCTGTTGATTCATTGCCACGTTTAATTAGAATCGAACATTCGTCTATGTTCTTTATTTAATTTAGGATTGATCACCTTAGAGTAATTAAAGAATAGTCCACTTAGAACTCCACGTTTCTAATTAATTATTTGGGTTACTTGTATTAGTAGTTTCGTGCAAGTAAATTATGTGTTTCATTATGCTTTTGCTAAGTATGTTTGAATCCCGATGAATCGAGTTGCATCAAGGTCAACCCCGACCCTTAAAATTAGGAACACATGTAATTATTTTTAATTTTTTCGTTAGCTACTTTATGCATGCTTTCCTTTAATTTTTCCATTAGCAAATCCCCTCTTTACTTTAATGTTTTACTTTATCGTTTTTGTTTTAGTTAATTAAAAAGCAAATAGAAATTAATTAGGAGAAAATAATTTTGGTTCCCTGCGGATCGACCCGACTACCACTAGCTGCAAAGTTCAGTTGTAGCGGTATTATAAATGTTATTTTGGCGGGACTCGACACCCCGAAATTTATAGGATATTCAAAAATCCTATTACAAGTTAACTACCAAGCAATCTCCTGTTTTAATAGTTAAAACAGGTCGATATCTTGTAAAACTTCGTTACAAGAAAAACTCACCCGGTAAGATGCTGTCTAAGGTTGGGGGTTTTAAGTTGATGGTTTACGGAACACCTCCTACCTGGGCATCGAACTCGCGTTTGAGTTTAGCTAACCCGGTTTCATGAGCATGCGTGAGTGATGTGAGGTTTTAAAAGGTTTATCACCTAGACATCATAGGTTAAAATCCAGTATAAACATTATACTCGGAAAGATTACCTAGATTTAGGATATGTTTTAGTTAGCCAAAATATATGCCTAAGTAAAATCATATCCAACCGTATAGAACACTTCAGTGGGAGGAAAAATGTTTTTCAGCTCCTAAGTCCCTAAGAGTTCACACCGTAAGATTCATGCTCGGCTTTGAGTCGCCCTGGGAGCGACCTCCAATAGGAAAGTATTTGCATGAGTCAATAACAAGGTGAATAGGGGAAGTCTTTCATAATAAGTTGGCGAAGGTTGTGTGTCAACACATCCTACGGTCTCCTCCATTAGGTGGCACTATGAGATTCCCATGATGCGCCTCCGAGTCTACCCTGGGAGCGACCACCCCTTAGGAGGGTTGTTCATGGAATTCAGAACACCGTGAACTCCAAAAATGGATAGGGTCTCATAGGTCTGTTTTCAGCATTGTCTTTCCAACTTCGGGAGCTTGTTGATTCCGATCTCTGAGGTCTGAAAATAGAGTGTCACACTTACAAGAATTACTAAGTGTTAGTAACTTCTTGACCAAAGTAAACGATAGCTAAAAGATCTATTGGAATATGAGTTATTCTGGTAACAGTGATTAGCTGAAATTGACTCAATTCAAAGGAGGAGTGATAGACTGCCCCTAGGTGGATGTTGCTCTAAACCTTTGTAGTATCGTTGCAATAAAGAATAAATGATGGGTACATTATTACTTTTGCTAAAACTTGATTGGATAATATAAAAGGGTTAATAGCAATTTCACTAAATACGATATGTTTCCTTCTTTCAGCATGTCCAACTCAATAGTAAAGTTACTAGCTTCTGAGAAACGTAACGGGGATAATTACGCAACGTGGAAATCAAATTTAAACACAATACTGGTAATTGATGATCTAAGGTTCGTTTTAACTGAGGAGTGTCCTCCAAACCCCGACACAAATGCAAACCGAAATGTTTGGGATGCATATGATAGGTGGACAAGGGAAAATGATAAAGCCCGCATCTACACACTGGCCAGGATACCTGATGTATTGGCTAAGAAACACGATGGTATGGGTGCTGCCAAAGAGATTATAGAATCTCTGAAGGGGATGTTTGGACAATCGTCCTTCTCCCTTAGGCATGATGCCATCAAGTACGTTTATAATTGTCGCATGAGAGAAGGGACCTCGGTTAGAGAACAAGTCCTGGACATGATGGAACATTTCAATGTGGCAGAAGTAAACGGAGCTGTCATAGATGAGAAGAGTCAGGTCAGTTTTATTCTGAAGTCTCTTTCGAAGAGCTTCCTACAGTTCCGCACAAATGCGAAGATGAACAAAATTGAATATAACTTGACTACTCTTCTGAATGAGCTTTAGACTTATCAGTCCCTCCTGAAAACTAAGGGACATGAAGTGGAGGCAAATGTTGCTACCACTAAAAGGTTCTATAGAGGATCGTCCTCTTAGACGAAGTCTAGCCCTTCTTCTTCCAAAAATAAGAGTATTTCGATGAAAAAGAAAGGGAAGGGGAAAAGTAAAAATCCTAATGACCGCAAAAGCAAGGCTCAAGTTGCAGATAAAGGAAAATGTTTACACTACAACGAGAATGGGCATTGAAAAATAAACTACCCAAAGTACCTTGCAGAGAAGAAAGTTGAAAAGGAAAAACAAGGTAAATATGATTTACTAGTTGTTGAAACATGTTTAGTGGAGAGTGATGACTCATCCTGGATACTGGATTCAGGGGCTACTAATCATATTTGTTCTTCTTTTCAGGAAACTAGTTTCTGGAGAACGCTTGCGGAAGGCGAGATAACTCTCATGGTTCGAACAGATAATGTGTATCTTGTTCCTGGAATGAAAAGGAATCTTGTATCTATCTCTTGTTTGTTAGAACAATTGTATAAAGTATCTTTTGACTAAGGTGGTATGTTAGAAACCAAACATACATCAAAACTTAATTTAAGGCTTTAATGTAATGGATTAAGGTTGTATGTTACGAATGAGAATTCACCCAAAGTTAATGACGATACCCTGCAGGACAACGTTCAAAAAACACCGAAATTCGTGAACCCAACGCCAAAAAACAATGGGTAATTAAAATTGATAGAACTTCAAAAGTGTTATTTTATACCTTTTAATTCTTGTTAGTTGATTCAAATTAATGTGTTTAATCATATGTTTTGCAGGAATCGAGCATTCAGAGGTGAACGAGACACTTATTTTAAATAAGAACTCAAAAGAGGAGTTTTAGAGTATAATATTAACAAACCGAGCCGCAGATGATACTATGAACATAAAAATGATTTAATGTTCAAAGTTGGAAGCTTGGTCTGGTGGTGGAAGGTTTATTATCTTATTCTTTGAGCCAAAGTTTGATCCTTGAAGACAACACGTGGCAGTTCTTGATTGATCTAGGAAGAAGTAATCTCCCACGAAGAAGTCATCTTTGCAATCTAATTTTTAGTTAACATGGTGCGTATAACAGACCTTAGGAATATAAAAAATGTTTAAATGAATCTGATCAATTTAATTAACATTCTAATCAATACATGTGCTTGGAGCTGTTAGCTAGTTAGCATGAAACGCTATCGTGCCCAGCTAATTGGCCAGTTTAGAGTTAATTACGATGCTCTGTCGGATTAATTGCATGAGAGGACCTTAGAGACTTTTCATGGTTGTTCCAGTTAAGTTGATTAGGCTTTTAAATTAAGAAATTGTATTTTTATTGGAGTAATCGATGAGCAAAATCCATTAAGTCCCAACAATCTCTGAATTAGCAAGGTAATCTCTTGTTTATTTCTTTAATTCTTTAATCCTTATCTTTAATTGTTATTTAAATTTAGTAGATTAATATGCAATTCAAAAACCGCCCATTTATTGTTTTTACATGGGAACAGCCTATCTACTATCCCTAGAGCCGGGTAGGAGTGAATTTCATCTTGCACCCTATGTCCCCAGCTATTTATCCGGTCTTACCCCTGAAATGGAAGGCTTATTGAGTCAGCGTTGTTGAGCCACTCTCACCCATGCAGATCTAAGGATAATCTCGAATAAACATGAGTTCATAGTTAGCTCAGGATTAAGGTCAAGTTACCTAGGTCATCGTTTTGAAATAGTCAGTCTTTAAAACAGTAAACAACGTTATAAAGCAATAGTAACTTATTTCTGTTGGTTAAATCGAACCCTATGTCTGCAGGTAAGTCCCGGTAGCTAGTCGAAGCCTGGCAAAACCAGGTCCGTTTAAATTCATGTTGGTTAAATCGGACCCTATGTCTACGGGTAAGTTCCGGTAGCTGGTCGAAGCCTGGCCAAACAAGGTCCGTTTAAATTCTTGTTGGTTAAATCGAACCCTATGTCTGCGGGTAAGTCCCAGTAGCTGGTGGAAGCCTAGCAAAGCCAGGTCTGTTTAAATTTCTGTTGGTTAAATCGAACCCTATGTCTGCGGGTAAGTCTTGGTAGTTGGTCGAAGCCTGGCAAAACCAGGTCCGTTTAAATTTTTGTTGGTTAAATCGAACCCTATGTCTGCGGGTAAGTCCCGGTAGCTGGTGGAAACCTGGGAAAACCAGGTCCGTTTAAATTTCTGTTGGTTAAATCGAACCCCAGGTCTGCGGGTAAGTCCCGGTACCTGGTCGAAGCCTGGCAAAACAAGGTCCGTTTAAATTCTTGTTGGTTAAATCGAACCCTATGTCTGCGGGTAAGTCCCGGTAGCTGGTCGAAGCCTGGCAAAACCAGGTGCGTTTAAATTTCTGTTGGTTAAATCGAACCCTATGTCTGCGGGTAAGTCCTGGTAGTTGGTCGAAGCCTGGCCAAACCAGGTCCGTTTAAATTTCTGTTGGTTAAATCGAACCCTATGTCTGCGGGTAAGTCCCGGTAGCTGATCGAAGCCTGGCAAAACCAGGTACGTTTAAATTTATGTTGGTTAAATCGAACCCTATGTCTGCGGGTAAGTCCCGGTAGCTGGTCGAAGCCTAGCAAAACCAGGTTAGTTTAAATTTTTGTTGGTTAAATCGAACCCTATGTCTGCGGGTAAGTCCCGGTAGCTGGTCGAAGCCTGACAAAACTAGGTCCGTTTAAATTTATGTTGGTTAAATCGAACCCTATGTCTGCGGGTAAGTCCCGGTAGCTGGTCGAAGCCTGACAAAACCAGGTTCGTTTAAATTTCTGTTGGTTAAATCGAACCCCATGTCTGCGGGTCAGTCCCGGTAGCTGGTCGAAGCCTGGCAAAACAAGGTCCGTTTAAATTCTTGTTGGTTAAATTGAACCCTATGTCTGCGGGTAAGTCCCGGTAGCAGGTCGAAGCCTGGCAAAACCAGGTCCGTTTAAATTTCTGTTGGTGAAATCGAACCCTATGTCTATGGGTAAGTCTTGGTAGTTGGTCGAAGCCTGGCAAAACCAGGTCCGTTTAAATTTCTGTTGGTTAAATCGAACCCTATGTCTGCGGGTAAGTCCTGGTAGCTGGTCGAAACCTGACAAAACCAGGTCCGTTTAAATTTATGTTGGTTAAATCGAACCCTATGTCTGCGGATAAGTCCTGGTAGCTGGTCGAAGCCTGGCAAAACCAGGTCTGTTTAAATTTTTGTTGGTTAAATCGAACCCTATATCTGCGGGTTAGTCCCGGTAGCTGGTCGAAGCCTGGCAGAACCAGGTCCGTTTAAATTTTTGTTGGTTAAATCGAACCCTATGACTGCGGGTAAGTCCCGTTAGCTGGTCGAAGCGTGTCGAAACCAGGTCCGTTTAAATTCCTGTTGGTTAAATCGAACCCTATGTCTGCGGGTAAGTCCCGGTAGCTGGTCGAAGCATGGCAAAACCAGGTCCGTTTAAATTTCGGTTGGTTAAATCGAACCCTATGTCTGCGGGTAAGTCCCGGTAGCTGGTCAGGGCCTGGTAAAACTAGGTCCGTTTAAATTTTTGTTGGTTAAATCAAACCCTATGTCTGCGGGTAAGTCCCGGTAGCTGGTCGAAGCCTGGCAAAACCAGGTTCGTTTAAATTCTTGTTGGTTAAATCGAACCCTATGTCTGCGGGTAAGTCCCGGTTTGTCGAAGCATTGCAAAACCAGGTCAGTTTAAATTTCTGTTGGTTAAATCGAACCCTATGTCTGTGGGTAAGTCCCGATAGCTGGTCGAAGCCTGGCAAAACAAAGGCCGTTTAAATTCCTGTTGGTTAAATCAAACCCTATGTCTACGGTTAAGTCCCGGTAGCTGGTCGAAGCATGGCAAAACCAGGTCCGTTTAAATTTTTGTTGGTTAAATCGAACTCTATGTCTACGGGTAAGTCCCAGTAGCTGGTCAAAGCCTGGCAAAACCAGGTTCGTTTAAATTTTTGTTCGTTAAATTGAACCCTATGTCTGCGGGTAAGTCCCGGTAGCTGGTCGAAGCCTGGCAAAACCAGGTCCGTTTAAATTTCTGTTGGTTAAATCGAACCCTATGATTGCGGCTAAGTCCCGGTAGCTGGTCGAAGCTTGTCGAAACCAGGTCCGTTTAAATTCCTGTTGGTTAAATCGAACCCTATGTCTGCGGGTAAGTCCCGGTAGCTGGTCGAAGCCTGGCAAAACCAGGTCCGTTTAAATTCCTGTTGGTTAAATCGAACCCTATGTCTGCAGGTAAGTCCCAGTAGCTGGTCGAAGCCTGGTAAAACCAGGTCCGTTTAAATTTCTGTTGGTGAAATCGAACCCTATGTCTATGGGTAAGTCCTGGTAGGTTGTCGAAGCCTGGCAAAACCAGGTCCGTTTAAATTTTTGTTGGTTAAATCGAACCCTATGTCTGCGGGTAAGTCCCGGTAGCTGGTCGAAGCCTGACAAAACCAGGTCCGTTTAAATTTATGTTGGTTAAATCGAACCCTATGTCTGCGGGTAAGTCCCGGTAGCTGGTCGAAGCCTGGAAAAACCAGGTCTATTTAAATTTTTGTTGGTTAAATCGAACCCTATATCTGCGGGTTAGTCCCGGTAGCTGGTCGAAGCCTGGCAGAACCAGGTCCGTTTAAATTTTTGTTGGTTAAATCGAACCCTATGACTGCAGGTAAGTCCCGTTAGCTGGTCGAAGCGTGTCGAAACCAGGTCCGTTTAAATTCCTGTTGGTTAAATTGAACCCTATGTCTGCGAGTAAGTCCCGGTAGCTGGTCGAAGCATGGCAAAACCAGTTCCGTTTAAATTTCGGTTGGTTAAATCGAACCCTATGTCTGCGGGTAAGTCCCGGTAGCTGGTCGAAGCCTGGTAAAACTAGGTCCGTTTAAATTTTTGTTGGTTAAATCGAACTCTATGTCTACGGGTAAGTCCCAGTAGCTGGTCAAAGCCTGGCAAAACCAGGTTCGTTTAAATTTTTGTTCGTTAAATCGAACCCTATGTCTGCGGGTAAGTCCCGGTAGCTGGTCGAAGCCTGGCAAAACCAGGTCCGTTTAAATTTCTGTTGGTTAAATCGAACCCTATGATTGCGGCTAAGTCCCGGTAGCTGGTCGAAGCTTGTCGAAACCAGGTCCGTTTAAATTCCTGTTGGTTAAATCGAACCCTATGTCTGCGGGTAAGTCCCGGTAGCTGGTCGAAGCCTGGCAAAACCAGGTCCGTTTAAATTCCTGTTGGTTAAATCGAACCCTATGTCTGCAGGTAAGTCCCAGTAGCTGGTCGAAGCATGGCAAAACCAGGTCCGTTTAAATTTCTGTTGGTTAATTCGAACTCTATGTCTACGGGTAAGTCCCAGTAGCTGGTCGAAGCCTGGCAAAACCAAGTTCGTTTAAATTTTTGTTCGTTAAATCGAACCCTATGTCTGCGGGTAAGTCCCGGTAGCTGGTCGAAGCTTGTCGAAACCAGGTCCGTTTAAATTCCTGTTGGTTAAATCGAACCCTATGTCTGCGGGTAAGTCCCGGTAGATGGTCGAAGCCTGGAAAAACCAGGTCCGTTTACATTCCTGTTGGTTAAATCGAACCCCATGTCTACGGGTAAGTCCCAGTAGTTGGTCGAAGCCTGGTAAAACAAGGTCCGGTAGCTGGTCGAAGTCTGGCAAAACCAGGTCCGTTTAAATTTCTGTTGGTGAAATCGAACCCTACTGGGACTTAAAAGGACCTAGTTTTACCAGGCTTCGACCAGCTACCAGGACTTACCCGCAGACATAGGGTTCGATTTAACCAACCGAAATTTAAACGAACCTGGTTTTGCCATGCTTCGACCAGCTACCGGGACTTACCCGCAGACATAGGGTTCGATTTAACCAACAGGAATTTAAACGGACCTGGTTTCGACACGCTTCGACCAGCTAACGGGACTTACCCGCAGTCATACGGTTCGATTTAACCAACAAAAATTTAAACGGACCTGGTTCTGCCAGGCTTCGACCAGCTACCGGGACTAACCCGCAGATATAGGGTTCGATTTAACCAACAAAAATTTAAACAGACCTGGTTTTGCCAGGCTTCGACCAGCTACCGGGACTTACCCGCAGACATAGGGTTCGATTTAACCAACATAAATTTAAACGGACCTGGTTTTGTCAGGCTTCAACCAGCTACCGGGACTTACCCGCAGACATAGGGTTCGATTTAACCAACAGAAATTTAAACGGACCTGGTTTTGCCAGGCTTCGACCAACTACCAGGACTTACCCATAGACATAGGGTTCGATTTCACCAACAGAAATTTAAACGGACCTGGTTTTGCCAGGGTTCGACCAGCTACCGGGACTTACCCGCAGACATAGGGTTCAATTTAACCAACAAGAATTTAAATGGACCTTGTTTTGCCAGGCTTCGACCAGCTACCGGGACTTACCCGCAGACATGGGGTTCGATTTAACCAACAAAAATTTAAACGGACCTGCTTTTCCCAGGCTTCGACCAGCTACCGGGACTTACCCGCAGACATAGGGTTCGATTTAACGAACAAAAATTTAAACGAACCTGGTTTTGTCAGGCTTCGACCAGCTACTGGGACTTACCCGTAGACATAGGGTTCGATTTAACCAACAGAAATTTAAACGGACCTGGTTTTGCCATGCTTCGACTAGCTACCGGGACTTACCCGTAGACATAGGGTTTGATTTAACCAACAGGAATTTAAACGGACCTGGTTTCGACACGCTTCGACCAGCTACCGGGACTTACCCGTAGACATACGGTTCGATTGAACCAACAGAAATTTAAACGGACCTGGTTTCGACACGCTTCGACCAGCTAACGGGACTTACCCGCAGTCATAGGGTTCGATTTAACCAACAAAAATTTAAACGGACCTTGTTCTGCCAGGCTTCGACCTGTTGGGATTTATGCCCTAAAGCCTCGTAATTAATTAATAATTATTTGATAATTATTTTATTATTATTATTTGTAATTTATAATATTCATTATATAAATAAAATCCAAGGTTATTAGTGTAATCTTGAACTGTATGTAGTTGACATACGGGAGGATCATGTTCAAGTAATAACCTAAAGGGTCTATAGTATATGGATATGGTTGGGTGCCTTATCCTGGTAACACTATTGATACGACCCACTTTGTAATTGTTACAAATGATTTGATCCAAATCATTCATGTAGAGACATGTGAGTGGGGGTATCCTATACAATGAGTTTGTATAAGACTGGACCACGAAAGATATAATCTCTCTTTATAAATCCGTTATTTGAGAAAATTAGTATTTCACAGGATGATCATATGTGACTCGATCTTAATCCTGAGTGAGTTATGAACTCCTGCCTGTGAGGGTTCGTCCTTTGATTTGTATGGGTGAGAATGGCCTTTATAGCCAATTCAATAAGCTTACCATTTTGGGGTCTTGACCAAATAGGGAGTTGGGAACATAAGTTTCACAAGATGGAATTCACTTTTTTCCTATATAGGGAAAGTAGATGAGTAGTTCCCTTAAGTGCTGATTTCAGGACTTGAACAATGGGGCCCCACCCTCTCACTGGCCCGAGAGGGACTTCGTTTATGGTTGGATCATAAACAGGTTGTTCATTAGAAAATCAGTTGTACTTAAGGTGTAAGATGTAATTACAGGGGTAAAACGGACTTTTGACCCAGCTGTAATTACGAACAACTCGTGAAGGATCGACTTGCATGTAATGGTTATATCCATGGACACAACTTGTCCTACAGTGCATAAGAGTGCAACTCTAGGCCTATAGTGGAGTGACCTAGAGTTAATGAATGAAAGTCAATTAATTAAAGAGTTTAATTAATTAATTTTGTATCATTGGAGCTTATAAGTCTGTAGGTCCATAAGGTCCCCTTGCTAGCTCATAGTAACACTAAAATGATCAATTTAGTTGAAAGAAAATTTGAAATATTCAAATTAATATTTAATATATTTGATATATTAAATGTAGAAGAGTAAAATATATTTATTGTATTTGATACATTAAATATTAGAGGAAATAGTTTATGTATATGATACATTAATATTAAAAACTATATACTTATGTTATTTGAATGTGATTCAAATTGGTTTAAAGTATATTATAAAAGATTAATTTTATAATATTTGAATAAGTTCAAATAAATATAAAATACATATTTTAATATATTAGATATTAAAATGTATTTTATAAAATAAAATTAATTCCTAAAAGCCTTATTATAAATAAGACATTTAGGTTTAGCCGAAAGGTTGGCCAAACACACTACTCACCTTCTGCAGAGAATTGTTCTCTCATTCTTTCCTTCTGCAGAGAATTGTTCTCTCATTCTTTCAAAGAGCTCCCACAAGCCTTGATCCCGTGTTCGAGTCATAGCGAGGAAGATCTCGTGGAAAAAGGAACACAAGAAGATAATTCATCAAAGGTAATACATATGTATAACTTGTATTTTTTGTTTAATTCTAAATAAATCAAAGTAACGATTCCAAACGCTTCCGCTGCGGGGAATGAAGAGTTCATTCCCTTCAATTGGTATCAGAGCTTCTTTGAGTTTTGTTTAGAATTAATTGTAGATGGTGGGTATTTTAATTTTTTTTATATATGTGATATATGTGGTTTGCAAATTGACTGTTTAGGCGTATTTTGACATTAGTTTTATTGTTTTGTTTAGATCAAATGTGAAACTCGAAAGAGATAGGAATTCTCTTGTATGATTTTTTGAAGCCGTTACGGATGGAAACCAATTGAAATTGGTGAATTTGAAGCCATTACGGAATTGAAGATGGTGTCAAACGATGGTGGAATTGAAGCCATTACGAAATTGAAGATTCAATTTGTGTGAATCCTACCGAATTTCAGATTTGGAATGTTTGAAATGTCCAACATAAAATCGGAGATTTAGATTCAGATTTAGAATATTTGGAATGTCCAAAATAAAATCTGTAAAATTTAAATTCAGATTTGAATTTCTATAGATTTGATTTGGAATGTCCAAATTGAGTTATGGAAATTGAATTCAAAGCTGGAAAATAAAAAAGGAGGATTTTGAAGACCAAGATATGTCTTGGATTTAAATTAATGTAATTCAAAATTGGTTTCAATTTCTTAGGATATGCCAAATATGCCGGTCAATTTTGCTGTGTTTTTAATTTAATTATGCATGTTATTTTTAATTTAATTATGCATGTTGATGTATGTTTTAAATTTTAATTGATTGCATAGAGTATGCCATCTAGATTAAAATCCCACCATAGGTTAAGCATGATCATGCATTTTAATTATTTTTAATATAAGTGTTATATTTGGATAATTATGATTAAAATGCTTTCTAGTTTGATTTGATGATTTTCTAATATGTTTATATTTCCATATTTACAATATAATTGTTATATTTGGAAATTTTAAATTAGGATACTTTCTTTTATAATAGGAATCCATATTTTTCTAATATTGATTAGGATATATTTTCCTAGATATATTGATATTAGTAAAATCTTTTCCAATGAGATTGGGAAATCTATTGGGAAAAATAGGAATCCATATTTTTTTTAATATTGATTAGGATATATTTTCCTAGATATAGTGATATCACTAAAATCTGGGAAATCTATTGGGAAATCTTTTCCAATGAGATTGAGAAATCTTTTCCTAATAAGATTGAGAAATATTTTCCTAATAAGATTGAGAAATCCTTTCCTAATAAGATTGAGAAATCTTCTGAGATATATTTTCCCAATAAGATTGACATATATTTTCCTTATTAGATACTTTCCAAATGAGATTTGATATTTTCTAATAAGATTCATATATTTCAATTAGATTGTTTCTTTCCTTATTTAAAAGATAATTTAATTCATTCTTTAAAGAGTTTAAATATTTGAATTTAGTTTATCTTTTATTCTAATCAGATTAGAATATAGGATAATCTTTAATTTTGTTTTAAAGGGTTTAAAATTGTTAAAAAATCAAGATTATTCACAAGGTGAATTAGTTTTTAATAGGATTAAAAACATTGCTTAAAATCAACTGAAGTTCATTGATCTAGTAATTAATAGTTAATTAAAGATTAATGAATTTGAAATGAAAATTGACTATAAGGGAACCCTGTCTAAGAAAGGTTACTCGGGTGAGGTACTTAAGTTGACTGAAAAGGAACACCTCTACCTAAGAACTGGCCTGGGGGTTGAATTAGTCAAATTTTATTTTATTTCATTAAGCAGGCTCATAATGTGATTAGTTTTAAATAGTTTAATATACTTGATAATTCACATTAAAATCAATCTAACCAACATAAGGGTTATGAAAGGGTAGATTGAAAAACTTAGATAAATGAGATTAGCCTAATTTGTCTAAGTAATAGAAAACCCTATTTCAAAATACTTAGTGGGAGAAAGACATATGTCAAAATAACCCTACGGTCTCTACCATAGATTCACAACGTGAGATTCATGTGAGGCCTCGAGGCGGCTTTGGACCGTCCCCCTACGGAAGATGTTTACATGGGTCAATATCAGGGTGAATCTTTTGAGAAAGTATTTTTAAATAGTAAGTGGGAGAAGGAAATGTGTCAACATATCCTACGGTCTCTATCATTGGTTCATAACGTGAGATTCATGTGGGGCCTCGCGGCGGCTTTTGGACCGTCCCCCTACGGAAGGTGTTTACATGGGTCAATATCAGGGTGAATCTCCTGAGAAGGATAGGATTGTAATTTTATTTCCAATACTTGACCTACCCTACGGCGGCACTTGTTGGGATAAAATTATAGAATCTAAAATGATGAGTTATACTTACAAAGATATCATTAAGGTTGTTAATGATTTTCTTGACCAAACTAATGGTAACTAAATGTTATAGAAATAAGAGTTATTTTGGGATAACACTTGGTTGAGATTGTCTCGGTTTAGTGAAGGGGCATTTGACCTACCCTACGGCGGCACTTGTTCTAACTCACTAAAGTATCATAGCATTAAAACAATAATGTTTCAGGGTTCATTTATCAAATTGTTTGTTTTCTATGCTGAAATTGAATGAATATTTATTGCATGTTATTAGATAAATATATATATTTTTTTATATATTTCAATATTATGTCTATTTCTCTTAGTTTTATTTTTTCGTTGCTAATTTGTCAAATTGAGAAAATAATATCACTTGGAAAAATAATGTTAACACTATATAATGACCGTGTAAATTTTTTATTTAATTTGTCTTTATTGAGAAATGTTCTCAAAAACCTGTTGCCAATGCTAATCGAATTGTTCGTAAAGCACATGATTAATAAATCAATATAACGAGATGGCTTATACAAATTTTCTATTTGACATATTAGATGTCAAGCTAAGAAGATAAAGAAGATGACAACAACATATGAGATATTGTTGAAGTCAATAAAAGCTAGATTTAGATATTTATCTAAATAATCTCAAAAATTAAGTATTACTAAAATCCAAGAAAAGAAACCATATGACTGTGGCTAAAAGAAAATAGTTTCTAAATTAGCAAAATAGTCATAATAAGAGGAATTTGTGAAATACCTCTATAAGAAGAACATGGATAAAAGTAAATTTGATTTACTAGATTTTTTCATTACCACCTATATAGTAGATTCAGATCCACTATTAAGATTTGTTCTTCATTACATTTTATATAATTATTGGAAAATAATTAATTATGTAGAATGATCTCTACTTGTTGGCACCAGAAAACCCATCTCAATTAATGTAGTGGGAGACATTAAGATGTCCATAAGAAATAATTGTTATTTAATGCTGAATATGGTGTTTTTAGTACCATATGAGAAATTCAATTTCTCTAACTTTATTACTAATAAAATGTTCATACAGTATGAATATTTTAGTTATTTTCAAAATTGTTTGAAAAGTTCAGCCGAAAAATAAGAATAATTTGTATGTGTTAAATTGTTAACATATAAAATACTACACAGTGAGATATTCAGGATTATAGAATCCAGAATATAAAGACAATTTATATTCTCCTAAAATATGATACCCGTCTTTGGCATTCAAGATTGATTCTGATCAATTTGAATAAAAAGACTACTACGAAGTGATTCTCTAAATGTTAGAGTTAATTACTTTATATGTCTTAAGATCTTGCCTTTCATGCAAAATAATTAATAGGTTTTTGTTGGAAAAGCCTACAGGCCAAAGAACACTGATGAATATTTCATATCACTCTAGCTGATGATTATTCAAGAAATAAGTATCGTAACCTAATGCAACATAAGTCTGAATATTTTGAAAAGTTCAAGGAATATAAGACTCGAGTTGAAGGTCAATTAGGTAAATCTATCAAAACACTATGATCAGATCATAGTGAAAAGTACAGGAACGTTATGTACTAAGACTAATTGATAGAAAGTGAGATTTTATCTCAACTCTAGCACAAAGTACAATTGTGTGAAATTGTACTGTAAGAGGAGAAACAAGACCTTGTTAGTCATGGTCATAACAATAAAGAATTACACGCCATTATAAGACTCTTGTTAGGATATATGATAGCTCCAAAATAGAGTTATCTTAATGTCCCTAATTCTAGCTAAAACCATGATATATATTGATTAAAATGCTTCCTTGTAGGTGATTTCATGGTGAAGAGCTCGGGAAGTCCATTGATGATTTTCGGGGCTAAAAAGGTCATTTAACATGTTTTGGGAAGTGTTCGGGTCAAAACGATAGGCCAAACGGAGCTCGGGAGCCAAAACGACCCAAAAGTGGGCTAAGAGCCGAGAGGACAGCGCCCAGGCGCCCAACGAATGCAGCACGCGCGCGCGCCCGCGCGCGCCGCTCGCAAGCACCGCACGCCCGCGCCCAGACGGCCAGACGCGCGCGCCGCCTCGCCTCGCGCCCGCGCGCCCTCGACCGCTCTGCCTCGCCCATGTCCGCGCGCGCCCGCGCGCCCTCGCCCGTGTCCGCCTCGCCCGCGCGCCTGTCATTGAAAATCCACGTGCGCCCCAGCGTCTAGACGCTAGCTCGACGCTGCCCCGACGATTCCCCAAGATAGACGTGCATCAGCGTCGAGCGCGCGTCTCAACGCTCGCTCAACGCCGACAGCGTCGAGACGCTGGCCGAGCGTCTCGACGCCCCGAAGTCTGAAGCGTGATTCTGAAGTTCCACCCGAGAGCAAGCGTCGAGCGCAAGCGTCTCGACGCTCGCTTGACGCCGCGCGCGCGTCCGACGCTACCCCGCGCGCGCGCGGCAGCCAACTTAGGGCACAACGTGAAAAGCGTGAAAACGCGTTTTTCAGCCAACTTTTTTATTCTCCTTCTTCTCCAAGCTTCTCCTCTCGGGTCTACCTCCATTTTCCGCCATTTTTGTACTTCTTCTCCTTCTTTGTGCATGATTCCAAGCTCTTCCATGGGGGATTGGATTAATCCAACCTCCATGGAAGGATAAACCGAGGTTAGTGCTTGATTTAGAGTTTTGGTTTGTAAGTTTTGGATGTTTGGGGAGATTTTCCCCTTTGTGAATGTTGAGAAATTAGTTTGATTAATGCATCTCTTGCTTGTTCTTTATCAAAATCTAGCATGTGTAGCTAAATTAGATTGACGCTCTAATTCTTATGCATGATAGAGGGCTAAAGGTTGGGAAGTATAATTGCCTATACCGCTAGGTAGCACGGGTCTAAGCATGGCTAATTAGTTCGGCCCAAAGTGACATTGGTAAACTGAGTTAATTAACGTTTTCATGTTAGGCTTAAGGCAAGAGAGAAACCGGTTTAGTCTTAGGATTAGGCCGTCGCAATGTTCCCGTCACTAGCACGTAATCGATTTAGGGGTCGTGTTGCGTGCTCAATGTGTTGAAATAATTAGGCAATAAAAGAGATAGAGCACTCAGAACATGCAAGCATACATGATCTTATAGCAAGTAGTAAGTATATTTCATTCGTTTTCCCACAGAGACTTATTTTTAGCTATTCGCGAAGTGTTTTGTTAAGAAAGAAGGGGTGGATTTGATGGGGTAAAATTGGTTTTTAATTATCTAATTTTTGCTGAATGTGTAAAGGAATGCAACATAAACAAATGCAAGTTGAAATTAGACTCAAAGGACAAGAGATGGAATTAATAAACGACGAAGAAAATAGCTAAACAGAATGGTAACTTAGCAGAATTGCGGATACCGCAATGTTATCGCAATTGTAAAAACAGTAAAAGTGTGTAAAATGGAGAATTAAGGGCTACTAATGACTATCCTATAGGCATTTTTATACGATTCTCAAGCACTGGATCTACTCTCTATGCATCAAACTATCTTAATCTCATGTATCGTCCGATTCCATGCATTAGATTCTTTAGTTTACTCAACTCAAAGTAAGGTCTTAAGCATCTTGTTAAGGCAGAAAGATATGGTTTGTACTAGGGAAACGCCTATTCCTAGGCCGTTTCCTGGTTACCTTGAAAGGCTAGCATGATTATACGACTCTGAACTCTTACTCCTTCCAGAGGTTAGGAGTTCTTTGGACAAAATGGATGGCCAATCGAAATTGCCCGTGGGATGAAGCTTACATACAACCAATGCTTCGAGAGCTATCCTACATGCTTGATTCACGTTTTTTAGCCTATAGTGTTGTCATTAGCATGCCCCTAAGTGACTTAGCTACTCATGGATATGGAGTAAGTAGAAATACGAGATGAAACCGACATGCTTAGAAGGAATTTAGAGACAAAACAGTAAAGGAAAACAGTAGAATGCAGAGGCAAGAAACTGTGAAATGAAGAATGGAGATTCGATTACTTGATTGTTGATTGGACAAAAGAAAGCTTAAAAGTAAATAACAACAAGGCAGAAAGCAACGAAATGGAGTGTTCTAGCTATTAGTAAGAGAACAACACAAAGCAGAAATGTAAACTAGAAAAGGAAAGACAGAAAACAGTAAAGCAAGCTCGAAAGTCTCGTTGCAGCCGCCTCGAATGAAGGATGAGAAAGGTCAGCCTTGCTTGGATGAATCCAATCGGGAGAGAAGAAGAATCTCCTCTCCTTCCTATCAGATTATCGATTCCAACAGCTGAGCTTCGCAAACCAGCAGACGGCAAAGAAAAACTAGGAGAAAAGATGGACTGCGAGAAGACTTCTACGCTTTCGGATGATGCTTGAACCTCCGACTTTGACCCCCTTTTATAGTAGTTTGCAGGTGCGTTTGGGCCAAGGAGAACCATCAATCTTCAACGTCATATATCAGAATGGATGGAGGAGAAAGAACGAATCCCTGAAATCACGGAAATTAACAGAAAAAGATCAGTCAACTTACGGTTTTCACTTGAATAATTGCGGCTTCAGCAATGTTTCCGCAATGCTGTCGCAATGCAGTTTTTTTCATTCTTTTCCTTCGGTTTTCAACCCTTTTCTTTCCTATTGTGCATAAGTCCTAATTTAGCTACCTTCTTCTCATTCTCATATTTAAGCATAGGTTTAAGCTAAATGCTATCAAAAACACCTAAAAGTGTTCATCTTCTTAAGCTAAATGGGTCCTAAATAAGTCACTTTCAGAGACTTAACACACCCCCAAACTTAAGGTTTTGCTTGTCCTCAAGCACACTAAGGACTTACCTAGGCTGCTGTTTCATCTTCTTTAACCACCTACTGACTTCCTTATACCCCTATCTATAGCAATGCTGTCCTGTGACACACTTCTACGCTTAAAACTACCCTCTTATCTAGCTTCTTCTGACTTTGCCCGCCTAACACTCCTTCTGCTTTCATTAACTTCCTACAACTGATCTATTTACTTTTGTCATATCATGCCACTATCCCTAAGGTTTCAAATTCTGCCTAGCTTTACCTCAGACTCAGTACATGCTTCTAGCTTTATTTTTAATGTGTCTAGGATTCCTTAGAGTCATGCCAGTCTTAGTATTAACGGTGACAGTAGTACTTTTAGAGAACCACCTAAACCCTGGCATCACTACATTGGATAAACACTCATCTCCCTAAACAACCCTACAAGTTACAACTTTGTGCTTAGCTAATTGAGGATCAGACTTCTTTTTAAATAGGACACCTAAGCCACAAAGTTATAACTCCTAGGTATACATTCTTCTTCCCTATGCTTTTCCCTTTTTCTTACTTAGGTGGAGCCTTTCCTTTGGTTGCCTTTTGCTGCAATGCCACTTGTGGGTTACACACTTGGCACTGATTACTTAGCAACCTAAGAAAGACCCCCCTCTTTATTCTATTTTTCATTTTTTTTTTTCAGTTCATCATTTTTTGTAAAGGAGAAGAAGAATGCTTATGTTTCTAAGGGAGAGAGGAATGTTCCTAGGCCTAGGGTGGCCTCCCCCAAACTTCAACTACTCATTGTCCCCAATGAGTGTCTGAGGTGGCACACCCCCAAACTTGTCCTAGAAGCATCTAGTCTAAGGTAAAACAAAGAGAATCTAAAAGACCTAGGCATAGACAGAACATTCTAAAAGAAAATATCATAGCAGCAGGAATTTGAAAAAAACAGACAGATAAGGTCTTAAAGCTGTGCATGCTGAGCTTTTTAGAGGTTAATTTAAACTATCAAAGGATGTCCTATGACACTCATCCAGCATGCTCTTAGATAAGCTATATAAGGTAGTCATGATAGCAGCAAAAGATGGAATTTAAACAGATCACAGCCTAGCTAAACAGATAGTCCAAAACATGCTTTCAGAAATAAAAATTGCGGGGACCGCAATTATTTCGCAATTAAGTCAGGGCAGATATAACAGTGATTAAGGCCCCTAAGCAAGCTCTTTCCAGTCATTCAAGCTCTCCTAAAAATAAAACAAAACTACCCTACCTAGTCACCTATCATCAAGCTATACTAAGCAAAATTAAAAACACAAAACTAAGCATCTAAAACAGATCAAAAGTGTACTAAAAACAGCATAATTCACATAGGCTATCAGAAAGCAGAAAATTGTTTTTTTTTCCTAAGGGAACAGCAATACTCCCTTCAGTGCAATTCAATCCAGCACTCAAACGTCTTCATCCTCATCAGGTTGCCGTGGTCGTGGGGGCACCCATGGAGTCAGGAGATTCGTAGGGAAGTCAGGGAAGATGCACCCAAGTTGGTCTGCAACCTCCTTGTCCCTTGCCTGCGCGTAAGTGGCCCATTGAGCCATCCTCCTTTGCATATCCATCAGGCACGCCATGGATAGTGACTGATCAGCAGCCAGCCTATCCAGTTCAAACTCCATATTCCCCTTCCTCTTCTGCCTCAAGCTAGCAGG
The DNA here is from genome assembly GCA_028017165.1 of Herpetospermum pedunculosum. Taxonomy (NCBI): domain Eukaryota; kingdom Viridiplantae; phylum Streptophyta; class Magnoliopsida; order Cucurbitales; family Cucurbitaceae; genus Herpetospermum; species Herpetospermum pedunculosum. Next base: position 6,992,797 of record CM051525.1, on the reverse strand, counting down.
CAGCTCCAAGTGGCCTGTGTAAGCCATCTGCTGCTCCAGTCGCTCAGTGGGGACTCCTGCAAGCAAACATAGTTTGGTTATGGTGTTAGGGAAAAACAGTGGTCCCTTACCTTTCTTGGCGCACTCAGCAATGGCAGCTGACATAATTTCCCCCACATTGACCGTGAGACCTCGCATAATGGCGTAGACCAGCAGCGATCTGCTCTGGTTGATGGTCGTCTCATGGGTCACAGGGGCCAGCTTCCTCCGTACAAAGGCAAACCATACAGCTGCCTTTGCTGTCAGGTTGACACTCATGAGAGTGTGCCTCCCATTGCGTGATACAGTCCACGCTGCTTCAGGTTGGCCAATGGTTCGAATGGCCTCCTCCAGCACTGCCTCAGTAGGCTCATCAACGATCCGTGCATAATCAGTGTGTCTTTGGCCCTTGAGGCCATAAGCTTCGTTGATAGCTTTTGCTGAGTAGTCCACCTCTACTCCCCTCACCACAGAGAGCCCCTCTTCAGAGTTGCGCAGGTTGGCGTAGAAGTCGTATACCATAGCTGTGTAAGCCGGATTGGGTGGCCTACACAACTCCTCCCAGCTGTGATTGATAATCCCTGCGCGCAAGAACTGCGGCAGGTCAGCAGGTCTGTCGAGGAAGCCCTTGTCATGTAGCAACTCCCTCTTCCTCAGCTCAACGCCTCTGGACTCAGCATCAGAGGAAACATACCTCACTGACTGAGGCTCATCTTCAGGGTAGAGCTTGGCCTTCCCTTTATCTGCTGGCTTGGCTGACTCGGCAGCCTCAACCTTGAGTCGTTTAAGCGAAGGCTCAGTGCTTTCGTTGTCTGCTGAAGGCGCCCTTTTGGCCTTCTTCTTTTTCAGCCTCTTGGATCGCTTGGCCTTGACAATCTTGGCCTTCTTCTTCTTCTTGAGCTTTGCCTTGATGTTGATCTGCTGGAGGCATGCCCCCAGCGTCTCTTCCATGGAATCATCCTGCTGCGCAGGGCTCTCGGCACTTGCTTCCCTCATAGGTGAGAAAACCTCCTCGTCCTCACCTTCCCCACTGCCCTGCGTTGATTCTTGATAATCCCCATATGGGAATTCAGGGTCAGGCCGTGGGGAAGTGTGTGACGGCGTGGTGTTTTGCTCTGCTGTAGGTGTCTGCGCAGAACTCAGTGGCGAAGATGGCAGTTCAGGACTCTGCGCTGGCGGTGATGACGGCAACTCTGGGCTCTGCACTGGTTCAGATGGTGAAGGGCTGTGCGCAGGCGATGCAGATGGCGACGAACCCTTCTTGGTCGACTCGTGGGACGCACGATCCGTTTCTTGACTCTCCACAGAGGGAGTCTTGGCTTTGCTTGGTTCGGCGGCCGTCTCGACACTCCACCGGCGCTTCTTGGGTGTGCCTGCTGGTTCAGAGGGTCCAGCAGGGATTTCTGTGACAACCCTCCACTTCTTCCTACGGACCGGAAGCTTGGGGAGACGTTCGGTGCGTGCAGCGTCAGCCGTAGCCAAGGCAAGTAGTGCGTCTCTCGCAGCTGTCTCAGCAGCGTCATCAGCCCTCTTCTTGGCTGCAGATCTTTCAGCCCGTGTGAACACCATTGTTGAGTCTTGGAGGTTTGGAGAGAAGGATCAAAGATGAAGAGAATCGCAGCTTTCTTGGAATTCAGAGAGTGAGAGAATCGTATCGATCGAGCGCCTTCTAACGGATATAAAGGAAACGGCTAAATCCCAACGGCTATATTTTGCGGATCCTGCAATTCCAGCGCAATTTTAGGGATTTTTTTCATCTAAATGGCAAACTTTGCTCGTCCGTATCTTTTATTTGGCTCGATCGTTTCTTGATTTTTAAAGCTGGAATTACTCTCCTTGATTCCCTCTTTCGATTCCCTACAAAAAGAAATAAAAGCAACATCAAATTCGTAATTAAAATCATACAACAAAACACACAAATGATAACCGGAAAATCGCAAAAAATAAACTAAGGCATGAGCCTTATGTTGACGAGCACAGCAATCACTCGTCCTCTCTCGTTCTTTTTTCATGCTTCAGTCAAGAGGAAGGCCGAGAGAGTCTTCACATCTCCTTCCTCATAGTAGTGCTTCAACCTTGCACCATTAACCATAAATGGTTGGCCTTGCTGCAAGTTCTTTATCTCTATGGCACCATGAACAAACACATTAGTGATCACAAATGGACCTGACCATCTAGACTTAAGTTTCCCTGGAAATAATTTCAACCGTGAGTTAAACAACAAGACAAGTTGACCCTTCTTAAAATCCTTAACTCTAAGTCTACTATCGTGCCAAATCTTGGTCTTTTCCTTATACATTTTAGCATTTTCATAGGCCATATGTCTAAGCTCATCAAGCTCATGTAATTGCAAAGACCTCAGTGTTCCTGCATCCTTTACACAAAAATTCAATTCCTTCATGGCCCAAAATGCTTTGTTTTCTAACTCAAGTGGTAAGTGACAAGTCTTGCCATAAACCAGCCTATAAGGAGACATACCTAGGGGTGTCTTATATGCTGTCCTATAAGCCCAAAGTGCATCCTCAAGCTTGAAGGACCAGTCTTTCCTATTCGGTTTGACCACTTTTTCTAGGATGTTCTTAATTTCCCTATTCGAAATTTCAGCCTGTCCATTCGAGTGTGGGTGATAGGGAGTGGCTACTCTATGTCTAATGTTATATTTAGCCAACACTCTCTCCATAGCCTTGTTAATAAAATGTGACCCCTCATCACTAATGATGGCACGAGGTGTCCCAAACCTAGTAAAAATGTGCCTATGCAAGAAGTTGGTGACTGTTTTAGCATCATTATTAGGACATGCTTTGGCTTCTACCCACTTGGACACATAGTCTACTGCCACTAATATGTAAAGGTTACCTGATGATGGAGGGAATGGCCCCATGAAGTCAATGCCCCACACATCAAAGAGCTCCAACTCTAAGATGTAGGTGAGGGGCATCTCATCCTTTCGACTGAGGTTACCTGTTCTTTGGCATTCATCACAGCTGTGGGCATAGTTGTGGGCATCCTTGAAGATTGTTGGCCAATAGTAGCCACTCTGAAATACCTTTGCAGCTGTTCTTTGGCCACCAAAGTGTCCACCATAAGGAGCTGCGTGACAGTGCTGCAGCACAGATTTCGCTTCAGCAGCTGAAACACACTTCCTCAGCAAGCCATCAGCACAGGTTCTGTAAAGTGTGGGGTCATCCCAGATGAATTTCCTTGCTTCATGAAGGAACCTCTTCTTCTCTTGTCCTCCCTTGAAAACTGGTAATACCTGTGATGCACGGAAGTTAGCAATGTCAGCAAACCAAGGTTCCTCATCGTTATCACGATGAGTCAAAACAAAGACATGTTCATCAATAAAAGCATCAGAAATTGCGGTGTCCGCAATTTTTTCGCAATTGTGCTGCAATCGAGAAAGGTGATCTGCAACCACATTTTCACAACCTTTCTTGTCTCGAATATCCAGATCAAATTCTTGCAGCAATAACACCCACCTAATCAACCTAGGCTTGGCATCAGCCTTCCTCATAAGATATTTCAAGGCAGAATGGTCAGTGTATACAATTGTCCTTGTGCCTACAATATAGTTCCTGAATTTCTCACAAGCAAACACTACAGCAAGCATCTCTTTCTCAGTAGTTGTATAATTACATTGAGCCTCATTCAAGGCCTTACTAGCATAATAGACAGGGTGTGTTAGTTTGTCAATCTTCTGGCCTAACATGACCCCTACAGCATAGTCACTAGCATCACATAACATCTCAAATGGGAGATCCCAATCTGGCCCTATAATAACAGGTGCTGTAACTAGTGCTTTCTTAAGGGTGGTCCAAGCTACTACACATTCCTTAGAGAAGATGAATGGCCTATTTAGTTCTAGCAGCTCACACAGAGGCTTGGCTATCTTAGAAAAGTCCTTAATGAACCTTCTGTAGAAACCAGCATGCCCTAAGAAACTTCTAATGGCCTTGACATTCTGAGGCTCTACCAACTTCTCTATGATCTCTATTTTGGCCCTATCGACCTCTACACCTGCCCTTGACACTCTATGACCTAAGACAATCCCTTCATCCACCATGAAATGGCACTTTTCCCAATTGAGGACTAGGTTGGTCTCCTCACACCTAGCCAGGACTTGTCCTAGGTTTTCTAGACAGTTTGTAAATGAGTCCCCAAAGACTGAGAAGTCATCCATGAATATTTCTATCATGGACTCATCCAACTCAGAGAAGATTGCCATCATGCACCTTTGGAAAGTTGCCGGTGCATTGCATAAGCCAAAAGGCATTCTGCGAAAGGCAAAAGTTCCAAAAGGGCAAGTGAAGGTAGTCTTCTCTTGGTCTTTGGGGTCTATAGTAATCTGGTTATAGCCCGAATAACCATCTAAGAAACAATAGTAGGCTCTACCAGCTATTCTGTCTAACATCTGGTCAATGAACGGTAGAGGGAAGTGGTCTTTTTTAGTTTCTTTATTTAATTTCCTGTAATCCATGCACACTCTCCATCCTGTGACAGTCCTAGTTGGAATCAGTTCATTGTTCTCATTGACTACCACAGTCATCCCACCCTTTTTAGGTACACATTGGATAGGACTCACCCACTGGCTACTAGCTATGGGAAAGATCACACCAGCATCTAACCATTTTATTATTTCTTTCTTAACTACCTCTTTCATAGAGGGATTCAGCCTACGTTGATGATCTACTCTAGGTGTGTGCTCTTCCTCTAGTATAATCTTATGCATGCAATAAGAAGGGCTAATGCCTCTAATATCAGCAATAGTCCATGCAATAGCCTTCCTATGTTGCTTAAGCAGTAATATCAGTTCAACCTCATGCCTTTCACTTAGTTTAGAAGAAATGATAACAGGCAGAGTTTCATTACTCCCTAAATATGCATACTTGAGGTGAGTGGGTAAAGGTTTCAGTTCTAAAACAGGTGGATGCTCAATGGATGGCTTTAAAGGATTCATAGATCTATCAGTTAGGTCTATATTCATACATACATGTTGTGGTTTATCTACAGGCATATCCATTATGTCAGATACATTCAAGTCAGCTACATCTAACTGTACATAATCATTAGCATGCTTGGTTAATAATACATGCTCCAATTGTTCTTCCATTAAAGAATCAACAACGTCCATACTAGCACAGGATTCAAGGTCAGAGGGGTACCTCAAAGCTTTATACACACTAAATTTCACCTCTTCATCATGAACCCTCATAGTGAGCTCACCTTTTTGGACGTCTATCAGTGCCCTACCTGTGGCTAAAAATGGTCTGCCTAGCAGGATGGGGACCTCCTTGTCTGCTTCATAATCCAGGATAATGAAATCTGCAAGGAAAATAAATTTGTCAACCTTTACTAAAATATCCTCAATTTTACCTTCTGGATATGCAATGGATCTGTCTGCTAATTGTAAGGTGACAGTGGTTCGACGTGCTTCTCCTATTCCCAACTGGCAGAATAGTGATAGGGGCATGAGGTTTATGCTGGCGCCCAGGTCACAAAGCGCTCTGCCCACGTGCTTGCCTCCAAGTTCTACAGGTAAGGTGAAGGAACCAGGATCCTACTCCTTCTTAGGCAGCTTGTTTTGGAGTATGGCACTGCACTCCTCAGTGAGGTTTACTGTTTCAAACTCACCAATTATTTTTTTGTTAGTAATAATGTCCTTCAAAAACTTCACATAGGAAGGCATAGACTGTAAAACTTCTACAAAAGGAATGTTGACATGCACTTGCTTAAGAATTTCTAAGAATTTATTAAAATGAACTTCCTGTTCCTGCTTCTTCTTAAGCCTTCGAGGGTATGGAGGTGGTGGCACATATGCAGGCACGCCAGGGCGCCTTAGGATAGGTGGAGGCCTTGGAATTTCTTCTATCTCCTCAATAATTGGCTCTAGCCTGGCTCCTGATGTGCTAGTTGGTGGTGGACCTTGGGTTGGCAGAGACTCCAGTGGAGCACTAGACTCAGTGTTCTCTACTCTCTTTGGTGTGTCCTTTGTGTTGCTCACCAAGGGTCTGCCACTTCTAAGTTCAATTGCTTGAACTTGTTCTTTACCATCTCTCCTTGGCACCTCGGTGTCAGCAGGGAGTCTACCTTGGGGCCTACTCTTGAGTTCATTGGCCAATTGGCCTATTTGGTTCTCTAGGCTCCTAAGAGTAGCTTGCTGGCTTTGAAGAGTAGCATCATTCTTAGCTATGTATTCCTTGAGTAAGTTTTCTACAGAAGATCCTACAGGTTGGTTGTAAGGTTTTTGATACATTGATTGGTTATGTTGGGGAGTGAAACCAGGTGTTCCACTCGGTCTAGGCTGGTTAGGATTTTGGTTAGCATTTTGTTGGCCACCCCATGACAGGTTTGGGTGGTTCCTCCAACCAGGGTTGTAAGTATTGGAATAGGGGTTGTTCCTAGGCTGCTGCTGGCTTCCAATGTAGCAGACTGAGGCTGGATTCCCAGGGCAGTATTCATACAGGTGCCCTTCCCCACAGAATCCACATACAAGTGTCTCACCTTGACTTGTTTGGGTGCCCATTGACATGGCGGTAGCGGTGTTGGCACTTGTTTGGAGATTGGCTTGAGCCATTTGCTTAACTAAGTTGGTCAGGGCATTTATTTGGGTGCTCATTGCACTTAGAGCATCCTTGTCTTGAGCCCTAGTTGGCTCAACTGGATCATCTGACCACCTACAGTGAGATGCTGAGATCTTCTCCAAGATCTCATAGGCCTCGTTGTAACTTTTGGACAACATGGAACCACCAGCAGATGAATTTAAGACTTGCCTAGTGCTGGGGTTGCATCCTTTGAAAAAGACCTCTATTTGGATACACCATGGGATGCCATGATGTGGACATTTGAGAAGAAGATCTTTGAACCTTGTCCAAGCTTCGTGAAGAGATTCATTATCAGCTTGTTTGAACTTAACTATATCATCACGAAAGGTAGAATTCCTATCAGGTGGGAAGTATTTGACTAGGAATTTCTCTGCTAAGTCTGTCCAATTAAGGACAGATCCATAGGGTAATGAGTTCAACCATGTTTTAGCTTTGTCCCTCAAAGAGTAAGGGAACAAGTATAGCCTCAAAGCTTCTTGGGACACTCCAGGGATGATAAAGGTATCACTGACTCCTAAGAAGTTCCTAAGATGGTTGTGGGGGTCCTCATTTTCTATTCCAAAGAATTGTCCCACAGTGGACAACATTTGGAACATCACTGGCTTTAACTCGAATGAGTTGGCAGTGATTTCAGGACGGATTATGCTGGGGTTCAGCTCCCCAGGCATAGGTACTAGGTATGAAAGAATGGCACTATTCTTGTCATTCGCTATTTCGATGGGGTTGCGAATGACAGGTACCGGATTTGGAACTATCTCGTCCATTTCTTCGATTTCAGGTATGATTTGAGGTATAGGAGGTTGTTTAAAGAGTTGTTTCTTTGCTTTGTTTCTAGCTCTAAGTAGTCTCTCAGGCTCAGGATTGAACTCTAGATATCTACTTGAAGGCTCACTCATAAACTAACCCAATAATACCTGCAAAAGAAATAAAACAGATCAGCTTCAATAAGCAATAAACTTGGTTTTTCAAACTTAACAAACTTCGTTTTCACTTAAAATAAATCCCCGGCAGCGGCGCCAAAAACTTGTTGCGTGCTCAATGTGTTGAAATAATTAGGCAATAAAAGAGATAGAGCACTCAGAACATGCAAGCATACATGATCTTATAGCAAGTAGTAAGTATATTTCATTCGTTTTCCCACAGAGACTTATTTTTAGCTATTCGCGAAGTGTTTTGTTAAGAAAGAAGGGGTGGATTTGATGGGGTAAAATTGGTTTTTAATTATCTAATTTTTGCTGAATGTGTAAAGGAATGCAACATAAACAAATGCAAGTTGAAATTAGACTCAAAGGACAAGAGATGGAATTAATAAACGACGAAGAAAACAGCTAAACAGAATGGTAACTTAGCAGAATTGCGGATACCGCAATGTTATCGCAATTGTAAAAACAGTAAAAGTGTGTAAAATGGAGAATTAAGGGCTACTAATGACTATCCTATAGGCATTTTTATACGATTCTCAAGCACTGGATCTACTCTCTATGCATCAAACTATCTTAATCTCATGTATCATCCGATTCCATGCATTAGATTCTTTAGTTTACTCAACTCAAAGTAAGGTCTTAAGCATCTTGTTAAGGCAGAAAGATATGGTTTGTACTAGGGAAACGCCTATTCCTAGGCCGTTTCCTGGTTACCTTGAAAGGCTAGCATGATTATACGACTCTGAACTCTTACTCCTTCCAGAGGTTAGGAGTTCTTTGGACAAAATGGATGGCCAATCGAAATTGCCCGTGGGATGAAGCTTACATACAACCAATGCTTCGAGAGCTATCCTACATGCTTGATTCACGTTTTTTAGCCTATAGTGTTGTCATTAGCATGCCCCTAAGTGACTTAGCTACTCATGGATATGGAATAAGTAGAAATACGAGATGAAACCGACATGCTTAGAAGGAATTTAGAGACAAAACAGTAAAGGAAAACAGTAGAATGCAGAGCCAAGAAACTGTGAAGTGAAGAATGGAGATTCGATTACTTGATTGTTGATTGGACAAAAGAAAGCTTAAAAGTAAATAACAACAAGGCAGAAAGCTACGAAATGGAGTGTTCTAGCTATTAGAAAGAGAACAACACAAAGCAGAAATGTAAACTAGAAAAGGAAAGACAGAAAACAGTAAAGCAAGCTCGAAAGTCTCGTTGCAGCCGCCTCGAATGAAGGATGAGAAAGGTCAGCCTTGCTTGGATGAATCCAATCGGGAGAGAAGAAGAATCTCCTCTCCTTCCTATCAGATTATCGATTCCAACAGCTGAGCTTCGCAAACCAGCAGACGGCAAAGAAAAACTAGGAGAAAAGATGGACTGCGAGAAGACTTCTACGCTTTCGGATGATGCTTGAACCTCCGACTTTGACCCCCTTTTATAGTAGTTTGCAGGTGCGTTTGGGCCAAGGAGAACCATCAATCTTCAACGTCATATATCAGAATGGATGGAGGAGAAAGAACGAATCCCTGAAATCACGGAAATTAACAGAAAAAGATCAGTCAACTTACGGTTTTCACTTGAATAATTGCGGCTTCAGCAATGTTTCCGCAATGCTGTCGCAATGCAGTTTTTTTCATTCTTTTCCTTCGGTTTTCAACCCTTTTCTTTCCTATTGTGCATAAGTCCTAATTTAGCTACCTTCTTCTCATTCTCATATTTAAGCATAGGTTTAAGCTAAATGCTATCAAAAACACCTAAAAGTGTTCATCTTCTTAAGCTAAATGGGTCCTAAATAAGTCACTTTCAGAGACTTAACAGGTCGCTACCTTGGATAGATTATTGGCTAAGTTTAATTAGAATTGCACGCTTCTAATTAATTCCTTGGGTCATTTGAGTTAGAGATGACTAAATGAATTGTGTGCATGAACATGGCTAACGCGTAAATTGTATCGATGATCCGAACATCCATAACGAGCAATTCCATCTCTCGAAGTTAAGCACGACCGTTTAATTTTTGCACGTCGTCATTTAATTTTCCGTTAGCATAATTAGGAGCTCCCTTCCCCCAAAACCAAATTACCATTCTTTAATTTGTGCATTCTTTTATTTCTAGCAAATTAGACTTAGTTAGATTGAATTTCTTATTTCCCTGTGGATCGACCCCGTTGCCACTTAGCTACAAATAGCTCGGTGTATTCGGGTTTATAAATTGTATTTTGGCAAGCCTCGACAGCTTGAATTTGGAGTACCCCAAAAGTACCTCTACCAATATACAATATAGATTGTATAGTGAACATGATTCTATCTAAAACCCTTCGAGTTTTGAGAGTTTTAAGCATACATGCTGAAACTTGAATATGTTCAATAGTGTTGAAAAATTGGTTCCAAGTGAAGCCACTAAATAGTTAATAAAAGTTGTTAACAATTTAATTACATTTGATAGTCAAATGGATCCTAGTCATGAATTGGATAAGCCTCATCGTAGTGGGAGAGTTATGAGATGACCCGACCGTTACAAGAGCTTATATAAAGCCTAAGTTGTTAAATTAGATGACAAAATGTAGGGCTTCTTGACCTCAAAGTTGAAATGAGGGTCAATGACAAAGACTAGTAGACCAAAGTCATAAATCTCGAGATAGAGTAGATGTACTCATCTTTATCTAGAACTTGTAGATATTCGTGATGGGGTAAAACCCATAGGTTTTGAATATATCTACAAAAGTAAAAGATTTGTAAATAAGAAGGTATAGACCTTCAAAATAAGACTAATGACAAATATAGATGGAGAAAGTAAACTATGGATAAATTTTCTCATTTGTTGTCATATTAGAGTATATAAGCATTTCCTAATTCATTGTTGCATATGAGATATGTCAAGTGAAGGTTTAAGAAATCTTTTTTTGAAAAGAAGTCTTAAAGAATGCATTTACAAATCAATTACATGAGTTCAATTTCAAAAATCAAAAGCAAAAGGTTTGCAAGCAGTAAAGGTTCATTTATGAAATGAATTTGATCACTAGATTTTTGAATGTAAGGTTTGATAAAAGTATCAAAAACTATGACTTTGAATAAATATTAATGATCTTGTATAGACAAGAAAATCATTAATTACTTAGTGGAATTTTCTCATATTTTATGTGGATGACTTACTACTCATTGTGAATGATGTAAGATTTCAATCCAACATAAATTGTTGACTATCTAACCAATTCCATTCGAATGATTTAAATTACTGGGTATGTCCTAAAATAGAGTTTTCGAGGACAAAATGTTATTTATGTCTCACACATCTTATATTGACAAATTTGTTGTCAAGTATATGATGTAATACTTCAAAAATGATAATGTAGTTTAGATTGTCTAAGGAATAGTGTCCTCAGACATTTAAAAATGTTGAGAACATAAGATTGACTATCTACGTTTGAGTGGGAGAAAATCTAATGTACACTTGAGACATGACATTTGACAGTAAAATTGGTTAGCATTTATTAGTTAACCCAATGGTATGACCATTGCGCAGAAAAATAAAAACTTTTCTCAAAATATCTATGGATAAAATGAGAAATTATATCTTTGTGTATGAGGTTAAAGATTTGATCTTTACGAGATGCACTGGTTTTAACAAAGATTTATGGAAATCTATGTTTACCCTAGATGGTGGATCATGGTATGCAAGTTAAGTGTTCTTGCTTATGAAGTAAAGAACTTGCATAACTCAAATAATTTATTATTGGTCTGAAAGATGTTTCAGATATAGTTAAGCCTAAAACATTTCATGTAATGGCTAAACTTAAGGAACTTAGATAACATCAATATATAGGGTATCCTGCTGAGAGAGAAAGAATCGTGGTAGGACCAAGATGACTTTTAATTGACAGTCGTATTGATCTATATAAAAAGACTTTCCAGGCTAAAGTGTTTGAAAGCCACCTAGAATGTCTAGGATTATGAGACATGTCTCATCTTCACTAGGGCAAGTGGGAGAACATGTTGGGTGTAGAGTATGCCCTAGGATACATGTCTCACCGGCTTTAGTGCAAGTGGGAGATTGTTGGGATTTATGCCCTAAGGCCTCGTAATTAATTAATAATTATTTGATAATTATTTTATTATTATTATTTGTAATTTATAATATTCATTATATAAATAAAATCCAAGGTTATTAGTGTAATCTTGAACTGTATGTAGTTGACATACGGGAGGATCATGTTCAAGTAATAACCTAAAGGGTCTATAGTATATGGATAAGGTTGGGTGCCTTATCCTGGTAACACTATTGATACGGCCCACTTTGTAATTGTTACAAATGATTTGATCCAAATCATTCATGTAGAGACATGTGAGTGGGGGTATCCTATACAATGAGTTTGTATAAGACTGGACCACGAAATATATAATCTCTCTTTATAAATCCGTTATTTGAGAAAATTAGTATTTCACAGGATGATCATATGTGACTCGATCTTAATCCTGAGTGAGTTATGAACTCCTGCCTGTGAGGGTTCGTCCTTTGATTTGTATGGGTGAGAATGGCCTTTATAGCCAATTCAATAAGCCTACCATTTTGGGGACTTGACCAAATAGGGAGTTGGGAACATAAGTTTCACAAGATGGAATTCACTTCTTTCCTATATAGGGAAAGTAGATGAGTAGTTCCCTTAAGTGCTGATTTCAGGACTTGAACAATGGGGCCCCACCCTCTCACTGGCCCGAGAGGGACTTCGTTTATGGTTGGATCATAAACAGGTTGTTCATTAGAGAATCAGTTGTACTTAAGGTGTAAGATGTAATTACAGGGGTAAAACGGACTTTTGACCCAGCTGTAATTACGAACAACTCGTGAAGGATCGACTTGCATGTAATGGTTATATCCATGGACACAACTTGTCCTACAGTGCATAAGAGTGCAACTCTAGGCCTATAGTGGAGTGACCTAGAGTTAATGAATGAAAGTCAATTAATTAAAGAGTTTAATTAATTAATTTTGTATCATTGGAGCTTATAAATCTGTAGGTCCATAAGGTCCCTTTGCTAGCTCATAGTAACACTAAAAGGATCAATTTAGTTGAAAGAAAATTTGAAATATTCAAATTAATATTTAATATATTTGATATATTAAATGTAGAAGAGTAAAATATATTTATTGTATTTGATACATTAAATATTAGAGAAAATAGTTTATGTATATGATACATTAATATTAAAAACTATATACTTATGTTATTTGAATGTGATTCAAATTGGTTTAAAGTATATTATAAAAGATTAATTTTATAATATTTGAATAAGATTCAAATAAATATAAAATACATATTTTAATATATTAGATATTAAAATGTATTTTATAAAATAAAATTAATTCCTAAAAGCCTTATTATAAATAAGACATTTAGGTTTAGCCAAAAGGTTGGCCAAACACACTACTCACCTTCTGCAGAGAATTGTTCTCTCATTCTTTCCTTATGCACAGAATTGTTCTCTCATTCTTTCAAAGAGCTCCCACAAGCCTTGATCCCGTGTTCGAGTCATAGCGAGGAAGATCTCGTGGAAAAAGGAACACAAGAAGATGATTCATCAAAGGTAATACATATGCTTAACTTGTATTTTTTGTTTAATTCTAAATAAATCAAAGTAACGATTCCAAACGCTTCTGCAGACATAGGGTTCGATTTAACCAACATAAATTTAAACGGACCTGGTTTTGTCAGGCTTCGACCAGCTACCGGGACTTACCCGCAGACATAGGGTTCGATTTAACCAACAGAAATTTAAACGGACCTGGTTTTGCTAGGCTTCGACCAACTACCAGAACTTACCCATAGACATAGGGTTCGATTTCACCAACAGAAATTTAAACGGACCTGGTTTTGCCAGGCTTCGACCAGCAACCGGGACTTACCCGCAGACATAGGGTTCAATTTAACCAACAATAATTTAAACGGACCTTGTTTTGCCAAGCTTCGACCAGCTTCTGGGACTTACCCGCAGACATGGGGTTCGATTTAACCAACAGAAATTTAAACGGACCTGGTTTTCCCAGGCTTCGACCAGCTACCGGGACTTACCCGCAAACATAGGGTTCGATTTAACCAACAAAAATTTAAACGGACCTGGTTTTTCCAGGCTTCGACCAACTACCAGGACTTACCCGCAGACATAGGGTTCGATTTAACCAACAGAAATTTAAACAGACCTGGCTTTGCCAGGCTTCCACCAGCTACTGGGACTTACCCGCAGACATAGGGTTCGATTTAACCAACAAGAAATTAAACGAATCTTGTTTTGCCAGGCTTCGACCAGCTACCGGAACTTACCCGTAGACATAGGGTTCGATTTAACCAACATGAATTTAAACGGACCTGGTTTTTCCAGGCTTCGACCAGCTACCGGGACTTACCTGCAGACATAGGGTTCGATTTAACCAACATAAATTTAAACGAACCTTGGTTTGCCAGGCTTCGACCAGCTATCGGGAGTTACCCGCAGACATAGGGTTCGATTTAACCAACAGGAATTTAAACCGACCTGGTTTTGCCAGGCTTCGACAAGCTACCGGGACTTACCCGCAGACATAGGGTTCGATTTAACCAACAAGAATTTAAACGGACCTGGTTTTGCCAGGCTTCGACCAGCTACCGGGACTTACCCGCAGACATAGTGTTCGATTTAACCAACAGAAATTTAAACGGACCTAGTTTTACAAGGCTTCGACCAGCTACCGGGACTTACCCGCAGACATAGGTTCGATTTAACACACCGAAATTTAAACGGACCTGGTTTTGCCATGCTTCGACCAGCTACCGGGACTTACCCGCAGACATAGGGTTCGATTTAACCAACAGGAATTTAAACGGACCTGGTTTCGACACGCTTCGACCAGCTAACGGGACTTACCCGCAGTCATAGGGTTCGATTTAACCAACAAAAATTTAAACGGACCTGGTTCTGCCAGGCTTCGACCAACTACTGGGACTAACCCGCAGATATAGGGTTCGATTTAACCAACTAAAATTTAAACGGACCTGGTTTTGCCAAGCTTCGACCAGCTACCGGGACTTAGCCGCAGACATAGGGTTCGATTTAACCAACATAAATTTAAACGGACCTGGTTTTGTCAGGCTTCGACCAGCTACCGGGAATTACCCGCAGACATAGGGTTCGATTTAACCAACATAAATTTAAACGGACCTGGTTTTGCCAGGCTTCGACCAACTACCAGGACTTACCCGCAGACATATGGTTCGATTTAACCAACAGAAATTTAAACGGACCTGGTTTTGCCAGGCTTCGACCAGCTGCCGGGACTTACCCGCAGACATAGGGTTCGATTTAACCAACATAAATTTAAACGGACCTGGTTTTGTCAGGCTTCGACCAGCTACCGGGACTTACCCGCAGACATAGGGTTCAATTTAACCAACAAGAATTTAAACGGAACTTGTTTTGCCAGGCTTCGACCAGCTGTTGGGACTTACCCGCAGACATGGGGTTCGACTTAACCAACAGAAATTTAAACGGACCTGGTTTTCCCAGGCTTCGACCAGCTACCGGGACTTACCCGCAAACATAGGGTTCGATTTAACCAACAAAAATTTAAACGGACCTGGTTTTTCCAGGCTTCGACCAACTACCAGGACTTACCCGCAGACATAGGGTTCGATTTAACCCACAGAAATTTAAACGGACCTAGTTTTGCCAGGCTTCCACCAGCTACCGGGACTTACCCGCAGACATAGGGTTCGATTTAACCAACAAGAATTTAAACGGACCTTGTTTTGCCAGGCTTCGACCAGCTACCGGAACTTACCCGCAAACATAGGGTTCGATTTAACCAATAGAAATTTAAACGGACCTGGTTTTGCCAGGCTTCGACCAGCTACCGGGACTTACCCGCAGACATAGGGTTTGATTTAACCAACATAAATTTAAACGTACCTGGTTTTGCCAGGCTTCGACCAGCTGTCGGGACTTACCCGCAGACATAGGGTTCGATTTAACCAACAGGAATTTAAACTGACCTGGTTTTGCCAGGCTCCGACCAGCTACCGGGACTTACCCACAGACATAGGGTTCGATTTAACCAACAAATATTTAAACGGACCTGGTTTTCCCAGGCTTCGAACAGCTACCGGGACTTACCCGCAGACATAGGGTTCGATTTAACCAACAAGAATTTAAACGGACCTGGTTTTTCCAGGCTTCGACCAGTTATAAGGTCTTACACGTAGACATAGGGTTCGATTTAATCAACAGGAATTTAAACGGACCTGGTTTTGCCAGGCTTCGACCAGCTACCGGGACTTACCCGCAGACATAGGGTTCGATATAACTGTTAAGTCTCCAAAAGTGACTTATTTGGGACCTATTAAGCTTAGAAAGATGCACACTCTTAGGTGTTTTTGATAGCATTTAGCCTAGACCTATGCTTAAATATGAGAATTAGAAGAAGGTAGCTAAATTAGGACTTATGTACAATAGGAAAGAAAAGGGTTGAAAACCGAAGGAAAAGAATGAAAAAACTGCATTGAGGCAGCATTGCGAAAACATTGCGGCCACCGCAATGTTTCAAGTGAAAACCGTAAGTTGACTGATCTTTTTCTGTTAATTTCCGTTATTTCAGGGATTCGTTCTTTCTCCTCCATCCATTCTGAAGTACGACGTTGAAGATTGATGGTTCTCCTTGGCCCAAAGACGTCTGCAGACTACTATAAATAGGGGTCAAAGTCGAGGGTTCAAGCATCATCCGAAAGCGTAGAAGTCTTCTCGCAGTCCATCTTTTCTCCTGTTTTTCTGTGCCGTCTGCTGGTTTGCGAAGCTCAGCTGTTGGAATCGATAATCTGATAGGAAGGAGAGGAGATTCTTCTTCTCTCCCGATTGGATTCATCCAAGCAAGGCTGACCTTTCTCATCCTTCATTCGAGGCGGCTGCAACGAGATTTCCGAGCTTGTTTTACTGCTTTCTGCTTTTCATTTCCATTTTCCAGCTTTGTCTTGTTGTTGTTTCTTTCCTAGTAGCTAGATTAGACTATTTCGTTGTGTTCTGTCTTCCTGTTATTTGCTTTAAAGCTTTCCTTTGTCAATCAAACAATCAAGTAATCAAATCTCAATTCTTCACTTCACAGTTTCTTGCCGTTACATTCTACTGCTTTCCCTTACTGTTTTGTCTTTAAATTCCTTCTAAGCATGTCTACTTCTCTCTTGCTTCTGTTCTGTTTACATCCATGAGTAGCTAAATCACTTAGGGGCATGCTAATGACAACACTTTAGGCTAAAAAACGTGAACCAAGCATGTAGGATAGCTCTCGAAGCATTGATTGTATGTAAGCTTCATCCCACGGGCAATTTCGATTGGCCATCCATTTTGTCCAAAGAACTCCTAACCTCTGGAAGGAGTAAGAGTTCAGAGTCATGCACTCATGCTAGCCTTTCAAGGTAGCCAGAAAACGACCTAGAAATAGGCGTTTTCCTAGTACAAACCACATCTTCTGCTTTAACAAGATGCTTAAGACCTTACTTTGATATGAGTGAACTGAAGAATCTAATGCATGGAATCGGACGATACATGAGATTGAGATAGTTTGATGCATAGAGAGTTGATCCACTGCTTGAGAATCGTGAGAAACAGCCTATAGGATAGTCGTTAGTAGCCCTTAATCCATCACTTTGCACACTTACGCTGTTATTATAATTGCGGTAAAATTGCTGTCTCCGCAATTCTGCTTAAGTTACCATTCTGTCTAGCTGTCTTTGCTTTCATTTATTAATCTCGTCTCTTTTCATTTGAGTTTAGCTTTGACTTGTTCTCGTTTATGTTGCTACCCTTTACACATTCAGCAAGAATTAGACAATTAAAAACCAATTTTACCCCATCAAATCCACCCCTTCTTCCTTAACAAATACACTTCGCGAATAGCTAAAAATAAATCTCTGTGGGAAAACGAATGAAATATACTTACTACTTGCTATAAGATCATGTATGCATGCATGTTCTGAGTGCTCTATCTCTCTTATTGCCTAATTATTTTAACACATTGAGCACGTAACAATAACCAACAGAAATTTAAACCCTATGTCTGCGGGTAAGTCCCGATAGCTGGTCGAAGCCTGGAAAAACAAGGTCCGTTTAAATTCCTGTTGGATAAATCAAACCCTATGTCTGGGGGTACGTTCCGGTAGCTGGTCGAAGCCTGGAAAAACCAGGTCCATTTAAATTCTTGTTGGATAAATCGAACCCTATGTCTGCGGGTAAGTCCCGGTAGCTGGTCGAAGCCTGGCAAAACTAGGTCCGTTTAAATTCCTGTTGGTTAAATCGAACCCTATGTCTGCGGGTAAGTCCCGATAGCTGGTCGAAGCCTGGCAAACCAAGGTTCGTTTAAATTTATGTTGGTTAAATCGAACCCTATGTCTGCAGGTAAGTCCCGGTAGCTGGTTGAAGCCTGACAAAACGAGGTCCGTTTAAATTCATGTTGGTTAAATCGAACCCTATGTCTGTGGGTAAGTCCCGATAGCTGGTCGAAGCCTGGCAAAACGAGGTCCGTTTAAATTTATGTTGGTTAAATCGAGCCCAATGTCTGCGAGTATGTCCCGGTAGCTGGTCGAAGCCTGGCAAAACCAGGTCCGTTTAAATTCCTGTTGGTTAAATCGAACTCTATGTCTGCGGGTAAGTCCCGGTAGCTGGTCGAAGCCTAGCAAAACCAGGTCCGTTTAAATTTCTGTTGGTTAAATCGAACCCTATGTCTGCGGGTAAGTCCCAGTAGCTGGTCGAAGCCTGGCAAAACCAGGTCCGTTTAAATTCCTGTTGATTAAATCGAACCCTATGTCTACGTGTAAGACCTTATAGCTGGTCGAAGCCTGGAAAAACCAGGTCCGTTTAAATTCTTGTTGGTTAAATCGAACCTTATGTCTGCGGGTAAGTCCCGGTAGCTGGTCGAAGCCTGGGAAAACCAGGTCCGTTTAAATTTTTGTTGGTTAAATAGAACCCTATGTCTGCGGGTAAGTCCCGGTAGCTGGTCGGAGCCTGGCAAAACCAGGTCAGTTTAAATTCTTGTTGGTTAAATCGAACCCTATGTCTGCGGGTAAGTCCCGGCAGCTGGTCGAAGCCTGGCAAAACCAGGTCCGTTTAAATTTATGTTGGTTAAATCAAACCCTATGTCTGCGGGTAAGTCCCGGTAGCTGGTCGAAGCCTGGCAAAACCAGGTCCGTTTAAATTTCTATTGGTTAAATCGAACCCTATGTTTGCGGGTAAGTTCCGGTAGCTGGTCGAAGCCTGGCAAAACAAGGTCCGTTTAAATTCTTGTTGGTTAAATCGAACCCTATGTCTGCGGGTAAGTCCCGGTAGCTGGTGGAAGCCTGGCAAAACTAGGTCCGTTTAAATTTCTGTGGGTTAAATCGAACCCTATGTCTGCGGGTAAGTCCAGGTAGTTGGTCGAACCATGGAAAAACCAGGTCCGTTTAAATTTTTGTTGGTTAAATCGAACCCTATGTTTGCGGGTAAGTCCCGGTAGCTGGTCGAAGCCTGGGAAAACCAGGTCCGTTTAAATTTCTGTTGGTTAAGTCGAACCCCATGTCTGCGGGTAAGTCCCGGTAGCTAGTCGAAGCCTTGCAAAACAAGGTCCGTTTAAATTCTTGTTGGTTAAATTGAACCCTATGTCTGCGGGTAAGTCCCGGTAGCTGGTCGAAGCCTGACAAAACCAGGTCCGTTTAAATTTATGTTGGTTAAATCGAACCCTATGTCTGCGGGTAAGTCCCGGTAGCTGGTCGAAGCCTGGCAAAACCAGGTCCGTTTAAATTTCTGTTTGTTAAATCGAACCCTATGTCTGTGGGTAAGTCCTGGTAGTTGGTCGAAGCCTGGCAAAACCAGGTCCGTTTAAATTTATGTTGGTTAAATCGAACCCTATGTCTGCGGGTAATTCCCGGTAGCTGGTCGAAGCTTGACAAAACCAGGTCCGTTTAAATTTATGTTGGTTAAATCGAACCCTATGTCTGCGGCTAAGTCCCGGTAGCTGGTCGAAGCCTGGCAAAACCAGATCCGTTTAAATTTTAGTTGGTTAAATCGAACCCTATATCTGCGGGTTAGTCCCAGTAGCTGGTCGAAGCCTGGCAGAACCAGGTCCGTTTAAATTTTTGTTGGTTAAATCGAACCCTATGACTGCGGGTAAGTCCCGTTAGCTGGTCGAAGCGTGTCGAAACCAGGTCCGTTTAAATTCCTGTTGGTTAAATCAAACCCTATGTCTGCGGGTAAGTCCCGGTAGCTGGTCGAAGCATGGCAAAACCAGGTCCGTTAAAATTTCGGTTGATTAAATCGAACCTATGTCTGCGGGTAAGTCCCGGTAGCTGGTCGAAGCCTGGTAAAACTAGGTCCGTTTAAATTTCTGTTGGTTAAATCGAACACTATGTCTGCGGGTAAGTCCCGGTAGTTGGTCGAAGCCTGGCAAAACCAGGTCCGTTTAAATTCTTGTTGGTTAAATCGAACCTTATGTCTGCGGGTAAGTCCCGGTAGCTCGTCGAAGCCTGGCAAAACCAGGTCGGTTTAAATTCCTGTTGGTTAAATCGAACCCTATGTCTGCGGGTAAGTCCTGATAGCTGGTCGAAGCCTGGCAAACCAAGGTTCGTTTAAATTTATGTTGGTTAAATCGAACCCTATGTCTGCAGGTAAGTCCCGGTAGCTGGTCGAAGCCTGGAAAAACCAGGTCCATTTATATTCTTGTTGGATAAATCGAACCCTATGTCTGCGGGTAAGTCCTGGTAGCTGGTCGAAGCCTGGCAAAACCAGGTCCGTTTAAATTCCTGTTGGTTAAATCGAACCCTATGTCTGCGGGTAAGTCCCGATAGCTGGTCGAAGCCTGGCAAACCAAGGTTCGTTTAAATTTCTGTTGGTTAAATCGAACCCTATGTCTGCAGGTAAGTCCCGGTAGCTGGTCGAAGCCTGACAAAACCAGGTCCGTTTAAATTCATGTTGGTTAAATCGAACCCTATGTCTGTGGGTAAGTCCCGATAGCTGGTCGAAGCCTGGCAAAACCAGGTCCGTTTAAATTTCTGTTGGTTAAATCGAGCCCAATGTCTGCGAGTATGTCCCGGTAGCTGGTCGAAGCCTGGCAAAACCAGGTCCGTTTAAATTCCTGTTGGTTAAATCGAACTCTATGTCTGCGGGTAAGTCCCGGTAGCTGGTCGAAGCCTAGCAAAACCAGGTCCGTTTAAATTTCTGTTGGTTAAATCGAACCCTATGTCTGCGGGTAAGTCCCGGTAGCTGGTCGAAGCCTGGCAAAACCAGGTCCGTTTAAATTCCTGTTGATTAAATCGAACCCTATGTCTACGTGTAAGACCTTATAGCTGGTCGAAGCCTGGAAAAACCAGGTCCGTTTAAATTCTTGTTGGTTAAATCTAACCCTATGTCTGCGGGAAGTCCCGGTAGCTGGTTGAAGCCTGGGAAAACCAGGTCCGTTTAAATTTTTGTTGGTTAAATAGAACCCTATGTCTGCGGGTAAGTCCCGGTAGCTTGTCGGAGCCTGGCAAAACCAGGTCAGTTTAAATTCTTGTTGGTAAAATCGAACCCTATGTCTGCGGGTAAGTCCCGGCAGCTGGTCGAAGCCTGGCAAAACCAGGTCCGTTTAAATTTATGTTGGTTAAATCAAACCCTATGTCTGCGGGTAAGTCCCGGTAGCTGGTCGAAGCCTGGCAAAACAAGGTCCGTTTAAATTTCTATTGGTTAAATCGAACACTATGTTTGCGGGTAAGTTCCGGTAGCTGGTCGAAGCCTGGCAAAACAAGGTCCGTTTAAATTCTTGTTGGTTAAATCGAACCCTATGTCTGCGGGTAAGTCCCGGTAGCTGGTGGAAGCCTGGCAAAACTAGGTCCGTTTAAATTTCTGTGGGTTAAATCGAACCCTATGTCTGCGGGTAAGTCTAGGTAGTTGGTCGAAGCCTGGAAAAACCAGGTCCGTTTAAATTTTTGTTGGTTAAATCGAACCCTATGTTTGCGGGTAAGTCCCGGTAGCTGGTCGAAGCCTGGGAAAATCAGGTCCGTTTAAATTTCTGTTGGTTAAGTCGATCCCCATGTCTGCGGGTAAGTCCCGGTAGCTGGTCGAAGCTTGGCAAAACAAGGTCCGTTTAAATTCTTGTTGGTTAAATTGAACCCTCTGTCTGCGGGTAAGTCCCGGTAGCTGGTCGAAGCCTGACAAAACCAGGTCCGTTTAAATTTATGTTGGTTAAATCGAACCCTATGTCTGCGGGTAAGTCCCGGTAGCTGGTCGAAGCCTAGCAAAACCAGGTCCGTTTAAATTCCTGTTGGTTAAATTGAACCCTATGTCTGCGGGTAAGTCCCGGTAGCTGGTCGAAGCCTGACAAAACCAGGTCCGTTTAAATTTTTGTTGGTTAAATCGAGCCCAATGTCTGCGAGTATGTCCCGGTAGCTGGTCGAAGCCTGGCAAAACCAGGTCCGTTTAAATTCCTGTTGGTTAAATCGAACTCTATGTCTGCGGGTAAGTCCCGGTAGCTGGTCGAAGCCTAGCAAAACCAGGTCCGTTTAAATTTTTGTTGGTTAAATCGAACCCTATGTCTGCGGGTAAGTCCCGGTAGCTGGTCGAAGCCTGGCAAAACCAGGTCCGTTTAAATTCCTGTTGATTAAATCGAACCCTATGTCTACGTGTAAGACCTTATAGCTGGTCGAAGCCTGGAAAAACCAGGTCCGTTTAAATTCTTGTTGGTTTAATCGAACCCTATGTCTGCGGGAAGTCCCGGTAGCTGGTCGAAGCCTGGGAAAACCAGGTCCGTTTAAATTTTTGTTGGTTAAATAGAACCCTATGTCTGCGGGTAAGTCCCGGTAGCTTGTCGGAGCCTTGCAAAACCAGGTCAGTTTAAATTCTTGTTGGTAAAATCGAACCCTATGTCTGCGGGTAAGTCCCGGCAGCTGGTCGAAGCCTGGCAAAACCAGGTCCGTTTAAATTTATGTTGGTTAAATCAAACCCTATGTCTGCGGGTAAGTCCCGGTAGCTGGTCGAAACCTGGCAAAACAAGGTCCGTTTAAATTTCTATTGGTTAAATCGAACCCTATGTTTGCGGGTAAGTTCCGGTAGCTGGTCGAAGCCTGGCAAAACAAGGTCCGTTTAAATTCTTGGTGGTTAAATCGAACCCTATGTCTGCGGGTAAGTCCCGGTAGCTGGTGGAAGCCTGGCAAAACTAGGTCCGTTTAAATTTCTGTGGGTTAAATCGAACCCTATGTCTGCGGGTAAGTCAAGGTAGTTGGTCGAAGCCTGGAAAAACCAGGTCCGTTTAAATTTTTGTTGGTTAAATCGAACCCTATGTTTGCGGGTAAGTCCCGGTAGCTGGTCGAAGCCTGGGAAACCAGGTCCTTTTAAATTTCTGTTGGTTAAGTCGATCCCCATGTCTGCGGGTAAGTCCCGGTAGCTGGTCGAAGCCTGGCAAAACAAGGTCCGTTTAAATTCTTGTTGGTTAAATTGAACCCTCTGTCTGCGGGTAAGTCCCGGTAGCTGGTCGAAGCCTGACAAAACCAGGTCCGTTTAAATTTATGTTGGTTAAATCGAACCCTATGTCTGCGGGTAAGTCCCGGTAGCTGGTCGAAGCCTAGCAAAACCAGGTCCGTTTAAATTTCTGTTGGTTAAATCGAACCCTATGTCTGCGGGTAAGTCCTGGTAGTTGGTCGAAGCCTGGCAAAACCAGGTCCGTTTAAATTTATGTTGGTTAAATCGAACCCTATATCTGCGGGTAATTCCCAGTAGCTGGTCGAAGCCTGACAAAACCAGGTCCGTTTAAATTCTTGTTGGTTAAATCGAACCCTATGTCTGCGGGAAGTCCCGGTAGCTGGTCGAAGCCTGGGACAACCAGGTCCGTTTAAATTTTTGTTGGTTAAATAGAACCCTATGTCTGCGGGTAAGTCCCGGTAGCTGGTCGGAGCCTGGCAAAACCAGGTCAGTTTAAATTCTTGTTGGTTAAATCGAACCCTATGTCTGCGGGTAAGTCCCGGCAGCTGGTCGAAGCCTGGCAAAACCAGGTACGTTTAAATTTATGTTGGTTAAATCAAACCCTATGTCTGCGGGTAAGTCCCGGTAGCTGGTCGAAGCCTGGGAAAACCAGGTCCGTTTAAATTTCTATTGGTTAAATCAAACCCTATGTTTGCGGGTAAGTTCCGGTAGCTGGTCGAAGCCTGGCAAAACAAGGTCCGTTTAAATTCTTGTTGGTTAAATCGAACCCTATGTCTGCGGGTAAGTCCCGGTAGCTGGTGGAAGCCTGGCAAAACTAGGTCCGTTTAAATTTCTGTGGGTTAAATCGAACCCTATGTCTGCGGGTAAGTCCAGGTAGTTGGTCGAAGCCTGGAAAAACCAGGTCCGTTTAATTTTTTGTTGGTTAAATCGAACCCTATGTTTGCGGGTAAGTCCCGGTAGCTGGTCGAAGCCTGGGAAAACCAGGTCCGTTTAAATTTCTGTTGGTTAAGTCGAACCCCATGTCTGCGGGTATGTCCCGGTAGCTGGTCGAAGCCTGGCAAAACAAGGTCCGTTTAAATTCTTGTTGGTTAAATTGAACCCTATGTCTGCGGGTAAGTCCCGGTAGCTGGTCGGAGCCTGGCAAAACCAGGTCAGTTTAAATTCTTGTTGGTTAAATCGAACCCTATGTCTGCGGGTAAGTCCCGGCAGCTGGTCGAAGCCTGGCAAAACCAGGTACGTTTAAATTTATGTTGGTTAAATCAAACCCTATGTCTGCGGGTAAGTCCCGGTAGCTGGTCGAAGCCTGGGAAAACCAGGTCCGTTTAAATTTCTATTGGTTAAATTGAACCCTATGTTTGCGGGTAAGTTCCGGTAGCTGGTCGAAGCCTGGCAAAACAAGGTCCGTTTAAATTCTTGTTGGTTAAATCGAACCCTATGTCTGCGGGTAAGTCCCGGTAGCTGGTGGAAGCCTGGCAAAACTAGGTCCGTTTAAATTTCTGTGGGTTAAATCGAACCCTATGTCTGCGGGTAAGTCCAGGTGGTTGGTCGAAGCCTGGAAAAACCAGGTCCGTTTAATTTTTTGTTGGTTAAATCGAACCCTATGTTTGCGGGTAAGTCCCGGTAGCTGGTCGAAGCCTGGGAAAACCAGGTCCGTTTAAATTTCTGTTGGTTAAGTCGAACCCCATGTCTGCGGGTAAGTCCCGGTAGCTGGTCGAAGCCTGGCAAAACAAGGTCCGTTTAAATTCTTGTTGGTTAAATTGAACCCTATGTCTGCGGGTAAGTCCCGGTAGCTGGTCGAAGCCTAAACAAACCAGGTCCGTTTAAATTTATGTTGGTTAAATCGAACCCTATGTCTGTGGGTAAGTCCCGGTAGCTGGTCGAAGCCTAGCAAAACCAGGTCCGTTTAAATTTCTATTGGTTAAATCGAACCCTATGTCTGCGGGTAAGTCCTGGTAGTTGGTCGAAGCCTGGCAAAACCAGGTCCGTTTAAATTTATGTTGGTTAAATCGAACCCTATATCTGAGGGTAATTTCCGGTAGCTGGTGGAAGCCTGACAAAACCAGGTCCGTTAAAATTTCGGTTGGTTAAATCGAACCTATGTCTGCGGGTAAGTCCCGGTAGCTGGTCGTAGCCTGGTAAAACTAGGTCTGTTTAAATTTCTGTTGGTTAAATCGAACACTATGTCTGCGGGTAAGTCCCCGTAGCTGGTCGAAGCCTGGCAAAACCAGGTCCGTTTAAATTCTTGTTGGTTAAATCGAACCCTATGTCTGCGCGTAAGTCCCGGTAGCTCGTCGAAGCCTGGCAAAACCAGGTCGGTTTAAATTCCTGTTGGTTAAATCGAACCCTATGTCTGCGGGTAAGTCCCGATAGCTGGTCGAAGCCTGGCAAACCAAGGTTCGTTTAAATTTATATTGGTTAAATCGAACCCTATGTCTGCAGGTAAGTCCCGGTAGCTGGTCGAAGCCTGGCAAAACCAGGTCCGTTTAAATTCATGTTGGTTAAATCGAACCCTATGTCTACGGGTAAGTTCCGGTAGCTGGTCGAAGCCTGGCAAAACAAGGTCCGTTTAAATTCTTGTTGGTTAAATCGAACCCTATGTCTGCGGGTAAGTCCCAGTAGCTGGTGGAAGCCTGGCAAAGCTAGGTCCGTTTAAATTTCTGTTGGTTAAATCGAACCCTATGTCTGCGGGTAAGTCCTGGTAGTTGGTCGAAGCCTTGAAAAACCAGGTCCGTTTAAATTTTTGTTGGTTAAATTGAACCCTATGTTTGCGGGTAAGTCCCGGTAGCTGGTCGAACCCTGGGAAAACCAGGTCCGTTTAAATTTTTGTTGGTTAAGTCGAACCCCATGTCTGCGGGTATGTCCCGGTAGCTGGTCGAAGCCTGGCAAAACAAGGTCCGTTTAAATTCTTGTTGGTTAAATTGAACCCTATGTCTGCGGGTAAGTCCCGGTAGCTGGTCGGAGCCTGGCAAAACCAGGTCAGTTTAAATTCTTGTTGGTTAAATCGAACCCTATGTCTGCGGGTAAGTCCCGGCAGCTGGTCGAAGCCTGGCAAAACCAGGTACGTTTAAATTTATGTTGGTTAAATCAAACCCTATGTCTGCGGGTAAGTCCCGGTAGCTGGTCGAAGCCTGGGAAAACCAGGTCCGTTTAAATTTCTATTGGTTAAATTGAACCCTATGTTTGCGGGTAAGTTCCGGTAGCTGGTCGAAGCCTGGCAAAACAAGGTCCGTTTAAATTCTTGTTGGTTAAATCGAACCCTATGTCTGCGGGTAAGTCCCGGTAGCTGGTGGAAGCCTGGCAAAACTAGGTCCGTTTAAATTTCTGTGGGTTAAATCGAACCCTATGTCTGCGGGTAAGTCCAGGTAGTTGGTCGAAGCCTGGAAAAACCAGGTCCGTTTAAATTTTTGTTGGTTAAATCGAACCCTATGTTTGCGGGTAAGTCCCGGTAGCTGGTCGAAGCCTGGGAAAACCAGGTCCGTTTAAATTTCTGTTGGTTAAGTCGAACCCCATGTCTGCGGGTAAGTCCCGGTAGCTGGTCGAAGCCTGGCAAAACAAGGTCCGTTTAAATTCTTGTTGGTTAAATTGAACCCTATGTCTGCGGGTAAGTCCCGGTAGCTGGTCGAAGCCTAAACAAACCAGGTCCGTTTAAATTTATGTTGGTTAAATCGAACCCTATGTCTGTGGGTAAGTCCCGGTAGCTGGTCGAAGCCTAGCAAAACCAGGTCCGTTTAAATTTCTATTGGTTAAATCGAACCCTATGTCTGCGGGTAAGTCCTGGTAGTTGGTCGAAGCCTGGCAAAACCAGGTCCGTTTAAATTTATGTTGGTTAAATCGAACCCTATATCTGAGGGTAATTTCCGGTAGCTGGTGGAAGCTTGACAAAACCAGGTCCGTTTAAATTTATGTTGGTTAAATCGAACCCTATGTCTGCGGCTAAGTCCCGGTAGCTGGTCGAAGCCTGGCAAAACCAGGTCCGTTTAAATTTTAGTTGGTTAAATCGAACCCTATATCTGCGGGTTAGTCCCAGTAGCTGGTCGAAGCCTGGCAGAACCAGGTCCGTTTAAATTTTTGTTGGTTAAATCGAATCCTATGACTGCGGGTAAGTCCCTTTAGCTGGTCGAAGCGTGTCGAAACCAGGTCCGTTTAAATTCCTGTTGGTTAAATCGAACCCTATGTCTGCGGGTAAGTCCCGGTAGCTGGTCGAAGCATGGCAAAACCAGGTCCGTTAAAATTTCGGTTGGTTAAATCGAACCTATGTCTGCGGGTAAGTCCCGGTAGCTGGTCGTAGCCTGGTAAAACTAGGTCTGTTTAAATTTCTGTTGGTTAAATCGAACACTATGTCTGCGGGTAAGTCCCCGTAGCTGGTCGAAGCCTGGCAAAACCAGGTCCGTTTAAATTCTTGTTGGTTAAATCGAACCCTATGTCTGCGCGTAAGTCCCGGTAGCTCGTCGAAGCCTGGCAAAACCAGGTCGGTTTAAATTCCTGTTGGTTAAATCGAACCCTATGTCTGCGGGTAAGTCCCGATAGCTGGTCGAAGCCTGGCAAACCAAGGTTCGTTTAAATTTATATTGGTTAAATCGAACCCTATGTCTGCAGGTAAGTCCCGGTAGCTGGTCGAAGCCTGGCAAAACCAGGTCCGTTTAAATTCATGTTGGTTAAATCGAACCCTATGTCTACGGGTAAGTTCCGGTAGCTGGTCGAAGCCTGGCAAAACAAAGTCCGTTTAAATTCTTGTTGGTTAAATCGAACCCTATGTCTGCGGGTAAGTCCCAGTAGCTGGTGGAAGCCTGGCAAAGCTAGGTCCGTTTAAATTTCTGTTGGTTAAATCGAACCCTATGTCTGCGGGTAAGTCCTGGTAGTTGGTCGAAGCCTGGAAAAACCAGGTCCGTTTAAATTTTTGTTGGTTAAATTGAACCCTATGTTTGCGGGTAAGTCCCGGTAGCTGGTCGAAGCCTGGGAAAACCAGGTCCGTTTAAATTTCTGTTGGTTAAATCGAACCCCATGTTTGCGGGTAAGTCCCGGAAGCTGGTCGAAGCCTGGCAAAACAAGGTCCGTTTAAATTCTTGTTGGTTAAATTGAACCCTATGTCTGCGGGTAAGTCCCGGTAGCTGGTCGAAGCCTGGCGAAACCAGGTCCGTTTAAATTTTTGTTGGTGAAATCGAACCCTATGTCTATGGGTAAGTTCTGGTAGTTGGTCGAAGCCTAGCAAAACCAGGTCCGTTTAAATTTCTGTTGGTTAAATCGAACCCTATGTCTGCGGGTAAGTCCCGGTAGCTGGTCGAAGCCTGACAAAACCAGGTCCGTTTAAATTTATGTTGGTTAAATCGAACCCTATGTCTGCGGGTAAGTCCCGTTAGCTGGTCGAAGCCTGGCAAAACCAGGTCCGTTTAAATTTTTGTTGGTTAAATCGAACCCTATATCTGCGGGTTAGTCCTGGTAGTTGGTCGTGAAGGGAATGAACTCTTCATTCCCCGCAGCGGAAGCGTTTGGAATCGTTACTTTGATTTATTTAGAATTAAACAAAAAATACAAGTTAAGCATATGTATTACCTTTGATGAATCATCTTCTTGTGTTCCTTTTTCCACGAGATCTTCCTCGCTATGACTCGAACACGGGATCAAGGCTTGTGGGAGCTCTTTGAAAGAATGAGAGAACAATTCTCTGCATAAGGAAAGAATGAGAGAACAATTCTCTGCATAAGGAAAGAATGAGAGAACAATTCTCTGCAGAAGGTGAGTAGTGTGTTTGGCCAACCTTTTGGCTAAACCTAAATGTCTTATTTATAATAAGGCTTTTAGGAATTAATTTTATTTTATAAAATACATTTTAATATCTAATATATTAAAATATGTATTTTATATTTATTTGAATCTTATTCAAATATTATAAAATTAATCTTTTATAATATACTTTAAACCAATTTGAATCACATTCAAATAACATAAGTATATAATTTTTAATATTAATGTATCATATACATAAACTATTTCCTCTAATATTTAATGTATCAAATACAATAAATATATTTTACTCTTCTACATTTAATATATCAAATATATTAAATATTAATTTGAATATTTCAAATTTTCTTTCAACTAAATTGATCATTTTAGTGTTACTACGAGCTAGCAAGGGGACCTTATGGACCTACAGATTTATAAGCTCCAATGATATAAAATTAATTAATTAAACTCTTTAATTAATTGACTTTCATTCATTAACTCTAGGTCACTCCACTATAGGCCTAGAGTTGCACTCTTATGCACTGTAGGACAAGTTGTGTCCATGGATATAACCATTACATGCAAGTCGATCCTTCACGAGTTGTTCGTAATTACAGCTGGGTCAAAAGTCCGTTTTACCCCTGTAATTACATCTTACATGAAATGTTTTAGGCTTAACTATATCTGAAACATCTTTCAGACCAATAATAAATTATTTGAGTTATGCAAGTTCTTTACTTCATAAGCAAGAACACTTAACTTGCATACCATGCTCCACCATCTAGGGTAAACATAGATTTCCATAAATCTTTGTTAAAACCAGTGCATCTCGTAAAGATCAAATCTTTAACCTCATACACAAAGATATAATTTCTCATTTTATCCATAGATATTTTGAGAAAAGTTTTTATTTTTCTGCGCAATGGTCATACCATTGGGTTAACTAATAAATGCTAACCAATTTTACTGTCAAACGTCATGTCTCAAGTGTACATTAGATTTTCTCCCACTCAAACGTAGATAGTCAATCTTATGTTCTCAACATTTTGAAATGTCTGAGGACACTATTCCTTAGACAATCTAAACTACATTATCATTTTTTAAGTATTACATCATATACTTGACAACAAATTTGTCAATATAAGATGTGTGAGACATAAATAACATTTTGTCCTCGAAAACTCTATTTTAGGACATACCCAGTAATTTAAATCATTCATTTGGAATTGGTTAGATAGTCAACAATTTATGTTGGATTGAAATCTTACATCATTCACAATGAGTAGTAAGTCATCCACATAAAATATGAGAAAAATCCACTAAGTAATTAATGATTTATTCAAAGTCATAGTTTTTGATACTTTTATCAAACCTTACATTCAAAAATCTAGTGATCAAATTCATTTCATAAATGAACCTTTACTGCTTGCAAACCTTTTGCTTTTGATTTTTGAAATTGAACTCATGTAATTGATTTGTAAATGCATTCTTTAAGACTTCTTTTCAAAAAAAGATTTCTTAAACCTTCACTTGACATATCTCATATGCAACAATGAATTAGGAAATGCTTATATACTCTAATATGACAACAAATGAGAAAATTTATCCATAGTTTACTTTCTCCATCTATATTTGTCATTAGTCTTATTTTGAAGGTCTATACCTTCTTATTTACAAATCTTTTACTTTTGTAGATATATTCAAAACCTATGGGTTCTACCCCATCACGAATATCTACAAGTTCTAGATAAAGATGAGTCCATCTACTCTATCTCGAGATTTATGACTTTGGTCTACTAGTCTTTGTCATTGACCCTCATTTCAACTTTGAGGTCAAGAAGCCCTACATTTTGTTTTACCAGGCTTCGACCAGCTACTGGGACTTACCCGCAGACATGGGGTTCGATTTAACCAACAGGAATGTAAACGGACATGGTTTTGCCAGGCTTCGACCATCTACCGGGACTTACCCGCAGACATAGGGTTCGATTTAACCAACAGGAATTTAAACGGACCTGGTTTCGACAAGCTTCGACCAGCTACCGGGACTTACCCGCAGTCATAGGGTTCGATTTAACCAACAAAAATTTAAACGGACCTGGTTTTGCCAGGCTTCGACCAGCTACCAGGACTTACCCGCAGACATAGGGTTCGATTTAACGAAAAAAAATTTAAACGAACCTTGTTTTGCCAAGCTTCGACCAGCTACTGGGACTTACCCGTAGACATAGAGTTCGATTTAACCAACAGAAATTTAAACGGACCAGGTTTTGCCATGCTTCGACCAGCTACCGGGACTTACCCGTAGACATAGGGTTTGATTTAACCAACAGGAATTTAAACGGCCTTGGTTTTGCCAGGCTTCGACCAGCTATCGGGACTTACCCACAGACATAGGGTTCGATTTAACCAACATAAATTTAATCTGACATGGTTTTGCCAGGCTTCGACAAACCGGGACTTACCCGCAGACATAGGGTTCGATTTAACCAACAAGAATTTAAATGGACCAGGTTTTGCCAGGCTTCGACCAGCTACCGGGACTTACCCGCAGACATAGGGTTCGATTTACCCAACAGAAATTTAAACGGACCTAGTTTTACCAGGCTTCGACCAGCTATCGGGACTTACCCGTAGACATAGGGTTCGATTTAACCAACCGAAATTTAAACGGACCTGGTTTTGCCATGCTTCGACCAGCTACCGGGACTTACCCGCAGACATAGGGTTCAATTTAACCAACAGGAATTTAAACGGACCTGGTTTCGACACGCTTCGACCAGCTAACGGGACTTAACCGCAGTCATAGGGTTCGATTTAACCAACAAAAATATAAACGGACCTGGTTCTGCCAGGCTTCGACCAACTACCGGGACTAACCCGCAGATATAGGGTTCGATTTAACCAACAAAAATTTAAACAGACCTGGTTTTGCCAGGCTTCGACCAGCTACCGGGACTTACCCGCAGACATAGGGTTCGATTTAACCAACATAAATTTAAACGGACCTGGTTTCGACAAGTTTCGACCAGCTACCAGGACTTACCCGCAGTCATTGGGTTCGATTTAACCAACAGAAATTTAAACGGACCTTATTTTGCCAGGCTTCGACCAGCTACCGGGACTTACCCGCAGACATAGGGTTTGATTTAACGAACAAAAATTTAAACGAACCTGATTTTGCCAGGCTTCGACCAGCTACTGGGACTTACCCGTAGACATAGAGTTCGATTTAACCAACAGAAATTTAAACGGACCTGGTTTTGCCATGCTTCGACCAGCTACCGGGACTTAACCGTAGACATAGGGTTCGATTTAACCAACAGGAATTTAAACGACCTTTGTTTTGCCAGGCTTCGACCAGCTATCGGGACTTACCCACAGACATAGGGTTCGATTTAACCAACAGAAATTTAAACTGACCTGGTTTTGCCAGGCTTCGATAAACCGGGACTTACCCGCAGACATAGGGTTCGATTTAACCAACAAGAATTTAAACGAACCTGGTTTTGCCAGGCTTCGACCAGCTACCGGGACTTACCCGCAGACATAAGGTTTGATTTAACCAACAAAAATTTAAACGGACCTAGTTTTACCAAGCTTCGACCAGCTACCGGGACTTACCCGCAGACATAGGGTTCGATTTAACCAACCGAAATTTAAACGGACCTGGTTTTGCCATGCTTCGACCAGCTACCGGGACTTACCCGCAGACATAGGGTTCGATTTAACCAACAGGAATTTAAACGGACCTGGTTTCGACACGCTTCGACCAGCTAACGGGACTTACCCGCAGTCATAGGATTCGATTTAACCAACAAAAATTTAAACGGACCTGGTTCTGCCAGGCTTCGACCAGCTACCGGGACTAACCCGCAGATAAAGAGTTCGATTTAACCAACAAAAATTTAAACAGACTTGGTTTTGCCAGGCTTCGACCAGCTACCAGGACTTATCCGCAGACATAGGGTTCGATTTAACCAACATAAATTTAAACGGACCTTGTTTTGTCAGGCTTCGACCAGCTACCAGGACTTACCCGCAGACATAGGGTTCGATTTAACCAACAGAAATTTAAACGGACCTGGTTTTGCCAGGCTTCGACCAACTACCAAGACTTACCCATACACATAGGGTTCGATTTCACCAACAGAAATTTAAACGGACCTGGTTTTGCCAGGCTTCAACCAGCTACTGGGACTTACCCGCAGACATAGGGTTCAATTTAACCAACAAGAATTTAAACGGACCTTGTTTTGCCAGGCTTCGACCAGCTACCGGGACTGACTCGCAGACATGGGGTTCGATTTAACCAACAAAAATTTAAACGAACCTGGTTTTGCCAGGCTTCGACCAGCTACCGGGACTTACCCGCAGACATAGGGTTCGATTTAACCAACATAAATTTAAACGGACCTGGTTTTGTCAGGCTTCGACTAGCTACCGGGACTTACCCGCAGACATAGGGTTCGATTTAACCAACAAAAATTTAAACGGACCTGGTTTTGCTAGGCTTCGACCAGCTACCGGGACTTACCAGCAGACATAGGGTTCGATTTAACCAACATAAATTTAAACGGACCTGGTTTTGCCAGGCTTCGACCAGCTACCGGGACTTACCCGCAGACATAGGGTTCGATTTAACCAACAGAAATTTAAACGGACCTTAGTTTGCCAGGCTTCGACCATTTACCAGGACTTACCCGCAGACATAGGGTTCGATTTAACCAACAAAAATTTAAACGCACCTGGTTTTGCCAGGCTTCGACCAGCTACCGGGACTTACCCGCAGACATAAGGTTCGATTTAACCAACAAGAATTTAAACGGACCTTGTTTTGCCAGGCTTCGACCAGGTATCGGGACTTACCCGCAGACATGGGGTTCGATTTAACCAACAGAAATTTAAACGGACCTGGTTTTCCCAGGCTTCCACCAACTACCGGGACTTACCCGCAGACATAGGGTTCGATTTAACCAACAAAAATTTAAACGGACCTGGTTTTTCCAGGCTTCGACCAACTACCAAGACTTACCCGCAGACATAGGGTTCGATTTAACCAACATAAATTTAAACGGACCTGCTTTTCCCTGGCTTCGACCAGCTACCGTGACTTACCCGCAGACATAGGGTTCAATTTAACCAACAATAATTTAAACGGACCTTGTTTTGCTAGGCTTCGACCAGCTACCGGGACTTACCCGCAGACATAGGGTTCGATTTAACAAACAGGAATTTAAACGGACCTGGTTTCGACAAGCTTCGACCAGCTACCGGGACTTACCCGCAGTCATAGGGTTCGATTTAACCAACAAAAAATTAAACGGACCTGGTTTTGCCAGGCTTCGACCAGCTACCAGGACTTACCCGCAGACATAGGGTTCGATTTAACCAACAGAAATTTAAACGGACCTAGTTTTACCAGGCTTCGACCAGCTATCGGGACTTACCCGCAGACATAGGGTTCGATTTAACCAACCGAAATTTAAACGGACCTGGTTTTGCCATGCTTCGACCAGCTACCGGGACTTACCCGCAGACATAGGGTTCAATTTAACCAACAGGAATTTAAACGGACCTGGTTTCGACACGCTTCGACCAGCTAACGGGACTTAACCCGTTTAAATCGAACCCTATGTCTGCGGGTATGTCCTGGTAGTTGGTCGAAGCCTGGAAAAACCAGGTCCGTTTAAATTTTTGTTGGTTAAATCGAACCCTATGTTTGCGGGTAAGTCCCGGTAGCTGGTCGAAGCCTGGGAAAACCATGTCCGTTTAAATTTCTGTTGGTTAAATCAAACCCAATGTCTGCGGGTAAGTCCCGGTAGCTGGTCGAAGCCTGGCAAAATCAGGTCCGTTTAAATTTCTGTTGGTTAAATCAAACCCTATGTCTGCGGGTAAGTCCCGGCAGCTGGTCGAAGCCTGGTAAAACCAGGTCCGTTTAAATTTCTGTTGGTTAAATCAAACCCTATGTCTGCGGGTAAGTCCCGGTAGCTGGTCGAAGCCTGGACAAACCAGGTCCGTTTAAATTTCTATTGGTTAAATTGAACCCTATGTCTGCGGGTAAGTTCCGGTAGCTGGTCGAAGCCTGGCAAAACAAGGTCCGTTTAAATTCTTGTTGGTTAAATCGAACCCTATGCCTGCGGGTAAGTCCCGGTAGCTGGTGGAAGCCTGGAAAAACCAGGTCCGTTTAAATTTCTGTTGGTTAAATCAAACCCTATGTCTGCGGGTAAGTCCCGGTAGCTGGTCGGAGCCTGGCAAAACCAGGTCAGTTTAAATTCCTGTTGGTTAAATCGAACCCTATGTCTGCGGGTAAGTCCTGGCAGCTGGTCGAAGCCTGGCAAAACCAGGTCCGTTTAAATTTATGTTGGTTAAATCAAACCCTATGTCTGCGGGTAAGTCCCGGTAGCTGGTCGAAGCCTGGCAAAACCAGGTCCGTTTAAATTTCTATTGGTTAAATCGAACCCTATGACTGCGGGTAAGTCTCGTTAGCTGGTCGAAGCGTGTCGAAACCAGGTTTCGACCAGCTACCGGGACTTACCCGCAAACATAGGGTTCGATTTAACCAACAAAAATTTAAACGGACCTGGTTTTGCCAAGCTTCGACCAACTACCAGGACTTACCCGCAGACATAGGGTTCGATTTAACCAACAGAAATTTAAACGGACCTTGTTTTGCCAGGCTTCGACCAGCTGCCGGGACTTACCCGCAGACATAGGGTTCGATTTAACCAACATAAATTTAAACGGACCTTGTTTTGTCAGGCTTCGACCAGCTACCGGGACTTACCCGCAGACATAGGGTTCAATTTAACCAACAAGAATTTAAACGGACCTTGTTTTGCCAGGCTTCGACCAGCTACCGGGACTTACTCGCAGACATGGGGTTCGACTTAACCAACAGAAATTTAAACGGACCTGGTTTTCCCAGGCTTCGACCAGCTACCGGGACTTACCCGCAAACATAGGGTTCGATTTAACCAACAAAAATTTAAACGGACCTGGTTTTTCCAGGCTCCGACCAACTACCAGGACTTACCCGCAGACATAGGGTTCGATTTAACCCACAGCAATTTAAACGGACCTGGTTTTGCCAGGCTTCCACCAGCTACCGCGACTTACCCGCAGACATAGGGTTCGATTTAACCAACAGGAATTTAAACGGACCTGGTTTCGACACGCTTCGACCAGCTAACGAGACTTACCCGCAGTCATTGGGTTCGATTTAACCAATAGAAATTTAAACGGACCTGGTTTTGCCTAGCTTCGACCAGCTACCGGGACTTACCCGCAGACATAGGGTTTGATTTAACCAACATAAATTTAAACGGACCTGGTTTTGCCAGGCTTCGACCAGCTGCCGGGACTTACCCGCAGACATAGGGTTCGATTTAACCAACAGGAATTTAAACGGACCTTGTTTCGACAAGCTTCGACCAGCTACCGGGACTTACCCGCAGTCATAGGGTTCGATTTAACCAACATAAATTTAAACGGACCTGGTTTTGCCAGGCTTCGACCAGCTACCGGGACTTACCCGTAGACATAAGGTTCGATTTAACCAACATGAATTTAAACGACCTTGGTTTTGCCAGTCTTCGACCAGCTACCGGGACTTACCCACAGACATAGGGTTCGATTTAACCAACATAAATTTAAACTGACCTGGTTTTGCCAGGCTTCGACAAACCGGGACTTACCCGCAGACATAGGGTTCGAATTAACCAACAAGAATTTAAACGGACCTGTTTTTGCCAGGCTTCGACTAGCTACTGGGACTTACCCGCAGACATACGGTTCGATTTAACCAACAAAAATTTAAACGGACCTAGTTTTACCAGGCTTCGACCAGCTACCGGGACTGACCCACAGACATAGGGTTCGATTTAACCAACATAAATTTAAACTGACCTGGTTTTGCCAGGCTTCGAAAAACCGGGACTTACCCGCAGACATAGGGTTCGAATTAACCAACAAGAATTTAAACGAACCTGTTTTTGCCAGGCTTCGACTAGCTACTGGGACTTACCCGCAGACATACGGTTCGATTTAACCAACAAAAATTTAAACGGACCTAGTTTTACCAGGCTTCGACCAACTACCGGGACTTACCCGGAAACATAGGGTTCGATTTAACCAACAGGAATTTAAATGGACCTGGTTTTGCCAGGCTTCGACCAGCTATCGGGACTTACCCGCAGACATAGGGTTCGATTTAACCAACAGGAATTTAAACGGACCTGGTTTCGACAAGCTTCGACCAGCTACCGGGACTTACCCGCAGTCATATGGTTCGATTTAACCAACATAAATTTAAACGGACCTGGTTTTTCCAGGCTTCGACCAGCTACCGGGACTTACCCGCAGACATAGGGTTCGATTTAACCAACAGAAATTTAAACGGACCTGGTTTCGACAAGCTTCGACCTGCTACCGGGACTTACCCGCAGACATAGGGTTCGATTTAACCAACAGGAATTTAAACGGACCTTGTTTCGACAAGCTTCGACCAGCTACCGGGACTTACCCGCAGTCATAGGGTTCGATTTAACCAACAGAAATTTAAACGGACCTGGTTTTGCCAGGCTTTGACCAGCTACCCGGACTTACCCGCAGACAAAGGGTTCGATTTAACCAACAAAAATTTAAACGGACCTGGTTTTTCCAGTCTTCGACCAGCTACCGGCACTTACTCGCAGACATAGGGTTCGATTTAACCAACATAAATTTAAACGGACCTGGTTTTGCCAGGCTTCGACCAGCTACCG
Organism: Herpetospermum pedunculosum; assembly: GCA_028017165.1. Taxonomy (NCBI): domain Eukaryota; kingdom Viridiplantae; phylum Streptophyta; class Magnoliopsida; order Cucurbitales; family Cucurbitaceae; genus Herpetospermum; species Herpetospermum pedunculosum. The sequence continues at coordinate 6,955,329 of CM051525.1, read as the reverse complement.
GAACTTACCCGTAGACATAGGGTTCGATTTAACCAAAAAAAATTTAAACGAACCTGGTTTTGCCAGGCTTCGACCAGCTACCGGGACTTACCCGCAGATATAGGGTTCGATTTAACCAACAAAAATTTAAACGAACCTGGTTTTGCCAGGCTTCGACCAGCTATCGGGACTTACCCTCAGACATAGGGTTCGATTTAACCAACAGGAATTTAAACGGATCTGGTTTTACCAGGCTTCGATCAACTACCGGGACTTACCCGCAGACATAGGGTTCGATTTAACCAACAGAAATTTAAACGGACCTGGTTTTACCACGCTTCGACCAGCTACCGGGACTTACCCGCAGACATAGGGTTCGATTTAACCAACATGAATTTAAACGGACCTGGTTTTGCCAGGCTCCGACCAGCTACCGGGACTTACCCGCAGACATAGGGTTCGATTTAACGAACAAAAATTTAAACGAACCTGGTTTTCCCAGGCTTCGACCAGCTACCGGGACTTACCCGCAGACATAGTGTTCGATTTAACCAACAATAATTTAAACGGACCTTGTTTTGCCAGGCTTCGAACAGCTACCGGGCCTTACCCGCAGACATAGGGTTCGATTTAACCAACAGGAATTTAAACGGACCTGGTTTCGACAAGCTTCGACCAGCTACCGGGACTTACCCGCAGTCATATGGTTCGATTTAACCAACATAAATTTAAACGGACCTGGTTTTTCCAGGCTTCGACCAGCTACCGGGACTTACCCGCAGACATAGGGTTCGATTTAACCAACAGAAATTTAAACGGACCTGGTTTCGACAAGCTTCGACCTGCTACCGGGACTTACCCGCAGACATAGGGTTCGATTTAACCAACAGGAATTTAAACGGACCTTGTTTCGACAAGCTTCGACCAGCTACCGGGACTTACCCGCAGTCATAGGGTTCGATTTAACCAACAGAAATTTAAACGGACCTGGTTTTGCCAGGCTTTGACCAGCTACCCGGACTTACCCGCAGACAAAGGGTTCGATTTAACCAACAAAAATTTAAACGGACCTGGTTTTTCCAGTCTTCGACCAGCTACCGGCACTTACTCGCAGACATAGGGTTCGATTTAACCAACATAAATTTAAACGGACCTGGTTTTGCCAGGCTTCGACCAGCTACCGGAACTTACCCGTAGACATAGGGTTCGATTTAACCAAAAAAAATTTAAACGAACCTGGTTTTGCCAGGCTTCGACCAGCTACCGGGACTTACCCGCAGACATAGGGTTCGATTTAACCAACAAAAATTTAAACGAACCTGGTTTTGCCAGGCTTCGACCAGCTATCGGGACTTACCCGCAGACATAGGGTTCGATTTAACCAACAGGAATTTAAACGGATCTGGTTTTACCAGGCTTCGATCAACTACCGGGACTTACCCGCAGACATAGGGTTCGATTTAACCAACAGAAATTTAAACGGACCTGGTTTTACCACGCTTCGACCAGCTACCGGGACTTACCCGCAGACATAGGGTTCGATTTAACCAACAGGAATTTAAACGGACCTGGTTTTGCCAGGCTCCGACCAGCTACCGGGACTTACCCGCAGACATAGGGTTCGATTTAACGAACAAAAATTTAAACGGACCTGGTTTTCCCAGGCTTCGACCAGCTACCGGGACTTACCCGCAGACATAGTGTTCGATTTAACCAACAATAATTTAAACGGACCTTGTTTTGCCAGGCTTCGAACAGCTACCGGGCCTTACCCGCAGACATAGGGTTCGATTTAACCAACAGGAATTTAAACGGACCTTGTTTCGACAAGCTTCGACCAGCTACCGGGACTTACCCGCAGTCATAGGGTTCGATTTAACCAACAGAAATTTAAACGGACCTGGTTTTGCAAGGCTTTGACCAGCTACCGGGACTTACCCGCAGTCATAGGGTTCGATTTAACCAACAGAAATTTAAACGGACCTGGTTTTGCAAGGCTTTGACCAGCTACCCAGACTTACCCGCAGACAAAGGGTTCGATTTAACCAACAAAAATTTAAACGGACCTGGTTTTGCCAGTCTTCGACTAGCTACCGGGACTTACTCGCAGACATAGGGTTCGATTTAACCAACATAAATTTAAACGGACCTGGTTTTGCCAGGCTTCGACCAGCTACCGGGACTTACCCGTAGACATAGGGTTCGATTTAACCAACATGAATTTAAACGACCTTGGTTTTGCCAGTCTTCGACCAGCTACCGGGACTTACCCACAGACATAGGGTTCGATTTAACCAACATAAATTTAAACTGACCTGGTTTTGCCAGGCTTCGACAAACCGGGACTTACCCGCAGACATAGGGTTCGAATTAACCAACAAGAATTTAAACGGACCTGTTTTTGCCAGGCTTCGACTAGCTACTGGGACTTACCCGCAGACATACGGTTCGATTTAACCAACAAAAATTTAAACGGACCTAGTTTTACCAGGCTTCGACCAGCTACCGGGACTGACCCACAGACATAGGGTTCGATTTAACCAACATAAATTTAAACTGACCTGGTTTTGCCAGGCTTCGACAAACCGGGACTTACCCGCAGACATAGGGTTCGAATTAACCAACAAGAATTTAAACGAACCTGTTTTTGCCAGGCTTCGACTAGCTACTGGGACTTACCCGCAGACATACGGTTCGATTTAACCAACAAAAATTTAAACGGACCTAGTTTTACCAGGCTTCGACCAACTACCGGGACTTACCCGGAAACATAGGGTTCGATTTAACCAACAGGAATTTAAATGGACCTGGTTTTGCCAGGCTTCGACCAGCTATCGGGACTTACCCGCAGACATAGGGTTCGATTTAACCAACAGGAATTTAAACGGACCTGGTTTCGACAAGCTTCGACCAGCTACCGGGACTTACCCGCAGTCATATGGTTCGATTTAACCAACATAAATTTAAACGGACCTGGTTTTTCCAGGCTTCGACCAGCTACCGGGACTTACCCGCAGACATAGGGTTCGATTTAACCAACAGAAATTTAAACGGACCTGGTTTCGACAAGCTTCGACCTGCTACCGGGACTTACCCGCAGACATAGGGTTCGATTTAACCAACAGGAATTTAAACGGACCTTGTTTCGACAAGCTTCGACCAGCTACCGGGACTTACCCGCAGTCATAGGGTTCGATTTAACCAACAGAAATTTAAACGGACCTGGTTTTGCCAGGCTTTGACCAGCTACCCGGACTTACCCGCAGACAAAGGGTTCGATTTAACCAACAAAAATTTAAACGGACCTGGTTTTTCCAGTCTTCGACCAGCTACCGGCACTTACTCGCAGACATAGGGTTCGATTTAACCAACATAAATTTAAACGGACCTGGTTTTGCCAGGCTTCGACCAGCTACCGGAACTTACCCGTAGACATAGGGTTCGATTTAACCAAAAAAAATTTAAACGAACCTGGTTTTGCCAGGCTTCGACCAGCTACCGGGACTTACCCGCAGACATAGGGTTCGATTTAACCAACAAAAATTTAAACGAACCTGGTTTTGCCAGGCTTCGACCAGCTATCGGGACTTACCCGCAGACATAGGGTTCGATTTAACCAACAGGAATTTAAACGGATCTGGTTTTACCAGGCTTCGATCAACTACCGGGACTTACCCGCAGACATAGGGTTCGATTTAACCAACAGAAATTTAAACGGACCTGGTTTTACCACGCTTCGACCAGCTACCGGGACTTACCCGCAGACATAGGGTTCGATTTAACCAACAGGAATTTAAACGGACCTGGTTTTGCCAGGCTCCGACCAGCTACCGGGACTTACCCGCAGACATAGGGTTCGATTTAACGAACAAAAATTTAAACGGACCTGGTTTTCCCAGGCTTCGACCAGCTACCGGGACTTACCCGCAGACATAGTGTTCGATTTAACCAACAATAATTTAAACGGACCTTGTTTTGCCAGGCTTCGAACAGCTACCGGGCCTTACCCGCAGACATAGGGTTCGATTTAACCAACAGGAATTTAAACGGACCTTGTTTCGACAAGCTTCGACCAGCTACCGGGACTTACCCGCAGTCATAGGGTTCGATTTAACCAACAGAAATTTAAACGGACCTGGTTTTGCAAGGCTTTGACCAGCTACCGGGACTTACCCGCAGTCATAGGGTTCGATTTAACCAACAGAAATTTAAACGGACCTGGTTTTGCAAGGCTTTGACCAGCTACCCAGACTTACCCGCAGACAAAGGGTTCGATTTAACCAACAAAAATTTAAACGGACCTGGTTTTGCCAGTCTTCGACTAGCTACCGGGACTTACTCGCAGACATAGGGTTCGATTTAACCAACATAAATTTAAACGGACCTGGTTTTGCCAGGCTTCGACCAGCTACCGGGACTTACCCGTAGACATAGGGTTCGATTTAACCAACATGAATTTAAACGACCTTGGTTTTGCCAGTCTTCGACCAGCTACCGGGACTTACCCACAGACATAGGGTTCGATTTAACCAACATAAATTTAAACTGACCTGGTTTTGCCAGGCTTCGACAAACCGGGACTTACCCGCAGACATAGGGTTCGAATTAACCAACAAGAATTTAAACGGACCTGTTTTTGCCAGGCTTCGACTAGCTACTGGGACTTACCCGCAGACATACGGTTCGATTTAACCAACAAAAATTTAAACGGACCTAGTTTTACCAGGCTTCGACCAGCTACCGGGACTGACCCACAGACATAGGGTTCGATTTAACCAACATAAATTTAAACTGACCTGGTTTTGCCAGGCTTCGACAAACCGGGACTTACCCGCAGACATAGGGTTCGAATTAACCAACAAGAATTTAAACGAACCTGTTTTTGCCAGGCTTCGACTAGCTACTGGGACTTACCCGCAGACATACGGTTCGATTTAACCAACAAAAATTTAAACGGACCTAGTTTTACCAGGCTTCGACCAACTACCGGGACTTACCCGGAAACATAGGGTTCGATTTAACCAACAGGAATTTAAATGGACCTGGTTTTGCCAGGCTTCGACCAGCTATCGGGACTTACCCGCAGACATAGGGTTCGATTTAACCAACAGGAATTTAAACGGACCTGGTTTCGACAAGCTTCGACCAGCTACCGGGACTTACCCGCAGTCATATGGTTCGATTTAACCAACATAAATTTAAACGGACCTGGTTTTTCCAGGCTTCGACCAGCTACCGGGACTTACCCGCAGACATAGGGTTCGATTTAACCAACAGAAATTTAAACGGACCTGGTTTCGACAAGCTTCGACCTGCTACCGGGACTTACCCGCAGACATAGGGTTCGATTTAACCAACAGGAATTTAAACGGACCTTGTTTCGACAAGCTTCGACCAGCTACCGGGACTTACCCGCAGTCATAGGGTTCGATTTAACCAACAGAAATTTAAACGGACCTGGTTTTGCCAGGCTTTGACCAGCTACCCGGACTTACCCGCAGACAAAGGGTTCGATTTAACCAACAAAAATTTAAACGGACCTGGTTTTTCCAGTCTTCGACCAGCTACCGGCACTTACTCGCAGACATAGGGTTCGATTTAACCAACATAAATTTAAACGGACCTGGTTTTGCCAGGCTTCGACCAGCTACCGGAACTTACCCGTAGACATAGGGTTCGATTTAACCAAAAAAAATTTAAACGAACCTGGTTTTGCCAGGCTTCGACCAGCTACCGGGACTTACCCGCAGACATAGGGTTCGATTTAACCAACAAAAATTTAAACGAACCTGGTTTTGCCAGGCTTCGACCAGCTATCGGGACTTACCCGCAGACATAGGGTTCGATTTAACCAACAGGAATTTAAACGGATCTGGTTTTACCAGGCTTCGATCAACTACCGGGACTTACCCGCAGACATGGGGTTCGATTTAACCAACAGAAATTTAAACGGACCTGGTTTTACCACGCTTCGACCAGCTACCGGGACTTACCCGCAGACATAGGGTTCGATTTAACCAACAGGAATTTAAACGGACCTGGTTTTGCCAGGCTCCGACCAGCTACCGGGACTTACCCGCAGACATAGGGTTCGATTTAACGAACAAAAATTTAAACGGACCTGGTTTTCCCAGGCTTCGACCAGCTACCGGGACTTACCCGCAGACATAGTGTTCGATTTAACCAACAATAATTTAAACGGACCTTGTTTTGCCAGGCTTCGAACAGCTACCGGGCCTTACCCGCAGACATAGGGTTCGATTTAACCAACAGGAATTTAAACGGACCTTGTTTCGACAAGCTTCGACCAGCTACCGGGACTTACCCGCAGTCATAGGGTTCGATTTAACCAACAGAAATTTAAACGGACCTGGTTTTGCAAGGCTTTGACCAGCTACCGGGACTTACCCGCAGTCATAGGGTTCGATTTAACCAACAGAAATTTAAACGGACCTGGTTTTGCAAGGCTTTGACCAGCTACCCAGACTTACCCGCAGACAAAGGGTTCGATTTAACCAACAAAAATTTAAACGGACCTGGTTTTGCCAGTCTTCGACTAGCTACCGGGACTTACTCGCAGACATAGGGTTCGATTTAACCAACATAAATTTAAACGGACCTGGTTTTGCCAGGCTTCGACCAGCTACCGGGACTTACCCGTAGACATAGGGTTCGATTTAACCAACATGAATTTAAACGACCTTGGTTTTGCCAGTCTTCGACCAGCTACCGAGACTTACCCACAGACATAGGGTTCGATTTAACCAACATAAATTTAAACTGACCTGGTTTTGCCAGGCTTCGACAAACCGGGACTTACCCGCAGACATAAGGTTCGAATTAACCAACAAGAATTTAAACGGACCTGTTTTTGCCAGGCTTCGACTAGCTACAGGGACTTACCCGCAGACATACGGTTCGATTTAACCAACAAAAATTTAAACGGACCTAGTTTTACCAGGCTTCGACCAGCTACCGGGACTGACCCACAGACATAGGGTTCGATTTAACCAACATAAATTTAAACTGACCTGGTTTTGCCAGGCTTCGACAAACCGGGACTTACCCGCAGACATAGGGTTCGAATTAACCAACAAGAATTTAAACGAACCTGTTTTTGCCAGGCTTCGACTAGCTACTGGGACTTACCCGCAGACATACGGTTCGATTTAACCAACAAAAATTTAAATGGACCTAGTTTTACCAGACTTCGACCAACTACCGGGACTTACCCGGAAACATAGGGTTCGATTTAACCAACAGGAATTTAAACGGACCTGGTTTTGCCAGGCTTCGACCAGCTACCGGGACTTACCCGCAGACATAGGGTTCGATTTAACCAACAGGAATTTAAACGGACCTGGTTTCGACCAGCTACCGGGACTTACCCGCAGTCATACGGTTCGATTTAACCAACATAAATTTAAACGGACCTGGTTTTGCCAGGCTTCGACCAGCTACCGGGACTTACCCGCAGACATAGGGTTCGATTTAACCAACAAAAATTTAAACGAACCTGGTTTTGCCAGGCTTCGACCAGCTACCGGGACTTACCCGCAAACATAGGGTTCGATTTAACCAACAAAAATTTAAACGAACCTGGTTTTGCCAGGCTTCGACCAGCTACCGGGACTTACCCGCAGACATAGGGTTCGATTTAACCAACAGGAATTTAAACGGATCTGGTTTTACCAGGCTTCGATCAACTACCGGGACTTACCCGCAGACATAGGGTTCGATTTAACCAACAGAAATTTAAACGGACCTGGTTTTACCACGCTTCGACCAGCTACCGGGACTTACCCGCAGACATAGGGTTCGATTTAACCAAAAGGAATTTAAACGGACCTGCTTTTCCAGGCTTCGACCAGCTACCGGGACTTACCCGCAGACATAGGGTTCGATTTAACCAACAGGAATTTAAACGGACCTGGTTTCGACAAGCTTCGACCAGCTACCAGGACTTACCCGCAGTCATAGGGTTCAATTTAACCAACAAAAATTTAAACGGACCTTGTTTTGCCAGGCTTCGACCAGCTACCGGGACTTACCCGCAGACATAGGGTTCGATTTAACCAACAAAAATTTAAACGGACCTGGTTTTGCCAGGCTTCGACCAGCTACCGGGACTTACCCGCAGACATAGGGTTCGACTTAACCAACAGGAATTTAAACGGACCTGGTTTTGCCAGGCTCCGACCAGCTACCGGGACTTACCCGAAGACATAGGGTTCGATTTAACCAACAAAAATTTAAACGGACCTGGTTTTCCCTGGCTTCGACAAGCTACCGGGACTTACCCGCAAACATAGGGTTCTATTTAACCAACAGGAATTTAAACGGACCTGGTTTTGCCAGGCTTCGACCAACTACCAGGACTTACCCGCAGACATAGGGTTCGATTTAACCAACAGTAATTTAAACGGACCTAGTTTCGACAAGCTTCGACCAGCTACCGGGACTTACCCGCAGTCATAGGGTTCGATTTAACCAACATAAATTTATACGGACCTGGTTTTGCCAGGCTTCGAACAGCTACCGGGCCTTACCCGCAGACATAGGGTTCGATTTAACCAACAGAAATTTAAACGGACCTGGTTTCGACAAGCTTCGACCTGCTACCGGGACTTACCCGCAGACATAGGGTTCGATTTAACCAACAGGAATTTAAACGGACCTTGTTTCGACAAGCTTCGACCAGCTACCGGGACTTACCCGCAGTCATAGGGTTCGATTTAACCAACAGAAATTTAAACGGACCTGGTTTTGCAAGGCTTTGACCAGCTACCCAGACTTACCCGCAGTCATAGGGTTCGATTTAACCAACAAAAATTTAAACGGACCTGGTTTTGCCAGTCTTCGACTAGCTACCGGGACTTACTCGCAGACATAGGGTTCGATTTAACCAACATAAATTTAAACAGACCTGGTTTTGCCAGGCTTCGACCAGCTACCGGGACTTACCCGTAGAGATAGGGTTCGATTTAACCAACATGAATTTAAACGACCTTGGTTTTGCCAGTCTTCGACCAGCTACCGAGACTTACCCACAGACATAGGGTTCGATTTAACCAACATAAATTTAAACTGACCTGGTTTTGCCAGGCTTCGACAAACCGGGACTTACCCGCAGACATAAGGTTCGAATTAACCAACAAGAATTTAAACGAACCTGTTTTTGCCAGGCTTCGACTAGCTACAGGGACTTACCCGCAGACATACGGTTCGATTTAACCAACAAAAATTTAAACGGACCTAGTTTTACCAGGCTTCGACCAGCTACCGGGACTGACCCACAGACATAGGGTTCGATTTAACCAACATAAATTTAAACTGACCTGGTTTTGTCAGGCTTCGACAAACCGGGACTTACCCGCAGACATAGGGTTCGAATTAACCAACAAGAATTTAAACGAACCTGTTTTTGCCAGGCTTCGACTAGCTACTGGGACTTACCCGCAGACATACGGTTCGATTTAACCAACAAAAATTTAAACGGACCTAGTTTTACCAGGCTTCGACCAACTACCGGGACTTACCCGGAAACATAGGGTTCGATTTAACCAACAGGAATTTAAACGGACCTGGTTTTGCCAGGCTTCGACCAGCTACCGGGACTTACCCGCAGACATAGGGTTCGATTTAACCAACAAGAATTTAAACGGACCTGGTTTCGACCAGCTACCTGGACTTACCCGCAGTCATATGGTTCGATTTAACCAACATAAATTTAAACGGACCTGGTTTTGCCAGGCTTCGACCAGCTACCGGGACTTACCCGCAGACATAGGGTTCGATTTAACCAACAAAAATTTAAACGAACCTGGTTTTGCCAGGCTTCGACCAGCTACTGGGACTTACCCGCAAACATAGGGTTCGATTTAACCAACAAAAATTTAAACGAACCTGGTTTTGCCAGGCTTCGACCAGCTACCGGGACTTACCCGCAGACATAGGGTTCGATTTAACCAACAGGAATTTAAACGGATCTGGTCTTACCAGGCTTCGATCAACTACCGAGACTTACCCGCAGACATAGGCTTCGATTTAACCAACAGAAATTTAAACGGACCTGGTTTTACCACGCTTCGACCAGCTACCGGGACTTACCCGCAGACATAGGGTTCGATTTAACCAAAAGGAATTTAAACGGACCTGCTTTTCCAGGCTTAGACCAGCTACCAGGACTTACCCGCAGACATAGGGTTCGATTTAACCAACAGGAATTTAAACGGACCTGGTTTTGCAAGGCTTTGACCAGCTACCCAGACTTACCCGCAGTCATAGGGTTCGATTTAACCAACAAAAATTTAAACGGACTTGGTTTTGCCAGTCTTCGACTAGCTACCGGGACTTACTCGCAGACATAGGGTTCGATTTAACCAACATAAATTTAAACGGACCTGGTTTTGCCAGGCTTCGACCAGCTACCGGGACTTACCCGTAGAGATAGGGTTCGATTTAACCAACATGAATTTAAACGACCTTGGTTTTGCCAGTCTTCGACCAGCTACCGAGACTTACCCACAGACATAGGGTTCGATTTAACCAACATAAATTTAAACTGACCTGGTTTTGCCAGGCTTCGACAAACCGCGACTTACCCGCAGACATAAGGTTCGAATTAACCAACAAGAATTTAAACGAACCTGTTTTTGCCAGGCTTCGACTAGCTACAGGGACTTACCCGCAGACATACGGTTCGATTTAACCAACAAAAATTTAAACGGACCTAGTTTTACCAGGCTTCGACCAGCTACCGGGACTGACCCACAGACATAGGGTTCGATTTAACCAACATAAATTTAAACTGACCTGGTTTTGTCAGGCTTCGACAAACCGGGACTTACCCGCAGACATAGGGTTCGAATTAACCAACAAGAATTTAAACGAACCTGTTTTTGCCAGGCTTCGACTAGCTACTGGGACTTACCCGCAGACATACGGTTCGATTTAACCAACAAAAATTTAAACGGACCTAGTTTTACCAGGCTTCGACCAACTACCGGGACTTACCCGGAAACATAGGGTTCGATTTAACCAACAGGAATTTAAACGGACCTGGTTTTGCCAGGCTTCGACCAGCTACCGGGACTTACCCGCAGACATAGGGTTCGATTTAACCAACAAGAATTTAAACGGACCTGGTTTCGACCAGCTACCGGGACTTACCCGCAGTCATATGGTTCGATTTAACCAACATAAATTTAAACGGACCTGGTTTTGCCAGGCTTCGACCAGCTACCGGGACTTACCCGCAGACATAGGGTTCGATTTAACCAACAAAAATTTAAACGAACCTGGTTTTGCCAGACTTCGACCAGCTACTGGGACTTACCCGCAAACATAGGGTTCGATTTAACCAACAAAAATTTAAACGAACCTGGTTTTGCCAGGCTTCGACCAGCTACCGGGACTTACCCGCAGACATAGGGTTCGATTTAACCAACAGGAATTTAAACGGATCTGGTCTTACCAGGCTTCGATCAACTACCGAGACTTACCCGCAGACATAGGCTTCGATTTAACCAACAGAAATTTAAACGGACCTGGTTTTACCACGCTTCGACCAGCTACCGGGACTTACCCGCAGACATAGGGTTCGATTTAACCAAAAGGAATTTAAACGGACCTGCTTTTCCAGGCTTAGACCAGCTACCAGGACTTACCCGCAGACATAGGGTTCGATTTAACCAACAGGAATTTAAACGGACCTGGTTTCGACAAGCTTCGACCAGCTACCGGGACTTACCCGCAGTCATAGGGTTCAATTTAACCAACAAAAATTTAAACGGACCTTGTTTTGCCAGGCTTCGACCAGCTACCGGGACTTACCGGCAGACATAGGGTTCGATTTAACCAACAAAAATTTAAACGGACCTGGTTTTGCCAGGCTTCGACCAGCTACCGGGACTTACCCACAGACATAGGGTTCGACTTAACCAACAGGAATTTAAACGGACCTGGTTTTGCCAGGCTCCGACCAGCTACCGGGACTTACCCGCAGACATAGGGTTCGATTTAACCAACAAAAATTTAAACGGACCTGGTTTTCCCTGGCTTCGACCAGCTACCGGGACTTACCCGCAAACATAGGGTTCGATTTAACCAACAGGAATTTAAACGGACCTGGTTTTGCCAGGCTTCGACCAGCTACCAGGACTTACCCGCAGACATAGGGTTCGATTTAACCAACAGTAATTTAAACGGACCTGGTTTCGACAAGCTTCGACCAGCTACCGGGACTTACCCGCAGTCATAGGGTTCGATTTAACCAACATAAATTTAAACGGACCTGGTTTTGCCAGGCTTCGACCAGCTACCGGGACTTACCAGCAAACATAGGGTTCGATTTAACCAACAAAAATTTAAACGAACCTGGTTTTGCCAGGCTTCGACCAGCTACTGGGACTTACCCGCAAACATAGGGTTCGATTTAACCAACATAAATTTAAACGGACCTGGTTTTGTCAGGCTTCGACCAGCTACCGGGACTTACCTGCAGACATAGGCTTCGATTTAACCAACATAAATTTAAACGGACCTTGTTTTGCTAGGCTTCGACCAGCTACCGGGACTTACCCACAGACATAGGGTTCGATTTAACCAACATAAATTTAAACGGACCTTGTTCTATCAGGCTTCGACCAGCTACCAAGACTTACCCGCAGACATAGGGTTCGATTTAACCAATAGAAATTTAAACGGACCTGGTTTTGCAAGGCTTCGACCAGCTACCAGGACTTACCCGTAGACATAGGGTTCGATTTAACCATCAGGAATTTAAACGGACCTGGTTTTGCCAGGCTTCGACCAGCTACCGGGACTTACCTGCAGACATATGGTTCGATTTAACCAACAAGAATTTAAACGGACCTGGTTTTGCCAGGCTTCGACTAGCTACCGGGACTTACCCGCAGACATAGGGTTCGATTTAACCAACAGAAATTTAAACGGACCTGGTTTTGCCAGTCTTCGACCAACTACCAGGACTTACCCTCAGACATAGGGTTCGATTTAACCAACAGAAATTTAAACGCACCTGGTTTTGCCAGGCTTCGACCAGCTACCGGGACTTACCCGCAGACATAGGGTTCGATTTAACCAACAAGAATTTAAACGAACCTTGTTTTGCCAGGCTTCGACTAGCTACCGGGACTTACCCGCAGACATGGGGTTCGATTTAACCAACAGAAATTTAAACGGACCTGGTTTTCCCAGGCTTCCACCAGCTACCGGGACTTACTCGCAGACATAGGGTTCAATTTAACCAACAAAAATTTAAACGGACTTGGTTTTGCCAGGCTTCGACCCACTACCAAGACTTACCCGCAGACATAGGGTTCGATTTAACCAACAGAAATTTAAACGGACCTGGTTTTTCCAGGCTTCGACCAGCTACCGGGACTTACCCGCAGACAAAGGGTTCGATTTAACCAACAGAAATAAGTTACTATTGCTTTATAACGTTGTTTACTGTTTTAAAGACTGGCTATTTCAAAACGATGACCTAGGTAACTTGACCTTAATCCTGAGCTAACTATGAACTCATGTTTATTCGAGATTATCCTTAGATCTGCATGGGTGAGAGTGGCTCAACAACGCTGGCTCAATAAGCCTTCCATTTCAGGGGTAAGACCGGATAAATAGCTGGGGACATAGGGTGCAAGATGAAATTCACTCCTACCCGTCTCTAGGGATAGTAGATAGGCTGTTCCCATGTAAAAACAATAAATGGGCGGTTTTTGAATTGCATATTAATCTACTAAATTTAAATAACAATTAACGATAAGGATTAAAGAATTAAAGAAATAAACAAGAGATTACTTTGCTAATTCAGAGATTGTCGGGACTTAATGGATTTTGCTCATCGATTACTCCAATAAAAATACAATTTCTTAATTTAAAAGCCTAATCAACTTAACTGGAACAACCATGAAAAGTCTCTAAGGTCCTCTTATGCAATTAATCCGACAGAGCATCGTAATTAACTCTAAACTGGCCAATTAGCTGGGCACGATAGCGTTTCATGCTAACTAGCTAACAGCTCTAAGCACATGGATTGATTAGAATGTTAATTAAATTGATCAGATTCATTTAAACATTTTTTATATTCCTAAGGTCTATTATACGCACCATGTTAACTATGAAAAACCAGAATATTAACACTAGTCATAACCTGACCCATTTTGCTACTACAAGCAATTTATGACAATTACGGATCACAAATTACAAACATGGCATACATGAACAATTAATATTTAATTGATTAAGCAGTCACATTGACCAATATTAAATGCACATGAAATAAACAAAGAATAGAAAACAATTAATCAAAAAATTAGATTGCAAAGATGACTTCTTCGTGGGAGATTACTTCTTCCTGGATCAATCAAGAACTGCCACGTGTTGTCTTCAAGGATCAAACTTTGGCTCAAAGAATAAGATAATAAACCTTCCACCACCAGACCAAGCTTCCAACTTTGAACATTAAATCATTTTTATCTTCATAGTATCATCTGCGGCTCGGTTTGTTAATATTATACTCTAAAACTCCTCTTTTCAGTTCTTATTTAAAATAAGTGTCTCGTTCACCTCTGAATGCTCGATTCCTGCAAAACATATGATTAAACACATTAATTTGAATCAACTAACAAGAATTAAAAGGTATAAAATAGCACTTTTGAAGTTCTATCAATTTTAATTACCCATTGTTTTTTGGCGTTGGATTCACGAATTTCGGTGTTTTTTGAACGTTGTCCTGCAGGGTATCGTCATTAACTTTGGGTGAATTCTCATTCGTAACATACAACCTTAATCCATTACATTAAAGCCTTAAATTAAGTTTTAATGTATGTTTGGTTTCTAACATACCACCTTAGTCAAAAGATACTTTATACAATTGTTCTAACAAACAAGAGATAGATACAAGATTCCTTTTCATTCCAGGAACAAGATACACATTATCTGTTCCAACCATGAGAGTTATCTCGCCTTCCGCAAGCGTTCTCCAGAAACTAGTTTCCTGAAAAGAAGAACAAATATGATTAGTAGCCCCTGAATCCAGTATCTAGGATGAGTCATCACTCTCCACTAAACATGTTTCAACAACTAGTAAATCATATTTATCTTGTTTTTCCTTTTCAACTTTCTTCTCTGCAAGGTACTTTGGGTAGTTTATTTTTCAATGCCCATTCTCGTTGTAGTGTAAACCTTTTCCTTTATCTGCAACTTGAGCCTTGCTTTTGCGGTCATTAGGATTTTTACTTTTCCCCTTCCCTTTCTTTTTCATCGAAATACTCTTATTTTTGGACGAAGAAGGGCTAGACTTCGTCTAAGAGGACGATCCTCTATAGAACCTTTTAGTGGTAGCAACATTTGCCTCCACTTCATGTCCCTTAGTTTTCAGGAGGGACTGATAAGTCTAAAGCTCATTCAGGAGAGTAGTCAAGTTATATTCAATTTTGTTCATCTTCGCATTTGTGCGGAACTGTAGGAAGCTCTTCGAAAGAGACTTCAGAATAAAACTGACCTGACTCTTCTCATCTATGACAGCTCCGTTTACTTCTGCCACATTCAAATGTTCCATCATGTCCAGGACATGTTCTCTAACCGAGGTCCCTTCTCTCATGCGACAATTATAAACGTACTTGATGGCATCATGCCTAAGGGAGAAGGACGATTGTCCAAACATCCCCTTCAGAGATTCTATAATCTCTTTGGCAGCACCCATACCATCGTGTTTCTTAGCCAATACATCAGGTATCCTGGGCAGTGTGTAGATGCGGGCTTTATCATTTTCCCTTGTCCACCTGTCATATGCATCCCAAACATTTCGGTTTGCATTTGTGTCGGGGTTTGGAGGACACTCCTCAGTTAAAACGAACCTTAGATCATCAATTACAAAACTCGAGTTATCATACCAGAATTATTTAGACAAGGACCAATGGTTCGAAGCTGTAGATCTTCAAGAGGTTAAATGACCGAGCCTCTAAGGTGAAAACCTTTAAGGCTTGACTTTCTGGTAATGGGACTGTCCCAAAGTGAAGAGGTTGATTGTGTATCAACTTATTTACTTGTTACCAGACGTAAGTTGTTAGACTACTATCATCTATTTTGGTTCTATACTAGATAGGATAAGATAAATAGAAATCAAGACTAGCTATCTTGATTGGAGTGTCTATAGGTCATAATCTCTCTGAGAGTCCTATACAAGATTAAGAACAAAATCGTTTTGTTAACTTATTCAATTCTTTTATGGATTGGAACTAGCAACTTAATCTTGATGATTAAGGTTTGATGTTCAAATCAAATCTTATGGCTTAAACATGTTATTGATAAACTTTGTTGGGCAAGTGTTTTATCAATACTATAGCTTTCATAATATGTTTCCGTAATTAATGTCTTATTCATTGAGAATGTAATAGGATGTACTTTCTGACACTTATGCATTAGCTAGCGACCTGTATCCAGATATGTGATCTGGGTGAGGTCTTGTTTATTCTAAGGATTCAGATTAATCTGAGTCGCAAGAATAAATCGCTGGTAAAGTCTCCTTACATCTGATATTGACAAGAGTTGTTAGTAATCGATGTTATGAGGTGCTGTCCCTACGCATTAACACTTATTGGGTTAAGATCTATCTCTTCGGCGATATATGACCCGATATGTTTTATGCAGTGGGAGCTGTCAGTTATATCGATTAATAATTTGTCACAGTATAAAGGAATGGAATACAAGAGTTGTATTGCTAATTCCTCTATAAAAGCTAAAATTTGTTGCAGCTTGTATAGCAACATAAAAAAAAGTGGTTTTTGAGCTCTTAAGTAGTGCGGATGAGGAGATGTGATGGTCACATAGAGAGCCTCATAGTACTTCATGCTGATATGTTTACTAAGTCTCTCACGGCTAACGTGTCTGAGAGATACCTAAAGAGTTTAGGGCTCCGGGTTGCTAAATAGGATAGTGGGAGAAGACTATAGATAAGTCTCTCACGGCTAACGTGTTTGAGAGATACCTTATCCTGGTAAAACTATTGGATGCAACCCGTTTTGTATTGTACAAAACGATGTGATCCGAGTCGTTTCACATCGAGATGTGCAAGCGGGGGCGTCCTATGCGATGAGTTTGCGTAAGACTGAACCACGAAAAGTCGCTCTCTCTTTATAACACCGTTTACTGAAGAGACCGACTATTTCACCTGATGGCCTAGGTAACTCGATCTCAATCCTGAGCTTACTATGAACTCCTGCTTATTAGACAGTATCCTTAGATTTGTATGGGTGAGAGTGGCAGGATGTCCGCTCAATAAGCCTACCATCTTAGGGATAAAGTCCAATAGGTAGCTGGGGACATAGTGTAGTAAGATGGAGTTTACTCCTAACCCGCTCTTCAGGGTTAGTAGATAGGTTGTTCCCTTAATAGTTGGCTCCGGGGCTTGAACAATAGGCGCCTACCCTCTCCTCGTTAGAGAGGGTTCCTGATCTGTTGGTTGGACCACTGATCAATTGTTCATTAGAGGTGTCAGTGGTACTTAAGGAACAAAGACGTAACGCAGGGGTTAAACGGTTTAAACCACCCAGCTGTGATTACGAACAACCTGTGAAGGGTCGACTTGCCCATGACGGTTATATCAAGAGGACATAATATATCTACAGTGAGGAGAGTGCAACCCTCGGACTATAGTGGAGTCTCCGAGGGTTAACGAAAGGTGATTGATTCGGGTTAAAAGAGTTTTGACCGAATAATCTCGTATCGTTGGAGCTCATGATCTGTAGGTCCTTTAGGTTCTCCTGGCTAGCTCGGATAACGTCGTGCACCAGTATAAGAGAAAATAAAAGAAAAAGAAAAAAAATTTGAATTGTTCAAATTCGGTTTATGGAAGAAAGATGGATATATTTAAATATGATTTAATTATCGACATATTTAAATATGATTTAAATATGGGAATGGCCTAAAACATGAATAGGATTCATGTGTAAAAAAGTCGGTTTTCGGAAAACCGGGTTTAATCTTATTATTTAATTAATTTTTGATATTCAATTAAATAATAATTATTAATTAAAAAATTTAATTAATAATTATATATATATTTTATTTATTAAAATATTTAATAAATAAAATTATTATTATTATTTTTAATAATAATAATTATTAAATATATATATATATATATATATATGTGTGTCTTGAATGCAGCAAGACACATATATATAGTTTTTAAGTTATATATACAGTTGTTTGTTTGGCCATTTGAAGTTGATGTTTTTGGCAGAGGGTTCACGCTATTTTGAAAGAGAAAATTGATGAACTTTTTAAGTTCTAATTTTGAGAACCTCTGGTTCGTTCCTTCTTCTTCTTCCTCTCTTTTCTGTTCTTCTTTGTTCGGAGTCCCACAACTCTGTTGCGCGGCGCCGAGGATAGCGGGACTACCTGGGGTGGTCCTTGGCGCGTTCGTGAGAAAAGGCTAGAAGAGTTCGTGATGAGGATCGGCCGACGGACTTGAAGAAATTGGAGCTACAAGGGTATGTATTTCTAATTTCTTATTTCCGTCTTTAGAGCATGTTTTCTATTTGTTAAATTGAAGAAATTAGAGTATCATCGGTCCGAAATCGCTTTCCGCTGCGCATGTCGCTCCATCAGTTACCTCATCTGATGCATGTTCGTAAAGTTTGACATGTTAGTTTGGACTTGCGCTACCGCTTATTCCTTTGGGTTTGATCTTGAATTACATGTATTCCACTTTATTAATTGACTGACCTGTTAGTGTGCACTTGCACTACCACAATATGTAAAATATCGTAAACCATTGCATGCTTTATAATTTTTCATCGCATGTCCTACATGCAATAGCATATCGCACCAAAAATTCAACACAGACAGCGAGCCAACCAACATTCCGTCAGCAGAATCGATCCCCTGGCGCACAAGCCCTTCATTTTCCCTTGTAGATGTACATCAATATATAGAGGAAGGTAATTGCCACAACCCTCGAAAACATAACCTTTCATTTATGCAACATACAAAGGAATGAGGTCCCATACGGAACAACCATGCGACGAGAAGAGACGACGAGATGAACAACCACTGGAGGTATACAAAAACCGCAGACCATTCCCAAACTCAAGAAATCGACATTCACAAGTATTCAGAGTCATTCTGTCACCAAAAAGTTTTCTAAACATTCCATTAAACAACATCCACAATCTTCTCACATCCATAAACTTTAAAATTTAACATGCGTTCTCATTTGAGTGCAATTTTACAAAAGCAAATGGTCTACCTTTTCATTGACATTTAAACAATAAATCCATCACACTTACATGCATGTCAATCTCTATTTTTCCTTTATATCCCATCCATGAACAAAGCATGACATTCAATCACACATAGTTCACTATCATACATTCTACAACAAATATATACATCTTATTCAACTACCAGCACACATATAACCTATTTAACTACAATCACTTACATTTTCCCACAAACTCATAAATAAAGAGCTTCCAGATAACTTACATTTTGCAACGAACCCATAAATGAAGAGCTTCATAATGTGAAGTTCCTTCACCTAATTTAAAAAAAGTTTCGAACGCAAAAATTATAGCATGTAAACATACCAAGAGAGGGAAAAAAAAAAGGAAAAAAAAATAAAAAATGAAAATAAAAAAAGAAGAATCGAGAAGAAGAAGTTGGTCAAAAGTAAATAAAAACCCACTTAAATCAAAAACTCACTCAATTTCTTTTTTTTCTTTTTCTTTTGTCAAATTTTGAAATATAAAATTATTTGGGCAATTTTTTTTTTTAAAAAGCTAACCAAATTTTAGCTATTACAACTCAATTAAAACCCAAAGAGATACTAAATCTTCAAAATTAGGAACTTGAGACTTGATTAAAAATCTTTCATCCAACATTTCATGTTTTAATTATCTCAAGCCCGTTGTCAAACTTATCTGACATAAATATGTGCCCTCAACCATGAGGTCTGAGGTTCGAGTCCCCTTTCTTCCAAGTTGAAGTAAAAAAAAGTTATCATAATCTACCTAAATCTAATTTTACTCAAATAACATTTGGAACAACTAAATACATATAGATTGATTAAATCCTAATTAAACTTCAAAATTTTAAGGTTAGTCTTATCTGAAAAACGCGGGCATTACAAACTATCCTTTAATGATTCCACCGAGAGGTTGCAATACTCAAAACCAATATGAATAATTGGCTCCACCAAATTCCTATGATTTCATAAAATAATCAAACTGGACTGTGTATAAGAATTTAATTTTAAAACTGACGAATAATATTATTGAAACACTTTTATAATATTTTTGTTAAATGGTGGGTCTAACGTAGATAAAATGGACAAATTGATAACAAAAGCTTTTCACAAATATAAATTGGTTTGCTTTAGGAAAAAATGTCACATGTTTTCTTTTATTTTTAGTTCTTTTCCAGATAGAATCAATGAAGAATAGTTATAAATAACCAAATTATTAAAACCGTTTCACTTACAAATTTCTAGGGTTTGAATTTCTAGGTTAATTTCTAGGGTTTAAATATATAGAGTTGAAAAGTACTAGGTTTCAATTCATACAAACCATAAAGATTATAGGTATAAAATAGATTTTCCCTATATATATATATATATATATATATATATATATATATTTTTGTAAAGATATTTAATTTAATGCGGGTGAGGATCGAACCTGTAACCTCTTGGTCATTATTAGTTCGACTTTATGCTAATTATTGCTCATTTTGACAAAGGTATTTGTATCAGATATCAATCAAATTAAAATAATGAATCTGGATGTCTACCCCAACCTGATTTACAAATATATATATATATATATATATATATATATATATATATATATATAAATACAACTTATGGATATTTATCATTTATAATATAATTCTTATTATTATTCATAGTTTTCACATTATGATAACAAATTAAATATAAGAAAATAATAGTTTTAGGAATAAAAACACACACAAATCAATTAATTTTTGTTGGATTGTCTGTGTTCAGAATAAGAAGCTCATCGATAGCAAATACAATCTATTTATAATGAAATAAAAATAACAAACATTACATTACAAAAATAAAATAAGATTAAGAGGGATTCATAATAACAAACATTACATTACAAAAATAAAATAAGATTAAGAGGGATTCATATATAAATTTCCTGTGTCCAAATTTTTATTTAATAAACTCTACTTGATATTGGACACCAAAAAATTTTATTTAATAAAATCTACTTGATGTTGGACACCAAATTGATAATTCTCCAGAGCTTTTTTTTCTCAATTATCAATGAATTGGATCTGCACTTTTTCTCAATTATCAATGAATTGGATCAGCAGCTTTCATTTCATCTACAAAATTACAAATAATACAACTAGTGGATCAAGTAAGACAAAATAACTAAGGCAATAAAATCAAATTAACTTAAATTTAAGCATCAAATCTTCACTCTAAACTATTTAATTTGATAAACTCATGATTTTTGTTTTTGAAGATATTGTAAAAAAAAACTTTAAAAACAATGATTTAAAAAATAAATTGAACTTTAGTACAAAACTCAAGGTGGTCATAAAAAAAAGTATGATAACTCTATCAAAATTCAACTTTTATTAAAAAAAATAAATCAAAACTAACCTTTTTGTTTTCTTTTTTATCAACACAATAAATGGGGTGAAATCATGCAATCTTTTCAAGTTTACAATAAATGGGGTAAAATCATGTAATGTTTTCAAATTTGAACTAAAGCAATCTTTTAAAGTTCAACCTAAAGGTTGCAACAATAACAATTATTAATTGTTAGGTGGAGAAAAAAAATTGATACTTCTAGCTTAATATATGGTTAGAAAGTAAACTTTTTTTTTCAAGGAGAGCAAGAAAAAATACCTGGAAAATATTTTTCGAAGCAATACTTCTCACACTCAGAATCACACGATTTCTTGCTATTGCCTTTGCCCATGCATTCCTTCATACAAGTATCAGAGCATGACTGTAATTCGGGTGCCAACTTGGTTATTTGTTTCAATCTCGCTAGCATGGCCTCTAACTCGGCTTTGGTGGGGGTGTGGGTGACTTGTTGTGCGGCCACGACCACAATGCACATTAGAAACATTGCTAACATCTTCTTTGCCATTTTTTTCTCGCCTTAAACAATTGGCTCTATTTGGCACCTTTTAGAGTGTTTTTCTTTTCAAAGACGATTTCTCAGTGGATGATTGTGGGAAGAAATTTGAAAGCAAACTTATACGGTTGTTATTGGTTAAATTTAGATCATTGAGTGCAAAGTTAGATTCATACTCTCTCTCTGTATATGGAAGAAGTGGTATAGAAACTTTTTTTTGCTACATAAGTGGATGGAAGAAAGACTTTTTCATGGGTCTTTTATTTAATTTAATTGTAATCATTCTTGAAAATCATAAATATGGTGAATCTATTATATTATCATATTCCATGGATAGGCATGATTTTAATGCTGGAATAATAGCTTAAGAAACGAAGATCCCGACAATATTGGAAGCATATTACTCTCCTCCTAATATACATAAATAATTCAATATTTTTTCATAATAAATGAAGCAATAAGGATTTTAATACTAATATTCTAACATACTAGTTTTCTACCATGTGAATTGCAACTTTAGTAATTTGAGAAAAAAACAAATGAATTTATAATTCATCAAGATTGAATTTTAATTCATCAAGATTGAATTTATAATTCATCAAGATTAAGATGTATACATTATTGTAGTAATTTTGCTTTTGTTTCTAACTATATTATTATTCTTTACTGTGTAATATTACTAATTTTAATACAATAAAAGTTTATATTATATTATATTATATTTTTTCATATAATATAACATAATTTTAAGGACGAAGAAGAAAACTAACTTATGGCGTTCCAAAAACACCCAAATTCGTGAATCCAACGTCAAAAAACAATGGGTAATTGAAATTAAATTTCAACGGGTCTTGTCTGACATTGTCCAGCCATTATAACGCTGTCTAAACTCGTTCTACCACCATCGAAGCACCGCCACTTGAAGTGTTTCGATAGACGCTATCGTGTCGCGCCTTCATCTCCTAGTTGAGCTTGTGGTTACGAACAAAAAATCATGGCTGGTGAAGAGGAGTCACCGACGTGAAGAAACGAGAGAAAGGAATCGAAGAAGAATAAAAAAAATAG
This sequence comes from Herpetospermum pedunculosum, assembly GCA_028017165.1. Lineage (NCBI taxonomy): Eukaryota > Viridiplantae > Streptophyta > Magnoliopsida > Cucurbitales > Cucurbitaceae > Herpetospermum > Herpetospermum pedunculosum. The sequence continues at coordinate 6,932,128 of CM051525.1, read as the reverse complement.
AGAGCGGTGTGGTTGAAGCTCAACTGACAAAGAAAGGAAAAAAAATGAAAAAACAAAAGAAGAATCCACAACAACAAGAAGTCTGCTGAAAAGTAAAAAAAAAAAAAAAAAACTCACTCAATTTATTTAATTTTACTCAAATAATATTTCGAACTCTTGGGTTTTATGTCCTAAAACTCGTGGTTTGTAAACTGAATGTATATTCTATTTTGCAATAAAGTTGTTATTGAGGTTTATTCAGTAAAGTTGTTATTGAATAAAGTGAATTGTGTTCTTTTAAACATAATCCAATAATCAAAGAACCCATGGCTATAGGTTGTATACTTTAACTTCATGGTGACATGATTGTGGATCAAGTTCGAGTAATAGCCAAAACGGCCTATAGTATAGAGATAGGGTTGGCTACCTTATTCTGGGGACACTATGGACACGACCCACATTGTATAGTACAAACGATGTGATTCGAAATCGTTCATGTGGATACATGTGAGTGGGGGTGTCCTATCCAATGAGTTTGCATAAGACTGAACCGCGGAATCAAGTCACTCTTTCTTTATAATTATGTTTACTGTAAAAACCGACTTTTTCACTTGATGACCTAGGTAACTCAATCTGAATCTTGAGCACACAATGAACTCCTGTTTATTCGGGCTTATTCGTTGACTTGTACAAGTGAGAGTGGCCCGAGATCGCCTCCTCAATAAGCTTACCATCTTGGGGATAAGACCGGGTAGGAAGCTGGGAACGTAGTCCCGCAAGATGGAAATCACTCTTACCCGCCTTTAAGGTTTAATACACAAGTTGTTCCCTTAAGTGCTGACTCCGGGTCTTGAAAAAGAGGCCTATTCTTCTCATTGGCCCGAGAGGGACTATGGTTTGGTGGTTGGACCACAAATCAATTTTTCATTAGAGCATTAGTGGGACTTAAAGAACAAGAGGAAATTACGAGGGTAAAACGATATATTTGCCCCAGTTGTAATTACGAACAACCTGTGAAGGATCGATTTACTAATGACGGTTTTATCAATAGGATGGCATGTACGAGGATCTCGACGATCCGACCGTATAAAATCCAATTTTTAGCATTTTTTAGGGCATTCACTCTCGGGTTTGGCTTTATTTTTAGCGTTTTCTCTCTAGATTCTTGGGGTTTTCTCCCCTATTCTCATATATCAAAGCATAGACTTGGTTGGATTAGCTTGGTTTTCATCCCGAGCAAGGTAAGTGCTCTAATTTGAGGTTAGGGGTTAAATTTGATGCGATTCATGAGGGTTTAGATCTTCAATTTTGAGCTTAGCATGGTTGATTGGGCAATTTTATTTCTTCTAAGAATATCACATAAGCATGTTTGATTGATAGGAGTAGACGACCTTGATTTCTGGCATGTTTTATAGTTAAATATTATGATGCCTTGCCTCTCTTAATCGCCAAGTAACATGGATAAGTTGAGCCATAGGTAATATAGGCTTCCTTGTTGATCTTGGTTGTAACTTATCTTGAAGAAATAGATAAATCGGAATATTAACAGAGGCTTCCAGGTTAAACATCCATCGTAGTGCTCCCGTTACTGTCAATTAATCACTATGGGCGGCGTTGGCCCCCTGTTGATTCATTGCCACGTTTAATTAGAATCGAACATTCGTCTATGTTCTTTATTTAATTTAGGATTGATCACCTTAGAGTAATTAAAGAATAGTCCACTTAGAACTCCACGTTTCTAATTAATTATTTGGGTTACTTGTATTAGTAGTTTCGTGCAAGTAAATTATGTGTTTCATTATGCTTTTGCTAAGTATGTTTGAATCCCGATGAATCGAGTTGCATCAAGGTCAACCCCGACCCTTAAAATTAGGAACACATGTAATTATTTTTAATTTTTTCGTTAGCTACTTTATGCATGCTTTCCTTTAATTTTTCCATTAGCAAATCCCCTCTTTACTTTAATGTTTTACTTTATCGTTTTTGTTTTAGTTAATTAAAAAGCAAATAGAAATTAATTAGGAGAAAATAATTTTGGTTCCCTGCGGATCGACCCGACTACCACTAGCTGCAAAGTTCAGTTGTAGCGGTATTATAAATGTTATTTTGGCGGGACTCGACACCCCGAAATTTATAGGATATTCAAAAATCCTATTACAAGTTAACTACCAAGCAATCTCCTGTTTTAATAGTTAAAACAGGTCGATATCTTGTAAAACTTCGTTACAAGAAAAACTCACCCGGTAAGATGCTGTCTAAGGTTGGGGGTTTTAAGTTGATGGTTTACGGAACACCTCCTACCTGGGCATCGAACTCGCGTTTGAGTTTAGCTAACCCGGTTTCATGAGCATGCGTGAGTGATGTGAGGTTTTAAAAGGTTTATCACCTAGACATCATAGGTTAAAATCCAGTATAAACATTATACTCGGAAAGATTACCTAGATTTAGGATATGTTTTAGTTAGCCAAAATATATGCCTAAGTAAAATCATATCCAACCGTATAGAACACTTCAGTGGGAGGAAAAATGTTTTTCAGCTCCTAAGTCCCTAAGAGTTCACACCGTAAGATTCATGCTCGGCTTTGAGTCGCCCTGGGAGCGACCTCCAATAGGAAAGTATTTGCATGAGTCAATAACAAGGTGAATAGGGGAAGTCTTTCATAATAAGTTGGCGAAGGTTGTGTGTCAACACATCCTACGGTCTCCTCCATTAGGTGGCACTATGAGATTCCCATGATGCGCCTCCGAGTCTACCCTGGGAGCGACCACCCCTTAGGAGGGTTGTTCATGGAATTCAGAACACCGTGAACTCCAAAAATGGATAGGGTCTCATAGGTCTGTTTTCAGCATTGTCTTTCCAACTTCGGGAGCTTGTTGATTCCGATCTCTGAGGTCTGAAAATAGAGTGTCACACTTACAAGAATTACTAAGTGTTAGTAACTTCTTGACCAAAGTAAACGATAGCTAAAAGATCTATTGGAATATGAGTTATTCTGGTAACAGTGATTAGCTGAAATTGACTCAATTCAAAGGAGGAGTGATAGACTGCCCCTAGGTGGATGTTGCTCTAAACCTTTGTAGTATCGTTGCAATAAAGAATAAATGATGGGTACATTATTACTTTTGCTAAAACTTGATTGGATAATATAAAAGGGTTAATAGCAATTTCACTAAATACGATATGTTTCCTTCTTTCAGCATGTCCAACTCAATAGTAAAGTTACTAGCTTCTGAGAAACGTAACGGGGATAATTACGCAACGTGGAAATCAAATTTAAACACAATACTGGTAATTGATGATCTAAGGTTCGTTTTAACTGAGGAGTGTCCTCCAAACCCCGACACAAATGCAAACCGAAATGTTTGGGATGCATATGACAGGTGGACAAGGGAAAATGATAAAGCCCGCATCTACACACTGGCCAGGATACCTGATGTATTGGCTAAGAAACACGATGGTATGGGTGCTGCCAAAGAGATTATAGAATCTCTGAAGGGGATGTTTGGACAATCGTCCTTCTCCCTTAGGCATGATGCCATCAAGTACGTTTATAATTGTCGCATGAGAGAAGGGACCTCGGTTAGAGAACAAGTCCTGGACATGATGGAACATTTCAATGTGGCAGAAGTAAACGGAGCTGTCATAGATGAGAAGAGTCAGGTCAGTTTTATTCTGAAGTCTCTTTCGAAGAGCTTCCTACAGTTCCGCACAAATGCGAAGATGAACAAAATTGAATATAACTTGACTACTCTTCTGAATGAGCTTTAGACTTATCAGTCCCTCCTGAAAACTAAGGGACATGAAGTGGAGGCAAATGTTGCTACCACTAAAAGGTTCTATAGAGGATCGTCCTCTTAGACGAAGTCTAGCCCTTCTTCTTCCAAAAATAAGAGTATTTCGATGAAAAAGAAAGGGAAGGGGAAAAGTAAAAATCCTAATGACCGCAAAAGCAAGGCTCAAGTTGCAGATAAAGGAAAATGTTTACACTACAACGAGAATGGGCATTGAAAAATAAACTACCCAAAGTACCTTGCAGAGAAGAAAGTTGAAAAGGAAAAACAAGGTAAATATGATTTACTAGTTGTTGAAACATGTTTAGTGGAGAGTGATGACTCATCCTGGATACTGGATTCAGGGGCTACTAATCATATTTGTTCTTCTTTTCAGGAAACTAGTTTCTGGAGAACGCTTGCGGAAGGCGAGATAACTCTCATGGTTCGAACAGATAATGTGTATCTTGTTCCTGGAATGAAAAGGAATCTTGTATCTATCTCTTGTTTGTTAGAACAATTGTATAAAGTATCTTTTGACTAAGGTGGTATGTTAGAAACCAAACATACATCAAAACTTAATTTAAGGCTTTAATGTAATGGATTAAGGTTGTATGTTACGAATGAGAATTCACCCAAAGTTAATGACGATACCCTGCAGGACAACGTTCAAAAAACACCGAAATTCGTGAACCCAACGCCAAAAAACAATGGGTAATTAAAATTGATAGAACTTCAAAAGTGTTATTTTATACCTTTTAATTCTTGTTAGTTGATTCAAATTAATGTGTTTAATCATATGTTTTGCAGGAATCGAGCATTCAGAGGTGAACGAGACACTTATTTTAAATAAGAACTCAAAAGAGGAGTTTTAGAGTATAATATTAACAAACCGAGCCGCAGATGATACTATGAACATAAAAATGATTTAATGTTCAAAGTTGGAAGCTTGGTCTGGTGGTGGAAGGTTTATTATCTTATTCTTTGAGCCAAAGTTTGATCCTTGAAGACAACACGTGGCAGTTCTTGATTGATCTAGGAAGAAGTAATCTCCCACGAAGAAGTCATCTTTGCAATCTAATTTTTAGTTAACATGGTGCGTATAACAGACCTTAGGAATATAAAAAATGTTTAAATGAATCTGATCAATTTAATTAACATTCTAATCAATACATGTGCTTGGAGCTGTTAGCTAGTTAGCATGAAACGCTATCGTGCCCAGCTAATTGGCCAGTTTAGAGTTAATTACGATGCTCTGTCGGATTAATTGCATGAGAGGACCTTAGAGACTTTTCATGGTTGTTCCAGTTAAGTTGATTAGGCTTTTAAATTAAGAAATTGTATTTTTATTGGAGTAATCGATGAGCAAAATCCATTAAGTCCCAACAATCTCTGAATTAGCAAGGTAATCTCTTGTTTATTTCTTTAATTCTTTAATCCTTATCTTTAATTGTTATTTAAATTTAGTAGATTAATATGCAATTCAAAAACCGCCCATTTATTGTTTTTACATGGGAACAGCCTATCTACTATCCCTAGAGCCGGGTAGGAGTGAATTTCATCTTGCACCCTATGTCCCCAGCTATTTATCCGGTCTTACCCCTGAAATGGAAGGCTTATTGAGTCAGCGTTGTTGAGCCACTCTCACCCATGCAGATCTAAGGATAATCTCGAATAAACATGAGTTCATAGTTAGCTCAGGATTAAGGTCAAGTTACCTAGGTCATCGTTTTGAAATAGTCAGTCTTTAAAACAGTAAACAACGTTATAAAGCAATAGTAACTTATTTCTGTTGGTTAAATCGAACCCTATGTCTGCAGGTAAGTCCCGGTAGCTAGTCGAAGCCTGGCAAAACCAGGTCCGTTTAAATTCATGTTGGTTAAATCGGACCCTATGTCTACGGGTAAGTTCCGGTAGCTGGTCGAAGCCTGGCCAAACAAGGTCCGTTTAAATTCTTGTTGGTTAAATCGAACCCTATGTCTGCGGGTAAGTCCCAGTAGCTGGTGGAAGCCTAGCAAAGCCAGGTCTGTTTAAATTTCTGTTGGTTAAATCGAACCCTATGTCTGCGGGTAAGTCTTGGTAGTTGGTCGAAGCCTGGCAAAACCAGGTCCGTTTAAATTTTTGTTGGTTAAATCGAACCCTATGTCTGCGGGTAAGTCCCGATAGCTGGTGGAAACCTGGGAAAACCAGGTCCGTTTAAATTTCTGTTGGTTAAATCGAACCCCAGGTCTGCGGGTAAGTCCCGGTACCTGGTCGAAGCCTGGCAAAACAAGGTCCGTTTAAATTCTTGTTGGTTAAATCGAACCCTATGTCTGCGGGTAAGTCCCGGTAGCTGGTCGAAGCCTGGCAAAACCAGGTGCGTTTAAATTTCTGTTGGTTAAATCGAACCCTATGTCTGCGGGTAAGTCCTGGTAGTTGGTCGAAGCCTGGCCAAACCAGGTCCGTTTAAATTTCTGTTGGTTAAATCGAACCCTATGTCTGCGGGTAAGTCCCGGTAGCTGATCGAAGCCTGGCAAAACCAGGTACGTTTAAATTTATGTTGGTTAAATCGAACCCTATGTCTGCGGGTAAGTCCCGGTAGCTGGTCGAAGCCTAGCAAAACCAGGTCAGTTTAAATTTTTGTTGGTTAAATCGAACCCTATGTCTGCGGGTAAGTCCCGGTAGCTGGTCGAAGCCTGACAAAACTAGGTCCGTTTAAATTTATGTTGGTTAAATCGAACCCTATGTCTGCGGGTAAGTCCCGGTAGCTGGTCGAAGCCTGACAAAACCAGGTTCGTTTAAATTTCTGTTGGTTAAATCGAACCCCATGTCTGCGGGTCAGTCCCGGTAGCTGGTCGAAGCCTGGCAAAACAAGGTCCGTTTAAATTCTTGTTGGTTAAATTGAACCCTATGTCTGCGGGTAAGTCCCGGTAGCAGGTCGAAGCCTGGCAAAACCAGGTCCGTTTAAATTTCTGTTGGTGAAATCGAACCCTATGTCTATGGGTAAGTCTTGGTAGTTGGTCGAAGCCTGGCAAAACCAGGTCCGTTTAAATTTCTGTTGGTTAAATCGAACCCTATGTCTGCGGGTAAGTCCTGGTAGCTGGTCGAAACCTGACAAAACCAGGTCCGTTTAAATTTATGTTGGTTAAATCGAACCCTATGTCTGCGGATAAGTCCTGGTAGCTGGTCGAAGCCTGGCAAAACCAGGTCTGTTTAAATTTTTGTTGGTTAAATCGAACCCTATATCTGCGGGTTAGTCCCGGTAGCTGGTCGAAGCCTGGCAGAACCAGGTCCGTTTAAATTTTTGTTGGTTAAATCGAACCCTATGACTGCGGGTAAGTCCCGTTAGCTGGTCGAAGCGTGTCGAAACCAGGTCCGTTTAAATTCCTGTTGGTTAAATCGAACCCTATGTCTGCGGGTAAGTCCCGGTAGCTGGTCGAAGCATGGCAAAACCAGGTCCGTTTAAATTTCGGTTGGTTAAATCGAACCCTATGTCTGCGGGTAAGTCCCGGTAGCTGGTCAGGGCCTGGTAAAACTAGGTCCGTTTAAATTTTTGTTGGTTAAATCAAACCCTATGTCTGCGGGTAAGTCCCGGTAGCTGGTCGAAGCCTGGCAAAACCAGGTTCGTTTAAATTCTTGTTGGTTAAATCGAACCCTATGTCTGCGGGTAAGTCCCGGTTTGTCGAAGCATTGCAAAACCAGGTCAGTTTAAATTTCTGTTGGTTAAATCGAACCCTATGTCTGTGGGTAAGTCCCGATAGCTGGTCGAAGCCTGGCAAAACAAAGGCCGTTTAAATTCCTGTTGGTTAAATCAAACCCTATGTCTACGGTTAAGTCCCGGTAGCTGGTCGAAGCATGGCAAAACCAGGTCCGTTTAAATTTTTGTTGGTTAAATCGAACTCTATGTCTACGGGTAAGTCCCAGTAGCTGGTCAAAGCCTGGCAAAACCAGGTTCGTTTAAATTTTTGTTCGTTAAATTGAACCCTATGTCTGCGGGTAAGTCCCGGTAGCTGGTCGAAGCCTGGCAAAACCAGGTCCGTTTAAATTTCTGTTGGTTAAATCGAACCCTATGATTGCGGCTAAGTCCCGGTAGCTGGTCGAAGCTTGTCGAAACCAGGTCCGTTTAAATTCCTGTTGGTTAAATCGAACCCTATGTCTGCGGGTAAATCCCGGTAGCTGGTCGAAGCCTGGCAAAACCAGGTCCGTTTAAATTCCTGTTGGTTAAATCGAACCCTATGTCTGCAGGTAAGTCCCAGTAGCTGGTCGAAGCCTGGTAAAACCAGGTCCGTTTAAATTTCTGTTGGTGAAATCGAACCCTATGTCTATGGGTAAGTCCTGGTAGGTTGTCGAAGCCTGGCAAAACCAGGTCCGTTTAAATTTTTGTTGGTTAAATCGAACCATATGTCTGCGGGTAAGTCCCGGTAGCTGGTCGAAGCCTGACAAAACCAGGTCCGTTTAAATTTATGTTGGTTAAATCGAACCCTATGTCTGCGGGTAAGTCCCGGTAGCTGGTCGAAGCCTGGAAAAACCAGGTCTATTTAAATTTTTGTTGGTTAAATCGAACCCTATATCTGCGGGTTAGTCCCGGTAGCTGGTCGAAGCCTGGCAGAACCAGGTCCGTTTAAATTTTTGTTGGTTAAATCGAACCCTATGACTGCAGGTAAGTCCCGTTAGCTGGTCGAAGCGTGTCGAAACCAGGTCCGTTTAAATTCCTGTTGGTTAAATTGAACCCTATGTCTGCGAGTAAGTCCCGGTAGCTGGTCGAAGCATGGCAAAACCAGTTCCGTTTAAATTTCGGTTGGTTAAATCGAACCCTATGTCTGCGGGTAAGTCCCGGTAGCTGGTCGAAGCCTGGTAAAACTAGGTCCGTTTAAATTTTTGTTGGTTAAATCGAACTCTATGTCTACGGGTAAGTCCCAGTAGCTGGTCAAAGCCTGGCAAAACCAGGTTCGTTTAAATTTTTGTTCGTTAAATCGAACCCTATGTCTGCGGGTAAGTCCCGGTAGCTGGTCGAAGCCTGGCAAAACCAGGTCCGTTTAAATTTCTGTTGGTTAAATCGAACCCTATGATTGCGGCTAAGTCCCGGTAGCTGGTCGAAGCTTGTCGAAACCAGGTCCGTTTAAATTCCTGTTGGTTAAATCGAACCCTATGTCTGCGGGTAAGTCCCGGTAGCTGGTCGAAGCCTGGCAAAACCAGGTCCGTTTAAATTCCTGTTGGTTAAATCGAACCCTATGTCTGCAGGTAAGTCCCAGTAGCTGGTCGAAGCATGGCAAAACCAGGTCCGTTTAAATTTCTGTTGGTTAATTCGAACTCTATGTCTACGGGTAAGTCCCAGTAGCTGGTCGAAGCCTGGCAAAACCAAGTTCGTTTAAATTTTTGTTCGTTAAATCGAACCCTATGTCTGCGGGTAAGTCCCGGTAGCTGGTCGAAGCTTGTCGAAACCAGGTCCGTTTAAATTCCTGTTGGTTAAATCGAACCCTATGTCTGCGGGTAAGTCCCGGTAGATGGTCGAAGCCTGGAAAAACCAGGTCCGTTTACATTCCTGTTGGTTAAATCGAACCCCATGTCTACGGGTAAGTCCCAGTAGTTGGTCGAAGCCTGGTAAAACAAGGTCCGGTAGCTGGTCGAAGTCTGGCAAAACCAGGTCCGTTTAAATTTCTGTTGGTGAAATCGAACCCTACTGGGACTTAAAAGGACCTAGTTTTACCAGGCTTCGACCAGCTACCGGGACTTACCCGCAGACATAGGGTTCGATTTAACCAACCGAAATTTAAACGAACCTGGTTTTGCCATGCTTCGACCAGCTACCGGGACTTACCCGCAGACATAGGGTTCGATTTAACCAACAGGAATTTAAACGGACCTGGTTTCGACACGCTTCGACCAGCTAACGGGACTTACCCGCAGTCATAGGGTTCGATTTAACCAACAAAAATTTAAACGGACCTGGTTCTGCCAGGCTTCGACCAGCTACCGGGACTAACCCGCAGATATAGGGTTCGATTTAACCAACAAAAATTTAAACAGACCTGGTTTTGCCAGGCTTCGACCAGCTACCGGGACTTACCCGCAGACATAGGGTTCGATTTAACCAACATAAATTTAAACGGACCTGGTTTTGTCAGGCTTCAACCAGCTACCGGGACTTACCCGCAGACATAGGGTTCGATTTAACCAACAGAAATTTAAACGGACCTGGTTTTGCCAGGCTTCGACCAACTACCAGGACTTACCCATAGACATAGGGTTCGATTTCACCAACAGAAATTTAAACGGACCTGGTTTTGCCAGGGTTCGACCAGCTACCGGGACTTACCCGCAGACATAGGGTTCAATTTAACCAACAAGAATTTAAATGGACCTTGTTTTGCCAGGCTTCGACCAGCTACCGGGACTTACCCGCAGACATGGGGTTCGATTTAACCAACAAAAATTTAAACGGACCTGCTTTTCCCAGGCTTCGACCAGCTACCGGGACTTACCCGCAGACATAGGGTTCGATTTAACGAACAAAAATTTAAACGAACCTGGTTTTGTCAGGCTTCGACCAGCTACTGGGACTTACCCGTAGACATAGGGTTCGATTTAACCAACAGAAATTTAAACGGACCTGGTTTTGCCATGCTTCGACTAGCTACCGGGACTTACCCGTAGACATAGGGTTTGATTTAACCAACAGGAATTTAAACGGACCTGGTTTCGACACGCTTCGACTAGCTACCGGGACTTACCCGTAGACATACGGTTCGATTGAACCAACAGAAATTTAAACGGACCTGGTTTCGACACGCTTCGACCAGCTAACGGGACTTACCCGCAGTCATAGGGTTCGATTTAACCAACAAAAATTTAAACGGACCTTGTTCTGCCAGGCTTCGACCTGTTGGGATTTATGCCCTAAAGCCTCGTAATTAATTAATAATTATTTGATAATTATTTTATTATTATTATTTGTAATTTATAATATTCATTATATAAATAAAATCCAAGGTTATTAGTGTAATCTTGAACTGTATGTAGTTGACATACGGGAGGATCATGTTCAAGTAATAACCTAAAGGGTCTATAGTATATGGATATGGTTGGGTGCCTTATCCTGGTAACACTATTGATACGACCCACTTTGTAATTGTTACAAATGATTTGATCCAAATCATTCATGTAGAGACATGTGAGTGGGGGTATCCTATACAATGAGTTTGTATAAGACTGGACCACGAAAGATATAATCTCTCTTTATAAATCCGTTATTTGAGAAAATTAGTATTTCACAGGATGATCATATGTGACTCGATCTTAATCCTGAGTGAGTTATGAACTCCTGCCTGTGAGGGTTCGTCCTTTGATTTGTATGGGTGAGAATGGCCTTTATAGCCAATTCAATAAGCTTACCATTTTGGGGTCTTGACCAAATAGGGAGTTGGGAACATAAGTTTCACAAGATGGAATTCACTTTTTTCCTATATAGGGAAAGTAGATGAGTAGTTCCCTTAAGTGCTGATTTCAGGACTTGAACAATGGGGCCCCACCCTCTCACTGGCCCGAGAGGGACTTCGTTTATGGTTGGATCATAAACAGGTTGTTCATTAGAAAATCAGTTGTACTTAAGGTGTAAGATGTAATTACAGGGGTAAAACGGACTTTTGACCCAGCTGTAATTACGAACAACTCGTGAAGGATCGACTTGCATGTAATGGTTATATCCATGGACACAACTTGTCCTACAGTGCATAAGAGTGCAACTCTAGGCCTATAGTGGAGTGACCTAGAGTTAATGAATGAAAGTCAATTAATTAAAGAGTTTAATTAATTAATTTTGTATCATTGGAGCTTATAAGTCTGTAGGTCCATAAGGTCCCCTTGCTAGCTCATAGTAACACTAAAATGATCAATTTAGTTGAAAGAAAATTTGAAATATTCAAATTAATATTTAATATATTTGATATATTAAATGTAGAAGAGTAAAATATATTTATTGTATTTGATACATTAAATATTAGAGGAAATAGTTTATGTATATGATACATTAATATTAAAAACTATATACTTATGTTATTTGAATGTGATTCAAATTGGTTTAAAGTATATTATAAAAGATTAATTTTATAATATTTGAATAAGATTCAAATAAATATAAAATACATATTTTAATATATTAGATATTAAAATGTATTTTATAAAATAAAATTAATTCCTAAAAGCCTTATTATAAATAAGACATTTAGGTTTAGCCGAAAGGTTGGCCAAACACACTACTCACCTTCTGCAGAGAATTGTTCTCTCATTCTTTCCTTCTGCAGAGAATTGTTCTCTCATTCTTTCAAAGAGCTCCCACAAGCCTTGATCCCGTGTTCGAGTCATAGCGAGGAAGATCTCGTGGAAAAAGGAACACAAGAAGATAATTCATCAAAGGTAATACATATGTATAACTTGTATTTTTTGTTTAATTCTAAATAAATCAAAGTAACGATTCCAAACGCTTCCGCTGCGGGGAATGAAGAGTTCATTCCCTTCAATTGGTATCAGAGCTTCTTTGAGTTTTGTTTAGAATTAATTGTAGATGGTGGGTATTTTAATTTTTTTTATATATGTGATATATGTGGTTTGCAAATTGACTGTTTAGGCGTATTTTGACATTAGTTTTATTGTTTTGTTTAGATCAAATGTGAAACTCGAAAGAGATAGGAATTCTCTTGTATGATTTTTTGAAGCCGTTACGGATGGAAACCAATTGAAATTGGTGAATTTGAAGCCATTACGGAATTGAAGATGGTGTCAAACGATGGTGGAATTGAAGCCATTACGAAATTGAAGATTCAATTTGTGTGAATCCTACCGAATTTCAGATTTGGAATGTTTGAAATGTCCAACATAAAATCGGAGATTTAGATTCAGATTTAGAATATTTGGAATGTCCAAAATAAAATCTGTAAAATTTAAATTCAGATTTGAATTTCTATAGATTTGATTTGGAATGTCCAAATTGAGTTATGGAAATTGAATTCAAAGCTGGAAAATAAAAAAGGAGGATTTTGAAGACCAAGATATGTCTTGGATTTAAATTAATGTAATTCAAAATTGGTTTCAATTTCTTAGGATATGCCAAATATGCCGGTCAATTTTGCTGTGTTTTTAATTTAATTATGCATGTTATTTTTAATTTAATTATGCATGTTGATGTATGTTTTAAATTTTAATTGATTGCATAGAGTATGCCATCTAGATTAAAATCCCACCATAGGTTAAGCATGATCATGCATTTTAATTATTTTTAATATAAGTGTTATATTTGGATAATTATGATTAAAATGCTTTCTAGTTTGATTTGATGATTTTCTAATATGTTTATATTTCCATATTTACAATATAATTGTTATATTTGGAAATTTTAAATTAGGATACTTCCTTTTATAATAGGAATCCATATTTTTCTAATATTGATTAGGATATATTTTCCTAGATATATTGATATTAGTAAAATCTTTTCCAATGAGATTGGGAAATCTATTGGGAAAAATAGGAATCCATATTTTTTTTAATATTGATTAGGATATATTTTCCTAGATATAGTGATATCACTAAAATCTGGGAAATCTATTGGGAAATCTTTTCCAATGAGATTGAGAAATCTTTTCCTAATAAGATTGAGAAATATTTTCCTAATAAGATTGAGAAATCCTTTCCTAATAAGATTGAGAAATCTTCTGAGATATATTTTCCCAATAAGATTGACATATATTTTCCTTATTAGATACTTTCCAAATGAGATTTGATATTTTCTAATAAGATTCATATATTTCAATTAGATTGTTTCTTTCCTTATTTAAAAGATAATTTAATTCATTCTTTAAAGAGTTTAAATATTTGAATTTAGTTTATCTTTTATTCTAATCCGATTAGAATATAGGATAATCTTTAATTTTGTTTTAAAGGGTTTAAAATTGTTAAAAAATCAAGATTATTCACAAGGTGAATTAGTTTTTAATAGGATTAAAAACATTGCTTAAAATCAACTGAAGTTCATTGATCTAGTAATTAATAGTTAATTAAAGATTAATGAATTTGAAATGAAAATTGACTATAAGGGAACCCTGTCTAAGAAAGGTTACTCGGGTGAGGTACTTAAGTTGACTGAAAAGGAACACCTCTACCTAAGAACTGGCCTGGGGGTTGAATTAGTCAAATTTTATTTTATTTCATTAAGCAGGCTCATAATGTGATTAGTTTTAAATAGTTTAATATACTTGATAATTCACATTAAAATCAATCTAACCAACATAAGGGTTATGAAAGGGTAGATTGAAAAACTTAGATAAATGAGATTAGCCTAATTTGTCTAAGTAATAGAAAACCCTATTTCAAAATACTTAGTGGGAGAAAGACATATGTCAAAATAACCCTACGGTCTCTACCATAGATTCACAACGTGAGATTCATGTGAGGCCTCGAGGCGGCTTTGGACCGTCCCCCTACGGAAGATGTTTACATGGGTCAATATCAGGGTGAATCTTTTGAGAAAGTATTTTTAAATAGTAAGTGGGAGAAGGAAATGTGTCAACATATCCTACGGTCTCTATCATTGGTTCATAACGTGAGATTCATGTGGGGCCTCGCGGCGGCTTTTGGACCGTCCCCCTACGGAAGGTGTTTACATGGGTCAATATCAGGGTGAATCTCCTGAGAAGGATAGGATTGTAATTTTATTTCCAATACTTGACCTACCCTACGGCGGCACTTGTTGGGATAAAATTATAGAATCTAAAATGATGAGTTATACTTACAAAGATATCATTAAGGTTGTTAATGATTTTCTTGACCAAACTAATGGTAACTAAATGTTATAGAAATAAGAGTTATTTTGGGATAACACTTGGTTGAGATTGTCTCGGTTTAGTGAAGGGGCATTTGACCTACCCTACGGCGGCACTTGTTCTAACTCACTAAAGTATCATAGCATTAAAACAATAATGTTTCAGGGTTCATTTATCAAATTGTTTGTTTTCTATGCTGAAATTGAATGAATATTTATTGCATGTTATTAGATAAATATATATATTTTTTTATATATTTCAATATTATGTCTATTTCTCTTAGTTTTATTTTTTCGTTGCTAATTTGTCAAATTGAGAAAATAATATCACTTGGAAAAATAATGTTAACACTATATAATGACCGTGTAAATTTTTTATTTAATTTGTCTTTATTGAGAAATGTTCTCAAAAACCTGTTGCCAATGCTAATCGAATTGTTCGTAAAGCACATGATTAATAAATCAATATAACGAGATGGCTTATACAAATTTTCTATTTGACATATTAGATGTCAAGCTAAGAAGATAAAGAAGATGACAACAACATATGAGATATTGTTGAAGTCAATAAAAGCTAGATTTAGATATTTATCTAAATAATCTCAAAAATTAAGTATTACTAAAATCCAAGAAAAGAAACCATATGACTGTGGCTAAAAGAAAATAGTTTCTAAATTAGCAAAATAGTCATAATAAGAGGAATTTGTGAAATACCTCTATAAGAAGAACATGGATAAAAGTAAATTTGATTTACTAGATTTTTTCATTACCACCTATATAGTAGATTCAGATCCACTATTAAGATTTGTTCTTCATTACATTTTATATAATTATTGGAAAATAATTAATTATGTAGAATGATCTCTACTTGTTGGCACCAGAAAACCCATCTCAATTAATGTAGTGGGAGACATTAAGATGTCCATAAGAAATAATTGTTATTTAATGCTGAATATGGTGTTTTTAGTACCATATGAGAAATTCAATTTCTCTAACTTTATTACTAATAAAATGTTCATACAGTATGAATATTTTAGTTATTTTCAAAATTGTTTGAAAAGTTCAGCCGAAAAATAAGAATAATTTGTATGTGTTAAATTGTTAACATATAAAATACTACACAGTGAGATATTCAGGATTATAGAATCCAGAATATAAAGACAATTTATATTCTCCTAAAATATGATACCCGTCTTTGGCATTCAAGATTGATTCTGATCAATTTGAATAAAAAGACTACTACGAAGTGATTCTCTAAATGTTAGAGTTAATTACTTTATATGTCTTAAGATCTTGCCTTTCATGCAAAATAATTAATAGGTTTTTGTTGGAAAAGCCTACAGGCCAAAGAACACTGATGAATATTTCATATCACTCTAGCTGATGATTATTCAAGAAATAAGTATCGTAACCTAATGCAACATAAGTCTGAATATTTTGAAAAGTTCAAGGAATATAAGACTCGAGTTGAAGGTCAATTAGGTAAATCTATCAAAACACTATGATCAGATCACAGTGAAAAGTACAGGAACGTTATGTACTAAGACTAATTGATAGAAAGTGAGATTTTATCTCAACTCTAGCACAAAGTACAATTGTGTGAAATTGTACTGTAAGAGGAGAAACAAGACCTTGTTAGTCATGGTCATAACAATAAAGAATTACACGCCATTATAAGACTCTTGTTAGGATATATGATAGCTCCAAAATAGAGTTATCTTAATGTCCCTAATTCTAGCTAAAACCATGATATATATTGATTAAAATGCTTCCTTGTAGGTGATTTCATGGTGAAGAGCTCGGGAAGTCCATTGATGATTTTCGGGGCTAAAAAGGTCATTTAACATGTTTCGGGAAGTGTTCGGGTCAAAACGATAGGCCAAACGGAGCTCGGGAGCCAAAACGACCCAAAAGTGGGCTAAGAGCCGAGAGGACAGCGCCCAGGCGCCCAACGAATGCAGCACGCGCGCGCGCCCGCGCGCGCCTGTTAAGTCTCTGAAAGTGACTTATTTAGGACCCATTTAGCTTAAGAAGATGTACACATTTAGGTGTTTTTGTGAGCATTTAGCCTAAACCTATGCTTTAATATGAGAATTAGAAGAAGGTAGCTAATATAGGACTTATGCACAATAGGTAGGAAAAGGGGTGAAAACCGAAGAAAAGAATGAAAAAAATAACCCTTGCGAATGCATTGCGGAATAATTGCGGTGGCCGCAATTATTCAAGTTAAAACCGTAAGTTGGCTGACATTTTTCTGTTTAGATCCGACTTTTCAGGGATTCGTTCTTTCTCCTCCACCCATTCTGATATACGACGTTGAAGATTGATGGTTCTCCTTGGCCCAATCGCACCTGCAAACTACTATAAAAGGGGGCCAAAGTCGGAGGTTCAGTCATCATTCAACGTGCAGAAGTCTTCTCACAGTCCACCATTTCTCTCGATTTTCCCTTGCCGTCTGTTGGAGTGAGGTTCTCAGCTTTTGGAGTCGATAATCTGATAGGAAGGAGAGAAGATTCTTCTTCTCTCTCGATTGGATTCATCCAAGCACGGCTGAATTCTCATCACCATCATTCGAGGCGACTGCCACGAAGATTTCCAGCGCACCTTTACTGTTTTCTGCTCTTTCCTTCTCAATTCCATTTCTGTTCAATGTTGTTCTTAGCTTAGTCATTTACTTATTGCATTTCGTTGTTGTCTGCCTTGAATTCATTCTGTTTAAACTTTCCTTTGTCATTCAAACACTTGAAGTAATCAAAGTAAGTTTCTGCATTTCACAGTTATTCCTTATTCTGCTACGAGTTTGGCTTGCTGTTTTAAGCACTTTTTCCTTCTAAGCATGTCTACTTTATCTTATATTTCTGTTCTACATATATCCATGAGTAACTAAATTCACTTAGGGGCATGCTAATGACAGAACTATAGGCTAAAAAACGTAAGTCAAGTAGGTAGATCAACACTCGAACATTGATTGTATGTAAGCTTCATCCCACGGGCAATTTCGATTGGCCATCCATTTTGTCCAAAGAACTCCTAACCTCTGGAAGGAGTAAGAGTTCAGAGTCGTATAATCATGCTAGCCTTCTATGGTAATCAGGAAACGGCCTAGGAATAGGCGTTTCCCTAGTATAAACTGAACACTCCTGTTTTAACAAGATGCTTAAGACCTTACTTTGAAGTCGAGTAAACTTGAGTCTCTCATGCATGGAATCGGACGATACTTGAGATAGAGTGAGTTTAATGTATAGAGAATTGATCCAAAGCTTGATAATCGTAATAAAATGCTTATAGGACAGTCATTAGTAGCCCTTAATTCACCTATCTAACCAGTTTCGCTGCCATTTAATTGCGGATTAATTGCGGTTCTCGCAATTCTGCTAAATTGCTTACTGTCTAGCTGTTTTCTTCTTCGTTTATTGATTCCATCTCTTGTTCTTTAAGCCTGATTTTTACTTTAATTTGTTTATGGCATATTCCTTTATACATTCAGCAGAAAGTAGTTAATTAAAAACCAATTTTACCCCATCAAATCCATCCCATCTTTCTTAACAAACACACTTCGCGAATAGCTAAAAACAAGTCTCTGTGGAAAAAACGAATTAAATATACTCACTACTTGCTGTAAGACCATGTATGCTTGCATGTTCTAAGTGCTCTCTCTACCCTTTTGCATATTTATCTTTACACATTGAGCACGCAACAAGTTTTTGGCGCCGCTGCCGGGGACTTATTTTTAAGTGAAAACGAAGTTGTTAAGTTTAAGAAAACCAAGTTTATCATTGAGTGAAACTAATCTGTTTCATTTCTTTTGCAGGTACTGTTAAGGTAGTTTATGAGTGAGCGTTCACATAGTAATTTAGAGTTCGATCCTGAACCTGAAAGATCACTTCGAGCTAGAAATAAAGCAAAGAAACGCCTCTTTAAACAACCTCCTATACCTCAAATCTTACCTGAAACCAAAGAAATGGGCGATTTAGTTCCAAATCCGGCACCTGCCATTCGCAACCCCATAGAAATAGCGAATGACAAGAATAGTGCCATTCTTTCATACCTAGTACCTATGCCTGGGGAGCTGAATCCCAGCATAATCCGTCCTGAAATCACTGCTCACTCCTTTGAGTTAAAGCCAGTGATGTTCCAAATGTTGTCCACTGTGGGACAATTCTTTGGAATAGAAAACGAGGACCCCCACAACCATCTTAGGAACTTCTTAGGAGTTAGTGACACCTTCCTAATCCCTGGAGTTTCCCAAGAGGCCCTTAGGCTATATCTTTTCCCTTACTCTTTGAGGGACAAGGCCAAAACATGGTTGAACTCGTTACCCTCAGGGTCTGTCCGCAATTGGACAGACCTAGCAGAAAAATTCCTAGTAAAATACTTCCCACCTGATAGGAATTCTACTTTCCGTGATGACATAGTCAAATTCAAACAAACTCCAAGTGAGTCTCTTCACGAAGCTTGGACTAGATTTAAAGATCTTCTCGTTAAATGTCCACACCATGGCATTCCATGGTGTATTCAAATAGAAGTTTTCTTTAAAGGATGCAACCCCAGCACCAGACAAGTCTTAAATTCATCTGCTGGAGGTTCCATGTTGTCCAAGAGTTACAACGAAGCTTATGAGATCTTGGAGAAGATCTCAACATCTCACTGTAGATGGTCAGATGATCCTGTAGAGCCAACTAGAGCTCAAGACAAGGATGCTCTAAGCGCCATGAGCACCCAAATAAATGCCCTGACCAACTTAGTTAAGCAAATGGCTCAGGCCAATCTCCAAACCAGTGCCAATACCGCCACAGCCATGTCAATGGGCACTCAACCAAGTCAAGGCGAGGCACCAATCTGTGGATTCTGTGGGGAAGGACACCCTTATGAATACTGTCCTGGGAATCCATCCTCGGTCTGCTATGTAGGAAGTCAGCAGCAACCTAGGAATAACCCCTACTCACAAACTTACAATCCTGGTTGGAGAAACCACCCTAACCTGTCATGGGGTGGCCAGCAAAACACTAACCAAAATCCTAACCAACCAAGGCCGAGTGGAACACCTGGTTTCACTCCCCAACATAACCAGTCAATGTACCAAAAACCTTATAATCAACCTGTAGGATCTTCTGTAGAAAACCTACTCAAGGAGTATATAGCTAAAAATGATGCTACTCTTCAGAGCCAGCAAGCTACCCTTAGGAGCCTGGAAAACCAAATAGGCCAGTTAGCCAATGAACTTAAAAGTAGGCCCCAAGGTAGACTCCCTGCTGACACCGAGATACCAAGGAGAGATGGCAAGGAACAAGTTCAAGCCATTGAACTTAGGAGTGGAAGACCATTGGTGAGCATTACAAAAGACACACCAAAGAGAGTAGAGAACACTGAGTCTAGTGCTCCACTGGAGTCTCTGCCAAGCCAAGGTCCACCACCAACTAGCACATCAGGAGCCAGGTTAGAGCCAATTGTAGAGGACGTAGAAGAAATTCCAAGGCCTCCACCTATCTTAAGGCGTCCTGACGTGCCTGCTTATGTGCCACCACCTCCATATCCTCGAAGGCTGAAGAAGAAGCAAGAACAGGAAGTTCATTTTAATAAATTCTTAGAAATACTTAAGCAAGTGCATGTGAACATTCCTTTTGTAGAGGTTTTACAGTCTATGCCTTCATATGTGAAGTTTTTGAAGGATATCATTACTAACAAAAAGATAATTGGTGAGTTTGAAACAGTAAACCTCACCGAGGAGTGCAGTGCCATCCTCCAGAACAAGCTGCCCAAGAAGGAGAAGGATCCTGGTTCCTTCACCTTACCTGTAGAACTTGGAGGCAAGCATGTGGGCAGAGCGCTTTGTGACCTGGGCGCCAGCATAAATCTCATGCCCCTGTCCCTATTCCGTCAGTTGGGAATAGGAGAAGCACGTCCAACTACTGTCACTTTACAACTAGCAGACAGATCCATCGCATATCCAGAAGGTAAGATTGAGGATATTCTAGTTAAAGTTGACAAATTCATTTTCCTTGCAGATTTCATTGTCCTGGACTATGAAGCAGACAAGGAGGTACCCATCCTGCTAGGTAGGCCATTTCTAGCCACAGGTAGGGCACTAATAGATGTGCAAAAAGGTGAGTTAACTATGAGAGTTCATGATGAAGAGGTAAAATTTAGTGTTTACAAAGCTTTAAAATACCCCTCTGATTCTGAGTCTTGTGCTAGCATGGATGTTATTGACTCACTTATGGAAGAACAATTAGAGCATGTATTATTAACCAAGCATGCTAGTGAATATGTACAAATAGATGTAGATGATATAAATGTAGCTGACATAATGAACATGCCTGTAAATAACCCTCAGCATGTATGTATGACTATAGATTTAACTGATAGAATTATTAACCCTCTGAAGCCCTCCATTGAGCATCCACCTGTTTTAGAACTAAAACCACTACCAACTCACCTCAAATATGCATATCTAGGAGAGAATGATACGCTGCCTGTAATTATTTCTTCTAAGCTAAGTGAACAGCATGAGGTTGATTTAATTTTACTGCTTAAGCAACATAGGAAGGCTATAGCATGGTCTATTGCTGATATTCGAGGCATTAGCCCTTCTTATTGTATGCACAAAATTATTCTAGAGGAAGAGCACACACCTAGGGTAGATCACCAGCGTAGGTTAAACCCCTCTATGAAAGAGGTAGTGAAGAAAGAAATAATAAAGTGGTTAGATGCAGGAGTAATTTTCCCCATAGCTAGTAGTCAGTGGGTGAGCCCCATCCAATGTGTACCTAAAAAGGGGGGAATAACTGTGGTAGTCAATGAGAATAACGAACTAATTCCAACAAGGACTGTCACAGGGTGGAGGGTATGTATGGATTACAGAAAACTAAATAAAGAAACTAAAAAAGACCACTTCCCCATACCGTTTATTGACCAGATGCTAGACAGAATAGCTGGTAGAGCCTACTACTGTTTCCTAGATGGCTATTCAGGCTACAATCAAATAACTATAGACCCTAAGGATCAAGAGAAGACCACCTTCACTTGCCCTTTTGGAACGTTTGCCTTCCGCAGAATGCCTTTTGGCTTATGCAATGCACCGGCAACTTTCCAGAGGTGCATGATGGCAATCTTCTCTGAGTTGGATGAGTCCATGATAGAAATATTCATGGATGACTTCTCAGTCTTTGGGGATTCATTTAAAACCTGTCTAGAAAACCTAGGACAAGTCCTGACTAGGTGTGAGGAGACTAACCTAGTCCTGAATTGGGAAAAGTGCCATTTTATGGTAGATGAAGGGATTGTCTTAGGACATCGAGTGTCAAGGGCGGGTGTAGAAGTGGATAGGGCGAAAATAGAGGTCATAGAGAAGTTGGTAGAGCCCCAAAATGTCAAGGCTATTAGGAGTTTCTTAGGGCATGCTGGTTTCTATAGAAGGTTCATCAAGGACTTTTCTAAGATAGCCAAGCCCCTGTGCGAGCTTCTAGAGCTAGGTAGACCATTTATCTTCTCTAAGGAGTGTGTAGTAGCTTGGAAAACCCTTAAGGAAGCACTGGTCACAGCACCAATCATAGTAGGACCAAATTGGGATCTCCCATTTGAGATGCTATGTGATGCCAGTGACTATGCTGTAGGAGTCATGTTAGGACAGAAGATTGACAAGCTCACACATCCTGTCTATTATGCTAGTAAGACCTTGAATGAGGCCCAATGTAACTATACAACTACAGAGAAAGAGATGCTTGCTGTAGTATTTGCTTGTGAAAAATTTAGGAACTATATTGTAGGAACTAGGACCATTGTATATACTGACCATTCTGCCTTAAAATATCTAATGAGAAAGGCTGATGCTAAGCCTAGACTAATTAGATGGGTGTTATTGCTGCAGGAATTCGATTTGGACATTCGGGACAAGAAGGGATGTGAAAATGTGGTTGCAGATCACCTGTCTCGATTGCAGCACAATTGCGAAAAAATTGCGGACCCCGCAATTTCTGATGCTTTTATAGATGAACATATCTTTGCTTTGACTCATCGTGATAACGATGAGGAACCGTGGTTCGCTGACATTGCTAACTTCCGTGCAGCACAGGTATTACCAGTGTTCAAGGGAGGACAAGAGAAGAAAAGGTTCCTCCATGAAGCAAGGAAATTCATCTGGGATGACCCCATACTTTACAGGACCTGTGCTGATGGGTTGTTGAGGAAGTGTGTTACAGCTGCTGAAGCGAAGTCTGTGCTACAGCACTGTCATTCATCTCCTTATGGTGGGCACTTTGGTGGACAAAGGACAGCTGCCAAGGTATTTCAAAGTGGCTACTACTGGCCAACAATCTTTAAGGACGCCCACAACTATGCCCACAACTGTGACGAGTGCCAAAGGACAGGTAACCTCAGTCGTAAGGATGAGATGCCCCTCACCTACATCTTGGAGTTGGAGCTCTTTGATGTATGGGGCATTGATTTCATGGGACCCTTCCCTCCATCATCAGGTAACTTGTATATTCTAGTAGCAGTAGACTACGTGTCAAAGTGGGTAGAAGCTAAGGCATGTCCTAATAATGATGCTAAGACAGTCACTAATTTCTTGCATAGACACATTTTCACTAGATTTGGGACTCCTCGTGCTATCATTAGTGATGAGGGGTCACATTTCATTAATAAAGCTATGGAGAAGATATTGGCTAAATATAACATTAGGCATAGAGTAGCTACTCCCTACCACCCACACTCAAATGGCCAAGCTGAGATTTCCAATAGGGAGATAAAGAACATTCTAGAGAAGGTAGTTAAGCCTAATAGGAAGGACTGGTCTTTCAAGCTTGAGGATGCACTTTGGGCTTATAGAACAGCATATAAGACACCTCTAGGAATGTCTCCCTATAGGTTGGTATATGGCAAGGCTTGCCACTTGCCACTTGAGTTGGAGAACAAGGCATTTTGGGCCATGAAAGAATTAAATTTTTGTGTGAAGGATGCAGGGACATTAAGATCTTTACAGCTGCATGAACTTGATGAGCTTAGGCACATGGCCTATGAGAATGCCAAGATGTACAAAGAAAAGACAAAAATATGGCATGACAGTAGACTCAGGATCAAAGATTTTAAGAAAGGCCAACTTGTACTGTTATTTAACTCACGATTAAAGCTATTTCCAGGCAAATTAAAGTCTAGATGGTCGGGTCCATTTGTTGTTACTAATGTCTTTATTCATGGTGCAGTAGAGATAAAAAACTTGCAGCAAGGACAACCATTTATGGTCAATGGTGCTAGGTTGAAGCACTACTATGAGGAGGGGGATGTGAAGACTCTCTCGACCTTCCTCCTACATGAAGCATGAAGTTAGAAACGAGAGAGAACGAGTGGTTACTGTGCTCGTTTAGTCAAGGCCAATGCCTTAGTTTATTTTTTTTCTGTTTTTTTCGATGATCGTTTGTATGTTTTGTGGTGTGATTTTAATTGCGTATTTGATATTTGTTTTATTTGTTTTTGTAGGGAATCGAAAGAGGGGATCAAGGGGAGTAAATGGCACTTTAAAAATCAAGATTCGGTTGGGCCAAATGAAAGATACGGGCGATCAAAGTTGGGATTTATTATGAAATATTGTCCCTAGAATTGCGCAGAAATTGCTGACTCCGCAAAAAGAGCCGTTGGGATTTCATCCGTTGCTTTTATAGCCGTTAGAAGGCGCCCGTTTGATACGATCTTCTCATTCTTTGCTCTCCAAGATTTCTGCGATTCTCTCCATCTTTGATCTCTCTCTCCAAACCTCCAAGATTCGACCATGGTTTCCACTAGGGCTGAGAGATCCGCCGCCAAGAAGAAGGCCGACGACGCAGCTGAAGCGGCTGCGAGGGAAGCGCTTCTCACCCTTGCTGATCAGGGTGCTGTACGCACTGGCCGTCTTGGCAAGCTTCCTATTCGTAGGAAGAAGTGGAGAGTGGTAACTGAAATCCCTGCTGGCCCATCTGAGCCAGTGGGTACGCCAACGAAGCGCCGGTGGACTGTCAAGACTGCCGCCGGACCAAGCAAATCCAAGACTCCCTCTGTGGCGAGTCAAGAAACTGATCGTGCATCCCACGAGTCAGCTAAAGAAGGTGCGACGCCGTCTGCATCACCTGTGCGCAGCCCTCTGCCGTCTGAATCACCTGTGCGCAGCCCCCTGCCATCTGAACCAGTGCCAAGCACCGAATCATCACCACCTGCGCAGAGCGCCGAGTCATCTCCAGCGCCTCAGAGTGCTGATCTACCACCTGCGGCTGTGCAGAGTCCTGAGCTGCCGTCTTCGCCATGGAGTTCTGCGCATACCCCGTCAGCAGAGCACAACTCTCCACGGCCTGATCCGGAATTCCCTTATGGGGATTACCAAGAATCCACGCCAGGCAGTGGAGAGGCAGACGAAGAAGAAGTCTTCTCTCCCATGAGAGAAGACAGCCCTGATGAGCCTGCACAGCAAACGCCTGCTGATGATTCTATGGAGGAGACGTTGGGGGCCTGTTTCCCACAACTCCAGGCGAGGCAGAAGGCCAAGAAGAAGGCCAACAAGGAGGCCAAGAAAGCCAAGAAAGCCAAGAAACTGAAGAAGAAGAAGGCCAAGCGAGTGCCTTCAGCAGAAGAAGACAGTACTGAGCCTTCGCTCAAGCGCCTCAAGGTGGAGGCTGCTGAATCTTCCAAGCCAGCTGATAAGGGGAAGGCTAAACTCTACCCCGAAGATGAACCTCCATCAGTGAGATATGTCTCGTCTGATGCTGAATCAAGGGGCGTGGAGCTGAGGAAAAGGGACCTGTTGCACGAGAAGGGGTTCCTTGATCGCCTAGCTGACCTGCCGCAGTTCTTGCGCGCAGGGGTGATCAACCATGGCTGGGAGGAATTCTGTCGACCTCCCAATCCAGCATACACAAGCATGGTGTATGACTTCTATGCGAACGTGCTCAGCCCTGAGGATGGCCTGTCTGTGGTCAGAGGGGTAGAAGTGGACTTCTCTGCTAAGGCCATCAATGAAGCATTCGGTCTAAGGGGCCAGCCTCACACAGACTATGCACGGATAGTGGATGAGCCGACTGAGGCTGTGCTAGAAGAAGCCATCCGCACCATTGGCCAGCCTGAGGCCTCCTGGACAGTCTCACGCAATGGGCGGCACACGCTCATGAGTGCCAACCTCACGGCAAAGGCAGCTGTGTGGTTTTCATTCGTGAGAAGAAGACTCTCCCCGGTGACGCATGAGACTACCATTAACCAGAGCCGTTCGCTGCTGGTTTATGCTATCATGAGAGGTCTCACGATCAACGTGGGAGAAGTCATCAATGCTGCCATCGCCGAGTGTGCTAAAAAGGGTAAGGGGCCATTATTTTTCCCCAACATCATAACAAAGTTATGTCTGCTTGCAGGAGTTCCTACCGAGCGCTTGGAGCAGCAGCTGCCCTACACAGGCCATCTGGAGTTGCCTGCACACCTACGGCTGAGAAGGAAGGGCAATATGGAGTTTGAGTTGGATAGGTTGGCTGCTGAGCAGTCCCTATCCATGGCCTGTTTGATGGACCTGCAGAGAAGAATGGCTCAATGGGCCAACTATGCGCAGGCGAGGGACAAAGAGGTTGCAGACCAGTTGGGATGCACCTTCCCGGACTTCCCCACCAACCTCCTAACTCCATGGGTGGCCCCACGACCAAGGCAACCAGATGAAGATGATGAGAATTGAGTGCTGGTTTGAAGAGCACTAGAGGGAGTATTACTGATCCCTCAAGAAACAAAAGACAATTTTCCTGCTTTTTGATAGAGTAATGTATATTATGCTGTTTTGTGGTTAAGTTTTGATCTGTTTTGGATGATTAGTTTTGTGTTTTTCCTTTTGTTTAGGATAGTCTGATGTTAGTTGATTAGGTAGGATAGTTTAGTTTTATTTTTTGGATGCATGAGTAACGGGAAAAAGCATGCTAGGGGCCTGAGTTAATGTTAAATCTGCCCAGATTGTATTGCGAAATAATTGCGGTTCCCGCAATTTTTGTGACTGGTTGCATGTTTTTGACTGCCCGTTTAGTTAGGCTGTGATCTGTTAAATTCTATCTTTTGCTGCTAGCATGACTACCTTATATAGCTGATCTTGAAGCATGCTGGATGAGTGTCATAGGACACCTTTTGATAGTTTAAATTTGCCTCTGAATAGTGCTCAGCATGCATAAACCATAAGTCCTTAAACCTGTCTGTTATGTTCAAATTTTCTGCTGCTGGGATAGTTGCTTCTAGAATGTTTTGCCTATGCCTAGGATGTTTAGATTCTCTTTGTTTTACTTTAGACTAGATGCTTCTAGGACAAGTTTGGGGGTGTGCCACCTCGAACACTCATTGGGGACAATGAGTAGTTGAAGTTTGGGGGAGGCCACCCTAGGCCTAGGAACATTCCTCTCTTCCTTAAGACATAAGCATTCTTCTTCTCCTAAAAAAATTTTTGTGATAAATAGAAAAAGTGAAAAATAGAATAAAGAGGGGAGACTCCACCTAAGTAAAAAAAAAAAAAAGAAAGAAAAAGGAGAAATAGGGGAAGAAGAATGTATGCTTAGGAGTTATAATCTTGTGGCTTAGATGTCCTATGAAAAAGAACTCTGATCCTTAATGAGCTAAGCACAAGGTTGTAGCTTTTAGGTTTGTCTAGGGAGATGAATGTTTATCCAATGTAGTGATGCCAGGGTTTAGGTTGTTCTCTATAAAGTACCACTGTCACTGTTAATACTAAGACTGGCATGACTCTAAGGAATCCTAGACACATTGAAAATAAGCTGGAAGCATGTACTGAGTCTGGAGTAAAGCTTGGTAGAATTTGAAACCTTAGGGATAGTAGCATGATATCATAGAAGTAGTTAGATCAGTAGTAGGGGGGTTAACAAAAGCAGTGGGTATAGTAGGCAGGTGAAGTCAGAAGAGGCTAGACAAGAGGCTAAGTTCTAAACTTGGAAGTGTGTCACAGGACAGCACTGCTAGAGACAAGAATATAAGGGAGTTAGTGAGTAGTTAAAAGAAGAAGAAACAGCAGCCTAAGTAAGTCCTTAGTATGCTTGAGGACAAGCAAAGCCTTAAGTTTGGGGGTGTGTTAAGTCTCTGAAAGTGACTTATTTAGGACCCATTTAGCTTAAGAAGATGTACACATTTAGGTGTTTTTGTGAGCATTTAGCCTAAACCTATGCTTTAATATGAGAATTAGAAGAAGGTAGCTAATATAGGACTTATGCACAATAGGTAGGAAAAGGGGTGAAAACCGAAGAAAAGAATGAAAAAAATAACCCTTGCGAATGCATTGCGGAATAATTGCGGTGGCCGCAATTATTCAAGTTAAAACCGTAAGTTGGCTGACATTTTTCTGTTTAGATCCGACTTTTCAGGGATTCGTTCTTTCTCCTCCACCCATTCTGATATACGACGTTGAAGATTGATGGTTCTCCTTGGCCCAATCGCACCTGCAAACTACTATAAAAGGGGGCCAAAGTCGGAGGTTCAGTCATCATTCAACGTGCAGAAGTCTTCTCACAGTCCACCATTTCTCTCGATTTTCCCTTGCCGTCTGTTGGAGTGAGGTTCTCAGCTTTTGGAGTCGATAATCTGATAGGAAGGAGAGAAGATTCTTCTTCTCTCTCGATTGGATTCATCCAAGCACGGCTGAATTCTCATCACCATCATTCGAGGCGACTGCCACGAAGATTTCCAGCGCACCTTTACTGTTTTCTGCTCTTTCCTTCTCAATTCCATTTCTGTTCAATGTTGTTCTTAGCTTAGTCATTTACTTATTGCATTTCGTTGTTGTCTGCCTTGAATTCATTCTGTTTAAACTTTCCTTTGTCATTCAAACACTTGAAGTAATCAAAGTAAGTTTCTGCATTTCACAGTTATTCCTTATTCTGCTACGAGTTTGGCTTGCTGTTTTAAGCACTTTTTCCTTCTAAGCATGTCTACTTTATCTTATATTTCTGTTCTACATATATCCATGAGTAACTAAATTCACTTAGGGGCATGCTAATGACAGAACTATAGGCTAAAAAACGTAAGTCAAGTAGGTAGATCAACACTCGAACATTGATTGTATGTAAGCTTCATCCCACGGGCAATTTCGATTGGCCATCCATTTTGTCCAAAGAACTCCTAACCTCTGGAAGGAGTAAGAGTTCAGAGTCGTATAATCATGCTAGCCTTCTATGGTAATCAGGAAACGGCCTAGGAATAGGCGTTTCCCTAGTATAAACTGAACACTCCTGTTTTAACAAGATGCTTAAGACCTTACTTTGAAGTCGAGTAAACTTGAGTCTCTCATGCATGGAATCGGACGATACTTGAGATAGAGTGAGTTTAATGTATAGAGAATTGATCCAAAGCTTGATAATCGTAATAAAATGCTTATAGGACAGTCATTAGTAGCCCTTAATTCACCTATCTAACCAGTTTCGCTGCCATTTAATTGCGGATTAATTGCGGTTCTCGCAATTCTGCTAAATTGCTTACTGTCTAGCTGTTTTCTTCTTCGTTTATTGATTCCATCTCTTGTTCTTTAAGCCTGATTTTTACTTTAATTTGTTTATGGCATATTCCTTTATACATTCAGCAGAAAGTAGTTAATTAAAAACCAATTTTACCCCATCAAATCCATCCCATCTTTCTTAACAAACACACTTCGCGAATAGCTAAAAACAAGTCTCTGTGGAAAAAACGAATTAAATATACTCACTACTTGCTGTAAGACCATGTATGCTTGCATGTTCTAAGTGCTCTCTCTACCCTTTTGCATATTTATCTTTACACATTGAGCACGCAACAGCGCCGCTCGCAAGCACCGCACGCCCGCGCCCAGACGGCCAGACGCGCGCGCCTGCGCGCGCCGCCTCGCCTCGCGCCCGCGCGCCCTCGACCGCTCTGCCTCGCCCATGTCCGCGCGCGCCCGCGCGCCTGTCATTGAAAATCCACGTGCGCCCCAGCGTCTAGACGCTAGCTCGACGCTGCCCCGACGATTCCCCAAGATAGACGTGCATCAGCGTCGAGCGCGCGTCTCAACGCTCGCTCAACGCCGACAGCGTCGAGACGCTGGCCGAGCGTCTCGACGCCCCGAAGTCTGAAGCGTGATTCTGAAGTTCCACCCGAGAGCAAGCGTCGAGCGCAAGCGTCTCGACGCTCGCTTGACGCCGCGCGCGCGTCCCGACGCTACCCCGCGCGCGCGCGCGGCAGCCAACTTAGGGCACAACGTGAAAAGCGTGAAAACGCGTTTTTCAGCCAACTTTTTTATTCTCCTTCTTCTCCAAGCTTCTCCTCTCGGGTCTACCTCCATTTTCCGCCATTTTTGTACTTCTTCTCCTTCTTTGTGCATGATTCCAAGCTCTTCCATGGGGGATTGGATTAATCCAACCTCCATGGAAGGCTAAACCGAGGTTAGTGCTTGATTTAGAGTTTTGGTTTGTAAGTTTTGGATGTTTGGGGAGATTTTCCCCTTTGTGAATGTTGAGAAATTAGTTTGATTAATGCATCTCTTGCTTGTTCTTCATCAAAATCTAGCATGTGTAGCTAAATTAGATTGACGCTCTAATTCTTATGCATGATAGAGGGCTAAAGGTTGGGAAGTATAATTGCCTATACCGCTAGGTAGCACGGGTCTAAGCATGGCTAATTAGTTCGGCCCAAAGTGACATTGGTAAACTGAGTTAATTAACGTTTTCATGTTAGGCTTAAGGCAAGAGAGAAACCGGTTTAGTCTTAGGATTAGGCCGTCGCAATGTTCCCGTCACTAGCACGTAATCGATTTAGGGGTCGTGTTGCGTGCTCAATGTGTTGAAATAATTAGGCAATAAAAGAGATAGAGCACTCAGAACATGCAAGCATACATGATCTTATAGCAAGTAGTAAGTATATTTCATTCGTTTTCCCACAGAGACTTATTTTTAGCTATTCGCGAAGTGTTTTGTTAAGAAAGAAGGGGTGGATTTGATGGGGTAAAATTGGTTTTTAATTATCTAATTTTTGCTGAATGTGTAAAGGAATGCAACATAAACAAATGCAAGTTGAAATTAGACTCAAAGGACAAGAGATGGAATTAATAAACGACGAAGAAAACAGCTAAACAGAATGGTAACTTAGCAGAATTGCGGATACCGCAATGTTATCGCAATTGTAAAAACAGTAAAAGTGTGTAAAATGGAGAATTAAGGGCTACTAATGACTATCCTATAGGCATTTTTATACGATTCTCAAGCACTGGATCTACTCTCTATGCATCAAACTATCTTAATCTCATGTATCGTCCGATTCCATGCATTAGATTCTTTAGTTTACTCAACTCAAAGTAAGGTCTTAAGCATCTTGTTAAGGCAGAAAGATATGGTTTGTACTAGGGAAACGCCTATTCCTAGGCCGTTTCCTGGTTACCTTGAAAGGCTAGCATGATTATACGACTCTGAACTCTTACTCCTTCCAGAGGTTAGGAGTTCTTTGGACAAAATGGATGGCCAATCGAAATTGCCCGTGGGATGAAGCTTACATACAACCAATGCTTCGAGAGCTATCCTACATGCTTGATTCACGTTTTTTAGCCTATAGTGTTGTCATTAGCATGCCCCTAAGTGACTTAGCTACTCATGGATATGGAGTAAGTAGAAATACGAGATGAAACCGACATGCTTAGAAGGAATTTAGAGACAAAACAGTAAAGGAAAACAGTAGAATGCAGAGGCAAGAAACTGTGAAATGAAGAATGGAGATTCGATTACTTGATTGTTGATTGGACAAAAGAAAGCTTAAAAGTAAATAACAACAAGGCAGAAAGCAACGAAATGGAGTGTTCTAGCTATTAGAAAGAGAACAACACAAAGCAGAAATGTAAACTAGAAAAGGAAAGACAGAAAACAGTAAAGCAAGCTCGAAAGTCTCGTTGCAGCCGCCTCGAATGAAGGATGAGAAAGGTCAGCCTTGCTTGGATGAATCCAATCGGGAGAGAAGAAGAATCTCCTCTCCTTCCTATCAGATTATCGATTCCAACAGCTGAGCTTCGCAAACCAGCAGACGGCAAAGAAAAACTAGGAGAAAAGATGGACTGCGAGAAGACTTCTACGCTTTCGGATGATGCTTGAACCTCCGACTTTGACCCCCTTTTATAGTAGTTTGCAGGTGCGTTTGGGCCAAGGAGAACCATCAATCTTCAACGTCATATATCAGAATGGATGGAGGAGAAAGAACGAATCCCTGAAATCACGGAAATTAACAGAAAAAGATCAGTCAACTTACGGTTTTCACTTGAATAATTGCGGCTTCAGCAATGTTTCCGCAATGCTGTCGCAATGCAGTTTTTTTCATTCTTTTCCTTCGGTTTTCAACCCTTTTCTTTCCTATTGTGCATAAGTCCTAATTTAGCTACCTTCTTCTCATTCTCATATTTAAGCATAGGTTTAAGCTAAATGCTATCAAAAACACCTAAAAGTGTTCATCTTCTTAAGCTAAATGGGTCCTAAATAAGTCACTTTCAGAGACTTAACACACCCCCAAACTTAAGGTTTTGCTTGTTCTCAAGCACACTAAGGACTTACCTAGGCTGCTGTTTCATCTTCTTTAACCACCTACTGACTTCCTTATACCCCTATCTATAGCAATGCTGTCCTGTGACACACTTCTACGCTTAAAACTACCCTCTTATCTAGCTTCTTCTGACTTTGCCCGCCTAACACTCCTTCTGCTTTCATTAACTTCCTACAACTGATCTATTTACTTTTGTCATATCATGCCACTATCCCTAAGGTTTCAAATTCTGCCTAGCTTTACCTCAGACTCAGTACATGCTTCTAGCTTTATTTTTAATGTGTCTAGGATTCCTTAGAGTCATGCCAGTCTTAGTATTAACGGTGACAGTAGTACTTTTAGAGAACCACCTAAACCCTGGCATCACTACATTGGATAAACACTCATCTCCCTAAACAACCCTACAAGTTACAACTTTGTGCTTAGCTAATTGAGGATCAGAGTTCTTTTTAAATAGGACACCTAAGCCACAAAGTTATAACTCCTAGGTATACATTCTTCTTCCCTATGCTTTTCCCTTTTTCTTACTTAGGTGGAGCCTTTCCTTTGGTTGCCTTTTGCTGCAATGCCACTTGTGGGTTACACACTTGGCACTGATTACTTAGCAACCTAAGAAAGACCCCCCTCTTTATTCTATTTTTCATTTTTTTTTTTTCAGTTCATCATTTTTTGTAAAGGAGAAGAAGAATGCTTATGTTTCTAAGGGAGAGAGGAATGTTCCTAGGCCTAGGGTGGCCTCCCCCAAACTTCAACTACTCATTGTCCCCAATGAGTGTTTGAGGTGGCACACCCCCAAACTTGTCCTAGAAGCATCTAGTCTAAGGTAAAACAAAGAGAATCTAAAAGACCTAGGCATAGACAGAACATTCTAAAAGAAAATATCATAGCAGCAGGAATTTGAAAAAAACAGACAGATAAGGTCTTAAAGCTGTGCATGCTGAGCTTTTTAGAGGTTAATTTAAACTATCAAAGGATGTCCTATGACACTCATCCAGCATGCTCTTAGATAAGCTATATAAGGTAGTCATGATAGCAGCAAAAGATGGAATTTAAACAGATCACAGCCTAGCTAAACAGATAGTCCAAAACATGCTTTCAGAAATAAAAATTGCGGGGACCGCAATTATTTCGCAATTAAGTCAGGGCAGATATAACAGTGATTAAGGCCCCTAAGCAAGCTCTTTCCAGTCATTCAAGCTCTCCTAAAAATAAAACAAAACTACCCTACCTAGTCACCTATCATCAAGCTATACTAAGCAAAATTAAAAACACAAAACTAAGCATCTAAAACAGATCAAAAGTGTACTAAAAACAGCATAATTCACATAGGCTATCAGAAAGCAGAAAATTGTTTTTTTTTCCTAAGGGAACAGCAATACTCCCTTCAGTGCAATTCAAACCAGCACTCAAACGTCTTCATCCTCATCAGGTTGCCGTGGTCGTGGGGGCACCCATGGAGTCAGGAGATTCGTAGGGAAGTCAGGGAAGATGCACCCAAGTTGGTCTGCAACCTCCTTGTCCCTTGCCTGCGCGTAAGTGGCCCATTGAGCCATCCTCCTTTGCATATCCATCAGGCACGCCATGGATAGTGACTGATCAGCAGCCAGCCTATCCAGTTCAAACTCCATATTCCCCTTCCTCTTCAGCCTCAAGCTAGCAGGCAGCTCCAAGTGGCCTGTGTAAGCCATCTGCTGCTCCAGTCGCTCAGTGGGGACTCCTGCAAGCAAACATAGTTTGGTTATGGTGTTAGGGAAAAACAGTGGTCCCTTACCTTTCTTGGCGCACTCAGCAATGGCAGCTGACATAATTTCCCCCACATTGACCGTGAGACCTCGCATAATGGCGTAGACCAGCAGCGATCTGCTCTGGTTGATGGTCGTCTCATGGGTCACAGGGGCCAGCTTCCTCCGTACAAAGGCAAATGTTGCGTGCTCAATGTGTAAAGATAAATATGCAAAAGGGTAGAGAGAGCACTTAGAACATGCAAGCATACATGGTCTTACAGCAAGTAGTGAGTATATTTAATTCGTTTTTTCCACAGAGACTTGTTTTTAGCTATTCGCGAAGTGTGTTTGTTAAGAAAGATGGGATGGATTTGATGGGGTAAAATTGGTTTTTAATTAACTACTTTCTGCTGAATGTATAAAGGAATATGCCATAAACAAATTAAAGTAAAAATCAGGCTTAAAGAACAAGAGATGGAATCAATAAACGAAGAAGAAAACAGCTAGACAGTAAGCAATTTAGCAGAATTGCGAGAACCGCAATTAATCCGCAATTAAATGGCAGCGAAACTGGTTAGATAGGTGAATTAAGGGCTACTAATGACTGTCCTATAAGCATTTTATTACGATTATCAAGCTTTGGATCAATTCTCTATACATTAAACTCACTCTATCTCAAGTATCGTCCGATTCCATGCATGAGAGACTCAAGTTTACTCGACTTCAAAGTAAGGTCTTAAGCATCTTGTTAAAACAGGAGTGTTCAGTTTATACTAGGGAAACGCCTATTCCTAGGCCGTTTCCTGATTACCATAGAAGGCTAGCATGATTATACGACTCTGAACTCTTACTCCTTCCAGAGGTTAGGAGTTCTTTGGACAAAATGGATGGCCAATCGAAATTGCCCGTGGGATGAAGCTTACATACAATCAATGTTCGAGTGTTGATCTACCTACTTGACTTACGTTTTTTAGCCTATAGTTCTGTCATTAGCATGCCCCTAAGTGAATTTAGTTACTCATGGATATATGTAGAACAGAAATATAAGATAAAGTAGACATGCTTAGAAGGAAAAAGTGCTTAAAACAGCAAGCCAAACTCGTAGCAGAATAAGGAATAACTGTGAAATGCAGAAACTTACTTTGATTACTTCAAGTGTTTGAATGACAAAGGAAAGTTTAAACAGAATGAATTCAAGGCAGACAACAACGAAATGCAATAAGTAAATGACTAAGCTAAGAACAACATTGAACAGAAATGGAATTGAGAAGGAAAGAGCAGAAAACAGTAAAGGTGCGCTGGAAATCTTCGTGGCAGTCGCCTCGAATGATGGTGATGAGAATTCAGCCGTGCTTGGATGAATCCAATCGAGAGAGAAGAAGAATCTTCTCTCCTTCCTATCAGATTATCGACTCCAAAAGCTGAGAACCTCACTCCAACAGACGGCAAGGGAAAATCGAGAGAAATGGTGGACTGTGAGAAGACTTCTGCACGTTGAATGATGACTGAACCTCCGACTTTGGCCCCCTTTTATAGTAGTTTGCAGGTGCGATTGGGCCAAGGAGAACCATCAATCTTCAACGTCGTATATCAGAATGGGTGGAGGAGAAAGAACGAATCCCTGAAAAGTCGGATCTAAACAGAAAAATGTCAGCCAACTTACGGTTTTAACTTGAATAATTGCGGCCACCGCAATTATTCCGCAATGCATTCGCAAGGGTTATTTTTTTCATTCTTTTCTTCGGTTTTCACCCCTTTTCCTACCTATTGTGCATAAGTCCTATATTAGCTACCTTCTTCTAATTCTCATATTAAAGCATAGGTTTAGGCTAAATGCTCACAAAAACACCTAAATGTGTACATCTTCTTAAGCTAAATGGGTCCTAAATAAGTCACTTTCAGAGACTTAACACACCCCCAAACTTAAGGCTTTGCTTGTCCTCAAGCATACTAAGGACTTACTTAGGCTGCTGTTTCTTCTTCTTTTAACTACTCACTAACTCCCTTATATTCTTGTCTCTAGCAGTGCTGTCCTGTGACACACTTCCAAGTTTAGAACTTAGCCTCTTGTCTAGCCTCTTCTGACTTCACCTGCCTACTATACCCACTGCTTTTGTTAACCCCCCTACTACTGATCTAACTACTTCTATGATATCATGCTACTATCCCTAAGGTTTCAAATTCTACCAAGCTTTACTCCAGACTCAGTACATGCTTCCAGCTTATTTTCAATGTGTCTAGGATTCCTTAGAGTCATGCCAGTCTTAGTATTAACAGTGACAGTGGTACTTTATAGAGAACAACCTAAACCCTGGCATCACTACATTGGATAAACATTCATCTCCCTAGACAAACCTAAAAGCTACAACCTTGTGCTTAGCTCATTAAGGATCAGAGTTCTTTTTCATAGGACATCTAAGCCACAAGATTATAACTCCTAAGCATACATTCTTCTTCCCCTATTTCTCCTTTTTCTTTCTTTTTTTTTTTTTACTTAGGTGGAGTCTCCCCTCTTTATTCTATTTTTCACTTTTTCTATTTATCACAAAAATTTTTTTAGGAGAAGAAGAATGCTTATGTCTTAAGGAAGAGAGGAATGTTCCTAGGCCTAGGGTGGCCTCCCCCAAACTTCAACTACTCATTGTCCCCAATGAGTGTTCGAGGTGGCACACCCCCAAACTTGTCCTAGAAGCATCTAGTCTAAAGTAAAACAAAGAGAATCTAAACATCCTAGGCATAGGCAAAACATTCTAGAAGCAACTATCCCAGCAGCAGAAAATTTGAACATAACAGACAGGTTTAAGGACTTATGGTTTATGCATGCTGAGCACTATTCAGAGGCAAATTTAAACTATCAAAAGGTGTCCTATGACACTCATCCAGCATGCTTCAAGATCAGCTATATAAGGTAGTCATGCTAGCAGCAAAAGATAGAATTTAACAGATCACAGCCTAACTAAACGGGCAGTCAAAAACATGCAATCAGTCACAAAAATTGCGGGAACCGCAATTATTTCGCAATACAATCTGGGCAGATTTAACATTAACTCAGGCCCCTAGCATGCTTTTTCCCGTTACTCATGCATCCAAAAAATAAAACTAAACTATCCTACCTAATCAACTAACATCAGACTATCCTAAACAAAAGGAAAAACACAAAACTAATCATCCAAAACAGATCAAAACTTAACCACAAAACAGCATAATATACATTACTCTATCAAAAAGCAGGAAAATTGTCTTTTGTTTCTTGAGGGATCAGTAATACTCCCTCTAGTGCTCTTCAAACCAGCACTCAATTCTCATCATCTTCATCTGGTTGCCTTGGTCGTGGGGCCACCCATGGAGTTAGGAGGTTGGTGGGGAAGTCCGGGAAGGTGCATCCCAACTGGTCTGCAACCTCTTTGTCCCTCGCCTGCGCATAGTTGGCCCATTGAGCCATTCTTCTCTGCAGGTCCATCAAACAGGCCATGGATAGGGACTGCTCAGCAGCCAACCTATCCAACTCAAACTCCATATTGCCCTTCCTTCTCAGCCGTAGGTGTGCAGGCAACTCCAGATGGCCTGTGTAGGGCAGCTGCTGCTCCAAGCGCTCGGTAGGAACTCCTGCAAGCAGACATAACTTTGTTATGATGTTGGGGAAAAATAATGGCCCCTTACCCTTTTTAGCACACTCGGCGATGGCAGCATTGATGACTTCTCCCACGTTGATCGTGAGACCTCTCATGATAGCATAAACCAGCAGCGAACGGCTCTGGTTAATGGTAGTCTCATGCGTCACCGGGGAGAGTCTTCTTCTCACGAATGAAAACCACACAGCTGCCTTTGCCGTGAGGTTGGCACTCATGAGCGTGTGCCGCCCATTGCGTGAGACTGTCCAGGAGGCCTCAGGCTGGCCAATGGTGCGGATGGCTTCTTCTAGCACAGCCTCAGTCGGCTCATCCACTATCCGTGCATAGTCTGTGTGAGGCTGGCCCCTTAGACCGAATGCTTCATTGATGGCCTTAGCAGAGAAGTCCACTTCTACCCCTCTGACCACAGACAGGCCATCCTCAGGGCTGAGCACGTTCGCATAGAAGTCATACACCATGCTTGTGTATGCTGGATTGGGAGGTCGACAGAATTCCTCCCAGCCATGGTTGATCACCCCTGCGCGCAAGAACTGCGGCAGGTCAGCTAGGCGATCAAGGAACCCCTTCTCGTGCAACAGGTCCCTTTTCCTCAGCTCCACGCCCCTTGATTCAGCATCAGACGAGACATATCTCACTGATGGAGGTTCATCTTCGGGGTAGAGTTTAGCCTTCCCCTTATCAGCTGGCTTGGAAGATTCAGCAGCCTCCACCTTGAGGCGCTTGAGCGAAGGCTCAGTACTGTCTTCTTCTGCTGAAGGCACTCGCTTGGCCTTCTTCTTCTTCAGTTTCTTGGCTTTCTTGGCTTTCTTGGCCTCCTTGTTGGCCTTCTTCTTGGCCTTCTGCCTCGCCTGGAGTTGTGGGAAACAGGCCCCCAACGTCTCCTCCATAGAATCATCAGCAGGCGTTTGCTGTGCAGGCTCATCAGGGCTGTCTTCTCTCATGGGAGAGAAGACTTCTTCTTCGTCTGCCTCTCCACTGCCTGGCGTGGATTCTTGGTAATCCCCATAAGGGAATTCCGGATCAGGCCGTGGAGAGTTGTGCTCTGCTGACGGGGTATGCGCAGAACTCCATGGCGAAGACGGCAGCTCAGGACTCTGCACAGCCGCAGGTGGTAGATCAGCACTCTGAGGCGCTGGAGATGACTCGGCGCTCTGCGCAGGTGGTGATGATTCGGTGCTTGGCACTGGTTCAGATGGCAGGGGGCTGCGCACAGGTGATTCAGACGGCAGAGGGCTGCGCACAGGTGATGCAGACGGCGTCGCACCTTCTTTAGCTGACTCGTGGGATGCACGATCAGTTTCTTGACTCGCCACAGAGGGAGTCTTGGATTTGCTTGGTCCGGCGGCAGTCTTGACAGTCCACCGGCGCTTCGTTGGCGTACCCACTGGCTCAAATGGGCCAGCAGGGATTTCAGTTACCACTCTCCACTTCTTCCTACGAATAGGAAGCTTGCCAAGACGGCCAGTGCATACAGCACCCTGATCAGCAAGGGTGAGAAGCGCTTCCCTCGCAGCCGCTTCAGCTGCGTCGTCGGCCTTCTTCTTGGCGGCGGATCTCTCAGCCCTAGTGGAAACCATGGTCGAATCTTGGAGGTTTGGAGAGAGAGATCAAAGATGGAGAGAATCGCAGAAATCTTGGAGAGCAAAGAATGAGAAGATCGTATCAAACGGGCGCCTTCTAACGGCTATAAAAGCAACGGATGAAATCCCAACGGCTCTTTTTGCGGAGTCAGCAATTTCTGCGCAATTCTAGGGACAATATTTCATAATAAATCCCAACTTTGATCGCCCGTATCTTTCATTTGGCCCAACCGAATCTTGATTTTTAAAGTGCCATTTACTCCCCTTGATCCCCTCTTTCGATTCCCTACAAAAACAAATAAAACAAATATCAAATACGCAATTAAAATCACACCACAAAACATACAAACGATCATCGAAAAAAACAGAAAAAAAATAAACTAAGGCATTGGCCTTGACTAAACGAGCACAGTAACCACTCGTTCTCTCTCGTTTCTAACTTCATGCTTCATGTAGGAGGAAGGTCGAGAGAGTCTTCACATCCCCCTCCTCATAGTAGTGCTTCAACCTAGCACCATTGACCATAAATGGTTGTCCTTGCTGCAAGTTTTTTATCTCTACTGCACCATGAATAAAGACATTAGTAACAACAAATGGACCCGACCATCTAGACTTTAATTTGCCTGGAAATAGCTTTAATCGTGAGTTAAATAACAGTACAAGTTGGCCTTTCTTAAAATCTTTGATCCTGAGTCTACTGTCATGCCATATTTTTGTCTTTTCTTTGTACATCTTGGCATTCTCATAGGCCATGTGCCTAAGCTCATCAAGTTCATGCAGCTGTAAAGATCTTAATGTCCCTGCATCCTTCACACAAAAATTTAATTCTTTCATGGCCCAAAATGCCTTGTTCTCCAACTCAAGTGGCAAGTGGCAAGCCTTGCCATATACCAACCTATAGGGAGACATTCCTAGAGGTGTCTTATATGCTGTTCTATAAGCCCAAAGTGCATCCTCAAGCTTGAAAGACCAGTCCTTCCTATTAGGCTTAACTACCTTCTCTAGAATGTTCTTTATCTCCCTATTGGAAATCTCAGCTTGGCCATTTGAGTGTGGGTGGTAGGGAGTAGCTACTCTATGCCTAATGTTATATTTAGCCAATATCTTCTCCATAGCTTTATTAATGAAATGTGACCCCTCATCACTAATGATAGCACGAGGAGTCCCAAATCTAGTGAAAATGTGTCTATGCAAGAAATTAGTGACTGTCTTAGCATCATTATTAGGACATGCCTTAGCTTCTACCCACTTTGACACGTAGTCTACTGCTACTAGAATATACAAGTTACCTGATGATGGAGGGAAGGGTCCCATGAAATCAATGCCCCATACATCAAAGAGCTCCAACTCCAAGATGTAGGTGAGGGGCATCTCATCCTTACGACTGAGGTTACCTGTCCTTTGGCACTCGTCACAGTTGTGGGCATAGTTGTGGGCGTCCTTAAAGATTGTTGGCCAGTAGTAGCCACTTTGAAATACCTTGGCAGCTGTCCTTTGTCCACCAAAGTGCCCACCATAAGGAGATGAATGACAGTGCTGTAGCACAGACTTCGCTTCAGCAGCTGTAACACACTTCCTCAACAACCCATCAGCACAGGTCCTGTAAAGTATGGGGTCATCCCAGATGAATTTCCTTGCTTCATGGAGGAACCTTTTCTTCTCTTGTCCTCCCTTGAACACTGGTAATACCTGTGCTGCACGGAAGTTAGCAATGTCAGCGAACCACGGTTCCTCATCGTTATCACGATGAGTCAAAGCAAAGATATGTTCATCTATAAAAGCATCAGAAATTGCGGGGTCCGCAATTTTTTCGCAATTGTGCTGCAATCGAGACAGGTGATCTGCAACCACATTTTCACATCCCTTCTTGTCCCGAATGTCCAAATCGAATTCC
The DNA here is from genome assembly GCA_028017165.1 of Herpetospermum pedunculosum. Lineage (NCBI taxonomy): Eukaryota > Viridiplantae > Streptophyta > Magnoliopsida > Cucurbitales > Cucurbitaceae > Herpetospermum > Herpetospermum pedunculosum. The sequence goes on along the minus strand of CM051525.1, from coordinate 6,891,245 downwards.
TGCAGCAATAACACCCATCTAATTAGTCTAGGCTTAGCATCAGCCTTTCTCATTAGATATTTTAAGGCAGAATGGTCAGTATATACAATGGTCCTAGTTCCTACAATATAGTTCCTAAATTTTTCACAAGCAAATACTACAGCAAGCATCTCTTTCTCTGTAGTTGTATAGTTACATTGGGCCTCATTCAAGGTCTTACTAGCATAATAGACAGGATGTGTGAGCTTGTCAATCTTCTGTCCTAACATGACTCCTACAGCATAGTCACTGGCATCACATAGCATCTCAAATGGGAGATCCCAATTTGGTCCTACTATGATTGGTGCTGTGACCAGTGCTTCCTTAAGGGTTTTCCAAGCTACTACACACTCCTTAGAGAAGATAAATGGTCTACCTAGCTCTAGAAGCTCGCACAGGGGCTTGGCTATCTTAGAAAAGTCCTTGATGAACCTTCTATAGAAACCAGCATGCCCTAAGAAACTCCTAATAGCCTTGACATTTTGGGGCTCTACCAACTTCTCTATGACCTCTATTTTCGCCCTATCCACTTCTACACCCGCCCTTGACACTCGATGTCCTAAGACAATCCCTTCATCTACCATAAAATGGCACTTTTCCCAATTCAGGACTAGGTTAGTCTCCTCACACCTAGTCAGGACTTGTCCTAGGTTTTCTAGACAGGTTTTAAATGAATCCCCAAAGACTGAGAAGTCATCCATGAATATTTCTATCATGGACTCATCCAACTCAGAGAAGATTGCCATCATGCACCTCTGGAAAGTTGCCGGTGCATTGCATAAGCCAAAAGGCATTCTGCGGAAGGCAAACGTTCCAAAAGGGCAAGTGAAGGTGGTCTTCTCTTGATCCTTAGGGTCTATAGTTATTTGATTGTAGCCTGAATAGCCATCTAGGAAACAGTAGTAGGCTCTACCAGCTATTCTGTCTAGCATCTGGTCAATAAACGGTATGGGGAAGTGGTCTTTTTTAGTTTCTTTATTTAGTTTTCTGTAATCCATACATACCCTCCACCCTGTGACAGTCCTTGTTGGAATTAGTTCGTTATTCTCATTGACTACCACAGTTATTCCCCCCTTTTTAGGTACACATTGGATGGGGCTCACCCACTGACTACTAGCTATGGGGAAAATTACTCCTGCATCTAACCACTTTATTATTTCTTTCTTCACTACCTCTTTCATAGAGGGGTTTAACCTACGCTGGTGATCTACCCTAGGTGTGTGCTCTTCCTCTAGAATAATTTTGTGCATACAATAAGAAGGGCTAATGCCTCGAATATCAGCAATAGACCATGCTATAGCCTTCCTATGTTGCTTAAGCAGTAAAATTAAATCAACCTCATGCTGTTCACTTAGCTTAGAAGAAATAATTACAGGCAGCGTATCATTCTCTCCTAGATATGCATATTTGAGGTGAGTTGGTAGTGGTTTTAGTTCTAAAACAGGTGGATGCTCAATGGAGGGCTTCAGAGGGTTAATAATTCTATCAGTTAAATCTATAGTCATACATACATGCTGAGGGTTATTTACAGGCATGTTCATTATGTCAGCTACATTTAGATCATCTACATCTATTTGTACATATTCACTAGCATGCTTGGTTAATAATACATGCTCTAATTGTTCTTCCATAAGTGAGTCAATAACATCCATGCTAGCACAAGACTCAGAATCAGAGGGGTATTTTAAAGCTTTGTAAACACTAAATTTTACCTTTTCATCATGAACTCTCATAGTTAACTCACCTTTTTGCACATCTATTAGTGCCCTACCTGTGGCTAGAAATGGCCTACCTAGCAGGATGGGTACCTCCTTGTCTGCTTCATAGTCCAGGACAATGAAATCTGCAAGGAAAATGAATTTGTCAACTTTAACTAGAATATCCTCAATCTTACCTTCTGGATATGCGATGGATCTGTCTGCTAGTTGTAAAGTGACAGTAGTTGGACGTGCTTCTCCTATTCCCAACTGACGGAATAGGGACAGGGGCATGAGATTTATGCTGGCGCCCAGGTCACAAAGCGCTCTGCCCACATGCTTGCCTCCAAGTTCTACAGGTAAGGTGAAGGAACCAGGATCCTTCTCCTTCTTGGGCAGCTTGTTCTGGAGGATGGCACTGCACTCCTCGGTGAGGTTTACTGTTTCAAACTCACCAATTATCTTTTTGTTAGTAATGATATCCTTCAAAAACTTCACATATGAAGGCATAGACTGTAAAACCTCTACAAAAGGAATGTTCACATGCACTTGCTTAAGTATTTCTAAGAATTTATTAAAATGAACTTCCTGTTCTTGCTTCTTCTTCAGCCTTCGAGGATATGGAGGTGGTGGCACATAAGCAGGCACGTCAGGACGCCTTAAGATAGGTGGAGGCCTTGGAATTTCTTCTACGTCCTCTACAATTGGCTCTAACCTGGCTCCTGATGTGCTAGTTGGTGGTGGACCTTGGCTTGGCAGAGACTCCAGTGGAGCACTAGACTCAGTGTTCTCTACTCTCTTTGGTGTGTCTTTTGTAATGCTCACCAATGGTCTTCCACTCCTAAGTTCAATGGCTTGAACTTGTTCCTTGCCATCTCTCCTTGGTATCTCGGTGTCAGCAGGGAGTCTACCTTGGGGCCTACTTTTAAGTTCATTGGCTAACTGGCCTATTTGGTTTTCCAGGCTCCTAAGGGTAGCTTGCTGGCTCTGAAGAGTAGCATCAGTTTTAGCTATATACTCCTTGAGTAGGTTTTCTACAGAAGATCCTACAGGTTGATTATAAGGTTTTTGGTACATTGACTGGTTATGTTGGGGAGTGAAACCAGGTGTTCCACTCGGCCTTGGTTGGTTAGGATTTTGGTTAGTGTTTTGCTGGCCACCCCATGACAGGTTAGGGTGGTTTCTCCAACCAGGATTGTAAGTTTGTGAGTAGGGGTTATTCCTAGGTTGCTGCTGACTTCCTACATAGCAGACCGAGGATGGATTCCCAGGACAGTATTCATAAGGGTGTCCTTCCCCACAGAATCCACAGATTGGTGCCTCGCCTTGACTTGGTTGAGTGCCCATTGACATGGCTGTGGCGGTATTGGCACTGGTTTGGAGATTGGCCTGAGCCATTTGCTTAACTAAGTTGGTCAGGGCATTTATTTGGGTGCTCATGGCGCTTAGAGCATCCTTGTCTTGAGCTCTAGTTGGCTCTACAGGATCATCTGACCATTTACAGTGAGATGTTGAGATCTTCTCCAAGATCTCATAAGCTTCGTTGTAACTCTTGGACAACATGGAACCTCCAGCAGATGAATTTAAGACTTGTCTGGTGCTGGGGTTGCATCCTTTAAAGAAAACTTCTATTTGAATACACCATGGAATGCCATGGTGTGGACATTTAACGAGAAGATCTTTAAATCTAGTCCAAGCTTCGTGAAGAGACTCACTTGGAGTTTGTTTGAATTTGACTATGTCATCACGGAAAGTAGAATTCCTATCAGGTGGGAAGTATTTTACTAGGAATTTTTCTGCTAGGTCTGTCCAATTGCGGACAGACCCTGAGGGTAACGAGTTCAACCATGTTTTGGCCTTGTCCCTCAAAGAGTAAGGGAAAAGATATAGCCTAAGGGCCTCTTGGGAAACTCCAGGGATTAGGAAGGTGTCACTAACTCCTAAGAAGTTCCTAAGATGGTTGTGGGGGTCCTCGTTTTCTATTCCAAAGAATTGTCCCACAGTGGACAACATTTGGAACATCACTGGCTTTAACTCAAAGGAGTGAGCAGTGATTTCAGGACGGATTATGCTGGGATTCAGCTCCCCAGGCATAGGTACTAGGTATGAAAGAATGGCACTATTCTTGTCATTCGCTATTTCTATGGGGTTGCGAATGGCAGGTGCCGGATTTGGAACTAAATCGCCCATTTCTTTGGTTTCAGGTAAGATTTGAGGTATAGGAGGTTGTTTAAAGAGGCGTTTCTTTGCTTTATTTCTAGCTCGAAGTGATCTTTCAGGTTCAGGATCGAACTCTAAATTACTATGTGAACGCTCACTCATAAACTACCTTAACAGTACCTGCAAAAGAAATGAAACAGATTAGTTTCACTCAATGATAAACTTGGTTTTCTTAAACTTAACAACTTCGTTTTCACTTAAAAATAAGTCCCCGGCAGCGGCGCCAAAAACTTGTTGCGTGCTCAATGTGTAAAGATAAATATGCAAAAGGGTAGAGAGAGCACTTAGAACATGCAAGCATACATGGTCTTACAGCAAGTAGTGAGTATATTTAATTCGTTTTTTCCACAGAGACTTGTTTTTAGCTATTCGCGAAGTGTGTTTGTTAAGAAAGATGGGATGGATTTGATGGGGTAAAATTGGTTTTTAATTAACTACTTTCTGCTGAATGTATAAAGGAATATGCCATAAACAAATTAAAGTAAAAATCAGGCTTAAAGAACAAGAGATGGAATCAATAAACGAAGAAGAAAACAGCTAGACAGTAAGCAATTTAGCAGAATTGCGAGAACCGCAATTAATCCGCAATTAAATGGCAGCGAAACTGGTTAGATAGGTGAATTAAGGGCTACTAATGACTGTCCTATAAGCATTTTATTACGATTATCAAGCTTTGGATCAATTCTCTATACATTAAACTCACTCTATCTCAAGTATCGTCCGATTCCATGCATGAGAGACTCAAGTTTACTCGACTTCAAAGTAAGGTCTTAAGCATCTTGTTAAAACAGGAGTGTTCAGTTTATACTAGGGAAACGCCTATTCCTAGGCCGTTTCCTGATTACCATAGAAGGCTACCATGATTATACGACTCTGAACTCTTACTCCTTCCAGAGGTTAGGAGTTCTTTGGACAAAATGGATGGCCAATCGAAATTGCCCGTGGGATGAAGCTTACATACAATCAATGTTCGAGTGTTGATCTACCTACTTGACTTACGTTTTTTAGCCTATAGTTCTGTCATTAGCATGCCCCTAAGTGAATTTAGTTACTCATGGATATATGTAGAACAGAAATATAAGATAAAGTAGACATGCTTAGAAGGAAAAAGTGCTTAAAACAGCAAGCCAAACTCGTAGCAGAATAAGGAATAACTGTGAAATGCAGAAACTTACTTTGATTACTTCAAGTGTTTGAATGACAAAGGAAAGTTTAAACAGAATGAATTCAAGGCAGACAACAACGAAATGCAATAAGTAAATGACTAAGCTAAGAACAACATTGAACAGAAATGGAATTGAGAAGGAAAGAGCAGAAAACAGTAAAGGTGCGCTGGAAATCTTCGTGGCAGTCGCCTCGAATGATGGTGATGAGAATTCAGCCGTGCTTGGATGAATCCAATCGAGAGAGAAGAAGAATCTTCTCTCCTTCCTATCAGATTATCGACTCCAAAAGCTGAGAACCTCACTCCAACAGACGGCAAGGGAAAATCGAGAGAAATGGTGGACTGTGAGAAGACTTCTGCACGTTGAATGATGACTGAACCTCCGACTTTGGCCCCCTTTTATAGTAGTTTGCAGGTGCGATTGGGCCAAGGAGAACCATCAATCTTCAACGTCGTATATCAGAATGGGTGGAGGAGAAAGAACGAATCCCTGAAAAGTCGGATCTAAACAGAAAAATGTCAGCCAACTTACGGTTTTAACTTGAATAATTGCGGCCACCGCAATTATTCCGCAATGCATTCGCAAGGGTTATTTTTTTCATTCTTTTCTTCGGTTTTCACCCCTTTTCCTACCTATTGTGCATAAGTCCTATATTAGCTACCTTCTTCTAATTCTCATATTAAAGCATAGGTTTAGGCTAAATGCTCACAAAAACACCTAAATGTGTACATCTTCTTAAGCTAAATGGGTCCTAAATAAGTCACTTTCAGAGACTTAACAGCAAACCATACAGCTGCCTTTGCTGTCAGGTTGGCACTCATGAGAGTGTGCCTCCCATTGCGTGATACAGTCCACGCTGCTTCAGGTTGGCCAATGGTTCGAATGGCCTCCTCCAGCACTGCCTCAGTAGGCTCATCAACGATCCGTGCATAATCAGTGTGTCTTTGGCCCTTGAGGCCATAAGCTTCGTTGATAGCTTTTGCTGAGTAGTCCACCTCTGCTCCCCTCACCACAGAGAGCCCCTCTTCAGAGTTGCGCAGGTTGGCGTAGAAGTCGTATACCATAGCTGTGTAAGCCGGATTGGGTGGCCTACACAACTCCTCCCAGCTGTGATTGATAATCCCTGCGCGCAAGAACTGCGGCAGGTCAGCAGGTCTGTCGAGGAAGCCCTTGTCATGTAGCAACTCCCTCTTCCTCAGCTCAACGCCTCTGGACTCAGCATCAGAGGAAACATACCTCACTGACTGAGGCTCATCTTCAGGGTAGAGCTTGGCCTTCCCTTTATCTGCTGGCTTGGCTGACTCGGCAGCCTCAACCTTGAGTCGTTTAAGCGAAGGCTCAGTGCTTTCGTTGTCTGCTGAAGGCGCCCTTTTGGCCTTCTTCTTTTTCAGCCTCTTGGATCGCTTGGCCTTGACAATCTTGGCCTTCTTCTTCTTCTTGAGCTTTGCCTTGATGTTGATCTGCTGGAGGCATGCCCCCAGCGTCTCTTCCATGGAATCATCCTGCTGCGCAGGGCTCTCGGCACTTGCTTCCCTCATAGGTGAGAAAACCTCCTCGTCCTCACCTTCCCCACTGCCCTGCGTTGATTCTTGATAATCCCCATATGGGAATTCAGGGTCAGGCCGTGGGGAAGTGTGTGACGGCGTGGTGTTTTGCTCTGCTGTAGGTGTCTGCACAGAACTCAGTGGCGAAGATGGCAGTTCAGGACTCTGCGCTGGCGGTGATGACGGCAACTCTGGGCTCTGCACTGGTTCAGATGGTGAAGGGCTGTGCGCAGGCGATGCAGATGGCGACGAACCCTTCTTGGTCGACTCGTGGGACGCACGATCCGTTTCTTGACTCTCCACAGAGGGAGTCTTGGCTTTGCTTGGTTCGGCGGCCGTCTCGACACTCCACCGGCGCTTCTTGGGTGTGCCTGCTGGTTCAGAGGGTCCAGCAGGGATTTCTGTGACAACCCTCCACTTCTTCCTACGGACCGGAAGCTTGGGGAGACGTTCGGTGCGTGCAGCGTCAGCCGTAGCCAAGGCAAGTAGTGCGTCTCTCGCAGCTGTCTCAGCAGCGTCATCAGCCCTCTTCTTGGCTGCAGATCTTTCAGCCCGTGTGAACACCATTGTTGAGTCTTGGAGGTTTGGAGAGAAGGATCAAAGATGAAGAGAATCGCAGCTTTCTTGGAATTCAGAGAGTGAGAGAATCGTATCGATCGAGCGCCTTCTAACGGATATAAAGGAAACGGCTAAATCCCAACGGCTATATTTTGCGGATCCTGCAATTCCAGCGCAATTTTAGGGATTTTTTTCATCTAAATGGCAAACTTTGCTCGTCCGTATCTTTTATTTGGCTCGATCGTTTCTTGATTTTTAAAGCTGGAATTACTCTCCTTGATTCCCTCTTTCGATTCCCTACAAAAAGAAATAAAAGCAACATCAAATTCGTAATTAAAATCATACAACAAAACACACAAATGATAACCGGAAAATCGCAAAAAATAAACTAAGGCATGAGCCTTATGTTGACGAGCACAGCAATCACTCGTCCTCTCTCGTTCTTTTTTCATGCTTCAGTCAAGAGGAAGGCCGAGAGAGTCTTCACATCTCCTTCCTCATAGTAGTGCTTCAACCTTGCACCATTAACCATAAATGGTTGGCCTTGCTGCAAGTTCTTTATCTCTATGGCACCATGAACAAACACATTAGTGATCACAAATGGACCTGACCATCTAGACTTAAGTTTCCCTGGAAATAATTTCAACCGTGAGTTAAACAACAAGACAAGTTGACCCTTCTTAAAATCCTTAACTCTAAGTCTACTATCGTGCCAAATCTTGGTCTTTTCCTTATACATTTTAGCATTTTCATAGGCCATATGTCTAAGCTCATCAAGCTCATGTAATTGCAAAGACCTCAGTGTTCCTGCATCCTTTACACAAAAATTCAATTCCTTCATGGCCCAAAATGCTTTGTTTTCTAACTCAAGTGGTAAGTGACAAGTCTTGCCATAAACCAGCCTATAAGGAGACATACCTAGGGGTGTCTTATATGCTGTCCTATAAGCCCAAAGTGCATCCTCAAGCTTGAAGGACCAGTCTTTCCTATTCGGTTTGACCACTTTTTCTAGGATGTTCTTAATTTCCCTATTCGAAATTTCAGCCTGTCCATTCGAGTGTGGGTGATAGGGAGTGGCTACTCTATGTCTAATGTTATATTTAGCCAACACTCTCTCCATAGCCTTGTTAATAAAATGTGACCCCTCATCACTAATGATGGCACGAGGTGTCCCAAACCTAGTAAAAATGTGCCTATGCAAGAAGTTGGTGACTGTTTTAGCATCATTATTAGGACATGCTTTGGCTTCTACCCACTTGGACACATAGTCTACTGCCACTAATATGTAAAGGTTACCTGATGATGGAGGGAATGGCCCCATGAAGTCAATGCCCCACACATCAAAGAGCTCCAACTCTAAGATGTAGGTGAGGGGCATCTCATCCTTTCGACTGAGGTTACCTGTTCTTTGGCATTCATCACAGCTGTGGGCATAGTTGTGGGCATCCTTGAAGATTGTTGGCCAATAGTAGCCACTCTGAAATACCTTTGCAGCTGTTCTTTGGCCACCAAAGTGTCCACCATAAGGAGCTGCGTGACAGTGCTGCAGCACAGATTTCGCTTCAGCAGCTGAAACACACTTCCTCAGCAAGCCATCAGCACAGGTTCTGTAAAGTGTGGGGTCATCCCAGATGAATTTCCTTGCTTCATGAAGGAACCTCTTCTTCTCTTGTCCTCCCTTGAAAACTGGTAATACCTGTGATGCACGGAAGTTAGCAATGTCAGCAAACCAAGGTTCCTCATCGTTATCACGATGAGTCAAAACAAAGACATGTTCATCAATAAAAGCATCAGAAATTGCGGTGTCCGCAATTTTTTCGCAATTGTGCTGCAATCGAGAAAGGTGATCTGCAACCACATTTTCACAACCTTTCTTGTCTCGAATATCCAGATCAAATTCTTGCAGCAATAACACCCACCTAATCAACCTAGGCTTGGCATCAGCCTTCCTCATAAGATATTTCAAGGCAGAATGGTCAGTGTATACAATTGTCCTTGTGCCTACAATATAGTTCCTGAATTTCTCACAAGCAAACACTACAGCAAGCATCTCTTTCTCAGTAGTTGTATAATTACATTGAGCCTCATTCAAGGCCTTACTAGCATAATAGACAGGGTGTGTTAGTTTGTCAATCTTCTGGCCTAACATGACCCCTACAGCATAGTCACTAGCATCACATAACATCTCAAATGGGAGATCCCAATCTGGCCCTATAATAACAGGTGCTGTAACTAGTGCTTTCTTAAGGGTGGTCCAAGCTACTACACATTCCTTAGAGAAGATGAATGGCCTATTTAGTTCTAGCAGCTCACACAGAGGCTTGGCTATCTTAGAAAAGTCCTTAATGAACCTTCTGTAGAAACCAGCATGCCCTAAGAAACTTCTAATGGCCTTGACATTCTGAGGCTCTACCAACTTCTCTATGATCTCTATTTTGGCCCTATCGACCTCTACACCTGCCCTTGACACTCTATGACCTAAGACAATCCCTTCATCCACCATGAAATGGCACTTTTCCCAATTGAGGACTAGGTTGGTCTCCTCACACCTAGCCAGGACTTGTCCTAGGTTTTCTAGACAGTTTGTAAATGAGTCCCCAAAGACTGAGAAGTCATCCATGAATATTTCTATCATGGACTCATCCAACTCAGAGAAGATTGCCATCATGCACCTTTGGAAAGTTGCCGGTGCATTGCATAAGCCAAAAGGCATTCTGCGAAAGGCAAAAGTTCCAAAAGGGCAAGTGAAGGTAGTCTTCTCTTGGTCTTTGGGGTCTATAGTAATCTGGTTATAGCCCGAATAACCATCTAAGAAACAATAGTAGGCTCTACCAGCTATTCTGTCTAACATCTGGTCAATGAACGGTAGAGGGAAGTGGTCTTTTTTAGTTTCTTTATTTAATTTCCTGTAATCCATGCACACTCTCCATCCTGTGACAGTCCTAGTTGGAATCAGTTCATTGTTCTCATTGACTACCACAGTCATCCCACCCTTTTTAGGTACACATTGGATAGGACTCACCCACTGGCTACTAGCTATGGGAAAGATCACACCAGCATCTAACCATTTTATTATTTCTTTCTTAACTACCTCTTTCATAGAGGGATTCAGCCTACGTTGATGATCTACTCTAGGTGTGTGCTCTTCCTCTAGTATAATCTTATGCATGCAATAAGAAGGGCTAATGCCTCTAATATCAGCAATAGTCCATGCAATAGCCTTCCTATGTTGCTTAAGCAGTAATATCAGTTCAACCTCATGCCTTTCACTTAGTTTAGAAGAAATGATAACAGGCAGAGTTTCATTACTCCCTAAATATGCATACTTGAGGTGAGTGGGTAAAGGTTTCAGTTCTAAAACAGGTGGATGCTCAATGGATGGCTTTAAAGGATTCATAGATCTATCAGTTAGGTCTATATTCATACATACATGTTGTGGTTTATCTACAGGCATATCCATTATGTCAGATACATTCAAGTCAGCTGCATCTAACTGTACATAATCATTAGCATGCTTGGTTAATAATACATGCTCCAATTGTTCTTCCATTAAAGAATCAACAACGTCCATACTAGCACAGGATTCAAGGTCAGAGGGGTACCTCAAAGCTTTATACACACTAAATTTCACCTCTTCATCATGAACCCTCATAGTGAGCTCACCTTTTTGGACGTCTATCAGTGCCCTACCTGTGGCTAAAAATGGTCTGCCTAGCAGGATGGGGACCTCCTTGTCTGCTTCATAATCCAGGATAATGAAATCTGCAAGGAAAATAAATTTGTCAACCTTTACTAAAATATCCTCAATTTTACCTTCTGGATATGCAATGGATCTGTCTGCTAATTGTAAGGTGACAGTGGTTCGACGTGCTTCTCCTATTCCCAACTGGCGGAATAGTGATAGGGGCATGAGGTTTATGCTGGCGCCCAGGTCACAAAGCGCTCTGCCCACGTGCTTGCCTCCAAGTTCTACAGGTAAGGTGAAGGAACCAGGATCCTTCTCCTTCTTAGGCAGCTTGTTTTGGAGTATGGCACTGCACTCCTCAGTGAGGTTTACTGTTTCAAACTCACCAATTATTTTTTTGTTAGTAATAATGTCCTTCAAAAACTTCACATAGGAAGGCATAGACTGTAAAACTTCTACAAAAGGAATGTTGACATGCACTTGCTTAAGAATTTCTAAGAATTTATTAAAATGAACTTCCTGTTCCTGCTTCTTCTTAAGCCTTCGAGGGTATGGAGGTGGTGGCACATATGCAGGCACGCCAGGGCGCCTTAGGATAGGTGGAGGCCTTGGAATTTCTTCTATCTCCTCAATAATTGGCTCTAGCCTGGCTCCTGATGTGCTAGTTGGTGGTGGACCTTGGGTTGGCAGAGACTCCAGTGGAGCACTAGACTCAGTGTTCTCTACTCTCTTTGGTGTGTCCTTTGTGTTGCTCACCAAGGGTCTGCCACTTCTAAGTTCAATTGCTTGAACTTGTTCTTTACCATCTCTCCTTGGCACCTCGGTGTCAGCAGGGAGTCTACCTTGGGGCCTACTCTTGAGTTCATTGGCCAATTGGCCTATTTGGTTCTCTAGGCTCCTAAGAGTAGCTTGCTGGCTTTGAAGAGTAGCATCATTCTTAGCTATGTATTCCTTGAGTAAGTTTTCTACAGAAGATCCTACAGGTTGGTTGTAAGGTTTTTGATACATTGATTGGTTATGTTGGGGAGTGAAACCAGGTGTTCCACTCGGTCTAGGCTGGTTAGGATTTTGGTTAGCATTTTGTTGGCCACCCCATGACAGGTTTGGGTGGTTCCTCCAACCAGGGTTGTAAGTATTGGAATAGGGGTTGTTCCTAGGCTGCTGCTGGCTTCCAATGTAGCAGACTGAGGCTGGATTCCCAGGGCAGTATTCATACAGGTGCCCTTCCCCACAGAATCCACATACAAGTGTCTCACCTTGACTTGTTTGGGTGCCCATTGACATGGCGGTAGCGGTGTTGGCACTTGTTTGGAGATTGGCTTGAGCCATTTGCTTAACTAAGTTGGTCAGGGCATTTATTTGGGTGCTCATTGCACTTAGAGCATCCTTGTCTTGAGCCCTAGTTGGCTCAACTGGATCATCTGACCACCTACAGTGAGATGCTGAGATCTTCTCCAAGATCTCATAGGCCTCGTTGTAACTTTTGGACAACATGGAACCACCAGCAGATGAATTTAAGACTTGCCTAGTGCTGGGGTTGCATCCTTTGAAAAAGACCTCTATTTGGATACACCATGGGATGCCATGATGTGGACATTTGAGAAGAAGATCTTTGAACCTTGTCCAAGCTTCGTGAAGAGATTCATTATCAGCTTGTTTGAACTTAACTATATCATCACGAAAGGTAGAATTCCTATCAGGTGGGAAGTATTTGACTAGGAATTTCTCTGCTAAGTCTGTCCAATTAAGGACAGATCCAGAGGGTAATGAGTTCAACCATGTTTTAGCTTTGTCCCTCAAAGAGTAAGGGAACAAGTATAGCCTCAAAGCTTCTTGGGACACTCCAGGGATGATAAAGGTATCACTGACTCCTAAGAAGTTCCTAAGATGGTTGTGGGGGTCCTCATTTTCTATTCCAAAGAATTGTCCCACAGTGGACAACATTTGGAACATCACTGGCTTTAACTCGAATGAGTTGGCAGTGATTTCAGGACGGATTATGCTGGGGTTCAGCTCCCCAGGCATAGGTACTAGGTATGAAAGAATGGCACTATTCTTGTCATTCGCTATTTCGATGGGGTTGCGAATGACAGGTACCGGATTTGGAACTATCTCGTCCATTTCTTCGATTTCAGGTATGATTTGAGGTATAGGAGGTTGTTTAAAGAGTTGTTTCTTTGCTTTGTTTCTAGCTCTAAGTAGTCTCTCAGGCTCAGGATTGAACTCTAGATATCTACTTGAAGGCTCACTCATAAACTAACCCAATAATACCTGCAAAAGAAATAAAACAGATCAGCTTCAATAAGCAATAAACTTGGTTTTTCAAACTTAACAAACTTCGTTTTCACTTAAAATAAATCCCCGGCAGCGACGCCAAAAACTTGTTGCGTGCTCAATGTGTTGAAATAATTAGGCAATAAAAGAGATAGAGCACTCAGAACATGCAAGCATACATGATCTTATAGCAAGTAGTAAGTATATTTCATTCGTTTTCCCACAGAGACTTATTTTTAGCTATTCGCGAAGTGTTTTGTTAAGAAAGAAGGGGTGGATTTGATGGGGTAAAATTGGTTTTTAATTATCTAATTTTTGCTGAATGTGTAAAGGAATGCAACATAAACAAATGCAAGTTGAAATTAGACTCAAAGGACAAGAGATGGAATTAATAAACGACGAAGAAAACAGCTAAACAGAATGGTAACTTAGCAGAATTGCGGATACCGCAATGTTATCGCAATTGTAAAAACAGTAAAAGTGTGTAAAATGGAGAATTAAGGGCTACTAATGACTATCCTATAGGCATTTTTATACGATTCTCAAGCACTGGATCTACTCTCTATGCATCAAACTATCTTAATCTCATGTATCATCCGATTCCATGCATTAGATTCTTTAGTTTACTCAACTCAAAGTAAGGTCTTAAGCATCTTGTTAAGGCAGAAAGATATGGTTTGTACCAGGGAAACGCCTATTCCTAGGCCGTTTCCTGGTTACCTTGAAAGGCTAGCATGATTATACGACTCTGAACTCTTACTCCTTCCAGAGGTTAGGAGTTCTTTGGACAAAATGGATGGCCAATCGAAATTGCCCGTGGGATGAAGCTTACATACAACCAATGCTTCGAGAGCTATCCTACATGCTTGATTCACGTTTTTTAGCCTATAGTGTTGTCATTAGCATGCCCCTAAGTGAATTAGCTACTCATGGATATGGAGTAAGTAGAAATACGAGATGAAACCGCCATGCTTAGAAGGAATTTAGAGACAAAACAGTAAAGGAAAACAGTAGAATGCAGAGCCAAGAAACTGTGAAGTGAAGAATGGAGATTCGATTACTTGATTGTTGATTGGACAAAAGAAAGCTTAAAAGTAAATAACAACAAGGCAGAAAGCTACGAAATGGAGTGTTCTAGCTATTAGAAAGAGAACAACACAAAGCAGAAATGTAAACTAGAAAAGGAAAGACAGAAAACAGTAAAGCAAGCTCGAAAGTCTCGTTGCAGCCGCCTCGAATGAAGGATGAGAAAGGTCAGCCTTGCTTGGATGAATCCAATCGGGAGAGAAGAAGAATCTCCTCTCCTTCCTATCAGATTATCGATTCCAACAGCTGAGCTTCGCAAACCAGCAGACGGCAAAGAAAAACTAGGAGAAAAGATGGACTGCGAGAAGACTTCTACGCTTTCGGATGATGCTTGAACCTCCGACTTTGACCCCCTTTTATAGTAGTTTGCAGGTGCGTTTGGGCCAAGGAGAACCATCAATCTTCAACGTCATATATCAGAATGGATGGAGGAGAAAGAACGAATCCCTGAAATCACGGAAATTAACAGAAAAAGATCAGTCAACTTACGGTTTTCACTTGAATAATTGCGGCTTCAGCAATGTTTCCGCAATGCTGTCGCAATGCAGTTTTTTTCATTCTTTTCCTTCGGTTTTCAACCCTTTTCTTTCCTATTGTGCATAAGTCCTAATTTAGCTACCTTCTTCTCATTCTCATATTTAAGCATAGGTTTAAGCTAAATGCTATCAAAAACACCTAAAAGTGTTCATCTTCTTAAGCTAAATGGGTCCTAAATAAGTCACTTTCAGAGACTTAACAGGTCGCTACCTTGGATAGATTATTGGCTAAGTTTAATTAGAATTGCACGCTTCTAATTAATTCCTTGGGTCATTTGAGTTAGAGATGACTAAATGAATTGTGTGCATGAACATGGCTAACGCGTAAATTGTATCGATGATCCGAACATCCATAACGAGCAATTCCATCTCTCGAAGTTAAGCACGACCGTTTAATTTTTGCACGTCGTCATTTAATTTTCCGTTAGCATAATTAGGAGCTCCCTTCCCCCAAAACCAAATTACCATTCTTTAATTTGTGCATTCTTTTATTTCTAGCAAATTAGACTTAGTTAGATTGAATTTCTTATTTCCCTGTGGATCGACCCCGTTGCCACTTAGCTACAAATAGCTCGGTGTATTCGGGTTTATAAATTGTATTTTGGCAAGCCTCGACAGCTTGAATTTGGAGTACCCCAAAAGTACCTCTACCAATATACAATATAGATTGTATAGTGAACATGATTCTATCTAAAACCCTTCGAGTTTTGAGAGTTTTAAGCATACATGCTGAAACTTGAATATGTTCAATAGTGTTGAAAAATTGGTTCCAAGTGAAGCCACTAAATAGTTAATAAAAGTTGTTAACAATTTAATTACATTTGATAGTCAAATGGATCCTAGTCATGAATTGGATAAGCCTCATCGTAGTGGGAGAGTTATGAGATGACCCGACCGTTACAAGAGCTTATATAAAGCCTAAGTTGTTAAATTAGATGACAAAATGTAGGGCTTCTTGACCTCAAAGTTGAAATGAGGGTCAATGACAAAGACTAGTAGACCAAAGTCATAAATCTCGAGATAGAGTAGATGTACTCATCTTTATCTAGAACTTGTAGATATTCGTGATGGGGTAAAACCCATAGGTTTTGAATATATCTACAAAAGTAAAAGATTTGTAAATAAGAAGGTATAGACCTTCAAAATAAGACTAATGACAAATATAGATGGAGAAAGTAAACTATGGATAAATTTTCTCATTTGTTGTCATATTAGAGTATATAAGCATTTCCTAATTCATTGTTGCATATGAGATATGTCAAGTGAAGGTTTAAGAAATCTTTTTTTGAAAAGAAGTCTTAAAGAATGCATTTACAAATCAATTACATGAGTTCAATTTCAAAAATCAAAAGCAAAAGGTTTGCAAGCAGTAAAGGTTCATTTATGAAATGAATTTGATCACTAGATTTTTGAATGTAAGGTTTGATAAAAGTATCAAAAACTATGACTTTGAATAAATATTAATGATCTTGTATAGACAAGAAAATCATTAATTACTTAGTGGAATTTTCTCATATTTTATGTGGATGACTTACTACTCATTGTGAATGATGTAAGATTTCAATCCAACATAAATTGTTGACTATCTAACCAATTCCATTCGAATGATTTAAATTACTGGGTATGTCCTAAAATAGAGTTTTCGAGGACAAAATGTTATTTATGTCTCACACATCTTATATTGACAAATTTGTTGTCAAGTATATGATGTAATACTTCAAAAATGATAATGTAGTTTAGATTGTCTAAGGAATAGTGTCCTCAGACATTTAAAAATGTTGAGAACATAAGATTGACTATCTACGTTTGAGTGGGAGAAAATCTAATGTACACTTGAGACATGACATTTGACAGTAAAATTGGTTAGCATTTATTAGTTAACCCAATGGTATGACCATTGCGCAGAAAAATAAAAACTTTTCTCAAAATATCTATGGATAAAATGAGAAATTATATCTTTGTGTATGAGGTTAAAGATTTGATCTTTACGAGATGCACTGGTTTTAACAAAGATTTATGGAAATCTATGTTTACCCTAGATGGTGGATCATGGTATGCAAGTTAAGTGTTCTTGCTTATGAAGTAAAGAACTTGCATAACTCAAATAATTTATTATTGGTCTGAAAGATGTTTCAGATATAGTTAAGCCTAAAACATTTCATGTAATGGCTAAACTTAAGGAACTTAGATAACATCAATATATAGGGTATCCTGCTGAGAGAGAAAGAATCGTGGTAGGACCAAGATGACTTTTAATTGACAGTCGTATTGATCTATATAAAAAGACTTTCCAGGCTAAAGTGTTTGAAAGCCACCTAGAATGTCTAGGATTATGAGACATGTCTCATCTTCACTAGGGCAAGTGGGAGAACATGTTGGGTGTAGAGTATGCCCTAGGATACATGTCTCACCGGCTTTAGTGCAAGTGGGAGATTGTTGGGATTTATGCCCTAAGGCCTCGTAATTAATTAATAATTATTTGATAATTATTTTATTATTATTATTTGTAATTTATAATATTCATTATATAAATAAAATCCAAGGTTATTAGTGTAATCTTGAACTGTATGTAGTTGACATACGGGAGGATCATGTTCAAGTAATAACCTAAAGGGTCTATAGTATATGGATAAGGTTGGGTGCCTTATCCTGGTAACACTATTGATACGGCCCACTTTGTAATTGTTACAAATGATTTGATCCAAATCATTCATGTAGAGACATGTGAGTGGGGGTATCCTATACAATGAGTTTGTATAAGACTGGACCACGAAATATATAATCTCTCTTTATAAATCCGTTATTTGAGAAAATTAGTA
The DNA here is from genome assembly GCA_028017165.1 of Herpetospermum pedunculosum. NCBI lineage: Eukaryota > Viridiplantae > Streptophyta > Magnoliopsida > Cucurbitales > Cucurbitaceae > Herpetospermum > Herpetospermum pedunculosum. The sequence continues at coordinate 6,873,642 of CM051525.1, read as the reverse complement.
TTTCACAGGATGATCATATGTGACTCGATCTTAATCCTGAGTGAGTTATGAACTCCTGCCTGTGAGGGTTCGTCCTTTGATTTGTATGGGTGAGAATGGCCTTTATAGCCAATTCAATAAGCCTACCATTTTGGGGACTTGACCAAATAGGGAGTTGGGAACATAAGTTTCACAAGATGGAATTCACTTCTTTCCTATATAGGGAAAGTAGATGAGTAGTTCCCTTAAGTGCTGATTTCAGGACTTGAACAATGGGGCCCCACCCTCTCACTGGCCCGAGAGGGACTTCGTTTATGGTTGGATCATAAACAGGTTGTTCATTAGAGAATCAGTTGTACTTAAGGTGTAAGATGTAATTACAGGGGTAAAACGGACTTTTGACCCAGCTGTAATTACGAACAACTCGTGAAGGATCGACTTGCATGTAATGGTTATATCCATGGACACAACTTGTCCTACAGTGCATAAGAGTGCAACTCTAGGCCTATAGTGGAGTGACCTAGAGTTAATGAATGAAAGTCAATTAATTAAAGAGTTTAATTAATTAATTTTGTATCATTGGAGCTTATAAATCTGTAGGTCCATAAGGTCCCTTTGCTAGCTCATAGTAACACTAAAAGGATCAATTTAGTTGAAAGAAAATTTGAAATATTCAAATTAATATTTAATATATTTGATATATTAAATGTAGAAGAGTAAAATATATTTATTGTATTTGATACATTAAATATTAGAGAAAATAGTTTATGTATATGATACATTAATATTAAAAACTATATACTTATGTTATTTGAATGTGATTCAAATTGGTTTAAAGTATATTATAAAAGATTAATTTTATAATATTTGAATAAGATTCAAATAAATATAAAATACATATTTTAATATATTAGATATTAAAATGTATTTTATAAAATAAAATTAATTCCTAAAAGCCTTATTATAAATAAGACATTTAGGTTTAGCCAAAAGGTTGGCCAAACACACTACTCACCTTCTGCAGAGAATTGTTCTCTCATTCTTTCCTTATGCACAGAATTGTTCTCTCATTCTTTCAAAGAGCTCCCACAAGCCTTGATCCCGTGTTCGAGTCATAGCGAGGAAGATCTCGTGGAAAAAGGAACACAAGAAGATGATTCATCAAAGGTAATACATATGCTTAACTTGTATTTTTTGTTTAATTCTAAATAAATCAAAGTAACGATTCCAAACGCTTCTGCAGACATAGGGTTCGATTTAACCAACATAAATTTAAACGGACCTGGTTTTGTCAGGCTTCGACCAGCTACCGGGACTTACCCGCAGACATAGGGTTCGATTTAACCAACAGAAATTTAAACGGACCTGGTTTTGCTAGGCTTCGACCAACTACCAGAACTTACCCATAGACATAGGGTTCGATTTCACCAACAGAAATTTAAACGGACCTGGTTTTGCCAGGCTTCGACCAGCAACCGGGACTTACCCGCAGACATAGGGTTCAATTTAACCAACAATAATTTAAACGGACCTTGTTTTGCCAAGCTTCGACCAGCTTCTGGGACTTACCCGCAGACATGGGGTTCGATTTAACCAACAGAAATTTAAACGGACCTGGTTTTCCCAGGCTTCGACCAGCTACCGGGACTTACCCGCAAACATAGGGTTCGATTTAACCAACAAAAATTTAAACGGACCTGGTTTTTCCAGGCTTCGACCAACTACCAGGACTTACCCGCAGACATAGGGTTCGATTTAACCAACAGAAATTTAAACAGACCTGGCTTTGCCAGGCTTCCACCAGCTACTGGGACTTACCCGCAGACATAGGGTTCGATTTAACCAACAAGAAATTAAACGAATCTTGTTTTGCCAGGCTTCGACCAGCTACCGGAACTTACCCGTAGACATAGGGTTCGATTTAACCAACATGAATTTAAACGGACCTGGTTTTTCCAGGCTTCGACCAGCTACCGGGACTTACCTGCAGACATAGGGTTCGATTTAACCAACATAAATTTAAACGAACCTTGGTTTGCCAGGCTTCGACCAGCTATCGGGAGTTACCCGCAGACATAGGGTTCGATTTAACCAACAGGAATTTAAACCGACCTGGTTTTGCCAGGCTTCGACAAGCTACCGGGACTTACCCGCAGACATAGGGTTCGATTTAACCAACAAGAATTTAAACGGACCTGGTTTTGCCAGGCTTCGACCAGCTACCGGGACTTACCCGCAGACATAGTGTTCGATTTAACCAACAGAAATTTAAACGGACCTAGTTTTACAAGGCTTCGACCAGCTACCGGGACTTACCCGCAGACATAGGTTCGATTTAACACACCGAAATTTAAACGGACCTGGTTTTGCCATGCTTCGACCAGCTACCGGGACTTACCCGCAGACATAGGGTTCGATTTAACCAACAGGAATTTAAACGGACCTGGTTTCGACACGCTTCGACCAGCTAACGGGACTTACCCGCAGTCATAGGGTTCGATTTAACCAACAAAAATTTAAACGGACCTGGTTCTGCCAGGCTTCGACCAACTACTGGGACTAACCCGCAGATATAGGGTTCGATTTAACCAACTAAAATTTAAACGGACCTGGTTTTGCCAATCTTCGACCAGCTACCGGGACTTAGCCGCAGACATAGGGTTCGATTTAACCAACATAAATTTAAACGGACCTGGTTTTGTCAGGCTTCGACCAGCTACCGGGAATTACCCGCAGACATAGGGTTCGATTTAACCAACATAAATTTAAACGGACCTGGTTTTGCCAGGCTTCGACCAACTACCAGGACTTACCCGCAGACATATGGTTCGATTTAACCAACAGAAATTTAAACGGACCTGGTTTTGCCAGGCTTCGACCAGCTGCCGGGACTTACCCGCAGACATAGGGTTCGATTTAACCAACATAAATTTAAACGGACCTGGTTTTGTCAGGCTTCGACCAGCTACCGGGACTTACCCGCAGACATAGGGTTCAATTTAACCAACAAGAATTTAAACGGAACTTGTTTTGCCAGGCTTCGACCAGCTGTTGGGACTTACCCGCAGACATGGGGTTCGACTTAACCAACAGAAATTTAAACGGACCTGGTTTTCCCAGGCTTCGACCAGCTACCGGGACTTACCCGCAAACATAGGGTTCGATTTAACCAACAAAAATTTAAACGGACCTGGTTTTTCCAGGCTTCGACCAACTACCAGGACTTACCCGCAGACATAGGGTTCGATTTAACCCACAGAAATTTAAACGGACCTAGTTTTGCCAGGCTTCCACCAGCTACCGGGACTTACCCGCAGACATAGGGTTCGATTTAACCAACAAGAATTTAAACGGACCTTGTTTTGCCAGGCTTCGACCAGCTACCGGAACTTACCCGCAAACATAGGGTTCGATTTAACCAATAGAAATTTAAACGGACCTGGTTTTGCCAGGCTTCGACCAGCTACCGGGACTTACCCGCAGACATAGGGTTTGATTTAACCAACATAAATTTAAACGTACCTGGTTTTGCCAGGCTTCGACCAGCTGTCGGGACTTACCCGCAGACATAGGGTTCGATTTAACCAACAGGAATTTAAACTGACCTGGTTTTGCCAGGCTCCGACCAGCTACCGGGACTTACCCACAGACATAGGGTTCGATTTAACCAACAAATATTTAAACGGACCTGGTTTTCCCAGGCTTCGAACAGCTACCGGGACTTACCCGCAGACATAGGGTTCGATTTAACCAACAAGAATTTAAACGGACCTGGTTTTTCCAGGCTTCGACCAGCTATAAGGTCTTACACGTAGACATAGGGTTCGATTTAATCAACAGGAATTTAAACGGACCTGGTTTTGCCAGGCTTCGACCAGCTACCGGGACTTACCCGCAGACATAGGGTTCGATATAACTGTTAAGTCTCCAAAAGTGACTTATTTGGGACCTATTAAGCTTAGAAAGATGCACACTCTTAGGTGTTTTTGATAGCATTTAGCCTAGACCTATGCTTAAATATGAGAATTAGAAGAAGGTAGCTAAATTAGGACTTATGTACAATAGGAAAGAAAAGGGTTGAAAACCGAAGGAAAAGAATGAAAAAACTGCATTGAGGCAGCATTGCGAAAACATTGCGGCCACCGCAATGTTTCAAGTGAAAACCGTAAGTTGACTGATCTTTTTCTGTTAATTTCCGTTATTTCAGGGATTCGTTCTTTCTCCTCCATCCATTCTGAAGTACGACGTTGAAGATTGATGGTTCTCCTTGGCCCAAAGACGTCTGCAGACTACTATAAATAGGGGTCAAAGTCGAGGGTTCAAGCATCATCCGAAAGCGTAGAAGTCTTCTCGCAGTCCATCTTTTCTCCTGTTTTTCTGTGCCGTCTGCTGGTTTGCGAAGCTCAGCTGTTGGAATCGATAATCTGATAGGAAGGAGAGGAGATTCTTCTTCTCTCCCGATTGGATTCATCCAAGCAAGGCTGACCTTTCTCATCCTTCATTCGAGGCGGCTGCAACGAGATTTCCGAGCTTGTTTTACTGCTTTCTGCTTTTCATTTCCATTTTCCAGCTTTGTCTTGTTGTTGTTTCTTTCCTAGTAGCTAGATTAGACTATTTCGTTGTGTTCTGTCTTCCTGTTATTTGCTTTAAAGCTTTCCTTTGTCAATCAAACAATCAAGTAATCAAATCTCAATTCTTCACTTCACAGTTTCTTGCCGTTACATTCTACTGCTTTCCCTTACTGTTTTGTCTTTAAATTCCTTCTAAGCATGTCTACTTCTCTCTTGCTTCTGTTCTGTTTACATCCATGAGTAGCTAAATCACTTAGGGGCATGCTAATGACAACACTTTAGGCTAAAAAACGTGAACCAAGCATGTAGGATAGCTCTCGAAGCATTGATTGTATGTAAGCTTCATCCCACGGGCAATTTCGATTGGCCATCCATTTTGTCCAAAGAACTCCTAACCTCTGGAAGGAGTAAGAGTTCAGAGTCATGCACTCATGCTAGCCTTTCAAGGTAGCCAGAAAACGACCTAGGAATAGGCGTTTTCCTAGTACAAACCACATCTTCTGCTTTAACAAGATGCTTAAGACCTTACTTTGATATGAGTGAACTGAAGAATCTAATGCATGGAATCGGACGATACATGAGATTGAGATAGTTTGATGCATAGAGAGTTGATCCACTGCTTGAGAATCGTGAGAAACAGCCTATAGGATAGTCGTTAGTAGCCCTTAATCCATCACTTTGCACACTTACGCTGTTATTATAATTGCGGTAAAATTGCTGTCTCCGCAATTCTGCTTAAGTTACCATTCTGTCTAGCTGTCTTTGCTTTCATTTATTAATCTCGTCTCTTTTCATTTGAGTTTAGCTTTGACTTGTTCTCGTTTATGTTGCTACCCTTTACACATTCAGCAAGAATTAGACAATTAAAAACCAATTTTACCCCATCAAATCCACCCCTTCTTCCTTAACAAATACACTTCGCGAATAGCTAAAAATAAATCTCTGTGGGAAAACGAATGAAATATACTTACTACTTGCTATAAGATCATGTATGCATGCATGTTCTGAGTGCTCTATCTCTCTTATTGCCTAATTATTTTAACACATTGAGCACGTAACAATAACCAACAGAAATTTAAACCCTATGTCTGCGGGTAAGTCCCGATAGCTGGTCGAAGCCTGGAAAAACAAGGTCCGTTTAAATTCCTGTTGGATAAATCAAACCCTATGTCTGGGGGTACGTTCCGGTAGCTGGTCGAAGCCTGGAAAAACCAGGTTCATTTAAATTCTTGTTGGATAAATCGAACCCTATGTCTGCGGGTAAGTCCCGGTAGCTGGTCGAAGCCTGGCAAAACTAGGTCCGTTTAAATTCCTGTTGGTTAAATCGAACCCTATGTCTGCGGGTAAGTCCCGATAGCTGGTCGAAGCCTGGCAAACCAAGGTTCGTTTAAATTTATGTTGGTTAAATCGAACCCTATGTCTGCAGGTAAGTCCCGGTAGCTGGTTGAAGCCTGACAAAACGAGGTCCGTTTAAATTCATGTTGGTTAAATCGAACCCTATGTCTGTGGGTAAGTCCCGATAGCTGGTCGAAGCCTGGCAAAACGAGGTCCGTTTAAATTTCTGTTGGTTAAATCGAGCCCAATGTCTGCGAGTATGTCCCGGTAGCTGGTCGAAGCCTGGCAAAACCAGGTCCGTTTAAATTCCTGTTGGTTAAATCGAACTCTATGTCTGCGGGTAAGTCCCGGTAGCTGGTCGAAGCCTAGCAAAACCAGGTCCGTTTAAATTTCTGTTGGTTAAATCGAACCCTATGTCTGCGGGTAAGTCCCAGTAGCTGGTCGAAGCCTGGCAAAACCAGGTCCGTTTAAATTCCTGTTGATTAAATCGAACCCTATGTCTACGTGTAAGACCTTATAGCTGGTCGAAGCCTGGAAAAACCAGGTCCGTTTAAATTCTTGTTGGTTAAATCGAACCTTATGTCTGCGGGTAAGTCCCGGTAGCTGGTCGAAGCCTGGGAAAACCAGGTCCGTTTAAATTTTTGTTGGTTAAATAGAACCCTATGTCTGCGGGTAAGTCCCGGTAGCTGGTCGGAGCCTGGCAAAACCAGGTCAGTTTAAATTCTTGTTGGTTAAATCGAACCCTATGTCTGCGGGTAAGTCCCGGCAGCTGGTCGAAGCCTGGCAAAACCAGGTCCGTTTAAATTTATGTTGGTTAAATCAAACCCTATGTCTGCGGGTAAGTCCCGGTAGCTGGTCGAAGCCTGGCAAAACCAGGTCCGTTTAAATTTCTATTGGTTAAATCGAACCCTATGTTTGCGGGTAAGTTCCGGTAGCTGGTCGAAGCCTGGCAAAACAAGGTCCGTTTAAATTCTTGTTGGTTAAATCGAACCCTATGTCTGCGGGTAAGTCCCGGTAGCTGGTGGAAGCCTGGCAAAACTAGGTCCGTTTAAATTTCTGTGGGTTAAATCGAACCCTATGTCTGCGGGTAAGTCCAGGTAGTTGGTCGAACCATGGAAAAACCAGGTCCGTTTAAATTTTTGTTGGTTAAATCGAACCCTATGTTTGCGGGTAAGTCCCGGTAGCTGGTCGAAGCCTGGGAAAACCAGGTCCGTTTAAATTTCTGTTGGTTAAGTCGAACCCCATGTCTGCGGGTAAGTCCCGGTAGCTAGTCGAAGCCTGGCAAAACAAGGTCCGTTTAAATTCTTGTTGGTTAAATTGAACCCTATGTCTGCGGGTAAGTCCCGGTAGCTGGTCGAAGCCTGACAAAACCAGGTCCGTTTAAATTTATGTTGGTTAAATCGAACCCTATGTCTGCGGGTAAGTCCCGGTAGCTGGTCGAAGCCTGGCAAAACCAGGTCCGTTTAAATTTCTGTTTGTTAAATCGAACCCTATGTCTGTGGGTAAGTCCTGGTAGTTGGTCGAAGCCTGGCAAAACCAGGTCCGTTTAAATTTATGTTGGTTAAATCGAACCCTATGTCTGCGGGTAATTCCCGGTAGCTGGTCGAAGCCTGACAAAACCAGGTCCGTTTAAATTTATGTTGGTTAAATCGAACCCTATGTCTGCGGCTAAGTCCCGGTAGCTGGTCGAAGCCTGGCAAAACCAGATCCGTTTAAATTTTAGTTGGTTAAATCGAACCCTATATCTGCGGGTTAGTCCCAGTAGCTGGTCGAAGCCTGGCAGAACCAGGTCCGTTTAAATTTTTGTTGGTTAAATCGAACCCTATGACTGCGGGTAAGTCCCGTTAGCTGGTCGAAGCGTGTCGAAACCAGGTCCGTTTAAATTCCTGTTGGTTAAATCAAACCCTATGTCTGCGGGTAAGTCCCGGTAGCTGGTCGAAGCATGGCAAAACCAGGTCCGTTAAAATTTCGGTTGGTTAAATCGAACCTATGTCTGCGGGTAAGTCCCGGTAGCTGGTCGAAGCCTGGTAAAACTAGGTCCGTTTAAATTTCTGTTGGTTAAATCGAACACTATGTCTGCGGGTAAGTCCCGGTAGTTGGTCGAAGCCTGGCAAAACCAGGTCCGTTTAAATTCTTGTTGGTTAAATCGAACCTTATGTCTGCGGGTAAGTCCCGGTAGCTCGTCGAAGCCTGGCAAAACCAGGTCGGTTTAAATTCCTGTTGGTTAAATCGAACCCTATGTCTGCGGGTAAGTCCTGATAGCTGGTCGAAGCCTGGCAAACCAAGGTTCGTTTAAATTTATGTTGGTTAAATCGAACCCTATGTCTGCAGGTAAGTCCCGGTAGCTGGTCGAAGCCTGGAAAAACCAGGTCCATTTATATTCTTGTTGGATAAATCGAACCCTATGTCTGCGGGTAAGTCCTGGTAGCTGGTCGAAGCCTGGCAAAACCAGGTCCGTTTAAATTCCTGTTGGTTAAATCGAACCCTATGTCTGCGGGTAAGTCCCGATAGCTGGTCGAAGCCTGGCAAACCAAGGTTCGTTTAAATTTCTGTTGGTTAAATCGAACCCTATGTCTGCAGGTAAGTCCCGGTAGCTGGTCGAAGCCTGACAAAACCAGGTCCGTTTAAATTCATGTTGGTTAAATCGAACCCTATGTCTGTGGGTAAGTCCCGATAGCTGGTCGAAGCTTGGCAAAACCAGGTCCGTTTAAATTTCTGTTGGTTAAATCGAGCCCAATGTCTGCGAGTATGTCCCGGTAGCTGGTCGAAGCCTGGCAAAACCAGGTCCGTTTAAATTCCTGTTGGTTAAATCGAACTCTATGTCTGCGGGTAAGTCCCGGTAGCTGGTCGAAGCCTAGCAAAACCAGGTCCGTTTAAATTTCTGTTGGTTAAATCGAACCCTATGTCTGCGGGTAAGTCCCGGTAGCTGGTCGAAGCCTGGCAAAACCAGGTCCGTTTAAATTCCTGTTGATTAAATCGAACCCTATGTCTACGTGTAAGACCTTATAGCTGGTCGAAGCCTGGAAAAACCAGGTCCGTTTAAATTCTTGTTGGTTAAATCTAACCCTATGTCTGCGGGAAGTCCCGGTAGCTGGTTGAAGCCTGGGAAAACCAGGTCCGTTTAAATTTTTGTTGGTTAAATAGAACCCTATGTCTGCGGGTAAGTCCCGGTAGCTTGTCGGAGCCTGGCAAAACCAGGTCAGTTTAAATTCTTGTTGGTAAAATCGAACCCTATGTCTGCGGGTAAGTCCCGACAGCTGGTCGAAGCCTGGCAAAACCAGGTCCGTTTAAATTTATGTTGGTTAAATCAAACCCTATGTCTGCGGGTAAGTCCCGGTAGCTGGTCGATGCCTGGCAAAACAAGGTCCGTTTAAATTTCTATTGGTTAAATCGAACCCTATGTTTGCGGGTAAGTTCCGGTAGCTGGTCGAAGCCTGGCAAAACAAGGTCTGTTTAAATTCTTGTTGGTTAAATCGAACCCTATGTCTGCGGGTAAGTCCCGGTAGCTGGTGGAAGCCTGGCAAAACTAGGTCCGTTTAAATTTCTGTGGGTTAAATCGAACCCTATGTCTGCGGGTAAGTCTAGGTAGTTGGTCGAAGCCTGGAAAAACCAGGTCCGTTTAAATTTTTGTTGGTTAAATCGAACCCTATGTTTGCGGGTAAGTCCCGGTAGCTGGTCGAAGCCTGGGAAAATCAGGTCCGTTTAAATTTCTGTTGGTTAAGTCGATCCCCATGTCTGCGGGTAAGTCCCGGTAGCTGGTCGAAGCCTGGCAAAACAAGGTCCGTTTAAATTCTTGTTGGTTAAATTGAACCCTCTGTCTGCGGGTAAGTCCCGGTAGCTGGTCGAAGCCTGACAAAACCAGGTCCGTTTAAATTTATGTTGGTTAAATCGAACCCTATGTCTGCGGGTAAGTCCCGGTAGCTGGTCGAAGCCTAGCAAAACCAGGTCCGTTTAAATTCCTGTTGGTTAAATTGAACCCTATGTCTGCGGGTAAGTCCCGGTAGCTGGTCGAAGCCTGACAAAACCAGGTCCGTTTAAATTTCTGTTGGTTAAATCGAGCCCAATGTCTGCGAGTATGTCCCGGTAGCTGGTCGAAGCCTGGCAAAACCAGGTCCGTTTAAATTCCTGTTGGTTAAATCGAACTCTATGTCTGCGGGTAAGTCCCGGTAGCTGGTCGAAGCCTAGCAAAACCAGGTCCGTTTAAATTTTTGTTGGTTAAATCGAACCCTATGTCTGCGGGTAAGTCCCGGTAGCTGGTCGAAGCCTGGCAAAACCAGGTCCGTTTAAATTCCTGTTGATTAAATCGAACCCTATGTCTACGTGTAAGACCTTATAGCTGGTCGAAGCCTGGAAAAACCAGGTCCGTTTAAATTCTTGTTGGTTAAATCTAACCCTATGTCTGCGGGAAGTCCCGGTAGCTGGTTGAAGCCTGGGAAAACCAGGTCCGTTTAAATTTTTGTTGGTTAAATAGAACCCTATGTCTGCGGGTAAGTCCCGGTAGCTTGTCGGAGCCTGGCAAAACCAGGTCAGTTTAAATTCTTGTTGGTAAAATCGAACCCTATGTCTGCGGGTAAGTCCCGACAGCTGGTCGAAGCCTGGCAAAACCAGGTCCGTTTAAATTTATGTTGGTTAAATCAAACCCTATGTCTGCGGGTAAGTCCCGGTAGCTGGTCGATGCCTGGCAAAACAAGGTCCGTTTAAATTTCTATTGGTTAAATCGAACCCTATGTTTGCGGGTAAGTTCCGGTAGCTGGTCGAAGCCTGGCAAAACAAGGTCTGTTTAAATTCTTGTTGGTTAAATCGAACCCTATGTCTGCGGGTAAGTCCCGGTAGCTGGTGGAAGCCTGGCAAAACTAGGTCCGTTTAAATTTCTGTGGGTTAAATCGAACCCTATGTCTGCGGGTAAGTCTAGGTAGTTGGTCGAAGCCTGGAAAAACCAGGTCCGTTTAAATTTTTGTTGGTTAAATCGAACCCTATGTTTGCGGGTAAGTCCCGGTAGCTGGTCGAAGCCTGGGAAAATCAGGTCCGTTTAAATTTCTGTTGGTTAAGTCGATCCCCATGTCTGCGGGTAAGTCCCGGTAGCTGGTCGAAGCCTGGCAAAACAAGGTCCGTTTAAATTCTTGTTGGTTAAATTGAACCCTCTGTCTGCGGGTAAGTCCCGGTAGCTGGTCGAAGCCTGACAAAACCAGGTCCGTTTAAATTTATGTTGGTTAAATCGAACCCTATGTCTGCGGGTAAGTCCCGGTAGCTGGTCGAAGCCTAGCAAAACCAGGTCCGTTTAAATTCCTGTTGGTTAAATTGAACCCTATGTCTGCGGGTAAGTCCCGGTAGCTGGTCGAAGCCTGACAAAACCAGGTCCGTTTAAATTTCTGTTGGTTAAATCGAGCCCAATGTCTGCGAGTATGTCCCGGTAGCTGGTCGAAGCCTGGCAAAACCAGGTCCGTTTAAATTCCTGTTGGTTAAATCGAACTCTATGTCTGCGGGTAAGTCCCGGTAGCTGGTCGAAGCCTAGCAAAACCAGGTCCGTTTAAATTTTTGTTGGTTAAATCGAACCCTATGTCTGCGGGTAAGTCCCGGTAGCTGGTCGAAGCCTGGCAAAACCAGGTCCGTTTAAATTCCTGTTGATTAAATCGAACCCTATGTCTACGTGTAAGACCTTATAGCTGGTCGAAGCCTGGAAAAACCAGGTCCGTTTAAATTCTTGTTGGTTTAATCGAACCCTATGTCTGCGGGAAGTCCCGGTAGCTGGTCGAAGCCTGGGAAAACCAGGTCCGTTTAAATTTTTGTTGGTTAAATAGAACCCTATGTCTGCGGGTAAGTCCCGGTAGCTTGTCGGAGCCTGGCAAAACCAGGTCAGTTTAAATTCTTGTTGGTAAAATCGAACCTTATGTCTGCGGGTAAGTCCCGGCAGCTGGTCGAAGCCTGGCAAAACCAGGTCCGTTTAAATTTATGTTGGTTAAATCAAACCCTATGTCTGCGGGTAAGTCCCGGTAGCTGGTCGAAGCCTGGCAAAACAAGGTCCGTTTAAATTTCTATTGGTTAAATCGAACCCTATGTTGGCGGGTAAGTTTCGGTAGCTGGTCGAAGCCTGGCAAAACAAGGTCCGTTTAAATTCTTGGTGGTTAAATCGAACCCTATGTCTGCGGGTAAGTCCCGGTAGCTGGTGGAAGCCTGGCAAAACTAGGTCCGTTTAAATTTCTGTGGGTTAAATCGAACCCTATGTCTGCGGGTAAGTCAAGGTAGTTGGTCGAAGCCTGGAAAAACCAGGTCCGTTTAAATTTTTGTTGGTTAAATCGAACCCTATGTTTGCGGGTAAGTCCCGGTAGCTGGTCGAAGCCTGGGAAACCAGGTCCTTTTAAATTTCTGTTGGTTAAGTCGATCCCCATGTCTGCGGGTAAGTCCCGGTAGCTGGTCGAAGCCTGGCAAAACAAGGTCCGTTTAAATTCTTGTTGGTTAAATTGAACCCTCTGTCTGCGGGTAAGTCCCGGTAGCTGGTCGAAGCCTGACAAAACCAGGTCCGTTTAAATTTATGTTGGTTAAATCGAACCCTATGTCTGCGGGTAAGTCCCGGTAGCTGGTCGAAGCCTAGCAAAACCAGGTCCGTTTAAATTTCTGTTGGTTAAATCGAACCCTATGTCTGCGGGTAAGTCCTGGTAGTTGGTCGAAGCCTGGCAAAACCAGGTCCGTTTAAATTTATGTTGGTTAAATCGAACCCTATATCTGCGGGTAATTCCCGGTAGCTGGTCGAAGCCTGACAAAACCAGGTCCGTTTAAATTCTTGTTGGTTAAATCGAACCCTATGTCTGCGGGAAGTCCCGGTAGCTGGTCGAAGCCTGGGACAACCAGGTCCGTTTAAATTTTTGTTGGTTAAATAGAACCCTATGTCTGCGGGTAAGTCCCAGTAGCTGGTCGGAGCCTGGCAAAACCAGGTCAGTTTAAATTCTTGTTGGTTAAATCGAACCCTATGTCTGCGGGTAAGTCCCGGCAGCTGGTCGAAGCCTGGCAAAACCAGGTACGTTTAAATTTATGTTGGTTAAATCAAACCCTATGTCTGCGGGTAAGTCCCGGTAGCTGGTCGAAGCATGGGAAAACCAGGTCCGTTTAAATTTCTATTGGTTAAATCAAACCCTATGTTTGCGGGTAAGTTCCGGTAGCTGGTCGAAGCCTGGCAAAACAAGGTCCGTTTAAATTCTTGTTGGTTAAATCGAACCCTATGTCTGCGGGTAAGTCCCGGTAGCTGGTGGAAGCCTGGCAAAACTAGGTCCGTTTAAATTTCTGTGGGTTAAATCGAACCCTATGTCTGCGGGTAAGTCCAGGTAGTTGGTCGAAGCCTGGAAAAACCAGGTCCGTTTAATTTTTTGTTGGTTAAATCGAACCCTATGTTTGCGGGTAAGTCCCGGTAGCTGGTCGAAGCCTGGGAAAACCAGGTCCGTTTAAATTTCTGTTGGTTAAGTCGAACCCCATGTCTGCGGGTATGTCCCGGTAGCTGGTCGAAGCCTGGCAAAACAAGGTCCGTTTAAATTCTTGTTGGTTAAATTGAACCCTATGTCTGCGGGTAAGTCCCGGTAGCTGGTCGGAGCCTGGCAAAACCAGGTCAGTTTAAATTCTTGTTGGTTAAATCGAACCCTATGTCTGCGGGTAAGTCCCGGCAGCTGGTCGAAGCCTGGCAAAACCAGGTACGTTTAAATTTATGTTGGTTAAATCAAACCCTATGTCTGCGGGTAAGTCCCGGTAGCTGGTCGAAGCCTGGGAAAACCAGGTCCGTTTAAATTTCTATTGGTTAAATTGAACCCTATGTTTGCGGTAAGTTCCGGTAGCTTGTCGAAGCCTGGCAAAACAAGGTCCGTTTAAATTCTTGTTGGTTAAATCGAACCCTATGTCTGCGGGTAAGTCCCGGTAGCTGGTGGAAGCCTGGCAAAACTAGGTCCGTTTAAATTTCTGTGGGTTAAATCGAACCCTATGTCTGCGGGTAAGTCCAGGTAGTTGGTCGAAGCCTGGAAAAACCAGGTCCGTTTAAATTTTTGTTGGTTAAATCGAACCCTATGTTTGCGGGTAAGTCCCGGTAGCTGGTCGAAGCCTGGGAAAACCAGGTCCGTTTAAATTTCTGTTGGTTAAGTCGAACCCCATGTCTGCGGGTAAGTCCCGGTAGCTGGTCGAAGCCTGGCAAAACAAGGTCCGTTTAAATTCTTGTTGGTTAAATTGAACCCTATGTCTGCGGGTAAGTCCCGGTAGCTGGTCGAAGCCTAAACAAACCAGGTCCGTTTAAATTTATGTTGGTTAAATCGAACCCTATGTCTGTGGGTAAGTCCCGGTAGCTGTTCGAAGCCTAGCAAAACCAGGTCCGTTTAAATTTCTATTGGTTAAATCGAACCCTATGTCTGCGGGTAAGTCCTGGTAGTTGGTCGAAGCCTGGCAAAACCAGGTCCGTTTAAATTTATGTTGGTTAAATCGAACCCTATATCTGAGGGTAATTTCCGGTAGCTGGTGGAAGCCTGACAAAACCAGGTCCGTTTAAATTTATGTTGGTTAAATCGAACCCTATGTCTGCGGCTAAGTCCCGGTAGCTGGTCGAAGCCTGGCAAAACCAGGTCCGTTTAAATTTTAGTTGGTTAAATCGAACCCTATATCTGCGGGTTAGTCCCAGTAGCTGGTCGAAGCCTGGCAGAACCAGGTCCGTTTAAATTTTTGTTGGTTAAATCGAATCCTATGACTGCGGGTAAGTCCCTTTAGCTGGTCGAAGCGTGTCGAAACCAGGTCCGTTTAAATTCCTGTTGGTTAAATCGAACCCTATGTCTGCGGGTAAGTCCCGGTAGCTGGTCGAAGCATGGCAAAACCAGGTCCGTTAAAATTTCGGTTGGTTAAATCGAACCTATGTCTGCGGGTAAGTCCCGGTAGCTGGTCGTAGCCTGGTAAAACTAGGTCTGTTTAAATTTCTGTTGGTTAAATCGAACACTATGTCTGCGGGTAAGTCCCCGTAGCTGGTCGAAGCCTGGCAAAACCAGGTCCGTTTAAATTCTTGTTGGTTAAATCGAACCCTATGTCTGCGCGTAAGTCCCGGTAGCTCGTCGAAGCCTGGCAAAACCAGGTCGGTTTAAATTCCTGTTGGTTAAATCGAACCCTATGTCTGCGGGTAAGTCCCGATAGCTGGTCGAAGCCTGGCAAACCAAGGTTCGTTTAAATTTATATTGGTTAAATCGAACCCTATGTCTGCAGGTAAGTCCCGGTAGCTGGTCGAAGCCTGGCAAAACCAGGTCCGTTTAAATTCATGTTGGTTAAATCGAACCCTATGTCTACGGGTAAGTTCCGGTAGCTGGTCGAAGCCTGGCAAAACAAGGTCCGTTTAAATTCTTGTTGGTTAAATCGAACCCTATGTCTGCGGGTAAGTCCCAGTAGCTGGTGGAAGCCTGGCAAAGCTAGGTCCGTTTAAATTTCTGTTGGTTAAATCGAACCCTATGTCTGCGGGTAAGTCCTGGTAGTTGGTCGAAGCCTGGAAAAACCAGGTCCGTTTAAATTTTTGTTGGTTAAATTGAACCCTATGTTTGCGGGTAAGTCCCGGTAGCTGGTCGAAGCCTGGGAAAACCAGGTCCGTTTAAATTTCTGTTGGTTAAGTCGAACCCCATGTCTGCGGGTATGTCCCGGTAGCTGGTCGAAGCCTGGCAAAACAAGGTCCGTTTAAATTCTTGTTGGTTAAATTGAACCCTATGTCTGCGGGTAAGTCCCGGTAGCTGGTCGGAGCCTGGCAAAACCAGGTCAGTTTAAATTCTTGTTGGTTAAATCGAACCCTATGTCTGCGGGTAAGTCCCGGCAGCTGGTCGAAGCCTGGCAAAACCAGGTACGTTTAAATTTATGTTGGTTAAATCAAACCCTATGTCTGCGGGTAAGTCCCGGTAGCTGGTCGAAGCCTGGGAAAACCAGGTCCGTTTAAATTTCTATTGGTTAAATTGAACCCTATGTTTGCGGGTAAGTTCCGGTAGCTGGTTGAAGCCTGGCAAAACAAGGTCCGTTTAAATTCTTGTTGGTTAAATCGAACCCTATGTCTGCGGGTAAGTCCCGGTAGCTGGTGGAAGCCTGGCAAAACTAGGTCCGTTTAAATTTCTGTGGGTTAAATCGAACCCTATGTCTGCAGGTAAGTCCCGGTAGCTGGTCGAAGCCTGGCAAAACCAGGTCCGTTTAAATTCATGTTGGTTAAATCGAACCCTATGTCTACGGGTAAGTTCCGGTAGCTGGTCGTAGCCTGGCAAAACAAGGTCCGTTTAAATTCTTGTTGGTTAAATCGAACCCTATGTCTGCGGGTAAGTCCCAGTAGCTGGTGGAAGCCTGGCAAAGCTAGGTCCGTTTAAATTTCTGTTGGTTAAATCGAACCCTATGTCTGCGGGTAAGTCCTGGTAGTTGGTCGAAGCCTGGAAAAACCAGGTCCGTTTAAATTTTTGTTGGTTAAATTGAACCCTATGTTTGCGGGTAAGTCCCGGTAGCTGGTCGAAGCCTGGGAAAACCAGGTCCGTTTAAATTTCTGTTGGTTAAGTCGAACCCCATGTCTGCGGGTATGTCCCGGTAGCTGGTCGAAGCCTGGCAAAACAAGGTCCGTTTAAATTCTTGTTGGTTCAATTGAACCCTATGTCTGCGGGTAAGTCCCGGTAGCTGGTCGGAGCCTGGCAAAACCAGGTCAGTTTAAATTCTTGTTGGTTAAATCGAACCCTATGTCTGCGGGTAAGTCCCGGCAGCTGGTCGAAGCCTGGCAAAACCAGGTACGTTTAAATTTATGTTGGTTAAATCAAACCCTATGTCTGCGGGTAAGTCCCGGTAGCTGGTCGAAGCCTGGGAAAACCAGGTCCGTTTAAATTTCTATTGGTTAAATTGAACCCTATGTTTGCGGGTAAGTTCCGGTAGCTGGTCGAAGCCTGGCAAAACAAGGTCCGTTTAAATTCTTGTTGGTTAAATCGAACCCTATGTCTGCGGGTAAGTCCCGGTAGCTGGTGGAAGCCTGGCAAAACTAGGTCCGTTTAAATTTCTGTGGGTTAAATCGAACCCTATGTCTGCGGGTAATTCCAGGTAGTTGGTCGAAGCCTGGAAAAACCAGGTCCGTTTAAATTTTTGTTGGTTAAATCGAACCCTATGTTTGCGGGTAAGTCCCGGTAGCTGGTCGAAGCCTGGGAAAACCAGGTCCGTTTAAATTTGTGTTGGTTAAGTCGAACCCCATGTCTGCGGGTAAGTCCCGGTAGCTGGTCGAAGCCTGGCAAAACAAGGTCCGTTTAAATTCTTGTTGGTTAAATTGAACCCTATGTCTGCGGGTAAGTCCCGGTAGCTGGTCGAAGCCTAAACAAACCAGGTCCGTTTAAATTTATGTTGGTTAAATCGAACCCTATGTCTGTGGGTAAGTCCCGGTAGCTGGTCGAAGCCTAGCAAAACCAGGTCCGTTTAAATTTCTATTGGTTAAATCGAACCCTATGTCTGCGGGTAAGTCCTGGTAGTTGGTCGAAGCCTGGCAAAACCAGGTCCGTTTAAATTTATGTTGGTTAAATCGAACCCTATATCTGAGGGTAATTTCCGGTAGCTGGTGGAAGCTTGACAAAACCAGGTCCGTTTAAATTTATGTTGGTTAAATCGAACCCTATGTCTGCGGCTAAGTTCCGGTAGCTGGTCGAAGCCTGGCAAAACCAGGTCCGTTTAAATTTTAGTTGGTTAAATCGAACCCTATATCTGCGGGTTAGTCCCAGTAGCTGGTCGAAAGCCTGGCAGAACCAGGTCCGTTTAAATTTTTGTTGGTTAAATCGAATCCTATGACTGCGGGTAAGTCCCTTTAGCTGGTCGAAGCGTGTCGAAACCAGGTCCGTTTAAATTCCTGTTGGTTAAATCGAACCCTATGTCTGCGGGTAAGTCCCGGTAGCTGGTCGAAGCATGGCAAAACCAGGTCCGTTAAAATTTCGGTTGGTTAAATCGAACCTATGTCTGCGGGTAAGTCCCGGTAGCTGGTCGTAGCCTGGTAAAACTAGGTCTGTTTAAATTTCTGTTGGTTAAATCGAACCCTATGTCTGCGCGTAAGTCCCGGTAGCTCGTCGAAGCCTGGCAAAACCAGGTCCGTTTAAATTTTTGTTGGTTAAATCGAACCCTATATCTGCGGGTTAGTCCTGGTAGTTGGTCGTGAAGGGAATGAACTCTTCATTCCCCGCAGCGGAAGCGTTTGGAATCGTTACTTTGATTTATTTAGAATTAAACAAAAAATACAAGTTAAGCATATGTATTACCTTTGATGAATCATCTTCTTGTGTTCCTTTTTCCACGAGATCTTCCTCGCTATGACTCGAACACGGGATCAAGGCTTGTGGGAGCTCTTTGAAAGAATGAGAGAACAATTCTCTGCATAAGGAAAGAATGAGAGAACAATTCTCTGCATAAGGAAAGAATGAGAGAACAATTCTCTGCAGAAGGTGAGTAGTGTGTTTGGCCAACCTTTTGGCTAAACCTAAATGTCTTATTTATAATAAGGCTTTTAGGAATTAATTTTATTTTATAAAATACATTTTAATATCTAATATATTAAAATATGTATTTTATATTTATTTGAATCTTATTCAAATATTATAAAATTAATCTTTTATAATATACTTTAAACCAATTTGAATCACATTCAAATAACATAAGTATATAATTTTTAATATTAATGTATCATATACATAAACTATTTCCTCTAATATTTAATGTATCAAATACAATAAATATATTTTACTCTTCTACATTTAATATATCAAATATATTAAATATTAATTTGAATATTTCAAATTTTCTTTCAACTAAATTGATCATTTTAGTGTTACTACGAGCTAGCAAGGGGACCTTATGGACCTACAGATTTATAAGCTCCAATGATACAAAATTAATTAATTAAACTCTTTGTGGTTAAATCGAACCCTATGTCTGCGGGTAAGTCCCGGATGCTGGTGGAAGCCTTGCAAAACTAGGTCCGTTTAAATTTCTGTGGGTTAAATCGAACCCTATGTCTGCGGGTAAGTCAAGGTAGTTGGTCGAAGCCTGGAAAAACCAGGTCCGTTTAAATTTTTGTTGGTTAAATCGAACCCTATGTTTGCGGGTAAGTCCCGGTAGCTGGTCGAAGCCTGGGAAACCAGGTCCTTTTAAATTTCTGTTGGTTAAGTCGATCCCCATGTCTGCGGGTAAGTCCCGGTAGCTGGTCGAAGCCTGGCAAAACAAGGTCCGTTTAAATTCTTGTTGGTTAAATTGAACCCTCTGTCTGCGGGTAAGTCCCGGTAGCTGGTCGAAGCCTGACAAAACCAGGTCCGTTTAAATTTATGTTGGTTAAATCGAACCCTATGTCTGCGGGTAAATCCCGGTAGCTGGTCGAAGCCTAGCAAAACCAGGTCCGTTTAAATTTCTGTTGGTTAAATCGAACCCTATGTCTGCGGGTAAGTCCTGGTAGTTGGTCGAAGCCTGGCAAAACCAGGTCCGTTTAAATTTATGTTGGTTAAATCGAACCCTATATCTGCGGGTAATTCCCGGTAGCTGGTCGAAGCCTGACAAAACCAGGTCCGTTTAAATTCTTGTTGGTTAAATCGAACCCTATGTCTGCGGGAAGTCCCGGTAGCTGGTCGAAGCCTGGGACAACCAGGTCCGTTTAAATTTTTGTTGGTTAAATAGAACCCTATGTCTGCGGGTAAGTCCCGGTAGCTGGTCGGAGCCTGGCAAAACCAGGTCAGTTTAAATTCTTGTTGGTTAAATCGAACCCTATGTCTGCGGGTAAGTCCCGGCAGCTGGTCGAAGCCTGGCAAAACCAGGTACGTTTAAATTTATGTTGGTTAAATCAAACCCTATGTCTGCGGGTAAGTCCCGGTAGCTGGTCGAAGCATGGGAAAACCAGGTCCGTTTAAATTTCTATTGGTTAAATCAAACCCTATGTTTGCGGGTAAGTTCCGGTAGCTGGTCGAAGCCTGGCAAAACAAGGTCCGTTTAAATTCTTGTTGGTTAAATCGAACCCTATGTCTGCGGGTAAGTCCCGGTAGCTGGTGGAAGCCTGGCAAAACTAGGTCCGTTTAAATTTCTGTGGGTTAAATCGAACCCTATGTCTGCAGGTAAGTCCAGGTAGTTGGTCGAAGCCTGGAAAAACCAGGTCCGTTTAATTTTTTGTTGGTTAAATCGAACCCTATGTTTGCGGGTAAGTCCCGGTAGCTGGTCGAAGCCTGGGAAAACCAGGTCCGTTTAAATTTCTGTTGGTTAAGTCGAACCCCATGTCTGCGGGTATGTCCCGGTAGCTGGTCGAAGCCTGGCAAAACAAGGTCCGTTTAAATTCTTGTTGGTTAAATTGAACCCTATGTCTGCGGGTAAGTCCCGGTAGCTGGTCGGAGCCTGGCAAAACCAGGTCAGTTTAAATTCTTGTTGGTTAAATCGAACCCTATGTCTGCGGGTAAGTCCCGGCAGCTGGTCGAAGCCTGGCAAAACCAGGTACGTTTAAATTTATGTTGGTTAAATCAAACCCTATGTCTGCGGGTAAGTCCCGGTAGCTGGTCGAAGCCTGGGAAAACCAGGTCCGTTTAAATTTCTATTGGTTAAATTGAACCCTATGTTTGCGGGTAAGTTCCGGTAGCTTGTCGAAGCCTGGCAAAACAAGGTCCGTTTAAATTCTTGTTGGTTAAATCGAACCCTATGTCTGCGGGTAAGTCCCGGTAGCTGGTGGAAGCCTGGCAAAACTAGGTCCGTTTAAATTTCTGTGGGTTAAATCGAACCCTATGTCTGCGGGTAAGTCCAGGTAGTTGGTCGAAGCCTGGAAAAACCAGGTCCGTTTAAATTTTTGTTGGTTAAATCGAACCCTATGTTTGCGGGTAAGTCCCGGTAGCTGGTCGAAGCCTGGGAAAACCAGGTCCGTTTAAATTTCTGTTGGTTAAGTCGAACCCCATGTCTGCGGGTAAGTCCCGGTAGCTGGTCGAAGCCTGGCAAAACAAGGTCCGTTTAAATTCTTGTTGGTTAAATTGAACCCTATGTCTGCGGGTAAGTCCCGGTAGCTGGTCGAAGCCTAAACAAACAAGGTCCGTTTAAATTTATGTTGGTTAAATCGAACCCTATGTCTGTGGGTAAGTCCCGGTAGCTGGTCGAAGCCTAGCAAAACCAGGTCCGTTTAAATTTCTATTGGTTAAATCGAACCCTATGTCTGCGGGTAAGTCCTGGTAGTTGGTCGAAGCCTGGCAAAACCAGGTCCGTTTAAATTTATGTTGGTTAAATCGAACCCTATATCTGAGGGTAATTTCCGGTAGCTGGTGGAAGCCTGACAAAACCAGGTCCGTTTAAATTTATGTTGGTTAAATCGAACCCTATGTCTGCGGCTAAGTCCCGGTAGCTGGTCGAAGCCTGGCAAAACCAGGTCCGTTTAAATTTTAGTTGGTTAAATCGAACCCTATATCTGCGGGTTAGTCCCAGTAGCTGGTCGAAGCCTGGCAGAACCAGGTCCGTTTAAATTTTTGTTGGTTAAATCGAATCCTATGACTGCGGGTAAGTCCCTTTAGCTGGTCGAAGCGTGTCGAAACCAGGTCCGTTTAAATTCCTGTTGGTTAAATCGAACCCTATGTCTGCGGGTAAGTCCCGGTAGCTGGTCGAAGCATGGCAAAACCAGGTCCGTTAAAATTTCGGTTGGTTAAATCGAACCTATGTCTGCGGGTAAGTCCCGGTAGCTGGTCGTAGCCTGGTAAAACTAGGTCTGTTTAAATTTCTGTTGGTTAAATCGAACACTATGTCTGCGGGTAAGTCCCCGTAGCTGGTCGAAGCCTGGCAAAACCAGGTCCGTTTAAATTCTTGTTGGTTAAATCGAACCCTATGTCTGCGCGTAAGTCCCGGTAGCTCGTCGAAGCCTGGCAAAACCAGGTCGGTTTAAATTCCTGTTGGTTAAATCGAACCCTATGTCTGCGGGTAAGTCCCGATAGCTGGTCGAAGCCTGGCAAACCAAGGTTCGTTTAAATTTATATTGGTTAAATCGAACCCTATGTCTGCAGGTAAGTCCCGGTAGCTGGTCGAAGCCTGGCAAAATCAGGTCCGTTTAAATTCATGTTGGTTAAATCGAACCCTATGTCTACGGGTAAGCTCCGGTAGCTGGTCGAAGCCTGGCAAAACAAGGTCCGTTTAAATTCTTGTTGGTTAAATCGAACCCTATGTCTGCGGGTAAGTCCCAGTAGCTGGTGGAAGCCTGGCAAAGCTAGGTCCGTTTAAATTTCTGTTGGTTAAATCGAACCCTATGTCTGCGGGTAAGTCCTGGTAGTTGGTCGAAGCCTGGAAAAACCAGGTCCGTTTAAATTTTTGTTGGTTAAATTGAACCCTATGTTTGCGGGTAAGTCCCGGTAGCTGGTCGAAGCCTGGGAAAACCAGGTCCGTTTAAATTTCTGTTGGTTAAGTCGAACCCCATGTCTGCGGGTATGTCCCGGTAGCTGGTCGAAGCCTGGCAAAACAAGGTCCGTTTAAATTCTTGTTGGTTAAATTGAACCCTATGTCTGCGGGTAAGTCCCGGTAGCTGGTCGGAGCCTGGCAAAACCAGGTCAGTTTAAATTCTTGTTGGTTAAATCGAACCCTATGTCTGCGGGTAAGTCCCGGCAGCTGGTCGAAGCCTGGCAAAACCAGGTACGTTTAAATTTATGTTGGTTAAATCAAACCCTATGTCTGCGGGTAAGTCCCGGTAGCTGGTCGAAGCCTGGGAAAACCAGGTCCGTTTAAATTTCTATTGGTTAAATTGAACCCTATGTTTGCGGGTAAGTTCCGGTAGCTGGTCGAAGCCTGGCAAAACAAGGTCCGTTTAAATTCTTGTTGGTTAAATCGAACCCTATGTCTGCGGGTAAGTCCCGGTAGCTGGTGGAAGCCTGGCAAAACTAGGTCCGTTTAAATTTCTGTGGGTTAAATCGAACCCTATGTCTGCAGGTAAGTCCCGGTAGCTGGTCGAAGCCTGGCAAAACCAGGTCCGTTTAAATTCATGTTGGTTAAATCGAACCCTATGTCTACGGGTAAGTTCCGGTAGCTGGTCGTAGCCTGGCAAAACAAGGTCCGTTTAAATTCTTGTTGGTTAAATCGAACCCTATGTCTGCGGGTAAGTCCCAGTAGCTGGTGGAAGCCTGGCAAAGCTAGGTCCGTTTAAATTTCTGTTGGTTAAATCGAACCCTATGTCTGCGGGTAAGTCCTGGTAGTTGGTCGAAGCCTGGAAAAACCAGGTCCGTTTAAATTTTTGTTGGTTAAATTGAACCCTATGTTTGCGGGTAAGTCCCGGTAGCTGGTCGAAGCCTGGGAAAACCAGGTCCGTTTAAATTTCTGTTGGTTAA
Organism: Herpetospermum pedunculosum; assembly: GCA_028017165.1. Lineage (NCBI taxonomy): Eukaryota > Viridiplantae > Streptophyta > Magnoliopsida > Cucurbitales > Cucurbitaceae > Herpetospermum > Herpetospermum pedunculosum. Next base: position 6,850,463 of record CM051525.1, on the reverse strand, counting down.
GTCGAACCCCATGTCTGCGGGTATGTCCCGGTAGCTGGTCGAAGCCTGGCAAAACAAGGTCCGTTTAAATTCTTTTTGGTTAAATTGAACCCTATGTCTGCGGGTAAGTCCCGGTAGCTGGTCGGAGCCTGGCAAAACCAGGTCAGTTTAAATTCTTGTTGGTTAAATCGAACCCTATGTCTGCGGGTAAGTCCCGGCAGCTGGTCGAAGCCTGGCAAAACCAGGTACGTTTAAATTTATGTTGGTTAAATCAAACCCTATGTCTGCGGGTAAGTCCCGGTAGCTGGTCGAAGCCTGGGAAAACCAGGTCCGTTTAAATTTCTATTGGTTAAATTGAACCCTATGTTTGCGGGTAAGTTCCGGTAGCTGGTCGAAGCCTGGCAAAACAAGGTCCGTTTAAATTCTTGTTGGTTAAATCGAACCCTATGTCTGCGGGTAAGTCCCGGTAGCTGGTGGAAGCCTGGCAAAACTAGGTCCGTTTAAATTTCTGTGGGTTAAATCGAACCCTATGTCTGCGGGTAAGTCCAGGTAGTTGGTCGAAGCCTGGAAAAACCAGGTCCGTTTAAATTTTTGTTGGTTAAATCGAACCCTATGTTTGCGGGTAAGTCCCGGTAGCTGGTCGAAGCCTGGGAAAACCAGGTCCGTTTAAATTTCTGTTGGTTAAGTCGAACCCCATGTCTGCGGGTAAGTCCCGGTAGCTGGTCGAAGCCTGGCAAAACAAGGTCCGTTTAAATTCTTGTTGGTTAAATTGAACCCTATGTCTGCGGGTAAGTCCCGGTAGCTGGTCGAAGCCTAAACAAACCAGGTCCGTTTAAATTTATGTTGGTTAAATCGAACCCTATGTCTGTGGGTAAGTCCCGGTAGCTGGTCGAAGCCTAGCAAAACCAGGTCCGTTTAAATTTCTATTGGTTAAATCGAACCCTATGTCTGCGGGTAAGTCCTGGTAGTTGGTCGAAGCCTGGCAAAACCAGGTCCGTTTAAATTTATGTTGGTTAAATCGAACCCTATATCTGAGGGTAATTTCCGGTAGCTGGTGGAAGCTTGACAAAACCAGGTCCGTTTAAATTTATGTTGGTTAAATCGAACCCTATGTCTGCGGCTAAGTTCCGGTAGCTGGTCGAAGCCTGGCAAAACCAGGTCCGTTTAAATTTTAGTTGGTTAAATCGAACCCTATATCTGCGGGTTAGTCCCAGTAGCTGGTCGAAGCCTGGCAGAACCAGGTCCGTTTAAATTTTTGTTGGTTAAATCGAATCCTATGACTGCGGGTAAGTCCCTTTAGCTGGTCGAAGCGTGTCGAAACCAGGTCCGTTTAAATTCCTGTTGGTTAAATCGAACCCTATGTCTGCGGGTAAGTCCCGGTAGCTGGTCGAAGCATGGCAAAACCAGGTCCGTTAAAATTTCGGTTGGTTAAATCGAACCTATGTCTGCGGGTAAGTCCCGGTAGCTGGTCGTAGCCTGGTAAAACTAGGTCTGTTTAAATTTCTGTTGGTTAAATCGAACCCTATGTCTGCGCGTAAGTCCCGGTAGCTCGTCGAAGCCTGGCAAAACCAGGTCGGTTTAAATTCCTGTTGGTTAAATCGAACCCTATGTCTGCGGGTAAGTCCCGATAGCTGGTCGAAGCCTGGCAAACCAAGGTTCGTTTAAATTTATATTGGTTAAATCGAACCCTATGTCTGCAGGTAAGTCCCGGTAGCTGGTCGAAGCCTGGCAAAACCAGGTCCGTTTAAATTCATGTTGGTTAAATCGAACCCTATGTCTACGGGTAAGTTCCGGTAGCTGGTCGAAGCCTGGCAAAACAAGGTCCGTTTAAATTCTTGTTGGTTAAATCGAACCCTATGTCTGCGGGTAAGTCCCAGTAGCTGGTGGAAGCCTGGCAAAGCTAGGTCCGTTTAAATTTCTGTTGGTTAAATCGAACCCTATGTCTGCGGGTAAGTCCTGGTAGTTGGTCGAAGCCTGGAAAAACCAGGTCCGTTTAAATTTTTGTTGGTTAAATTGAACCCTATGTTTGCGGGTAAGTCCCGGTAGCTGGTCGAAGCCTGGGAAAACCAGGTCCGTTTAAATTTCTGTTGGTTAAATCGAACCCCATGTTTGCGGGTAAGTCCCGGAAGCTGGTCGAAGCCTGGCAAAACAAGGTCCGTTTAAATTCTTGTTGGTTAAATTGAACCCTATGTCTGCGGGTAAGTCCCGGTAGCTGGTCGAAGCCTGGCGAAACCAGGTCCGTTTAAATTTTTGTTGGTGAAATCGAACCCTATGTCTATGGGTAAGTTCTGGTAGTTGGTCGAAGCCTAGCAAAACCAGGTCCGTTTAAATTTCTGTTGGTTAAATCGAACCCTATGTCTGCGGGTAAGTCCCGGTAGCTGGTCGAAGCCTGACAAAACCAGGTCCGTTTAAATTTATGTTGGTTAAATCGAACCCTATGTCTGCGGGTAAGTCCCGTTAGCTGGTCGAAGCCTGGCAAAACCAGGTCCGTTTAAATTTTTGTTGGTTAAATCGAACCCTATATCTGCGGGTTAGTCCTGGTAGTTGGTCGTGAAGGGAATGAACTCTTCATTCCCCGCAGCGGAAGCGTTTGGAATCGTTACTTTGATTTATTTAGAATTAAACAAAAAATACAAGTTAAGCATATGTATTACCTTTGATGAATCATCTTCTTGTGTTCCTTTTTCCACGAGATCTTCCTCGCTATGACTCGAACACGGGATCAAGGCTTGTGGGAGCTCTTTGAAAGAATGAGAGAACAATTCTCTGCATAAGGAAAGAATGAGAGAACAATTCTCTGCAGAAGGTGAGTAGTGTGTTTGGCCAACCTTTTGGCTAAACCTAAATGTCTTATTTATAATAAGGCTTTTAGGAATTAATTTTATTTTATAAAATACATTTTAATATCTAATATATTAAAATATGTATTTTATATTTATTTGAATCTTATTCAAATATTATAAAATTAATCTTTTATAATATACTTTAAACCAATTTGAATCACATTCAAATAACATAAGTATATAATTTTTAATATTAATGTATCATATACATAAACTATTTCCTCTAATATTTAATGTATCAAATACAATAAATATATTTTACTCTTCTACATTTAATATATCAAATATATTAAATATTAATTTGAATATTTCAAATTTTCTTTCAACTAAATTGATCATTTTAGTGTTACTACGAGCTAGCAAGGGGACCTTATGGACCTACAGATTTATAAGCTCCAATGATACAAAATTAATTAATTAAACTCTTTAATTAATTGACTTTCATTCATTAACTCTAGGTCACTCCACTATAGGCCTAGAGTTGCACTCTTATGCACTGTAGGACAAGTTGTGTCCATGGATATAACCATTACATGCAAGTCGATCCTTCACGAGTTGTTCGTAATTACAGCTGGGTCAAAAGTCCGTTTTACCCCTGTAATTACATCTTACATGAAATGTTTTAGGCTTAACTATATCTGAAACATCTTTCAGACCAATAATAAATTATTTGAGTTATGCAAGTTCTTTACTTCATAAGCAAGAACACTTAACTTGCATACCATGCTCCACCATCTAGGGTAAACATAGATTTCCATAAATCTTTGTTAAAACCAGTGCATCTCGTAAAGATCAAATCTTTAACCTCATACACAAAGATATAATTTCTCATTTTATCCATAGATATTTTGAGAAAAGTTTTTATTTTTCTGCGCAATGGTCATACCATTGGGTTAACTAATAAATGCTAACCAATTTTACTGTCAAACGTCATGTCTCAAGTGTACATTAGATTTTCTCCCACTCAAACGTAGATAGTCAATCTTATGTTCTCAACATTTTGAAATGTCTGAGGACACTATTCCTTAGACAATCTAAACTACATTATCATTTTTTAAGTATTACATCATATACTTGACAACAAATTTGTCAATATAAGATGTGTGAGACATAAATAACATTTTGTCCTCGAAAACTCTATTTTAGGACATACCCAGTAATTTAAATCATTCATTTGGAATTGGTTAGATAGTCAACAATTTATGTTGGATTGAAATCTTACATCATTCACAATGAGTAGTAAGTCATCCACATAAAATATGAGAAAAATCCACTAAGTAATTAATGATTTATTCAAAGTCATAGTTTTTGATACTTTTATCAAACCTTACATTCAAAAATCTAGTGATCAAATTCATTTCATAAATGAACCTTTACTGCTTGCAAACCTTTTGCTTTTGATTTTTGAAATTGAACTCATGTAATTGATTTGTAAATGCATTCTTTAAGACTTCTTTTCAAAAAAAGATTTCTTAAACCTTCACTTGACATATCTCATATGCAACAATGAATTAGGAAATGCTTATATACTCTAATATGACAACAAATGAGAAAATTTATCCATAGTTTACTTTCTCCATCTATATTTGTCATTAGTCTTATTTTGAAGGTCTATACCTTCTTATTTACAAATCTTTTACTTTTGTAGATATATTCAAAACCTATGGGTTCTACCCCATCACGAATATCTACAAGTTCTAGATAAAGATGAGTCCATCTACTCTATCTCGAGATTTATGACTTTGGTCTACTAGTCTTTGTCATTGACCCTCATTTCAACTTTGAGGTCAAGAAGCCCTACATTTTGTTTTACCAGGCTTCGACCAGCTACTGGGACTTACCCGCAGACATGGGGTTCGATTTAACCAACAGGAATGTAAACGGACATGGTTTTGCCAGGCTTCGACCATCTACCGGGACTTACCCGCAGACATAGGGTTCGATTTAACCAACAGGAATTTAAACGGACCTGGTTTCGACAAGCTTCGACCAGCTACCGGGACTTACCCGCAGTCATAGGGTTCGATTTAACCAACAAAAATTTAAACGGACCTGGTTTTGCCAGGCTTCGACCAGCTACCAGGACTTACCCGCAGACATAGGGTTCGATTTAACGAAAAAAAATTTAAACGAACCTTGTTTTGCCAAGCTTCGACCAGCTACTGGGACTTACCCGTAGACATAGAGTTCGATTTAACCAACAGAAATTTAAACGGACCAGGTTTTGCCATGCTTCGACCAGCTACCGGGACTTACCCGTAGACATAGGGTTTGATTTAACCAACAGGAATTTAAACGGCCTTGGTTTTGCCAGGCTTCGACCAGCTATCGGGACTTACCCACAGACATAGGGTTCGATTTAACCAACATAAATTTAATCTGACATGGTTTTGCCAGGCTTCGACAAACCGGGACTTACCCGCAGACATAGGGTTCGATTTAACCAACAAGAATTTAAATGGACCAGGTTTTGCCAGGCTTCGACCAGCTACCGGGACTTACCCGCAGACATAGGGTTCGATTTACCCAACAGAAATTTAAACGGACCTAGTTTTACCAGGCTTCGACCAGCTATCGGGACTTACCCGCAGACATAGGGTTCGATTTAACCAACCGAAATTTAAACGGACCTGGTTTTGCCATGCTTCGACCAGCTACCGGGACTTACCCGCAGACATAGGGTTCAATTTAACCAACAGGAATTTAAACGGACCTGGTTTCGACACGCTTCGACCAGCTAACGGGACTTAACCGCAGTCATAGGGTTCGATTTAACCAACAAAAATATAAACGGACCTGGTTCTGCCAGGCTTCGACCAACTACCGGGACTAACCCGCAGATATAGGGTTCGATTTAACCAACAAAAATTTAAACAGACCTGGTTTTGCCAGGCTTCGACCAGCTACCGGGACTTACCCTCAGACATAGGGTTCGATTTAACCAACATAAATTTAAACGGACCTGGTTTTGTCAGGCTTCGACCAGCTACCAGGACTTACCCATAGACATAGGGTTCGATTTCACCATCAGAAATTTAAACGGACCTGGTTTTACCAGGCTTCGACCAGCTACCGGGACTTACCCGCAGACATAGGGTTCGATTTAACCAACAGGAATTTAAACGGACCTGGTTTCGACAAGTTTCGACCAGCTACCAGGACTTTCCCGCAGTCATTGGGTTCGATTTAACCAACAGAAATTTAAACGGACCTTGTTTTGCCAGGCTTCGACCAGCTACCGAGACTTACCCGCAGACATAGGGTTTGATTTAACGAACAAAAATTTAAACGAACCTGATTTTGCCAGGCTTCGACCAGCTACTGGGACTTACCCGTAGACATAGAGTTCGATTTAACCAACAGAAATTTAAACGGACCTGGTTTTGCCATGCTTCGACCAGCTACCGGGACTTAACCGTAGACATAGGGTTCGATTTAACCAACAGGAATTTAAACGACCTTTGTTTTGCCAGGCTTCGACCAGCTATCGGGACTTACCCACAGACATAGGGTTCGATTTAACCAACAGAAATTTAAACTGACCTGGTTTTGCCAGGCTTCGATAAACCGGGACTTACCCGCAGACATAGGGTTCGATTTAACCAACAAGAATTTAAACGAACCTGGTTTTGCCAGGCTTCGACCAGCTACCGGGACTTACCCGCAGACATAAGGTTTGATTTAACCAACAAAAATTTAAACGGACCTAGTTTTACCAAGCTTCGACCAGCTACCGGGACTTACCCGCAGACATAGGGTTCGATTTAACCAACCGAAATTTAAACGGACCTGGTTTTGCCATGCTTCGACCAGCTACCGGGACTTACCCGCAGACATAGGGTTCGATTTAACCAACAGGAATTTAAACGGACCTGGTTTCGACACGCTTCGACCAGCTAACGGGACTTACCCGCAGTCATAGGATTCGATTTAACCAACAAAAATTTAAACGGACCTGGTTCTGCCAGGCTTCGACCAGCTACCGGGACTAACCCGCAGATAAAGAGTTCGATTTAACCAACAAAAATTTAAACAGACTTGGTTTTGCCAGGCTTCGACCAGCTACCAGGACTTATCCGCAGACATAGGGTTCGATTTAACCAACATAAATTTAAACGGAACTGGTTTTGTCAGGCTTCGACCAGCTACCAGGACTTACCCGCAGACATAGGGTTCGATTTAACCAACAGAAATTTAAACGGACCTGGTTTTGCCAGGCTTCGACCAACTACCAAGACTTACCCATAGACATAGGGTTCGATTTCACCAACAGAAATTTAAACGGACCTGGTTTTGCCAGGCTTCAACCAGCTACTGGGACTTACCCGCAGACATAGGGTTCAATTTAACCAACAAGAATTTAAACGGACCTTGTTTTGCCAGGCTTCGACCAGCTACCGGGACTGACTCGCAGACATGGGGTTCGATTTAACCAACAGAAATTTAAACGAACCTGGTTTTGCCAGGCTTCGACCAGCTACCGGGACTTACCCGCAGACATAGGGTTCGATTTAACCAACATAAATTTAAACGGACCTAGTTTTGTCAGGCTTCGACTAGCTACCGGGACTTACCCGCAGACATAGGGTTCGATTTAACCAACAAAAATTTAAACGGACCTGGTTTTACTAGGCTTCGACCAGCTACCGGGACTTACCAGCAGACATAGGGTTCGATTTAACCAACATAAATTTAAACGGACCTGATTTTGCCAGGCTTCGACCAGCTACCGGGACTTACCCGCAGACATAGGGTTCGATTTAACCAACAGAAATTTAAACGGACCTTAGTTTGCCAGGCTTCGACCAATTACCAGGACTTACCCGCAGACATAGGGTTCGATTTAACCAACAAAAATTTAAACGCACCTGGTTTTGCCAGGCTTCGACCAGCTACCGGGACTTACCCGCAGACATAAGGTTCGATTTAACCAACAAGAATTTAAACGGACCTTGTTTTGCCAGGCTTCGACCAGGTACCGGGACTTACCCGCAGACATGGGGTTCGATTTAACCAACAGAAATTTAAACGGACCTGGTTTTCCCAGGCTTCCACCAACTACCGGGACTTACCCGCAGACATAGGGTTCGATTTAACCAACAAAAATTTAAACGGACCTGGTTTTTCCAGGCTTCGACCAACTACCAAGACTTACCCGCAGACATAGGGTTCGATTTAACCAACATAAATTTAAACGGACCTGCTTTTCCCTGGCTTCGACCAGCTACCGTGACTTACCCGCAGACATAGGGTTCAATTTAACCAACAATAATTTAAACGGACCTTGTTTTGCTAGGCTTCGACCAGCTACCGGGACTTACCCGCAGACATAGGGTTCGATTTAACAAACAGGAATTTAAACGGACCTGGTTTCGACAAGCTTCGACCAGCTACCGGGACTTACCCGCAGTCATAGGGTTCGATTTAACCAACAAAAAATTAAACGGACCTGGTTTTGCCAGGCTTCGACCAGCTACCAGGACTTACCCGCAGACATAGGGTTCGATTTAACGAACAAAAATTTAAACGAACCTTGTTTTGCCAAGCTTCGACCAGCTACTGGGACTTACCCGTAGACATAGAGTTCGATTTAACCAACAGAAATTTAAACGGACCAGGTTTTGCCATGCTTCGACCAGCTACCGGGACTTACCCGTAGACATAGGGTTTGATTTAACCAACAGGAATTTAAACGGCCTTGGTTTTGCCAGGCTTCGACCAGCTATCGGGACTTACCCACAGACATAGGGTTCGATTTAACCAACATAAATTTAATCTGACATGGTTTTGCCAGGCTTCGACAAACCGGGACTTACCCGCAGACATAGGGTTCGATTTAACCAACAAGAATTTAAATGGACCAGGTTTTGCCAGGCTTCGACCAGCTACCGGGACTTACCCGCAGACATAGGGTTCGATTTACCCAACAGAAATTTAAACGGACCTAGTTTTACAAGGCTTCGACCAGCTATCGGGACTTACCCGCAGACATAGGGTTCGATTTAACCAACCAAAATTTAAACGGACCTGGTTTTGCCATGCTTCGACCAGCTACCGGGACTTACCCGCAGACATAGGGTTCAATTTAACCAACAGGAATTTAAACGGACCTGGTTTCGACACGCTTCGACCAGCTAACGGGACTTAACCGCAGTCATAGGGTTCGATTTAACCAACAAAAATATAAACGGACCTGGTTCTGCCAGGCTTCGACCAACTACCGGGACTAACCCGCAGATATAAGGTTCGATTTAACCAACAAAAATTTAAACAGACCTGGTTTTGCCAGGCTTCGACCAGCTACCGGGACTTACCCGCAGACATAGGGTTCGATTTAACCAACATAAATTTAAACGGACCTGGTTTTGTCAGGCTTCGACCAGCTACCAGGACTTACCCATAGACATAGGGTTCGATTTCACCATCAGAAATTTAAACGGACCTGGTTTTACCAGGCTTCGACCAGCTACCGGGACTTACCCGCAGACATAGGGTTCGATTTAACCAACAGGAATTTAAACGAACTTGGTTTCGACAAGTTTCGACCAGCTACCGGGACTTACCCACAGTCATAGGGTTCGATTTAACCAACAGAAATTTAAACGGACCTGGTTTTGCCAGGCTTCGACCAGCTACCGGGACTTACCCGCAGACATAGGGTTTGATTTAACGAACAAAAATTTAAACGAACCTGGTTTTGCCAGGCTTCGACCAGCTACTGGGACTTACCCGTAGACATAGAGTTCGATTTAACCAACAGAAATTTAAACGGACCTGGTTTTGCCATGCTTCGACCAGCTACCGGGACTTAACCGTAGACATAGGGTTCGATTTAACCAACAGGAATTTAAACGGCCTTTGTTTTGCCAGGCTTCGACCAGCTATCGGGACTTACCCACAGACATAGGGTTCGATTTAACCAACAAAAATTTAAACTGACCTAGTTTTGCCAAGCTTCGATAAACCGGGACTTACCCGCAGACATAGGGTTCGATTTAACCAACAAGAATTTAAACGAACCTGGTTTTGTCAGGCTTCGACCAGCTACCGGGACTTACCCGCAGACATAAGGTTTGATTTAACCAACAGAAATTTAAACGGACCTAGTTTTACCAAGCTTCGACCAGCTACCGGGACTTACCCGCAGACATAGGGTTCGATTTAACCAACCGAAATTTAAACGGACCTGGTTTTGCCATGCTTCGACCAGCTACCGGGACTTACCCGCAGACATAGGGTTCGATTTAACCAACAGGAATTTAAACGGACCTGGTTTCGACACGCTTCGACCAGCTAACGGGACTTACCCGCAGTCATAGGATTCGATTTAACCAACAAAAATTTAAACGGACCTGGTTCTGCCAGGCTTCGACCAGCTACCGAGACTAACCCGCAGATAAAGAGTTCGATTTAACCAACAAAAATTTAAACAGACTTGGTTTTGCCAGGCTTCGACCAGCTACCAGGACTTATCCGCAGACATAGGGTTCGATTTAACCAACATAAATTTAAACGGACCTGGTTTTGTCAGGCATCGACCAGCTACCAGGACTTACCCGCAGACATAGGGTTCGATTTAACCAACAGAAATTTAAACGGACCTGGTTTTGCCAGGCTTCGACCAACTACCAAGACTTACCCATAGACATAGGGTTCGATTTCACCAACAGAAATTTAAACGGACCTGGTTTTGCCAGGCTTCGACCAGCTACTGGGACTTACCCGCAGACATAGGGTTCAATTTAACCAACAAGAATTTAAACGGACCTTGTTTTGCCAGGCTTCGACCAGCTACCGGGACTGACTCGCAGACATGGGGTTCGATTTAACCAACAGAAATTTAAACGAACCTGGTTTTGCCAGGCTTCGACCAGCTACCGGGACTTACCCGCAGACATAGGGTTCGATTTAACCAACATAAATTTAAACGGACCTGGTTTTGTCAGGCTTCGACCAGCTACCGGGACTTACCCGCAGACATAGGGTTCGATTTAACCAACAAAAATTTAAACGGACCTGGTTTTGCTAGGCTTCGACCAGCTACCGGGACTTACCAGCAGACATAGGGTTCGATTTAACCAACATAAATTTAAACGGACCTGGTTTTGCCAGGCTTCGACCAGCTACCGGGACTTACCCGCAGACATAGGGTTCGATTTAACCAACAGAAATTTAAACGGACCTTAGTTTGCCAGGCTTCGACCAATTACCAGGACTTACCCGCAGACATAGGGTTCGATTTAACCAACAGAAATTTAAACGCACATGGTTTTGCCAGGCTTCGACCAGCTACGGGACTTACCCGCAGACATAAGGTTCGATTTAACCAACAAGAATTTAAACGGACCTTGTTTTGCCAGGCTTCGACCAGGTACCGGGACTTACCCGCAGACATGGGGTTCGATTTAACCAACAGAAATTTAAACGGACCTGGTTTTCCCAGGCTTCCACCAACTACCGGGACTTACCCGCAGACATAGGGTTCGATTTAACCAACAAAAATTTAAACGGACCTGGTTTTTCCATGCTTCGACCAACTACCAAGACTTACCCGCAGACATAGGGTTCGATTTAACCAACATAAATTTAAACGGACTTGCTTTTCCCTGGCTTCGACCAGCTACCGTGACTTACCCGCAGACATAGGGTTCAATTTAACCAACAATAATTTAAACGGACCTTGTTTTGCTAGGCTTCGACCAGCTACCGGGACTTACCCGCAGACATAGGGTTCGATTTAACAAACAGGAATTTAAACGGACCTGGTTTCGACAAGCTTCGACCAGCTACCGGGACTTACCCGCAGTCATAGGGTTCGATTTAACCAACAGAAATTTAAACGGACCTGGTTTTGCCAGGCTTTGACCAGCTACCCGGACTTACCCGCAGACAAAGGGTTCGATTTAACCAACAAAAATTTAAACGGACCTGGTTTTGCCAGTTGTTACGTCTCCAAAAGTGACCTTTTTAGGACTTAATTATCTTAGGAAGATGTTCACTCTTAGGTGTTTTTGATAGCATTTAGCCTAAACCTATGCTTAAATATGAGAATTAGAAGAAGGTAGCTAAATTAGGACTTATGTACAATAGGAAAGAAAAGGGTTGAAAACCGAAGGAAAAGAATGAAAAAACAAGCATTGCGATAGCATTGCGGAAACATTGCTGGAACCGCAATGTTTCAAGTGAAAACCGTAAGTTGACTAATCTTTTTCTGTTAATTTCCGTTATTTCAGGGATTCGTTCTTTCTCCTCCATCCATTCTGAAGTACGACGTTGAAGATTGATGGTTCTCCTTGGCTCAAACGCACCTGCAGATTGCTATAAAAGGGGGTCAAAGTCGAGGGTTCAAACATCATCCGAAAGCGTAGAAGTCTTCTCGCAGCTCCATCTTTCTTCGTGTTTTCCTTTGCCGTCTGTTGGTGTGAGAGTCTCAGCTGTTGGAATCGACAATCTGATAGGAAGGAGAGAAGATTCATCTTCTCTCCCGATTGGATTCATCCAAGCAGAGCTATTCTTTCATCCCCTTCAGCCGAGGCGGTTCCGACGAGGCTTTCAAGCATCATTTACTGCTTTCTGTCTTTCAATTCTAAATTTCAGTTCTGTTTAGTTGCTGTTTCTCTTCTAATAGCTAGATCATTTCATTTCGTTGCTGTCTGTCTTTACATTATTTACTTTAAGCTGCCCTTTTTGTTCATTCAAACAATTAAGTAATCAAAGCACAATTCTCCATTTCACAGTTTCTTCACTTTGTTGTGGCTATTTTTCCCTTACCGTTTGTCTTCATTTCTCTTTTAAGCATGTCTATTTTATCTCTTCTTTCTGTTCTCCCTATATCCATGAGTAACTAAGTCACTTAGGGGCATGCTAATGACAACACTATAGGCTAAAAAACGTGAACCAAGCATGTAGGATAGCTCTCGAAGCATTGATTGTATGTAAGCTTCATCCCACGGGCAATTTCGATTGGCCATCCATTTTGTCCAAAGAACTCCTAACCTCTGGAAGGAGTAAGAGTTCAGAGTCATACTATCATGCTAGCCTTTCAAGGTAGCCAGAAAACGACCTAGGAATAGGCGTTTTCCTAGTACAAACCTTAACTTTCTGCTTTAACAAGATGCTTAAGACCTTACTTGGACATGAGTAAACTAAAGAATCTAATGCATGGAATCGGACGATACATGAGATTGAGTAAGTTTGATGCATAGAGAGTTGATCCAATGCTTGAGAATCGTATGAAAAAGCCTATAGAGGAGTCGTTAGTAGCCCTTGTTTCTCCATTGTACACACTTTCGCTGTTGTTTAAATTGCGGTAGAATTGCTGTTTCCGCAATTCTGCTTAAGTTACAATTCTATCTAGCTGTTTTTGTCTTCGTTTATTACTCTCGTCTCTTTTTATTTGAGTTTAAATTTGACTTGCATTTGTTTATGTTGCTACCCTCTACGTATTCAGCAGAAAATAGACAATTTAAAACCAATTTTACCCCATCAAATCCACCCCTTCTTTCTTAACTTTACACTTCATGAATAGCTTATAATAAATCTCTGTGGGAAAACGAATGAAAAAATACTTACTACTTGCTATAAGATCATGTATGCTTGCATGTTCTGAGTGCTCTATCTATCTTATTGCTAATTATTTTAACACATTGAGCACGCAACAAGTTTTTGGCGCTGCTGCCGGGGATTTATTCAAGTGAAAACGAAGTTTGTTAAGTTTGAAACACCAAGTTTATTGCCTATTGAAGCTGATCTGTTTCATTTCTTTTGCAGGTACTATTGGGTTAGTTTATGAGTGAGCCTTCAAGTAGTGATCTAGAGTTAAATCCTGAGCCTGAGAGATTACTTAGGGCCAGAAATAGAGCTAAGAAACGTCTCTTTAAACAACCCCATTTACCTCAAATAATTGCGGGAACCGCAATTCCTCCGCAATTGTCTCAAGAAGAAATGGCTGGAATAGTTCCAAATCTGGTACCTATCACTCGCAATCCCATCGAAATAGCGAATGATAAGAATAGTGCCATTCTCTCATACCTAGTACCTATGCCTGGGGAGCTGAACCCCAGCATAATCCGTCCTGAAATAACTGCCAACTCATTCGAGTTAAAGCCAGTGATGTTCCAAATGTTGTCCACTGTGGGACAATTCTTTGGAGTGGAAAATGAGGATCCCCACAACCATCTTAGAAACTTTTTAGGAGTTAGTGATACATTCATCATCCCTGGAGTTTCCCAAGAAGCCTTGAGGCTATACCTGTTCCCTTACTCACTGAGGGACAAAGCCAAAACGTGGTTAAACTCATTACCTTCTGGATCTGTCCTTAATTGGACAGACTTAGCAGAAAAATTCCTAGTCAAATACTTCCCACCTGATAGGAATTCTACCTTTCGTAATGACATAGTTAAATTCAAACAAGCCGACACTGAGTCTCTTCACGAAGCTTGGACAAGGTTTAAAGATCTTCTTCTTAAATGTCCACATCATGGCATCCCATGGTGTATCCAAATAGAGGTCTTTTTCAAAGGATGCAACCCCAACACTAGACAAGTCTTAAACTCATCTGCTGGAGGTTCCATGTTGTCCAAGAGTTACAACGAGGCCTATGAGATCTTGGAGAAGATCTCAGCATCTCACTGTAGGTGGTCAGATGATCCAATTGAGCCAACTAGAGCTCAAGACAAGGATGCTCTAAGTGCAATGAGCAGCCAAATAAATGCCCTGACCAGCCTAGTTAAGCAAATGGCTCAAACAAATCTCCAAACAAGTGTCAACACCGTTACAGCCATGTCAATGGGCACCCAACCAAGTCAAGGTGAGACACTTGTGTGTGGATTCTGTGGGGAAGGGCACCCGTATGAATACTGCCCTGGGAATCCAGCTTCAGTCTGCTATGTTGGAAGCCAACAGCAGCCTAGGAACAACCCCTATTCCAATACTTACAACCCTGGTTGGAGGAACCACCCAAACCTGTCATGGGGTGGCCAACAGAATGCTAACCAAGCTCCTAACCAACCTAGACCGAGTGGAACACCTAGTTTCACTCCCCAACATAACCAATCCATATATCAAAAACCATACAATCAACCTGTAGGATCTTCTGTAGAAAACTTACTCAAGGAATACATAGCCAAGAATGATGCCACTTTGCAGAGTCAGCAAGCCACTCTTAGGAGCCTAGAAAACCGAATAGGCCAATTAGCCAATGAACTCAAGAGTAGGCCCCAAGGTAGACTCCCTTCTGACACCGAGGTGCCAAGGAGAGATGGTAAAGAGCAAGTTCAAGCAATTGAACTTAGAAGTGGTAGACCATTGGTGAGCAACAGAAAGGACACACCAAAGAGAGTAGAGAACACTGAGTCTAGTGCTCCACTGGAGTCTCTGCCAAACCAAGGTCCACCATCTACAAGCACGTCAGGAGCCAGGTTGGAGCCGATTATTGAGGAGATAGAAGAAATTCCAAGGCCTCCACCTATCCTAAGGCGACCTGACGTGCCTGCATATGTGCCACCACCTCCATATCCTCGAAGGCTTAAGAAGAAGCAGGAACAGGAAGTGCACTTTAATAAATTCTTAGAAATTCTTAAGCAAGTGCATGTCAACATTCCTTTTGTAGAAGTTTTACAGTCTATGCCTTCCTATGTAAAGTTTTTGAAAGATATTATTACTAACAAAAAAATAATTGGTGAGTTTGAAACAGTAAACCTCACTGAGGAGTTGTTACGTGCTCAATGTGTTAAAATAAATAAGCAATAAGGTACAGAGAGCACTCAGAACATGCAAGCATACATGGTCTTATAGCAAGTAGTAAGTATATTTCATTCGTTTTCCCACAGAGATTTATTATAAGCTATTCATGAAGTGTAAAGTTAAGAAAGAAGGGGTGGATTTGATGGGGTAGAATCGGTTTTTAATTGTCTATTTTCTACTGAATATGAAGAGGGTAGCAACATAAACAAGTGCAAGTCAAAGCTAACTTCAAATGAGAAGAGACGAGATTAATAAACGAAGACAAAAACAGCTAGACAGAATTGTAACTTATGCAGAATTGCGGAGACAGCAATTCTATCGCAATTGAAATATTAGCGAAAATGTGTAAAGTGATGAATTAAGGGCTACTAACGACTATCCTATAGGCTTTTTCTCACGATTCTCAAGCATTGGCTCAACTCTCTATGCATCAAACTATCTCATTCTCATGTATCTTCCGATTTCATGCATTAGATTCTTTAGTTTACTCATGTCCAAGTAAGGTCTTAAGCATCTTGTTAAGGCAGAAAATTATGGTTTGTACTAGGGAAACGCCTATTCCTAGGTCGTTTCCTGGTTACCTTGAAAGGCTAGCATGATAGTATGACTCTGAACTCTTACTCCTTCCAGAGGTTAGGAGTTCTTTGGACAAAATGGATGGTCAATCGAAATTGCCCGTGGGCTGAAGCTTACATACAATCAATGCTTCGAGAGCTATCCTACATGCTTGGTTCACGTTTTTAAGCCTAAAGTGTTGTCATTAGCATGCCCCTAAGTGATTTAGCTACTCATGGATGTAAACAGAACAGAAACAAGAGAAGAAGTAGACATGCTCAGAAGGAATCTGAAGACAAAACAGTAAGGGAAATACAGTAAATCGCAACGACAAGAATCGTGAAATGAATTGTGAATTGATTACTTGTTTGTTTGAATGGACAGAAGGAAGCTTTAAAGTAAATAACAACAAGACAGAACACAACGAAATAGTCTAAGCTAGCTACTAGAAAAGAGTTAACAACAAAACAAAGCTGGAAAATGGAAATGAAGAGCAGAAAGCAGTAAAACACGGTCGAATGTCTCGTTGCAGCCGCCTCGAATGAAGGATGAGAAAGGTCAGCCTTGCTTGGATGAATCCAATCGGGAGAGAAGAAGAATCTCCTCTCCTTCCTATCAGATTATCGACTCCAACAGCTGAGCTTCGCAAACCAGCAGACGGCAAAGGAAAACAGGAGAAAAGATGGACTGCGAGAAGACTTCTACGCTTTCGGATGATCCTTGAACCCTCGACTTTGACCCCTATTTATAGTAATCTGCAGGTGCATTTGGGCCAAGGAGAACCATCAATCTTCAACGTCGTACTTCAGAATGGATGGAGGAGAAAGAACGAATCCCTGAAATCACGGAAATTAACAGAAAAAGATCAGTCAACTTACGGTTTTCACTTGAAACATTGCGGTGTCCGCAATGTTTCCGCAATGCTATCGCAATGCTTGTTTTTCATTCTTTTCCTTCGGTTTTCAACCCTTTTCTTTCCTATTGTACATAAGTCCTAATTTAGCTACCTTCTTCTAATTCTCATATTTAAGCATAGGTTTAGGCTAAATGCTATCAAAAACACCTAAGAGTGAACATCTTTCTAAGATAATTAGGTCCTAAAAAGGTCACTTTTGGAGACGTAACAGGAGTGCAGTGCCATACTCCAGAACAAGCTACCCAAGAAGGAGAAGGATCTTGGTTCCTTCACCTTACCTGTAGAGTTAGGAGGCAAGCACGTGGGCAGAGCGCTTTGTGACCTGGGCGCCAGCATAAACCTCATGCCCCTATCACTATTCCGCCAATTGGGAATAGGAGAAGCACGTCCAACCACTGTCACTTTACAACTAGCAGACAGATCCATCGCATACCCTGAATGTAAGATTGAGGATATTCTAGTGAAAGTTGACAAATTTATTTTCCTTGCAGATTTCATTATCCTGGATTATGAAGCAGACAAGAAGGTCCCCATCCTATTAGGCAGACCGTTTCTTGCCACAGGTAGGGCCCTGATCGACGTCCAAAAAGGTGAGCTCACTATGAGGGTTCATGATGAAGAGGTGAAATTTAGTGTGTATAAAGCTTTAAGGTACCCCTCTGACCTTGAATCCTGTGCTAGCATGGACGTTGTAGATTCTTTAATGGAAGAACAATTGGAGCATGTATTATTAACCAAGCATGCTAATGAGTATGTAGGATTAGAATTAACTGACTTAAACATAGCTGAGATAATGGACATATCTGTAAATAACTGATAGCTCCATTTTGGAGCTATAATTATGTCCCTAATTCACGTTTATTATTGGCTTAATCTTGCTTTTATGTAATTATTGTAGGTGTTCTCGGTGCTTCGCTCTCGAGAGCGTTTCGGCGCTTTTCGGAGCTTAATATCGCGATTTAAAGGCATAAGAACACTTCCCGGGAAGATCCATGCAAAAGGATGAAGTTAGGGTGCTTTGGGGAAATTGAAGGCGAAATTCCATGCAAAAACCCGAGAGCTAGCGTCGAGACGCTGCCCCTAGCGTCTCGACGCTCCGAAGTCTGAAGCGCTGAATTGAAGAAAAACCTGAGAGCAAGCGTCGAGCGATAGCGTCTCGACGCTCGCTCGACGCCACCCCGAGCGCGCGCGCGGATTATTTAGGGCGCAGCGTCGAGATGCTGCCCTAGCGTCTCGACGCTACGACGGATTACTTAAGTTTCTGTCCGATTTTTAGCCGCCATTATCATCTTCCACCTCGAGCTCCGCGCCTGATTTGACGTCCAGCAGCTATTTTTCACCATGGGAGGGGCTAGGAAGCTCGATTTGAAGCCGTCCCACACCACACAAGTCATGAGTGAGTAGATTTACCGTTTTTGGCTCAGGATTGTAGGGATAAATGTAGTAAGAACTCTTGGTGAGGTTGTAGGATTAAAATTCTGAATTGGTTGGATATTTTATTGAATTGAATTCTATTTCTTTGCTTAATCTATGAGCACGTTTGAATGATTTAGGACTAGGCACCCTTGATTTTGAGCATGTTCATTAGTTAAAGGATTTGATGCCGTGCCTCTCGTTTCCGCCAAGTAACAAGGAATTATGGCTCCTTGAGCGTATTGGCGTCCTTACGCTCTTGGTGTTCGTTCTTCCCGAATTAGAATTCCAAATCGACATACTAATTTCGCGTCCAAATTAGAGAGTCGTCACGGTTAGCTTGTTGCTACCGTTCGGTCTTGGGAGAGCGTTGGCCGCCAATGTCCGAACGGTATGCTTGATTAGCATAATTAATTATGTTTAATTAAATCCATGGAGCATGTCCGAGTTATTTATTAATTTTGGACGAGCTGTGCATTCGTTAAATTACTCAACCATTACACGCGTCAATCTATGATCCAAGAGGTTTGCTAGATTTATTCCCGATCGTCCCGAGTCGGAAACTCCGTTAGCTAAATTTTCTATTTGCTTTGTTCCAATTTAGTCACGTAAAACCAACAATTCCCCCTTATTTGGTCTGTAGTAATTGTTTGCAAATTTAATTAAGATTAAGTCAAAGTACCTTAATTCCCTGTGGATCGACCCCGTTACTACTATTCTACAAATAGTTTAGTGATCTCGGGCATTTATAAATTTATTTTGGCGGGTCTCGACAACCCGATGATTGGCGATAGTTCAATAATAATCCGCCTACCAAAATTGGCGCCGTTGCCGGGGAACTAAGTGTAATTCGGCCTAATTTAAATTTGATTTGTAAACTTTTAATTTTTACTTTTAAAAAAAAAAAAAAAAAAAAAAATATTTCTGTTTATTCTTTTATTATTTGCAATTTTGATCTGTTTGTTTAAGTGTGCTAGAAGTGTCAAATTTTTATTGAGAAAATAGAGATTGATGACGAGATTGGAGTCCCAAAAACGCTTAGACAATGGACATCATTTGCTATGGGCCACCAACCTTCTTGTATTTCCTACCCGGAAATTTCAGGTGAGTTTGTGCTTAAATCAGGTGTGATTAACCTTTTACCCTCTTTTTGTGGTGAAACAGATGAAGATCCTTACAAACATCTCAAGGAGTTTCAAATGGTAAGCTCCGCGATGAAGCCTGGCGACATAACAAAAGATCAGCTCTACCTGAGAGCTTTTCCATTCACCCTGAAAGGTGAAGCTCGAGATTGGCTGCATTACTTGCCATCGGGGACCATCTTTACTTGGGAGAAGTTGCAGAGTCTATTCTTGGAAAGGTATTTCCCAGCTTCAAAAGCCAGAGCAGTGAAAAGAGATATACGACAATTTGAGCAAAGAAAGGACGAGGCATTTCACGAATGCTGGGAGAGGTTCATTAAACTCTGTGAAAAATGTCCGAACCACTTGATAGCGGAAGTCGCGCTTATCGAATGCTTCTATGATGGGTTGCTCACGCATGACCGCCAGATGCTTGATGCAACAAGTGGAGGAGCCCTTTGGGAGAAAACGCCTGCGGAAGCCAGACAGTTGATCTCCAACATAGCTGAGAACCGTCGCCAGTACGGAGGAAGAAACGAGCATTCTAAGATGTCTTCTGACATAGAAGTGCTCAAAGAACAAGTGTCTCAGGTATTTGGTTTAGTTCATACGATGCAAGAAAAATCATCTCAGGATGTTTCTTCTATTTCAGGTAAAGCCATTGAAAGCATGTTCAAATCCTCATGGAAGCTAGCGATGAGACAAGGTCGCAGATTAAGTCTCTAAGAGATGAATTCTCAGAGGTGAAGGAAAGAATGAGTAGAATTGAATCCAAAGCGGAAGGGGTTAGTGCGATAAACCTCAGAAGTGGTAAAGAAGTGCCATCTCAAACCACTCCCGTGAGTTCTCCAAAAGATTCAGAGATATCTCCAGATAAGTGTTCTCAAGCGCCCTCTGAAACTGTTGTAACACCTCCTATTATTTCTATGAAGTCTTACACTCCCGTTGCTCCTTTTCCTAGTAGGCTTGCAAGGCCATCTAAGGAGGCCAACAACGCGGATGTACTTGAGACGTTGAGGAAGGTTGGGATCAATATACCGCTACTTGATGCAATTCAGCAAATCCCAAGGTACGCTAAATTCCTTAAGGAGATGTGCACTATGAAGAGGAAGACTAAAAGTGCTGAGAGAGTCGTGGTAAGCAAGAATGTTTCTGCCCTGCTAACCCAAGGTATTCCAAGCAAATGCCAAGATCCAGGTATGTTCCTCTTGCCATGTACTATAGGGGATAGAGAAATCGAGCACGCTATGCTAGACTTAGGAGCGTCAATTAATGTTATGCCATATTCAGTCTACAAGAGCCTCGGTTTAGAAGGTATGCAGGAAACTAGTATAGTTATCCAGTTAGCTAGTAGGTCTTCTATTCATCCTCTAGGGTTGATTGAAGATGTGTTGGTTAAAGTTAAGGATTTAATCTTCCCTGCTGATTTTTATGTGATAAATTTGGAAGAAAACACATCCACCACTTCTGTTTTACTTGGTAGACCATTCATGAAAACCGCTAAAACGAAAATTAATGTGCATGATGGAACTTTGTCTGTTGAGTATGAAGGGGATGTGTTCGAATTTAATGTATTTGATGCCATGAAACAACGTGCTGATGTGCATTCTGTCTGTAAAATTGATCTGATAGATACTTTAGAACAAGAGGAATGCATGACTGTTGTTGATGGGGATGACCCGCTCGTTTTTACTAAAACTGTTGGCGAAGTTGAAAGTAGTGTTCCCATATTATCTGATTCATTTGAGCAAACTACTTTTGCTTTAGAGACATGTGAAAAGCCAACTAAAATATTACCATCTCTTTTGCAGGCTCCCAAGTTGGAATTGAAGGAGTTGCCGGGTCATCTCAAGTACGTGTACTTGGGTGAGGTGGAGACACTTCCGGTAATTATCTCCAAGGAGCTTACATCGGAACAAGAAGGCGAGTTGGTCGAGGTTCTGAAAAAGAACAAAAGAGCCATGGGATGGACATTGGCAGACTTGCACGAGTTGAGTCCAGTGCTGTGCATGCACAAGATTCGGCTGGATGAGGGAGCAAAGCCATCCCGAGAGCCTCAGCGGAGACTGAACCCTGCAATGAAAGAGGTAGTGTTGTCTGAGATACACAAACTCCTGGATGCAGGTATTATCTTTCCCATTTCTGATAGCCAATGGGTTAGCCCTATTCATGTTGTACCTAAAAAGACGGGCATAACTGTTATTAGAAATGATAAGGGGGAGTTAGTACCTAAGAGAGTACAAAATGGGTGGAGAATGTGTATTGATTTTAGAAAACTGAATGACGTGACTAAGAAGGACCACTTTCCTATTCCCTTCATAGATCAAATGGTGGAGCGTTTAGCTGGGAAACCATTCTTCTGTTTTCTTGATGGTTTTTCTGGGTTTTATCAAATTCCCATAGCCCAGGAAGACCAAGAAAAGACTACTTTTACTTGTCCGTTCGGAACTTACGCATATAGGAGAATGCCCTTTGGGCTTTGTAATGCTCCAGGGACTTTTCAGCGATGCATGATGAGCATATTTTCTGAATTTGTAGAAAAATGCATCGAAGTCTTTATGGATGATTTTACTGTATATGGAAGTTCGTTTAAAGATTGCCTGTTTAACTTGTCTAGAGTCATGGAAAGATGCATCGAAACTAATCTTGTTTTAAATTTTGAAAAGTGTCATTTCATGGCCAGTCAGGGCATAGTATTGGGTCACGTTGTATCTGCTAAGGGGATAGAGGTTGATAAAGCTAAAATTGATGTCATATCTGATTTACCTTATCCCACGAATCTTCGGGAAGTACGTTCTTTTCTTGGTCACGCAGGTTTTTACCGCAGGTTCATTAAAGACTTCTCGAAGATAGTGACTCCGATGACAAGCTTGCTGAAAAAGGATGTTCCATTCTGTTTTGACAAAGAGTGCAAGCTTGCCTTTGATGTTCTGAAGAAGTGCTTGACCAATGCACCCATCATTCATCCACCGCAGTGGGGGACTCCTTTCGAGATCATGTGCGACGCAAGCAATTATGCCGTAGGCGCTGTGTTGGGCCAGAGAATAGACAAGAAGAGCCATGTGATTTATTATGCCTCTAGGACGCTCAATTCCGCGCAGATCGGTTACACAACAACAGAGAAGGAGCTGCTTTCCATAGTTTTCGCTCTTGATAAATTTCGGCCATATATTCTTGGATCTAAAGTAATTGTTTTTTCTGATCATGCAGCAGTTCGATACTTGATGAACAAGAAAGACTCGAAGCCTAGACTGCTCAGATGGGTATTATTACTCCAGGAGTTCGACGTCTCTGTTCAGGACAGAAAAGGATCAGAAAATACCGTTGCTGACCACTTGAGCCGTATTGTGCGTAATGAGGACGATCTGCCCCTGAATGACGAATTCCCTGATGAAGTTCTTTTCCAGGTAAGTGTGGAGACACCATGGTACGCCGACATTGTCAATTACTTGGTCACAGGTACGTTCCCATTCGACTTTTCATATAATCAAAGAGCTAAGCTGAAAAGCGAAGCCAAAACATATGTCTGGGAAGAGCCCGTTTTATGGAAATTTTGCGCTGACCAAGTAATTAGGAAGTGCGTCCCTAAGTCTGAACATAGGTCCATCCTCACCTTTTGCCATTAATTTGCATGCGGGGGACACTTCGGGCAAAATAGAACTGCGAGAAAAATTTTAGATTGTGGGTTTTTCTGGCCATCACTGTTTAAGGACTGTTATGAGTTTTGTAAATCTTGTGATCAGTGTCAGAGAAAAGGGACCATCACTAGTAGGAATGAAATGCTCCAAAACCCCATTTTAACTTGTGAAATTTTTTAGGTTTGGGGTATGGACTTTATGGGACCCTTTCCCCCTTCATTTGGTTTTGTCTATATCTTATTGGCTGTGGACTACGTGTCTAAATGGGTGGAAGCCAAAGCCACCAAAGTTGATACCGCTAATGTTGTTTCCAGTTTTGTCAAATCTAACATTTTTAGCAGGTATGGAGTTCCACGAGCCATCATAAGTGACCAGGGGAGCCACTTCTGCAACAAAACGATCCAGGCCTTGATGAGGAAATATGGGGTCAATCATAAAATCTCTACCCCGTATCATCCTCAGACCAATGGTCAAGCGGAGGTTTCCAATCGAGAGGTGAAGAGCATCCTCGAGAAAACAGTAAGTCCAGGAAGGAAGGATTGGAGCCTCAGGCTAGACGACGCTTTGTGGGCTTACCGTACGGCTTACAAAACCCCCATAGGGATGTCTCCCTACCGGATGGTTTATGGTAAAGCCTGTCATCTCCCTGTGGAGATCGAACACAAAGCTTACTGGGCCGTGAAGAAGTGCAACATGGACTTTGACTTGGCGGGCGAGGAAAGACTTCTCAAATTGCAAGAACTGGAGGAGCTTCGCCTGGATGCATATGAGAACTCGAAGACCTACAAGGAAAAGACCAAAATGTTCCACGACAGGCGAGTCGTCAGGAAACACTTCGAAGTTGGTCAGAAGGTCCTCTTGTTCAACTCCCGCTTGAAGTTCATGCCAGGTAAACTTCGTTCCAGGTGGCTTGGTCCTTTCATTATCACGGATGTTCATCACTATGGTGCAGTCAAGATTCAGAGCCTGGATACAGAAAAAGAATACACGGTGAATGGCCAGTGATTAAAGATCTTTCATGAGGGAATGTCAGAGGACTTCGACGACCATGCTTACTTAAAAGAGCCTGATTATGAGAAAGGATAAATTGAGTTTTGGTAAAGTCGAGCAATCGACTCTAAAAATTTGCGCTACTCGGAGGCACCCGAGCTTGAACTGTACATGCTTTTTGTTTACTTACCGTCTTTTAGGATTAGTTTTGATTTCTACTCTGATGTTGTGAATTTTCAGGTGAAACAATGGCTCATCCTTGCGGTTTATTGGCTAAGGTTAAAGCGCGCTCTACAACCCTCTAAGTCACAACTCAAGGAAGGTTTTCTTTCCTTTTGTTTTGACTGTGCATATTTGGTCCAATGAGGACATTGTCAATTTCTAAGTTGGGGGTGGTGGGTTGTGCCTTATAGTGATTGTCGAGTTTAGTTGTGGAATCCTGATTTACTTGTTGAGTTATGGTGAAAGCATGCTAGTCTGACTATGAAATTCTGTGATGTACTGCTGAGGTCTTCGTATTTGTATTTGTCATGAAATTCAGCACAATTGCATATGTTAAGGCCATTTTGAAAATTTTTCAAAAAATATTTCCCTGTTTAAGCTTCGCATGTTAGCACTCTATCTTGGATCTGTGGGTTTAGTGTAGCTCTGTTTGTTTTGAAATTCGTTGTCACCTCGAAAGGCAACCTTAGGATGGGCTAAGATTCGTTTTTGTTTGTAATCCGTGCACTTAAAGTTTTAATATGATTTTTAGACTAAAAAAAAAAAAAAAAAAAAAAAAAAAAAAAAAAAAAAAAATGAATGCAAGTTTATAAAAAGAAAATAATCTCATGAGGCGTTCCTCCTTCTTGAGTTGCCTTAGTAGCCAGGGGCGGTCGTGTAACCCACGGTCGCCACTGCATGAAAAGGATGCACAAAGAAGTGAACGCTAGTCCTTAAAAATGTGAATTTTGCCCGTAGTCAGATGCACTGTGCAATGAAATTGCAGGCAAGCTGAAACGAAAGTAAGATTGACATGTTAGGCACTCATGAAGATCAATGAAAACGAGAAAAAGATGCCTTGCGTTATATTACTTGCATAAGCGATGAACTGCCCTTAGACTGTTCTGTTAAGCCATAAGTAGGGGGAAAGCGAAATTTTAGGATATATAGAGCTGTTCTAAGCCTGTTAAAATCTAAGATCGAGGAGCTAAGTCCGAAGCGTAAATAGGGAAGCATCTTTAAATTTTCCAAATTGTTCTTAATCAATGCATGCATGCAGCTGTTCTTTCAAATGCAAATGCCCTGTCTTTTCCAGTATTGAGAATCGAGTCCCTAGCATGCATTCTCGTTCTATTTAATTAATCAGAATCCCTCCTTGCTCGAGGACTAGCAAGATTTAAGTTGGGGGTGTTTGATAGCTCCATTTTGGAGCTATAATTATGTCCCTAATTCACGTTTATTATTGGCTTAATCTTGCTTTTATGTAATTATTGTAGGTGTTCTCGGTGCTTCGCTCTCGAGAGCGTTTCGGCGCTTTTCGGAGCTTAATATCGCGATTTAAAGGCATAAGAACACTTCCCGGGAAGATCCATGCAAAGGGATGAAGTTAGGGTGCTTTGGGGAAATTGAAGGCGAAATTCCATGCAAAAACCCGAGAGCTAGCGTCGAGCGACAGCGTCGCGACGCTAGCTCGACGCTGTCCAGCGTCGAGACGCTGCCCCTAGCGTCTCGACGCTCCGAAGTCTGAAGCGCTGAATTGAAGAAAAACCCGAGAGCAAGCGTCGAGCGATAGCGTCTCGACGCTCGCTCGACGCCGACAGCGTCTCGACGCTGAGCGAGCGTCTCGACGCCACCCCGAGCGCGCGCGCGGATTATTTAGGGCGCAGCGTCGAGACGCTGCCCTAGCGTCTCGACGCTACGACGGATTACTTAAGTTTCTGTCCGATTTTTAGCCGCCATTATCATCTTCCACCTCGAGCTCCGCGCCTGATTTGACGTCCAGCAGCTATTTTTCACCATGGGAGGGGCTAGGAAGCTCGATTTGAAGCCGTCCCACACCACACAAGTCATGAGTGAGTAGATTTACCGTTTTTGGCTCGGGATTGTAGGGATAAATGTAGTAAGAACTCTTGGTGAGGTTGTAGGATTAAAATTCTGAATTGGTTGGATATTTTATTGAATTGAATTCTATTTCTTTGCTTAATCTATGAGCACGTTTGAATGATTTAGGACTAGGCACCCTTGATTTTGAGCATGTTCATTAGTTAAAGGATTTGATGCCGTGCCTCTCGTTTCCGCCAAGTAACAAGGAATTATGGCTCCTTGAGCGTATTGGCGTCCTTACGCTCTTGGTGTTCGTTCTTCCCGAATTAGAATTCCAAATCGACATACTAATTTCGCGTCCAAATTAGAGAGTCGTCACGGTTAGCTTGTTGCTACCGTTCGGTCTTGGGAGAGCGTTGGCCGCCAATGTCCGAACGGTATGCTTGATTAGCATAATTAATTATGTTTAATTAAATCCATGGACCATGTCCGAGTTATTTATTAATTTTGGACGAGCTGTGCATTCGTTAAATTACTCAACCATTACACGCGTCAATCTATGATCCAAGAGGTTTGCTAGATTTATTCCCGATCGTCCCGAGTCGGAAACTCCGTTAGCTAAATTTTCTATTTGCTTTGTTCCAATTTAGTCACGTAAAACCAACAATTCCCCCTTATTTGGTCTGTAGTAATTGTTTGCAAATTTAATTAAGATTAAGTCAAAGTACCTTAATTCCCTGTGGATCGACCCCGTTACTACTATTCTACAAATAGTTTAGTGATCTCGGGCATTTATAAATTTATTTTGGCGGGTCTCGACAACCCGATGATTGGCGATAGTTCAATAATAATCCGCCTACCAATAACCCTCAGCATGTTTGTATGAATATTGACTTGACTGACAAATCTTTGAATCCATTAAAACCATCCATTGAGCATCCACCTGTATTAGAATTGAAACCTCTCCCCACTCACCTCAAGTATGCATATCTAGGAAATAATGAAACCTTGCCTGTAATTATTTCCTCTAAATTAAGTGAAAAACATGAGGTTGAACTGATTTTACTACTTAAGCAACATAGGAAGGCTATTGCATGGACTATTGCTGATATTAGAGGCATTAGCCCTTCTTATTGCATGCATAAGATTATACTAGAGGAAGAGCATACACCTAGAGTAGATCACAAACGTAGGCTGAATCCCTCTATGAAAGAGGTAGTTAAGAAAGAAATAATTAAATGGTTAGATGCTGGTGTGATCTTCCCCATAGCTAGTAGTCAGTGGGTGAGCCCTATACAATGTGTACCTAAGAAGGGGGGGATGACTGTGGTAGTCAATGAGAACAATGAACTGATTCCAACTAGGACTGTCACAGGATGGAGAGTATGTATGGATTATAGGAAACTAAATAAAGAAACTAAAAAAGACCACTTCCCTCTACCATTGATTGACCAAATGTTAGACAGAATAGCTGGTAGAGCCTACTACTGTTTCCTAGACGGTTATTCAGGGTATAACCAGATTACTATAGACCCTAAGGACCAAGAAAAGACTACCTTCACTTGCCCTTTTGGAACTTTTGCCTTTCGCAGAATGCATTTTGGCTTATGCAATGCGCCGACAACTTTCCAAAGGTGCATGTTGGCAATCTTCTCTGATTTGGATGAGTCCATGATAGAGATATTCATGGATGATTTCTCAGTCTTTGGGGATTCATTTACAAGCTGTCTAGAGAACCTAGGACAAGTCTTGGCTAGGTGTGAGGAGACCAACCTAGTCCTAAATTGGGAAAAGTGCCACTTCATGGTGGATGAAGGGATTGTCTTAGGTCATAGAGTGTCAAGAGCAGGAGTTGAGGTCGATAGGGCCAAGATAGAAATCATAGAGAAGTTGGTAGAGCCTCAGAATGTCAAGGCCATTAGAAGTTTCTTAGGGCATGCTGGCTTCTACAGAAGGTTCATTAAGGACTTTTCTAAGATAGCCAAGCCTCTGTGTGAGCTTCTAGAGCTAAATAGGCCATTCATCTTCTCTAAGGAATGTTTAGTAGCTTGGAAAACCCTTAAGAAAGCACTAGTCACAGCACCTATTATAGTAGGGCCAGATTGGGATCTCCCATTTGAGATGTTATGTGATGCTAGTGACTATGCTGTAGGGGTTATGTTAGGACAGAAGATTGACAAGTTAACACACCCTGTATATTATGCTAGTAAAACACTTAATGAGGCTCAATGTAATTATACAACCACTGAGAAAGAGATGCTAGCTGTAGTGTTTGCTTGTGAGAAATTTAGGAACTATATTGTAGGCACTAGGACAATAGTGTACACTGACCATTCTGCTTTAAAGTACCTTATGAGGAAGGCTGATGCTAAGCCTAGGTTGATTAGGTGGGTACTTGTTGCGTGCTCAATGTGTTGAAATAATTAGGCAATAAAAGGGATAGAGCACTCAGAACATGCAAGCATACATGATCTTATAGCAAGTAGTAAGTATATTTCATTCGTTTTCCCACAGAGATTTATTTTTTAGCTATTCGCGAAGTGTTTTGTTAAGAAAGAAGGGGTGGATTTGATGGGGTAAAATTGGTTTTTAATTATCTAATTTTTACTGAATGTGTAAAGGGTAGTAACATCAACGAGAACAAGTGAAATCTAAGCTTAAATGAAAAGAAACGAAAGTAATAAATGAAGGCAAAGACAGCTAAACAGAATTTCAACTTAAGCAGAATTGCGGAGGCAGCAATTCTACCGCAATTAAATAACAGCGAAAGTGTGTAAATGGGTGAATTAAGGGCTACTAATGACTATCCTATAGGCATTTTTATACGATTCTCAAGCACTGGATCTACTCTCTATGCATCAAACTATCTCAATCTCATGTATCGTCCGATTTCATGCATTAGATTCTTTAGTTTACTCAACTCAAAGTAAGGTCTTAAGCATCTTGTTAAGGCAGAAAGATATGGTTTGTACTAGGGAAACGCCTATTCCTAGGCCGTTTCCTGGTTACCTTGAAAGGCTAGCATGATAGTATGACTCTGAACTCTTACTCCTTCCAGAGGTTAGGAGTTCTTTGGACAAAATGGATGGCCAATCGAAATTGCCCGTGGAATGAAGCTTACATACAATCAATGCTTCGAGAGCTATCCTACATGCTTGATTCACGTTTTTTAGCCTATAGTGTTGTCACTAGCATGCCCCTAAGTGACTTAGTTGCTCATGGATATAAGGAGAACAGAACTAAAGGATAAGATAGACATGCTTAGAAGGGAAATGTGCTTAAAACAGCAAGGGAAAGCAGTAGAATGTGAAGGCGAGAGACTGTGAAATACCGAACTTTATGTTTGATTAATTGATTGTTTGAATGAACATAAGAGATACTTAAAGTAAAGAACAGAAAGACAGAACACAACGAAATGAACTAAATTAGCCACAAGAACAGAAACAACACAAGACAGAGTTGGAAAATGGAAATGAAGAACAGAAAACAGTAAAGCAAGCTTGAATGTCTCGTTGCAGCCGCCTCGAATGAAGGATGAGAAAAGTCAGCCTTGCTTGGATGAATCCAATCGGGAGAGAAGAAGAATCTCCTCTCCTTCCTATCAGATTATCGATTCCAACAGCTGAGTTTCGCAAACCAGCAGACTGCAAAGAAAAACAGGAGAAAAGATGGACTGCGAGAAGACTTCTACGCTTTTTGGATGATGCTTGGACCCTCGACTTTGACCCCTATTTATAGTAATCTGCAGGTGCATTTGGGCCAAGGAGAACCATCAATCTTCAACGTCGTACTTCAGAATGGATGGAGGAGAAAGAACGAATCCCTGAAATAACGGAAATTAACAGAAAAAGATCAGTCAACTTACGGTTTTCACTTGAAACATTGCTGGAACCGCAATGTTTCCGCAATGCTTTCGCAACGCTTGTTTTTTTATTCTTTTCCTTCGGTTTTCAACCCTTTTCTTTCCTATTGTACATAAGTCCTAATTTAGCTACCTTCTTCTAATTCTCATATTTAAGCATAGGTTTAGGCTAAATGCTATCAAAAACACCTAAGAGTGAACATCTTTCTAAGCTAATTAAGCCCTAAAAAGGTCACTTTTGGAGACGTAACACACCCCCAAACTTAATGTTTTGCTTGTCCTCAAGCAATCTAAGGACTTTCCTAGGCTGCTGTTTCTTCTTCTTTAACCACTTACTAACTCCCCTATATCCCTATCTACAGCACTGCTGTCCTGTGACACACTTCTAAGCTTAAAACTACCCTCTTATCTAGCTTCTTCTGACTTCGCCTGCCTAACACTCCTTCTGTTTTCATTAACTCCCTACAACTGATCTATTTGCTTTTGTCATATCATGCCACTATCCCTAAGGTTTCAAATTCTGCCTAGCTTTACCTCAGACTCAGTACATGCTTCTAGCTTTATTTTTAATGTGTCTAGGATTCCTTAGAGTCATGCCAGTCTTAGTATTAACTGTGACAGTAGTACTTTTAGAGAACAACCTAAACCCTGGCATCACTACATTGGATAAACACTCATCTCCCTAAACAACCCTACAAGTTACAACTTTGTGCCTAGCTAATTTGAGGATCAGAGTTCTTTTTAAATAGGACATCTAAGCCACAAAGTTGCAACTCCTAGGTATACATTCTTCTTCCCTAATTCTTCTTTTTCTTCTTTCTTAGGTGGAGCCTTTCCTTTGGTTTCCTTTTGATGCAATGCCACTTGTGGGTTACACACTTGGCACTGATTACTCAGCAACCTGAGAGAGACTCCCCTCTTTATTCTATTCTTCATTTTTTTTTTTTTTCAGTTAATTTTTTTTTTTTTTTTTGTAAAGGAGAAGAAGAATGCTTATGTTTCTAAGGGAGAGAGGAATGTTCCTAGGCCTAGGGTGGCCTCCCCCAAACTTAAACTACTCATTGTCCCCAATGAGTGTCTGAGGTGGCACACCCCCAAACTTGTCCTAGAAACATCTAGTCTAAGGTAAAACAAAGAGAATCTAAAAGACCTAGGCATAGACAGAACATTCTAAAAGAAAATATCACAGCAGCAGAAATTTGAAAAAAAAACAGACAGATAAGGTCTTAAAGCTGTGCATGCTGAGCTTTTTTAGAGGTTAATTTAAACTATCAAAGGATGTCCTATGACACTCATCCAGCATGCTTTTAGATAAGCTATATAAGGTAGTCATGCTAGCAGCAAAAGATGGAATTTAAACAGATCACAGCCTAGCTAAACAGACAGTCCAAGACATGCTTTCAGTAATAAAAATTGCGGGTACCGCAATTATTTCGCAATCAAGTCAGGGCAGATATAACAGTGATTAAGGCCCTTAAGCATGCTTTTTTCAGTCATTCAAGCTCTCTAAAAATAAAACTAAACTATCCTACCTAGTCAGCTAGCAACAGGCTATACTAAGCAATTTTAAGAACATAAAACTAAGCAACTAAAACAGATCAAAATTGTACTAAAAACAGCATAATTCACATGGTTTATCAGAAAGCAGATTTTTTTTTATTTTTCTAATTCTAAGGGAACAGCAATACTCCCTTCAGTGCAATTCAAACCAGCACTCAAATGTCTTCATCCTCATCAGGTTGTCGTGATCGTGGAGGAACCCATGGAGTCAGGAGATTTGTAGGGAAGTCAGGGAAGATGCACCCAAGTTGGTCTGCAACCTCCTTGTCCCGTGCCTGCGCGTAAGTGGCCCATTGAGCCATCCTCCTCTGCATATCCATCAGGCATGCCATGGATAGTGACTGATCAGCAGCCAGCCTATCCAGTTCGAACTCCATATTCCCCTTCCTCTTCAGCCTCAAGCTAGCAGGCAGCTCCAAGTGGCCTGTGTAAGCCATCTGCTGCTCCATTCGCTCAATGGGGACTCCTGCAAGCAAACATAGTTTGGTTATGGTGTTAGGGAAAAACAATGGTCCCTTACCTTTTTTGGCGCACTCAGCAATGGCGGCTGACATGATTTCACCCACGTTGACCGTGAGACCTCGCATGATGGCATAGACCAGCAGCGACCTGCTCTGGTTGATGGTCGTCTCATGGGTCACAGGGGACAGCTTCCTCCTTACCAAGGCAATCCATACAGCTGCCTTTGCTGTGAGGTTGGCACTCATGAGAGTGTGCCTCCCATTGCGTGATACAGTCCACGCTGCTTCAGGCTGGCCAATGGTTCGAATGGCCTCCTCCAGCACTGCCTCAGTAGGCTCATCAACGATCCTCGCATAGTCAGTATGTCTTTGGCCCTTGAGGCCATAAGCTTCGTTGATGGCTTTTGCTGAGTAGTCCACCTCTACTCCCCTAACCACAGAAAGCCCCTCCTCAGAGTTTCGCAGGTTGGCGTAGAAGTCGTATACCATACTCGTGTAAGCTGGATTGGGTGGCCTGCACAACTCTTCCCAGCTGTGATTTATAATTCCTGCGCGCAAGAACTGCAGCAGGTCAGCAGGTCTGTCGAGGAAGCCCTTCTCGTGCAGCAACTCCCTCTTCCTCAGCTCAACGCCCCTGGACTCAGCGTCAGAGGACACATACCTCACTGACTGAGGCTCATCTTCAGGGTAGAGCTTGGCCTTCCCTTTGTCTGCTGGCTTGGCTGACTCTGCAGCCTTAACCTTGAGTCTTTTGAGCGATGGCTCAGTGCTCTCCTTCTCTGATGAAGGCGCCCTCTTGGCCTTCTTCTTTTTCAGCTTCTTGGATCGCTTGGCCTTGATAATCTTGGCCTTCTTCTTCTTCTTGAGCTTTGCCTCGATGGTGATCTGCTGGAGGCACGCCCCCAGCGTCTCTTCCATGGAATCATCCTGCTGCGACAGACTCACTGGGCTAGCTTCCCTCACAGGAGAGAAAACCTCCTCTTCCTCACCTTCCCCACTGCCCTGCGTTGATTCTTTGTACTCCCCATATGGGAATTCAGGGTCAGGCCGTGGGGAAGTGTGCGACGGCGTGGTTGTTTGCTCTGCTGTAGGTGTCTGTGCAGAACTCTGTGGTGAAGACGGCTGCTCAGGGCTCTGCGCTGGCGGTGATGGGGAAGAGCTGTGCGCTGGTGGTGCAGGTGGCGCGACACTCCTCTTGGCTGAATCGTGGGACACACGATCAGTTTCTTGACTCTCCACAGAGGGAGTCTTTTCTTTGCTCGGTTCAGCGGCCACCGCTAAACTCCACCTACGCTTCTTGGGTGTGCCTGCTGGTTCAGAGGGTCCAGCAGGTATCTCAGAGACAACCTTCCACTTCTTCTTGCGAATCGGAAGCTTGGGTAAGCGTTCAGTTCGCGCAGCGTCAGCCTCAGCCAAGGCAAGCAGTGCGTCTCTCGCAGCCGTTTCAGCGTCGTCAGCCCTCTTCTTGGCTGCAGATCTTTCAGCCCTTGTGAACACCATTGTTGAGTCTTGGAGATTTGGAAAGAAGAATCAAAGATGAAGAGAATCGCAGTTTTCTTGGAATTCAGAGAGTGGGAGAATCGTACAGATCGAGCGTCTTCTAACGGATATAAAGGAAACGGATAAATCCCAACGGCTATATTTTGCGGATCCTGCAAATCCAGCGCAATTTTAGGGATTTTTTTTTCATCTCAATGTCAATCTTTGCTCGTCCGTATCTTTTATTTGGCTCAATCTTTTCTTGATTTTTAAAGCTGGAATTACTCTACTTGATTCCCTCTTTCGATTCCCTACAAAAAGAAATAAAAGCAACATCAAATTCGCAATTAAAATCATACAAACTTATACACAAATGATAACCGGAAAATCGCAAAAAATAAACTAAGGCATGAGCCTTATGTCGACGAGCACAGCAATCACTCGTCCTCTCTCGTTCTCATTGTCACGCTTCAGTCAAGAGGAAGGAGTGCTTCAATCTTGCACCATTAACCATGAATGGTTGGCCTTGCTGCAAGTTCTTTATCTCTATGGCACCATGAACAAACACATTAGTAATCACAAATGGACCTGACCACCTAGACTTAAGTTTCCCTGGAAATAGTTTCAACCGTGAGTTAAACAACAATACAAGCTGACCCTTCTTAAAGTCCTTAACTCTAAGTCTACTATCGTGTCAAATCTTGGTCTTTTCCTTATACATTTTGGCATTTTCATAAGACATTTGCCTAAGCTCATCAAGCTCATGTAATTGCAGAGACCGCAACGTTCCCGCATCAGTCACGCAATAATTCAACTCCTTTAGTGCCCAAAATGCCTTAATTTCTAACTCAAATGGAAGATGACAAGCTTTACCATATACAAGCCTGTAAGGAGACATACCTAGAGGTGTCTTATATGCTGTCCTATACGCCCAAAGTGCATCCTCAAGCTTAAAGGACCAGTCTTTCCTATTAGGTTTGACCACTTTTTCTAGGATGTTCTTAATCTCCCTATTCGAAATTTCAGCCTGTCCATTCGAGTGTGGGTGATAGGGAGTGGCTACTCTATGTCTAATGTTATACTTAGCCAACACTCTCTCCATAGCCTTATTAATGAAATGTGTCCCCTCATCACTAATGACAGCACGAGGTGTTCCAAACCTAGTAAAAATGTGCCTATGTAAGAATTTTATTACTGTTTTGGCATCATTATTGGGACATGCTATGGCCTCTACCCACTTGGATACGTAGTCTACTGCTACCAAAATGTAAAGGTTACCTGATGATGGAGGGAATGGCCCCATGAAGTCAATGCCCCACACATCAAAGAGCTCCAACTCTAAGATGTAGGTGAGGGGCATCTCATCCTTTCGACTGAGGTTACCTGTTCTTTGGCATTCATCACAGCTGTGGGCATAGTTGTGGGCATCCTTGAAGATCGTTGGCCAATAGTAGCCACTCTGGAATACCTTTGCAGCTGTTCTTTGGCCACCAAAGTGTCCACCATAAGGAGTTGTGTGACAATGCTGCAGCACAGACTTCGCTTCAGCAGCTGAAACACACTTCCTTAGCAAGCCGTCAGCACATGTTCTGTAAAGTGTGGGGTCATCCCAGATGAATTTCCTTGCTTCATGAAGGAACCTCTTCTTCTCTTGTCCTCCCTTGAAAACTGGTAATACCTGTGATGCAAGGAAGTTAGCAATGTCAGCAAACCAAGGTTCCTCATCGTTATCACAACGAGTCAAAACAAAGACATGTTCATCAACGAAAGCATCAGAAATTGCGGGTTCCGCAATTTTTTCGCAATTGTGCTGCAATCGAGAAAGGTGATCCACAACCACATTTTCACATCCTTTCTTGTCTCGAATGTCCAAATCAAATTCCTGCAGCAATAACACCCACCTAATCAACCTAGGCTTAGCATCAGCCTTCCTCATAAGATATTTCAAGGCAGAATGGTCAGTGTACACAATTGTCCTAGTGCCTACAATATAGTTTCTGAATTTCTCACAAGCGAACACTACAACAAGCATCTCTTTCTCAGTAGTTGTATAATTACATTGAGCCTCATTCAAGGTTTTACTAGCATAATAGACAGGGTGTGTTAGCTTGTCAATCTTCTGTCCTAACATAACCCCTACAGCATAGTCACTAGCATCACATAACATCTCAAATGGGAGATCCCAATCTGGCCCTACTATAATAGGTGCTGTGACTAGTGCTTTCTTAAGGGTTTTCCAAGCTCCTAAACATTCCTTAGAGAAGATGAATGGCCTATTTAGCTCTAGAAGCTCACACAGAGGCTTGGCTATCTTAGAAAAGTCCTTAATGAACCTTCTATAGAAGCCAGCATGCCCTAAGAAACTTCTAATGGCCTTGACATTCTGAGGCTCTACCAACTTCTCTATGATCTCTATCTTTGCCCTGTCAACTTCTACACCTGCCCTTGACACTCTATGACCTAAGACAATCCCCTCATCCACCATGAAGTGGCACTTTTCCCAATTTAGGACTAGGTTGGTCTCCTCACACCTAGCCAAGACTTGTCCTAGGTTCTCTAGACAGTTGGTGAATGAATCCCCAAAGACTGAAAAGTCATCCATGAATATCTCTATCATGGATTCATCCAAATCAGAGAAGATTGCCAACATGCACCTTTGGAAAGTTGCCGGTGCATTGCATAAGCCAAAAGGCATTCTGCGAAAGGCAAAAGTTCCAAAAGGGCAAGTAAAGGTAGTCTTTTCTTGGTCTTTGGGGTCTATAGTGATCTGGTTATACCCTGAATAACCGTCTAGCAAACAGTAATAGGCTCTACCAGCTATTCTGTCTAACATTTGGTCAATAAATGGTAGGGGGAAATGGTCTTTCTTGGTTTCTTTATTTAGTTTCCTATAATCCATACATACTCTCCACCCTGTGACAGTCCTAGTTGGAATCAGCTCATTGTTCTCATTGACTACCACAGTCATCCCACCCTTTTTAGGTACACACTGTATAGGGCTCACCCACTGACTACTATCTATAGGAAAAATAACCCCAGCATCTAACCATTTTATTATTTCCTTTTTAACTACCTCTTTCATAGAGGGGTTCAACCTACGCTGGTGATCTACTCGAGGTGTATGTTCTTCCTCTATTGTGATCTTATGCATACAATAAGAAGGGATAATGCCTCTAATATCAGCAATAGTCCATGCAATAGCCTTCCTATGTTGCTTATGTAGTAAAATTAAATCAATCTCATGCTGTTCACTTAGCTTAGAAGAAATAATTACAGGCAGTGTATCATTATTTCCTAAATATGCATACTTGAGGTGTGTGGGCAGTGGTTTTAGTTCTAGAGTGGGTGGATGCTCAATGGATGGCTTTAAAGGATTTAAGGATCTATCAGTTAATTCTATATTCATACATACATGCTGAGGGTTATTTACAGATATGTCCATTATCTCAGCTATGTTTAAGTCTGTTAATTCTAAACCTACATATTCATTAGCATGCTTGGTTAGTAATACATGCTCCAATTGTTCTTCCATTAAGGAGTCTACTACGTCCATGCTAGCACAGGATTCAAGGTCAGAGGGGTACTGTTAAGTCTCTGAAAGTGACTTATTTAGGACCCATTTAGCTTAAGAAGATGTACACTTTTAGGTGTTTTTGATAGCATTTAGCCTAAACCTATGCTTAAATATGAGAATGAGAAGAAGGTAGCTAAATTAGGACTTATGCACAATAGGAAAGAAAAGGGTTGAAAACCGAAGGAAAAGAATGAAAAAAAACTGCATTGCGACAGCATTGCTAAAACATTGCTGAAGCCGCAATATTTCAAGTGAAAACCGTAAGTTGACTGATCTTTTTCTGTTAATTTCCGTGATTTCAGGGATTCGTTCTTTCTCCTCCATCCATTCTGCTATATGACGTTGAAGATTGATGGTTCTCCTTGGCCCAAACGCACCTGCAAACTACTATAAAAGGGGGTCAAAGTCGGAGGTTCAAGCATCATCCGAAAGCGTAGAAGTCTTCTCGCAGTCCATCTTTTCTCCTGTTTTCCTTTGCCGTCTGCTGGTTTGCGAAGCTCAGCTGTTGGAATCGATAATCTGATAGGATGGAGAGGAGATTCTTCTTCTCTCCCGATTGGATTCATCCAAGCAAGGCTGTCCTTTCTCATCCTTCATTCGAGGCGACTGCAACGAGTCATTCGAGCTGTTTATTGCTTTCTGTTCTTCATTTCTATTTTCCAACTCTGCCTTGTTGTTGTTTCTTTTCTAATAGCTAGATTAAGATAATTCGTTGTGTTCTGTCTCTCTGTCATTTGCTTTAAGCTTTCTTTTGTCTATTCAAACAATCAAGTAATCAAGTTTCAATTCCGTATTTCACAGTTTCTGCCTTTTCATTCTACTGCCTTCCCTTACTTTTTTAAGCACATTTCCCTTCTAAGCATGTCTGTTTTATCCTTTAGTTCTGTTCTCCTTATATCCATGAGTAACTAAATCACTTAGGGGCATGCTAATGACAACACTATAGGCTAAAAAACGTGAACCAAGCATGTAGGATAGCTCTCGAACATTGATTGTATGTAAGCTTCATCCCACGGGCAATTTCGATTGGCCATCCATTTTGTCCAAAGAACTCCTAACCTCTGGAAGGAGTAAGAGTTCAGAGTCATATTATCATGCTAGCCTTTCAAGGTAACCAGGAAACGGCCTAGGAATAGGCGTTTCCCTAGTACAAACCATATCTTTCTGCCTTAACAAGATGCTTAAGACCTTACTTTGAGTTGAGTAAACTAAAGAATCTAATGCATGGAATCGGACGATACATGAGTTTGAGATAGTTTGATGCATAGAGAGTAGATCCAGTGTTTGAGAATCGTATAAAAATGCCTATAGGATAGTCATTAGTAGCCCTTAATTCACCCATTTGCACACTTTCGCTGTTATTATAATTGCGGTAGAATTGCGGTCCCCGCAATTCCGTCTAAGTTTCCAGTCTATTTAGCTGTCTTTACCTTCATTTATTAATCTCGTCTCTCTTCATTTGAGTTTAGCTTTCACTTGTTCTCGTTTATGTTGCTACCCTTTACACATTCAGCAAAAATTAGATAATTAAAAACCAATTTTACCCCATCAAATCCACCCCTTCTTTCTTAACAAAACACTTCGCGAATAGCTAAAAATAAATCTCTGTGGGAAAACGAATGAAATATACTTACTACTTGCTATAAGATCATGTATGCTTGCATGTTCTGAGTGCTCTATCTCTTTTATTGCCTAATTATTTCAACACATTGAGCACGCAACAAGTTTTTGGCGCCGCTGCCGGGGATTTATTTTAGTGAAAACGAAGTTTGTTAAGTGTGAAACACCAAGTTTACTGTCTATTGGAACTAATCTAGTTTCATTTCTTTTGCAGGTACTAGTTGGGTTAGTTTATGAGTGAGCATTCAAGTAGTGATCTAGAGTTCAATCCTGAGCCCGAGAGACTATTTAGAGCCAGAACTAAAGCCAAGAAACGTCTCTTTAAGCAACCCTCTATACCTCAAATAATTGCGGGAACCACAATTCCTCCGCAATTGTCTCAAGAAGAAATGGCTGGAATAATTCCCAATCCGGTACCTGTCACTCGCAACCCCATCGAAATAGCGAATGACAAGAATAGTGCCATTCTTTCATATTTAGTACCTATGCCTGGGGAGCTGAACCCCAGCATAATCCGTCCTGAAATCACTGCCAACTCATTCGAGTTAAAGCCAGTGATGTTCCAAATGTTGTCCACTGTGGGACAATTCTTTGGAATAGAAAATGAGGACCCCCACAACCATCTTAGGAACTTCTTAGGAGTTAGTGATACCTTTATCATCCCTGGAGTGTCCCAAGAAGCTTTGAGGCTATACTTGTTCCCTTAATCTTTGAGGGACAAAGCCAAAACATGGTTGAACTCATTACCCTCTGGATCTGTCCTTAATTGGACAGATTTAGCTGAGAAATTCCTAGTCAAATACTTCCCACCTGATAGGAATTCTACCTTTCGTGATGATATAGTTAAGTTCAAGCAAGCTGATAATGAATCTCTTCACGAAGCTTGGACAAGGTTCAAGGACCTTCTTCTCAAATGTCCACATCATGGCATCCCATGGTGTATCCAAATAGAGGTCTTTTTCAAAGGATGCAACCCCAACACCAGGCAAGTCTTAAATTCATCTGCTGGTGGTTCCATGTTGTCCAAGAGTTACAACGAGGCTTATGAGATCTTGGAGAAAATCTCAGCATCTCACTGTAGGTGGTCAGATGATCCAGTTGAGCCAACTAGGGCTCAAGACAAGGATGCTCTAAGTGCGATGAGCAGCCAAATAAATGCCCTGACCAACCTAGTTAAGCAAATGACTCAAGCCAATCTCCAAACAAGTGTCAACACCGCTACCGCCATGTCAATGGGCACCCAACCAAGTCAAGGTGAGACACTTGTATGTGGATTCTGTGGGGAAGGTGTTGCGTGCTCAATGTGTTAAAGATAATAAGCAAGAAGGTAGAGAGAGCACTCAGAACATGCAAGCATACATGGTCTCACAGCAAGTAGTAAGTATATTTCATTCGTTTTTTCCACAGAGACTTATTTTTAGCTATTGATGAAGTGTATTTGTTAAGAAATAAGGGGTGGATTTGATGGGGTAAAATTGGTTTTTAATTATCTAATTTTTGCTGAATGTGTAAAGGAATGCAACATAAACAAATGCAAGTTGAAATTAGACTCAAAAGACAAGAGATGGAATTAATAAACGAAGAAGAAAACAGCTAAACAGAATGGTAACTTAGCAGAATTGCGGACACCGCAATTTTACCGCAATTGAATAACAGCGAAAGTGTGTAAATGGGTGAATTAAGGGCTACTAATGACTATCCTATAGGCCTTTTAATACGATTCCCAAGCAGTAGATCAACTCTCTATGCATCAAACTCACTCTATCTCATGTATCGTCCGATTCCATGCATTAGATTCTTTAGTTTACTCAACTCAAAGTAAGGTCTTAAGCATCTTGTTAAAGCAGGAGTGTTTAGTTTGTACTAGGGAAACGCCTATTCCTAGGCCGTTTCCTGGTTACCATGAAAGGCTAGCATGATAATATGACTCTGAACTCTTACTCCTTCCAGAGGTTAGGAGTTCTTTGGACAAAATGGATGGCCAATCGAAATTGCCCGTGGGATGAAGCTTACATACAATCAATGTTCGAGAGCTATCCTACATGCTTGGTTCACGTTTTTTAGCCTATAGTTCTGTCATTAGCATGCCCCTAAGTGACTTAGCTACTCATGGATATATAGAGAACAGAAATATAAGATAAAACAGACATGCTTAGAAGGGAAATGAACTCAAAACAGTAAGACAAAGCTGTAGCAGCAGAAGACGAAAACTGTGAAATGAAATCTTGCAATTTGATTACTTTGAATGTTGAACGGACAAAAGGACACTTAAAGGAAATAATTCAAAGACAGACAGCAACGAAATGCAGTAGATTAATCACTAAACTAGAAACAACAACTGATCAAAGCTGGAAATTAGAGAAGGAAGACAGAAAGCAGGAAATGCAGCTTGAAAGCTTCGTTGCAGTCGCCTCGAATGAAGGGGATGAAAGGTCAGCCTTGCTTGGATGAATCCAATCGAGAGAGAAGAAGAATCTCCTCTCCTTCCTATCAGATTATCGATTCCAACAGCTGAGACTCTCACTCCAACAGACGGCAAAGGAAAAACAGGGAGAAAAGATGGACTGCGAGAAGACTTCTACGCTTTCGGATGATGATTGAACCTCCGACTTTGACCCCCTTTTATAGTAGTTTGCAGGTGCGTTTGGGCCAAGGAGAACCATCAATCTTCAACGTCGTATATCAGAATGGATGGAGGAGAAAGAACGAATCCCTGAAATTACGGAAATTAACAGAAAAAGATCAGTCAACTTACGGTTTTCACTTGAATAATTGCGGCTTCAACAATGTTTTCGCAATGCTGTCGCAATGCAGTTTTTTTCATTCTTTTCCTTCGGTTTTCAACCCTTTTCTTTCCTATTGTGCATAAGTCCTAATTTAGCTACCTTCTTCTCATTCTCATATTTAAGCATAGGTTTAAGCTAAATGCTATCAAAAACACCTAAAAGTGTACATCTTCTTAAGCTAAATGGGTCCTAAATAAGTCACTTTCAGAGACTTAACACACCCCCAAACTTAAGATTTTGCTTGTCCTCAAGCACACTAAGGACTTCCCTAGGCTGCTGTTTCATCTTCTTTAACCACTTACTAACTCCCTTATATTCTTGTCTATAGCAATGCTGTCCTGTGACACACTCCTTAGTTTAAAACTACCCTCTTATCTAGCTTCTTCTGACTTTGCCTGCCTAACATTCCTTCTGTTTTCATTGACTCCCTACAACTGATCTATTTGGTTTTGTCATATCATGCCACTATCCCTAAGGTTTCAAATTCTGCCTAGCTCTACCTCAGACTCAGTACATGCTTCTAGCTTTATTTTTAATGTGTCTAGGATTCCTTAGAGTCAAGCCAGTCTTAGTATTAACGGTGACAGTAATACTTTTAGAGAACAACCAAAACCCTGGCATCACTACATTGGATAAACACTCATCTCCCTAAACAACCCTACAAGTTACAACTTTGCACTTAGCTAATTGAGGATCAGAGTTCTTTTTAAATAGGACATCTAAGCCACAAAGTTGTAACTCCTAGGTATACATTCTTCTTCCCTATTCCTTTCCCTTTTTCTTACTTAGGTGGAGCCTCTCCTTTGGTTGCCTTTTGATGCAACGCCACTTGTGGGTTACACACTTGGAACTGATTACTCAGCAACCTAAGAGAAACTCCCCCCCTTTATTCTTGTTTCATTTTTTTTTTTCAGTTCATCATTTTTTTTTTTTTTTTTTTTTTTGTAAAGGAGAAGAAGAATGCTTATGTTTCTAAGGGAGAGAGGAATGTTCCTAGGCCTAGGGTGGCCTCCCCCAAACTTCAACTACTCATTGTCCCCAATGAGTGTCGGAGGTGGCACACCCCCAAACTTGTCTTAGAAGCATCTAGTCTAAGGTAAAACAAAGAGAAACTAAAGCCCTAGGCATAGACAAAACATTCGAATAGCAAATATCACAGCAGCAGAAAACTAAAAAAAAACAGGCAGATAAGGACTGACAGCTATGCATACTGAGCTATTTAGAGGTTAATTTAAACTATCAAATGGTGTCCTATGACACTCATCCAGCATGCATCTAGATAAGCTATATACAGTAGTCATGATAGCAGCAAAAGAAAGAATTTAAACAGATCACAGCCTAGCTAAACAGACAGTCCAAAACATGCTTTCAGTAATAAAAATTGCGGGTACCGCAATTATTTCGCAATTAAGTCTGGGCAGATATATCATTCACTAAGGCCCCTAAGCATGCTTTTTCCAGTCATTCAAGCTCTCTAAAAATAAAGCTAAACTATCCTACCTAGTCACCTATCATCAAGCTATACTAAACATAATTAAAGACCACAAACTAAGCATCTAAAACAGATCAAAATTGTCCTACAAACAGCATAATTTACATAGTCTATCAGAAAGCAGAAAATTGTTTTTTTTTCGAAGGGAACAGCAATACTCCCTTTAGTGCTATTCAAACCAGCACTCAAATATCCTCATCCTCATCAGGCTGTCGTGGGCGTGGAGGCACCCATTGAGTCAGGAGATTGGTGGGAAAGTCAGGGAAGATGCAGCCTAGTTGGTCTGCAACCTCTTTGTCCCGTGCCTGCGCATACGTGGCCCATTGAGCCATCCTCCTCTGCATATCCATTAGGCAGGCCATGGATAGGGACTGATCAGCAGCCAGCCTATCCAGTTCAAACTCCATATTCCCCTTTCTCCTCAGCCTCAGGCTAGCAGGCAGCTCCAAGTGGCCTGTGTAAGCCATCTGCTGCTCCATGCGCTCGGTGGGGACTCCTGCAAGCAAACATAGCTTGGTTATGGTGTTAGGGAAAAACAGTGGTCCCTTACCTTTCTTAGCGCACTCAGCAATGGCAGCAGTGATGACTTCTCCCACATTGATCGTGAGACCTCTCATTATCGCATACACCAGCAGCGAATGGCTCTGGTTGATTGTAGTCTCATGAGTCACTGGGGACAATCTCCTTCTCACGAACGAAAACCAAACAACCGCCTTAGCCGTGAGGTTGGCACTCATGAGAGTGTGCCTCCCATTGCGTGACACGGTCCAGGAAGCTTCAGGCTGGCCAATGGTCCGGATGGCCTCTTCCAGAACAGCCTCAGTAGGCTCATCAACAATCCGTGCATAATCTGTATGTGTTTGGCCCCTGAGACCATAGGCTTCGTTGATGGCCTTGGCTGAGAAATCCACCTCTACCCCTCTGACCACAGACAGGCCATCCTCAGGGCTGAGCACATTGGCGTAGAAATCATACACCATGCTCGTGTAGGCTGGATTGGGCGGTCTGCAAAATTCCTCCCAGCCGTGGTTGATCACTCCTGCGCGCAAGAACTGCGGCAGGTCAGCAGGTCGGTCGAGGAAGCCTTTCTCGTGCAGCAACTCCCTCTTCCTCAGCTCAGCACCCCTGGACTCAGCATCAGAGGAGACATACCTCACTGACTGAGGCTCATCTTCAGGGTAGAGCTTGGCCTTCCCCTTATCTGATGGCTTGGCTGACTCGGCAACCTCAACCTTGAGCCGTTTGAGCGAAGGCTCAGTGCTCTCTTTGTCTGCTGAAGGCACCTCCTTAGCCTTCTTCCTCTTTAGTTTCTTGGATCGCTTGGCTTTAAGGATCTTGGCCTTCTTCTTTTTCTTCAGCTTTGCCTCAATGTTGATCTGCTGCAGGCATGCCCCCAGCGTCTCTTCCATGGAATCATCCTGCTGTGCAGGACTCTCTGGGCTAGCTTCCCTCGCAGGCGAGAAGACCTCGTCTTCACCACCTTCCCCACTGCCCTGAGTGGAT
Organism: Herpetospermum pedunculosum; assembly: GCA_028017165.1. Taxonomy (NCBI): domain Eukaryota; kingdom Viridiplantae; phylum Streptophyta; class Magnoliopsida; order Cucurbitales; family Cucurbitaceae; genus Herpetospermum; species Herpetospermum pedunculosum. Next base: position 6,805,902 of record CM051525.1, on the reverse strand, counting down.
TCCTGGTACTCCCCATAGGGGAATTCAGGGTCAGGCCGTGGAGGCGTGTGCGAAGGTGTGGCACTCTGCTCTGCTGTAGGCGACTGTGCAGAACTCAGTGGCGAAGATGGCAGTTCAGGACTCTGCGCTGGCGGCGATGAAGGCGACTCTGAGCTCTGCACTGGTTCAGATGGTGAAGGGCTGTGCGTAGGCGATGCAGATGGCGACGAACCCTTCTTGATCGACTCGTGGGACGCACGATCCGATTCTTGACTCTCCACAGAGGGAGTCTTTGCCTTGCTTGGTTCGGCGGCCATCTCGACACTCCACCGACGCTTCTTGGGTGTGCCCGCTGGTTCAGAGGGTCCAGCAGGGATTTCTGTGACAACCCTCCACTTCTTCCTACGGATTGGAAGCTTGGGAAGACGTCCGGTGCGTACAGCACCATCATCTGCAAGGGTGAGAAGTGCTTCCCTCGCAGCCGCTTCAGCAGCGTCATCAGCCCTCTTCTTGGCTGCAGATCTTTCAGCCCGTGTGAGCACCATTGTTGAGTCTTGGAGGTTTGGAAAGAAGGATCAAAGATGAAGAGAATCGCAGCTTTCTTGGAAATCAGAGAATGGGAGAATCGTATCGATCGAGCGCTTCCCAACGGATATAAAGGAAACGGCTAAATCCCAACGGCTATATTTTGCGGATCCTGCAATTCCAGCGCAATTTTAGGGATCTTTTTTCATTAAAATGTCAAACTTTGATCGCCCGTATCTTTTATTTGGCTCGATCGTTTCTTGATTTTTAAAGCTGGATCTACTCTCCTTGATTTCCTCTATTGATTCCCTGCAAAAAGAAATAAAATTAACATCAAATTCGCAATTAAAATCACACAACAAAACACACAAACGATAACCGGAAATTTGCAAAAAATAAACTAAGGCATGAGCCTTATGTTGACGAGCACAGTAATCACTCGTCCTCTCTCGTTCTCTTTTCATGCTTCAGTCAAGAGGAAGGCCGAGAGAGTCTTCACATCTCCTTCCTCATAGTAGTGCTTCAACCTCGCACCATTAACCATAAATGGTTAACCTTGCTGCAAGCTCTTTATCTCTATGGCACCATGAACAAACACATTAGTAATCACAAATGGACCTGACCATCTAGACTTAAGTTTCCCTGGAAATAGTTTCAACCGTGAGTTAAACAACAATACAAGTTGACCCTTCTTAAAGTCCTTAACTCTAAGTCTACTATCATGCCAAATCTTGGTTTTTTCCTTATACATTTTAGCATTTTCATAGGCCATGTGTCTAAGCTCATCAAGCTCATGTAATTGTAAAGACCTCAGTGTCCCTGCATCCTTTACACAAAAATTCAATTCCTTCATGGCCCAAAATGCCTTGTTTTCTAACTCAAGTGGTAAGTGACAAGTCTTGCCATAAACCAGCCTATAAGGAGACATTCCTAGAGGTGTCTTATATGCTGTCCTATAAGCCCAAAGTGCATCCTCAAGCTTGAAGGACCAGTCTTTCCTATTAGGTTTGACTACTTTCTCTAGGATGTTCTTAATTTCCCTATTTGAAATTTCAGCCTGTCCATTTGAGTGTGGGTGATAGGGAGTGGCTACTCTATGTCTAATGTTATATTTAGCCAACACTCTCTCCATAGCCTTGTTAATGAAATGTGACCCCTCATCACTAATGATGGCACGAGGTGTCCCAAACCTAGTAAAAATGTGCCTATGCAAGAAGTTGGTGACTGTTTTAGCATCATTATTAGGACATGCTTTGGCTTCTACCCACTTGGACACATAGTCCACCGCCACTAATATGTAGAGGTTACCTGATGATGGAGGGAATGGTCCCATGAAGTCAATGCCCCATACATCAAAGAGCTCCAACTCTAAGATGTAGGTGAGGGGCATCTCATCCTTTCGACTGAGGTTACCTGGTCTTTGGCATTCATCACAGTTGTGGGCATAATTGTGGGCATCCTTGAAGATTGTTGGCCAATAGTAGCCACTCTGAAATACCTTTGCAGCTGTTCTTTGGCCACCAAAGTGTCCACCATAAGGAGATGCGTGACAGTGCTGCAGCACAGACTTCGCTTCAGCAGCTGAAACACACTTCCTCAGCAAACCATCAGCACAGGTTCTGTAAAGTGTGGGGTCATCCCAGATGAATTTCCTTGCTTCATGAAGGAACCTCTTCTTCTCTTGTCCTCCCTTAAAAACTGGTAATACCTGTGATGCACGGAAGTTAGCAATGTCAGCAAACCAAGGTTCCTCATCGTTATCACGATGAGTCAAAACAAAGACATGTTCATCAATAAAAGCATCAGAAATTGCGGGATCCGCAATTTTTTCGCAATTGTGCTGCAATCGAGAAAGGTGATCTGCAACCATATTTTCACATCCCTTCTTGTCTCGAATGTCCAAATCAAACTCCTGCAGCAATAACACCCACCTAATCAACCTAGGCTTGGCATCAGCCTTCCTCATAAGATATTTCAAGGCAGAATGGTCAGTGTATACAATTGTCCTAGTGCCTACAATATAGTTCCTGAATTTCTCGCAAGCAAATACTACAGCGAGCATCTCTTTCTCAGTAGTTGTATAATTACATTGAGCCTCATTCAAGGTCTTACTAGCATAATATACAGGATGTGTTAGCTTTTCAATTTTCTGTCCTAACATGACCCCTACAGCATAGTCACTAGCATCACATAACATCTCGAATGGGAGATCCCAATCTGGCCCTACTATAACAGGTGCTGTAACCAGTGCTTTCTTAAGGGTGGTCCAAGCTACTAAACAGTCCTTAGAGAAGATGAATGGCCTATTTAGCTCTAGAAGCTCACATAGAGGCTTGGCTATCTTAGAAAAGTCCTTGATGAACCTTCTGTAGAAGCCAGCATGCCCTAAGAAACTCCTAATGGCCTTGACATTCTGAGGCTCCACCAACTTCTCTATGATCTCTATTTTGGCCCTATCGACCTCCACTCCAGCTCTTGACACTCTATGACCTAAGACAATCCCCTCATCTACCATGAAGTGACACTTTTCCCAATTAAGGACTAAGTTAGTCTCTTCACATCTAGCTAAGACTTGCCTTAAATTATCTAGACAGTTAGTGAATGAATCCCCAAAGACTGAGAAGTCATCCATGAATATTTCTATCATGGACTCATCCAACTCAGAGAAGATTGCCATCATGCACCTTTGGAAAGTTGCCGGTGCATTGCATAAGCCAAAAGGCATTCTGCGAAAGGCAAAAGTTCCAAAAGGGCAAGTGAAGGTAGTCTTCTCTTGGTCCTTAGGATCTATAGTAATCTGATTATAGCCAGAATAACCATCTAAGAAACAATAATAGGCTCTACCAGCTATTCTGTCTAACATCTGGTCAATGAATGGTAGAGGGAAGTGGTCTTTTTTAGTTTCTTTATTTAATTTCCTGTAATCCATGCACACTCTCCATCCTGTGACAGTCCTAGTTGGAATCAGTTCGTTGTTCTCATTGACTACCACAGTCATCCCACCCTTTTTAGGTACACACTGTATAGGGCTCACCCACTGACTACTAGCTATGGGAAAGATCACACCAGCATCTAACCATTTTATTATTTCTTTCTTAACTACCTCTTTCATAGAGGGATTCAGCCTACGTTGATGATCTACTCTAGGTGTGTGCTCTTCCTCTAGTATAATCTTATGCATACAATAAGAAGGGCTAATGCCTCTAATATCAGCAATAGTCCATGCAATAGCCTTCCTATGTTGCTTAAGCAGTAATATCAGTTCAACCTCATGCTTTTCACTTAGCTTAGAAGAAATGATAACAGGCAGAGTTTCATTACTCCCTAAATATGCATACTTGAGGTGAGTGGGTAGTGGTTTTAGTTCTAAAACAGGTGGATGCTCAATGGATGGCTTTAAAGGATTTACAGGTCTATCAGTTAGGTCTATATTCATACATACATGTTGTGGTTTATCTACAGGCATATCCATTATGTCAGATACATTCAAGTCAGCTACATCTAATCCTACATATTCATTAGCATGCTTGGTCAGTAATAAATGCTCCAATTGTTCTTCCATTAAAGAATCAACGACGTCCATACTAGCACAAGATTCAAGGTCAGAGGGGTACCTTAAAGCTTTATACACACTAAATTTCACCTCTTCATCATGAACCTGTTGCGTGCTCAATGTGTAAAGATAAATATGCAAAAGGGTAGAGAGAGCACTTAGAACATGCAAGCATACATGGTCTTACAGCAAGTAGTGAGTATATTTAATTCGTTTTTTCCACAGAGACTTGTTTTTAGCTATTCGCGAAGTGTGAATGTTAAGAAAGATGGGATGAATTTGATGGGTTAAAATTGGTTTTTAATTAACTACTTTTTGCTGAATGTGTAGAGGGATATAACACAAACAAATTAAAGTTAAAACTAGACCTAAAGGACCAGAGATGGAATTAATAATCGAGGAAGAAAACAGCTAAACAGAATGATTAAAAAGGCAGAATTGCGAGGACCGCAATGTTTCCGCAATTAATTAGCAGCGAATCTGATTAAAATGGGGGATTAAGGGCTACTAATGACTATCCTATAGGCATTTTATTACGATTATCAAGCTTTGGATCAACTCTCTATACATCAAACTCACTCTATCTCAAGTATCGTCCGATTCCATGCATGAGAGACTCAAGTTTACTCGACTTCAAAGTAAGGTCTTAAGCATCTTGTTAAAGCAGGAGTGTGCAGTTTGTACTAGGGAAACGCCTATTCCTAGGCCGTTTCCTGATTACCATGAAAGGCTAGCATGATTATATGACTCTGAACTCTTACTCCTTCCAGAGGTTAGGAGTTCTTTGGACAAAATGGATGGCCAATCGAAATTGCCCGTGGGATGAAGCTTACATACAATCCATGTTCGAGTGTTAAGCTGCCTACTTGACTCACGTTTTTTAAGCCTATAGTTCTGTCATTAGCATGCCCCTAAATGATTTTAGTTATTCATGGATATGTAAAGAGCAGAAATATAAGAGAAAGTAGACATGTTTAGAAGAGAAATGTGTGTAAAACAGCGAGCAAAACTCGTAGCAGAACAAGGTAGAACTGTGAAATGCAGAAACTTACTTTGATTACTTTAAGTGTTTGAATAACAAAGGACAACTTTAAAAGAACTGAATCCAAGACAGACAACAACGAAATGCAATAATTGAAATGACTCAACTAAGAACAACAATGATCAGTAATGGAAATGAGAAGAAAAGAGCAGAAAACAGTAAAGGTTTGCTGGAAATCTTCGTGGCAGTCGCCTCGAATGATGGTGATGGGAATTCAGCCGTGCTTGGATGAATCCAATCGAGAGAGAAGAAGAATCTTCTCTCCTTCCTATCAGATTATCGACTCCAAAAGCTGAGAACCTCACTCCAACAGACGGCAAAGGAATTTAGAGAGAAATGGTGGACTGCGAGAAGACTTCTGCACTTCGAATTGATTGCTGAACCTCCGACTTTGACCCCCTTTTATAGTAGTTTGCAGGTGCGTTTGGGCCAAGGAGAACCATCAATCTTCAACGCCATATATCAGAATGGATGGAGGAGAAAGAACGAATCCCTGAAAAGTCGGATCTAAACAGAAAATGATCAGCCAACTTACGGTTTTAACTTGAATAATTGCGGTCACCGCAATTATTCCGCAATTCATTTGCAATGCTAACTTTTTCATTCTTTTCTTCGGTTTTCAACCCTTTTTCTACCTATTGTACATAAGTCCTATATTAGCTACCTTCTTCTAATTCTCATATTAAAGCATAGGTTTAAGCTAAATGCTAACAAAAACACCTAAATGTGTACATCTTCTTAAGCTAAATGGGTCCTAAATAAGTCACTTTCAGAGACTTAACACACCCCCAAACTTAAGGCTTTGCTTGTCCTCAAGCATACTAAGGACTTACTTAGGCTGCTGTTTCTACTTCTTTAACTACCCACCGACTCCCTTATATTTTGTCTATAGCAATGCTGTCCTGTGACACACTCCTAAGTTTAGAACTAACCTCTTTATCAAGCTCTTCTGACTTCACCTGCCTACCATACCCGCTGCTTTTGTTAACCCCCTACTACTGATCTAACTACTTCTATGATATCATGTTATTATCCCTAAGGTTTCAAATTCTACCAAGCTTTACTCCAGACTCAGTACATGCTTCTAGCTTATTTTTAATGTGTCTAGGATTCCTTAGAGTCATGCCAGTCTTAGTATTAACAGTGACAGTGGTACTTTTAGAGAACAACCTAAACCCTGGCATCACTACATTGGATATACATTCATCTCCCTAGACAAACCTAAAAGCTACAACCTTGTGCTTAGCTCATTAAGGATCAGAGTTCTTTTTTCATAGGACATCTAAGCCACAAGATTATAACTCCCAAGCATACATTCTTCTTCCCCTATTTCTCCTTTTTCTTTCTTTTTTACTTAGGTGGAGTCTCCCCTTGGTTTGCCTTTTGATGCAATGCCACTTGTGGTTTACACACTTGGCACTGATTACTCAGCAACTTGAGAAAGACTCCCCTCTTTATTCTATTTTTCACTTTTTCTATTTATCACAAAAAATTTTTTTAGGAGAAGAAGAATGCTTATGTCCTAAGGAAGAGAGGAATGTTCCTAGGCCTAGGGTGGCCTCCCCCAAACTTCAACTACTCATTGTCCCCAATGAGTGTTTGAGGTGGCACACCCCCAAACTTATCCTAGAAGCATCTAGTCTAAAGTAAAACAAAGAGAATCTAAACATCCTAGGCATAGGCAAAACATTCTAGAAGCAACTATCCCAGCAGCAGAAAATTTGAACATAACAGACAGGTTTCAGGACTTATGGTTTATGCATGCTGAGCACTATTCAGAGGCAAATTTAAACTATCAAAAGGTGTCCTATGACACTCATCCAGCATGTTTCAAGATCAGCTATATAAGGTAGTCATGCTAGCAGCAAAAGATAGAATTTAACAGATCACAGCCTAACTAAACAGACAGTCCAAAACATGCTATCAGTCACAAAAATTGCAGGAACCGCAATTATTTCGCAATTCAATCTGGGCAGGTTTAACATTGATGCAGGCCCCTAGCATGCTTTTTCCTGTTACTCATGCAATCTAAAAATAAAACTAAACTATCCTACCTAATCAACTAACATCAGACTATCCTAAGCAAAAGGAAAAACATAAAACTAAACATCCAAAACAGATCAAAATTTAACCACAAAACAGCATAATATACATTACTCTATCAAAAAGCAGGAAAATTGTCTTTTGTTTCTTGAGGGATCAGTAATACTCCCTCTAGTGCTCTTCAAACCAGCACTCAATTCTCATCATCCTCATCTGGTTGCCTTGGTCGTGGGGGCACCCATGGAGTTAGGAGGTTGGTGGGGAAGTCCGGGAAGATGCACCCCAACTGGTCTGCAACTTCTTTGTCCCTCGCCTGCGCATAATTGGCCCATTGAGCCATTCTCCTCTGCATGTCCATCAAGCAGGCCATGGATAGGGACTGTTCAGCCGCCAGCCTATCCAACTCAAACTCCATGTTGCCCTTTCTCCTCAGCCTTAGGTGTGCAGGCAACTCCAGATGGCCTGTGTAGGGCAGCTGCTGCTCCAAGCGCTCGGTGGGAACTCCTGCAAGCAAGCATAACTTTGTGATGATGTTGGGGAAAAATAACGGCCCCTTACCCTTTTTTGCACACTCAGCTATGGCAGCAGTGATGACTTCTCCCACGTTGATCGTGAGACCTCTCATTATAGCATAAACCAGCAGCGAACGGCTCTGGTTGATTGTAGTCTCATGAGTCACCGGGGAAAGTCTTCTTCTGACGAATGAGAACCACACAGCTGCCTTAGCCGTGAGGTTTGCACTCATGAGTGTGTGCCGCCCATTGCGTGAGACTGTCCAGGAGGCCTCAGGCTGGCCAATGGTGCGGATGGCTTCTTCTAGCACAGCCTCAGTCGGCTCATCAACTATCCGTGCATAATCTGTGTGAGGCTGGCCCCTTAGACCAAATGCTTCATTGATGGCCTTGGCAGAGAAATCAACTTCCACCCCTCTGACCACAGATAGGCCATCCTCAGGGCTGAGCACGTTAGCATAAAAGTCATACACCATGCTCGTGTATGCTGGATTGGGAGGTCGGCAGAATTCCTCCCAGCCATGGTTGATCACCCCTGCGCGCAAGAACTGCGGCAGGTCAGCAAGTCGATCGAGGAACCCCTTCTCGTGCAACAGGTCCCTTTTCCTCAGCTCCACGCCCCTGGATTCAGCATCAGACGAGACATACCTCACTGACGGAGGTTCATCTTCAGGGTAGAGTTTAGCCTTCCCCTTATCGGCTGGCTTGGAAGATTCAGCAGCCTCCACCTTGAGGCGTTTGAGCGAAGGCTCAGTACTGTCTTTGTCTGCTGAAGGCACTCGCTTGGCCTTCTTCTTCTTCAGTTTCTTGGCTTTCTTGGCCTTCTTCTTGGCCTCCTTCTTCTCCCTCTTAATGTGGATCTGTTGTAGGCAGGCCCCCAACGTCTCCTCCATGGAATCATCCTGCTGTGCAGGCTCATCAGGGCTGTCTTCTCTCATGGGAGAGAAGACTTCTTCTTCGCCAGCATCTCCACTGCCTTGCGTGGACTCCTGATAATCCCCATAAGGGAATTCAGGATCAGGCCGTGGAGAGTTGTGCTCTGCTGATGGTGTATGTGCAGAACTCCATGGCGAAGACGGCAGTTCAGGACTCTGCACAGCCGCAGGTGGTAGATCAGAACTCTGAAGTGCTGGAGATGACTCGGCGCGCTGCGCAGGCGGTGATGATTCTGTGCTTTGCACCGGTTCAGATGGGAGAGGGCTGCGCACAGGTGACACAGACGGCGACGAACCTTCCTTTGCTGACTCGTGAGATGCACGATCAGGTTCTTGACTCTCCACAGAGGGAGTCTTGGCGATGGTTCGTTCGGCGGCAGTCTTGACAGTCCACCGGCGCTTCTTTGGCGTGCCCACTGGCTCAGATGGCCCAGCAGGGATCTCAGTGACCACCCTCCACTTCTTCCTACGAATAGGAAGCTTGGAGAGACGGCCAGTGCGTACAGCACCCTCATCAGCAAGGGCGAGAAGCGCTTCCCTTGCAGCCGCTTCAGCTGCGTCGTCGGCCTTCTTCTTGGCGGCGGATCTCTCAGCCCTAGTGGAAACCATTGTCGAATCTTGGAGGTTTGGAGAGAGAGATCAAAGGTGGAGAGAATCGCAGAAATCTTGGAGAGCAAAGAATGAGAGGATCGTATCAATCGGGCGCCTTCTAACGGCTATAAAAGCAACGGAAAAAATCCCAACGGCTCTTTTTGCGGATCCAGCAATTATTGCGCAATTCTAGGGACAATATTTCATAACAAATCCAAACTTTGATCGCCCGTATCTTTCATTTGGCTCAACCGTTTCTTGATTTTTAAAGTGGGATTTACTCCCCTTGATCCCCTCTTTCGATTCCCTACAAAAACAAATAAAACAAACATTAACTACGCAATTAAAAATACCTCACAAAACATACAAACGATCATCGAAAAAAACAGAAAAAATAAACCAAGGCATTGGCCTTGACTAAACGAGCACAGTAACCACTCGTTCTCTCTCGTTTCTAACTTCATGCTTCATGTAGAAGGAAGGCCGAGAGAGTCTTCACATCCCCCTCCTCATAGTAGTGCTTCAACCTAGCACCATTGACCATAAATGGCTGTCCTTGCTGCAAGTTTTTAATCTCTATGGCACCATGAACAAAGACATTAGTAATAATAAATGGACCTGACCATCTAGACTTTAATTTGCCTGGAAATAGCTTTAATCGTGAGTTAAATAATAATACAAGTTGGCCCTTTTTAAAGTCTTTGATCCTGAGTCTACTGTCATGCCATATTTTTGTCTTTTCTTTGTACATCTTGGCATTCTCATAGGCCATGTGCCTAAGCTCATCAAGTTCATGTAGCTGTAAAGATCTTAATGTCCCTGCATCCTTCACACAAAAATTTAATTCTTTCATGGCCCAAAATGCCTTGTTTTCCAACTCAAGTGGCAAGTGGCAAGCCTTGCCATACACCAACCTATAGGGAGACATTCCTAGAGGTGTCTTATATGCTGTTCTATAAGCCCAAAGTGCATCCTCAAGCTTGAAAGACCAGTCTTTCCTATTAGGTTTGACTACCTTCTCTAGGATGTTCTTTATCTCCCTATTGGAAATCTCAGCTTGGCCATTTGAGTGTGGGTGGTAGGGAGTAGCTACCCTATGCCTAATGTTATACTTAGCCAATAATTTCTCCATAGCCTTATTAATGAAATGTGACCCCTCATCACTAATGATAGCACGAGGAGTCCCAAATCTAGTGAAAATGTGTCTATGCAAGAAGTTAGTGACTGTTTTAGCATCATTATTAGGACATGCCTTAGCTTCTACCCACTTTGACACGTAGTCTACTGCTACTAAAATGTACAGGTTACCTGATGATGGAGGGAATGGTCCCATGAAATCAATGCCCCACACATCAAAGAGCTCCAACTCTAAGATGTAGGTGAGGGGCATCTCATCCTTACGACTGAGGTTACCTGTCCTTTGGCATTCGTCACAGTTGTGGGCATAATTGTGGGCATCCTTGAAGATTGTTGGCCAGTAGTAGCCACTCTGGAATACCTTGGCAGCTGTCCTTTGTCCACCAAAGTGTCCACCATAAGGAGATGAATGACAGTGCTGCAGCACAGACTTCGCTTCAGCAGCTGTAACACACTTCCTCAACAACCCATCAGCACAGGTCCTGTAAAGTATGGGGTCATCCCAGATGAATTTCCTTGCTTCATGGAGGAACCTCTTCTTCTCTTGTCCTCCCTTGAACACTGGTAATACCTGTGCTGCACGGAAGTTAGCAATGTCAGCGAACCAAGGCTCCTCATCGTTATCACGATGAGTTAAAGCAAAGATATGTTCATCTATAAAAGCATCAGAAATTGCGGGGTCCGCAATTTTTTCGCAATTGTGCTGCAATCGAGACAGGTGATCTGCAACCACGTTTTCACATCCCTTCTTGTCCCGAATGTCCAAATCGAATTCCTGCAGCAATAACACCCATCTAATTAATCTAGGCTTAGCATCAGCCTTCCTCATCAGATATTTTAAAGCAGAATGGTCAGTATATACAATGGTCCTAGTTCCTACAATATAGTTCCTAAATTTTTCGCAAGCAAATACTACAGCAAGCATCTCCTTCTCTGTAGTTGTATAGTTACATTGAGCCTCATTCAAGGTCTTACTAGCATAATAGACAGGATGTGTGAGCTTGTCAATCTTCTGTCCTAACATGACTCCTACAGCATAGTCACTGGCGTCACATAGCATCTCAAATGGGAGATCCCAATTTGGTCCTACTATGATTGGTGCTGTGACCAATGCTTCCTTAAGGGCTTTCCAAGCTACTACACATTCTTTAGAGAAGACGAATGGCCTACCTAGCTCTAGAAGCTCACATAGAGGCTTGGCTATCTTAGAGAAATCCTTGATGAACCTTCTATAGAAGCCAGCATGTCCTAGGAAACTCCTAATAGCTTTGACATTCTGGGGCTCTACCAACTTCTCTATGACCTCTATTTTTGCCCTATCCACTTCCACACCTGCCCTTGACACTCTATGTCCTAAGACAATCCCTTCATCTACCATAAAATGGCACTTTTCCCAATTTAGGACTAGGTTGGTCTCTTCACACCTAGCCAGGACTTGTCCTAGGTTCTCTAGACAGGTTTTAAATGAGTCCCCAAAGACTGAGAAGTCATCCATGAATATTTCTATTATGGACTCATCCAACTCAGAGAAGATCGCCATCATGCACCTTTGGAAAGTTGCCGGTGCATTGCATAAGCCAAAAGGCATTCTGCGGAAGGCGAACGTTCCAAAAGGGCAAGTGAAGGTAGTCTTCTCTTGATCCTTAGGGTCTATAGTGATTTGATTGTAGCCAGAGTACCCATCTAAAAAACAATAGTAGGCTCTACCAGCTATTCTGTCTAGCATCTGGTCAATAAATGGTAGGGGGAAATGGTCTTTTTTAGTTTCTTTATTCAGTTTTCTGTAATCCATACATACTCTCCACCCTGTGACAGTCCTAGTTGGAATCAGTTCGTTGTTCTCATTGACTACCACAGTTATTCCCCCCTTTTTAGGTACACATTGGATGGGGCTTACCCACTGGCTACTAGCTATGGGGAAAATAACTCCAGCATCTAACCACTTTATTATTTCCTTTTTCACTACCTCTTTCATAGAGGGGTTTAACCTACGCTGGTGATCTACCTTAGGTGTGTGCTCTTCCTCTAGAATAATTTTGTGCATGCAATAAGAAGGGCTAATGCCTCGAATATCAGCAATAGTCCATGCTATAGCCTTCCTATGTTGCTTAAGCAGTAAAATTAAATCAACCTCATGCTGTTCACTAAGCTTAGAAGAAATAATTACAGGCAGCGTATCATTCTCTCCTAGATATGCGTATTTGAGGTGAGTTGGTAGTGGTTTTAGTTCTAAAACAGGTGGATGCTCAATGGAGGGCTTTAACGGATTTACAGTTCTATCAGTTAAGTCTATAGTCATACATACATGCTGAGGTCTATCTACAGGCATATTCATTATGTCAGATACATTTAGATCATCTACATCTAATCCTACATATTCGTTAGCATGCTTGGTTAATAATACATGCTCTAATTGTTCTTCCATTAGTGAGTCAACAACATCAATGCTAGCACAAGACTCAGAATCAGAGGGATACCTTAAAGCTTTGTAAACACTAAATTTTACCTCTTCATCATGAACCCTCATAGTTAACTCACCTTTTTGCACGTCTATTAGTGCCCTACCTGTGGCTAGAAATGGTCTACCTAGCAGGATGGGAACCTCCTTGTCTGCCTCATAGTCCAGGACAATGAAATCTGCAAGGAAAATAAATTTGTCAACTTTAACTAGAATATCCTCAATCTTACCTTCTGGATATGCGATGGATCTGTCTGCTAGTTGTAAAGTGACAGTAGTTGGACGTGCTTCTCCCATTCCCAACTGGCGGAATAGGGACAGGGGCATGAGATTTATGCTGGCGCCCAGGTCACAAAGCGCTCTGCCCACATGCTTGCCTCCAAGTTCTACAGGTAGGGTGAAGGAACCAGGATCCTTCTCCTTCTTGGGTAGCTTGTTTTGGAGGATGGCACTGCACTCCTCGGTGAGGTTTACTGTTTCAAACTCACCAATTATTCTTTTGTTAGTAATAATGTCCTTCAAAAACTTTACATATGAAGGCATAGACTGTAAAACCTCTACAAAAGGAATATTCACATGCACTTGCTTAAGTATTTCTAAAAATTTATTAAAATGAACTTCCTGTTCCTGCTTTTTCTTCAGCCTTCGAGGATATGGAGGTGGTGGCACATATGCAGGCACGTCAGGACGCCTTAAGATAGGTGGAGGTCTTGGAATTTCTTCTACCTCCTCACTGATTGGCTCTAGCCTGGCTCCTGATGTGCTAGTTGGTGGTGGACCTTGGCTTGGCAGAGACTCCAGTGGAGCACTAGACTCAGTGTTCTCTACTCTCTTTGGTGTGTCCTTTGTAATGCTCACCAATGGTCTTCCACTCCTAAGTTCAATGGCTTGAACTTGTTCTTTGCCATCTCTCCTTGGTACCTCGGTATCAGCAGGGAGTCTACCTTGGGGCCTACTTTTAAGTTCATTGGCTAATTGGCCTATTTGGTTTTCCAGGCTCCTAAGAGTAGCTTGCTGGCTCTGAAGAGTAGCATCATTCTTAGCTATATATTCCTTGAGTAGGTTTTCTACAGAAGATCCTACAGGTTGATTGTAAGGTTTTTGGTACATTGACTGGTTATGTTGGGGAGTGAAACCAGGTGTTCCACTCGGCCTTGGTTGGTTAGAATTTTGGTTAGTGTTTTGTTGGCCACCCCATGACAGGTTAGGGTGGTTTCTCCAACCAGGGTTATAGGTGTTGGAGTAGGGGTTATTCCTAGGCTGCTGCTGACTACCTACATAGCAGACTGAGGATGGATTCCCAGGGCAGTATTCATAAGGGTGCCCTTCCCCACAGAATCCACAGATAGGTGCCTCGCCTTGATTTGGTTGAGTGCCCATTGACATGGCTGTGGCGGTATTGGCACTGGTTTGGAGATTGGCCTGAGCCATTTGCTTGACTAAGTTGGTCAGGGCATTTATTTGGGTGCTCATGGCGCTTAGAGCATCTTTGTCTTGAGCCCTAGTTGGCTCTACTGGATCGTCTGACCATCTACAGTGAGATGCTGAGATCTTCTCCAAGATCTCATAAGCTTCGTTGTAACTCTTGGACAACATGGAACCTCCAGCAGATGAGTTTAAGACTTGTCTGGTGCTGGGGTTGCATCCTTTAAAGAAAACTTCTATTTGGATACACCATGGAATGCCATGGTGTGGACATTTAACGAGAAGGTCTTTGAATCTTGTCCAAGCTTCGTGAAGAGACTCACTTGGAGCTTGTTTGAATTTTATGATATCATCACGAAAGGTTGAATTCCTATCTGGTGGGAAATATTTGACTAGGAATTTTTCTGCTAGATCTGTCCAGTTGCGGACAGAGCCTGAGGGCAATGAATTTAACCATGTTTTGGCTTTGTCCCTCAGAGAGTGAGGGAAAAGATATAGCCTCAGGGCTTCTTGGGAAACTCCAGGGATTAGGAATGTGTCACTAACTCCTAGGAAGTTCCTAAGGTGGTTATGGGGGTCCTCATTTTCTATTCCAAAGAATTGTCCCACAGTGGACAACATTTGGAACATCACTGGCTTTAACTCGAATGAGTGGGCAGTGATTTCAGGACGGATTATGCTGGGGTTCAGCTCCCCAGGCATAGGTACTAGATATGACAGAATGGCACTATTCTTGTCATTCGCTATTTCGATGGGGTTGCGAATGGCTTGTGCCGGATTTGGAACTAGATCGCCCATTTCTTTAGCTTCAGGTGAGGTTTGAGGTATAGGAGGTTGTTTAAAGAGGCGTTTCTTTGCCTTATTCCTAGCTCGAAGTGATCTTTCAGGTTCAGGATCGAACTCTAAATTACTATGTGAACGCTCACTCATAAACTACCTTAATGGCACCTGCAAAAGAAATGAAACAAATTAGTTTCACTCAATGAAAAACTTGATTTTTTCAAACTTAACAACTTCGTTTTCACTTAAAATAAGTCCCCGGCAGCGGCGCCAAAAACTTGTTGCGTGCTCAATGTGTAAAGATAAATATGCAAAAGGGTAGAGAGAGCACTTAGAACATGCAAGCATACATGGTCTTACAGCAAGTAGTGAGTATATTTAATTCGTTTTTTCCACAGAGACTTGTTTTTAGCTATTCGCGAAGTGTGAATGTTAAGAAAGATGGGATGAATTTGATGGGTTAAAATTGGTTTTTAATTAACTACTTTTTGCTGAATGTGTAGAGGGATATAACACAAACAAATTAAAGTTAAAACTAGACCTAAAGGACCAGAGATGGAATTAATAATCGAGGAAGAAAACAGCTAAACAGAATGATTAAAAAGGCAGAATTGCGAGGACCGCAATGTTTCCGCAATTAATTAGCAGCGAATCTGATTAAAATGGGGGATTAAGGGCTACTAATGACTATCCTATAGGCATTTTATTACGATTATCAAGCTTTGGATCAACTCTCTATACATCAAACTCACTCTATCTCAAGTATCGTCCGATTCCATGCATGAGAGACTCAAGTTTACTCGACTTCAAAGTAAGGTCTTAAGCATCTTGTTAAAGCAGGAGTGTGCAGTTTGTACTAGGGAAACGCCTATTCCTAGGCCGTTTCCTGATTACCATGAAAGGCTAGCATGATTATATGACTCTGAACTCTTACTCCTTCCAGAGGTTAGGAGTTCTTTGGACAAAATGGATGGCCAATCGAAATTGCCCGTGGGATGAAGCTTACATACAATCCATGTTCGAGTGTTAAGCTGCCTACTTGACTCACGTTTTTTAAGCCTATAGTTCTGTCATTAGCATGCCCCTAAATGATTTTAGTTATTCATGGATATGTAAAGAGCAGAAATATAAGAGAAAGTAGACATGTTTAGAAGAGAAATGTGTGTAAAACAGCGAGCAAAACTCGTAGCAGAACAAGGTAGAACTGTGAAATGCAGAAACTTACTTTGATTACTTTAAGTGTTTGAATAACAAAGGACAACTTTAAAAGAACTGAATCCAAGACAGACAACAACGAAATGCAATAATTGAAATGACTCAACTAAGAACAACAATGATCAGTAATGGAAATGAGAAGAAAAGAGCAGAAAACAGTAAAGGTTTGCTGGAAATCTTCGTGGCAGTCGCCTCGAATGATGGTGATGGGAATTCAGCCGTGCTTGGATGAATCCAATCGAGAGAGAAGAAGAATCTTCTCTCCTTCCTATCAGATTATCGACTCCAAAAGCTGAGAACCTCACTCCAACAGACGGCAAAGGAATTTAGAGAGAAATGGTGGACTGCGAGAAGACTTCTGCACTTCGAATTGATTGCTGAACCTCCGACTTTGACCCCCTTTTATAGTAGTTTGCAGGTGCGTTTGGGCCAAGGAGAACCATCAATCTTCAACGCCATATATCAGAATGGATGGAGGAGAAAGAACGAATCCCTGAAAAGTCGGATCTAAACAGAAAATGATCAGCCAACTTACGGTTTTAACTTGAATAATTGCGGTCACCGCAATTATTCCGCAATTCATTTGCAATGCTAACTTTTTCATTCTTTTCTTCGGTTTTCAACCCTTTTTCTACCTATTGTACATAAGTCCTATATTAGCTACCTTCTTCTAATTCTCATATTAAAGCATAGGTTTAAGCTAAATGCTAACAAAAACACCTAAATGTGTACATCTTCTTAAGCTAAATGGGTCCTAAATAAGTCACTTTCAGAGACTTAACAGAACCCTCATAGTGAGCTCACCTTTTTGGACGTCTATAAGTGCCCTACCTGTGGCTAGAAATGGTCTGCCTAGCAGGATGGGGACCTCCTTGTCTGCTGCATAATCCAGGATAATGAAATCTGCAAGGAAAATAAATTTGTCAACCTTTACTAAAATATCCTCAATTTTACCTTCTGGATATGCAATGGATCTGTCTGCTAATTGTAAGGTGACAGTGGTTGGACGTGCTTCTCCTATTCCCAACTGGCGGAATAGGGATAGGGGCATGAGGTTTATGCTGGCGCCCAGGTCACAAAGCGCTCTGCCCACGTGCTTGCCCCCAAGTTCTACAGGTAAGGTGAAGGAACCAGGATCCTTCTCCTTCTTGGGCAACTTGTTTTGGAGTATGGCACTGCACTCCTCATTGAGGTTTACTGTTTCAAACTCACCAATTATTTTTTTGTTAGTAATAATATCCTTCAAAAACTTTACATATGAAGGCATAGACTGTAAAACTTCTACAAAAGGAATGTTGACATGCACTTGTTTAAGAATTTCTAAGAATTTATTAAAATGCACTTCCTGTTCCTACTTCTTCTTAAGCCTTCGAGGGTATGGAGGTGGTGGCACATATGCAGGCACGTCAGGGAGCCTTAGGATAGGTGGAGGCCTTGGAATTTCTTCTATCTCCTCAATAATTGGCTCCAACCTGGCTCGTGATGTGCTAGTTGGTGGTGGACCTTGGGTTGGCAGAGACTCCAGTGGAGCACTAGACTCAGTGTTCTCTACTCTCTTTGGTGTGTCCTTTGTGTTGCTCACCAAGGGTCTACCACTTCTAAGTTCAATTGCTTGAACTTGCTCTTTACCATCTCTCCTTGGCACCTCGGTGTCAGCAGGGAGTCTACCTTGGGGCCTACTCTTGAGTTCATTGGCTAATTGGCCTATTTGGTTCTCTAGGCTCCTAAGAGTAGCTTGTTGGCTTTGAAGAGTAGCATCATTCTTAGCTATGTATTCCTTGAGTAGGTTTTCTACAAAAGATCCTACAGGTTGGTTATAAGGTTTTTGATACATGGATTGGTTATGTTGGGGAGTGAAACCAGGTGTTCCACTCGGTCTAGGTTGGTTAGGATTTTGGTTAGCATTTTGTTGGCCACCCCATGACAGGTTTGGGTGGTTCCTCCAACCAGGGTTGTAAGTATTGGAATAGGGGTTGTTCCTAGGCTGCTGCTGGCTTCCAATGTAGCAGACTGAGGATGGATTCCCAGGGCAGTATTCATACAGGTGCCCTTCCCCACAGAATCCACATATAAGTGCCTCACCTTGACTTGGTTGGGTGCCCATTGACATGGCAGTAGCGGTGTTGGCACTTGTTTGGAGATTGGCCTGAGCCATTTGCTTAACTAGGTTGGTCAGGGCATTTATTTGGGTGCTCATCGCACTTAGAGCATCCTTGTCTTGAGCCCTAGTTGGCTCAACTGGATCATCTGACCACCTACAATGAGATGCTGAGATCTTCTCCAAGATCTCATAGGCCTCGTTGTAACTCTTGGACAACATGGAACCACCAGCAGATGAATTTAAGACTTGCCTAGTGCTGGGGTTGCATCATTTGAAAAAGACCTCTATTTGGATACACCATGGGATGCCATGATGTGGACATTTAAGAAGAAGATCTTTGAATCTAGTCCAAGCTTCGTGAAGAGACTCATTATCAGCTTGTTTAAACTTAACTATATCATCACGAAAGGTAGAATTCCTATCAGGTGGGAAGTATTTGACTAGGAATTTTTCTGCTAAATCTGTCCAATTTCGGACAGATCCAGAGGGTAATGAGTTCAACCATGTTTTGGCTTTGTCCCTCAAAGAGTAAGGGAACAAGTATAGCCTTAAAGCTTCTTGGGACACTCCAGGGATGATGAAGGTATCACTGACTCCTAAGAAGTTCCTAAGATGGTTGTGGGGGTCCTCATTTTCTATTCCAAAGAATTGTCCCACAGTGGACAACATTTGGAACATCACTGGCTTTAACTCGAATGAGTTGGCAGTGATTTCAGGACGGATTATGCTGGGGTTCAGCTCCCCAGGCATAGGTACTAGGTATGAAAGAATGGCACTATTCTTGTCATTCGCTATTTCGATGGGGTTGCGAATGACAGGTACCGGATTTGGAACTATATCGTCCATTTCTTCGATTTCAGGTATGGTTTGAGGTATAGGAGGTTGTTTAAAGAGTCGTTTCTTTGCTTTGTTTCTAGCTCTAAGTAGTCTCTCAGGCTCAGGATTGAACTCTAGATCACTACTTGAACGCTCACTCATAAACTAACCCAATAGTACTTGCAAAAGAAATGGAAAGTAGATTAGTTTCAATAGATAATAAACTTGGTTTTTCAAACTTAACAAACTTCGTTTTCACTTAAAATAAGTCCCCGGCAGCGGCGCCAAAAACTTGTTGCGTGCTCAATGTGTTAAAGATAATAAGCAAGAAGGTAGAGAGAGCACTCAGAACATGCAAGCATACATGGTCTCACAGCAAGTAGTAAGTATATTTCATTCGTTTTTTCCACAGAGACTTATTTTTAGCTATTCATGAAGTGTATTTGTTAAGAAAGAAGGGGTGGATTTGATGGGGTAAAATTGGTTTTTAATTATCTAATTTTTGCTGAATGTGTAAAGGAATGCAACATAAACAAATGCAAGTTGAAATTAGACTCAAAAGACAAGAGATGGAATTAATAAACGAAGAAGAAAACAGCTAAACAGAATGGTAACTTAGCAGAATTGCGGACACCGCAATTTTACCGCAATTGAATAACAGCGAAAGTGTGTAAATGGGTGAATTAAGGGCTACTAATGACTATCCTATAGGCATTTTAATACGATTCCCAAACAGTAGATCAACTCTCTATGCATCAAACTCACTCTATCTCATGTATCGTCCGATTCCATGCATTAGATTCTTTAGTTTACTCAACTCAAAGTAAGGTCTTAAGCATCTTGTTAAAGCAGGAGTGTTTAGTTTGTACTAGGGAAACGCCTATTCCTAGGCCGTTTCCTGGTTACCATGAAAGGCTAGCATGATAATATGACTCTGAACTCTTACTCCTTCCAGAGGTTAGGAGTTATTTGGACAAAATGGATGGCCAATCGAAATTGCCCGTGGGATGAAGCTTACATACAATCAATGTTCGAGAGCTATCCTACATGCTTGGTTCACGTTTTTTAGCCTATAGTTCTGTCATTAGCATGCCCCTAAGTGACTTAGCTACTCATGGATATATAGAGAACAGAAATATAAGATAAAACAGACATGCTTAGAAGGGAAATGAACTCAAAACAGTAAGACAAAGCTGTAGCAGCAGAAGACGAAAACTGTGAAATGAAATCTTGCAATTTGATTACTTTGAATGTTGAACGGACAAAAGGACACTTAAAGGAAATAATTCAAAGACAGACAGCAACGAAATGCAGTAGATTAATCACTAAACTAGAAACAACAACTGATCAAAGCTGGAAATTAGAGAAGGAAGACAGAAAGCAGGAAATGCAACTTGAAAGCTTCGTTGCAGTCGCCTCGAATGAAGGGGATGAATGGTCAGCCTTGCTTGGATGAATCCAATCGAGAGAGAAGAAGAATCTCCTCTCCTTCCTATCAGATTATCGATTCCAATAGCTGAGACTCTCACTCCAACAGACGGCAAAGGAAAAACAGGGAGAAAAGATGGACTGCGAGAAGACTTCTACGCTTTCGGATGATGATTGAACCTCCGACTTTGACCCCCTTTTATAGTAGTTTGCAGGTGCGTTTGGGCCAAGGAGAACCATCAATCTTCAACGTCGTATATCAGAATGGATGGAGGAGAAAGAACGAATCCCTGAAATTACGGAAATTAACAGAAAAAGATCAGTCAACTTACGGTTTTCACTTGAATAATTGCGGCTTCATCAATGTTTTCGCAATGCTGTCGCAATGCAGTTTTTTTCATTCTTTTCCTTCGGTTTTCAACCCTTTTCTTTCCTATTGTGCATAAGTCCTAATTTAGCTACCTTCTTCTCATTCTCATATTTAAGCATAGGTTTAAGCTAAATGCTATCAAAAACACCTAAAAGTGTACATCTTCTTAAGCTAAATGGGTCCTAAATAAGTCACTTTCAGAGACTTGACAGAAGGGCACCTGTATGAATATTGCCCTGGGAATCCAGCCTCAGTCTGCTACATTGGAAGCCAGCAGCAGCCTAGGAACAACCCCTATTCCAATACTTACAACCCTGGTTGGAGGAACCACCCAAACCTGTCATGGGGTGGCCAACAAAATACTAACAAAAATCCTAACCAACCTAGACCGAGTGGAACACCTGGTTTCACTCCCCAACATAACCAATCAATGTATCAAAAACCATACAACCAACCTGTAGGATCTTCTGTAGAGAACTTACTCAAGGAATACATTGCTAAGAATGATGCTACTCTTCAAAGCCAGCAAGCCACTCTTAGAAGCCTAGAGAACCAAATAGGCCAATTAGCCAATGAACTCAAGAGTAGGCCCCAAGGTAGACTCCCTGCTGACACCGAGGTGCCAAGGAGAGATGGTAAAGAACAAGTTCAAGCAATTGAACTTAGAAGTGGTAGACCATTGGTGAGCAACACAAAGGACACACCAAAGAGAGTAGAGAACACTGAGTCTAGTGCTCCACTAGAGTCTCTGCCAAACCAAGGTCCACTACCAACTAGCACATCAGGAGCCAGGCTAGAGCCAATTATTGAGGAGATAGAAGAAATTCCAAGGCCTCCACCTATCCTAAGGCGACCTGACGTGCCTGCATATGTGCCACCACCTCCCTATCCTCGAAGGCTTAAGAAGAAGCAGGAACAGGAAGTGCATTTTAATAAATTCTTAGAAATTCTTAAGCAAGTGCATGTCAACATTCCTTTTGTAGAAGTTTTACAGTCTATGCCTTCCTATGTA
Source organism: Herpetospermum pedunculosum (assembly GCA_028017165.1). Taxonomy (NCBI): domain Eukaryota; kingdom Viridiplantae; phylum Streptophyta; class Magnoliopsida; order Cucurbitales; family Cucurbitaceae; genus Herpetospermum; species Herpetospermum pedunculosum. The sequence goes on along the minus strand of CM051525.1, from coordinate 6,783,980 downwards.
AAGTTTTTGAAGGACATTATTACTAACAAAAAAATAATTGGTGAGTTTGAAACAGTAAACCTCACCGAGGAGTGCAGTGCCATACTCCAAAACAAGCTGCCTAAGAAGGAGAAGGATCCTGGGTCCTTCACCTTACCTGTAGAACTTGGAGGCAAGCACGTGGGCAGAGCGCTTTGTGACCTGGGCGCCAGCATAAACCTCATGCCCCTATCACTATTCCGCCAGTTGGGAATAGGAGAAGCACGTCCCACCACTGTCACTTTACAACTAGCAGACAGATCCATCGCATATCCACAAGGTAAGATCGAGGATATTCTAGTTAAAGTTGACAAATTTATTTTCCTTGCAGATTTCATTGTCCTGGACTATGAGGCAGACAAGGAAGTTCCCATCCTGCTAGGTAGACCATTTCTAGCCACAGGTAGGGCACTAATAGATGTGCAAAAAGGTGAGTTAACTATGAGGGTTCATGATGAAGAGGTAAAATTTAGTGTTTACAAAGCTTTAAAGTATCCCTCTGACCTTGAATCCTGTGCTAGCATGGATATTGTTGACTCACTGATGGAAGAACAATTAGAGCATGTACTGTTAACCAAGCATGCTAGTGAATATGTACAAGTAGATTTAGCTGACTTGAATGTATCTGACATAATGAATATGCCTGTAAATAAACCACAGCATGTATGTATGAATATAGATTTAACTGATAGAACTGTAAATCCGTTAAAGCCCTCCATTGAGCATCCACCTATTGTAGAACTGAAACCACTACCAACTCACCTCAAATATGCATATCTAGGAGATAATGATACGCTGCCTGTAATTATTTCTTCTAAGCTTAGCGAACAGCATGAGGTTGAGTTAATTTTACTGCTTAAGCAATATAGGAAGGCTATAGCATGGACTATTGCTGATATTCGAGGCATTAGCCCTTCTTATTGCATGCACAAAATTATACTAGAGGAAGAGCACACACCTAGGGTAGATCACCAGCGTAGGTTAAACCCCTCTATGAAAGAGGTAGAGAAGAAAGAAATAATAAAGTGGTTAGATGCAGGAGTAATTTTCCCCATAGCTAGTAGCCAGTGGGTGAGCCCCATCCAATGTGTACCAAAAAAGGGGGGAATAACTGTGGTAGTCAATGAGAACAACGAACTGATTCCAACAAGGACTGTCACAGGGTGGAGAGTGTGTATGGATTACAGAAAGTTAAATAAAGAAACTAAAAAAGACCATTTCCCGCTACCATTCATTGACCAGATGCTAGACAGAATAGCTGGTAGAGCCTACTATTGTTTTTTAGATGGGTACTCTGGCTATAATCAAATCACTATAGACCCTAAAGATCAAGAGAAGACTACCTTCACTTGCCCTTTTGGAACGTTTGCCTTCCGCAGAATGCCTTTTGGCTTATGCAATGCACCGGCAACATTCCAAAGGTGCATGATGGCGATCTTCTCTGAGTTGGATGAGTCCATAATAGAAATATTCATGGATGACTTCTCAGTCTTTGGGGACTCATTTTCAACCTGTCTAGAGAACCTAGGACAAGTCCTGGCTAGGTGTGAAGAGACCAACCTAGTCCTAAATTGGGAAAAATGCCATTTTATGGTAGATGAGGGGATTGTCTTAGGACATAGAGTGTCAAGGGCAGGTGTAGAAGTGGACAGGGCAAAAATAGAGATCATAGAGAAGTTGGTAGAGCCCCAGAATGTCAAAGCCATTAGAAGCTTCCTAGGACATGCTGGCTTCTATAGAAGGTTCATCAAGGACTTTTCTAAGATAGCCAAGCCTCTATGTGAGCTAGGTAGGCCATTCATCTTCTCTAAAGAATGTGTAGTAGCTTGGAAAACCCTTAAGGAAGCACTGGTCACAGCACCAATCATAGTAGGACCAAATTGGGATCTCCCATTTGAGATGCTATGTGATGCCAGTGACTATGCGGTAGGTGTCATGTTAGGACAGAAGATTGACAAGCTCACACATCCTGTATATTATGCTAGCAAGACCTTGAATGAGGCTCAATGTTATTATACAACTACTGAGAAAGAGATGCTAGCTGTAGTATTTGCTTGTGAAAAATTTAGAAATTATATTGTAGGCACTAGGACCATTGTATATACTGACCATTCTGCTTTAAAATATCTTATGAGGAAGGCTGATGCTAAGCCTAGATTGATTAGATGGGTGTTATTGCTGCAGGAATTTGATTTGGACATTCGGGACAAGAAGGGATGTGAAAACGTGGTTGCAGATCACCTGTCTCGATTGCAACACAATTGCGAAAAAATTGCGGACCCCGCAATTTCTGATGCTTTTATAGATGAACATATCTTTGCTTTGACTCATCGTGATAACGATGAGGAACCTTGGTTTGCTGACATTGCTAACTTCCGTGCATCACAGGTATTACCAGTGTTCAAGGGAGGACAAGAGAAGAAGAGGTTCCTTCATGAAGCAAGGAAATTCATCTGGGATGACCCCATACTTTACAGAACCTGTGCTGATGGGTTGTTAAGGAAGTGTGTTTCAGCTGCTGAAGCGAAGTCTGTGCTGCAGCACTGTCACTCATCTCCTTTCGGTGGACATTTTGGTGGTCAGAGAACAGCTGCGAAGGTATTTCAGAGTGGCTACTATTGGCCAACAATCTTTAAGGACGCCCACAACTATGCCCACAGCTGTGACGAATGCCAAAGGACAGGTAACCTCAGTCGCAAGGATGAGATGCCCCTCACCTACATCTTAGAGTTGGAGCTCTTCGATGTGTGGGGCATTGATTTCATGGGACCATTCCCTCCATCATCAGGTAACCTGTACATTTTAGTAGCAGTAGACTACGTGTCAAAGTGGGTAGAAGCTAAGGCATGTCCTAATATTGATGCTAAAACAGTCACTAACTTCTTACATAGGCACATTTTCACTAGATTTGGGACTCCTCGTGCTATCATTAGTGATGAGGGGTCACATTTCATTAATAAGGCTATGGAGAAGGTATTGGCTAAATATAACATTAGACATAGGGTAGCTACTCCCTACCACCCACACTCAAATGGTCAAGCTGAAATTTCCAATAGGGAGATAAAAAACATCCTAGAAAAGGTAGTTAAACCTAATAGAAAAGACTGGTCATTTAAGCTTGAGGATGCACTTTGGGCTTATAGAACAGCATATAAGACACCCCTAGGCATGTCTCCCTATAGGTTGGTGTATGGCAAGGCTTGCCACTTGCCACTTGAATTGGAAAACAAGGCATTTTGGGCCATGAAAGAATTGAATTTTTGTGTAAAGGATGCGGGGACATTGAGATCTTTGCAGCTACATGAACTTGATGAGCTTAGGCATATGGCCTACGAGAATGCCAAAATGTATAAAGAAAAGACAAAAATATGGCACGACAGTAGACTCAGGATCAAAGACTTTAGGAAGGGCCAACTTGTACTGTTATTTAACTCACGATTAAAGTTATTTCCAGGCAAGCTAAAGTCTAGATGGTCGGGTCCATTTATTATTACTAATGTCTTTGTTCATGGTGCCATAGAGATTAAAAACTTGCAGCAAGGACAGCCATTTATGGTCAATGGTGCTAGGTTGAAGCACTACTATGAGGAAGGAGATGTGAAGACTCTCTCGGCCTTCCTCTTGACTGAAGCATGACAAAGAGAACGAGAGAGAACGAGTGGTTACTGTGCTCGTTTAGTCAAGGCCAATGCCTTAGTTTATTTTTTCTGTTTTTCCGGTTATCGTTTATATGTTTTGTGGTGTAATTTTAATTGCTTATTTAATGTTTGTTCTGTTTGTTTTTGCAAGGATTCGAAAGAGGGGATTAAGGGGAGTAAATCAAGCTTTAAAAATCAAGAAACGGTTGAGCCAAATAAAAGATACGGACGATCAAAGTTTGAGATTTTTATGAAATATTATCCCTAGAATTGCGCTAAAATTGCTGGATCCGCAAAAAGAGCCGTTGGGATTTTTTCCGTTGTATTTATAGCCGTTAGACCGCGCTCGTTCGATACGATTCTCTCATTCTTTGATCTCCAAGACTTCAGCGATTCTCTCCATCTTTGATTCTTCTCTCAAGATCTTCAAGATTTAGCTATGGTGTTCACACGATCGGAGAGATCCGCCGCCAAGAAGAAGGCCGACGTCGCAGCTGAAGCGGCTGCGAGGGAAGCGCTTCTCGCCCTTGCAGACGATGGTGCCGTTCGTACCGGTCCTCTTCCCAAGCTTCCTATTCGTAGGAAGAAGTGGAGGGTGGTCACTGAGATTCCTGCTGGACCATCTGAGCCAGTGGGCACGCCCAAGAAACGCCGGTGGACTATCAAGACGGCCGCCGAACCAAGCACAGCCAAGACTCCCTCTGTGGAGAGTCAAGAACCTAATCGTGCATCCCACGAGTCAGCCAAAGAAGGGTCGTCGCCGTCTGTATCACCTGCGCGCAGCCCTCTCCCATCTGAACCAGTGCCAAGCGCAGAGTCGTCACCGCCTGCAGCAGCACAGAGCCCTGAGCTGCCATCTTCGCCATTAAGTTCTGCGCAGACACCATCAGCAGAGTACAATTCTCCACGGCCTGATCCTGAATTCCCTTATGGGGATTATCAGGAGTCTACGCAAGGCAGTGGAGATGCTGGGGAAGAAGAAGTCTTCTCTCCTATGAGGGAAGACAGCCCTGCCGAGCCTGCACAGCAGGACGATTCCATGGAAGAAACGTTGGGGGCATGCCTCCAGCAGATCAATATCAAGGCCAGGCTCAAAAAGAAGAAGAAGGCCACGACTGGCAAGGCCAAGAAGTTGAAGAAAAAGAAGGCCAAGAAGGTGTCCTCGGCGGACAAAGAGAGTACTGAGCCTTCGCTCAAACGCCTCAAGGTGGAGGCTGCTGAATCATCCAAACCAGCCGATAAGGGGAAGGCTAAACTCTACCCTGAAGATGAGCCTCCGTCAGTGAGGTATGTCTCATCTGATGCTGAATCCAGGGGTGTTGAGCTGAGGAAGAGGGACCTATTGCACGAGAAAGGTTTCCTTGATCGACTTGCTGACCTGCCGCAGTTCTTGCGCGCAGGGGTGATCAACCACGGCTGGGAGGAATTCTGCAGACCGCCTAATCCAGCATACACGAGCATGGTGTATGATTTCTACGCTAATGTGCTCAGCCCTGAGGATGGCCTATCTGTGGTCAGAGGGGTGGAAGTTGATTTCTCAGCCAAGGCCATCAATGAAGCCTTTGGTCTCAAGGGCCAAGCGCACACAGATTATGCACGGATAGTTGATGAGCCGACTGAGGCCGTGCTAGAAGAGGCAATTCGCACAATTGGTCAGCCTGAAGCCTCGTGGACTGTCTCACGCAATGGGAGGCACACTCTCATGAGTGCCAACCTCACGGCTAAGGCAGCTGTGTGGTTTTCATTCGTCAGAAGAAGACTCTCCCCAGTAACTCATGAGACTACAATTAACCAGAGCCGTTCGCTGCTGGTATATGCTATAATGAGAGGTCTCACGATCAACGTGGGAGAAGTCATCACTGCTGCCATCGCTGAGTGTGCTAAAAAGGGTAAGGGACCATTATTTTTCCCCAACACTATAACAAAATTGTGTTTGCTTGCAGGAGTTCCCACCGAGCGCTTGGAGCAGCAGATGCCGTACACAGGCCATTTGGAGCTGCCTGCGAACCTGAGGCTGAGAAGAAAGGGGAATATGGAGTTTGAGTTGGATAGGCTGGCTGCTGAACAGTCCCTATCCATGGCCTGCTTAATGGACATGCAGAGGAGAATGGCTCAATGGGCCAACTATGCGGAGGCGAGGGACAAAGAAGTTGCAGACCAGCTGGGATGCATCTTCCCGGACTTCCCCACCAACCTCCTAACTCCATGGGTGCCCCCACGACCAAGGCAACCAGATGAGGATGATGAGAATTGAGTGCTGGTTTGAAGTGCACTACAGGGAGTATTGCTGTTCCCTTAAGAAAAAAAAAACAATTTTTCTGCTTTCTGATAGGATATTGTGAATTATGCTGTTTTGTGTTCAACTTTTGATCTGTTTTTAATGTTTAGTTTTATGCTTTTTCTTTTGCTTAGTCTAGTCTGATGTTAGCTGAGTAGGTAGGATAGTTTAGTTTTATTTTTAGGATGCATGAGTAGCAGGAAAAAGCATGCTAGGGGCCTGAATCAATGTTAAAACTGCCCGGATTGAATTGCGAAATAATTGCGGTTCCCGCAATTTTTGTGACTGATTGCATGTTTTGGACTGTCTGTTTAGTTAGGCTGTGATCTGTTAAATTCTATCTTTTGCTGCTAGCATGACTACCTTATATAGCTGATCTTGAAGCATGCTGGATGAGTGTCATAGGACACCCTTTGATAGTTTAAATTTGCCTCTGAATAGTGCTCAGCATGCATAAACCATAAGTCCTTAAAACTTTCTGTTATGTTCAAATTTTCTGCTGCTGGGATAGTTGCTTTTAGAATGTTTTGCCTATGCCTAGGATTTTTAAATTTTCCTTGTTTTACTTTGGACTAGATGCTTCTAGGATAGTTTGGGGGTGTGCCACCTCAGACACTCATTGGGGACAATGAGTAGTTGAAGTTTGGGGGAGGCCACCCTAGGCCTAGGAACATTCCTCTCTTCCTTAGGACATAAGCATTCTTCTTCTCCTAAAACAAAAATGTTTGTGATAAATAGAAAAAGTGAAAAATAGAATAAAGAGGGGAGTCTTTCTCAAGTTGCTGAGTGATCAGTGCCAAGTGTGTAAACCACAAGTGGCATTGCATCAAAAGGCAAACCAGGGGAGACTCCACCTAAGTAAAAAAAAAAGGAAAAAGGAGAAATAGGGGAAGAAGAATGTATGCTTGGGAGTTATAATCTTGTGGCTTAGATGTCCTATATAAAAAGAACTCTGATCCTTAATGAGCTAAGCACAAGGTTGTAGCTTTTAGGTTTGTCTAGGGAGATGAATGTATATCCAATGTAGTGATGCCAGGGTTTAGGTTGTTCTCTAAAAGTACCACTGTCACCGTTAATACTAAGACTGGCATGACTCTAAGGAATCCTAGACACATTAAAAATAAGCTAGAAGCATGTACTGAGTCTGGAGTAAAGCTTGGTAGAATTTGAAACCTTAGGGATAATAGCATGATATCATAAAAGTAGTTAGATCAGTAGTAGGGGGTTAACAAAAGCAGCGGGTATAGTAGGCAGGTGAAGTCAGAAGAAGCTGGATAAGAGGTTAGTTCTAAACTTAGAAGTGTGTCACAGGACAGCACTGCTAGAGATAGGGCTATAGGGGAGTCGGTAAGTAGTTAAAGAAGATAAAATAACAGCCTAGGTAAGTCCTTAGTATGCTTGAGGACAAGCAAAGCCTTAAGTTTGGGGGTGTGTTAAGTCTCTGAAAGTGACTTATTTAGGACCCATTTAGCTTAAGAAGATGTACACATTTAGGTGTTTTTGTTAGCATTTAGCCTAAACCTATGCTTTAATATGAGAATTAGAAGAAGGTAGCTAATGTAGGACTTATGCACAATAGGTAGAAAAAGGGTTGAAAACCGAAGGAAAAGAATGAAAAAATGAGCATTGCGAATGAATTGCGAAATCATTGCGGTGACCGCAATTATTCAAGTGAAAACCGTAAGTTGACTGATCTTTTTCTGTTAATTTCCGTATTTTCAGGGATTCGTTCTTTCTCCTCCATCCATTCTGATATATGACGTTGAAGATTGATGGTTCTCCTTGGCCCAATCGCACCTGCAAACTACTATAAAAGGGGGCCAAAGTCGGAGGTTTGATCATCATTCGAAGCGCAGAAGTCTTCTCGCAGTCCACCATTTCCATCTGTTTTCCTTTGCCGTTTGTTGGAGTGAGAGTCTCAGCTTTTGGAGTCGATAATCTGATAGGAAGGAGAGGAGATTCTTCTTCTCTCTCGATTGGATTCATCCAAGCAAGGCTGATTTCTCATCACCTTCATTCGAGGCGACTGCCACGAAGTTTTCCAGCAATCCTCTACTGTTTTTCTGTTCTGTCTTCTTATTTCCATTTCTGATCACTGTTGTTCTTAGTTTAGTATTTTACTTACTGCATTTCGTTGTTGTCTGTCTTGGATTCATTTCTTTTAAAGCTTCCCTTTGTCATTCAAACGTTCAAGTAATCAAAGTAAAATTCTGCACTTCACAGTTTCGATCATCTTCTGCTACGGGTTTTGCTTACTGTTTTTAGCACATTTCCTTTCTAAGCATGTCTATCTTATCTACCATTTCTGTTCTCTACATATCCATGAGTAGCTAAGTCACTTAGGGGCATGCTAATGACAGAACTATAGGCTAAAAAACGTGAATCAAGTAGTCAGTTTAACACTCGAACATTGATTGTATGTAAGCTTCATCCCACGGGCAATTTCGATTGGCCATCCATTTTGTCTAAAGAACTCCTAACCTCTGGAAGGAGTAAGAGTTCAGAGTCATATAATCATGCTAGCCTTTCATGGTAATCAGGAAACGGCCTAGGAATAGGCGTTTCCCTAGTACAAACTAAACACTCTTGCTTAAATAAGATGCTTGAGACCTTACTTTGAAGTCGAGTAAACTTGAGACTCTAATGCATGGAATCGGACGATACTTGAGATAGAGTGAGTTTGATGTATAGAGAGTTGATCCAAAGCTTGATAATCGTAATAAACTGCCTATAGGATAGTCATTAGTAGCCCTTAATTCGCCCATTTACACACTTTTGCTGTTGAGTTAATTGCGGATTAATTGCGGTTCTCGCAATTCTGCTAAGTTGCATTCTGTTTAGCTGTTTTCTTCCTCGTTTATTAATTCCATCACTTGTCCTTTGCATCTAATTTCAACTTGCATTTGTTTATGTTATATCCCTTTATACATTCAGCAAAAATTAGATAATTAAAAACCAATCTTACCCCATCAAATTCATCCCATCTTTCTTAACAATCACACTTCGCGAATAGCTAAAAATGAGTCTCTGTGGAAAAAACGAATGAAATATACTTACTACTTGCTGTGAGACCATGTATGCTTGCATGTTCTAAGTGCTCTCTCTTCCTTCTTGCATATTTATCTTTACACATTGAGCACGCAACAGTAATGTGGGTTTCCAGTTGATCTTTGGCGGCAATTTATCTTGAACGAAATAGGCAAATCGGAATATTAGCTCAGGCGTCCTAGTTAAACATCCGTCGTAATGCTCCCGTTACTGTCAATTAGTCAATATGGGTGGCGTTTGCTCCCTATTAATTCATTGCCACGTTTAATTAGAATCGTACATTCGTCTCTGTTCTTTACTTAATTTAGGATTGATCCCCTTAGATTAATAAAAGAACAGTCCGCTTTGCACTCCACGTTTCTAATTAATTATTTGGGTTACTTGTATTAGTAGTTTCGTGCAAGTAAATTACGTGTTCAATTATGCTCTTGCTAAGTATGTTTGAATCCCAATGAATTGAGTCGCATCAAAGTAAACCCCGACCCTTAAAATTAGGAGCACGTGTTCCGTTTAATTTTCCGCGCTTTACTTTTCGCATTTATTTTCCCGTTAGTTTATATTTCGTCAAACCCCCCCGTTTTAATTGCTTTCGAGTCTTAGTTTTAAAAACAAATAGAAATTAATTAAGAGGAAGTAATTTTGGTTCCCTGTGGTTCGACAACCGACTACCACTGGCTGCAAAGCTCTGTTGTAGCGGAGTTATAAATGTATTTTGGCAAGCCTCGACAGCTTGAATTTAGAGTACCCCAAAAGTACGACTACCACCTACCTGTGGCTAGAAATGGTCTGCCTAACAGGATGGGGACCTCCTTGTCTGCTTCATAATCCAGGATAATGAAATCTGCAAGGAAAATAAACTTGTCAACCTTTACTAAAATATCCTCAATTTTACCTTCTGGGTATGCAATGGATCTGTCTGCTAATTGTAAAGTGACAGTGGTGGGACGTGCTTCTCCTATTCCCAACTGGCGGAATAGTGATAGGGGCATGAGGTTTATGCTGCCGCCCAGGTCACAAAGCGCTCTGCCCACGTGCTTGCCTCCCAGTTCTACAGGTAAGGTGAAGGAACCAGGATCCTTCTCCTTCTTGGGCAGCTTGTTCTGGAGGATGGCACTGCACTCCTCAGTGAGGTTTACTGTTTCAAACTCACCAATTATTTTTTTGTTAGTAATAATATCTTTCAAAAACTTTACATAGGAAGGCATAGACTGTAAAACTTCTACAAAAGGAATGTTGACATGCACTTGCTTAAGAATTTCTAAGAATTTATTAAAATGCACTTCCTGTTCCTGCTTCTTCTTAAGCCTTCGAGGATATGGAGGTGGTGGCACATATGCAGGCACGTCAGGTCGCCTTAGGATAGGTGGAGGCCTTGGAATTTCTTCTATCTCCTCAACAATTGGCTCTAGCCTGACTCCTGATGTGCTAGTTGATGGTGGACCTTGGTTTGGCAGAGACTCCAGTGGAGCACTAGACTCAGTGTTCTCTACTCTCTTTGGTGTGTCCTTTGTGTTGCTCACCAATGGTCTCCTTGGCACCTCGGTGTCAGCAGGGAGTCTACCTTGGGGCCTACTCTTGAGTTCATTGGCTAATTGGCCTATTTGGTTCTCTAGGCTCCTAAGAGTAGCTTGCTGGCTTTGAAGAGTAGCATCATTCTTAGCTATGTATTCCTTGAGTAAGTTTTCTACAGAAGATCCTACAGGTTGGTTGTATGGTTTTTGATACATTGAATGGTTATGTTGGGGAGTGAAACCAGGTTTTCCACTCGGTCTAGGTTGGTTAGGATTTTGGTTAGTATTTTGTTGGCCACCCCATGACAGGTTTGGGTGGTTCCTCCAACCAGGGTTGTAAGTATTGGAATAGGGGTTGTTCCTAGGCTGCTGTTGGCTTCCAACATAGCAGACTGAGGCTGGATTCCCAGGGCAGTATTCATACGGGTGCCCTTCCCCACAGAATCCATATATAAGTGCCTCACCTTGACTTGGTTGGGTGCCCATTGACATGGCGGTAGCGGTGTTGACACTTGTTTGGAGATTGGCTTGAGCCATTTGCTTAACTAGGTTGGTCAGGGCATTTATTTGGCTGCTCATTGCACTTAGAGCATCCTTGTCTTGAGCTCTAGTTGGCTCAAGAGGATCATCTGACCACCTACAGTGAGATGCTGAGATCTTCTCCAAGATCTCATAGGCTTCGTTGTAACTCTTGGACAACATGGAGCCTCCAGCGGATGAATTTAAGACTTGCCTAGTGCTGGGGTTGCATCCTTTGAAAAAGACCTCAATTTGGATACACCATGGGATGCCATGATGTGGACATTTAAGAAGGAGATCTTTAAACCTTGTCCAAGCTTCGTGAAGAGACTCAGTGTCAGCTTGTTTAAACTTGATTATGTCATCACGAAAGGTAGAATTCCTATCAGGTGGGAAGTATTTGACTAGGAATTTCTCTGCTAAGTCTGTCCAATTAAGGACTGATCCCGAGGGCAATGAGTTCAACCATGCTTTGGCTTTGTCCCTCAGAGAGTAAGGGAAAAGGTATAGCCTCAAGGCTTCTTGGGAAACTCCAGGAATGAGGAATGTGTCACTAACTCCTAAGAAGTTTCTAAGATGGTTGTGGGGGTCCTCATTTTCCACTCCAAAGAATTGTCCCACAGTGGACAACATTTGGAACATCACTGGCTTTAACTCGAATGAGTTGGCAGTGATTTCAGGACGGATTATGCTGGGGTTCAGCTCCCCAGGCATAGGTACTAGGTATGAAAGTATGGCGCTATCCTTGTCATTCGCTATTTCGATGGGATTGCGAGTGACAGGCACCGGATTTGGAACTATTCCATTCATTTCTTGTTGAGACAATTGCGGAGGAATTGCGGTTCCCGCAATTACTTGAGGTAAAGGGGGTTGTTTAAAGAGACGTTTCTTGGCTCTATTTCTGGCCCTAAGTAATCTCTCAGGCTCAGGATTGAACTCTAGATCACTACTTGAAGGCTCACTCATAAACTAACCCAATAGTACCTGCAAAAGAAATGAAATAGATCAGCTTCAATAGGCAATAAACTTGGTGTTTCAAACTTAACAAACTTCGTTTTCACTTAAATAAATCCCCGGCAGCGGCGCCAAAAACTTGTTGCGTGCTCAATGTGTTGAAATAATTAGGCAATAAAAGGGATAGAGCACTCAGAACATGCAAGCATACATGATCTTATAGCAAGTAGTAAGTATATTTCATTCGTTTTCCCACAGAGATTTATTTTTTAGCTATTCGCGAAGTGTTTTGTTAAGAAAGAAGGGGTGGATTTGATGGGGTAAAATTGGTTTTTAATTATCTAATTTTTACTGAATGTGTAAAGGGTAGTAACATCAACGAGAACAAGTGAAATCTAAGCTTAAATGAAAAGAAACGAAAGTAATAAATGAAGGCAAAGACAGCCAAACAGAATTTCAACTTAAGCAGAATTGCGGAGGCAGCAATTCTACCGCAATTAAATAACAGCGAAAGTGTGTAAATGGGTGAATTAAGGGCTACTAATGACTATCCTATAGGCATTTTTATACGATTCTCAAGCACTGGATCTACTCTCTATGCATCAAACTATCTCAATCTCATGTATCGTCCGATTCCATGCATTAGATTCTTTAGTTTACTCAACTCAAAGTAAGGTCTTAAGCATCTTGTTAAGGCAGAAAGATATGGTTTGTACTAGGGAAACGCCTATTCCTAGGCCGTTTCCTGGTTACCTTGAAAGGCTAGCATGATAGTATGACTCTGAACTCTTACTCCTTCCAGAGGTTAGGAGTTCTTTGGACAAAATGGATGGCCAATCGAAATTGCCCGTGGGATGAAGCTTACATACAATCAATGCTTCGAGAGCTATCCTACATGCTTGATTCACGTTTTTTAGCATATAGTGTTGTCATTAGCATGCCCCTAAGTGACTTAGTTGCTCATGGATATAAGGAGAACAGAACTAAAGGATAAGATAGACATGCTTAGAAGGGAAATGTGCTTAAAACAGCAAGGGAAAGCAGTAGAATGCGAAGGCGAGAGACTGTGAAATACCGAACTTTATGTTTGATTAATTGATTGTTTGAATGAACATAAGAGATACTTAAAGTAAAGAACAGAAAGACAGAACACAACGAAATGAACTAAATTAGCCACAAGAACAGAAACAACACAAGACAGAGTTGGAAAATGGAAATGAAGAACAGAAAACAGTAAAGCAAGCTTGAATGTCTCGTTGCAGCCGCCTCGAATGAAGGATCAGAAAAGTCAGCCTTGCTTGGATGAATCCAATCGGGAGAAGAGAAGAATCTCCTCTCCTTCCTATCAGATTATCGATTCCAACAGCTGAGTTTCGCAAACCAGCAGACGGCAAAGAAAAACAGGAGAAAAGATGGACTGCGAGAAGACTTCTACGCTTTTTGGATGATGCTTGAACCCTCGACTTTGACCCCTATTTATAGTAATCTGCAGGTGCATTTGGGCCAAGGAGAACCATCAATCTTCAACGTCGTACTTCAGAATGGATGGAGGAGAAAGAACGAATCCCTGAAATAACGGAAATTAACAGAAAAAGATCAGTCAACTTACGGTTTTCACTTGAAACATTGCGGGAACCGCAATGTTTCCGCAATGCTTTCGCAACGCTTGTTTTTTTATTCTTTTCCTTCGGTTTTCAACCCTTTTCTTTCCTATTGTACATAAGTCCTAATTTAGCTACCTTCTTCTAATTCTCATATTTAAGCATAGGTTTAGGCTAAATGCTATCAAAAACACCTAAGAGTGAACATCTTTCTAAGCTAATTAAGCCCTAAAAGGTCATTTTTGGAGACGTAACAGTACTGCTGCTGCAAGAGTTTGATCTAGACATTAGAGATAAGAAAGGAAGTGAAAATGTGGTTGCAGATCATCTTTCTAGATTGCAGCATAATTGCGAAAACATTGCGGAACCCGCAATTTCTGATGCTTTTATTGATGAACATGTCTTTGTATTGACTCATCGTGATAACGATGAGGAACCTTGGTTTGCTGACATTGCTAACTTCCTTGCATCACAGGTACTACCAACTTTCAAGGGAAGCCAAGAGAAGAGGAGGTTCCTTCATGAGGCAAGGAAATTCATATGGGATGACCCCACACTTTACAAAACATGTGCTGACAGCTTGCTAAGGAAGTGTGTTTCAGCTGCTGAGGCGAAGTCTGTGCTGCAGCACTGCCACACAGCTCCTTATGGTGGACACTTTGGTGGCCAAAGAACAGCTGCAAAGGTATTTCAGAGTGGCTACTATTGGCCAACGATCTTCAAGGATGCCCATAACTATGCCCACAGCTGTGATGAATGCCAAAGAACAGGTAACCTCAGTCGCAAGGATGAAATGCCTCTCACCTACATCTTAGAGTTGGAGCTCTTTGATGTGTGGGGCATTGATTTCATGGGGCCATTCCCTCCTTCCTCAGGTAACCTTTACATACTAGTGGCAGTAGATTATGTGTCCAAGTGGGTAGAGGCCATAGCATGTCCCAATAATGATGCCAAAACAGTCATAAAATTCTTGCATAGGCACATTTTTACTAGGTTTGGAACACCTCGTGCAATCATTAGTGATGAGGGGACACATTTCATTAATAAGGCTATGGAGAAGGTATTAGCTAAGTATAACATTAGACATAGAGTAGCCACTCCTTATCACCCACACTCGAATGGTCAGGCTGAAATTTCAAATAGGGAGATTAAGAACATCCTAGAAAAAGTGGTCAAACCTAATAGAAAGGACTGGTCATTTAAACTCGAGGATGCACTTTGGGCGTATAGAACTGCATATAAGACACCCCTAGGTATGTCTCCTTACAGACTTGTGTATGGTAAAGCTTGTCATCTTCCATTCGAGTTAGAAATTAAGGCATTTTGGGCACTAAAAGAGTTGAATTATTGCGTGACCGATGCGGGAACGTTGCGGTCTCTGCAATTACATGAGCTTGATGAGCTTAGACACATGTCTTATGAAAATGCCAAAATGTATAAGGAAAAGACCAAGATTTGGCACGATAGTAGACTTAGGATCAAGGACTTTAAGAAAGGCCAACTTGTTTTATTATTTAACTCACGATTGAAATTATTTCCAGGCAAACTAAAGTCCAGATGGTCAGGTCCTTTCATGATTACTAATGTGTTTGTTCATGGTGCTATCGAGATAAAGAACCTGCAGCAAGGTCAACCATTCATGGTTAATGGTGCAAGGTTGAAGCACTACTATGAGGAAGGAGATGTGAAGACTCTCTCGGCCTTCCTCTTGACTGAAGCATGAAATTAAGAACGAGAGAGGACGAGTGATTGCTGTGCTCGTCAACATGAGGCTCATGCCTTAGTTTATTTTTTGCGATTTTCTGGTTATCGTTTGTGTATAAGTTTGTATGATTTTAATTGTGAATTTGATGTTGATTTTATTTCTTTTTGTAGGGAATCAATAGAGGGAATCAAGGAGATTAAATCCAGCTTAAAAAATCAAGAAGATATTGGGCCAAATCAAAGATACGGTTGAGCAAAGATTGAAATTTAAATGGAAAAATCTCCAACGGTCACTAGAATTGCGCTGGATTTGCAGGATCCGCAAAAATATAGCCGTTGGGATTTTTCCGTTTTCTTTATATCCGTTAGAAGGCGCGTTGATCTGTACGATTCTCCCATTATCCGAACTCCAAGAAAGCTGCGATTCTCTTCATCTGTGATTCTTCTCTCCAAACCTCCACGATTCAAAAATGGTATTCACGAGGGCTGAAAGATCTGCGGCCAAGAAGAAGGCTGACGAAGCTGAAACGGCGGCGAGAGATGCACTGCTTGCCTTGGCTGAGGCTGATGCTGCGCGCACCGAACGCCTTCCCAAACTTCCGATTCGCAAGAAGAAGTGGAAGGTCGTCACAGAGATACCTGCTGGACCCTCTGAACCAGCAGGCACACCCAAGAAGCGCAGATGGAGTGTCGCGGTGGCCGCAGAACCGAGCAAAGAAAAGACTCCCTCTGTGGAGAGTCAAGAAACTGATCGTGTGTCCCACGATTCGGCCAAGAAGAGTTCTTCGCCACCAGCGCACAGCTCTTCACCATCACCACCAGCGCAGAGCCCTGAACTGCCTTCATCACCGCAGAGTTCTGAGCATACTCCGCCAGAAGAGAGCCCTGAGGCATCACCCACTTCCCCACAACATGACCCTGAATTCCCGTATGGTGAATATCAAGAGTCGACGCAGGGCAGTGGGGAAGGTGAGGAAGAGGAGGTTTTCTCTCCTATGAGGGAAGCTAGCCCGGAGAGTCTTGAACAAAAGGATGACTCAATGGAGGAGACACTGGGGGCGTGCCTCCAGCAGATCACCATCAAGGCAAAGCTCAAAAAGAAGAAGAAGGCCCCGATTCTCAAGGCCAAGCGGTCCAAGAAGCTGAAGAAGAAGAAGGCCAAGAGGGCGCCTTCATCAGAGAAGGAAAGCACTGAGCCATCGCTCAAGAAACTCAAGGTTGAGGCTGCGGAGTCAGCCAAACCAACAGACAAAGGGAAGGCCAAGCTTTACCCTGAAGATGAGCCTCACTCAGTGAGGTATGTGTCCTCTGACGCTGAGTCCAGAGGCATTGAGCTGAGGAAGAGGGAGTTGCTGCATGAGAAAGGCTTCCTCGACAGACCTGCTGACCTGCCGCAGTTCTTGCGCGCAGGAATTACAAACCACGGATGGGAGGAGTTTTGCAGACCACCCAATCCAGCTTACACAAGCATGGTGTATGATTTCTACGCCAATGTGCTTAGCCCTGAGGATGGCCTGTCTGTGGTCAGAGGGGTAGAAGTGGACTTCTCAGCGAAGGCCATCAACGAAGCCTATGGTCTCAAGGGCCAAAAACATACAGATTATGCAAGGATTGATGATGAGCCTACTGATGCTGTCTTGGAGGAGGCCATTCGGACCATTGGACAGCCTGAGGCATCCTGGACTGTGTCACGCAATGAGAGGCACACTCTCATGAGTGCCACCCTCACAGCTAAGGCGGCTTTTTGGTTTTCTTTCGTGAGAAGGAGACTGTCCCCAGTGACTCATGAGACCACCATCAACCAGAGCAGATCGCTGCTGGTATATGCGATAATGAGAGGTCTCACGATCAACGTGGGAGAAGTCATTGCTGCGGCCATTACTGAGTGCGCCAAGAAGGGTAAGGGACCATTGTTTTTCCCTAATACTATAACTAAACTCTGTTTGCTTGCAGGAGTTCCCATTGAGCGAATGGAGCAGCAGATGGCTTACACGGGCCACTTTGAGCTACCTGCTGGCTTGAGACTAAAGAGGAAGGGGAACATGGAATTCGAGCTGGATAGGTTGGCTGCTGATCAGTCGCTGTCCATGGCTTGCCTGATGGATATGCAGAAGAGGATGGCTCAATGGGCCACTTACGCGCAGGCACGGGACAAGGAAGTTGCTGACCAACTTGGGTGCATCTTTCCTGACTTCCCCACAAATCTCCTGAATCCATGGGTGCCTCCACGACCACGACGACCTGATGAGGATGAAGAAATCTGAGTGCTGGTTTGAATTGCACTCAAGGGAGTATTGCTGTTCCCTTAGAATAAAAAAAAAAAACAAAAATCTGCTTTCTGATAGACCATGTGAATTCTGCTGTTTTTAGTAAAGTTTTGATCTGTTTTAGTTGCTTAGTTTTACGTTTTTCAATTGCTTAGTATAGCCTGCTGCTAGCTGATTAGGTAGGATAGTTTAGGTTTATTTTTGTCGAGTTTGAATGACTGGATAAAGCATGCTTAGGGGCCCTAAACATTGATATATCTACCCTGACTTGATTGCGAAATAATTGCGGTACCCGCAATTTTTATTACTGAATGCATGTTTTGGACTGTCTGTTTAGCTAGGCTGTGATCTGTTTAAATTCTATCTTTTGTTGCTGTCATGACTACCTTATATAGCTTATCTAAATGCGTGCTGGATGAGTGTCATAGGACACCCTTTGATAGTTTAAATTAACCTCTAAATAGCTCAGCATGCATAGCTGTAAGTCCTTGCCTGTCTGTTTTTTTTTTCAAATTCCTGCTGCTGTGATATTTTCTTTTAGAATGTTCTGTCTATGCCTAGGGCTTTTAGATTCTCTTTGTTTTACCTTAGACTAGATGCTTCTAGGACAAGTTTGGGGGTGTGCCACCTCAGACACTCATTGGGGACAATGAGTTGTTGAAGTTTGGGGGAGGCCACCCTAGGCCTAGGAACATTCCTCTCTCCCTTAAAACATAAGCATTCTTCTTCTCCTTGACAAAAATAATGAACTGAAAAAAAAAAAAAAAAATGAAAAATAGAATAAAGAGGGGAGTCTCTCTTAGGTTGCTGAGTAATCAGTGCCAAGTGTGTAACCCACAAGTGGCATTGCATCAAAAGGCAACCAAAGGAAAGGCTCCACCTAAGAAAGAAAAAAGGAAAAGAGTAGGGAAGAAGAATGTATGCCTAGGAGTTGCAACTTTGTGGCTTAGATGTCCTGTTTAAAAAGAACTCTGATCCTCAATGAGCTAAGAGCAAAGTTGTAGCTTGTAGGGTTGTTGAGGGAGATGAGTGTATATCCAATGTAGTGATGTCAGGGTTTAGGTTGTTCTCTAAAAGTACTACTGTCACCATTAATACTAAGACTGGCATGACTCTAAGGAATCCTAGGTAGCTCATAAGTATAAACTAGAAGCATGTACTGAGTCTGGGGTAAAGCTAGGTAGAATTTGAAACCTTAGGGATAGTGGCAGTATATGACAAAAGCAGGTAGATCAGTTGTAGGGAGTTAATAAAAACAGTAGGAGTATTAGGCATGCGAAATCAGAAGAAGCTAGATGAGAGGGTAGTTTTAAGCTTAGAAGGGGGTCACAGGACAGCACTGCTATAGATAAAGATATAGGGGAGTCAGTAAGTGGTTAAAGAAGAGGAAACAGTAGCCTAGAAAGTCCTTAGATTGCTCGAGGACAAGCAAAACCTTAAGTTTGGGGGTGTGTTACGTCTCCAAAAGTGACCTTTTTAGGACTTAATTATCTTAGGAAGATGTTCACTCTTAGGTGTTTTTGATAGCATTTAGCCTAAACCTATGCTTAAATATGAGAATTAGAAGAAGGTAGCTAAATTAGGACTTATGTACAATAGGAAAGAAAAGGGTTGAAAATCGAAGGAAAAGAATGAAAAAACAAGCATTGCGATAGCATTGCGGAAACATTGCTGGAACCGCAATGTTTCAAGTGAAAACCGTAAGTTGACTGATCTTTTTCTGTTAATTTCCATTATTTCAGGGATTCGTTCTTTCTCCTCCATCCATTATGAAGTACGACGTTGAAGATTGATGGTTCTCCTTGGCTCAAACGCACCTGGAGATTGCTATAAAAGGGGGTCAAAGTCGAGGGTTCAAACATCATCCGAAAGCGTAGAAGTCTTCTCGCAGCTCCATCCTTCTTCGTGTTTTCCTTTGCCGTCTGTTGGTGTGAGAGTCTCAGCTGTTGGAATCGACAATCTGATAGGAAGGAGAGAAGATTCATCTTCTCTCCCGATTGGATTCATCCAAGCAGAGCTATTCTTTCATCCCCTTCAGCCGAGGCGGTTGCGACGAGGCTTTCAAGCATCATTTACTGCTTTCTGTCTTTCAATTCTAAATTTCAGTTCTGTTTAGTTGCTGTTTCTATTCTAATAGCTAGATCATTTCATTTCGTTGCTGTCTGTCTTTACATTATTTACTTTAAGCTGCCCTTTTTGTTCATTCAAACAATTAAGTAATCAAAGCACAATTCTCCATTTCACAGTTTCTTCACTTTGCTGTGGCTATTTTTCCCTTACTGTTTGTCTTCATTTCTCTTCTAAGCATGTCTATTTTATCTCTTCTTTCTGTTCTCCCTATATCCATGAGTAACTAAGTCACTTAGGGGCATGCTAATGACAACACTATAGGCTAAAAAACGTGAACCAAGCATGTAGGATAGCTCTCGAAGCATTGATTGTATGTAAGCTTCATCCCACGGGCAATTTCGATTGGCCATCCATTTTGTCCAAAGAACTCCTAACCTCTGGAAGGAGTAAGAGTTCAGAGTCATACTATCATGCTAGCCTTTCAAGGTAGCCAGAAAACGACCTAGGAATAGGCGTTTTCCTAGTACAAACCTTAACTTTCTGCTTTAACAAGATGCTTAAGACCTTACTTGGACATGAGTAAACTAAAGAATCTAATGCATGGAATCGGACGATACATGAGATTGAGTAAGTTTGATGCATAGAGAGTTGATCCAATGCTTGAGAATCGTATGAAAAAGCCTATAGAGGAGTCGTTAGTAGCCCTTGTTTCTCCATTTTACACACTTTCGCGGTTGTTTAAATTGCGGTAGAATTGCTGTTTCCGCAATTCTGCTTAAGTTACAATTCTATCTAGCTGTTTTTGTCTTCGTTTATTACTCTCGTCTCTTTTTATTTGAGTTTAAATTTGACTTGCATTTGTTTATGTTGCTACCCTCTACGTATTCAGCAGAAAATAGACAATTTAAAACCAATTTTACCCCATCAAATCTTCCCCTTCTTTCTTAACTTTACACTTCATGAATAGCTTATAATAAATCTCTGTGGGAAAACGAATGAAAAAATACTTACTACTTGCTATAAGATCATGTATGCTTGCATGTTCTGAGTGCTCTATCTATCTTATTGCCTAATTATTTTAACACATTGAGCATGCAACACCAGTCTTCGACCAGCTACCGGGACTTACTCGCAGACATAGGGTTCGATTTAACCAACATAAATTTAAACGGACCTGGTTTTGCCAGGCTTCGACCAGCTACCGGGACTTACCCATAGACATAGGGTTCGATTTAACCTACATGAATTTAAACGACCTTGGTTTTGCCAGGCTTCGACCAGCTACCGGGACTTACCCACAGACATAGGGTTCGATTTAACCAACATAAATTTAAACTGACCTGGTTTTGCCAGGCTTCGACAAACCGGGACTTACCCGCAGACATAGGGTTCGAATTAACCAACAAGAATTTAAACGGACCTGGTTTTGCTAGGCTTCGACCAGCTACCGGGACTTATCCGCAGACATAGGGTTCGATTTAACCAACATAAATTTAAACGGACCTAGTTTTGCCAGGCTTCGACCAGCTACCGGGACTTACCCGCAGACATAGGGTTCGATTTAACCAACAGAAATTTAAACGGACCTTGTTTTGCCAGGCTTCGACCAACTACCAGGACTTACCCGCAGACATAGGGTTCGATTTAACCAACAGAAATTTAAACGCACCTGGTTTTGCCAGGCTTCGACCAGCTACCGGGACTTACCCGCAGACATAGGGTTCGATTTAACCAACAAGAATTTAAACGGACCTTGTTTTGCCAGGCTTCGACCAGGTACCGGGACTTACCCGCAGACATGGGGTTCGATTTAACCAACAGAAATTTAAACGGACCTGGTTTTCCCAGGCTTCCACCAGCTACCGGGACTTACCCGCAGACATAAGGTTTGATTTAACCAACAAAAATTTAAACGGACCTGGTTTTGCCAGGCTTCGACCAACTACCAAGACTTACCCGCAGACATAGGGTTCGATTTAACCAACAGAAATTTAAACGGACCTGCTTTTCCCTGGCTTCGACCAGCTACCGTGACTTACCCGCAGACATAGGGTTCAATTTAACCAACAATAATTTGAACGGACCTTGTTTTGCCAGGCTTCGACCAGCTACCGGGACTTACCCGCAGACATAGGGTTCGATTTAACAAACAGGAATTTAAACGGACCTGGTTTCGACAAGCTTCGACCAGCTACCGGGACTTACCCGCAGTCATAGGGTTCGATTTAACCAATAGAAATTTAAACGGACCTGGTTTTGCCAGGCTTTGACCAGCTACCCGGACTTACCCGCAGACAAAGGGTTCGATTTAACCAACAAAAATTTAAACGGACCTGGTTTTGCCAGTCTTCGACCAGCTACCGGGACTTACTCACAGACATAGGGTTCGATTTAACCAACATAAATTTAAACGGACCTGGTTTTTCCAGGCTTCGACCAGCTACCGGGACTTACCCATAGACATAGGGTTCGATTTAACCTACATGAATTTAAACGACCTTGGTTTTGCCAGACTTCGACCAGCTACCGGGACTTACCCACAGACATAGGGTTCGATTTAACCAACATAAATTTAAACTGACCTGGTTTTGCCAGGCTTCGACAAACCGGGACTTACCCGCAGACATAGGGTTCGAATTAACCAACAAGAATTTAAACGGACCTGGTTTTGCTAGGCTTCGACTAGCTACTGGGACTTACACGTAGACATAGGGTTCAATTTAACAAACAGGAATTTAAACGGACCTGGTTTTGCCAGGCTTCGACCGGCTACCGGGACTTACCTGCAGACATAGGGTTCGATTTAACCAACAAGAATTTAAACGGACCTGGTTTTGCCAGGCTTCGACCAGCTACCGAGACTTACCCGCAGACATAGGGTTCGATTTAACCAACAGAAATTTAAACGGACCTGGTTTTGCCAGGCTTCGACCAACTACCAAGACTTACCCGCAGACATAGGGTTCGATTTAACCAACAGAAATTTAAACGCACCTGGTTTTGCCAGGCTTCGACCAGCTACCGGGACTTACCCGCAGACATAGGGTTCGATTTAACCAACAAGAATTTAAACGGACCTTGTTTTGCCAGGCTTCGACCAGGTTCTGGGACTTACCCGCAGACATGGGGTTTGATTTAACCAACAGAAATTTAAACAGACCTGGTTTTCCCAGGCTTCCACCAGCTACCGGGACTTACCCGCAGACATAGGGTTCGATTTAACCAACAAAAATTTAAACGGACCTGGTTTTTCCAGGCTTCGACCAACTACCAAGACTTACCCGCAGACATAGGGTTCGATTTAACCAACAGAAATTTAAACGGGCCTGGTTTTGCCAGGCTTCGACCAGCTACCGGGACTTACCCGCAGACAAAGGGTTCGATTTAACCAACAGAAATAAGTTACTATTGCTTTATAACGTTGTTTACTGTTTTAAAGACTGACTATTTCAAAACGATGACCTAGGTAACTTGACCTTAATCCTGAGCTAACTATGAACTCATGTTTATTCGAGATTATCCTTAGATCTGCATGGGTGAGAGTGGCTCAACAACGCTGACTCAATAAGCCTTCCATTTCAGGGGTAAGACCGGATAAATAGCTGGGGATATAGGGTGCAAGATGAAATTCACTCCTACCCGTCTCTAGGGATAGTAGATAGGCTGTTCCCATGTAAAAACAATAAATGGGCGGTTTTTGAATTGCATATTAATCTACTAAATTTAAATAACAATTAAAGATAAGGATTAAAGAATTAAAGAAATAAACAAGAGATTACCTTGCTAATTCAGAGATTGTTGGGACTTAATGGATTTTGCTCATCGATTACTCCAATAAAAATACAATTTCTTAATTTAAAAGCCTAATCAACTTAACTGGAACAACCATGAAAAGTCTCTAAGGTCCTCTCATGCAATTAATCCGACAGAGCATCGTAATTAACTCTAAACTGGCCAATTAGCTGGGCACGATAGCGTTTCATGCTAACTAGCTAACAGCTCTAAGCACATGGATTGATTAGAATGTTAATTAAATTGATCAGATTCATTTAAACATTTTTTATATTCCTAAGGTCTGTTATACGCACCATATTAACTATGAAAAACCAGAATATTAACACTAGTCATAACCTGACCCATTTTGCTACTACAAGCAATTTATGACAATTACGGATCACAAATTACAAACATGGCATACATGAACAATTCATATTTAATTGATTAAGCAGTCACATTGACCAATATTAAATGCACATGAAATAAACAAAGAATAGAAAACAATTAATCAAAAAATTAGATTGCAAAGATGACTTCTTCGTGGGAGATTACTTCTTCCTAGATCAATCAAGAACTGCCACGTGTTGTCTTCAAGGATCAAACTTTGGCTCAAAGAATAAGATAATAAACCTTCCACCACCAGACCAAGCTTCCAACTTTGAACATTAAATCATTTTTCTCTTCATAGTATCATCTGCGGCTCGGTTTGTTAATATTATACTCTAAAACTCCTCTTTTGAGTTCTTATTTAAAATAAGTGTCTCGTTCACCTCTGAATGCTCGATTCCTGCAAAACATATGATTAAACACATTAATTTGAATCAACTAACAAGAATTAAAAGGTATAAAATAGCACTTTTGAAGTTCTATCAATTTTAATTACCCATTGTTTTTTGGCGTTGGATTCACGAATTTCGGTGTTTTTTGAACGTTGTCCTGCAGGGTATCGTCATTAACTTTGGGTGAATTCTCATTCGTAACATACAACCTTAATCCATTACATTAAAGCCTTAAATTAAGTTTTAATGTATGTTTGGTTTCTAACATACCACCTTAGTCAAAAGATACTTTATACAATTGTTCTAACAAACAAGAGATAGATACAAGATTCCTTTTCATTCCAGGAACAAGATACACATTATCTGTTCCAACCATGAGAGTTATCTCGCCTTCCGCAAGCGTTCTCCAGAAACTAGTTTCCTGAAAAGAAGAACAAATATGATTAGTAGCCCCTGAATCCAGTATCCAGGATGAGTCATCACTCTCCACTAAACATGTTTCAACAACTAGTAAATCATATTTACCTTGTTTTTCCTTTTCAACTTTCTTCTCTGCAAGGTACTTTGGGTAGTTTATTTTTCAATGCCCATTCTCGTTGTAGTGTAAACATTTTCCTTTATCTGCAACTTGAGCCTTGCTTTTGCGGTCATTAGGATTTTTACTTTTCCCCTTCCCTTTCTTTTTCATCGAAATACTCTTATTTTTGGAAGAAGAAGGGCTAGACTTCGTCTAAGAGGACGATCCTCTATAGAACCTTTTAGTGGTAGCAACATTTGCCTCCACTTCATGTCCCTTAGTTTTCAGGAGGGACTGATAAGTCTAAAGCTCATTCAGAAGAGTAGTCAAGTTATATTCAATTTTGTTCATCTTCGCATTTGTGCGGAACTGTAGGAAGCTCTTCGAAAGAGACTTCAGAATAAAACTGACCTGACTCTTCTCATCTATGACAGCTCCGTTTACTTCTGCCACATTGAAATGTTCCATCATGTCCAAGACTTGTTCTCTAACCGAGGTCCCTTCTCTCATGCGACAATTATAAACGTACTTGATGGCATCATGCCTAAGGGAGAAGGACGATTGTCCAAACATCCCCTTCAGAGATTCTATAATCTCTTTGGCAGCACCCATACCATCGTGTTTCTTAGCCAATACATAAGGTATCCTGGCCAGTGTGTAGATGCGGGCTTTATCATTTTCCCTTGTCCACCTGTCATATGCATCCCAAACATTTAGGTTTGCATTTGTGTCGGGGTTTGGAGGACACTCCTCAGTTAAAACGAACCTTAGATCATCAATTACCAGTATTGTGTTTAAATTTGATTTCCACGTTGCGTAATTATCCCCGTTACGTTTCTCAGAAGCTAGTAACTTTACTATTGAGTTGGACATGCTGAAAGAAGGAAACATATCGTATTTAGTGAAATTGCTAGTAACCCTTTTATATTATCCAATCAAGTTTTAGCAAAAGTAATAATGTACCCATAATTTATTCTTTATTGCAACGATACTACAAAGGTTTAGAGCAACATCCACCTAGGGGCAGTCTATCACTCCTCCTTTGAATTGAGTCAATTTCAGCTAATCACTGTTACCAGAATAACTCATATTCCAATAGATCTTTTAGCTATCGTTTACTTTGGTCAAGAAGTTACTAACACTTAGTAATTCTTGTAAGTGTGACACTCTATTTTCAGACCTCAGAGATCGGAATCAACAAGCTCCCGAAGTTGGAAAGACAATGCTGAAAACAGACCTATGAGACCCTATCCATTTTTGGAGTTCACGGTGTTCTGAATTCCATGAACAACCCTCCTAAGGGGTGGTCGCTCCCAGGGTAGACTCGGAGGCGCATCATGGGAATCTCATAGTGCCACCTAATGGAGGAGACCGTAGGATGTGTTGACACACAACCTTCGCCAACTTATTATGAAAGACTTCCCCTATTCACCTTGTTATTGACTCATGCAAATACTTTCCTATTGGAGGTCGCTCCCAGGGCGACTCAAAGCCGAGCATGAATCTTACGGTGTGAACTCTTAGGGACTTAGGAGCTGAAAAACATTTTTCCTCCCACTGAAGTGTTCTATACGGTTGGATATGATTTTACTTAGGCATATATTTTGGCTAACTAAAACATATCCTAAATCTATGTAATCTTTCCGAGTATAATGTTTATACTGGATTTTAACCTATGATGTCTAGGTGATAAACCTTTTAAAACCTCACATCACTCACGCATGCTCATGAAACCGGGTTAGCTAAACTCAAACGCGAGTTCGATGCCCAGGTAGGAGGTGTTCCGTAAACCATCAACTTAAAACCCCCAACCTTAGACAACATCTTACCGGGTGAGTTTTTCTTGTAACGAAGTTTTACAAGATATCGACCTATTTTAACTATTAAAACAGGAGATTGCTTGGTAGTTAACTGGTAATAGGATTTTTGAATATCCTATAAATTTCGGGGTGTCGAGTCCCGCCAAAATAACATTTATAATACCGCTACAACTGAACTTTGCAGCTAGTGGTAGTCGGGTCGATCCGCAGGGAACCAAAATTATTTTCTCCTAATTAATTTCTATTTGCTTTTTAATTAACTAAAACAAAAACGATAAAGTAAAACATTGAAGTAAAGAGGGGATTTGCTAATGGAAAAATTAAAGGAAAGCATGCATAAAGTAGCTAACGAAAAAATTAAAAATAATTACATGTGTTCCTAATTTTAAGGGTCGGGGTTGACCTTGATGCAACTCGATTCATCGGGATTCAAACATACTTAGCAAAAGCATAATGAAACACATAATTTACTTGCACGAAACTACTAATACAAGTAACCCAAATAATTAATTAGAAACGTGGAGTTCTAAGTGGACTATTATTTAATTACTCTAAGGTGATCAATCCTAAATTAAATAAAGAACATAGACGAATGTTCGATTCTAATTAAACGTGGCAATGAATCAACAGGGGGCCAACGCCGCCCATATTGATTAATTGACAGTAACGGGAGCACTACGATGGATGTTTAACCTGGAAGCCTCTGTTAATATTCCGATTTATCTATTTCTTCAAGATAAGTTACAACCAAGATCAACAAGGAAGCCTATATTACCTATGGCTCAACTTATCCATGTTACTTGGCGATTAAGAGAGGCAAGGCATCATAATATTTAACTATAAAACATGCCAGAAATCAAGGTCGTCTACTCCTATCAATCAAACATGCTTATGTGATATTCTTAGAAGAAATAAAATTGCCCAATCAATCATGCTAAGCTCAAAATTCAAGATCTAAACCCTTATGAATCGCATCAAATTTAACCCCTAACCTCAAATTAGAGCACTTACCTTGCTCGGGATGAAAACCAAGCTAATCCAACCAAGTCTATGCTTTGATATATGAGAAAAGGGGAGAAAACCCCAAGAATCTAGAGAGAAAACGCTAAAAATAAAGCCAAACCCGAGAGTGAATGCCCTAAAAAATGCTAAAAATTGGATTTTATACGGTCGGATCGTCGAGATCCTCGTACATGGCATCCTATTGATAAAACCGTCATTAGTAAATCGATCCTTCACAGGTTGTTCGTAATTACAACTGGGGCAAATATATCGTTTTACCCTCGTAATTTCCTCTTGTTCTTTAAGTCCCACTAATGCTCTAATGAAAAATTGATTTGTGGTCCAACCACCAAACCATAGTCCCTCTCGGGCCAATGAGAAGAATAGGCCTCTTTTTCAAGACCCGGAGTCAGCACTTAAGGGAACAACTTCTGTATTAAACCTTAAAGGCGGGTAAGAGTGATTTCCATCTTGCGGGACTACGTTCCCAGCTTCCTACCCGGTCTTATCCTTAAGATGGTAAGCTTATTGAGAAGGCGATCTCGGGCCACTCTCACTTGTACAAATCAACGGATAAGCCCGAATAAACAGGAGTTCATTGTGTGCTCAAGATTCAGATTGAGTTACCTAGGTCATCAAGTGAAAAAGTCGGTTTTTACAGTAAACATAATTATAAAGAAAGAGTGACTTGATTCCGCGGTTCAGTCTTATGCAAACTCATTGGATAGGACACCCCCACTCGCATGTATCCACATGAACGATTTCAAATCACATCGTTTGTACTATACAATGTGGGTCGTGTCCATAGTGTCCCCAGAATAAGGTAGCCAACCCTATCTCTATACTATAGGCCGTTTTGGCTATTACTCGAACTTGATCCACAATCATGTCACCATGAAGTTCAAGTATACAACCTATAGCCATGGGTTCTTTGATTATTGGATTATGTTTAAAAGAACACAATTCACTTTATTCAATAACAACTTTACTGAATAAACCTCAATAACAACTTTATTGCAAAATAGAATATACATTCAGTTTACAAACCACGAGTTTTAGGACATAAAACCCAAGAGTTCGAAATATTATTTGAGTAAAATTAAATAAATTGAGTGAGTTTTTTTTTTTTTTTTTTTTACTTTTCAGTAGACTTCTTGTTGTTGTGGATTCTTCTTTTGTTTTTTCATTTTTTTTCCTTTCTTTGTCAGTTGAGCTTCAACCACACCGCTCTCTATTTTTTTTATTCTTCTTCGATTCCTTTCTCTCGTTTCTTCACGTCGGTGACTCCTCTTCACCAGCCATGATTTTTTGTTCGTAACCACAAGCTCAACTAGGAGATGAAGGCCCGACACGATAGCGTCTATCGAAACACTTCAAGTGGCGGTGCTTCGATGGTGGTAGAACAAGTTTAGACAGCGTTATAATGGCTGGACAATGTCAGACAAGACCCGTTGAAATTTAATTTCAATTACCCATTGTTTTTTGACGTTAGATTCACGAATTTGGGTGTTTTTGGAACGCCATAAGTTAGTTTTCTTCTTCGTCCTTAAAATTATGTTATATTATATGAAAAAATATAATATAATATAATATAAACTTTTATTGTATTAAAATTAGTAATATTACACAGTAAAGAATAATAATATAGTTAGAAACAAAAGCAAAATTACTACAATAATGTATACATCTTAATCTTGATGAATTATAAATTCAATCTTGATGAATTAAAATTCAATCTTGATGAATTATAAATTCATTTGTTTTTTTGTCAAATTACTAAAGTTGCAATTCACATGGTAGAAAACTAGTATGTTAGAATATTAGTATTAAAATCTTTATTGCTTCATTTATTATGAAAAAATATTGAATTATTTATGTATATTAGGAGGAGAGTAATATGCTTCCAATATTGTCGGGATCTTCCTTTCTTAAGCTATTATTCCAGCATTAAAATCATGCCTATCCATGGAATATGATAATATAATCGATTCACCATATTTATGATTTTCAAGAATGATTACAATTAAATTAAATAAAAGACCCATGAAAAAGTCTTTCTTCCATCCACTTATGTAGCAAAAAAAAGTTTCTATACCACTTCTTCCATATACAGAGAGAGAGTATGAATCTAACTTTGCACTCAATGATCTAAATTTAACCAATAACAACCGTATAAGTTTGCTTTCAAATTTCTTCCCACAATCATCCACTGAGAAATCGTCTTTGAAAAGAAAAACACTCTAAAAGGTGCCAAATAGAGCCAATTGTTTAAGGCGAGAAAAAAATGGCAAAGAAGATGTTAGCAATGTTTCTAATGTGCATTGTGGTCGTGGCCGCACAACAAGTCACCCACACCCCCACCAAAGCCGAGTTAGAGGCCATGCTAGCGAGATTGAAACAAATAACCAAGTTGGCACCCGAATTACAGTCATGCTCTGATACTTGTATGAAGGAATGCATGGGCAAAGGCAATAGCAAGAAATCGTGTGATTCTGAGTGTGAGAAGTATTGCTTCGAAAAATATTTTCCAGGTATTTTTTCTTGCTCTCCTTGAAAAAAAAAGTTTACTTTCTAACCATATATTAAGCTAGAAGTATCAATTTTTTTTCTCCACCTAACAATTAATAATTGTTATTGTTGCAACCTTTAGGTTGAACTTTAAAAGATTGCTTTAGTTCAAATTTGAAAACATTACATGATTTTACCCCATTTATTGTAAACTTGAAAAGATTGCATGATTTCACCCCCTTTATTGTGTTGATAAAAAAGAAAACAAAAAGGTTAGTTTTGATTTATTTTTTTTAATAAAAGTTGAATTTTGATAGAGTTATCAGACTTTTTTTTATGACCACCTTGAGTTTTGTACTAAAGTTCAATTTATTTTTTAAATCATTGTTTTTAAAGTTTTTTTTTACAATATCTTCGAAAACAAAAATCATGAGTTTATCAAATTAAATAGTTTAGAGTGAAGATTTGATGCTTAAATTTAAGTTAATTTGATTTTATTGCCTTAGTTATTTTGTCTTACTTGATCCACTAGTTGTATTATTTGTAATTTTGTAGATGAAATGAAAGCTGCTGATCCAATTCATTGATAATTGAGAAAAAGTGCAGATCCAATTCATTGATAATTGAGAAAAAAAAGCTCTGGAGAATTATCAATTTGGTGTCCAACATCAAGTAGATTTTATTAAATAAAATTTTTTGGTGTCCAACATCAAGTAGAGTTTATTAAATAAAATTTTGGACAGGAAATTTATATATGAATCCCTCTTAATCTTATTTTATTTTTGTAATGTAATGTTTGTTATTATGAATCCCTAATCTTATTTTATTTTTGTAATGTAATGTTTGTTATTTTTATTTCATTATAAATAGATTGTATTTGCTATCGATGAGCTTCTTATTCTGAACACAGACAATCCAACAAAAATTAATTGATTTGTGTGTGTTTTTATTCCCAAAACTATTATTTTCTTATATTTAATTTGTTATCATAATGTGAAAACTATGAATAATAATAAGAATTATATTATAAATGATAAATATCCATAAGTTGTATTTATATATATATATATATATATATATTTGTAAATCAGGTTGGGGTGGACATCCAGATTCATTATTTTAATTTGATTGATATCTGATACAAATACCTTTGTCAAAATGAGCAATAATTAGCATAAAGTCGAACTAATAATGACCAAGAGGTTACAGGTTCGATCCTCACCCGCATTAAATTAAATATCTTTACAAAAAAAAAAAATATATATATATATATAGGGAAAATCTATTTTATACCTATAATCTTTATGGTTTGTATGAATTGAAACCTAGTACTTTTCAACTCTATATATTTAAACCCTAGAAATTAACCTAGAAATTCAAACCCTAGAAATTTGTAAGTGAAACCGTTTTAATAATTTGGTTATTTATAACTATTCTTCATTGATTCTATGTGGAAAAGAACTAAAAATAAAAGAAAACATGTGACATTTTTTCCTAAAGCAAACCAATTTATATTTGTGAAAAGCTTTTGTTATCAATTTGTCCATTTTATCTACGTTAGACCCACCATTTAACAAAAATATTATAAAAGTGTTTCAATAATATTATTCGTCAGTTTTAAAATTAAATTCTTATACACAGTCCAGTTTGATTATTTTATGAAATCATAGGAATTTGGTGGAGCCAATTATTCATATTGGTTTTGAGTATTGCAACCTCTCGGTGGAATCATTAAAGGATAGTTTGTAATGCCCGCGTTTTTCAGATAAGACTAACCTTAAAATTTTGAAGTTTAATTAGGATTTAATCAATCTATATGTATTTAGTTGTTCCAAATGTTATTTGAGTAAAATTAGATTTAGGTAGATTATGATAACTTTTTTTTACTTCAACTTGGAAGAAAGGGGACTCGAACCTCAGACCTCATGGTTGAGGGCACATATTTATGTCAGATAAGTTTGACAACTGGCTTGAGATAATTAAAACATGAAATGTTGGATGAAAGATTTTTAATCAAGTCTCAAGTTCCTAATTTTGAAGATTTAGTATCTCTTTGGGTTTTAATTGAGTTGTAATAGCTAAAATTTGGTTAGCTTTTTAAAAAAAAAATTGCCCAAATAATTTTATATTTCAAAATTTGACAAAAGAAAAAGAAAAAAAAGAAATTGAGTGGGTTTTTGATTTAAGTGGGTTTTTATTTACTTTTGACCAACTTCTTCTTCTCGATTCTTCTTTTTTTATTTTCTTTTTTAATTTTTTTTTTCCTTTTTTTTTCCCTCTCTTTGTATGTTAAGCTTCAGCCCCACCGCTCACTATTTTTTTTATTCTTCTTCGATTCCTCTCTCTCGTTCCATCTTCAGCCATGATTTTTCGTTCGTAACCACAGACTACACTAGGAGATGAAGGAGCGACAACGTCCAACGAAAAGCTTTAGGCGACGGTGCTCCGATGGTGACTGAATGAATTCAAGCAGCATTTTAATGTATGTGCAACGCCAGTCAAGCCCAGTTGAAGTTTGATTTCAATTACCCATGGTTTTTTGGCATTGGATTCACGAATTTCGGTGTTTTTTGAATGTTGTCCTGCAGGGTATCGATGAACTTTGGGTGAATTCTCATTCGTAACATACCGCCTTAATCCATTACATTAAAGCCTTAAGTTAAGTTCTAATGTATGTTTGTTTTCTAATTTTTGACTATTTTAAATTATGAGGGTAAGGTTTGAAGGCGTGTTCGAGAACAAGTTTTGTTGGTAAGTGGTAGCCTCAAAGTTGTAAGCCCCAAATTTATGTTTACATGCTATAATTTTTGCGTTCGAAACTTTTTTTAAATTAGGTGAAGGAACTTCACATTATGAAGCTCTTCATTTATTGGTTCGTTGCAAAATGTAAGTTATCTGGAAGCTCTTTATTTATGAGTTTGTGGGAAAATGTAAGTGATTGTAGTTAAATAGGTTGTATATGTGTGCTCGTAGTTGAATAAGATGTATATATTTGTTGTAGAATGTATGATAGTGAACTATGTGTGATTGAATGTCATGCTTTGTTCATGGATGGGATATAAAGGAAAAATAGAGATTGACATGCATGTAAGTGTGATGGATTTATTGTTTAAATGTCAATGAAAAGGTAGACCATTTGCTTTTGTAAAATTGCACTCAAATGAGAACGCATGTTAAATTTTAAAGTTTATGGATGTGAGAAGATTGTGGATGTTGTTTAATGGAATGTTTAGAAAACTTTTTGGTGACAGAATGACTCTGAATACTTGTGAATGTCGATTTCTTGAGTTTGGGAATGGTCTGCAGTTTTTGTATACCTCCAGTGGTTGTTCATCTCGTCGTCTCTTCTCGTCGCATGGTTGTTCCGTATGGGACCTCATTCCTTTGTATGTTGCATAAATGAAAGGTTATGTTTTCGAGGGTTGTGGCAATTACCTTCCTCTATATATTGATGTACATCTACAAGGGAAAATGAAGGGCTTGTGCGCCAGGGGATCGATTCTGCTGACGGAATGTTGGTTGGCTCGCTGTCTGTGTTGAATTTTTGGTGCGATATGATATTGCATGTAGGACATGCGATGAAAAATTATAAAGCATGCAATGGTTTACGATATTTTACATAATGTGGTAGTGCAAGTGCACACTAACAGGTCAGTCAATTAATAAAGTGGAATACATGTAATTCAAGATCAAACCCAAAGGAATAAGCGGTAGCGCAAGTCCAAACTAACATGTCAAACTTTACGAACATGCATCAGATGAGGTAACTGATGGAGCGACATGCGCAGCGGAAAGCGATTTCGGACCGATGATACTCTAATTTCTTCAATTTAACAAATAGAAAACATGCTCTAAAGACGGAAATAAGAAATTAGAAATACATACCCTTGTAGCTCCAATTTCTTCAAGTCCGTCGGCCGATCCTCATCACGAACTCTTCTAGCCTTTTCTCACGAACGCGCCAAGGACCACCCCAGGTAGTCCCGCTATCCTCGGCGCCGCGCAACAGAGTTGTGGGACTCCGAACAAAGAAGAACAGAAAAGAGAGGAAGAAGAAGAAGGAACGAAACAGAGGTTCTCAAAATTAGAACTTAAAAAGTTCATCAATTTTCTCTTTCAAAATAGCGTGAACCCTCTGCCAAAAACTTCAACTTCAAATGTCCAAACAAACAACTGTATATATAACTTAAAAACTATATATATGTGTCTTGCTGCATTCAAGACACATATATATATATATATTTAATAATTATTATTATTAAAAATAATAATAATAATTTTATTTATTAAATATTTTAATAAATAAAATATATATATAATTATTAATTAAACTTTTTAATTAATAATTATTATTTAATTCAATATCAAATATTAATTAAATAATAAGATTAAACCCGGTTTTCCGAAAACCGACTTTTTTACACATGAATCCTATTCATGTTTTAGGCCATTCCCATATTTAAATCATATTTAAATATGTCGATAATTAAATCATATTTAAATATACCCATCTTTCTTCCATAAACCGAATTTGAACAATTCAAATTTTTTTTTTTTTTTCTTTTATTTTCTCTTATACTGGTGCACGACGTTATCCGAGCTAGCCAGGAGAACCTAAAGGACCTACAGATCATGAGCTCCAACGATACGAGATTATTCGGTCAAAACTCTTTTAACCCGAATCAATCACCTTTCGTTAACCCTCGGAGACTCCACTATAGTCCGAGGGTTGCACTCTCCTCACTGTAGATATATTATGTCCTCTTGATATAACCGTCATGGGCAAGTCGACCCTTCACAGGTTGTTCGTAATCACAGCTGGGTCGTTTAAACCGTTTAACCCCTGCGTTACGTCTTTGTTCCTTAAGTACCACTGACACCTCTAATGAACAATTGATCAGTTGTCCAACCAACAGATCAGGAACCCTCTCTAACGAGGAGAGGGTAGGCGCCTATTGTTCAAGCCCCGGAGCCAACTATGAAGGGAACAACCTATCTACTAAC
The DNA here is from genome assembly GCA_028017165.1 of Herpetospermum pedunculosum. NCBI lineage: Eukaryota > Viridiplantae > Streptophyta > Magnoliopsida > Cucurbitales > Cucurbitaceae > Herpetospermum > Herpetospermum pedunculosum. Next base: position 6,748,965 of record CM051525.1, on the reverse strand, counting down.
CCTGAAGAGCGGGTTAGGAGTAAACTCCATCTTACTACACTATGTCCCCAGCTACCTATTGGACTTTATCCCTAAGATGGTAGGCTTATTGAGCGGATATCCTGCCACTCTCACCCATACAAATCTAAGGATACTGTCTAATAAGCAGGAGTTCATAGTAAGCTCAGGATTGAGATCGAGTTACCTAGGCCATCAGGTGAAATAGTCGGTCTCTTAAGTAAACGGTGTTATAAAGAGAGAGCGACTTTTCGTGGTTCAGTCTTACGCAAACTCATCGCATAGGACGCCCCCGCTTGCACATCTCGATGTGAAACGACTCGGATCACATCGTTTTGTACAATACAAAACGGGTTGCATCCAATAGTGTTACCAGGATAAGGTATCTCTCAAACACGTTAGCCGTGAGAGACTTATCTATAGTCTTCTCCCACTATCCTATTTAGCAACCCGGAGCCCTAAACTCTTTAGGTATCTCTCAAACACGTTAGCCGTGAGAGACTTAGTAAACATATCAGCATGAAGTACTATGAGGCTCTCTATGTGACCATCACATCTCCTCATCCGCACTACTTAAGAGCTCAAAAACCACTTTTTTTTATGTTGCTATACAAGCTGCAACAAATTTTAGCTTTTATAGAGGAATTAGCAATACAACTCTTGTATTTCATTCCTTTATACTGTGACAAATTATTAACCGATATAACTGACAGCTCCCACTGCATAAAACATATCGGGTCATATATCACAGAAGAGATAGATCTTAACCCAATAAGTGTTAATGCGTAGGGACAGCACCTCATAACATCGATTACTAACAACTCTTGTCAATATCAGATGTAAGGAGACTTTACCAGCGATTTATTCTTGCGACTCAGATTAATCTGAATCCTTAGAATAAACAAGACCTCACCCAGATCACATATCTGGAAACAGGTCGCTAGCTAATGCATAAGTGTCAGAAAGTACATCCTATTACATTCTCAATGAATAAGACATTAATTACGAAAACATATTATGAAAGCTATAGTATTGATAAAACACTTGCCCAACAAAGTTTATCATTAACATGTTTAAGCCATAAGATTTGATTTGAACATCAAACCTTAATCATTCAAGATTAAGTTGCTAGTTCCAATCCATAAAAGAATTAAATAAGTTAACAAAACGATTTTGTTCTTAATCTTGTATAGGACTCTCAGAGAGATTATGACCTATAGACACTCCAATCAAGATAGCTAGTCTTGATTTCTATTTATCTTATCCTATCTAGTATAGAACCAAAATAGATGATAGTAGTCTAACAACTTACGTCTGGTAACAAGTAAATAAGTTGATACACAATCAACCTCTTCACTTTGGGACAGTCCCATTACCAGAGAGTCAAGCCTTAAAGGTTTTCACCTTAGAGGCTCGGTCATTTAACCTCTTGAAGATCTACAGCTTCGAACCATTGGTCCTTGTCTAAATAATTCTGGTATGATAACTCGAGTTTTATAGACAAACCAATGAGTTAGGGTTTTCTCAACTATTGAGAATAACCAACTCTACTATCAACAACCCTTGTTGGTTTAGATATAACTTTCCTCTTAATACGCCTAGTCTTAACATCCATGTTGTTTTCTGAATTAATAGAACATGCAAGTATACATCTTTTGTAAAATGAACCGTTCATTTATTTACACCAAAAGATACTTATATACATATGCTAAAAAATACAGAAATATGTACAACTTAATTACACATATCACATATGTGATTTAGGTTCATACAGACAACATCATAAGCACAAAACTCCCACTGTGCAGCTGAGTAGACGTCTTCTCAAGTCATCCAGCACAGAGAAACCGACAATCAGGAACTAGTTTCCTGAAAGAAAAACAAACATGATTAGTGGTTCCTGAAAAACTTTCAGGTATGACATTCATAAATCCACTATACATGTTTAGACAAATAAATCTCATTTACCTTGTCGTTCTTTCTCGGCATGTTTCTCCGCAAGGTATTTTGGGCAATTGCGCTTCCAATGCCCTTCTTCGTTACAATGGAAACACTTCCCTTTGTCTGAAGACTTTACCTTGGCCACAACAACAGGGGCTTTGCCCTTTCTCCTATTCCTCTTCTTTTTACGAATAGTCCTACTACTCGTAGCAGTTGCTTCAGACTTACTCCCAGACCCAGCCTCCTTCAGGAACATCTTCGAAGTGACTACATTAGCCTCCTTCTCTTTTCCTCTGGAGGCATGAAAGGTCTGGTAAGTCTGCAACTCGTGTAGAAGAGTGGTCAAGTTGAATTCTATCTTATTCATGACCATATTTGATCTGAAATTCAGGAAACTCTGCGGGAGAGATTCCAAGATAAAACTTACTTGACTCTTCTCGTCAATCGCAGCTCCGTTTACTTCTGCTGTCATGAAGTGGACCATCATGTTAAGGACATGTTCCCTAACAGAGGTTCCTTCCTTCATTCGAGCATTATAAATGAATTTGAGGGCTTCATGGCGAAGAGACGAGAACGGTTGTCCAAACATCTCTTGCAATGAAAACATGATTTCTTTAGCAGAAACCATAACCTCATGCCTCTTGGCCAAGACATCCTGCATGCTTGCCAAGATATAGACTCGGGCTTTATCATTAGCCCTAATCTAGCGATCGTACGCCTCATGAACAGTTCGTGAAGCGTTTGAGCGAGGAGTTGGAGGACAGTCCTCCGTCAAGACAAATCTCAGGTCATCCAACACAAGAATCGTATTCAAGTTGGATTTCCACGTTCCGTAATTCTCTCCGGTAAGTTTGTCGTTAGCTAATAATTGTACAAAAGAGCTCGCCATGGTGAAAAAGGATATAAACCTATTAGTGAAACGGTTTTAACCTATTTAAACCAATTAAAAACAAACTTTAGCAGTAAATAAAGTACCCGAACTCTTTATTTACTAGCTACGATACTTTAGTAAGTCAGAATGATCGCTGCCGAATGGCAGTCGAGTCACTCCTTTACTAAATCAAGACATTCTTGACTAAATGCTAACTTCAGAATAACTCATATTCCTATTGCATCTCAGTTATCGTTTTTGGTCTGGATTTACTAACTCCTTAGCAAATCCCGTAAGTGTGACCCTCCATTTTTAGAACGCACAGAACGGCCCCAACATAGCAACCGAATGGAATGTCAGTGTTGGGAATGGCCCTGTGTTTCACTATCCATAAATGGTGACTGAGATGTTCGATCTCCCATGCCTCGCCCTCCGAATGGATGGTGCCACTAAGAGAAAACTGCAGGCGGAACATGGGAATCTTACGGTTCAATCCAACAGAGGAGACCACAGGAAGCACCAATGCGCTTCCTTCACCCACTTACTATAGACACTTACTCCATTCACCTTGCTATTGAAAGTTGCAAATACCATCCGAATGGGGATGCCCTATTGACATCACGAGGCCGAGCAAAATTCTCACGTTGTGAACTATAGGGAGTGCGTAGCAGGAGAGGGATATATCATATATTCCTTCTCAACACATCGACTAAGCATCGTGGACGGTGTTTAGGGTAAATACTCAAGTTTTATCTGGCTAAGTAAATAAAACCTTAAGTCTAGGCAAACTATTTACCTGAGATGTCTAGGTTATTAACAAATTTAATTAACCTCACACCTCTCCCACACGCTCATAAAGCCTGATTAACTTTACTCAAGTACCAGATCGTCCCCAGGTAGAAGGTGTTCCGTAAACCGTCAGTTTAAATACCTCCAACCTGGAACAGGATTTCACCGGGTGAGTTTCTCATAACCTTAGCATTTACGAGATAACGACCTATTCATCTAATGAACCAGATCGTCTCATTAACCCTAAATGAACATGCTCTTTTCTTTGTTATAGTTTTTAAAAGTCTAAGTCATTTTTACAACGCTTGCAAAAGCAGACTTTCTATAACAATTATCTATATGCTTCTCAAACATACAATTGCTAAGGCATGACAAGTTGAATATTCATAATCAATATAACACTTATATCAAATTATGCTCTTAAACATACAACTCCTAATTCATAAATTAATATAACACTTATATCAATTTTTATGAATTAAGCATGCATCCTATACATTATAACAATTATAACATAAACTATGCATAAAACTAATGTTGAATGTTTTAATTTCATAATTAATATAACACTTATATTAATTATTCTATTAAGTAAACAACATCAAATTCATGAATTAATATAAGTCTTATATTAATACTCATGAATTAAACATGCATATACATTACAACAATTATAATATACAATAAGCATAAAACTAGGATAACCAATGTTGTACTTTTAATTTCATAATTAATATAACGCTTATATCAATTTCTCTATTAAACTAACATCATTCAATTCATGAATTAATATAACTTTTATATTAATTCTTATGAATTCCTAAATATGCATACTATATATTATAACACTTATAACATATTTACTATGCATGGAGCATGATTCCTACGGTGGGATTTTAAATCTATATGGAATACGTTATGCACATAAAAACATGAATTTAAATTAAAACATACATTCACAATGCATAATTAATTAAACACACTAAAGTCGATCGATTTTGGCATTTAGCAAGCAATAACTATTTTATTACAAGCTTGATCGACAAGCTAAGTCTTGAGCGGACTTCGAACTCTTCGCACCGCCTTGGACCAGCTTGCTCCCCCGAACGCTTCGGCCAATTTCTCTTCGAGCTTCTCAATTGTATCGCCTTGAACGAGTTTGAACTTATACCAAACATTTCGGCGAGTTCCAAACTCAAACTTCTTTCACAAAGAAACCTATATGGACTCTAATGACTCTAAAAATATAGACGCTTCAGCACACATTAAAGCCCATACATTCTCGGGCAATTACAAATAATGAAATTAAAATAGAAACTATGCCAAAATCGATTTTCACTTTAGACATCCAATCAGAAACAATTTCTAAAATAAAATACCCACCAACATAAATTGATGCAAATTCAGTTAATCACAAAATCCCTCTGATACCAATTGATGGAGCGACATGCGCAGAGGAAAGCGATTTCGGACCGATGATACTCTAATTTCATCAATTTAACAAATAGAAAACATGCTCTAAAGACGGAAATAAGAAATTAGAAATACATACCCTTGTAGCTCCAATTTCTTCAAGTCCGCCGGCCGATCCTCATCACGAACTCTTCTAGCCTCTTCTCACGAACGCGCCAAAGACCAGCCCAGGTAGTCCCGCTATCCTCGGCGCCGCGCAACGAAGTTGTGGGATTCCAAACAAAGAAGAAAAGAAAAGAAAAGAGAGGAAAAAGAAAAAGGAACGAAACAGAGGTTCTAAAAATTAAAACTTAAAAAGTTCATCAATTTTCTCTTTCAAAATAGCGGGAACCCTCTGCCAAAAACTTCAACTTCAAATGGCCAAACAAACCAGTATATATATATAACTTAAAAACGATATATACTTATCCTGAACAATATGTAAATATGTCTCTACTTACAATTCTTCCATAGATTTGGGCCCAAATTGATTCCCTGAAAGAATTTTATGCTTACTTTATGGTCTTGCATTTAAAGACCCAAAACTTCCTCTTAGACCAATTAAACTAATCGTTCTTCGTAACCATGGCATGGATCAAATCCAAGTAGGTTGAGGTGCTTTGAAAATGACTCTTTTAGTTCAAAACTAACAACTTATTATTTATTTTTATTTTTTTTTTACGTTACAACTCAAGTCTTCTTTCGCTACTTTGACCTTCTTTGTTAACCACACCAACTAAGTTCGGTATTTTAAAGAGACATCTTCAAATTATCACTTAACTCAATCTCGTAACTTTGTCATTTTTCTTTTCTTAGCACGACACAAGAAAAACCAGACTATCCTACTTAGTCCATCAAACCTTGAACTCTACAAGATTAAAATATACTTTCATATTCCAACAACTTCTTGTGGAATTATACTTTAAAACTTTTAAGCCCAACGAAAAAACAGACGTCTTGGATTATTCCTTCATCAAATAGTTTGCTTATTACTAGATCCTTCCCTCACTCCAATTTAACTAACTTACTCGACTCTAACATCATTCCTTAGTGCATTCTCAAATGGACAAACTTATTTGCTAGCTGAAGTGTGTACACTTTTATCCATCTTAATCCTCACAACATTGTAAGGTTTTTATCTTTCTCTATGCTCCAAGATATTTGAAATAAGCATTTGTTCCTCTTAACATAGTCCTCCAAGAGCTAAAAACTAGTGTCACGTGGCCTACCTTTAATGGAGTCGAAAATCTAATAACCACAAAGCATTCCCTTTTTTTTTTTTCTAAATCAAACATGCTACAAACATCGTTATCAAACATATCATTGAGTACAACACATCAATTTGGTCTATTCAATAACTTCTTTTCTTTATCTTTTTTTCCTTTTTTTAAAAAATATAAATTAAAAAATATATATAATAAAATAAAACAATTCGTAATAACTAACGTACCTGGCGGTGACAATGCGTTTGCAGCTTGGCCATGATGACACTTAATGCTTATGATATAAGAAAGTCTACAGAACCCATAACCTTGGGCTCTGATACCAACTGTAACGACCTGACTTTTCCTAACTTAAACTCTTAAGGGACGCTACTAAATGCATGCTGTTAACATTTAAAAAAAAAAACTCTTGATAAAAAAAATATAGAAATAAATATTTCATTCAAATGAACTAAAATATAATCATTTGGGATCCCATTTAAAATATTGAAAACATCAAATAAGACTCTTCTATAAACTGTTTTAAAATTGTTTCATAGCATAACCTACAATAAAACATCAAAACTTAAATTTCAAATATGCGGAAGCCATGCTAATAATGACCCATGGCACAAACAGCAAACGATCTCGTCACTCGCCTTGTACGTTTTTGTCATTTCCTGAAAGATAATAATTGGAAAAGGATGAGTATAAAATTACTCAGTAAGTAACCCCAAATGGGTTAGACATGCATACACAAGCAAAACATGCACTAAATGGTTTAATCATGTGGGGCCTTTATTTTCTGTCAAAACTTTCAAATCGACCTGTGAACAATTAATCCATCAAAACTATACCAACTAACTAGTGGCGCTTAAGTGGGCAACTTGAGAGACTCTACCCCAGCTGATGGTAGTTGGCTCCCAATCAGCGGAGCCAAGCCTCACCCGTCAGAGCACCTCATTCTGAGATGTACACAAAATGCATTAAGTTTGTCAGCTCACTGGTGGAGCATAGGTGAGTTTTTTTTTTAAACCGTGGACCTTTACCCCAACAGATGGTAACTGACCCCCAGTCTGTGGAGCCGAGATCCACCCACCTTGCTCCTCATTCATAGTACATCAACATACATGGATGGATAATTGCCACAATTTCTACATTAAAACATGAATCATTCACCATTATGCATGAGGCCCCTAGCTGAATATTCTATAATGACATGACACTCAATTCAGATAAGGTCGTTGACCCAATCAATAGTCAAACAAACCAACTACACTATATCCTGAAGCATTCACCCAGAAAAATATGGACAGTTCCAACTTATAAATTAATTCCAAGAATGGGAAACAATACACATATTAATTTCCACAACATCACTCATCCAGAACAACCAGAAACAAACATACATAAAATTACAGTGACAAACATACATATAATTACAGTAACAAACATACATATAATTACATAATTACAGTAACAAACAACCAAACCTTCCCACCAAGCCAAAGGCTTTCCATCACTAAGGAAACTTACCTTGGGTTGAAAACCCAAATGATCTCTAGATTGGTTACGGAAGGTCTTGGTCCCAACCTAAATAACTTCCAACCATTAAAACTCATTTATGAGATAAAAACAGTACTGTAAAAATGGCTAAACAAAAATCATAGGTTACCTACGTAGTCCCTGCCTGATGTCACTCCTACACTAAATTAAATTTCAATTCCAGACCGTTTTCGAACCTGAAACAGAAAGGCTTTTACAAGTTATGAAAAATCTGAAATCTTGAAATAGAGTCTAAAGGTTCCAAAACGGATTCTTACCTATTGAGCGTCGTCAAAATGAGAACTAGTCAACCTTCGCCGATCAGCCCTTATCGTGGATTGCTGCCGCGCAAAATCTCAGACCGCCGCACTGAAGTGTCGATGCCGATGAGCAGGTATTGGTTGGATTAGTGTGACGATGGTGGAGGAATCGATTGACGGTGAGGGTTGGGCGTGGATTGAACGACGATGACCAATTTTTACGAACGAAGATGACCAATTTTTACGGCAAAATGCTGATGAATGTAAGATGGAGAAAAACAACGGAAGAAACCCTTTAGGGTTTAACCTAAAGATAAGTTTAATAATATTAATATTAATATTATAAAAATTATTAGTTAAAAAAGAAATTTATTTGTTTCCCACTTCAGTCTCTTTCTTTTATTTTATTTTATTTTTATGTATTTTAAAATATTACTTTAAATAAGTTCTAAATCTGCAATAACGATTCAATGCGATAAAATAGGGAACGGGGTGTTACATTCTCCCCACCTTAAGAACTTTCGTCCTCGAAAGTGGCTAGTTTTGAAAAAGTACATGCTTCTCATATCGTCTTCTATTTCCCACGTAGCTTCCTCAAACTGGTGGTTTTGTCAAAGGACTTTAATAAGCGTTATTTCTCGGTTGCGAAGGGTCATCACATCTTTTGCAAGAATTAGCTTCGGCTTCTCCTCATAGCTCAGGTTCTCACTAAACAGTAAGGGCTCGAAGTCAATTATGTGAGATGAATTCACCAAATACTTTTGTAGCATAGATACATGAAAGTCATTGTAGACCGTCGATAGAGAAGGCGGTAAGGCCATCTGGTAAGCCATCGGGCAACCTTGGTCCAACACTTCAAATTGAGCGATGAAATGTGGGCTAAATTTTCCCTTACGTTCAAGCCTTATAACCTCTTCATTGGTGCTACCTTCAGGAAAACATGATCACCCACTGCAAACTCCAAGTCTCTCCTCCTGGTATCAACATTACTTTTTTGTCTACTTTGCGTTATTCACATCTTTGCCCTGATCTTCTGAATTGCCTCATTTGTGACTTGGACCAGCTCGGGTCCCAACAGTTGTCGCTCTCCTACCTCGTCCCAATAAACTAGGGACCTACTCCCCTTCCCATAGAGAGCTTCAAAAGGTGCCATGCCTATAGTTGCTTAATAACTATTGTTATAAGCAAACTCTATGAGATGCAAATGAACATCCCAACTTCTTGTGAAGTCTAGCACACAAGCTCGTAACATATCCTCTAAGGTTTGGTTCAAACGTTCAGTTTGACCATCTATCTGCGGATGAAAGGCTTTGTCTCATGCTTGACTTAACTGTCAACTAGACCAATTGTGCGGTAACCTCACCCACTGCATCCATTATCTCTGCTCGTTGCAGGTCATTAAGTATGTGTGCCTGAGTGGTGATTAAGGTTGACGTGTGTGCTGATTCCCTACTGAGGGCATACGCGACCACATTCGCCTCACTCGAATGGTACAAGATCTTGCAATCATAATATTTTACCAACCCCAACCACTTTCGCTGCCTCATGTTCAACTCTTTTATTAGTGAAGAAATTCTTAAGACTCTTGTGGTCGGTGAGGATTTGGATTTTCTCCCCTTACAAGTAGTGTGTCCAAATCTTCAAGGCAAAGACCACCGTTTCCAACTCCAAATCGTGGGTTGGGTAATTTTGCTCATAATTCTTCAACTGTCGAGAAACATATGCAATTACCTTACCTTGTTGCATGAATACACAACCTAACCCCTTTTTAGGGGCGCCACTGTAAATAAATAAATAAAATCTCCTGACTCGTCGGCTACTGCGAGCATCGGAGCTGAAACCAGTCTTTGCTTAAGTTCCTGAAAGCTCGTCTCACAAGATTGATTCCAACCCCAAGAAACTACGTACCTCCTTGACTGTAGAGGGTCGAGGTCAATTAGTCACGACCTCCACTTTCGCTGAGTCTATAGTGACCCCATGTTTTGACACTAGGTGTCCAAAAAAAAAATACTTGCTGAAGCCATAACTCACACTTAGAGTATTTGGCAAAAAGCTTGTTCACACGTAAGGTCATTAAAATCCTCTTGAGGTGATCCTCGTGTTCCTCCTCTGACTTGGAGTAGACCAAAATAACGTTAATGAAAACAATCACGAATGTGTCCAGAAATTCCTTAAACACCTTATTCATCATGGCCATGAATAGGCCATGAATATTGTTGGTGCATTAGTCAGTCCAAAAGACATTACAGTAAATTTGTAGTGTCCATACCTGAACCGGAAAGCCGTTTTAGGAATGTTCTCATCTCTTATCCTTAATTAATGGTACTCGACCATAGATAAATCTTGGAAAATACGATTTCCCCCTGCAACTGGTTGAAGAGATCATCAATCATAGGCAAGGGTACTTGTTCTTTACTGTCACTTTATTCAACCCCCGATAGTCGATGCAAAGGCGCATGAACCCATCTTTTTTCTTCAAGAACAAGATTGTGGCACCCCAAGGCGAAACACTGGGGCGAATAAAGCCTATATCCCATAACTCTTGTATTTGTGTCTTAAGTTCTTTCAATTCTGCTGGGGCCATTCTCCATGAAGCTTTAGAAATGAGAGTTATTTTTCAATTTGAGCTCCATGCCGATATCTACCTCTCGTGCGGTGGAAAATCCAACTTACCTTACCAACACAACTTTTCCATTCAAAGTTGGCTTACTTTCTTCTTTCAATCGAAATGACGGCTTCATTAGTTTTGAGTATTAACTTGATCACCATCTACCTTTTCACCAATAAAGCCACAAAGTTTCATTTTTTTTTCATAGCTCTTCGACAACCATTGACGATAGTCATTTCTAATAATAATAAAAAAATATTTTCTTCAATTCTTATGAAATCTAGGACTGAAGCTCGCTAAAGCACTCTTCCAACATCTGTATTGTCCCTACTTAAATCCTTGGTTCAGGAAATATATATATATATATATAGACCAATACATACCAAGGTTCAAAGTCCCAAATTAATGACAAGAATTCTTTCACCAATTCCAATTTACATCCAAACAAAACTAATACCATAGAAGGTTGTGCCCAAGCATACTTGGAGTTTCAACATGATTATTTCCTACATCTTCCGAGATAGCAAAACTTCCTCATATTACCTTTCCCCTTCTTATACTTTTCTTTATTGAAGTCTTTATACTCCAAATGACAATTTTCATTTTCCAAGTCGGGCTTATCCTGAACAATATGTAAATATGTCTCTACTTATAATTCTTCCATAGATTTGGGCCCAAATTGATTCCCTGAAAGAATTTTATGCTTACTTTATGGTCTTGCATTTAAGGACCCAAAACTTCCTCTTAGACCAATTAAACTAATCTTTCTTCGTAATCATAGCCTTGAAGACTTTATTTCCTTGCAATTTTACATTGATTATTTCCTTCACCGCATGATCAACCAACAAACCACTTTTATTTACATTGTTACCACATATGATGCATGTTCGTAAAGTTTGACATGTTAGTTTGTACTTGCGCTACCGCTTATTCCTTTTCGTTTGGTCTTGAATTACATGTATTCGAGTTTATTACTTGACTAACATGTTAGTGTGCACTTGCACTACCACGTTCTGTAAATTATCGTAAACCATTGCATGCTTTATAATTTTTCATCGCAAGTCATACATGCAATAGCATATCGCACCAAAATTTTAACACAGACAACGAGCCAACCAACATTCCGTCAGCAGAATCGAGCCCCTGGCGCACAAGCCCTTCATTTTCCCTTGTAGATGTACATCAACATATAGACGAAGATAATTGCCACAACCTTCGAAAACATAACCTTTCATTTATGCAACATACAAATGAATGAGGTACCATAGGGAACAACCATGCGACCAGAAGAGACGACGAGATGAACAACTCTTCGAGGCATACAAAAACTGCAGACCATTCCCAAACTCAAGAAATTGACATTCACAAGTATTTAGAGTCATTTTCTCACCAAAACGTTTTCTCAACATTCCATTAAACAACATCCACAATCTTCTCACATCCATAAACTTTTAAATTTAAGATGCGTTCTCATTTGAGTGCAATTTTACAAAAGCAAATAATGTACCTTTTCATTGACATTTAAACAATAAATCCATCACACTTACATGCATGTCAATCTCTATTTTTCCTTTATATCCCATCCATAAACAAAGCATGACATTCATCCAACATAATAACACATCGTTCAATATCCTACATTCTACAACACATATATACATCCTATTCAACTACCAGCACACATATACAACCTATTTAACTACAACATACGATGTTCCGGCAGTAGGATCACTTACACAATCACTTACATTTTGCCACAAACTCATAAATAAAGAGCTTCTAGATCACTTACATTTTGCCACGAACACATAAATGAAGAGCTTCATATTGTGAAGTTCCTTCACCCAATTTAAAAAAAATTTCGAACGCAAAAATTAGAGCATGTAAACATAAATTTGGGGCTTACAACTTTTAGGCTACCACTTACCATAAAAAATTGTTCTCGAACACGCCTTCAAACCTTACCCTCCTAATTTAAATTAGTCAAAAATTAGAAACCAAACATACATTAGAACTTAATTTAAGGCTTTAATGTAATTGATTAAGGTGGTATGTTACGAATGAGAATTCACCCAAAGTTCATCGATACCCTGCAGGACAACGTTCAAAAAACACCGAAATTCGTGAAACCAACGCCAAAGACCAATGGGTAATTGAAAATGATAGAACTCCAAATGTGTTATTTTATACTTTTTAATTCTTGTTAGTTGATTCAAATTAATGTGTTTAATCATATGTTTTGCAGGAATCGAGCATTCAGAGGTGAATGAGACACTTATATTAAATAAGAACTCAAAAGAGGAGTTTTAGAGTATAATATCAACCAATCGAGCCGCAAAAGATACTATAAAGATAAAAATTATTCAATGTTGAAAGTTGGAAGTTTGGTCAGGTGGTGAAAGGTTTATTATGTTATTTTTTTATCCAAAGTTCGATGCTTGAAGAATATAATTATTTCTTTTATTTTTACTTCAGACACGTGGCAGCTCCTGATTGATCCAGGAAGAAGTCATCTCAAGTCATCTAGGTGTCATGTCCTCTTCCAACATTTGCTTCTGAACGTGTGTCCCTGTGTTTTGACCAAAATTTTTATTTATTTATTTTTAGCAATTTTTCTCTTAGAGTTTGTATTGATTGTAAAATACTCCTTACATCTTACACCTTACACCAACACACATCATCACCATTCTCTCCCTTTCCCTCTGTTTAGGGTTTTTTTTATTTATTTTTATGTTCGGCTAAGCTTGTACTGCTGATTTAGAGGTTTGTCGGGATTAATGTTTTTGTGAGATTTTTGGTATTAAATTGCAATATAATTTCTTGATTAATTGTTTTCTATACTTTGTTTATTTAATGTGCATTTAGTATTGGTTAATGTGACAACTTGATCAATTAAATATTAACTGTTCATGTATGCTATGTTTGTAATTTGTGATCCGTAATTGTCATAAATTGCATGCTTAATTGTAGTAGCAAGATGGGTCAGGTTATGACTAGTGTTAATATTATGGCTTTTTCATAGTTAACATGGTGCGTATAACAGACCTTAGGAATGTAAAAAGGTTTAATTGAATCTGATCAATTTAATTAACAGTCTAATAAATCCATGTGCTTAGAGCTGCTAGCTAGTTAGCATGGAACGCTATCGTGCCCAGCTAATTGGTCAGTTTAGAGTTAATTACGATGCTCTGTCGGATTAATTGCATGAGAGAACCTTAGAGACTTTTCATGGTTGTTCCAGATAAGTCGATTAGGCTTTTAAATTAAGAAATTGTATTTTTATAGGAGTAATCGATGAGCAAAATCCATTAAGTCCCGACAATCTATGAATCAGCAAGGTAATCTCTTGTTTATTTCCTTAATTCATTCATCTTTACCTTTAATTGTTATTTAAATTTAGTAGATTAATATGCAATTCAAAAACCTCCTATTTATGGTTTTTACATAAAGTTTAATTTAGAGAATTTAAATTTTGGTTCCCTGAGTTCGACTCAGTCCGCTCTAGTTTACTACAAGCCGTTGATCGGTAATTATGAATTGAATTTGACGGGAATCGACAAGCTCGCATCAAAAATCAAACTTCAACCGGTCTTGACTAGCGTTGCACATGCATTAAAACGCTGCTTGAATTCATTCTGCCACCATCGAAGCACCGTCGTCTGAAGCTTTTCGTTGGACGTTGTCGAGCCTTCCTCTCCTAGTTGAGCCTGTGGTTACGAACGAAAAATCATGGCTGGAGATGGAACGAGAGAGAGGAATCAAAGAAGAATAAAAAAAATAGTGAGCGGTGGGGCTGAAGCTTAACTAACAAAGAAAGGAAAAAAAATGAAAAAATAAAAAAATAAAAAAAAAAACAATCCAGAAGAAGAACTCTGCTCAAAACTAAATAAAAAACCACTTAAATCAAAAACCCACTAAATTTCTTTTTTTTCTTTTTCTTTTGTCAAGTTTTGAAATCTAAAACAAATTTGGCAAAAAAATTTAAAAAAGCTGACAAAATTTTATCTATTAAAACTCAATCAAAACCCAAAGATATACTAAATCCTCAAAACTAGGAACTTGAGACTTGATTCAAAATATTTCATCCAAAATTTCATGTTTTAATTATCTTAATCTAGTTGTCATACTTATCTGACATAAATATGTGACCTCGACCATGAGGTCTAAGGTTCGAGTCCCCAAAAAAAAATAATCATAACATGCTTAAATCTAATTTTACTAAAATAATATTTGGAACAACTAAATACATATAGATTGATTAAATCCTAATTAAACTTCAAAATGTTAAGGTTAGTATTATATGAAAACGTGGGCATTAAAAACTATCCTTTAATGATTCCATCGAGAGGTTGCAGATTTCATAAAATAATCAAACTGGACTGTGTATAAGAATTTAATTTTAAAACTGACAAATAATATTATTCAAACACTTTTATAATATTTTGGTTAAATGGAGGGTCTAACGTAGATAAAATGAACAAATTGATAGCAACAACTTTCCACTTTTATAATATTTGTCAAATTTTCCTATTATTGCTCTGATTAAACCTAGAGCAATAATAGGATTCGATTAATTCTAGAGCAATAATAGGAAAATTTGACAAATATTCAATCAAAATACGATAAAGGTTTAAAATTATATAAAGTTGGCGTTTGTTCACACGAGATTTTGACGAAAAGAAAATTTGACACGTGTAAATGAACTTTGATTTGTATTGAATTTTTATGTATCAGTGCGTAGTGGTTTACAATCTCTAATGCTTGATCATCTGATTCTTTCTCTCTCAAATGTAATTGTGTCTCGAAGGCTTTACAACTTGTTCTCGATGTTAGACTTGTTTCGAGGGCTTTCCAGCCTGTTCTCGATGTTGGATTTGACTTGAGGGCTTCGCAGTTGGTTCTCGAGGTTGAATCTTTAGCTTCTCGAAGAGGTGAAGTCTTCAAGTGTAGAGTGTTAAGTCTTCCAAGGATTCAAGGAGTCTTCGTAGCTTGTGAATTCTCTCTGAGCTCTTAGGAGTAGCAATTTTCCGAACCCTGCAAATTGAGAATGAGCTCTGTATTTATAGAGTTCTCATTGGAACATAGTGGGCTTTTGGGCCGAGTCATATGGGTTTGTGCTTTGGGCTAAGTTTCCATTTAAATGGCTATCTGAGCCAATTTAATTTTTTAGCCCAATTGGAATATGACAATATTTGATCGGTAGTCTTCAAGTGTGGAGTGTTCAGTCTTCCAGGGATTCAAGGAGTCTTCGTAGCTTGTGAATTCTCTCTGAGCTCTTACGAGTAGTAATTTTATGAACCTTGCAATTGAAAGATGAGCCCTGTATTTATAGAGTTCCCATGGGAACATAGTGGGCTTGGGCCAAGTCATATAGGTTTGGGCTTTGGGCTAAGTTGCCATTTAAATCGCTTTTTGGGGCAATTTAATTTTTGAGACCAATTGGAATATAACAAAATTTGATTGGTTAAGTTTATTTGATCAAACGGCCATGATGAAGACACATGACATTTTCCTGCGGCTCCACAAATTTGTCTTCCAATTTAATTTGAGACACTTGTCGATTTCAGATTCCTCCCAAATGTAAGTTTGTCATTCGCTTGGTGAATAATGACGTGGCAACCCCTAATTGGTCGAAATTTCTCGGTCAAGAAATGCCCATTTTTCGAGATTTAAGCACAAGTATGTGTGTCTCATAAAAGTTAAATTTTGAAATTGAAATGTAGGACATTCTTTGTTTCGACTCCGCCTTGACATGTCAATTTTATCGAAATATGAAATTTGGTTCATATATAATTTATTTGACACATCTTTCTATGCCATCATTCAAAATATGACTTTGATCTTGTTTCTTGTTGAAGAAGGGGAAGCTTCGCGCCGCTGTCGTCGAAAGGAGAAGAACCCGAGAGATTATCGCCGTCGCCGCTGCCGTTTGTCTTGTGGTGGTTGCCGCCGGCTAGATCTTAAAGAAAGAGAAGAAAACTGTTCGGGTTAAGTCCGATTTCTTCTCTTTTTGAACACCAAAGGTTGTATCTCTTTCATCTTGCTTTCTTGTTGTTTCTTTGAATGATCTTTCTTGAATGCTTTGTAATTACTCATTCTTGTATTTGATAACCTCTAATAAAAGTGGCTAGCAACGATCTTAAAAGATCTTTGCAAAGTGGAGTAGGTCCGTTAAGACCGAACCACTATAAATCGATTGTGTCAATTTCTCAATTCTTTTATTTCTATTCTTTAACATTTTGTCTAGCATCTTATTTCTGAATGTAATGTTTGTTATTTTTATTTCATTATAAAAAGATTAAATTTGATATCGATGTGCTTCTTTCATTATTATTCTGAACACGGCTGTTCACACGAGAATTCGAACAACGAATGGAAATTCGAAACGTGTAAATGAATTTGAATTTGTATTGATGTATTTGTATATATCAGTGCGTAGTGGATTACAATCTCTAATGTTTGATCCTCTGATTCTCTCTCTTAAATGTAACGTACTCGAGGGCTTCGTAGCTTGTTCTCGAGGTTGAATCTTCAGCTTCGCGTAGCGGTGAAGTCTTCAGGTGTTTGAATTTGGAGTGACGTTCAGTCTTCAGGATTTCAAAGAGTCTTTCGTTGTTTGGGAATTCTCTCTGAGTTCTTAGGAGAAGAAATTTTCTGAACCTTAGAAATTAAAATGAACTCTCTATTTATAGAGTTTTCATGGGCCTAGATCCAATGGGCTTGGGCTTTGGGCCCAATGGGTTTGGGTTTGGACCCAATGGGTTTGGGTTTGGACCCAATGGGCTTTTGGGCTTTGGGCCAAATTGTCATTTAATCTTTCTGGCCCGATTCGACTTCGAGCCCAATTGCGGTTTGGCCGACTTTGCTCGGTCAAGTCTATCTGATCCCCGGTCGTGATGGAGACACGTGGCGACCACTGATTGGCCGAAATTTCTCGGTCAACAAATGCCCCCTTTTTCGAGAGTTATGCACAAGTATGTGTGGTTGAGTCTCGGAAAAGTTAAATAGATAAATCGAAACGTAGGACATCCTAACTTCGACTCCGCTTTGACGTATCAATTTTATCGAAATATGAAGTTCGATTCATAGATCAATTATTTTAATTGACGTCTCTTTCCATGTCAATCGATCAAAAATATGAATTTGGCTCGTAGTTTTGATCTTTCCTATCTGACAGAAATTTGATTTAAACTTCGGTAGAGAGATTTTTTTTCTACCTTAGTTTATCTTGAGATGTAGAGTAAGGACTTGTGTCTGCCCAATTGTATTTTGAATAGGGTTTGACTTTGAATTTTACTCTAATTTCGACGTGGATAAAATATACCCAAACCGCCAATTTTGATTTGAGACTTGGATTTAGATAACTTTTGACTCTAAATCATGTCTGAAAGTAAATTTTGGAATATGCCCAAAAATTTTAATTTTCTCGGTAAAAAAAAATGGTAAGCTTCTAAAGTTTGGCTTGAATTCGGAATAAGAGTGTTAAGATTTTTTTTTATTTTGGCATAAATAATTGGCCAGATGAAACACTAGAATGTGAAGACAAATGAGGACCAAGAAGTTTGTTTGGTAGAGTGGAACTTGGATGTCTTTAATTGTGTTTGGTCCTAAGTTCGAGTCTGACTTCGTATATTATTTTTGCAACTTTTTTAAACTTAAATGAAGGGCATTTAAGTAATTTTACTCTCCAAACCCTAACTCATTTAGGTTTTCTAATTCATATAAATAGAATGAGATGGAATTTGAAGAGTTGGAAGTCAAAAAAAAGCTTAGGTTTGTTTGGAGAGGAAAGGAGAGAGTTTGCTTGGAGAGGAAGAAGAAGGAGAGCTCCAGCCGCCACACGCCGCCGCCGCTGCGCATCAACCCGCCGCCGCCGCACGCCGCCGCTGCGCTTCAACCCGCCGCCAGCCAGCGCCGCCGCTTCGCTCCGCCTGCACCGCCGCGCCACTCCACCCGCACCGCCAGCCGCTTCGCTCCGCCTGCACCGCCGCGTCGCTCCACCGTCTCCTTCGCGCCCGCTTCGCTCCGCCAGCCGCACCGCCAGCCGCGCTTCTCGCCGCCTCGCCGTCTCGCTTCAGCCAGCGCCGCGTCACTCCGTCAGCCGCACCGCCAGCCGCACTTCCCGTCGCCTCGCCGTCTCGCTTCAGCCAGCGCCGCCTCGCCTGCCGCCAGCAACTCCGCTCGCATCTCCGCCCGCAGTTCTGTCTCAGCCGCATGCCGCCGCGTTGCCAGTTCTCTTCGCCGCCGTCTGCATCGCTCCGCCTGAACCGCCGCGCCCAGATCTGCAGCCCCGCGCGCCGTCTTCATTCGCATCCGCACCGCCGCTTCAGCCGCAGCCGAACCGCCGCGACGCCGCAGCCGCACGCCGCCTCTGCCCTAGGCTCCAGCCGCACGCGTAGATGAGTTTCCACTTTCTTTTTTTTTTTTTTTTTTTTTATTATTATTATTATTATTATTTAGTTTTTTTTATTATACATATATCTTTTTTTTTTAATGTTTTATTCTAACTTTTTATATATATATATATATATATATATATATATATTTTTTTTTACAGGTGCTTATTTTCATTCTCCCGGTGTTCTTCGTATCGACCTTAATTTGGTAAATAATCATCTTTTAATATTATTAATACTGTATGTAATTTAATTCATTGTATGCAATTTTAATATATGTGTGCAATTTATGTATGTGATTTATGTATGTAATTTATGTATGTAATTTAATTTATGGATTGTAATTTACTTATGGGTTGTAATTTATTTACGTAATTTGATGTAATTTATTATTTATGGGCTGTAATTTATTTATGGGCTGTAATTTTACTCATGGGTTGTAATTTATTTACGTAATTTGATGTAATTTATTATTTATGGCCTGTAATTTATTTATGGGCTGTAATTTACCTATGGGTTGTAATTTATGTTATTTGTGATGGCTTGTAATATTTTGCTATTTTGTATTTTGTTATTGTTGGTTGTGATTGATAAATTACATTTAGATTGGGCTTTAGGAATCCTCAGTAAATTTTAATTTGGTATTTTGTGATTAAAAAGCCAAATAAGAAATTTGTTAATTTGAAATTAAAGTTTTTTTTTTTCAAAATTAGTTAAAGTGATTTGAGATTTTGTAATTAAAAACCCAATAAAAATAAATTTTAATTTGAAATTAAGGTTTTTTTTTTAAAATTAGTTAAAGTGATTTGAGATTTTGTGATTAAAAAAAAGCCAATTTTTTTTTATTTTAATTTTAAATTAAGGCTTTTTTAAATTAGTTAAGTGATTTGAGATTTTGTGATTAAAAAAAGCCAATTTTTTTTTTTATTTTAATTTTAAATTAAGGCTTTTTAAAATTAGTTAAGTGATTTGAGATTTTAAAAATTTTAATTTTTGCTTTTTTTTTTAAATGCAATTAAGAATTAGAATTAGTTATTTTAATTTTGAAATTGAGATTTTATAAATACATTAAAGTAATTTGGGAAATGGGGGTTAGGAAATTTAAAATTAGTTAAATGATTTTGAATTTGGCATTTTATGAATATATTATTTTACTATATGTATATACACCTTGATTTGAAATTTATTCACTTTTCGATTTTAATTTGTTTATTCCAAATGGGGAACGTTGCGACCTTTTTTTTTGTAGGTGTGTCACTTCTTTTACCGCCAAGTCGTTCTGTTCAGCTCCCGTGGCCTCGACGTAACAATCTACGGGCGTTACTTCTCCTATGCAGATGCACGTCTGTTTGGGGAACGTATTCCGTCCTAGGTTGCGCGTCGAGTTGTTCTGCTCTGTTCTCGTGGTCTCGGCGTAACAATCTACGGGCGTTACTTCTCTTATGCAGATGCACGTCTGTTTAGGGAACGTATTCCGTCCTAGGTTGCGCGTCGAGTTGTTCTGCTCGGTTCTCGTGGTCTCGGCGTAACAATCTACGGGCGTTACTTCTCTTATGCAGATGCACGTCTGTTTAGGGAACGTATTCCGTCCTAGGTTGCGCGTCGAGTTGTTCTGTTCTGTTCTCGTGGCCTCGGCGTAACAATCTACGGGCGTTACTTCTCTTATGCAGATGCACGTCTGTTTAGGGAACGTATTCCGTCCTAGGTTGCGCGTCGAGTTGTTCTGCTCGGTTCTCGTGGTCTCGGCGTAACAATCTACGGGCGTTACTTCTCTTATGCAGATGCACGTCTGTTTAGGGAACGTATTCCGTCCTAGGTTGCGCGTCGAGTTGTTCTGTTCTGTTCTCGTGGCCTCGCCGTAACAATCTACGGGCGTTACTTCTCTTATGCAGATGCACGTCTGTTTAGGGAACGTATTCCGTCCTAGGTTGTGCGTCGAGTTGTTCTGTTTCTATGAGATCGGCGTGCCGACTTAAAGGCGTTACTTCTCTTTTGTAGATGCGTCAGTTTGGGCATTTCCACTATACGTGAAATGTGCGCGTCTACTTAGAGAACGCATTCCGTCTTTGTTGGTACGTCAGATCGTCACGTTCCGTTTCTGTGAGATCGACGAACTGATTTAAAGACGTTGCTTCTCTTTTGCAGATGCGTCAGTTTGGGCATTTCCACTATACGTGAAATGTGCGCGTCTGCTTAGAGAACGTACTCCGTGTTTGTTGGTACGTCGAATCGCCGCGTTCCGTTCCTATGAGATTAGCGTGCCGACTTGAAGGCGTTACTTCTCTTTTGTAGATGCGTCAGTTTGGGCATTTCCACTCTACGTGAAATGAGCGCATCTACTTAGAGAACGTACTCCGTCTTTGTTGGTACGCCGAATCGCCGCGTTCCGTTCCTATGAGATTAGCGTACCAACTTGAAGGCGTTACTTCTCTTTTGTAGATGCGTCAGTTTGGGCATTTCCACTATACGTGAAATGTGCGCGTCTACTTAGAGAACGTACTCCTTCTTTGTTGGTACGTCAGATCGTCGCGTTCCGTTCCTATGAGATTAGCGTACCGACTTGAAGGCGTTAATTCTCTTTTGTAGATGCGTCAGTTTGGGCATTTCCACTATACGTGAAATGTGCGCGTCTACTTAGAGAACGTACTCCTTCTTTGTTGGTACGTCAGATCGTCGCGTTCCGTTCCTATGAGATTAGCGTACCGACTTGAAGACGTTACTTCTTTTTTGTAGATGCGTCAGTTTGGGCATTTCCACTCTATGTGAAATGAGCGCATCTACTTAGAGAACGTACTCCGTCCTTGTTGGTGCGTCGAATCGCCGCGTTCCGTTCCTATGAGATTAGCGTGCCGACTTGAAGGCGTTACTTCTCTTTTGTAGATGCGTCAGTTTGGGCATTTCCACTCTACGTGAAATGAGCGCATCTACTTAGAGAACGTACTCCGTCTTTGTTGGTACGCCGAATCGCCGCGTTCCGTTCCTATGAGATTAGCGTACCGACTTGAAGGCGTTACTTCTCTTTTGTAGATGCGTCAGTTTGGGCATTTCCACTCTACGTGAAATGAGCGCATCTACTTAGAGAACGTACTCCGTCTTTGTTGGTACGCCGAATCGCCGCGTTCCGTTCCACTAACTCCGCGTTTTTTTTTTTCTTTAAGATTTCTCCCCATTTTTGGAAAGCTATATGTGTTGTCCTTTCAAATTTTTTTTAAATTTTTTTTTTTGTCATTTGGTTTGTTTTGTTTTAAGGGTGTACATAGCTCCTTTTTTTTTGTTGCGTTTTCTTGGTAGTCGCTTCATGCTTGCATGTTTGTGTAGCTCATTTAATTCCTTCGCCATACTTATCGCTTTGTTTTGAATTTATTAACTCTTTCGAATTTGTTTTGCAGGAACATGGTGTATTTTGCAGAGCAGATCGTCTCTAAAGAGAAACATCTTGTTCTTTTAGAAGATGAACATCAGCCCTTAAAACGCGGAGTTAACCTTCTAGTAGAAGAGCCCAAGATCGGTGATTACTCCAATGAGTGGCCGCGACTCGGAGACCCAGGTCGTTTGTCAAAATGGTCCTCAGAAAAAACTTTGGGTCAGGGTTCCTCGTCTAAGGTGTGGATGTTAGGTTCTGCGCTTCACCGCCAAAATCCTAGTCAAACCCCCGAGCTAACATTGGGACGCCGAATTATTGAAGGTACCCCTCGTTGGGTCTCTGTATTAAAGATTTCTGGAGAATTCCTTTTTATCCCTCAATATTGGGAATGGTTGGAGCTTGTCGTCGGTCGCAGTAAGAAGATACTTCGCCATGCTTGTCTGCTAGATGCCGTGATGGCTTCGCTCTATACTTACGATCGCAATAAAGCCGTGGTACGAGCCTTTTGTGAAGCATGGTGCCCTGCAACCAATACTCTTCATACCCAAGCTGGAGAACTTTCCATCTCTTTGTGGGACCTTTGGAAATTCGGGGGTCTTCCTATCGATGGACAATTTTACGAGGAAGTCATTCCGTGTCTTAAAGAGTTGACTGGATCGGGGCCGAATGGCAGACATCTCCCAAAAAGTTGCGAACATTTATTTTGCGCTTATCATACACTAACTGCTAAGAAGACGGATCATTCTCACGTTGCCATCAGTGATTGGATTTCACTATGGTTTAAAGGCACCCAGCGATATGGTAAAATACCGGCGCGAAGGTCAAAGAAAAGAACTGCTTCTAAGCCTACTTCTCGCCCCGGCGTGACTCATAACCCCGACGGCACGAAAGTTAAACATCGTGAATGGTCAGACGATGAGTGCGACATGTTCCGTAATCTAAATATTGACGAAGGATGGAAGGATAGAACATACTTGGCCGCCTTTTTATGTTGCTGGCTCTGTGCCTTCGTATTTCCTCAGGCCAATGCTCACCACATCCGTCCAGGTGTTTTCAAGATTGCTTGTCTGATGGCCGAGGGTGAAATTTTTAGTCTTGCCGTCCCGGTCTTAGCTAACCTTTACCACGTGTTAGGAAAAATCTCAATGACTGCTAGTTCGGTCGGCCGTATCGAAACCTGTCTCCCGGTGCATTACATTATTGGCTGGTTAGCTCATTACTTCAATACTCATCACAAGACTCCTGAGGAGGTCCAAGGTCCAGGGATGGTTGAATTTTCTGGCGAAGGTGGGGCTAAATATCTAGATGAATCTGAAGCGCATGAACTAATCCACGAGGGAGCATCGATAGCATGGCACGTGAATCTCCAACACAGATATAAACATGAAATCTTAAATAGAGAAACCATCAACGATTCTGAAGATTCTTCATATTTTTCGAGCCTCCGATCGTGCTATGTATCAGCGCGATGTGGGGAATCGCTTGTCATCGAATCATACAGTCCGTATCGATTTGGTCGCCAGTTCGGGTTCTACCAAGATGTGCCAAACGATATAAGGGGAGCTTCTCCTTCGGTCGATTTGTCTACTATTTTACATCATTGGCGGGTTTGTATTTGCGCTGACGTAGGGTGGGAAGTGTTTCTTCCAGCTCGAATGTTGAACCCCCATGACCATGTTACTCCAAATTATCGAAAGTGGTGGTCGATTAAGCATGGCGATTATTTGAGGAAAGGTGTGGATAAATTGATTGACAGCGCTCTTCGTCACTCAGATTGTTCAAAACCTAAGAAGCCTAAGAAGGTCAATGCTAACCTCGGAGGAAAGAAAATTCATTTGCTCACAGATAAACCGTCATGCCATGCCTCAGATCAAGCTGAAGGTAGTCGAGACGTTTATTGGAAAAAGGATAAAAGGCTCAGACAGACCCCCGATCACCCCGATCTCGACGACAGATTTTTCGACGATGTCCCTACTGCTTGTGACATACCTGATGACGTTGGAGCCTTAGTTCAGTAACTTTCCCCTTCTTTTTTTTTTTGAATACTTCTTTATATCCGCCTTTTGTTTAAATTTTTATGTATATATATATATGTATCAACAAATAACTTATTTGCAAATCTTCTATTGTTACAGCTTCACTTGAATGATTATATTCAAGCCGAGGGCGAGCAACATAGCGACCGATCGTCGGAGGGTTCAGAAGCTTCGGTTTCCATGGATAGGCGACCTGGGAGCTCTTCTGCCCCATTGGAAGAGCGAAGTACCAATTTACCTTTGCTTACCATCAGGGAGCGTTCTCAACATGTTCCGATGAATGCAGTTTCGCAAGCTCCCGAAACCTCTGTTTATTGTGCTGACAATATAGTATCCAGCCTTCAACGAAAAGCGGCCATGTCTATGTGGCAAAGCTTGCGAGAGAAAATGGCGCGTACCCCTTTTGAGGATGTTCCGAAACTTGAGCCGGAGATTCGTAAGATTCTTAAAGGCATCTCGGACACTCGGACAAACAACCAGGTGTCTTTGCAAGAATTTGTAGAAGGCTATTGTAAGAGAGTGGAAGACTACAACCAGATGCAATCTTCAATTTCCACCCATCTAAACTCCAACAGTAGGGATCGTCAACTGGAAGAAAGGAACATTTATTTGGACCGATCCCTCCTAGAGGTTACAGAGACGGAAACAGAGATAGAAGAGGCGAAAGCGAAGATAGAAGAGGTGAAAGCGAAGATAGAAGCTGCGAAGATCGAGGTTAAGAGGCTTTCCACCTTTGTCTCCGCCCGGGAAGAAGTCTTGAGTCGCGGGACACTTGAAGTCTCGCGTGTACGCGAAGAGATTCGTGCCCTCGAATGTGCCCCCATTATTGACGAGGAAGATGCTCGAGCGGTTGCTGCAGTTCGCGAGCTTCTAGAGAGCTCGCGCGCGGAGTTGAAAGAGTTTTAGTGGGCGCCTTGATTTACGCATATATGTGCATATATATTTTTTTGTATCTATCTTCTTCTAGATTTCTCTCGTGTAAAAGAACTTTTATGTTTTCTTTATGAACACTTGGCTTGTCTCCCTCATTTTGGAATAATAATTTTCCTTTGTTGCTTTGTTGAACTTAATTTTTTTTTGTTGCTTACGTATTTTCGAAATCAAGAGATCACTTGTTTGAACGTAGCTCGAATGGAATGAATGTATATTTTTTTATTGCGCACGACTGGACTTAAAGTATATATGTATTTTTTCTTTAAGTTGCCTACGTACCCTTAGATGGAAGGGATCAAGTCATAACGTAGTTCAAATTACATGAAGAGAATTCTTTTTTTTTTTACTTGGGCCGTTCACCTTTTAAGCTCGTGCGGGCCAGGAGCAACATGTAGTTTATACTCTTACGTTAAGGAGTATTACATTAATTTTTTATGCATAAAATTTCTTAAGAAATTTGCCGTTGATTGGGCCAATCCTTAATCCATCTTGATCCACAATTTTGTATGCCCCATTTGTGTAGACTTCTTTGACAACATAGGGTCCGTCCCATTTAGGGGTGAACTTGCTCCCCGTATGTCTCGTTGTGATGATGGGTCTTCGAACTGCAAGTACTAGATCGCCAACTTGAAATGATCGAGGCTTCAAATTTTTGTTGAAAGCCTTGGTCATTCGCGCTTGGTAACATTCCAATGCTTGCTGAGTGTTACGTCTCCAAAAGTGACCTTTTTAGGACCTAATTATCTTAGAAAGATGTTCACTCTTAGGTGTTTTTGATAGCATTTAGCCTAAACCTATGCTTAAATATGAGAATCAGAAGAAGGTAGCTAAATTAGGACTTATGTACAATAGGAAAGAAAAGAGTTGAAAACCGAAGGAAAAGAATGAAAAACAAGCATTGCGGAAACATTGCGGACACCGCAATGTTTCAAGTGAAAACCGTAAGTTGACTGATCTTTTTCTGTTAATTTTCGTGATTTCAGGGATTCGTTCTTTCTCCTCCATCCATTCTGAAGTACGGCGTTGAAGATTGATGGTTCTCCTTGGCCCAAATGCACCTGCAGATTACTATAAATAGGGGTCAAAGTCGAGGGTTCAAGCATCATCCGAAAGCGTAGAAGTCTTCTCGCAGTCCATCTTTTCTCCTGTTTTCCTTTGCCGTCTGCTGGTTTGCGAAGCTCAGCTGTTGGAGTCGATAATCTGATAGGAAGGAGAGGAGATTCTTCTTCTCTCCCGATTGGATTCATCCAAGCAAGGCTGACCTTTCTCATCCTTCATTCGAGGCGGCTGCAACGAGACATTCGACCGTGTTTTACTGCTTTCTGCTCTTCATTTCCATTTTCCAGCTTTGTTTTGTTGTTAACTCTTTTCTAGTAGCTAGCTTAGACTATTTCGTTGTGTTCTGTCTTGTTGTTATTTACTTTAAAGCTTCCTTCTGTCCATTCAAACAAACAAGTAATCAATTCACAATTCATTTCACGATTCTTGTCGTTGCGATTTACTGTATTTCCCTTACTGTTTTGTCTTCAGATTCCTTCTGAGCATGTCTACTTCTTCTCTTGTTTCTGTTCTGTTTACATCCATGAGTAGCTAAATCACTTAGGGGCATGCTAATGACAACACTTTAGGCTTAAAAACGTGAACCAAGCATGTAGGATAGCTCTCGAAGCATTGATTGTATGTAAGCTTCATCCCACGGGCAATTTCGATTGGCCATCCATTTTGTCCAAAGAACTCCTAACCTCTGGAAGGAGTAAGAGTTCAGAGTCATACTATCATGCTAGCCTTTCAAGGTAACCAGGAAACGACCTAGGAATAGGCGTTTCCCTAGTACAAACCATAATTTTCTGCCTTAACAAGATGCTTAAGACCTTACTTGGACATGAGTAAACTAAAGAATCTAATGCATGAAATCGGAAGATACATGAGAACGAGATAGTTTGATGCATAGAGAGTTGAGCCAATGCTTGAGAATCGTGAGAAAAAGCCTATAGGATAGTCGTTAGTAGCCCTTAATTCATCACTTTACACACTTTCGCTGTTATTTCAATTGCGATAGAATTGCTGTCTCCGCAATTCTGCTAAGTACAATTTTGTCTAGCTGTTTTTGTCTTCATTTATTAATCTCGTCTCTTCTCATTTGAGTTTAGCTTTGACTTGCACTTGTTTATGTTGCTACCCTCTTCGTATTCAGTAGGAAATAGATAATTAAAAACCAATTCTACCCCATCAAATCCACCCCTTCTTTCTTAACTTTACACTTCATGAATAGCTTATAATAAATCTCTGTGGGAAAACGAATGAAATATACTTACTACTTGCTATAGGACCATGTATGCTTGCATGTTCTGAGTGCTCTCTCTACCTTATTGCTTATTTATTTTAACACATTGAGCACGTAACAAGTTTTTGGCGCCGCTGCCGGGGATTTATTTAAGTGAAAACGAAGTTTGTTAAGTTTGAAACACCAAGTTTATTGCCTATTGAAGCTGATCTGTTTCATTTCTTTTGCAGGTATTATTGGGTTAGTTTATGAGTGAGCCTTCAAGTAGTGATCTAGAGTTCAATCCTGAGCCTGAGAGATTACTTAGGGCCAGAAATAGAGCCAAGAAACGTCTCTTTAACCAACCCTCTATACCTCAAGTAATTGCGGGAACCGCAATTCCTCCGCAATTATCTCAAGAAGAAATGGATGGAATAGTTCCAAATCCGGTGCCTGTCACTCGCAACCCCATCGAAATAGCGAATGATAAGGACAGCGCCATACTCTCTTACCTAGTACCTATGCCTGGGGAGCTGAACCCCAGCATAATCCGTCCTGAAATCACTGCCCACTCATTCGAGTTAAAGCCAGTGATGTTCCAAATGTTGTCCACTGTGGGACAATTCTTTGGAGTGGAAAATGAGGATCCCCACAACCATCTTAGGAACTTCTTAGGAGTCAGTGACACATTCCTCATCCCTGGAGTTTCCCAAGAAGCCTTGAGGCTATACCTTTTCCCTTACTCTTTGAGGGACAAAGCCAAAACATGGTTGAACTCATTACCCTCTGGATCTGTCCTTAATTGGACAGACTTAGCAGAGAAATTCCTAGTCAAATACTTCCCACCTGATAGGAATTCTACATTTCGTGATGACATAATCAAGTTCAAACAAGCTGACACTGAGTCTCTTCACGAAGCTTGGACAAGGTTTAAAGATCTTCTTCTTAAATGTCCACACCATGGCATCCCATGGTGTATCCAAATAGAGGTCTTTTTCAAAGGATGTAACCCCAACACTAGACAAGTCTTAAACTCATCTGCTGGAGGTTCCATGTTGTCCAAGAGTTACAACGAGGCCTATGAGATCTTGGAGAAGATCTCAGCATCTCACTGTAGGTGCTCAGATGATCCAGTTGAGCCAACTAGAGCTCAAGACAAGGATGCTCTAAGTGCAATGAGCAGCCAAATAAATGCCCTGACCAACCTAGTTAAGCAAATGGCTCAAGCCAATCTCCAAACAAGTGTCAACACCGCCACAGCCATGTCAATGGGCACCCAACCAAGTCAAGGTGAGACACTTGTATGTGGATTCTGTGGGGAAGGGCACCCGTATGAATACTGCCCTGGGAATCCAGCCTCGGTCTGCTATGTGGGAAGCCAACAGCAGCCAAGGAACAACCCCTACTCTAACACTTATAACCCTGGTTGGAGGAACCACCCAAACCTGTCATGGGGTGGCCAACAGAATACTAACCAAAATCCTAACCAACCTAGACCGAGTGGAACACCTGGTTTCACTCCCCAACATAACCAATCAATGTATCAAAAACCTTACAACCAGCCTGTAGGATCTTCTGTAGAAAACTTACTCAAGGAATACATAGCCAAAAATGATGGTACTTTGCAAAGTCAGCAAGCCACTCTTAGGAGCCTAGAGAACCAAATAGGCCAATTAGCCAATGAACTCAAGAGTAGGCCCCAAGGTAGACTTCCTGCTGACACTGAAGTCCCAAGGAGAGATGGTAAGGAACAAGTTCAAGCAATTGAACTCAGAAGTGGTAGATCATTGTTGAGCAACACAAAGGACACACCAAAGAGAGTAGAGAACACTGAGTCTAGTGCTCCACTGGAGTCTCTGCCAAGCCAAGGTCCACCACCAACTAGCACATCAGGAGCCAGGCTAGAGCCAAATATTGAGGAGATAGAAGAAATTGCAAGACCTCCACCTATCCTAAGGCGACCTGAAGTGCCTGCATATGTGCCACCTCCTCCATATCCTCGAAGGCTTAAGAAGAAGCAGGAACAGGAAGTGCATTTTAATAAATTCTTAGAAATTCTTAAGCAAGTGCATGTCAACATTCCTTTTGTAGAAGTTTTACAGTCTATGCCTTCCTATGTAAAGTTTTTGAAAGATATCATTACTAACAAAAAAATAATTGGTGAGTTTGAAACAGTAAACCTCACTGAGGAGTGCAGTGCCATACTCCAAAACAAGCTACCCAAGAAGGAGAAGGATCCTGGTTCCTTCACCTTACCTGTAGAACTTGGAGGCAAGCACGTGGGCAGAGCGCTTTGTGACCTGGGCGCCAGCATAAACCTCATGCCCCTATCACTATTCCGCCAGTTGGGAATAGGAGAAGCACGTCCAACCACTGTCACTTTACAACTAGCAGACAGATCCATTGCATACCCTGAAGGTAAGATTGAGGATATTCTAGTGAAAGTTGACAAATTTATTTTCCTTGCAGATTTCATTATCCTGGATTATGAAGCAGACAAGGAGGTCCCCATCCTGTTAGGCAGACCATTTCTAGCCACAGGTAGGGCACTGATAGACGTCCAAAAAGGTGAGCTCACTATGAGGGTTCATGATGAAGAGGTGAAATTTAGTGTGTATAAAGCTTTAAGGTACCCCTCTGACCTTGAATCCTGTGCTAGCATGGACGTTGTAGATTCTTTGATGGAAGAACAATTGGAGCATGTATTACTAACTAAGCATGTTAATAACTATGTAGGATTAGAATTGACTGATTTAAACATAGCTGAGATAATGGACATATCTGTAAATAACCCTCAGCATGTTTGTATGAATATGGACTTAACTGATAGAGCCTTGAATCCTCTAAAGCCATCCATTGAGCATCCACCTGTATTAGAATTAAAACCTCTCCCCACTCACCTCAAGTATGCATATTTAGGGAATAATGAGACTTTGCCTGTAATTATTTCTTCTAAGCTAAGTGAACAGCATGAGGTTGAATTAATATTACTACTTAAGCAACATAGGAAGGCTATTGCATGGACTATTGCTGATATTAGAGGCATTAGCCCTTCTTATTGTATGCATAAGATTATACTAGAGGAAGAACATACCCCTAGAGTAGACCACCAACGTAGGCTGAATCCCTCTATGAAAGAGGTAGTTAAAAAAGAAATAATAAAATGGTTAGATGCTGGTGTGATCTTCCCCATAGCTAGTAGTCAGTGGTTGAGCCTTATACAATGTGTACCTAAGAAGGGTGGGATGACTGTGGTAGTCAATGAGAACAATGAACTGATTCCAACTAGGACTGTCACAGGGTGGAGAGTATGTATGGATTATAGGAAGCTAAATAAAGAAACTAAAAAAGACCACTTCCCTCTACCATTCATTGACCAAATGTTAGACAGGATAGCTGGTAGAGCCTACTACTGTTTCTTAGACGGTTACTCAGGTTATAACCAGATCACTATAGACCCTAAGGATCAAGAGAAGACCACCTTCACTTGCCCTTTTGGAACTTCTGCCTTTCGCAGAATGCCTTTTGGCTTATGCAATGCACCGGCAACTTTCCAAAGGTGCATGTTGGCAATCTTCTCTGATTTGGATGAGTCCATGATAGAGATATTCATGGATGATTTCTCAGTCTTTGGGGATTCATTTACCAACTGTCTAGAGAATTTAGGACAAGTCCTGGCTAGATGTGAAGAGACTAACTTAGTCCTTAATTGGGAGAAGTGTCACTTCATGGTAGATGAGGGGATTGTCTTAGGTCATAGAGTGTCAAGGGCAGGTGTTGAGGTCGATAGGGCCAAAATTGAGATCATAGAGAAGTTGGTAGAGCCTCAGAATGTCAAGGCCATCAAAAGTTTCTTAGGGCATGCTGGCTTCTACAGAAGGTTCATTAAGGACTTTTCTAAGATAGCCAAGCCTCTGTGTGAGCTTCTAGAGCTAAATAGGCCATTCATCTTCTCTAAGGAATGTTTAGTAGCTTGGCAAACCCTTAAGAAAGCACTAGTCACAGCACCTGTTATAGTAGGGCCAGATTGGGATCTCCCATTTGAGATGTTATGTGATGCTAGTGACTATGCTGTAGGGGTTATGTTAGGACAGAAGATTGACAAGCTAACACACCCTGTGTACTATGCTAGTAAAACCCTGAATGAGGCTCAATGTAATTATACAACTACTGAGAAAGAGATGCTTGCTGTAGTGTTTGCTTGTGAGAAATTTAGAAACTATATTGTAGGCACTAGGACAATTGTGTACACTGACCATTCTGCCTTAAAGTACCTCATGAGGAAGGCTGACGCTAAGCCTAGGTTGATTAGGTGGGTGTTATTGCTGCAGGAATTTGATTTGGACATTCGAGACAAGAAAGGATGTGAAAATGTGGTTGCGGATCACCTTTCTCGATTGCAGCACAATTGCGAAAAAATTGCGGAGCCCGCAATTTCTGATGCTTTTATTGATGAACATGTCTTTGTATTGACTCATCGTGATAACGATGAGGAACCTTGGTTTGCTGACATTGCTAACTTCCTTGCATCACAGGTATTACCAGTTTTCAACGGAGGACAAGAGAAGAAGAGGTTCCTTCATGAAACAAGGAAATTCATATGGGATGATCCCACACTTTACAAGACATGTGCTGACGGCTTGCTAAGGAAGTGTGTTTCAGCTGCTGAGGCGAAGTCTGTGCTGCAGCACTGCCACACAGCTCATTATGGTGGACACTTTGGTGGCCAAAGAACAGCTGCAAAGGTATTTCAGAGTGGATACTATTGGCCAACCGTCTTCAAGGATGCTCACAACTATGCCCACAGCTGTGATGAATGCCAAAGGACAGGTAACCTCAGTCGCAAGGATGAAATGCCTCTCACCTACATCTTAGAGTTGGAGCTCTTTGATGTGTGGGGCATTGATTTCATGGGACCATTTCCCCCATCTTCAGGTAACCTTTACATATTAGTGGCAGTAGACTATGTATCCAAGTGGGTAGAGGCCATAGCATGTCCCAATAATGATGCCATCACAGTCATAAAATTCTTACATAGGCACATTTTTACTAGGTTTGGAACACCACGTGCCATCATTAGTTATGAGGGGACACATTTTATTAATAAGGCTATGGAGAGAGTGCTGGCTAAATATAACATTAGACATAGAGTGGCCACTCCCTATCACCCACACTCGAATGGTCAGGCTGAAATTTCAAATAGGGAGATTAAGAACATCCTAGAAAAAGTGGTTAAACCTAATAGGAAAGACTGGTCCTTTAAGCTTGAGGATGCACTTTGGGCATATAGGACTGCATATAAGACACCCCTAGGTATGTCTCCTTACAGACTTGTGTATGGTAAAGCTTGTCATCTTCCATTTGAGTTAGAAATTAAGGCATTTTGGGCACTAAAAGAGTTGAATTATTGCGTGACCGATGCGGGAACGTTGCGGTCCTTGCAATTACATGAGCTTGATGAGCTTAGACATATGTCTTATGAAAATGCCAAAATGTATAAGGAAAAGACCAAGATTTGGCACGATAGTAGACTTAGGGTCAAGAACTTTAAGAAAGGCCAACTTGTTTTATTATTTAACTCAAGATTGAGGTTATTTCCAGGCAAACTAAAGTCTAGATGGTCAGGGCCTTTCATGATT
This sequence comes from Herpetospermum pedunculosum, assembly GCA_028017165.1. NCBI lineage: Eukaryota > Viridiplantae > Streptophyta > Magnoliopsida > Cucurbitales > Cucurbitaceae > Herpetospermum > Herpetospermum pedunculosum. Next base: position 6,715,669 of record CM051525.1, on the reverse strand, counting down.
ACTAATGTGTTTGTTCATGGTGCCATCGAGATAAAGAACTTGCAGCAAGGTCAACCATTCATGGTTAATGGTGCAAGGTTGAAGCACTACTATGAGGAAGGAGATGTGAAGACTCTCTCGGCCTTCCTCTTGACTGAAGCGTGAAATTAAGAACGAGAGAGGACGAGTGATTACTGTGCTCGTCAATATGAGGCTCATGCCTTAGTTTATTTTTTGCGATTTTCCGGTTATCGTTTGTGTGTTTTGTTGTGTGATTTTAATTACGTATTTGATGTTGATTTTATTTCTTTTTGTAGGGAATCAATAGAGGGAATCAAGGAGAGTAAATCCAGCTTTAAAAATCAAGAAAATATTGGGCCAAATAAAAGATACGGATGAGCAAAAAATGACATTTAGATGAAAAAAAATCACCAAACGCCCCTAAAATTGCGCTGGATTTGCAGGATCCGCAATAATATAGCCGTTGGGATTTATCCGTTGTCTTTATATCCGTTAGAAGGCGCGTTGATCTGTACGATTCTCTCATTCTCTGAACTCCAAGAAAGCTTCGATTCTCTTCATCTGTGATTCCTCTCTCCAAACCTGCACGATTCAAAAATGGTACTCACGAGGGCTGAAAGATCTGCGGCCAAGAAAAGGGCCGACGACGCTGAAACGGCTGCGAGAGACGCACTGCTTGCCTTGGCTGATGCTGAGGCTGCGCGTACCGAACGCCTGCCGAAACTTCCGATTCGCAAGAAGAAGTGGAAGGTCGTCACGGAGATCCCTGTTGGACCTTCTAAACCAACAGGCACACCCAAGAAGCGACGATGGAGTATGGCGGTGGCCGAGGAAGAAATCAAGAACAAGACTCCCTCTGTGGAGAGTCAAGAACAAAGCCAGCCATCCCACGAGTCAGTCGAGCGCAACCTCTCACCAGCCCCACCAGCGCAGAGCCTTGAGCAGCCGTCTTCACCACAGAGTTCTGCACACACACCTACAACAGAGCAAGGAACCACGCCGTCGCACACTTCCCCACGACCTGACCCTGAATTCCCATATGGGGAGTACCAAGAATCGACACAGGGCAGTGGGGAAGCTGAAGAAGAGGAGGTGTTCTCTCCATTGAGGGAAGCCAGCCCTGAGAGTCCTGCACAGAAGGATGACTCGATGGAAGAGACACTGGGGGCTTGCCTCCAGCAGATCACCATCAAGGCTAAGCTCAAGAAGAAGAAGAAGGCCAAGATTCTCAAGGCCAAGCGATCTAAGAAGCTGAAAAAGAAGAAGGCCAAGAGGGCGCCTTCATCAGAAAAGGAGAGCACTGAGCCATCGCTCAAGAGACTCAAGGTTGAGGCTGCGGAGTCAGCCAAACCAGCAGACAAAGGGAAGGCCAAGCTTCACCCTGAAAATGAACCTCAGTCAGTGAGGTATGTGTCCTCTGACGCTGAGTCCAGGGGCATTGAGCTGAGGAAGAGGGAGTTGCTGCACGAGAAGGGCTTCCTCGACAGACCTGCTGATCTGCCGCAATTCTTGCGCGCAGGCATAGTGAATCACAGCTGGGAGGAGTTGTGCAGGCCACCCAATCCGGCTTACACGAGTATGGTATACGACTTCTACGCCAACCTGCGAAACTCTGAGGAGGGGCTGTCTGTGGTTAGGGGAGTAGAAGTGGACTACTCAGCAAAGGCCATCAACGAAGCCTATGGCCTCAAGGGCCAAAAGCATACTGACTATGCGAGGATCGTTGATGAGCCTACTGAGGCAGTCCTGGAGGAGGCCATTCGAACCATTGGCCAGCCTGAAGCAGCGTGGACCGTGTCACGCAATGGGAGGCACACTCTCATGAGTGCCAACCTCACAGCTAAGGCGGCTGTATGGTTTGCATTTGTAAGGAGGAAGCTGTCCCCCGTGACTCATGAGACCACCATCAACCAGAGCAGATCGCTGCTGGTCTATGCCATTATGCGAGGTCTCACGGTCAACATAGGTGAAATCATGTCAGCCGCGATTGCTGAGTGCGCCAAGAAAGGTAAGGGACCATTGTTTTTCCCTAATACCATAACTAAACTCTGTTTGCTTGCAGGGGTTCCCATTGAGCGAATGGAGCAGCAGATGGCGTACACGGGCCACTTGAAGCTGCCTGCTGGCTTAAGGCTGAAGAGGAAGGGGAATATGGAGTTCGAATTGGATAGGTTGGCTGCTGATCAGTCACTATCCATGGCTTGCCTGATGGATATGCAAAGAAGGATGGCTCAATGGGCCACTTACGCACAGGCACGGGACAAGGAAGTTGCTGACCAGCTTGGCTGCATCCTCCCTGACTTCCCCGCGAATCTCCTGACTCCATGGGTGCCTCCACGACCACGACAACCTGATGAGGATGAAGACGTTTGAGTGCTGGTTTGAATTGCACTGACGGGAGTATTGCTGTTCCCTTAGAAAAAAAAAACAAAATCTGCTTTCTAATAGACCATGTGAATTATGCTGTTTTTAGTACAATTTTGATCTGTTTTAGTTGCTTAGTTTCATGTTTTTAAATTGCTTAGTATAGCCTGCTGCTAGCTAATTAGGTAGGATAGTTTAGGTTTCTTTTTGTTGAGCTTGAACGACTGGATAAAGCATGCTTAGGGGCCTTAGTAACTGATATATCTGCCCTGACTTGATTGCGAAATAATTGCGGTACCCGCAATTTTTATTACTGAAAGCATGTTTTGGACTGTCTGCTTAGCTAGGCTGTAATCTGTTTAAATTCTATCTTTTGCTGCTATAACGACTACCTTATATAGCTTATCTAAATGCATGCTGGATGAGTGTCATAGGACACCCTTTGATAGTTTAAATTAACCTCTAAATAGCTCAGCATGCATAGCTGTAAGTCCTTGCCTGTCTGTTTTTCAAGTTTTCTGCTGCTGTGATATTTTCTTTTAGAATGTTCTGTCTATGCCTAGGGCTTTTAGATTCTCTTTGTTTCACCTTAGACTAGATGCTTCTAGGACAAGTTTGGGGGTGTGCCACCTCAGACACTCATTGGGGACAATGAATAGTTGAAGTTTGGGGGAGGCCACCCTAGGCCTAGGAACATTCCTCTCTCCCTCAAAACATAAGCATTCTTCTTCTCCTTGACAAAAATAATGAACTGAAAAAGAAAAAAAAATGAAAAATAGAATAAAGAGGGGTGTCTCTCTTAGGTTGCTGAGTAATCAGTGTCAAGTGTGTAACCCACAAGTGGCATTGCATCAAAAGGCAACCAAAGGAAAGACTCCACCTAAGAAAGAAAAAAGGAAAAGAGTAGGGAAGAAGAATGTATACCTAGGAGTTGCAACTTTGTGGCTTAGATGTCCTATTTAAAAAGAACTCTAATCCTCAATTAGCTAAGCACAAAGTTGTAGCTTGTAGGGTTGTTTAGGGAGATGAGTGTATATCCAATGTAGTGATGCCAGGGTTTAGTTTGTTCTCTAAAAGTACTACTGTTACCATTAATACTAAGACTGGCATGACTTTAAGGAATCCTAGGTAGCTCATAAATATAAACTAGAAGCATGTACTGAGTCTGGGGTAAAGCTAGGTAGAATTTGAAACCTTAGGGATAGTGGCATGATATGATAAAAGCAGGTAGATCGGTTGTAGGGAGTAATAAAAACAGTAGGAGTATTAGGCAGGCGAAATCAGAAGAAGCTAGATGAGAGGGTAGTTTTAAGCTTAGAAGTGTGTCACAGGACAACACTGCTTTAGATGAGAATATAGGGGAGTTAGTAAGTGGTTGAAGAAGAAGAAACAGCAGCCTAGGAAAGTCCTTAGATTGCTCGAGGACAAGCAAAACCTTAAGTTTGGGGGTGTGTTACGTCTCCAAAAGTGACCTTTTTAGGACCTAATTATCTTAGAAAGATGTTCACTCTTAGGTGTTTTTGATAGCATTTAGCCTAAACCTATGCTTAAATATGAGAATTAGAAGAAGGTAGCTAAATTAGGACTTATGTACAATAGGAAAGAAAAGGGTTGAAAACCGAAGGAAAAGAATGAAAAACAAGTATTGCGATAGCATTGCGGAAACATTGCGGACACCGCAATGTTTCAAGTGAAAACCGTAAGTTGACTGATCTTTTTCTGTTAATTTCCGTGATTTCAGGGATTCGTTCTTTCTCCTCCATCCATTCTGAAGTACGACGTTGAAGATTGATGGTTCTCCTTGGCCCAAATGCACCTGCAGATTACTATAAATAGGGGTCAAAGTCGAGGGTTCAAGCATCATCCGAAAGCGTAGAAGTCTTCTCGCAGTCCATCTTTTCTCCTGTTTTCCTTTGCCGTCTGCTGGTTTGCGAAGCTCAGCTGTTGGAGTCGATAATCTGATAGGAAGGAGAGGAGATTCTTCTTCTCTCCCGATTGGATTCATCCAAGCAAGGCTGACCTTTCTCATCCTTCATTCGAGGCGGCTGCAACGAGACATTCGACCGTGTTTTACTGCTTTCTGCTCTTCATTTCCATTTTTCAGCTTTGTTTTGTTGTTAACTCTTTTCTAGTAGCTAGCTTAGACTATTTCGTTGTGTTCTGTCTTGTTGTTATTTACTTTAAAGCTTCCTTCTGTCCATTCAAACAAACAAGTAATCAATTCACAATTCATTTCACGATTCTTGTCGTTGCGATTTACTGTATTTCCCTTACTGTTTTGTCTTCAGATTCCTTCTGAGCATGTCTACTTCTTCTCTTGTTTCTGTTCTGTTTACATCCATGAGTAGCTAAATCACTTAGGGGCATGCTAATGACAACACTTTAGGCTTAAAAACGTGAACCAAGCATGTAGGATAGCTCTCGAAGCATTGATTGTATGTAAGCTTCATCCCACGGGCAATTTCGATTGGCCATCCATTTTGTCCAAAGAACTCCTAACCTCTGGAAGGAGTAAGAGTTCAGAGTCATACTATCATGCTAGCCTTTCAAGGTAACCAGGAAACGACCTAGGAATAGGCGTTTCCCTAGTACAAACCATAATTTTCTGCCTTAACAAGATGCTTAAGACCTTACTTGGACATGAGTAAACTAAAGAATCTAATGCATGAAATCGGAAGATACATGAGAACGAGATAGTTTGATGCATAGAGAGTTGAGCCAATGCTTGAGAATCGTGAGAAAAAGCCTATAGGATAGTCGTTAGTAGCCCTTAATTCATCACTTTACACACTTTCGCTGTTATTTCAATTGCGATAGAATTGCTGTCTCCGCAATTCTGCTAAGTACAATTCTGTCTAGCTGTTCTTGTCTGCATTTATTAATCTCGTCTCTTCTCATTTGAGTTTAGCTTTGACTTGCACTTGTTTATGTTGCTACCCTCTTCGTATTCAGTAGGAAATAGATAATTAAAAACCAATTCTACCCCATCAAATCCACCCCTTCTTTCTTAACTTCACACTTCATGAATAGCTTATAATAAATCTCTGTGGGAAAACGAATGAAATATACTTACTACTTGCTATAGGACCATGTATGCTTGCATGTTCTGAGTGCTCTCTCTACCTTATTGCTTATTTATTTTAACACATTGAGCACGTAACACTGAGCATCCAATCTTCTTTCATCGAGCGCTTCCAATTCTTCGAGGCGCAATCTTGCATTGTCTTCGGTAGTTAACCCTTCTTGCACCGCCATTCTTAAGGAAGGGATTTCTCTTTCCAAAGGGAGCACAGCTTCAACCCCATAGACTAGGGAATAAGGTGTGACCCCTGTAGGAGTGCGGTGGGTAGTTCTGTAAGCCCATAATGCCTCACCAATCTTTTCCTGCCAGTCTCTTTTTGACTTGGAGACCACCTTTTTCAACAAGTTGCATAATGTCTTGTTGAATGCTTCTGCCAATCCATTTGCCGGAGCGTTGTACATGGATGACTTGCATTGCTTGAACTTGAATTTCTCACATAAACTGTCCATTAGACTATTGGAGAATTGTCTTCCGTTATCGGTCACGATGCGGTGAGGGATGCCGTAACGGTAAATGATGTGGGTTCGGATGAAATTCACAACAGTTTCCTTATTTGCCTCCTTTAACGCAATTGCCTCGGCCCACCTTGAAAAATAATCTGTCCCAGCGAGGATATAAGAATGTCCTGCTGAGGACTTAGGTGTTATTGGACCAACGAGGTCAAGCCCCCAAGCTTCAAAGGGCCATGAAGCTATGGTTGGGTGAAGTGGTTCTGGCGGTTGATGTATGAAGTTGGCATGAAACTGACAAGCCTCACATTTCTTTGCGTACTCCATCGAGTCTTGAATCATCGTTGGCCAGTGATAGCCCATTCTTTTCAACTGAAAATGAAGTTTCGGTCCCGATTGATGAGCACCACAGACCCCTGAGTGTGCTTCCTCTAATGCCTTTATCGATTCTTCTTTTCCTAGGCATCGAAGAAAAAGTCCGTCATAGGAGCGTCGATAAAGGGTTTCCTTGTAGTAGATGAATCGAGCACTTCTTCTTCGTATATCGGCCTTACGTCGGGACTCTGTGGGAAGTTTTCCATGCTGTAGATAATCTACAATCGGTTGTCGCCAATCCTCTTCCTCAATCACATAGACCGATATTACGTTTGCTTCTTGACTTTCAACTCCGGCTGGCGGTATAACCCATTTTTGACAAATCGGAACGTTCAATATTTCACTTTCTGATACAGTCAGGGCTGTGGCCAAGTTTGCTAATGCATCTGCCTTTGCATTTTCAGCTCTTGGAATATGCTCTATGGTCATACTATCAAAGCTCTCTAAGAGTCGTCTTGCATAATTAAAGTAGGGCATTAAATCTGGATGCTTCACCTCGTATTGGAGCGACAATTGATTAATTATCAGTTTTGAATCTCCATAAATCTCAATGTAGGTCACTCCAATTTCTATTGCTATTTGAAGACCCATAATGAGTGCTTGATATTCAGCAACATTATTCGAACATACCTCTTCAAATGCGAAGCTATACGGCAGCATGTGTTTTTCAGGGGTAATGAATACTATACCCGCTCGTGCGCCATATCTTCGAGCTGCACCGTCAAAATACATGATCCATGGGTCAACAATTTCAACGTAGAAGATTTCTTCGTCACGCAGGTCGTCAGATAATTTCCAATCTGACGGCACTGGATGATCTGCCAAGAAATCAACCAAGGCTTGCCCCTTCACCGCCTTTTGCGGAACAAAAACAATGTCATACTGTTGTAGTAAAATTGCCCACTTTGCCAACCGACCTAAGATAATTGGTCTAGACAGAACATACTTGATTGGATCAGCCTTAGCCACCAGATGCACTGTGAATGCCTGCATGTAATGTCTCAACTTATCGATGGCGAAGAAGAGTGAAAGACACATCTTCTCAATGGGTGAATAATTCAGCTCTGCCCCATTGAGAGTTCTACTTAAGTAGTAGAGCGCACATTCTTTGCCCTTCTCGCTTTCTTGTGCAAGCAATGCCCCAAGCGACCTTTATTGCGCAGTAACGTAGAGTATCAATGGCTTTCCTGCTACGGGTGCGCCCAAAACAGGAGGGTTAAGCAAGTATTTCTTTATGTTGTCAAAGGCATTTTGACATGCTTCATCCCACTCAAAGGTCGTGTCTTTCCTCATCAATCTTTGAAATGGTTGGCATCGGCCTGCTAGATTGGAGATGAACCTCCTGATATAAGCAAGTCGTCCTTGGAGACTTCTTAGTTCATGCAAGTTTCGCGGCTCTGGCATTTTTTGAATGGCGTCGATCTTGGACTGATCAATCTCGATCCCTCGATGTTTTACGACGAAACCAAGGAATTTCCCCGAAGTTACACCGAATGCACATTTGAGAGGATTCATCCTCAATTGGTACTTTCTCAAACGATCGAAAACCACCTTTAGATCTTTCAAGTGATCCTGTCGCTTTTTGGACTTGACTACTGTTGCGTGCTCAATGTGTAAAGATAAATATGCAAAAGGGTAGAGAGAGCACTTAGAACATGCAAGCATACATGGTCTTACAGCAAGTAGTGAGTATATTTAATTCGTTTTTTCCACAGAGACTTGTTTTTAGCTATTCGCGAAGTGTGTTTGTTAAGAAAGATGGGATGGATTTGATGGGGTAAAATTGGTTTTTAATTAACTACTTTCTGCTGAATGTATAAAGGAATATGCCATAAACAAATTAAAGTAAAAATCAGGCTTAAAGAACAAGAGATGGAATCAATAAACGAAGAAGAAAACAGCTAGACAGTAAGCAATTTAGCAGAATTGCGAGAACCGCAATTAATCCTTAATTTAATGGCAGCGAAACTGGTTAGATAGGTGAATTAAGGGCTACTAATGACTGTCCTATAAGCATTTTATTACGATTATCAAGCTTTGGATCAATTCTCTATACATTAAACTCACTCTATCTCAAGTATCGTCCGATTCCATGCATGAGAGACTCAAGTTTACTCGACTTCAAAGTAAGGTCTTAAGCATCTTGTTAAAACAGGAGTGTTCAGTTTATACTAGGGAAACGCCTATTCCTAGGCCGTTTCCTGATTACCATAGAAGGCTAGCATGATTATACGACTCTGAACTCTTACTCCTTCCAGAGGTTAGGAGTTCTTTGGACAAAATGGATGGCCAATCGAAATTGCCCGTGGGATGAAGCTTACATACAATCAATGTTCGAGTGTTGATCTACCTACTTGACTTACGTTTTTTAGCCTATAGTTCTGTCATTAGCATGCCCCTAAGTGAATTTAGTTACTCATGGATATATGTAGAACAGAAATATAAGATAAAGTAGACATGCTTAGAAGGAAAAAGTGCTTAAAACAGCAAGCCAAACTCGTAGCAGAATAAGGAATAACTGTGAAATGCAGAAACTTACTTTGATTACTTCAAGTGTTTGAATGACAAAGGAAAGTTTAAACAGAATGAATTCAAGGCAGACAACAACGAAATGCAATAAGTAAATGACTAAGCTAAGAACAACATTGAACAGAAATGGAATTGAGAAGGAAAGAGCAGAAAACAGTAAAGGTGCGCTGGAAATCTTCGTGGCAGTCGCCTCGAATGATGGTGATGAGAATTCAGCCGTGCTTGGATGAATCCAATCGAGAGAGAAGAAGAATCTTCTCTCCTTCCTATCAGATTATCGACTCCAAAAGCTGAGAACCTCACTCCAACAGACGGCAAGGGAAAATCGAGAGAAATGGTGGACTGTGAGAAGACTTCTGCACGTTGAATGATGACTGAACCTCCGACTTTGGCCCCCTTTTATAGTAGTTTGCAGGTGCGACTGGGCCAAGGAGAACCATCAATCTTCAACGTCGTATATCAGAATGGGTGGAGGAGAAAGAACGAATCCCTGAAAAGTCGGATCTAAACAGAAAAATGTCAGCCAACTTACGGTTTTAACTTGAATAATTGCGGCCACCGCAATTATTCCGCAATGCATTCGCAAGGGTTATTTTTTTCATTCTTTTCTTCGGTTTTCACCCCTTTTCCTACCTATTGTGCATAAGTCCTATATTAGCTACCTTCTTCTAATTCTCATATTAAAGCATAGGTTTAGGCTAAATGCTCACAAAAACACCTAAATGTGTACATCTTCTTAAGCTAAATGGGTCCTAAATAAGTCACTTTCAGAGACTTAACACACCCCCAAACTTAAGGCTTTGCTTGTCCTCAAGCATACTAAGGACTTACTTAGGCTGCTGTTTCTTCTTCTTTTAACTACTCACTAACTCCCTTATATTCTTGTCTCTAGCAGTGCTGTCCTGTGACACACTTCCAAGTTTAGAACTTAGCCTCTTGTCTAGCCTCTTCTGACTTCACCTGCCTACTATACCCACTGCTTTTGTTAACCCCCCTACTACTGATCTAACTACTTCTATGATATCATGCTACTATCCCTAAGGTTTCAAATTCTACCAAGCTTTACTCCAGACTCAGTACATGCTTCCAGCTTATTTTCAATGTGTCTAGGATTCCTTAGAGTCATGCCAGTCTTAGTATTAACAGTGACAGTGGTACTTTATAGAGAACAACCTAAACCCTGGCATCACTACATTGGATAAACATTCATCTCCCTAGACAAACCTAAAAGCTACAACCTTGTGCTTAGCTCATTAAGGATCAGAGTTCTTTTTCATAGGACATCTAAGCCACAAGATTATAACTCCTAAGCATACATTCTTCTTCCCCTATTTCTCCTTTTTCTTTCTTTTTTTTTTTTACTTAGGTGGAGTCTCCCCTCTTTATTCTATTTTTCACTTTTTCTATTTATCACAAAAAATTTTTTAGGAGAAGAAGAATGCTTATGTCTTAAGGAAGAGAGGAATGTTCCTAGGCCTAGGGTGGCCTCCCCCAAACTTCAACTACTCATTGTCCCCAATGAGTGTTCGAGGTGGCACACCCCCAAACTTGTCCTAGAAGCATCTAGTCTAAAGTAAAACAAAGAGAATCTAAACATCCTAGGCATAGGCAAAACATTCTAGAAGCAACTATCCCAGCAGCAGAAAATTTGAACATAACAGACAGGTTTAAGGACTTATGGTTTATGCATGCTGAGCACTATTCAGAGGCAAATTTAAACTATCAAAAGGTGTCCTATGACACTCATCCAGCATGCTTCAAGATCAGCTATATAAGGTAGTCATGCTAGCAGCAAAAGATAGAATTTAACAGATCACAGCCTAACTAAACGGGCAGTCAAAAACATGCAATCAGTCACAAAAATTGCGGGAACCGCAATTATTTCGCAATACAATCTGGGCAGATTTAACATTAACTCAGGCCCCTAGCATGCTTTTTCCCGTTACTCATGCATCCAAAAAATAAAACTAAACTATCCTACCTAATCAACTAACATCAGACTATCCTAAACAAAAGGAAAAACACAAAACTAATCATCCAAAACAGATCAAAACTTAACCACAAAACAGCATAATATACATTACTCTATCAAAAAGCAGGAAAATTGTCTTTTGTTTCTTGAGGGATCAGTAATACTCCCTCTAGTGCTCTTCAAACCAGCACTCAATTCTCATCATCTTCATCTGGTTGCCTTGGTCGTGGGGCCACCCATGGAGTTAGGAGGTTGGTGGGGAAGTCCGGGAAGGTGCATCCCAACTGGTCTGCAACCTCTTTGTCCCTCGCCTGCGCATAGTTGGCCCATTGAGCCATTCTTCTCTGCAGGTCCATCAAACAGGCCATGGATAGGGACTGCTCAGCAGCCAACCTATCCAACTCAAACTCCATATTGCCCTTCCTTCTCAGCCGTAGGTGTGCAGGCAACTCCAGATGGCCTGTGTAGGGCAGCTGCTGCTCCAAGCGCTCGGTAGGAACTCCTGCAAGCAGACATAACTTTGTTATGATGTTGGGGAAAAATAATGGCCCCTTACCCTTTTTAGCACACTCGGCGATGGCAGCATTGATGACTTCTCCCACGTTGATCGTGAGACCTCTCATGATAGCATAAACCAGCAGCGAACGGCTCTGGTTAATGGTAGTCTCATGCGTCACCGGGGAGAGTCTTCTTCTCACGAATGAAAACCACACAGCTGCCTTTGCCGTGAGGTTGGCACTCATGAGCGTGTGCCGCCCATTGCGTGAGACTGTCCAGGAGGCCTCAGGCTGGCCAATGGTGCGGATGGCTTCTTCTAGCACAGCCTCAGTCGGCTCATCCACTATCCGTGCATAGTCTGTGTGAGGCTGGCCCCTTAGACCGAATGCTTCATTGATGGCCTTAGCAGAGAAGTCCACTTCTACCCCTCTGACCACAGACAGGCCATCCTCAGGGCTGAGCACGTTCGCATAGAAGTCATACACCATGCTTGTGTATGCTGGATTGGGAGGTCGACAGAATTCCTCCCAGCCATGGTTGATCACCCCTGCGCGCAAGAACTGCGGCAGGTCAGCTAGGCGATCAAGGAACCCCTTCTCGTGCAACAGGTCCCTTTTCCTCAGCTCCACGCCCCTTGATTCAGCATCAGACGAGACATATCTCACTGATGGAGGTTCATCTTCGGGGTAGAGTTTAGCCTTCCCCTTATCAGCTGGCTTGGAAGATTCAGCAGCCTCCACCTTGAGGCGCTTGAGCGAAGGCTCAGTACTGTCTTCTTCTGCTGAAGGCACTCGCTTGGCCTTCTTCTTCTTCAGTTTCTTGGCTTTCTTGGCTTTCTTGGCCTCCTTGTTGGCCTTCTTCTTGGCCTTCTGCCTCGCCTGGAGTTGTGGGAAACAGGCCCCCAACGTCTCCTCCATAGAATCATCAGCAGGCGTTTGCTGTGCAGGCTCATCAGGGCTGTCTTCTCTCATGGGAGAGAAGACTTCTTCTTCGTCTGCCTCTCCACTGCCTGGCGTGGATTCTTGGTAATCCCCATAAGGGAATTCCGGATCAGGCCGTGGAGAGTTGTGCTCTGCTGACGGGGTATGCGCAGAACTCCATGGCGAAGACGGCAGCTCAGGACTCTGCACAGCCGCAGGTGGTAGATCAGCACTCTGAGGCGCTGGAGATGACTCGGCGCTCTGCGCAGGTGGTGATGATTCGGTGCTTGGCACTGGTTCAGATGGCAGGGGGCTGCGCACAGGTGATTCAGACGGCAGAGGGCTGCGCACAGGTGATGCAGACGGCGTCGCACCTTCTTTAGCTGACTCGTGGGATGCACGATCAGTTTCTTGACTCGCCACAGAGGGAGTCTTGGATTTGCTTGGTCCGGCGGCAGTCTTGACAGTCCACCGGCGCTTCGTTGGCGTACCCACTGGCTCAGATGGGCCAGCAGGGATTTCAGTTACCACTCTCCACTTCTTCCTACGAATAGGAAGCTTGCCAAGACGGCCAGTGCGTACAGCACCCTGATCAGCAAGGGTGAGAAGCGCTTCCCTCGCAGCCGCTTCAGCTGCGTCGTCGGCCTTCTTCTTGGCGGCGGATCTCTCAGCCCTAGTGGAAACCATGGTCGAATCTTGGAGGTTTGGAGAGAGAGATCAAAGATGGAGAGAATCGCAGAAATCTTGGAGAGCAAAGAATGAGAAGATCGTATCAAACGGGCGCCTTCTAACGGCTATAAAAGCAACGGATGAAATCCCAACGGCTCTTTTTGCGGAGTCAGCAATTTCTGCGCAATTCTAGGGACAATATTTCATAATAAATCCCAACTTTGATCGCCCGTATCTTTCATTTGGCCCAACCGAATCTTGATTTTTAAAGTGCCATTTACTCCCCTTGATCCCCTCTTTCGATTCCCTACAAAAACAAATAAAACAAATATCAAATACGCAATTAAAATCACACCACAAAACATACAAACGATCATCGAAAAAAACAGAAAAAAAATAAACTAAGGCATTGGCCTTGACTAAACGAGCACAGTAACCACTCGTTCTCTCTCGTTTCTAACTTCATGCTTCATGTAGGAGGAAGGTCGAGAGAGTCTTCACATCCCCCTCCTCATAGTAGTGCTTCAACCTAGCACCATTGACCATAAATGGTTGTCCTTGCTGCAAGTTTTTTATCTCTACTGCACCATGAATAAAGACATTAGTAACAACAAATGGACCCGACCATCTAGACTTTAATTTGCCTGGAAATAGCTTTAATCGTGAGTTAAATAACAGTACAAGTTGGCCTTTCTTAAAATCTTTGATCCTGAGTCTACTGTCATGCCATATTTTTGTCTTTTCTTTGTACATCTTGGCATTCTCATAGGCCATGTGCCTAAGCTCATCAAGTTCATGCAGCTGTAAAGATCTTAATGTCCCTGCATCCTTCACACAAAAATTTAATTCTTTCATGGCCCAAAATGCCTTGTTCTCCAACTCAAGTGGCAAGTGGCAAGCCTTGCCATATACCAACCTATAGGGAGACATTCCTAGAGGTGTCTTATATGCTGTTCTATAAGCCCAAAGTGCATCCTCAAGCTTGAAAGACCAGTCCTTCCTATTAGGCTTAACTACCTTCTCTAGAATGTTCTTTATCTCCCTATTGGAAATCTCAGCTTGGCCATTTGAGTGTGGGTGGTAGGGAGTAGCTACTCTATGCCTAATGTTATATTTAGCCAATATCTTCTCCATAGCTTTATTAATGAAATGTGACCCCTCATCACTAATGATAGCACGAGGAGTCCCAAATCTAGTGAAAATGTGTCTATGCAAGAAATTAGTGACTGTCTTAGCATCATTATTAGGACATGCCTTAGCTTCTACCCACTTTGACACGTAGTCTACTGCTACTAGAATATACAAGTTACCTGATGATGGAGGGAAGGGTCCCATGAAATCAATGCCCCATACATCAAAGAGCTCCAACTCCAAGATGTAGGTGAGGGGCATCTCATCCTTACGACTGAGGTTACCTGTCCTTTGGCACTCGTCACAGTTGTGGGCATAGTTGTGGGCGTCCTTAAAGATTGTTGGCCAGTAGTAGCCACTTTGAAATACCTTGGCAGCTGTCCTTTGTCCACCAAAGTGCCCACCATAAGGAGATGAATGACAGTGCTGTAGCACAGACTTCGCTTCAGCAGCTGTAACACACTTCCTCAACAACCCATCAGCACAGGTCCTGTAAAGTATGGGGTCATCCCAGATGAATTTCCTTGCTTCATGGAGGAACCTTTTCTTCTCTTGTCCTCCCTTGAACACTGGTAATACCTGTGCTGCACGGAAGTTAGCAATGTCAGCGAACCACGGTTCCTCATCGTTATCACGATGAGTCAAAGCAAAGATATGTTCATCTATAAAAGCATCAGAAATTGCGGGGTCCGCAATTTTTTCGCAATTGTGCTGCAATCGAGACAGGTGATCTGCAACCACATTTTCACATCCCTTCTTGTCCCGAATGTCCAAATCGAATTCCTGCAGCAATAACACCCATCTAATTAGTCTAGGCTTAGCATCAGCCTTTCTCATTAGATATTTTAAGGCAGAATGGTCAGTATATACAATGGTCCTAGTTCCTACAATATAGTTCCTAAATTTTTCACAAGCAAATACTACAGCAAGCATCTCTTTCTCTGTAGTTGTATAGTTACATTGGGCCTCATTCAAGGTCTTACTAGCATAATAGACAGGATGTGTGAGCTTGTCAATCTTCTGTCCTAACATGACTCCTACAGCATAGTCACTGGCATCACATAGCATCTCAAATGGGAGATCCCAATTTGGTCCTACTATGATTGGTGCTGTGACCAGTGCTTCCTTAAGGGTTTTCCAAGCTACTACACACTCCTTAGAGAAGATAAATGGTCTACCTAGCTCTAGAAGCTCGCACAGGGGCTTGGCTATCTTAGAAAAGTCCTTGATGAACCTTCTATAGAAACCAGCATGCCCTAAGAAACTCCTAATAGCCTTGACATTTTGGGGCTCTACCAACTTCTCTATGACCTCTATTTTCGCCCTATCCACTTCTACACCCGCCCTTGACACTCGATGTCCTAAGACAATCCCTTCATCTACCATAAAATGGCACTTTTCCCAATTCAGGACTAGGTTAGTCTCCTCACACCTAGTCAGGACTTGTCCTAGGTTTTCTAGACAGGTTTTAAATGAATCCCCAAAGACTGAGAAGTCATCCATGAATATTTCTATCATGGACTCATCCAACTCAGAGAAGATTGCCATCATGCACCTCTGGAAAGTTGCCGGTGCATTGCATAAGCCAAAAGGCATTCTGCGGAAGGCAAACGTTCCAAAAGGGCAAGTGAAGGTGGTCTTCTCTTGATCCTTAGGGTCTATAGTTATTTGATTGTAGCCTGAATAGCCATCTAGGAAACAGTAGTAGGCTCTACCAGCTATTCTGTCTAGCATCTGGTCAATAAACGGTATGGGGAAGTGGTCTTTTTTAGTTTCTTTATTTAGTTTTCTGTAATCCATACATACCCTCCACCCTGTGACAGTCCTTGTTGGAATTAGTTCGTTATTCTCATTGACTACCACAGTTATTCCCCCCTTTTTAGGTACACATTGGATGGGGCTCACCCACTGACTACTAGCTATGGGGAAAATTACTCCTGCATCTAACCACTTTATTATTTCTTTCTTCACTACCTCTTTCATAGAGGGGTTTAACCTACGCTGGTGATCTACCCTAGGTGTGTGCTCTTCCTCTAGAATAATTTTGTGCATACAATAAGAAGGGCTAATGCCTAGAATATCAGCAATAGACCATGCTATAGCCTTCCTATGTTGCTTAAGCAGTAAAATTAAATCAACCTCATGCTGTTCACTTAGCTTAGAAGAAATAATTACAGGCAGCGTATCATTCTCTCCTAGATATGCATATTTGAGGTGAGTTGGTAGTGGTTTTAGTTCTAAAACAGGTGGATGCTCAATGGAGGGCTTCAGAGGGTTAATAATTCTATCAGTTAAATCTATAGTCATACATACATGCTGAGGGTTATTTACAGGCATGTTCATTATGTCAGCTACATTTAGATCATCTACATCTATTTGTACATATTCACTAGCATGCTTGGTTAATAATACATGCTCTAATTGTTCTTCCATAAGTGAGTCAATAACATCCATGCTAGCACAAGACTCAGAATCAGAGGGGTATTTTAAAGCTTTGTAAACACTAAATTTTACCTCTTCATCATGAACTCTCATAGTTAACTCACCTTTTTGCACATCTATTAGTGCCCTACCTGTGGCTAGAAATGGCCTACCTAGCAGGATGGGTACCTCCTTGTCTGCTTCATAGTCCAGGACAATGAAATCTGCAAGGAAAATGAATTTGTCAACTTTAACTAGAATATCCTCAATCTTACCTTCTGGATATGCGATGGATCTGTCTGCTAGTTGTAAAGTGACAGTAGTTGGACGTGCTTCTCCTATTCCCAACTGACGGAATAGGGACAGGGGCATGAGATTTATGCTGGCGCCCAGGTCACAAAGCGCTCTGCCCACATGCTTGCCTCCAAGTTCTACAGGTAAGGTGAAGGAACCAGGATCCTTCTCCTTCTTGGGCAGCTTGTTCTGGAGGATGGCACTGCACTCCTCGGTGAGGTTTACTGTTTCAAACTCACCAATTATCTTTTTGTTAGTAATGATATCCTTCAAAAACTTCACATATGAAGGCATAGACTGTAAAACCTCTACAAAAGGAATGTTCACATGCACTTGCTTAAGTATTTCTAAGAATTTATTAAAATGAACTTCCTGTTCTTGCTTCTTCTTCAGCCTTCGAGGATATGGAGGTGGTGGCACATAAGCAGGCACGTCAGGACGCCTTAAGATAGGTGGAGGCCTTGGAATTTCTTCTACGTCCTCTACAATTGGCTCTAACCTGGCTCCTGATGTGCTAGTTGGTGGTGGACCTTGGCTTGGCAGAGACTCCAGTGGAGCACTAGACTCAGTGTTCTCTACTCTCTTTGGTGTGTCTTTTGTAATGCTCACCAATGGTCTTCCACTCCTAAGTTCAATGGCTTGAACTTGTTCCTTGCCATCTCTCCTTGGTATCTCGGTGTCAGCAGGGAGTCTACCTTGGGGCCTACTTTTAAGTTCATTGGCTAACTGGCCTATTTGGTTTTCCAGGCTCCTAAGGGTAGCTTGCTGGCTCTGAAGAGTAGCATCATTTTTAGCTATATACTCCTTGAGTAGGTTTTCTACAGAAGATCCTACAGGTTGATTATAAGGTTTTTGGTACATTGACTGGTTATGTTGGGGAGTGAAACCAGGTGTTCCACTCGGCCTTGGTTGGTTAGGATTTTGGTTAGTGTTTTGCTGGCCACCCCATGACAGGTTAGGGTGGTTTCTCCAACCAGGATTGTAAGTTTGTGAGTAGGGGTTATTCCTAGGTTGCTGCTGACTTCCTACATAGCAGACCGAGGATGGATTCCCAGGACAGTATTCATAAGGGTGTCCTTCCCCACAGAATCCACAGATTGGTGCCTCGCCTTGACTTGGTTGAGTGCCCATTGACATGGCTGTGGCGGTATTGGCACTGGTTTGGAGATTGGCCTGAGCCATTTGCTTAACTAAGTTGGTCAGGGCATTTATTTGGGTGCTCATGGCGCTTAGAGCATCCTTGTCTTGAGCTCTAGTTGGCTCTACAGGATCATCTGACCATCTACAGTGAGATGTTGAGATCTTCTCCAAGATCTCATAAGCTTCGTTGTAACTCTTGGACAACATGGAACCTCCAGCAGATGAATTTAAGACTTGTCTGGTGCTGGGGTTGCATCCTTTAAAGAAAACTTCTATTTGAATACACCATGGAATGCCATGGTGTGGACATTTAACGAGAAGATCTTTAAATCTAGTCCAAGCTTCGTGAAGAGACTCACTTGGAGTTTGTTTGAATTTGACTATGTCATCACGGAAAGTAGAATTCCTATCAGGTGGGAAGTATTTTACTAGGAATTTTTCTGCTAGGTCTGTCCAATTGCGGACAGACCCTGAGGGTAACGAGTTCAACCATGTTTTGGCCTTGTCCCTCAAAGAGTAAGGGAAAAGATATAGCCTAAGGGCCTCTTGGGAAACTCCAGGGATTAGGAAGGTGTCACTAACTCCTAAGAAGTTCCTAAGATGGTTGTGGGGGTCCTCGTTTTCTATTCCAAAGAATTGTCCCACAGTGGACAACATTTGGAACATCACTGGCTTTAACTCAAAGGAGTGAGCAGTGATTTCAGGACGGATTATGCTGGGATTCAGCTCCCCAGGCATAGGTACTAGGTATGAAAGAATGGCACTATTCTTGTCATTCGCTATTTCTATGGGGTTGCGAATGGCAGGTGCCGGATTTGGAACTAAATCGCCCATTTCTTTGGTTTCAGGTAAGATTTGAGGTATAGGAGGTTGTTTAAAGAGGCGTTTCTTTGCTTTATTTCTAGCTCGAAGTGATCTTTCAGGTTCAGGATCGAACTCTAAATTACTATGTGAACGCTCACTCATAAACTACCTTAACAGTACCTGCAAAAGAAATGAAACAGATTAGTTTCACTCAATGATAAACTTGGTTTTCTTAAACTTAACAACTTCGTTTTCACTTAAAAATAAGTCCCCGGCAGCAGCGCCAAAAACTTGTTGCGTGCTCAATGTGTAAAGATAAATATGCAAAAGGGTAGAGAGAGCACTTAGAACATGCAAGCATACATGGTCTTACAGCAAGTAGTGAGTATATTTAATTCGTTTTTTCCACAGAGACTTGTTTTTAGCTATTCGCGAAGTGTGTTTGTTAAGAAAGATGGGATGGATTTGATGGGGTAAAATTGGTTTTTAATTAACTACTTTCTGCTGAATGTATAAAGGAATATGCCATAAACAAATTAAAGTAAAAATCAGGCTTAAAGAACAAGAGATGGAATCAATAAACGAAGAAGAAAACAGCTAGACAGTAAGCAATTTAGCAGAATTGCGAGAACCGCAATTAATCCGCAATTAAATGGCAGCGAAACTGGTTAGATAGGTGAATTAAGGGCTACTAATGACTGTCCTATAAGCATTTTATTACGATTATCAAGCTTTGGATCAATTCTCTATACATTAAACTCACTCTATCTCAAGTATCGTCCGATTCCATGCATGAGAGACTCAAGTTTACTCGACTTCAAAGTAAGGTCTTAAGCATCTTGTTAAAACAGGAGTGTTCAGTTTATACTAGGGAAACGCCTATTCCTAGGCCGTTTCCTGATTACCATAGAAGGCTAGCATGATTATACGACTCTGAACTCTTACTCCTTCCAGAGGTTAGGAGTTCTTTGGACAAAATGGATGGCCAATCGAAATTGCCCGTGGGATGAAGCTTACATACAATCAATGTTCGAGTGTTGATCTACCTACTTGACTTACGTTTTTTAGCCTATAGTTCTGTCATTAGCATGCCCCTAAGTGAATTTAGTTACTCATGGATATATGTAGAACAGAAATATAAGATAAAGTAGACATGCTTAGAAGGAAAAAGTGCTTAAAACAGCAAGCCAAACTCGTAGCAGAATAAGGAATAACTGTGAAATGCAGAAACTTACTTTGATTACTTCAAGTGTTTGAATGACAAAGGAAAGTTTAAACAGAATGAATTCAAGGCAGACAACAACGAAATGCAATAAGTAAATGACTAAGCTAAGAACAACATTGAACAGAAATGGAATTGAGAAGGAAAGAGCAGAAAACAGTAAAGGTGCGCTGGAAATCTTCGTGGCAGTCGCCTCGAATGATGGTGATGAGAATTCAGCCGTGCTTGGATGAATCCAATCGAGAGAGAAGAAGAATCTTCTCTCCTTCCTATCAGATTATCGACTCCAAAAGCTGAGAACCTCACTCCAACAGACGGCAAGGGAAAATCGAGAGAAATGGTGGACTGTGAGAAGACTTCTGCACGTTGAATGATGACTGAACCTCCGACTTTGGCCCCCTTTTATAGTAGTTTGCAGGTGCGACTGGGCCAAGGAGAACCATCAATCTTCAACGTCGTATATCAGAATGGGTGGAGGAGAAAGAACGAATCCCTGAAAAGTCGGATCTAAACAGAAAAATGTCAGCCAACTTACGGTTTTAACTTGAATAATTGCGGCCACCGCAATTATTCCGCAATGCATTCGCAAGGGTTATTTTTTTCATTCTTTTCTTCGGTTTTCACCCCTTTTCCTACCTATTGTGCATAAGTCCTATATTAGCTACCTTCTTCTAATTCTCATATTAAAGCATAGGTTTAGGCTAAATGCTCACAAAAACACCTAAATGTGTACATCTTCTTAAGCTAAATGGGTCCTAAATAAGTCACTTTCAGAGACTTAACAACTACAAGATCGTCGACGTAGCATTCGACATGCTTATGCAGCATATCATCGAAGATCTTTTGCATGGCACGTTGATAAGTTGCGCCGGCGTTCTTTAATCCAAAGGGCATTACCTTGTAACAGTATATCCCTTTCGGAGTCCGGAACGCTGTCATTTCTTCATCTTTGAGGGCCATTCGAATCTGGTTGTATCCTGATGACCCATCCATGAAAGACAAAGCTTCATGCCCTGTGGTAGCATCGACCATTAGTTCGGTGATGGGCAATGGGAAGTCGTCTTTCGGACATGCACTATTCAGATCGCGAAAGTCAACGCATACCCGTAATTGTCCGTTTTTCTTTCTGACGGGGACAATGTTTGCTATCCATGTCGGGTAGTTTACTTCGCGAATGAACCCTGCTTCAATTAGCTTGTTAACCTCATTTTCAATTTGGGGGATGAGCTCTGGCCTGAAACGTCGTTGAGCTTGTTTGACTGGTCGATACCCATGTTCAATAGCGAGATGATGTACTGCGACTTTTGGATCAAGTCCCGGCATCTCTTTATACGACCAAGCAAAGACATCTTTATACGCAATGAGCAAACTCAAGTACTCACACTCCTCTTCATCGGAAATTGATGCGCTTATAAAGGTTGGACGTGGTTCTTCCGTCGTACCCAGATTAACTTCTTTTAACTCATCAACTGTTGGTTGACTTCCATCTTCGAGTGGTTGTGGAGCCTCTTCAACATCCTCTTCATATATCTCGGCCTCCGTTTCTTCCCCGACAGTAATATGATGACAAGAGGCTTCATCCCTGTTCTCTGCACGTTTGCTCACAGGGTTGGTGATGATGACATTGCGTCGTTTAACCTTTAATGCACCATCTGTATTCACGGTAACAAAAGTTTTTCTTTTCATCCGTGAGGGGACGATACTACGGATCTCTTCATCGCTTTTTGTTTTGCTAGACTCTTTATTGTTCAAAGTCTCTCGGGCCTCTTCGTGTAGGAGGCGATCGAAAATGGAAGTGGATGAAAGTTTCTTATCTCTCTTTGTGGTCACGCTTAATCTTTGCAACGCTGACGTTCGTGAGAGAGATTTATCGGGCAACGTGTTTTCTTTCTCCTCTGTCGGCTTACTCAACCTTTGAAATGCTGATTGCCGTGAGAGAGGTTCAGTGGACGGCGTGTTTTCTTGTTTATCTGCCGCCTTACTCAGTCTTTGAAATGCAGATTGCCGTGAAAGAGGTTCGGTGGACGGCGTGTCTTCTTTCTTATCTGCCGACTTACTCAACCTTTGAAAGACGGAAGATCTGATGGGATTAGGTGTTGGGTGCGAACTGTCTTCTTCCGTCACAGCCGCTTTCAATCGCTGAAAGGCTGAAGCGCGCGTAGCCGGCGGCTTGATGCGCTTAAAGATAGAGATCCTTGGTTTGACAGTTTCCTCTTCTTTTGAGTTGTGTGCCTCTTTGGTCGTTATGTTATTACTGTTGGCCACTTTCTCTTTCCCTTTTCGGGTTATCCGGACTGGTTCAGGCGACTTATATCCAAGCCCCTTTCTTGATGCCGGTATAGGATATCCCTCCTTTAGGAGTTTCTTCTGTGTCGAAGAAAGCTCTGACCTGCCCTCGAGGATTTTCAGGCCCTTGAACTCAGTGTGAGTTGTGAAGTCATATCCTGCCTTTGCTAGCAGTTTATATGCCTTGGGATCGTATCCTTCTTTCGTTCGTTTCTCAATTAGGACCATCCCTTTCTGAGTCTCTTTGGACTTCGTGACCTCTTGCTTCGTTATCTTCGTAAGAGGGGTGACAAAGTTTTCTTTCAGGATCTTAATGTCACCGACTTTCAAACTTTTAGTACATTCTGCGAATGGTGATTCACCTTTCTTACGTCGGGACAAGGGAACGTAGCGCAGAACAGAAGGGTTCGAGCTTTTCTCATCTTTCAAGACCTTAGCCTTCGTAGGGCTGACGGATGTCTTGTTTTCGCAAAACTTGGGAACATTTTCTTCTTTGATTGATTCTTTCCCTGCGCAAGTCTTCTGCTCCCCGCTGATCAAAGGGATTTCTTTTGGCATTATTTCTTCTATGTTGCTGTTATTTATATAAAACTTGGCATCCGCGAAATGAGACTCAGCCTCTGAAAATGGCTTAGTGTCTGCCTCAACCTTTTTGACGCCGTTCTGATAGAACTTGAAGCACTGATGCAAGGTGGAAGTTATTACCCCATTTCCATGAATCCAAGGGCGACCCAACAATATTTTATAGGTGGTCCTGGAGTCTATGACATGAAATAAGGTATGTGCTTCTAAGTCTCTGATGATGAGCTGTAGGCGAATCATGCCGATCGCTCGTTGTCCTCCCTGATTGAAACCCTGGATTACCAGCTTGCTACTTGATAGTTCTTCCATCAGGATGCCAATCTCCTTCATGACTGATTTCGGCATTATGTTGACGGCCGATCCATCATCAATGAGGATTCGACCGACCTTCTGTTCTCGAATGTATCCTGAGACAAACAAAGGTCTATTGTGAGGTTTTGACCCCAACATCAAATCATCATCGGTGAAGCTTATGGACATGCAATCAGACGCGCATGCACGTGCTGTAGAGGTTGAAGGTTCTGAATCATTAGAGTCCTTCAACGTGTTGATGTGAGTAGTTTTGTCCATTTGAGGCAAATCTACTACATTGAGGGAAGGTGTATCATCCAGCTCTATTACCAACTCCGTTTAACTTGGAGTGGCGCTGTCATCCTCGATTGCCACAATGACATGGCACGTAGCAGCTTCAACTATTTCTTCCTGCTTCTTATTAAAGAATCCCTTGGGGAAAAATTCCCGTAGGGTCATAGGCTGCTGGGGTCGAGGGAGGTCTTTGTTTTCCTCCACGACAAGTTTTGGCCTTCTCATACTCTTTCTTCCTTTTCTCTTTGGAAGTTTGCTTTTTCGCCTATACTCTCGGAGTAGGCGGGCTTCTTTCTGGACGGGTCTCTGTCGCCGCATTTTTCGACGAGTTACGACGGTCCATCCTTCATCCTCATCCCCAACGGGTTCGGGCTCCACCCGCGAAGTCTCCTGTAGGATTTCATGTTCGTATCGAACGATTACAGGTTCGCAAGTCCCGAACTGGATCAAACTCTCCTCTTGCTTCTTAGGAGAGACAGGAGATAATTGAACGCCAGAGTTCAATGTTACAGCGGCGTGATTTTCTTGAGCTATTTCGTCGAGATCTAGCTCAATCTTATTTTCACTAGCTAACTTCATGATTAGCTCTTTCAGGACGAAGCATTTGCCTACAGGATGACTGACGACCCGGTGGTATTTGCAATAGTTAGGATCATTTACCTTTCCTAACTCCTCCGGTCGTTTGCACTCGGGCAGTTGGATGAGTTGCGTTTCCAGCAATTGCTCTAACATATCAGGGATGTCAGAGTCTGGAAACGGGTAGATCTTTTCTTGTCTTTCTTTCAACGTAAGGCGACGTCTTTCGCCTTTGTCATTTCTTGCTTCCGTTTTGTTTTCCTTTGTTTTGGAGGAAAACCTTAAAGGGGCCGTGTTGACGACCATGGATTCTTTCACGACATTCTTCGTGATCTTCCCAACGCTCTTCACTTCTGTCTTTGTTTTCTTTACGTCAGGGATTAAGAGGTCTTTGTTTCCTCTATTGGCAATACTCAACTCCATATCATGGGCGCGAGTTGCCAACTCTTCGAATGTTTGGGGCTTTATTCCTTGTAGGATGTAGTGAAGTCCCCAATGCATGCCGCCGATGCACATCTCGACAGCAGACACTTCCGTGAGTCGGTCCTTGCAATCAAGACTCAACGATCTCCTGCGGTTAATGAAGTCGACGACAGGCTCGCCCATTCTTTGGCTAGCATGCGAGAGTTCAGACATGCTGACTGTTCGCCTCGTGCTGTAGAAGCGATTCAGGAAGTCTCTTTCAAACTGCTCCCAACTGTCGATCGTCTCGGGTTCCAAGTCGGTGTACCAGTCAAAGGCGTTTCCTTTCAAGGTTCGGACGAATTGCCTAACCAGCAAGTCTCCGCGAGTTCCAGCATTCTCGCATGTTTCGACGAAGTGGGCAATGTGTTGTTTAGGATTGCCCTTCCCATCGAATTGTTGAAACTTTGGCGGCTGATACCCAATGGGCATTCTCAAATTGTCAATCCTCTTGGAATACGGTTTGGTATACAAGAGGGTGCTTTGGGCTGGTCCACCGTACTGGACTCGGATGGTATTGGTAATCATGTCCTGCAGTTGTTGGACAGATAAGGAAGCGACTGACGTCGAGTGTTGCGCTTGGTTTTCCTGGATGACCATTTTTTCTTTGTCATTCTTTCTGGCCGCAGGAGTTAGGCTTGACTCCGCGACCTCACGGCTCTGCATCTGACTCCTCAGTTGGGCAATCTCGAAGTCTTTGTCCTCGACTACTTTCATCAGGAAGCTGATTTTCTTTTCCATTTCAGCCATCGCTTTGTCGTTAGTACGCGCATCTGCCATCATTACAGATACGCTGGAATCAGACACCTTCTCCGGCTGATCAGAGGAGGGAACAACCTCATCGAACAAAGGATTGTCCTTGATGATTATCCCAACCCGCTCGGACTCCGTCAGTCGTTTGTATATTTTGCGCACGATTGCAGGAGTGTGTTCGCCCGTCTGCGAGACTTCTTTGATGACGCGGCTGCGGGTGGTAGGTCCCCTGTAAGGGCTGTTGGAACTGACAGCCTGGAACGTTGTCTTCTTTGATGCCATTGTAATTTTTTTGTTGAGAGAGAGAGATGAAAGGTAGAGTTGTCCCACTAGGCGTGCCAATCTGTTCACACGAGAATTCGAACGACGAATGGAAATTCGAAACGTGTAAATGAATTTGAATTTGTATTGATGTATTTGTATATATCAGTGCGTAGTGGATTACAATCTCTAATGTTTGATCCTCTGATTCTCTCTCTTAAATGTAACGTACTCGAGGGCTTCGTAGCTTGTTCTCGAGGTTGAATCTTCAGCTTCGCGTAGCGGTGAAGTCTTCAGGTGTTTGAATTTGGAGTGACGTTCAGTCTTCAGGATTTCAAAGAGTCTTTCGTTGTTTGGGAATTCTCTCTGAGTTCTTAGGAGAAGAAATTTTCTGAACCTTAGAAATGAAAATGAACTCTCTATTTATAGAGTTTTCATGGGCCTGGATCCAATGGGCTTGGGCTTTGGGCCCAATGGGTTTGGGTTTGGGTTTGGACCCAATGGGCTTGGGTTTGGACCCAATGGGCTTTTGGGCTTTGGGCCAAATTGTCATTTAATCTTTCTGGCCCGATTCGACTTCGAGCCCAATTGCGGTTTGGCCGACTTTGCTCGGTCAAGTCTATCTGATCCCCGGTCGTGATGGAGACACGTGGCGACCACTGATTGGCCGAAATTTCTCGGTCAACAACGGCAATCCAACAAAAATTAATTGATTTGTGTGTGTTTTTTTATACCCAAAACTATTATTTTCTTATATTTAATTTTTTATGATAATGTGAAAACTATGAATAATAATAAGAATTATATTATAAATGATAAATATTCATAAGTTGTATTTATATATATATTTGTCAATCAGGTTGGGGTGGACATCGAGATTAATTATTTTAATTTTATTGAAAACTGATACAAATACCTTTGCTAAAATGAGAAAAAATTAGCATAAAATCGAACTAATGACCATGAGGTTAGAGGTTCGATCCTCACCCACATTAAATTAAATATATTTACAAATATATATATATAGGGAAAATCTATTTTATACCTATAATCTTTATGGTTTGTATGAATTGAAACCTAGTACTTTACAACTATATATATTTAAACCCTAGAGATTTCCCTAGAACTTGGTAAGTGAAACAGTTTTAATAATTAATTTATTTTATACCTATAATCTTTATGGTTTGTATGAATTGAAACCTAGTACTTTACAACTATATATATTTAAACCTTAGAAATTACCCTAGAACTTGGTAAGTGAAACAGTTTTAATAATTTAGTTATTTATAACTATTCTTCCTTGATTCTATACGGAAAAGTACTAAAAGTAAAAGGAAATATGTGACATACTTTTTGCTAAAGCAAACCAATTTATATTTGTGAAAAGTTGTTGCTATCAATTTGTTCATTTTATCTACGTTAGACCCTCCATTTAACCAAAATATTATAAAAGTGTTTGAATAATATTATTTGTCAGTTTTAAAGTTAAATTCTTATACACAGTCCAGTTTGATTATTTTATGAAATCTACAACCTCTCGATGGAATCATTAAAGGATAGTTTGTAATGCCCACGTTTTTAGATAAGACTAACCTTAACATTTTGAAGTTTAATTAGGATTTAATCAATCTATATGTATTTAGTTGTTCCAAATATTATTTTAGTAAAATTAGATTTAAGCATGTTATGATTATTTTTTTTTGGGGACTCGAACCTTAGACCTCATGGTCGAGGGCACATATTTATGTCAGATAAGTATGACAACTAGATTGAGATAATTAAAACATGAAATTTTGGATGAAATATTTTGAATCAAGTCTCAAGTTCCTAGTTTTGAGGATTTAGTATATCTTTGGGTTTTGATTGAGTTTTAATAGATAAAATTTTGTCAGCTTTTTTAAATTTTTTTGCCAAATTTGTTTTAGATTTCAAAACTTGACAAAAGAAAAAGAAAAAAAAGAAATTTAGTGGGTTTTTGATTTAAGTGGTTTTTTATTTAGTTTTGAGCAGAGTTCTTCTTCTGGATTCTTCTTTTTTTATTTTTTTATTTTTTCATTTTTTTTCCTTTCTTTGTTAGTTAAGCTTCAGCCCCACCGCTCACTATTTTTTTTTATTCTTCTTTGATTCCTCTCTCTCGTTCCATCTCCAGCCATGATTTTTCGTTCGTAACCACAGGCTCAACTAGGAGAGGAAGGCTCGACAACGTCCAACGAAAAGCTTCAGACGACGGTGCTCCGATGGTGGCAGAATGAATTCAAGCAGCGTTTTAATGCATGTGCAACGCTAGTCAAGACCGGTTGAAGTTTGATTTTTTATGCGAGCTTGTCGATTCCCGTCAAATTCAATTCATAATTACCGATCAACGGCTTGTAGTAAACTAGAGCGGACTGAGTCGAACTCAGGGAACCAAAATTTAAATTCTCTAAATTAAACTTTATGTAAAAACAATAAATAGGAGGTTTTTGAATTGCATATTAATCTACTAAATTTAAATAACAATTAAAGGTAAAGATGAATGAATTAAGGAAATAAACAAGAGATTACCTTGCTGATTCATAGATTGTCGGGACTTAATGGATTTTGCTCATCGATTACTCCTATAAAAATACAATTTCTTAATTTAAAAGCCTAATCGACTTATCTGGAACAACCATGAAAAGTCTCTAAGGTTCTCTCATGCAATTAATCCGACAGAGCATCATAATTAACTCTAAACTGACCAATTAGCTGGGCACGATAGCGTTCCATGCTAACTAGCTAGCAGCTCTAAGCACATGGATTTATTAGACTGTTAATTAAATTGATCAGATTCAATTAAACCTTTTTATATTCCTAAGGTCTGTTATACGCACCATGTTAACTATGAAAAAGCCATAATATTAACACTAGTCATAACCTGACCCATCTTGCTACTACAATTAAGCATGCAATTTATGACAATTACGGATCACAAATTACAAACATAGCATACATGAACAGTTAATATTTAATTGATCAAGTTGTCACATTAACCAATACTAAATGCACATTAAATAAACAAAGTATAGAAAACAATTAATCAAGAAATTATATTGCAATTTAATACCAAAAATCTCACAAAAACATTAATCCCGACAAACCTCTAAATCAGCAGTACAAGCTTAGCCGAACATAAAAATAAATAAAAAAACCCTAAACAGAGGGAAAGGGAGAGAATGGTGATGATGTGTGTTGGTGTAAGGTGTAAGATGTAAGGAGTATTTTACAATCAATACAAACTCTAAGAGAAAAATTGCTAAAAATAAATAAATAAAACTTTTGGTCAAAACACAGGGACACACGTTCAGAAGCAAATGTTGGAAGAGGACATGACACCTTGAGATGACTTCTTCCTGGATCAATCAGGAGCTGCCACGTGTCTGAAGTAAAAATAAAAGAAATAATTATATTCTTCAAGCATCGAACTTTGGATAAAAAAATAACATAATAAACCTTTCACCACCTGACCAAACTTCCAACTTTGAACATTGATAATTTTTATCTTTATAGTATCTTTTGCGGCTCGATTGGTTGATATTATACTCTAAAACTCCTCTTTTGAGTTCTTATTTAATATAAGTGTCTCATTCACCTCTGAATGCTCGATTCCGGCAAAACATATGATTAAACACATTAATTTGAATCAACTAACAAGAATTAAAAAGTATAAAATAACACATTTGGAGTTCTATCATTTTCAATTACCCATTGGTCTTTGGCGTTGGTTTCACGAATTTCGGTGTTTTTTTAACGTTGTCCTGCAGGGTATCGATGAACTTTGGGTGAATTCTCATTCGTAACATACCACCTTAATGAATTACATTAAAGCCTTAAATTAAGTTCTAATGTATGTTTGGTTTCTAATTTTTGACTAATTTAAATTAGGAGGGTAAGGTTTGAAGGCGTGTTCGAGAACAATTTTTTATGGTAAGTGGTAGCCTAAAAGTTGTAAGCCCCAAATTTATGTTTACATGCTCTAATTTTTGCGTTCGAATTTTTTTTTAAATTGGGTGAAGGAACTTCACAATATGAAGCTCTTCATTTATGTGTTCGTGGCAAAATGTAAGTGATCTAGAAGCTCTTTATTTATGAGTTTGTGGCAAAATGTAAGTGATTGTGTAAGTGATCCTACTGCCGGAACATCGTATGTTGTAGTTAAATAGGTTGTATATGTGTGCTGGTAGTTGAATATGATGTATATATGTGTTGTAGAATGTAGGATATTGAACGATGTGTTATTATGTTGGATGAATGTCATGCTTTGTTTATGGATGGGATATAAAGGAAAAATAGAGATTGACATGCATGTAAGTGTGATGGATTTATTGTTTAAATGTCAATGAAAAGGTAGATTATTTGCTTTTGTAAAATTGCACTCAAATGAGAACGCATCTTAAATTTAAAAGTTTATGGATGTGAGAAGATTGTGGATGTTGTTTAATGGAATGTTGAGAAAACGTTTTGGTGAGAAAATGACTCTAAATACTTGTGAATGTCAATTTCTTGAGTTTGGGAATGGTCTGCAGTTTTTGTATGCCTCGAAGAGTTGTTCATCTCGTCGTCTCTTCTGGTCGCATGGTTGTTCCCTATGGTACCTCATTCATTTGTATGTTGCATAAATGAAAGGTTATGTTTTCGAAGGTTGTGGCAATTATCTTCGTCTATATGTTGATGTACATCTACAAGGGAAAATGAAGGGCTTGTGCGCCAGGGGCTCGATTCCGCTGACGGAATGTTGGTTGGCTCGTTGTCTGTGTTAAAATTTTGGTGTGATATGCTATTGCATGTATGACTTGCGATGAAAAATTATAAAGCATGCAATGGTTTACGATAATTTACAGAACGTGGTAGTGCAAGTGCACACTAACATGTTAGTCAAGTAATAAACTCGAATACATGTAATTCAAGACCAAACGCAAAGGAATAAGCGGTAGCGCAAGTACAAACTAACATGTCAAACTTTACGAACATGCATCAGATGTGGTAACAATGTAAATAAAAGTGGTTTGTTGGTTGATCATGCGGTGAAGGAAATAATCAATGTAAAATTGCAAGGAAATACAGTCTTCAAGGCTATGATTACGAAGAAAGATTAGTTTAATTGGTCTAAGAGGAAGTTTTGGGTCCTTAAATGCAAGACCATAAAGTAAGCATAAAATTCTTTCAGGGAATCAATTTGGGCCCAAATCTATGGAAGAATTATAAGTAGAGACATATTTACATATTGTTCAGGATAAGCCCGACTTGGAAAATGAAAATTGTCATTTGGAGTATAAAGACTTCAATAAAGAAAAGTATAAGAAGGGGAAAGGTAATATGAGGAAGTTTTGCTATCTCGGAAGATGTAGGAAATAATCATGTTGAAACTCCAAGTACGCTTGGGCACAACCTTCTATGGTATTAGTTTTGTTTGGATGTAAATTGGAATTGGTGAAAGAATTCTTGTCATTAATTTGGGACTTTGAACCTTGGTATGTATTGGTCTATATATATATATATATATATATTTCCTGAACCAAGGATTTAAGTAGGGACAATACAGATGTTGGAAGAGTGCTTTAGCGAGCTTCAGTCCTAGATTTCATAAGAATTGAAGAAAATATTTTTTTTATTATTATTAGAAATGACTATCGTCAATGGTTGTCGAAGAGCTATGAAAAAAAAATGAAACTTTGTGGCTTTATTGGTGAAAAGGTAGATGGTGATCAAGTTAATACTCAAAACTAATGAAGCCGTCATTTCGATTGAAAGAAGAAAGTAAGCCAACTTTGAATGGAAAAGTTGTGTTGGTAAGGTAAGTTGGATTTTCCACCGCACGAGAGGTAGATATCGGCATGAAGCTCAAATTGAAAAATAACTCTCATTTCTAAAGCTTCATGGAGAATGGGCCCAGCAGAATTGAAAGAACTTAAGACACAAATACAAGAGTTATGGGATATAGGCTTTATTCGCCCCAGTGTTTCGCCTTGGGGTGCCACAATCTTGTTCTTGAAGAAAAAAGATGGGTTCATGCGCCTATGCATCGACTATCGGGGGTTGAACAAAGTGACAGTAAAGAACAAGTACCCTTGCCTATGATTGATGATCTCTTCAACCAGTTGCAGGGGGAAATCGTATTTTCCAAGATTTATCTATGGTCGAGTACCATTAATTAAGGATAAGAGATGAGAACATTCCTAAAACGGCTTTCCGGTTCAGGTATGGACACTACAAATTTACTGTAATGTCTTTTGGACTGACTAATGCACCAACAATATTCATGGCCTATTCATGGCCATGATGAATAAAGTGTTTAAGGAATTTCTGGACACATTCGTGATTGTTTTCATTAACGTTATTTTGGTGTACTCCAAGTCAGAGGAGGAACACGAGGATCACCTCAAGAGGATTTTAATGACCTTACGTGTGAACAAGCTTTTTGCCAAATACTCTAAGTGTGAGTTATGGCTTCAGCAAGTATTTTTTTTTTGGACACCTAGTGTCAAAACATGGGGTCACTATAGACTCAGCGAAAGTGGAGGTCGTGACTAATTGACCTCGACCCTCTACAGTCAAGGAGGTACGTAGTTTCTTGGGGTTGGCCGGCTATTATCGTCGGTTTGTGCAGAACTTCTCCAGCATAGCCACATCTTTAACCCTGTTGACCCGAAAGGGCAATTCTTTCATTTGGAATCAATCTTGTGAGACGAGCTTTCAAGAACTTAAGCAAAGACTGGTTTCAGCTCCGATGCTCGCAGTAGCCGACCAGTCAGGAGATTTTATTTATTTATTTACAGTGGCGCCCCTAAAAAGGGGTTAGGTTGTGTATTCATGCAACAAGGTAAGGTAATTGCATATGTTTCTCGACAGTTGAAGAATTATGAGCAAAATTACCCAACCCACGATTTGGAGTTGGAAACGGTGGTCTTTGCCTTGAAGATTTGGACACACTACTTGTAAGGGGAGAAAATCCAAATCCTCACCGACCACAAGAGTCTTAAGAATTTCTTCACTAATAAAAGAGTTGAACATGAGGCAGCGAAAGTGGTTGGGGTTGGTAAAATATTATGATTGCAAGATCTTGTACCATTCGAGTGAGGCGAATGTGGTCGCGTATGCCCTCAGTAGGGAATCAGCACACACGTCAACCTTAATCACCACTCAGGCACACATACTTAATGACCTGCAACGAGCAGAGATAATGGATGCAGTGGGTGAGGTTACCGCACAATTGGTCTAGTTGACAGTTAAGTCAAGCATGAGACAAAGCCTTTCATCCGCAGACAGATGGTCAAACTGAACGTTTGAACCAAACCTTAGAGGATATGTTACGAGCTTGTGTGCTAGACTTCACAAGAAGTTGGGATGTTCATTTGCATCTCATAGAGTTTGCTTATAACAATAGTTATTAAGCAACTATAGGCATGGCACCTTTTGAAGCTCTCTATGGGAAGGGGAGTAGGTCCCTAGTTTATTGGGACGAGGTAGGAGAGCGACAACTGTTGGGACCCGAGCTGGTCCAAGTCACAAATGAGGCAATTCAGAAGATCAGGGCAAAGATGTGAATAACGCAAAGTAGACAAAAAAGTAATGTTGATACCAGGAGGAGAGACTTGGAGTTTGCAGTCGGTGATCATGTTTTCCTGAAGGTAGCACCAATGAAGAGGTTATAAGGCTTGGACGTAAGGGAAAATTTAGCCCACATTTCATCGCTCAATTTGAAGTGTTGGACCGAGGTTGCCTGATGGCTTACCAGATGGCCTTACCGCCTTCTCTATCGACGGTCTACAATGACTTTCATGTATCTATGCTACAAAAGTATTTGGTGAATTCATCTCACATAATTGACTTCGAGCCCTTACTGTTTAGTGAGAACCTGAGCTATGAGGAGAAGCCGAAGCTAATTCTTGCAAAAGATGTGATGACCCTTCACAACCGAGAAATAACGCTTATTAAAGTCCTTTGACAAAACCACCAGTTTGAGGAAGCTACGTGGGAAATAGAAGACGATATGAGGAGCATGTACTTTTTCAAAACTAGCCACTTTCGAGGACGAAAGTTCTTAAGGTGGGGAGAATGTAACACCCCGTTCCCTATTTTATCGCATTGAATCGTTATTGCAGATTTAGAACTTATTTAAAGTAATATTTTAAAATACATAAAAATAAAATAAAATAAAAGAACGGGACTGAAGTGGGAAACAAATAAATTTCTTTTTTAACTAATAATATTAATATTATAAAAATCTTTTTATAATATTAATATTAATATTATTAAACTTATCTTTAGGTTAAACCCTAAAGGGTTTCTTCCGTTTTTTTTCTCCATCTTACATTCATCAGCATTTTGCCGTAAAAATTGGTCATCTTCGTTCGTAAAAATTGGTCATCGTCGTTCAATCCACGCCCAACCCTCACCGTCAATCGATTCCTCCACCATCGTCACACTAATCCAACCAATACCTGCTCATCGGCATCGACACTTCAGTGCGGCGGTCTGAGGTTTTGCGCGGCAGCAATCCACGATAAGGGCTGATCGGCGAAGGTTGGCTAGTTCTCATTTTGACGACGCTCAATAGGTAAGAATCCGTTTTGGAACCTTTAGACTCTATTTCAAGATTTCAGATTTTTCATAACTTGTAAAAGCCTTTCTGTTTCAGGTTCGAAAACGGTCTGGAATTGAAATTTAATTTAGTGTAGGAGTGACGTCAGGCAGGGACTACGTAGGTAACCTATGATTTTTGTTTAGCCATTTTTACAGTACTGTTTTTATCTCAGAAATGGGTTTTAATGGTTGGAAGTTATTTAGGTTGGGACCAAGACCTTCCGTAACCAATCTAAAGATCATTTGGGTTTTCAACCCAAGGTAAGTTTCCTTAGTGATGGAAAGCCTTTGGCTTGGTGGGAAGGTTTGGTTGTTTGTTACTGTAATTATGTAATTATATGTATGTTTGTTACTGTAATTATATGTATGTTTGTCACTGTAATTTTATGTATGTTTGTTTCTGGTTGTTCTGGATGAGTGATGTTGTGGAAATTAATATGTGTATTGTTTCCCATTCTTGGAATTAATTTATAAGTTGGAACTGTCCATATTTTTCTGGGTGAATGCTTCAGGATATAGTGTAGTTGGTTTGTTTGACTATTGATTGGGTCAACGACCTTATCTGAATTGAGTGTCATGTCATTATAGAATATTCAGCTAGGGGCCTCATGCATAATGGTGAATGATTCATGTTTTAATGTAGAAATGGTGGCAATTATCCATCCATGTATGTTGATGTACTATGAATGAGGAGCAAGGTGGGTGGATCTCGGCTCCACAGACTGGGGGTCAGTTACCATCTGTTGGGGTAAAGGTCCACGGTTTAAAAAAAAAACTCACCTATGCTCCACCAGTGAGCTGACAAACTTAATGCATTTTGTGTACATCTCAGAATGAGGTGCTCTGACGGGTGAGGCTTGACTCCGCTGATTGGGAGCCAACTACCATCAGCTGGGGTAGAGTCTCTCAAGTTGCCCACTTAAGCGCCACTAGTTAGTTGGTATAGTTTTGATGGATTAATTGTCCACAGGTCGATTTGAAAGTTTTGACAGAAAATAAAGGCGTCACATGATTAAACCATTTAGTGCATGTTTTGCTTGTGTATGCATGTCTAACCCATTTGGGGTCACTTACTGAGTAATTTTATACTCATCCTTTTCCAATTATTATCTTTCAGGAAATGACAAAAACGTACAAGGCGAGTGACGAGATCGTTTGCTGTTTGTGCATGGGTCATTATTAGCATGGCTTCCGCATATTTGAAATTTAAGTTTTGATGTTTTATTCTAGGTTATGCTATGAAACAATTTTAAAACAGTTTATAGAAGAGTCTTATTTGATGTTTTCAATATTTTAAATGGGATCCCAAATGATTATATTTTAGTTCATTTGAATGAAATATTTATTTCTATATTTTTTTTATCAAGAGTTTTTTTTTTTAAATGTTAACAGCATGCATTTAGTATCGTCCCTTAAGAGTTTAAGTTAGGAAAAGTCAGGTCGTTACAGTTGGTATCAGAGCCCAAGGTTATGGGTTCTGTAGACTTGCTTATATCATAAGCATTAAGTGTCATCATGGCCAAGCTGCAAACGCATTGTCACCGCCAGGTACGTTAGTTATTACGAATTGTTTTATTTTATTATATATATTTTTTAATTTATATTTTTTTAAAAAAGGAAAGAAAGATAAAGAAAAGAAGTTATTGAATAGACCAAATTGATGTGTTGTACTCAATGATATGTTTGATAACGATGTTTGTAGCATGTTTGATTTAGAAAAAAAAAAAAGGGAATGCTTTGTGGTTATTAGATTTTCGACTCCATTAAAGGTAGGCCACGTGACACTAGTTTTTAGCTCTTGGAGGACTATGTTAAGAGGAACAAATGCTTATTTCAAATATCTTGGAGCATAGAGAAAGATAAAAACCTTACAATGTTGTGAGGATTAAGATGGATAAAAGTGTACACACTTCAGCTAGCAAATAAGTTTGTCCATTTGAGAATGCACTAAGGAATGATGTTAGAGTCGAGTAAGTTAGTTAAATTGGAGTGAGGGAAGGATCTAGTAATAAGCAAACTATTTGATGAAGGAATAATCCAAGACGTCTGTTTTTTCGTTGGGCTTAAAAGTTTTAAAGTATAATTCCACAAGAAGTTGTTGGAATATGAAAGTATATTTTAATCTTGTAGAGTTCAAGGTTTGATGGACTAAGTAGGATATTCTGGTTTTTCTTGTGTCGTGCTAAGAAAAGAAAAATGACAAAGTTACGAGATTGAGTTAAGTGATAATTTGATGATGTCTCTTTAAAATACCGAACTTAGTTGGTGTGGTTAACAAAGAAGGTCAAAGTAGCGAAAGAAGACTTGAGTTGTAACGTAAAAAAAAAATAAAAATAAATAATAAGTTGGTAGTTTTGAACTAAAAGAGTCATTTTCAAAGCACCTCAACCTACTTGGATTTGATCCATGCCATGGTTACGAAGAACGATTAGTTTAATTGGTCTAAGAGGAAGTTTTGGGTCTTTAAATGCAAGACCATAAAGTAAGCATAAAATTCTTTCAGGGAATCAATTTGGGCCCAAATCTATGGAAGAATTGTAAGTAGAGACATATTTACATATTGTTCAGGATAAGTATATATCGTTTTTAAGTTATATATATATACTGGTTTGTTTGGCCATTTGAAGTTGAAGTTTTTGGCAGAGGGTTCCCGCTATTTTGAAAGAGAAAATTGATGAACTTTTTAAGTTTTAATTTTTAGAACCTCTGTTTCGTTCCTTTTTCTTTTTCCTCTCTTTTCTTTTCTTTTCTTCTTTGTTTGGAATCCCACAACTTCGTTGCGCGGCGCCGAGGATAGCGGGACTACCTGGGCTGGTCCTTGGCGCGTTCGTGAGAAGAGGCTAGAAGAGTTCGTGATGAGGATCGGCCGGCGGACTTGAAGAAATTGGAGCTACAAGGGTATGTATTTCTAATTTCTTATTTCCGTCTTTAGAGCATGTTTTCTATTTGTTAAATTGATGAAATTAGAGTATCATCGGTCCGAAATCGCTTTCCTCTGCGCATGTCGCTCCATCAATTTGTATCAGAGGGATTTTGTGATTAACTGAATTTGCATCAATTTATGTTGGTGGGTACTTTATTTTAGAAATTGTTTCTGATTGGATGTCTAAAGTGAAAATCGATTTTGGCATAGTTTCTATTTGAATTTCATTATTTTTAATTGCCCGAGAATGTATGGGCTTTAATGTGTGCTGAAGCGTCTATATTTTTAGAGTCATTAGAGTCCATATAGGTTTCTTTGTGAAAGAAGTTTGAGTTTGGAACTCGCCGAAATGTTTGGTATAAGTTCAAACTCGTTCAAGGCGATACAATTGAGAAGCTCGAAGAGAAATTGGCCGAAGCGTTCGGGGGAGCAAGCTGGTCCAAGGCGGTGCGAAGAGTTCGAAGTCCGCTCAAGACTTAGCTTGTCCATCAAGCTTGTAATAAAATAGTTATTGCTTGCTAAATGCCAAAATCGATCCACTTTAGTGTGTTTAATTAATTATGCATTGTGAATGTATGTTTTAATTTAAATTCATGTTTTTATGTGCATAACGTATTCCATATAGATTTAAAATCCCACCGTAGGAATCATGCTCCATGCATAGTAAATATGTTATAAGTGTTATAATATATAGTATGCATATTTAGGAATTCATAAGAATTAATATAAAAGTTATATTAATTCATGAATTGAATGATGTTAGTTTAATAGAGAAATTGATATAAGCGTTATATTAATTATGAAATTAAAAGTACAACATTGGTTATCCTAGTTTTATGCTTATTGTATATTATAATTGTTGTAATGTATATGCATGTTTAATTCATGAGTATTAATATAAGAGTTATATTAATTCAT
The DNA here is from genome assembly GCA_028017165.1 of Herpetospermum pedunculosum. Taxonomy (NCBI): domain Eukaryota; kingdom Viridiplantae; phylum Streptophyta; class Magnoliopsida; order Cucurbitales; family Cucurbitaceae; genus Herpetospermum; species Herpetospermum pedunculosum. Next base: position 6,677,852 of record CM051525.1, on the reverse strand, counting down.
GAATTTGATGTTGTTTACTTAATAGAATAATTAATATAAGTGTTATATTAATTATGAAATTAAAACATTCAACATTAGTTTTATGCATAGTTTATGTTATAATTGTTATAATGTATAGGATGCATGCTTAATTCATAAAAATTGATATAAGTGTTATATTAATTTATGAATTAGGAGTTGTATGTTTAAGAGCATAATTTGATATAAGTGTTATATTGATTATGAATATTCAACTTGTCATGCCTTAGCAATTGTATGTTTGAGAAGCATATAGATAGTTGTTATAGAAAGTCTGCTTTTGCAAGCGTTGTAAAAATGACTTAGACTTTTAAAAACTATAACAAAGAAAAGAGCATGTTCATTTAGGGTTAATGAGACGATCTGGTTCATTAGATGAATAGGTCGTTATCTCGTAAATGCTAAGGTTATGAGAAACTCACCCGGTGAAATCCTGTTCGAGGTTGGAGGTATTTAAACTGACGGTTTACGGAACACCTTCTACCTGGGGACGATCTGGTACTTGAGTAAAGTTAATCAGGCTTTATGAGCGTGTGGGAGAGGTGTGAGGTTAATTAAATTTGTTAATAACCTAGACATCTCAGGTAAATAGTTTGCCTAGACTTAAGGTTTTATTTACTTAGCCAGATAAAACTTGAGTATTTACCCTAAACACCGTCCACGATGCTTAGTCGATGTGTTGAGAAGGAATATATGATATATCCCTCTCCTGCTACGCACTCCCTATAGTTCACAACGTGAGAATTTTGCTCGGCCTCGTGATGTCAATAGGGCATCCCCATTCGGATGGTATTTGCAACTTTCAATAGCAAGGTGAATGGAGTAAGTGTCTATAGTAAGTGGGTGAAGGAAGCGCATTGGTGCTTCCTGTGGTCTCCTTTGTTGGATTGAACCGTAAGATTCCCATGTTCCGCCTGCAGTTTGCTCTTAGTGGCACCATCCATTCGGAGGGCGAGGCATGGGAGATCGAACATCTCAGTCACCATTTATGGATAGTGAAACACAGGGCCATTCCCAACACTGACATTCCATTCGGTTGCTATGTTGGGGCCGTTCTGTGCGTTCTAAAAATGGAGGGTCACACTTACGGGATTTGCTAAGGAGTTAGTAAATCCAGACCAAAAACGATAACTGAGATGCAATAGGAATATGAGTTATTCTGGAGTTAGCATTTAGTCAAGAATGTCTTGATTTAGTAAAGGAGTGACTCGACTGCCATTCGGCAGCAATCATTCTGACTTACTAAAGTATCGTAGCTAGTAAATAAAGAGTTCGGGTACTTTATTTACTGCTAAAGTTTGTTTTTAATTGGTTTAAATAGGTTAAAACCGTTTCACTAATAGGTTTACATCCTTTTTCACCATGGCGAGCTCTTTTGTACAATTATTAGCTAACGACAAACTTACCGGAGAGAATTACGGAACGTGGAAATCCAACTTGAATACGATTCTTGTGTTGGATGACCTGAGATTTGTCTTGACGGAGGACTGTCCTCCAACTCCTCGCTCAAACGCTTCACGAACTGTTCATGAGGCGTACGATCGATGGATTAGGGCTAATGATAAAGCCCGAGTCTATATCTTGGCAAGCATGCAGGATGTCTTGGCCAAAAGGCATGAGGTTATGGTTTCTGCTAAAGAAATCATGTTTTCATTGCAAGAGATGTTTGGACAACCGTTCTCGTCTCTTCGCCATGAAGCCCTCAAATTCATTTATAATGCTCGAATGAAGGAAGGAACCTCTGTTAGGGAACATGTCCTTAACATGATGGTCCACTTCATGACGGCAGAAGTAAACGGAGCTGCGATTGACGAGAAGAGTCAAGTAAGTTTTATCTTGGAATCTCTCCCGCAGAGTTTCCTGAATTTCAGATCAAATATGGTCATGAATAAGATAGAATTCAACTTGACCACTCTTCTACACGAGTTGCAGACTTACCAGACCTTTCATGCCTCCAGAGGAAAAGAGAAGGAGGCTAATGTAGTCACTTCGAAGATGTTCCTGAAGGAGGCTGGGTCTGGGAGTAAGTCTGAAGCAACTGCTACGAGTAGTAGGACTATTCGTAAAAAGAAGAGGAATAGGAGAAAGGGCAAAGCCCCTGTTGTTGTGGCCAAGGTAAAGTCTTCGGACAAAGGGAAGTGTTTCCATTGTAACGAAGAAGGGCATTGGAAGCGCAATTGCCCAAAATACCTTGCGGAGAAACATCCCGAGAAAGAACGACAAGGTAAATGAGATTTATTTGTCTAAACATGTATAGTGGATTTATGAATGTCATACCTGAAAGTTTTTCAGGAACCACTAATCATGTTTGTTTTTCTTTCAGGAAACTAGTTCCTGATTGTCGGTTTCTCTGTGCTGGATGACTTGAGAAGACGTCTACTCAGCTGCACAGTGGGAGTTTTGTGCTTATGATGTTGTCTGTATGAACCTAAATCACATATGTGATATGTGTAATTAAGTTGTACATATTTCTGTATTTTTTAGCATATGTATATAAGTATCTTTTGGTGTAAATAAATGAACGGTTCATTTTACAAAAGATGTATACTTGCATGTTCTATTAATTCAGAAAAAAACATGGATGTTAAGACTAGGCGTATTAAGAGGAAAGCTATATCTAAACCAACAAGGGTTGTTGATAGTAGAGTTGGTTATTCTCAATAGTTGAGAAAACCCTAACTCATTGGTTTGTCTATAAAACTCGAGTTATCATACCAGAATTATTTAGACAAGGACCAATGGTTCGAAGCTGTAGATCTTCAAGAGGTTAAATGACCGAGCCTCTAAGGTGAAAACCTTTAAGGCTTGACTCTCTGGTAATGGGACTGTCCCAAAGTGAAGAGGTTGATTGTGAATCAACTTATTTACTTGTTACCAGACGTAAGTTGTTAGACTACTATCATCTATTTTGGTTCTATACTAGATAGGATAAGATAAATAGAAATCAAGACTAGCTATCTTGATTGGAGTGTCTATAGGTCATAATCTCTCTGAGAGTCCTATACAAGATTAAGAACAAAATCGTTTTGTTAACTTATTCAATTCTTTTATGGATTGGAACTAGCAACTTAATCTTGAATGATTAAGGTTTGATGTTCAAATCAAATCTTATGGCTTAAACATGTTATTGATAAACTTTGTTGGGCAAGTGTTTTATCAATACTATAGCTTTCATAATATGTTTTCGTAATTAATGTCTTATTCATTGAGAATGTAATAGGATGTACTTTCTGACACTTATGCATTAGCTAGCGACCTGTTTCCAGATATGTGATCTGGGTGAGGTCTTGTTTATTCTAAGGATTCAGATTAATCTGAGTCGCAAGAATAAATCGCTGGTAAAGTCTCCTTACATCTGATATTGACAAGAGTTGTTAGTAATCGATGTTATGAGGTGCTGTCCCTACGCATTAACACTTATTGGGTTAAGATCTATCTCTTCTGCGATATATGACCCGATATGTTTTATGCAGTGGGAGCTGTCAGTTATATCGGTTAATAATTTGTCACAGTATAAAGGAATGGAATACAAGAGTTGTATTGCTAATTCCTCTATAAAAGCTAAAATTTATTGCAGCTTGTATAGCAACATAAAAAAAAGTGGTTTTTGAGCTCTTAAGTAGTGCGGATGAGGAGATGTGATGGTCACATAGAGAGCCTCATAGTACTTCATGCTGATATGTTTACTAAGTCTCTCACGGCTAACGTGTTTGAGAGATACCTAAAGAGTTTAGGACTCCGGGTTGCTAAATAGGATAGTGGGAGAAGACTATAGATAAGTCTCTCACGGCTAACGTGTCTGAGAGATACCTTATCCTGGTAACACTATTGGATGCAACCCGTTTTGTATTGTACAAAACGATGTGATCCGAGTCGTTTCACATCGAGATGTGCAAGCGGGGGCGTCCTATGCGATGAGTTTGCGTAAGACTGAACCACGAAAAGTCGCTCTCTCTTTATAACACCGTTTACTTAAGAGACCGACTATTTCACCTGATGGCCTAGGTAACTCGATCTCAATCCTGAGCTTACTATGAACTCCTGCTTATTAGACAGTATCCTTAGATTTGTATGGGTGAGAGTGGCAGGATGTCCGCTCAATAAGCCTACCATCTTAGGGATAAAGTCCAATAGGTAGCTGGGGACATAGTGTAGTAAGATGGAGTTTACTCCTATCCCGCTCTTCAGGGTTAGTAGATAGGTTGTTCCCTTCATAGTTGGCTCCGGGGCTTGAACAATAGGCGCCTACCCTCTCCTCGTTAGAGAGGGTTCCTGATTTGTTGGTTGGACCACTGATCAATTGTTCATTAGAGGTGTCAGTGGTACTTAAGGAACAAAGACGTAACGTAGGGGTTAAACGGTTTAAACGACCCAGCTGTGATTACGAACAACCTGTGAAGGGTCGACTTGCCCATGACGGTTATATCAAGAGGACATAATATATCTATAGTGAGGAGAGTGCAACCCTCGGACTATAGTGGAGTCTCCGAGGGTTAACGAAAGGTGATTGATTCGGGTTAAAAGAGTTTTGACCGAATAATCTCGTATCGTTGGAGCTCATGATCTGTAGGTCATTAAGGTTCTCCTAGCTAGCTCGGATAACGTCGTGCACCAGTATAAGAGAAAATAAAAGAAAAAGAAAAAAAAATTTGAATTGTTCAAATTCGGTTTATGGAAGAAAGATGGATATATTTAAATATGATTTAATTATCGACATATTTAAATATGATTTAAATATGGGAATGGCCTAAAACATGAATAGGATTCATGTGTAAAAAAGCCGGTTTTCGGAAAACCGGGTTTAATCTTATTATTTAATTAATATTTGATATTGAATTAAATAATAATTATTAATTAAAAAGTTTAATTAATAATTATATATATATTTTATTTATTAAAATATTTAATAAATAAAATTATTATTATTATTTTTAATAATAATAATTATTAAATATATATATATATATGTGTCTTGAATGCAGCAAGACACATATATATATAGTTTTTAAGTTATATATACAGTTGTTTGTTTGGCCATTTGAAGTTGAAGTTTTTGGCAGAGGGTTCACGCTATTTTGAAAGAGAAAATTGATGAACTTTTTAAGTTCTAATTTTGAGAACCTCTGTTTCGTTCCTTCTTCTTCTTCCTCTCTTTTCTGTTCTTCTTTGTTCGGAGTCCCACAACTCTGTTGCGCGGCGCCGAGGATAGCGGGACTACCTGGGGTGGTCCTTGGCGCGTTCGTGAGAAAAGGCTAGAAGAGTTCGTGATGAGGATCGGCCGACGGACTTGAAGAAATTGGAGCTACAAGGGTATGTATTTCTAATTTCTTATTTCCGTCTTTAGAGCATGTTTTCTATTTGTTAAATTGAAGAAATTAGAGTATCATCGGTCCGAAATCGCTTTCCGCTGCGCATGTCGCTCCATCAGTTACCTCATCTGATGCATGTTCGTAAAGTTTGACATGTTAGTTTGGACTTGCGCTACCGCTTATTCCTTTGGGTTTGATCTTGAATTACATGTATTCCACTTTATTAATTGACTGACCTGTTAGTGTGCACTTGCACTACCACATTATGTAAAATATCGTAAACCATTGCATGCTTTATAATTTTTCATCGCATGTCCTACATGCAATAGCATATCGCACCAAAAATTCAACACAGACAGCGAGCCAACCAACATTCCGTCAGCAGAATCGATCCCCTGGCGCACAAGCCCTTCATTTTCCCTTGTAGATGTACATCAATATATAGAGGAAGGTAATTGCCACAACCCTCGAAAACATAACCTTTCATTTATGCAACATACAAAGGAATGAGGTCCCATACGGAACAACCATGCGACGAGAAGAGACGACGAGATGAACAACCACTGGAGGTATACAAAAACTGCAGACCATTCCCAAACTCAAGAAATCGACATTCACAAGTATTCAGAGTCATTCTGTCACCAAAAAGTTTTATAAACATTCCATTAAACAACATCCACAATCTTCTCACATCCATAAACTTTAAAATTTAACATGCGTTCTCATTTGAGTGCAATTTTACAAAAGCAAATGGTCTACCTTTTCATTGACATTTAAACAATAAATCCATCACACTTACATGCATGTAAATCTCTATTTTTCCTTTATATCCCATCCATGAACAAAGCTTGACATTCAATCACACATAACACTATCATACATTCTACAACAAATATATACATCTTATTCAACTACGAGCACACATATACAACCTATTTAACTACAATCACTTACATTTTCCCACAAACTCATAAATAAAGAGCTTCCAGATAACTTACATTTTGCAACGAACCAATAAATGAAGAGCTTCATAATGTGAAGTTCCTTCACCTAATTTAAAAAAAGTTTCGAACGCAAAAATTATAGCATGTAAACATAAATTTGGGGCTTACAACTTTGAGGCTACCACTTACCAACAAAACTTGTTCTCGAACACGCCTTCAAACCTTACCCTCATAATTTAAAATAGTCAAAAATTAGAAAACAAACATACATTAGAACTTAATTTAAGGCTTTAATGTAATGGATTAAGGTGGTATGTTACGAATGAGAATTCACCCAAAGTTCATCGATACCCTGCAGGACAACATTCAAAAAACACCGAAATTCGTGAATCCAATGCCAAAAAACCATGGGTAATTGAAATCAAACTTCAACTGGGCTTGACTGGCGTTGCACATACATTAAAATGCTGCTTGAATTCATTCAGTCACCATCGGAGCACCGTCGCCTAAAGCTTTTCGTTGGACGTTGTCGCTCCTTCATCTCCTAGTGTAGTCTGTGGTTACGAACGAAAAATCATGGCTGAAGATGGAACGAGAGAGAGGAATCGAAGAAGAATAAAAAAAATAGTGAGCGGTGGAGCTGAAGCTTAACATACAAAGAGAGGGAAAAAAAAGGAAAAAAAAAATAAAAAAAGAAAATAAAAAAAGAAGAATCGAGAAGAAGAAGTTGGTCAAAAGTAAATAAAAACCCACTTAAATCAAAAACCCACTCAATTTCTTTTTTTTCTTTTTCTTTTGTCAAATTTTGAAATATAAAATTATTTGGGCAATTTTTTTTTAAAAAAACTAACCAAATTTTAGCTATTACAACTCAATTAAAACCAACATTTCATGTTTTAATTATCTCAAGCCAGTTGTCAAACTTATCTGACATAAATATGTGCCCTCAACCATGAGGTCTGAGGTTCGAGTCCCCTTTCTTCCAAGTTGAAGTAAAAAAAAGTTATCATAATCTACCTAAATCTAATTTTACTCAAATAACATTTGGAACAACTAAATACATATAGATTGATTAAATCCTAATTAAACTTCAAAATTTTAAGGTTAGTCTTATCTGAAAAACGCGGGCATTACAAACTATCCTTTAATGATTCCACCGAGAGGTTGCAATACTCAAAACCAATATGAATAATTGGCTCCACCAAATTCCTATGATTTCATAAAATAATCAAACTGGACTGTGTATAAAAATTTAATTTTAAAACTGACGAATAATATTATTGAAACACTTTTATAATATTTTTGTTAAATGGTGGGTCTAACGTAGATAAAATGGACAAATTGATGGGTTTGAATTTCTAGGTTAATTTCTAGGGTTTAAATATATAGAGTTGAAAAGTACTAGGTTTCAATTCATACAAACCATAAAGATTATAGGTATAAAATAGATTTTTCCTATATATATATATATATATATATATATTTTGTAAAGATATTTAATTTAATGCGGGTGAGGATCGAACCTGTAACCTCTTGGTCATTATTAGTTCGACTTTATGCTAATTATTGCTCATTTTGACAAAGGTATTTGTATCAGATATCAATCAAATTAAAATAATGAATCTGGATGTCCACCCCAACCTGATTTACAAATATATATATATATATATATATAAATACAACTTATGGATATTTATCATTTATAATATAATTCTTATTATTATTCATAGTTTTCACATTATGATAACAAATTAAAAATAAGAAAATAATAGTTTTGGGAATAAAAACACACACAAATCAATTAATTTTTGTTGGATTGTCTGTGTTCAGAATAAGAAGCTCATCGATAGCAAATACAATCTATTTATAATGAAATAAAAATAACAAACATTACATTACAAAAATAAAATAAGATTAAGAGGGATTCATAATAACAAACATTACATTACAAAAATAAAATAAGATTAAGAGGGATTCATATATAAATTTCCTGTCCAAAATTTTATTTAATAAACTCTACTTGATGTTGGACACCAAAAAATTTTATTTAATAAAATCTACTTGATGTTGGACACCAAATTGATAATTCTCCAGAGCTTTTTTTTCTCAATTATCAATGAATTGGATCTGCACTTTTTCTCAATTATCAATGAATTGGATCAGCAGCTTTCATTTCATCTACAAAATTACAAATAATACAACTAGTGGATCAAGTAAGACAAAATAACTAAGGCAATAAAATCAAATTAACTTAAATTTAAGCATCAAATCTTCACTCTAAACTATTTAATTTGATAAACTCATGATTTTTGTTTTCGAAGATATTGTAAAAAAAAACTTTAAAAACAATGATTTAAAAAATAAATTGAACTTTAGTACAAAACTCAAGGTGGTCATAAAAAAAAGTCTGATAACTCTATCAAAATTCAACTTTTATTAAAAAAAATAAATCAAAACTAACCTTTTTGTTTTCTTTTTTATCAACACAATAAATGGGGTGAAATCATGCAATCTTTTCAAGTTTACAATAAATGGGGTAAAATCATGTAATGTTTTCAAATTTGAACTAAAGCAATCTTTTAAAGTTCAACCTAAAGGTTGCAACAATAACAAATATTAATTGTTAGGTGGAGAAAAAAAATTGATACTTCTAGCTTAATATATGGTTAGAAAGTAAACTTTTTTTTTCAAGGAGAGCAAGAAAAAATACCTGGAAAATATTTTTCGAAGCAATACTTCTCACACTCAGAATCACACGATTTCTTGCTATTGCCTTTGCCCATGCATTCCTTCATACAAGTATCAGAGCATGACTGTAATTCGGGTGCCAACTTGGTTATTTGTTTCAATCTCGCTAGCATGGCCTCTAACTCGGCTTTGGTGGGGGTGTGGGTGACTTGTTGTGCGGCCACGACCACAATGCACATTAGAAACATTGCTAACATCTTCTTTGCCATTTTTTTCTCGCCTTAAACAATTGGCTCTATTTGGCACCTTTTAGAGTGTTTTTCTTTTCAAAGACGATTTCTCAATGGATGATTGTGGGAAGAAATTTGAAAGCAAACTTATACCGTTGTTATTGGTTAAATTTAGATCATTGAGTGCAAAGTTAGATTCATACTCTCTCTCTGTATATGGAAGAAGTGGTATAGAAACTTTTTTTTGCTACATAAGTGGATGGAAGAAAGACTTTTTCATGGGTCTTTTATTTAATTTAATTGTAATCATTCTTGAAAATCCTAAATATGGTGAATCTATTATATTATCATATTCCATGGATAGGCATGATTTTAATGCTGGAATAATAGCTTAAGAAACGAAGATCCCGACAATATTGGAAGCATATTACTCTCCTCCTAATATACATAAATAATTCAATATTTTTTCATAATAAATGAAGCAATAAGGATTTTAATACTAATATTCTAACATACTAATTTTCTACCATGTGAATTGCAACTTTAGTAATTTGACAAAAAAACAAATGAATTTATAATTCATCAAGATTGAATTTTAATTCATCAAGATTGAATTTATAATTCATCAAGATTAAGATGTATACATTATTGTAGTAATTTTGCTTTTGTTTCTAACTATATTATTATTCTTTACGGTGTAATATTACTAATTTTAATACAATAAAAGTTTATATTATATTATATTATATTTTTTCATATAATATAACATAATTTTAAGGACGAAGAAGAAAACTAACTTATGGCGTTCCAAAAACACCCAAATTCGTGAATCCAACGTCAAAAAACAATGGGTAATTGAAATTAAATTTCAACGGGTCTTGTCTGACATTGTCCAGCCATTATAACGCTGTCTAAACTCGTTCTACCACCATCGAAGCACCGCCACTTGAAGTGTTTCGATAGACGCTATCGTGTCGCGCCTTCATCTCCTAGTTGAGCTTGTGGTTACGAACAAAAAATCATGGCTGGTGAAGAGGAGTCACCGACGTGAAGAAACGAGAGAAAGGAATCGAAGAAGAATAAAAAAAATAGAGAGCGGTGTGGTTGAAGCTCAACTGACAAAGAAAGGAAAAAAAATGAAAAAACAAAAGAAGAATCCACAACAACAAGAAGTCTGCTGAAAAGTAAAAAAAAAAAAAAAAAAACTCACTCAATTTATTTAATTTTACTCAAATAATATTTCGAACTCTTGGGTTTTATGTCCTAAAACTCGTGGTTTGTAAACTGAATGTATATTCTATTTTGCAATAAAGTTGTTATTGAGGTTTATTCAGTAAAGTTGTTATTGAATAAAGTGAATTGTGTTCTTTTAAACATAATCCAATAATCAAAGAACCCATGGTATAGGTTGTATACTTGAACTTCATGGTGACATGATTGTGGATAAAGTTCGAGTAATAGCCAAAACGGCCTATAGTATAGAGATAGGGTTGGCTACCTTATTCTGGGGACACTATGGACACGACCCACATTGTATAGTTCAAACGATGTGATTCGAAATCGTTCATGTGGATACATGCGAGTGGGGGTGTCCTATCCAATGAGTTTGCATAAGACTGAACCGCGGAATCAAGTCACTCTTTCTTTATAATTATGTTTACTGTAAAAACCGACTTTTTCACTTGATGACCTAGGTAACTCAATCTGAATCTTGAGCACACAATGAACTCCTGTTTATTCGGGCTTATCCGTTGACTTGTACAAGTGAGAGTGGCCCGAGATCGCCTCCTCAATAAGCTTACCATCTTGGGGATAAGACCGGGTAGGAAGCTGGGAACGTAGTCCCGCAAGATGGAAATCACTCTTACCCGCCTTTAAGGTTTAATACAGAAGTTGTTCCCTTAAGTGCTGACTTCGGGTCTTGAAAAAGAGGCCTATTCTTCTCATTGGCCCGAGAGGGACTATGGTTTGGTGGTTGGACCACAAATCAATTTTTCATTAGAGCATTAGTGGGACTTAAAGAACAAGAGGAAATTACGAGGGTAAAACGATATATTTGCCCCAGTTGTAATTACGAACAACCTGTGAAGGATCGATTTACTAATGACGGTTTTATCAATAGGATGCCATGTACGAGGATCTCGACGATCCGACCGTATAAAATCCAATTTTTAGCATTTTTTAGGGCATTCACTCTCGGGTTTGGCTTTATTTTTAGCGTTTTCTCTCTAGATTCTTGGGGTTTTCTCCCCTTTTCTCATATATCAAAGCATAGACTTGGTTGGATTAGCTTGGTTTTCATCCCGAGCAAGGTAAGTGCTCTAATTTGAGGTTAGGGGTTAAATTTGATGCGATTCATGAGGGTTTAGATCTTGAATTTTGAGCTTAGCATGATTGATTGGGCAATTTTATTTCTTCTAAGAATATCACATAAGCATGTTTGATTGATAGGAGTAGACGACCTTGATTTTTGGCATGTTTTATAGTTAAATATTATGATGCCTTGCCTCTCTTAATAGCCAAGTAACATGGATAAGTTGAGCCATAGGTAATATAGGCTTCCTTGTTGATCTTGGTTGTAACTTATCTTGAAGAAATAGATAAATCGGAATATTAACAGAGGCTTCCAGGTTAAACATCCATCGTAGTGCTCCCGTTACTTTCAATTAATCAATATGGGCGGCGTTGGCCCCCTGTTGATTCATTGCCACGTTAAATTAGAATCGAACATTCGTCTATGTTCTTTATTTAATTTAGGATTGATCACCTTAGAGTAATTAAAGAATAGTCCACTTAGAACTCCACGTTTCTAATTAATTATTTGGGTTACTTGTATTAGTAGTTTCGTGCAAGTAAATTATGTGTTTCATTATGCTTTTGCTAAGTATGTTTGAATCCCGATGAATCGAGTTGCATCAAGGTCAACCCCGACCCTTAAAATTAGGAACACATGTAATTATTTTTAATTTTTTCGTTAGCTACTTTATGCATGCTTTCCTTTAATTTTTCCATTAGCAAATCCCCTCTTTACTTCAATGTTTTACTTTATCGTTTTTGTTTTAGTTAATTAAAAAGCAAATAGAAATTAATTAGGAGAAAATAATTTTGGTTCCCTGCGGATCGACCCGACTACCACTAGCTGCAAAGTTCAGTTGTAGCGGTATTATAAATGTTATTTTGGCGGGACTCGACACCCCGAAATTTATAGGATATTCAAAAATCCTATTACCAGTTAACTACCAAGCAATCTCCTGTTTTAATAGTTAAAATAGGTCGATATCTTGTAAAACTTCGTTACAAGAAAAACTCACCCGGTAAGATGTTGTCTAAGGTTGGGGGTTTTAAGTTGATGGTTTATGGAACACCTCCTACCTGGGCATCGAACTCGCGTTTGAGTTTAGCTAACCCGGTTTCATGAGCATGCGTGAGTGATGTGAGGTTTTAAAAGGTTTATCACCTAGACATCATAGGTTAAAATTCAGTATAAACATTATACTCGGAAAGATTACCTAGATTTAGGATATGTTTTAGTTAGCCAAAATATATGCCTAAGTAAAATCATATCCAACCGTATAGAACACTTCAGTGGGAGGAAAAATGTTTTTCAGCTCCTAAGTCCCTAAGAGTTCACACCGTAAGATTCATGCTCGGCTTTGAGTCGCCCTGGGAGCGACCTCCAATAGGAAAGTATTTGCATGAGTCAATAACAAGGTGAATAGGGGAAGTCTTTCATAATAAGTTGGCGAAGGTTGTGTGTCAACACATCCTACGGTCTCCTCCATTAGGTGGCACTATGAGATTCCCATGATGCGCCTCCGAGTCTACCCTGGGAGCGACCACCCCTTAGGAGGGTTGTTCATGGAATTCAGAACACCGTGAACTCCAAAAATGGATAGGGTCTCATAGGTCTGTTTTCAGCATTGTCTTTCCAACTTCGGGAGCTTGTTGATTCCGATCTCTGAGGTCTGAAAATAGAGTGTCACACTTACAAGAATTACTAAGTGTTAGTAACTTCTTGACCAAAGTAAACGATAGCTAAAAGATCTATTGGAATATGAGTTATTCTGGTAACAGTGAGTAGCTGAAATTGACTCAATTCAAAGGAGGAGTGATAGACTGCCCCTAGGTGGATGTTGCTCTAAACCTTTGTAGTATCGTTGCAATAAAGAATAAATGATGGGTACATTATTACTTTTGCTAAAACTTGATTGGATAATATAAAAGGGTTACTAGCAATTTCACTAAATACGATATGTTTCCTTCTTTCAGCATGTCCAACTCAATAGTAAAGTTACTAGCTTCTGAGAAACGTAACGGGGATAATTACGTAACGTGGAAATCAAATTTAAACACAATACTGGTAATTGATGATCTAAGGTTCGTTTTAACTGAGGAGTGTCCTCCAAACCCCGACACAAATGCAAACCGAAATGTTTGGGATGCATATGACAGGTGGACAAGGGAAAATGATAAAGCCCGCATCTACACACTGGCCAGGATACCTGATGTATTGGCTAAGAAACACGATGGTATGGGTGCTGCCAAAGAGATTATAGAATCTCTGAAGGGGATGTTTGGACAATCGTCCTTCTCCCTTAGGCATGATGCCATCAAGTACGTTTATAATTGTCGCATGAGAGAAGGGACCTCGGTTAGAGAACAAGTCCTGGACATGATGGAACATTTCAATGTGGCAGAAGTAAACGGAGCTGTCATAGATGAGAAGAGTCAGGTCAGTTTTATTCTGAAGTCTGTTTCGAAGAGCTTCCTACAGTTCCGCACAAATGCGAAGATGAACAAAATTGAATATAACTTGACTACTCTTCTGAATGAGCTTTAGACTTATCAGTCCCTCCTGAAAACTAAGGGACATGAAGTGGAGGCAAATGTTGCTACCACTAAAAGGTTCTATAGAGGATCGTTCTCTTAGACGAAGTCTAGCCCTTCTTCTTCCAAAAATAAGAGTATTTCGATGAAAAAGAAAGGGAAGGGGAAAAGTAAAAATCCTAATGACCGCAAAAGCAAGGCTCAAGTTGCAGATAAAGGAAAATGTTTACACTACAACGAGAATGGGCATTGAAAAATAAACTACCCAAAGTACCTTGCAGAGAAGAAAGTTGAAAAGGAAAAACAAGGTAAATATGATTTACTAGTTGTTGAAACATGTTTAGTGGAGAGTGATGACTCATCCTGGATACTGGATTCAGGGGCTACTAATCATATTTGTTCTTCTTTTCAGGAAACTAGTTTCTGGAGAACGCTTGCGGAAGGCGAGATAACTCTCATGGTTGGAACAGATAATGTGTATCTAGTTCCTGGAATGAAAAGGAATCTTGTATCTATCTCTTGTTTGTTAGAACAATTGTATAAAGTATCTTTTGACTAAGGTGGTATGTTCGAAACCAAACATACATTAAAACTTAATTTAAGGCTTTAATGTAATGGATTAAGGTTGTATGTTACGAATGAGAATTCACCCAAAGTTAATGACGATACCCTGCAGGACAACGTTCAAAAAACACCGAAATTCGTGAATCCAACGCCAAAAAACAATGGGTAATTAAAATTGATAGAACTTCAAAAGTGCTATTTTATACCTTTTAATTCTTGTTAGTTGATTCAAATTAATGTGTTTAATCATATGTTTTGCAGGAATCGAGCATTCAGAGGTGAACGAGACACTTATTTTAAATAAGAACTGAAAAGAGGAGTTTTAGAGTATAATATTAACAAACCGAGCCGCAGATGATACTATGAAGATAAAAATGATTAAATGTTCAAAGTTGGAAGCTTGGTCTGGTGGTGGAAGGTTTATTATCTTATTCTTTGAGCCAAAGTTTGATCCTTGAAGACAACACGTGGCAGTTCTTGATTGATCCAGGAAGAAGTAATCTCCCACGAAGAAGTCATCTTTGCAATCTAATTTTTTGATTAATTGTTTTCTATTCTTTGTTTATTTCATGTGCATTTAATATTGGTCAATGTGGCTGCTTAATCAATTAAATATGAATTGTTCATGTATGCCATGTTTGTAATTTGTGATCCGTAATTGTCATAAATTGCTTGTAGTAGCAAAATGGGTCAGGTTATGACTAGTGTTAATATTCTGGTTTTTCATAGTTAACATGGTGCGTATAACAGACCTTAGGAATATAAAAAATGTTTAAATGAATCTGATCAATTTAATTAACATTCTAATCAATCCATGTGCTTAGAGCTGTTAGCTAGTTAGCATGAAACGCTATCGTGCCCAGCTAATTGGCCAGTTTAGAGTTAATTACGATGCTCTGTCGGATTAATTGCATGAGAGGACCTTAGAGACTTTTCATGGTTGTTCCAGTTAAGTTGATTAGGCTTTTAAATTAAGAAATTGTATTTTTATTGGAGTAATCGATGAGCAAAATCCATTAAGTCCCAACAATCTCTGAATTAGCAAGGTAATCTCTTGTTTATTTCTTTAATTCTTTAATCCTTATCTTTAATTGTTATTTAAATTTAGTAGATTAATATGCAATACAAAAACCGCCCATTTATTGTTTTTACATGGGAACAGCCTATCTACTATCCCTAGAGACGGGTAGGAGTGAATTTCATCTTGCACCCTATGTCCCCAGCTATTTATCCGGTCTTACCCCTGAAATGGAAGGCTTATTGAGTCAGCGTTGTTGAGCCACTCTCACCCATGCAGATCTAAGGATAATCTCGAATAAACATGAGTTCATAGTTAGCTCAGGATTAAGGTCAAGTTACCTAGGTCATCGTTTTGAAATAGTCAGTCTTTAAAACAGTAAACAACGTTATAAAGCAATAGTAACTTATTTCTGTTGGTTAAATCGAACCCTTTGTCTGCGGGTAAGTCCCGGTAGCTAGTCGAAGCCTGGCACAACCAGGCCAGTTTAAATTTCTGTTGGTTAAATCGAACCCTATGTCTGCGGGTAAGGCTTGGTAGTTGGTCGAAGCCTGGCAAAACCAGGTCCGTTTAAATTTTTGTTGGTTAAATCGAACCCTATGTCTGCGGGTAAGTCCCGGTAGCTGGTGGAAGCCTGGCAAAACCAGGTCCGTTTAAATTTCTGTTGGTTAAATCGAACCCTATGTCTGCGGGTAAGTCCCGATAGCTGGTCGAAGCCTGGCAAAACCAGGTCCGTTTAAATTCTTGTTGGTTAAATCGAACCCTATGTCTGCAGGTAAGTCCCGGTAGCCGGTCGAAGCCTGGCAAAACCAGGTCCGTTTAAATTCCTGTTGGTTAAATCGAACCCTATGTCTACGTGTAAGTCCCAGTAGCTAGTCGAAGCCTAGCAAAACCAGGTCCGTTTAAATTCTTGTTGGTTAATTCGAACCCTATGTCTGCGGGTAAGTCCCGGTTTGTCGAAGCCTGGCAAAACCAGGTCAGTTTAAATTTATGTTGGTTAAATCGAACCCTATGTCTGTGGGTAAGTCCCGGTAGCTGGTCGAAGCCTGGCAAAACCAAGGTCGTTTAAATTCATGTAGGTTAAATCGAACCCTATATCTATGGGTAAGTCCCGGTAGCTGGTCGAAGCCTGGCAAAACCAGGTCCGTTTAAATTTATGTTGGTTAAATCGAACCCTATGTCTGCGGGTAAGTCCGGGTAGCTGGTCAAAGCCTGGCAAAACCAGGTCCGTTTAAATTTCTGTTGGTTAAATCGAACCCTATGACTGCGGGTAAGTCCCGGTAGCTGGTCGAAGCTTGTCGAAACTAGGTCCGTTTAAATTCTTGTTTGTTAAATCGAACCCTATGTCTGCGGGTAAGTCCCGGTAGCTGGTCGAAGCCTGGCAAAACAAGGTCCGTTTAAATTATTGTTGGTTAAATTGAACCCTATGTCTGCGGGTAAGTCACGGTAGCTGGTCGAAGCCAGGGAAAAGCAGGTCCGTTTAAATTTCTGTTGGTTAAATCGAACCCTATGTCTGCGGGTAAGTCTTGGTAGTTGGTCGAAGCCTGGCAAAACCAGGTCCGTTTAAATTTTTGTTGGTTAAATCGAACCCTATGTCTGCGGGTAAGTCCCGGTAGCTGGTGGAAGCCTGGGAAAACCAGGTCCGTTTAAATTTCTGTTGGTTAAATCGAACCCCATGTCTGCGAGTAAGTCCCGGTACCTGGTCGAAGCCTGACAAAACAAGGTCCGTTTAAATTCTTGTTGGTTAAATCGAACCCTATGTCTGCGGGTAAGTCCCGGTAGCTGGTCGAAGCCTGGCAAAACCAGGTGCGTTTAAATTTCTGTTGGTTAAATCGAACCCTATGTCTGCGGGTAAGTCCTGGTAGTTGGTCGAAGCCTGGAAAAACAAGGTCCGTTTAAATTTCTGTTGGTTAAATCGAACCCTATGTCTGCGGGTAAGTCCCGGTAGCTGGTCGAAGCCAGGCAAAACTAGGTCCGTTTAAATTTATGTTGGTTAAATCGAACCCTATGTCTGCGGATAAGTCCCGATAGCTGGCCGAAGCCTAGCAAAACCAGGTCCGTTTAAATTCTTGTTGGTTAATTCGAACCCTATGTCTGCGGGTAAGTCCCGGTTTGTCGAAGCCTGGCAAAACCAGGTCAGTTTAAATTTATGTTGGTTAAATCGAACCCTATGTCTGTGGGTAAGTCCCGGTAGCTGGTCGAAGCCTGGCAAAACCAAGGTCGTTTAAATTCATGTAGGTTAAATCGAACCCTATGTCTATGGGTAAGTCCCGGTAGCTGGTCGAAGCCTGGCAAAACCAGGTCCGTTTAAATTTATGTTGGTTAAATCGAACCCTATGTCTGCGAGTAAGTCCCGGTAGCTGGTCGAAGACTGGCAAAACCAGGTCCGTTTAAATTTTTGTTGGTTAAATCGAACCCTTTGTCTGCGGGTAAGTCCGGGTAGCTGGTCAAAGCCTGGCAAAACCAGGTCCGTTTAAATTTCTGTTGGTTAAATCGAACCCTATGACTGCGGGTAAGTCCCGGTAGCTGGTCGAAGCTTGTCGAAACCAGGTCCGTTTAAATTCCTGTTTGTTAAATCGAACCCTATGTCTGCGGGTAAGTCCCGGTAGCTGGTCGAAGCCTAGCAAAACAAGGTCCGTTTAAATTATTGTTGGTTAAATTGAACCCTATGTCTGCGGGTAAGTCACGGTAGCTGGTCGAAGCCAGGGAAAAGCAGGTCCGTTTAAATTTCTGTTGGTTAAATCGAACCCTATGTCTGCGGGTAAGTCTTGGTAGTTGGTCGAAACCTGGCAAAACCAGGTCCGTTTAAACTTTTGTTGGTTAAATCGAACCCTATGTCTGCGGGTAAGTCCCGGTAGTTGGTGGAAGCCTGGGAAAACCAGGTCCGTTTAAATTTCTGTTGGTTAAATCGAACCCCATGTCTGCGGGTAAGTCCAGGTACCTGGTCGAAGCCTGGCAAAACAAGGTCCGTTTAAATTCTTGTTGGTTAAATCGAACCTTATGTCTGCGGGTAAGTCCCGGTAGCTTGTCGAAGCCTGGCAAAACCAGGTGCGTTTAAATTTCTGTTGGTTAAATCGAACCCTATGTCTGCGGGTAAGTCCTAGTAGTTGGTCGAAGCCTGGCAAACTAAGGTCTGTTTAAATTTCTGTTGGTTAAATCGAACCCTATGTCTGCGGGTAAGTCCCGGTAGCTGGTCGAAGCCTGGCAAAACCAGGTCCGTTTAAATTTATGTTGGTTAAATCGAACCCTATGTCTGCTGGTAAGTCCCGGTAGCTGGTCGAAGCCTACCAAAACCAGGTCCGTTTAAATTTTTGTTGGTTAAATCGAACCCTATGTCTGCGGGTAAGTCCCGGTAGTTGGTCGAAGCCTGACAAAACAAGGTCCGTTTAAATGTATGTTGGTTAAATCGAACCCTATGTCTGCGGGTAAGTCCCGGTAGCTGGTCGAAGCCTGGCAAAACCAGGTTCGTTTAAATTTCTGTTGGTTAAATCGAACCCCATGTCTGCGGGTCAGTCCCGGTAGCTGGTCGAAGCCTGGCAAAACAAGGTCCGTTTAAATTCTTGTTGGTTAAATTGAACCCTATGTCTGCGGGTAAGTCCCAGTAGCTGGTCGAAGCCTGGCAAAACCAGGTCCGTTTAAATTTCTGTTGGTGAAATCGAACCCTATGTCTATGGGTAAGTCTTGGTAGTTGGTCGAAGCCTGGCAAAACCAGGTCCGTTTAAATTTCTGTTGGGTAAATCGAACCCTATGTCTGCGGGTAAGTCCTGGTAGCTGGTCGAAGCCTGACAAAACCAGGTCCGTTTAAATTTATGTTGGTTAAATCGAACCCTATGTCTGCGGATAAGTCGTGGTCGCTGGTCGAAGCCTGGCAAAACCAAGTCTGTTTAAATTTTTGTTGGTTAAATCGAACTCTTTATCTGCGGGTTAGTCCCGGTAGCTGGTCGAAGCCTGGCAGAACCAGGTCCGTTTAAATTTTTGTTGGTTAAATCGAATCCTATGACTGCGGGTAAGTCCCGTTAGTTGGTCGAAGCGTGTCGAAACCAGGTCCGTTTAAATTCTTGTTGGTTAAATCGAACCCTATGTCTGCGGGTAAGTCCCGGTAGCTGGTCGAAGCATGGCAAAACCAGGTCCGTTTAAATTTCGGTTGGTTAAATCGAACCCTATGTCTGCGGGTAAGTCCCGGTAGCAGGTCGAAGCTTGGTAAAACTAGGTCCGTTTAAATTTCTGTTGGTTAAATCAAACCTTATGTCTGCAGGTAAGTCCCGGTAGCTGGTCGAAGCCTGGCAAAACCAGGTTCGTTTAAATTCTTGTTGGTTAAATCGAACCCTATGTCTGCGGGTAAGTCCCGGTTTATCGAAGCCTGGCAAAACCAGGTCAGTTTAAATTTCTGTTGGTTAAATCGAACCCTATGTCTGTGGGTAAGTCCCGATAGCTGGTCGAAGCCTGGTGTTAAGTCTCTGAAAGTGACTTATTTAGGACCCATTTAGCTTAAGAAGATGTACACATTTAGGTGTTTTTGTGAGCATTTAGCCTAAACCTATGCTTTAATATGAGAATTAGAAGAAGGTAGCTAATATAGGACTTATGCACAATAGGTAGGAAAAGGGGTGAAAACCGAAGAAAAGAATGAAAAAATAACCCTTGCGAATGCATTGCGGAATAATTGCGGTGGCCGCAATTATTCAAGTTAAAACCGTAAGTTGGCTGACATTTTTCTGTTTAGATCCGACTTTTCAGGGATTCGTTCTTTCTCCTCCACCCATTCTGATATACGACGTTGAAGATTGATGGTTCTCCTTGGCCCAATCGCACCTGCAAACTACTATAAAAGGGGGCCAAAGTCGGAGGTTCAGTCATCATTCAACGTGCAGAAGTCTTCTCACAGTCCACCATTTCTCTCGATTTTCCCTTGCCGTCTGTTGGAGTGAGGTTCTCAGCTTTTGGAGTCGATAATCTGATAGGAAGGAGAGAAGATTCTTCTTCTCTCTCGATTGGATTCATCCAAGCACGGCTGAATTCTCATCACCATCATTCGAGGCGACTGCCACGAAGATTTCCAGCACACCTTTACTGTTTTCTGCTCTTTCCTTCTCAATTCCATTTCTGTTCAATGTTGTTCTTAGCTTAGTCATTTACTTATTGCATTTCGTTGTTGTCTGCCTTGAAATCATTCTGTTTAAGCTTTCCTTTGTCATTCAAACACTTGAAGTAATCAAAGTAAGTTTCTGCATTTCACAGTTATTCCTTATTCTGCTACGAGTTTGGCTTGCTGTTTTACACACTTTTCCCTTCTAAGCATGTCTACTTTATCTTATATTTCTGTTCTACATATATCCATGAGTAACTAAATTCATTTAGGGGCATGCTAATGACAGAACTATAGGCTAAAAAAACGTAAGTCAAGTAGGTAGATCAACACTCGAACATTGATTGTATGTAAGCTTCATCCCACGGGCAATTTCGATTGGCCATCCATTTTGTCCAAAGAACTCCTAACCTCTGGAAGGAGTAAGAGTTCAGAGTCATATAATCATGCTAGCCTTCCATGGTAATCAGGAAACGGCCTAGGAATAGGCGTTCCCCTAGTATAAACTGAACACTCCTGTTTTAACAAGATGCTTAAGACCTTACTTTGAAGTCGAGTAAACTTGAGTCTCTCATGCATGGAATCGGACGATACTTGAGATAGAGTGAGTTTAATGTATAGAGAGTTGTTCCAAAGCTTGATAATCGTAATAAACTGCCTATAGGATAGTCATTAGCAGCCCTTAATTCACCCATTTAACCAGTTTTTCGCTGCCAATTAATTGCGGATTAATTGCGGTTCTCGCAATTCTGCTAAATTGCTTACTGTCTAGCTGTTTTCTTCTGTGTTTATTGATTTCATCTCTTGACCTTTAAGCCTGATTTTCACTTTAATTTGTTTATGGCATGTTCCTTTATACATTCAGCAAAAAGTAGTTAATTAAAAACCAATTTTACCCCATCAAATCCATCCCATCTTTCTTAACAAACACACTTCGCGAATAGCTAAAATTAAGTCTCTGTGGAAAAAACGAATTAAATATACTTACTACTTGCTGTGAGACCATGTATGCTTGCATGTTCTAAGTGCTCTCTCCATCCTTTTGCTTATTTATCTTTACACACTGAGCACGCAACAAGTTTTTGGCGCCGCTGCCGGGGACTTATTTTAAGTGAAAACGAAGTTGTTAAGTTTAAGAAAACCAAGTTTATCATTGAGTGAAACTAATCTGTTTCATTTCTTTTGCAGGTACTGTTAAGGTAGTTTATGAGTGAGCGTTCACATAGTAATTTAGAGTTCGATCCTGAACCTGAAAGATCACTTCGAGCTAGAAATAAAGCAAAGAAACGCCTCTTTAAACAACCTCCTATACCTCAAATCTTACCTGAAACCAAAGAAATGGGCGATTTAGTTCCAAATCCGGCACCTGCCATTCGCAACCCCATAGAAATAGCGAATGACAAGAATAGTGCCATTCTTTCATATCTAGTACCTATGCCTGGGGAGCTGAACCCCAGCATAATCCGTCCTGAAATCACTGCTCACTCATTCGAGTTAAAGCCAGTGATGTTCCAAATGTTGTCCACTGTGGGACAATTCTTTGGAATAGAAAACGAGGACCCCCACAACCATCTTAGGAACTTCTTAGGAGTTAGTGACACCTTCCTAATCCCTGGAGTTTCCCAAGAGGCCCTTAGGCTATATCTTTTCCCTTATTCTTTGAGGGACAAAGCCAAAACGTGGCTAAATTCTTTACCCTCAGGATCTGTCCGCAATTGGACAGATCTAGCAGAAAAATTCCTAGTCAAATACTTCCCACCTGATAGGAATTCTACTTTCCGTGATGACATAGTCAAATTCAAACAAGCTCCAAGTGAGTCTCTTCACGAAGCTTGGACTAGATTTAAAGATCTTCTCGTTAAATGTCCACACCATGGCATTCCATGGTGTATTCAAATAGAAGTTTTCTTTAAAGGATGCAACCCCAGCACCAGACAAGTCTTAAATTCATCTGCTGGAGGTTCCATGTTGTCCAAGAGTTACAACGAAGCTTATGAGATCTTGGAGAAGATCTCAGCATCTCACTGCAGATGGTCAGACGATCCTGTAGAGCCAACTAGAGCTCAAGACAAGGATGCTCTAAGCGCCATGAGCACCCAAATAAACGCCCTGACCAACTTAGTTAAGCAAATGGCTCAGGCCAATCTCCAAACCAGTGCCAATACCGCCACAGCCATGTCAATGGGCACTCAACCAAGTCAAGGCGAGGCACCAATCTGTGGATTCTGTGGGGAAGGACACCCTTATGAATACTGTCCTGGGAATCCATCCTCGGTCTGCTATGTAGGAAGTCAGCAGCAGCCAAGGAATAACCCCTACTCACAAACTTACAATCCTGGTTGGAGAAACCACCCTAACCTGTCATGGGGTGGCCAGCAAAACATTAACCAAAATCCTAACCAACCAAGGCCGAGTGGAACACCTGGTTTCACTCCCCAACATAACCAGTCAATGTACCAAAAGCCTTACAATCAACCTGTAGGATCTTCTGTAGAAAACCTACTCAAGGAATATATAGCTAAGAATGATGCTACTCTTCAGAGCCAGCAAGCTACCCTTAGGAGCCTGGAAAACCAAATAGGCCAGTTAGCCAATGAACTTAAAAGTAGGCCCCAAGGTAGACTCCCTGCTGACACCGAGATACCAAGGAGAGATGGCAAGGAACAAGTTCAAGCCATTGAACTTAGGAGTGGAAGACCATTGGTGAGCATTACAAAGGACACACCAAAGAGAGTAGAGAACACTGAGTCTAGTGCTCCACTGGAGTCTCTGCCAAGCCAAGGTCCACCACCAACTAGCATATCAGGAGCCAGGTTGGAACCAATTGTTGAGGACGTAGAAGAAATTCCAAGGCCTCCACCTATCTTAAGGCGTCCTGACGTGCCTGCATATGTGCCACCACCTCCTTATCCTCGAAGGCTGAAGAAGAAGCAGGAACAGGAAGTTCATTTTAATAAATTCTTAGAAATACTTAAGCAAGTGCATGTGAACATTCCTTTTGTAGAAGTTTTACAGTCTATGCCTTCATATGTAAAGTTTTTGAAGGATATCATTACTAACAAAAAGATAATTGGTGAGTTTGAAACAGTAAACCTCACCGAGGAGTGCAGTGCCATCCTCCAGAACAAGCTGCCCAAGAAGGAGAAGGATCCTGGTTCCTTCACCTTACCTGTAGAACTTGGAGGCAAGCACGTGGGCAGAGCGCTTTGTGACCTGGGCGCCAGCATAAATCTCATGCCCCTGTCCCTATTCCGTCAGTTGGGAATAGGAGAAGCACGTCCAACTACTGTCACTTTACAACTAGCAGACAGATCCATCGCATATCCAGAAGGTAAGATTGAGGATATTCTAGTTAAAGTTGACAAATTCATTTTCCTTGCAGATTTCATTGTCCTGGACTATGAGGCAGACAAGGAGGTACCCATCCTGCTAGGTAGACCATTTCTAGCCACAGGTAGGGCACTAATAGACGTGCAAAAAGGTGAGTTAACTATAAGAGTTCATGATGAAGAGGTAAAATTTAGTGTTTACAAAGCTTTAAAATATCCCTCTGATTCTGAGTCTTGTGCTAGTATTGACGTTGTTGACTCACTAATGGAAGAACAGTTAGAGCATGTACTGTTAACTAAACATGCTAACGAATATGTATAAATAGATGTAGATGATCTAAATGTAGCTGACATAATGAACATGCCTGTAAATAACCCTCAGCATGTATGTATGAATATAGATTTAACTGATAGAACTGTAAATCCTTTGAAGCCCTCCATTGAGCATCCACCTGTTTTAGAACTCAAACCACTACCTACTCACCTCAAATATGCATATCTAGGAGATAATGAGACATTGCCTGTAATTATTTCTTCTAAGCTTAGCGAACAGCATGAGGTTGATTTAATTTTACTGCTTAAGCAACATAGGAAGGCTATAGCATGGACTATTGCTGATATTCGAGGCATTAGCCCTTCTTATTGTATGCACAAAATTATTCTAGAGGAAGAGCACACACCTAGGGTAGATCACCAGCGTAGGTTAAACCCCTCTATGAAAGAGGTAGTGAAGAAGGAAATAATAAAGTGGTTAGATGCAGGAGTAATTTTCCCCATAGCTAGTAGCCAGTGGGTGAGCCCCATCCAATGTGTACCTAAAAAGGGGGGAATAACTGTGGTAGTCAATGAGAACAACGAACTAATTCCAACTAGGACTGTCACAGGGTGGAGAGTATGTATGGATTACAGAAAACTGAATAAAGAAACTAAAAAAGACCATTTCCCCCTACCCTTTATTGACCAGATGTTAGACAGAATAGCTGGTAGAGCCTACTATTGTTTTTTAGATGGGTACTCTGGCTATAATCAAATCACTATAGACCCTAAGGATCAAGAGAAGACTACCTTCACTTGCCCTTTTGGAACGTTTGCCTTCCGCAGAATGCCTTTTGGCTTATGCAATGCACCGGCAACTTTCCAAAGGTGCATGATGGCAATCTTCTCTGAGTTGGATGAGTCCATAATAGAAATATTCATGGATGACTTCTCAGTCTTTGGGGACTCATTTAAAACCTGTCTAGAGAACCTAGGACAAGTCCTGGCTAGGTGTGAAGAGACCAACCTAGTCCTTAACTGGGAAAAATGCCATTTTATGGTAGATGAAGGGATTGTCTTAGGACATCGAGTGTCAAGGGCAGGTGTAGAAGTGGATAGAGCAAAAATAGAGGTCATAGAGAAGTTGGTAGAGCCCCAGAATGTCAAGGCTATTAGGAGTTTCTTAGGGCATGCTGGCTTCTATAGAAGGTTCATCAAGGACTTTTCTAAGATAGCCAAGCCTCTATGTGAGCTTCTAGAGCTAGGTAGGCCATTCATCTTTTCTAAGGAATGTGTATCAGCTTGGAAAACCCTTAAGGAAGCACTGGTCACAGCACCAATCATAGTCGGACCAAATTGGGATCTCCCATTTGAGATGCTATGTGATGCCAGTGACTATGCTGTAGGAGTCATGTTAGGACAGAAGATCGACAAGCTCACACATCCTGTCTATTATGCTAGTAAGACCTTGAATGAGGCTCAATGTAACTATACAACTACAGAGAAAGAGATGCTTGCTGTAGTATTTGCTTGTGAAAAATTTAGGAACTATATTGTAGGAACTAGGACCATTGTATATACTGACCATTCTGCTTTAAAATATCTAATGAGAAAGGCTGATGCTAAGCCTAGACTAATTAGATGGGTGTTATTGCTGCAGGATTTCGATTTGGACATTCGGGACAAGAAGGGATGTGAAAATGTGGTTGCAGATCACCTGTCTCGATTGCAGCACAATTGCGAAAAAATTGCGGACCCCGCAATTTCTGATGCTTTTATAGATGAACATATCTTTGCTTTAACTCATCGTGATAACGATGAGGAACCTTGGTTCGCTGACATTGCTAACTTCCGTGCAGCACAGGTATTACCAGTGTTCAAGGGAGGACAAGAGAAGAAGAGGTTCCTCCATGAAGCAAGGAAATTCATCTGGGATGACCCCATACTTTACAGGACCTGTGCTGATGGGTTGTTGAGGAAGTGTGTTACAGCTGCTGAAGCGAAGTCTGTGCTACAGCACTGTCATTCATCTCCTTATGGTGGACACTTTGGTGGACAAAGGACAGCTGCCAAGGTCTTTCAGAGTGGCTACTACTGGCCAACAATCTTCAAGGACGCACATGATTACGCTCACAGCTGTGATGAGTGCCAAAGGACAGGTAACCTCAGTCGTAAGGATGAGATGCCCCTCACCTACATCTTGGAGTTAGAACTCTTTGATGTATGGGGCATTGATTTCATGGGACCCTTCCCTCCATCATCAGGTAACTTATATATTCTAGTAGCAGTAGACTACGTGTCAAAGTGGGTAGAAGCTAAGGCATGTCCTAATAATGATGCTAAGACAGTCACTAATTTCCTGCATAGACACATTTTCACTAGATTTGGGACTCCTCGTGCTATCATTAGTGATGAGGGGTCACATTTCATTAATAAGGCTTTGGAGAAAATATTGGCTAAGTATAACATCAGACATAGGGTAGCTACTCCCTACCATCCACACTCAAATGGCCAAGCTGAGATTTCCAATAGGGAGATAAAGAACATCCTAGAGAAGGTAGTCAAACCTAATAGGAAAGACTGGTCTTTCAAGCTTGAGGATGCACTTTGGGCTTATAGAACAGCATATAAGACACCTCTAGGAATGTCTCCCTATAGGTTGGTATATGGCAAGGCTTGCCACTTGCCACTTGAGTTGGAGAACAAGGCATTTTGGGCCATGAAAGAATTAAATTTTTGTGTGAAGGATGCAGGGACATTAAGATCTTTACAGCTGCATGAACTTGATGAGCTTAGGCACATGGCCTATGAGAATGCCAAGATGTACAAAGAAAAGACAAAAATATGGCATGACAGTAGACTCAGGATCAAAGATTTTAAGAAAGGCCAACTTGTACTGTTATTTAACTCACGATTAAAGCTATTTCCAGGCAAATTAAAGTCTAGATGGTCGGGTCCATTTGTTGTTACTAATGTCTTTATTCATGGTGCAGTAGAGATAAAAAACTTGCAGCAAGGACAGCCATTTATGGTCAATGGTGCTAGGTTGAAGCACTACTATGAGGAGGGGGATGTGAAGACTCTCTCGACCTTCCTCCTACATGAAGCATGAAGTTAGAAACGAGAGAGAACGAGTGGTTACTGTGCTCGTTTAGTCAAGGCCAATGCCTTAGTTTATTTTTACTGTTTTTTCGATTATCGTTTGTATGTTTTGTGGTGTGATTTTAATTGCGTATTTGATATTTGTTTTATTTGTTTTTGTAGGGAATTAAAAGAGGAAATCAAGGGGAGTAAATCGCACTTTAAAAATCAAGAATCGGTTGGGCCAATTGAAAGATACGGGCGATCAAAGTTTGGATTTTGTATGAAATCTTGTCCCTAGAATTGCGAAAATATTGCTGACTCCGCAAAAAGAGCCGTTGGGATTTCATCCGTTGCTTTTATAGCCGTTCGAAGGCGCCCGTTTGATACGATCTTCTCATTCTTTGCTCTCCAAGATTTCTGCGATTCTCTCCACCTTTGATCTCTCTCTCCAAACCTCCAAGATTCGACCATGGTTTCCACTAGGGCTGAGAGATCCGCCGCCAAGAAGAAGGCCGACGACGCAGCTGAAGCGGCTGCGAGGGAAGCGCTTCTCACCCTTGCTGATCAGGGTGCTGTACGCACTGGCCGTCTTGGCAAGCTTCCTATTCGTAGGAAGAAGTGGAGAGTGGTCACTGAGATTCCTGCTGGCCCATCTGAACCAATGGGCACGCCCACGAAGCGCCGGTGGACTGTCAAGACTGCCGCCGGACCAAGCAAATCCAAGACTCCCTCTGTGGCGAGTCAAGAATCTGATCGTGCATCCCACGAGTCAGCTAAAGAAGGTGCGACGCCGTCTGCATCACCTGTGCGCAGCCCCCTGCCATCTGAACCAGTGCCAAGCACCGAATCATCACCGCCTGCGCAGAGCGCCGAGTCATCTCCAGCGCCTCAGAGTGCTGATCTACCACCTGCGGCTGTGCAGAGTCCTGAGTTGCCGTCTTCGCCATGGAGTTCTGCGCATACCCTGTCAGCAGAGCACAATTCTCCACGGCCTGATCCGGAATTCCCTTATGGGGATTACCAAGAATCCACGCAAGGCAGTGGAGAGGCAGGAGAAGAAGAAGTCTTCTCTCCCATGAGAGAAGACAGCCCTGATGAGCCTGCACAGCAAACGCCTGCTGATGATTCTATGGAGGAGACGTTGGGGGCCTGTTTCCCACAACTCCAGGCAAAGCTGAAAAAGAAAAAGAAGGCCAAGCTTGTCAAGGCCAAGAAATCCAAGAAACTCAAGAAGAAGAAGGCCAAGCGAGTGCCTTCAGCAGACAAAGACAGTGCTGAGCCTTCGCTCAAACGCCTCAAGGTGGAGGCTGCTGAATCTTCCAAGCCAGCCGATAAAGGGAAGGCTAAGCTCTACCCTGAAGACGAACCTCCATCAGTGAGGTATGTCTCATCCGATGCCGAATCCAGGGGTGTGGAGCTGAGAAAAAGGGACCTGTTGCACGAGAAGGGGTTCCTTGATCGACTTGCTGACCTGCCGCAGTTCTTGCGCGCAGGGGTGATCAACCATGGCTGGGAGGAATTCTGCCGACCTCCCAATCCAGCATACACGAGCATGGTGTATGACTTCTATGCCAACGTGCTCAGCCCTGAGGATGGCCTATCTGTGGTCAGAGGGGTGGAGGTTGATTTCTCAGCCAAAGCCATTAATGAAGCATTTGGTCTAAGGGGCCAGCCTCACACAGACTATGCACGGATAGTGGATGAGCCGACTGAGGCTGTGCTAGAAGAAGCCATCCGCACCATTGGCCAGCCTGAGGCCTCCTGGACAGTCTCACGCAATGGGCGGCACACGCTCATGAGTGCCAACCTCACGGCTAAGGCAGCTGTGTGGTTCTCTTTCGTCAGAAGAAGACTCTCCCCAGTGACTCATGAGACTACAATTAACCAGAGCCGTTCGCTGCTGGTTTATGCTATCATGAGAGGTCTCACGATCAACGTGGGAGAAGTCATCAATGCTGCCATAGCCGAGTGTGCTAAAAAGGGTAAGGGGCCATTATTTTTCCCCAACATCATAACGAAGTTATGCTTGCTTGCAGGAGTTCCTACCGAGCGCTTGGAGCAGCAGCTGCCCTACACAGGCCATCTGGAGTTGCCTGCACACCTACGGCTGAGAAGGAAGGGCAATATGGAGTTTGAGTTGGATAGGTTGGCTGCTGAGCAGTCCCTATCCATGGCCTGTTTGATGGACCTGCAGAGAAGAATGGCTCAATGGGCCAACTATGCGCAGGCGAGGGACAGAGAAGTTGCAGACCAATTGGGGTGCATCTTCCCAGACTTCCCCACCAACCTCCTAACTCCATGGGTGCCCCCACGACCAAGGCAACCAGATGAAGATGATGAGAGTTGAGTGCTGGTTTGAAGAGCACTAGAGGGAGTATTACTGATCCCTAAAGAAACAAAAGACAATTTTTCTGCTTTTTGATAGATTAATGTATATTATGCTGTTTTTTTTTGGTTAAGTTTTGATCTGTTTTGGATGTTTAGTTTTATGTTTTTCCTTTTGCTTAGGATAGTCTGATGTTAGTTGATTAGGTAGGATAGTTTAGTTTTATTCTTAGGATGCATGAGTAACGGGAAAAAGCATGCTAGGGGCCTGAGTTAATGTTAAATCTGCCCAGATTGTATTGCGAAATAATTGCGGTTCCCGCAAATTTTGTGACTGATTGCATGTTTTTGACTGCCCGTTTAGTTAGGCTGTGATCTGTTAAATTCTATCTTTTGCTGCTAGCATGACTACCTTATATAGCTGATCTTGAAGCATGCTGGATGAGTGTCATAGGACACCTTTTGATAGTTTAAATTTGCCTCTGAATAGTGCTCAGCATGCATAAACCATAAGTCCTTAAACCTGTCTGTTATGTTCAAATTTTCTGCTGCTGGGATAGTTGCTTCTAGAATGTTTTGCCTATGCCTAGGATGTTTAGATTCTCTTTGTTTTACTTTAGACTAGATGCTTCTAGGACAAGTTTGGGGGTGTGCCACCTCAAACACTCATTGGGGACAATGAGTAGTTGAAGTTTGGGGGAGGCCACCCTAGGCCTAGGAACATTCCTCTCTTCCTTAAGACATAAGCATTCTTCTTCTCCTAAAAAAAATTTTTTGATAAATAGAAAAAGTGAAAAATAGAATAAAGAGGGGAGTCTTTCTCAAGTTGCTGAGTAATCAGTGCCAAGTGTGTAAACCACAAGTGGCATTGCATCAAAAGGCAAACCAAGGGGAGACTCCACCTAAGTAAAAAAAGAAAGAAAAAAGAGAAATAGGGGAAGAAGAATGTGTGCTTGGGAGTTATAATCTTGTGGCTTAGATGTCCTATGAAAAAAGAACTCTGATCCTTAATGAGCTAAGCACAAGGTTGTAGCTTTTAGGTTTGTCTAGGGAGATGAATGTTTATCCAATGTAGTGATGCCAGGGTTTAGGTTGTTCTCTATAAAGTACCACTGTCACTGTTAATACTAAGACTGGCATGACTCTAAGGAATCCTAGACACATTAAAAATAAGCTGGAAGCATGTACTGAGTCTGGAGTAAAGCTTGGTAGAATTTGAAACCTTAGGGATAGTAGCATGATATCATAGAAGTAGTTAGATCAGTAGTAGGGGGTCAACAAAAACAGTGGGTATAGTAGGCAGGTGAAGTCAGAAGAGGCTAGACAAGAGGCTAGTTCTAAACTTGGAAGTGTGTCACAGGACAGCACTGCTAGAGACAAGAATATAAGGGAGTTAGTGAGTAGATAAAAGAAGAAGAAACAGCAGCCTAAGTAAGTCCTTAGTATGCTTGAGGACAAGCAAAGCCTTAAGTTTGGGGGTGTGTTAAGTCTCTGAAAGTGACTTATTTAGGACCCATTTAGCTTAAGAAGATGTACACATTTAGGTGTTTTTGTGAGCATTTAGCCTAAACCTATGCTTTAATATGAGAATTAGAAGAAGGTAGCTAATATAGGACTTATGCACAATAGGTAGGAAAAGGGGTGAAAACCGAAGAAAAGAATGAAAAAATAACCCTTGCGAATGCATTGCGGAATAATTGCGGTGGCCGCAATTATTCAAGTTAAAACCGTAAGTTGGCTGACATTTTTCTGTTTAGATCCGACTTTTCAGGGATTCGTTCTTTCTCCTCCACCCATTCTGATATACGACGTTGAAGATTGATGGTTCTCCTTGGCCCAATCGCACCTGCAAACTACTATAAAAGGGGGCCAAAGTCGGAGGTTCAGTCATCATTCAACGTGCAGAAGTCTTCTCACAGTCCACCATTTCTCTCGATTTTCCCTTGCCGTCTGTTGGAGTGAGGTTCTCAGCTTTTGGAGTCGATAATCTGATAGGAAGGAGAGAAGATTCTTCTTCTCTCTCGATTGGATTCATCCAAGCACGGCTGAATTCTCATCACCATCATTCGAGGCGACTGCCACGAAGATTTCCAGCACACCTTTACTGTTTTCTGCTCTTTCCTTCTCAATTCCATTTCTGTTCAATGTTGTTCTTAGCTTAGTCATTTACTTATTGCATTTCGTTGTTGTCTGCCTTGAAATCATTCTGTTTAAGCTTTCCTTTGTCATTCAAACACTTGAAGTAATCAAAGTAAGTTTCTGCATTTCACAGTTATTCCTTATTCTGCTACGAGTTTGGCTTGCTGTTTTACACACTTTTCCCTTCTAAGCATGTCTACTTTATCTTATATTTCTGTTCTACATATATCCATGAGTAACTAAATTCATTTAGGGGCATGCTAATGACAGAACTATAGGCTAAAAAAACGTAAGTCAAGTAGGTAGATCAACACTCGAACATTGATTGTATGTAAGCTTCATCCCACGGGCAATTTCGATTGGCCATCCATTTTGTCCAAAGAACTCCTAACCTCTGGAAGGAGTAAGAGTTCAGAGTCATATAATCATGCTAGCCTTCCATGGTAATCAGGAAACGGCCTAGGAATAGGCGTTCCCCTAGTATAAACTGAACACTCCTGTTTTAACAAGATGCTTAAGACCTTACTTTGAAGTCGAGTAAACTTGAGTCTCTCATGCATGGAATCGAACGATACTTGAGATAGAGTGAGTTTAATGTATAGAGAGTTGTTCCAAAGCTTGATAATCGTAATAAACTGCCTATAGGATAGTCATTAGCAGCCCTTAATTCACCCATTTAACCAGTTTTTCGCTGCCAATTAATTGCGGATTAATTGCGGTTCTCGCAATTCTGCTAAATTGCTTACTGTCTAGCTGTTTTCTTCTGTGTTTATTGATTTCATCTCTTGACCTTTAAGCCTGATTTTCACTTTAATTTGTTTATGGCATGTTCCTTTAT
The DNA here is from genome assembly GCA_028017165.1 of Herpetospermum pedunculosum. NCBI lineage: Eukaryota > Viridiplantae > Streptophyta > Magnoliopsida > Cucurbitales > Cucurbitaceae > Herpetospermum > Herpetospermum pedunculosum. The sequence goes on along the minus strand of CM051525.1, from coordinate 6,645,198 downwards.
ACATTCAGCAAAAAGTAGTTAATTAAAAACCAATTTTACCCCATCAAATCCATCCCATCTTTCTTAACAAACACACTTCGCGAATAGCTAAAATTAAGTCTCTGTGGAAAAAACGAATTAAATATACTTACTACTTGCTGTGAGACCATGTATGCTTGCATGTTCTAAGTGCTCTCTCCATCCTTTTGCTTATTTATCTTTACACACTGAGCACGCAACACCTGGCAAAACAAAGGCCGTTTAAATTCCTGTTGGTTAAATCAAACCCTATGTCTACGGTTAAGTCCCGGTAGCTGGTCGAAGCATGGCAAAACCAGGTCCGTTTAAATTTCTGTTGGTTAAATCGAACTCTATGTCTACGGGTAAGTCCCAGTAGCTGGTCGAAGCCTGGCAAAACCAGGTTCGTTTAAATTTTTGTTCGTTAAATCAAACCCTATGTCTGCGGGTAAGTCCCGGTAGCTGGTCGAAGCCTGGCAAAACCAGGTCCGTTTAAATTTCTGTTGGTTAAATCGAACCCTATGTCTGCGGGTAAGTCCCGGTAGCTGGTCGAAGCTTGTCGAAACCAGGTCCGTTTAAATTCCTGTTGGTTAAATCGAACCTTATGTCTGCGGGTAAGTCCCGGTAGCTTGTCGAAGCCTGGCAAAACAAGGTCCGTTTAAATTCCTGTTGGTTAAATCGAACCCTATGTCTGCAGGTAAGTCCCAGTAGCTGGTCGAAGCCTGGTAAAACCAGGTCCGTTTAAATTTCTGTTGGTGAAATCGAACCCTATGTCTATGGGTAAGTCCTGGTAGTTGGTCGAAGCCTGGCAAAACCAGGTCCGTTTAAATTTCTGTTGGTTAAATCGAACCCTATGTCTGCGGGTAAGTCCCGGTAGCTGGTCGAAGCCTGACAAAACCAGGTCCGTTTAAATTTATGTTGGTTAAATCGAACCCTATGTCTGCGGGTAAGTCCCGGTAGCTGGTCGAAGCCTGGCAAAACCAGGTCGTTTAAAATTTTTGTTGGTTAAATCGAACCCTATATCTGCGGGTTAGTCCCGGTAGCTGGTCGAAGCCTGGCAGAACTAGGTCCGTTTATATTTTTGTTGGTTAAATCGAACCCTATGACTGCGGGTAAGTCCCGTTAGCTGGTCGAAGCGTGTCGAAACCAGGTCCGTTTAAATTCCTGTTGGTTAAATCGAACCCTATGTCTGCGGGTAAGTCCCGGTAGCTGGTCGAAGCCTGAAAAAACCAGGTCCGTTTAAATTTATGTTGGTTAAATCGAACCCTATGTCTGCGGGTAAGTCCCAGTAGCTGGTCGAAGCCTGGTAAAACCAGGTCCGTTTAAATTTCTGTTGGTTAAATTGAACCCTATGTCTGCAGGTAAGTCCCGGTAGCTGGTCGAAGCATGGCAAAACCAGGTCCGTTTAAATTTCGGTTGGTTAAATCGAACCCTATGTCTGCGGGTAAGTCCCGGTAGCTGGTCGAAGCCTGGTAAAACTAGGTCCGTTTAAATTTCTATTGGGTAAATCGAACCCTATGTCTGCGGGTAAGTCCCTGTAGCTGGTCGAAGCTTGTCGAAACCAGGTCCGTTTAAATTCCTGTTGGTTAAATCGAACCCTATGTCTGCGGGTAAGTCCCGGTAGCTTGTCGAAGCCTGGCAAAACCAGGTCCGTTTAAATTCCTGTTGGTTAAATCGAACCCTATGTCTGCATGTAAGTCCCAGTAGCTGGTCGAAGCCTGGTAAAACCAGGTCCGTTTAAATTTCTGTTGGTGAAATCGAACCCTATGTCTATGGGTAAGTCCTGGTAGTTGGTCGAAGCCTGGCAAAACCAGGTCCGTTTAAATTTCTGTTGGTTAAATCGAACCCTATGTCTGCGGGTAAGTCCCGGTAGCTGGTCGAAGCCTGACAAAACCAGGTCCGTTTAAATTCCTGTTGGTTAAATCGAACCCTATGTCTGCGGGTAAGTCCCGGTAGCTTGTCGAAGCCTGGCAAAACCAGGTCCGTTTAAATTCCTGTTGGTTAAATCGAACCCTATGTCTGCAGGTAAGTCCCAGTAGCTGGTCGAAGCCTGGTAAAACCAGGTCCGTTTAAATTTCTGTTGGTGAAATCGAACCCTATGTCTATGGGTAAGTCCTGGTAGTTGGTCGAAGCCTGGCAAAACCAGGTCCGTTTAAATTTCTGTTGGTTAAATCGAACCCTATGTCTGCGGGTAAGTCCCGGTAGCTGGTCGAAGCCTGACAAAACCAGGTCCGTTTAAATTTATGTTGGTTAAATCGAACCCTATGTCTGCGGGTAAGTCCTAGTAGCTGGTCGAAGCCTGGTAAAACCAGGTCCGTTTAAATTTCTGTTGGTTAAATTGAACCCTATGTCTGCAGGTAAGTCCCGGTAGCTGGTCGAAGCATGGCAAAACCAGGTCCGTTTAAATTTCGGTTGGTTAAATCGAACCCTATGTCTGCGGGTAAGTCCCGGTAGCTGGTCGAAGCCTGGTAAAACTAGGTCCGTTTAAATTTCTATTGGGTAAATCGAACCCTATGTCTGCGGGTAAGTCCCGGTAGCTGGTCGAAGCCTGGCAAAACCAGGTCCATTTAAATTCTTGTTGGTTAAATCGAACCCTATGTCTGCGGGTAAGTCCCGGTTTGTCGAAGCCTGGCAAAACCAGGTCAGATTAAATTTATGTTGGTTAAATCGAACCCTATGTCTGTGGGTAAGTCCCGATAGTTGGTCGAAGCCTGGCAAAACCAAGGCCGTTTAAGTTCCTGTTGGTTAAATCAAACCCTATGTCTACGGGTAAGTCCCGGTAGCTGGTCGAAGCATGGCAAAACCAGGTGTTGCGTGCTCAATGTGTTAAAGATAAATAAGCAAGAAGGTAGAGAGAGCACTCAGAACATGCAAGCATACATGGTCTCACAGCAAGTAGTAAGTATATTTCATTCGTTTTTTCCACAGAGACTTATGTTTAGCTATTCATGAAGTGTATTTGTTAAGAAAGAAGGGGTGGATTTGATGGGGTGAAATTGGTTTTTAATTATCTAATTTTTGCTGAATGTGTAAAGGAATGCAACATAAACAAATGCAAGTTGAAATTGGACTCAAAAGACAAGAGATGGAATTAATAAACGAAGAAGAAAACAGCTAAACAGAATGGTGACTTAGCAGAATTGCGGACACCGCAATTTTACCGCAATTGAATAACAGCGAAAGTGTGTAAATGGGTGAATTAAGGGCTACTAATGACTATCCTATAGGCATTTTAATACGATTCCCAAGCACCGGATCTACTCTCTATGCATCAAACTCACTCTATCTCATGTATCGTCCGATTCCATGCATTAGATTCTTTAGTTTACTCAACTCAAAGTAAGGTCTTAAGCATCTTGTTAAAGCAGAAGTGTTTAGTTCGTACTAGGAAAACGCCTATTCCTAGGCCGTTTCCTGGTTACCGTGAAAGGCTAGCATGATTATACGACTCTGAACTCTTACTCCTTCCAGAGGTTAGGAGTTCTTTGGACAAAATGGATGGCCAATCGAAATTGCCCGTGGGATGAAGCTTACATACAATCAATGGTTCGAGAGTTATCCTACATGCTTGGTTCACGTTTTTTAGCCTATAGTTCTGTCATTAGCATGCCCCTAAGTGACTTAGCTACTCATGGATATATAGAGAACAGAAGTATAAGATAAAACAGACATGCTTAGAAGGGAAATGTACTCAAAACAGTAAGACAAAACCGTAGCAGCAGAAGATGAAAACTGTGAAATGAAATCTTGCAATTTGATTACTTTGAATGTTGAACGGACAAAAGGAAACTTAAATGAAATAATTCAAAGACAGACAGCAACGAAATGCAGTAGATTAATCACTAAACTAGAAACAACAACTGATCAAAGCTGGAAATTAGAAAAGGAAGACAGAAAGCAGGAAATGCAGCTTGAAGCTTCGTTGCAGTCGCCTCGAATGAAGGGGATGAAAGGTCAGCCTTGCTTGGATGAATCCAATCGAGAGAGAAGAAGAATCTCCTCTCCTTCCTATCAGATTATCGATTCCAACAGCTGAAACTCTCACTCCAACAGACGGCAAAGGAAAACAGGGAGAAAAGATGGACTGCGAGAAGACTCTACGCTTTCGGATGATGACTGAACCTCCGACTTTGACCCCCTTTTATAGTAGTTTGCAGGTGAGTTTGGGCCAAGGAGAACCATCAATCTTCAACGTCGTATATCAGAATGGATGGAGGAGAAAGAACGAATCCCTGAAATTACGGAAATTAACAGAAAAAGATCAGTCAGCTTACGGTTTTCACTTGAATAATTGCGGCTTCAGCAATGTTTTCGCAATGCTGTCGCAATGCAGTTTTTTTTCATTCTTTTCCTTCGGTTTTCAACCCTTTTCTTTCCTATTGTGCATAAGTCCTAATTTAGCTACCTTCTTCTCATTCTCATATTTAAGCATAGGTTTAAGCTAAATGCTATCAAAAACACCTAAAAGTGTACATCTTCTTAAGCTAAATGGGTCCTAAATAAGTCACTTTCAGAGACTTAACACACCCCCAAACTTAAGGTTTTGCTTGTCCTCAAGCACACTAAGGACTTCCCTAGGCTGCTGTTTCATCTTCTTTAACCACTTACTAACTCCCTTATATTCTTGCCTATAGCAATGCTGTCCTGTGACACACTCCTTAGTTTAAAACTACCCTCTTATCTAGCTTCTTCTGACTTTGCTTGCCTAACATTCCTTCTGTTTTCATTGACTCCCTACAACTGATCTATTTGCTTTTGTCATATCATGCCACTATCCCTAAGGTTTCAACTTCTGCCTAGCTTTACCTCAGACTCAGTACATGCTTCTAGCTTTATTTTTAATGTGTCTAGGATTCCTTAGAGTCATGCCAGTCTTAGTATTAACGGTGACAGTAGTACTTTTAGAGAACAACCTAAACCCTGGCATCACTACATTGGATAAACACTCATCTCCCTAAACAACCCTACAAGTTACAACTTTGCACTTAGCTAATTGAGGATCAGAGTTCTTTTTAAATAGGACATCTAAGCCACAAAGTTGTAACTCCTAGGTATACATTCTTCTTCCCTATTCCTTTCCCTTTTTCTTACTTAGGTGGAGCCTCTCCTTTGGTTGCCTTTTGATGCAACGCCACTTGTGGGTTACACACTTGGCACTGATTACTCAGCAACCTAAGAGAAAATCCCCCCCCTTTATTCTTTTTTCATTTTTTTTCAGTTCATCATTTTTCATTTTTTTTTTTTTTTTGTAAAGGAGAAGAAGAATGCTTATGTTTCTAAGGGAGAGAGGAATGTTCCTAGGCCTAGGGTGGCCTCCCCCAAACTTCAACTACTCATTGTCCCCAATGAGTGTCGGAGGTGGCACACCCCCAAACTTGTCCTAGAAGCATCTAGTCTAAGGTAAAACAAAGAGAAACTAAAGCCCTAGGCATAGACAAAACATTCGAATAGCAAATATCACAGCAGCAGAAAACTAAAAAAAAACAGGCAGATAAGGACTGACAGCTATGCATACTGAGCTATTTAGAGGTTAAATTAAACTATCAAAGGGTGTCCTATGACACTCATCCAACATGCATCTAGATAAGCTATATACAGTAGTCATGATAGCAGCAAAAGAAAGAATTTAAACAGATCACAGCCTAGCTAAACAGACAGTCCAAAACATGCTTCCAGTAATAAAAATTGCGGGTACCGCAATTATTTCGCAATTAAGTCTGGGCAGATATATCATTCACTAAGGCCCCTAAGCATGCTTTTTCCAGTCAATCAAGCTCTCTAAAAATAAAACTAAACTATCCTACCTAGTCATCTAGCATCAGACTATCCTAAACAAAAGAAAAAACATAAAACGAAGCATCTAAAACAGATCAAAATTGGACTAAAAACAGCAAAGTTCACATGATTAACAGAAAGCAGAAAATTGTTTTTTTTTTCTAAGGGAACAGCAATACTCCCTTCAGTGCAATTCAAACCAGCACTCAAATATCCTCATCCTCATCAGGCTGTCGTGGGCGTGGAGGCACCCATGGAGTCAGGAGATTGGTGGGGAAGTCAGGGAAGATGCAGCCTAGCTGGTCTGCAACCTCTTTGTCCCGTGCCTGCGCATACGTGGCCCATTGAGCCATCCTCCTCTGCATATCCATTAGGCAGGCCATGGATAGGGACTGATCAGCAGCCAGCCTATCCAGTTCAAACTCCATATTCCTCTTTCTCCTCAGCCTCAGGTTAGCAGGCAGCTCCAAGTGGCCTGTGTAAGCCATCTGCTGCTCCATGCGCTCAGTGGGGACTCCTGCAAGCAAACATAGCTTGGTTATGGTGTTAGGGAAAAACAGTGGTCCCTTACCTTTCTTAGCGCACTCAGCAATGGCAGCAGTGATGACTTCTCCCACATTGATCGTGAGACCTCGCATTATCGCATACACCAGCAGCGATCGGCTCTGGTTGATTGTAGTCTCGTGAGTCACTGGGGACAATCTCCTTCTCACGAACGAAAACCAAACAGCCGCCTTAGCCGTGAGGTTGGCACTCATGAGAGTGTGCCTCCCATTGCGTGACACAGTCCAGGAAGCTTCAGGCTGGCCAATGGTCCGAATGGCCTCTTCCAGAACAGCCCCAGTAGGCTCATCCACAATCCGTGCATAATCTGTATGTGTTTGGCCCTTTAGACCATAGGCTTCGTTGATGGCCTTGGCTGAAAAATCCACCTCTACCCCTCTGACCACAGACAGGCCATCCTCAGGGCTGAGCACATTGGCGTAGAAATCATTCACCATGCTCGTGTAGGCTGGATTGGGCGGTCTGCAAAATTCCTCCCAGCCGTGGTTGATCACTCCTGCGCGCAAGAACTGCGGCAGGTCAGCAAGTCGGTCGAGGAAGCCTTTCTCGTGCAGCAACTCCCTCTTCCTCAGCTCAGCACCCCTGGATTCAGCATCAGAGGAAACATACCTCACTGACTGAGGCTCGTCTTCAGGGTAGAGCTTTGCCTTCCCTTTATCTGATGGCTTGGCTGACTCGGCAGCCTCAACCTTGAGCCGTTTGAGCGAAGGCTCAGTGCTCTCTTTGTCTGCTGAAGGTGCCCTTTTAACCTTCTTCCTCTTCAGCTTCTTTGATCTCTTGGCCTTGACAATCTTGGCCTTCTTCTTCTTCTTGAGCTTCGCCTTAATGTTGATCTGCTGCAGGCATGCCCCCAGCGTCTCTTCCATGGAATCATCCTGCTGTGCAGGACTCTCTGGGCTCGCTTCCCTCGCAGGCGAGAAGACCTCGTCTTCCCCAACTTCCCCACTGCCCTGAGTGGATTCTTGGTACTCCCCATATGGGAATTCAGGGTCAGGCCGTGGGGAATTGTGCGACGGCGTGGTGCTCTGCTCTGCCGTAGGTGACTGTGCAGAACTCAATGGCGAAGATGGCAGTTCAGGACTCTGCGCTGGCGGCGATGAAGGCGACTCTGAGCTCTGCACTGGTTCAGATGGTGAAGGGTTGTGCGCAGGCGATGCAGATGGCGACGAACCCTTCTTGATCGACTCGTGGGACGCACGATCCGATTCTTGACTCTCCACAGAGGGAGTCTTTGCCTTGCTTGGTTCGGCGGCCGTCTCGACACTCCACCGGCGCTTCTTGGGTGTGCCCGCTGGTTCAGAAGGTCCAGCAGGGATTTCTGTGACAACCCTCCACTTCCTCCTACGGATCGGAAGTTTGGAAAGACGTCCGGTGCGTACAGCACCATCATCTGCAAGGGTCAGAAGTGCTTCCCTCGCAGCCGCTTCTACTGCGTCATCAGCCTTCTTCTTGGCTGCGGATCTTTCAGCCCTTGTGGACACCATTGTCGAATCTTGGAGGTTTGGAGAGAAGGATCAAGGATGAAGAGAATCTCAGTTTTCTTGGAAATCAGAGAATGAGAGAATCGTATCGAACGAGCGCCTCCCAACGGATATAAAAGCAACGGCTAAATCCCCAACGGCTATATTTTGCGGATCCTGCAATTCCAGCGCAATTTTAGGGATCTTTTTTCATTAAAATGTCAAACTTTGCTCGCCCGTATCTTTTATTTGGCTCGATCGTTTCTTGATTTTTAAAGCTGGATCTACTCTCCTTGATTTCCTCTATTGAACCCCTGCAAAAAGAAATAAAATTAACATCAAATTCGCAATTAAAATCACACAACAAAACACACAAACGATAACCGGAAATTTGCAAAAAATAAACTAAGGCATGAGCCTTATGTTGACGAGCACAGTAATCACTCGTCCTCTCTCGTTCTCTTTTCATGCTTCAGTCAAGAGGAAGGCCGAGAGAGTCTTCACATCTCCTTCCTCATAGTAGTGCTTCAACCTCGCACCATTAACCATAAACGGTTGACCTTGCTGCAAGTTCTTTATCTCTATGGCACCATGAACAAACACATTAGTAATCACAAATGGACCTGACCATCTAGACTTAAGTTTCCCTGGAAATAGTTTCAACCGTGAGTTAAACAACAATACAAGTTGACCCTTCTTAAAGTCCTTAACTCTAAGTCTACTATCATGCCAAATCTTGGTTTTTTCCTTATGCATTTTAGCATTTTCATAGGCCATGTGTCTAAGCTCATCAAGCTCATGTAATTGTAAAGACCTTAGTGTTCCTGCATCTTTTACACAAAAATTCAATTCCTTCATGGCCCAAAATGCTTTGTTTTCTAACTCAAGTGGTAAGTGACAAGTCTTGCCATAAACCAGCCTATAAGGAGACATTCCTAGAGGTGTCTTATATGCTGTCCTATAAGCCCAAAGTGCATCCTCAAGCTTGAAGGACCAGTCTTTCCTATTAGGTTTGACTACTTTCTCTAGGATGTTCTTAATTTCCCTATTTGAAATTTCAGCCTGTCCATTTGAGTGTGGGTGATAGGGAGTGGCTACTCTATGTCTAATGTTATATTTAGCCAACACTCTCTCCATAGCCTTGTTAATGAAATGTGACCCCTCATCACTAATGATGGCACGAGGTGTCCCAAACCTAGTAAAAATGTGCCTATGCAAGAAGTTGGTGACTGTTTTAGCATCATTATTAGGACATGCTTTGGCTTCTACCCATTTGGACACATAGTCCACTGCCACTAATATGTAGAGGTTACCTGATGATGGAGGGAATGGTCCCATGAAGTCAATGCCCCATACATCAAAGAGCTCCAACTCTAAGATGTAGGTGAGGGGCATCTCATCCTTTCGACTGAGGTTACCTGTTCTTTGGCATTCATCACAGCTGTGGGCATAATTGTGGGCATCCTTGAAGATTGTTGGCCAATAGTAGCCACTCTGAAATACCTTTGCAGCTGTTCTTTGGCCACCAAAGTGTCCACCATAAGGAGATGCGTGACAGTGCTGCAGCACAGACTTCGCTTCAGCAGCTGAAACACACTTCCTCAGCAAGCCATCAGCACAGGTTCTGTAAAGTGTGGGGTCATCCCAGATGAATTTCCTTGCTTCATGAAGGAACCTCTTCTTCTCTTGTCCTCCCTTGAAAACTGGTAATACCTGTGATGCACGGAAGTTAGCAATGTCAGCAAACCAAGGTTCCTCATCGTTATCACGATGAGTCAAAACAAAGACATGTTCATCAATAAAAGCATCAGAAATTGCGGGATCCGCAATTTTTTCGCAATTGTGCTGCAATCGAGAAAGGTGATCTGCAACCACATTTTCACATCCCTTCTTGTCTCGAATGTCCAAATCAAACTCCTGCAGCAATAACACCCACCTAATCAACCTAGGCTTAGCATCAGCCTTCCTCATAAGATATTTCAAGGCAGAATGGTCAGTGTATACAATTGTCCTAGTGCCTACATTATAGTTCCTGAATTTCTCACAAGCAAACACTACAGCAAGCATCTCTTTCTCAGTAGTGGTATAATTACATTGAGCCTCATTCAAGGTCTTACTAGCATAATATACAGGATGTGTCAGCTTGTCAATCTTCTGTCCTAACATGACCCCTACAGCATAGTCACTAGCATCACATAACATCTCGAATGGGAGATCCCAATCTGGCCCTACTATAACAGGTGCTGTAACTAGTGCTTTCTTAAGGGTGGTCCAAGCTACTAAACATTCCTTAGAGAAGATGAATGGCCTATTTAGCTCTAGAAGCTCACATAGAGGCTTGGCTATCTTAGAAAAGTCCTTGATGAACCTTCTGTAGAAGCCAGCATGCCCTAAGAAACTCCTAATGGCCTTGACATTCTGAGGCTCTACCAACTTCTCTATGATCTCTATTTTGGCCCGGTCAACTTCCACTCCAGCTCTTGACACTCTATGACCTAAGACAATCCCTTCATCTACCATGAAGTGACACTTTTCCCAATTAAGGACTAAGTTAGTCTCTTCACATCTAGCTAAGACTTGTCTTAAATTATCTAGACAGTTGGCGAATGAATCCCCAAAGACTGAGAAGTCATCCATGAATATTTCTATCATGGACTCATCCAACTCAGAGAAGATTGCCATCATGCACCTTTGGAAAGTTGCCGGTGCATTGCATAAGCCAAAAGGCATTCTGCGAAAGGCAAAAGTTCCAAAAGGGCAAGTGAAGGTAGTCTTCTCTTGGTCCTTAGGATCTATAGTAATCTGATTATAGCCAGAATAACCATCTAAGAAACAATAGTAGGCTCTACCAGCTATTCTGTCTAACATCTGGTCAATGAATGGTAGAGGGAAGTGGTCTTTTTTAGTTTCTTTATTTAATTTCCTGTAATCCATGCACACTCTCCATCCTGTGACAGTCCTAGTTGGAATCAGTTCGTTGTTCTCATTGACTACCACAGTCATCCCCCCCTTTTTAGGTACACATTGTATAGGGCTCACCCACTGGCTACTAGCTATGGGAAAGATCACACCAGCATCTAACCACTTTATTATTTCTTTCTTAACTACCTCTTTCATAGAGGGATTCAGCCTACGTTGATGATCTACTCTAGGTGTGTGCTCTTCCTCTAGTATAATCTTATGCATACAATAAGAAGGGCTAATGCCTCTAATATCAGCAATAGTCCATGCAATAGCCTTCCTATGTTGCTTAAGCAGTAAAATCAGTTCAACCTCATGCTTTTCACTTAATTTAGAAGAAATGATAACAGGCAGAGTTTCATTACTCCCTAAATATGCATACTTGAGGTGAGTGGGTAGTGGTTTCAGTTCTAAAACAAGTGGATGCTCAATAGATGGCTTTAAAGGATTTACAGGTCTATCAGTTAGGTCTATATTCATACATACATGTTGTGGTTTATCTACAGATATGTCCATTATGTCAGATACATTTAAGTCAGCTATATCTAATCCTACATATTCATTAGCATGCTTGGTCAGTAATACATGCTCTAATTGTTCTTCCATTAAAGAATCAACAACGTCCATACTAGCACAGGATTCAAGGTCAGAGGGATACCTTAAAGCTTTATACACACTAAATTTCACCTCTTCATCATGAACCCTCATAGTGAGCTCACCTTTTTGGACGTCTTTAAGTGCCCTACCTGTGGCTAGAAATGGTCTGCCTAGCAGGATGGGAACCTCCTTGTCTGCTTCATAATCCAGGATAATGAAATCTGCAAGGAAAATAAATTTGTCAACCTTTACTAAAATATCCTCAATTTTACCTTCTGGATATGCAATGGATCTGTCTGCTAGTTGTAAGGTGACAGTGGTTGGACGTGCTTCTCCTATTCCCAACTGGCGGAATAGGGATAGGGGCATGAGGTTTATGCTGGCGCCCAGGTCACAAAGCGCTCTGCCCACGTGCTTGCCTCCAAGTTCTACAGGTAAGGTGAAGGAACCAGGATCCTTCTCCTTCTTGGGCAGCTTGTTTTGGAGGATGGCACTGCACTCCTCAGTGAGGTTTACTGTTTCAAACTCACCAATTATTTTTTTGTTAGTAATAATATCCTTCAAAAACTTTACATATGAAGGCATAGACTGTAAAACTTCTACAAAAGGAATGTTGACATGCACTTGTTTAAGAATTTCTAAGAATTTATTAAAATGCACTTCCTGTTCCTGCTTCTTCTTAAGCCTTCGAGGGTATGGAGGTGGTGGCACATATGCAAGCACGTCAGGGCGCCTTAGGATAGGTGGAGGCCTTGGAATTTCTTCTATCTTCTCAATGATTGGCTCCAGCCTGGCTCCTGATGTGCTAGTTGGTGGTGGACCTTGGCTTGGCAGAGACTCCAGTGGAGCACTAGACTCAGTGTTCTCTACTCTCTTTGGTGTGTCCTTTGTGTTGCTCACCAAGGGTCTACCACTTCTAAGTTCAATTGCTTGAACTTGCTCTTTACCATCTCTCCTTGGCACCTCGGTGTCAGCAGGGAGTCTACCTTGGGGCCTACTCTTGAGTTCATTGGCTAATTGGCCTATTTGGTTCTCTAGGCTCCTAAGAGTAGCTTGTTGGCTTTGAAGAGTAGCATCATTCTTAGCTATGTATTCCTTGAGTAGGTTTTCTACAGAAGATCCTACAGGTTGGTTGTATGGTTTTTGATACATAGATTGGTTATGTTGGGGAGTGAAACCAGGTGTTCCACTCGGTTTAGGTTGGTTAGGATTTTGGTTAGCATTTTGTTGGCCACCCCATGACAGGTTTGGGTGGTTCCTCCAACCAGGGTTGTAAGTGTTGGAGTAGGGGTTGTTCCTAGGCTGCTGCTGGCTTCCAATGTAGCAGACTGAGGCTGGATTCCCAGGGCAGTATTCATACAGGTGCCCTTCCCCACAGAATCCACATATGAGTGCCTCACCTTGACTTGGCTGGGTGCCCATTGACATGGCAGTAGCGGTGTTGGCACTTGTTTGGAGATTGGCTTGAGCCATTTGCTTAACTAGGTTGGTCAGGGCATTTATTTGGGTGCTCATTGCACTTAGAGCATCCTTGTCTTGAGCCCTAGTTGGCTCAACTGGATCATCTGACCACCTACAGTGAGAAGCTGAGATCTTCTCCAAGATCTCATAGGCCTCGTTGTAACTCTTGGACAACATGGAACCACCAGCAGATGAATTTAAGACTTGCCTAGTGCTGGGGTTGCATCCTTTGAAAAAGACCTCTATTTGGATACACCATGGGATGCCATGATGTGGACATTTAAGAAGAAGATCTTTGAATCTAGTCCAAGCTTCGTGAAGAGACTCATTATCAGCTTGTTTAAACTTAACTATATCATCACGAAAGGTAGAATTCCTATCAGGTGGGAAGTATTTGACTAGGAATTTTTCTGCTAAATCTGTCCAATTGCGGACAGATCCAGAGGGTAATGAGTTCAACCATGTTTTGGCTTTGTCCCTCAAAGAGTAAGGAAACAAGTATAGCCTTAAAGCTTCTTGGGACACTCCAGGGATGATAAAGGTATCACTGACTCCTAAGAAGTTCCTAAGATGGTTGTGGGGGTCCTCATTTTCTATTCCAAAGAATTGTCCCACAGTGGACAACATTTGGAACATCACTGGCTTTAACTCGAATGAGTGGGCAGTGATTTCAGGACGGATTATGCTGGGGTTCAGCTCCTCAGGCATAGGTACTAGGTATGAAAGAATGGCACTATTCTTGTCATTCGCTATTTCGATGGGGTTGCGAATGACAGGTACCGGATTTGGAACTATATCGTCCATTTCTTCGATTTCAGGTATGATTTGAGGTATAGGAGGTTGTTTAAAGAGTCGTTTCTTTGCTTTGTTCCTAGCTCTAAGTAGTCTATCAGGCTCAGGATTGAACTCTAGATCACTACTTGAACGCTCCCTCATAAACTAACCCAATAGTACCTGCAAAAGAAATGGAAAGTAGATTAGTTTCAATATACAATAAACTTGGGTTTTTCAAACTTAACAAACTTCGTTTTCACTTAAAATAAGTCCCCGGCAGCGGCGCCAAAAACTTGTTGCGTGCTCAATGTGTTAAAGATAAATAAGCAAGAAGGTAGAGAGAGCACTCAGAACATGCAAGCATACATGGTCTCACAGCAAGTAGTAAGTATATTTCATTCGTTTTTTCCACAGAGACTTATTTTTAGCTATTCATGAAGTGTATTTGTTAAGAAAGAAGGGGTGGATTTGATGGGGTGAAATTGGTTTTTAATTATCTAATTTTTGTTGAATGTGTAAAGGAATGCAACATAAACAAATGCAAGTTGAAATTGGACTCAAAAGACAAGAGATGGAATTAATAAACGAAGAAGAAAACAACTAAACAGAATGGTGACTTAGCAGAATTGCGGACACCGCAATTTTACCGCAATTGAATAACAGCGAAAGTGTGTAAATGGGTGAATTAAGGGCTACTAATGACTATCCTATAGGCATTTTAATACGATTCCCAAGCACCGGATCTACTCTCTATGCATCAAACTCACTCTATCTCATGTATCGTCCGATTCCATGCATTAGATTCTTTAGTTTACTCAACTCAAAGTAAGGTCTTAAGCATCTTGTTAAAGCAGAAGTGTTTAGTTCGTACTAGGGAAACGCCTATTCCTAGGCCGTTTCCTGGTTACCATGAAAGGCTAGCATGATTATACGACTCTGAACTCTTACTCCTTCCAGAGGTTAGGAGTTCTTTGGACAAAATGGATGGCCAATCGAAATTGCCCGTGGGATGAAGCTTACATACAATCAATGGTTCGAGAGTTATCCTACATGCTTGGTTCACGTTTTTTAGCCTATAGTTCTGTCATTAGCATGCCCCTAAGTGACTTAGCTACTCATGGATATATAGAGAACAGAAGTATAAGATAAAACAGACATGCTTAGAAGGGAAATGTACTCAAAACAGTAAGACAAAACTGTAGCAGCAGAAGATGAAAACTGTGAAATGAAATCTTGCAATTTGATTACTTTGAATGTTGAACGGACAAAAGGAAACTTAAATGAAATAATTCAAAGACAGACAGCAACGAAATGCAGTAGATTAATCACTAAACTAGAAACAACAACTGATCAAAGCTGGAAATTAGAAAAGGAAGACAGAAAGCAGGAAATGCAGCTTGAAGCTTCGTTGTAGTCGCCTCGAATGAAGGGGATGAAAGGTCAGCCTTGCTTGGATGAATCCAATCGAGAGAGAAGAAGAATCTCCTCTCCTTCCTATCAGATTATCGATTCCAACAGCTGAAACTCTCACTCCAACAGACGGCAAAGGAAAACAGGGAGAAAAGATGGACTGCGAGAAGACTCTACGCTTTCGGATGATGACTGAACCTCCGACTTTGACCCCCTTTTATAGTAGTTTGCAGGTGAGTTTGGGCCAAGGAGAACCATCAATCTTCAACGTCGTATATCAGAATGGATGGAGGAGAAAGAACGAATCCCTGAAATTACGGAAATTAACAGAAAAAGATCAGTCAGCTTACGGTTTTCACTTGAATAATTGCGGCTTCAGCAATGTTTTCGCAATGCTGTCGCAATGCAGTTTTTTTTCATTCTTTTCCTTCGGTTTTCAACCCTTTTCTTTCCTATTGTGCATAAGTCCTAATTTAGCTACCTTCTTCTCATTCTCATTATTAAGCATAGGTTTAAGCTAAATGCTATCAAAAACACCTAAAAGTGTACATCTTCTTAAGCTAAATGGGTCCTAAATAAGTCACTTTCAGAGACTTAACACCAGGTCCGTTTAAATTTCTGTTGGTTAAATCGAACTCTATGTCTACGGGTAAGTCCCAGTAGCTGGTCGAAGCCTAGCAAAACAAGGTTCGTTTAAATTTTTGTTCGTTAAATCGAACCCTATGTCTGCGGGTAAGTCCCGGTAGCTGGTCGAAGCCTGGCAAAACCAGGTCCGTTTAAATTTCTGTTGGTTAAATCGAACCCTATGACTGCGGGTAAGTCCCGGTAGCTGGTCGAAACCAGGTCCGTTTAAATTCCTGTTGGTTAAATCGAACCCTATGTCTACGGGTAAGTCCCGGTAGATGGTCGAAGCCTGGCAAAACCATGTTCGTTTACATTCCTGTTGGTTAAATCGAATCCCATGTCTGCGGGTAAGTCCCAGTAGCTGGTCGAAGCCTGGTAAAACAAAATGTAGGGCTTCTTGACCTCAAAGTTGAAATGAGGGTCAATGACAAAGACTAGTAGACCAAAGTCATAAATCTCGAGATAGAGTAGATGTACTCATCTTTATCTAGAACTTGTAGATATTCATGATGGGGTAAAACCCATAGGTTTTGAATATATCTACAAAAGTAAAAGATTTGTAAATAATAAGGTATAGACCTTCAAAATAAGACTAATGACAAATATAGATGGAGAAAGTAAACTATGGATAAATTTTCTCATTTGTTGTCATATTAGAGTATATAAGCATTTCCTAATTCATTGTTGCATATGAGATATGTCAAGTGAAGGTTTAAGAAATCTTTTTTTGAAAAGAAGTCTTAAAGAATGCATTTACAAATCAATTACATGAGTTCAATTTCAAAAATCAAAAGCAAAAGGTTTGCAAGCAGTAAAGGTTCATTTATGAAATGAATTTGATCACTAGATTTTTGAATGTAAGGTTTGATAAAAGTATCAAAAACTATGACTTTGAATAAATCATTAATTACTTAGTGGAATTTTCTCATATTTTATGTGGATGACTTACTACTCATTGTGAATGATGTAAGATTTCAATCCAACATAAATTGTTGACTATCTAACCAATTCCAAATGAATGATTTAAATTACTGGGTATGTCCTAAAATAGAGTTTTCGAGGACAAAATGTTATTTATGTCTCCCACATCTTATATTGACAAATTTTTTGTCAAGTATATGATGTAATACTTCAAAAATGATAATGTAGTTTAGATTGTCAAAGGAATAGTGTCCTCAGACATTTCAAAATGTTGAGAACATAAGATTGACTATCTACGTTTGAGTGGGAGAAAATCTAATGTACACTTGAGACATGACATTTGACAGTAAAATTGGTTAGCATTTATTAGTTAACCCAATGGTATGACCATTGCGCAGAAAAATAAAAACTTTTCTCAAAATATCTATGGATAAAATGAGAAATTATATCTTTGTGTATGAGGTTAAAGATTTCATCTTTACGAGATGCACTGGTTTTAACAAAGATTTATGGAAATCTATGTTTACCCTAGATGGTGGAGCATGGTATGCAAGTTAAGTGTTCTTGCTTATGAAGTAAAGAACTTGCATAACTCAAATAATTTATTATTGGTCTGAAAGATGTTTCAGATATAGTTAAGCCTAAAACATTTCATGTAATGGCTAAACTTAAGGAACTTAGATAACATCAATATATAGGGTATCCTGCTGAGAGAGAAAGAATCGTGGTAGGACCAAGATGACTTTTAATTGACAATCGTTTTGATCTATATAAAAAGACTTTCCAGGCTAAAGTGTTTGAAAGCCACCTAGAATGTCTAGGATTATGAGACATGTCTCATCTTCACTAGGGCAAGTGGGAGAACATGTTGGGTGTAGAGTATGCCCTAGGATACATGTCTCACCGGCTTTAGTGCAAGTGGGAGATTGTTGGGATTTATGCCCTAAGGCCTCGTAATTAATTAATAATTATTTGATAATTATTTTATTATTATTATTTGTAATTTATAATATTCATTATATAAATAAAATCCAAGGTTATTAGTGTAATCTTGAACTGTATGTAGTTGACATACGGGAGGATCATGTTCAAGTAATAACCTAAAGGGTCTATAGTATATGGATAAGGTTGGGTGCCTTATCCTGGTAACACTATTGATACGGCCCACTTTGTAATTGTTACAAATGATTTGATCCAAATCATTCATGTAGAGACATGTGAGTGGGGGTATCCTATACAATGAGTTTGTATAAGACTGGACCACGAAATATATAATCTCTCTTTATAAATCCGTTATTTGAGAAAATTAGTATTTCACAGGATGATCATATGTGACTCGATCTTAATCCTGAGTGAGTTATGAACTCCTGCCTGTGAGGGTTCGTCCTTTGATTTGTATGGGTGAGAATGGCCTTTATAGCCAATTCAATAAGCCTACCATTTTGGGGACTTGACCAAATAGGGAGTTGGGAACATAAGTTTCACAAGATGGAATTCACTTCTTTCCTATATAGGGAAAGTAGATGAGTAGTTCCCTTAAGTGCTGATTTCAGGACTTGAACAATGGGGCCCCACCCTCTCACTGGCCCGAGAGGGACTTCGTTTATGGTTGGATCATAAACAGGTTGTTCATTAGAGAATCAGTGGTACTTAAGGTGTAAGATGTAATTACAGGGGTAAAACGGACTTTTGACCCAGCTGTAATTACGAACAACTCGTGAAGGATCGACTTGCATGTAATGGTTATATCCATGGACACAACTTGTCCTACAGTGCATAAGAGTGCAACTCTAGGCCTATAGTGGAGTGACCTAGAGTTAATGAATGAAAGTCAATTAATTAAAGAGTTTAATTAATTAATTTTGTATCATTGGAGCTTATAAATCTGTAGGTCCATAAGGTCCCCTTGCTAGCTCATAGTAACACTAAAATGATCAATTTAGTTGAAAGAAAATTTGAAATATTCAAATTAATATTTAATATATTTGATATATTAAATGTAGAAGAGTAAAATATATTTATTGTATTTGATACATTAAATATTAGAGGAAATAGTTTATGTATATGATACATTAATATTAAAAACTATATACTTATGTTATTTGAATGTGATTCAAATTGGTTTAAAGTATATTATAAAAGATTAATTTTATAATATTTGAATAAGATTCAAATAAATATAAAATACATATTTTAATATATTAGATATTAAAATGTATTTTATAAAATAAAATTAATTCCTAAAAGCCTTATTATAAATAAAACATTTAGGTTTAGCCAAAAGGTTGGCCAAACACACTACTCACCTTCTGCAGAGAATTGTTCTCTCATTCTTTCCTTATGCAGAGAATTGTTCTCTCATTCTTTCAAAGAGCTCCCACAAGCCTTGATCCCGTGTTCGAGTCATAGCGAGGAAGATCTCGTGGAAAAAGGAACACAAGAAGATGATTCATCAAAGGTAATACATATGCTTAACTTGTATTTTTTGTTTAATTCTAAATAAATCAAAGTAACGATTCCAAACGCTTCCGCTGCGGGGAATGAAGAGTTCATTCCCTTCACGACCAACTACCGGGACTAACCCGCAGATATAGGGTTCGATTTAACCAACAAAAATTTAAACGGACCTGGTTTTGCCAGGCTTCGACCAGCTACCGGGACTTACCCGCAGACATAGGGTTCGATTTAACCAACATAAATTTAAACGGACCTGGTTTTGTCAGGCTTCGACCAGCTACCGGGACTTACCCGCAGACATAGGGTTCGATTTAACCAACAGAAATTTAAACGGACCTGGTTTTGCTAGGCTTCGACCAACTACCAGAACTTACCCATAGACATAGGGTTCGATTTCACCAACAGAAATTTAAACGGACCTGGTTTTGCCAGGCTTCGACCAGCTACCGGGACTTACCCGCAGACATAGGGTTCAGTTTAACCAACAAGAATTTAAACGGACCTTGTTTTGCCAGGCTTCGACCAGCTTCCGGGACTTACCCGCAAACATGGGGTTCGATTTAACCAACAGAAATTTAAACGGACCTGGTTTTCCCAAGCTTCGACCAGCTACCGGGACTTACCCGCAAACATAGGGATCGATTTAACCAACAAAAATTTAAACGAACCTGGTTTTTCCAGGCTTCGACCAACTACCAGGACTTACCCGCAGACATAGGGTTCGATTTAACCAACAGAAATTTAAACGGACCTGGCTTTGCCAGGCTTCCACCAGCTACTGGGACTTACCCGCAGACATAGGGTTCGATTTAACCAACAAGAATTTAAACGGCGCTGTTTTGCCAGGCTTCGACCAGCTACCGGAACTTACCCGTAGACATAGGGTTCGATTTAACCAACATGAATTTAAACGGACCTGGTTTTGCCAGGCTTCGACCAGCTACCGGGACTTACCTGCAGACATAGGGTTCGATTTAACCAACATAAATTTAAACGAACCTTGGTTTGCCAGGCTTCGACTAGCTATCGGGACTTACCCGCAGACATAGGGTTCGATTTAATCAACAGGAATTTAAACCGACCTGGTTTTGCCAGGCTTCGACGAGCTACCGGGACTTACCCGCAGACATAGGGTTCGATTTAACCAACAAGAATTTAAACGGACCTGGTTTTGCCAGGCTTCGACCAGCTACCGGGACTTACCCGCAGACATAGTGTTCGATTTAACCAACAGAAATTTAAACGGACCTAGTTTTACCAGGCTTCGACCAGCTACCGGGATTTACCCGCATACATAGGTTCGATTTAACCAACCAAAATTTTAACGGACCTGGTTTTGCCATGCTTCGACCAGCTACTGGGACTTACCCGCAGACATAGGGTTCGATTTAACCAACAGGAATTTAAACGGACCTGGTTTCGACACGCTTCGACCAGCTAACGGGACTTACCCGCAGTCATAGGGTTCGATTTAACCAACAAAAATTTAAACGGACCTGGTTCTGCCAGGCTTCGACCAGCTACTGGGACTAACCCGCAGATATAGGGTTCGATTTAACCAACTAAAATTTAAACGGTCCTGGTTTTGCCAGGCTTCGACCAGCTACCAGGACTTAGCCGCAGACATAGGGTTCGATTTAACCAACATAAATTTAAACGGACCTGGTTTTGTCAGGCTTCGACCAGCTACCGGAAATTACCCGCAGACATAGGGTTCGATTTACCAAACATAAATTTAAACGGACCTGGTTTTGCCAGGCTTCGACCAACTACCAGGACTTACCCGCAGACATAGGGTTCGATTTAACCAACAGAAATTTAAACGGACCTGGTTTTGCTAGGCTTCGACCAGCTACCGGGACTTACCCGCAGACATAGGGTTCGATTTAACCAACATAAATTTAAACGGACCTGGTTTTGTCAGGCTTCGACCAGCTACCGGGACTTACCCGCAGACATAGGGTTCAATTTAACCAACAAGAATTTAAACGGACCTTGTTTTGCCAGGCTTCGACCAGCTACCGAGACTTACCCGCAGACATGGGGTTCGACTTAACCAACAGAAATTTAAACAGACCTGGTTTTCCCAGGCTTCGACCAGCTACCGGGACTTACCCGCAAACATAGGGTTCGATTTAACCAACAAAAATTTAAACGGACCTTGTTTTTCCAGGCTTCGACCAACTACCTGGACTTACCCGCAGACATAGGGTTCGATTTAACCCTCAGAAATTTAAACGGACCTAGTTTTGCCAGGCTTCGACCAGCTACCGGGACTTACCCGCAGACATAGGGTTCGATTTAACCAACAAGAATTTAAACGGACCTTGTTTTGCCAGGTGTTACGTCTCCAAAAGTGACCTTTTTAGGACCTAATTATCTTAGAAAGATGTTCACTCTTAGGTGTTTTTGATAGCATTTAGCCTAAACCTATGCTTAAATATGAGAATTAGAAGAAGGTAGCTAAATTAGGACTTATGTACAATAGGAAAGAAAAGGGTTGAAAACCGAAGGAAAAGAATGAAAAACAAGCATTGCGATAGCATTGCGGAAACATTGCGGACACCGCAATGTTTCAAGTGAAAACCGTAAGTTGACTGATCTTTTTCTGTTAATTTCCGTGATTTCAGGGATTCGTTCTTTCTCCTCCATCCATTCTGAAGTACGACGTTGAAGATTGATGGTTCTCCTTGGCCCAAATGCACCTGCAGATTACTATAAATAGGGGTCAAAGTCGAGGGTTCAAGGATCATCCGAAAGCGTAGAAGTCTTCTCGCAGTCCATCTTTTCTCCTGTTTTCCTTTGCCGTCTGCTGGTTTGCGAAGCTCAGCTGTTGGAGTCGATAATCTGATAGGAAGGAGAGGAGATTCTTCTTCTCTCCCGATTGGATTCATCCAAGCAAGGCTGACCTTTCTCATCCTTCATTCGAGGCGACTGCAACGAGACATTCGACCGTGTTTTACTGCTTTCTGCCCTTCATTTCCATTTTCCAGCTTTGTTTTGTTGTTAACTCTTTTCTAGTAGCTAGCTTAGACTATTTCGTTGTGTTCTGTCTGGTTGTTATTTACTTTAAAGCTTTCTTCTATCCATTCAAGCAAACAAGTAATCAATTCACAATTCATTTCACGATTCTTGTCGTTACGATTTATTGTCTTTCCCTTACTGTTTTGTCTTCAGATTCCTTCTGAGCATGTCTACTTCTCCTCTTGCTTTTGTTCTGGTTACATCCATGAGTAGCTAAATCATTTAGGGGCATGCTAATGATAACACTTTAGGCTAAAAAACGTGAACCAAGCATGTAGGATAGCTCTCGAAGCATTGATTGTATGTAAGCTTCATCCCACGGGCAATTTCGATTGGCCATCCATTTTGTCCAAAGAACTCCTAACCTCTGGAAGGAGTAAGAGTTCAGAGTCATACTATCATGCTAGCCTTTCAAGGTAACCAGGAAACGACCTAGGAATAGGCGTTTCCCTAGTACAAACCATAATTTTCTGCCTTAACAAGATGCTTAAGACCTTACTTGGACATGAGTAAACTAAAGAATCTAATGCATGAAATCGGAAGATACATGAGAACGAGATAGTTTGATGCATAGAGAGTTGAGCCAATGCTTGAGAATCGTGAGAAAAAGCCTATAGGATAGTCGTTAGTAGCCCTTAATTCATCACTTTACACACTTTCGCTGTTATTTCAATTGCGATAGAATTGCTGTCTCCACAATTCTGCTAAGTACAATTCTGTCTAGCTGTTTTTGTCTTCATTTATTAATCTCGTCTCTTCTCATTTGAGTTTAGCTTTGACTTGCACTTGTTTATGTTGCTACCCTCTTCGTATTCAGTAGGAAATAGATAATTAAAAACCAATTCTACCCCATAAAATCCACCCCTTCTTTCTTAACTTTACACTTCATGAATAGCTTATAATAAATCTTTGTGGGAAAACGAATGAAATATACTTACAACTTGCTATAGGACCATGTATGCTTGCATGTTCTGAGTGCTCTCTCTACCTTATTGCTTATTTATTTTAACACATTGAGCACGTAACACCAGGCTTCGACCAGCTACCGGAACTTACCCGCAAACATAGGGTTCGATTTAAACAATAGAAATTTAAACGGACCTGGTTTTGCCAGGCTTCGACCAGCTACCGGGACTTACCCGCAGACATAGGGTTTGATTTAACCAACATAAATTTAAACGGACCTGGTTTTGCCAGGCTTCGACCAGCTGCCGGGACTTACCCGCAGACATAGGGTTCGATTTAACCAACAAGAATTTAAACTGACCTGGTTTTGCCAGGCTCCGACCAGCTACGGGGACTTACCCGCAAACATAGGGTTCTATTTAACCAACAAAAATTTAAACGGACCTGATTTTCCCAGGCTTCGACCAGCTATAAGGTCTTACACGTAGACATAGGGTTCGATTTAATAAACAGGAATTTAAACGGACCTGGTTTTGCCAGGCTTCGACCAGCTACCGGGACTTACCCGCAGACATAGGGTTCGATTTAACCAACAGAAATTTAAACGGACCTGGTTTTGCTAGGCTTCGACCAGCTACCGGGACTTACCCGCAGACATAGAGTTCGATTTAACCAACAGGAATTTAAACGGACCTGGTTTTGCCAGGCTTCGACCAGCTACCGGGACATACTCGCAGACATTGGGCTCGATTTAACCAACAGAAATTTAAACGGACCTGGTTTTGCCAGGCTTCGACCAGCTATCGGGACTTACCCACAGACATAGGGTTCGATTTAACCAACATGAATTTAAACGGACCTGGTTTTGTCAGGCTTCGACCAGCTACCGGGACTTACCTGCAGACATAGGGTTCGATTTAACCAACAGAAATTTAAACGAACCTTGGTTTGCCAGGCTTCGACCAGCTATCGGGACTTACCCGCAGACATAGGGTTCGATTTAACCAACAGAAATTTAAACGGACCTGGTTTTGCCAGGCTTCGACAAGCTACCGGGACTTACCCGCAGACATAGGGTTCGATTTATCCAACAAGAATTTAAATGGACCTGGTTTTTCCAGGCTTCGACCAGCTACCGGGACTTACCTGCAGACATAGGGTTCGATTTAACCAACATAAATTTAAACGAACCTTGGTTTGCCAGGCTTCGACCAGCTATCGGGACTTACCCGCAGACATAGGGTTCGATTTAACCAATAGGAATTTAAACCGATCTGGTTTTGCCAGGCTTCGACGAGCTACCGGGACTTACCCGCAGACATAAGGTTCGATTTAACCAACAAGAATTTAAACGGACCTGGTTTTGCTAGGCTTCGACCAACTACCGGGACTTACCCGTAGACATAGTGTTCGATTTAACCAACAGAAATTTAAACGGACCTAGTTTTACCAGGCTTCGACCAGCTACCGGGACTTACCCGCAGACATAGGTTCGATTTAACCAACCGAAATTTTAACGGACCTGGTTTTGCCATGCTTCGACCAGCTACCCGGACTTACCCGCAGACATAGGGTTCGATTTAACCAACAGGAATTTAAACGGACCTGGTTTCGACACGCTTCGACCAGCTAACGGGACTTACCCGCAGTCATAGGGTTCGATTTAACCAACAAAAATTTAAACGGACCTGGTTCTGCCAGGCTTCGACCAGCTACTGAGACTAACCCGCAGATATAGGGTTCGATTTAACCAACTAAAATTTAAACGGACCTGGTTTTGCCAGGCTTCGACCAGCTACCGGGACTTAGCCGCAGACATAGGGTTCGATTTAACCAACATAAATTTAAACGGACCTGGTTTTGTCAGGCTTCGACCAGCTACCGGGAATTACCCGCAGACATAGGGTTCGATTTAACCAACATAAATTTAAAAGGACCTGGTTTTGCCAGGCTTCGACCAACTACCAGGACTTACCCGCAGACATAGGGTTCGATTTAACCAACAGAAATTTAAACGGACCTGGTTTTGCCAAGCTTCGACCAGCTACCGGGACTTACCCGCAGACATAGGGTTCGATTTAACCAACATAAATTTAAACGGACCTGGTTTTGTCAGGCTTCGACCAGCTACCGGGACTTACCCGCAGACATAGGGTTCAATTTAACCAACAAGAATTTAAACGGACCTTGTTTTGCCAGGCTTCGACCAGCTACCGGGACTTACCCGCAGACATGGGGTTCGACTTAACCAACAGAAATTTAAACGGACCTGGTTTTCCCAGGCTTCGACCAGCTACCGGGACTTACCCGCAAACATAGGGTTCGATTTAACCAACAAAAATTTAAACGGACCTGGTTTTTCCAGGCTTCGACCAACTACCTGGACTTACCCGCAGACATAGGGTTCGATTTAACCCACAGAAATTTAAACGGACCTAGTTTTGCCAGGCTTCCACCAACTACCGGGACTTACCCGCAGACATAGGGTTCGATTTAACCAACAAGAATTTAAACGGACCTTGTTTTGCCAGGCATCGATCAACTACCGGAACTTACCCGCAAACATAGGGTTCGATTTAACCAATAGAAATTTAAACGGACCTGGTTTTGCCAGGCTTCGACCAGCTACCGGGACTTACCCCCAGACATAGGGTTTGATTTAACCAACATAAATTTAAACGGACCTGGTTTTGCCAGGCTTCGACCAGCTGCCGGGACTTACCCGCAGACATAGGGTTCGATTTAACCAACAAGAATTTAAACTGACCTGGTTTTGCCAGGCTCCGACCAGCTACCGGGACTTACCCGCAGACATAGGGTATTATTTAACCAACAAAAATTTAAACGGACCTGATTTTCCCAGGCTTCGACCAGCTACCGGGACTTACCCGCAGACATAAGGTTCGATTTAACCAACAAGAATTTAAACGGACCTGGTTTTTCCAGGCTTCGACCAGCTATAAGGTCTTACACGTAGACATAGGGTTCGATTTAATCAACAGGAATTTAAACGGACCTGGTTTTGCCAGGCTTCGACCAGCTACCGGGACTTACCCGCAGACATAGGGTTCGATTTAACCAACAGAAATTTAAACGGACCTGGTTTTGCTATGCTTCGACCAGCTACCGGGACTTACCCGCAGACATAGAGTTCGATTTAACCAACAGGAATTTAAACGGACCTGGTTTTGCCAGGCTTCGACCAGCTACCGGGACATACTCGCAGACATTGGGCTCGATTTAACCAACAGAAATTTAAACGGACCTGGTTTTGCCAGGCTTCGACCAGCTATCGGGACTTACCCACAGACATAGGGTTCGATTTAACCAACATGAATTTAAACGGACCTGGTTTTGTCAGGCTTCGACCAGCTACCGGGACTTACCTGCAGACATAGGGTTCGATTTAACCAACAGAAATTTAAACGAACCTTGGTTTGCCAGGCTTCGACCAGCTATCGGGACTTACCCGTAGACATAGGGTTCGATTTAACCAACATGAATTTAAACGGACCTGGTTTTGCCAGGCTTCGACCAGCTACCGGGACTTACCCGCAGACATAGGGTTCGATTTATCCAACAAGAATTTAAATGGACCTGGTTTTTCCGGGCTTCGACCAGCTACCGGAACGTACCCCCAGACATAGGGTTTGATTTATCCAACAGGAATTTAAACGGACCTTGTTTTTCCAGGCTTCGACCAGCTACCGGGACTTACCCGCAGACATAGGGTTTAAATTTCTGTTGGTTAAATCGAACCCTATGTCTGCGGGTAAGTCCCGGTAGCTGGTCGAAGCCTGGCAAAACCAGGTCCGTTTAAATTCCTGTTGATTAAATCGAACCCTATGTCTACGTGTAAGACCTTATAGCTGGTCGAAGCCTGGAAAAACCAGGTCCGTTTAAATTCTTGTTGGTTAAATCGAACCCTATGTCTGCGGGTAAGTCCCGGTAGCTGGTCGAAGCCTGGGAAAACCAGGTCCGTTTAAATTTTTGTTGGTTAAATCGAACCCTATGTCTGCGGGTAAGTCCCGGTAGCTGGTCGGAGCCTGGCAAAACCAGGTCAGTTTAAATTCCTGTTGGTTAAATCGAACCCTATGTCTGCGGGTAAGTCCCGGCAGCTGGTCGAAGCCTGGCAAAACCAGGTCCGTTTAAATTTATGTTGGTTAAATCAAACCCTATGTCTGCGGGTAAGTCCCGGTAGCTGGTCGAAGCCTGGCAAAACCAGGTCCGTTTAAATTTCTATTGGTTAAATCGAACCCTATGTTTGCGGGTAAGTTCCGGTAGCTGGTCGAAGCCTGGCAAAACAAGGTCCGTTTAAATTCTTGTTGGTTAAATCGAACCCTATGTCTGCGGGTAAGTCCCGGTAGCTGGTGGAAGCCTGGCAAAACTAGGTCCGTTTAAATTTCTGTGGGTTAAATCGAACCCTATGTCTGCGGGTAAGTCCTGGTAGTTGGTCGAAGCCTGGAAAAACCATGTCCGTTTAAATTTTTGTTTGTTAAATCGAACCCTATGTTTGCGGGTAAGTCCCGGTAGCTGGTCGAAGCCTGGGAAAACCAGGTCCGTTTAAATTTCTGTTGGTTAAGTCGAACCCCATGTCTGCGGGTAAGTCCCGGTAGCTGGTCGAAGCCTGGCAAAACAAGGTCCGTTTAAATTCTTGTTGGTTAAATTGAACCCTATGTCTGCGGGTAAGTCCCAGTAGCTGGTCGAAGCCTGGCAAAACAAGGTCCGTTTAAATTCTTGTTGGCTAAATTGAACCCTATGTCTGCGGGTAAGTCCCGGTAGCTGGTCGAAGCCTGACAAAACCAGGTCCGTTTAAATTTATGTTGGTTAAATCGAACCCTATGTCTGCGGGTAAGTCCCAGCAGCTGGTCGAAGCCTGGCAAAACCAGGTCCGTTTAAATTTCTGTTGGTTAAATCGAACCATATGTCTGCGGGTAAGTCCTGGTAGTCGGTCGAAGCCTGGCAAAACCAGGTCCGTTTAAATTTATGTTGGTTAAATCGAACCCTATGTCTGCGGGTAATTCCCGGTAGCTGGTCGAAGCCTGACAAAACCAGGTCCGTTTAAATTTATGTTGGTTAAATCGAACCCTATGTCTGCGGCTAAGTCCCGGTAGCTGGTCGAAGCATGGCAAAACCAGGTCCGTTTAAATTTTAGTTGGTTAAATCGAACCCTATATCTGCGGGTTAGTCCCAGTAGCTGGTCGAAGCCTGGCAGAACCAGGTCCGTTTAAATTTTTGTTGGTTAAATCGAACCCTATGACTGCGGGTAAGTCCCGTTAGCTGGTCGAAGCGTGTCGAAACCAGGTCCGTTTAAATTCTTGTTGGTTAAGTCGAACCCTATGTCTGCAGGTAAGTCCCGGTAGCTGGTCGAAGCATGGCAAAACCAGGTCCGTTAAAATTTCGGTTGGTTAAATCGAACCTATGTCTGCGGGTAAGTCCCGGTAGCTGGTCGAAGCCTGGTAAAACTAGGTCCGTTTAAATTTCTGTTGGTTAAATCGAACACTATGTCTGCGGGTAAGTCCCGGTAGCTGGTCGAAGCCTGGCAAAACCAGGTCCGTTTAAATTCTTGTTGGTTAAATCGAACCCTATGTCTGCGGGTAAGTCCCGGTAGCTCGTCGAAGCCTGGCAAAACCAGGTCGGTTTAAATTCCTGTTGGTTAAATCGAACCCTTTGTCTGCGGGTAAGTCCCGATAGCTGGTCGAAGCCTGGCAAACCAAGGTTCGTTTAAATTTATGTTGGTTAAATCGAACCCTATGTCTGCAGGTAAGTCCCGGTAGCTGGTCGAAGCCTTGCAAAACCAGGTCCGTTTAAATTCATGTTGGTTAAATCGAACCCTATGTCTACGGGTAAGTTCCGGTACCTGGTCGAAGCCTGGCAAAACAAGGTCCGTTTAAATTCTTGTTGGTTAAATCGAACCCTATGTCTGCGGTAAGTCCCAGTAGCTGGTGGAAGCCTGGCAAAGCCAGGTCCGTTTAAATTTCTGTTGGTTAAATCGAACCCTATGTCTGCGGGTAAGTCCTGGTAGTTGTTCGAAGCCTGGAAAAACCAGGTCCGTTTAAATTTTTGTTGGTTAAATCGAACCCTATGTTTGCGGGTAAGTCCCGGTAGCTGGTCGAAGCCTGGGAAAACCAGGTCCGTTTAAATTTCTGTTGGTTAAATCGAACCCCATGTTTGCGGGTAAGTCCCGGAAGCTGGTCGAAGCCTGGCAAAACAAGGTCCGTTAAAATTCTTGTTGGTTAAATTGAACCCTATGTCTGCGGGTAAGTAACGGTAGCTGGTCGAAGCCTGGCAAAACCAGGTCCGTTTAAATTTCTGTTGGTGAAATCGAACCCTATGTCTATGGGTAAGTTCTGGTAGTTGGTCGAAGCCTAGCAAAACCAGGTCCGTTTAAATTTCTGTTGGTTAAATCGAACCCTATGTCTGCGGGTAAGTCCCGGTAGCTGGTCGAAGCCTGACAAAACCAGGTCCGTTTAAATTTATGTTGGTTAAATCGAACCCTATGTCTGCGGGTAAGTCATGGTAGCTGGTCGAAGCCTGGCAAAACCAGGTCCGTTTAAATTTTTGTTGGTTAAATCGAACCCTATATCTGCTGGTTAGTCCCGGTAGTTGGTCGTGAAGGGAATGAACTCTTCATTCCCCGGAGCGGAAGCGTTTGGAATCGTTACTTTGATTTATTTAGAATTAAACAAAAAATACAAGTTAAGCATATGTATTCTCTTTGATGAATCATCTTCTTGTGTTCCTTTTTCCACGAGATCTTCCTCGCTATGACTCGAACACGGGATCAAGGCTTGTGGGAGCTCTTTGAAAGAATGAGAGAACAATTCTCCATAAGGAAAGAATGAGAGAACAATTCTCTGCAGAAGGTGAGTAGTGTGTTTGGCCAACCTTTTGGCTAAACCTAAATGTCTTATTTATAATAAGGGTTTTAGGAATTAATTTTATTTTATAAAATACATTTTAATATCTAATATATTAAAATATGTATTTTATATTTATTTGAATCTTATTCAAATATTATAAAATTAATCTTTTATAATATACTTTAAACCAATTTGAATCACATTCAAATAACATAAGTATATAGTTTTTAATATTAATATATCATATACATAAACTATTTCCTCTAATATTTAATGTATCAAATACAATAAATATATTTTACTCTTCTACATTTAATATATCAAATCTATTAAATATTAATTTGAATATTTCAAATTTTCTTTCAACTAAATTGATCATTTTAGTGTTACTATGACCTAACAAGGGGACCTTATGGACCTACAGATTTATAAGCTCCAATGATACAAAATTAATTAATTAAACTGTTTAATTAATTGACTTTCATTCATTAACTCTAGGTCACTCCACTATAGGCCTAGAGTTGCACTCTTATGCACTGTAGGACAAGTTGTGTCCATGGATATAACCATTACATGCAAGTCGATCCTTCACGAGTTGTTCGTAATTACAGCTGGGTCAAAAGTCCGTTTTACCCCTGTAATTACATCTTACACCTTAAGTACCACTGATTCTCTAATGAACAACCTGTTTATGATCCAACCATAAACGAAGTCCCTCTCGGGCCAGTGAGAGGGTGGGGCCCCATTGTTCAAGTCCTGAAATCAGCACTTAAGGGAACTACTCATCTACTTTCCCTATATAGGAAAGAAGTGAATTCCATCTTGTGAAACTTATGTTCCCAACTCCCTATTTGGTCAAGTCCCCAAAATGGTAGGCTTATTGAATTGGCTATAAAGGCCATTCTCACCCATATAAATCAAAGGACGAACCCTCACAGGCAGGAGTTCATAACTCACTCAGGATTAAGATCGAGTCACATATGATCATCCTGTGAAATACTAATTTTCTCAAATAACGGATTTATAAAGAGAGATGATATATTTCGTGGTCCAGTCTTATACAAACTCATTGTATAGGATACCCCCACTCACATGTCTCTACATGAATGATTTGGATCAAATCATTTGTAACAATTACAAAGTGGGTCGTATCAATAGTGTTACCAGGATAAGGCACCCAACCTTATCCATATACTATAGACCCTTTAGGTTATTACTTGAACATGATCCTCCCGTATGTCAACTACATACAGTTCAAGATTACACTAATAACCTTGGATTTTATTTATATAATGAATATTATAAATTACAAATAATAATAATAAAATAATTATCAAATAATTATTAATTAATTAAGAGGCCTTAGGGCATAAATCCCAACAATCTCCCACTTGCACTAAAGCCGGTGAGACATGTATCCTAGGGCATACTCTACACCCAACATGTTCTCCCACTTGCCCTAGTGAAGATGAGACATGTCTCATAATCCTAGACATTCTAGGTGGCTTTCAAACACTTTAGCCTGGAAAGTCTTTTTATATAGATCAATACGACTGTCAATTAAAAGTCATCTTGGTCCTACCACGATTCTTTCTCTCTCAGCAGGATACCCTATATATTGATGTTATCTAAGTTCCTTAAGTTTAGCCATTACATGAAATGTTTTAGGCTTAACTATATCTGAAACATCTTTTAGACCAATAATAAATTATTTGAGTTATGCAAGTTCTTTACTTCATAAGCAAGAACACTTAACTTGCATACCATGCTCCACCATCTAGGGTAAACATAGATTTCCATAAATCTTTGTTAAAACCAGTGCATCTCGTAAAGATCAAATCTTTAACCTCATACACAAAGATATAATTTCTCATTTTATCCATAGATATTTTGAGAAAAGTTTTTATTTTTCTGCGCAATGGTCATACCATTGGGTTAACTAATAAATGCTAACCAATTTTACTGTCAAATGTCATGTCTCAAGTGTACATTAGATTTTCTCCCACTCAAACGTAGATAGTCAATCTTATGTTCTCAACATTTTGAAATGTCTGAGGACACTATTCCTTAGACAATCTAAACTACATTATCATTTTTGAAGTATTACATCATATACTTGACAACAAATTTGTCAATATAAGATGTGTGAGACATAAATAACATTTTGTCCTCGAAAACTCTATTTTAGGACATACCCAGTAATTTAAATCATTCGAATGGAATTGGTTAGATAGTCAACAATTTATGTTGGATTGAAATCTTACATCATTCACAATGAGTAGTAAGTCATCCACATAAAATATGAGAAAATTCCACTAAGTAATTAATGATTTTCTTGTCTATACAAGATCATTAATATTTATTCAAAGTCATAGTTTTTGATACTTTTATCAAACCTTACATTCAAAAATCTAGTGATCAAATTCATTTCATAAATGAACCTTTACTGCTTGCAAACCTTTTGCTTTTGATTTTTGAAATTGAACTCATGTAATTGATTTGTAAATGCATTCTTTAAG
Source organism: Herpetospermum pedunculosum (assembly GCA_028017165.1). Classification (NCBI taxonomy): domain Eukaryota; kingdom Viridiplantae; phylum Streptophyta; class Magnoliopsida; order Cucurbitales; family Cucurbitaceae; genus Herpetospermum; species Herpetospermum pedunculosum. Next base: position 6,612,885 of record CM051525.1, on the reverse strand, counting down.
ACTTCTTTTCAAAAAAAGATTTCTTAAACCTTCACTTGACATATCTCATATGCAACAATGAATTAGGAAATGCTTATATACTCTAATATGACAACAAATGAGAAAATTTATCCATAGTTTACTTTCTCCATCTATATTTGTCATTAGTCTTATTTTGAAGGTCTATACCTTCTTATTTACAAATCTTTTACTTTTGTAGATATATTCAAAACCTATGGGTTTTACCCCATCACGAATATCTACAAGTTCTAGATAAAGATGAGTACATCTACTCTATCTCGAGATTTATGACTTTGGTCTACTAGTCTTTGTCATTGACCCTCATTTCAACTTTGAGGTCAAGAAGCCCTACATTTTGTCATCTAATTTAACAACTTAGGCTTTATATAAGCTCTTGTAACGGTCGGGTCATCTCATAACTCTCCCACTACGATGAGGCTTATCCAATTCATGACTAGGATCCATTTGACTATCAAATGTAATTAAATTGTTAACAACTTTTATTAACTATTTAGTGGCTTCACTTGGAACCAATTTTTCAACACTATTGAACATATTCAAGTTTCAGCATGTATGCTTAAAACTCTCAAAACTCGAAGGGTTTTAGATAGAATCATGTTCACTATACAATCTATATTGTATATTGGTAGAGGTACTTTTGGGGTACTCCAAATTCAAGCTGTCGAGGCTTGCCAAAATACAATTTATAAACCCGAATACACCGAGCTATTTGTAGCTAAGTGGCAACGGGGTCGATCCACAGGGAAATAAGAAATTCAATCTAACTAAGTCTAATTTGCTAGAAATAAAAGAATGCACAAATTAAAGAATGGTAATTTGGTTTTGGGGGAAGGGAGCTCCTAATTATGCTAACGGAAAATTAAATGACGACGTGCAAAAATTAAACGGTCGTGCTTAACTTCGAGAGATGGAATTGCTCGTTATGGATGTTCGGATCATCGATACAATTTACGCGTTAGCCATGTTCATGCACACAATTCATTTAGTCATCTCTAACTCAAATGACCCAAGGAATTAATTAGAAGCGTGCAATTCTAATTAAACTTAGCCAATAATCTATCCAAGGTAGCGACCCTTAAATCGATTACGTGCTAGTGACGGGAACATTGCGACGGCCTTATCCTAAGACTAAATCGGTTTCTCTCTTGCCTTAAGCCTAACATGAAAACGTTAATTAACTCAGTTTACCAATGTCACTTTGGGCCGAACTAATTAGCCATGCTTAGACCCGTGCTACCTAGCGGTATAGGAAATTATACGTCCCAACCTTTAGCCCTCTATCATGCATAAGAATTAGAGCGTCAATCTAATTTAGCTACACATGCTAGATTTTGATGAAGAACAAGCAAGAGATGCATTAATCAAACTAATTTCTCAACATTCACAAGGGGGAAAATCTCCCCAAACATCCAAAACTTACAAACCAAAACTCTAAATCAAGCACTAACCTCGGTTTAGCCTTCCATGGAGGTTGGATTAATCCAATCCCCCATGGAAGAGCTTGGAATCATGCACAAAGAAGGAGAAGAAGTACAAAAATGGCGGAAAATGGAGGTAGACCCGAGAGGAGAAGCTTGGAGAAGAAGGTGAATAAAAAAGTTGGCTGAAAAACGCGTTTTCACGCTTTTAAAGCTCGGAGCGTCGAGACGCTAGGCCAGCGTCTCGACGCTGTGCCCTACGTTGGCTGCCGCGCGCGCGCGGCGTCGAGCGAGCGTCGAGACGCTTGCGCTCGACGCTTGCTCTCGGGTGGAACTTCAGAATCACGCTTCAGACTTCGGGGCGTCGAGACGCTGTCGGCGTTGAGCGAGCGTTGAGACGCGCGCTCGACGCTGATGCACGTCTATCTTGGGGAATCGTCGGGGCAGCATCGAGCTAGCGTCTAGACGCTGGGGCGCACGTGGATTTTCAATGACGGGCGTGCGGGCGAGGCGGACACGGGCGAGGGCGCGCGGGCGCGCGCGGACATGGGCGAGGCAGAGCGGTCGAGGGCGCGCGGGCGCGAGGCGAGGCGGCGCGCGCGGGCGCGCCCGTCTGGCCGTCTGGGCGCGGGCGCGCGCGCGTGCTGCGTTCGTTGGGCGCCTGGGCGCTGGGCGCCGGCGCTTGGGCACTGTCCTCTCGGCTCTTAGCCCACTTTTGGGTCGTTTTGGCTCCCGAGCTCCGTTTGGCCTATCGTTTTGACCCGAACAGTTCCCGAAACATGTTAAATGACCTTTTTAACCCCGAAAATCATCAATGGACTTCCCGAGCTCTTCACCATGAAATCACGTACAAGGAAGCATTTTAATCAATATATATCATGGTTTTAGCTAGAATTAGGGACATTAAGATAGCTCTATTTTGGAGCTATCATATATCCTAACAAGAGTCTTATAATGGCGTGTAATTCTTTATTGTTATGACCATGTCTAACAAGGTCTTGTTTCTCCTCTTACAGCACAATTTCACACAATTGTACTTTGTGCTAGAGTTGAGATAAAATCTCACTTTCTATCAATTAGTCTTAATACATAACGTTCCTGTACTTTTCACTGTGATCTGATCATAGTGTTTTGATAGATTTACCTAATTGACCTTCAACTTGAGTCTTATATTCCTTGAACTTTTCAAAATATTCAGACTTATGTTGGATTAGGTTACGATACTTATTTCTTGAATAATCATCAGCTAGAGTGATATGAAATATTGATCAGTGTTCTTTGGCCTGTAGGCTTTTCCAACAAAAACCTATTAATTATTTTGCATGAAAGGCAAGATCTTAAGACATATAAAGTAATTAACTCTAACATTTAGAGAATCACTTCGTAGTAGTCTTTTTATTCAAATTGATCAGAATCAATCTTGAATGCCAAAGACGGGTATCATATTTTAGGAGAATATAAATTGTCTTTATATTCTGGATTCTATAATCCTGAATATCTCACTGTGTAGTATTTTATATGTTAACAATTTAACACATACAAATTATTTTTATTTTTCGGCTGAACTTTTCAAACAATTTTGAAAATAAAAATTTAGTACTAAAATATTCATACTGTATGAACATTTTATTAGTAATAAAGTTAGAGAAATTGAATTTCTCATAGTACTAAAAACACCATATTCAGCATTAAATAACAATTATTTCTTATGGACATCTTAATGTCTCCCACTACATTAATTGAGATGGGTTTTCTGGTGCCAACAAGTAGAGATCATTCTACATAATTAAGTATTTTCCAATAATTATATAAAATGTAATGAAGAACAAATCTTAATAGTGGATCTGAATCTACTATATAGGTCGTAATGAAAAAATCTAGTAAATCAAATTTACTTTTATCCATGTTCTTCTTATAGAGGTATTTCATAAATTCCTCTTATTATGACTATTTTCCTAATTTAGAAACTATTTTCTTTGAGCCACAGTCATATGGTTTCTTTTCTTGGATTTTAGTAATACTTAATTTTTGAGATTATTTAGATAAATATCTAAATCTAGCTTTTATTGACTTCAACAATATCTCATATGTTGTTGTCATCTTCTTTATCTTCTTAGCTTGACATCTAATATGTCAAATAGAAAATTTGTATAAGCCATCTCGTTACATTGATTTATTAATCATGTGCTTTACGAACAATTCGATTAGCATTGGCAACAGGTTTTTGAGAACATTTCTCAATAAAGACAAATTAAATAAAAAATTTACACGGTCATTATATAGTGTTAACATTATTTTTCCAAGTGATATTATTTTCTCAATTTGACAAATTAGCAACGAAAAATAAAACTGAGAGAAATAGACATAATATTGAAATATATAAAAAAATATATATATTTATCTAATAACATGCAATAAATATTCATTCAATTTCAGCATAGAAAACAAACAATTTGATAAATGAACCGTGAAACATTATTGTTTTAATGCTATGATACTTTAGTGAGTTAGAACAAGTGCCGCCGTAGGGTAGGTCAAATGCCCCTTCACTAAACCGAGACAATCTCAACCAAGTGTTATCCCAAAATAACTCTTATTTCTATAACATTTAGTTACCATTAGTTTGGTCAAGAAAATCATTAACAACCTTAATGATATCTTTGTAAGTATAACCCATCATTTTAGATTCTATAATTTTATCCCAACAAGTGCCGCCGTAGGGTAGGTCAAGTATTGGAAATAAAATTACAATCCTATCCTTCTCAGGAGATTCACCCTGATATTAACCCATGTAAACACCTTCCGTAGGGGGACGGTCCAAAAGTCGCCGCGAGGCCCCACATGAATCTCACGTTATAAACCAATGATAGAGACCGTAGGATATGTTGACACATTTCCTTCTCCCACTTACTATTTAAAAATACTTTCTCAAGAGATTCACCCTGATATTGACCCATGTAAACACCTTCCGTAGGGGGACGGTCCAAAGCCGCCTCGAGGCCTCACATGAATCTCACGTTGTGAATCTATGGTAGAGACCGTAGGGTTATTTTGACATATGTCTTTCTCCCACTAAGTATTTTGAAATAGGGTTTTCTATTACTTAGACAAATTAGGCTAATCTCATTTATCTAAGTTTTTCAATCTACCCTTTCATAACCCTTATGTTGGTTAGATTGATTTTAATGTGAATTATCAAGTATATTAAATTATTTAAAACTAATCACATTATGAGCTTGCTTAATGAAATAAAATAAAATTTGACTAATTCAACCCCCAGGCCAGTTCTTAGGTAGAGGTGTTCCTTTTCAGTCAACTTAAGTACCTCACCCGAGTAACCTTTCTTAGACAGGGTTCCCTTATAGTCAATTTTTATTTCAAATTCATTAATCTTTAATTAACTATTAATTACTAGATCAATGAACTTCAGTTGATTTTAAGCAATGTTTTTAATCCTATTAAAAACTAATTCACCTTGTGAATAATCTTGATTTTTTAACAATTTTAAACCCTTTAAAACAAAATTAAAGATTATCCTATATTCTAATCTTATTAGAATAAAAGATAAACTAAATTCAAATATTTAAACTCTTTAAAGAATGAATTAAATTATCTTTTAAATAAGGAAAGAAACATTCTAATTGAAATATATGAATCTTATTAGAAAATATCAAATCTCATTTGGAAAGTATCTAATAAGGAAAATATATGTCAATCTTATTGGGAAAATATATCTCAGAAGATTTCTCAATCTTATTAGGAAAGGATTTCTCAATCTTATTAGGAAAATATTTCTCAATCTTATTAGGAAAAGATTTCTCAATCTCATTGGAAAAGATTTCCCAATAGATTTCCCAGATTTTAGTGATATCACTATATCTAGGAAAATATATCCTAATCAATATTAAAAAAATATGGATTCCTATTTTTCCCAATAGATTTCCCAATCTCATTGAAAAAGATTTTACTAATATCAATATATCTAGGAAAATATATCCTAATCAATATTAGAAAAATATGGATTCCTATTATAAAAGGAAGTATCCTAATTTAAAATTTCCAAATATAACAATTATATTGTAAATATGGAAATATAAACATATTAGAAAATCATCAAATCAAACTAGAAAGCATTTTAATCATAATTATCCAAATATAACACTTATATTAAAAATAATTAAAATGCATGATCATGCTTAACCTATGGTGGGATTTTAATCTAGATGGCATACTCTATGCAATCAATTAAAATTTAAAACATACGTCAACATGCATAATTAAATTAAAAATAACATGCATAATTAAATTAAAAACACAGCAAAATTGACCGGCATATTTGGCATATCCTAAGAAATTGAAACCAATTTTGAATTACATTAATTTAAATCCAAGACATATCTTGGTCTTCAAAATCCTCCTTTTTGATTTTCCACCTTTGAATTCAATTTCCATAACTCAATTTGGACATTCCAAATCAAATCTATAGAAATTCAAATCTGAATTTAAATTTACAAATTTTATTTTGGACATTCCAAATATTCAAAATCTGAATTTAAATCTCCGATTTTATGTTGGACATTTCAAACATTCCAAATCTGAAATTCGGTAGGATTCACACAAATTGAATCTTCAATTTCGTAATGGCTTCAATTCCACCATCGTTTGACACCATCTTCAATTCCGTAATGGCTTCAAATTCACCAATTTCAATTGGTTTCCATCCGTAACGGCTTCAAAAAATCATACAAGAGAATTCCTATCTCTTTCGAGTTTCACATTTGATCTAAACAAAACAATAAAACTAATGCCAAAATACGCCTAAACAGTCAATTTGCAAACTACATATATCACATATATAAAAAAAAATTAAAATACCCACCATCTACAATTAATTCTAAACAAAACTCAAAGAAGCTCTGATACCAATTGAAGGGAATGAACTCTTCATTCCACGCAGCGGAAGCGTTTGGGATCGTTACTTTGATTTATTTAGAATTAAACAAAAAATACAAGTTAAGCATATGTATTACCTTTGATGAATTATCTTCTTGTGTTCCTTTTTCCACGAGATCTTTCTCGCTATGACTCGAACACGGGATCAAGGCTTGTGGGAGCTCTTTGAAAGAATGAGAGAACAATTCTCTGCAGAAGGAAAGAATGAGAGAAGAATTCTCTGCAGATATTATAAAATTAATCTTTTATAATATACTTTAAACCAATTTGAATCACATTCAAATAACATAAGTATATAGTTTTTAATATTAATGTATCATATAAAATAAATATATTTTACTCTTCTACATTTAATATATCAAATATATTAAATATTAATTTGAATATTTCAAATTTTCTTTCAACTAAATTGATCATTTTAGTGTTACTATGAGCTAGCAAGGGGACCTTATGGACCTACAGATTTATAAGCTCCAATGATACAAAATTAATTAATTAAACTCTTTAATTAATTGACTTTCATTCATTAACTCTAGGTCACTCCACTATAGGCCTAGAGTTGCACTCTTATGCACTGTAGGACAAGTTGTGTCCATGGATATAACCATTACATGCAAGTCGATCCTTCACGAGTTGTTCGTAATTACAGCTGGGTCAAAAGTCCGTTTTACCCCTGTAATTACATCTTACACCTTAAGTACAACCGATTCTCTAATGAACAACCTGTTTATGATCCAACCATAAACGAAGTCCCTCTCGGGCCAGTGAGAGGGTGGGGCCCCATTGTTCAAGTCCTGAAATCAGCACTTAAGGGAACTACTCATCTACTTTCCCTATATAGGAAAGAAGTGAATTCCATCTTGTGAAACTTATGTTCCCAACTCCCTATTTGGTCAAGACCCCAAAATGGTAGGCTTATTGAATTGGCTATAAAGGCCATTCTCACCCATACAAATCAAAGGAAGAACCCTCACAGGCAAGAGTTCATAACTAACTCAGGATTAAGATCGAGTCACATATGATCATCCTGTGAAATACTAATTTTCTCAAATAACGGATTTATAAAGAGAGATTATATATTTCGTGGTCCAGTCTTATACAAACTCATTGTATAGGATACCCCCACTCACATGTCTCTTCATGAATGATTTGGATCAAATCATTTGTAACAATTACAAAGTGGGCCGTATCAATAGTGTTACCAGGATAAGGCACCCAACCATATCCATATACTATAGACCCTTTAGGTTATTACTTGAACATGATCCTCCCGTATGTCAACTACATACAGTTCAAGATTACACTAATAACCTTGGATTTTATTTATATAATGAATATTATAAATTACAAATAATAATAATAAAATAATTATCAAATAATTATTAATTAATTACGAGGCTTTAGGGCATAAATCCCAACAGGTCGAAGTCAGGCAGAACAAGGTCCGTTTAAATTTTTGTTGGTTAAATCGAACCCTATGACTGCGGGTAAGTCCCGTTAGCTGGTCGAAGCGTCTCGAAACCAGGTCCGTTTAAATTTCTGTTGGTTCAATCGAACCGTATGTCTACGGGTAAGTCCCGGTTGCTGGTCGAAGCGTGTCGAAACCAGGTCCGTTTAAATTCCTGTTGGTTAAATCAATACCTATGTCTACGGGTAAGTCCCGGTAGCTAGTCGAAGCATGGCAAAACCAGGTCCGTTTAAATTTCTGTTGGTTAAATCGAACCCTATGTCTACGGGTAAGTCCCAGTAGCTGGTCGAAGCCTGACAAAACCAGGTTCGTTTAAATTTTTGTTCGTTAAATCGAACCCTATGTCTGCGGGTAAGTCCCGGTAGCTGGTCGAAGCCTGGGAAAAGCAGGTCCGTTTAAATTTCTGTTGGTTAAATCGAACCCCATGTCTGCGGGTAAGTCCCGGTAGCTGGTCGAAGCCTGGCAAAACAAGGTCCATTTAAATTCTTGTTGGTTAAATTGAACCCTATGTCTGCGGGTAAGTCACGGTAGCTGGTCGAACCCTGGCAAAACCAGGTCCGTTTAAATTTCTGTTGGTGAAACCGAACCCTATGTCTATGGGTAAGTCCTGGTAGTTGGTCGAAGCCTGGCAAAACCAGGTCCGTTTAAATTTCTGTTGGTTAAATCGAACCCTATGTCTGCGGGTAAGTCCCGGTAGGTGGTTGAAGCCTGACAAAACCAGGTCCGTTTAAATTTATGTTGGTTAAATCGAACCCTATGTCTGCGGGTAAGTCCCGGTAGCTGGTCGAAGCCTGGCAAAACCAGGTTTGTTTAAATTTTTGTTGGTTAAATCGAACCCTATATCTGCGGGTTAGTCCCGGTAGCTGGTCGAAGCCTGGCAGAACCAGGTCCGTTTAAATTTTTGTTGGTTAAATCGAACCCTATGTCTGCGGGTAAGTTCCGGTAGCTGGTCGAAGCCTGGTAAAACTAGGTCCTTTTAAGTCCCAGTAGGGTTCGATTTCACCAACAGAAATTTAAACGGACCTGGTTTTGCCAGACTTCGACCAGCTACCGGACCTTGTTTTACCAGGCTTCGACCAGCTACTGGGACTTACCCGTAGACATGGGGTTCGATTTAACCAACAGGAATGTAAACGGCCCTGGTTTTTCCAGGCTTCGACCATCTACCGGGACTTACCCGCAGACATAGGGTTCGATTTAACCAACAGGAATTTAAACGGACCTGGTTTCGACAAGCTTCGACCAGCTACCGGGACTTACCCGCAGTCATAGGGTTCGATTTAACCAACAGAAATTTAAACAGACCTGGTTTTGCCAGGCTTCGACCAGCTACCGGGACTTACCCGCAGACATAGGGTTCGATTTAACGAACAAAAATTTAAACGAACTTGGTTTTGCCAGGCTTCGACCAGCTACTGGGACTTACCCGTAGACATAGAGTTCGATTTAACCAACAGAAATTTAAACGGACCTGGTTTTGCCATGCTTCGACCAGCTACCGGGACTTACCCGTAGACATAGGGTTTGATTTAACCAACAGGAATTTAAACGGCCTTGGTTTTGCAGGCTTCGACCAGCTATCGGGACTTACCCACAGACATAGGGTTCGATTTAACCAACATAAATTTAATCTGACCTGGTTTTGCCAGGCTTCGACAAACCGGGACTTACCCGCAGACATAGGGTTCGATTTAACCAACAAGAATTTAAATGGACCTGGTTTTGCCAGGCTTCGACCAGCTACCGGGACTTACCCGCAGACATAGGGTTCGATACCTAACAGAAATTTAAACGGACCTAGTTTTACCATGCTTCGCTCAGCTACTGGGACTTACCCGCAGACATAGGGTTCGATTTAACCAACCGAAATTTAAACGGACCTGGTTTTGCCATGCTTCGACCAGCTACCGGGACTTACTCGCAGACATAGGGTTCAATTTAACCAACAGGAATTTAAACGGACCTGGTTTCGACACGCTTCGACCAGCTAACGGGACTTACCCGCAGTCATAGGGTTCGATTTAACCAACAAAAATTTAAACGGACCTGGTTCTGCCAGGCTTCGACCAGCTACCGGGACTAACTCGCAGATATAGGGTTCGATTTAACCAACAAAAATTTAAATAGACCTGGTTTTGCCAGGCTTCGACCAGCTACCGGGACTTACCCGCAGACATAGGGTTCGATTTAACCAACATAAATTTAAACGGACCTGGTTTTGTCAGGCTTCGACCAGCTACCGGGACTTACCCGCAGACATAGGGTTCGATTTAACCAACAGAAATTTAAACGGACCTGGTTTTGCCAGGCTTCGACCAACTACCAGGACTTACCCATAGACATAGGGTTCGATTTCACCAACAAAAATTTAAACGGACCTGGTTTTACCAGGCTTCGACCAGCTACTGGGACTTACCTGCAGACATAGAGGTCGATTTAACCAACAGGAATTTAAACGGACCTGGTTTTGCCAGGCTTCGACCAACTATCGGGACTTACCCGCAGACATAGGGTTCGATTTAACCAACAGGAATTTAAACGGACCTGGTTTCGACAAACTTCGACCAGCTACCGGGACTTAGCCGCAATCATAGGGTTCGATTTAACCAACAAAAATTTAAACGGACCTGGTTTTGCCAGGCTTCGACCAGCTACCAGGACTTACCCGCAAACATAGGGTTCGATTTAACGAACAAAAATTTAAACGAACCTGGTTTTTCCAGGCTTCGACCAGCTACTGGGACTTACCCGTAGACATAGAGTTCGATTTAACCAACAGAAATTTAAACGGACCTGGTTTTGCCATGCTTCGACCAGCTACCGGGACTTAACCGTAGACATAGGGTTTGATTTAACCAACAGGAATTTAAACGGCCTTTGTTTTGCCAGGCTTCGACCAGCTATCGGGACTTACCCACAGACATAGGGTTCGATTTAACCAACAGAAATTTAAACTGACCTGGTTTTGCCAGGCTTCGACAAACCGGGACTTACCCGCAAACATAGGGTTCGATTTAACCAACAAGAATTTAAACGAACCTGGTTTTGTCAGGCTTCGACCAGCTACCGGGACTTACCCGCAGACATAGGGTTTGATTTAACCAACAAAAATTTAAACGGACCTAGTTTTACCAGGCTTCGACCAGCTACCGGGACTTACCCGCAGACATAGGGTTCGATTTAACCAACCGAAATTTAAACGGACCTGGTTTTGCCATGCTTCGACCAGCTACCGGGACTTACCCGCAGACATAGGGTTCGATTTAACCAACAGGAATATAAACGGACCTGGTTTCGACACGCTTCGACCAGCTAACGGGACTTACCCGCAGTCATAGGGTTCGATTTAACCAACAAAAATTTAAACGGACCTGGTTCTTCCAGGGTTCGACCAGCTACCGGGACTAACCCGCAGATATAAGGTTCGATTTAACCAACAAAAATTTAAACAGACCTGGTTTTGCCAGGCTTCGACCAGCTACCAGGACTTATCCGCAGACATAAGGTTCGATTTAACCAACATAAATTTAAACGGACCTGGTTTTGTCAGGCTTCGACCAGCTACCAGGACTTACCCGCAGACATAGGGTTCAATTTAACCAACAGGAATTTAAACGGACCTGGTTTCGACACGCTTCGACCAGCTAACGGGACTTACCCGCAGTCATAGGGTTCGATTTAACCAACAAAAATTTAAACGGACCTGGTTCTGCCAGGCTTCGACCAGCTACCGGGACTAACTCGCAGATATAGGGTTCGATTTAACCAACAAAAATTTAAATAGACCTGGTTTTGCCAGGCTTCGACCAGCTACCGGGACTTACCCGCAGACATAGGGTTCGATTTAACCAACATAAATTTAAACGGACCTGGTTTTGTCAGGCTTCGACCAGCTACCGGGACTTACCCGCAGACATAGGGTTCGATTTAACCAACAGAAATTTAAACGGACCTGGTTTTGCCAGGCTTCGACCAACTACCAGGACTTACCCATAGACATAGGGTTCGATTTCACCAACAAAAATTTAAACGGACCTGGTTTTACCAGGCTTCGACCAGCTACTGGGACTTACCTGCAGACATAGAGGTCGATTTAACCAACAGGAATTTAAACGGACCTGGTTTTGCCAGGCTTCGACCAACTATCGGGACTTACCCGCAGACATAGGGTTCGATTTAACCAACAGGAATTTAAACGGACCTGGTTTCGACAAACTTCGACCAGCTACCGGGACTTAGCCGCAATCATAGGGTTCGATTTAACCAACAGAAATTTAAACGGACCTGGTTTTGCCAGGCTTCGACCAGCTACCAGGACTTACCCGCAGACATAGGGTTCGATTTAACGAACAAAAATTTAAACGAACCTGGTTTTTCCAGGCTTCGACCAGCTACTGGGACTTACCCGTAGACATAGAGTTCGATTTAACCAACAGAAATTTAAACGGACCTGGTTTTGCCATGCTTCGACCAGCTACCGGGACTTAACCGTAGACATAGGGTTTGATTTAACCAACAGGAATTTAAACGGCCTTTGTTTTGCCAGGCTTCGACCAGCTATCGGGACTTACCCACAGACATAGGGTTCGATTTAACCAACAGAAATTTAAACTGACCTGGTTTTGTCAGGCTTCGACAAACCGGGACTTACCCGCAAACATAGGGTTCGATTTAACCAACAAGAATTTAAACGAACCTGGTTTTGTCAGGCTTCGACCAGCTACCGGGACTTACCCGCAGACATAGGGTTTGATTTAACCAACAAAAATTTAAACGGACCTGGTTTTGCCATGCTTCGACCAGCTACCGGGACTTACCCGCAGACATAGGGTTCGATTTAACCAACAGGAATATAAACGGACCTGGTTTCGACACGCTTCGACCAGCTAACGGGACTTACCCGCAGTCATAGGGTTCGATTTAACCAACAAAAATTTAAACGGACCTGGTTCTTCCAGGGTTCGACCAGCTACCGGGACTAACCCGCAGATATAAGGTTCGATTTAACCAACAAAAATTTAAACAGACCTGGTTTTGCCAGGCTTCGACCAGCTACCAGGACTTATCCGCAGACATAAGGTTCGATTTAACCAACATAAATTTAAACGGACCTGGTTTTGTCAGGCTTCGACCAGCTACCAGGACTTACCCGCAGACATAGGGTTCGATTTAACCAACAGAAATTTAAACGGACCTGGTTTTGCCAGGCTTCGACCAGCTACTGGGACTTACCTGCAGACATAGAGGTCGATTTAACCAACAGGAATTTAAACGGACCTGGTTTTGCCAGGCTTCGACCAACTATCGGGACTTACCCGCAGACATAGGGTTCGATTTAACGAACAAAAATTTAAACGAACCTGGTTTTGCCAGGCTTCGACCAGCTACTGGGACTTACCCGTAGACATAGAGTTCGATTTAACCAACAGAAATTTAAACGGACCTGGTTTTGCCATGCTTCGACCAGCTACCGGGACTTAACCGTAGACATAGGGTTTGATTTAACCAACAGGAATTTAAACGGCCTTTGTTTTGCCAGGCTTCGACCAGCTATCGGGACTTACCCACAGACATAGGGTTCGATTTAACCAACAGAAATTTAAACTGACCTGGTTTTGCCAGGCTTCGACAAACCGGGACTTACCCGCAAACATAGGGTTCGATTTAACCAACAAGAATTTAAACGAACCTGGTTTTGTCAGGCTTCGACCAGCTATCGGGACTTACCCGCAGACATAGGGTTTGATTTAACCAACAAAAATTTAAACGGACCTAGTTTTACCAGGCTTCGACCAGCTACCGGGACTTACCCGCAGACATAGGGTTCGATTTAACCAACCGAAATTTAAACGGACCTGGTTTTGCCATGCTTCGACCAGCTACCGGGACTTACCCGCAGACATAGGGTTCGATTTAACCAACAGGAATATAAACGGACCTGGTTTCGACACGCTTCGACCAGCTAACGGGACTTACCCGCAGTCATAGGGTTCGATTTAACCAACAAAAATTTAAACGGACCTGGTTCTTCCAGGGTTCGACCAGCTACCGGGACTAACCCGCAGATATAAGGTTCGATTTAACCAACAAAAATTTAAACAGACCTGGTTTTGCCAGGCTTCGACCAGCTACCAGGACTTATCCGCAGACATAGGGTTCGATTTAACCAACATAAATTTAAACGGACCTGGTTTTGTCAGGCTTCGACCAGCTACCAGGACTTACCCGCAGACATAGGGTTCGATTTAACCAACAGAAATTTAAACGGACCTGGTTTTGCCAGGCTTCGACCAACTACCAAGACTTACCCATAGACATAGGGTTCGATTTCACAAACAGAAATTTAAACGAACCTGGTTTTGCCAGGCTTCGACCTGCTACCGGGACTTACCCGCAGACATAGGGTTCAATTTAACCAACAAGAATTTAAACGGACCTTGTTTTGCCAGGCTTCGACCAGCTACCGGGACTGACCCGCAGACATGGGGTTCGATTTAACCAACAGAAATTTAAACGAACCTGGTTTTGTCAGGCTTCGACCAGCTACCGGGACTTACCCGCAGACATAGGGTTCGATTTAACCAACATAAATTTAAATGGATTTGGTTTTGTCAGGCTTCGACCAGCTACCGGGACTTACCCGCAGACATAGGGTTCGATTTAACCAACAAAAATTTAAACTGACCTGGTTTTGCTAGGCTTCGACCAGCTACCGGGACTTACCCGCAGACATAGGGTTCGATTTAACCAACATAAATTTAAACGGACCTGGTTTTGCAAGGCTTCGACCAGCTACCGGGACTTACCCGCAGACATAGGGTTCGATTTAACCAACAGAAATTTAAACGGACCTGGTTTTGCCAGGCTTCGACCAACTACCAGGACTTACTCGCAGACATAGGGTTCGATTTAACCAACAGAAATTTAAACGCACCTGGTTTTGCCAGGCTTCGACCAGCTACCGGGACTTACCCGCAGACATAGGGTTCGATTTAACCAACAGAAATTTAAACGGACCTGGTTTTGCCAGGCTTCGACCAGCTACCAGGACTTACCCGCAGACATAGGGTTCGATTTAACGAACAAAAATTTAAACGAACCTGGTTTTGCCAGGCTTCGACCAGCTACTGGGACTTACCCGTAGACATAGAGTTCGATTTAACCAACAGAAATTTAAACGGACCTGGTTTTGCCATGCTTCGACCAGCTACCGGGACTTAACCGTAGACATAGGGTTTGATTTAACCAACAGGAATTTAAACGGCCTTTGTTTTGCCAGGCTTCGACCAGCTATCGGGACTTACCCACAGACATAGGGTTCGATTTAACCAACAGAAATTTAAACTGACCTGGTTTTGCCAGGCTTCGACAAACCGGGACTTACCCGCAAACATAGGGTTCGATTTAACCAACAAGAATTTAAACGAACCTGGTTTTGTCAGGCTTCGACCAGCTACCGGGACTTACCCGCAGACATAGGGTTTGATTTAACCAACAAAAATTTAAACGGACCTAGTTTTACCAGGCTTCGACCAGCTACCGGGACTTACCCGCAGACATAGGGTTCGATTTAACCAACCGAAATTTAAACGGACCTGGTTTTGCCATGCTTCGACCAGCTACCGGGACTTACCCGCAGACATAGGGTTCGATTTAACCAACAGGAATATAAACGGACCTGGTTTCGACACGCTTCGACCAGCTAACGGGACTTACCCGCAGTCATAGGGTTCGATTTAACCAACAAAAATTTAAACGGACCTGGTTCTTCCAGGGTTCGACCAGCTACCGGGACTAACCCGCAGATATAAGGTTCGATTTAACCAACAAAAATTTAAACAGACCTGGTTTTGCCAGGCTTCGACCAGCTACCAGGACTTATCCGCAGACATAGGGTTCGATTTAACCAACATAAATTTAAACGAACCTGGTTTTGTCAGGCTTCGACCAGCTACCAGGACTTACCCGCAGACATAGGGTTCGATTTAACCAACAGAAATTTAAACGGACCTGGTTTTGCCAGGCTTCGACCAACTACCAAGACTTACCCATAGACATAGGGTTCGATTTCACAAACAGAAATTTAAACGAACCTGGTTTTGCCAGGCTTCGACCTGCTACCGGGACTTACCCGCAGACATAGGGTTCAATTTAACCAACAAGAATTTAAACGGACCTTGTTTTGCCAGGCTTCGACCAGCTACCGGGACTGACCCGCAGACATGGGGTTCGATTTAACCAACAGAAATTTAAACGAACCTGGTTTTGTCAGGCTTCGACCAGCTACCGGGACTTACCCGCAGACATAGGGTTCGATTTAACCAACATAAATTTAAACGGACCTGGTTTTGTCAGGCTTCGACCAGCTACCGGGACTTACCCGCAGACATAGGGTTCGATTTAACCAACAAAAATTTAAACTGACCTGGTTTTGCTAGGCTTCGACCAGCTACCGGGACTTACCCGCAGACATAGGGTTCGATTTAACCAACATAAATTTAAACGGACCTGGTTTTGCCAGGCTTCGACCAGCTACCGGGACTTACCCGCAGACATAGGGTTCGATTTAACCAACAGAAATTTAAACGGACCTGGTTTTGCCAGGCTTCGACCAACTACCAGGACTTACTCGCAAACATAGGGTTCGATTTAACCAACAGAAATTTAAACGCACCTGGTTTTGCAAGGCTTCGACCAGCTACCGGGACTTACCCGCAGACATAGGGTTCGATTTAACCAACAAGAATTTAAACGGACCTTGTTTTGCCAGGCTTCGACCAGGTACCGGGACTTACCCGTAGACATGGGGTTCGATTTAACCAACAGAAATTTAAACGGACCTGGTTTTCCCAGGCTTCCACCAACTACCGGGACTTACCCGCAGACATAGGGTTCGATTTAACCAACAAAAATTTAAACGGACCTGGTTTTGCAAGGCTTCGACCAACTACCAAGACTTACCCGCAGACATAGGGTTCGATTTAACCAACAGAAATTTAAACGGGCCTGGTTTTGCCAGGCTTCGACCAGCTACCGGGACTTACCCGTAGACAAAGGGTTCGATTTAACCAACAGAAATAAGTTACTATTGCTTTATAACGTTGTTTACTGTTTTAAAGACTGACTATTTCAAAACGATGACCTAGGTAACTTGACCTTAATCCTGAGCTAACTATGAACTCATGTTTATTCGAGATTATCCTTAGATCTGCATGGGTGAGAGTGGCTCAACAACGCTGACTCAATAAGCCTTCCATTTCAGGGGTAAGACCGGATAAATAGCTGGGGACATAGGGTGCAAGATGAATTTCACTCCTACCCGTCTCTAGGGATAGTAGATAGGCTGTTCCCATGTAAAAACAATAAATGGGCGGTTTTTTGAATTGCATATTAATCCACTAAATTTAAATAACAATTAAAGATAAGGATTAAAGAATTAAAGAAATAAACAAGAGATTACCTTGCTAATTCAGAGATTGTTGGGACTTAATGGATTTTGCTCATCGATTACTCCAATAAAAATACAATTTCTTAATTTAAAAGCCTAATCAACTTAACTGGAACAACCATGAAAAGTCTCCAAGGTCCTCTCATGCAATTAATCCGACAGAGCATCGTAATTAACTCTAAACTGGCCAATTAGCTGGGCACGATAGCGTTTCATGCTAACTAGCTAACAGCTCTAAGCACATGTATTGATTAGAATGTTAATTAAATTGATCAGATTCATCTAAACATTTTTTATATTCCTAAGGTCTGTTATACGCACCATGTTAACTATGAAAAACCAGAATATTGACACTAGTCATAACCTGACCCATTTTGCTACTACAAGCAATTTATGACAATTACGGATCACAAATTACAAACATGGCATACATGAACAATTCATATTTAATTGATTAAGCAGTCACATTGACCAATATTAAATGCACATGAAATAAACAAAGAATAGAAAACAATTAATCAAAAAATTAGATTGCAAAGATGACTTCTTCGTGGGAGATTACTTCTTCCTAGATCAATCAAGAACTGCCACGTGTTGTCTTCAAGGATCAAACTTTGGCTCAAAGAATAAGATAATAAACCTTCCACCACCAGACCAAGCTTCCAACTTTGAACATTAAATCATTTTTATCTTCATAGTATCATCTGCGGCTCGGTTTGTTAATATTATACTCTAAAACTCCTCTTTTGAGTTCTTATTTAAAATAAGTGTCTCGTTCACCTCTGAATGCTCGATTCCTGCAAAACATATGATTAAACACATTAATTTGAATCAACTAACAAGAATTAAAAGGTATAAAATAGCACTTTTGAAGTTCTATCAATTTTAATTACCCATTGTTTTTTGGCGTTGGGTTCACGAATTTCGGTGTTTTTTGAACGTTGTCCTGCAGGGTATCGTCATTAACTTTGGGTGAATTCTCATTCGTAACATACAACCTTAATCCATTACATTAAAGCCTTAAATTAAGTTTTAATGTATGTTTTGTTTCTAACATACCACCTTAGTCAAAAGATACTTTATACAATTGTTCTAACAAACAAGAGATAGATACAAGATTCCTTTTCGAACCATGAGAGTTATCTCGCCTTCCGCAAGCGTTCTCCAGAAACTAGTTTCCTGAAAAGAAGAACAAATATGATTAGTAGCCCCTGAATCCAGTATCCAGGATGAGTCATCACTCTCCACTAAACATGTTTCAACAACTAGTAAATCATATTTACCTTGTTTTTCCTTTTCAACTTTCTTCTCTGCAAGGTACTTTGGGTAGTTTATTTTTCAATGCCCATTCTCGTTGTAGTGTAAACATTTTCCTTTATCTGCAACTTGAGCCTTGCTTTTGCGGTCATTAGGATTTTTACTTTTCCCCTTCCCTTTCTTTTTCATCGAAATACTCTTATTTTTGGAAGAAGAAGGGCTAGACTTCGTCTAAGAGGACGATCCTCTATAGAACCTTTTAGTGGTAGCAACATTTGCCTCCACTTCATGTCCCTTAGTTTTCAGGAGGGACTGATAAGTCTAAAGCTCATTCAGAAGAGTAGTCAAGTTATATTCAATTTTGTTCATCTTCGCATTTGTGCGGAACTGTAGGAAGCTCTTCGAAAGAGACTTCAGAATAAAACTGACCTGACTCTTCTCATCTATGACAGCTCCGTTTACTTCTGCCACATTGAAATGTTCCATCATGTCCAGGACTTGTTCTCTAACCGAGGTCCCTTCTCTCATGCGACAATTATAAACGTACTTGATGGCATCATGCCTAAGGGAGAAGGACGATTGTCCAAACATCCCCTTCAGAGATTCTATAATCTCTTTGGCAGCACCCATACCATCGTGTTTCTTAGCCAATACATCAGGTATCCTGGCCAGTGTGTAGATGCGGGCTTTATCATTTTCCCTTGTCCACCTGTCATATGCATCCCAAACATTTCGGTTTGCATTTGTGTCGGGGTTTGGAGGACACTCCTCAGTTAAAACGAACCTTAGATCATCAATTACCAGTATTGTGTTTAAATTTGATTTCCACGTTGCGTAATTATCCCCGTTAGGTTTCTCAGAAGCTAGTAACTTTACTATTGAGTTGGACATGCTGAAAGAAGGAAACATATCGTATTTAGTGAAATTGCTATTAACCCTTTTATATTATCCAATCAAGTTTTAGCAAAAGTAATAATGTACCCATCATTTATTCTTTATTGCAACGATACTACAAAGGTTTAGAGCAACATCCACCTAGGGGCAGTCTATCACTCCTCCTTTGAATTGAGTCAATTTCAGCTAATCACTGTTACCAGAATAACTCATATTCCAATAGATCTTTTAGCTATCGTTTACTTTGGTCAAGAAGTTACTAACACTTAGTAATTCTTGTAAGTGTGACACTCTATTTTCAGACCTCAGAGATCGGAATCAACAAGCTCCCGAAGTTGGAAAGACAATGCTGAAAAACAGACCTATGAGACCCTATCCATTTTTGGAGTTCACGGTGTTCTGAATTCCATGAACAACCCTCCTAAGGGGTGGTCGCTCCCAGGGTAGACTCGGAGGCGCATCATGGGAATCTCATAGTGCCACCTAATGGAGGAGACCGTAGGATGTGTTGACACACAACCTTCGCCAACTTATTATAAAAGACTTCCCCTATTCACCTTGTTATTGACTCATGCAAATACTTTCCTATTGGAGGTCGCTCCCAGGGCGACTCAAAGCCGAGCATGAATCTTACGGTGTGAACTCTTAGGGACTTAGGAGCTAAAAAACATTTTTCCTCCCACTGAAGTGTTCTATACGGTTGGATATGATTTTACTTAGGCATATATTTTGGCTAACTAAAACATATCCTAAATCTAGGTAATCTTTCCGAGTATAATGTTTATACTGGATTTTAACCTATGATGTCTAGGTGATAAACCTTTTAAAACCTCACATCACTCACGCATGCTCATGAAACCGGGTTAGCTAAACTCAAACGCGAGTTCGATGCCCAGGTAGGAGGTGTTCCGTAAACCATCAACTTAAAACCCCCAACCTTAGACAGCATCTTACCGGGTGAGTTTTTCTTGTAACGAAGTTTTACAAGATATCGACCTGTTTTAACTATTAAAACAGGAGATTGCTTGGTAGTTAACTGGTAATAGGATTTTTGAATATCCTATAAATTTCGGGGTGTCGAGTCCCGCCAAAATAACATTTATAATACCGCTACAACTGAACTTTGCAGCTAGTGGTAGTCGGGTCGATCCGCAGGGAACCAAAATTATTTTCTCCTAATTAATTTCTATTTGCTTTTTAATTAACTAAAATAAAAACGATAAAGTAAAACATTAAAGTAAAGAGGGGATTTGGTAATGGAAAAATTAAAGGAAAGCATGCATAAAGTAGCTAACGAAAAAATTAAAAATAATTACATGTGTTCCTAATTTTAAGGGTCGGGGTTGACCTTGATGCAACTCGATTCATCGGGATTCAAACATACTTAGCAAAAGCATAATGAAACACATAATTTACTTGCACGAAACTACTAATACAAATAACCCAAATAATTAATTAGAAACGTGGAGTTCTAAGTGGACTATTCTTTAATTACTCTAAGGTGATCAATCCTAAATTAAATAAAGAACATAGACGAATGTTCGATTCTAATTAAACAAGGCAATGAATCAACAGGGGGCCAACACCGCCCATATTGATTAATTTACAGTAACGGGAGCACTACGATGGATGTTTAACCTGGAAGCCTCTGTTAATATTCCGATTTATCTATTTCTTCAAGATAAGTTACAACCAAGATCAACAAGGAAGCCTATATTACCTATGGCTCAACTTATCCATGTTACTTGGCGATTAAGAGAGGCAAGGCATCATAATATTTAACTATAAAACATGCCAGAAATCAAGGTCGTCTACTCCTATCAATCAAACATGCTTATGTGATATTCTTAGAAGAAATAAAATTGCCCAATCAACCATGCTAAGCTCAAAATTCAAGATCTAAACCCTCATGAATCGCATCAAATTTAACCCCTAACCTCAAATTAGAGCACTTACCTTGCTCGGGATGAAAACCAAGCTAATCCAACCAAGTCTATGCTTTGATATATGAGAAAAGGGGAGAAAACCCCAAGAATCTAGAGAGAAAACGCTAAAAATAAAGCCAAACCCGAGAGTGAATGCCCTAAAAAATGCTAAAAATTGGATTTTATACGGTCGGATCGTCGAGATCCTCGTACATGGCATCCTATTGATAAAACCGTCATTAGTAAATCGATCCTTCACAGGTTGTTCGTAATTACAACTGGGGCAAATATATCGTTTTACCCTCGTAATTTCCTCTTGTTCTTTAAGTCCCACTAATGCTCTAATGAAAAATTGATTTGTGGTCCAACCACCAAACCATAGTCCCTCTCGGGCCAATTAGAAGAATAGGCCTCTTTTTCAAGACCCGGAGTCAGCACTTAAGGGAACAACTTCTGTATTAAACCTTAAAGGCGGGTAAGAGTGATTTCCATCTTGCGGGACTACGTTCCCAGCTTCCTACCCGGTCTTATCCCCAAGATGGTAAGCTTATTGAGGAGGCGATCTCGGGCCACTCTCACTTGTACAAGTCAACGGATAAGCCCGAATAAACAGGAGTTCATTGTGTGCTCAAGATTCAGATTGAGTTACCTAGGTCATCAAGTGAAAAAGTCGGTTTTTACAGTAAACATAATTATAAAGAAAGAGTGACTTGATTCCGCGGTTCAGTCTTATGCAAACTCATTGGATAGGACACCCCCACTCGCATGTATCCACATGAACGATTTCGAATCACATCGTTTGTACTATACAATGTGGGTCGTGTCCATAGTGTCCCCAGAATAAGGTAGCCAACCCTATCTCTATACTATAGGTCGTTTTGGCTATTACTCGAACTTGATCCACAATCATGTCACCATGAAGTTAAAGTATACAACCTATAGCCATGGGTTCTTTGATTATTGGATTATGTTTAAAAGAACACAATTCACTTTATTCCATAACAACTTTACTGAATAAACCTCAATAACAACTTTATTGCAAAATAGAATATACATTCAGTTTACAAACCACGAGTTTTAGGACATAAAACCCAAGAGTTCGAAATATTATTTGAGTAAAATTAAATAAATTGAGTGAGTTTTTTTTTTTTTTTTTTTTACTTTTCAGCAGACTTCTTGTTGTTGTGGATTCTTCTTTTGTTTTTTCATTTTTTTTCCTTTCTTTGTCAGTTGAGCTTCAACCACACCGCTCTCTATTTTTTTTATTCTTCTTCGATTCCTTTCTCTCGTTTCTTCACGTCGGTGACTCCTCTTCACCAGCCATGATTTTTTGTTCGTAACCACAAGCTCAACTAGGAGATGAAGGCGCGACACGATAGCGTCTATCGAAACACTTCAAGTGGCGGTGCTTCGATGGTGGTAGAACGAGTTTAGACAGCGTTATAATGGCTGGACAATGTCAGACAAGACCCGTTGAAATTTAATTTCAATTACCCATTGTTTTTTGACGTTGGATTCACGAATTTGGGTGTTTTTGGAACGCCATAAGTTAGTTTTCTTCTTCGTCCTTCAAATTATGTTATATTATATGAAAAAATATAATATAATATAATATAAACTTTTATTGTATTAAAATTAGTAATATTACACAGTAAAGAATAATAATATAGTTAGAAACAAAAGCAAAATTACTACAATAATGTATACATCTTAATCTTGATGAATTATAAATTCAATCTTGATGAATTAAAATTCAATCTTGATGAATTATAAATTCATTTGTTTTTTTCTCAAATTACTAAAGTTGCAATTCACATGGTAGAAAACTAGTATGTTAGAATATTAGTATTAAAATCCTTATTGCTTCATTTATTATGAAAAAATATTGAATTATTTATGTATATTAGGAGGAGAGTAATATGCTTCCAATATTGTCGGGATCTTCGTTTCTTAAGCTATTATTCCAGCATTAAAATCATGCCTATCCATGGAATATGATAATATAATAGATTCACCATATTTATGATTTTCAAGAATGATTACAATTAAATTAAATAAAAGACCCATGAAAAAGTCTTTCTTCCATCCACTTATGTAGCAAAAAAAAGTTTCTATACCACTTTTTCCATATACAGATAGAGAGTATGAATCTAACTTTGCACTCAATGATCTAAATTTAACCAATAACAACCGTATAAGTTTGCTTTCAAATTTCTTCCCACAATCATCCACTGAGAAATCGTCTTTGAAAAGAAAAACACTCTAAAAGGTGCCAAATAGAGCCAATTGTTTAAGGCGAGAAAAAAATGGCAAAGAAGATGTTAGCAATGTTTCTAATGTGCATTGTGGTCGTGGCCGCACAACAAGTCACCCACACCCCCACCAAAGCCGAGTTAGAGGCCATGCTAGTGAGATTGAAACAAATAACCAAGTTGGCACCCGAATTACAGTCATGCTCTGATACTTGTATGAAGGAATGCATGGGCAAAGGCAATAGCAAGAAATCGTGTGATTCTGAGTGTGAGAAGTATTGCTTCGAAAAACATTTTCCAGGTATTTTTTCTTGCTCTCCTTGAAAAAAAAAGTTTACTTTCTAACCATATATTAAGCTAGAAGTATCAATTTTTTTTCTCCACCTAACAATTAATAATTGATATTGTTGCAACCTTTAGGTTGAACTTTAAAAGATTGCTTTAGTTCAAATTTGAAAACATTACATGATTTTACCCCATTTATTGTAAACTTGAAAAGATTGCATGATTTCACCCCATTTATTGTGTTGATAAAAAAGAAAACAAAAAGGTTAGTTTTGATTTATTTTTTTTAATAAAAGTTGAATTTTGATAGAGTTATCAGACTTTTTTTTATGACCACCTTGAGTTTTGTACTAAAGTTCAATTTATTTTTTAAATCATTGTTTTTAAAGTTTTTTTTTACAATATCTTCGAAAACAAAAATCATGAGTTTATCAAATTAAATAGTTTAGAGTGAAGATTTGATGCTTAAATTTAAGTTAATTTGATTTTATTGCCTTAGTTATTTTGTCTTACTTGATCCACTAGTTGTATTATTTGTAATTTTGTAGATGAAATGAAAGCTGCTGATCCAATTCATTGATAATTGAGAAAAAGTGCAGATCCAATTCATTGATAATTGAGAAAAAAAAGCTCTGGAGAATTATCAATTTGGTGTCCAACATCATGTAGATTTTATTAAATAAAATTTTTTGGTGTCCAATATCAAGTAGAGTTTATTAAATAAAAATTTGGACAGGAAATTTATATATGAATCCCTCTTAATCTTATTTTATTTGTGTAATGTAATGTTTGTTATTATGAATCCCTCTTAATCTTATTTTATTTTTGTAATGTAATGTTTGTTATTTTTATTTCATTATAAATAGATTGTATTTGCTATCGATGAGCTTCTTATTCTGAACACAGACAATCCAACAAAAATTAATTGATTTGTGTGTGTTTTTATTCCTAAAACTATTATTTTCTTATATTTAATTTGTTATCATAATGTGAAAACTATGAATAATAATAAGAATTATATTATAAATGATAAATATCCATAAGTTGTATTTATATATATATATATATATATATATATATATATATATATATATATATATTTGTAAATCAGGTTGGGGTAGACATCCAGATTCATTATTTTAATTTGATTGATATCTGATACAAATACCTTTGTCAAAATGAGCAATAATTAGCATAAAGTCGAACTAATAATGACCAAGAGGTTACAGGTTCGATCCTCACCCGCATTAAATTAAATATCTTTACAAAAAAAAAATATATATATATATATAGGGAAAATCTATTTTATACCTATAATCTTTTCAACTCTATATATTTAAACCCTAGAAATTAACCTAGAAATTCAAACCCTAGAAATTTGTAAGTGAAACGGTTTTAATAATTTGGTTATTTATAACTATTCTTCATTGATTCTATCTGGAAAAGAACTAAAAATAAAAGAAAACATGTGACATTTTTTTCCTAAAGCAAACCAATTTATATTTGTGAAAAGCTTTTGTGATCAATTTGTCCATTTTATCTACGTTAGACCCACCATTTAACAAAAATATTATAAAAGTGTTTCAATAATATTATTCGTCAGTTTTAAAATTAAATTCTTATACATAGTCCAGTTTGATTATTTTATGAAATCATAGGAATTTGGTGGAGCCAATTATTCATATTGGTTTTGAGTATTGCAACCTCTCGGTGGAATCATTAAAGGATAGTTTGTAATGCCCGCGTTTTTCAGATAAGACTAACCTTAAAATTTTGAAGTTTAATTAGGATTTAATCAATCTATATGTATTTAGTTGTTCCAAATGTTATTTGAGTAAAATTAGATTTAGGTAGATTATGATAACTTTTTTTTACTTCAACTTGGAAGAAAGGGGACTCGAACCTCAGACCTCATGGTTGAGGGCACATATTTATGTCAGATAAGTTTGACAACTGGCTTGAGATAATTAAAACATGAAATGTTGGATGAAAGATTTTTAATCAAGTCTCAAGTTCCTAATTTTGAAGATTTAGTATCTCTTTGGGTTTTAATTGAGTTGTAATAGCTAAAATTTGGTTAGCTTTTTTAAAAAAAAATTGCCCAAATAATTTTATATTTCAAAATTGAGTGAGTTTTTGATTTAAGTGAGTTTTTATTTACTTTTGACCAACTTCTTCTTCTCGATTCTTCTTCTTTTTTTTTTTTTTCCTTTTTTTTTCCCTCTCTTTGTATGTTAAGCTTCAGCCCCACCGTTCACTATTTTTTTTATTCTTCTTCGATTCCTCTCTCTCGTTCCATCTTCAGCCATGATTTTTCGTTCGTAACCACAGACTACACTAGGAGATGAAGGAGCGACAACGTCCAACGAAAAGCTTTAGGCGACGGTGCTCCGATGGTGACTGAATGAATTCAAGCAGCATTTTAATGTATGTGCAACGCCAGTCAAGCCCGGTTGAAGTTTGATTTCAATTACCCATGGTTTTTTGGCATTGGATTCACGAATTTCGGTGTTTTTTGAATGTTGTCCTGCAGGGTATCGATGAACTTTGGGTGAATTCTCATTCGTAACATACCACCTTAATCCATTACATTAAAGCCTTAAATTAAGTTCTAATGTATGTTTGTTTTCTAATTTTTGACTATTTTAAATTATGAGGGTAAGGTTTGAAGGCATGTTCGAGAACAAGTTTTTGTTGGTAAGTGGTAGCCTCAAAGTTGTAAGCCCCAAATTTATGTTTACATGCTATAATTTTTGCGTTCGAAACTTTTTTTAAATTAGGTGAAGGAACTTCACATTATGAAGCTCTTCATTTATGGGTTCGTTGCAAAATGTAAGTTATCTGGAAGCTCTTTATTTATGAGTTTGTGGGAAAATGTAAGTGATTGTAGTTAAATAGGTTGTATATGTATGCTGGTAGTTGAATAAGATGTATGTATTTGTTGTAGAATGTATGATAGTGAACTATGTGTGATTGAATGTCATGCTTTGTTCATGGATGGGATATAAAGGAAAAATAGAGATTGACATGCATGTAAGTGTGATGGATTTATTGTTTAAATGTCAATGAAAAGGTAGACCATTTGCTTTTGTAAAATTGCACTCAAATGAGAACGCATGTTAAATTTTAAAGTTTATGGATGTGAGAAGATTGTGGATGTTGTTTAATGGAATGTTTAGAAAACTTTTTGGTGACAGAATGACTCTGAATACTTGTGAATGTCGATTTCTTGAGTTTGGGAATGGTCTGCGGTTTTTGTATACCTCCAGTGGTTGTTCATCTCGTCGTCTCTTCTCGTCGCATGGTTGTTCCGTATGGGACCTCATTCCTTTGTATGTTGCATAAATGAAAGGTTATGTTTTCGAGGGTTGTGGCAATTACCTTCTTCTATATATTGATGTACATCTACAAGGGAAAATGAAGGGCTTGTGCGCCAGGGGATCGATTCTGCTGACGGAATGTTGGTTGGCTCGCTGTCTGTGTTGAATTTTTGGTGCGATATGCTATTGCATGTAGGACATGCGATGAAAAATTATAAAGCATGCAATGGTTTACGATATTTTACATAATGTGGTAGTGCAAGTGCACACTAACAGGTCAGTCAATTAATAAAGTGGAATACATGTAATTCAAGATCAAACCCAAAGGAATAAGCGGTAGCGCAAGTCCAAACTAACATGTCAAACTTTACGAACATGCATCAGATGAGGTAACTGATGGAGCGACATGCGCAGCGGAAAGCGATTTCGGACCGATGATACTCTAATTTCTTCAATTTAACAAATAGAAAACATGCTCTAAAGACGGAAATAAGAAATTAGAAATACATACCCTTGTAGCTTCAATTTCTTCAAGTCCGTCGGCCGATCCTCATCACGAACTCTTCTAGCATTTTCTCACGAACGCGCCAAGGACCACCCCAGGTAGTCCCGCTATCCTCGGCGCCGCGCAACAGAGTTGTGGGACTCCGAACAAAGAAGAACAGAAAAGAGAGGAAGAAGAAGAAGGAACGAAACAGAGGTTCTCAAAATTAGAACTTAAAAAGTTCATCAATTTTCTCTTTCAAAATAGCGTGAACCCTCTGCCAAAAACTTCAACTTCAAATGGCCAAACAAACAACTGTATATATAACTTAAAAACTATATATATGTGTCTTGCTGCATTCAAGACACATATATATATATATATATATATATATATATTTAATAATTATTATTATTAAAAATAATAATAATAATTTTATTTATTAAATATTTTAATAAATAAAATATATATATAATTATTAATTAAACTTTTTAATTAATAATTATTATTTAATTCAATATCAAATATTAATTAAATAATAAGATTAAACCCGGTTTTTCGAAAACCGACTTTTTTACACATGAATCCTATTCATGTTTTAGGCCATTCCCATATTTAAATCATATTTAAATATGTCGATAATTAAATCATATTTAAATATATCCATCTTTCTTCCATAAACCGAATTTGAACAATTCAATTTTTTTTTTCTTTTTCTTTTATTTTCTCTTATACTGGTGCACGACGTTATCCGAGCTAGCCAGGAGAACCTAAAGGACCTACAGATCATGAGCTCCAACGATACGAGATTATTCGGTCAAAACTCTTTTAACCCGAATCAATCACCTTTCGTTAACCCTCGGAGACTCCACTATAGTCCGAGGGTTGCACTCTCCTCACTGTAGATATATTATGTCCTCTTGATATAACCGTCATGGGCAAGTCGACCCTTCACAGGTTGTTCGTAATCACAGTTGGGTGGTTTAAACCGTTTAACCCCTGCGTTACGTCTTTGTTCCTTAAGTACCACTGACACCTCTAATGAACAATTGATCAGTGGTCCAACCAACAGATCAGGAACCCTCTCTAACGAGGAGAGGGTAGGCGCCTATTGTTCAAGCCCCGGAGCCAACTATTAAGGGAACAACCTATCTACTAACCCTGAAGAGCGGGTTAGGAGTAAACTCCATCTTACTACACTATGTCCCCAGCTACCTATTGGACTTTATCCCTAAGATGGTAGGCTTATTGAGCGGACATCCTGCCACTCTCACCCATACAAATCTAAGGATACTGTCTAATAAGCAGGAGTTCATAGTAAGCTCAGGATTGAGATCGAGTTACCTAGGCCATCAGGTGAAATAGTCGGTCTCTTCAGTAAACGGTGTTATAAAGAGAGAGCGACTTTTCGTGGTTCAGTCTTACGCAAACTCATCGCATAGGACGCCCCCGCTTGCACATCTCGATGTGAAACGACTCGGATCACATCGTTTTGTACAATACAAAACGGGTTGCATCCAATAGTGTTACCAGGATAAGGTATCTCTCAAACACGTTAGCCGTGAGAGACTTATCTATAGTCTTCTCCCACTATCCTATTTAGCAACCCGGAGCCCTAAACTCTTTAGGTATCTCTCAGACACGTTAGCCGTGAGAGACTTAGTAAACATATCAGCATGAAGTACTATGAGGCTCTCTATGTGACCATCACATCTCCTCATCCGCACTACTTAAGAGCTCAAAAACCACTTTTTTTTATGTTGCTATACAAGCTGCAACAAATTTTAGCTTTTATAGAGGAATTAGCAATACAACTCTTGTATTCCATTCCTTTATACTGTGACAAATTATTAATCGATATAACTGACAGCTCCCACTGCATAAAACATATCGGGTCATATATCGCAGAAGAGATAGATCTTAACCCAATAAGTGTTAATGCGTAGGGACAGCACCTCATAACATCGATTACTAACAACTCTTGTCAATATCAGATGTAAGGAGACTTTACCAGCGATTTATTCTTGCGACTCAGATTAATCTGAATCCTTAGAATAAACAAGACCTCACCCAGATCACATATCTGGAAACAGGTCGCTAGCTAATGCATAAGTGTCAGAAAGTACATCCTATTACATTCTCAATGAATAAGACATTAATTACGGAAACATATTATGAAAGCTATAGTATTGATAAAACACTTGCCCAACAAAGTTTATCAATAACATGTTTAAGCCATAAGATTTGATTTGAACATCAAACCTTAATCATTCAAGATTAAGTTGCTAGTTCCAATCTATAAAAGAATTGAATAAGTTAACAAAACGATTTTGTTCTTAATCTTGTATAGGACTCTCAGAGAGATTATGACCTATAGACACTCCAATCAAGATAGCTAGTCTTGATTTCTATTTATCTTATCCTATCTAGTATAGAACCAAAATAGATGATAGTAGTCTAACAACTTACGTCTGGTAACAAGTAAATAAGTTGATACACAATCAACCTCTTCACTTTGGGACAGTCCCATTACCAGAAAGTCAAGCCTTAAAGGTTTTCACCTTAGAGGCTCGGTCATTTAACCTCTTGAAGATCTACAGCTTCGAACCATTGGTCCTTGTCTAAATAATTCTGGTATGATAACTCGAGTTTTGTAATTGATGATCTAAGGTTCGTTTTAACTGAGGAGTGTCCTCCAAACCCCGACACAAATGCAAACCGAAATGTTTGGGATGCATATGACAGGTGGACAAGGGAAAATGATAAAGCCCGCATCTACACACTGCCCAGGATACCTGATGTATTGGCTAAGAAACACGATGGTATGGGTGCTGCCAAAGAGATTATAGAATCTCTGAAGGGGATGTTTGGACAATCGTCCTTCTCCCTTAGGCATGATGCCATCAAGTACGTTTATAATTGTCGCATGAGAGAAGGGACCTCGGTTAGAGAACATGTCCTGGACATGATGGAACATTTGAATGTGACAGAAGTAAACGGAGCTGTCATAGATGAGAAGAGTCAGGTCAGTTTTATTCTGAAGTCTCTTTCGAAGAGCTTCCTACAGTTCCGCACAAATGCGAAGATGAACAAAATTGAATATAACTTGACTACTCTCCTGAATGAGCTTTAGACTTATCAGTCCCTCCTGAAAACTAAGGGACATGAAGTGGAGGCAAATGTTGCTACCACTAAAAGGTTCTATAGAGGATCGTCCTCTTAGACGAAGTCTAGCCCTTCTTCGTCCAAAAATAAGAGTATTTCGATGAAAAAGAAAGGGAAGGGGAAAAGTAAAAATCCTAATGACCGCAAAAGCAAGGCTCAAGTTGCAGATAAAGGAAAAGGTTTACACTACAACGAGAATGGGCATTGAAAAATAAACTACCCAAAGTACCTTGCAGAGAAGAAAGTTGAAAAGGAAAAACAAGATAAATATGATTTACTAATTGTTGAAACATGTTTAGTGGAGAGTGATGACTCATCCTGGATACTGGATTCAGGGGCTACTAATCATATTTGTTCTTCTTTTCAGGAAACTAGTTTCTGGAGAACGCTTGCGGAAGGCGAGATAACTCTCATGGTTGGAACAGATAATGTGTATCTTGTTCCTGGAATGAAAAGGAATCTTGTATCTATCTCTTGTTTGTTAGAACAATTGTATAAAGTATCTTTTGACTAAGGTGGTATGTTAGAAACCAAACATACATTAAAACTTAATTTAAGGCTTTAATG
Organism: Herpetospermum pedunculosum; assembly: GCA_028017165.1. NCBI lineage: Eukaryota > Viridiplantae > Streptophyta > Magnoliopsida > Cucurbitales > Cucurbitaceae > Herpetospermum > Herpetospermum pedunculosum. The sequence goes on along the minus strand of CM051525.1, from coordinate 6,581,428 downwards.
TAATGGATTAAGGTTGTATGTTACGAATGAGAATTCACCCAAAGTTAATGACGATACCCTGCAGGACAACGTTCAAAAAACATCGAAATTCGTGAATCCAACGCCAAAAAACAATGGGTAATTAAAATTGATAGAACTTCAAAAGTGCTATTTTATACCTTTTAATTCTTGTTAGTTGATTCAAATTAATGTGTTTAATCATATGTTTTGCAGGAATCGAGCATTCAGAGGTGAACGAGACACTTATTTTAAATAAGAACTGAAAAGAGGAGTTTTAGAGTATAATATTAACAAACCGAGCCGCAGATGATACTATGAAGATAAAAATGATTTAATGTTCAAAGTTGGAAGCTTGGTCTGGTGGTGGAAGGTTTATTATCTTATTCTTTGAGCCAAAGTTTGATCCTTGAAGACAACACGTGGCAGTTCTTGATTGATCCAGGAAGAAGTAATCTCCCACGAAGAAGCCATCTTTGCAATCTAATTTTTTGATTAATTGTTTTCTATTCTTTGTTTATTTCATGTGCATTTAATATTGGTCAATGTGACTGCTTAATCAATTAAATATTAATTGTTCATGTATGCCATGTTTGTAATTTGTGATCCGTAATTGTCATAAATTGCTTGTAGTAGCAAAATGGGTCAGGTTATGACTAGTGTTAATATTCTGGTTTTTCATAGTTAACATGGTGCGTATAATAGACCTTAGGAATATAAAAAATGTTTAAGTGAATCTGATCAATTTAATTAACATTCTAATCAATCCATGTGCTTATAGATGTTAGCTAGTTAGCATGAAACGCTATCGTGCCCAGCTAATTGGCCAGTTTAGAGTTAATTACGATGCTCTGTCGGATTAATTGCATAAGAGGACCTTAGAGACTTTTCATGGTTGTTCCAGTTAAGTTGATTAGGCTTTTAAATTAAGAAATTGTATTTTTATTGGAGTAATCGATGAGCAAAATCCATTAAGTCCCGACAATCTCTGAATTAGCAAGGTAATCTCTTGTTTATTTCTTTAATTCTTTAATCCTTATCGTTAATTGTTATTTAAATTTAGTAGATTAATATGCAATTCAAAAACCGCCCATTTATTGTTTTTACATGGGAACAGCCTATCTACTATCCCTAGAGACGGGTAGGACTAAATTTCATCTTGCACCCTATGTCCCCAGCTATTTATCCGGTCTTACCCCTGAAATGGAAGGCTTATTGAGCCAGCGTTGTTGAGCCACTCTCACCCATGCAGATCTAAGGATAATCTCGAATAAACATGAGTTCATAGTTAGCTCAGGATTAAGGTCAAGTTACCTAGGTCATCGTTTTGAAATAGTCAGTCTTTAAAACAGTAAACAACGTTATAAAGCAATAGTAACTTATTTCTGTTGGTTAAATCGAACCCTTTGTCTGCGGGTAAGTCCCGGTAGCTGGTCGAAGCCTGGCAAAACCAGGTCCGTTTAAATTTCTGTTGGTTAAATCGAACCCTATGTCTGCGGGTAAGTCTTGGTAGTTGGTCGAACCCTGGCAAAACCAGGTCCGTTTAAATTTTTGTTGGTTAAATCGAACCCTATGTCTGCGGGTAAGTCCCGGTAGCTGGTGGAAGCCTGGGAAAACCAGGTCCGTTTAAATTTCTGTTGGTTAAATCGAACCCCATGTCTGCGGGTAAGTCCCGGTAGCTGGTCGAAGCCTGGCAAAACAAGGTCCGTTTAAATTCTTGTTGGTTAAATCGAACCCTATGTCTGCGGGTAAGTCCCGGTAGCTGGTCGAAGCCTGGCAAAACCAGGTGCGTTTAAATTTCTGTTGGTTAAATCGAACCCTATGTCTGAGGGTAAGTCCTGGTAGTTGGTCGAAGACTGGCAAAACCAGGTCCGTTTAAATTTCTGTTGGTTAAATCGAACCCTATGTCTGCGGGTAAGTCCCGGTAGCTGGTCGAAGCCTGGCAAAACCAGGTCCGTTTAAATTCTTGTTGGTTAAATCGAACCATATGTCTGCAGGTAAGTCCCGGTAGCTGGTCGAAGCCTGGCAAAACCAGGTCCGTTTAAATTCCTGTTGGTTAAATCGAACCCTATGTCTACGGGTAAGTCCTGGTAGCTGGTCGAAGCCTTGCAAAACAAGGTCCGTTTAAACTTCTATTGGTTAAATCGAACCCTATGTATGCGGGTAAGTCCTGGTAGCTGGTTGAAGCCTGGTAGAACAAGGTCCGTTTAAATTTATGTTGGTTAAATCGAACCCTATGTCTGCGGGTAAGTCCCGGTAGCTGGTCGAAGCCTAGCAAAACCAGGTCTGTTTAAATTTATGTTGGTTAAATCGAAGCCTATGTCTGCGGGTAAGTCCCGGTAGCTGGTCGAAGCCTGACAAAACCAGGTCCGTTTAAATTTATGTTGGTTAAATCAAACCCTATGTCTGCGGGTAAGTCCCAGTAGCTGGTCGAAGCCTGGCAAAACCAGGTTCGTTTAAATTTTTGTTGGTTAAATCGAACCCTATGTTTGCGGGTAAGTCCCGGTAGCTGGTCGAAGCCTGGCAAAACCAGGTCCGTTTAAATTTATATTGGTTAAATCGAACCCTATGACTGCGGGTAAGTCCCGGTAGCTGGTCGAAGCTTGTCGAAACCAGGTCCGTTTAAATTACTGTTGGTTAAATCGAACCCTATGTCTGCGGGTAAGTCCTGGTAGCTGGTCGAAGCCTGGCAAAACCAGGTCCGTTTAAATTCCTGTTGGTTAAATCGAACCCTATGTTTGCGGGTAAGTCCCGGTAGCTGGTCGAAGCCTGGTAAAACTAGGTCCGTTTAAATTTTTGTTGATTAAATCGAACCGTATGTCTGCGGGTAAGTCCCAGTAGCTAGTCGAAGCCTAGCAAAACCAGGTCCGTTTAAATTCTTGTTGGTTAATTCGAACCCTAGGTCTGCGGGTAAGTCCCGGTTTGTCGAAGCCTGGCAAAACCAGGTCAGTTTAAATTTATGTTGGTTAAATCGAACCCTATGTCGGTGGGTAAGTCCCGGTAGCTGGTCGAAGCCTGGCAAAACCAAGGTCGTTTAAATTCATGTAGGTTAAATCGAACCCTATGTCTATGGGTAAGTCCCAGTAGCTGGTTGAAGCCTGGCAAAACCAGGTCCGTTTAAATTTATGTTGGTTAAATCGATCCCTATGTCTGCGAGTAAGTCCCGGTAGCTGGTCGAAGACTGGAAAAACCAGGTCCGTTTAAATGTTTGTTGGTTAAATCGAACCCTTTGTCTGACGGTAAGTCCGGGTAGCTGGTCAAAGCCTGGCAAAACCAGGTCCGTTTAAATTTCTGTTGGTTAAATCGAACCCTATGACTGCGGGTAAGTCCCGGTAGCTGGTCGAAGCTTGTCGAAACCAGGTCCGTTTAAATTCCTGTTGGTTAAATCGAACCCTATGTCTGCGGGTAAGTCCTGGTAGCTGGTCGAAGCCTGGGAAAACAAGGTCCGTTTAAATTATTGTTGGTTAAATTGAACCCTATGTCTGCGGGTAAGTCCCGGTAGCTGGTCGAAGCCAGGGAAAACCAGGTCCGTTTAAATTTTTGTTGGTTAAATCGAACCCTATGTCTGCGGGTAAGTCCCGGTAGCTGGTCGGAGCCTGGCAAAACCAGGTCCGTTTAAATTCCTGTTGGTTAAGTCGAACCCTATGTCTGCGGGTAAGTCCCGGTAGCTGGTCGAAGCCTGGCAAAACCAGGTCCGTTTAAATTTTTGTTGGTTAAATCGAACCCTATGTCTGCGGGTAAGTCCCGGTAGCTGGTCGAAGCCTGGCAAAACAAGGTCCGTTTAAATTTTTGTTGGTTAAATTGAACCCTTATGACTGCGGGTAAGTCCCGGTAGCTGGTCGAAGCTTGTCGAAACCAGGTCCGTTTAAATTCCTGTTGGTTAAATCGAACCCTATGTCTGCGGGTAAGTCCCGGTAGCTGGTCGAAGCCTGGCAAAAGCAGGTCCGTTTAAATTCCTTTTGGTTAAATCGAACCCTATGGCTGCGGGTAAGTCCCGGTAGTTGATCGAAGCCTGGTAAAACCAGATCCGTTTAAATTTCTGTTGGTTAAATCGAACCCTATGTCTGCGGGTAAGTCCCGGTAGTTGGTCGAAGCCTGGTAAAACCAGATCCGTTTAAATTCCTGTTGGTTAAATCGAACCCTATGTCTGCGGGTAAGTCCCGGTAGCTGGTCGAAGCCTGGCAAAACCAGGTTCGTTTAAATTTTTGTTGGTTAAATCGAACCCTATGTCTGCGGGTAAGTCCCGGTAGCTGGTCGAAGCCTGGCAAAACCAGGTCCGTTTAAATTTATGTTGGTTAAATCGAACCATATGACTGCGGGTAAGTCCCGGTAGCTGGTCGAAACCAGGTCCGTTTAAATTCCTGTTGGTTAAATCGAACCCTATGTCTGCGGGTAAGTCCCGGTAGCTGGTCGAAGCCTGGCAAAACCAGGTCCGTTTAAATTCCTGTTGGTTAAATCGAACCCTATGTTTCCGGGTAAGTCCCGGTAGTTGGTCGAAGCCTGGTAAAACTAGGTCCGTTTAAATTTTTGTTGGTTAAATCGAACCGTATGTCTGCGGGTAAGTCCCAGTAGCTAGTCGAAGCCTGGCAAAAACAGGTTCGTTTAAATTCTTGTTGGTTAATTCGAACCATATGTCTGCGGGTAAGTCCCGGTTTGTCGAAGCCTGGCAAAACCAGGTCAGTTTAAATTTATGTTGGTTAAATCGAACCCTATGTCTGTGGGTCAGTCCCGGTAGCTGGTCGAAGCCTGGTAAAACTAGGTCTATTTAAATTTTTGTTGGTTAAATCGAACCGTATGTCTGCGGGTAAGTCCCTGTAGCTAGTCGAAGCCTGGCAAAAACAGGTTCGTTTAAATTCTTGTTGGTTAATTCGAACCCTATGTCTGCGGGTAAGTCCCGGTTTGTCGAAGCCTGGCAAAACCAGGTCAGTTTAAATTTATGTTGGTTAAATCGAACCCTATGTCTGTGGGTAAGTCCCGGTAGCTGGTCGAAGACTGGCAAAACCAAGGTCGTTTAAATTCATGTTGGTTAAATCGAACCCTATGTCTACGGGTAAGTCCCGGTAGCTGGTTGAAGCCTGGCAAAACCAGGTCCGTTTAAATTTATGTTGGTTAAATCGAACCCTATGTCTGCGAGTGAGTCCCGATAGCTGGTCGAAGACTAGCAAAACCAGGTCCGTTTAAATTTTTGTTGGTTAAATCGAACCCTTTGTCTGCGGGTAAGTCCGGGTAGCTGGTCAAAGCCGGGAAAAACTAGGTCCGTTTAAATTTCTGTTGGTTAAATCGAACCCTATGACTGCGGGTAAGTCCCGGTAGCTGGTCGAAGCTTGTCGAAACAAGGTCCGTTTAAATTCCTGTTGGTTAAATCGAACCCTATGTCTGCGGGTAAGTCCTGGTAGCAGGTCGAAGCTTGTCGAAACCAGGTCCGTTTAAATTTCTGTTGGTTAAATCGAACCCTATGTCTGCGGGTAAGGCCTGGTAGCTGTTCGAAGCCTGGCAAAACAAGGTCCGTTTAAATTATTGATGGTTAAATCGAACACTATGTCTGCGGGTAAGTCCCGGTAGCTGGTCGAAGCCTGGGAAAACCAGGTCCGTTTAAATTTTTGTTCGTTAAATCGAACCCTATGTCTGCGGGTAAGTCCCGGTAGCTGGTCGGAGCCTGGCAAAACCAGGTCCGTTTAAATTCCTGTTGGTTAAATCGAACCCTATGTCTGCGGGTAAGTCCCGGTAGCTGGTCGAAGCGTGGTAAAACCAGGTCCGTTTAAATTTCTGTTGGTTAAATCGAACCCTATGTCTGCGGGTAAGTCCCGGTAGTTGATCGAAGCCTGGTAAAACCAGATCCGTTTAAATTCCTGTTGGTTAAATCGAACCCTATGTCTGCGGGTAAGTCCCGATAGCTGGTCGAAGCCTGGCAAAACCAGGTTCGTTTAAATTTTTGTTGGTTAAATCGAACCCTATGTCTGCGGGTAAGTCCCTGTAGCTGGTCGAAGCCTGGCAAAACAAGGTTCGTTTAAATTTTTGTTGGTTAAATCGAACCCTATGTCTACGGGTAAGTCCCGGTAGCTGGTCGAAGCCTGGCAAAACCAGGTCCGTTTAAATTTATGTTGGTTAAATCGAACCCTATGTCTGCGAGTAAGTCCCTGTAGCTGGTCGAAGACTGGCAAAACCAGGTCCGTTTAAATTTTTGTTGGTTAAATCGAACCCTTTGTCTGCGGGTAAGTCCGGGTAGCTGGTCAAAGCCTGGCAAAACCAGGTCCGTTTAAATTTCTGTTGGTTAAATCGAACCCTATGACTGCGGGTAAGTCCCGGTAGCTGGTCGAAGCTTGTCGAAACAAGGTCCGTTTAAATTCCTGTTGGTTAAATTGAACCCTATGTCTGCGGGTAAGTCCCGGTAGCAGGTCGAAGCTTGTCGAAACCAGGTCCGTTTAAATTTCTGTTGGTTAAATCGAACCCTATGTCTGCGGGTAAGTCCCGGTAGCTGGTCGAAGCCTGGCAAAACCAGGTTCGTTTAAATTTTTGTTGGTTAAATCGAACACTATGTCTACGGGTAAGTCCCGGTAGCTGGTCGAAGCCTGGAAAAACCAGGTCCGTTTAAATTTATGTTGGTTAAATCGAACCATATGACTGCGGGTAAGTCCCGGTAGCTGGGCGAAGCTTGTCGAAACCAGGTCCGTTTAAATTCCTGTTGGTTAAATCGAACCCTATGTCTGCGGGTAAGTCCCGGTAGCTGGTTGAAGCCTGGCAAAACCAGGTCCATTTAAATTCCTGTTGGTTAAATCGAACCCTATGTTTCCGGGTAAGTCCCGGTAGTTGGTCGAAGCCTGGTAAAACTAGGTCCGTTTAAATTTTTGTTGGTTAAATCGAACCGTATGTGTGCGGGTAAGTCCCAGTAGCTAGTCGAAGCCTGGCAAAAACAGGTTCGTTTAAATTCTTGTTGGTTAATTCGAACCCTATGTCTGCGGGTAAGTCCCGGTTTGTCGAAACCTGGCAAAACCAGGTCAGTTTAAATTTATGTTGGTTAAATCGAACCCTATGTCTGTGGGTCAGTCCCGGTAGCTGGTCGAAGCCTGGTAAAACTAGGTCCGTTTAAATTTTTGTTGGTTAAATCGAACCGTATGTCTGCGGGTAAGTCCCAGTAGCTAGTCGAAGCCTGGCAAAAACAGGTCCGTTTAAATTCTTGTTGGTTAATTCGAACCCTATGTCTGCGGGTAAGTCCTGGTTTGTCGAAGCCTCGCAAAACCAGGTCAGTTTAAATTTATGTTGGTTAAATCGAACCATATGTCTGTGGGTAAGTCCCGGTAGCTGGTCGAAGACTGGCAAAACCAAGGTCGTTTAAATTCATGTTGGTTAAATCGAACCCTATGTCTACGGGTAAGTCCCGGTAGCTGGTCGAAGCCTGGCAAAACCAGGTCCGTTTAAATTTATGTTGGTTAAATCGAACCCTATGTCTGCGAGTAAGTCCCGGTAGCTGGTCGAAGACTGGCAAAACCAGGTCCGTTTAAATTTTTGTTGGTTAAATCGAACCCTTTGTCTGCGGGTAAGTCCGGGTAGCTGGTCAACGCCTGGCAAAACCAGGTCCGTTTAAATTTCTGTTGGTTAAATCGAACCCTATGACTGCGGGTAAGTCCCGGTAGCTGGTCGAAGCTTGTCGAAACAAGGTCCGTTTAAATTCCTGTTGGTTAAATCGAACCCTATGTCTGCGGGTAAGTCCCGGCAGCTGGTCGAAGCCTGGCAAAACCAGGTCCGTTTAAATTTATGTTGGTTAAATCAAACCCTATGTCTGCGGGTAAGTCCTGGTAGCTGGTCGAAGCCTGGCAAAACCAGGTCCGTTTAAATTTCTATTGGTTAAATCGAACCCTATGACTGCGGGTAAGTCTCGTTAGCTGGTCGAAGCGTGTTGAATCCATAGGGTTCGATTTAACCAACAAGAATTTAAACGGACCTTGTTTTGCCAGGCTTCGACCAGCTACCGGAACTTACCCGCAAACATAGGGTTCGATTTAATCAATAGAAATTTAAACGGACCTGGTTTTGCCAGGCTTCGACCAGCTACCGGGACTTACCCGCAGACATAGGGTTTGATTTAACCAACATAAATTTAAACTGTAGACACCGTATTTCGTCCGGCCTTGTTTATCATTATTTTTAAGTTTCGTTTAAAATTATGTTGGTTAAATCGAACCCTAATCTAAGATTGGCAGTTCGAAGCCTGATAATAGCAGGTCCGTTTAAATTTCTGTTGGTTAAATCGAACCCTTTGTCTGCGGGTAAGTCCGGGTAGCTGGTCAAAGCATGGCAAAACCAGGTCCGTTTAAATTTCTGTTGGTTAAATCGAACCCTATGACTGCGGGTAAGTCCCGGTAGCTGGTCGAAGCTTGTCGAAACAAGGTCCGTTTAAATTCCTGTTGGTTAAATTGAACCCTATGTCTGCGGGTAAGTCCCGGTAGCAGGTCGAAGCTTGTCGAAACCAGGTCCGTTTAAATTTCTGTTGGTTAAATCGAACCCTATGTCTGCGGGTAAGTCCCGGTAGCTGGTCGAAGCCTGGCAAAACCAGGTTCGTTTAAATTTTTGTTGGTTAAATCGAACACTATGTCTGCGGGTAAGTCCCGGTAGCTGGTCGAAGCCTGGAAAAACCAGGTCCGTTTAAATTTATGTTGGTTAAATCGAACCATATGACTGCGGGTAAGTCCCGGTAGCTGGGCGAAGCTTGTCGAAACCAGGTCCGTTTAAATTCCTGTTGGTTAAATCGAACCCTATGTCTGCGGGTAAGTCCCGGTAGCTGGTTGAAGCCTGGCAAAACCAGGTCCATTTAAATTCCTGTTGGTTAAATCGAACCCTATGTTTCCGGGTAAGTCCCGGTAGTTGGTCGAAGCCTGGTAAAACTAGGTCCGTTTAAATTTTTGTTGGTTAAATCGAACCGTATGTGTGCGGGTAAGTCCCAGTAGCTAGTCGAAGCCTGGCAAAAACAGGTTCGTTTAAATTCTTGTTGGTTAATTCGAACCCTATGTCTGCGGGTAAGTCCCGGTTTGTCGAAACCTGGCAAAACCAGGTCAGTTTAAATTTATGTTGGTTAAATCGAACCCTATGTCTGTGGGTCAGTCCCGGTAGCTGGTCGAAGCCTGGTAAAACTAGGTCCGTTTAAATTTTTGTTGGTTAAATCGAACCGTATGTCTGCGGGTAAGTCCCAGTAGCTAGTCGAAGCCTGGCAAAAACAGGTCCGTTTAAATTCTTGTTGGTTAATTCGAACCCTATGTCTGCGGGTAAGTCCCGGTTTGTCGAAGCCTGGCAAAACTAGGTCAGTTTAAATTTATGTTGGTTAAATCGAACCCTATGTCTGTGGGTAAGTCCCGGTAGCTGGTCGAAGACTGGCAAAACCAAGGTCGTTTAAATTCATGTTGGTTAAATCGAACCCTATGTCTACGGGTAAGTCCCGGTAGCTGGTCGAAGCCTGGCAAAACCAGGTCCGTTTAAATTTATGTTGGTTAAATCGAACCCTATGTCTGCGAGTAAGTCCCGGTAGCTGGTCGAAGACTGGCAAAACCAGGTCCGTTTAAATTTTTGTTGGTTAAATCGAACCCTTTGTCTGCGGGTAAGTCCGGGTAGCTGGTCAAAGCCTGGCAAAACCAGGTCCGTTTAAATTTCTGTTGGTTAAATCGAACCCTATGACTGCGGGTAAGTCCCGGTAGCTGGTCGAAGCTTGTCGAAACAAGGTCCGTTTAAATTCCTGTTGGTTAAATCGAACCCTATGTCGGCGGGTAAGTCCCGGCAGCTGGTCGAAGCCTGGCAAAACCAGGTCTGTTTAAATTTATGTTGGTTAAATCAAACCCTATGTCTGCGGGTAAGTCCTGGTAGCTGGTCGAAGCCTGGCAAAACCAGGTCCGTTTAAATTTCTATTGGTTAAATCGAACCCTATGACTGCGGGTAAGTCTCGTTAGCTGGTCGAAGCGTGTTGAATCCATAGGGTTCGATTTAACCAACAAGAATTTAAACGGACCTTGTTTTGCCAGGCTTCGACCAGCTACCGGAACTTACCCGCAAACATAGGGTTCGATTTAATCAATAGAAATTTAAACGGACCTGGTTTTGCCAGGCTTCGACCAGCTACCGGGACTTACCCGCAGACATAGGGTTTGATTTAACCAACATAAATTTAAACTGTAGACACCGTATTTCGTCCGGCCTTGTTTATCATTATTTTTAAGTTTCGTTTAAAATTATGTTGGTTAAATCGAACCCTAATCTAAGATTGGCAGTTCGAAGCCTGATAATAGCAGGTCCGTTTAAATTGCTGTTGGTTAAATCGAACTCTATGTCAGCGGGTAAGTCCCGGTAGCAGTTCGAAGCCTGATAATAGCAGGTCCGTAAATTCTGTTGGTTAAATCGAACCCTAATCTAAGATTGGCAGTTCGAAGCCTGATAATAGCAGGTCCGTTTAAATTTATGTTGGTTAAATCGAACTCTATGTCAGCGGGTAAGTCCCGGTAGCAGTTCGAAGCCTGATAATAGCAGGTCTGTAAATTCTGTTGGTTAAATCGAACCCTAATCTAAGATTGGCAGTTCGAAGCCTGATAATAGCAGGTCCGTTAAACTTTATGTTGGTTAAATCGAACCCTAATCTAAGATTGGCAGTTCGAAGCCTGATAATAGCAGGTCCGTTTAAATTTATGTTGGTTAAATCAAACTCTATGTCAGCGGGTAAGTCCCAGTAGCAGTTCGAAGCCTGATAATAGCAGGTTCGTTTAAATTTCTGTTGGTTAAATCGAACTCTATGTCAGCGGGTAAGTCCAGGTAGCAGTTCGAAGCCTGATAATAGCAGGTCCGTAAATTCTGTTGGTTAAATCGAACCCTAATCTAAGATTGGCAGTTCGAAGCCTGATAATAGCAGGTCCGTTTAAATTTTTGTTGGTTAAATCGAACTCTATGTCAGCGGGTAAGTCCCGGTAGTAGTTCGAAGCCTGATAATAGCAGGTCCGTAAATTCTGTTGGTTAAATCGAACCCTAATCTAAGATTGGCAGTTCAAAGCCTGATAATAGCAGGTCCGTTTAAATTTATGTTGGTTAAATCGAACCCTAATCTAAGATTGGCAGTTCGAAGCCTGATAATAGCAGGTCCGTTTAAATTATGTTGGTTAAATCGAACCCTAATCTAAGATTGGCAGTTTGAAGCCTGATAATAGCAGGTCCGTTTAAATTTATGTTGGTTAAATCGAACTCTATGTCAGCGGGTTAGTCCCGGTAGCAGTTCGAAGCCTGATAATAGCAGGTCCGTTTAAATTTATGTTGGTTAAATCGAACCCTAATCTAAGATTGGCAGTTCGAAGCCTGATAATAGCAGGTCCATTTAAATTCTGTTGGTTAAATCGAACCCTAATCTAAGATTGGCAGTTCGAAGCCTGCTAATAGCAGGTCCGTTAAAGTTTATGTTGGTTAAATCGAACCCTAATCTAAGATTGGCAGTTCGAAGCCTGATAATAGCAGGTCCGTTTAAATTTCAGTTGGTTAAATCGAACTCTATGTCTGCGGGTAAGTCCCGGTAGTAGTTCGAAGCCTGATAGTAGCAGGTCCGTTTTATTTATGTTGAGCCCTGATATAAGAATAATGGTCGTAACTTGACTAGTCTAGGCCCATATTGTTCTTAATGATAAACAAATTTTGGCCTCCCCAAATACTTTGTCTTTTTCATTTGTCTACCCTTTCAATTCTTCAAGGATATACAAAGGGGGGCAAGCTGTAGACACCGTATTTCGTCCGGCCTTGTTTATCATTATTTTTAAGTTTCGCTCATTCTTGTTTATTTTTTGTGTTTTCTAAATAAATTCTTGAAATCATTTAATCTCGTCTTTTCGTTAATTTCGAAATTGTAAAAGAAAAGAGCAAATAGGTTTTTTTAGAGTTTTAAATTAAGGAGGTTTGAGATTTTGGTTTAGGGTTACAGTTTTGGAGTTTTAGATTGTTGGGTTTAAAATTAAGTCTTTCAAATTCAAATTCAAATTTTTCAAGGAAAAATTCTAAAGACATTCGATTTTAAATTTTAATTTGGTCTTGAGAAATTTAAATTCATTTTAGAAATTAAAGCTTTGAAATATATTTTTTCAAGATGAATTTCCAAAATATTTAATTTTAGAATTCAATTTCAAACTAATAAATCAATTTCTAAAAAATGGTTGGGTCAAGTAAATTCAAGATGTTTTAAATTTGGAGTAATTTCTATTATTTAATTTTTTAAAACAAAAGTGCTTTGAGTCAATGTTTCGTTAGTTTTTTTAGGAATTTCAAAGTGGTTGAGAGAAATCGTTAAAATTTGGTGAAAAGTTACGGGAATTATATTTTTAAAGTTTGTTGAGATTTTTTTTTAGAATCCCATCAACTCTATAAATAGAGATGATGGGATGGGTTGAAAAGGGGGGAGTTTGAGCAAAAAGTAGAGGCTTGGAGATGGAAAAAGTGAAGGAAGATGGGAGGAGAAAAAGACAAAAAGATTAGGATCCCAAAGCTCATTTAAAAGTCATTTCTCTCCATCCTCTCTCCTCACTATTCATCATCTTCTTCCCCATTCCATCAAATCCGACCACCACCTAACTCCGGCACCTCACACGGCGGCCCCTTCACCACGCAAGGCGGTGCACAACGGCGGACTCGCGGCAGAGAACCACCGCGCACGGCGGCGCACGGTGACTACTTCATCCCAAAAATCGGGCTGGATCCATTCTCTCCGGCGGATCTCCACGACGACGGCAGTGACCGGATCTCTACGTCTTCTCCAGCAGCCCGAACCAGCCGACGGACTTCGTCTTCTTCAGCAACCCAGACGGCAGCGGCGGTCCCCCCGAGATCCATCTCCCCCATGACGAACCAGACCACGGTGGTGGGGATCTTCATCTTCTCTGAATCGAACGACGGTGGATCTTCATCGTCGGCGTGCGGCGAGTTCTATCGAACCCAGACAGCGGCGGTCTTCTACCTCGAGCTTGAACCGACGGCGGAGCTCCAAGCTCCATCTTCAGCCGAACGACAATCCTCGACCCCAGACGCCGGCGAAGCTCCAAACTCCATCTTCAACCCGAATCAGCAACCCAAACCGAGCCCAGACGACGGCGATACTCAGGCGTGCGGTCATCCTCACTTCAAGCAGGCGAACGGCGGCGGGTTTCACACCAGCTTGAACTCGTTTCCTCCGGCAAACCCGAGGCGAACGGCGGCGCAGCTCGATTCAGACGACGGCGTGCTCTTAGCGTGGGTAACGTCCGATTGTTTTTAATTGTTTAGGTTAATTACTAAAATGCCCCTGTCTTTGAAGTTTAGCTGATTTCTTTTGTCCATATATACCTCTGCCTATCTCATATATACTCCTGCCTATGATATATACCCCCTGCATGTTCAATATATACCCTGCTTTATATACCTAGGTTATATCGTATATGCATGATAGTTTGTTATTCGTTTCAGTTTAGTTTTTAAGTTTATCCTTGGGATTACTTATATTAATTTGATGATTTAATCGTTATTCGTTTCAGTTTAGTTTTTAAGTTTATTTTCGGGATTACTTATATTAATTTGATGATTTAATCTTTTGTCGCTCTATTTTATCGTCTTCATTATTTTATGCGCGTTTGTTTAGTTTTAATTTGTAACCCCGGGAGAGATGGAGGACTGTTCCTTTCATCTCGAGGGTAATTTAAATTTAATTTGAAACCCCGAGAGAGATGAAGGACTGTTCCTTTCATCTCGAGGGTAATTTAAATTTAATTTGAAACCCCGGGAGAGATGAAGGACTGTTCCTTTCATCTCGAGGGTATTTTAAATTCGAGTTGCCACCCCGGGAGAGATAAAGGACTGTTCCTTTCATCTCGAGGGTATTTTAAATTTAAGTCGCAACCCCGGGAGAGATGAAGGACTGTTCCTTTCATCTCGAGGGTATTTTAAATTCGAGTTGCCACCCCGGGAGAGATAAAGGACTGTTCCTTTCATCTCGAGGGTATTTTAAATTTAAGTCGCAACCCCGGGAGAGATGAAGGACTGTTCCTCTCATCTCGACGGTATTTTAATTTTATTGAAATCCCGGGATAAATAGGGTTTCCCTATTTTTGAGGATTTTTTATTACAGCCATTATGCGCTAATTACAAGAACGCCATTTTTTTTAAAAAAAAAGAGGTTTTCCTTTGATTTTAAAATTAAGTTTTCAAAATTGAATTTCGATTTATTTTGATTTCAAAACAAAAGATTTTTATTTCAAATCAAGTTTAAATTAAATTTCGAAATTGTTTATTTTCAAAGCAAAAATGTTTTAATTTTAATTTGAGTTTTAATCAGATTTTAAATTGAATTTGAAACAAAACGATTTTATTAAATTATTTTAAAATTCTTGTTTGTCGTATGATCTCGGTATCGGGATCAAAGCGATTAATGGCGAAATTAACAATCTTGCTCACAAAATCAAATTCCTACTTTCTTTAAAGTTAGGATATGATTAATTGAGACATTGTTTTAATTTTAATTGTTTATTTTATTTATATTTTTTAGGACCATTTGAAATTAGCTAGATAATTAGGATAAAACGTTTTGGCTACTTTTTTTAAACGGGATGTTGTACGGTGCTAGCACCTTCCCTACACTCAACCGACCCCCGAACCTCGTTTTTTACTTCGTAGACCGTATTTTTAAGGTGACCAATCACACCCTAAATGATTGGTGGCGACTCCATTTTTTGTGAAAACCCCTGTTTAACATAAGGTTGTCGGTCGCTCCGCGTCGCAAAAACGTTGCGACAGCATGGCGACTCCACTGGGGACATTTTTTAGTGGGTCTAGGTCATTGCATGTTATCTTACATTTATCTGATTTTTCTTTTTTGGTCCTTGTTTATTTTTATTTATTGAATTATGTTATCTTAATTAACTGACTTTGTTTAAATTTGCTTATTATCGCATGATTCATACATTTCACACATTCACGAGCCTCCTACCCGGGCTCTACCCTTTAGGACTAGATTCGGAGATTGAGTAGTGTGACCTTCGTGGAATTTCGGTTCTTGTGCAGGCGCATGAAATTCTCCACTCGAGTTATCCGCACTGTTTAATCAGTTGGAAAGCTCGGGGACCGTTTCTTCTAGGACTGTTTAGAACATAGACCACACTCAATTACATCCTAGGGTCAGTCGTCGTGTTGATTATATATTGCTTATCTCATGCTGCTGTTATTAATATTCGTACTTTCTTTCCCATCGTTTGTATGATCACACATTTCTCGCACACAAGCACAAGCCTCCTACCCGGGCTCTACCCTTTAGGACTAGATTCGGAGATTGAGTAGTGTGACCTTCGTGGAACTTCGGTTCTCGTGCAGGCGCATGAAATTCTCCACTCGAGCTGTCCGCACTGTTTAATCAGTTGGAAAGTTCGGGGACCGATTCTTCTAGGATTGTTTAGAACATAGACCACACTCAATTACATCCTAGGGCCAGTCGTCATATTTATTATATATTGTTTATCTCATGCTGCTATTTTTGTTAAATATTATTAATATTCGTACTTTCTTTCCCATCGTTTGTATGATCACACATTCCTCGCACACGTTCACGAGCCTCCTACCCGGGCTCTACCCTTTAGGACTAGATTCGGAGATTGAGTAGTGTGACCTTCGTGGAACTTCGGTTCTCGTGCAGGCGCATGAAATTCTCCACTCGAGTTGTCCGCACTGTTTAATCAGTTGGAAAGCTCGGGGACCGTTTCTTCTAGGACTGTTTAAAACCTAAACCACACTCATGTGCATCCTAGAGCCGATCGTCGTTTATTTATATCTTTATGTTTTTTGTTGCTTCTCTCATGCATACTAATTTTGTCGGGTTTTTATTTCTGTTGTTCTCGATTTCCTTCCTGCTTATCGCATAACCATGCTTCCCTCACACACATTCACGAGCCTTCTACCCGGGCTCTACCTTTTAGGATTAGATTTGAGAATCGAGTAATGTCGACCTTCAAGGCGATATAATTGCCCCGGTATAGGCGCACGAAAGGTTCTCGCTCAGATTAATTCGTTGGCTAATCTTTAGCTTTCAAATTAATTTGGGGGCCGTTATCCTTATGTTTAGAGACTTACCCTCACATCATGTTTATTATTTAATTCGATTCGTTGTTATGCATTATTTTATTTTATTTATTTCATTTATCGTAATTTAAATTGTTTGCATTATCATGCATTTCACACACTCGTTCACGAGCCTCCTACCCGGGCTCTACCCTTTAGGATTAGATTCGGAAATTGAGTAGTGTGACCTTCGTGGAACTTCGGTTCTCGTGCAGGCACATGAAATTCTCCACTCGAGCTATTCGCGCTGTTTCATCAGTTGGAAAGCTCGGGGGCCGTTTTAACTAGGATTGTTTAGAACCTAAATTACACTCATATACATCCTAGGGCTAACCGTTGTTTATCTAAACTCTGAACTGTAGAATACACCTACTTTGTCGCATGTTTTATTCTCGTGCTTATATCATATGTTGTGTGTTTCATTCATGTTCTCGAGTGAGGTGTTTATTAATTTCATTATATGTGTTTTTTTTTTAAAAAAAAAAAAAAAACAAAATCAATTTTATTTTACATCTGAGTTGTATCCCAGTTTAGAACTGATAATCGAGTAATGCTAACCTTCAAAGGGACATAATCGCCCTTGTATGGCGCACGAAAGATTCACGTTCAAATTAATTCGTTTGCTAATTTTTAGCATTCAATTATTGGGGACCTCTTTGTTTAGGTTTTGAATGGAGAGTCGAGAAATGTCGACCTGCGGGAGGATGAACCTGTCCCGTAAAGGCGCACGAAAAGTCTTCGTTCATTTTTCATTTTTTCGTTTTCAGAAAATTTTCTTCTAGTGATATTCGTTCTACACGTCGATTTTTCAAAAAAACAAAAAACAAAAAAACAAAAAACAAAAAAATCATTTATATTTCTACACCTTATAATTTAAAGAATCATGCATTTTTTCACGAGTCATCGGGCCATCCAAATAAAGTTCTTCGTTAAAAAAAATTTGTTTCCTTCTAAGAGCATTTAAGGTTAGACATGCATAAAAAATAAAAAAATCATTTCGTTAATTTCATCTCATCTATGCATCGTAAAGAAAAAATCAAATTTCATTTCATTATTCATGCATAAATAAAAATTCATAAATTGCGTCATTTTGCGTGACATACAAAATCTAAAAAAATCATTTGCATTCATTAATAAACTAAAATAAAATAAAATAAAAAGCTTCGTGCGTCATTACGTCATTTTACATGACATACAAAAATTAAAAAAAAAAGAACAAATCATTTACATGCATGCAAATGTTCATTCCAAAAATATTTATCATTTTTAATCCATCATTTGCACAATATCATGCGTACATAGAAAAATTCATACATAACATGCATTGTCTTATGTTTGTATGGTGTTATTTCACACGTGCACATCTAGTAAAAACATCAATTCATGCATTTTGCATGTAAAAATCATTTCATCAATTGCATAATGTCATCGCACTCATGCATAATAAAATCTACATTCATACATGTTAAAAATCTTTTTGCATAGGGAAAAATATTCGTGCATCTTCTCATGCATAAAATCATAGAAGATCATTTCATCAATTGCATGATGTCATCTCACGCACGCATAAAATCATTTTGCATAGAAAACAATGCTCATGCATCTTCTCATGCGTAAAATCATAGAGAAATCATTCAATTCTTACATTTTGCATTTCAAAAATCATTTCATATTGCATGGTGTCATTTCACACGTGCACCTGTAATAAAAATCATTCATAAATTGCATTTTGCATGTCAGAATCATCATATTGCATGGTGTCATGTCACACGTGCACACATAATAAAAACATCAATTCTTGCTTTTGCATGTCAAAAATCATTTCATGTTGCATGGTGTCATTTCACACGTGCACGTGTAATAAAATATTGATTCTTGCATTTTGCATATCAAAAAATAATCTCATATTGCATTATGTCATTTCACAGGTACACACGTAATAAAAACATTCATTCATGCATTATCTTATTCTGCGCAAGTCATAAAACATAAAATCTCAAAAAAAATGTTCATTTTTTATAAACTCATTTCGCATGTCGAATAATCATTCATTTGCATATCATCATGCATTAAAAAAATGTTCATGCATCATACACTCATTTCGCATGTCAAATAATCATTCAATGGCATAACATCATGCATTCACCAAAAGATGTCCATACATCGTTAATTCATTAAGCATGCATCAAAGTTCATCAATCATCACATCATGAAGGATGTTCATGCATTATCTCATCTGAACCGAAGTCATAACATTTCTTCATTTGTTGAATTGTATCATCGTGTACATGCACCAAAATTCATAACATCATAAAAAATATTTCGGCATTAGCTCATTTGCATACAAATCTTAAAAAAAAAAAAAACTACATGCATCATAGAGAGTGTCCATGCATACATTATTTCATTTTGCATGACATACATAGAATTAAAAAAATGCATACATAGAAATTCACAAAAAAATAAAATCATATGCTGCATCATATTTTTTCATCTCGCATTACAAACAAAAAATCAAATACAAAATCAGTTACATTACATTATATCATGTCGTTCATGCATGCATTATCGCATATCAAGTCGTTCAAAGATTTTGGTTGTTCTTAATTGCATAAAATCATGTGGTAATAATTTCATGCATTGTCTCACTTTGGCATATCAAGTCATAGACCCTAAAAAAATGTATTTTCCAATAATCATATCATGTGCATATTTCTCAAAAGTAATTTCAAGTTTATTACATCATCCATCTCATCACTCGCATCTTTCAAAAATGAAAAAGGAAAAAATATCTTTCTAAGTTACTTTGATCATCCTTGTGATTTCTTTGATCGTTCTTATTAGTTGAAACCTTAGCAAAAATTAAAGACAAATGAGGGTGAATTATCATTTAAAAAAAAAACAAAAAAACAAAAACAAAAAAATAATAAAAAAATGGGTGCTTTCACGACTTTCTATGAGAAATTTCTCAAGTCTCAACCATTTTTATAACCTTTCAAAATATTCTTCTCAGGCTTAATTGTTAAGCCAAACTCCAAATTCGAGAGAAGCTGTATTTTGACATTCATTATCTCCTCATGTGCTAAAATTTATACTACCATCATGCCCTCCATGGAACAGTGTTCTAATTATCACATTGGGGCAAACCCATCTTACAGTGAGAGTCCAAAATTACTCAGTGTAAAACCTTTACCTGCATGCCACACATAATTTTGAGGCAATTTACTCAATTTGTAGATCCACCGTAAAATCTAGGGTTAATCTCATTATCTACATTTTTACGGTGTATCTCTACTTTTTTTTACCCACCAAGCCTTTTGCAAACCATGTCACACTCAATTATGTGGCGGACCTCTCAAAATTATCCACCCGAAGTTACCGAGAGAGCTTCAAACGTAATGAAATAGTGTCGAACACTTGTGATTTACTGCTTCATAATTAAGACTCGTAATTTCTCATGTACAACTATTTCAACTTCATCTTTATAAAATCATTCTCCTTTTTCCTATTCTTTGATATCTCTTCCTTCGGTTAGAAATTGATTCCAGGACTAAGGATGATTGGTTTCGAGAGCTAGAAAGATAGTAACTTTCGAGATTATCTCGAGGTTTTAAAAGAATTTTTGCTCGGGGTTAACATCATCACGATTCCAAGGAGCATGGATAAAGAAATCATATGGAATGTCTGCTAATGTAGCATTAGGGTCTGGTTGCACCATGCTTTTCGAAACAAAAAAAAAAAAAAAAAAAAAAAAAAAAAAAAAACGCGAGGATGATGCAATAAAAGCTACATCTTGAAGATGCTGAAAGGTCACCGCGATAAATCAATAAGCTGGGGCAAAAGCCGACGTTTTTGCCACATCAGGATAAAACTTATGTCTGAGCCACACAGGATCTCATCTTCGCAACACTAGGGCAAAGCCTACGTCTTTGCCACACGCGGGAGCAACATCATAGACTTGGCAAAGCCTTTGTCTTTGCAGCACTGGGGCAAAGCCCACGGCTTTGCCAATAGATTGAAATCGTCGTCAAAGCTTGAGCATCTTATTCCACTTTTCCTTGCTATAAAAAAAAATGGTGCAATCAATTGATCAAGAATCTACATCTCACAAAGCGTCAAGTGTCTCATTTGAACATCAACAAAATTGGGGCAAAGCCTCCGTCTTTGCAACACTGGGGCAAAGCCCACGTCTTTGTCACAATAGAGCAAAGCCACCGTCCAAGTTGGAATACTTTATTGCATCATGTCTTAAAAAAAAAAAAAAAAAAAAACAAAAAAAAAAACAACTGGTGCAATAAGTAGATCAAGAAGCTACATTTCACAAAGTTTGGGTATCTAATTTGCACATCTTCAATGTCACGCTGGATCAACATCAACTCAAACTGGGGCAAAGCCTTCGTCTTTGCAACACTGGGACAAAGCCCACGTCTTTGTCACAATAGAGCAAAGCCACCGTCCAAGTTGGAATACTTTATTGCATCATGTCTTAAAAAAAAAAAAAAAAAAAAAAAAACTGGTGCAATAAGTAGATCAAGAAGCTACATTTCACAAAGTTTGGGTATCTCATTTGCACATCTTCAATGTCACGCTTGATCAACATCAACTCAAACTGGGGCAAAGCCTTCACCTTTGCAACACTGGGGCAAAGCCCACGTCTTTGCCACAATAGAGCAAAGTCACCGTCCAAGTTGGAATACTTTATTGCATCATGTCTTTTTAAAAAAAAAAAAAAAAAAAAAAAAAAAAAACTGGTGCAATTAGTAGATCAAGGAGCTACATTTCAAAAAGTTTGGGTATCTCATTTGCACATCTTCAATGTCACGCTGGATCAACATCAGCTCAAACTGGGGCAAAACCTTCGTCTTTGCAATACTGGGGCAAAGCCCACCTCTTTGCCACAACAGGGGGAAATCGCCGTCAACAAGTTGGGATATTTTATTGCATCATTTCTTGCCACAAAAAAAAAAAAAAAAAAAAAAAAAAATCGAGATTGGTGCAATCAATAGATCAAGAAGTCACAAAGCTCAAGGTATCTCATTTCAACATCATCAATACTGGGGCAAAGTCTGCGTCTTTGTCACGCGCTAGTCAAACATCATCAATAATGGGGCAAAGCCTACGTCTTTGCCACGCACCAGTCAAACGACATCAATACTGAGGGAAAGTCTACGCCTTTGCCACGCTGGATCAAATATCATCAAAAAAAACAAATCTCGAGCTTACTCACAAGAAGTCGAAGATTTCTTAAGAAGTTACTTCTAGCTCTCAAAACTTTTGTCCGAGGAAATGGAGTCATATCAGTCATCTTTCCATCTAAACCCATTTCAAATTTCTTGCTCAAATGTGAAAAAACATTTTCAATCTCTTATTGTCCAAGAGATTTTCTTAAAACATGCGAGTATTACATCTTCCTTCGTATTCCTTCCTTCATTTATTACAATATTACAAATCTAAATTCATTTTCTTGTAATTCAACATTCTTGTTCATCCAAGGCTAAATTATGAAGCAGTTTAATCAGAAGTTGTTTAAACGTTATCAATTACTTTTCAAGTTCTCTAATTTAGCACATGAGAATCTACCCAAAAACTTACAATGTCCAATATGGTTGAGAGATCTATGATTGACATGTTTAATCCCTCTCACGTGAAAGCATTTCGGGAAAAAAAAAAAAAAAAAAAACTGATGATGACACTATCATTTTTCATCTCATTCCTGCTAAAATTTTTGCTGATAAGATCGATAGACTTAAGCAGGAGTGATCATTTCACTAACACAAAAGTCGTTTTGATTAAGCATTTGTTTTCACAAATCTTTCATTTAAACCATGCAAGTTGATATCATTTACATCATGAAAAAATGACATATGAATTGTACATACATATTGCATTCAATCATTCATTATCATTAGCATATTATGCACGCACGTTGCATTCGATCATTTATCTACTCTCAACATGATACATTCAATCATTCATTACCTTTAACACATTATGTACACACGTTGCATTCAATGGTTCTTCGACCCTTGACAAGCATATGCACACGCATTAATGACATTATTCTATCCTTAGGATGCAGATACATCAGTATCGTACATATATACTACATTCATGACATCCGTCATTTTATTCCTAGCATGCTCATGCATACATGCTACAACTATGACATTTTGTTAATGCACAGGCATACGTGTTGCATTCATGGCATCCATTATCTTTAACATATTATGCACACATGTTGCATTCACATTAGCATGCATATGCATCATTGCGACGTGCTTTCAAAAGTCAAGTCCCTTGGTCAAGTCAAGCAAATCAAGGCATATCTTTATCAAATTGTCAAATTACATTGCCATTTTCCAGGATTAATAAACGTTGTTTCATCTTTTGCATTGCACACCAACGCATACACTCATGTTTTGTGCAACATTCGAGTCGATCATATTTTGCAACTCACATTTGCGTCATATTCTCATTTGAGGGTCAATTAGAAGTTCATAAGTCATACATTTAGGACCTCCGCATATTCTTGAGAATTTCTAAAATCTAAAAAAGTAAGTCGTTTTCAAATATTTTGATAACGATGTTTTGAAATAAAAATCGTCCAGCTAAATTTTGAAACAAAAACCGTTGTCTTCTGTTGGTTAAATCGAACCCTAATCTAAGATTAGCAGTTCGAAGCCTAATAATAGCAGGTCCGTTTAAATTTTTGTTGGTTAAATCGAACCCCAATCTAAGATTGGCAGTTCGAAGCCTAATAATAGCAGGTCCGTTTAATTTTTTGTCGGTTAAATCGAACCCTAATCTAAGATTGGCAGTTCGAAGCCTGATAATAGCAGGTCCGTTTAAATTTCAGTTGGTTAAATCGAACCTTAATCTAAGATTGGCAGTTCGAAGCCTGATAATAGCAGGTCCGTTTAATTTTTTGTCGGTTAAATCGAACCCTAATCTAAGATTGGCAGTTCGAAGCCTGATAATAGCAGGTCCGTTTAAATTTCAGTTGGTTAAATCGAACCCTAATCTAAGATTGGTTGTTCGAAGCCTGATAATAGCAGGTCCATTTAAATTTCTGTTGGTTAAATCGAACTCTATGTCTGCGGGTAAGTCCCAGTAGTAGTTCGAAGCCTGATAATAGCAGGTCCATTTAGATTTTCGTTGGTTAAATCGAACCCTAATCTAAGATTGGCAGTTCGAAGCCTGATAATAGCAGGTCCGTTTAAATTCTGTTGGTTAAATCGAACCCTAGTCTAAGATTGGCAGTTCGAAGCCTGATAATAGCAGGTCCGTTAAACTTTATGTTGGTTAAATCGGACCCTAATCTAAGATTGGCAGTTCGAAGCCTGATAATAGCAGGTCCGTTTAAATTTATGTTGGTTAAATCAAACTCTATGTCAGCGGGTAAGTCCCGGTAGCAGTTCGAAGCCTGATAATAGCAGGTCCGTTTAAATTTCTGTTGGTTAAATCGAACTCTGTGTCAGCGGGTAAGTCCCGGTAGCAGTTCGAAGCCTGATAATAGCAGGTCCGTAAATTCTGTTGGTTAAATCGAACCCTAATCTAAGATTGGCAGTTCGAAGCCTGATAATAGCAGGTCCGTTTAAATTTATGTTGGTTAAATCGAACTCTATGTCAGCGGGTAAGTCCCGGTAGCAGTTCGAAGCCTGATAATAGCAGGTCCGTAAATTCTGTTGGTTAAATCGAACCCTAATCTAAGATTGGCAGTTTGAAGCCTGATAATAGCAGGTCCGTTTAAATTCTGTTGGTTAAATCGAACCCTAGTCTAAGATTGGCAGTTCGAAGCCTGATAATAGCAGGTCCGTTAAACTTTATGTTGGTTAAATCGGACCCTAATCTAAGATTGGCAGTTCGAAGCCTGATAATAGCAGGTCCGTTTAAATTTATGTTGGTTAAATCAAACTCTATGTCAGCGGGTAAGTCCCGGTAGCAGTTCGAAGCCTGATAATAGCAGGTCCGTTTAAATTTCTGTTGGTTAAATCGAACTCTGTGTCAGCGGGTAAGTCCCGGTAGCAGTTCGAAGCCTGATAATAGCAGGTCCGTAAATTCTGTTGGTTAAATCGAACCCTAATCTAAGATTGGCAGTTCGAAGCCTGATAATAGCAGGTCCGTTTAAATTTATGTTGGTTAAATCGAACTCTATGTCAGCGGGTAAGTCCCAGTAGCAGTTCGAAGCCTGATAATAGCAGGTCCGTAAATTCTGTTGGTTAAATCGAACCCTAATCTAAGATTGGCAGTTCGAAGCCTGATAATAGCAGGTCCGTTAAACTTTATGTTGGTTAAATCGAACCCTAATCTAAGATTGGCAGTTCGAAGCCTGATAATAGCAGGTCCGTTTAAATTTCTGTTGGTTAAATCGAACTCTATGTCAGGGGGTAAGTCCCGGTAGCAGTTCGAAGCCTGATAATAGCAGGTCCGTAAATTCTGTTGGTTAAATCGAACCCTAATCTAAGATTGGCAGTTCAAAGCCTGATAATAGTAGGTCCGTTTAAATTTATGTTGGTTAAATCGAACCCTAATCTAAGATTGGCAGTTCGAAGCCTGATAATAGCAGGTCCGTTTAAATTATGTTGGTTAAATCGAACCCTAATCTAAGATTGGCAGTTCGAAGCCTGATAATAGCAGGTCCGTTTAAATTTATGTTGGTTAAATCGAACTCTATGTCAGCGGGTAAGTCCCGGTAGCAGTTCGAAGCCTGATAATAGCAGGTCCGTTTAAATTTATGTTGGTTAAATCGAACCCTAATCTAAGATTGGCAGTTCGAAGCCTGATAATAGCAGGTCCATTTAAATTTTGTTGGTTAAATCGAACCCTAATCTAAGATTGGCAGTTCGAAGCCTGCTAATAGCAGGTCCGTTAAAGTTTATGTTGGTTAAATCGAACCCTAATCTAAGATTGGCAGTTCGAAGCCTGATAATAGCAGGTCCGTTTAAATTTCGGTTGGTTAAATCGAACTCTATGTCTGCGGGTAAGTCCCGGTAGTAGTTCGAAGCCTGATAGTAGCAGGTCCGTTTTATTTATGTTGAGCCCTGATATAAGAATAATGGTCGTAACTTGACTAGTCTAGGCCCATATTGTTCTTAATGATAAACAAATTTTGGCCTCCCCAAATACTTTGTCTTTTTCATTTGTCTACCCTTTCAATTCTTCAAGGATATACAAAGGGGGGCAAGCTGTAGACACCGTATTTCGTCCGGCCTTATTTATCATTATTTTTAAGTTTCGCTCATTCTTGTTTATTTTTTGTGTTTTCTAAATAAATTCTTGAAATCATTTAATCTCGTCTTTTCGTTAATTTCGAAATTGTAAAAGAAAAGAGCAAATAGGTTTTTTTAGAGTTTTAAATTAAGGAGGTTTGAGATTTTGGTTTAGGGTTACAGTTTTGGAGTTTTAGATTGTTGGGTTTAAAATTAAGTCTTTCAAATTAAAATTCAAATTTTTCAAGGAAAATTTCTAAAGACATTCGATTTTAAATTTTAATTTGGTCTTGAGAAATTTAAATTCATTTTAGAAATTAAAGCTTTGAAATATATTTTTTCAAGATGAATTTCCAAAATATTTAATTTTAGAATTCAATTTCAAACTTATAAATCAATTTCTAAAAAATGGTTGGGTCAAGTAAATTCAAGATGTTTTAAATTTGGAGTAATTTCTATTATTTAATTTTTTAAAACAAAAGTGCTTTGAGTCAATGTTTCGTTAGTTTTTATAGGAATTTCAAAGTGGTTGAGAGAAATCGTTAAAATTTGGTGAAAAGTTACGGGAATTATATTTTTAAAGTTTGTTGAGATTTGTTTTTAGAATCTCATCAACTCTATAAATAGAGATGATGGGATGGGTTGAAAAGGGGGGAGTTTGAGCAAAAAGTAGAGGCTTGGAGACGGAAAAAGTGAAGGAAGATGGGAGGAGAAAAAGACAAAAAGATTGGGATCCCAAAGCTCATTTAAAAGTCATTTCTCTCCATCCTCTCTCCTCACTATTCATCATCTTCTTCCCCATTCCATCAAATCCGACCACCACCTAACTCCGGCACCTCACACGGCGGCCCCTTCACCACGCACGGCGGCGCACAACGGCGGACTCGCGGCGGAGAACCACCGCGCACGGTGACTACTTCATCCCAAAAATCGGGCTGGATCCATTCTCTCCGGCGGATCTCCACGACGACGGCAGTGACCGGATCTCTACGTCTTCTCCAGCAGCCCGAACCAGCCGACGGACTTCGTCTTCTTCAGCAACCCAGACGGCAGCGGCGGTCCCCCCGAGATCCATCTCCCCCATGACGAACCAGACCACGGTGGTGGGGATCTTCATCTTCTCTGAATCGAACGGCGGTGGATCTTCATCGTCGGCGTGCGGCGAGTTCTATCGAACCCAGACAACGGCGGTCTTCTACCTTGAGCTTGAACCGACGGCGGAGCTCCAAGCTCCATCTTCAGCCGAACGACAATCCTCGACCCCAGACGTCGGCGAAGCTCCAAACTCCATCTTCAACCCGAATCAGCAACCCAAACCGAGCCCAGACGACGGCGATACTCAGGCGTGCGGTCATCCTCACTTCAAGCAGGCGAACGGCGGCGGGTTTCACACCAGCTTGAACTCGTTTCCTCCGGCGAACCCGAGGCGAACGGCGGCGCAGCTCGAATCAGACGACGGCGTGCTCTTAGCGTGGGTAACGTCCGATTGTTTTTAATTGTTTAGGTTAATTACTAAAATGCCCCTGTCTTTGAAGTTTAGCTGATTTCTTTTGTCCATATATACCTCTGCCTATCTCATATATACCCCTGCCTATGATATATACCCCTGCATGTTCAATATATACCCTGCTTTATATACCTAGGTTATATCGTATATGCATGATAGTTTGTTATTCGTTTCAGTTTAGTTTTTAAGTTTATTTTCGGGATTACTTATATTAATTTGATGATTTAATCGTTATTCGTTTCAGTTTAGTTTTTAAGTTTATTTTCGGGATTACTTATATTAATTTGATGATTTAATCTTTTGTCGCTCTATTTTATCGTCTTCATTATTTTATGCGCGTTTGTTTAGTTTTAATTTGTAACCCCGGGAGAGATGGAGGACTGTTCCTTTCATCTCGAGGGTAATTTAAATTTAATTTGAAACCCTGAGAGAGATGAAGGACTGTTCCTTTCATCTCGAGGGTAATTTAAATTTAATTTGAAACCCCGGGAGAGATGAAGGACTGTTCCTTTCATCTCGAGGGTATTTTAAATTCGAGTTGCCACCCCGGGAGAGATAAATGACTGTTCCTTTCATCTCGAGGGTATTTTAAATTTAAGTCGCAACCCTGGTAGAGATGAAGGACTGTTCCTTTCATCTCGAGGGTATTTTAAATTCGAGTTGCCACCCCGGGAGAGATAAAGGACTGTTCCTTTCATCTCGAGGGTATTTTAAATTTAAGTCGCAACCCCGGGAGAGATGAAGGACTGTTCCTCTCATCTCGAGGGTATTTTTAATTTTATTGAAATCCCGGGATAAATAGGGTTTCCCTATTTTTGAGGATTTTTTATTACAGCCATAATGCGCTAATTACAAGAACGCAATTTTTTTTTAAAAAAAAGAGGTTTTCCTTTGATTTTAAAATTAAGTTTTCAAAATTGAATTTCGATTTATTTTGATTTCAAAACAAAAGATTTTTATTTCAAATCAAGTTTAAATTAAATTTCGAAATTATTTATTTTCAAAGCAAAAATGTTTTAATTTTAATTTGAGTTTTAATCAGATTTTAAATTGAATTTGAAACAAAACGATTTTATTAAATTATTTTAAAGTTCTTGTTTGTCGTATGATCTCGGTATCGGGATCAAAGCGATTAATGGCGAAATTAACAATCTTGCTCACAAAATCAAATTCCTACTTTCTTTAAAGTTAGGATATGATTAATTGAGACATTGTTTTAATTTTAATTATTTATTTTATTTATATTTTTTAGGACCATTTGAAATTAGCTAGATAATTAGGATAAAACGTTTTGGCTACTGTTTTTAAACGGGTTGTTGTAGGGTGCTAGCACCTTCCCTACACTCAACCGACCCCCGAACCTCGTTTTTTACTTCGTAGACCGTATTTTTAAGGTGACCAATCACACCCTAAATGATTGGTGGCGACTCCATTTTTTGTGAAAACCCCTGTTTAACAGAAGGTTGTCGGCCGCTCCGCGTCGCAAAAACGTTGCGACATAAACGGACCTGGTTTTGCCAGGCTTCGACCAGCTGCCGGGACTTACCCGCAGACATAGGGTTCGATTTAACCAACCGGAATTTAACCTTACCTTGTTTTGCCAGGCTCCGACCAGCTACCGGGACTTACCCGCAGACATAGGGTTCGATTTAACCAACCAGAATTTAAACGGACCTGGTTTTTCCAGGCTTCGACCAGCTATCAAGACTTACACGTAGAGATAGAGTTCGATTTAATCAACAGGAATTTAAACGGACCTGGTTTTGCCAGGCTTCGACCAGCTACCGGGACTTACCCGCAGACATAGGGTTCGATTTAACCAACAGAAATTTAAACGGACCTGGTTTTGCTAGGCTTCGACCAGCTACCGGGACTTACCCGCAGACATAGAGTTCGATTTAACCAACAGGAATTTAAACGGACCTGGTTTTGCCAGGCTTCGACCAGCTACCGGGACATACTCGCAGACATTGGGCTCGATTTAACCAACAGAAATTTAAACGGATCTGATTTTGCCAGGCTTCGACCAGCTATCGGGACTTACCCGCAGACATAGGGTTCGATTTAACCAACAGAAATTTAAACAGACCTGGTTTTGCCAGGCTTCGACCAACTACCAGAACATACCCATAGACATAAGGTTCGATTTCACCAACACAAATTTAAACGAACCTGGTTTTGCCAGGCTTCGACCAGCTACCGGGACTTACCCGCAGACATAGGGTTCAATTTAACCAACAAGAATTTAAACGGACCTGGTTTTGGCAGGCTTCGACCACCTACCGAGACTTACACGCAGACATAGGGTTCGATTTAACCAACAAAAATTTAAACGGACCTGGTTTTTCCAGGCTTCGACCAACTACCAGGACTTACCCGCAGACATAGGGTTCGATTTAACCAACAGAAATTTAAACAGACCTGGCTTTGCTAGGCTTCCACCAGCTACTGGGACTTACCCGCAGACATAGGGTTCGATTTAACCAACAAGAATTTAAACAGACCTTGTTTTGCCAGGCTTCGACCAGCTACCGGAACTTACCCGTAGACATAGGGTTCGATTTAACCAACATGAATTTAAACGGACCTTGTTTTGCCAGGCTTCGACCAGCTACCGGGACTTACCTGCAGACATAGGGTTCGATTTAACCAACATAAATTTAAACGAACCTTGGTTTGCCAGGCTTCGACCAGCTATCGGGACTTACCCGCAGACATAGGGTTCGATTTTACCAAAAGGAATTTAAACCGACCTGGTTTTGGCAGGATTCGACCAGCTACCGGGACTTACCCGCAGACATATGGTTCGATTCAACCAACAAGAATTTAAACGGACCTGGTTTTGCCAGGCTTCGACCAGTTACCGGGACTGACCCGCAGACATAGGGTTCGATTTAACCAACAAAAATTTAAACGGACCTAGTTTTACCAGGCTTCGACCAGCTACCGGGACTTACCCGCAGACATAGGTTCGATTTAACCAACCGAAATTTAAACGGACCTGGTTTTGCCATGCTTCGACCAGCTACCGAGACTTACCCGCAGACATAGGGTTTGATTTAACCAACAGGAATTTAAACGGACTTGGTTTCGACACGCTTCGACCAGCTAACGGGACTTACCCGCAGTCATAGGGTTCGATTTAACCAAAAAAAATTTAAACGGACCTGGTTTTGCCAGGCTTCGACCAGCTACCGGGACTTAGGAGCAGACAAAGGGTTCGATTTAACCAACATAATTTAAACGGACCTGGTTTTGTCAGGCTTCGACCAGCCCCGGACTTACCCGCAGACATAGGGTTCGATTTAACCAACATAAATTTAAACGGACCTGGTTTTGCCAGGCTTCGACCAACTACCAGGACTTACCCGCAGACATAGGGTTCGATTTAACCAACAGAAATTTAAACGGACCTTGTTTTGCCAGGCTTAGACCAGCTGCCGGGACTTACCCGCAGACATAGGGTTCGATTTAACCAACATAAATTTAAACGGACCTGGTTTTGTTAGGCTTCGACCAGCTACCGGGACTTACCCGCAGACATAGGGTTCAATTTAACCAACAAGAATTTAAACGGACCTTGTTTTGCCAGGCTTCGACCAGCTACCGGGACTTACCCGCAGACATGGGGTTCGACTTAACCAACAGAAATTTAAACGGACCTGGTTTTCCCAGGCTTCGACCAGCTACCGGGACTTACCCGCAAACATAGGGTTCGATTTAACCAACAAAAATTTAAACGGACCTGGTTTTTCCAGGCTTCGACCAACTACCAGGACTTACCCGCAGACATAGGGTTCGATTTAACCCACAGTAATTTAAACGGACCTGGTTTTGCCAGGCTTCCACCAGCTACCGCGACTTACCCGCAGACATAGGGTTCGATTTAACCAACAGGAATTTAAACGGACCTGGTTTCGACACGCTTCGACCAGCTAACGAGACTTACCCGCAGTCATAGGATTCGATTTAACCAATAGAAATTTAAACGGACCTGGTTTTGCCAGGCTTCGACCAGCTACCGGGACTTACCCGCAGACATAGGGTTTGATTTAACCAACATAAATTTAAACGGACCTGGTTTTGCCAGGCTTCGACCAGCTGCCGGGAATTACCCGTAGACGTAGGGTTCGATTTAACCAACAGGAATTTAAACTGACCTGGTTTTGCCAGGCTCCGACCAGCTACCGGGACTTACCCACAAACATAGGGTTCGATTTAACCAACAGAAATTTAAACGGACCTGGTTTTTCCAGGCTTCCACCAGCTACCGGGACTTACCCGCAGGCATAGGGTTCGATTTAACAAACAAGAATTTAAACGGACCTTGTTTTGCCAGGCTTCGACCAGCTACCGGAACTTACCCGCAGACATAGGGTTCGATTTAACCAATAGAAATTTAAACGGACCTAGTTTTTCCAGGCTTCGACCGGCTACCAGGACTTACCCGCAGACATAGGGTTTGATTTAACCAACAGAAATTTAAACGAACCTGGTTTTGCCAGGCTTCGACCAGCTGCCGGGACTTACCCGCAGACATAGGGTTTGATTTAACCAACAGAAATTTAAACGGACCTGATTTTGCCAGGCTTCGACCAGCTACCGGGACTTACCCGCAGACATAGGGTTTGATTTAACCAACATAAATTTAAACGGACATGGTTTTCCCAGGCTTCGACCAGCTAACTGGACTTACCCGCAAACATAGGGTTCGATTTAACCAACAAAAATTTAAACGGACCAGGTTTTTCCAGGCTTCGACCAACTACCAGGACTTACCCGCAGACATAGGGTTCGATTTAACCCACAGCAATTTAAACGGACCTGGTTTTGCCAGGCTTCCACCAGCTACTGGGACTTACCCGCAGGCATAGGGTTCGATTTAACCAACAAGAATTTAAACGGACCTTGTTTTGCCAGGCTTCGACCAGCTACCGGAACTTACCCGCAAACATAGGGTACGATTTAATCAATAGAAATTTAAACGGACCTGGTTTTGCCAGGCTTCGACCAGCTACCGGGACTGACCCGCAGACATAGGGTTCGATTTAACCAACAGGAATTTAAACGGACCTGGTTTCGACACGCTTCGACCAGCTAACGGGACTTACCCGCAGTCATAGGGTTCGATTTAACCAACAAAAATTTAAACGGACCTGGTTTTGCCAGGCTTCGACCAGCTACCGGGACTTAGCAGCAGACAAAGGGTTCGATTTAACCAACATAATTTAAACGGACCTGGTTTTGTCAGGCTTCGACCAGCCCGGGACTTACCCGCAGACATATGGTTCGATTTAACCAACATAAATTTAAACGGACCTGGTTTTGCCAGGCTTCGACCAACTACCAGGACTTACCCGCAGACATAGGGTTCGATTTAACCAACAGAAATTTAAACGGACCTTGTTTTGCCAGGCTTAGACCAGCTGCCGGGACTTACCCGCAGACATAGGGTTCGATTTAACCAACATAAATTTAAACGGACCTGGTTTTGTCAGGCTGCGACCAGCTACCGGGACTTACCCGCAGACATAGGGTTCAATTTAACCAACAAGAATTTAAACGGACCTTGTTTTGCCAGGCTTCGACCAGCTACCGGGACTTACCCGCAGACATGGGGTTCGACTTAACCAACAGAAATTTAAACGGACCTGGTTTTCCCAGGCTTCGACCAGCTACCAGGACTTACCCGCAAACATAGGGTTCGATTTAACCAACAAAAATTTAAACGGACCTGGTTTTTCCAGGCTTCGACCAACTACCAGGACTTACCCGCAGACATAGGGTTCGATTTAACCCACAGTAATTTAAACGGACCTGGTTTTGCCAGGCTTCCACCAGCTACCGCGACTTACCCGCAAACATAGGGTTCGATTTAACCAACAAAAATTTAAACGGACCTGGTTTTTCCAGGCTTCGACCAACTACCAGGACTTACCCGCAGACATAGGGTTCGATTTAACCAACAGGAATTTAAACGGACCTGGTTTCGACACGCTTCGACCAGCTAACGAGACTTACCCGCAGTCATAGGGTTCGATTTAACCAATAGAAATTTAAATGGACCTGGTTTTGCCAGGCTTCGACCATCTACCGGGACTTACCCGCAGACATAGGGTTTGATTTAACCAACATAAATTTAAACGGACCTGGTTTTGCCAGGCTTCGACCAGCTGCCGGGAATTACCCGCAGACATAGGGTTCGATTTAACCAACAGGAATTTAAACTGACCTGGTTTTGCCAGGCTCCGACCAGCTACCGGGACTTACCCGCAGACTTAGGGTTCGATTTAACCAACAGAAATTTAAACGGACCTGGTTTTTCCAGGCTTCCACCAGCTACCGGGACTTACCCGCAGGCATAGGGTTCGATTTAACCAACAAGAATTTAAACGGACCTTGTTTTGCCAGGCTTCGACCAGCTACCGGAACTTACCCGCAGACATAGGGTTCGATTTAACCAATAGAAATTTAAACGGACCTAGTTTTTCCAGGCTTCGACCAGCTACCGGGACTTATCCGCAGACATAGAGTTCGATTTAACCAATTGAAATTTAAACGGACCTGCTATTATCAGGCTTCGAACTGCCAATCTTAGATTAGGGTTCGATTTAACCAACATAAACTTTAACGGACCTGCTATTAGCAGGCTTCGAACTGCCAATCTTAGATTAGGGTTCGATTTAACCAACAGAATTTAAATGGACCTGCTATTATCAGGCTTCGAACTGCCAATCTTAGATTAGGGTTCGATTTAACCAACATAAATTTAAACGGACCTGCTATTATCAGGCTTCGAACTGCTACCGGGACTTACCCGCTGACATAGAGTTCGATTTAACCAACATAAATTTAAACGGACCTGCTATTATCAGGCTTCGAACTGCCAATCTTAGATTAGGGTTCAATTTAACCAACATAATTTAAACGGACCTGCTATTATCAGGCTTCGAACTGCCAATCTTAGATTAGGGTTCGATTTAACCAACATAAATTTAAACGGACCTGCTATTATCAGGCTTTGAACTGCCAATCTTAGATTAGGGTTCGATTTAACCAACAGAATTTACGGACCTGCTATTATCAGGCTTCGAACTGCTACCGGGACTTACCCGCTGACATAGAGTTCGATTTAACCAACAGAAATTTAAACGAACCTGCTATTATCAGGCTTCGAACTGCCAATCTTAGATTAGGGTTCGATTTAACCAACAGAATTTACGGACCTGCTATTATCAGGCTTCGAACTGCTACCGGGACTTACCCGCTGACTTAGAGTTCGATTTAACCAACAGAAATTTAAACGAACCTGCTATTATCAGGCTTCGAACTGCTACTGGGACTTACCCGCTGACTTAGAGTTTGATTTAACCAACATAAATTTAAACGGACCTGCTATTACCAGGCTTCGAACTGCCAATCTTAGATTAGGGTTCGATTTAACCAACATAAAGTTTAACGGACCTGCTATTATCAGGCTTCGAACTGCCAATCTTAGATTAGGGTTCGATTTAACCAACAGAATTTACGGACCTGCTATTATCAGGCTTCGAACTGCTACCGGGACTTACCCGCTGACATAGAGTTCGATTTAACCAACATAAATTTAAACGGACCTGCTATTATCAGGCTTCGAACTGCCAATCTTAGATTAGGGTTCGATTTAACCAACAGAATTTACGGAACTGCTATTATCAGGCTTCGAACTGCTACCGGGACTTACCCGCTGACACAGAGTTCGATTTAACCAACAGAAATTTAAACGGACCTGCTATTATCAGGCTTCGAACTGCTACCGGGACTTACCCGCTGACATAGAGTTTGATTTAACCAACATAAATTTAAACGGACCTGCTATTATCAGGCTTCGAACTGCCAATCTTAGATTAGGGTCCGATTTAACCAACATAAAGTTTAACGGACATGCTATTATCAGGCTTCGAACTGCCAATCTTAGACTAGGGTTCGATTTAACCAATAGAATTTAAACGGACCTGCTATTATCAGGCTTCAAACTGCCAATCTTAGATTAGGGTTCGATTTAACCAACAGAATTTACGGACCTGCTATTATCAGGCTTCGAACTGCTACCGGGACTTACCCGCTGACATAGAGTTCGATTTAACCCACAGAAATTTAAACGGACCTGCTATTATCAGGCTTCGAACTGCCAATCTTAGATTAGGGTTCGATTTAACCAACAAAATTTTAACGGATCTGCTATTATCAGGCTTCGAACTGCCAATCTTAGATTAGGGTTCGATTTAACCAACGAAAATCTAAATGGACCTGCTATTATCAGGCTTCGAACTACTACTGGGACTTACCCGCAGACATAGAGTTCGATTTAACCAACAGAAATTTAAATGGACCTGCTATTATCAGGCTTCGAACTACCAATCTTAGATTAGGGTTCGATTTAACCAACTGAAATTTAAACGGACCTGCTATTATCAGGCTTCGAACTGCCAATCTTAGATTAGGGTTCGATTTAACTGACAAAAAATTAAACGGACCTGCTATTATCAGGCTTCGAACTGCCAATCTTAGATTAAGGTTCGATTTAACCAACTGAAATTTAAACGGACCTGCTATTATCAGGCTTCGAACTGCCAATCTTAGATTAGGGTTCGATTTAACCGACAAAAAATTAAACGGACCTGCTATTATTAGGCTTCGAACTGCCAATCTTAGATTGGGGTTCGATTTAACCAACAAAAATTTAAACGGACCTGCTATTATTAGGCTTCGAACTGCTAATCTTAGATTAGGGTTCGATTTAACCAACAGAAGACAACGGTTTTTGTTTCAAAATTTAGCTAGACGATTTTTATTTCAAAACATCGTTATCAAAATATTTGAAAACGACTTACTTTTTTAGATTTTAGAAATTCTCAAGAATATGCGGAGGTCCTAAATGTATGACTTATGAACTTCTAATTGACCCTCAAATGAGAATATGACGCAAATGTGAGTTGCAAAATATGATCGACTCGAATGTTGCACAAAACATGAGTGTATGCGTTGGTGTGCAATGCAAAAGATGAAACAACGTTTATTAATCCTGGAAAATGGCAATGTAAGTTGACAATTTGATAAAGATATGCCTTGATTTGCTTGACTTGACCAAGGGACTTGACTTTTGAAAGCACGTCGCAATGATGCATATGCATGCTAATGTGAATGCAACATGTGTGCATAATATGTTAAAGATAATGGATGCCATGAATGCAACACGTATGCCTGTGCATTAACAAAATGTCATAGTTGTAGCATGTATGCATGAGCATGCTAGGAATAAAATGACGGATGTCATGAATGTAGTATATATGTACGATACTGATGTATCTGCATCCTAAGGATAGAATAATGTCATTAATGCGTGTGCATATGCTTGTCAAGGGTCGAAGAACCATTGAATGCAACGTGTGTACATAATGTGTTAAAGGTAATGAATGATTGAATGTATCATGTTGAGAGTAGATAAATGATCGAATGCAACGTGCGTGCATAATATGCTAATGATAATGAATGGTTGAATGCAATATGTATGTACAATTCATATGTCATTTTTTCATGATGTAAATGATATCAACTTGCATGGTTTAAATGAAAGATTTGTGAAAACAAATGCTTAATCAAAACGACTTTTGTGTTAGTGAAATGATCACTCCTGCTTAAGTCTATCGATCTTATCAGCAAAAATTTTAGCAGGAATTAGAGGAAAAATGATAGTGTCATCATCAGTTTTTTTTTTTTTTTTTCCCGAAATGCTTTCACCTGAGAGGGATTAAACATGTCAATCATAGATCTCTCAACCATATTGGATATTGTAAGTTTTTGGGTAGATTCTCATGTGCTAAATTAGAGAACTTGAAAAGTAATTGATAACGTTTAAACAACTTCTGATTAAACTGCTTCATAATTTAGCCTTGGATGAACAAGAATGTTGAATTACAAGAAAATGAATTTAGATTTGTAATATTGTAATAAATGAAGGAAGGAATACGAAGGAAGATGTAATACTCGCATGTTTTAAGAAAATCTCTTGGACAATAAGAGATTGAAAATGTTTTTTCACATTTGAGCAAGAAATTGGAAATGGGTTTAGATGGAAAGATGACTGATATGACTCCATTTCCTCGGACAAAAGTTTTGAGAGCTAGAAGTAACTTCTTAAGAAATCTTCGACTTCTTGTGAGTAAGCTCGAGATTTGTTTTTTTTGATGATATTTGATCCAGCGTGGCAAAGGCGTAGACTTTCCCTCAGTATTGATGTCGTTTGACTGGTGCGTGGCAAAGACGTAGGCTTTGCCCCATTATTGATGATGTTTGACTAGCGCGTGACAAAGACGCAGACTTTGCCCCAGTATTGATGATGTTGAAATGAGATACCTTGAGCTTTGTGACTTCTTGATCTATTGATTGCACCAATCTCGATTTTTTTTTTTTTTTTTTTTTTTTTTTTGTGGCAAGAAATGATGCAATAAAATATCCCAACTTGTTGACGGCGATTTCCCCCTGTTGTGGCAAAGAGGTGGGCTTTGCCCCAGTATTGCAAAGATGAAGGTTTTGCCCCAGTTTGAGCTGATGTTGATCCAGCGTGACATTGAAGATGTGCAAATGAGATACCCAAACTTTTTGAAATGTAGCTCCTTGATCTACTAATTGCACCAGTTTTTTTTTTTTTTTTTTTTTTTTTTTTTTTAAAAAAAGACATGATGCAATAAAGTATTCCAACTTGGACGGTGACTTTGCTCTATTGTGGCAAAGACGTGGGCTTTGCCCCAGTGTTGCAAAGGTGAAGGCTTTGCCCCAGTTTGAGTTGATGTTGATCAAGCGTGACATTGAAGATGTGCAAATGAGATACCCAAACTTTGTGAAATGTAGCTTCTTGATCTACTTATTGCACCAGTTTTTTTTTTTTTTTTTTTTTTAAGACATGATGCAATAAAGTATTCCAACTTGGACGGTGGCTTTGCTCTATTGTGACAAAGACGTGGGCTTTGCCCCAGTGTTGCAAAGACGAAGGCTTTGCCCCAGTTTGAGTTGATGTTGATCCAGCGTGACATTGAAGATGTGCAAATTAGATACCCAAACTTTGTGAAATGTAGCTTCTTGATCTACTTATTGCACCAGTTGTTTTTTTTTTTTGTTTTTTGTTTTTTTTTTTTTTTAAGACATGATGCAATAAAGTATTCCAACTTGGACGGTGGCTTTGCTCTATTGTGACAAAGACGTGGGCTTTGCCCCAGTGTTGCAAAGACGGAGGCTTTGCCCCAATTTTGTTGATGTTCAAATGAGACACTTGACGCTTTGTGAGATGTAGATTCTTGATCAATTGATTGCACCATTCTTTTTTATAGCAAGGAAAAGTGCAATAAGATGCTCAAGCTTTGACGACGACTTCAATCTATTGGCAAAGCCGTGGGCTTTGCCCCAGTGCTGCAAAGACAAAGGCTTTGCCAAGTCTCGAATTTGGAGTTTGGCTTAACAATTAAGCCTGAGAAGAATATTTTGAAAGGTTATAAAAATGGTTGAGACTTGAGAAATTTCTCATAGAAAGTCGTGAAAGCACCCATTTTTTTATTATTTTTTTGTTTTTGTTTTTTTGTTTTTTTTTAAATGATAATTCACCCTCATTTGTCTTTAATTTTTGCTAAGGTTTCAACTAATAAGAACGATCAAAGAAATCACAAGGATGATCAAAGTAACTTAGAAAGATATTTTTTCCTTTTTCATTTTTGAAAGATGCGAGTGATGAGATGGATGATGTAATAAACTTGAAATTACTTTTGAGAAATATGCACATGATATGATTATTGGAAAATACATTTTTTTAGGGTCTATGACTTGATATGCCAAAGTGAGACAATGCATGAAATTATTACCACATGATTTTATGCAATTAAGAACAACCAAAATCTTTGAACGACTTGATATGCGATAATGCATGCATGAACGACATGATATAATGTAATGTAACTGATTTTGTATTTGATTTTTTGTTTGTAATGCGAGATGAAAAAATATGATGCAGCATATGATTTTATTTTTTTGTGAATTTCTATGTATGCATTTTTTTAATTCTATGTATGTCATGCAAAATGAAATAATGTATGCATGGACACTCTCTATGATGCATGTAGTTTTTTTTTTTTTAAAGATTTGTATGCAAATGAGCTAATGCCGAAATATTTTTTATGATGTTATGAATTTTGGTGCATGTACACGATGATACAATTCAACAAATGAAGAAATGTTATGACTTCTGTTCAGATGAGATAATGCATGAACATCCTTCATGATGTGATGATTGATGAACTTTGATGCATGCTTAATGAATTAACGATGTATGGACATCTTTTGGTGAATGCATGATGTTATGCCATTGAATGATTATTTGACATGCGAAATGAGTGTATGATGCATGAACATTTTTTTAATGCATGATGATATGCAAATGAATGATTATTCGACATGCGAAATGAGTTTATAAAAAATGAACATTTTTTTGAGATTTTATGTTTTATGACTTGCGCAGAATAAGATAATGCATGAATGAATGTTTTTATTACGTGTGTACCTGTGAAATGACATAATGCAATATGAGATTATTTTTTGATATGTAAAATGCAAGAATTAATATTTTATTACACGTGCACGTGTGAAATGACACCATGCAACATGAAATGATTTTTGACATGCAAAAGCAAGAATTGATGTTTTTATTATGTGTGCACGTGTGACATGACACCATGCAATATGATGATTCTGACATGCAAAATGCAATTTATGAATGATTTTTAATACAGGTGCACGTGTGAAATGACACCATGCAATATGAAATGATTTTTGAAATGCAAAATGTAAGAATTGAATGATTTCTCTATGATTTTACGCATGAGAAGATGCATGAGCATTGTTTTCTATGCAAAATGATTTTATGCGTGCGTGAGATGACATCATGCAATTGATGAAATGATCTTCTATGATTTTATGCATGAGAAG
Source organism: Herpetospermum pedunculosum (assembly GCA_028017165.1). Lineage (NCBI taxonomy): Eukaryota > Viridiplantae > Streptophyta > Magnoliopsida > Cucurbitales > Cucurbitaceae > Herpetospermum > Herpetospermum pedunculosum. The sequence goes on along the minus strand of CM051525.1, from coordinate 6,541,624 downwards.
ATGCACGAATATTTTTCCCTATGCAAAAAGATTTTTAACATGTATGAATGTAGATTTTATTATGCATGAGTGCGATGACATTATGCAATTGATGAAATGATTTTTACATGCAAAATGCATGAATTGATGTTTTTACTAGATGTGCACGTGTGAAATAACACCATACAAACATAAGACAATGCATGTTATGTATGAATTTTTCTATGTACGCATGATATTGTGCAAATGATGGATTAAAAATGATAAATATTTTTGGAATGAACATTTGCATGCATGTAAATGATTTGTTCTTTTTTTTTTAATTTTTGTATGTCATGTAAAATGACGTAATGACGCACGAAGCTTTTTATTTTATTTTATTTTAGTTTATTAATGAATGCAAATGATTTTTTTAGATTTTGTATGTCACGCAAAATGACGCAATTTATGAATTTTTATTTATGCATGAATAATGAAATGAAATTTGATTTTTTCTTTACGATGCATAGATGAGATGAAATTAACGAAATGATTTTTTTATTTTTTATGCATGTCTAACCTTAAATGCTCTTAGAAGGAAACAAATTTTTTTTAACGAAGAACTTTATTTGGATGGCCCGATGACTCGTGAAAAAATGCATGATTCTTTAAATTATAAGGTGTAGAAATACAAATGATTTTTTTGTTTTTTGTTTTTTTGAAAAATCGACGTGTAGAACGAATATCACTAGAAGAAAATTTTCTGAAAACGAAAAAATGAAAAATGAACGAAGACTTTTCGTGCGCCTTTACGGGACAGGTTCATCCTCCCGCAGGTCGACATTTCTCGACTCTCCATTCAAAACCTAAACAAAGAGGTCCCCAATAATTGAATGCTAAAAATTAGCAAACGAATTAATTTGAACGTGAATCTTTCGTGCGCCATACAAGGGCGATTATGTCCCTTTGAAGGTTAGCATTACTCGATTATCAGTTCTAAACTGGGATACAACTCAGATGTAAAATAAAATTGATTTTGTTTTTTTTTTTTTTTAAAAAAAAAAACACATATAATGAAATTAATAAACACCTCACTCGAGAACATGAATGAAACACACAACATATGATATAAGCACGAGAATAAAACATGCGACAAAGTAGGTGTATTCTACAGTTCAGAGTTTAGATAAACAACGGTTAGCCCTAGGATGTATATGAGTGTAATTTAGGTTCTAAACAATCCTAGTTAAAACGGCCCCCGAGCTTTCCAACTGATGAAACAGCGCGAATAGCTCGAGTGGAGAATTTCATGTGCCTGCACGAGAACCGAAGTTCCACGAAGGTCACACTACTCAATTTCCGAATCTAATCCTAAAGGGTAGAGCCCGGGTAGGAGGCTCGTGAACGAGTGTGTGAAATGCATGATAATGCAAACAATTTAAATTACGATAAATGAAATAAATTAAATAAAATAATGCATAACAACGAAATGAATTAAATAATAAACATGATGTGAGGGTAAGTCTCTAAACATAAGGATAACGGCCCCCAAATTAATTTGAAAGCTAAAGATTAGCCAACGAATTAATCTGAGCGAGAACCTTTCGTGCGCCTATACCGGGGCAATTATATCGCCTTGAAGGTCGACATTACTCGATTCTCAAATCTAATCCTAAAAGGTAGAGCCCCGGTAGAAGGCTCGTGAATGTGTGTGAGGGAAGCATGGTTATGCGATAAGCAGGAAGGAAATCGAGAACAACAGAAATAAAAACCCGACAAAATTAGTATGCATGAGAGAAGCAACAAAAAACATAAAGATATAAATAAACGACGATCGGCTCTAGGATGCACATGAGTGTGGTTTAGGTTTTAAACAGTCCTAGAAGAAACGGTCCCCGAGCTTTCCAACTCATTAAACAGTGCGGACAACTCGAGTGGAGAATTTCATGCGCCTGCACGAGAACCGAAGTTCCACGAAGGTCACACTACTCAATCTCCGAATCTAGTCCTAAAGGGTAGAGCCCGGGTAGGAGGCTCGTGAACGTGTGCGAGGAATGTGTGATCATACAAACGATGGGAAAGAAAGTACGAATATTAATAATATTTAACAAAAATAGCAGCATGAGATAAACAATATATAATAAATATGACGACTGGCCCTAGGATGTAATTGAGTGTGGTCTATGTTCTAAACAATCCTAGAAGAAACGGTCCCCGAACTTTCCAACTGATTAAACAGTGCGGACAGCTCGAGTGGAGAATTTCATGCGCCTGCACGAGAACCGAAGTTCCACGAAGGTCAAACTACTCAATCTCCGAATCTAGTCCTAAAGGGTAGAGCCCGGGTAGGAGGCTTGTGCTTGTGTGCGAGAAATGTGTGATCATACAAACGATGGGAAAGAAAGTACGAATATTAATAACAGCAGCATGAGATAAGCAATATATAATCAACACGACGACTGACCCTAGGATGTAATTGAGTGTGGTCTATGTTCTAAACAGTCCTAGAAGAAACGGTCCCCGAGCTTTCCAACTGATTAAACAGTGCGGATAACTCGAGTGGAGAATTTCATGCGCCTGCACAAGAACCGAAATTCCACGAAGGTCACACTACTCAATCTCCGAATCTAGTCCTAAAGGGTAGAGCCCGGGTAGGAGGCTCGTGAATGTGTGAAATGTATGAATCATGCGATAATAAGCAAATTTAAACAAAGTCAGTTAATTAAGATAACATAATTCAATAAATAAAAATAAACAAGGACCAAAAAAGAAAAATCAGATAAATGTAAGATAACATGCAATGACCTAGACCCACTAAAAAATGTCCCCAGTGGAGTCGCCATGCTGTCGCAACGTTTTTGCGACGCGGAGCGACCGACAACCTTATGTTAAACAGGGGTTTTCACAAAAAATGGAGTCGCCACCAATCATTTAGGGTGTGATTGGTCACCTTAAAAATACGGTCTACGAAGTAAAAAACGAGGTTCGGGGGTCGGTTGAGTGTAGGGAAGGTGCTAGCACCCTACAACATCCCGTTTAAAAAAAGTAGCCAAAACGTTTTATCCTAATTATCTAGCTAATTTCAAATGGTCCTAAAAAATATAAATAAAATAAACAATTAAAATTAAAACAATGTCTCAATTAATCATATCCTAACTTTAAAGAAAGTAGGAATTTGATTTTGTGAGCAAGATTGTTAATTTCGCCAGTAATCGCTTTGATCCCGATACCGAGATCATACGACAAACAAGAACTTTAAAATAATTTAATAAAATCGTTTTGTTTCAAATTCAATTTAAAATCTGATTAAAACTCAAATTAAAATTAAAACATTTTTGCTTTGAAAATAAACAATTTCGAAATTTAATTTAAACTTGATTTGAAATAAAAATCTTTTGTTTTGAAATCAAAATAAATCGAAATTCAATTTTGAAAACTTAATTTTAAAATCAAAGGAAAACCTCTTTTTTTTTAAAAAAATGGCGTTCTTGTAATTAGCGCATAATGGCTGTAATAAAAAATCCTCAAAAATAGGGAAACCCTATTTATCCCGGGATTTCAATAAAATTAAAATACCCTCGAGATGAGAGGAACAATCCTTCATCTCTCCCGGGGTTGCGACATAAATTTAAAATACCCTCGAGATGAAAGGAACAGTCCTTTATCTCTCCCGGGGTGGCAACTCGAATTTAAAATACCCTCGAGATGAAAGGAACAGTCCTTCATCTCTCCCGGGGTTGCGACTTAAATTTAAAATACCCTCGAGATGAAAGGAACAGTCCTTTATCTCTCCCGGGGTGGCAACTCGAATTTAAAATACCCTCGAGATGAAAGGAACAGTCCTTCATCTCTCCCGGGGTTTCAAATTAAATTTAAATTACCCTCGAGATGAAAGGAACAGTCCTTCATCTCTCTCGGGGTTTCAAATTAAATTTAAATTACCCTCGAGATGAAAGGAACAGTCCTCCATCTCTCCCGGGGTTACAAATTAAAACTAAACAAACGCGCATAAAATAATGAAGACGATAAAATAGAGCGACAAAAGATTAAATCATCAAATTAATATAAGTAATCCCGAAAATAAACTTAAAAACTAAACTGAAACGAATAACGATTAAATCATCAAATTAATATAAGTAATCCCAAAAATAAACTTAAAAACTAAACTGAAACGAATAACAAACTATCATGCATATACGATATAACCTAGGTATATAAAGCAGGGTATATATTGAACATGCAGGGGGTATATATCATAGGCAGGGGTATATATGAGATAGGCAGAGGTATATATGGACAAAAGAAATCAGCTAAACTTCAAAGACAGGGGCATTTTAGTAATTAACCTAAACAATTAAAAACAATCGGACGTTACCCACGCTAAGAGCACGCCGTCGTCTGAATCGAGCTGCGCCGCCGTTCGCCTCGGGTTCGCCGGAGGAAACGAGTTCAAGCTGGTGTGAAACCCGCCGCCGTTCGCCTGCTTGAAGTGAGGATGACCGCACGCCTGAGTATCGCCGTCGTCTGGGCTCGGTTTGGGTTGCTGATTCGGGTTGAAGATGGAGTTTGGAGCTTCGCCGGCGTCTGGGGTCGAGGATTGTCGTTCGGCTGAAGATGGAGCTTGGAGCTCCGCCGTCGGTTCAAGCTCGAGGTAGAAGACCGCCGCTGTCTGGGTTCGATAGAACTCGCCGCACGCCGACGATGAAGATCCACCGTCGTTCGATTCAGAGAAGATGAAGATCCCCACCACCGTTGTCTGGTGCGTCATGGGGGAGATGGATCTCGGGGGGACCGCCGCTGCCGTCTGGGTTGCTGAAGAAGACGAAGTCCGTCGGCTGGTTCGGGCTGCTGGAGAAGACGTAGTGATCCGGTCACTGCCGTCGTCGTGGAGATCCGCCGGAGAGAATGGATCCAGCCCGATTTTTGGGATGAAGTAGTCACCGTGCGCCGCCGTGCGCGGTGGTTCTCTGCCGCGAGTCCGCCGTTGTGCGCCGCCGTGCGTGGTGAAGGGGCCGCCGTGTGAGGTGCCGGAGTTAGGTGGTGGTCGGATTTGATGGAATGGGGAAGAAGATGATGAATAGTGAGGAGAGAGGATGGAGAGAAATGACTTTTAAATGAGCTTTGGGATCCCAATCTTTTTGTCTTTTTCTCCTCCCATCTTCCTTCACTTTTTCCATCTCCAAGCCTCTACTTTTTGCTCAAACTCCCCCCTTTTCAACCCATCCCATCATCTCTATTTATAGAGTTGATGGGATTCTAAAAAAAAATCTCAACAAACTTTAAAAATATAATTCCCGTAACTTTTCACCAAATTTTAACGATTTCTCTCAACCACTTTGAAATTCCTAAAAAAACTAACGAAACATTGACTCAAAGCACTTTTGTTTTAAAAAATTAAATAATAGAAATTACTCCAAATTTAAAACATCTTGAATTTACTTGACCCAACCATTTTTTAGAAATTGATTTATTAGTTTGAAATTCAATTCTAAAATTAAATATTTTGGAAATTCATCTTGAAAAAATATATTTCAAAGCTTTAATTTCTAAAATGAATTTAAATTTCACAAGACCAAATTAAAATTTAAAATCGAATGTCTTTAGAAATTTTCCTTGAAAAATTTGAATTTTAATTTGAAAGACTTAATTTTAAACCCAACAATCTAAAACTCCAAAACTGTAACCCTAAACCAAAATCTCAAACCTCCTTAATTTAAAACTCTAAAAAAACCTATTTGCTCTTTTCTTTTACAATTTCGAAATTAACGAAAAGACGAGATTAAATGATTTCAAGAATTTATTTAGAAAACACAAAAAATAAACAAGAATGAGCGAAACTTAAAAATAATGATAAACAAGGCCGGACGAAATACGGTGTCTACAGCTTGCCCCCCTTTGTATATCCTTGAAGAATTGAAAGGGTAGACAAATGAAAAAGACAAAGTATTTGGGGAGGCCAAAATTTGTTTATCATTAAGAACAATATGGGCCTAGACTAGTCAAGTTACGACCATTATTCTTATATCAGGGCTCAACATAAATAAAACGGACCTGCTACTATCAGGCTTCGAACTACTACCGGGACTTACCCGCAGACATAGAGTTCGATTTAACCAACTGAAATTTAAACGGACCTGCTATTATCAGGCTTCGAACTGCCAATCTTAGATTAGGGTTCGATTTAACCAACATAAACTTTAACGGACCTGCTATTAGCAGGCTTCGAACTGCCAATCTTAGATTAGGGTTCGATTTAACCAACAGAATTTAAATGGACCTGCTATTATCAGGCTTCGAACTGCCAATCTTAGATTAGGGTTCGATTTAACCAACATAAATTTAAACGGACCTGCTATTATCAGGCTTCGAACTGCTACCGGGACTTACCCGCTGACATAGAGTTCGATTTAACCAACATAAATTTAAACGGACCTGCTATTATCAGGCTTCGAACTGCCAATCTTAGATTAGGGTTCGATTTAACCAACATAATTTAAACGGACCTGCTATTATCAGGCTTCGAACTGCCAATCTTAGATTAGGGTTCGATTTAACCAACATAAATTTAAACGAACCTGCTATTATCAGGCTTTGAACTGCCAATCTTAGATTAGGGTTCGATTTAACCAACAGAATTTACGGACCTGCTATTATCAGGCTTCGAACTGCTACCGGGACTTACCCGCTGACATAGAGTTCGATTTAACCAACAGAAATTTAAACGAACCTGCTATTATCAGGCTTCGAACTGCCAATCTTAGATTAGGGTTCGATTTAACCAACAGAATTTACGGACCTGCTATTATCAGGCTTCGAACTGCTACCGGGACTTACCCGCTGACATAGAGTTCGATTTAACCAACAGAAATTTAAACGAACCTGCTATTATCAGGCTTCAAACTGCCAATCTTAGATTAGGGTTCGATTTAACCAACATAAACTTTAACGGACCTGCTATTAGCAGGCTTCGAACTGCCAATCTTAGATTAGGGTTCGATTTAACCAACATAAATTTAAACGAACCTGCTATTATCAGGCTTTGAACTGCCAATCTTAGATTAGGGTTCGATTTAACCAACAGAATTTACGGACCTGCTATTATCAGGCTTCGAACTGCTACCGGGACTTACCCGCTGACATAGAGTTCGATTTAACCAACAGAAATTTAAACGAACCTGCTATTATCAGGCTTCGAACTGCCAATCTTAGATTAGGGTTCGATTTAACCAACAGAATTTACGGACCTGCTATTATCAGGCTTCGAACTGCTACCGGGACTTACCCGCTGACATAGAGTTCGATTTAACCAACTGAAATTTAAACGGACCTGCTATTATCAGGCTTCGAACTGCCAATCTTAGATTAGGGTTCGATTTAACCAACATAAACTTTAACGGACCTGCTATTAGCAGGCTTCGAACTGCCAATCTTAGATTAGGGTTCGATTTAACCAACAGAATTTAAATGGACCTGCTATTATCAGGCTTCGAACTGCCAATCTTAGATTAGGGTTCGATTTAACCAACATAAATTTAAACGGACCTGCTATTATCAGGCTTCGAACTGCTACCGGGACTTACCCGCTGACATAGAGTTCGATTTAACCAACATAAATTTAAACGGACCTGCTATTATCAGGCTTCGAACTGCCAATCTTAGATTAGGGTTCGATTTAACCAACATAATTTAAACGGACCTGCTATTATCAGGCTTCGAACTGCCAATCTTAGATTAGGGTTCGATTTAACCAACATAAATTTAAACGAACCTGCTATTATCAGGCTTTGAACTGCCAATCTTAGATTAGGGTTCGATTTAACCAACAGAATTTACGGACCTGCTATTATCAGGCTTCGAACTGCTACCGGGACTTACCCGCTGACATAGAGTTCGATTTAACCAACAGAAATTTAAACGAACCTGCTATTATCAGGCTTCGAACTGCCAATCTTAGATTAGGGTTCGATTTAACCAACAGAATTTACGGACCTGCTATTATCAGGCTTCGAACTGCTACCGGGACTTACCCGCTGACATAGAGTTCGATTTAACCAACAGAAATTTAAACGAACCTGCTATTATCAGGCTTCAAACTGCTACTGGGACTTACCCGCTGACATAGAGTTTGATTTAACCAACATAAATTTAAACGGACCTTCTATTATCAGGCTTCGAACTGCCAATCTTAGATTAGGGTTCGATTTAACCAACATAAAGTTTAACGGACCTGCTATTATCAGGCTTCGAACTGCCAATCTTAGATTAGGGTTCGATTTAACCAACAGAATTTACGGACCTGCTATTATCAGGCTTCGAACTGCTACCGGGACTTACCCGCTGACATAGAGTTCGATTTAACCAACATAAATTTAAACGGAACTGCTATTATCAGGCTTCGAACTGCCAATCTTAGATTAGGGTTCGATTTAACCAACAAAATTTACGGACCTGCTATTATCAGGCTTCGAACTGCTACCGGGACTTACCCGCTGACATAGAGTTCGATTTAACCAACAGAAATTTAAACGGACCTGCTATTATCAGGCTTCGAACTGCCAATCTTAGATTAGGGTTCGATTTAACCAACAGAATTTTAAACGAAACTTAAAAATAATGATAAACAAGGCCGGACGAAATACGGTGTCTACAGTTTAAATTTATGTTGGTTAAATCAAACCCTATGTCTGCGGGTAAGTCCCGGTAGCTGGTCGAAGCCTGGCAAAACCAGGTCCGTTTAAATTTCTATTGATTAAATCGAACACTATGTTTGCGGGTAAGTTCCGGTAGCTGATCGAAGCCTGGCAAAACAAGGTCCGTTTAAATTCTTGTTGGTTAAATCGAACCCTATGGTTTCGACACGCTTCGACCAGCTAACGAGACTTACCCGCAGTCATAGGGTTCGATTTAACCAATAGAAATTTAAACGGACCTGGTTTTGCCAGGCTTCGACCAGCTACCGGGACTTACCCGCAGACATAGGGTTTGATTTAACCAACATAAATTTAAACGGACCTGGTTTTGCCAGGCTTCGACCAGCTGCCGGGACTTACCCGCAGACATAGGGTTCGATTTAACCAACAGGAATTTAAACGGACCTTGTTTCGACAAGCTTCGACCAGCTACCGGGACTTACCCGCAGTCATAGGGTTCGATTTAACGAACAGAAATTTAAACGGACCTGGTTTTGCCAGGCTTTGACCAGCTACCCGGACTTACCCGCAGACAAAGGGTTCGATTTAACCAACAAAAATTTAAACGGACCTGGTTTTGCGAGTCTTCGACCAGCTACCGGGACTTACTCGGAGACATAGGGTTCGATTTAACCAACATAAATTTAAACGGACCTGGTTTTGCCAGGCTTCGACCAGCTACCGGGACTTACCCGTAGACATAGGGTTCGATTTAACCAACATAAATTTAAACGACCTTGGTTTTGCCAGTCTTCGACCAGCTACCGGGACTTACCCACAGACATAGGGTTCGATTTAACCAACATAAATTTAAACTGACCTGGTTTTGCCAGGCTTCGACAAACCGGGACTTACCCGCAGACATAGGGTTCGAATTAACCAACAAGAATTTAAACGGACCTGTTTTTGCCAGGCTTCGACTAGCTACTGGGACTTACCCGCAGACATACGGTTCGATTTAACCAACAAAAATTTAAACGGACCTGGTTTTCCCTGGCTTCGACTAGCTACCGGGACTTACCCGCAGACATAGGGTTCAATTTAACCAACAATAATTTAAACGGACCTTGTTTTGCCAGGCTTCGACCAGCTACCAGGACTTACCCGCAGACATAGGGTTCGATTTAACCAACAGTAATTTAAACGGACCTGGTTTCGACAAGCTTCGACCAGCTACCGGGACTTACCCGCAGTCATAGGGTTCGATTTAACCAACATAAATTTAAACGGACCTGGTTTTGCCAGGCTTCGACCAGCTACCGGGACTTACCCGCAAACATAGGGTTCGATTTAACCAACAAAAATTTAAACGAACCTGGTTTTGTCAGGCTTCGACCAGCTACTAGGACTTACCCGCAGACATAGGGTTTGATTTAACCAACATAAATTTAAACGGACCTGGTTTTGTCAGGCTTCGACCAGCTACCGGGACTTACCCGCAGACATAGGCTTCGATTTAACCAACATAAATTTAAACGGACCTGGTTTTGCTAGGCTTCGACCAGCTACCGGGACTTACCCGCAGACATAGGGTTCGATTTAACCAACATAAATTTAAACGGACCTTGTTCTACCAGGCTTCAACCAGCTACCAGGACTTACCCGCATACATAGGGTTCAATTTAACCAATAGAAATTTAAACGGACCTGGTTTTGCAAGGCTTCGACCAGCTACCAGGACTTACCCGTAGACATAGGGTTCGATTTAACCAACAGGAATTTAAACGGACCTGGTTTTGCCAGGCTTCGACCAGCTACCGGGACTTACCTGCAGACATATGGTTCGATTTAACCAACAAGAATTTAAACGGACCTGGTTTTGCCAGGCTTCGACAAGCTACCGGGACTTACCCGCAGACATAGGGTTCGATTTAACCAACAGAAATTTAAACGGACCTGGTTTTGCCAGTCTTCGACCAACTACCAGGACTTACCCTCAGACATAGGGTTCGATTTAACCAACAGAAATTTAAACGCACCTGGTTTTGCCAGGCTTCGACCAGCTACCGGGACTTACCCGCAGACATAGGGTTCGATTTAACCAACAAGAATTTAAACGGACCTTGTTTTGCCAGGCTTCGACCAGCTACCGGGACTTACCCGCAGACATGGGGTTCGATTTAACCAACAGAAATTTAAACGGACCTGGTTTTCCCAGGCTTCCACCAGCTACCGGGACTTACCCGCAGACATAGGGTTCCATTTAACCAACAAGAATTTAAACGGACCTGGTTTTGCCAGGCTTCGACCAATTACCAAGACTTACCCGCAGACATAGGGTTCGATTTAACCAACAGAAATTTAAACGGACCTGGTTTTGCCAGGCTTCGACCAGCTACCGGGACTTACCCGCAGACAAAGGGTTCGATTTAACCAACAGAAATAAGTTACTATTGCTTTATAACGTTGTTTACTGTTTTAAAGACTGACTATTTCAAAACGATGACCTAGGTAACTTTACCTTAATCCTGAGCTAACTATGAACTCATGATTATTCGAGATTATCCTTAGATCTGCATGGGTGAGAGTGGCTCAACAACGCTGGCTCAATAAGCCTTCCATTTCAGGGGTAAGACCGGATAAATAGCTGGGGACATAGGGTGCAAGATGAAATTCACTCCTACCCGTCTATAGGGATAGTAGATAGGCTGTTCCCATGTAAAAACAATAAATGGGCGGTTTTTGAATTGCATATTAATCTACTAAATTTAAATAACAATTAACGATAAGGATTAAAGAATTAAAGAAATAAACAAGAGATTACCTTGCTAATTCAGAGATTGTCGGGACTTAATGGATTTTGCTCATCGATTACTCCAATAAAAATACAATTTCTTAATTTAAAAGCCTAATCAACTTAACTGGAACAACAATGAAAAGTCTCTAAGGTCCTCTTATGCAATTAATCCGACAGAGCATCGTAATTAACTCTAAACTGGCCAATTAGCTGGGCACGATAGCGTTTCATGCTAACTAGCTAACATCTATAAGCACATGGATTGATTAGAATGTTAATTAAATTGATCAGATTCACTTAAACATTTTTTATATTCCTAAGGTCTATTATACGCACCATGTTAACTATGAAAAACCAGAATATTAACACTAGTCATAACCTGACCCATTATGCTACTACAAGCAATTTATGACAATTACGGATCACAAATTACAAACATGGCATACATGAACAATTAATATTTAATTGATTAAGCAGTCACATTGACCAATATTAAATGCACATGAAATAAACAAAGAATAGAAAACAATTAATCAAAAAATTAGATTGCAAAGATGACTTCTTCGTGGGAGATTACTTCTTCCTGGATCAATCAAGAACTGCCACGTGTTGTCTTCAAGGATCAAACTTTGGCTCAAAGAATAAGATAATAAACCTTCCACCACCAGACCAAGCTTCCAACTTTGAACATTAAATCATTTTTATCTTCATAGTATCATCTGCGGCTCGGTTTGTTAATATTATACTCTAAAACTCCTCTTTTCAGTTCTTATTTAAAATAAGTGTCTCGTTCACCTCTGAATGCTCGATTCCTGCAAAACATATGATTAAACACATTAATTTGAATCAACTAACAAGAATTAAAAGGTATAAAATAGCACTTTTGAAGTTCTATCAATTTTAATTACCCATTGTTTTTTGGCGTTGGATTCACGAATTTCGATGTTTTTTGAACGTTGTCCTGCAGGGTATCGTCATTAACTTTGGGTGAATTCTCATTCGTAACATACAACCTTAATCCATTACATTAAAGCCTTAAATTAAGTTTTAATGTATGTTTGGTTTCTAACATACCACCTTAGTCAAAAGATACTTTATACAATTGTTCTAACAAACAAGAGATAGATACAAGATTCCTTTTCATTCAAGGAACAAGATACACATTATCTGTTCCAACCATGAGAGTTATCTCGCCTTCCGCAAGCGTTCTCCAGAAACTAGTTTCCTGAAAAGAAGAACAAATATGATTAGTAGCCCCTGAATCCAGTATCCAGGATGAGTCATCACTCTCCACTAAACATGTTTCAACAACTAGTAAATCATATTTATCTTGTTTTTCCTTTTCAACTTTCTTCTCTGCAAGGTACTTTGGGTAGTTTATTTTTCAATGCCCATTCTCGTTGTAGTGTAAACCTTTTCCTTTATCTGCAACTTGAGCCTTGCTTTTGCGGTCATTAGGATTTTTACTTTTCCCCTTCCCTTTCTTTTTCATCGAAATACTCTTATTTTTGGACGAAGAAGGGCTAGACTTCGTCTAAGAGGACGATCCTCTATAGAACCTTTTAGTGGTAGCAACATTTGCCTCCACTTCATGTCCCTTAGTTTTCAGGAGGGACTGATAAGTCTAAAGCTCATTCAGGAGAGTAGTCAAGTTATATTCAATTTTGTTCATCTTCGCATTTGTGCGGAACTGTAGGAAGCTCTTCGAAAGAGACTTCAGAATAAAACTGACCTGACTCTTCTCATCTATGACAGCTCCGTTTACTTCTGCCACATTCAAATGTTCCATCATGTCCAGGACATGTTCTCTAACCGAGGTCCCTTCTCTCATGCGACAATTATAAACGTACTTGATGGCATCATGCCTAAGGGAGAAGGACGATTGTCCAAACATCCCCTTCAGAGATTCTATAATCTCTTTGGCAGCACCCATACCATCGTGTTTCTTAGCCAATACATCAGGTATCCTGGGCAGTGTGTAGATGCGGGCTTTATCATTTTCCCTTGTCCACCTGTCATATGCATCCCAAACATTTCGGTTTGCATTTGTGTCGGGGTTTGGAGGACACTCCTCAGTTAAAACGAACCTTAGATCATCAATTACAAAACTCGAGTTATCATACCAGAATTATTTAGACAAGGACCAATGGTTCGAAGCTGTAGATCTTCAAGAGGTTAAATGACCGAGCCTCTAAGGTGAAAACCTTTAAGGCTTGACTTTCTGGTAATGGGACTGTCCCAAAGTGAAGAGGTTGATTGTGTATCAACTTATTTACTTGTTACCAGACGTAAGTTGTTAGACTACTATCATCTATTTTGGTTCTATACTAGATAGGATAAGATAAATAGAAATCAAGACTAGCTATCTTGATTGGAGTGTCTATAGGTCATAATCTCTCTGAGAGTCCTATACAAGATTAAGAACAAAATCGTTTTGTTAACTTATTCAATTCTTTTATGGATTGGAACTAGCAACTTAATCTTGAATGATTAAGGTTTGATGTTCAAATCAAATCTTATGGCTTAAACATGTTATTGATAAACTTTGTTGGGCAAGTGTTTTATCAATACTATAGCTTTCATAATATGTTTCCGTAATTAATGTCTTATTCATTGAGAATGTAATAGGATGTACTTTCTGACACTTATGCATTAGCTAGCGACCTGTTTCCAGATATGTGATCTGGGTGAGGTCTTGTTTATTCTAAGGATTCAGATTAATCTGAGTCGCAAGAATAAATCGCTGGTAAAGTCTCCTTACATCTGATATTGACAAGAGTTGTTAGTAATCGATGTTATGAGGTGCTGTCCCTACGCATTAACACTTATTGGGTTAAGATCTATCTCTTCTGCGATATATGACCCGATATGTTTTATGCAGTGGGAGTAGTCAGTTATATCGATTAATAATTTGTCACAGTATAAAGGAATGGAATACAAGAGTTGTATTGCTAATTCCTCTATAAAAGCTAAAATTTGTTGCAGCTTGTATAGCAACATAAAAAAAAGTGGTTTTTGAGCTCTTAAGTAGTGCGGATGAGGAGATGTGATGGTCACATAGAGAGCCTCATAGTACTTCATGCTGATATGTTTACTAAGTCTCTCACGGCTAACGTGTCTGAGAGATACCTAAAGAGTTTAGGGCTCCGGGTTGCTAAATAGGATAGTGGGAGAAGACTATAGATAAGTCTCTCACGGCTGACGTGTTTGAGAGATACCTTATCCTGGTAACACTATTGGATGCAACCCGTTTTGTATTGTACAAAACGATGTGATCCGAGTCGTTTCACATCGAGATGTGCAAGCGGGGGCGTCCTATGCGATGAGTTTGCGTAAGACTGAACCACGAAAAGTCGCTCTCTCTTTATAACACCGTTTACTGAAGAGACCGACTATTTCACCTGATGGCCTAGGTAACTCGATCTCAATCCTGAGCTTACTATGAACTCCTGCTTATTAGACAGTATCCTTAGATTTGTATGGGTGAGAGTGGCAGGATGTCCGCTCAATAAGCCTACCATCTTAGGGATAAAGTCCAATAGGTAGCTGGGGACATAGTGTAGTAAGATGGAGTTTACTCCTAACCCGCTCTTCAGGGTTAGTAGATAGGTTGTTCCCTTAATAGTTGGCTCCGGGGCTTGAACAATAGGCGCCTACCCTCTCCTCGTTAGAGAGGGTTCCTGATCTGTTGGTTGGACCACTGATCAATTGTTCATTAGAGGTGTCAGTGATACTTAAGGAACAAAGACGTAACGCAGGGGTTAAACGGTTTAAACCACCCAGCTGTGATTACGAACAACCTGTGAAGGGTCGACTTGCCCATGACGGTTATATCAAGAGGACATAATATATCTATAGTGAGGAGAGTGCAACCCTCGGACTATAGTGGAGTCTCCGAGGGTTAACGAAAGGTGATTGATTCGGGTTAAAAGAGTTTTGACCGAATAATCTCGTATCGTTGGAGCTCATGATCTGTAGGTCCTTTAGGTTCTCCTGGCTAGCTCGGATAACGTCGTGCACCAGTATAAGAGAAAATAAAAGAAAAAGAAAAAAAAATTTGAATTGTTCAAATTCGGTTTATGGAAGAAAGATGGATATATTTAAATATGATTTAATTATCGACATATTTAAATATGATTTAAATATGGGAATGGCCTAAAACATGAATAGGATTCATGTGTAAAAAAGTCGGTTTTCGGAAAACCGGGTTTAATCTTATTATTTAATTAATTTTTGATATTGAATTAAATAATAATTATTAATCTTATTTTTAATAATAATAATTATTAAATATATATATATATATGTGTCTTGAATGCAGCAAGACACATATATATAGTTTTTAAGTTATATATACAGTTGTTTGTTTGGCCATTTGAAGTTGAAGTTTTTGGCAGAGGGTTCACGCTATTTTGAAAGAGAAAATTGATGAACTTTTTAAGTTCTAATTTTGAGAACCTCTGTTTCGTTCCTTCTTCTTCTTCCTCTCTTTTCTGTTCTTCTTTGTTCGGAGTCCCACAACTCTGTTGCGCGGCGCCGAGGATAGCGGGACTACCTGGGGTGGTCCTTGGCGCGTTCGTGAGAAAATGCTAGAAGAGTTCGTGATGAGGATCGGCCGACGGACTTGAAGAAATTGGAGCTACAAGGGTATGCATTTCTAATTTCTTATTTCCGTCTTTAGAGCATGTTTTCTATTTGTTAAATTGAAGAAATTAGAGTATCATCGGTCCGAAATCGCTTTCCGCTGCGCATGTCGCTCCATCAGTTACCTCATCTGATGCATGTTCGTAAAGTTTGACATGTTAGTTTGGACTTGCGCTACCGCTTATTCCTTTGGGTTTGATCTTGAATTACATGTATTCCACTTTATTAATTGACTGACCTGTTAGTGTGCACTTGCACTACCACATTATGTAAAATATCGTAAACCATTGCATGCTTTATAATTTTTCATCGCATGTCCTACATGCAATAGCATATCGCACCAAAAATTCAACACAGACAGCGAGCCAACCAACATTCCGTCAGCAGAATCGATCCCCTGGCGCACAAGCCCTTCATTTTCCCTTGTAGATGTACATCAATATATAGAGGAAGGTAATTGCCACAACCCTCGAAAACATAACCTTTCATTTATGCAACATACAAAGGAATGAGGTCCCATACGGAACAACCATGCGACGAGAAGAGACGACGAGATGAACAACCACTGGAGGTATACAAAAACCGCAGACCATTCCCAAACTCAAGAAATCGACATTCACAAGTATTCAGAGTCATTCTGTCACCAAAAAGTTTTCTAAACATTCCATTAAACAACATCCACAATCTTCTCACATCCATAAACTTTAAAATTTAACATGCGTTCTCATTTGAGTGCAATTTTACAAAAGCAAATGGTCTACCTTTTCATTGACATTTAAACAATAAATCCATCACACTTACATGCATGTCAATCTCTATTTTTCCTTTATATCCCATCCATGAACAAAGCATGACATTCAATCACACATAGTTCACTATCATACATTCTACAACAAATATATACATCTTATTCAACTACCAGCACACATATAACCTATTTAACTACAATCACTTACATTTTCCCACAAACTCATAAATAAAGAGCTTCCAGATAACTTACATTTTGCAACGAACCCATAAATGAAGAGCTTCATAATGTGAAGTTCCTTCACCTAATTTAAAAAAAGTTTCGAACGCAAAAATTATAGCATGTAAACATAAATTTGGGGCTTACAACTTTGAGGCTACCACTTACCAACAAAACTTGTTCTCGAACACGCCTTCAAACCTTACCCTCATAATTTAAAATAGTCAAAAATTAGAAAACAAACATACATTAGAACTTAATTTAAGGCTTTAATGTAATGGATTAAGGTGGTATGTTACGAATGAGAATTCACCCAAAGTTCATCGATACCCTGCAGGACAACATTCAAAAAACACCGAAATTCGTGAATCCAATGCCAAAAAACCATGGGTAATTGAAATCAAACTTCAACCGGGCTTGACTGGCGTTGCACATACATTAAAAATGCTGCTTGAATTCATTCAGTCACCATCGGAGCACCGTCGCCTAAAGCTTTTCGTTGGACGTTGTCGCTCCTTCATCTCCTAGTGTAGTCTGAGGTTACGAACGAAAAATCATGGCTGAAGATGGAACGAGAGAGAGGAATCGAAGAAGAATAAAAAAAATAGTGAGCGGTGGGGCTGAAGCTTAACATACAAAGAGAGGGAAAAAAAAAAGGAAAAAAAAATAAAAAAAGAAAATAAAAAAAGAAGAATCGAGAAGAAGAAGTTGGTCAAAAGTAAATAAAAACCCACTTAAATCAAAAACTCACTCAATTTCTTTTTTTTCTTTTTCTTTTGTCAAATTTTGAAATATAAAATTATTTGGGCAATTTTTTTTTTTAAAAAGCTAACCAAATTTTAGCTATTACAACTCAATTAAAACCCAAAGAGATACTAAATCTTCAAAATTAGGAACTTGAGACTTGATTAAAAATCTTTCATCCAACATTTCATGTTTTAATTATCTCAAGCCTGTTGTCAAACTTATCTGACATAAATATGTGCCCTCAACCATGAGGTCTGAGGTTCGAGTCCCCTTTCTTCCAAGTTGAAGTAAAAAAAAGTTATCATAATCTACCTAAATCTAATTTTACTCAAATAACATTTGGAACAACTAAATACATATAGATTGATTAAATCCTAATTAAACTTCAAAATTTTAAGGTTAGTCTTATCTGAAAAACGCGGGCATTACAAACTATCCTTTAATGATTCCACCGAGAGGTTGCAATACTCAAAACCAATATGAATAATTGGCTCCACCAAATTCCTATGATTTCATAAAATAATCAAACTGGACTGTGTATAAGAATTTAATTTTAAAACTGACGAATAATATTATTGAAACACTTTTATAATATTTTTGTTAAATGGTGGGTCTAACGTAGATAAAATGGACAAATTGATAACAAAAGCTTTTCACAAATATAAATTGGTTTGCTTTAGGAAAAAATGTCACATGTTTTCTTTTATTTTTAGTTCTTTTCCAGATAGAATCAATGAAGAATAGTTATAAATAACCAAATTATTAAAACCGTTTCACTTACAAATTTCTAGGGTTTGAATTTCTAGGTTAATTTCTAGGGTTTAAATATATAGAGTTGAAAAGTACTAGGTTTCAATTCATACAAACCATAAAGATTATAGGTATAAAATAGATTTTCCCTATATATATATATATATATATATTTTTTTTTTTGTAAAGATATTTAATTTAATGCGGGTGAGGATCGAACCTGTAACCTCTTGGTCATTATTAGTTCGACTTTATGCTAATTATTGCTCATTTTGACAAAGGTATTTGTATCAGATATCAATCAAATTAAAATAATGAATCTGGATGTCTACCCCAACCTGATTTACAAATATATATATATATATATATATATATATAAATACAACTTATGGATATTTATCATTTATAATATAATTCTTATTATTATTCATAGTTTTCACATTATGATAACAAATTAAATATAAGAAAATAATAGTTTTAGGAATAAAAACACACACAAATCAATTAATTTTTGTTGGATTGTCTGTTCAGAATAAGAAGCTCATCGATAGCAAATACAATCTATTTATAATGAAATAAAAATAACAAACATTACATTACAAAAATAAAATAAGATTAAGAGGGATTCATAATAACAAACATTACATTACAAAAATAAAATAAGATTAAGAGGGATTCATATATAAATTTCCTGTCCAAAATTTTATTTAATAAAGTCTACTTGATGTTGGACACCAAAAAATTTTATTTAATAAAATCTACTTGATGTTGGACACCAAATTGATAATTCTCCAGAGCTTTTTTTTCTCAATTATCAATGAATTGGATCTGCACTTTTTCTCAGTTATCAATGAATTGGATCAGCAGCTTTCATTTCATCTACAAAATTACAAATAATACAACTAGTGGATCAAGTAAGACAAAATAACTAAGGCAATAAAATCAAATTAACTTAAATTTAAGCATCAAATCTTCACTCTAAACTATTTAATTTGATAAACTCATGATTTTTGTTTTCGAAGATATTGTAAAAAAAAACTTTAAAAACAATGATTTAAAAAATAAATTGAACTTTAGTACAAAACTCAAGGTGGTCATAAAAAAAAGTCTGATAACTCTATCAAAATTCAACTTTTATTAAAAAAAATAAATCAAAACTAACCTTTTTGTTTTCTTTTTTATCAACACAATAAATGGGGTGAAATCATGCAATCTTTTCAAGTTTACAATAAATGGGGTAAAATCATGTAATGTTTTCAAATTTGAACTAAAGCAATCTTTTAAAGTTCAACCTAAAGGTTGCAACAATAACAATTATTAATTGTTAGGTGGAGAAAAAAAATTGATACTTCTAGCTTAATATATGGTTAGAAAGTAAACTTTTTTTTTCAAGGAGAGCAAGAAAAAATACCTGGAAAATATTTTTCGAAGCAATACTTCTCACACTCAGAATCACACGATTTCTTGCTATTGCCTTTGCCCATGCATTCCTTCATACAAGTATCAGAGCATGACTGTAATTCGGGTGCCAACTTGGTTATTTGTTTCAATCTCGCTAGCATGGCCTCTAACTCGGCTTTGGTGGGGGTGTGGGTGACTTGTTGTGCGGCCACGACCACAATGCACATTAGAAACATTGCTAACATCTTCTTTGCCATTTTTTTCTCGCCTTAAACAATTGGCTCTATTTGGCACCTTTTAGAGTGTTTTTCTTTTCAAAGACGATTTCTCAGTGGATGATTGTGGGAAGAAATTTGAAAGCAAACTTATACGGTTGTTATTGGTTAAATTTAGATCATTGAGTGCAAAGTTAGATTCATACTCTCTCTCTGTATATGGAAGAAGTGGTATAGAAACTTTTTTTTTGCTACATAAGTGGATGGAAGAAAGACTTTTTCATGGGTCTTTTATTTAATTTAATTGTAATCATTCTTGAAAATCATAAATATGGTGAATCTATTAACCATGGATAGGCATGATTTTAATGCTGGAATAATAGCTTAAGAAACGAAGATCCCGACAATATTGGAAGCATATTACTCTCCTCCTAATATACATAAATAATTCAATATTTTTTCATAATAAATGAAGCAATAAGGATTTTAATACTAATATTCTAACATACTAGTTTTCTACCATGTGAATTGCAACTTTAGTAATTTGAGAAAAAAACAAATGAATTTATAATTCATCAAGATTGAATTTTAATTCATCAAGATTGAATTTATAATTCATCAAGTTTAAGATGTATACATTATTGTAGTAATTTTGCTTTTGTTTCTAACTATATTATTATTCTTTACTGTGTAATATTACTAATTTTAATACAATAAAAGTTTATATTATATTATATTATATTTTTTCATATAATATAACATAATTTGAAGGACGAAGAAGAAAACTAACTTATGGCGTTCCAAAAACACCCAAATTCGTGAATCCAACGTCAAAAAACAATGGGTAATTGAAATTAAATTTCAACGGGTCTTGTCTGACATTGTCCAGCCATTATAACGCTGTCTAAACTCGTTCTACCACCATCGAAGCACCGCCACTTGAAGTGTTTCGATAGACGCTATCGTGTCGCGCCTTCATCTCCTAGTTGAGCTTGTGGTTACGAACAAAAAATCATGGCTGGTGAAGAGGAGTCACCGACGTGAAGAAACGAGAGAAAGGAATCGAAGAAGAATAAAAAAAATAGAGAGCGGTGTGGTTGAAGCTCAACTGACAAAGAAAGGAAAAAAAATGAAAAAACAAAAGAAGAATCCACAACAACAAGATGTCTGCTGAAAAGTAAAAAAAAAAAAAAAAAAAACTCACTCAATTTATTTAATTTTACTCAAATAATATTTCGAACTCTTGGGTTTTATGTCCTAAAACTCGTGGTTTGTAAACTGAATGTATATTCTATTTTGCAATAAAGTTGTTATTGAGGTTTATTCAGTAAAGTTGTTATTGAATAAAGTGAATTGTGTTCTTTTAAACATAATCCAATAATCAAAGAACCCATGGCTATAGGTTGTATACTTTAACTTCATGGTGACATGATTGTGGATCAAGTTCGAGTAATAGCCAAAACGGCCTATAGTATAGAGATAGGGTTGGCTACCTTATTCTGGGGACACTATGGACACGACCCACATTGTATAGTACAAACGATGTGATTCGAAATCGTTCATGTGGATACATGCGAGTGGGGGTGTCCTATCCAATGAGTTTGCATAAGACTGAACCGCGGAATCAAGTCACTCTTTCTTTATAATTATGTTTACTGTAAAAACCGACTTTTTCACTTGATGACCTAGGTAACTCAATCTGAATCTTGAGCACACAATGAACTCCTGTTTATTCGGGCTTATCCGTTGACTTGTACAAGTGAGAGTGGCCCGAGATCGCCTCCTCAATAAGCTTACCATCTTGGGGATAAGACCGGGTAGGAAGCTGGGAACGTAGTCCCGCAAGATGGAAATCACTCTTACCCGCCTTTAAGGTTTAATACAGAAGTTGTTCCCTTAAGTGCTGACTCCGGGTCTTGAAAAAGAGGCCTATTCTTCTCATTGGCCCGAGAGGGACTATGGTTTGGTGGTTGGACCACAAATCAATTTTTCATTAGAGCATTAGTGGGACTTAAAGAACAAGAGGAAATTACGAGGGTAAAACAATATATTTGCCCCAGTTGTAATTACGAACAACCTGTGAAGGATCGATTTACTAATGACGGTTTTATCAATAGGATGCCATGTACGAGGATCTCGACGATCCGACCGTATAAAATCCAATTTTTAGCATTTTTTAGGGCATTCACTCTCGGGTTTGGCTTTATTTTTAGCGTTTTCTCTCTAGATTCTTGGGGTTTTCTCCCCTTTTCTCATATATCAAAGCATAGACTTGGTTGGATTAGCTTGGTTTTCATCCCGAGCAAGGTAAGTGCTCTAATTTGAGGTTAGGGGTTAAATTTGATGCGATTCATGAGGGTTTAGATCTTGAATTTTGAGCTTAGCATGGTTGATTGGGCAATTTTATTTCTTCTAAGAATATCACATAAGCATGTTTGATTGATAGGAGTAGACGACCTTGATTTCTGGCATGTTTTATAGTTAAATATTATGATGAGTTGCCTCTCTTAATCGCCAAGTAACATGGATAAGTTGAGCCATAGGTAATATAGGCTTCCTTGTTGATCTTGGTTGTAACTTATCTTGAAGAAATAGATAAATCGGAATATTAACAGAGGCTTCCAGGTTAAACATCCATCGTAGTGCTCCCGTTACTGTCAATTAATCAATATGGGCGGTGTTGGCCCCCTGTTGATTCATTGCCACGTTTAATTAGAATCGAACATTCGTCTATGTTCTTTATTTAATTTAGGATTGATCACCTTAGAGTAATTAAAGAATAGTCCACTTAGAACTCCACGTTTCTAATTAATTATTTGGGTTATTTGTATTAGTAGTTTCGTGCAAGTAAATTATGTGTTTCATTATGCTTTTGCTAAGTATGTTTGAATCCCGATGAATCGAGTTGCATCAAGGTCAACCCCGACCCTTAAAATTAGGAACACATGTAATTATTTTTAATTTTTTCGTTAGCTACTTTATGCATGCTTTCCTTTAATTTTTCCATTACCAAATCCCCTCTTTACTTTAATGTTTTACTTTATCGTTTTTATTTTAGTTAATTAAAAAGCAAATAGAAATTAATTAGGAGAAAATAATTTTGGTTCCCTGCGGATCGACCCGACTACCACTAGCTGCAAAGTTCAGTTGTAGCGGTATTATAAATGTTATTTTGGCGGGACTCGACACCCCGAAATTTATAGGATATTAAAAAATCCTATTACCAGTTAACTACCAAGCAATCTCCTGTTTTAATAGTTAAAACAGGTCGATATCTTGTAAAACTTCGTTACAAGAAAAACTCACCCGGTAAGATGCTGTCTAAGGTTGGGGGTTTTAAGTTGATGGTTTACGGAACACCTCCTACCTGGGCATCGAACTCGCGTTTGAGTTTAGCTAACCCGGTTTCATGAGCATGCGTGAGTGATGTGAGGTTTTAAAAGGTTTATCACCTAGACATCATAGGTTAAAATCCAGTATAAACATTATACTCGGAAAGATTACCTAGATTTAGGATATGTTTTAGTTAGCCAAAATATATGCCTAAGTAAAATCATATCCAACCGTATAGAACACTTCAGTGGGAGGAAAAATGTTTTTTAGCTCCTAAGTCCCTAAGAGTTCACACCGTAAGATTCATGCTCGGCTTTGAGTCGCCCTGGGAGCGACCTCCAATAGGAAAGTATTTGCATGAGTCAATAACAAGGTGAATAGGGGAAGTCTTTCATAATAAGTTGGCGAAGGTTGTGTGTCAACACATCCTACGGTCTCCTTCATTAGGTGGCACTATGAGATTCCCATGATGCGCCTCCGAGTCTACCCTGGGAGTGACCACCCCTTAGGAGGGTTGTTCATGGAATTCAGAACACCGTGAACTCCAAAAATGGATAGGGTCTCATAGGTCTGTTTTTCAGCATTGTCTTTCCAACTTCGGGAGCTTGTTGATTCCGATCTCTGAGGTCGTAAAATAGAGTGTCACACTTACAAGAATTACTAAGTGTTAGTAACTTCTTGACCAAAGTAAACGATAGCTAAAAGATCTATTGGAATATGAGTTATTCTGGTAACAGTGATTAGCTGAAATTGACTCAATTCAAAGGAGGAGTGATAGACTGCCCCTAGGTGGATGTTGCTCTAAACCTTTGTAGTATCGTTGCAATAAAGAATAAATGATGGGTACATTATTACTTTTGCTAAAACTTGATTGGATAATATAAAAGGGTTAATAGCAATTTCACTAAATACGATATGTTTCCTTCTTTCGGCATGTCCAACTCAATAGTAAAGTTACTAGCTTCTGAGAAACGTAACGGGGATAATTACGCAACGTGGAAATCAAATTTAAACACAATACTGGTAATTGATGATCTAAGGTTCGTTTTAACTGAGGAGTGTCCTCCAAACCCCGACACAAATGCAAACCGAAATGTTTGGGATGCATATGACAGGTGGACAAGGGAAAATGATAAAGCCCGCATCTACACACTGGCCAGGATACCTGATGTATTGGCTAAGAAACACGATGGTATGGGTGCTGCCAAAGAGATTATAGAATCTCTGAAGGGGATGTTTGGACAATCGTCCTTCTCCTTTAGGCATGATGCCATCAAGTACGTTTATAATTGTCGCATGAGAGAAGGGACCTCGGTTAGAGAACAAGTCCTGGACATGATGGAACATTTCAATGTGGCAGAAGTAAACGGAGCTGTCATAGATGAGAAGAGTCAGGTCAGTTTTATTCTGAAGTCTCTTTCGAAGAGCTTCCTACAGTTCCGCACAAATGCGAAGATGAACAAAATTGAATATAACTTGACTACTCTTCTGAATGAGCTTTAGACTTATCAGTCCCTCCTGAAAACTAAGGGACATGAAGTGGAGGCAAATGTTGCTACCACTAAAAGGTTCTATAGAGGATCGTCCTCTTAGACGAAGTCTAGCCCTTCTTCTTCCAAAAATAAGAGTATTTCGATGAAAAAGAAAGGGAAGGGGAAAAGTAAAAATCCTAATGACCGCAAAAGCAAGGCTCAAGTTGC
This sequence comes from Herpetospermum pedunculosum, assembly GCA_028017165.1. Classification (NCBI taxonomy): domain Eukaryota; kingdom Viridiplantae; phylum Streptophyta; class Magnoliopsida; order Cucurbitales; family Cucurbitaceae; genus Herpetospermum; species Herpetospermum pedunculosum. Next base: position 6,516,482 of record CM051525.1, on the reverse strand, counting down.
AGATAAAGGAAAATGTTTACACTACAACGAGAATGGGCATTGAAAAATAAACTACCCAAAGTACCTTGCAGAGAAGAAAGTTGAAAAGGAAAAACAAGGTAAATATGATTTACTAGTTGTTGAAACATGTTTAGTGGAGAGTGATGACTCATCCTGGATACTGGATTCAGGGGCTACTAATCATATTTGTTCTTCTTTTCAGGAAACTAGTTTCTGGAGAACGCTTGCGGAAGGCGAGATAACTCTCATGGTTCGAAAAGGAATCTTGTATCTATCTCTTGTTTGTTAGAACAATTGTATAAAGTATCTTTTGACTAAGGTGGTATGTTAGAAACAAAACATACATTAAAACTTAATTTAAGGCTTTAATGTAATGGATTAAGGTTGTATGTTACGAATGAGAATTCACCCAAAGTTAATGACGATACCCTGCAGGACAACGTTCAAAAAACACCGAAATTCGTGAACCCAACGCCAAAAAACAATGGGTAATTAAAATTGATAGAACTTCAAAAGTGCTATTTTATACCTTTTAATTCTTGTTAGTTGATTCAAATTAATGTGTTTAATCATATGTTTTGCAGGAATCGAGCATTCAGAGGTGAACGAGACACTTATTTTAAATAAGAACTCAAAAGAGGAGTTTTAGAGTATAATATTAACAAACCGAGCCGCAGATGATACTATGAAGATAAAAATGATTTAATGTTCAAAGTTGGAAGCTTGGTCTGGTGGTGGAAGGTTTATTATCTTATTCTTTGAGCCAAAGTTTGATCCTTGAAGACAACACGTGGCAGTTCTTGATTGATCTAGGAAGAAGTAATCTCCCACGAAGAAGTCATCTTTGCAATCTAATTTTTTGATTAATTGTTTTCTATTCTTTGTTTATTTCATGTGCATTTAATATTGGTCAATGTGACTGCTTAATCAATTAAATATGAATTGTTCATGTATGCCATGTTTGTAATTTGTGATCCGTAATTGTCATAAATTGCTTGTAGTAGCAAAATGGGTCAGGTTATGACTAGTGTCAATATTCTGGTTTTTCATAGTTAACATGGTGCGTATAACAGACCTTAGGAATATAAAAAATGTTTAAATGAATCTGATCAATTTAATTAACATTCTAATCAATACATGTGCTTAGAGCTGTTAGCTAGTTAGCATGAAACGCTATCGTGCCCATCTAATTGGCCAGTTTAGAGTTAATTACGATGCTCTGTCGGATTAATTGCATGAGAGGACCTTAGAGACTTTTCATGGTTGTTCCAGTTAAGTTGATTAGGCTTTTAAATTAAGAAATTGTATTTTTATTGGAGTAATCGATGAGCAAAATCCATTAAGTCCCAACAATCTCTGAATTAGCAAGGTAATCTCTTGTTTATTTCTTTAATTCTTTAATCCTTATCTTTAATTGTTATTTAAATTTAGTAGATTAATATGCAATTCAAAAAACCGCCCATTTATTGTTTTTACATGGGAACAGCCTATCTACTATCCCTAGAGACGGGTAGGAGTAAAATTCATCTTGCACCCTATGTCCCCAGCTATTTATCCGGTCTTACCTCTGAAATGGAAGGCTTATTGAGTCAGCGTTGTTGAGCCACTCTCACCCATGCAGATCTAAGGATAATCTCGAATAAACATGAGTTCATAGTTAGCTCAGGATTAAGGTCAAGTTACCTAGGTCATCGTTTTGAAATAGTCAGTCTTTAAAACGGTAAACAACGTTATAAAGCAATAGTAACTTATTTCTGTTGGTTAAATCGAACCCTTTGTCTACGGGTAAGTCCCGGTAGCTGGTCGAAGCCTGGCAAAACCAGGCCCGTTTAAATTTCTGTTGGTTAAATCGAACCCTATGTCTGCGGGTAAGTCTTGGTAGTTGGTCGAAGCCTGGCAAAACCAGGTCCGTTTAAATTTTTGTTGGTTAAATCGAACCCTATGTCTGCGGGTAAGTCCCGGTAGCTGGTGGAAGCCTGGGAAAACCAGGTCCGTTTAAATTTCTGTTGGTTAAATCGAACCCCATGTCTGCGGGTAAGTCCCGGTACCTGGTCGAAGCCTGGCAAAACAAGGTCTGTTTAAATTCTTGTTGGTTAAATCGAACCCTATGTCTGCGGGTAAGTCCCGGTAGCTGGTCGAAGCCTGGCAAAACCAGGTGCGTTTAAATTTCTGTTGGTTAAATCGAACCCTATGTCTGCGAGTAAGTCCTGGTAGTTGGTCGAAGCCTGGCAAAACCAGGTCCGTTTAAATTTCTGTTGGTTAAATCGAACCCTATGTCTGCGGGTAAGTCCCGGTAGCTGGTCGAAGCCTGGAAAAACCAGGTCCGTTTAAATTTATGTTGGTTAAATCGAACCCTATGTCTGCGGGTAAGTCCCGGTAGCTGGTCGAAGCCTAGCAAAACCAGGTCAGTTTAAATTTTTGTTGGTTAAATCGAACCCTATGTCTGCGGGTAAGTCCCGGTAGCTGGTCGAAGCCTGACAAAACCAGGTCCGTTTAAATTTATGTTGGTTAAATCGAACCCTATGTCTGCGGGTAAGTCCCGGTAGCTGGTCGAAGCCTGACAAAACCAGGTTCGTTTAAATTTCTGTTGGTTAAATCGAACCCCATGTCTGCGGGTCAGTCCCGGTAGCTGGTCGAAGCCTGGCAAAACAAGGTCCGTTTAAATTCTTGTTGGTTAAATTGAACCCTATGTCTGCGGGTAAGTCCCGGTAGCAGGTCGAAGCCTGGCAAAACCAGGTCCGTTTAAATTTCTGTTTGTGAAATCGAACCCTATGTCTATGGGTAAGTCTTGGTAGTTGGTCGAAGCCTGGAAAAACCAGGTCCGTTTAAATTTTTGTTGGTTAAATCGAACCCTATGTCTGCGGGTAAGTCCTGGTAGCTGGTCGAAGCCTGACAAAACCAGGTCCGTTTAAATTTATGTTGGTTAAATCGAACCCTATGTCTGCGGATAAGTCCTGGTAGCTGGTCGAAGCCTGGCAAAACCAGGTCTGTTTAAATTTTTGTTGGTTAAATCGAACCCTATATCTGCGGGTTAGTCCCGGTAGCTGGTCGAACCCTGGCAGAACCAGGTCCGTTTAAATTTTTGTTGGTTAAATCGAACCCTATGACTGCGGGTAAGTCCCATTAGCTGGTCGAAGCGTGTCGAAACCAGGTCCGTTTATATTCCTGTTGGTTAAATCGAACCCTATGTCTGCGGGTAAGTCCCGGTAGCTGGTCGAAGCATGGCAAAACCAGGTCCGTTTAAATTTCGGTTGGTTAAATCGAACCCTATGTCTGCGGGTAAGTCCCGGTAGCTGGTCGAAGCCTGGTAAAACTAGGTCCGTTTAAATTTTTGTTGGTTAAATCAAACCCTATGTCTGCGGGTAAGTCCCGGTAGCTGGTCGAAGCCTGACAAAACCAGGTTCGTTTAAATTCTTGTTGGTTAAATCGAACCCTATGTTTGCGGGTAAGTCCCGGTTTGTCGAAGCCTGGCAAAACCAGGTCAGTTTAAATTTCTGTTGGTTAAATCGAACCCTATGTCTGTGGGTAAGTCCCGATAGCTGGTCGAAGCCTGGCAAAACAAAGGCCGTTTAAATTCCTGTTGGTTAAATCAAACCCTATGTCTACGGTTAAGTCCCGGTAGCTGGTCGAAGCATGGCAAAACCAGGTCCGTTTAAATTTCTATTGGTTAAATCGAACTCTATGTCTACGGGTAAGTCCCAGTAGCTGGTCGAAGCCTGGCAAAACCAGGTTCGTTTAAATTTTTGTTCGTTAAATCGAACCCTATGTCTGCGGGTAAGTCCTGGTAGCTGGTCGAAGCCTGGCAAAACCAGGTCCGTTTAAATTTCTGTTGGTTAAATCGAACCCTATGATTGCGGCTAAGTCCCGGTAGCTGGTCGAAGCTTGTCGAAACCAGGTCCGTTTAAATTCCTGTTGGTTAAATCGAACCCTATGTCTGCGGGTAAGTCCCGGTAGCTGGTCGAAGCCTGGCAAAACCAGGTCCGTTTAAATTCCTGTTGGTTAAATCGACCTCTATGTCTGCAGGTAAGTCCCAGTAGCTGGTCGAAGCCTGGTAAAACCAGGTCCGTTTAAATTTTTGTTGGTGAAATCGAACCCTATGTCTATGGGTAAGTCCTGGTAGTTGGTCGAATCCTGGCAAAACCAGGTCCGTTTAAATTTCTGTTGGTTAAATCGAACCCTATGTCTGCAGGTAAGTCCCGGTAGCTGGTCGAAGCCTGACAAAACCAGGTCCGTTTAAATTTATGTTGGTTAAATCGAACCCTATGTCTGCGGGTAAGTCCCGGTAGCTGGTCGAAGCCTGGCAAAACCAGGTCTATTTAAATTTTTGTTGGTTAAATCGAACCCTATATCTGCGAGTTAGTCCCGGTAGCTGGTCGAAGCCTGGCAGAACCAGGTCCGTTTAAATTTTTGTTGGTTAAATCGAACCCTGCGGGTAAGTCCCGTTAGCTGGTCGAAGCGTGTCGAAACCAGGTCCGTTTAAATTCCTGTTGGTTAAATTGAACCCTATGTCTGCGAGTAAGTCCCGGTAGCTGGTCGAAGCATGGCAAAACCAGGTCCGTTTAAATTTCGGTTGGTTAAATCGAACCCTATGTCTGCGGGTAAGTCCCGGTAGCTGGTCGAAGCCTGGTAAAACTAGGTCCGTTTAAATTTCTGTTAGGTATCGAACCCTATGTCTGCGGGTAAGTCCCGGTAGCTGGTCGAAGCCTGGCAAAACCAGGTCCATTTAAATTCTTGTTGGTTAAATCGAACCCTATGTCTGCGGGTAAGTCCCGGTTTGTCGAAGCCTGGCAAAACCAGGTCAGATTAAATTTATGTTGGTTAAATCGAACCCTATGTCTGTGGGTAAGTCCCGATAGCTGGTCGAAGCCTGGCAAAACCAAGGCCGTTTAAATTCCTGTTGGTTAAATCAAACCCTATGTCTACGGGTAAGTCCCGGTAGCTGGTCGAAGCATGGCAAAACCAGGTCCGTTTAAATTTCTGTTGGTTAAATCGAACTCTATGTCTACGGGTAAGTCTCAGTAGCTGGTCGAAGCCTGGCAAAACCAAGTTCGTTTAAATTTTTGTTCGTTAAATCGAACCCTATGTCTGCGGGTAAGTCCCGGTAGCTGGTCGAAGCCTGGCAAAACCAGGTCTGTTTAAATTTCTGTTGGTTAAATCGAACCCTATGACTGCGGGTAAGTCCCGGTAGCTGGTCGAAGCTTGTCGAAACCAGGTCCGTTTAAATTCCTGTTGGTTAAATCGAACCCTATGTCTGCGGGTAAGTCCCGGTAGATGGTCGAAGCCTGGAAAAACCAGGTCCGTTTACATTCCTGTTGGTTAAATCGAACCCCATGTCTACGGGTAAGTCCCAGTAGCTGGTCGAAGCCTGGTAAAACAAGGTCCGGTAGCTGGTCGAAGTCTGGCAAAACCAGGTCCGTTTAAATTTCTGTTGGTGAAATCGAACCCTACTGGGACTTAAAAGGACCTAGTTTTACCAGGCTTCGACCAGCTACCGGGACTTACCCGCAGATATAGGGTTCGATTTAACCAACAAAAATTTAAACGGACCTGGTTCTGCCAGGCTTCGACCAGCTACCGGGACTAACTCGCAGATATAGGGTTCGATTTAACCAACAAAAATTTAAACAGACCTGGTTTTGCCAGGCTTCGACCAGCTACCGGGACTTACCCGCAGACATAGGGTTCGATTTAACCAACATAAATTTAAACGGACCTGGTTTTGTCAGGCTTCAACCAGCTACCGGGACTTACCCGCAGACATAGGGTTCGATTTAACCAACAGAAATTTAAACGGACCTGGTTTTGCCAGGCTTCGACCAACTACCAGGACTTACCCATAGACATAGGGTTCGATTTCACCAACAGAAATTTAAACGGACCTGGTTTTGCCAGGGTTCGACCAGCTACCGGGACTTACCCGCAGACATAGGGTTCAATTTAACCAACAAGAATTTAAATGGACCTTGTTTTGCCAGGCTTCGACCAGCTACCGGGACTTACCCGCAGACATGGGGTTCGATTTAACCAACAGAAATTTAAACGAACCTGCTTTTCCCAGGCTTCGACCAGCTACCGGGACTTACCCACAGACATAGGGTTCGATTTAACGAACAAAAATTTAAACGAACCTGGTTTTGTCAGGCTTCGACCAGCTACTGGGACTTACCCGTAGACATAGGGTTCGATTTAACCAACAGAAATTTAAACGGACCTGGTTTTGCCATGCTTCGACTAGCTACCGGGACTTACCCGTAGACATAGGGTTTGATTTAACCAACAGGAGTTTAAACGGACCTGGTTTCGACACGCTTCGACCAGCAACCGGGACTTACCCGTAGACATACGGTTCGATTGAACCAACAGAAATTTAAACGGACCTGGTTTCGACACGCTTCGACCAGCTAACGGGACTTACCCGCAGTCATAGGGTTCGATTTAACCAACAAAAATTTAAACGGACCTTGTTCTGCCAGGCTTCGACCTGTTGGGATTTATGCCCTAAAGCCTCGTAATTAATTAATAATTATTTGATAATTATTTTATTATTATTATTTGTAATTTATAATATTCATTATATAAATAAAATCCAAGGTTATTAGTGTAATCTTGAACTGTATGTAGTTGACATACGGGAGGATCATGTTCAAGTAATAACCTAAAGGGTCTATAGTATATGGATATGGTTGGGTGCCTTATCCTGGTAACACTATTGATACGGCCCACTTTGTAATTGTTACAAATGATTTGATCCAAATCATTCATGTAGAGACATGTGAGTGGGGGTATCCTATACAATGAGTTTGTATAAGACTGGACCACGAAATATATAATCTCTCTTTATAAATCCGTTATTTGAGAAAATTAGTATTTCACAGGATGATCATATGTGACTCGATCTTAATCCTGAGTGAGTTATGAACTCTTGCCTGTGAGGGTTCGTCCTTTGATTTGTATGGGTGAGAATGGCCTTTATAGCCAATTCAATAAGCCTACCATTTTGGGGTCTTGACCAAATAGGGAGTTGGGAACATAAGTTTCACAAGATGGAATTCACTTCTTTCCTATATAGGGAAAGTAGATGAGTAGTTCCCTTAAGTGCTGATTTCAGGACTTGAACAATGGGGCCCCACCCTCTCACTGGCCCGAGAGGGACTTCGTTTATGGTTGGATCATAAACAGGTTGTTTATTAGAGAATCAGTTGTACTTAAGGTGTAAGATGTAATTACAGGGGTAAAACGGACTTTTGACCCAGCTGTAATTACGAACAACTCGTGAAGGATCGACTTGCATGTAATGGTTATATCCATGGACACAACTTGTCCTACAGTGCATAAGAGTGCAACTCTAGGCCTATAGTGGAGTGACCTAGAGTTACTGAATGAAAGTCAATTAATTAAAGAGTTTAATTAATTAATTTTGTATCATTGGAGCTTATAAATCTGTAGGTCCATAAGGTCCCCTTGCTAGCTCATAGTAACACTAAAATGATCAATTTAGTTGAAAGAAAATTTGAAATATTCAAATTAATATTTAATATATTTGATATATTAAATGTAGAAGAGTAAAATATATTTATTGTATATGATACATTAATATTAAAAACTATATACTTATGTTATTTGAATGTGATTCAAATTGGTTTAAAGTATATTATAAAAGATTAATTTTATAATATCTGCAGAGAATTGTTCTCTCATTCTTTCCTTCTGCAGAGAATTGTTCTCTCATTCTTTCAAAGAGCTCCCACAAGCCTTGATCCCGTGTTCGAGTCATAGCGAGGAAGATCTCGTGGAAAAAGGAACACAAGAAGATAATTCATCAAAGGTAATACATATGCTTAACTTGTATTTTTTGTTTAATTCTAAATAAATCAAAGTAACTGTTGACCGAGAAATTTCGGCCAATCAGCGGTCGCCACATGTCTTCATCTTGGCCGGCGGATCGAATAAACTTAACCGAGCAAATTCGGTCATGGCTCAATTGGGCTTGAAATCGAATCGGGCTAAAAGTTATTTAAATGACAATTTGGCCCAAGCCCAAATAACCATTGGGCCCAGAACCCAAAAGTCCATTCGACCCAAGCCCATTGGATCCAAGCCCAAGCCCATTGGATCCAGGCCCATGAGAACTCTATAAATAGAGAGCTCATTCTTCATTTTTAAGGTTCAGAAAATTTCTTCTCCTAAGAGCTCAGAGAGAATTCACAAGACTCCCTGAATCCTGAAGACTGAACACCACTCCAAGTTCAAACATCTGAAGACTTCACCGCTACGCGAAGCTGCAGATTCAACATCGAGAACAAGCTGCGAAGCCCTCGATACAAATCCAACATCGAGAACAAGCTGCGAAGCCCTCGATCCAAATCCAACATCGAGAACAAGCTGCAAAGCCCTCGATCCAAATTCAACATCGAGAACAAGCTGCAAGGCCCTCGAAACAAATTCAACATCGAGAACAAGCTGCAAAGCCCTCGAAACAAATCCAACATCGAGAACAAGCTGCAAAGCACTCGATCAAAATTCAACATCGAGAACAAGCTGCGAAGCCCTCGATCCAAATTCAACATCGAGAACAAGCTGCAAAGCCCTCGATCCAAATTCAACGTCGAGAACAAGTTGCAAAGCCCTCGAAACAAACTCAACATCGAGAACAAGCGCCAAAGCCCTCGAAACAAACCCAACATTGAGAACAAGCTGCGAAGCCCTCGAGATACATTTACATTTGAGAGAGAAAGAATCAGAGGATCAAACATTAGAGATTGTAATCCACTACGCACTGATACAAACATAAATACAAATTCAAATTCATTTACACGTGTTCGAATCTCCATCCTTAGTCGAAATCTCGTGTGAACAGATTGGCACGCCCAGTGGGACCTCTCTACCTTTCATCTCTTTCTCTCAACAAAAATTAACAATGGCATCAAAGAAAACAACATTCCAGGCTGTCAGTTCCAACAGCCCTTACAAGGGACCTGTCACCCGCAGCCGCGTCATCAAAGAAGTCTCGCAGACGGGCGAGCACACTTCTGCCATCGTGAGCAAAATATACAAGCGACTGACGGAGTCTGCGCAGGTTGGGATAATCATCAAGGATAATCCCTTGTTCGATGAGGTTGTTCCCTCCTCTCATCAGCCGGAGAAGGTGTCTGACTCCAACGTATCTGTAATGATGGCGGATGCGCGCACTAACGACGAAGCGATGGCTGAAATGGAAAAGAAAATTAGCTTCCTGATGAAAGCAGTCGAGGACAAAGACTTCGAGATTGCCCAACTGAGGAGCCAGATGCAAAGTCGTGAGGTCGCGGAGTCAAGTCTAACTCCTGCAGCAAGGAGGAATGACAAAGAAAAAAATGTCATCCAAGAAGACCAACCGCATCACTCAACGTCGGTCGCTTCGCTGTCTTTCCAACAACTGCAGGACATGATCACGAACACTATCAGAGCTCAATACGGTGGACCCACCCAAAGCTCCCTCTTGTATACCAAACCGTATACAAAGAGGATCGACAACTTGAGAATGCCCAATGGGTACCAGCCGCCGAAATTTCAACAGTTCGATGGGAAGGGCAATCCTAAACAACACATTGCCCACTTCGTCGAAACGTGCGAGAACGCTGGAACTCGCGGAGACTTGTTGGTTAGGCAATTCGTCCGAACTTTGAAAGGAAACGCCTTTGACTGGTACACCGACTTGGAGCCCGAGACGATTGACAGTTGGGAACAGTTTGAGAGAGACTTCCTGAATCGCTTCTACAGCACGAGGCGAACAGTCAGCATGACCGAACTCTCACACGCTAACCAAAGGATGGGCGAGCCAGTCATCGATTTCATCAACCGTTGGAGATCATTAAGTCTTGACTGCAAGGACCGACTCACAGAAGTGTCTGCTGTCGAGATGTGCATCGGCGGCATGCATTGGGGACTTCACTACATCCTACAAGGGATAAAGCCCCAAACATTTGAAGAGTTAGCGACTCGCGCCCACGATATGGAGTTGAGTATCGCCAACAGAGGGACCAGGGACCTCTTAATCCCAGATATAAAGAAAATAAATAAAGAAGTAAGCGAAATTGAAAAAATCACGAAAAATGTCGTGGAAGAATCCATGGTCGTCAGCACAACCCCTGTAAGGTTTTCCTCAAAAGGAAAGGAAAACAGGACAGAAAGAAGAAATGACGGAGGCGAGAAACATCGCCTAACTTTAAAAGAAAGACAAGAAAAAGTCTACCCGTTCCCAGACTCTGACATTCCTGACATGTTAGAGCAACTACTGGAAACAAGACTGATTGAGTTTCCCGAGTGTAGGCGCCCGGAAGAAATGGACAAAGTCGATGATCCCAACTATTGTAAGTATCATCGAGTTATCAGTCATCCGGTAAAAAAATGTTTTGTCCTAAAGGAGCTAATTCTAAGGTTAGCTAAAGAAGGAAAAATTGAGCTAGACTTAGATGAAATAGCTCAATCAAACTACGCTGCAGTAACAATGAACTCCGACGCTCAATTATTTCCAGCCTCATTTGATAAGCAAAAGGAAAGCCTGATCCAGTTTGGGACCTTCGAAAAAAAATAATTGTTCGGTTCAGACATGAAACCCCTAAGCAAATTTCTCAGGTAAAACCTGAGGCCGTCAGAAATGAGGATAAAGGTTGGACCATTGTGGCTCGTCAGAAAATACGACGACAAAGACCTGTCCAGAAAGAAGATTACATAATTCGAGATGATAAACGAAACAATAAACTTCCAAAGAAGAAAAGAAGAATCAATTCGAGGAAGCCTAAACACGAGAGAAGAGAAAACAAATATTTTTCTCAACCTCGACGACAGGTGACTTTAAAAGAATTTTTCTCAAAAAGTTTCCTTCCCATCAAGAAAGAGGAAGAAATTTGTGCAAGTTCATGCTACATCAATGCAGAAGAAGTCGACGACTCAAAAGAAGTCGACCAAAGAACTTCTGTCTTCAATCGCATCAAGCCTTCAACTACTCGAACTTCGGTCTTCCAAAGGATGAGTATGGCCGCGACAAAAGAAGAAAATTCATGTCTAACTTCTACCTCCACTCGAACTTCAGCTTTCCAAAGGTTAAGTGTCTCCACATCAAAGAAAGACCGACCTTCAACATCTGTTTTTGATCGCCTCAAAGGGACAAGTGATCAACAGGAAGGAAAGATGAAGACCGTAGGGGCAAGACTCTTCGATGAAGTAAATAGCAACAAGAAGATTCATAGTCGTGTTCCTTCGCGCATGAAGAGGAAATTATCTGTTCTCATAAATACAGAAGGCTCCTTGAAGGTGAAGAAAAATATCATCATTCTAACCAATCCTACAAACGAAGGATCTGATCAAGACCGTAATGAAGATAAGATATTTTAAAATGTAATACTCCTTAACGTAAGAGTATAAACTACATGTTGCTCCTGGCCCGCATGAGTGATAGCTCCAAATTAGAGCTATTATTTACTCCCTAATTCTAGCTAAAACCATGCTCGATATTGATTAAAATGCTTTCTTATAGGTGATTTCATGGTGAAGAGCTCGGGAAGCCCATTGATGATTTTCGGGGCTAAAAAGGTCATTTAACATGTTTCGGGAAGTGTTCGGGTCAAAACGATAGGCCAAACGGAGCTCGGGAGCCAAAACGACCCAAAAGTGGGCTAAGAGCCGAGAGGGCAGCGCCCAAGCGCCGGCGCCCAGCGCCCAGGCGCCCAACGCGCGCGCGCCGCACGCACCGCACGCCCGCGCCCAGACGGCCAGACGCGCGCGCGCCGCCTCGCTCGGCGCCCGCTCCGCCTCGCCTCGCGCCCGCGCGCCCACGCCCGCTCCGCCTCGCCCATGCCCGCGCGCCCTCGCCCGTGTCCGCCTCGCCATGTCCGCGCGCGACAGCGTCGAGACGCTGGCCGAGCGTCTCGACGCTCCGAACTCTGAAGCGTACATTTGAAGATCCACCCGAGAGCAAGCGTCGAGCGCAAGCGTCTCGACGCTCGCTCGACGCCGCGCAGCGTCTCGACGCTGCGCGAGCGTCTCGACGCTACCCCCGCGCGCGCGCCTGCCAACTTAGGGCACAGCGTCGAGACGCTGCCCATAGCGTCTCGACGCTCCGCCGGCTTTAAAAGCCTTCTTCTCCGTTTTTTGCCGCACTTCTTCTTGGATTTTGGTTTTTCCACCATTGTTAGGCTCGGGTGGGAGCTTGAAACTTGTTTATCTTCCATTAAACCTTCAATAAAGCTTCAACATTAGCGTTTTTGCTTGATTTGCACAACGGGGAGCTAAGGTAAGTGCTCTAATTTGAGGTTAGGGGTGAATTTTGATGCGTTTCATGAGGGTTCGTTCTTAATTCCGTGACTTAGCATGACTGATTGGGCGAATTTATTTCTTCTAAGCATATCACATGAATGTGTAAGAATGATTTAGGCCTAGACACCCTTGATTTCAAGCATGTTTGATTGTTAAAGATTATGATGCCGTGCCTCTCTTAATCGCCAAGTAACACGGATAAGTTGAGTCATAGGTAATGTGGGTTTCCAGTTGATCTTTGGCGGCAATTTATCTTGAATGAAATAGGCAAATCGGAATATTAGCTCAGGCGTCCTAGTTAAACATCCGTCGTAATGCTCCCGTTACTGTCAATTAGTCAATATGGGTGGCGTTTGCTCCCTATTAATTCATTGCCACGTTTAATTAGAATCGTACATTCGTCTCTGTTCTTTACTTAATTTAGGATTGATCCCCTTAGATTAATAAAAGAACAGTCCGCTTTGCATTCCACGTTTCTAATTAATTATTTGGGTTACTTGTATTAGTAGTTCCGTGCAAGTAAATTACGTGTTCAATTATGCTCTTGCTAAGTATGTTTGAATCCCAATGAATTGAGTCGCATCAAAGTAAACCCCGACCCTTAAAATTAGGAGCACGTGTTCCGTTTAATTTTCCGCGCTTTACTTTTCGCGTTTATTTTCCCGTTAGTTTATATTTCGTCAAACCCCCCATTTTAATTGCTTTCGAGTCTTAGTTTTAAAAACAAATAGAAATTAATTAGGAGGAAGTAATTTTGGTTCCCTGTGGTTCGACACCCGACTACCACTAGCTGCAAAGCTCTGTTGTAGCGGAGTTATAAATGTATTTTGGCAAGCCTCGACAGCTTGAATTTAGAGTACCCCAAAAGTACCTCTACCAAAGTTGGCGCCGTTGCCGGGGAACCATTTAGTTTCTCTTAGTTAAATTTTATTTGTTAGAAAACCACAAAAATATTTTTCTTTTCTTGTGTCTTCTTGTTTTAGCATGGCAGATCTTCTACAGCAATTTTGGGGGCGAGCTACGAAGATGAGCGCCGAAGACCTTCTCCGAATTTCTGGGGAGGAGGTCGTTATCAAGATGTACCCCGATTTTGATGGAATTGAGGAATTTCTGACATGGGGAGACAAGAACAGTGAGACCGAGGAGGATGAGCTTGACCTCGAGGAGCATCCCGAAGAGATCAGTGATGCGAACGAGCTAAGGAGTGGAGCTAAGACTTCTCCAAAGTTGGTTACTCTAGAAGAATTTCTAGCAGAATATCTCTCAGATGAAGAGGAGCCCGGAGAGTTTTATAAGGTAAGTATGTCTCCACCGATTGATTTTGACTTGGAGCATGATTTTTGCATTGAAAATTTATTTGAAAATTCATGCGCTGATGAGCTCGAGCATCTGTCTGATACTGAGAGTATTTTAGGGAATCTTTTCTTTGAGGATGTAGAACCAACATGCTATGAAAACGTTGATGTGATGGATGAGGAAGTGGCAATTGTGCCTTTAGATTATTTATCTCCTTGTGCTATGCCTCGTGATAATTCATGTAATCTAGGAGATTTATCTTGCATGCCCCCCTCCATCTGTACCTTTGTCAATGTTGGTTGCCTCGGGAATTTTGATGCGATCCCTCCTTTGGTCGAGTCTTTATTTTCTGTTGAGTCAGTTGAGTCTGCTTTTATTTTGTTTGAGTCTGTTGAGTCTTTATTTTTCCCATATATCAAAAACACCAAAAAAATAACAACTCTGTCCGGCTGCCTCGAAAAGTCGAAGAGCTTGCTTCTCTTAGCAGGTTTCGTTGATTCAAGGAAGAAGGGGCCGAAGAAATACGAAAATTTTTACGTACCCTGACAGAGAGGAGGACACGTCGAGCATAACGACGTTAAAAATTTGCGCTTCTTGGGAGGCAACCCATGAGTATTTTAATTTCATGTCTTTACTTTTAGAATTTATTTTCCTAGCTTAGTTTTTTCTTGCTTTCTTTTGTAGGAGTTTTGTGGCTTAAGGATCGGATCAGTAGGCGAACAGTGCACTGCTCCAACCAGCAACCTAACAAAATTCAGGGGAGGTTTTCTGTTCCCTTTTATTTTGTGTATTTTAACTGCTTAGTCTGAAATGTTAATACATAGAGGACTATGTATAATTTTAGGTTGGGGGTGGAGTTGTAAGTTGGATGGGTTCCATGTGCAGTTTGTTGAGCAGTGCTAATTTAAAATTTGAAGTGCTTGGGACTCTGTTTATATGCTTTCTAATTATGATGATCTAGGAAGTGTCTTTTTGGAATCTGAGCATTTGCATAATCTAGTTTTTGCATGATGTAGCTTTGCATTTATTAGGTTCATGTCAAAAATTTTAAAATTTTTCCTGTTGCTCCCTTGCATCCATCGAGCACTTAGCGACCTTATCTTAGACTCCGTAGGCTTAGTTGATTGCATGTAGCATTAATTCTTGTTGTCACCCCGAAAGGCACCCCTAGGTAGCTTGTTGCATGAGAGTTAGTGGTCGATTAATCGAGTAGCTTGCGCTAAGCCTAAATAAAAAAAATTAGAAAAGCATGTTAGCAAGAAAATTCTCCCGAGGCGTTCCTCCTTTTTAAAAGTGCGCACTTAAAAAGTGAACGTTAGTCCTTAAAAATGTGAAGCTGAAGCTTAAGTTTGACATGTTAGGCAACTCGGGATGGGAAAGAAAAAGAAAATAAAAGTTGGGTTCAAAGAACCTTAACAAAGAGTACAAAGTACTCAAAGAAAAGAGAAAGGAATTAGAAAATTTTAGGTCTCTTAATTTATTACTCTCTCTCGTGTAAGTCAAGTTTAGACTGTTCTTAATCGCTAGAAGTAGGGGGAAAACGGGATGATATGTTGCATGTGGTTTTTCCAGGCTTACGATGGTTTAGGATAGGTTGGCTAGCACACACACACGTTAGGGAGCAATAGTTAATTTTTGATGTGATCTTGATTAAATGCATGCGCCGATTGCTTCCATGATTATGTCCTGTTTAGATTTGTAAAAAGCATCGAGGTTTGAGTTAGGAGCATGTATGCATGGTTCCTTAGAGTCAAATTCTTTATTAGCCTTGCTCGAGGACTAGCAAGATTTAGGTTGGGGGTATTTTGATAGCTCCAAATTAGAGCTATTATTTACTCCCTAATTCTAGCTAAAACCATGCTCGATATTGATTAAAATGCTTTCTTATAGGTGATTTCATGGTGAAGAGCTCGGGAAGCCCATTGATGATTTTCGGGGCTAAAAAGGTCATTTAACATGTTTCGGGAAGTGTTCGGGTCAAAACGATAGGCCAAACGGAGCTCGGGAGCCAAAACGACCCAAAAGTGGGCTAAGAGCCGAGAGGGCAGCGCCCAAGCGCCGGCGCCCAGCGCCCAGGCGCCCAACGCGCGCGCACCCGCGCGCGCCGCACGCACCGCACGCCCGCGCCCAGACGGCCAGACGCGCGCGCGCCCGCGCGCGCCGCCTCGCCTCGCGCCCGCTCCGCCTCGCCCATGCCCGCGAGCCCTCGCCCGTGTCCGCCTCGCCATGTCCGCGCGCGACAGCGTCGAGACGCTGGACGAGCGTCTCGACGCTCCGAACTCTGAAGCGTACATTTGAAGATCCACCCGAGAGCAAGCGTCGAGCGCAAGCGTCTCGACGCTCGCTCGACGCCGCGCAGCGTCTCGACGCTGCGCGAGCGTCTCGACGCTACCCCGCGCGCGCGCCTGCCAACTTAGGGCACAGCGTCGAGACGCTGCCCCTAGCGTCTCGACGCTCCGCCGGCTTTAAAAGCCTTCTTCTCCGTTTTTTTGCCGCACTTCTTCTTGGATTTTGGTTTTTCCACCATTGTTAGGCTCGGGTGGGAGCTTGAAACTTGTTTATCTTCCATTAAACCTTCAATAAAGCTTCAACATTAGCGTTTTTGCTTGATTTGCACAACGGGGAGCTAAGGTAAGTGCTCTAATTTGAGGTTAGGGGTGAATTTTGATGCGTTTCATGAGGGTTCGTTCTTAATTCCGTGACTTAGCATGACTGATTGGGCGAATTTATTTCTTCTAAGCATATCACATGAATGTGTAAGAATGATTTAGGCCTAGACACCCTTGATTTCAAGCATGTTTGATTGTTAAAGATTATGATGCCGTGCCTCTCTTAATCGCCAAGTAACACGGATAAGTTGAGTCATAGGTAATGTGGGTTTCCAGTTGATCTTTGGCGGCAATTTATCTTGAATGAAATAGGCAAATCGGAATATTAGCTCAGGCGTCCTAGTTAAACATCCGTCGTAATGCTCCCGTTACTGTCAATTAGTCAATATGGGTGGCGTTTGCTCCCTATTAATTCATTGCCACGTTTAATTAGAATCGTACATTCGTCTCTGTTCTTTACTTAATTTAGGATTGATCCCCTTAGATTAATAAAAGAACAGTCCGCTTTGCATTCCACGTTTCTAATTAATTATTTGGGTTACTTGTATTAGTAGTTCCGTGCAAGTAAATTACGTGTTCAATTATGCTCTTGCTAAGTATGTTTGAATCCCAATGAATTGAGTCGCATCAAAGTAAACCCCGACCCTTAAAATTAGGAGCACGTGTTTCGTTTAATTTTCCGCGCTTTACTTTTCGCGTTTATTTTCCCGTTAGTTTATATTTCGTCAAACCCCCCATTTTAATTGCTTTCGAGTCTTAGTTTTAAAAACAAATAGAAATTAATTAGGAGGAAGTAATTTTGGTTCCCTGTGGTTCGACACCCGACTACCACTAGCTGCAAAGCTCTGTTGTAGCGGAGTTATAAATGTATTTTGGCAAGCCTCGACAGCTTGAATTTAGAGTACCCCATAAGTACCTCTACCAATGAGCTTAAAAGGTGAACGGCCCAAAAAAAAAAAAAAAAAAAAAAAAAAAAGAAAAAATATATATATACTTTAAGTTCAGTCACAACAATAAAAAAAAGGGATTACATTCCATTTGAACTACGATATGACTTGATCCCTTCCATTCAAGGGTACGTAATCGATGTTCGAACTCAAGAGCAAAAGAAGCCATGATAGTACCAATTCCACTACGCCAAACAAGCTTCATTATTACTATTTGACTTCAGATTGTAATATTTCATTCAGCTTGTTATTAGGCCAAATCAAATTTCCATCACTACGCTACTCATATCCAAGTTCGGTTGCAAGTTTGCGCATCACCAAGTTCAGTTGCAAGTTTGCGCATCACCAAGTTCAGTTGCAAGTTTGCGCATCTCCAAGTTTTGCTGCATTGCGCATCACCAAGTTCAGTTGCAAGTTTGCGCATCACCAAGTTCAGCATCTCCAAGTTCGCGCGCGCCTGCATCATCGCGCGCGCCTCCAAGTTCCGGTTTAAGAAAATTATCTAAAAATATGTATAAAGGTGGACTTGAACCCAAAACCAAAGAAAACAAAGGTTCTACATGTTCCACTTTGCCAAACAAGATTTATTGTTATCATTTATCTTTAGATTGTAATACTTCATTCAACTTGAAATTTAGGTGGGTTCTAAATTTCCTTCCATAATCATGACCTTAAGTTCAAATTTTCGAACTTCATGTCAAAATTGATTGGAATCCCAAAATTATACCAAAGTCAAATTTTCATTCAAGCTAAATTTCCAGCAAAACCCAAAATTTTCCTAAAATTAAAATTTTGGGCATATTCCAAATTTTATTTCCAAGCGTGATTTAGAGTCAAAAGTTACCTAAATCCGAGTCTCAAATCAAATATTCCAAAATAAAATTTTCAACACTTCTACTCCGAATTCAAGCCAAACTTCAATAAAATATCATAGTTTTTCCTAGAATTAAAATTTTTGGGCATATTCCTAATTTTATTTCCAAGCATGATTTAGAGTCAAAATTTATCTAAATCCAAGTCTCGAATCGAAATTGGCGGTTTGGGTATACTCCAAATTTTATCCCACTTCGAAATTGGAGTAAAGTTCAAAGTCAAATCCTATTCAAAATTCAATTGGGCAACTCCAAAACTCTACTCTACATCCAAAATGGAATTAAAGTAGAACACAAGAATCTACTAAAGTTCAAGTCAAGCTTCTGCCAAATAAGAAAGATCAAAATTGTAAATCCAATTCATATTTTTTGGTCAATTGGCATAGAAAGATGTATCAATCAAAAGAATTGATTTATGGACCAAATTTCATATTTCGATAAGATTGATATGTCGAGGCAGATTCAAAATTAGGGGTGTCCTACGTTTCAATTTCAAAATTTAACTTTTCCGAGACTCACCCACACGTACATGTGCATAACTCTCGAAAAAAGGGGCATTTGTTGACCGAGAAATTTCGGCCAATCAGCGGTCGCCACATGTCTTCATCTTGGCCGGCGGATCGAATAAACTTAACCGAGCAAATTCGGTCATGGCTCAATTGGGCTTGAAATCGAATCGGGCTAAAAGTTATTTAAATGACAATTTGGCCCAAGCCCAAATAACCATTGGGCCCAGAACCCAAAAGTCCATTGGACCCAAGCCCATTGGATCCAAGCCCAAGCCCATTGGATCCAGGCCCATGAGAACTCTATAAATAGAGAGCTCATTCTTCATTTTTAAGGTTCAGAAAATTTCTTCTCCTAAGAGCTCAGAGAGAATTCACAAGACTCCCTGAATCCTGAAGACTGAACACCACTCCAAGTTCAAACATCTGAAGACTTCACCGCTACGCGAAGCTGCAGATTCAACATCGAGAACAAGCTGCGAAGCCCTCGATACAAATCCAACATCGAGAACAAGCTGCGAAGCCCTCGATCCAAATCCAACATCGAGAACAAGCTGCAAAGCCCTCGATCCAAATTCAACATCGAGAACAAGCTGCAAGGCCCTCGAAACAAATTCAACATCGAGAACAAGCTGCAAAGCCCTCGAAACAAATCCAACATCGAGAACAAGCTGCAAAGCACTCGATCAAAATTCAACATCGAGAACAAGCTGCGAAGCCCTCGATCCAAATTCAACATCGAGAACAAGCTGCAAAGCCCTCGATCCAAATTCAACGTCGAGAACAAGTTGCAAAGCCCTCGAAACAAACTCAACATCGAGAACAAGCGCCAAAGCCCTCGAAACAAACCCAACATTGAGAACAAGCTGCGAAGCCCTCGAGATACATTTACATTTGAGAGAGAAAAAATCAGAGGATCAAACATTAGAGATTGTAATCCACTACGCACTGATACAAACATAAATACAAATTCAAATTCATTTACACGTGTTCGAATCTCCATCCTTAGTCGAAATCTCGTGTGAACAGTAACGATTCCAAACGCTTCCGCTGCGTGGAATGAAGAGTTCATTCCCTTCAATTGGTATCAGAGCTTCTTTTAGTTTTGTTTAGAATTAATTGTAGATGGTGGGTATTTTAATTTTTTTTATATATGTGATATATGTGGTTTGCAAATTGACTGTTTAGGCGTATTTTGGCATTAGTTTTATTGTTTTGTTTAGATCAAATGTGAAACTCGAAAGAGATAGGAATTCTCTTGTATGATTTTTTGAAGCCGTTACGGATGGAAACCAATTGAAATTGGTGAATTTGAAGCCATTACGGAATTGAAGATGGTGTCAAACGATGGTGGAATTGAAGCCATTACGAAATTGAAGATTCAATTTGTGTGAATCCTACCGAATTTCAGATTTGGAATGTTTGAAATGTCCAACATAAAATCGGAGATTTAAATTCAGATTTTGAATATTTGGAATGTCCAAAATAAAATCTGTAAATTTAAATTCAGATTTGAATTTCTATAAATTTGATTTGGAATGTCCAAATTGAGTTATGGAAATTGAATTCAAAGGTGGAAAATCAAAAAGGAGGATTTTGAAGACCAAGATATGTCTTGGATTTAAATTAATGTAATTCAAAATTGGTTTCAATTTCTTAGGATATGCCAAATATGTCGGTCAATTTTGCTGTGTTTTTAATTTAATTATGCATTTTATTTTTAATTTAATTATGCATGTTGACGTATGTTTTAAATTTTAATTGATTGCATAGAGTATGCCATCTAGATTAAAATCCCACCATAGGTTAAGCATGATCATGCATTTTAATTATTTTTAATATAAGTGTTATATTTGGATAATTATGATTAAAATGCTTTCTAGTTTGATTTGATGATTTTCTAATATGTTTATATTTCCATATTTACAATATAATTGTTATATTTGGAAATTTTAAATTAGGATACTTCCTTTTATAATAGTGTTGACCGAGAAATTTCGGCCGATCAGTGGTCGCCACGTGTCTCCATCACGACCGGGGATCAGATAGACTTGACCGAGCAAAGTCGGCCAAACTGCAATTGGGCTCGAGGTCGAATCGGGCCAGAAAGATTAAATGACAACTTGGCCCAAAGCCCAAAAGCCCATTGGGTCCAAACCCAAACCCATTGGGCCCAAAGCCCAAGTCCATTGGGCCCAAAGCCCAAGCCCATTGGATCCAGGCCCATGAAAACTCTATAAATAGAGAGTTCATTTTCATTTCTAAGGTTCAGAAAATTTCTTCTCATAAGAACTCAGAGAGAATTCCCAAACAACGAAAGACTCTTTGAAATCCTGAAGACTGAACGTCACTCCAAATTCAAACACCTGAAGACTTCACCGCTACGCGAAGCTGAAGATTCAACCTCGAGAACAAGCTACGAAGCCCTCGAGTACGTAACATTTAAGAGAGAGAATCAGAGGATCAAATATTAGAGATTGTAATCCACTACGCACTGATAAATACAATACATCAAATACAAATTCAAATTCATTTGCACGTGTCGGATTTGTATTCGTCGTTCGAATTCTCGTGTGAACAGATTGGCACACCCAGTGGGACATCTCTACCTTTCATCTCTCTCTCTCAACAAAAAAAATCTTTCTTTACGATGGCATCAAAGAAGACAACGTTCCAGGCTGTCAGTTCCAACAGCCCTTACAGGGGACCTACCACCCGCAGCCGCGTCATCAAAGAAGTCTCGCAGACGGGCGAACACACTCCTGCCATCGTGCGCAAAATATACAAACGACTGACGGAGTCCGAGCGGGTTGGGATAATCATCAAGGACAATCCTTTGTTCGATGAGGTTGTTCCCTCCTCTGATCAGCCGGAGAAGGTGTCTGACTCCAGCGTATCTGTAATGATGGCAGATGCGCGTACTAACGACGAAGCGATGGCTGAAATGGAAAAGAAAATCAGCTTCCTAATGAAAGCAGTCGAGGACAAAGACTTCGAGATTGCCCAACTGAGGAGTCAGATGCAGAGTCGCGAGGTTGCGGAGTCAAGTCTAACTCCTGCGGCCAGAAAGAATGGCAAAGAAAAAATGGTCATCCAGGAAGACCAAGCGCAACACTCGACGTCAGTCGCTTCCTTATCTGTCCAACAACTGCAGGACATGATTACCAACACCATCCGAGTCCAGTACGGCGGACCAGCCCAAAGCACCCTCTTGTATACCAAACCGTATTCCAAGAGGATCGACAGCTTAAGAATGCCCACTGGGTATCAGCCGCCAAAGTTTCAACAATTCGATGGGAAGGGCAATCCGAAACAACACATTGCCCACTTCGTCGAAACATGCGAGAATGCTGGAACTCGCGGAGACTTGCTGGTTAGGCAATTCGTCCGAACTCTGAAAGGAAACGCTTTCGACTGGTACACCGACTTGGAACCCGAGACGATCGATAGTTGGGAGCAGTTTGAAAGAGACTTCCTGAATCGCTTCTATAGCACGAGGCGAACAGTCAGCATGTCTGAAATCTCGCATGCTAGTCAAAGAATGGGCGAGCCTGTCGTCGACTTCATTAACCGCTGGAGATCGTTGAGTCTTGACTGCAAAGACCGACTCACGGAAGTGTCCGCTGTCGAGATGTGCATCGGCGGCATGCATTGGGGACTTCACTACATCCTGCAAGGGATAAAGCCCCAAACATTCGAGGAATTGGCAACTCGCGCCCATGACATGGAGTTGAGTATTGCCAATAGAGGAAACAAAGACCTCTTAATCCCCGACGTAAAGAAAACAAAGACAGAAATGAAGAGCGTTGGGAAAATCACGAAGAATGTCGTGAAAGAATCCATGGTCGCCAACACGGCCCCTTTAAGGTTTTCCTCCAAAGCAAAGGAAAACAAAACGGAAGCCAGAAATGACAAAGGCGAAAGACGTCGCCCTACGTTGAAAGAAAGACAGGAAAAGATCTACCCGTTTCCAGACTCTGACATCCCTGATATATTAGAGCAATTGCTGAAAACGCAACTCATCCAACTGCCAGAGTGCAAACGACCGGAGGAGTTAGGAAAGGTAAATGATCCTAACTACTGCAAATACCACCGGGTCGTCAGTCATCCTGTAGGCAAATGCTTCGTCCTGAAAGAGCTAATCATGAAGTTAGCTAGTGAAAATAAGATTGAGCTGGATCTCGACGAAATAGCTCAAGCAAATCACGCCGCTGTAACATTGAACTCCGGCGTTCAATTATCTCCTGTCTCTCCTAAGAAGCAAGAGGAGAGTTTGATCCAGTTCGGGACTTGCGAACCTGTAATCGTTCGATACGAACATGAAATCCTATGGGAGACTTCGCAGATGAAACCCGAACCCGTTGCAGATGAGGATGAAGGATGGACCGTCGTAACTCGTCGGAAAATGCGGCGACAGAGACCTGTCCAAAAAGAAACCCGCCTACTTCGAGAGTATAGGCGAAAAAGTAAACTTCCAAAGAGAAAAGGAAGAAAGAGTATGAGAAGGCCAAAACTTGTCGTGGAGGAAAACAAAGACCTCCCTCGACCCCAGCAGCCTATGACCCTACGGGAATTTTTCCCCAAGGGATTCTTTAATGAGAAGCAGGAAGAGATAGTTGAAATTGCTACGTGCCATGTCGTTGTGGCAATTGAGGATGATAGCGCCACTCCAAATTCAACGGAGTTGGCAATAAAGCTGGACGATACACCTTCCCTCAATTTAGTAGATTTGCCTCAAATGGACAAAACTGCTCACGTCAACACATTGAAGGACTCTAATGTTTCAGAACCTTCAACCTCTACAGCACATGCAGGTGCGTCTGATTGCATGTCCATAAGCTTCACCGATGACGATTTGATGTTGGGGTCAAAACCTCACAATAGACCTTTGTTCGTCTCGGGATACATTCGAGAACAGAGGGTCGGTCGAATCCTCATTGATGATGGATCGGCCGTCAACATAATGCCGAAATCACTCATGAAGGAGATTGGCATCCTGATGGAAGAGCTATCAAGTAGCAAGCTGGTAATCCAGGGTTTCAATCAGGGAGGACAACGAGCGATCGGCATGATTCGCCTACAACTCATCATCGGAGACCTGGAAGCACATACCTTATTTCATGTCATAGACTCTAGGACTACCTATAAAATATTGTTGGGTCGCCCTTGGATTCATGGAAATGGGGTGATAACTTCCACCTTGCATCAGTGCTTCAAGTTTTATCAAAACGGCGTCAAAAAGGTTGAGGCAGACACTAAACCGTTTTCAGAGGCCGAGTCTCATTTCGCGGATGCCAAGTTTTACATAAATAACAGCAACATAGAAGAAATAATGCCAAAAGAAATCCCTTTGATCAACGGGGAGCAGAAGACTTGCGCAGGGAAAGAATTCATCAAAGAAGAAAATGTTCCCAAGTTTTGCGAAAGCAAGACATCCGTCAGCCCTACGAAGGCTAAGGCCTTGAAAGACGAGAAAAGTTCGAACCCTTCTGTTCTACGCTACGTTCCCTTGTCCCGGCGTAAGAAAGGTGAATCACCATTCGCAGAATGTACTAAAAGTTTGAAAGTCAGTGACATTAAGATCCTGAAAGAAAATTTTGTCACCCCTCTTACGAAGATAACAAAACAAGAGGTCACGAAGTCCAAAGAGACTCAGAAAGGGATGGTCCTACCTGAGAAACGAACGAAAGAAGGGTACGATCCCAAGGCATATAAACTGCTAGCAAAAGCAGGATACGACTTCACAACTCACACTGAGTTCAAGGGCCTGAAAATCCTCGAGGGCAGGTCAGAGCTTTCTTCGACACAAAAGAAGCTCCTAAAAGAGGGATATCCTATACCAGCATCCAGAAAGGGGCTTGGATATAAGTCGCCTGAACCAGTCCGGATAACCCGAAAAGGGAAAGAGAAAGTGGTCAACAGTAATAACATAACGACCAAAGAGGCACACAATTCAAAAGAAGAGGAAGCTGTCAAACCAAAGATCTCCATCTTTAAGCGCATTAAGCCGCCAGCTACGCGCGCTTCAGCCTTCCAGCGATTGAAAACGGCTGTGACAAAAGAGGATAGTTCGCACTCAACACCCAAACCCACCAGATCTTCCGTCTTTCAAAGGTTGAGTAAGTCGGCAGATAAAAAAGAAAGCACGCCGTCCGCTGAACCTCTCTCACGGCAATCAGCATTTCAAAGGTTGAGTAAGCCAGCAGATAACAAAGAAATCATGTCGTCTGCTGAACCTCTCTCACGGCAATCAGCATTGCAAAGGTTGAGTAAGCCACCAGATGAGAAGGAAAACACAGCGTCCGCTAAACCCCTCTCACGAAAGTCAGCGTTTCAAAGGTTGAGTAAGCCGACAGAGGAGAAAGAAAATACGTTGCCCGATAAATCTCTCTCACGAACGTCAGCGTTGCAAAGATTAAGCGTGACCACAAAGAGAGATAAGAAACTTTCATCCACTTCCATCTTCGATCGCCTCCTACACGAAGAGGCTCGAGAGACTTTGAACGGTAAAGAGTCTAGCAAGACAAAAAGCGATAAAGAGATCCGCAGTATCGTTCCCTCACGAATGAAAAGAAAAACTTTTGTTACCGTGAATACGGATGGTGCACTGAAGGTTAAACGGCGCAATGTCATCATCACAAACCCGGCAAGCAAATGTGCAGTGGAGAATGAGGGTGAAGCCTCTTGTTACCATATTACTGCCGAGGAAGAAACGGAGGTCGAGATATCTGAAGAGGATGTTGAAGAGGCACCACTGCCACTCGAAGATGGAAGTCAACCAACAGTTGACGAACTGAAAGAAGTTAATCTGGGTACGACGGAAGAACCACGTCCAACCTTTATAAGCGCATCACTTTCCAATGAAGAGAAGTGTGAGTACTTGAGTTTGCTCATCGCGTATAAAGATGTCTTTGCTTGGTCGTATAAAGAGATGCCGGGACTTGATCCAAAAGTCGCAGTACATCATCTCGCTATTGAACATGGGTATCGACCAGTCAAACAAGCTCAACGACGTTTCAGGCCAGAGCTCATCCCCCAAATTGAAAATGAAGTTAACAAGCTAATTGAAGCGGGGTTCATTCGCGAAGTAAACTACCCGACATGGATAGCAAACATTGTCCCCGTCAGAAAGAAAAACGGACAATTACGGGTATGCGTTGACTTTCGCGATCTGAATAGTGCGTGTCCGAAAGACGACTTCCCATTGCCCATCACTGAACTAATGGTCGATGCTACCACAGGGCATGAAGCTTTGTCTTTCATGGATGGGTCATCAGGATACAACCAGATTCGAATGGCCCTCAAAGATGAAGAAATGACAGCGTTCCGGACTCCTAAAGGGATATACTGTTACAAGGTAATGCCCTTTGGATTAAAGAACGCCGGCGCAACTTATCAACGTGCCATGCAAAAGATCTTCGATGATATGCTGCATAAACATGTTGAGTGCTACGTCGACGATCTTGTAGTCAAGTCCAAAAAGCGACAGGATCACTTAAAAGATCTAAAGGTGGTTTTCGATCGTTTGAGGAAGTACCAATTGAGGATGAATCCTCTCAAATGTGCATTCGGTGTAACTTCGGGGAAATTCCTTGGTTTCGTTGTAAAACATCGAGGGATCGAAATTGATCAATCCAAGATCGACGCCATTCAAAAAATGCCAGAACCGCGAAACTTGCATGAACTCAGAAGTCTCCAAGGACGACTTGCTTATATCAGGAGGTTCATCTCCAATCTAGCAGGCCGGTGCCAACCATTTCAGAGACTGATGAGGAAAGACACGACCTTTGAGTGGGATGAAGCATGTCAAAATGCATTTGACAACATAAAGCAATATTTGCTTAACCCTCCTGTGTTGGGCGCACCCGTAGGTGGAAAGCCATTGATACTCTACATTACCGCGCAAGAAAGATCGCTTGGGGCATTACTTGCACAAGAAAGCGAGAAGGGTAAAGAATGTGCCCTCTACTACTTAAGTATAACTCTCAATGGGGCAGAGCTGAATTATTCACCCATTGAGAAGATGTGTCTTTCGCTCTTCTTCGCTATCGATAAGTTGAGGCATTATATGCAGGCATTCACAGTGCATCTGGTGGCTAAAGCTGATCCAATCAAATATGTTCTGTCCAGACCAATTATCTCAGGTCGGTTGGCAAAGTGGGCAATCTTACTACAACAGTATGATATCGTCTATATTCCACAAAAGGCGGTGAAGGGGCAAGCCTTGGCTGATTTCTTGGCAGATCATCCGGTGCCGTCAGACTGGAAATTATCTGACGACCTGCCTGACGAAGAAATCTTCTACGTTGAAATTGTTGACCCGTGGATTATGTATTTTGACGGTGCAGCTCGAAGATATGGCGCAGGAGCGGGTATAGTATTCATTACCCCTGAAAAGCACATGCTGCCGTATAGCTTCACATTTGAAGAGGTATGTTCGAATAATGTGGCTGAATATCAAGCACTCATTATGGGTCTTCAAATAGCAATAGAAATTGGAGTGACCTACATTGAGATTTATGGAGATTCAAAACTGATAATTAATCAGTTGTCACTCCAATACGAGGTGAAGCATCCAGATTTAATGCCCTACTTTAATTATGCAAGACGACTCTTAGAAAGCTTTGATAGTATGACGATAGAGCATATTCCAAGAGCTGAAAATGCAAAGGCAGATGCATTAGCAAACTTGGCCACAGCCCTGACTGTATCAGAAAGTGAAATATTGAACGTCCCGATTTGTCAAAAATGGGTTATACCGCCAACTGAAGTTGAAAGTCAAGAAGCAAACGTAATATCGGTCTATGTGATTGAGGAAGAAGATTGGCGACAACCGATTGTAGATTATCTACAACATGGAAACCTTCCCACAGAGTCCCGACGTAAGGCCGATATACGAAGAAGAAGTGCTCGATTCATCTACTACAAGGAAACCCTTTATCGACGCTCCTATGACGGACTTTTTCTTCGATGCCTAGGAAAAGAAGAATCGATAAAGGCATTAGAGGAAGCACACTCAGGAGTCTGTGGTGCTCATCAATCGGGACCGAAACTTCATTTTCAGTTAAAAAGAATGGGTTATCACTGGCCAACGATGATTCAAGACTCGATGGAGTACGCAAAGAAATGTGAGGCTTGTCAGTTTCATGCCAACTTCATACATCAACCGCCAGAACCACTTCACCCAACCATAGCTTCATGGCCCTTTGAAGCTTGGGGGCTCGATCTCGTTGGTCCAATAACACCTAAGTCCTCAGCGGGACATTCTTATATACTCGCTGGGACAGATTATTTTTCAAGGTGGGCCGAAGCAATTGCGTTAAAGGAGGCAAAGAAGGAAACTGTTGTGAATTTCATCCGAACCCACATCATTTACCGTTACGGCATCCCTCACCGCATCGTGACCGATAACGGAAGACAATTCTCCAATAGTCTAATGGACAGCTTATGTGAGAAATTCAAGTTCAAGCAATGCAAGTCATCCATGTACAACGCTCCGGCAAATGGATTGGCAGAAGCATTCAACAAGACATTGTGCAACTTGCTAAAAAAGGTAGTCTCCAAGTCAAAAAGAGACTGGCAGGAAAAGATTGGTGAGGCATTATGGGCTTACCGAACTACCCACCGCACTCCTACAGGGGTCACACCTTATTCCCTAGTCTATGGGGTTGAAGCTGTGCTCCCTTTGGAAAGAGAAATCCCTTCCTTAAGAATGGCGGTGCAAGAAGGGCTAACTACCGAAGACAATGCAAGATTGCGCCTCGAAGAATTGGAAGCACTCGATGAAAGAAGATTGGATGCTCAGCAAGCATTGGAATGTTACCAAGCGCGAATGACCAAGGCTTTCAACAAAAATTTGAAGCCCCGATCATTTCAAGTTGGTGATCTAGTGCTCGCGGTTCGAAGACCCATCATCACAACTCGACACACGGGGAGCAAGTTCACTCCTAAATGGGACGGACCCTATGTTGTCAAAGAAGTCTACACAAATGGGGCATACAAGATCGTGGATCAAGATGGATTAAGGATTGGCCCAATCAACGGCAAATTCCTTAAGAAATTTTATGCATAAAAAAAAACAAATGTAATACTCCTTAACGTAAGAGTATAAACTACATGTTGCTCCTGGCCCGCACGAGCTTAAAAGGTGAACGGCCCAAGTAAAAAAAACTATATTGTAATTTGAACTACGTTATGACTTGATCCCTTCCATCTAAGGGTACGTAGGCAACTTAAAGAAAAAAATACATATATACTTTAAGTCCAGTCGCGCGCAATAAAAAAGTATACATTCATTCCATTCGAGCTACGTTCAAACAAGTGATCTCTTGATTTCGAAAATACGTAAGCAACAATAAAACAAAGTTCAACAAAGCAACAAAGGAAAAGTATTATTCCAAAATGAGGGAGACAAGCCAAATGTTCATAAAGAAAACATAAAGTTCTTTTACACGAGAGAAATCTAGAAGAAGATAGATAAAAAAATATATATGCACATATATGCGTAAATCAAGGCGCCCACTGAAACTCTTTCAACTCCGCGCGCGAGCTCTCTAGAAGCTCGCGAACTGCAGCAACGGCTCGAGCATCGTCTTCGTCAATAATGGGGGCACATTTGAGGGCACGAATCTCTTCGCGTACACGCGAAACTTCAAGTGTCCCGCGACTCAAGACTTTCTCCCGGGCAGAGACAAAAGTGGAAAGCCTCTCAAGTTCGATCTTCGCAGCTTCTATCTTCGCTTTCGCCTCTTCTACTAGGAGGTTAACTCCGCGTTTTAAGGGTTGATGTTCATCTTTTAAAAGAACGAGATGTTTCTCTGCAGAGACGATCTGCATCTGCAAAATACACCATGTTCCTGCAAAACAAATTCGAAAGAGTTAATAAATTCAAAATAAAGCGGTAATTGTGGCGAAGGTATTAAATGAGCTACACAAAAATGGTAGTAACCAAATGACAAAAAAAGAAAAAAAAAAAGAACAACACATATAGCCTTCCAAAAATGAGGAGAAATCTTAAAGCAAAAAAAAAGGGAGAGAGTGTTACGGGGGAAGCACACCAACAACGACGGAGTACGTTCTCTAAGTAGACGCGCCCATTTCACATAAAGTGTAAATGTCAAGCTAGCGCATCTACGAAGGAGAAGTAACGTCTCTAAGTCGGCGAATCATCCTTAAATTGTTACGTCGATCTCACAGAAATGGAACGCGACGATTTGACGTACCAACAAAGACGGAGTACGTTCTCTAAGTAGACGCGCACATTTCACGTATAGTGGAAATGCCCAAACTGACGCATCTACAAAAGAGAAGCAACGTCTTTAAATCAGTACGTCGATCTCACAGAAATGGAACGCGACGATCTGACGTACCAACAAAGACATAGTACGTTCTCTAAGCAGACGCGCACATTTCACGTATTGTGGAAATGCCCAAACTGACGCATCTTCAAAAGAGAAGCAACGTCTTTAAATCAGTACGTCGACTTCGCAGAAACGGAATGCGACGATCTGACATACCAACAAAGACGGAGTACGTTCTCTAAGTAGACGCGCACATTTCACGTATAGTGGAAATGCCCAAACTGACGCATCTACAAAAGAGAAGTAACGCCTTTAAGTCGGCACGCCGATCTCATAGAAACAGAACAACTCGACGCACAACCTAGGACGGAATACGTTCCCTAAGCAGACGTACATCTGCATAAGAGAAGTAACGCCCGTAGATTGTTACGTCGAGCCCACGGGAACAGAACAGAACAATTCGACGCACAAACCTAGGACGGAATACGTTCCCTAAACAGATGTGCATCTGCATAAGAGAAGTAACGCCCGTAGATTGTTACGTCGAGGCCACGAGAACAGAACAGAACCACTCGACGCGCAACCTAGGACGGAATACGTTCCCTAAACAGACGTGCATCTGCATAAGAGAAGTAACGCCCGTAGATTGTTACGCCGAGGCCATGAAAACAGAACAGAACGACTCGACGCGCAACCTAGGACGGAGTACGTTCCCTAAACAGACGTGCATCTGCATAAGAGAAGTAACGCCCGTAGATTGTTACGCCGAGGCCACGAGAACAGAGCAGAACAACTCGACGCGCAACCTAGGACGGAATACGTTCCCTAAACAGATGTGCATCTGCATAAGAGAAGTAACGTCCGTAGATTGTTACGCCGAGGCCACGAGAACAGAACAGAACCACTCGACGCGCAACCTAGGACGGAATACGTTCCCTAAACAGACGTGCATCTGCATAAGAGAAGTAACGCCCGTAGATTGTTACGCCGAGACCACGAGAACAGAACAGAACCACTCGACGCGCAACCTAGGACGGAGTACGTTCCCTAAACAGACGTGCATCTGCATAAGAGAAGTAACGCCCGTAGATTGTTACGCCGAGGCCACGAGAACAGAACAGAACCACTCGACGCGCAACCTAGGACGGAATACGTTCCCTAAACAGACGTGCATCTGTATAAGAGAAGTAACGCCCGTAGATTGTTACGCCGAGACCACGAGAACAGAACAGAACCACTCGACGCGCAACCTAGGACGGAATACGTTCCCTAAACAGACGTGCATCTGCATAAGAGAAGTAACGCCCGTAGATTGTTACGCCGAGACCACGAGAACAGAACAGAACCACTCGACGCGCAACCTAGGACGGAATACGTTCCCTAAACAGACGTGCATCTGCATAAGAGAAGTAACGCCCGTAGATTGTTACGTCGAGACCATGGGAACAAAACAGAACGACTCGACGCACAACCTAGGACGGAATACGTTCCCTAAACAGACGTGCATCTGCATAGGAGAAGTAACGTCCGTAGATTGTTACGTCGAGGCCACGGGAGCTGAACAGAACGACTTGGCGGTAAAAGAAGTGACACACCTACAAAAAAAAAAGTCGCAACGTTCCCCATTTGGAATAAACAAATTAAAATCGAAAAGTGAATAAATTTCAAGTCAAGGTGTATATATATAAAAAAATAATATATTCATAAAATGTCAAATTCAAAATCATTTAACTAATTTTAAATTTCCTAACCCCCAATTTCAAGTCAAGGTGTATATATATAAGAAAATAATATATTCATAAAATGTCAAATTCAAAATCATTTAACTAATTTTAAATTTCCTAACCCCCAATTCCCAAATTACTTTAATGTATTTATAAAATCTCAATTTCAAAATTAAAATAACTAATTCTAATTCTTAATTTCATTTAAAAAAGAAAAAACAAAATTAAAATTTTTAAAATCTCAAATCACTTAACTAATTTTAGGAAGCCTTAATTTAAAATTTAAAATTAAAAAAAAAAATAAAAAATAAAAAAAAAAATAAAAAAATAATTGCTTTTTAATCACAAAATCCCAAATCACGTAACTAATTTTAAAAAGCCTTAATTTCAAATTAAAATTTATTTTTTATTGGGTTTTTAATCACAAAATCCCAAATCACTTAACTAATTTTAAAAAGCCCTTAATTTCAAATTAAAATTTAATTTTATTGGGTTTTTAATTACAAAATCTCAAATCACTTTAACTAATTTTAAAATGCCTTAATTTCAAATTAAAATTTATTTTTATTGGGTTTTTAATTACAAAATCTCAAAACACTTTAACTAATTTTGAAAAAAAAAAACCTTAATTTCAAATTAACAAATTTCTTATTTGACTTTTTAATCACAAAATACCAAATTGAAAATTACGGAAGATTCCTCACTTTAACTAATTTTGAAAAAAAAACCTTAATTTCAAATTAACAAATTTCTTATTTGGCTTTTTTTTTCACAAAATACCAAATCGAAAATTAAAACCTTAATTTCAAATTAACAAATTTCTTATTTGGCTTTTGAAAATTACGGAAGATTCCTCACTTTAACTAATTTTGAAAAAAAAACCTTAATTTCAAATTAACAAATTTCTTATTTGGCTTTTTTAATCACAAAATACCAAATCGAAAATTACTGAGGATTCCTAAAGTCCAATCTTCATAAAATAAATGCAATCACAACCAACAATAACAAAATGCAAAATAGCAAAATATTACAGGCCATCACAAATAACATAAATTACAACCCATAAATTACAACCCATAAATTACAACCCATAAATAAATTACATCAAATTTGGCCCATAAATAAATTACAACCCATAAGTAAATTACAACCCATAAATTAAATTACATACATAAATTAAATTACATACATAAATTACACACATTAAAATTACATACTTACATACAGTATTTAAATATTTAAATAAATTAAATTACCAAATTAAGGTCGGTACGAAGAATGTCGGGAGAATGAAAATAGGCACCTGTATATAAAAAAAATATATATATATAAAGTTAGAATAAAACATAAAAGAAAAAGATATATATATAATAAAAAAAAAAAAAAACTAAATAATAATAATAACAAAAAAATAAATAAAATAAAAAAAACAAACCAAATAATAAAAAAAAAAAACAACACAGAGGGAAACTCACCTTGTACAGCGGCTGGCGGCTGGCGGCGGTGCTGCGGCGGAGGTCGCGAGACCGCAGATCTGGAGACGGCGGCGGCGTGGGTTGTGCAGGCGAAACGACGCGGACGCGAAGGAGACGGTGGAGCGACGCGGCGGCGCAGCTGGTACAGGCGGAGCGACGCGGGCGCGGAGCTGCGGGCGCAGCGATGCGGACGCGGTGGTTCGGGCGCGGCGGTTCTGGCGGAGCTGCGGGCGAAGCGACGCGCTGGTTCGGGCGGAGCGACGCGGGCGGCTGAAGCGCTGGTTCGGGCGGAGCTGCGGCGGAGCAACGCGGGCGGCTGAAGCGCTGGCGGAGCGGTACTGGCGGAGCGGCGGCGCGGCACGGGCCGGATCGCGAGACTGCGGCGGAGCGACGCGGGCGGCTGAAGCGCTGGTTCGGGCGGAGCTGCGGCGGAGCAACGCGGGCGGCTGAAGCGCTGGCGGAGCGGTACTGGCGGAGCGGCGGCGCGGCGCGGGCCGGATCGCGAGACTGCGGCGGAGCGACGCGGGCGGCTGAAGCGCTGGTTCGGGCGGAGCTGCGGCGGAGCAACGCGGGCGGCTGAAGCGCTGGCGGAGCGGTACTGGCGGAGCGGCGGCGCGGCACGGGCCGGATCGCGAGACGACGAGGAGACGACGCGGCGGCTGGCTGAGGCGCGGCGGCGTCTGAGGCGCGGGCTGAGGCGCGGCGACGGCGGCGGGCGGCTGAGGCGCGGCGGCGGCGACGGGCTGAGGCGGCGGCTAGAGCTCTCCTTCTTCTTCTTCTCCAAACAAGTTTTCTCCCTTCCTCTCCAAATAAATCCTAAAACCCTATTCTAACTCTTCAAATTCCATCTCATTCTATTTATATGAGTTAGAAAACCTAAATGGGTTAGGGTTTGGAGAATAAAATTACTTAAATGTCCTTCATTTAAGTTAAAAAAGTTGCAAAAATAATGTACGGAGTCAGACTTGAACTCAGGACCTATGACAACTAAGCCGTCCAAGTTCCACTCTACCAAACAAGTTTCTTGGTTATTATTTGTTTTCACATTCTAGTGTTTCATCTGGCCAATTATTTATGCCAAAATAAAAAAAATTTCAACACTCTCATTCCGAATTCAAGCCAAAATTTAGAAGCTTACCATTTATTTTGACCGAGAAAATTAAAATTTTGGGCATATTCCAAAATTTATTTTCAGACATGATTTAGAGTCAAAATTTATCTAAATCCAAGTCTCAAATCAAAATTGGCGGTTTGGGTATATTTTATCCACGTCGAAATTAGAGTAAAATTCAAAGTCAAACCCTATTCAAAATACAATTGGGCAGACACAAGTCCTTACTCTACATCTCAAGATAAACTAAGGTAGAAAAAAAAATCTCTCTACCGAAGTTTAAATCAAATTTCTGTCAGATAAGAAAGATCAAAACTACGAGCCAAATTCATATTTTTGATCGATTGACATGGAAAGAGACGTCAATTAAAATAATTGATCTATGAATCGAACTTCATATTTCGATAAAATTAATACGTCAAAGCGGAGTCGAAATTAGGATGTCCTACGTTTCGATTTATCTATTCAACTTTACCGAGACTCACCCACACATACTTGTGCATAACTCTCGAAAAAGGGGGCATTTGTTGACCGAGAAATTTCGGCCGATCAGTGGTCGCCACGTGTCTCCATCACGACCGGGGATCAGATAGACTTGACCGAGCAAAGTCGGCCAAACTGCAATTGGGCTCGAGGTCGAATCGGGCCAGAAAGATTAAATGACAACTTGGCCCAAAGCCCAAAAGCCCATTGGGTCCAAACCCAAGCCCATTGGGTCCAAACCCAAACCCATTGGGCCCAAAGCCCAAGCCCATTGGATCCAGGACCATGAAAACTCTATAAATAGAGAGTTCATTTTCATTTCTAAGGTTCAGAAAATTTCTTCTCATAAGAACTCAGAGAGAATTCCCAAACAACGAAAGACTCTTTGAAATCCTGAAGACTGAACGTCAGTCCAAATTCAAACACCTGAAGACTTCACCGCTACGCGAAGCTGAAGATTCAACCTCGAGAACAAGCTACGAAGCCCTCGAGTACGTAACATTTAAG
The DNA here is from genome assembly GCA_028017165.1 of Herpetospermum pedunculosum. Taxonomy (NCBI): domain Eukaryota; kingdom Viridiplantae; phylum Streptophyta; class Magnoliopsida; order Cucurbitales; family Cucurbitaceae; genus Herpetospermum; species Herpetospermum pedunculosum. The sequence continues at coordinate 6,481,358 of CM051525.1, read as the reverse complement.
AGAGAGAATCAGAGGATCAAATATTAGAGATTGTAATCCACTACGCACTGATAAATACAATACATCAAATACAAATTCAAATTCATTTGCACGTGTCGGATTTCTATTCGTCGTTCGAATTCTCGTGTGAACAAATAGGAATCCATATTTTTCTAATATTGATTAGGATATATTTTCCTAGATATATTTATATTAGTAAAATCTTTTCCAATGAGATTGAGAAATCTATTGGGAAAAATAGGAATCCATATTTTTTTAATATTGATTAGGATATATTTTCCTAGATATAGTGATATCACTAAAATCTGGGAAATCTATTGGGAAATCTTTTCCAATGAGATTTAGAAATCTTTTCCTAATAAGATTGAGAAATATTTTCCTAATAAGATTGAGAAATCCTTTCCTAATAAGATTGAGAAATCTTCTGAGATATATTTTCCCAATAAGATTGACATATATTTTCCTTATTAGATACTTTCCAAATGAGATTTGATATTTTCTAATAAGATTCATATATTTCAATTAGAATGTTTCTTTCCTTATTTAAAAGATAATTTAATTCATTCTTTAAAGAGTTTAAATATTTGAATTTAGTTTATCTTTTATTCTAATAAGATTAGAATATAGGATAATCTTTAATTTTGTTTTAAAGGGTTTAAAATTGTTAAAAAATCAAGATTATTCACAAGGTGAATTAGTTTTTAATAGGATTAAAAACCTTGCTTAAAATCAACTGAAGTTCATTGATCTAGTAATTAATAGTTAATTAAAGATTAATGAATTTGAAATAAAAATTGACTATAAGGGAACCCTGTCTAACAAAGGTTACTCGGGTGAGGTACTTAAGTTGACTGAAAAGGAACACCTCTACCTAAGAACTGGCCTGGGGGTTGAATTAGTCAAATTTTATTTTATTTCATTAAGCAAGCTCATAATGTGATTAGTTTTAAATAGTTTAATATACTTGATAATTCACATTAAAATCAATCTAACCAACATAAGGGTTATGAAAGGGTAGATTGAAAAACTTAGATAAATGAGATTAGCCTAATTTGTCTAAGTAATAGAAAACCCTATTTCAAAATACTTAGTGGGAGAAAGACATATGTCAAAATAACCCTACGGTCTCTACCATAGATTCACAACGTGAGATTCATGTGAGGCCTCGAGGCGGCTTTGGACCGTCCCCCTACGGAAGGTGTTTACATGGGTCAATATCAGGGTGAATCTCTTGAGAAAGTATTTTTAAATAGTAAGTGGGAGAAGGAAATGTGTCAACATATCCTACGGTCTCTATCATTGGTTCATAACGTGAGATTCATGTGGGGCCTCGCGGCGACTTTTGGACCGTCCCCCTACGGAAGGTGTTTACATGGGTCAATATCAGGGTGAATCTCCTGAGAAGGATAGGATTGTAATTTTATTTCCAATACTTGACCTACCCTACGGCGGCACTTGTTGGGATAAAATTATAGAATCTAAAATGATGGGTTATACTTACAAAGATATCATTAAGGTTGTTAATGATTTTCTTGACCAAACTAATGGTAACTAAATGTTATAGAAATAAGAGTTATTTTGGGATAACACTTGGTTGAGATTGTCTCGGTTTAGTGAAGGGGCATTTGACCTACCCTACGGCGGCACTTGTTCTAACTCACTAAAGTATCATAGCATTAAAACAATAATGTTTCACGGTTCATTTATCAAATTGTTTGTTTTCTATGCTGAAATTGAATGAATATTTATTGCATGTTATTAGATAAATATATATATTTTTTTATATATTTCAATATTATGTCTATTTCTCTCAGTTTTATTTTTCGTTGCTAATTTGTCAAATTGAGAAAATAATATCACTTGGAAAAATAATGTTAACACTATATAATGACCGTGTAAATTTTTTATTTAATTTGTCTTTATTGAGAAATGTTCTCAAAAACCTGTTGCCAATGCTAATCGAATTGTTCGTAAAGCACATGATTAATAAATCAATATAACGAGATGGCTTATACAAATTTTCTATTTGACATATTAGATGTCAAGCTAAGAAGATAAAGAAGATGACAACAACATATGAGATATTGTTGAAGTCAATAAAAGCTAGATTTAGATATTTATCTAAATAATCTCAAAAATTAAGTATTACTAAAATCCAAGAAAAGAAACCATATGACTGGGGCTAAAAGAAAATAGTTTCTAAATTAGGAAAATAGTCATAATAAGAGGAATTTATGAAATACCTCTATAAGAAGAACATGGATAAAAGTAAATTTGATTTACTAGATTTTTTCATTACCACCTATATAGTAGATTCAGATCCACTATTAAGATTTGTTCTGCATTACATTTTATATAATTATTGGAAAATACTTAATTATGTAGAATGATCTCTACTTGTTGGCACCAGAAAACCCATCTCAATTAATGTAGTGGGAGACATTAAGATGTCCATAAGAAATAATTGTTATTTAATGCTGAATATGGTGTTTTTAGTACCATATGAGAAATTCAATTTCTCTAACTTTATTACTAATAAAATGTTCATACAGTATGAATATTTTAGTACTAAATTTTTATTTTCAAAATTGTTTGAAAAGTTCAGCCGAAAAATAAAAATAATTTGTATGTGTTAAATTGTTAACATATAAAATACTACACAGTGAGATATTCAGGATTATAGAATCCAGAATATAAAGACAATTTATATTCTCCTAAAATATGATACCCGTCTTTGGCATTCAAGATTGATTCTGATCAATTTGAATAAAAAGACTACTACGAAGTGATTCTCTAAATGTTAGAGTTAATTACTTTATATGTCTTAAGATCTTGCCTTTCATGCAAAATAATTAATAGGTTTTTGTTGGAAAAGCCTACAGGCCAAAGAACACTGATGAATATTTCATATCACTCTAGCTGATGATTATTCAAGAAATAAGTATCGTAACCTAATCCAACATAAGTCTGAATATTTTGAAAAGTTCAAGGAATATAAGACTCAAGTTGAAGGTCAATTAGGTAAATCTATCAAAACACTATGATCAGATCACAGTGAAAAGTACAGGAACGTTATGTACTAAGACTAATTGATAGAAAGTGAGATTTTATCTCAACTTTAGCACAAAGTACAATTGTGTGAAATTGTGCTGTAAGAGGAGAAACAAGACCTTGTTAGACATGGTCATAACAATAAAGAATTACACGCCATTATAAGACTCTTGTTAGGATATATGATAGCTCCAAAATAGAGCTATCTTAATGTCCCTAATTCTAGCTAAAACCATGATATATATTGATTAAAATGCTTCCTTGTAGGTGATTTCATGGTGAAGAGCTCGGGAAGTCCATTGATGATTTTCGGGGCTAAAAAGGTCATTTAACATGTTTCGGGAAGTGTTCGGGTCAAAACGATAGGCCAAACGGAGCTCGGGAGCCAAAACGACCCAAAAGTGGGCTAAGAGCCGAGAGGACAGCGCCCAAGCGCCGGCGCCCAGCGCCCAGGCGCCCAGCGCCCAGGCGCCCAACGAACGCAGCACGCGCGCGCCGCTCGCAAGCACCGCACGCCCGCGCCCAGACGGCCAGACGGGCGCGCCCGCGCGCGCCGCCTCGCCTCGCGCCCGCGCGCCCTCGACCGCTCTGCCTCGCCCATGTCCGCGCGCGCCTGCGCGCCCTCGCCCGTGTCCGCCTCGCCCGCGCGCCCGTCATTGAAAATCCACGTGCGCCCCAGCGTCTAGACGCTAGCTCGACGCTGCCCCGACGATTCCCTAAGATAGACGTGCATCAGCGTCGAGCGCGCGTCTCAACGCTCGCTCAACGCCGACAGCGTCGAGACGCTGGCCGAGCGTCTCGATGCCCCGAAGTCTGAAGCGTGATTCTGAAGTTCCACCCGAGAGCAAGCGTCGAGCGCAAGCGTCTCGACGCTCGCTCGACGCCGCGCGCGCGTCTCGACGCTACCCCGCGCGCGCGCGGCAGCCAACGTAGGCCACAGCGTCGAGACGCTGGCCTAGCGTCTCGACGCTCCGAGCTTTAAAAGCGTGAAAACGCGTTTTTCAGCCAACTTTTTTATTCACCTTCTTCTCCAAGCTTCTCCTCTCGGGTCTACCTCCATTTTCCGCCATTTTTGTACTTCTTCTCCTTCTTTGTGCATGATTCCAAGCTCTTCCATGGGGGATTGGATTAGTCCAACCTCCATGGAAGGCTAAACCGAGGTTAGTGCTTGATTTAGAGTTTTGGTTTGTAAGTTTTGGATGTTTGGGGAGATTTTCCCCTTTGTGAATGTTGAGAAATTAGTTTGATTAATGCATCTCTTGCTTGTTCTTCATCAAAATTTAGCATGTGTAGCTAAATTAGATTGACGCTCTAATTCTTATGCATGATAGAGGGCTAAAGGTTGGGACGTATAATTGCCTATACCGCTAGGTAGCACGGGTCTAAGCATGGCTAATTAGTTCGGCCCAAAGTGACATTGGTAAACTGAGTTAATTAACGTTTTCATGTTAGGCTTAAGGCAAGAGAGAAACCGGTTTAGTCTTAGGATAAGGCCGTCGCAATGTTCCCGTCACTAGCACGTAATCGATTTAGGGGTCGCTACCTTGGATAGATTATTGGCTAAGTTTAATTAGAATTGCACGCTTCTAATTAATTCCTTGGGTCATTTGAGTTAGAGATGACTAAATGAATTGTGTGCATGAACATGGCTAACGCGTAAATTGTATCGATGATCCGAACATCCATAACGAGCAATTCCATCTCTCGAAGTTAAGCACGACCGTTTAATTTTTGCACGTCGTCATTTAATTTTCCGTTAGCATAATTAGGAGCTCCCTTCCCCCAAAACCAAATTACCATTCTTTAATTTGTGCATTCTTTTATTTCTAGCAAATTAGACTTAGTTAGATTGAATTTCTTATTTCCCTGTGGATCGACCCCGTTGCCACTTAGCTACAAATAGCTCGGTGTATTCGGGTTTATAAATTGTATTTTGGCAAGCCTCGACAGCTTGAATTTGGAGTACCCCAAAAGTACCTCTACCAATATACAATATAGATTGTATAGTGAACATGATTCTATCTAAAACCCTTCGAGTTTTGAGAGTTTTAAGCATACATGCTGAAACTTGAATATGTTCAATAGTGTTGAAAAATTGGTTCCAAGTGAAGCCACTAAATAGTTAATAAAAGTTGTTAACAATTTAATTACATTTGATAGTCAAATGGATCCTAGTCATGAATTGGATAAGCCTCATCGTAGTGGGAGAGTTATGAGATAACCCGACCGTTACAAGAGCTTATATAAAGCCTAAGTTGTTAAATTAGATGACAAAATGTAGGGCTTCTTGACCTCAAAGTTGAAATGAGGGTCAATGACAAAGACTAGTAGACCAAAGTCATAAATCTCGAGATAGAGTAGATGTACTCATCTTTATCTAGAACTTGTAGATATTCGTGATGGGGTAAAACCCATAGGTTTTGAATATATCTACAAAAGTAAAAGATTTGTAAATAAGAAGGTATAGACCTTCAAAATAAGACTAATGACAAATATAGATGGAGAAAGTAAACTATGGATAAATTTTCTCATTTGTTGTCATATTAGAGTATATAAGCATTTCCTAATTCATTGTTGCATATGAGATATGTCAAGTGAAGGTTTAAGAAATCTTTTTTTGAAAAGAAGTCTTAAAGAATGCATTTACAAATCAATTACATGAGTTCAATTTCAAAAATCAAAAGCAAAAGGTTTGCAAGCAGTAAAGGTTCATTTATGAAATGAATTTGATCACTAGATTTTTGAATGTAAGGTTTGATAAAAGTATCAAAAACTATGACTTTGAATAAATATTAATGATCTTGTATAGACAAGAAAATCATTAATTACTTAGTGGAATTTTCTCATATTTTATGTGGATGACTTACTACTCATTGTGAATGATGTAAGATTTCAATCCAACATAAATTGTTGACTATCTAACCAATTCCATTCGAATGATTTAAATTACTGGGTATGTCCTAAAATAGAGTTTTCGAGGACAAAATGTTATTTATGTCTCACACATCTTATATTGACAAATTTGTTGTCAAGTATATGATGTAATACTTCAAAAATGATAATGTAGTTTAGATTGTCTAAGGAATAGTGTCCTCAGACATTTCAAAATGTTGAGAACATAAGATTGACTATCTACGTTTGAGTGGGAGAAAATCTAATGTACACTTGAGACATGACATTTGACAGTAAAATTGGTTAGCATTTATTAGTTAACCCAATGGTATGACCATTGCGCAGAAAAATAAAAACTTTTCTCAAAATATCTATGGATAAAATGAGAAATTATATCTTTGTGTATGAGGTTAAAGATTTGATCTTTACGAGATGCACTGGTTTTAACAAAGATTTATGGAAATCTATGTTTACCCTAGATGGTGGAGCATGGTATGCAAGTTAAGTGTTCTTGCTTATGAAGTAAAGAACTTGCATAACTCAAATAATTTATTATTGGTCTGAAAGATGTTTCAGATATAGTTAAGCCTAAAACATTTCATGTAATGGCTAAACTTAAGGAACTTAGATAACATCAATATATAGGGTATCCTGCTGAGAGAGAAAGAATCGTGGTAGGACCAAGATGACTTTTAATTGACAGTCGTATTGATCTATATAAAAAGACTTTCCAGGCTAAAGTGTTTGAAAGCCACCTAGAATGTCTAGGATTATGAGACATGTCTCATCTTCACTAGGGCAAGTGGGAGAACATGTTGGGTGTAGAGTATGCCCTAGGATACATGTCTCACCGGCTTTAGTGCAAGTGGGAGATTGTTGGGATTTATGCCGTAAGGCCTCGTAATTAATTAATAATTATTTGATAATTATTTTATTATTATTATTTGTAATTTATAATATTCATTATATAAATAAAATCCAAGGTTATTAGTGTAATCTTGAACTGTATGTAGTTGACATACGGGAGGATCATGTTCAAGTAATAACCTAAAGGGTCTATAGTATATGGGATAAGGTTGGGTGCCTTATCCTGGTAACACTATTGATACGGCCCACTTTGTAATTGTTACAAATGATTTGATCCAAATCATTCATGTAGAGACATGTGAGTGGGGGTATCCTATACGATGAGTTTGTATAAGACTGGACCACGAAATATATCATCTCTCTTTATAAATCCGTTATTTGAGAAAATTAGTATTTCACAGGATGATCATATGTGACTCGATCTTAATCCTCCTGAGTGAGTTATGAACTCCTGCCTGTGAGGGTTCGTCCTTTGATTTGTATGGGTGAGAATGGCCTTTATAGCCAATTCAATAAGCCTACCATTTTGGGGACTTGACCAAATAGGGAGTTGGGAACATAAGTTTCACAAGATGGAATTCACTTCTTTCCTATATAGGGAAAGTAGATGAGTAGTTCCCTTAAGTGTTGATTTCAGGACTTGAACAATGGGGCCCCACCCTCTCACTGGCCCGAGAGGGACTTCGTTTATGGTTGGATCATAAACAGGTTGTTCATTAGAGAATCAGTGGTACTTAAGGTGTAAGATGTAATTACAGGGGTAAAACGGACTTTTGACCCAGCTGTAATTACGAACAACTCGTGAAGGATCGACTTGCATGTAATGGTTATATCCATGGACACAACTTGTCCTACAGTGCATAAGAGTGCAACTCTAGGCCTATAGTGGAGTGACCTAGAGTTAATGAATGAAAGTCAATTAATTAAAGAGTTTAATTAATTAATTTTGTATCATTGGAGCTTATAAATCTGTAGGTCCATAAGGTCCCCTTGTTAGGTCATAGTAACACTAAAATGATCAATTTAGTTGAAAGAAAATTTGAAATATTCAAATTAATATTTAATAGATTTGATATATTAAATGTAGAAGAGTAAAATATATTTATTGTATTTGATACATTAAATATTAGAGGAAATAGTTTATGTATATGATACATTAATATTAAAAACTATATACTTATGTTATTTGAATGTGATTCAAATTGGTTTAAAGTATATTATAAAAGATTAATTTTATAATATTTGAATAAGATTCAAATAAATATAAAATACATATTTTAATATATTAGATATTAAAATGTATTTTATAAAATAAAATTAATTCCTAAAACCCTTATTATAAATAAGACATTTAGGTTTAGCCAAAAGGTTGGCCAAACACACTACTCACCTTCTGCAGAGAATTGTTCTCTCATTCTTTCCTTATGCAGAGAATTGTTCTCTCATTCTTTCAAAGAGCTCCCACAAGCCTTGATCCCGTGTTCGAGTCATAGCGAGGAAGATCTCGTGGAAAAAGGAACACAAGAAGATGATTCATCAAAGAGAATACATATGCTTAACTTGTATTTTTTGTTTAATTCTAAATAAATCAAAGTAACGATTCCAAACGCTTCCGCTGCGGGGAATGAAGAGTTCATTCCCTTCACGACCAACTACCGGGACTAACCCGCAGATATAGGGTTCGATTTAACCAACAAAAATTTAAACGGACCTGGTTTTGCCAGGCTTCGACCAGCTACCGGGACTTACCCGCAGACATAGGGTTCGATTTAACCAACATAAATTTAAACGGACCTGGTTTTGTCAGGCTTCGACCAGCTACCGGGACTTACCCGCAGACATAGGGTTCGATTTAACCAACAGAAATTTAAACGGACCTGGTTTTGCTAGGCTTCGACCAACTACCAGAACTTACCCATAGACATAGGGTTCGATTTCACCAACAGAAATTTAAACGGACCTGGTTTTGCCAGGCTTCGACCAGCTACCGGGACTTACCCGCAGACATAGGGTTCAATTTAACCAACAAGAATTTAAACGGACCTTGTTTTGCCAGGCTTCGACCAGCTTCCGGGACTTACCCGCAAACATGGGGTTCGATTTAACCAACAGAAATTTAAACGGACCTGGTTTTCCCAGGCATCGACCAGCTACCGGGACTTACCCGCAAACATAGGGTTCGATTTAACCAACAAAAATTTAAACGGACCTGGTTTTTCCAGGCTTCGACCAACTACCAGGACTTACCCGCAGACATAGGGTTCGATTTAACCAACAGAAATTTAAATGGACCTGGCTTTGCCAGGCTTCCACCAGCTACTGGGACTTACCGCAGACATAGGGTTCGATTTAACCAACAAGAATTTAAACGGACCTTGGTTTGCCAGGCTTCGACCAGCTATCGGGACTTACCCGCAGACATAGGGTTCGATTTAACCAACAGGAATTTAAACCGACCTGGTTTTGCCAGGCTTCGACGAGCTACCGGGACTTACCCGCAGACATAGGGTTCGATTTAACCAACAAGAATTTAAACGGACCTGGTTTTTCCAGGCTTCGACCAGCTACCGGGACTTACCCGCAGACATAGTGTTCGATTTAACCAACAGAAATTTAAACGGACCTAGTTTTACCAGGCTTTGACCAGCTACCGGGACTTACCCGCAGACATAGGTTCGATTTAACCAACCGAAATTTTAACGGACCTGGTTTTGCCATGCTTCGACCAGCTACCGGGACTTACCCGCAGACATAGGGTTCGACTTAACCAACAGGAATTTAAACGGACCTGGTTTCGACACGCTTCGACCAGCTAACGGGACTTACCCGCAGTCATAGGGTTCGATTTAACCAACAAAAATTTAAACGGACCTGGTTCTGCTAGGCTTCGACTAGCTACTGGGACTAACCCGCAGATATAGGGTTCGATTTAACCAACTAAAATTTAAACGGACCTGGTTTTGCCAGGCTTCGACCAGCTACCGGGACTTAGCCGCAGACATAGGGTTCGATTTAACCAACATAAATTTAAACGGACCTGGTTTTGTCAGGCTTCGACCAGCTACCGGGAATTACCCGCAGACATAGGGTTCGATTTAACCAACATAAATTTAAACGGACCTGGTTTTGCCAGGCTTCGACCAACTACCAGGACTTACCCGCAGACATATGGTTCGATTTAACCAACAGAAATTTAAACGGACCTGGTTTTGCCAGGCTTCGACCAGCTGCTGGGACTTACCCGCAGACATAGGGTTCGATTTAACCAACATAAATTTAAACGGACCTGGTTTTGTCAGGCTTCGACCAGCTACCGGGACTTACCCGCAGACAAAGGGTTCAATTTAACCAACAAGAATTTAAACGGACCTTGTTTTGCCAGGCTTCGACCAGCTACTGGGACTTACCCGCAGACATGGGGTTCGACTTAACCAACAGAAATTTAAACGGACCTGGTTTTCCCAGGCTTCGACCAGCTACCGGGACTTACCCGCAAACATAGGGTTCGATTTAACCAACAAAAATTTAAACGAACCTGGTTTTTCCAGGCTTCGACCAACTACCAGGACTTACCCGCAGACATAGGGTTCGATTTAACCCACAGAAATTTAAACGGACCTAGTTTTGCCAGGCTTCCACCAGCTACCGGGACTTACCCGCAGACATAGGATTCGATTTAACCAACAAGAATTTAAACGGACCTTGTTTTGCCAGGCTTCGACCAGCTACCGGAACTTACCCGCAAACATAGGGTTCGATTTAACCAATAGAAATTTAAACGGACCTGGTTTTGTCAGGCTTCGACCAGCTACCGGGACTTACCCGCAGACATAGGGTTTGATTTAACCAACATAAATTTAAACGGACCTGGTTTTGCCAGGCTTCGACCAGCTGCCGGGACTTACCCGCAGACATAGGGTTCGATTTAACCAACAGGAATTTAAACTGACCTGGTTTTGCCAGGCTCCGACCAGCTACCGGGACTTACCCGCAGACATAGGGTTCGATTTAACCAACAGAAATTTAAACGGACCTGGTTTTCCCAGGCTTCGACCAGCTACCGGGACTTACCCGCAGACATAGGGTTCGATTTAACCAACAAGAATTTAAACGGACCTGGTTTTTCCAGGCTTCGACCAGCTATAAGGTCTTACACGTAGACATAGGGTTCGATTTAATCAACAGGAATTTAAACGGACCTGGTTTTGCCAGGCTTCGACCAGCTACCGGGACTTACCCGCAGACATAGGGTTCGATTTAACCAACAGAAATTTAAACCCTATGTCTGCGGGTAAGTCCCGGTAGCTGGTCGAAGCCTGGAAAAACAAGGTCCGTTTAAATTCCTGTTGGATAAATCAAACCCTATGTCTGGGGGTACGTTCCGGTAGCTGGTCGAAGCCTGGAAAAACCAGGTCCATTTAAATTCTTGTTGGATAAATCGAACCCTATGTCTGCGGGTAAGTCCCGGTAGCTGGTCGAAGCCTGGCAAAACCAGGTCCGTTTAAATTCATGTTGGTTAAATCGAACCCTATGTCTGCGGGTAAGACCCGATAGCTGGTCGAAGCCTGGCAAACCAAGGTTCGTTTAAATTTCTGTTGGTTAAATCGAACCCTATGTCTGCAGGTAAGTCCCGGTAGCTGGTCGAAGCCTGACAAAACCAGGTCCGTTTAAATTCATGTTGGTTAAATCGAACCCTATGTCTGTGGGTAAGTCCCGATAGCTGGTCGAAGCCTGGCAAAACCAGGTCCGTTTAAATTTCTGTTGGTTAAATCGAGCCCAATGTCTGCGAGTATGTCCCGGTAGCTGGTCGAAGCCTGGCAAAACCAGGTCCGTTTAAATTCCTGTTGGTTAAATCGAACTCTATGTCTGCGGGTAAGTCCCGGTAGCTGGTCGAAGCATAGCAAAACCAGGTCCGTTTAAATTTCTGTTGGTTAAATCGAACCCTATGTCCGCGGGTAAGTCCCGGTAGCTGGTCGAAGCCTGGCAAAACCAGGTCCGTTTAAATTCCTGTTGATTAAATCGAACCCTATGTCTACGTGTAAGACCTTATAGCTGGTCGAAGCCTGGAAAAACCAGGTCCGTTTAAATTCTTGTTGGTTAAATCGAACCTTATGTCTGCGGGTAAGTCCCGGTAGCTGGTCGAAGCCTGGGAAAACCAGGTCCGTTTAAATTTTTGTTGGTTAAATAGAACCCTATGTCTGCGGGTAAGTCCCGGTAGCTGGTCGGAGCCTGGCAAAACCAGGTCAGTTTAAATTCTTGTTGGTTAAATCGAACCCTATGTCTGCGGGTAAGTCCCGGCAGCTGGTCGAAGCCTGGCAAAACCAGGTCCGTTTAAATTTATGTTGGTTAAATCAAACCCTATGTCTGGGGGTAAGTCCCGGTAGCTGGTCGAAGCCTGGCAAAACCAGGTCCGTTTAAATTTCTATTGGTTAAATCGAACCCTATGTTTGCGGGTAAGTTCCGGTAGCTGATCGAAGCCTGGCAAAACAAGGTCCGTTTAAATTCTTGTTGGTTAAATCGAACCCTATGTCTGCGGGTAAGTCCCGGTAGTTGGTGGAAGCCTGGCAAAACTAGGTCCGTTTAAATTTCTGTGGGTTAAATCGAACCCTATGTCTGCGGGTAAGTCCAGGTAGTTGGTCAAAGCCTGGAAAAACCAGGTCCGTTTAAATTTTTGTTGGTTAAATCGAACCCTATGTTTGCGGGTAAGTCCCGGTAGCTGGTCGAAGCCTGGGAAAACCAGGTCCGTTTAAATTTCTGTTGGTTAAGTCGAACCCCATGTCTGCGGGTAATTCCCGGTAGCTGGTCGAAGCCTGACAAAACCAGGTCCGTTTAAATTCTTGTTGGTTAAATCGAACCCTATGTCTGCGGCTAAGTCCCGGTAGCTGGTCGAAGCCTGGCAAAACCAGGTCCGTTTAAATTTTAGTTGGTTAAATCGAACCCTATATCTGCGGGTTAGTCTCAGTAGCTGGTCGAAGCCTGGCAGAACCAGGTCCGTTTAAATTTTTGTTGGTTAAATCGAACCCTATGACTGCGGGTAAGTCCCGTTGGCTGGTCGAAGCGTGTCGAAACCAGGTTCGTTTAAATTCCTGTTGGTTAAATCGAACCCTATGTCTGCGGGTAAGTCCCGGTAGCTAGTCGAAGCATGGCAAAACCAGGTCCGTTAAAATTTCGGTTGGTTAAATCGAACCTATGTCTGCGGGTAAGTCCCGGTAGCTGGTCGAAGCCTGGTAAAACTAGGTCCGTTTAAATTTCTGTTGGTTAAATCGAACACTATGTCTACGGGTAAGTCCCGGTAGTTGGTCGAAGCCTAGCAAAACCAGGTCCGTTTAAATTCTTGTTGGTTAAATCGAACCTTATGTCTGGGGGTAAGTCCCGGTAGCTCGTCGAAGCCTGGCAAAACCAGGTCGGTTTAAATTCCTATTGGTTAAATCGAACCCTATGTCTGCGGGTAAGTCCCGATAGCTGGTCGAAGTCTGGCAAACCAAGGTTCGTTTAAATTTATGTTGGTTAAATCGAACCCTATGTCTGCAGGTAAGTCCCGGTAGCTGGTCGAAGCCTGGAAAAACCAGGTCCATTTAAATTCTTGTTGGATAAATCGAACCTTATGTCTGCGGGTAAGTCCCGGTAGCTCGTCGAAGCCTGGCAAAACCAGGTCGGTTTAAATTCCTATTGGTTAAATCGAACCCTATGTCTGCGGGTAAGTCCCGATAGCTTGTCGAAGTCTGGCAAACCAAGGTTCGTTTAAATTTATGTTGGTTAAATCGAACCCTATGCCTGCAGGTAAGTCCCGGTAGCTGGTCGAAGCCTGGAAAAACCAGGTCCATTTAAATTCTTGTTGGATAAATCGAACCCTATGTCTGCGGGTAAGTCCCGGTAGCTTGTCGAAGCCTGGCAAAACCAGGTCCGTTTAAATTCCTGTTGGTTAAATCGAACCCTATGTCTGCGGGTATGTCCCGATAGCTGGTCGAAGCCTGGCAAATCAAGGTTCGTTTAAATTTCTGTTGGTTAAATCGAACCCTATGTCTGCAGGTAAGTCCCGGTAGCTGGTCGAAGCCTGACAAAACCAGGTCCGTTTAAATTCATGTTGGTTAAATCGAACCCTATGTCTGTGGGTAAGTCCCGATAGCTGGTCGAAGCCTGGCAAAACCAGGTCCGTTTAAATTTCTGTTGGTTAAATCGAGCCCAATGTCTGCGAGTATGTCCCGGTAGCTGGTCGAAGCCTGGCAAAACCAGGTCCGTTTAAATTCCTGTTGGTTAAATCGAACTCTATGTCTGCGGGTAAGTCCCGGTAGCTGGTCGAAGCCTAGCAAAACATGGTCCGTTTAAATTTCTGTTGGTTAAATCGAACCCTATGTCTGCGGGTAAGTCCCGGTAGCTGGTCGAAGCCTGGCAAAACCAGGTCCGTTTAAATTCCTGTTGATTAAATCGAACCCTATGTCTACGTGTAAGACCTTATAGCTGGTCGAAGCCTGGGAAAACCAGGTCCGTTTAAATTTTTGTTGGTTAAATAGAACCCTATGTCTGCGGGTAAGTCCCGGTAGCGATCTGGTTATAACCTGAATAACCGTCTAAGGGCAAGTGAAGGTAAAAGTTCCAAAAGGGCAAGTGAAGGTAGTCTTCTCTTGATCCTTAGGGTCTATAGTGATCTGGTTATAACCTGAATAACCATCTAAGAAACAGTAGTAGGCTCTACCAGCTATCCTGTCTAGCATTTGGTCAATAAATGGTAGAGGGAAATGGTCTTTTTTGGTCTCTTTATTTAGCTTCCTATAATCCATACATACTCTCCACCCTGTGACAGTCCTAATTGGAATCAGTTCATTGTTCTCATTGACTACCACAGTCATCCCACCCTTCTTAGGTACACATTGTATAGGGCTCACCCACTGACTACTAGCTATGGGGAAGATCACACCAGCATCTAACCATTTTATTATTTCTTTTTTAACTACCTCTTTCATAGAGGGATTCAGCCTACGTTGGTGGTCTACTCTAGGGGTATGTTCTTCCTCTAGTATAATCTTATGCATACAATAAGAAGGGCTAATGCCTCTAATATCAGCAATAGTCCATGCAATAGCCTTCCTATGTTGCTTAAGTAGTAATATTAATTCAACCTCATGCTGTTCACTTAGCTTAGAAGAAATAATTACAGGCAAAGTCTCATTATTCCCTAAATATGCATACTTGAGGTGAGTGGGGAGAGGTTTTAATTCTAATACAGGTGGATGCTCAATGGATGGCTTTAGAGGATTCAAGGCTCTATCAGTTAAGTCCATATTCATACAAACATGCTGAGGGTTATTTACAGATATGTCCATTATCTCAGCTATGTTTAAATCAGTCAATTCTAATCCTACATAGTTATTAACATGCTTAGTTAGTAATACATGCTCCAATTGTTCTTCCATCAAAGAATCTACAACGTCCATGCTAGCACAGGATTCAAGGTCAGAGGGGTACCTTAAAGCTTTATACACACTAAATTTCACCTCTTCATCATGAACCCTCATAGTGAGCTCACCTTTTTGGACGTCTATCAGTGCCCTACCTGTGGCTAGAAATGGTCTGCCTAACAGGATGGGGACCTCCTTGTCTGCTTCATAATCCAGGATAATGAAATCTGCAAGGAAAATAAATTTGTCAACTTTCACTAGAATATCCTCAATCTTACCTTCAGGGTATGCAATGGATCTGTCTGCTTGTTGTAAAGTGACAGTGGTTGGACGTGCTTCTCCTATTCCCAACTGGCGGAATAGTGATAGGGGCATGAGGTTTATGCTGCCGCCCAGGTCACAAAGCGCTCTGCCCACGTGCTTGCCTCCAAGTTCTACAGGTAAGGTGAAGGAACCAGGATCCTTCTCCTTCTTGGGTAGCTTGTTTTGGAGTATGGCACTGCACTCCTCAGTGAGGTTTACTGTTTCAAACTCACCAATTATTTTTTTGTTAGTAATGATATCTTTCAAAAACTTTACATAGGAAGGCATAGACTGTAAAACTTCTACAAAAGGAATGTTGACATGCACTTGCTTAAGAATTTCTAAGAATTTATTAAAATGCACTTCCTGTTCCTGCTTCTTCTTAAGCCTTCGAGGATATGGAGGAGGTGGCACATATGCAGGCACTTCAGGTCGCCTTAGGATAGGTGGAGGTCTTGGAATTTCTTCTATCTCCTCAATAATTGGCTCTAGCCTGGCTCCTGATGTGCTAGTTGGTGGTGGACCTTGGCTTGGCAGAGACTCCAGTGGAGCACTAGACTCAGTGTTCTCTACTCTCTTTGGTGTGTCTTTGGTGTTGCTTACCAATGGTCTACCACTTCTAAGTTCAATTGCTTGAACTTGTTCTTTACCATCTCTCCTTGGCACTTCAGTGTCAGCAGGGAGTCTACCTTGGGGCCTACTCTTGAGTTCATTGGCTAACTGGCCTATTTGATTCTCTAGGCTCCTAAGAGTAGCTTGCTGGCTCTGTAGAGTGGCATCATTCTTGGCTATGTATTCCTTGAGTAAGTTTTCTACAGAAGATCCTATAGGTTGGTTGTATGGTTTTTGATACATGGATTGGTTATGTTGGGGAGTGAAACCAGGTGTTCCACTCGGTCTAGGTTGGTTAGGATTTTGGTTAGTATTCTGTTGGCCACCCCATGACAGGTTTGGGTGGTTCCTCCAACCAGGGTTATAAGTGTTAGAGTAGGGGTTGTTCCTTGGCTGCTGTTGGCTTCCCACATAGCAGACCGAGGCTGGATTCCCAGGGCAGTATTCATACGGGTGCCCTTCCCCACAGAATCCACATACAAGTGTCTCACCTTGACTTGGTTGGGTGCCCATTGACATGGCTGTGGCGGTGTTGACACTTGTTTGGAGATTGGCTTGAGCCATTTGCTTAACTAGGTTGGTCAGGGCATTTATTTGGCTGCTCATTGCACTTAGAGCATCCTTGTCTTGAGCTCTAGTTGGCTCAACTGGATCATCTGACCACCTACAGTGAGATGCTGAGATCTTCTCCAAGATCTCATAGGCCTCGTTGTAACTCTTGGACAACATGGAACCTCCAGCAGATGAGTTTAAGACTTGTCTAGTGTTGGGGTTGCATCCTTTGAAAAAGACCTCTATTTGGATACACCATGGGATGCCATGGTGTGGACATTTAAGAAGAAGATCTTTAAACCTTGTCCAAGCTTCGTGAAGAGACTCAGTGTCAGCTTGTTTAAACTTGATTATGTCATCACGAAAGGTAGAATTCCTATCAGGTGGGAAGTATTTGACTAGGAATTTTTCTGCTAAGTCTGTCCAATTAAGGACTGATCCTGAGGGTAATGAGTTCAACCATGTTTTGGCTTTGTCCCTCAAAGAGTAAGGGAAAAGGTATAGCCTCAAGGCTTCTTGGGAAACTCCAGGGATGAGGAATGTGTCACTAACTCCTAAGAAGTTTCTAAGATGGTTGTGGGGGTCCTCATTTTCCACTCCAAAGAATTGTCCCACAGTGGACAACATTTGGAACATCACTGGCTTTAACTCGAATGAGTTGGCAGTGATTTCAGGACGGATTATGCTGGGGTTCAGCTCCCCAGGCATGGGTACTAGATATGAAAGTATGGCGCTATCCTTGTCATTCGCTATTTCGATGGGATTGCGAGTGGCAGGCACCGGATTTGGAACTATTCCATTCATTTCTTCTTGAGACAATTGCGGAGGAATTGCGGTTCCCGCAATTACTTGAGGTATAGAGGGTTGGTTAAAGAGACGTTTCTTGGCTCTATTTCTGGCCCTAAGTAATCTCTCAGGCTCAGGATTGAACTCTAGATCACTACTTGAAGGCTCACTCATAAACTAACCCAAGAGTACCTGCAAAAGAAATGAAACAGATCAGCTTCAATAGGCAATAAACTTGGTGTTTCAAACTTAACAAACTTTGTTTTCGCTTAAATAAATCCCCGGCAGCGGCGCCAAAAACTTGTTACGTGCTCAATGTGTTAAAATAAATAAGCAATAAGGTAGAGAGAGCACTCAGAACATGCAAGCATACATGGTCCTATAGCAAGTAGTAAGTATATTTCATTCGTTTTCCCACAGAGATTTATTATAAGCTATTCATGAAGTGTAAAGTTAAGAAAGAAGGGGTGGATTTGATGGGGTAGAATTGGTTTTTAATTATCTATTTCCTACTGAATACGAAGAGGGTAGCAACATAAACAAGTGCAAGTCAAAGCTAAACTCAAATGAGAAGAGACGAGATTAATAAATGAAGACAAAAACAGCTAGACAGAATTGTACTTAGCAGAATTGTGGAGACAACAATTCTATCGCAATTGAAATAACAGCGAAAGTGTGTAAAGTGATGAATTAAGGGCGACTAACGACTATCCTATAGGCTTTTTCTCACGATTCTCAAGCATTGGCTCAACTCTCTATGCATCAAACTATCTCGTTCTCATGTATCTTCCGATTTCATGCATTAGATTCTTTAGTTTACTCATGTCCAAGTAAGGTCTTAAGCATCTTGTTAAGGCAGAAAATTATGGTTTGTACTAGGGAAACGCCTATTCCTAGGTCGTTTCCTGGTTACCTTGAAAGGCTAGCATGATAGTATGACTCTGAACTCTTACTCCTTCCAGAGGTTAGGAGTTCTTTGGACAAAATGGATGGCCAATCGAAATTGCCCGTGGGATGAAGCTTACATATAATCAATGCTTCGAGAGCTATCCTACATGCTTGGTTCACGTTTTTTAGCCTAAAGTGTTATCATTAGCATGTCCCTAAGTGATTTAGCTACTCATGGATGTAACCAGAACAGAAGCAAGAGGAGAAGTAGACATGCTCAGAAGGAATCTGAAGACAAAACAGTAAGGGAAAGACAGTAAATCGTAACGACAAGAATCGTGAAATGAATTGTGAATTGATTACTTGTTTGCTTGAATGGATAGAAGAAAGCTTTAAAGTAAATAACAACCAGACAGAACACAACGAAATAGTCTAAGTTAGCTACTAGAAAAGAGTTAACAACAAAACAAAGCTGGAAAATGGAAATGAAGGGCAGAAAGCAGTAAAACACGGTCGAATGTCTCGTTGCAGCCGCCTCGAATGAAGGATGAGAAAGGTCAGCCTTGCTTGGATGAATCCAATCGGGAGAGAAGAAGAATCTCCTCTCCTTCCTATCAGATTATCGACTCCAACAGCTGAGCTTCGCAAACCAGCAGACGGCAAAGGAAAACAGGAGAAAAGATGGACTGCGAGAAGACTTCTACGCTTTCGGATGATCCTTGAACCCTCGACTTTGACCCCTATTTATAGTAATCTGCAGGTGCATTTGGGCCAAGGAGAACCATCAATCTTCAACGTCGTACTTCAGAATGGATGGAGGAGAAAGAACGAATCCCTGAAATCACGGAAATTAACAGAAAAAGATCAGTCAACTTACGGTTTTCACTTGAAACATTGCGGTGTCCGCAATGTTTCCGCAATGCTATCGCAATGCTTGTTTTTCATTCTTTTCCTTCGGTTTTCAACCCTTTTCTTTCCTATTGTACATAAGTCCTAATTTAGCTACCTTCTTCTAATTCTCATATTTAAGCATAGGTTTAGGCTAAATGCTATCAAAAACACCTAAGAGTGAACATCTTTCTAAGATAATTAGGTCCTAAAAAGGTCACTTTTGGAGACGTAACACACCCCCAAACTTAAGGTTTTGCTTGTCCTCGAGCAATCTAAGGACTTTCCTAGGCTGCTGTTTCTTCTTCTTCAACCACTTACTAACTCCCCTATATTCTCATCTAAAGCAGTGCTGTCCTGTGACACACTTCTAAGCTTAAAACTACCCTCTCATCTAGCTTCTTCTGATTTCGCCTGCCTAATACTCCTACTGTTTTTATTACTCCCTACAACCGATCTACCTGCTTTTATCATATCATGCCACTATCCCTAAGGTTTCAAATTCTACCTAGCTTTACCCCAGACTCAGTACATGCTTCTAGTTTATATTTATGAGCTACCTAGGATTCCTTAGAGTCATGCCAGTCTTAGTATTAATGGTAACAGTAGTACTTTTAGAGAATAAACTAAACCCTGGCATCACTACATTGGATATACACTCATCTCCCTAAACAACCCTACAAGCTACAACTTTGTGCTTAGCTAATTGAGGATCAGAGTTCTTTTTAAATAGGACATCTAAGCCACAAAGTTGCAACTCCTAGGTATACATTCTTCTTCCCTACTGTTTTCCTTTTTTCTTTCTTAGGTGGAGTCTTTCCTTTGGTTGCCTTTTGATGCAATGCCACTTGTGGGTTACACACTTGGCACTGATTACTCAGCAACCTAAGAGAGACTCCCCTCTTTATTCTATTTTTCATTTTTTTTTTTCAGTTCATTATTTTTGTCAAGGAGAAGAAGAATGCTTATGTTTTGAGGGAGAGAGGAATGTTCCTAGGCCTAGGGTGGCCTCCCCCAAACTTCAACTATTCATTGTCCCCAATGAGTGTCTGAGGTGGCACACCCCCAAACTTGTCCTAGAAGCATCTAGTCTAAGGTGAAACAAAGAGAATCTAAAAGCCCTAGGCATAGACAGAACATTCTAAAAGAAAATATCACAGCAGCAGAAAACTTGAAAAACAGACAGGCAAGGACTTACAGCTATGCATGCTGAGCTATTTAGAGGTTAATTTAAACTATCAAAGGGTGTCCTATGACACTCATCCAGCATGCATTTAGATAAGCTATATAAGGTAGTCATGATAGCAGCAAAAGATAGAATTTAAACAGATTACAGCCTAGCTAAGCAGACAGTCCAAAACATGCTTTCAGTAATAAAAATTGCGGGTACCGCAATTATTTCGCAATCAAGTCAGGGCAGATATATCAGTTACTAAGGCCCCTAAGCATGCTTTATCCAGTCGTTCAAGCTCAACAAAAAGAAACCTAAACTATCCTACCTAATTAGCTAGCAGCAGGCTATACTAAGCAATTTAAAAACATGAAACTAAGCAACTAAAACAGATCAAAATTGTACTAAAAACAGCATAATTCACATGGTCTATCAGAAAGCAGATTTTGTTTTTTTTTCTAAGGGAACAGCAATACTCCCGTCAGTGCAATTCAAACCAGCACTCAAACGTCTTCATCCTCATCAGGTTGTCGTGGTCGTGGAGGCACCCATGGAGTCAGGAGATTCGCGGGGAAGTCAGGGAGGATGCAGCCAAGCTGGTCAGTAACTTCCTTGTCCCGTGCCTGTGCGTAAGTGGCCCATTGAGCCATCCTTCTTTGCATATCCATCATGCAAGCCATGGATAGTGACTGATCAGCAGCCAACCTATCCAATTCGAACTCCATATTCCCCTTCCTCTTCAGCCTTAAGCCAGCAGGCAGCTCCAAGTGGCCCGTGTACGCCATCTGCTGCTCCATTCGCTCAATGGGAACCCCTGCAAGCAAACAGAGTTTAGTTATGGTATTAGGGAAAAACAATGGTCCCTTACCTTTCTTGGCGCACTCAGCAATGGCGGCTGACATGATTTCACCTACGTTGACCGTGAGACCTCGCAGAATGGCATAGACCAGCAGCGATCTGCTCTGGTTGATGGTGGTCTCATGAGTCACGGGGGACAGCTTCCTCCTTACAAATGCAAACCATACAGCCGCCTTAGCTGTGAGGTTGGCACTCATGAGAGTGTGCCTCCCATTGCGTGATACAGTCCAAGCTGCTTCAGGCTGGCCAATGGTTCGAATGGCCTCTTCCAGGACTGCCTCAGTAGGCTCATCAACGATCCTTGCATAGTCAGTATGTTTTTGGCCCTTGAGGCCATAGGCTTCGTTGATGGCCTTTGCTGAGTAGCCCACTTCTACTCCCCTAACCACAGACAGCCCCTCCTCAGAGTTTCGCAGGTTGGCGTAGAAGTCGTATACCATACTCGTGTAAGCCGGATTGGGTGGCCTGCACAACTCCTCCCAGCTGTGATTCACTATGCCTGCGCGCAAGAATTGCGGCAGATCAGCAGGTCTGTCGAGGAAGCCCTTCTCGTGCAGCAACTCCCTCTTCCTCAGCTCAATGCCCCTGGACTCAGCGTCAGAGGACACATACCTCACTGACTGAGGTTCATCTTCAGGGTGAAGCTTGGCCTTCCCTTTGTCTGCTGGTTTGGCTGACTCCGCAGCCTCAACTATGAGTCTCTTGAGCGATGGCTCAGTGCTCTCCTTTTCTGATGAAGGCGCCCTCTTGGCCTTCTTCTTTTTCAGCTTCTTAGATCGCTTGGCCTTGAGAATCTTGGCCTTCTTCTTCTTCTTGAGCTTAGCCTTGATGGTGATCTGCTGGAGGCAAGCCCCCAGTGTCTCTTCCATCGAGTCATCCTTCTGTGCAGGACTCTCAGGGCTGGCTTCCCTCAATGGAGAGAACACCTCCTCTTCTTCAGCTTCCCCACTGCCCTGTGTCGATTCTTGGTACTCCCCATATGGGAATTCAGGGTCAAGTCGTGGGGAAGTGTGCGACGGCGTGGTTCCTTGCTCTGCTGTAGGTGTGTGTGCAGAACTCTGTGGTGAAGACGGCTGCTCAAGGCTCTGCGCTGGTGGGGCTGGTGAGAGGTTGCGCTCGGCTGACTCGTGGGATGGCTGGCTTTGTTCTTGACTCTCCACAGAGGGAGTCTTGTTCTTGATTTCTTCCTCGGCCACCGCCATACTCCATCGTCGCTTATTGGGTGTGTCTGCTGGTTCAGAAGGTCCAGCAGGGATCTCCGTGACGACCTTCCATTTCTTCTTGCGAATCGGAAGTTTCGGCAGGCGTTCGGTACGCGCAGCCTCAGCATCAGCCAAGGCAAGCAGTGCGTCTCTCGCAGCCGTTTCAGCGTCGCCGGCCCATTTTTTTGGCCGCAGATCTTTCAGCCCTCGTGAGTACCATTTTTGAATCGAGCAGGTTTGGAGAGAGGAATCACAGATGAAGAGAATCGAAGCTTTCTTGGAGTTCAGAGAATGAGAGAATCGTACAGATCAACGCGCCTTCTAACGGATATAAAGACAACGGATAAATCCCAACGGCTATATTATTGCGGATCCTGCAAATCCAGCGCAATTTTAGGGGCGTTTGGAGATTTTTTTTCATCTAAATGTCATTTTTTGCTCATCCGTATCTTTTATTTGGCCCAATATTTTCTTGATTTTTAAAGCTGGATTTACTCTCCTTGATTCCCTCTATTGATTCCCTACAAAAAGAAATAAAATCAACATCAAATACGTAATTAAAATCACACAACAAAACACACAAACGATAACCGGAAAATCGCAAAAAATAAACTAAGGCATGAGCCTCATATTGACGAGCACAGTAATCACTCGTCCTCTCTCGTTCTTAATTTCACGCTTCAGTCAAGAGGAAGGCCGAGAGAGTCTTCACATCTCCTTCCTTATAGTAGTGCTTCAACCTTGCACCATTAACCATGAATGGTTGACCTTGCTGCAAGTTCTTTATCTCGATGGCACCATGAACAAACACATTAGTAATCATGAAAGGCCCTGACCATCTGGACTTTAGTTTGCCTGGAAATAACCTCAATCTTGAGTTAAATAATAAAACAAGTTGGCCTTTCTTAAAGTCCTTGACCCTAAGTCTACTATCGTGCCAAATCTTGGTCTTTTCCTTATACATTTTGGCATTTTCATAAGACATATGTCTAAGCTCATCAAGCTCATGTAATTGCAAGGACCGCAACGTTCCCGCATCGGTCACGCAATAATTCAACTCTTTTAGTGCCCAAAATGCCTTAATTTCTAACTCAAATGGAAGATGACAAGCTTTACCATAAACAAGTCTGTAAGGAGACATACCTAGGGGTGTCTTATATGCAGTCCTATATGCCCAAAGTGCATCCTCAAGCTTAAAGGACCAGTCTTTCCTATTAGGTTTAACCACTTTTTCTAGGATGTTCTTAATCTCCCTATTTGAAATTTCAGCCTGACCATTCGAGTGTGGGTGATACGGAGTGGCCACTCTATGTCTAATGTTATATTTAGCCAGCACTCTCTCCATAGCCTTATTAATAAAATGTGTCCCCTCATCACTAATGATGGCACGTGGTGTTCCAAACCTAGTAAAAATGTGCCTATGTAAGAATTTTATGACTGTGTTGGCATCATTATTGGGACATGCTATGGCCTCTACCCACTTGGATACATAGTCTACTGCCACTAATATGTAAAGGTTACCTGAAGATGGGGGAAATGGTCCCATGAAATCAATGCCCCACACATCAAAGAGCTCCAACTCTAAGATGTAGGTGAGAGGCATTTCATCCTTGCGACTGAGGTTACCTGTCCTTTGGCATTCATCACAGCTGTGGGCATAGTTGTGAGCATCCTTGAAGACGGTTGGCCAATAGTATCCACTCTGAAATACCTTTGCAGCTGTTCTTTGGCCACCAAAGTGTCCACCATAAGGAGCTGTGTGGCAGTGCTGCAGCACAGACTTCGCCTCAGCAGCTGAAACACACTTCCTTAGCAAGCCGTCAGCACATGTCTTGTAAAGTGTGGGATCATCCCATATGAATTTCCTTGTTTCATGAAGGAACCTCTTCTTCTCTTGTCCTCCCTTGAAAACTGGTAATACCTGTGATGCAAGGAAGTTAGCAATGTCAGCAAACCAAGGTTCCTCATCGTTATCACGATGAGTCAATACAAAGACATGTTCATCAATAAAAGCATCAGAAATTGCGGGCTCCGCAATTTTTTCGCAATTGTGCTGCATTCGAGAAAGGTGATCCGCAACCACATTTTCACATCCTTTCTTGTCTCGAATGTCCAAATCAAATTCCTGCAGCAATAACACCCACCTAATCAACCTAGGCTTAGCGTCAGCCTTCCTCATGAGGTACTTTAAGGCAGAATGGTCAGTGTACACAATTGTCCTAGTGCCTACAATATAGTTTCTAAATTTCTCACAAGCAAACACTACAGCAAGCATCTCTTTCTTAGTAGTTGTATAATTACATTGAGCCTCATTCAGGGTTTTACTAGCATAGTATACAGGGTGTGTTAGCTTGTCAATCTTCTGTCCTAACATAACCCCTACAGCATAGTCACTAGCATCACATAACATCTCAAATGGGAGATCCCAATCTGGCCCTACTATAACAGGTGCTGTGACTAGTGCTTTCTTAAGGGTTTGCCAAGCTACTAAACATTCCTTAGAGAAGATGAATGGCCTATTTAGCTCTAGAAGCTCACACAGAGGCTTGGCTATCTTAGAAAAGTCCTTAATGAACCTTCTGTAGAAGCCAGCATGCCCTAAGAAACTTCTGATGGCCTTGACATTCTGAGGCTCTACCAACTTCTCTATGATCTCAATTTTAGCCCTGTCAACTTCTACACCTGCCCTTGACACTCTATGCCCTAAGACAATCCCCTCATCTACCATGAAGTGACACTTCTCCCAATTAAGGACTAAGTTAGTCTCTTCACATCTAGCCAGGACTTGTCCTAAATTCTCTAGACAGTTGGTAAAGGAATCCCCAAAGACTGAGAAATATCCATGAATATCTCTATCATGGACTCATCCAAATCAGAGAAGATTGCCAACATGCACCTTTGGAAAGTTGCCGGTGCATTGCATAAGCCAAAAGGCATTCCGCGGAAGGCAAAAGTTCCAAAAGGGCAAGTGAAGGTAGTCTTCTCTTGATCCTTAGGGTCTATAGTGATCTGGTTATAACCTGAATAACCGTCTAAGAAACAGTAGTAGGCTCTACCAGCTATCCTGTCTAGCATTTGGTCAATAAATGGTAGAGGGAAATGGTCTTTTTTGGTCTCTTTATTTAGCTTCCTATAATCCATACATACTCTCCACCCTGTGACAGTCCTAGTTGGAATCAGTTCATTGTTCTCATTGACTACCACAGTCATCCCACCCTTCTTAGGTACACATTGTATAGGGCTCACCCACTGACTACTAGCTATGGGGAAGATCACACCAGCATCTAACCATTTTATTATTTCTTTTTTAACTACCTCTTTCATAGAGGGATTCAGCCTACGTTGGTGGTCTACTCTAGGGGTATGTTCTTCCTCTAGTATAATCTTATGCATACAATAAGAAGGGCTAATGCCTCTAATATCAGCAATAGTCCATGCAATAGCCTTCCTATGTTGCTTAAGTAGTAATATTAATTCAACCTCATGCTGTTCACTTAGCTTAGAAGAAATAATTACAGGCAAAGTCTCATTATTCCCTAAATATGCATACTTGAGGTGAGTGGGGAGAGGTTTTAATTCTAATTCAGGTGGATGCTCAATGGATGGCTTTAGAGGATTCAAGGCTCTATCAGTTAAGTCCATATTCATACAAACATGCTGAGGGTTATTTACAGATATGTCCATTATCTCAGCTATGTTTAAATCAGTCAATTCTAATCCTACATAGTTATTAACATGCTTAGTTAGTAATACATGCTCCAATTGTTCTTCCATCAAAGAATCTACAACGTCCATGCTAGCACAGGATTCAAGGTCAGAGGGGTACCTTAAAGCTTTATACACACTAAATTTCACCTCTTCATCATGAACCCTCATAGTGAGCTCACCTTTTTGGACGTCTATCAGTGCCCTACCTGTGGCTAGAAATGGTCTGCCTAACAGGATGGGGACCTCCTTGTCTGCTTCATAATCCAGGATAATGAAATCTGCAAGGAAAATAAATTTGTCAACTTTCACTAGAATATCCTCAATCTTACCTTCAGGGTATGCAATGGATCTGTCTGCTAGTTGTAAAGTGACAGTGGTTGGACGTGCTTCTCCTATTCCCAACTGGCGGAATAGTGATAGGGGCATGAGGTTTATGCTGGCGCCCAGGTCACAAAGCGCTCTGCCCACGTGCTTGCCTCCAAGTTCTACAGGTAAGGTGAAGGAACCAGGATCCTTCTCCTTCTTGGGTAGCTTGTTTTGGAGTATGGCACTGCACTCCTCAGTGAGGTTTACTGTTTCAAACTCACCAATTATTTTTTTGTTAGTAATGATATCTTTCAAAAACTTTACATAGGAAGGCATAGACTGTAAAACTTCTACAAAAGGAATGTTGACATGCACTTGCTTAAGAATTTCTAAGAATTTATTAAAATGCACTTCCTGTTCCTGCTTCTTCTTAAGCCTTCGAGGATATGGAGGAGGTGGCACATATGCAGGCACTTCAGGTCGCCTTAGGATAGGTGGAGGTCTTGGAATTTCTTCTATCTCCTCAATAATTGGCTCTAGCCTGGCTCCTGATGTGCTAGTTGGTGGTGGACCTTGGCTTGGCAGAGACTCCAATGGAGCACTAGACACAGTGTTCTCTACTCTCTTTGGTGTGTCTTTGGTGTTGCTTACCAATGGTCTACCACTTCTAAGTTCAATTGCTTGAACTTGTTCTTTACCATCTCTCCTTGGCACTTCAGTGTCAGCAGGGAGTCTACCTTGGGGCCTACTCTTGAGTTCATTGGCTAACTGGCCTATTTGATTCTCTAGGCTCCTAAGAGTAGCTTGCTGGTGTTGCGTGCTCAGTGTGTAAAGATAAATATGCAAAAGGGTAGAGAGAGCACTTAGAACATGCAAGCATACATGGTCTCACAGCAAGTAGTAAGTATATTTCATTCGTTTTTTTCCACAGAGACTCATTTTTAGCTATTCGCGAAGTGTGATTGTTAAGAAAGATGGGATGAATTTGATGGGGTAAAATTGGTTTTTAATTATCTACTTTTTGCTGAATGTATAAAGGGATATAACATAAACAAATGCAAGTTGAAACTAGACCTAAAGGACAAGAGATGGAATTAATAAACGAGGAAGAAAACAGCTAAACAGAATGAAAATCTGGCAGAATTGCGAGGACCGCAATGTTACCGCAATTAAATAACAGTGAAACTGAGTAAAAGGGTGAATTAAGGGCTACTAATGACTATCCTATAGGCATTTTATTACGATTCTCAAGCATTGGATCAACTCTCTATACATCAAACTCACTCTATCTCAAGTATCGTCCGATTCCATGCATTAGAGTCTTAAGTTTACTTGACTTCAAAGTAAGGTCTTAAGCATCTTGTTAAAACAGGAGTGTTTAGTTTGTACTAGGGAAACGCCTATTCCTAGGCCGTTTCCTGATTACCATGAAAGGCTAGCATGATTATATGACTCTGAACTCTTACTCCTTCCAGATGTTAGGAGTTCTTTGGACAAAATGGATGGCCAATCGAAATTGCCCGTGGGATGAAGCTTACATATAATCAATGTTCGAAGGTGATCCTACATGCTTGGTTCACGTCTTCTTTTAGCCTATAGTTCTGTCATTAGCATGCCCCTAAGTGATTTAGCTACTCATGGATATATGAAGAACAGAAAGGGTAGATAAAACAAACATGCTTAGAAGATAAATGTGCTTAAAACAGCAAGACAAAACCGTAGCAGAACAAGGTAGAAACTGTGAAATGCAAAATTGTACTTTGATTACTTTGAGTGTTTGAACGACAAAGGAAAGCTTTAAAAGAAATGATTCAAAGACAGACAACAACGAAATGCAGTAATTAAAACACTAGGCTAAGAACAACAATAATCAAACTGGAACTAAGAAGAAGAACGACAGAAAAGCAGTAAAGGTTGCTTTGAAAGCTTCGTGCAGTCGCCTCGAATGGAAGGGATGAGAGGTTAGCCTTGCTTGGATGAATCCAATCGAGAGAGAAGAAGAATCTTCTCTCCTTCCTATCAGATTATCGATTCCAACAGCTGAGACTCTCACTCCAACAGACGGCAAAGGAAAACAGAGAGAAATGATGGACTGCCAGAAGACTTCTGCGCTTCGAATGATGATCAAACCTCCGACTTTGGCCCCCTTTTATAGTAGTTTGCAGGTGCGTTTGGGCCAAGGAGAACCATCAATCTTCAACGTCGTATATCAGAATGGATGGAGGAGAAAGAATGAATCCCTGAAATTACGGAAATTAACAGAAAAAGATCAGTCAACTTACGGTTTCCACTTGAATAATTGCGGTCACCGCAATGTTTTCGCAATTCATTCGCAATGCTTATTTTTTCATTCTTTTCCTTCGGTTTTCAACCCTTTTTCTACCTATTGTGCATAAGTCCTATATTAGCTACCTTCTTCTAATTCTCATATTAAAGCATAGGTTTAGGCTAAATGCTAACAAAAACACCTAAAAGTGTACATCTTCCTAAGCTAAATGGGTCCTAAATAAGTCACTTTCAGAGACTTAACACACCCCCAAACTTAAGGCTTTGCTTGTCCTCAAGCATACTAAGGACTTACTTAGGCTGCTGTTTCTTCTTCTTTAACTACTCACCGACTCCCCTATATCCCTCTCTCTAGCAGTGCTGTCCTGTGACACACTTCTAAGTTTAGACTAACCTCTTTATCAAGCTTCTTCTGACTTCACCTGCCTACTATACCTGCTGTTTTCATTAACCCCCTACTACTGATCTAGCTACTTTTATGACATCATGCCACTATCCCTAAGGTTTCACATTCTACCAAGCTTTACTCCAGACTCAGTACATGCTTCTAGCTTTATTTTTAATGTGTCTAGGATTCCTTAGAGTCATGCCAGTCTTAGTATTAACAGTGACAGTAGTACTTTTTAGAGAACAACCTAAACCCTGGCATCACTACATTGGATAAACACTCATCTCCCTAAACAACCCTACAAGTTACAACTTTGTGCTTAGCTAATTGAGGATCAGAGTTCTTTTTTAATAGGACATCTAAGCCCCAAAGTTATAACTCCTAGGTATACATTCTTCTTCCCTATTTTTTTCTTTTTCTTACTTAGGTGGAGCCTCTCCTTTGGTTGCCTTTTGATGCAACGCCACTTGTGGGTTACACACTTGGCACTGATTACTCAGCAACCTAAGAGAAACTCCCCCCCTTTATTCTTTTTTCATTTTTTTTTTTAGCTCATCATTTTTTTAAAGGAGAAGAAGAATGCTTATGTTTCTAAGGGAGAGAGGAATGTTCCTAGGCCTAGGGTGGCCTCCCCCAAACTTCAACTACTCATTGTCCCCAATGAGTGTTTGAGGTGGCACACCCCCAAACTTGTCCTAGAAGCATCTAGTCTAAAGTAAAACAAAGAGAATCTAAAAATCCTAGGCATAGGCAAAACATTCTAAAAGCAATTATTCCAGCAGCAGAAAATTTGACAAAACAGACAGTTTAAGGACTGATGGTTTATGCATGCTGAGCACTATTCAGAGGCTAATTTAAACTATCAAAGGGTGTCCTATGACACTCATCCAGCATGCTTGAAGATCAGCTATATAATGTAGTCATGCTAGCAGCAAAAGATAGAATATAACAGATCACAGCCTAACTAAACAGACAGTCCAAAACATGCAATCAGTCACAAAAATTGCGGGAACCGCAATTATTTCGCAATTCAATCCGGGCAGATTTAACATTGATTCAGGCCCCTAGCATGCTTTTTCCTGTTACTCACGCATCCTAAAAATAAAGCTAAACTATCCTACCTATTCAGCTAACATCAGACTAGACTAAGCAAAAGAAAAAACATAAAACTAAACATTAAAAACAGATCAAAAGTTGAACACAAAACAGCATACTGCACATGATCCTATCAGAAAGCAGAAAAATTGTTTTTTTTTTCCTAAGGGAACAGCAATACTCCCTTTAGTGCACTTCAAACCAACACTCAATTCTCGTCATCCTCATCTGGTTGCCTTGGTCGTGGGGGCACCCATGGAGTTAGGAGATTGGTAGGGAAGTCCGGGAAGATGCACCCCAGCTGGTCTGCAACTTCCTTATCCCTTGCCTGCGCATAGTTGGCCCATTGAGCCATTCTCCTCTGCATGTCCATCAAGCAGGCCATGGATAGGGACTGTTCAGCAGCCAGCCTATCCAATTCAAACTCCATATTCCCCTTTCTTCTCAGCCTCAGGTTAGCAGGCAGCTCCAAATGGCCTGTGTAAGGCAGCTGCTGCTCCAAGCGCTCGGTGGGGACTCCTGCAAGCAAACATAGCTTGGTTATGGTATTAGGGAAAAACAAGGGTCCCTTACCTTTCTTTGCGCACTCAGCAATGGCAGCTGACATGATCTCCCCCACATTGACCGTGAGACCGCGCATGATGGCATAGACCAGCAGTGATCTACTCTGGTTGATTGTCGTCTCGTGGGTCACAGGGGACAGCTTCCTCCTCACAAAGGCAAACCAAACAGCTGCCTTTGCTGTCAGATTGGCACTCATCAAGGTGTGCCTCCCATTGCGTGAAACAGTCCACGCTGCTTCAGGCTGGCCAATTGTGCGAATGGCCTCTTCCAGCACTGCCTCAGTCGGCTCATCAACTATCCGTGCATAATCTGTATGAGGTTGGCCCTTGAGACCAAATGCTTCGTTGATGGCCTTGGCGGAGAAATCTACTTCTACCCCTCTGACCACAGACAGGCCATCCTCAGGGCTGAGCACATTAGCGTAGAAATCATACACCATGCTCGTGTATGCTGGATTAGGCGGTCTGCAGAATTCCTCCCAGCCGTGGTTGATCACCCCTGCGCGCAAGAACTGCGGCAGGTCAGCAAGTCGGTCGAGGAAGCCTTTCTCGTGCAACAGGTCCCTCTTCCTCAGCTCAGCACCCCTGGATTCAGCATCAGATGAGACATACCTCACTGACGGAGGTTCGTCTTCAGGGTAGAGTTTAGCCTTCCCCTTATCTGCTGGTTTGGATGATTCAGCAGCCTCCACCTTGAGGCGTTTGAGTGATGGCTCCGTGCTTTCTTTGTCTGCTGAAGGCACTCTCTTGGCCTTCTTCTTCTTCAGCTTCTTGGATTTCTTGGCCTTGACAATCTTGGCCTTCTTCTTTTTCTTAATGTTGATCTGCTGGAGGCATGCCCCCAACGTCTCCTCCATGGAATCATCCTGCTGTGCAGGAACATCAGGGCTGTCTTCCCTCATGGGAGAAAAGACTTCGTCTTCCCCAGCATCGCCACTGCCCTGCGTGGACTCTTGATAATCCCCATATGGGAATTCCGGATCAGGCCGTGGAGAATTGTGCAATGGCGTGGGAGTGTGCTTTGCTGATGGTGTCTGCGCAGAACTCAGTGGCGAAGACGGCAGTTCAGGACTCTGCGCTGCTGCAGGTGTCGGATCAGAACTCTGAGGTGCTGGAGACAACTCGGGGCTCTGTGCAGGTTGTGACGATTCTGCGCTTGGCAATGGTTCAGATGGTGAAGGGCTGTGCGCAGGTGATGCAGACGGCGACGAACCTTCTTTGGCTGACTCGTGGGATGCACGATCAGTTTCTTGACTCTCCACAGAGGGAGTCTTGGCTGTGCTTGGTTCGGCGGCTGTCTTGACACTCCACCGGCGTTTCTTGGGCGTGCCCACTGGCTCAGATGGTCCAGCAGGGATCTCAGTGACCACCCTCCACTTCTTCCTACGAATAGGAAGCTTGGGAAGAGGACCAGTGCGAACGGCACCATCGTCTGCAAGGGTGAGAAGCGCTTCCCTCGCAGCCGCTTCAGCTGCGTCATCAGCCTTCTTCTTGGCTGCAGATCTCTCCGCTCGTGTGAACACCATTGCTGAGTCTTGAGGATCTTGAGAGAAGAATCAAAGATGGAGAGAATCGCTGAATTCTTGGAGAGCAAAGAGAGAGATAATCGTATCGATCGAGCGCCTTCCAACGGATATAAAGGCAACGGAAAAATCCCAACGGCTCTTTTTTGCGGATCCAGCAATTCCAGCGCAATTCTAGGGATATTATTTCATCAAAATCTCCAACTTTGCTCGTCCGTATCTTTTATTTGGCTCAACCGTTTCTCGAGTTTTAAAGCTGGATTTACTCTCCTTGATCCCCTCTTTCGAATCCTTGCAAAAACAAATCAAACAAACATTAAATACGCAATTAAAATCACACCACAAAACATACAAACGATAATCGGAAAAACAGAAAAAATAAACTAAGGCATTGACCTTGACTAAACGAGCACAGTAACCACTCGTTCTCTCTCGTTCTCTTTGTCATGCTTCAGTCAAGAGGAAGGCCGAGAGAGTCTTCACATCTCCTTCCTCATAGTAGTGCTTCAACCTAGCACCATTGACCATAAATGGCTGTCCTTGCTGCAAGTTTTTTATCTCTATCGCACCATGAACAAAGACATCAGTAATAACAAATGGACCCGACCATCTAGACTTTAGTTTGCCTGGAAATAACTTTAATCGTGAGTTAAATAATAGTACAAGTTGGCCCTTCCTAAAGTCTTTGATCCTGAGTCTACTGTCGTGCCATATTTTGGTCTTTTCTTTATACATTTTGGCATTCTCGTAGGCCATATGCCTAAGCTCATCAAGTTCATGTAGCTGCAAAGATCTCAATGTCCCCGCATCCTTTACACAAAAATTCAATTCCTTCATGGCCCAAAATGCTTTGTTTTCTAACTCAAGTGGCAAGTGGCAAGCCTTGCCATACACCAACCTATAAGGAGACATTCCTAGAGGTGTCTTATATGCTGTCCTGTAAGCCCAAAGTGCATCCTCAAGCTTGAAGGACCAGTCTTTCCTATTAGGTTTGACTACCTTTTCTAGGATGTTCTTTATCTCCCTATTGGAAATCTCAGCTTGGCCATTTGAGTGTGGGTGGTAGGGAGTAGCTACCCTATGTCTAATGTTATACTTAGCCAATATCTTCTCCATAGCCTTATTAATGAAATGTGACCCCTCATCACTAATGATAGCACGAGGAGTCCCAAATCTAGTGAAAATGTGCCTATGCAAGAAGTTAGTGACTGTTTTAGCATCATTATTAGGACATGCTTTGGCTTCTACCCACTTGGACACGTAGTCGACTGCTACTAAAATGTACAGGTTACCTGATGATGGAGGGAATGGTCCCATGAAATCAATGCCCCACACATCGAAGAGCTCCAACTCTAAGATGTAGGTGAGGGGCATCTCATCCTTGCGACTGAGGTTACCTGTCCTTTGGCATTCGTCACAGCTGTGGGCATAGTTGTGGGCGTCCTTGAAGATTGTTGGCCAATAGTAGCCACTCTGAAATACCTTCGCAGCTGTTCTTTGACCACCAAAGTGTCCACCGTAAGGAGATGAGTGACAGTGCTGCAGCACAGACTTCGCTTCAGCAGCTGAAACACACTTCCTCAACAACCCATCAGCACAGGTTCTGTAAAGTGTGGGGTCATCCCAGATGAATTTCCTTGCTTCATGAAGGAACCTCTTCTTCTCTTGTCCTCCCTTGAACACTGGTAATACCTGTGATGCACGGAAGTTAGCAATGTCAGCAAACCAAGGTTCCTCATCGTTATCACGATGAGTCAAAGCAAAGACATGTTCATCTATAAAAGCATCAGAAATTGCGGGGTCCGCAATTTTTTCGCAATTGTGCTGCAATCGAGACAGGTGATCCGCAACCACGTTTTCACATCCTTTCTTGTCCCGAATGTCCAAATCAAACTCCTGCAGCAATAACACCCATCTAATCAATCTAGGCTTAGCATCAGCCTTCCTCATAAGATATTTTAAAGCAGAATGGTCAGTATATACAATGGTCCTAGTGCCTACAATATAGTTTCTAAATTTTTCACAAGCAAATACTACAGCAAGCATCTCTTTTTCAGTAGTTGTATAATTACATTGAGCCTCATTCAAGGTCTTACTAGCATAATAGACAGGGTGTGTGAGCTTGTCAATCTTCTGTCCTAACATGACTCCTACAGCATAGTCACTGGCATCACATAGCATCTCAAATGGGAGATCCCAATTTGGTCCTACTATGATTGGTGCTGTGACCAGTGCTTCCTTAAGGGTTTTCCAAGCTACTACACATTCCTTAGAGAAGATAAATGGTCTATTTAGCTCTAGAAGCTCGCACAGAGGCTTGGCTATCTTAGAAAAGTCCTTAATGAACCTTCTGTAGAAGCCAGCGTGCCCTAAGAAGCTTCTAATGGCTTTGACATTCTGGGGCTTTACCAACTTCTCTATGATCTCTATTTTTGCCCTATCCACTTCTACACCTGCTCTTGACACTCTATGTCCTAAGACAATCCCTTCATCTACCATAAAATGGCACTTTTCCCAATTTAGGACTAGGTTGGTCTCTTCACACCTAGCCAGGACTTGTCCTAGGTTCTCTAGACAGGTTTTAAATGAGTCCCCAAAGACTGAGAAGTCATCCATGAATATTTCTATCATGGACTCATCCAACTCAGAGAAGATTGCCATCATGCACCTTTGGAAAGTTGCCGGTGCATTGCATAAGCCAAAAGGCATTCTGCGGAAGGCAAACGTTCCAAAAGGGCAAGTGAACGTAGTCTTCTCTTGATCCTTAGGGTCTATAGTGATTTGATTATAGCCAGAGTAACCGTCTAGGAAACAATAGTAGGCTCTACCAGCTATTCTGTCTAGCATCTGGTCAATAAATGGTATAGGGAAGTGGTCTTTTTTAGTTTCTTTATTTAGCTTTCTGTAATCCATACACACTCTCCACCCTGTGACAGTCCTTGTTGGAATCAGTTCGTTGTTCTCATTGACTACCACAGTTATTCCCCCCTTTTTAGGTACACATTGGATGGGGCTCACCCACTGGCTACTAGCTATGGGGAAAATCACTCCTGCATCTAACCACTTTATTATTTCCTTTTTCACTACCTCTTTCATAGAGGGGTTTAACCTACGCTGGTGATCTACCCTAGGTGTGTGCTCTTCCTCTAGTATAATTTTGTGCATGCAATAAGAAGGGCTAATGCCTCGAATATCAGCAATAGTCCATGCTATAGCCTTCCTATGTCGCTTAAGCAGTAAAATTAAATCAACCTCATGCTGTTCACTTAGCTTAGAAGAAATAATTACAGGCAGCGTATCATTATCTCCTAGATATGCATATTTGAGGTGAGTGGGTAGTGGTTTCAGTTCTAAAACAGGTGGATGCTCAATGGAGGGCTTTAACAAATTTACAGTTCTATCAGTTAAATCTATATTCATACATACATGTTGAGGTTTATCTACAAGCATATTCATTATGTCAGATATATTCAAGTCAGCTACATCTACTTGTACATATTCACTAGCATGCTTGGTTAACAGTACATGCTCTAATTGTTCTTCCATTAGTGAGTCAACAACATCAATGCTAGCACAAGACTCAGAATCAGAGGGATACCTTAAAGCTTTATAAACACTAAATTTTACCTCTTCATCATGAACCCTCATAGTTAACTCACCTTTTTGCACATCTATTAGTGCCCTACCTGTGGCTAGAAATGGTCTACCTAGCAGGATGGGGACCTCCTTGTCTGCCTCATAGTCCAGGACAATGAAATCTGCAAGGAAAATAAATTTGTCAACTTTAACTAGAATATCCTCAATCTTACCTTCAGGGTATGCGATGGATCTGTCTGCTAGCTGTAAAGTGACAGTAGTTGGACGTGCTTCTCCTATTCCCAACTGGCGGAATAGGGACAAGGGCATGAGATTGATGCTGGCGCCCAGGTCACAAAGCGCTCTGCCCACGTGCTTGCCTCCCAGTTCTACAGGTAAGGTGAAGGAACCAGGATCCTTCTCCTTCTTGGGCAGCTTGTTCTGGAGGATGGCACTGCACTCCTCGGTGAGGTTTACTGTTTCAAACTCACCAATTATTTTTTTGTTAGTAATAATGTCCTTCAAAAACTTTACATAAGAAGGCATCGATTGTAAAACCTCTACAAAAGGAATGTTCACATGCACTTGCTTAAGTATTTCTAAGAATTTATTAAAATGAACTTCCTGTTCCTGCTTCTTCTTCAGCCTTCGAGGATATGGAGGTGGTGGTACATATGCAGGCACGTCAGGACGCCTTAGGATAGGTGGAGGCCTTGGAATTTCTTCTATCTCCTCAATAATTGGCTCTAGCCTGGCTCCTGATGTGTTAGTTGGTGGTGGACCTTGGCTTGGCAGAGACTCCAGTGGAGCACTAGACTCAGTGTTCTCTACTCTCTTTGGTGTGTCTTTTGTGTTGCTCACCAATGGTCTTCCACTCCTAAGTTCAATTGCTTGAACTTGTTCTTTGCCATCTCTCCTTGGTACCTCGGTATCAGCAGGGAGTCTACCTTGGGGCCTACTTTTAAGTTCATTGGCTAATTGGCCTATTTGGTTTTCCAGGCTCCTAAGAGTAGCTTGCTGGCTCTGAAGAGTAGCATCATTCTTAGCTATATATTCCTTGAGTAGGTTTTCTACAGAAGATCCTACAGGTTGATTGTAAGGTTTTTGGTACATTGACTGGTTATGTTGAGGAGTGAAACCAGGTGTTCCACTCGGTCTAGGTTGGTTAGAATTTTGGTTAGTGTTTTGTTGGCCACCCCATGACAGGTTAGGGTGGTTTCTCCAACCAGGGTTATAGGTGTTGGAGTAGGGGTTATTCCTAGGCTGCTGCTGACTTCCTACATAGCAGACTGAGGATGGATTCCCAGGGCAGTATTCATACGGGTGCCCTTCCCCACAGAATCCACAGATAGGTGCCTCGCCTTGATTTGGTTGGGTGCCCATTGACATGGCTGTGGCGGTATTGGCACTGGTTTGGAGATTGGCCTGAGCCATTTGCTTGACTAAGTTGGTCAGGGCATTTATTTGGGTGCTCATGGCGCTTAGAGCATCCTTGTCTTGAGCCCTAGTTGGCTCTACTGGATCATCCGACCACCTACAGTGAGATGTTGAGATCTTCTCCAAGATCTCATAAGCTTCGTTGTAACTCTTGGACAACATGGAACCTCCAGCAGATGAATTTAAGACTTGTCTGGTGCTGGGGTTGCATCCTTTAAAGAAGACTTCTATTTGGATACACCATGGAATGCCATGGTGTGGACATTTAATGAGAAGGTCTTTGAATCTTGTCCAAGCTTCGTGAAGAGACTCACTTGGAGCTTGTTTGAATTTTATGATATCATCACGAAAGGTCGAATTCCTATCTGGTGGGAAATATTTGACTAGGAATTTTTCTGCTAAATCTGTCCAATTGCGGACAGATCCTGAGGGTAAAGAATTTAACCATGTTTTGGCTTTGTCCCTCAAAGAGTAAGGGAAAAGATATAGCCTCAGGGCTTCTTGGGAAACTCCAGGGATTAGGAATGTGTCACTAACTCCTAGGAAGTTCCTAAGGTGGTTATGGGGATCCTCATTTTCTATTCCAAAGAATTGTCCCACAGTGGACAACATTTGGAACATCACTGGCTTTAACTCGAATGAGTTGGCAGTGATTTCAGGACGGATTATGCTGGGGTTCAGCTCCCCAGGCATAGGTACTAAATATGAAAGGATGGCGCTATCCTTGTCATTCGCTATTTCAATGGGATTGCGAGTGACAGGCACCAGGTTTTGATTTACTCCAGCCATTTCTTCTTGAGGTAATTGCGGAGGGATTGTAGTTTCCGCAATGATTGGAGGTAAAAGGGGTTGTTTAAAGAGACGTTTCTTGGCTCTATTCCTAGCTCTAAGTAATCTCTCGGGCTCAGAGTTGAACTCTAGATCACTAGATGGAGTCTCATTCATAAACTACCCTAAATGGTACCTGAAAAAGAAATGAAGATGGATCAAATTCAATGGAAAATACTTTGATGTTTCAGACTTAACAAACTTCGTTTTCACTTAAAATAAGTCCCCGGCAGCGGCGCCAAAAACTTGTTGCGTGCTCAGTGTGTAAAGATAAATATGCAAAAGGGTAGAGAGAGCACTTAGAACATGCAAGCATACATGGTCTCACAGCAAGTAGTAAGTATATTTCATTCGTTTTTTTCCACAGAGACTCATTTTTAGCTATTCGCGAAGTGTGATTGTTAAGAAAGATGGGATGAATTTGATGGGGTAAAATTGGTTTTTAATTATCTACTTTTTGCTGAATGTATAAAGGGATATAACATAAACAAATGCAAGTTGAAACTAGACCTAAAGGACAAGAGATGGAATTAATAAACGAGGAAGAAAACAGCTAAACAAAATGAAAATCTGGCAGAATTGCGAGGACCGCAATGTTACCGCAATTAAATAACAGCGAAACTGAGTAAAAGGGTGAATTAAGGGCTACTAATGACTATCCTATAGGCATTTTATTACGATTC
The DNA here is from genome assembly GCA_028017165.1 of Herpetospermum pedunculosum. Classification (NCBI taxonomy): domain Eukaryota; kingdom Viridiplantae; phylum Streptophyta; class Magnoliopsida; order Cucurbitales; family Cucurbitaceae; genus Herpetospermum; species Herpetospermum pedunculosum. The sequence continues at coordinate 6,442,499 of CM051525.1, read as the reverse complement.
TCAAGCATTGGATCAACTCTCTATACATCAAACTCACTCTATCTCAAGTATCGTCCGATTCCATGCATTAGAGTCTTAAGTTTACTCGACTTCAAAGTAAGGTCTTAAGCATCTTGTTAAAACAGGAGTGTTTAGTTTGTACTAGGAAAACGCCTATTCCTAGGCCGTTTCCTGATTACCATGAAAGGCTAGCATGATTATATGACTCTGAACTCTTACTCCTTCCAGAGGTTAGGAGTTCTTTGGACAAAATGGATGGCCAATCGAAATTGCCCGTGGGATGAAGCTTACATATAATCAATGTTCGAAGGTGATCCTACATGCTTGGTTCACGTCTTCTTTTAGCCTATAGTTCTGTCATTAGCATGCCCCTAAGTGATTTAGCTACTCATGGATATATGAAGAACAGAAAGGGTAGATAAAACAGACATGCTTAGAAGATAAATGTGCTTAAAACAGCAAGACAAAACCGTAGCAGAACAAGGTAGAAACTGTGAAATGCAAAATTGTACTTTGATTACTTTGAGTGTTTGAACGACAAAGGAAAGCTTTAAAAGAAATGATTCAAAGACAGACAACAACGAAATGCAGTAATTAAAACACTAGGCTAAGAACAACAATAATCAAACTGGAACTAAGAAGAAGAACGACAGAAAAGCAGTAAAGGTTGCATTGAATGCTTCGTGCAGTCGCCTCGAATGGAAGGGATGAGAGGTTAGCCTTGCTTGGATGAATCCAATCGAGAGAGAAGAAGAATCCTCTCTCCTTCCTATCAGATTATCGATTCCAACAGCTGAGACTCTCACTCCAACAGACGGCAAAGGAAAACAGAGAGAAATGATGGACTGCCAGAAGACTTCTGCGCTTCGAATGATGATCAAACCTCCGACTTTGGCCCCCTTTTATAGTAGTTTGCAGGTGCGTTTGGGCCAAGGAGAACCATCAATCTTCAACGTCGTATATCAGAATGGATGGAGGAGAAAGAATGAATCCCTGAAATTACGGAAATTAACAGAAAAAGATCAGTCAACTTACGGTTTCCACTTGAATAATTGCGGTCACCGCAATGTTTTCGCAATTCATTCGCAATGCTTATTTTTTCATTCTTTTCCTTCGGTTTTCAACCCTTTTTCTACCTATTGTGCATAAGTCCTATATTAGCTACCTTCTTCTAATTCTCATATTAAAGCATAGGTTTAGGCTAAATGCTAACAAAAACACCTAAAAGTGTACATCTTCCTAAGCTAAATGGGTCCTAAATAAGTCACTTTCAGAGACTTAACAGCTGGCTCTGTAGAGTGGCATCATTCTTGGCTATGTATTCCTTGAGTAAGTTTTCTACAGAAGATCCTATAGGTTGGTTGTATGGTTTTTGATACATGGATTGGTTATGTTGGGGAGTGAAACCAGGTGTTCCACTCGGTCTAGGTTGGTTAGGATTTTGGTTAGTATTCTGTTGGCCACCCCATGACAGGTTTGGGTGGTTCCTCCAACCAGGGTTATAAGTGTTAGAGTAGGGGTTGTTCCTTGGCTGCTGTTGGCTTCCCACATAGCAGACCGAGGCTGGATTCCCAGGGCAGTATTCATACGGGTGCCCTTCCCCACAGAATCCACATACAAGTGTCTCACCTTGACTTGGTTGGGTGCCCATTGACATGGCTGTGGCGGTGTTGACACTTGTTTGGAGATTGGCTTGAGCCATTTGCTTAACTAGGTTGGTCAGGGCATTTATTTGGCTGCTCATTGCACTTAGAGCATCCTTGTCTTGAGCTCTAGTTGGCTCAACTGGATCATCTGACCACCTACAGTGAGATGCTGAGATCTTCTCCAAGATCTCATAGGCCTCGTTGTAACTCTTGGACAACATGGAACCTCCAGCAGATGAGTTTAAGACTTGTCTAGTGTTGGGGTTGCATCCTTTGAAAAAGACCTCTATTTGGATACACCATGGGATGCCATGGTGTGGACATTTAAGAAGAAGATCTTTAAACCTTGTCCAAGCTTCGTGAAGAGACTCAGTGTCAGCTTGTTTAAACTTGATTATGTCATCACGAAAGGTAGAATTCCTATCAGGTGGGAAGTATTTGACTAGGAATTTTTCTGCTAAGTCTGTCCAATTAAGGACTGATTCTGAGGGTAATGAGTTCAACCATGTTTTGGCTTTGTCCCTCAAAGAGTAAGGGAAAAGGTATAGCCTCAAGGCTTCTTGGGAAACTCCAGGGATGAGGAATGTGTCACTAACTCCTAAGAAGTTTCTAAGATGGTTGTGGGGGTCCTCATTTTCCACTCCAAAGAATTGTCCCACAGTGGACAACATTTGGAACATCACTGGCTTTAACTCGAATGAGTTGGCAGTGATTTCAGGACGGATTATGTTGGGGTTCAGCTCCCCAGGCATGGGTACTAGATATGAAAGTATGGCGCTATCCTTGTCATTCGCTATTTCGATGGGATTGCGAGTGTCAGGCACCGGATTTGGAACTATTCCATTCATTTCTTCTTGAGACAATTGCGGAGGAATTGCGGTTCTCGCAATTACTTGAGGTATAGAGGGTTGGTTAAAGAGACGTTTCTTGGCTCTATTTCTGGCCCTAAGTAATCTCTCAGGCTCATGATTGAACTCTAGATCACTACTTGAAGGCTCACTCATAAACTAACCCAAGAGTACCTGCAAAAGAAATGAAACAGATCAGCTTCAATAGGCAATAAACTTGGTGTTTCAAACTTAACAAACTTCGTTTTCGCTTAAATAAATCCCCGGCAGCGGCGCCAAAAACTTGTTACGTGCTCAATGTGTTAAAATAAATAAGCAATAAGGTAGAGAGAGCACTCAGAACATGCAAGCATACATGGTCCTATAGCAAGTAGTAAGTATATTTCATTCGTTTTCCCACAGAGATTTATTATAAGCTATTCATGAAGTGTAAAGTTAAGAAAGAAGGGGTGGATTTGATGGGGTAGAATTGGTTTTTAATTATCTATTTCCTACTGAATACGAAGAGGGTAGCAACATAAACAAGTGCAAGTCAAAGCTAAACTCAAATGAGAAGAGACGAGATTAATAAATGAAGACAAAAACAGCTAGACAGAATTGTACTTAGCAGAATTGTGGAGACAGCAATTCTATCGCAATTGAAATAACAGCGAAAGTGTGTAAAGTGATGAATTAAGGGCTACTAACGACTATCCTATAGGCTTTTTCTCACGATTCTCAAGCATTGGCTCAACTCTCTATGCATCAAACTATCTCGTTCTCATGTATCTTCCGATTTCATGCATTAGATTCTTTAGTCTACTCATGTCCAAGTAAGGTCTTAAGCATCTTGTTAAGGCAGAAAATTATGGTTTGTACTAGGGAAACGCCTATTCCTAGGTCGTTTCCTGGTTACCTTGAAAGGCTAGCATGATAGTATGACTCTGAACTCTTACTCCTTCCAGAGGTTAGGAGTTCTTTGGACAAAATGGATGGCCAATCGAAATTGCCCGTGGGATGAAGCTTACATACAATCAATGCTTCGAGAGCTATCCTACATGCTTGGTTCACGTTTTTTAGCCTAAAGTGTTATCATTAGCATGCCCCTAAGTGATTTAGCTACTCATGGATGTAACCAGAACAGAAGCAAGAGGAGAAGTAGACATGCTCAGAAGGAATCTGAAGACAAAACAGTAAGGGAAAGACAGTAAATCGTAACGACAAGAATCGTGAAATGAATTGTGAATTGATTACTTGTTTGCTTGAATGGATAGAAGAAAGCTTTAAAGTAAATAACAACCAGACAGAACACAACGAAATAGTCTAAGCTAGCTACTAGAAAAGAGTTAACAACAAAACAAAGCTGGAAAATGGAAATGAAGGGCAGAAAGCAGTAAAACACGGTCGAATGTCTCGTTGCAGCCGCCTCGAATGAAGGATGAGAAAGGTCAGCCTTGCTTGGATGAATCCAATCGGGAGAGAAGAAGAATCTCCTCTCCTTCCTATCAGATTATCGACTCCAACAGCTGAGCTTCGCAAACCAGCAGACGGCAAAGGAAAACAGGAGAAAAGATGGACTGCGAGAAGACTTCTACGCTTTCGGATGATCCTTGAACCCTCGACTTTGACCCCTATTTATAGTAATCTGCAGGTGCATTTGGGCCACGGAGAACCATCAATCTTCAACGTCGTACTTCAGAATGGATGGAGAAGAAAGAACGAATCCCTGAAATCACGGAAATTAACAGAAAAAGATCAGTCAACTTACGGTTTTCACTTGAAACATTGCGGTGTCCGCAATGTTTCCGCAATGCTTGTTTTTCATTCTTTTCCTTCGGTTTTCAACCCTTTTCTTTCCTATTGTACATAAGTCCTAATTTAGCTACCTTCTTCTAATTCTCATATTTAAGCATAGGTTTAGGCTAAATGCTATCAAAAACACCTAAGAGTGAACATCTTTCTAAGATAATTAGGTCCTAAAAAGGTCACTTTTGGAGACGTAACACCTGGCAAAACAAGGTCCGTTTAAATTCTTGTTGGTTAAATCGAACCCTATATCTGCGGGTAAGTCCCGGTAGCTGGTCGAAGCCTGGCAAAACTAGGTCCGTTTAAATTTCTGTGGGTTAAATCGAACCCTATGTCTGCGGGTAAGTCCAGGTAGTTGGTCGAAGCTTGGAAAAACCAGGTCCGTTTAAATTTTTGTTGGTTAAATCGAACCCTATGTTTGCGGGTAAGTCCCGGTAGCTGGTCGAAGCCTGGGAAAACCAGGTCTGTTTAAATTTCTGTTGGTTAAGTCGAACCCCATGTCTGCGGGTAAGTCCCGGTAGCTGGTCGAAGCCTGGCAAAACAAGGTTCGTTTAAATTCTTGTTGGTTAAATTGAACCCTATGTCTGCGGGTAAGTCCCGGTAGCTAGTCGAAGCCTGACAAAACAAGGTCCGTTTAAATTTATGTTGGTTAAATCGAACCCTATGTCTGCGGGTAAGTCCCGGTAGTTGGTCGAAGCCTGGCAAAACCAGGTCCGTTTAAATTTATGTTTGTTAAATCGAACCCTATGTCTGCGGGTAATTCCCGGTAGCTGGTCGAAGCCTGACAAAACCAGGTCCGTTTAAATTTATGTTGGTTAAATCGAACCCTATGTCTGCGGCTAAGTCCTGGTAGCTGGTCGAAGCCTGGCAAAACAAGGTCCGTTTAAATTTTAGTTGGTTAAATCGAACCCTATATCTGCGGGTTAGTCCCAGTAGCTGGTCGAAGCCTGGCAGAACCAGGTCCGTTTAAATTTTTGTTGGTTAAATCGAACCCTATGACTGCGGGTAAGTCCCGTTAGCTGGTCGAAGCGTGTCGAAACCAGGTCCGTTTAAATTCCTGTTGGTTAAATCGAACCCTATGTGTGCGGGTAAGTCCCGGTAGCTGGTCGAAGCATGGCAAAACCAGGTCCGTTAAAATTTTGGTTGGTTAAATCGAACCTATGTCTGCGGGTAAGTCCCGGTAACTGGTCGAAGCCTGGTAAAACTAGGTCCGTTTAAATTTCTGTTGGTTAAATCGAACACTATGTCTGCGGGTAAGTCCCGGTAGCTGGTCGAAGCCTGGCAAAACCAGGTCCGTTTAAATTCTTGTTGGTTAAATCGAACCCTATGTCTGCGGGTAAGTCCTGGTAGCTCGTCGAAGCCTGGCAAAACCAGGTCGGTTTAAATTCCTGTTGGTTAAATCGAACCCTATGTCTGCGGGTAAGTCCCGATAGCTAGTCGAAGCCTGGCAAACCAAGGTTCGTTTAAATTTATGTTGGTTAAATCGAACCCTATGTCTGCAGGTAAGTCCCGGTAGCTGGTCGAAGCCTGGCAAAACCAGGTCCGTTTAAATTCATGTTGGTTAAATCGAACCCTATGTCTACGGGTAAGTTCCGGTAGCTGGTCGAAGCCTGGCAAAACAGCGCCGTTTAAATTCTTGTTGGTTAAATCGAACCCTATGTCTGCGGGTAAGTCCCAGTAGCTGGTGGAAGCCTGGCAAAGCCAGGTCCGTTTAAATTTCTGTTGGTTAAATCGAACCCTATGTCTGCGGGTAAGTCCTGGTAGTTGGTCGAAGCCTGGAAAAACCAGGTCCGTTTAAATTTTTGTTGGTTAAATCGAACCCTATGTTTGCGGGTAAGTCCCGGTAGCTGGTCGAAGCTTGGGAAAACCAGGTCCGTTTAAATTTCTGTTGGTTAAATCGAACCCCATGTTTGCGGGTAAGTCCCGGAAGCTGGTCGAAGCCTGGCAAAACAAGGTCCGTTTAAATTCTTGTTGGTTAAATTGAACCCTATGTCTGCGGGTAAGTCCCGGTAGCTGGTCGAAGCCTGGCAAAACCAGGTCCGTTTAAATTTCTGTTGGTGAAATCGAACCCTATGTCTATGGGTAAGTTCTGGTAGTTGGTCGAAGCCTAGCAAAACCAGGTCCGTTTAAATTTCTGTTGGTTAAATCGAACCCTATGTCTGCGGGTAAGTCCCGGTAGCTGGTCGAAGCCTGACAAAACCAGGTCCGTTTAAATTTATGTTGGTTAAATCGAACCCTATGTCTGCGGGTAAGTCCCGGTAGCTGGTCGTGAAGGGAATGAACTCTTCATTCCCCGCAGCGGAAGCGTTTGGAATCGTTACTTTGATTTATTTAGAATTAAACAAAAAATACAAGTTAAGCATATGTATTACCTTTGATGAATCATCTTCTTGTGTTCCTTTTTCCACGAGATCTTCCTCGCTATGACTCGAACACGGGATCAAGGCTTGTGGGAGCTCTTTGAAAGAATGAGAGAACAATTCTCTGCATAAGGAAAGAATGAGAGAACAATTCTCTGCAGAAGGTGAGTAGTGTGTTTGGCCAACCTTTTGGCTAAACCTAAATGTTTTATTTATAATAAGGCTTTTAGGAATTAATTTTATTTTATAAAATACATTTTAATATCTAATATATTAAAATAGGTATTTTATATTTATTTGAATCTTATTCAAATATTATAAAATTAATCTTTTATAATATACTTTAAACCAATTTGAATCACATTCAAATAACATAAGTATATAGTTTTTAATATTAATGTATCATATACATAAACTATTTCCTCTAATATTTAATGTATCAAATACAATAAATATATTTTACTCTTCTACATTTAATATATCAAATATATTAAATATTAATTTGAATATTTCAAATTTTCTTTCAACTAAATTGATCAGTTTAGTGTTACTATGAGCTAGCAAGGGGACCTTATGGACCTACAGATTTATAAGCTTCAATGATACAAAATTAATTAATTAAACTCTTTAATTAATTGACTTTCATTCATTAACTCTAGGTCACTCCACTATAGGCCTAGAGTTGCACTCTTATGCACTGTAGGACAAGTTGTGTCCATGGATATAACCATTACATGCAAGTCGATCCTTCACGAGTTCTTCGTAATTACAGCTGGGTCAAAAGTCCGTTTTACCCCTGTAATTACATCTTACAACTTAAGTACCACTGATTCTCTAATGAACAACCTGTTTATGATCCAACCATAAACGAAGTCCCTCTCGGGCCAGTGAGAGGGTGGGGCCCCATTGTTCAAGTCCTGAAATCAGCACTTAAGGGAACTACTCATCTACTTTCCCTATATAGGAAAGAAGTGAATTCCATCTTGTGAAACTTATGTTCCCAACTCCCTATTTGGTCAAGTCCCCAAAATGGTAGGCTTATTGAATTGGCTATAAAGGCCATTCTCACCCATACAAATCAAAGGACGAACCCTCACAGGCAGGAGTTCATAACTCACTCAGGATTAAGATCGAGTCACATATGATCATCCTGTGAAACACTAATTTTCTAAAATAACGGATTTATAAAGAGAGATTATATATTTCGTGGTCCAGTCTTATACAAACTCATTGTATAGGATACCCCCACTCACATGTCTCTACATGAATGATTTGGATCAAATCATTTGTAACAATTACAAAGTGGGCCGTATCAATAGTGTTACCAGGATAAGGCACCCAACCTTATCCATATATTATAGACCCTTTAGGTTATTACTTGAACATGATTCTCCCGTATGTCAACTACATACAGTTCAAGATTACACTAATAACCTTGGATTTTATTTATATAATGAATATTATAAATTACAAATAATAATAATAAAATAATTATCAAATAATTATTAATTAATTACGAGGCCTTAGGGCATAAATCCCAACAATCTCCCACTTGCACTAAAGCCGGTGAGACATGTATCCTAGGGCATACTCTACACCCAACATGTTCTCCCACTTGCCCTAGTGAAGATGAGACATGTCTCATAATCCTAGACATTCTAGGTGGCTTTCAAACACTTTAGCCTGGAAAGTGTTTTTATATAGATCAATACGACTGTCAATTAAAAGTCATCTTGGTCCTACCACGATTCTTTCTCTCTCAGCAGGATACCCTATATATTGATGTTATCTAAGTTCCTTAAGTTTAGCCATTACATGAAATGTTTTAGGCTTAACTATATCTGAAACATCTTTCAGACCAATAATAAATTATTTGAGTTATGCAAGTTCTTTACTTCATAAGCAAGAACACTTAACTTGCATACCATGCTCCACCATCTAGGGTAAACATAGATTTCCATAAATCTTTGTTAAAACCAGTGCATCTCGTAAAGATCAAATCTTTAACCTCATACACAAAGATATAATTTCTCATTTTATCCATAGATATTTTGAGAAAAGTTTTTATTTTTCTGCGCAATGGTCATACCATTGGGTTAACTAATAAATGCTAACCAATTTTACTGTCAAATGTCATGTCTCAAGTGTACATTAGATTTTCTCCCACTCAAACGTAGATAGTCAATCTTATGTTCTCAACATTTTGAAATGTCTGAGGACACTATTCCTTAGACAATCTAAACTACATTATCATTTTTGAAGTATTACATCATATACTTGACAACAAATTTGTCAATATAAGATGTGTGAGACATAAATAACATTTTGTCCTCGAAAACTCTATTTTAGGACATACCCAGTAATTTAAATCATTCATTTGGAATTGGTTAGATAGTCAACAATTTATGTTGGATTGAAATCTTACATCATTCACAATGAGTAGTAAGTCATCCACATAAAATATGAGAAAATTCCACTAAGTAATTAATGATTTATTCAAAGTCATAGTTTTTGATACTTTTATCAAACCTTACATTCAAAAATCTAGTGATCAAATTCATTTCATAAATGAACCTTTACTGCTTGCAAACCTTTTGCTTTTGATTTTTGAAATTGAACTCATGTAATTGATTTGTAAATGCATTCTTTAAGACTTCTTTTCAAAAAAAGATTTCTTAAACCTTCACTTGACATATCTCATATGCAACAATGAATTAGGAAATGCTTATATACTCTAATATGACAACAAATGAGAAAGTTTATCCATAGTTTACTTTCTCCATCTATATTTGTCATTAGTCTTATTTTGAAGGTCTATACCTTCTTATTTACAAATCTTTTACTTTTGTAGATATATTCAAAACCTATGGGTTTTACCCCATCATGAATATCTACAAGTTCTAGATAAAGATGAGTACATCTACTCTATCTCGAGATTTATGACTTTGGTCTACTAGTCTTTGTCATTGACCCTCATTTCAACTTTGAGGTCAAGAAGCCCTACATTTTGTTTTACCAGGCTTCGACCAGCTACTGGGACTTACCCGCAGACATGGGGTTCGATTTAACCAACAGGAATGTAAACGGACATGGTTTTGCCAGGCTTCGACCATCTACCGGGACTTACCCGCAGACATAGGGTTCGATTTAACCAACAGGAATTTAAACGGACCTGGTTTCGACAAGCTTCGACCAGCTACCGGGACTTACCCGCAGTCATAGGGTTCGATTTAACCAACAGAAATTTAAACAGACCTGGTTTTGCCAGGCTTCGACCAGCTACCGGGACTTACCCGCAGACATAGGGTTCGATTTAACGAACAAAAATTTAAACGAACCTTGTTTTGCCAGGCTTCGACCAGCTACTGGGACTTACCCGTAGACATAGAGTTCGATTTAACCAACAGAAATTTAAACGGACCTGGTTTTGCCATGCTTCGACCAGCTACCGGGACTTACCCGTAGACATAGGGTTTGATTTAACCAACAGGAACTTAAACGGCCTTGGTTTTGCCAGGCTTCGACCAACTATCGGGACTTACCCACAGACATAGGGTTCGATTTAACCAACATAAATTTAATCTGACCTGGTTTTGCCAGGCTTCGACAAACCGGGACTTACCCGCAGACATAGGGTTCGATTTAACCAACAAGAATTTAAATGGACCTGGTTTTGCCAGGCTTCGACCAGCTACCGGGACTTACCCGCAGACATAGGGTTCGATTTACCCAATAGAAATTTAAACGGACCTAGTTTTACCAGGCTTCGACCAGCTACCGGGACTTACCCGCAGACATAGGGTTCGATTTAACCAACCGAAATTTAAACGGACCTGGGTTTGCCATGCTTCGACCAGCTACCGGGACTTACCTGCAGACATAGGGTTCAATTTAACCAACAGGAATTTAAACGGACCTGGTTTCGACACGCTTCGACCAGCTAACGGGACTTACCCGCAGTCATAGGGTTCGATTTAACCAACAAAAATATAAACGGACCTGGTTCTGCCAGGCTTCGACCAGCTACCGGGACTAACCCGCAGATATAGGGTTCGATTTAACCAACAAAAATTTAAACAGACCTGGTTTTGCAAGGCTTCGACCAGCTACCGGGACTTACCCGCAGACATAGGGTTCGATTTAACCAACATAAATTTAAACGGACCTGGTTTTGTCAGGCTTCGACCAGCTACCGGGACTTACCCGCAGACATAGGGTTCGATTTAACCAACAGAATATTAAACGGACCTGGTTTTGCAAGGCTTCGACCAACTACTAGGACTTACCCATAGACATAGGGTTCGATTTCACCAACAGAAATTTAAACGGACCTGGGTTTACCAGGCTTCGACCAGCTACTGGGACTTACCTGCAGACATAGGGTTCGATTTAACCAACAGGAATTTAAACGGACCTGGTTTTGCCAGGCTTCGACCAGCTACCGGGACTTACCCGCAGACATAGGGTTCGATTTAACCAACAGGAATTTAAACGGACCTGGTTTCGACAAGCTTCGACCAGCTACCGGGACTTACCCGCAGTCATAGGGTTCGATTTAACCAACAGAAATTTAAACGGACCTGGTTTTGCCAGGCTTCGACCAGCTACCGGGACTTACCCGCAGACATAGGGTTTGATTTAACGAACAAAAATTTAAACGAACCTGGTTTTGCCAGGCTTCGACCAGCTACTCGGACTTACCCGTAGACATAGAGTTCGATTTAACCAACAGAAATTTAAACGGACCTGGTTTTGCCATGCTTCGACCAGCTACCGGGACTTAACCGTAGACATAGGGTTTGATTTAACCAACAGGAATTTAAACGGCCTTTGTTTTGCCAGGCTTCGACCAACTATCGGGACTTACCCACAGACATAGGGTTCGATTTAACCAACAGAAATTTAAACGAACCTGGTTTTGCCAGGCTTCGACCAGCTACCGGGACTTACCCGCAGACATAAGGTTTGATTTAACCAACAGAAATTTAAACGGACATAGTTTTACCAAGCTTCGACCAGCTACCGGGACTTACCCGCAGACATAGGGTTCGATTTAACCAACCGAAATTTAAACGGACCTGGTTTTGTCATGCTTCGACCAGCTACCGGGACTTACCCGCAGACATAGGGTTCGATTTAACCAACAGGAATTTAAACGGACCTGGTTTCGACACGCTTCGACCAGCTAACGGGACTTACCCGCAGTCATAGGATTCGATTTAACCAACAAAAATTTAAACGGACCTGGTTCTGCCAGGCTTCGACCAGCTACCGGGACTAACCCGCAGATAAAGAGTTCGATTTAACCAACAAAAATTTAAACAGACTTGGTTTTGCCAGGCTTCGACCAGCGACCACGACTTATCCGCAGACATAGGGTTCGATTTAACCAACATAAATTTAAACGGACCTGGTTTTGTCAGGCTTCGACCAGCTACCAGGACTTACCCGCAGACATAGGGTTCGATTTAACCAACAGAAATTTAAACGGACCTGGTTTTGCCAGGCTTCGACCAACTACCAAGACTTACCCATAGACATAGGGTTCGATTTCACCAACAGAAATTTAAACGGACCTGGTTTTGCCAGGCTTCGACCAGCTACTGGGACTTACCCGCAGACATAGGGTTCTATTTAACCAACAAGAATTTAAACGGACCTTGTTTTGCCAGGCTTCGACCAGCTACCGGGACTGACCCGCAGACATGGGGTTCGATTTAACCAACAAAAATTTAAACGAACCTGGTTTTGCCAGGCTCCGACCAGCTACCTGATGGAGCGCATGTAGCGCAGCGGAAGCGAGACGGATCATTGGCACTCTAATTTCATCAATTTAGCTAAATAAGAAACATGCACAAAGCTTTGAAATAAAAGGAATTAGAACACATACCTCTTGTAGTTCTAAAGACTTCTCTTCCAATGCTCGAATCTTCTCACGAACTCTTCGAAGCTTCCCTCGAACTCCTCGAGAACCACCTCCGGTAGTCCCGCTATCCTCGGGCCGAGCAACGGAGTGGTGGGACTCCTTTATAAAAGAAAAAGTTTGGAAGAAGAAGATGGGAAGATGAAAGTGATGAGGTTTTTGTGAGAAGAAGTCTAACACTTAGCTTTCTAATTTCTCAAGTACCATGAACTCTTCATGCTCATCCAAACATTCAAACTCTTTTAAAATTCATCAACCTCAAACCATTTGAACTTCATCCAATTTATAGGCAATTCACATGCAACAAAGTCTTTGCTTAGCATGACACCTCAAATTGGATGGATTAGTCTTCAACCAAGTGTTCCAAAATTGATGAGTTTATATGCATGTTGTTGGTGATTCACAATCCACTTCACAACTTGGATAAACCCACTCAACTTGGATAAATCCACTCAACATGGATAATTCCACTTGCAATATTTTGTCATTTTAAAATTAATTCATAATTAATTTTAATAAGCAAAATAAATTATAATTAATTAAACTTTTTAATTAATTAATATTATTATTTAATTCAATATCAAATATTAATTAAATAATAAGACTAATCCCGGTTTCTTAAACCGAATCATCACACATGAATCCCTATTCATGTTTTACACCGATCCCATATTTAAATCATATTTAAATATGTCCATCATTCTTCCAAAACCGAATTTCAATAAATTCAAATTCTTTTTCTCTCATATTGTTACACGGCTTAATCCGAGCTAGCTAGGAGAACCTAAAGGACCTACAGATCATGAGCTCCAACGATACGAGATTAACCGGTCAAACTCTTTAACCAAGCTAACCAACATTCGTTAACCCCCGGAGACTCCACTAAAGTCCAAGGGTTGCACTCTCCTCACCGTAGATATATTTCTGTCCTCTTGATATAACCATCATTAGTAAGTCGATCCTTCACAGGTCGTTCGTAATTACAACTGGGTCAAAATAACCGTTTTACCCCCGTAATTACATCTTGTTCCTTAAGTCCCACTGATCCTCTAATGAACTATTGGTTTGTGGTCCAACCACCAAACCGATTGGTATGTGATCTCATCATTATACCAAGTCCCTCTCGGGCCAATGAGAGGGTGGGATCCCTAGTTCAAGACCTGGAGTCAGCACTTAAGGGAACAACCTCTCTACTAATCCCTCAGAGCGGGTAGGAGTGAATTCCATCTCGCAGGACTATGTTCCCAGCTACCTACCCGGTCTTATCCCCAAGATGGTAGGCTTATTGAGTCGGCGATCTCGGGCCACTCTCACCCATACAAGTCAAAGGATAAGCCCGAATAAACAGGAGTTCATAGCGTGCTCAGGATTCAGATCGAGTTACCTAGGTCATCATATGAAAAAGTCGGTCTTTACAGTAAACGGAGTTATAAAGAAAGAGCGACTTGTTTCGCGGTTCAGTCTTATGCAAACTCATTGCATAGGACGCCCCCACTCACATGTCTCCACATGAACGATTTCGGATCACATCGTTTGTACTATACAAAGTGGGCCGCGTCCAATAGTGTCCCCAGGATAAGGTACCCAGCCTTATCCCTATACTATAGACCGTTCTGGCTATTACTTGAACTTGATCCACAATCATGTCATACATGTAGTTCAAGTATACAACCTATAGCCATGGGTTCTTTGTTTATTGGAGTTAGGTTAAAAGTAAAAACAATTCATTTTATTCAATAACAACTTTACTGAATAAATCTCAATAACAACTTTATTGCAAAATAGAATATACATTCAGTTTACAAACCACGAGTTTTAGGACATAAAACCCAACAAACTCCCACTTGGACTAAAACGTCAGTGGAGTATTACATGCTGGATGAGAAAAACTGGCATATCAAATATTTCCCTGGTTTTTCTCCCACTATCCTACTGTACAACTCGTAGTCCTAGACTCACTAGGTGCCCCTCGAACACTTTAGCCGTGAGGGACTTTGTAAACGGATCAGCAATATTGTGCTCTGAGGCGATCTGCATGACGATCACGTCTCCTCGATGCACTATCTCCCTGATGAGATGATATTTCCGCTCAATGTGCTTTCCACGCTTATGGCTTCTTGGTTCTCTCGAATTTGCCACAGCACCAGTATTATCACAATAAAGTGTGATAGGCAAATTCATATTTGGAACAACTTCCAAATCCGTCAAGAACTTTCTAAGCCATACAGCCTCTTTCGCAGCTTCGCAAGCCGCGACATACTCAGCTTCCATGGTGGAGTCAGCAATAGAACCTTGCTTTATACTCCTCCATACTATTGCCCCTCCGTTAAGAGTGAACACTGATCCCGATGTGGATTTCCTCGAATCCTTATCGGTTTGAAAATCAGAGTCAGTGTATCCTGTAAGGATCAAATCCTTCGCGCTATACACGAGCACATAGTCTCTCGTTCTCCGAAGATACTTGAGGATGTGTTTAACGGCAGTCCAATGATCATATCCTGGATTGGACTGGTACCTACTGACAATTCCCACTGCATAGCATATGTCGGGTCGTGTACATAACATGGCGTACATCAGACTACCGACTGCTGATGCATAGGGAATTCGTCTCATATCCTCAACTTCTTGAGGTGTCTTAGGACACTCTTCCTTTGACAATTGAATTCCATGCCTGAAAGGTAAAGAACCCTTCTTGGAATTCTGCATCGAATATCGTATCAACACCTTGTCGATATAAGATGCTTGAGACAGCGCTAGCGTTTTGTTCTTACGATTCCTTACGATTTGAATCCCTAGAACAAACTGAGCCTCACCCAAATCTTTCATTTGAAATTGGGTCGCTAGCCATTGCTTAACGTCAGTCAGGAACCCTACATCATTCCCAATGAGTAGGATATCATCTACATACAAGACTAAGAAAGCTACAACAGAATTGACTATTTTCTTGTAGACACAAGGTTCGTCAACATTATGTTCAAAGCCATAAGATTTGATCGCAGTATCAAACCTTATATTCCAGGATCTAGACGCTTGCTTCAACCCATAAATGGATCGATTAAGCTTGCAAACCTTTTGCTTTTGACCGTGAATTATGAACCCCTCTGGTTGAGCCATATAGATACTCTCTTCAAGATTGCCATTCAGAAAGGCTGTCTTGACATCCATTTGCCAAATTTCATAATCATAAAACGTGGCAATGGACAAGAGTATTCTAATCGACTTTAACATGGCAACAGGGGAGAAGGTTTCTTCATAGTCCACCCCTTCCCTCTGGGAATAACCCTTTGCCACAAGTCGAGCCTTAAAGGTTTGCACCTTACCGGCTTGGTCTCGTTTCCTCTTGTAGATCCACTTGCAACCGATAGGTCTTTCACCATCAGGTTGCTCTACAAGATCCCAGACCGAATTGAAGTACATCGACTCCATTTCGAGGTCCATGGCTTTAAGCCACTGGTCCTTGTCTATGTCATTCATTGCCTGTTTAAAGGTCAATGGATCCTCAACGCCGTCATCAGGTATGACGACCTGGGTTTCCGTTAAACCTACATAGCGGTCGGGTTGTCTCACATCCCTCCCACTACGTCGAGGTATTCTCAACTCTTGAGAAGGACCAGCATGATCAACAACTCTTGTTGACCCATCTGTAGCTTTCCTGGAAAGTTCGGTCAAAACAATTTTGCTCGAAGGTTGATGATCTCTCATGTGGTCTTCCTCTAAGAACGTGGTGTTTGTCGATACAAGCACCTTATCTTGTTGAGGATCGTAAAATAGACCACCTTTCGTTTCCTTGGGGTAGCCTACGAATAGGCATAATTTTGAACGATGTTCCAACTTCTTTGGATTGGGAACCAACACATGTGCCGGACACCCCCAAATTCTGAAGTGACGTAAACTACCTTTACGCCCTCTCCATAACTCATAAGGTGTTTCTGAAACACTCTTAGAGGGAACCATGTTCAAAATATATACAGCAGCCTCTACTGCATATCCCCAAAACGAACTAGGCAGTTGAGCATAGCTCATCATAGATCGAACCATGTCTAACAGGGTTCTATTTCTCCTTTCGGACACACCGTTCTGCTGCGGTGTTCGGGGCGCTGAGAGTTGGGATACTATTCCATGTTCTATCATATAGTCCTGGAATCTTAAATCCATATACTCTCCACCTCGATCTGATCGGAGTGTTTTAATCGTTTTACCTAATGTGTTCTCAACCTCTGCCTTATACTCCTTGAACTTTTCAAGAGCTTCGGACTTATGATGCATTAGGTAAAGATAGCCGTACCTAGAATAATCATCAATGAAGCTGATGAAATATTCATACCCTCCCCGTGCTTTAACATTCATCGGACCACAAAGATCTGAATGTACAAGCTCTAGAGTTTCTTTGGACCTATGACCTTTTTCAGAAAAAGATCGTTTGGTCATCTTGCCCTCAAGACAAGACTCACATGGTGGTAAAGAGTTGTCCTCTAACTGATTTAGGAGACCACTCTTAACCAATCTCCCAATCCTATTGAGATTAATGTGGCCTAGTCTCAAGTGCCAAAGATAGGTACTTGGAGAAAGTTTCTGCCTTTTAGTTTGAGTTTGAGCTGTTTTAAACATCTCGGTGTTCAAAATAGCTTTTGCCTCTGTTGGTCTTAACACATACAAGTTGTTTTCAAGTTTCGCAGAACATATATGTACACCTCTTTTGCTAATGAACGCTTCATTAAAATCAAAAAATACTTTATACAAATGTTCAAGTAAACAAGAGATAGATACAAGGTTCCTTTTAAAACTAGGAACCAATAGTACATTTTCAAGTAAAATGAAACTATCTCTATATAACAACTTGACAGCTCCCACTGCCTTGGCTGAGACAACCTCTCCTGTTCCAACCCTGAGAGTTATCTCACCTTCAGCAAGCAGCTGCCAGGAACTAGTTTCCTGGAAAGAAGAACAAACATGGTTAGTGGCTCCTGAATCCAGTATCCAGGCAGAACTATCATGTTCCACTAAACATGTTTCAACAACGAGTAAATCATATTTACTTAGTTGTTTCTTCTCAGCTTTGCTCGCCATGAGGGTATCATGATAGACCGATGAGGACGGTTGTCCAAACATCATCTGTAATGAATCCATGATCTCCTTAGCGGAGACCATTACCTCATGCTTCTTAGCTAACACAGCGGATGTGCTGGCCAAAATGTAGACTCGGGCTTTATCATTAGCCCTTGTCCACCTGTCAAATGTATCTCGAACAGTTCGAGTTGCAGATGAGCTAGGAGGGGGAGAACATTCCTCTGTTAAGACAAACCTAAGATCATCGATAACAAGAATCATATTCAAGTTCGATTTCCAGGTCGTGTAGTTATCGCCGTTTAGTTTATCAGAAGCTAGTAATTGGATAAACGAGCTAGACATGCTGAAAAGAATGAATTCTATTAGTGAATTGAACTTAACCTATTTTTAACAACCAATCAAGAATTTTAGCAAAAGTAATAATGTACCCAAAAAATCATTATTAATTTGCAACGATACTTCAGTGAGTCAGAGCAACCGCTACCGAGGGGCAGTCAATCACTCCTCCACTGAACCAAGACATTCTTGACTAAATGCTAATACCAGAAAAACTCATATTCCTATAGCACCTTAGTTATCGCTACTTCGGTCAAGAATCTACTAACAACTTAGTAATCCTTTGTAAGTGTGACCCGCCATTTTCAGAACTCAGAGGTCGGCCCCAACAGTGCAACCGAATGGAAATGTCAGAGTTGGGAATGGACCTAAGAGACCCTATCCATTTCTGGAGATTGAGTTGTTCCGACTCCCATGAAACGGCCCTCCGAATGGACGGTGCTACTATGGGCAACCAGCAGGCGGAACATGGGAATCTCACGGTTCAACCTAATGGAGGAGACCGCAGGATGTATTGACATACTTCCTTCTCCCACTTACTATAAATACTTTCTCCATTCACCTTGCTCTTGATTTATGCAAACACCATCCGAATGGGGATGCCCTATTGACATCACGAGGCCGAGCATAAATCTCACGGTGTGAACTTCGCGGAGAGCGTAGGAGGAGATTGATATATCATATATACCTTCTCAACACCACTACTAAGTATTTTAGAATGGTTTGGGTATAGTTTTACTTAGGCATTATCCGGCTAAGACAATAAAACCTAAGTCTAGGTAGAACATACTTTTACCTAAGATGTCTAGGTGATAAACGTTTTATAACCTTACACCTCTCACGTGCATGCTCATAAAGCCGGGTTAACTTAACTCAAGTACCGGATCGATCCCCAGGTAGGAGGTGTTCCGTAAACCGTCATCTTAAATACCTCCAACCTTAGTGCAGGATCAAACCGGGTGAGTTATCTCGTAACCTTAGCTTTACAAGATATCGACCTATTTTAACTATTAAAACGAATCGATACTAAATTCCTAATCGCATTGGAATTCTTTAACCCTTAGTGAGCATGCATTTATCTTTGTTATAGATTTTAAATGTCTATCTCATTTTACAACGCTTTATAAAACAAAGACATTCTATAACATGCTTCCTAAGCTAGAATATAACTATTACATTCAATTTATAACATGCTTCCCAAGCAAGAATATAACAATTATATTCAACTAAGGCAACTATGTTGTATGTTTAATTTCACATTTAATATAACACTTATATTAATTTTACTTTTAAACAAGCAACATCCAATTCATAAATTAATATAACACTTATATTAATTCTCATGAATTAAGCATGCATACTATACAACATAACACTTATATTATACTTTCAATGCATGCAACATGCTTCCTATGGTGGGATTTGAAATCTATATGGCATACTTTATGCACATACAAGATACTTTAATTAAAACATACATTCACAATGCATAATTAATTAAACACACTAAAGTGGACCGGTTTTGGCATCACGGACAAGCAAGCAACTACATTATTACAATAATAATTCATCAACTAAGTTGAGACGCTTCCGAACCCTTCGAACCGCCACAAACCAGCTTGAATTTGCTTGAACCGGCCAAAAAAACAGCAACTTCAAAACTTCAAAAAAAAATTGAACCGGTCCATAACAACTGTCCCGACTTCAACAGCCCGTAACTGGACCAATACCGACCCGAACTGGACCAAACGAACGCTGAACCGGACCTCCAGAGGGTGAAGAACAAGGAACCGGTCTGACTTTCAGTGAACCGGACCACCCGAGGACCGAACCGGACCGTTTCTTCCACCTTGCGCTGAACCGGTGTTGTGCTGGAATTTTGCAGAAAAAAAAAAACAGCAAAAAACAGCATGCTGTTTTTTCCGACACCCGAGCTTCTGTCTTCGAATTGAAAGCCTATATGGACTCTAATGACTCCGAATTTTTTACAGACTCTTCTTCACACATTAAAGCCCATACACGCCCGGGCAATTACAAAACAAAGTACAAATAAAAGCTCAAAAAAATATGCCAAAACCGGAATCACACTTTAGACGCCCAGAAATATAATTTCTAAAACAAATACCCACCGAGCTTAAATTGATGCAAATTGAGTGACCAAAAAACGCTCTGATACCAATTGATGGAGCGCATGTAGCGCAGCGGAAGCGAGACGGATCATTGGCACTCTAATTTCATCAATTTAGCTAAATAAGAAACATGCACAAAGCTTTGAAATAAAAGGAATTAGAACACATACCTCTTGTAGTTCTAAAGACTTCTCTTCCAATGCTCGAATCTTCTCACGAACTCTTCGAAGCTTCCCTCGAACTCCTCGAGAACCACCTCCGGTAGTCCCGCTATCCTCGGGCCGAGCAACGGAGTGGTGGGACTCCTTTATAAAAGAAAAAGTTTGGAAGAAGAAGATGGGAAGATGAAAGTGATGAGGTTTTTGTGAGAAGAAGTCTAACACTTAGCTTTCTAATTTCTCAAGTACCATGAACTCTTCATGCTCATCCAAACATTCAAACTCTTTTAAAATTCATCAACCTCAAACCATTTGAACTTCATCCAATTTATAGGCAATTCACATGCAACAAAGTCTTTGCTTAGCATGACACCTCAAATTGGATGGATTAGTCTTCAACCAAGTGTTCCAAAATTGATGAGTTTATATGCATGTTGTTGGTGATTCACAATCCACTTCACAACTTGGATAAACCCACTCAACTTGGATAAATCCACTCAACATGGATAATTCCACTTGCAATATTTTGTCATTTTAAAATTAATTCATAATTAATTTTAATAAGCAAAATAAATTATAATTAATTAAACTTTTTAATTAATTAATATTATTATTTAATTCAATATCAAATATTAATTAAATAATAAGACTAATCCCGGTTTCTTAAACCGAATCATCACACATGAATCCCTATTCATGTTTTACACCGATCCCATATTTAAATCATATTTAAATATGTCCATCATTCTTCCAAAACCGAATTTCAATAAATTCAAATTCTTTTTCTCTCATATTGTTACACGGCTTAATCCGAGCTAGCTAGGAGAACCTAAAGGACCTACAGATCATGAGCTCCAACGATACGAGATTAACCGGTCAAACTCTTTAACCAAGCTAACCAACATTCGTTAACCCCCGGAGACTCCACTAAAGTCCAAGGGTTGCACTCTCCTCACCGTAGATATATTTCTGTCCTCTTGATATAACCATCATTAGTAAGTCGATCCTTCACAGGTCGTTCGTAATTACAACTGGGTCAAAATAACCGTTTTACCCCCGTAATTACATCTTGTTCCTTAAGTCCCACTGATCCTCTAATGAACTATTGGTTTGTGGTCCAACCACCAAACCGATTGGTATGTGATCTCATCATTATACCAAGTCCCTCTCGGGCCAATGAGAGGGTGGGATCCCTAGTTCAAGACCTGGAGTCAGCACTTAAGGGAACAACCTCTCTACTAATCCCTCAGAGCGGGTAGGAGTGAATTCCATCTCGCAGGACTATGTTCCCAGCTACCTACCCGGTCTTATCCCCAAGATGGTAGGCTTATTGAGTCGGCGATCTCGGGCCACTCTCACCCATACAAGTCAAAGGATAAGCCCGAATAAACAGGAGTTCATAGCGTGCTCAGGATTCAGATCGAGTTACCTAGGTCATCATATGAAAAAGTCGGTCTTTACAGTAAACGGAGTTATAAAGAAAGAGCGACTTGTTTCGCGGTTCAGTCTTATGCAAACTCATTGCATAGGACGCCCCCACTCACATGTCTCCACATGAACGATTTCGGATCACATCGTTTGTACTATACAAAGTGGGCCGCGTCCAATAGTGTCCCCAGGATAAGGTACCCAGCCTTATCCCTATACTATAGACCGTTCTGGCTATTACTTGAACTTGATCCACAATCATGTCATACATGTAGTTCAAGTATACAACCTATAGCCATGGGTTCTTTGTTTATTGGAGTTAGGTTAAAAGTAAAAACAATTCATTTTATTCAATAACAACTTTACTGAATAAATCTCAATAACAACTTTATTGCAAAATAGAATATACATTCAGTTTACAAACCACGAGTTTTAGGACATAAAACCCAACACTACCGGGACTTACCCGCAGACATAGGGTTCGATTTAACCAACATACATTTAAACGGACCTTGTTTTGTCAGGCTTCGACCAGCTACCGTGACTTACCCGCAGACATAGGGTTCGATTTAACCAACAAAAATTTAAACGGACCTGGTTTTGCTAGGCTTCGACCAGCTACCGGGACTTACCAGCAGACATAGGGTTCGATTTAACCAACATAAATTTAAACGGACCTGGTTTTGCCAGGCTTCGACCAGCTACCGGGACTTACCCGCAGACATAGGGTTCGATTTAACCAACAGAAATTTAAACAGACCTTAGTTTGCCAGGCTTCGACCAACTACTAGGACTTACCCGCAGACATAGGGTTCGATTTAACCAACAGAAATTTAAACGCACCTGGTTTTGCCAGGCTTCGACCAGCTACCGGGACTTACCCGCAGACATAAGGTTCGATTTAACCAACAAGAATTTAAACGGACCTTGTTTTGCCAGGCTTCGACCAGGTACCGGGACTTACCCGCAGACATGGGGTTCGATTTAACCAACAGAAATTTAAACGGACCTGGTTTTCCCAGGCTTCCACCAACTACCGGGACTTACCCGCAGACATAGGGTTCGATTTAACCAACGAAAATTTAAACGGACCTGGTTTTGCCAGGTTTCGACCAACTACCAAGACTTACCCGCAGACATAGGGTTCGATTTAACCAACAGAAATTTAAACGGACCTGCTTTTCCCTGGCTTCGACCAGCTACCGTGACTTACCCGCAGACATAGGGTTCAATTTAATCAACAATAATTTAAACGGACCTTGTTTTGCTAGGCTTCGACCAGCTACCGGGACTTACCCGCAGACATAGGGTTCGATTTAACAAACAGGAATTTAAACGGACCTGGTTTCGACAAGCTTCGACCAGCTACCGGGACTTACCCGCAGTCATAGGGTTCGATTTAACCAACAGAAATTTAAACGGACCTGGTTTTGCCAGGCTTTGACCAGCTACCCGGACTTACCCGCAGACAAAGGGTTCGATTTAACCAACAAAAATTTAAACGGACCTGGTTTTGCCTGTCTTCGACCAGCTACCGGGACTTACTCGCAGACATAGGGTTCGATTTAACCAACATAAATTTAAACGGACCTGGTTTTGCCAGGCTTCGACCAGCTACCGGGACTTACCCATAGACATAGGGTTCGATTTAACCTACATGAATTTAAACGACCTTGGTTTTTGTTGCGTGCTCAATGTGTTGAAATAATTAGGCAATAAAAGAGATAGAGCACTCAGAACATGCAAGCATACATGATCTTATAGCAAGTAGTAAGTATATTTCATTCGTTTTCCCACAGAGACTTATTTTTAGCTATTCGCGAAGTGTTTTGTTAAGAAAGAAAGGGTGGATTTGATGGGGTAAAATTGGTTTTTAATTGTCTAATTTTTGCTGAATGTGTAAAGGGTAGTAACATAAACAAGAACAAGTTAAAGCCAAACTAAAATGAAAAGAAACGAAATTAATAAATGAAGGCAAAGACAGCTAAACAGAATGGAAACTTAGACGGAATTGCGGAGACCGCAATTCTACCGCAATTACAATAACGGCGAAAGTGTGTAAATGGGTGAATTAAGGGCTACTAATGACTATCCTATAGGCATTTTTATACGATTCTCAAGCACTGGATCTACTCTCTATGCATCAATCTATCTCAATCTCATGTATCGTCCGATTCCATGCATTAGATTCTTTAGTTTACTCAACTCAAAGTAAGGTCTTAAGCATCTTGTTAAAGCAGAAAGATATGGTTTGTACTAGGGAAACGCCTATTCCTAGGCCGTTTCCTGGTTACCTTGAAAGGCTAGCATGATAATATGACTCTGAACTCTTACTCCTTCCAGAGGTTAGGAGTTCTTTGGACAAAATGGATGGCCAATCGAAATTGCCCGTGGGATGAAGCTTACATACAATCAATGCTTCGAGAGCTATCCTACATGCTTGATTCACATTTTTTTAGCCTATAGTGTTGTCATTAGCATGCCCCTAAGTGACTTAGTTACTCATGGATATAAGGAGAACAGAACTAAAAGATAAAATAGACATGCTTAGAAGGGAAATGTGTGTAAAACAGCAAGGGAAAGCAGTAGAATGCAAAGGCGAGAACTGTGAAATACTGAATTCTATGTTTGATTGATTGATTGTTTGAACGAACATAAGAGATACTTAAAGTAAAGAACAGAAAGACAGAACACCACGAAATGAACTAAATTCGCCACAAGAACAGAAACAACACAAAACAGAGTTGGAAAAATAGAAATGAAGACAGAAAACAGTAAAGCAAGCTCGAAAGTCTCGTTGCAGCCGCCTCGAATGAAGGATGAGAAAGGTCAGCCTTGCTTGGATGAATCCAATCGGGAGAGAAGAAGAATCTCCTCTCCTTCCTATCAGATTATCGATTCCAACAGCTGAGCTTCGCAAACCAGCAGACGGCAAAGGAAAACTAGGAGAAAAGATGGACTGCGAGAAGACTTCTACGCTTTCGGATGATGCTTGAACCTCCGACTTTGACCCCCTTTTATAGTAGTTTGCAGGTGCGTTTGGGCCAAGGAGAACCATCAATCTTCAACGTCATATATCAGAATGGATGGAGGAGAAAGAACGAATCCCTGAAATCACGGAAATTAACAGAAAAAGATCAGTCAACTTACGGTTTTCACTTGAAATATTGCGGCTTCAGCAATGTTTTAGCAATGCTGTCGCAATGCAGTTTTTTTCATTCTTTTCCTTCGGTTTTCAACCCTTTTCTTTCCTATTGTGCATAAGTCCTAATTTAGCTACCTTCTTCTCATTCTCATATTTAAGCATAGGTTTAAGCTAAATGCTATCAAAAACACCTAAAAGTGTACATCTTCTTAAGCTAAATGGGTCCTAAATAAGTCACTTTCAGAGACTTAACACACCCCCAAACTTAAGGTTTTGCTTGTCCTCAAGCACACTAAGGACTTACCTAGGCTGCTGTTTCATCTTCTTTAACCACCTACTGACTCCCCTATATCCCTATCTATAGCACTGCTGTCCTGTGACACACTTCTAAGCTTAAAACTACCCTCTTATCTAGCTTCTTCTGACTTTGCCTGCCTAACATTCCTTCTGTTTTCATTAACTTCCTACAACTGATCTATTTGCTTTTGTCATATCATGCCACTATCCCTAAGGTTTCAAATTCTGCCTAGCTTTACCTCAGACTCAGTACATGCTTCTAGCTTTATTTTTAATGTGTCTAGGATTCCTTAGAGTCATGCCAGTCTTAGTATTAACGGTGACAGTAGTACTTTAAAGAACAACCTAAACCCTGGCATCACTACATTGGATAAACACTCATCTCCCTAAACAAACCTACAAGTTACAACTTTGTGCTTAGCTAATTGGGGATCAGAGTTCTTTTTAAATAGGACATCTAAGCCACAAAGTTATAACTCCTAGGTATACATTCTTCTTCCTTATTCTTTTCCCTTTTTCTTACTTAGGTGGGGCCTCTCCTTTGGTTGCCTTTTGATGCAATGCCACTTGTGGGTTACACACTTGGCACTGATTACTTAGCAACCTAAGCGAGACCCCCCTCTTTATTCTATTTTTCATTTTTTTTTGTAAAGGAGAAGAAGAATGCTTATGTTTCTAAGGGAGAGAGGAATGTTCCTAGGCCTAGGGTGGCCTCCCCCAAACTTCAACTACTCATTGTCCCCAATGAGTGTCTGAGGTGGCACACCCCCAAACTTGTCCTAGAAGCATCTAGTCTAAGGTACAACAAAGAGAATCTAAAAGCCCTAGGCATAGACAGAACATTGAAAAGAAAATATCACAGCAGCAGTAATTTTAAAAACAGACAGTTAAGGGCTTAAAGCTGTGCATGCTGAGCTTTTTAGAGGTTGATTTAAACTATCAAAGGGTGTCCTATGACACTCATCCAGCATTCATTTAGATAAGCTATATAAGGTAGTCATGTTAGCAGCAAAAGATAGAATTTAGACAGACCACAGCCTAGCTAAACAGACAGTCCAAAACATGCTTTCAGTAATAAAAATTGCGGGTACCGCAATTATTTCGCAATCAAGTCAGGGCAGATATAACAGTGATTAAGGCCCCTAAGCATGCTTTTCCCAGTCATTCAAGCTCTCTAAAAATAAAACTAAACTAACCTACCTAATCAGCTAACAACAGGCTATACTAAGCAAATTTTAAAAACATAAAACTAAGCATCTAAAACAGATCAAAATTGTACTAAAAACAGCATAATTCACATAGTCTATCAGAAAGCAGAAAATTGTTTTTTTTCTAAGGGAACAGCAATACTCCCTTCAGTGCAATTTAAACCAGCACTCAAACGTCTTCATCCTCATCAGGTTGTCGTGGTCGTGGAGGTACCCATGGAGTCAGGAGATTTGTGGGGAAGTCAGGGAAGATGCACCCAAGTTGGTCTGCAACTTCCTTGTCCCGTGCCTGCGCGTAAGTGGCCCATTGAGCCATCCTCCTTTGCATATCCATCAGGCATGCCATGGATAGGGACTGATCAGCAGCCAGCCTATCCAGTTCAAACTCCATATTCCCCTTCCTCTTCAGCCTCAGGCTAGCAGGCAGCTCCAAGTGGCCTGTGTAAGCCATCTGCTGCTCCATTCGCTCAGTGGGGACTCCTGCAAGCAAACATAGTTTGGTTATGGTGTTAGGGAAAAACAGCGGTCCCTTACCTTTCTTGGCGCACTCAGCAATGGCAGCTGACATGATTTCCCCCACATTGACCGTGAGACCTCGCATAATGGCGTAGACCAGCAGCGATCTGCTCTGGTTGATGGTCGTCTCATGGGTTACAGGGGACAGCTTCCTCCGTACAAAGGCAAACCATACAGCTGCCTTTGCTGTCAGGTTGGCACTCATGAGGGTGTGCCTCCCATTGCGTGATACAGTCCACGCTGCTTCAGGTTGGCCAATGGTTCGAATGGCCTCCTCCAGCACTGCCTCAGTAGGCTCATCAACGATCCATGCATAATCAGTGTGCCGTTGGCCCTTGAGGCCATAAGCCTCGTTGATGGCTTTTGCTGAGTAGTCCACCTCTACTCCCCTCACCACAGAGAGCCCCTCTTCAGAGTTGCGCAGGTTGGCGTAGAAGTCGTATACCATAGCTGTGTAAGCCGGATTGGGTGGCCTACACAACTCCTCCCAGCTGTGATTGATAATCCCTGCGCGCAAGAACTGCGGCAGGTCAGCAGGTCTGTCGAGGAAGCCCTTCTCGTGCAGCAACTCCCTCGTCCTCAGCTCAACGCCTCTGGACTCAGCATCAGAGGAAACATACCTCACTGACTGAGGCTCATCTTCAGGGTAGAGCTTGGCCTTCCCCTTATCTGCTGGCTTGGCTGACTCGGCAGCCTCAACCTTGAGTCGTTTAAGCGAAGGCTCAGTGCTTTCTTTGTCTGCTGAAGGCGCCCTTTTGGCCTTCTTCTTTTTCAGCTTCTTGGATCGCTTGGCCTTGACAATCTTGGCCTTCTTCTTCTTCTTGAGCTTTGCCCTGATGTTGATCTGCTGGAGGCATGCCCCCAACGTCTCTTCCATGGAATCATCCTGCTGCGCAGGGCTCCCGGCACTAGCTTCCCTCATAGGTGAGAAAACCTCCTCGTCCTCACCTTCCCCACTGCCCTGCGTTGATTCTTGATAATCCCCATATGGGAATTCAGGGTCAGGCCGTGGGGAAGTGTGTGACGGCGTGGTGTTTTGCTCTGCTGTAGGTGTCTGCGCAGAACTCAGTGGCGAAGATGGCAGTTCAGGGCTCTGCGCTGGCGGTGATGACGGCAGCTCTGGGATCTGCACTGGTTCAGATGGTGAAGGGCTGTGCGCAGGCGATGCAGATGGCGACGAACCCTTCTTGGTCGACTCGTGGGACTCACGATCCGTTTCTTGACTCTCCACAGAGGGAGTCTTTGCTTTGCTTGGTTCGGCGGCCGTCTCGACACTCCACCGGCGCTTCTTGGGTGTGCCTGCTGGTTCAGAGGGTCCAACAGGGATTTCTGTGACAACCCTCCACTTCTTCCTACGGATCGGAAGCTTGGGAAGACGTTCGGTGCGTGCAGCGTCAGCTGTAGCCAAGGCAAGTAGTGCGTCTCTCGCAGCTGTTTCAGCAGCGTCATCAGCCCTCTTCTTGGCTGCAGATCTTTCAGCCCGTGTGAACACCATTGTTGAGTCTTGGAGGTTTGGAGAGAAGGATCAAAGATGAAGAGAATCGCAGCTTTCTTGGAATTCAGAGAGTGAGAGAATCGTATCGATCGAGCGCCTTCTAACGGATATAAAGGAAACGGCTAAATCCCAACGGCTATATTTTGCGGATCCTGCAATTCCAGCGCAATTTTAGGGATTTTTTTTCATCTAAATGGCAAACTTTGCTCGTCCGTATCTTTTATTTGGCTCGATCGTTTCTTGATTTTTAATGCTGGAATTACTCTCCTTGATTCCCTCTTTCGATTCCCTACAAAAAGAAATAAAAGCAACATCAAATTCGTAATTAAAATCATACAACAAAACACACAAATGATAACCGGAAAATCGCAAAAAATAAACTAAGGCATGAGCCTTATGTTGACGAGCACAGCAATCACTCGTCCTCTCTCGTTCTTTTTTCATGCTTCAGTCAAGAGGAAGGCCGAGAGAGTCTTCACATCTCCTTCCTCATAGTAGTGCTTCAACCTTGCACCATTAACCATAAACGGTTGGCCTTGCTGCAAGTTCTTTATCTCTATGGCACCATGAACAAACACATTAGTAATCACAAATGGACCTGACCATCTAGACTTAAGTTTCCCTGGAAATAGTTTCAACCGTGAGTTAAACAACAAGACAAGTTGACCCTTCTTAAAATCCTTAACTCTAAGTCTACTATCGTGCCAAATCTTGGTCTTTTCCTTATACATTTTAGCATTTTCATAGGCCATATGTCTAAGCTCATCAAGCTCATGTAATTGCAAAGACCTCAGTGTCCCTGCATCCTTTACACAAAAATTCAATTCCTTCATGGCCCAAAATGCTTTGTTTTCTAACTCAAGTGGTAAGTGACAAGTCTTGCCATATACCAGCCTATAAGGAGACATACCTAGGGGTGTCTTATATGCTGTCCTATAAGCCCAAAGTGCATCCTCAAGCTTAAAGGACCAGTCTTTCCTATTAGGTTTGACCACTTTTTCTAGGATGTTCTTAATTTCCCTATTTGAAATTTCAGCTTGTCCATTCGAGTGTGGGTGATAGGGAGTGGCTACTCTATGTTTAATGTTATACTTAGCCAACACTCTCTCCATAGCCTTGTTAATGAAATGTGACCCCTCATCACTAATGATGGCACGAGGTGTCCCAAACCTAGTAAAAATGTGCCTATGCAAGAATTTGGTGACTGTTTTGGCATCATTATTGGGACATGCTTTGGCTTCTACCCACTTGGACACATAGTCCACTGCCACTAATATGTAAAGGTTACCTGATGATGGAGGGAATGGCCCCATGAAGTCAATGCCCCATACATCAAAGAGCTCCAACTCTAAGATGTAGGTGAAGGGCATCTCATCCTTTCGACTGAGGTTACCTGTTCTTTGGCATTCATCACAGCTGTGGGCATAGTTGTGGGCATCCTTGAAGATTGTTGGCCAATAGTAGCCACTCTGAAATACCTTTGCAGCTGTTCTTTGGCCACCAAAGTGTCCACCATAAGGAGCTGTGTGGCAGTGCTGCAGCACAGACTTCGCTTCAGCAGCTGAAACACACTTCCTTAGCAAGCCGTCAGCACATGTTCTGTAAAGTGTGGGGTCATCCCATATGAATTTCCTTGCTTCATGAAGGAACCTCTTCTTCTCTTGTCCTCCCTTGAAAACTGGTAAAACCTGTGATGCACGGAAGTTAGCAATGTCAGCAAACCAAGGATTCTCATCGTTATCCCGATGAGTCAAAGCAAAGACATGTTCATCAATAAAAGCATCAGAAATTGCGGGATCCGCAATTTTTTCGCAATTGTGCTGCAATCGAGAAAGGTGATCCGCAACCATATTTTCACATCCTTTCTTGTCTCGAATGTCCAAATCAAATTCCTGCAGCAATAACACCCACCTAATCAACCTAGGCTTGGCATCAGCCTTCCTCATAAGATATTTCAAGGCAGAATGGTCAGTGTATACAATTGTCCTAGTGCCTACAATATAGTTCCTGAATTTCTCACAAGCAAACACTACAGCAAGCATCTCTTTCTCAGTGGTTGTATAATTACATTGAGCCTCATTGAAGGTCTTACTAGCATAATAGACAGGGTGTGTTAGCTTGTCAATCTTCTGTCCTAACATAACCCCTACAGCATAGTCACTAGCATCACATAACATCTCAAATGGGAGATCCCAATCTGGCCCTACTATAACAGGGGCTGTGACTAGTGCTTTCTTAAGGGTTTTCCAAGCTCCTAAACATTCCTTAGAGAAGATGAATGGCCTATTTATCTCTAGAAGCTCACACAGAGGCTTGGCTATCTTAGAAAAGTCCTTAATGAACCTTCTGTAGAAACCAGCATGCCCTAAGAAACTTCTAATGGCCTTGACATTCTGAGGCTCTACCAACTTCTCTATGATCTCAATTTTGGCTCGGTCAACTTCCACACCTGCCCTCGAAACTCTATGACCTAAGACAATCCCCTCATCCACCATGAAGTGGCACTTTTCCCAATTTAGAACTAGGTTAGTTTCTTCACATCTAGCCAAGACTTGTCCTAGGTTCTCTAGACAGTTGGTGAATGAATCCCCAAAGACTGAGAAGTCATCCATGAATATTTCTATCGTGGACTCATCCAACTCAGAGAAGATTGCCATCATGCACCTTTGGAAAGTTGCCGGTGCATTGCATAAGCCAAAAGGCATTCTGCGAAAGGCAAAAGTTCCAAAAGGGCAAGTGAAGGTAGTCTTTTCTTGGTCCTTAGGGTCTATAGTAATCTGATTATAGCCAGAATAACCATCTAAGAAACAATAGTAGGCTCTACCAGCTATTCTGTCTAACATCTGGTCAATGAACGGTAGAGGGAAGTGGTCTTTTTTAGTTTCTTTATTTAATTTCCTGTAATCCATGCACACTCTCCATCCTGTGACAGTCCTTGTTGGGATCAGTTCATTGTTCTCATTGACTACCACAGTCATCCCCCCCTTTTTAGGTACACATTGGATAGGACTCACCCACTGGCTACTAGTGTTGCGTGCTCAATGTGTTAAAGATAATAAGCAAGAAGGTAGAGAGAGCACTCAGAACATGCAAGCATACATGGTCTCACAGCAAGTAGTAAGTATATTTCATTCGTTTTTTCCACAGAGACTTATTTTTAGCTATTCATGAAGTGTATTTGTTAAGAAAGAAGGGGTGGATTTGATGGGGTAAAATTGGTTTTTAATTATCTAATTTTTGCTGAATGTGTAAAGGAATGCAACATAAACAAATGCAAGTTGAAATTAGACTCAAAAGACAAGAGATGGAATTAATAAACGAAGAAGAAAACAGCTAAACAGAATGGTAACTTAGCAGAATTGCGGACACCGCAATTTTACCGCAATTGAATAACAGCGAAAGTGTGTAAATGGGTGAATTAAGGGCTACTAATGACTATCCTATAGGCATTTTAATACGATTCCCAAGCAGTAGATCAACTCTCTATGCATCAAACTCACTCTATCTCATGTATCGTCCGATTCCATGCATTAGATTCTTTAGTTTACTCAACTCAAAGTAAGGTCTTAAGCATCTTGTTAAAGCAGGAGTGTTTAGTTTGTACTAGGGAAACGCCTATTCCTAGGCCGTTTCCTGGTTACCATGAAAGGCTAGCATGATAATATGACTCTGAACTCTTACTCCTTCCAGAGGTTAGGAGTTCTTTGGACAAAATGGATGGCCAATCGAAATTGCCCGTGGGATGAAGCTTACATACAATCAATGTTCGAGAGCTATCCTACATGCTTGGTTCACGTTTTTTAGCCTATAGTTCTGTCATTAGCATGCCCCTAAGTGACTTAGCTACTCATGGATATATAGAGAACAGAAATATAAGATAAAACAGACATGCTTAGAAGGGAAATGAACTCAAAACAGTAAGACAAAGCTGTAGCAGCAGAAGACGAAAACTGTGAAATGAAATCTTGCAATTTGATTACTTTGAATGTTGAACGGACAAAAGGACACTTAAAGGAAATAATTCAAAGACAGACAGCAACGAAATGCAGTAGATTAATCACTAAACTAGAAACAACAACTGATCAAAGCTGGAAATTAGAGAAGGAAGACAGAAAGCAGGAAATGCAGCTTGAAAGCTTCGTTGCAGTCGCCTCGAATGAAGGGGATGAAAGGTCAGCCTTGCTTGGATGAATCCAATCGAGAGAGAAGAAGAATCTCCTCTCCTTCCTATCAGATTATCGATTCCAACAGCTGAGACTCTCACTCCAACAGACGGCAAAGGAAAAACAGGGAGAAAAGATGGACTGCGAGAAGACTTCTATGCTTTCGGATGATGACTGAACCTCCGACTTTGACCCCCTTTTATAGTAGTTTGCAGGTGCGTTTGGGCCAAGGAGAACCATCAATCTTCAACGTCGTATATCAGAATGGATGGAGGAGAAAGAACGAATCCCTGAAATTACGGAAATTAACAGAAAAAGATCAGTCAACTTACGGTTTTCACTTGAATAATTGCGGCTTCAGCAATGTTTTCGCAATGCTGTCGCAATGCAGTTTTTTTCATTCTTTTCCTTCGGTTTTCAACCCTTTTCTTTCCTATTGTGCATAAGTCCTAATTTAGCTACCTTCTTCTCATTCTCATATTTAAGCATAGGTTTAGGCTAAATGCTATCAAAAACACCTAAAAGTGTGCAACTTCCTAAGCTAAATGGGTCCTAAATAAGTCACTTTCAGAGACTTAACACACCCCCAAACTTAAGGTTTTGCTTGTCCTCAAGCACACTAAGGACTTCCCTAGGCTGCTGTTTCATCTTCTTTAACCACTTACTAACTCCCTTATATTCTTGTCTATAGCAATGTTGTCCTGTGACACACTCCTTAGTTTAAAACTACCCTCTTATCTAGCTTCTTCTGACTTTGCCTGCCTAACATTCCTTCTGTTTTCATTGACTCCCTACAACTGATCTATTTGCTTTTGTCATATCATGCCACTATCCCTAAGGTTTCAAATTCCGCCTAGCTCTACCTCAGACTCAGTACATGCTTCTAGCTTTATTTTTAATGTGTCTAGGATTCCTTAGAGTCATGCCAGTCTTAGTATTAACGGTGACAGTAGTACTTTTAGAGAACAACCTAAACCCTGGCATCACTACATTGGATAAACACTCATCTCCCTAAACAACCCTACAAGTTACAACTTTGCACTTAGCTAATTGAGGATCAGAGTTCTTTTTAAATAGGACATCTAAGCCACAAAGTTGTAACTCCTAGGTATACATTCTTCTTCCCTATTCCTTTCCCTTTTTCTTACTTAGGTGGAGCCTCTCCTTTGGTTGCCTTTTGATGCAACGCCACTTGTGGGTTACACACTTGGCACTGATTACTCAGCAACCTAAGAGAAACTCCCCCCCTTTATTCTTGTTTCATTTTTTTTTTTTCAGTTCATCATTTTTTTTTTTTGTAAAGGAGAAGAAGAATGCTTATGTTTCTAAGGGAGAGAGGAATGTTCCTAGGCCTAGGGTGGCCTCCCCCAAACTTCAACTACTCATTGTCCCCAATGAGTATCGGAGGTGGCACACCCCCAAACTTGTCTTAGAAGCATCTAGTCTAAGGTAAAACAAAGAGAAACTAAAGCCCTAGGCATAGACAAAACATTCGAATAGCAAATATCACAGCAGTAGAAAACTAAAAAAAACAGGCAGATAAGGACTGACAGCTATGCATACTGAGCTATTTAGAGGTTAATTTAAACTATCAAATGGTGTCCTATGACACTCATCCAGCATGCATCTAGATAAGCTATATACAGTAGTCATGATAGCAGCAAAAGAAAGAATTTAAACAGATCACAGCCTAGCTAAACAGACAGTCCAAAACATGCTTTCAGTAATAAAAATTGCGGGTACCGCAATTATTTCGCAATTAAGTCTGGGCAGATATATCATTCACTAAGGCCCCTAAGCATGCTTTTTCCAGTCATTCAAACTATACTAAACATAATTAAAGACAACAAACTAAGCATCTAAAACAGATCAAAATTGTCCTACAAACAGCATAATTTACATAGTCTATCAG
This sequence comes from Herpetospermum pedunculosum, assembly GCA_028017165.1. Taxonomy (NCBI): domain Eukaryota; kingdom Viridiplantae; phylum Streptophyta; class Magnoliopsida; order Cucurbitales; family Cucurbitaceae; genus Herpetospermum; species Herpetospermum pedunculosum. Next base: position 6,408,083 of record CM051525.1, on the reverse strand, counting down.
AAAGCAGAAAATTGTTTTTTTTTTTCGAAGGGAACAGCAATACTCCCTTTAGTGCTAATCAAACCAGCACTCAAATATCCTCATCGTCATCAGGCTGTCGTGGGCGTGGAGGCACCCATGGAGTCAGGAGATTGGTGGGAAAGTCAGGGAAGATGCAGCCTAGCTGGTCTGCAACCTCTTTGTCCCGTGCCTGCGCATACGTGGCCCATTGAGCCATCCTCCTCTGCATATCCATTAGGCAGGCCATGGATAGGGACTGATCAGCAGCCAACCTATCCAGTTCAAACTCCATATTCCCCTTTCTCCTCAGCCTCAGGCTAGCAGGCAGCTCCAAGTGGCCTGTGTAAGCCATCTGCTGCTCCATGCGCTCAGTGGGGACTCCTGCAAGCAAACATAGCTTGGTTATGGTGTTAGGGAAAAACAGTGGTCCCTTACCTTTCTTAGCGCACTCAGCAATGGCAGCAGTGATGACTTCTCCCACGTTGATCGTGAGACCTCTCATTATCGCATACACCAGCAGCGAACGGCTCTGGTTGATTGTAGTCTCATGAGTCACTGAGGACAATCTCCTTCTCACGAACGAAAACCAAACAGCCGCCTTAGCCGTGAGGTTGGCACTCATGAGAGTGTGCCTCCCATTGTGTGACACGGTCCAGGAAGCTTCAGGCTGGCCAATGGTCCGGATGGCCTCTTCCAGAACAGCCTCAGTAGGCTCATCAACAATCCGTGCATAATCTGTATGTGTTTGGCCCTTGAGACCATAGGCTTCGTTGATGGCCTTGGCTGAGAAATCCACCTCTACCCCTCTGATCACAGACAGGCCATCCTCAGGGCTGAGCACATTGGCGTAGAAATTATACACCATGCTCGTGTAGGCTGGATTGGGCGGTCTGCAAAATTCCTCCCAGCCGTGGTTTAGCACTCCTGCGCAAGAACTGCGGCAGATCAGCAGGGCGGTCGAGGAAGCCTTTCTCGTGCAGCAACTCCCTCTTCCTTAGCTCAGCACCCCTGGACTCAGCATCAGAGGAGACATACCTCACTGACTGAGGCTCATCTTCAGGGTAGAGCTTGGCCTTCCCCTTATCTGATGGCTTGGCTGACTCGGCAGCCTCAACCTTGAGCCGTTTGAGCGAAGGCTCAGTGCTCTCTTTGTCTGCTGAAGGCACCTCCTTAGCCTTCTTCCTCTTTAATTTCTTGGATCGCTTGGCTTTAAGGATCTTGGCATTCTTCTTTTTCTTCAGCTTTGCCTCAATGTTGATCTGCTGCAGGCATGCCCCCAACGTCTCTTCCATGGAATCATCCTGCTGTGCAGGACTCTCTGGGCTAGCTTCCCTCGCAGGCGAGAAGACCTCGTCTTCACCACCTTCCCCACTGCCCTGAGTGGATTCTTGGTACTCCCCATATGGGAATTCAGGGTCAGGCCGTGGGGAATTGTGCGACGGCGTGGTGCTCTGCTCTGCCGTAGGTGACTGTGCAGAACTCAATGGCAAAGATGGCAGTTCAGGACTCTGCGCTGGCGGCGATGAAGGCGACTCTGAGCTCTGCACTGGTTCAGATGGTGAAGGGCTGTGTGCAGGCGATGCAGATGGCGACGAACCCTTCTTGATCGACTCGTGGGACGCACGATCCGATTCTTGACTCTCCACAGAGGGAGTCTTTGCCTTGCTTGGTTCGGCGGCCGTCTCGACACTCCACCGGCGCTTCTTGGGTGTGCCCGCTGGTTCAGAAGGTCCAGCAGGGATTTCTGTGACAACCCTCCACTTCCTCCTACGGATCGGAAGCTTGGAAAGACGTCCGGTGCGTACAGCACCATCATCTGCAAGGGTCAGAAGTGCTTCCCTCGCAGCCGCTTCAGCTGCGTCATCAGCCTTCTTCTTGGCTGCGGATCTTTCAGCCCTTGTGGACACCATTGTCGAATCTTGGAGGTTTGGAGAGAAGGATCAAAGATGAAGAGAATCGCAGCTTTCTTGGAAATCAGAGAATGAGAGAATCGTATCGATCGAGCGCTTCCCAACGGATATAAAGGAAACGGCTAAATCCCAACGGCTATATTTTGCGGATCCTGCAATTCCAGCGCAATTTTAGGGATCTTTTTTCATTAAAATGTCAAACTTTGCTCGCCCGTATCTTTTATTTGGCTCGATCGTTTCTTGATTTTTAAAGCTGGATCTACTCTCCTTGATTTCCTCTATTGATTCCCTGCAAAAAGAAATAAAATTAACATCAAATTCGCAATTAAAATCACACAACAAAACACACAAACGATAACCGGAAATTTGCAAAAAATAAACTAAGGCATGAGCCTTATGTTGACGAGCACAGTAATCACTCGTCCTCTCTCGTTCTCTTTTCATGCTTCAGTCAAGAGGAAGGCCGAGAGAGTCTTCACATCTCCTTCCTCATAGTAGTGCTTCAACCTCGCACCAATAACCATAAATGGTTGACCTTGCTGCAAGTTCTTTATCTCTATGGCACCATGAACAAACACATTAGTAATCACAAATGGACCTGACCATCTAGACTTAAGTTTCCCTGGAAATAGTTTCAACCGTGAGTTAAACAACAATACAAGTTGACCCTTCTTAAAGTCCTTAACTCTAAGTCTACTATCATGCCAAATCTTGGTTTTTTCCTTATACATTTTAGCATTTTCATAGGCCATGTGTCTAAGCTCATCAAGCTCATGTAATTGTAAAGACCTCAGTGTCCCTGCATCCTTTACACAAAAATTCAATTCCTTCATGGCCCAAAATGCCTTGTTTTCTAACTCAAGTGGTAAGTGACAAGTCTTGCCATAAACCAGCCTATAAGGAGACATTCCTAGAGGTGTCTTATATGTTGTCCTATAAGCCCAAAGTGCATCCTCAAGCTTGAAGGACCAGTCTTTCCTATTAGGTTTGACTACTTTCTCTAGGATGTTCTTAATTTCCCTATTTGAAATTTCAGCCTGTCCATTTGAGTGTGGGTGATAGGGAGTGGCTACTCTATGTCTAATGTTATATTTAGCCAACACTCTCTCCATAGCCTTGTTAATGAAATGTGACCCCTCATCACTAATGATGGCACGAGGTGTCCCAAACCTAGTAAAAATGTGCCTATGCAAGAAGTTGGTGATTGTTTTAGCATCATTATTAGGACATGCTTTGGCTTCTACCCACTTGGACACATAGTCCACCGCCACTAATATGTAGAGGTTACCTGATGATGGAGGGAATGGTCCCATGAAGTCAATGCCCCATACATCAAAGAGCTCCAACTCTAAGATGTAGGTGAGGGGCATCTCATCCTTTCGATTGAGGTTACCTGTTCTTTGGCATTCATCACAGCTGTGGGCATAATTGTGGGCATCCTTGAAGATTGTTGGCCAATAGTAGCCACTCTGAAATACCTTTGCAGCTGTTCTTTGGCCACCAAAGTGTCCACCATAAGGAGATGCGTGACAGTGCTGCAGCACAGACTTCGCTTCAGCAGCTGAAACACACTTCCTCAGCAAACCATCAGCACAGGTTCTATAAAGTGTGGGGTCATCCCAGATGAATTTCCTTGCTTCATGAAGGAACCTCTTCTTCTCTTGTCCTCCCTTAAAAACTGGTAATACCTGTGATGCACGGAAGTTAGCAATGTCAGCAAACCAAGGTTCCTCATCGTTATCACGATGAGTCAAAACAAAGACATGTTCATCAATAAAAGCATCAGAAATTGCGGGATCCGCAATTTTTTCGCAATTGTGCTGCAATCGAGAAAGGTGATCTGCAACCACATTTTCACATCCCTTCTTGTCTCGAATGTCCAAATCAAACTCCTGCAGCAATAACACCCACCTAATCAACCTAGGCTTGGCATCAGCCTTCCTCATAAGATATTTCAAGGCAGAATGGTCAGTGTATACAATTGTCCTAGTGCCTACAATATAGTTCCTGAATTTCTCGCAAGCAAATACTACAGCGAGCATCTCTTTCTCAGTAGTTGTATAATTACATTGAGCCTCATTCAAGGTCTTACTAGCATAATATACAGGATGTGTTAGCTTGTCAATTTTCTGTCCTAACATGACCCCTACAGCATAGTCACTAGCATCACATAACATCTCGAATGGGAGATCCCAATCTGGCCCTACTATAACAGGTGTTGTAACCAGTGCTTTCTTAAGGGTGGTCCAAGCTACTAAACAGTCCTTAGAGAAGATGAATGGCCTATTTAGCTCTAGAAGCTCACATAGAGGCTTGGCTATCTTAGAAAAGTCCTTGATGAACCTTCTGTAGAAGCCAGCATGCCCTAAGAAACTCCTAATGACCTTGACATTCTGAGGCTCCACCAACTTCTCTATGATCTCTATTTTGGCCCTATCGACCTCCACTCCAGCTCTTGACACTCTATGACCTAAGACAATCCCCTCATCTACCATGAAGTGACACTTTTCCCAATTAAGGACTAAGTTAGTCTCTTCACATCTAGCTAAGACTTGCCTTAAATTATCTAGACAATTAGTGAATGAATCCCCAAAGACTGAGAAGTCATCCATGAATATTTCTATCATGGACTCATCCAATTCAGAGAAGATTGCCATCATGCACCTTTGGAAAGTTGCCGGTGCATTGCATAAGCCAAAAGGCATTCTGCGAAAGGCAAAAGTTCCAAAAGGGCAAGTGAAGGTAGTCTTCTCTTGGTCCTTAGGATCTATAGTAATCTGATTATAGCCAGAATAACCGTCTAAGAAACAATAGTAGGCTCTACCAGCTATTCTGTCTAACATCTGGTCAATGAATGGTAGGGGGAAGTGGTCTTTTTTAGTTTCTTTATTTAATTTCCTGTAATCCATGCACACTCTCCATCCTGTGACAGTCCTAGTTGGAATCAGCTCGTTGTTCTCATTGACTACCACAGTCATCCCACCCTTTTTAGGTACACACTGTATAGGGCTCACCCACTGACTACTAGCTATGGGAAAGATCACACCAGCATCTAACCATTTTATTATTTCTTTCTTAACTACCTCTTTCATAGAGGGATTCAGCCTACGTTGATGATCTACTCTAGGTGTGTGCTCTTCCTCTAGTATAATCTTATGCATACAATAAGAAGGGCTAATGCCTCTAATATCAGCAATAGTCCATGCAATAGCCTTCCTATGTTGCTTAAGCAGTAATATCAGTTCAACCTCATGCTTTTCACTTAGCTTAGAAGAAATGATAACAGGCAGAGTTTCATTACTCCCTAAATATGCATACTTGAGGTGAGTGGGTAGTGGTTTCAGTTCTAAAACAGGTGGATGCTCAATAGATGGCTTTAAAGGATTCACAGGTCTGTCAGTTAGGTCTATATTCATACATACATGTTGTGGTTTATCTACAGGCATATCCATTATGTCAGATACATTCAAGTCAGCTACATCTAATCCTACATATTCATTAGCATGCTTGGTCAGTAATACATGCTCCAATTGTTCTTCCATTAAAGAATCAACGACGTCCATACTAGCACAGGATTCAAGGTCAGAGGGATACCTTAAAGCTTTATACACACTAAATTTCACCTCTTCATCATGAACCCTCATAGTGAGCTCACCTTTTTGGACGTCTATAAGTGCCCTACCTGTGGCTAGAAATGGTCTGCCTAGCAGGATGGGGACCTCCTTGTCTGCTTCATAATCCAGGATAATGAAATCTGCAAGGAAAATAAATTTGTCAACCTTTACTAAAATATCCTCAATTTTACCTTCTGGATATGCAATGGATCTGTCTGCTAATTGTAAGGTGACAGTGGTTGGACGTGCTTCTCCTATTCCCAACTGGCGGAATAGGGATAGGGGCATGAGGTTTATGCTGGCGCCCAGGTCACAAAGCGCTCTGCCCACGTGCTTGCCTCCAAGTTCTACAGGTAAGGTGAAGGAACCAGGATCCTTCTCCTTCTTGGGCAACTTGTTTTGGAGTATGGCACTGCACTCCTCAGTGAGGTTTACTGTTTCAAACTGACCAATTATTTTTTTGTTAGTAATAATATCCTTCAAAAACTTTACATATGAAGGCATAGACTGTAAAACTTCTACAAAAGGAATTTCTAAGAATTTATTAAAGTGCACTTCCTGTTCCTGCTTCTTCTTAAGCCTTCGAGGGTATGGAGGTGGTGGCACATATGCAGGCACGTCAGGGCGCCTTAGGATAGGTGGAGGCCTTGGAATTTCTTCTATCTCCTCAATGATTGGCTCCAACCTGGCTCCTGATGTGCTAGTTGGTGGTGGACCTTGGGTTGGCAGAGACTCCAGTGGAGCACTAGACTCAGTGTTCTCTACTCTCTTTGGTGTGTCCTTTGTGTTGCTCACCAAGGGTCTACCACTTCTAAGTTCAATTGCTTGAACTTGCTCTTTACCATCTCTCCTTGGCACCTCGGTGTCAGCAGGGAGTCTACCTTGGGGCCTACTCTTGAGTTCATTGGCTAATTGGCCTATTTGGTTCTCTAGGCTCCTAAGAGTAGCTTGTTGGCTTTGAAGAGTAGCATCATTCTTAGCTATGTATTCCTTGAGTAGGTTTTCTACAGAAGATCCTACAGGTTGGTTATAAGGTTTTTGATACATGGATTGGTTATGTTGGGGAGTGAAACCAGGTGTTCCACTCGGTCTAGGTTGGTTAGGATTTTGGTTAGCATTTTGTTGGCCACCCCATGACAGGTTTGGGTGGTTCCTCCAACCAGGGTTGTAAGTATTGGAATAGGGGTTGTTCCTAGGCTGCTGCTGGCTTCCAATGTAGCAGACTGAGGATGGATTCCCAGGGCAGTATTCATACAGGTGCCCTTCCCCACAGAATCCACATATAAGTGCCTCACCTTGACTTGGTTGGGTGCCCATTGACATGGCAGTAGCGGTGTTGGCACTTGTTTGGAGATTGGCCTGAGCCATTTGCTTAACTAGGTTGGTCAGGGCATTTATTTGGGTGCTCATTGCACTTAGAGCATCCTTGTCTTGAGCCCTAGTTGGCTCAACTGGATCATCTGACCACCTACAATGAGATGCTGAGATCTTCTCCAAGATCTCATAGGCCTCGTTGTAACTCTTGGACAACATGGAACCACCAGCAGATGAATTTAAGACTTGCCTAGTGCTGGGGTTGCATCCTTTGAAAAAGACCTCTATTTGGATACACCATGGGATGCCATGATGTGGACATTTAAGAAGAAGATCTTTGAATCTAGTCCAAGCTTCGTGAAGAGACTCATTATCAGCTTGTTTAAACTTAACTATGTCATCACGAAAGGTAGAATTCCTATCAGGTGGAAAGTATTTGACTAGGAATTTTTCTGCTAAATCTGTCCAATTGCGGACAGATCCAGAGGGTAATGAGTTCAACCATGTTTTGGCTTTGTCCCTCAAGGAGTAAGGGAACAAGTATAGCCTTAAAGCTTCTTGGGACACTCCAGGGATGATGAAGGTATCACTGACTCCTAACAAGTTCCTAAGATGGTTGTGGGGGTCCTCATTTTCTATTCCAAAGAATTGTCCCACAGTGGACAACATTTGGAACATCACTGGCTTTAACTCGAATGAGTTGGCAGTGATTTCAGGACGGATTATGCTGGGGTTCAGCTCCCCAGGCATAGGTACTAGGTATGAAAGAATGGCACTATTCTTGTCATTCGCTATTTCGATGGGGTTGCGAATGACAGGTACCGGATTTGGAACTATATCGTCCATTTCTTCGATTTCAGGTATGGTTTGAGGTATAGGAGGTTGTTTAAAGAGTCGTTTCTTTGCTTTGTTTCTAGCTCTAAGTAGTCTCTCAGGCTCAGGATTGAACTCTAGATCACTACTTGAACGCTCACTCATAAACTAACCCACTAGTACCTGCAAAAGAAATGAAAAGTCGATTAGTTTCAATAGATAGTAAACTTCGTTTTTCAAACTTAACAAACTTCGTTTTCACTTAAAATAAGTCCCCGGCAGCGGCGCCAAAAACTTGTTGCGTGCTCAATGTGTTAAAGATAATAAGCAATAAGGTAGAGAGAGCACTCAGAACATGCAAGCATACATGGTCTCACAGCAAGTAGTAAGTATATTTCATTCGTTTTTTCCACAGAGACTTATTTTTAGCTATTCATGAAGTGTATTTGTTAAGAAAGAAGGGGTGGATTTGATGGGGTAAAATTGGTTTTTAATTATCTATTTTTTGCTGAATGTGTAAAGGAATGCAACATAAACAAATGCAAGTTGAAATTAGACTCAAAAGACAAGAGATGGAATTAATAAACGAAGAAGAAAACAGCTAAACAGAATGGTAACTTAGCAGAATTGCGGACACCGCAATTTTACCGCAATTGAATAACAGCGAAAGTGTGTAAATGGGTGAATTAAGGGCTACTAATGACTATCCTATAGGCATTTTAATACGATTCCCAAGCAGTAGATCAACTCTCTATGCATCAAACTCACTCTATCTCATGTATCATCCGATTCCATGCATTAGATTCTTTAGTTTACTCAACTCAAAGTAAGGTCTTAAGCATCTTGTTAAAGCAGGAGTGTTTAGTTTGTACTAGGGAAACGCCTATTCCTAGGCCGTTTCCTGGTTACCATGAAAGGCTAGCATGATAATATGACTCTGAACTCTTACTCCTTCCAGAGGTTAGGAGTTCTTTGGACAAAATGGATGGCCAATCGAAATTGCCCGTGGGATGAAGCTTACATACAATCAATGTTCGAGAGCTATCCTACATGCTTGGTTCACGTTTTTTAGCCTATAGTTCTGTCATTAGCATGCCCCTAAGTGACTTAGCTACTCATGGATATATAGAGAACAGAAATATAAGATAAAACAGACATGCTTAGAAGGGAAATGAACTAAAAACAGTAAGACAAAGCTGTAGCAGCAGAAGACGAAAACTGTGAAATGAAATCTTGCAATTTGATTACTTTGAATGTTGAACGGACAAAAGGACACTTAAAGGAAATAATTCAAAGACAGACAGCAACGAAATGCAGTAGATTAATCACTAAACTAGAAACAACAACTGATCAAAGCTGGAAATTAGAGAAGGAAGACAAAAAGCAGGAAATGCAGCTTGAAAGCTTCGTTGCAGTCGCCTCGAATGAAGGGGATGAAAGGTCAGCCTTGCTTGGATGAATCCAATCGAGAGAGAAGAAGAATCTCCTCTCCTTCCTATCAGATTATCGATTCCAACAGCTGAGACTCTCACTCCAACAGACGGCAAAGGAAAAACAGGGAGAAAAGATGGACTGCGAGAAGACTTCTACGCTTTCGGATGATGACTGAACCTCCGACTTTGACCCCCTTTTATAGTAGTTTGCAGGTGCGTTTGGGCCAAAGAGAACCATCAATCTTCAACGTCGTATATCAGAATGGATGGAGGAGAAAGAACGAATCCCTGAAATTACGGAAATTAACAGAAAAAGATCAGTCAACTTACGGTTTTCACTTGAATAATTGCGGCTTCAGCAATGTTTTCGCAATGCTGTCGCAATGCAGTTTTTTTCATTCTTTTCCTTCGGTTTTCAACCCTTTTCTTTCCTATTGTGCATAAGTCCTAATTTAGCTACCTTCTTCTCATTCTCATATTTAAGCATAGGTTTAGGCTAAATGCTATCAAAAACACCTAAAAGTGTGCAACTTCCTAAGCTAAATGGGTCCTAAATAAGTCACTTTCAGAGACTTAACAACTAGCTATGGGGAAGATCACACCAGCATCTAACCATTTAATTATTTCTTTTTTGACTACCTCTTTCATAGAGGGGTTCAGCCTACGTTGGTGGTCTACTCTAGGTGTGTGCTCTTCCTCTAGTATAATCTTATGCATACAATAAGAAGGGCTAATGCCTCTAATATCAGCAATAGTCCATGCAATAGCCTTCCTATGTTGCTTAAGCAGTAAAATTAGTTCAACCTCATGCTTTTCACTTAGTTTAGAAGAAATGATAACAGGCAGAGTTTCATTACTCCCTAAATATGCATACTTGAGGTGAGTGGGTAGTGGTTTCAGTTCTAAAACAGGTGGATGCTCAATGGATGGCTTTAAAGGATTCACAGATCTATCAGTTAGGTCTATATTCATACATACATGTTGTGGTTTATCTACAGGTATATCCATTATGTCAGATACATTCAAGTCAGCTACATCTAATTGTACATATTCATTAGCATGCTTAGTTAATAGTACATGCTCCAATTGTTCTTCCATTAAAGAATCAACAACGTCCATACTAGCACAGGATTCAAGGTCAGAGGGATACCTTAAAGCTTTATACACACTAAATTTCACCTCTTCATCATGAACCCTCATAGTGAGCTCACCTTTTTGGACGTCTATAAGTGCCCTACCTGTGGCTAGAAATGGTCTGCCTAGCAGGATGGGGACCTCCTTGTCTGCTTCATAATCCAGGATAATGAAGTCTGCAAGGAAAATAAACTTGTCAACCTTTACTAAAATATCCTCAATCTTACCTTCAGGGTATGCGATGGATCTGTCTGCTAGTTGTAAAGTGACAGTGGTTGGACGTGCTTCTCCTATTCCTAGCTGGCGGAATAGTGATAGGGGCATGAGGTTTATGCTGGCGCCCAGGTCACAAAGCGCTCTGCCCACGTGCTTGCCTCCAAGTTCTACAGGTAAGGTGAAGGAACCAGAATCCTTCTCCTTCTTAGGCAGCTTGTTTTGGAGTATGGCACTGCACTCCTCAGTGAGGTTTACTGTTTCAAACTCACCAATTATTTTTTTGTTAGTAATAATGTCTTTCAAAAACTTTACATAGGAAGGCATAGACTGTAAAACTTCTACAAAAGGAATGTTGACATGCACTTGCTTAAGAATTTCTAAGAATTTATTAAAATGCACTTCCTGTTCCTGCTTCTTCTTAAGCCTTCGAGGATATGGAGGTGGTGGCACATATGCAGGCACGTCAGGGCGCCTTAGGATAGGTGGAGGCCTTGGAATTTCTTCTATCTCCTCAATAATTGGCTCTAGCCTGGCTCCTGATGTTCTAGTTGGTGGTGGACCTTGGGTTGGCAGAGACTCCAGTGGAGCACTAGACTCAGTGTTCTCTACTCTCTTTGGTGTGTCCTTTGTGTTGCTCACCAAGGGTCTACCACTTCTAAGTTCAATTGCTTGAACTTGTTCTTTACCATCTCTCCTTGGCACCTCGGTGTCAGCAGGGAGTCTACCTTGGGGCCTACTCTTGAGTTCATTGGCTAATTGGCCTATTTGGTTCTCTAGGCTTCTAAGAGTGGCTTGCTGGCTTTGAAGAGTAGCCTCATTCTTAGCTATGTATTCCTTGAGTAAGTTCTCTACAGAAGATCCTACCGGTTGGTTGTATGGTTTTTGATACATTGATTGGTTATGTTGGGGAGTGAAACCAGGTGTTCCACTCGGTCTAGGTTGGCTAGGTTGGTTAGGATTTTGGTTAGCATTTTGTTGGTTATAAGTATTTGAATAGGGGTTGTTCCTAGGCTGCTGCTGGCTTCCAATGTAGCAGACTGAGGCTGGATTCCCAGGGCAGTATTCATACAGGTGCCCTTCCCCACAGAATCCACACACAAGTGTCTCACCTTGACTTGGTTGGGTGCCCATTGACATGGCGGTAGCGGTGTTGGCACTTGTTTGGAGATTGGCTTGAGCCATTTGCTTAACTAGGTTGGTCAGGGCATTTATTTGGCTGCTCATTGCACTTAGAGCATCCTTGTCTTGAGCTCTAGTTGGCTCCACTGGATCATCTGACCACCTACAGTGAGATGCTGAGATTTTCTCCAAGATCTCATAGGCCTCGTTGTAACTCTTGGACAACATGGAACCACCAGCAGATGAATTTAAGACTTGCCTAGTGCTGGGGTTGCATCCTTTGAAAAAGACCTCTATTTGGATACACCATGGGATGCCATGATGTGGACATTTGAGAAGAAGGTCCTTGAACCTTGTCCAAGCTTCGTGAAGAGATTCATTATCAGCTTGTTTGAACTTAACTATATCATCACGAAAGGTAGAATTCCTATCAGGTGGGAAATATTTGACTAGGAATTTCTCAGCTAAATCTGTCCAATTAAGGACAGATCCAGAGGGTAATGAGTTCAACCATGTTTTGGCTTTGTCCCTCAAAGAGTAAGGGAACAAGTATAGCCTCAAAGCTTCTTGGGACACTCCAGGGATGATGAAGGTATCACTAACTCCTAAGAAGTTCCTAAGATGGTTGTGGGGGTCCTCATTTTCTATTCCAAAGAATTGTCCCACAGTGGACAACATTTGGAACATCACTGGCTTTAACTCGAATGAGTTGGCAGTGATTTCAGGACGGATTATGCTGGGGTTCAGCTCCCCAGGCATAGGTACTAGGTATGAAAGAATGGCACTATTCTTGTCATTCGCTATTTCGATGGGGTTGCGAATGACAGGTACCTGATTTGGGGTTGTTTAAAGAGTCGTTTCTTTGCTTTGTTTCTAGCTCTAAGTAGTCTCTCAGGCTCAGGATTGAACTCTAGATTTCTACTTGAAGGCTCACTCATAAACTACCCCAATAGTACCTGCAAAAGAAATGAAACAGATCAGCTTCAATAAGCAATAAACTTAGTGTTTCAAACTTAACAAACTTCGTTTTCACTTAAAATAAATCCCCGGCAGCGGCGCCAAAAACTTGTTGCGTGCTCAATGTGTTGAAATAATTAGGCAATAAAAGAGATAGAGCACTCAGAACATGCAAGCATACATGATCTTATAGCAAGTAGTAAGTATATTTCATTCGTTTTCCCACAGAGACTTATTTTTAGCTATTCGCGAAGTGTTTTGTTAAGAAAGAAAGGGTGGATTTGATGGGGTAAAATTGGTTTTTAATTGTCTAATTTTTGCTGAATGTGTAAAGGGTAGTAACATAAACAAGAACAAGTTAAAGCCAAACTAAAATGAAAAGAAACGAAATTAATAAATGAAGGCAAAGACAGCTAAACAGAATGGAAACTTAGACGGAATTGCGGAGATCGCAATTCTACCGCAATTACAATAACGGCGAAAGTGTGTAAATGGGTGAATTAAGGGCTACTAATGACTATCCTATAGGCATTTTTATACGATTCTCAAGCACTGGATCTACTCTCTATGCATCAAACTATCTCAATCTCATGTATCGTCCGATTCCATGCATTAGATTCTTTAGTTTACTCAACTCAAAGTAAGGTCTTAAGCATCTTGTTAAAGCAGAAAGATATGGTTTGTACTAGGGAAACGCCTATTCCTAGGCCGTTTCCTGGTTACCTTGAAAGGCTAGCATGATAATATGACTCTGAACTCTTACTCCTTCCAGAGGTTAGGAGTTCTTTGGACAAAATGGATGGCCAATCGAAATTGCCCGTGGGATGAAGCTTACATACAATCAATGCTTCGAGAGCTATCCTACATGCTTGATTCACATTTTTTTAGCCTATAGTGTTGTCATTAGCATGCCCCTAAGTGACTTAGTTACTCATGGATATAAGGAGAACAGAACTAAAAGATAAAATAGACATGCTTAGAAGGGAAATGTGTGTAAAACAGCAAGGGAAAGCAGTAGAATGCAAAGGCGAGAAGTGTGAAATACTGAATTCTATGTTTGATTGATTGATTGTTTGAACGAACATAAGAGATACTTAAAGTAAAGAACAGAAAGACAGAACACCACGAAATGAACTAAATTCGCCACAAGAACAGAAACAACACAAAACAGAGTTGGAAAAATAGAAATGAAGACAGAAAACAGTAAAGCAAGCTCGAAAGTCTCGTTGCAGCCGCCTCGAATGAAGGATGAGAAAGGTCAGCCTTGCTTGGATGAATCCAATCGGGAGAGAAGAAGAATCTCCTCTCCTTCCTATCAGATTATCGATTCCAACAGCTGAGCTTCGCAAACCAGCAGACGGCAAAGGAAAACTAGGAGAAAAGATGGACTGCGAGAAGACTTCTACGCTTTCGGATGATGCTTGAACCTCCGACTTTGACCCCCTTTTATAGTAGTTTGCAGGTGCGTTTGGGCCAAGGAGAACCATCAATCTTCAACGTCATATATCAGAATGGATGGAGGAGAAAGAACGAATCCCTGAAATCACGGAAATTAACAGAAAAAGATCAGTCAACTTACGGTTTTCACTTGAAATATTGCGGCTTCAGCAATGTTTTAGCAATGCTGTCGCAATGCAGTTTTTTTCATTCTTTTCCTTCGGTTTTCAACCCTTTTCTTTCCTATTGTGCATAAGTCCTAATTTAGCTACCTTCTTCTCATTCTCATATTTAAGCATAGGTTTAAGCTAAATGCTATCAAAAACACCTAAAAGTGTACATCTTCTTAAGCTAAATGGGTCCTAAATAAGTCACTTTCAGAGACTTAACAGTTTTGCCAGGCTTCGACTAGCTACCGGGACTTACCCACAGACATAGGGTTCGATTTAACCAATATAAATTTAAACTGACCTGGTTTTGCCAGGCTTCGACAAACCGGGACTTACCCGCAGACATAGGGTTCGAATTAACCAACAAGAATTTAAACGGACCTGGTTTTGCTAGGCTTCGACCAGCTACCGGGACTTATCCGCAGACATAGGGTTCGATTTAACCAACATAAATTTAAACGGACCTAGTTTTGCCAGGCTTCGACCAGCTACCGGGACTTACCCGCAGACATAGGGTTCGATTTAACCAACAGAAATTTAAACGGACCTTGTTTTGCCAGGCTTCGACCAACTACCAGGACTTACCCGCAGACATAGGGTTCGATTTAACCAACAGAAATTTAAACGCACCTGGTTTTGCCAAGCTTCGACCAGCTACCGGGACTTACCTGCAGACATAGGGTTCGATTTAACCAACAAGAATTTAAACGGACCTTGTTTTGCCAGGCTTCGACCAGGTACCGGGACTTACCCGCAGACATGGGGTTCGATTTAACCAACAGAAATTTAAACGGACCTGGTTTTCCCAGGCTTCCACCAGCTACCGGGACTTACCCGCAGACATAGGGTTCGATTTAACCAACAAAAATTTAAACGGACCTGGTTTTGCCAGGCTTCGACCAACTACCAAGACTTACCCGCAGACATAGGGTTCGATTTAACCAACAGAAATTTAAACGGACCTGCTTTTCCCTGGCTTCGACCAGCTACCGTGACTTACCCGCAGACATAGGGTTCAATTTAACCAACAATAATTTAAACGGACCTTGTTTTGCCAGGCTTCGACCAGCTACCGGGACTTACCCGCAGACATAGGGTTCGATTTAACAAACAAGAATTTAAACGGACCTGGTTTCGACAAGCTTCGACCAGCTACCGGGACTTACCCGCAGTCATAGGGTTCGATTTAACCAACAGAAATTTAAACGAACCTGGTTTTGCCAGGCTTTGACCAGCTACCCGGACTTACCCGCAGACAAAGGGTTCGATTTAACCAACAAAAATTTAAACGGACCTGGTTTTGCCAGTCTTCGACCAGCTACCGGGACTTACTCGCAGACATAGGGTTCGATTTAACCAACATAAATTTAAACGGACCTGGTTTTGCCAGGCTTCGACTAGCTACCGGGACTTACCCATAGATATAGGGTTCGATTTAACCTACATGAATTTAAACGACCTTGGTTTTGCCAGGCTTCGACCAGCTACCGGGACTTACCCACAGACATAGGGTTCGATTTAACCAACATAAATTTAAACTGACCTGGTTTTGCCAGGCTTCGACAAACCGGGACTTACCCGCAGACATAGGGTTCAAATTAACCAACAAGAATTTAAACGGACCTGGTTTTGCTAGGCTTCGACTAGCTACTGGGACTTACACGTAGACATAGGGTTCGATTTAACCAACAGGAATTTAAACGGACCTGGTTTTGCCAGGCTTCGACCGGCTACCGGGACTTACCTGCAGACATAGGGTTCGATTTAACCAACAAGAATTTAAACGGACCTGGTTTTGCCAGGCTTCGACCAGCTATCGGGACTTACCCGCAGACATAGGGTTCGATTTAACCAACAGAAATTTAAACGGACCTGGTTTTGCCAGGCTTCGACCAACTACCAGGACTTACCCGCAGACATAGGGTTCGATTTAACCAACAGAAATTTAAACGCACGTGGTTTTGCCAGGCTTCGACCAGCTACCGGGACTTACCCGCAGACATAGGGTTCGATTTAACCAACAAGAATTTAAACGGACCTTGTTTTGCCAGGCTTCGACCAGGTTCCGGGACTTACCCGCAGACATGGGGTTCGATTTAACCAACAGAAATTTAAACGGACCTGGTTTTCCCAGGCTTCCACCAGCTACCGGGACTTACCCGCAGACATAGGGTTCGATTTAACCAACAAAAATTTAAACGGACCTGGTTTTGCCAGGCTTCGACCAACTACCAAGCCTTACCCGCAGACATAGGGTTCGATTTAACCAACAGAAATTTAAACTGGCCTGGTTTTGCCAGGCTTCGACCAGCTACCGGGACTTACCCGCAGACAAAGGGTTCGATTTAACCAACAGAAATAAGTTACTATTGCTTTATAACGTTGTTTACTGTTTTAAAGACTGACTATTTCAAAACGATGACCTAGGTAACTTGACCTTAATCCTGAGCTAACTATGAACTCATGTTTATTCGAGATTATCCTTAGATCTGCATGGGTGAGAGTGGCTCAACAACGCTGACTCAATAAGCCTTCCATTTCAGGGGTAAGACCGGATAAATAGCTGGGGACATAGGGTGCAAGATGAAATTCACTCCTACCCGTCTCTAGGGATAGTAGATAGGCTGTTCCCATGTAAAAACAATAAATGGGCGGTTTTTGTATTGCATATTAATCTACTAAATTTAAATAACAATTAAAGATAAGGATTAAAGAATTAAAGAAATAAACAAGAGATTACCTTGCTAATTTAGAGATTGTTGGGACTTAATGGATTTTGCTCATCGATTACTCCAATAAAAATACAATTTCTTAATTTAAAAGCCTAATCAACTTAACTGGAACAACCATGAAAAGTCTCTAAGGTCCTCTCATGCAATTAATCCGACAGAGCATCGTAATTAACTCTAAACTGGCCAATTAGCTGGGCACGATAGCGTTTCATGCTAACTAGCTAACAGCTCTAAGCACATGGATTGATTAGAATGTTAATTAAATTGATCAGATTCATTTAAACATTTTTTATATTCCTAAGGTCTGTTATACGCACCATGTTAACTATGAAAAACCAAAATATTAACACTAGTCATAACCTGACCCATTTTGCTACTACAAGCAATTTATGACAATTACGGATCACAAATTACAAACATGGCATACATGAACAATTCATATTTAATTGATTAAGCAGTCACATTGACCAATATTAAATGCACATGAAATAAACAAAGAATAGAAAACAATTAATCAAAAAATTAGATTGCAAAGATGACTTCTTCGTGGGAGATTACTTCTTCCTGGATCAATCAAGAACTGCCACGTGTTGTCTTCAAGGATCAAACTTTGGCTCAAAGAATAAGATAATAAACCTTCCACCACCAGACCAAGCTTCCAACTTTGAACATTAAATCATTTTTATCTTCATAGTATCATCTGCGGCTCGGTTTGTTAACATTATACTCTAAAACTCCTCTTTTGAGTTCTTATTTAAAATAAGTGTCTCGTTCACCTCTGAATGCTCGATTCCTGCAAAACATATGATTAAACACATTAATTTGAATCAACTAACAAGAATTAAAAGGTATAAAATAGCACTTTTGAAGTTCTATCAATTTTAATTACCCATTGTTTTTTGGCGTTGGATTCACGAATTTCGGTGTTTTTTGAACGTTGTCCTGCAGGGTATCGTCATTAACTTTGGGTGAATTCTCATTCGTACATACAACCTTAATCCATTACATTAAAGCCTTAAATTAAGTTTTAATGTATGTTTGGTTTCTAACATACCACCTTAGTCAAAAGATACTTTATACAATTGTTCTAACAAACAAGAGATAGATACAAGATTCCTTTTCATTCCAGGAACAAGATACACATTATCTGTTCCAACCATGAGAGTTATCTCGCCTTCCGCAAGCGTTCTCCAGAAACTAGTTTCCTGAAAAGAAGAACAAATATGATTAGTAGCCCCTGAATCCAGTATCCAGGATGAGTCATCACTCTCCACTAAACATGTTTCAACAACTAGTAAATCATATTTACCTTGTTTTTCCTTTTCAACTTTCTTCTCTGCAAGGTACTTTGGGTAGTTTATTTTTCAATGCCCATTCTCGTTGTAGTGTAAACATTTTCCTTTATCTGCAACTTGAGCCTTGCTTTTGCGGTCATTAGGATTTTTACTTTTCCCCTTCCCTTTCTTTTTCATCGAAATACTCTTATTTTTGGAAGAAGAAGGGCTAGACTTCGTCTAAGAGGACGATCCTCTATAGAACCTTTTAGTGGTAGCAACATTTGCCTCCACTTCATGTCCCTTAGTTTTCAGGAGGGACTGATAAGTCTAAAGCTCATTCAGAAGAGTAGTCAAGTTATATTCAATTTTGTTCATTTTCGCATTTGTGCGGAACTGTAGGAAGCTCTTCGAAACAGACTTCAGAATAAAACTGACCTGACTCTTCTCATCTATGACAGCTCCGTTTACTTCTGCCACATTGAAATGTTCCATCATGTCCAGGACTTGTTCTCTAACCGAGGTCCCTTCTCTCATGCGACAATTATAAACGTACTTGATGGCATCATGCCTAAGGGAGAAGGACGATTGTCCAAACATCCCCTTCAGAGATTCTATAATCTCTTTGGCAGCACCCATACCATCGTGTTTCTTAGCCAATACATCAGGTATCCTGGCCAGTGTGTAGATGCGGGCTTTATCATTTTCCCTTGTCCACCTGTCATATGCATCCCAAACATTTCGGTTTGCATTTGTGTCGGGGTTTGGAGGACACTCCTCAGTTAAAACGAACCTTAGATCATCAATTACCAGTATTGTGTTTAAATTTGATTTCCACGTTACGTAATTATTCCCGTTACGTTTCTCAGAAGCTAGTAACTTTACTATTGAGTTGGACATGCTGAAAGAAGGAAACATATCGTATTTAGTGAAATTGCTAGTAACCCTTTTATATTATCCAATCAAGTTTTAGCAAAAGTAATAATGTACCCATCATTTATTCTTTATTGCAACGATACTACAAAGGTTTAGAGCAACATCCACCTAGGGGCAGTCTATCACTCCTCCTTTGAATTGAGTCAATTTAAGCTACTCACTGTTACCAGAATAACTCATATTCCAATAGATCTTTTAGCTATCGTTTACTTTGGTCAAGAAGTTACTAACACTTAGTAATTCTTGTAAGTGTGACACTCTATTTTCAGACCTCATAGATCGGAATCAACAAGCTCCCGAAGTTGGAAAGACAATGCTGAAAACAGACCTATGAGACCCTATCCATTTTTGGAGTTCACGGTGTTCTGAATTCCATGAACAACCCTCCTAAGGGGTGGTCGCTCCCAGGGTAGACTCGGAGGCGCATCATGGGAATCTCATAGTGCCACCTAATGGAGGAGACCGTAGGATGTGTTGACACACAACCTTCGCCAACTTATTATGAAAGACTTCCCCTATTCACCTTGTTATTGACTCATGCAAATACTTTCCTATTGGAGGTCGCTCCCAGGGCGACTCAAAGCCGAGCATGAATCTTACGGTGTGAACTCTTAGGGACTTAGGAGCTGAAAAACATTTTTCCTCCCACTGAAGTGTTCTATACGGTTGGATATGATTTTACTTAGGCATATATTTTGGCTAACTAAAACATATCCTAAATCTAGGTAATCTTTCCGAGTATAATGTTTATACTGGATTTTAACCTATGATGTCTAGGTGATAAACCTTTTAAAACCTCACATCACTCACGCATGCTCATGAAACCGGGTTAGCTAAACTCAAACGCGAGTTCGATGCCCAGGTAGGAGGTGTTCCATAAACCATCAACTTAAAACCCCCAACCTTAGACAACATCTTACCGGGTGAGTTTTTCTTGTAACGAAGTTTTACAAGATATCGACCTATTTTAACTATTAAAACAGGAGATTGCTTGGTAGTTAACTGGTAATAGGATTTTTGAATATCCTATAAATTTCGGGGTGTCGAGTCCCGCCAAAATAACATTTATAATACCGCTACAACTGAACTTTGCAGCTAGTGGTAGTCGGGTCGATCCGCAGGGAACCAAAATTATTTTCTCCTAATTAATTTCTATTTGCTTTTTAATTAACTAAAACAAAAACGATAAAGTAAAACATTGAAGTAAAGAGGGGATTTGCTAATGGAAAAATTAAAGGAAAGCATGCATAAAGTAGCTAACGAAAAAATTAAAAATAATTACATGTGTTCCTAATTTTAAGGGTCGGGGTTGACCTTGATGCAACTCGATTCATCGGGATTCAAACATACTTAGCAAAAGCATAATGAAACACATAATTTACTTGCACGAAACTACTAATACAAGTAACCCAAATAATTAATTAGAAACGTGGAGTTCTAAGTGGACTATTCTTTAATTACTCTAAGGTGATCAATCCTAAATTAAATAAAGAACATAGACGAATGTTCGATTCTAATTAAACGTGGCAATGAATCAACAGGGGGCCAACGCCGCCCATATTGATTAATTGACAGTAACGGGAGCACTACGATGGATGTTTAACCTGGAAGCCTCTGTTAATATTCCGATTTATCTATTTCTTCAAGATAAGTTACAACCAAGATCAACAAGGAAGCCTATATTACCTATGACTCAACTTATCCATGTTACTTGGCGATTAAGAGAGGCAAGGCATCATAATATTTAACTATAAAACATGCCAAAAATCAATGTCGTCTACTCCTATCAATCAAACATGCTTATGTGATATTCTTAGAAGAAATAAAATTGCCCAATCAATCATGCTAAGCTCAAAATTCAAGATCTAAACCCTCATGAATCGCATCAAATTTAACCCCTAACCTCAAATTAGAGCACTTACCTTGCTCGGGATGAAAACCAAGCTAATCCAACCAAGTCTATGCTTTGATATATGAGAAAAGGGGAGAAAACCCCAAGAATCTAGAGAGAAAACGCTAAAAATAAAGCCAAACCCGAGAGTGAATGCCCTAAAAAATGCTAAAAATTGGATTTTATACGGTCGGATCGTCGAGATCCTCGTACATGGCATCCTATTGATAAAACCGTCATTAGTAAATCGATCCTTCACAGGTTGTTCGTAATTGCAACTGGGGCAAATATATCGTTTTACCCTCGTAATTTCCTCTTGTTCTTTAAGTCCCACTAATGCTCTAATGAAAAATTGATTTGTGGTCCAACCACCAAACCATAGTCCCTCTCGGGCCAATGAGAAGAATAGGCCTCTTTTTCAAGACCCGAAGTCAGCACTTAAGGGAACAACTTCTGTATTAAACCTTAAAGGCGGGTAAGAGTGATTTCCATCTTGCGGGACTACGTTCCCGGCTTCCTACCCGGTCTTATCCCCAAGATGGTAAGCTTATTGAGGAGGCGATCTCGGGCCACTCTCACTTGTACAAGTCAACGGATAAGCCCGAATAAACAGGAGTTCATTGTGTGCTCAAGATTCAGATTGAGTTACCTAGGTCATCAAGTGAAAAAGTCGGTTTTTACAGTAAACATAATTATAAAGAAAGAGTGACTTGATTCCGCGGTTCAGTCTTATGCAAACTCATTGGATAGGACACCCCCACTCGCATGTATCCACATGAACGATTTCGAATCACATCGTTTGTACTATACAATGTGGGTCGTGTCCATAGTGTCCCCAGAATAAGGTAGCCAACCCTATCTCTATACTATAGGCCGTTTTGGCTATTACTCGAACTTTATCCACAATCATGTCACCATGAAGTTCAAGTATACAACCTATAGCCATGGGTTCTTTGATTATTGGATTATGTTTACAAGAACACAATTCACTTTATTCAATAACAACTTTACTGAATAAACCTCAATAACAACTTTATTGCAAAATAGAATATACATTCAGTTTACAAACCACGAGTTTTAGGACATAAAACCCAAGAGTTCGAAATATTATTTGAGTAAAATTAAATAAATTGAGTGAGTTTTTTTTTTTTTTTTTTTTTTTACTTTTCAGCAGACTTCTTGTTGTTGTGGATTCTTCTTTTGTTTTTTCATTTTTTTTCCTTTCTTTGTCAGTTGAGCTTCAACCACACCGCTCTCTATTTTTTTTATTCTTCTTCGATTCCTTTCTCTCGTTTCTTCACGTCGGTGACTCCTCTTCACCAGCCATGATTTTTTGTTCGTAACCACAAGCTCAACTAGGAGATGAAGGCGCGACACGATAGCGTCTATCGAAACACTTCAAGTGGCGGTGCTTCGATGGTGGTAGAACGAGTTTAGACAGCGTTATAATGGCTGGACAATGTCAGACAAGACCCGTTGAAATTTAATTTCAATTACCCATTGTTTTTTGACGTTGGATTCACGAATTTGGGTGTTTTTGGAACGCCATAAGTTAGTTTTCTTCTTCGTCCTTAAAATTATGTTATATTATATGAAAAAATATAATATAATATAATATAAACTTTTATTGTATTAAAATTAGTAATATTACACAGTAAAGAATAATAATATAGTTAGAAACAAAAGCAAAATTACTACAATAATGTATACATCTTAATCTTGATGAATTATGAATTCAATCTTGATGAATTAAAATTCAATCTTGATGAATTATAAATTCATTTGTTTTTTTGTCAAATTACTAAAGTTGCAATTCACATGGTAGAAAATTAGTATGTTAGAATATTAGTATTAAAATCCTTATTGCTTCATTTATTATGAAAAAATATTGAATTATTTATGTATATTAGGAGGAGAGTAATATGCTTCCAATATTGTCGGGATCTTCGTTGCAAAAAAAAATATTGTCGGGATCTTCGTTTCTTAAGCTATTATTCCAGCATTAAAATCATGCCTATCCATGGAATATGATAATATAATAGATTCACCATATTTAGGATTTTCAAGAATGATTACAATTAAATTAAATAAAAGACCCATGAAAAAGTCTTTCTTCCATCCACTTATGTAGCAAAAAAAAGTTTCTATACCACTTCTTCCATATACAGAGAGAGAGTATGAATCTAACTTTGCACTCAATGATCTAAATTTAACCAATAACAACGGTATAAGTTTGCTTTCAAATTTCTTCCCACAATCATCCATTGAGAAATCGTCTTTGAAAAGAAAAACACTCTAAAAGGTGCCAAATAGAGCCAATTGTTTAAGGCGAGAAAAAAATGGCAAAGAAGATGTTAGCAATGTTTCTAATGTGCATTGTGGTCGTGGCCGCACAACAAGTCACCCACACCCCCACCAAAGCCGAGTTAGAGGCCATGCTAGCGAGATTGAAACAAATAACCAAGTTGGCACCCGAATTACAGTCATGCTCTGATACTTGTATGAAGGAATGCATGGGCAAAGGCAATAGCAAGAAATCGTGTGATTCTGAGTGTGAGAAGTATTGCTTCGAAAAATATTTTCCAGGTATTTTTTCTTGCTCTCCTTGAAAAAAAAAGTTTACTTTCTAACCATATATTAAGCTAGAAGTATCAATTTTTTTTCTCCACCTAACAATTAATAATTGTTATTGTTGCAACCTTTAGGTTGAACTTTAAAAGATTGCTTTAGTTCAAATTTGAAAACATTACATGATTTTACCCCATTTATTGTAAACTTGAAAAGATTGCATGATTTCACCCCATTTATTGTGTTGATAAAAAAGAAAACAAAAAGGTTAGTTTTGATTTATTTTTTTTAATAAAAGTTGAATTTTGATAGAGTTATCAGACTTTTTTTTATGACCACCTTGAGTTTTGTACTAAAGTTCAATTTATTTTTTAAATCATTGTTTTTAAAGTTTTTTTTTACAATATCTTCGAAAACAAAAATCATGACTTTATCAAATTAAATAGTTTAGAGTGAAGATTTGATGCTTAAATTTAAGTTAATTTGATTTTATTGCCTTAGTTATTTTGTCTTACTTGATCCACTAGTTGTATTATTTGTAATTTTGTAGATGAAATGAAAGCTGCTGATCCAATTCATTGATAATTGAGAAAAAGTGCAGATCCAATTCATTGATAATTGAGAAAAAAAAGCTCTGGAGAATTATCAATTTGGTGTCCAACATCAAGTAGATTTTATTAAATAAAATTTTTTGGTGTCCAACATCAAGTAGAGTTTATTAAATAAAATTTTGGACAGGAAATTTATATATGAATCCCTCTTAATCTTATTTTATTTTTGTAATGTAATGTTTGTTATTATGAATCCCTCTTAATCTTATTTTATTTTTGTAATGTAATGTTTGTTATTTTTATTTCATTATAAATAGATTGTATTTGCTATCGATGAGCTTCTTATTCTGAACACAGACAATCCAACAAAAATTAATTGATTTGTGTGTGTTTTTATTCCCAAAACTATTATTTTCTTATATTTAATTTGTTATCATAATGTGAAAACTATGAATAATAATAAGAATTATATTATAAATGATAAATATCCATAAGTTGTATTTATATATATATATATATATATATATTTGTAAATCAGGTTGGGGTGGACATCCAGATTCATTATTTTAATTTGATTGATATCTGATACAAATACCTTTGTCAAAATGAGCAATAATTAGCATAAAGTCGAACTAATAATGACCAAGAGGTTACAGGTTCGATCCTCACCCGCATTAAATTAAATATGTTTACAAAAAAAATATATATATATATATATATATAGGAAAAATCTATTTTATACCTATAATCTTTATGGTTTGTATGAATTGAAACCTAGTACTTTTCAACTCTATATATTTAAACCCTAGAAATTAACCTAGAAATTCAAACCCTAGAAATTTGTAAGTGAAACCGTTTTAATAATTTGGTTATTTATAACTATTCTTCATTGATTCTATCTGGAAAAGAACTAAAAATAAAAGAAAACATGTGACATTTTTTCCTAAAGCAAACCAATTTATATTTGTGAAAAGCTTTTGTTATCAATTTGTCCATTTTATCTACGTTAGACCCACCATTTAACAAAAATATTATAAAAGTGTTTCAATAATATTATTCGTCAGTTTTAAAATTAAATTCTTATACACAGTCCAGTTTGATTATTTTATGAAATCATAGGAATTTGGTGGAGCCAATTATTCATATTGGTTTTGAGTATTGCAACCTCTCGGTGGAATCATTAAAGGATAGTTTGTAATGCCCGCGTTTTTCAGATAAGACTAACCTTAAAATTTTGAAGTTTAATTAGGATTTAATCAATCTATATGTATTTAGTTGTTCCAAATGTTATTTGAATAAAATTAGATTTAGGTAGATTATGATAACTTTTTTTTACTTCAACTTGGAAGAAAGGGGACTCGAACCTCAGACCTCATGGTTGAGGGCACATATTTATGTCAGATAAGTTTGACAACTGGCTTGAGATAATTAAAACATGAAATGTTGGTTTTAATTGAGTTGTAATAGCTAAAATTTGGTTAGTTTTTTTTAAAAAAAATTGCCCAAATAATTTTATATTTCAAAATTTGACAAAAGAAAAAGAAAAAAAAGAAATTGAGTGGGTTTTTGATTTAAGTGGGTTTTTATTTACTTTTGACCAACTTCTTCTTCTCGATTCTTCTTTTTTTATTTTCTTTTTTTATTTTTTTTTTCCTTTTTTTTTCCCTCTCTTTGTATGTTAAGCTTCAGCCCCACCGCTCACGTTCCATCTATTCTTCTTTCTTTTTTTTTCCTTTATTCTTCTTCGATTCCTCTCTCTCGTTCCATCTTCAGCCATGATTTTTCGTTCGTAACCACAGACTACACTAGGAGATGAAGGAGCGACAACGTCCAACGAAAAGCTTTAGGCGACGGTGCTCCGATGGTGACTGAATGAATTCAAGCAGCATTTTAATGTATGTGCAACGCCAGTCAAGCCCAGTTGAAGTTTGATTTCAATTACCCATGGTTTTTTGGCATTGGATTCACGAATTTCGGTGTTTTTTTAATGTTGTCCGGCAGGGTATCGATGAACTTTGGGTGAATTCTCATTCGTAACATACCACCTTAATCCATTACATTAAAGCCTTAAATTAAGTTCTAATGTATGTTTGTTTTCTAATTTTTGACTATTTTAAATTATGAGGGTAAGGTTTGAAGGCGTGTTCGAGAACAAGTTTTGTTGGTAAGTGGTAGCCTCAAAGTTGTAAGCCCCAAATTTATGTTTACATGCTATAATTTTTGCGTTCGAAACTTTTTTTAAATTAGGTGAAGGAACTTCACATTATGAAGCTCTTCATTTATTGGTTCGTTGCAAAATGTAAGTTATCTGGAAGCTCTTTATTTATGAGTTTGTGGGAAAATGTAAGTGGTTGTAGTTAAATAGGTTGTATATGTGTGCTCGTAGTTGAATAAGATGTATATATTTGTTGTAGAATGTATGATAGTGAACTATGTGTGATTGAATGTCATGCTTTGTTCATGGATGGGATATAAAGGAAAAATAGAGATTGACATGCATGTAAGTGTGATGGATTTATTGTTTAAATGTCAATGAAAAGGTAGACCATTTGCTTTTGTAAAATTGCACTCAAATGAGAACGCATGTTAAATTTTAAAGTTTATGGATGTGAGAAGATTGTGGATGTTGTTTAATGGAATGTTTAGAAAACTTTTTGGTGACAGAATGACTCTGAATACTTGTGAATGTCGATTTCTTGAGTTTGGGAATGGTCTGCAGTTTTTGTATACCTCCAGTGGTTGTTCATCTCGTCGTCTCTTCTCGTCGCATGGTTGTTCCGTATGGGACCTCATTCCTTTGTATGTTGCATAAATGAAAGGTTATGTTTTCGAGGGTTGTGGCAATTACCTTCCTCTATATATTAATGTACACTTGAGACATGACATTTGACAGTAAAATTGGTTAGCATTTATTAGTTAACCCAATGGTATGACCATTGCGCAGAAAAATAAAAACTTTTCTCAAAATATCTATGGATAAAATGAGAAATTATATCTTTGTGTGTGAGGTTAAAGATTTGATCTTTACGAGATGCACTGGTTTTAACAAAGATTTATGGAAATCTATGTTTACCCTAGATGGTGGAGCATGGTATGCAAGTTAAGTGTTCTTGCTTATGAAGTAAAGAACTTGCATAACTCAAATAATTTATTATTGGTCTGAAAGATGTTTCAGATATAGTTAAGCCTAAAACATTTCATGTAATGGCTAAACTTAAGGAACTTAGATAACATCAATATATAGGGTATCCTGCTGAGAGAGAAAGAATCGTGGTAGGACCAAGATGACTATTAATTGACAGTCGTATTGATCTATATAAAAAGACTTTCCAGGCTAAAGTGTTTGAAAGCCACCTAGAATGTCTAGGATTATGAGACATGTCTCATCTTCACTAGGGCGAGTGGGAGAACATGTTGGGTGTAGAGTATGCCCTAGGATACATGTCTCACCGGCTTTAGTGCAAGTGGGAGATTGTTGGGATTTAGGCCCTAAGGCCTCGTAATTAATTAATAATTATTTGATAATTATTTTATTATTATTATTTGTAATTTATAATATTCATTATATAAATAAAATCCAAGGTTATTAGTGTAATCTTGAACTGTATGTAGTTGACATACGTGAGGATCATGTTCAAGTAATAACCTAAAGGGTCTATAGTATATGGGATAAGGTTGGGTGCCTTATCCTGGTAACACTATTGATACGGCCCACTTTGTAATTGTTACAAATGATTTGATCCAAATCATTCATGTAGAGACATGTGAGTGGGGGTATCCTATACAATGAGTTTGTATAAGACTGGACCACGAAATATATCATCTCTCTTTATAAATCCGTTATTTGAGAAAATTAGTATTTCACAGGATGATCATATGTGACTCGATCTTAATCCTGAGTGAGTTATGAACTCCTGCCTGTGAGGGTTCGTCCTTTGATTTGTATGGGTGAGAATGGCCTTTATAGCCAATTCAATAAGCCTACCATTTTGGGGACTTGACCAAATAGAGAGTTGGGAACATAAGTTTCACAAGATGGAATTCACTTCTTTCCTATATAGGGAAAGTAGATGAGTAGTTCCCTTAAGTGCTGATTTCAGGACTTGAACAATGGGGCCCCACCCTCTCACTGGCCCGAGAGGGACTTCGTTTATGGTTGGATCATAAACAGGTTGTTCATTAGAGAATCAGTGGTACTTAAGGTGTAAAATGTAATTACAGGGGTAAAACGGACTTTTGACCCAGCTGTAATTACGAACAACTCGTGAAGGATCGACTTGCATGTAATGGTTATATCCATGGACACAACTTGTCCTACAGTGCATAAGAGTGCAACTCTAGGCCTATAGTGGAGTGACCTAGAGTTAATGAATGAAAGTCAATTAATTAAAGAGTTTAATTAATTAATTTTGTATCATTGGAGCTTATAAATCTGTAGGTCCATAAGGTCCCCTTGTTAGGTCATAGTAACACTAAAATGATCAATTTAGTTGAAAGAAAATTTGAAATATTCAAATTAATATTTAATAGATTTGATATATTAAATGTAGAAGAGTAAAATATATTTATTGTATTTGATACATTAAATATTAGAGGAAATAGTTTATGTATATGATACATTAATATTAAAAACTATATACTTATGTTATTTGAATGTGATTCAAATTGGTTTAAAGTATATTATAAAAGATTAATTTTATAATATTTGAATAAGATTCAAATAAATATAAAATACATATTTTAATATATTAGATATTAAAATGTATTTTATAAAATAAAATTAATTCCTAAAACCCTTATTATAAATAAGACATTTAGGTTTAGCCAAAAGGTTGGCCAAACACACTACTCACCTTCTGCAGAGAATTGTTCTCTCATTCTTTCCTTATGCAGAGAATTGTTCTCTCATTCTTTCAAAGAGCTCCCACAAGCCTTGATCCCGTGTTCGAGTCATAGCGAGGAAGATCTCGTGGAAAAAGGAACACAAGAAGATGATTCATCAAAGAGAATACATATGCTTAACTTGTATTTTTTGTTTAATTCTAAATAAATCAAAGTAACGATTCCAAACGCTTCCGCTGCGGGGAATGAAGAGTTCATTCCCTTCACGACCAACTACCGGGACTAACCCGCAGATATAGGGTTCGATTTAACCAACAAAAATTTAAACGGACCTGGTTTTGCCAGGCTTCGACCAGCTACCGGGACTTACCCGCAGACATAGGGTTCGATTTAACCAACATAAATTTAAACGGACCTGGTTTTTGTCAGGCTTCGACCAGCTACCGGGACTTACCCGCAGACATAGGGTTCGATTTTACCAACAGAAATTTAAACGGACCTGGTTTTGCTAGGCTTCGACCAACTACCAGAACTTACCCATAGACATAGGGTTCGATTTCACCAACAGAAATTTAAACGGACCTGGTTTTGCCAGGCTTCGACCAGCTACCGGGACTTACCCGCAGACATAGGGTTCAATTTAACCAACAAGAATTTAAACGGACCTTGTTTTGCCAGGCTTCGACCAGCTTCCGGGACTTACCCGCAAACATGGGGTTCGATTTAACCAACAGAAATTTAAACGGACCTGGTTTTCCCAGGCTTCGACCAGCTACCGGGACTTACCCGCAAACATAGGGTTCGATTTAACCAACAAAAATTTAAACGGACCTGGTTTTTCCAGGCTTCGACCAACTACCAGGACTTACCCGCAGACATAGGGTTCGATTTAACCAACAGAAATTTAAACGGACCTGGCTTTGCCAGGCTTCCACCAGCTACTGGGACTTACCGCAGACATAGGGTTCGATTTAACCAACAAGAATTTAAACGGACCTTGTTTTGCCAGGCTTCGACCAGGTACCGGAACTTACCCGTAGACATAGGGTTCGATTTAACCAACATGAATTTAAACGAACCTGGTTTTGCCAGGCTTCGACCAGCTACCGGGACTTACCTGCAGACTTAGGGTTCGATTTAACCAACATAAATTTAAACGAACCTTGGTTTGCCAGGCTTCGACCAGCTATCGGGACTTACCCGCAGACATAGGGTTCGATTTAACCAACAGGAATTTAAACCGACCTGGTTTTGCCAGGCTTCGACGAGCTACCGGGACTTACCCGCAGACATAGGGTTCGATTTAACCAACAAGAATTTAAACGGACCTGGTTTTGCCAGGATTCGACCAGCTACCGGGACTTACCCGCAGACATAGTGTTCGATTTAACCAACAGAAATTTAAACGGACCTAGTTTTACCAGGCTTCGACCAGCTACCGGGACTTACCCGCAGACATAGGTTCGATTTAACCAACCGAAATTTTAACGGACCTGGTTTTGCCATGCTTCGACCAGCTACCGGGACTTACCCGCAGACATAGGGTTCGACTTAACCAACAGGAATTTAAACGGACCTGGTTTCGACACGCTTCGACCAGCTAACGGGACTTACCCGCAGTCATAGGATTCGATTTAACCAACAAAAATTTAAACGGACCTGGTTCTGCCAGGCTTCGACCAGCTACTAGGACTAAGCCGCAGATATAGGGTTCGATTTAACCAACTAAAATTTAAACGGACCTGGTTTTGCCAGGCTTCGACCAGCTACCGGGACTTAGCCGCAGACATAGGGTTCGATTTAACCAACATAAATTTAAACGGACCTGGTTTTGTCAGGCTTCGACCAGCTACCGGGAATTACCCGCAGACATAGGGTTCGATTTAACCAACATAAATTTAAACGGACCTGGTTTTGCCAGGCTTCGACCAACTACCAGGACTTACCCGCAGACATATGGTTCGATTTAACCAACAGAAATT
The DNA here is from genome assembly GCA_028017165.1 of Herpetospermum pedunculosum. Lineage (NCBI taxonomy): Eukaryota > Viridiplantae > Streptophyta > Magnoliopsida > Cucurbitales > Cucurbitaceae > Herpetospermum > Herpetospermum pedunculosum. The sequence continues at coordinate 6,377,190 of CM051525.1, read as the reverse complement.
TAAACGGACCTGGTTTTGCCAGGCTTCGACCAGCTGCTGGGACTTACCCGCAGACATAGGGTTCGATTTAACCAACATAAATTTAAACGGACCTTGTTTTGTCAGGCTTCGACCAGCTACCGGGACTTACCCGCAGACAAAGGGTTCAATTTAACCAACAAGAATTTAAACGGACCTTGTTTTGCCAGGCTTCGACCAGCTACTGGGACTTACCCGCAGACATGGGGTTCGACTTAACCAAAAGAAATTTAAACGGACCTGGTTTTCCCAGGCTTCGACCAGCTACCGGGACTTACACGCAAACATAGGGTTCGATTTAACCAACAAAAATTTAAACGGACCTGGTTTTTCCAGGCTTCGACCAACTACCAGTACTTACCCGCAGACATAGGGTTCGATTTAACCCACAGAAATTTAAACGGACCTAGTTTTGCCAGGCTTCCACCAGCTACCGGGAGTTACTCGCAGACATAGGGTTCGATTTAACCAACAAGAATTTAAACGGACCTTGTTTTGCCAGGCTTCGACCAGCTACCGGAACTTACCCGCAAACATAGGGTTCGATTTAACCAATAGAAATTTAAACGGACCTGGTTTTGCCAGGCTTCGACCAGCTACCGGGACTTACCCGCAGACATAGGGTTTGATTTAACCAACATAAATTTAAACGGACCTGGTTTTGCCAGGCTTCGACCAGCTGCCGGGACTTACCCGCAGACATAGGGTTCGATTTAACCAACAGGAATTTAAACTGACCTGGTTTTTCCAGGCTCCGACCAGCTACCGGGACTTACCCGCAGACATAGGGTTCGATTTAACCAACAAAAATTTAAACGGACCTGGTTTTCCCAGGCTTCGACCAGCTATCGGGACTTACCCGCAGACATAGGGTTCGATTTAACCAACAAGAATTTAAACGGACCTGGTTTTTCAAGGCTTCGACCAGCTATAAGGTCTTACACATAGACATAGGGTTCGATTTAATCAACAGGAATTTAAACGGACCTGGTTTTGCCAGGCTTCGACCAGCTACCGGGACTTACCCGCAAACATAGGGTTCGATTTAACCAACAGAAATTTAAACCCTATGTCTGCGGGTAAGTCCCGGTAGCTGGTCGAAGCCTGGAAAAACAAGGTCCGTTTAAATTCCTGTTGGATAAATCAAACCCTATGTCTGGGGGTACGTTCCGGTAGCTGGTCGAAGCCTGGAAAAACCAGGTCCATTTAAATTCTTGTTGGATAAATCGAACCCTATGTCTGCGGGTAAGTCCCGGTAGCTGGTCGAAGCCTGGCAAAACCAGGTCCGTTTAAATTCATGTTGGTTAAATCGAACCCTATGTCTGCGGGTAAATCCCGATAGCTGGTCGAAGCCTGGCAAACCAAGGTTCGTTTAAATTTCTATTGGTTAAATCGAACCCTATGTCTGCAGGTAAGTCCCGGTAGCTGGTCGAAGCCTTACAAAACCAGGTCCGTTTAAATTCATGTTGGTTAAATCGAACCCTATGTCTGTGGGTAAGTCCCGATAGCTGGTCGAAGCCTGGCAAAACCAGGTCCGTTTAAATTTCTGTTGGTTAAATCGAGCCCAATGTCTGCGAGTATGTCCCGGTAGCTGGTCGAAGCCTGGCAAAACCAGGTCCGTTTAAATTCCTGTTGGTTAAATCGAACTCTATGTCTGCGGTAAGTCCCGGTAGCTGGTCGAAGCATAGCAAAACCAGGTCCGTTTAAATTTCTGTTGGTTAAATCGAACCCTATGTCTGCGGGTAAGTATCGGTAGCTGGTCGAAGCCTGGCAAAACCAGGTCCGTTTAAATTCCTGTTGATTAAATCGAACCCTATGTCTACGTGTAAGACCTTATAGCTGGTCGAAGCCTGGAAAAACCAGGTCCGTTTAAATTCTTGTTGGTTAAATCGAACCTTATGTCTGCGGGTAAGTCCCGGTAGCTGGTCGAAGCCTGGGAAAACCAGGTCCGTTTAAATTTTTGTTGGTTAAATAGAACCCTATGTCTGCGGGTAAGTCCCGGTAGCTGGTCGGAGCCTGGCAAAACCAGGTCAGTTTAAATTCTTGTTTGTTAAATCGAACCCTATGTCTGCGGGTAAGTCCCGGCAGCTGGTCCAAGCCTGGCAAAACCAGGTCCGTTTAAATTTATGTTGGTTAAATCAAACCCTATGTCTGGGGGTAAGTCCCGGTAGCTGGTCCAAGCCTGGCAAAACCAGGTCCGTTTAAATTTCTATTGGTTAAATCGAACCCTATGTTTGCGGGTAAGTTCCGGTAGCTGATCGAAGCCTGGCAAAACAAGGTCCGTTTAAATTCTTGTTGGTTAAATCGAACCCTATGTCTGCGGGTAAGTCCCGGTAGTTGGTGGAAGCCTGGCAAAACTAGGTCCGTTTAAATTTCTGTGGGTTAAATCGAACCCTATGTCTGCGGGTAAGTCCAGGTAGTTGGTCGAAGCCTGGAAAAACCAGGTCCGTTTAAATTTTTGTTGGTTAAATCGAACCCTATGTTTGCGGGTAAGTCCCGGTAGCTGGTGGAAGCCTGGGAAAACCAGGTCCGTTTAAATTTCTGTTGGTTAAGTCGAACCCCATGTCTGCGGGTAAGTCCCGGTAGCTGGTCGAAGCCTGGCAAAACAAGGTCCGTTTAAATTCTTGTTGGTTAAATTGAACCCTATGTCTGCGGGTAAGTCCCGGTAGCTTGTCGAAGCCTGACAAAACCAGGTCCGTTTAAATTTATGTTGGTTAAATCGAACCCTATGTCTGCGGGTAAGTCCCGGTAGCTGGTCGAAGCCTGGCAAAACCAGGTCCGTTTAAATTTCTGTTGGTTAAATCGAACCCTATGTCTGCGGGTAAGTCCTGGTAGTTGGTCGAAGCCTGGCAAAACCAGGTCCGTTTAAATTTATGTTGGTTAAATCGATCCCTATGTCTGCGAGTAATTCCCGGTAGCTGGTCGAAGCCTGACAAAACCAGGTCCGTTTAAATTTATGTTGGTTAAATCGAACCCTATGTCTGCGGCTAAGTCCCGGTAGCTGGTCGAAGCCTGGCAAAACCAGGTCCATTTAAATTTTAGGTTGTTAAATCGAACCCTATATCTGCGGGTTAGTCTCAGTAGCTGGTCGAAGCCTGGCAGAACCAGGTCCGTTTAAATTTTTGTTGGTTAAATCGAACCCTATGACTGCGGGTAAGTCCCGTTAGCTGGTCGAAGCGTGTCGAAACCAGGTCCGTTTAAATTCCTGTTGGTTAAATCGAACCCTATGTCTGCAGGTAAGTCCCGGTAGCTGGTCGAAGCATGGCAAAACCAGGTCCGTTAAAATTTCGGTTGGTTAAATCGAACCTATGTCTGCGGGTAAGTCCCGGTAGCTGGTCGAAGCCTGGTAAAACTAGGTCCGTTTAAATTTCTGTTGGTTAAATCGAACACTATGTCTACGGGTAAGTCCCGGTAGTTGGTCGAAGCCTAGCAAAACCAGGTCCGTTTAAATTCTTGTTGGTTAAATCGAACCTTATGTCTGCGGGTAAGTCCTGGTAGCTCGTCGAAGCCTGGCAAAACCAGGTCGGTTAAAATTCCTATTGGTTAAATCGAACCCTATGTCTGCGGGTAAGTCCCGATAGCTGGTCGAAGCCTGGCAAACCAAGGTTCGTTTAAATTTATGTTGGTTAAATCGAACCCTATGTCTGCAGGTAAGTCCCGGTAGCTGGTCGAAGCCTGGAAAAACCAGGTCCATTTAAATTCTTGTTGGATAAATCGAACCCTATGTCTGCGGGTAAGTCCCGGTAGCTTGTCGAAGCCTGGCAAAACCAGGTCCGTTTAAATTCCTGTTGGTTAAATCGAACCCTATGTCTGCGGGTAAGTCCCGATAGCTGGTCGAAGCCTGGCAAACCAAGGTTCGTTTAAATTTCTGTTGGTTAAATCGAACCCTATGTCTGCAGGTAAGTCCCGGTAGCTGGTCGAAGCCTGACAAAACCAGGTCCGTTTAAATTCATGTTGGTTAAATCGAACCCTATGTCTGTGGGTAAGTCCCGATAGTTGGTCGAAGCCTGGCAAAACCAGGTCCGTTTAAATTTCTGTTGGTTAAATCGAGCCCAATGTCTACGAGTATGTCCCGGTAGCTGGTCGAAGCCTGGCAAAACCAAGTCCGTTTAAATTCCTGTTGGTTAAATCGAACTCTATGTCTGCGGGTAAGTCCCGGTAGCTGGTCGAAGCCTAGCAAAACCAGGTCCGTTTAAATTTCTGTTGGTTAAATCGAACCCTATGTCTGCGGGTAAGTCCCGGTAGCTGGTCGAAGCCTGGCCAAACCAGGTCCGTTTAAATTCCTGTTGATTAAATCGAACCCTATGTCTACGTGTAAGACCTTATAGCTGGTCGAAGCCTGGGAAAACCAGGTCCGTTTAAATTTTTGTTGGTTAAATAGAACCCTATGTCTGCGGGTAAATCCCGGTAGCGATCTGGTTATAACCTGAATAACCGTCTAAGGGCAAGTGAAGGTAAAAGTTCCAAAAGGGCAAGTGAAGGTAGTCTTCTCTTGATCCTTAGGGTCTATAGTGATCTTGTTATAACCTGAATAACCGTCTAAGAAACAGTAGTAGGCTTTACCAGCTATCCTGTCTAGCATTTGGTCAATAAATGGTAGAGGGAAATGGTCTTTTTTGGTCTCTTTATTTAGCTTCCTATAATCCATACATACTCTCCACCCTGTGACAGTCCTAGTTGGAATCAGTTCATTGTTCTCATTGACTACCACAGTCATCCCACCCTTCTTAGGTACACATTGTATAGGGCTCACCCACTGACTACTAGCTATGGGGAAGATCACACCAGCATCTAACCATTTTATTATTTCTTTTTTAACTACCTCTTTCATAGAGGGATTCAGCCTACGTTGGTGGTCTACTCTAGGGGTATGTTCTTCCTCTAGTATAATCTTATGCATACAATAAGAAGGGCTAATGCCTCTAATATCAGCAATAGTCCATGCAATAGCCTTCCTATGTTGCTTAAGTAGTAATATTAATTCAACCTCATGCTGTTCACTTAGCTTAGAAGAAATAATTACAGGCAAAGTCTCATTATTCTCTAAATATGCATACTTGAGGTGAGTGGGGAGAGGTTTTAATTCTAATACAGGTGGATGCTCAATGGATGGCTTTAGAGGATTCAAGGCTCTATCAGTTAAGTCCATATTCATACAAACATGCTGAGGGTTATTTACAGATATGTCCATTATCTCAGCTATATTTAAATCAGTCAATTCTAATCCTACATAGTTATTAACATGCTTAGTTAGTAATACATGCTCCAATTGTTCTTCCATCAAAGAATCTACAACGTCCATGCTAGCACAGGATTCAAGGTCAGAGGGGTACCTTAAAGCTTTATACACACTAAATTTCACCTCTTCATCATGAACCCTCATAGTGAGCTCACCTTTTTGGACGTCTATCAGTGCCCTACCTGTGGCTAGAAATGGTCTGCCTAACAGGATGGGGACCTCCTTGTCTGCTTCATAATCCAGGATAATGAAATCTGCAAGGAAAATAAATTTGTCAACTTTCACTAGAATATCCTCAATCTTACCTTCAGGGTATGCAATGGATCTGTCTGCTAGTTGTAAAGTGACAGTGGTTGGACGTGCTTCTCCTATTCCCAACTGGCGGAATAGTGATAGGGGCATGAGGTTTATGCTGGCGCCTGTTAAGTCTCTGAAAGTGACTTATTTAGGACCCATTTAGCTTAGGAAGTTGCACACTTTTAGGTGTTTTTGATAGCATTTAGCCTAAACCTATGCTTAAATATGAGAATGAGAAGAAGGTAGCTAAATTAGAACTTATGCACAATAGGAAAGAAAAGGGTTGAAAACCGAAGGAAAAGAATGAAAAAAACTGCATTGCGACAGCATTGCGAAAACATTGCTGAAGCCGCAATTATTCAAGTGAAAACCGTAAGTTGACTGATCTTTTTCTGTTAATTTCCGTAATTTCAGGGATTCGTTCTTTCTCCTCCATCCATTCTGATATACGACGTTGAAGATTGATGGTTCTCCTTGGCCCAAACGCACCTGCAAACTACTATAAAATGGGGTCAAAGTCGGAGGTTCAGTCATCATCCGAAAGCGTAGAGTCTTCTCGCAGTCCATCTGTTCTCCTGTTTTTCCTTTGCCGTCTGTTGGTTTGTGAAGCTCAGCTGTTGGAGTCGATAATCTGATAGGAAGGAGAGGAGATTCTTCTTCTCTCCCGATTGGATTCATCCAAGCAAGGCTGCTCTTTTTTATCCTTCATTCGAGGCGATTGCGACGAAGCTTTCAAGCTGCATTTACTATATTCTGTCTTTCCTTTCTAATTTCCAGCTTTGATCAGTTGTTGTTTCTAGTTTAGTGGTTAATCTACTGCATTTTGTTGCTGTCTGTCTTTGGATTATTTACTTTAAGTTTCCCTTTGTTTGTTCAAACATTCAAAGTAATCAAATTACAAATCTTCATTTCACAGTTTCCATCTTCTGCTGCTACGGTTTTGTCTTACTGTTTTGAGTTCATTTCCCTTCTAAGCATGTCTGTTTTATCTTATATTTCTGTTCTCTATATATCCATGAGTAGCTAAGTCACTTAGGGGCATGCTAATGACAGAACTATAGGCTAAAAAACGTGAACCAAGTATGTAGGATAGCTCTCGAACCATTGATTGTATGTAAGCTTCATCCCACGGGCAATTTCGATTGGCCATCCATTTTGTCCAAAGAACTCCTAACCTCTGGAAGGAGTAAGAGTTCAGAGTCCTATTATCATGCTAGCCTTTCATGGTAACCAGGAAACGGCCTAGGAATAGGCGTTTCCCTAGTACAAACTAAACACTTCTGTTTTAACAAGATGCTTAAGACCTTACTTTGAGTTGAGTAAACTAAAGAATCTAATGCATGGAATCGGACGATACATGAGATAGAGTGAGTTTGATGCATAGAGAGTTGATCTAATGCTTGGGAATCGTATTAAACTGCCTATAGGATAGTCGTTAGTAGCCCTTAATTCTCCATTTCACACACATTTGCTGTTTCTACAATTGCGATAACATTGCGGTGTCCGCAATTCTGCTAAGTTACCATTCTGTTTAGCTGTTTTCTTCTTCGTTTATTAATTCCATCTCTTGTCTTTTGAGTCTAATTTCAACTTGCATTTGTTTATGTTGCATCCCTTTACACATTCAGCAAAAATTAGATAATTAAAAAGCAACTTTACCCCATCAAATCCACCCCTTCTTCCTTAACAAATACACTTCGTGAATAGCTAAAAATAAGTCTCTGTGGAAAAAACGAATGAAATATACTTACTACTTGCTGTGAGACCATGTATGCTTGCATGTCTTGAGTGCTCTCTCTACCTTCTTGCTTATTCTTATTAACACATTGAGCACGCAACAAGTTTTTGGCGCCGCTGCTGGGGATTTATTTTTAAGTGAAAACGAAGTTTGTTAAGTTTGAAAAACCAAGTTTATTATCTATTGAAACTAATCTACTTTTCATTTCTTTTGCAGGTACTATTGGGTTAGTTTATGAGTGAGCGTTCAAGTAGTGATCTAGAGTTCAATCCTGAGCCTGAGAGACTACTTAGAGCTAGAAACAAAGCAAAGAAACGACTCTTTAAACAACCTCCTATACCTCAAATCATACCTGAAATCGAAGAAATGGACGATATAGTTCCAAATCCGGTACCTGTCATTCGCAACCCCATCAAAATAGCGAATGACAAGAATAGTGCCATTCTTTCATATTTAGTACCTATGCCTGGGGAGCTGAACCCCAGCATAATTGTTGCGTGCTCAATGTGTTAAAGATAAATAAGCAAGAAGGTAGAGAGAGCACTCAGAACATGCAAGCATACATGGTCTCACAGCAAGTAGTAAGTATATTTCATTCGTTTTTTCCACAGAGACTCATTTTTAGCTATTCGCGAGGTGTGTTTGTTAAGAAAGATGGGATGGATTTGATGGGGTAAAGTTGGTTTTTAATTATCTAATTTTTGCTGAATGTGTAAAGGAATGCAACATAAACAAAAGCAAGTAGGAATCAGACTCAAAGGACAAGAGATGGAATTAATAAACGAAGAAGGAAACAGCTAAACAGAATGATAAATTGGCAGAATTGCGGGGACCGCAATGTTTCCGCAATTAAATAACAGCGAAAGTGTGTAAATGGGTGAATTAAGGGCTACTAATGACTATCCTATAGGCATTTTTATACGATTCTCAAGCACTGGATCTACTCTCTATGCATCAAACTCACTCTATCTCATGTATCGTCCGATTCCATGCATTAGATTCTTAAGTTTACTCGACTCAAAGTAAGGTCTTAATCATCTTGTCAAAACAGAAGTGTTTAGTTTGTACTAGGGAAACGCCTATTCCTAGGCCGTTTCCTGGTTACCATGAAAGGCTAGCATGATTATATGACTCTGAACTCTTACTCCTTCCAGAGGTTAGGAGTTCTTTGGACAAAATGGATGGCCAATCGAAATTGCCCGTGGGATGAAGCTCACATACAACCAATGCTTCGAAAGCTATCCTACATGCTTGGCTCACGTTTTTTAGCCTATAGTTCTGTCATTAGCATGCCCCTAAGTGACTTAGCTACTCATGGATATATAGAGAACAGAAGTATAAGATAAAACAGACATGCTTAGAAGGGAAATGTACTCAAAACAGTAAGATAGAACCGTAGCAGCAGGAGACGGAAACAGTGAAGCGAAAACTTGCAATTTAATTACTTTGAATGTTTGAATGAACAAATGGAAACTTAAAGGAAGTAATTCAAAGACAGACAACAACGAAATGCAGTAACTAAAACACTAGACTAGGAGCAACAATGATCAAAGCTGGAAATTAGAAGAAGAACGACAGAAAACAGTAAAATGGCGCTTGAAAGCTTCGTTGCAGCCGCCTCGAATGAAGGGGATGAAAGGTCAGCCTTGCTTGGATGAATCCAATCGAGAGAGAAGAAGAATCTCCTCTCCTTCCTATCAGATTATCGATTCCAACAGCTGAGACTCTCACTCCAACAGACGGCAAAGGAAAACGGGGAGAAAAAGTGGACTGTGAGAAGGCTTCTACGCTTTCGGATGATGATCAAACCTCCGACTTTGGCCCCCTTTTATAGTAGTTTGCAGGTGCGTTTGGGCCAAGGAGAACCATCAATCTTCAACGTCATATATCAGAATGGATGGAGGAGAAAGAACGAATCCCTGAAATTACGGAAATTAACAGAAAAGGATCAGTCAACTTACGGTTTTCACTTGAATAATTGCGGCTTCAGCAATGTTTTCGCAATGCTGTCGCAATGTAGTTTTTTTTCATTCTTTTCCTTCGGTTTTCAACCCTTTTCTTTCCTATTGTGCATAAGTCCTAATTTAGCTACCTTCTTCTCATTCTCATATTTAAGCATAGGTTTAGGCTAAATGCTATCAAAAACACCTAAAAGTGTACATCTTCTTAAGCTAAATGGGTCCTAAATAAGTCACTTTCAGAGACTTAACAATAATCCGTCCTGAAATCACTGCCAACTCATTCGAGTTAAAGCCAGTGATGTTCCAAATGTTGTCCACTGTGGGACAATTCTTTGGAATAGAAAATGAGGATCCCCACAACCATCTTAGGAACTTCTTAGGAGTCAGTGATACCTTCATTATCCCTGGAGTGTCCCAAGAAGCTTTAAGGCTATACTTGTTCCCTTACTCTTTGAGGGACAAAGCCAAAACATGGTTGAACTCATTACCCTCTGGATCTGTCCGCAATTGGACAGATTTAGCAGACAAATTCCTAGTTAAATACTTCCCACCTGATAGGAATTCTACCTTTCGTGATGATATAGTTAAGTTTAAACAAGCTGATAATGAGTCTCTTCACGAAGCTTGGACTAGATTCAAAGATCTTCTTCTTAAATGTCCACATCATGGCATCCCATGGTGTATCCAAATAGAGGTCTTTTTCAAAGGATGCAACCCCAGCACTAGGCAAGTCTTAAATTCATCTGCTGGTGGTTCCATGTTGTCCAAAAGTTACAACGAGGCCTATGAGATCTTGGAGAAGATCTCAGCATCTCACTGTAGGTGGTCAGATGAACCAGTTGAGCCAACTAGGGCTCAAGACAAGGATGCTCTAAGTGCAATGAGCACCCAAATAAATGCCCTGACCAACCTAGTTAAGCAAATGGCTCAAGCCAATCTCCAAACAAGTGCCAACACCGCTACTGCCATGTCAATGGGCACCCAACCAAGTCAAGGTGAGGCACTTATATGTGGATTCTGTGGGGAAGGGCACCTGTATGAATACTGCCCTGGGAATCCATCCTCAGTCTGCTACATTGGAAGTCAGCAGCAGCCTAGGAACAACCCCTATTCCAACACATACAACCCTGGTTGGAGGAACCACCCAAACCTGTCATGGGGTGGCCAACAAAATACTAGCCAAAATCCTAACCAACCTAGACCAAGTGGAACACCTGGTTTCACTCCCCAACATAACCAATCAATGTATCAAAACCCTTATAACCAACCTGTAGGATCTTCTGTAGAAAACTTACTCAAGGAATACATAGCTAAGAATGATGCTACTCTTCAAAGCCAACAAGCTACTCTTAGGAGCCTAGAGAATCAAATAGGCCAATTAGCCAATGAACTCAAGAGTAGGCCCCAAGGTAGACTCCCTGCTGACACCGAGGTGCCAAGGAGAGATGGTAAAGAGCAAGTTCAAGCAATTGAACTTAGAAGTGGTAGACCCTTGGTGAGCAACACAAAGGACACACCAAAGAGAGTAGAGAACACTGAGTCTAGTGCTCCACTGGAGTCTCTGCCAACCCAAGGTCCACCACCAACTAGCACATCAGGAGCCAGGCTAGAGCCAATTATTGAGGAGATAGAAGAAATTCCAAGGCCTCCACCTATCCTAAGGCGCCCTGACGTGCCTGCATATGTGCCACCACCTCCATACCCTCGAAGGCTTAAGAAGAAGCAGGAACAGGAAGTTCATTTTAATAAATTCTTAGAAATTCTTAAGCAAGTGCATGTCAACATTCCTTTTGTAGAAGTTTTACAGTCTATGCCTTCTTATGTAAAGTTTTTGAAGGATATTATTACTAACAAAAAAATAATTGGTGAGTTTGAAACAGTAAACCTCACTGAGGAGTGCAGTGCCATACTCCAAAACAAGTTGCCCAAGAAGGAGAAGGATCCTGGTTCCTTCACCTTACCTGTAGAACTTGGAGGCAAGCACGTGGGCAGAGCGCTTTGTGACCTGGGCGCCAGCATAAACCTCATGCCCCTATCACTATTCCGCCAGTTGGGAATAGGAGAAGCACGTCCAACCACTGTCACCTTACAATTAGCAGACAGATCCATTGCATATCCAGAAGGTAAAATTGAGGATATTTTAGTAAAGGTTGACAAATTTATTTTCCTTGCAGATTTCATTATCCTGGATTATGAAGCAGACAAGGAGGTCCCCATCCTGCTAGGCAGACCATTTCTAGCCACAGGTAGGGCACTGATAGACGTCCAAAAAGGTGAGCTCACTATGAGGGTTCACGATGAGGAGGTGAAGTTTAGTGTATATAAAGCTTTGAGGTACCCCTCTGACCTTGAATCCTGTGCTAGTATGGACGTTGTTGATTCGTTAATGGAAGAACAATTAGAGCATGTATTATTAACCAAGCATGCTAACGATTATGTACAGTTAGACGTAGCTGACTTGAATGTATCTGACATAATGGATATGCCTGTAGATAAACCACAACATGTATGTATGAATATAGACCTAACTGATAGACCTGTGAATCCTTTAAAGCCATCTATTGAGCATCCACCTGTTTTAGAACTGAAACCACTACCCACTCACCTCAAGTATGCATATTTAGGGAGTAATGAAACTCTGCCTGTTATCATTTCTTCTAAATTAAGTGAAAAGCATGAGGTTGAACTGATTTTACTACTTAAGCAACATAGGAAGGCTATTGCATGGACTATTGCTGATATTAGAGGCATTAGCCCTTCTTATTGTATGCATAAGATTATACTAGAGGAAGAGCACACACCTAGAGTAGATCACCAACGTAGGCTGAATCCCTCTATGAAAGAGGTAGTTAAGAAAGAAATAATAAAATGGTTAGATGCTGGTGTGATCTTTCCCATAGCTAGTAGCCAGTGGGTGAGCCCTATACAGTGTGTACCTAAAAAGGGTGGGATGACTGTGGTAGTCAATGAGAACAATGAACTGATTCCAACTAGGACTGTCACAGGGTGGAGAGTGTGCATGGATTACAGGAAATTAAATAAAGAAACTAAAAAAGACCACTTCCCTCTACCATTCATTGACCAGATGTTAGACATAATAGCTGGTAGAGCCTACTATTGTTTCTTAGATGGTTATTCTGGCTATAATCAGATTACTATAGACCCCAAAGACCAAGAGAAGACTACCTTCACTTGCCCTTTTGGAACTTTTGCCTTTCGCAGAATGCCTTTTGGCTTATGCAATGCACCGGCAACTTTCCAAAGGTGCATGATGGCAATCTTCTCTGAGTTGGATGAGTCCATGATAGAAATATTCATGGATGACTTCTCAGTCTTTGGGGATTCATTCACCAACTGTCTGGATAATTTAAGACAAGTCTTGGCTAGGTGTGAGGAGACCAACCTAGTCCTCAATTGGGAAAAGTGTCACTTCATGGTGGATGAAGGGATTGTTTTAGGTCATAGAGTGTCAAGGGCAGGTGTAGAGGTCGATAGGGCCAAAATAGAGATCATAGAGAAGTTGGTAGAGCCTCAGAATGTCAAGGCCATTAGGAGTTTCTTAGGGCATGCTGGCTTCTACAGAAGGTTCATCAAGGACTTTTCTAAGATAGCCAAGCCTCTATGTGAGCTTCTAGAGCTAAATAGGCCATTCATCTTCTCTAAGGAATGTGTAGTAGCTTGGACCACCCTTAAGAAAGCACTAGTTACAGCACCTGTTATAGTAGGGCCAGATTGGGATCTCCCATTCGAGATGTTATGTGATGCTAGTGACTATGCTGTAGGGGTCATGTTAGGACAGAAAATTGACAAGCTAACACATCCTGTATATTATGCTAGTAAGACCTTGAATGAGGCTCAATGTAATTATACAACTACTGAGAAAGAGATGCTTGCTGTAGTGTTTGCCTGTGAGAAATTCAGGAACTATATTGTAGGCACTAGGACAATTGTATACAATGACCATTCTGCCTTGAAATATCTTATGAGGAAGGCTGATGCTAAGCCTAGGTTGATTAGGTGGGTGTTATTGCTGCAGGAGTTTGATTTGGACATTCGAGACAAGAAGGGATGTGAAAATGTGGTTGCAGATCACCTTTCTCGATTGCAGCACAATTGCGAAAAAATTGCGGATCCCGCAATTTCTGATGCTTTTATTGATGAACATATCTTTGTTTTGACTCATCGTGATAACGATGAGGAACCTTGGTTTGCTGACATTGCTAACTTCCGTGCATCACAGGTATTACCAGTTTTCAAGGGAGGACAAGAGAAGAAGAGGTTCCTTCATGAAGCAAGGAAATTCATCTGGGATGACCCCACACTTTACAGAACCTGTGCTGATGGCTTGCTGAGGAAGTGTGTTTCAGCTGCTGAAGCGAAGTCTGTGCTGCAGCACTGTCACGCAGCTCCTTATGGTGGACACTTTGGTGGCCAAAGAACAGTTGCAAAGGTATTTCAGAGTGGCTACTATTGGCCAACAATCTTCAAGGATGCCCACAACTATGCCCACAGCTGTGATGAATGCCAAAGAACAGGTAACCTCAGTCGAAAGGATGAGATGCCCTCACCTACATCTTAGAGTTGGAGCTCTTTGATGTGTGGGGCATTGACTTCATGGGGCCATTCCCTCCCTCATCAGGTAACCTCTACATATTAGTGGCAGTGGACTATGTGTCCAAGTGGGTAGAAGCCAAAGCATGTCCTAATAATGATGCTAAAACAGTCACCAACTTCTTGCATAGGCACATTTTTACTAGGTTTGGGACACCTCGTGCCATCATTAGTGATGAGGGGTCACATTTCATTAACAAGGCTATGGAGAGAGTGTTGGCTAAATATAACATTAGACATAGAGTAGTCACTCCCTATCACCCACACTCATTAGACATAGAGTAGTCACTCCCTATCACCCACAGAATTGAATTTTTGTGTAAAAGATGCAGGTACACTAAGGTCTTTACAATTACATGAGCTTGATGAGCTTAGACATATGGCCTATGAAAATGCTAAGATGTATAAGGAAAAGACCAAGATTTGGCATGATAGTAGACTTAGAGTTAAGGACTTTAAGAAGGGTCAACTTGTATTGTTGTTTAACTCACGGTTGAAGCTATTTCCAGGGAAACTTAAGTCTAGATGGTCAGGTCCATTTGTGATTACTAATGTGTTTGTTCATGGTGCCATAGAGATAAAAAACTTGCAGCAAGGCCAACCATTTATGGTTAATGGTGCGAGGTTGAAGCACTACTATGAGGAAGGAGATGTGAAGACTCTCTCGGCCTTCCTCTTGACTGAAGCATGAAAAGAGAACGAGAGAGGACGAGTGATTACTGTGCTCGTCAACATAAGGCTCATGCCTTAGTTTATTTTTTTGCAAATTTCCGGTTATCGTTTGGGTGTTTTGTTGTGTGATTTTAATTACGAATTTGATGTTAATTTTATTTCTTTTTGCAGGGAATTAATAGAGGGAATCAAGGAGAGGAAATCCAGCTTTAAAAATCAAGAAACGATCGAGCCAAATAAAAGATACGGACGAGCAAAGTTTTCCATTGAGATGAAAAAAAATCCCTACAATTGCCCTGGAATTGCAGGATCCGCAAAATATAGCCGTTGGGATTTAGCCGTTGCCTTTATATCCGTTGGGAGGCGCTCGTTCGATACGATTCTCTCATTCTCTGAATTCCAAGAAAGCTGCGATTCTCTTCATCTTTGATCCTTCTCTCCAAACCTCCAAGACTCAACAATGGTGTTCACACGGGCTGAAAGATCTGCAGCCAAGAAGAGGGCTGATGACGCAGCTGAAGCGGCTGCGAGGGAAGCACTTCTCACCCTTGCAGATGATGGTGCTGTACGCACCGGACGTCTTCCCAAGCTTCCGATCCGTAGGAGGAAGTGGAGGGTTTTCACAGAAATCCCTGCTGGACCTTCTGAACCAGCGGGCACACCCAAGAAGCGTCGGTGGAGTGTCGAGATGGCCGCCGAACCAAGCAAAGCAAAGACTCCCTCTGTGGAGAGTCAAGAATCGGATCGTGCGTCCCACGAGTCGATCAAGAAGGGTTCGTCGCCATCTACATCGCCTGCGCACAGTCCTTCACCATCTGAACCAGTGCAGAGCCCAGAGTCGCCTTCATCGCCGCCAGCGCAGAGTCCTGAACTGCCATCTTCGCCACTGAGTTCTGCACAGTCACCTACGGCAGAGCAGAGCACCACGCCGTCGCACAATTCCCCACGGCCTGACCCTGAATTCCCATATGGGGAGTACCAAGAATCCACTCAGGGCAGTGGGGAAGTTGGGGAAGACGAGGTCTTCTCGCCTGCAAGGGAAGCTAGCCAAGAGAGTCCTGCACAGCAGGATGATTCCATGGAAGAGACGCTGGGGGCATGCCTGCAGCAGATCAACATTAAGGCGAAGCTCAAGAAGAAGAAGAAGGCCAAGATTGTCAAGGCCAAGCGATCCAAGAAGCTGAAGAGGAAGAAGGCTAAAAGGGCACCTTCAGCAGACAAAGAGAGCACTGAGCCTTCGCTCAAACGGCTCAAGGTTGAGGCTGCCGAGTCAGCCAAGCCATCAGATAAGGGGAAGGCCAAGCTCTACCCTGAAGATGAGCCTCAGTCAGTGAGGTATGTCTCTTCTGATGCTGAGTCCAGGGGTGCTGAGCTAAGGAAGAGGGAGTTGCTGCACGAGAAAGGCTTCCTCGACCGACCTGCTGACCTGCCGCAGTTCTTGCGCGCAGGAGTGCTAAACCACGGCTGGGAGGAATTTTGCAGACCGCCCAATCCCGCCTACACGAGCATGGTGTATGATTTCTACGCCAATGTGCTCAGCCCTGAGGATGGCATGTCTGTGGTCAGAGGGGTAGAAGTGGATTTCTCAGCCAAGGCCATCAACGAAGCCTATGGTCTCAGGGGCCAAACACATACAGATTATGCACGGATTGTTGATGAGCCTACTGAGGCAGTTCTGGAAGAGGCCATTCGGACCATTGGCCAGCCTGAAGCTTCCTGGACCGTGTCACGCAATGGGAGGCACACTCTCATGAGTACCAACCTCACGGCTAAGGCGGCTGTTTGGTTTTCGTTCGTGCGAAGGAGATTGTCCCAGTGACTCACGAGACTACAATCAACCAGAGCCGATCGCTGCTGGTGTATGCGATAATGAGAGGTCTCACGATCAACGTGGGAGAAGTCATCACTGCTGCCATTGCTGAGTGCGCTAAGAAAGGTAAGGGACCACTGTTTTTCCCTAACACCATAACCAAACTATGTTTGCTTGCAGGAGTCCCCACTGAGCGCATGGAGCAGCAGATGGCTTACACAGGCCACTTGGAGCTGCCTGCTAGCCTGAGGCTGAGGAGAAAGGGAAATATGGAGTTTGAACTGGATAGGCTGGCTGCTGATCAGTCCCTATCCATGGCCTGCCTAATGGATATGCAGAGGAGGATGGCTCAATGGGCCACGTATGCGCAGGCACGGGACAAAGAGGTTGCAGACCAGCTAGGCTGCATCTTCCCTGACTTCCCCACCAATCTCCTGACTCCATGGGTGCCTCCACGCCCACGACAGCCTGATGAGGATGAAGATATTTGAGTGCTGGTTTGAATCGCACTAAAGGGAGTATTGCTGTTCCCTTAGAAACAATTTTCTTCTTTCTGATAGACTATGTGAATTATGCTGTTTGTAGTACAATTTTGATCTGTTTTAGATGTTTAGTTTTATGTCTTTAATTATGTTTAGTATAGTCTGATGCTAGATGACTAGGTAGGATAGTTTAGCTTTATTTTTAGAGAGCTTGAATGACTGGAAAAAGCATGCTTGGGGGCCTTAATCACTGTTATATCTGCCCTGATTTAATTGCGAAATAATTGCGGTCCCCGCAATTTTTATTACTGAAAGCATGTTTTGGACTGTCTGTTTAACTAGGCTGTGATCTGTTTAAATTCTTTCTTTTGCTGCTATCATGACTACCGTATATAGCTTATCTAGATGCATGCTGGATGAGTGTCATAGGACACCATTTGATAGTTTAAATTAACCTCTAAATAGCTCAGCATGCACAGCTTTAAGACCTTAATCTGGCTGTTATTTTTAAATTACTGCTGCTGTGATATTTGCTATTCGAATGTCTTGTCTATGCCTAGGGCTTTAGTTTCTCTTTGTTTTACCTTAGACTAGATGCTTCTAGGACAAGTTTGGGGGTGTGCCACCTCAAACACTCATTGGGGACAATGAGTAGTTGAAGTTTGGGGGAGGCCACCCTAGGCCTAGGAACATTCCTCTCTCCCTTAGAAACATAAGCATTCTTCTTCTCCTTTACAAAAAAAAAAAAATGATGAGCTGAAAAAAAAAAAAAATGAAAAAAGAATAAAGGGGAGAGTTTCTCTTAGGATGCTGAGTAATCAGTGCCAAGTGTGTAACCCACAAGTGGCGTTGCATCAAAAGGCAACCAAAGGAGAGGCTCCACCTAAGTAAGAAAAAGGGAAAAGAATAGGGAAGAAGAATGTATACCTAGGAGTTACAACTTTGTGGCTTAGATGTCCTATTTAAAAAGAACTCTGATCCTCAATTAGCTAAGCGCAAAGTTGTAACTTGTAGGGTTGTTTTGGGAGATGAGTGTTATCCAATGTAGTGATGCCAGGGTTTAGGTTGTTCTCTAAAAGTACTACTGTCACCGTTAATACTAAGACTGGCATGACTCTAAGGAATCCTAGACACATTAGAAATAAAGCTAGAAGCATGTACTGAGTCTGAGGTAAAGCTAGGCAGAAGTTGAAACCTTAGGGATAGTGGCATGATATGACAGAAGTAAATAGATCAGTTGTAGGAAGTTAATGAAAGCAGAAGGAGTGTTAGGCAGGCAAAGTCAGAAGAAGCTAGATAAGAGGGTAGTTTTAAACTAAGGAGTGTGTCACAGGACAGCATTGCTATAGACAAGAATATAAGGGAGTTAGTAAGTGGTTAAAGAAGATGAAACAGCAGCCTAGGTAAGTCCTTAGTGTGCTTGAGGACAAGCAAAACCTTAAGTTTGGGGGTGTGTTAAGTCTCTGAAAGTGACTTATTTAGGACCCATTTAGCTTAGGAAGTTGCACACTTTTAGGTGTTTTTGATAGCATTTAGCCTAAACCTATGCTTAAATATGAGAATGAGAAGAAGGTAGCTAAATTAGAACTTATGCACAATAGGAAAGAAAAGGGTTGAAAACCGAAGGAAAAGAATGAAAAAAACTGCATTGCGACAGCATTGCGAAAACATTGCTGAAGCCGCAATTATTCAAGTGAAAACCGTAAGTTGACTGATCTTTTTCTGTTAATTTCCGTAATTTCAGGGATTCGTTCTCTCTCCTCCATCCATTCTGATATACGACGTTGAAGATTGATGGTTCTACTTGGCCCAAACGCACCTGCAAACTACTATAAAAGGGGGTCAAAGTCGGAGGTTCAGTCATCATCCGAAAGCGTAGAGTCTTCTCGCAGTCCATCTGTTCTCCTGTTTTTCCTTTGCCGTCTGTTGGTTTGTGAAGCTCAGCTGTTGGAGTCGATAATCTGATAGGAAGGAGAGGAGATTCTTCTTCTCTCCCGATTGGATTCATCCAAGCAAGGCTGCTCTTTTTGATCCTTCATTCGAGGCGATTGCGACGAAGCTTTCAAGCTGCATTTACTATATTCTGTCTTTCCTTTCTAATTTCCAGCTTTGATCAGTTGTTGTTTCTAGTTTAGTGGTTAATCTACTGCATTTCGTTGCTGTCTGTCTTTGGATTATTTACTTTAAGTTTCCCTTTGTTTGTTCAAACATTCAAAGTAATCAAATTACAAATCTTCATTTCACAGTTTCCATCTTCTGCTGCTACGGTTTTGTCTTACTGTTTTGAGTTCATTTCCCTTCTAAGCATGTCTGTTTTATCTTATATTTTTGTTCTCTATATATCCATGAGTAGCTAAGTCACTTAGGGGCATGCTAATGACAGAACTATAGGCTAAAAAACGTGAACCAAGTATGTAGGATAGCTCTCGAACCATTGATTGTATGTAAGCTTCATCCCACGGGCAATTTCGATTGGCCATCCATTTTGTTCAAAGAACTCCTAACCTCTGGAAGGAGTAAGAGTTCAGAGTCCTATTATCATGCTAGCCTTTCATGGTAACCAGGAAACGGCCTAGGAATAGGCGTTTCCCTAGTACAAATTAAACACTTCTGTTTTAACAAGATGCTTAAGACCTTACTTTGAGTTGAGTAAACTAAAGAATCTAATGCATGGAATCGGACGATACATGAGATAGAGTGAGTTTGATGCATAGAGAGTTGATCTAATGCTTGGGAATCGTATTAAACTGCCTATAGGATAGTCGTTAGTAGCCCTTAATTCTCCATTTCACACACATTTGCTGTTTCTACAATTGCGATAACATTGCGGTGTCCGCAATTCTGCTAAGTTACCATTCTGTTTAGCTATTTTCTTCTTCGTTTATTAATTCCATCTCTTGTCTTTTGAGTCTAATTTCAACTTGCATTTGTTTATGTTGCATCCCTTTACACATTCAGCAAAAATTAGATAATTAAAAACCAACTTTACCCCATCAAATCCACCCCTTCTTCCTTAACAAATACACTTCGTGAATAGCTAAAAATAAGTCTCTGTGGAAAAAACGAATGAAATATACTTACTACTTGCTGTGAGACCATGTATGCTTGCATGTCCTGAGTGCTCTCTCTACCTTCTTGCTTATTCTTATTAACACATTGAGCACGCAACAGCGCCCAGGTCACAAAGCGCTCTGCCCACGTGCTTGCCTCCAAGTTCTACAGGTAAGGTGAAGGAACCAGGATCCTTCTCCTTCTTGGGTAGCTTGTTTTGGAGTATGGCACTGCACTCCTCAGTGAGGTTTACTGTTTCAAACTCACCAATTATTTTTTTGTTAGTAATGATATCTTTCAAAAACTTTACATAGGAAGGCATAGACTGTAAAACTTCTACAAAAGGAATGTTGACATGCACTTGCTTAAGAATTTCTAAGAATTTATTAAAATGCACTTCCTGTTCCTGCTTCTTCTTAAGCCTTCGAGGATATGGAGGAGGTGGCACATATGCAGGCACTTCAGGTCGCCTTAGGATAGGTGGAGGTCTTGGAATTTCTTCTATCTCCTCAATAATTGGCTCTAGCCTGGCTCCTGATGTGCTAGTTGGTGGTGGACCTTGGCTTGGCAGAGACTCCAGTGGAGCACTAGACTCAGTGTTCTCTACTCTCTTTGGTGTGTCTTTGGTGTTACTTACCAATGGTCTACCACTTCTAAGTTCAATTGCTTGAACTTGTTCTTTACCATCTCTCCTTGGCACTTCAGTGTCAGCAGGGAGTCTACCTTGGGGCCTACTCTTGAGTTCATTGGCTAACTGGCCTATTTGATTCTCTAGGCTCCTAAGAGTAGCTTGCTGGCTCTGTAGAGTGGCATCATTCTTGGCTATGTATTCCTTGAGTAAGTTTTCTACAGAAGATCCTATAGGTTGGTTGTATGGTTTTTGATACATGGATTGGTTATGTTGGGGAGTGAAACCAGGTGTTCCACTCGGTCTAGGTTGGTTAGGATTTTGGTTAGTATTCTGTTGGCCACCCCATGACAGGTTTGGGTGGTTCCTCCAACCAGGGTTATAAGTGTTAGAGTAGGGGTTGTTCCTTGGCTGCTGTTGGCTTCCCACATAGCAGACCGAGGCTGGATTCCCAGGGCAGTATTCATACGGGTGCCCTTCCCCACAGAATCCACATACAAGTGTCTCACCTTGACTTGGTTGGGTGCCCATTGACATGGCTGTGGCGGTGTTGACACTTGTTTGGAGATTGGCTTGAGCCATTTGCTTAACTAGGTTGGTCAGGGCATTTATTTGGCTGCTCATTGCACTTAGAGCATCCTTGTCTTGAGCTCTAGTTGGCTCAACTGGATCATCTGACCACCTACAGTGAGATGCTGAGATCTTCTCCAAGATCTCATAGGCCTCGTTGTAACTCTTGGACAACATGGAACCTCCAGCAGATGAGTTTAAGACTTGTCTAGTGTTGGGGTTGCATCCTTTGAAAAAGACCTCTATTTGGATACACCATGGGATGCCATGGTGTGGACATTTAAGAAGAAGATCTTTAAACCTTGTCCAAGCTTCGTGAAGAGACTCAGTGTCAGCTTGTTTAAACTTGATTATGTCATCACGAAAGGTAGAATTCCTATCAGGTGGGAAGTATTTGACTAGGAATTTTTCTGCTATGTCTGTCCAATTAAGGACTGATCCTGAGGGTAATGAGTTCAACCATGTTTTGGCTTTGTCCCTCAAAGAGTAAGGGAAAAGGTATAGCCTCAAGGCTTCTTGGGAAACTCCAGGGATGAGGAATGTGTCACTAACTCCTAAGAAATTTCTAAGATGGTTGTGGGGGTCCTCATTTTCCACTCCAAAGAATTGTCCCACAGTGGACAACATTTGGAACATCACTGGCTTTAACTCGAATGAGTTGGCAGTGATTTCAGGACGGATTATGCTGGGGTTCAGCTCCCCAGGCATGGGTACTAGATATGAAAGTATGGCGCTATCCTTGTGATTCGCTATTTCGATGGGATTGCGAGTGGCAGGCACCGGATTTGGAACTATTCCATTCATTTCTTCTTGAGACAATTGCGGAGGAATTGCGGTTCCCGCAATTACTTGAGGTATAGAGGGTTGGTTAAAGAGACGTTTCTTGGCTCTATTTCTGGCCCTAAGTAATCTCTCAGGCTCACTCATAAACTAACCCAAGAGTACCTGCAAAAGAAATGAAACAGATCAGCTTCAATAGGCAATAAACTTGGTGTTTCAAACTTAACAAACTTCGTTTTCGCTTAAATAAATCCCCGGCAGCGGCGCCAAAAACTTGTTACGTGCTCAATGTGTTAAAATAAATAAGCAATAAGGTAGAGAGAGCACTCAGAACATGCAAGCATACATGGTCCTATAGCAAGCAGTAAGTATATTTCATTCGTTTTCCCACAGAGATTTATTATAAGCTATTCATGAAGTGTAAAGTTAAGAAAGAAGGGGTGGATTTGATGGGGTAGAATTGGTTTTTAATTATCTATTTCCTACTGAATACGAAGAGGGTAGCAACATAAACAAGTGCAAGTCAAAGCTAAACTCAAATGAGAAGAGACGAGATTAATAAATGAAGACAAAAACAGCTAGACAGAATTGTACTTAGCAGAATTGTGGAGACAGCAATTCTATCGCAATTGAAATAACAGCGAAAGTGTGTAAAGTGATGAATTAAGGGCTACTAACGACTATCCTATAGGCTTTTTCTCACGATTCTCAAGCATTGGCTCAACTCTCTATGCATCAAACTATCTCGTTCTCATGTATCTTCCGATTTCATGCATTAGATTCTTTAGTTTACTCATGTCCAAGTAAGGTCTTAAGCATCTTGTTAAGGCAGAAAATTATGGTTTGTACTAGGGAAACGCCTATTCCTAGGTCGTTTCCTGGTTACCTTGAAAGGCTAGCATGATAGTATGACTCTGAACTCTTACTCCTTCCAGAGGTTAGGAGTTCTTTGGACAAAATGGATGGCCAATCGAAATTGCCCGTGGGATGAAGCTTACATACAATCAATGCTTCGAGAGCTATCCTACATGCTTGGTTCACGTTTTTTAGCCTAAAGTGTTATCATTAGTATTCCCCTAAGTGATTTAGCTACTCATGGATGTAACCAGAACAGAAGCAAGAGGAGAAGTAGACATGCTCAGAAGGAATCTGAAGACAAAACAGTAAGGGAAAGACAGTAAATCGTAACGACAAGAATCGTGAAATGAATTGTGAATTGATTACTTGTTTGCTTGAATGGATAGAAGAAAGCTTTAAAGTAAATAACAACCAGACATAACACAACGAAATAGTCTAAGTTAGCTACTAGAAAAGAGTTAACAACAAAACAAAGCTGGAAAATGGAAATGAAGGGCAGAATGCAGTAAAACACGGTCGAATGTCTCGTTGCAGCCGCGTCGAATGAAGGATGAGAAAGGTCAGCCTTGCTTGGATGAATCCAATCGAGAGAGAAGAAGAATCTCCTCTCCTTCCTATCAGATTATCGACTTCAACAGCTGAGCTTCGCAAACCAGCAGACGGCAAAGGAAAACAGGAGAAAAGATGGACTGCGAGAAGACTTCTACGCTTTCGGATGATCCTTGAACCCTCGACTTTGACCCCTATTTATAGTAATCTGCAGGTGCATTTGGGCCAAGGAGAACCATCAATCTTCAACGTCGTACTTCAGAATGGATGGAGGAGAAAGAACGAATCCCTGAAATCACGGAAATTAACAGAAAAAGATCAGTCAACTTACGCTTTTCACTTGAAACATTGCGGTGTCCGCAATGTTTCCGCAATGCTTGTTTTTCATTCTTTTCCTTCGGTTTTCAACCCTTTTCTTTCCTATTGTACATAAGTCCTAATTTAGCTACCTTCTTCTAATTCTCATATTTAAGCATAGGTTTAGGCTAAATGCTATCAAAAACACCTAAGAGTGAACATCTTTCTAAGATAATTAGGTCCTAAAAAGGTCACTTTTGGAGACGTAACACACCCCCAAACTTAAGGTTTTGCTTGTCCTCGAGCAATCTAAGGACTTTCCTAGGCTGCTGTTTCTTCTTCTTCAACCACTTACTAACTCCCCTATATTCTCATCTAAAGCAGTGTTGTCCTGTGACACACTTCTAAGCTTAAAACTACCCTCTCATCTAGCTTCTTCTGATTTCGCCTGCCTAATACTCCTACTGTTTTTATTACTCCCTACAACCGATCTACCTGCTTTTATCATATCATGCCACTATCCCTAAGGTTTCAAATTCTACCTAGCTTTACCCCAGACTCAGTACATGCTTCTAGTTTATATTTATGAGCTACCTAGGATTCCTTAGAGTCATGCCAGTCTTAGTATTAATGGTAACAGTAGTACTTTTAGAGAATAAACTAAACCCTGGCATCACTACATTGGATATACACTCATCTCCCTAAACAACCCTACAAGCTACAACTTTGTGCTTAGCTAATTGAGGATCAGAGTTCTTTTTAAATAGGACATCTAAGCCACAAAGTTGCAACTCCTAGGTATACATTCTTCTTCCCTACTCTTTTCCTTTTTTCTTTCTTAGGTGGAGTCTTTCCTTTGGTTGCCTTTTGATGCAATGCCACTTGTGGGTTACACACTTGGCACTGATTACTCACCAACCTAAGAGAGACTCCCCTCTTTATTCTATTTTTCATTTTTTTTTTCAGTTCATTATTTTTGTCAAGGAGAAGAAGAATGCTTATGTTTTGAGGGAGAGAGGAATGTTCCTAGGCCTAGGGTGGCCTCCCCCAAACTTCAACTATTCATTGTCCCCAATGAGTGTTTGAGGTGGCACACCCCCAAACTTGTCCTAGAAGCATCTAGTCAAAGGTGAAACAAAGAGAATCTAAAAGCCCTAGGCATAGACAGAACATTCTAAAAGAAAATATCACAGCAGCAGAAAACTTGAAAAACAGACAGGCAAGGACTTACAGCTATGCATGTTGAGCTATTTAGAGGTTAATTTAAACTATAAAAGGGTGTCCTATGACACTCATCCAGCATGCATTTAGATAAGCTATATAAGGTAGTCATGATAGCAGCAAAAGATAGAATTTAAACAGATTACAGCCTAGCTAAGCAGACAATCCAAAACATGCTTTCAGTAATAAAAATTGCGGGTACCGCAATTATTTCGCAATCAAGTCAGGGCAGATATATCAGTTTCTAAGGCCCCTAAGCATGCTTTATCCAGTCGTTCAAGCTCAACAAAAAGAAACCTAAACTATCCTACCTAATTAGCTAGCAGCAGGCTATACTAAGCAATTTAAAAACATGAAACTAAGCAACTAAAACAGATCAAAATTGTACTAAAAACAGCATAATTCACATGGTCTATCAGAAAGCAGATTTTGTTTTTTTTTCTAAGGGAACAGCAATACTCCCGTCAGTGCAATTCAAACCAGCACTCAAACGTCTTCATCCTCATCAGGTTGTCGTGGTCGTGGAGGCACCCATGGAGTCAGAGATTCGCGGGGAAGTCAGGGAGGATGCAGCCAAGCTGGTCAGCAACTTCCTTGTCCCGTGCCTGTGCGTAAGTGGCCCATTGAGCCATCCTTCTTTGCATATCCATCATGCAAGCCATGGATAGTGACTGATCAGCAGCCAACCTATCCAATTCGAACTCCATATTCCCCTTCCTCTTCAGCCTTAAGCCAGCAGGCAGCTCCAAGTGGCCCATGTACGCCATCTGCTGCTCCATTCGCTCAATGGGAACCCCTGCAAGCTAACAGAGTTTAGTTATGGTATTAGGGAAAAACAATGGTCCCTTACCTTTCTTGGCGCACTCAGCAATGGCGGCTGACATGATTTCACCTACGTTGACCGTGAGACCTCGCATAATTGCATAGACCAGCAGCGATCTGCTCTGGTTGATGGTGGTCTCATGAGTCACGGGGGACAGCTTCCTCCTTACAAATGCAAACCATACAGCCGCCTTAGCTGTGAGGTTGGCACTCATGAGAGTGTGCCTCCCATTGCGTGATACAGTCCAAGCTGCTTCAGGCTGGCCAATGGTTCGAATGGCCTCTTCCAGGACTGCCTCAGTAGGCTCATCAATGATCCTTGCATAGTCAGTATGTTTTTGGCCCTTGAGGCCATAGGCTTCGTTGATGGCCTTTGCTGAGTAGCCCACTTCTACTCCCCTAACCACAGACAGCCCCTCCTCAGAGTTTCGCAGGTTGGCGTAGAAGTCGTATACCATACTCGTGTAAGCCGGATTGGGTGGCCTGCACAACTCCTCCCAGCTGTGATTCACTATGCCTGCGCGCAAGAATTGCGGCAGATCAGCAGGTCTGTCGAGGAAGCCCTTCTCGTGCAGCAACTCCCTCTTCCTCAGCTCAATGCCCCTGGACTCAGCGTCAGAGGACACATACCTCACTGACTGAGGTTCATCTTCAGGGTGAAGCTTGGCCTTCCCTTTGTCTGCTGGTTTGGCTGACTCCGCAGCCTCAACCTTGAGTCTCTTGAGCGATGGCTCAGTGCTCTCCTTTTCTGATGAAGGCGCCCTCTTGGCCTTCTTCTTTTTCAGCTTCTTAGATCGCTTGGCCTTGAGAATCTTGGCCTTCTTCTTCTTCTTGAGCTTAGCCTTGATGGTGATCTGCTGGAGGCAAGCCCCCAGTGTCTCTTCCATCGAGTCATCCTTCTGTGCAGGACTCTCAGGGCTGGCTTCCCTCAATGGAGAGAACACCTCCTCTTCTTCAGCTTCCCCACTGCCCTGTGTCGATTCTTGGTACTCCCCATATGGGAATTCAGGGTCAGGTCGTGGGGAAGTGTGCGACGGCGTGGTTCCTTGCTCTGCTGTAGGTGTGTGTGCAGAACTCTGTGGTGAAGACGGCTCCTCAAGGCTCTGCGCTGGTGGGGCTGGTGAGAGGTTGCGCTCGGCTGACTTGTGGGATGGCTGGCTTTGTTCTTGACTCTCCACAGAGGGAGTCTTGTTCTTGATTTCTTCCTCGGCCACCGCCATACTCCATCGTCGCTTCTTGGGTGTGCCTGCTGGTTCAGAAGGTCTAGCAGGGATCTCCGTGACGACCTTCCACTTCTTCTTGCGAATCGGAAGTTTCGGCAGGCGTTCGGTACGCGCAGCCTCAGCATCAGCCAAGGCAAGCAGTGCGTCTCTCGCAGCCGTTTCAGCGTCGCCGGCCCTTTTCTTGGCCGCAGATCTTTCAGCCCTCGTGAGTACCATTTTTGAATCGAGCAGGTTTGGAGAGAGGAATCACAGATGAAGAGAATCGAAGCTTTCTTGGAGTTCAGAGAATGAGAGAATCGTACAGATCAACGCGCCTTCTAACGGATATAAAGACAACGGATAAATCCCAACGGCTATATTATTGCGGATCCTGCAAATCCAGCGCAATTTTAGGGGCGTTTGGAGATTTTTTTTCATCTAAATGTCATTTTTTGCTCATCCGTATCTTTTATTTGGCCCAATATTTTCTTGATTTTTAAAGCTGGATTTACTCTCCTTGATTCCCTCTATTGATTCCCTACAAAAAGAAATAAAATCAACATCAAATACGTAATTAAAATCACACAACAAAACACACAAACGATAACCGGAAAATCGCAAAAAATAAACTAAGGCATGAGCCTCATATTGACGAGCACAGTAATCACTCGTCCTCTCTCGTTCATAATTTCACACAACAAAATAAACTAAGGCATGAGCCTCATATTGACGAGGGTTGGTTAAAGAGACGTTTCTTGGCTCTATTTCTGGCCCTAAGTAATCTCTCAGGCTCATGATTGAACTCTAGATCACTACTTGAAGGCTCACTCATAAACTAACCCAAGAGTACCTGCAAAAGAAATGAAACAGATCAGCTTCAATAGGCAATAAACTTGGTGTTTCAAACTTAACAAACTTCGTTTTCGCTTAAATAAA
Organism: Herpetospermum pedunculosum; assembly: GCA_028017165.1. Lineage (NCBI taxonomy): Eukaryota > Viridiplantae > Streptophyta > Magnoliopsida > Cucurbitales > Cucurbitaceae > Herpetospermum > Herpetospermum pedunculosum. The sequence continues at coordinate 6,349,448 of CM051525.1, read as the reverse complement.
TCCCCGGCAGCGGCGCCAAAAACTTGTTACGTGCTCAATATGTTAAAATAAATAAGCAATAAGGTAGAGAGAGCACTCAGAACATGCAAGCATACATGGTCCTATAGCAAGTAGTAAGTATATTTCATTCGTTTTCCCACAAAGATTTATTATAAGCTATTCATGAAGTGTAAAGTTAAGAAAGAAGGGGTGGATTTGATGGGGTAGAATTGGTTTTTAATTATCTATTTCCTACTGAATACGAAGAGGGTAGCAACATAAACAAGTGCAAGTCAAAGCTAAACTCAAATGAGAAGAGACGAGATTAATAAATGAAGACAAAAACAGCTAGACAGAATTGTACTTAGCAGAATTGTGGAGACAGCAATTCTATCGCAATTGAAATAACAGCGAAAGTGTGTAAAGTGATGAATTAAGGGCTACTAACGACTATCCTATAGGCTTTTTCTCACGATTCTCAAGCATTGGCTCAACTCTCTATGCATCAAACTATCTCGTTCTCATGTATCTTCCGATTTCATGCATTAGATTCTTTAGTTTACTCATGTCCAAGTAAGGTCTTAAGCATCTTGTTAAGGCAGAAAATTATGGTTTGTACTAGGGAAACGCCTATTCCTAGGTCGTTTCCTGGTTACCTTGAAAGGCTAGCATGATAGTATGACTCTGAACTCTTACTCCTTCCAGAGGTTAGGAGTTCTTTGGACAAAATGGATGGCCAATCGAAATTGCCCGTGGGATGAAGCTTACATACAATCAATGTTTCGAGAGCTATCCTACATGCTTGGTTCACGTTTTTTAGCCTAAAGTGTTATCATTAGCATGCCCCTAAGTGATTTAGCTACTCATGGATGTAACCAGAACAGAAGCAAGAGGAGAAGTAGACATGCTCAGAAGGAATCTGAAGACAAAACAATAAGGGAAAGACAGTAAATCGTAACGACAAGAATCGTGAAATGAATTGTGAATTGATTACTTGTTTGCTTGAATGGATAGAAGAAAGCTTTAAAGTAAATAACAACCAGACAGAACACAACGAAATAGTCTAAGCTAGCTACTAGAAAATAGTTAACAACAAAACAAAGCTGGAAAATGGAAATGAAGGGCAGAAAGCAGTAAAACACGGTCGAATGTCTCGTTGCAGCCGCCTCGAATGAAGGATGAGAAAGGTCAGCCTTGCTTGGATGAATCCAATCGGGAGAGAAGAAGAATCTCCTCTCCTTCCTATCAGATTATCGACTCCAACAGCTGAGCTTCGCAAACCAGCAGACGGCAAAGGAAAACAGGAGAAAAGATGGACTGCGAGAAGACTTCTACGCTTTCGGATGATCCTTGAACCCTCGACTTTGACCCCTATTTATAGTAATCTGCAGGTGCATTTGGGCCAAGGAGAACCATCAATCTTCAACGTCGTACTTCAGAATGGATGGAGGAGAAAGAACGAATCCCTGAAATCACGGAAATTAACAGAAAAAGATCAGTCAACTTACGGTTTTCACTTGAAACATTGCGGTGTCCGCAATGTTTCCGCAATGCTATCGCAATGCTTGTTTTTCATTCTTTTCCTTCGGTTTTCAACCCTTTTCTTTCCTATTGTACATAAGTCCTAATTTAGCTACCTTCTTCTAATTCTCATATTTAAGCATAGGTTTAGGCTAAATGCTATCAAAAACACCTAAGAGTGAACATCTTTCTAAGATAATTAGGTCCTAAAAAGGTCACTTTTGGAGACGTAACACCTGGCAAAACAAGGTCCGTTTAAATTCTTGTTGGTTAAATCGAACCCTATGTCTGCGGGTAAGTCCCGGTAGCTGGTCGAAGCCTGGCAAAACTAGGTCCGTTTAAATTTCTGTGGGTTAAATCGAACCCTATGTCTGCGGGTAAGTCCAGGTAGTTGGTCGAAGCCTGGAAAAACCAGGTCCGTTTAAATTTTTGTTGGTTAAATCGAACCCTATGTTTGCGGGTAAGTCCCGGTAGCTGGTCGAAGCCTGGGAAAACCAGGTCTGTTTAAATTTCTGTTGGTTAAGTCGAACCCCATGTCTGCGGGTAAGTCCCGGTAGCTGGTCGAAGCCTGGCAAAACAAGGTCCGTTTAAATTCTTGTTGGTTAAATTGAACCCTATGTCTGCGGGTAAGTCCCGGTAGCTAGTCGAAGCCTGACAAAACCAGGTCCGTTTAAATTTATGTTGGTTAAATCGAACCCTATGTCTGCGGGTAAGTCCCGGTAGCTGGTCGAAGCCTAGCAAAACCAGGTCCGTTTAAATTTCTGTTGGTTAAATCGAACCCTATGTCTGCGGGTAAGTCCTGGTAGTTGGTCGAAGCCTGGCAAAACCAGGTCCGTTTAAATTTATGTTTGTTAAATCGAACCCTATGTCTGCGGGTAATTCCCGGTAGCTGGTCGAAGCCTGACAAAACCAGGTCCGTTTAAATTTATGTTGGTTAAATCGAACCCTATGTCTGCGGCTAAGTCCTGGTAGCTGGTCGAAGCCTGGCAAAACCAGGTCCGTTTAAATTTTAGTTGGTTAAATCGAACCCTATATCTGCGGGTTAGTCCCAGTAGCTGGTCGAAGCCTGGCAGAACCAGGTCCGTTTAAATTTTTGTTGGTTAAATCGAACCCTATGACTACGGGTAAGTCCCGTTAGCTGGTCGAAGCGTTTCGAAACCAGGTCCGTTTAAATTCCTGTTGGTTAAATCGAACCCTATGTCTGCGGGTAAGTCCCGGTAGCTGGTCGAAGCATGGCAAAACCAGGTCCGTTCAAATTTTGGTTGGTTAAATCGAACCTATGTCTGCGGGTAAGTCCCGGTAGCTGGTCGAAGCCTGGTAAAACTAGGTCCGTTTAAATTTTTGTTGGTTAAATCGAACACTATGTCTGCGGGTAAGTCCCGGTAGCTGGTCGAAGCCTGGCAAAACCAGGTCCGTTTAAATTCTTGTTGGTTAAATCGAACCCTATGTCTGCGGGTAAGTCCCGATAGCTCGTCGAAGCCTGGCAAAACCAGGTCGGTTTAAATTCCTGTTGGTTAAATCGAACCCTATGTCTGCGGGTAAGTCCCGATAGCTAGTCGAAGCCTGGCAAACCAAGGTTCGTTTAAATTTATGTTGGTTAAATCGAACCCTATGTCTGCAGGTAAGTCCCGGTAGCTGGTCGAAGCCTGGCAAAACCAGGTCCGTTTAAATTCATGTTGGTTAAATCGAACCCTATGTCTACGGGTAAGTTCCGGTAGCTGGTCGAAGCCTGGCAAAACAGCGCCGTTTAAATTCTTGTTGGTTAAATCGAACCCTATGTCTGCGGGTAAGTCCCAGTAGCTGGTGGAAGCCTGGCAAAGCCAGGTCCGTTTAAATTTCTGTTGGTTAAATCGAACCCTATGTCTGCGGGTAAGTCCTGGTAGTTGGTCGAAGCCTGGAAAAACCAGGTCCGTTTAAATTTTTGTTGGTTAAATCGAACCCTATGTTTGCGGGTAAGTCCCGGTAGCTGGTCGAAGCTTGGGAAAACCAGGTCCATTTAAATTTTTGTTGGTTAAATCGAACCCCATGTTTGCGGGTAAGTCCCGGAAGCTGGTCGAAGCCTGGCAAAACAAGGTCCGTTTAAATTCTTGTTGGTTAAATTGAACCCTATGTCTGCGGGTAAGTCCCGGTAGCTGGTCGAAGCCTGGCAAAACCAGGTCCGTTTAAATTTATGTTGGTGAAATCGAACCCTATGTCTATGGGTAAGTTCTGGTAGTTGGTCGAAGCCTAGCAAAACCAGGTCCGTTTAAATTTCTGTTGGTTAAATCGAACCCTATGTCTGCGGGTAAGTCCCGGTAGCTGGTCGAAGCCTGACAAAACCAGGTCCGTTTAAATTTATGTTGGTTAAATCGAACCCTATGTCTGCGGGTAAGTCCCGGTAGCTGGTCGAAGCCTGGCAAAACCAGGTCCGTTTAAATTTTTGTTGGTTAAATCGAACCCTATATCTGCGGGTTAGTCCCGGTAGTTGGTCGTGAAGGGAATGAACTCTTCATTCCCCGCAGCGGAAGCGTTTGGAATCGTTACTTTGATTTATTTAGAATTAAACAAAAAATACAAGTTAAGCATATGTATTACCTTTGATGAATCATCTTCTTGTGTTCCTTTTTCCACGAGATCTTCCTCGCTATGACTCGAACACGGGATCAAGGCTTGTGGGAGCTCTTTGAAAGAATGAGAGAACAATTCTCTGCATAAGGAAAGAATGAGAGAACAATTCTCTGCAGAAGGTGAGTAGTGTGTTTGGCCAACCTTTTGGCTAAACCTAAATGTTTTATTTATAATAAGGCTTTTAGGAATTAATTTTATTTTATAAAATACATTTTAATATCTAATATATTAAAATATGTATTTTATATTTATTTGAATCTTATTCAAATATTATAAAATTAATCTTTTATAATATACTTTAAACCAATTTGAATCACATTCAAATAACATAAGTATATAGTTTTTAATATTAATGTATCATATACATAAACTATTTCCTCTAATATTTAATGTATCAAATACAATAAATATATTTTACTCTTCTACATTTAATATATCAAATATATTAAATATTAATTTGAATATTTCAAATTTTCTTTCAACTAAATTGAGCAGTTTAGTGTTACTATGAGCTAGCAAGGGGACCTTATGGACCTACAGATTTATAAGCTCCAATGATACAAAATTAATTAATTAAACTCTTTAATTAATTGACTTTCATTCATTAACTCTAGGTCACTCCACTATAGGCCTAGAGTTGCACTCTTATGCACTGTAGGACAAGTTGTGTCCATGGATATAACCATTACATGCAAGTCGATCCTTCACGAGTTGTTCGTAATTACAGCTGGGTCAAAAGTCCGTTTTACCCCTGTAATTACATCTTACACCTTAAGTACCACTGATTCTCTAATGAACAACCTGTTTATGATCCAACCATAAACGAAGTCCCTCTCGGGCCAGTGAGAGGGTGGGGCCCCATTGTTCAAGTCCTGAAATCAGCACTTAAGGGAACTACTCATTTACTTTCCCTATATAGGAAAGAAGTGAATTCCATCTTGTGAAACTTATGTTCCCAACTCCCTATTTGGTCAAGTCCCCAAAATGGTAGGCTTATTGAATTGGCTATAAAGGCCATTCTCACCCATACAAATCAAAGGACGAACCCTCACAGGCAGGAGTTCATAACTCACTCAGGATTAAGATCGAGTCACATATGATCATCCTGTGAAATACTAATTTTCTCAAATAACGGATTTATAAAGAGAGATTATATATTTCGTGGTCCAGTCTTATACAAACTCATTGTATAGGATACCCCCACTCACATGTCTCTACATGAATGATTTGGATCAAATCATTTGTAACAATTACAAAGTGGGCCGTATCAATAGTGTTACCAAGATAAGGCACCCAACCTTATCCATATACTATAGACCCTTTAGGTTATTACTTGAACATGATTCTCCCGTATGTCAACTACATACAGTTCAAGATTACACTAATAACCTTGGATTTTATTTATATAATGAATATTATAAATTACAAATAATAATAATAAAATAATTATCAAATAATTATTAATTAATTACGAGGCCTTAGGGCATAAATCCCAACAATCTCCCACTTGCACTAAAGCCGGTGAGACATGTATCCTAGGGCATACTCTACACCCAACATGTTCTCCCACTTGCCCTAGTGAAGATGAGACATGTCTCATAATCCTAGACATTCTAGGTGGCTTTCAAACACTTTAGCCTGGAAAGTCTTTTTATATAGATCAATACGACTGTCAATTAAAAGTCATCTTGGTCCTACCACGATTCTTTCTCTCTCAGCAGGATACCCTATATATTGATGTTATCTAAGTTCCTTAAGTTTAGCCATTACATGAAATGTTTTAGGCTTAACTATATCTGAAACATCTTTCAGACCAATAATAGATTATTTGAGTTATGCAAGTTCTTTACTTCATAAGCAAGAACACTTAACTTGCATACCATGCTCCACCATCTAGGGTAAACATAGATTTCCATAAATCTTTGTTAAAACCAGTGCATCTCGTAAAGATCAAATCTTTAACCTCATACACAAAGATATAATTTCTCATTTTATCCATAGATATTTTGAGAAAAGTTTTTATTTTTCTGAGCAATGGTCATACCATTGGGTTAACTAATAAATGCTAACCAATTTTACTGTCAAATGTCATGTCTCAAGTGTACATTAGATTTTCTCCCACTCAAATGTAGATAGTCAATCTTATGTTCTCAACATTATGAAATGTCTGAGGACACTATTCCTTAGACAATCTAAACTACATTATCATTTTTGAAGTATTACATCATATACTTGACAACAAATTTGTCAATATAAGATGTGTGAGACATAAATAACATTTTGTCCTCGAAAACTCTATTTTAGGACATACCCAGTAATTTAAATCATTCATTTGGAATTGGTTAGATAGTCAACAATTTATGTTGGATTGAAATCTTACATCATTCACAATGAGTAGTAAGTCATCCACATAAAATATGAGAAAATTCCACTAAGTAATTAATGATTTATTCAAAGTCATAGTTTTTGATACTTTTATCAAACCTTACATTCAAAAATCTAGTGATCAAATTCATTTCATAAATGAACCTTTACTGCTTGCAAACCTTTTTCTTTTGATTTTTGAAATTGAACTCATGTAATTGATTTGTAAATGCATTCTTTAAGACTTCTTTTCAAAAAAAGATTTCTTAAACCTTCACTTGACATATCTCATATGCAACAATGAATTAGGAAATGCTTATATACTCTAATATGACAACAAATGAGAAAGTTTATCCATAGTTTACTTTCTCCATCTATATTTGTCATTAGTCTTATTTTGAAGGTCTATACCTTCTTATTTACAAATCTTTTACTTTTGTAGATATATTCAAAACCTATGGGTTTTACCCCATCATGAATATCTACAAGTTCTAGATAAAGATGAGTACATCTACTCTATCTCGAGATTTATGACTTTGGTCTACTAGTCTTTGTCATTGACCCTCATTTCAACTTTGAGGTCAAGAAGCCCTACATTTTGTTTTACCAGGCTTCGACCAGCTACTGGGACTTACCCGCAGACATGGGGTTCGATTTAACCAACAGGAATGTAAACGGACATGGTTTTGCCAGGCTTCGACCATCTACCGGGACTTACCCGCAGACATAGGGTTTGATTTAACCAACAGGAATTTAAACGGACCTGGTTTCGACAAGCTTCGACCAGCTACCGGGACTTACCCGCAGTCATAGGGTTCGATTTAACCAACAGAAATTTAAACGGACCTGGTTTTACCAGGCTTCGACCAGCTACCGGGACTTACCCGCAGACATAGGGTTCGATTTAACGAACAAAAATTTAAACGAACCTTGTTTTGCCAGGCTTCGACCAGCTACTGGGACTTACCCGTAGACATAGAGTTCGATTTAACCAACAGAAATTTAAACGGACCTGGTTTTGCCATGCTTCGACCAGCTACCGGGACTTACCCGTAGACATAGGGTTTGATTTAACCAACAGGAACTTAAACGGCCTTGGTTTTGCCAGGCTTCGACCAACTATCGGGACTTACCCACAGACATAGGGTTCGATTTAACCAACATAAATTTAATCTGACCTGGTTTTGCCAGGCTTCGACAAACCGGGACTTACCCGCAGACATAGGGTTCGATTTAACCAACAAGAATTTAAATGGACCTGGTTTTGCCAGGCTTCGACCAGCTACCGGGACTTACCCGCAGACATAGGGTTCGATTTACCCAATAGAAATTTAAACGGACCTAGTTTTACCAGGCTTCGACCAGCTACCGGGACTTACCCGCAGACATAGGGTTCGATTTAACCAACCGAAATTTAAACGGACCTGGTTTTGCCATGCTTCGACCAGCTACCGGGACTTACCTGCAGACATAGGGTTCAATTTAACCAACAGGAATTTAAACGGACCTGGTTTCGACACGCTTCGACCAGCTAACGGGACTTACCCGCAGTCATAGGGTTCGATTTAACCAACAAAAATATAAACGGACCTGGTTCTGCCAGGCTTCGACCAGCTACCGGGACTAACCCGCAGATATAGGGTTCGATTTAACCAACAAAAATTTAAACAGACCTGGTTTTGTCAGGCTTCGACCAGCTACCGGGACTTACCCGCAGACATAGGGTTCGATTTAACCAACATAAATTTAAACGGACCTGGTTTTGTCATGCTTCGACCAGCTACCGGGACTTACCCATAGACATAGGGTTCGATTTAACCTACATGAATTTAAACGACCTTGGTTTTGCCAGGCTTCGACCAGCTACCGGGACTTACCCACAGACATAGGGTTCGATTTAACCAACATAAATTTAAACTGACCTGGTTTTGCCAGGCTTCGACCAGCTACTGGGACTTACCTGCAGACATAGGGTTCGATTTAACCAACAGGAATTTAAACGGACCTGGTTTTGCCAGGCTTCGACCAGCTACCGGGACTTACCCGCAGACATAGGGTTCGATTTAACCAACAGGAATTTAAACGGACCTGGTTTCGACAAGCTTCGACCAGCTACCGGGACTTACCCGCAGTCATAGGGTTCGATTTAACCAACAGAAATTTAAACGGACCTGGTTTTGCCAGGCTTCGACCAGCTACCGGGACTTACCCGCAGACATAGGGTTTGATTTAACGAACAAAAATTTAAACGAACCTGGTTTTGCCAGGCTTCGACCAGCTACTGGGACTTACCCGTAGACATAGAGTTCGATTTAACCAACAGAAATTTAAACGGACCTGGTTTTGCCATGCTTCGACCAGCTACCGGGACTTAACCGTAGACATAGGGTTTGATTTAACCAACAGGAATTTAAACGGCCTTTGTTTTGCCAGGCTTCGACCAGCTATCGGGACTTACCCACAGACATAGGGTTCGATTTAACCAACAGAAATTTAAACGAACCTGGTTTTGCCAGGCTTCGACCAGCTACCGGGACTTACCCGCAGACATAAGGTTTGATTTAACCAACAGAAATTTAAACGGACATAGTTTTACCAAGCTTCGACCAGCTACCGGGACTTACCCGCAGACATAGGGTTCGATTTAACCAACCGAAATTTAAACGGACCTGGTTTTGCCATGCTTCGACCAGCTACCGGGACTTACCCGCAGACATAGGGTTCGATTTAACCAACAGGAATTTAAACGGACCTGGTTTCGACACGCTTCGACCAGCTAACGGGACTTACCCGCAGTCATAGGATTCGATTTAACCAACAAAAATTTAAACGGACCTGGTTCTGCCAGGCTTCGACCAGCTACCGGGACTAACCCGCAGATAAAGAGTTCGATTTAACCAACAAAAATTTAAACAGACTTGGTTTTGCCAGGCTTCGACCAGCGACCACGACTTATCCGCAGACATAGGGTTCGATTTAACCAACATAAATTTAAACGGACCTGGTTTTGTCAGGCTTCGACCAGCTACCAGGACTTACCCGCAGACATAGGGTTCGATTTAACCAACAGAAATTTAAACGGACCTGGTTTTGCCAGGCTTCGACCAACTACCAAGACTTACCCATAGACATAGGGTTCGATTTCACCAACAGAAATTTAAACGGACCTGGTTTTGCCAGGCTTCGACCAGCTACTGGGACTTACCCGCAGACATAGGGTTCAATTTAACCAACAAGAATTTAAACGGACCTTGTTTTGCCAGGCTTCGACCAGCTACCGGGACTGACCCGCAGACATGGGGTTCGATTTAACCAACAGAAATTTAAACGGACCTGGTTTTGCCAGGCTTCGACCAACTACCAGGACTTACCCATAGACATAGGGTTCGATTTCACCAACAGAAATTTAAACGGACCTGGTTTTACCAGGCTTCGACCAGCTACGGGGACTTACCTGCAGACATAGGGTTCGATTTAACCAACAGGAATTTAAACGGACCTGGTTTTGCCAGGCTTCGACACGCTACCGGGACTTACCCGCAGACATAGGGTTCGATTTAACCAACAGAAATTTAAACGGACCTGGTTTCGACAAGCTTCGACCAGCTACCGGGACTTACCCGCAGACATAGGGTTCGATTTAACCAACAGAAATTTAAACAGACCTTAGTTTGCCAGGCTTCGACCAACTACTAGGACTTACCCGCAGACATAGGGTTCGATTTAACCAACAAAAATTTAAACGCACCTGGTTTTGCCAGGCTTCGACCAGCTACCGGGACTTACCCGCAGACATAAGGTTCGATTTAACCAACAAGAATTTAAACGGACCTTGTTTTGCAAGGCTTCGACCAGGTACCGGGACTTACCCGCAGACATGGGGTTCGATTTAACCAACAGAAATTTAAACGGACCTGGTTTTTCCAGGCTTCCACCAACTACCGGGACTTACCCGCAGACATAGGGTTCGATTTAACCAACAAAAATTTAAACGGACCTGGTTTTGCCAGGTTTCGACCAACTACCAAGACTTACCCGCAGACATAGGGTTCGATTTAACCAACATAAATTTAAACGGACCTGCTTTTCCCTGGCTTCGACCAGCTACCGTGACTTATCCGCAGACATAGGGTTCAATTTAACAACCAATAATTTAAACGGACCTTGTTTTGCTAGGCTTCGACCAGCTACCGGGACTTACCCGCAGACATAGGGTTCGATTTAACAAACAGTAATTTAAACGGACCTGGTTTCGACAAGCTTCGACCAGCTACCGGGACTTACCCGCAGTCATAGGGTTCGATTTAACCAACAGAAATTTAAACGGACCTGGTTTTGCCAGGCTTTGACCAGCTACCCGGACTTACCCGCAGACAAAGGGTTCGATTTAACCAACAAAAATTTAAACGGACCTGGTTTTGCCAGTCTTCGACCAGCTACCGGGACTTACTCGCAGACATAGGGTTCGATTTAACCAACATAAATTTAAACGGACCTGGTTTTGCCAGGCTTCGACCAGCTACCGGGACTTACCCATAGACATAGGGTTCGATTTAACCTACATGAATTTAAACGACCTTGGTTTTGCCAGGCTTCGACCAGCTACCGGGACTTACCCACAGACATAGGGTTCGATTTAACCAACATAAATTTAAACTGACCTGGTTTTGCCAGGCTTCGACAAACCGGGACTTACCCGCAGACATAGGGTTCGAATTAACCAACAAGAATTTAAACGGACCTGGTTTTGCTAGGCTTCGACCAGCTACCGGGACTTATCCGCAGACATAGGGTTCGATTTAACCAACATAAATTTAAACGGACCTAGTTTTGCCAGGCTTCGACCAGCTACCGGGACTTACCCGCAGACATAGGGTTCGATTTAACCAACAGAAATTTAAACGGAACTTGTTTTGCCAGGCTTCGACCAACTACCAGGACTTACCCGCAGACATAGGGTTCGATTTAACCAACAGATATTTAAACGCACCTGGTTTTGCCAAGCTTCGACCAGCTACCGGGACTTACCCGCAGACATAGGGTTCGATTTAACCAACAAGAATTTAAACGGACCTTGTTTTGCCAGGCTTCGACCAGGTACCGGGACTTACCCGCAGACATGGGGTTCGATTTAACCAACAGAAATTTAAACGGACCTGGTTTTCCCAGGCTTCCACCAGCTACCGGGACTTACCCGCAGACATAGGGTTCGATTTAACCAACAAAAATTTAAACGGACCTGGTTTTGCCAAGCTTCGACCAACTACCAAGACTTACCCGCAGACATAGGGTTCGATTTAACCAACAGAAATTTAAACGGACCTGCTTTTCCCTGGCTTCGACCAGCTACCGTGACTTACCCGCAGACATAGGGTTCAATTTAACCAACAATAATTTAAACGGACCTTGTTTTGCCAGGCTTCGACCAGCTACCGGGACTTACCCGCAGACATAGGGTTCGATTTAACAAACAAGAATTTAAACGGACCTGGTTTCGACAAGCTTCGACCAGCTACCGGGACTTACCCGCAGTCATAGGGTTCGATTTAACCAACAGAAATTTAAACGGACCTGGTTTTGCCAGGCTTTGACCAGCTACCCGGACTTACCCGCAGACAAAGGGTTCGATTTAACCAACAAAAATTTAAACGGACCTGGTTTTGCCAGTCTTCGACCAGCTACCGGGACTTACTCGCAGACATAGGGTTCGATTTAACCAACACAAATTTAAACGGACCTGGTTTTGCCAGGCTTCGACCAGCTACCGGGACTTACCCATAGACATAGGGTTCGATTTAACCTACATGAATTTAAACGACCTTGGTTTTGCCAGGCTTCGACCAGCTACCGGGACTTACCCACAGACATAGGGTTCGATTTAACCAACATAAATTTAAACTGACCTGGTTTTGCCAGGCTTCGACAAACCGGGACTTACCCGCAGACATAGGGTTCGAATTAACCAACAAGAATTTAAACGGACCTGGTTTTGCTAGGCTTCGACCAGCTACCGGGACTTATCCGCAGACATAGGGTTCGATTTAACCAACATAAATTTAAACGGACCTAGTTTTGCCAGGCTTCGACCAGCTACCGGGACTTACCCGCAGACATAGGGTTCGATTTAACCAACAGAAATTTAAACGGAACTTGTTTTGCCAGGCTTCGACCAACTACCAGGACTTACCCGCAGACATAGGGTTCGATTTAACCAACAGATATTTAAACGCACCTGGTTTTGCCAAGCTTCGACCAGCTACCGGGACTTACCCGCAGACATAGGGTTCGATTTAACCAACAAGAATTTAAACGGACCTTGTTTTGCCAGGCTTCGACCAGGTACCGGGACTTACCCGCAGACATGGGGTTCGATTTAACCAACAGAAATTTAAACGGACCTGGTTTTCCCAGGCTTCCACCAGCTACCGGGACTTACCCGCAGACATAGGGTTCGATTTAACCAACAAAAATTTAAACGGACCTGGTTTTGCCAGGCTTCGACCAACTACCAAGACTTACCCGCAGACATAGGGTTCGATTTAACCAACAGAAATTTAAACAGACCTGCTTTTCCCTGGCTTCGACCAGCTACCGTGACTTACCCGCAGACATAGGGTTCAATTTAACCAACAATAATTTAAACGGACCTTGTTTTGCCAGGCTTCGACCAGCTACCGGGACTTACCCGCAGACATAGGGTTCGATTTAACAAACAAGAATTTAAACGGACCTGGTTTCGACAAGCTTCGACCAGCTACCGGGACTTACCCGCAGTCATAGGGTTCGATTTAACCAACAGAAATTTAAACGGACGTGGTTTTGCCAGGCTTTGACCAGCTACCCGGACTTACCCGCAGACAAAGGGTTCGATTTAACCAACAAAAATTTAAACGGACCTGGTTTTGCCAGTCTTCGACCAGCTACCGGGACTTACTCGCAGACATAGGGTTCGATTTAACCAACACAAATTTAAACGGACCTGGTTTTGCCAGGCTTCGACCAGCTACCGGGACTTACCCATAGATATAGGGTTCGATTTAACCTACATGAATTTAAACGACCTTGGTTTTGCCAGGCTTCGACCAGCTACCGGGACTTACCCACAGACATAGGGTTCGATTTAACCAACATAAATTTAAACTGACCTGGTTTTGCCAGGCTTCGACAAACCGGGACTTACCCGCAGACATAGGGTTCGAATTAACCAACAAGAATTTAAACGGACCTGGTTTTGCTAGGCTTCGACTAGCTACTGGGACTTACACGTAGACATAGGGTTCGATTTAACCAACAGGAATTTAAACGGACCTGGTTTTGCCAGGCTTCGACCGGCTACCGGGACTTACCTGCAGACATAGGGTTCGATTTAACCAACAAGAATTTAAACGGACCTGGTTTTGCCAGGCTTCGACCAGCTATCGGGACTTACCCGCAGACATAGGGTTCGATTTAACCAACAGAAATTTAAACGGACCTGGTTTTGCCAGGCTTCGACCAACTACCAGGACTTACCCGCAGACATAGGGTTCGATTTAACCAACAGAAATTTAAACGCACCTGGTTTTGCCAGGCTTCGACCAGCTACCGGGACTTACCCGCAGACATAGGGTTCGATTTAACCAACAAGAATTTAAACGGACCTTGTTTTGCCAGGCTTCGACCAGGTTCCGGGACTTACCCGCAGACATGGGGTTCGATTTAACCAACAGAAATTTAAACGGACCTGGTTTTCCCAGGCTTCCACCAGCTACCGGGACTTACCCGCAGAAATAGGGTTCGATTTAACCAACAAAAATTTAAACGGACCTGGTTTTGCCAGGCTTCGACCAACTACCAAGCCTTACCCGCAGACATAGGGTTCGATTTAACCAACAGAAATTTAAACTGGCCTGGTTTTGCCAGGCTTCGACAAGCTACCGGGACTTACCCGCAGACAAAGGGTTCGATTTAACCAACAGAAATAAGTTACTATTGCTTTATAACGTTGTTTACTGTTTTAAAGACTGACTATTTCAAAACGATGACCTAGGTAACTTGACCTTAATCCTGAGCTAACTATGAACTCATGTTTATTCGAGATTATCCTTAGATCTGCATGGGTGAGAGTGGCTCAACAACGCTGACTCAATAAGCCTTCCATTTCAGGGGTAAGACCGGATAAATAGCTGGGGACATAGGGTGCAAGATGAAATTCACTCCTACCCGTCTCTAGGGATAGTAGATAGGCTGTTCCCATGTAAAAACAATAAATGGGCGGTTTTTGAATTGCATATTAATCTACTAGATTTAAATAACAATTAAAGATAAGGATTAAAGAATTAAAGAAATAAACAAGAGATTACCTTGCTAATTCAGAGATTGTTGGGACTTAATGGATTTTGCTCATCGATTACTCCAATAAAAATACAATTTCTTAATTTAAAAGCCTAATCAACTTAACTGGAACAACCATGAAAAGTCTCTAAGGTCCTCTCATGCAATTAATCCGATAGAGCATCGTAATTAACTCTAAACTGGCCAATTAGCTGGGCACGATAGCGTTTCATGCTAACTAGCTAACAGCTCTAAGCACATGGATTGATTAGAATGTTAATTAAATTGATCAGATTCATTTAAACATTTTTTATATTTCTAAGGTCTGTTATACGCACCATGTTAACTATGAAAAACCAAAATATTAACACTAGTCATAACCTGACCCATTTTGCTACTACAAGCAATTTATGACAATTACGGATCACAAATTACAAACATGGCATACATGAACAATTCATCTTTAATTGATTAAGCAGTCACATTGACCAATATTAAATGCACATGAAATAAACAAAGAATAGAAAACAATTAATCAAAAAATTAGATTGCAAAGATGACTTCTTCGTGGGAGATTACTTCTTCCTGGATCAATCAAGAACTGCCACGTGTTGTCTTCAAGGATCAAACTTTGGCTCAAAGAATAAGATAATAAACCTTCCACCACCAGACCAAGCTTCCAACTTTGAACATTAAATCATTTTTATCTTCATAGTATCATCTGCGGCTCGGTTTGTTAATATTATACTCTAAAACTCCTCTTTTGAGTTCTTATTTAAAATAAGTGTCTCGTTCACCTCTGAATGCTCGATTCCTGCAAAACATATGATTAAACACATTAATTTGAATCAACTAACAAGAATTAAAAGGTATAAAATAGCACTTTTGAAGTTCTATCAATTTTAATTACCCATTGTTTTTTGGCGTTGGATTCACGAATTTCGGTGTTTTTTGAACGTTGTCATGCAGGGTATCGTCATTAACTTTGGGTGAATTCTCATTCGTAACATACAACCTTAATCCATTACATTAAAGCCTTAAATTAAGTTTTAATGTATGTTTGGTTTCTAACATACCACCTTAGTCAAAAGATACTTTATACAATTGTTCTAACAAACAAGAGATAGATACAAGATTCCTTTTCATTCCAGGAACAAGATACACATTATTTGTTCCAACCATGAGAGTTATCTCGCCTTCCGCAAGCGTTCTCCAGAAACTAGTTTCCTGAAAAGAAGAACAAATATGATTAGTAGCCCCTGAATCCAGTATCCAGGATGAGTCATCACTCTCCACTAAACATGTTTCAACAACTAGTAAATCATATTTACCTTGTTTTTCCTTTTCAACTTTCTTCTCTGCAAGGTACTTTGGGTAGTTTATTTTTCAATGCCCATTCTCGTTGTAGTGTAAACATTTTCCTTTATCTGCAACTTGAGCCTTGCTTTTGCGGTCATTAGGATTTTTACTTTTCCCCTTCCCTTTCTTTTTCATCGAAATACTCTTATTTTTGGAAGAAGAAGGGCTAGACTTCGTCTAAGAGGACGATCCTCTATAGAACCTTTTAGTGGTAGCAACATTTGCCTCCACTTCATGTCCCTTAGTTTTCAGGAGGGACTGATAAGTCTAAAGCTCATTCAGAAGAGTAGTCAAGTTATATTCAATTTTGTTCATCTTCGAATTTGTGCGGAACTGTAGGAAGCTCTTCGAAACAGACTTCAGAATAAAACTGACCTGACTCTTCTCATCTATGACAGCTCCGTTTACTTCTGCCACATTGAAATGTTCCATCATGTCCAGGACTTGTTCTCTAACCGAGGTCCCTTCTCTCATGCGACAATTATAAACGTACTTGATGGCATCATGCCTAAGGGAGAAGGACGATTGTCCAAACATCCCCTTCAGAGATTCTATAATCTCTTTGGCAGCACCCATACCATCGTGTTTCTTAGCCAATACATCAGGTATCCTGGCCAGTGTGTAGATGCGGGCTTTATCATTTTCCCTTGTCCACCTGTCATATGCATCCCAAACATTTCGGTTTGCATTTGTGTCGGGGTTTGGAGGACACTCCTCAGTTAAAACGAACCTTAGATCATCAATTACCAGTATTGTGTTTAAATTTGATTTCCACGTTACGTAATTATCCCCGTTACGTTTCTCAGAAGCTAGTAACTTTACTATTGAGTTGGACATGCTGAAAGAAGGAAACATATCGTATTTAGTGAAATTGCTAGTAACCCTTTTATATTATCCAATCAAGTTTTAGCAAAAGCAATAATGTACCCATCATTTATTCTTTATTGCAACGATACTACAAAGGTTTAGAGAAACATCCACCTAGGGGCAGTCTATCACTCCTCCTTTGAATTGAGTCAATTTCAGCTACTCACTGTTACCAGAATAACTCATATTCCAATAGATCTTTTAGCTATCGTTTACTTTGGTCAAGAAGTTACTAACACTTAGTAATTCTTGTAAGTGTGACACTCTATTTTCAGACCTCAGAGATCGGAATCAACAAGCTCCCGAAGTTGGAAAGACAATGCTGAAAACAGACCTATGAGACCCTATCCATTTTTGGAGTTCACGGTGTTCTGAATTCCATGAACAACCCTCCTAAGGGGTGGTCGCTCCCAGGGTAGACTCGGAGGCGCATCATGGGAATCTCATAGTGCCACCTAATGGAGGAGACCGTAGGATGTGTTGACACACAACCTTCGCCAACTTATTATGAAAGACTTCCCCTATTCACCTTGTTATTGACTCATGCAAATACTTTCCTATTGGAGTTCGCTCCCAGGGCGACTCAAAGCCGAGCATGAATCTTACGGTGTGAACTCTTAGGGACTTAGGAGCTGAAAAACATTTTTCCTCCCACTGAAGTGTTCTATACGGTTGGATATGATTTTACTTAGGCATATATTTTGGCTAACTAAAACATATCCTAAATCTAGGTAATCTTTCCGAGTATAATGTTTATACTGGATTTTAACCTATGATGTCTAGGTGATAAACCTTTTAAAACCTCACATCACTCACGCATGCTCATGAAACCGGGTTAGCTAAACTCAAACGCGAGTTCGATGCCCAGGTAGGAGGTGTTCCATAAACCATCAACTTAAAACCCCCAACCTTAGACAACATCTTACCGGGTGAGTTTTTCTTGTAACGAAGTTTTACAAGATATCGACCTATTTTAACTATTAAAACAGGAGATTGCTTGGTAGTTAACTGGTAATAGGATTTTTGAATATCCTATAAATTTCGGGGTGTCGAGTCCCGCCAAAATAACATTTATAATACCGCTACAACTGAACTTTGCAGCTAGTGGTAGTCAGGTCGATCCGCAGGGAACCAAAATTATTTTCTCCTAATTAATTTCTATTTGCTTTTTAATTAACTAAAACAAAAACGATAAAGTAAAACATTGAAGTAAAGAGGGGATTTGCTAATGGAAAAATTAAAGGAAAGCATGCATAAAGTAGCTAACGAAAAAATTAAAAATAATTACATGTGTTCCTAATTTTAAGGGTCGGGGTTGACCTTGATGCAACTTGATTCATCGGGATTCAAACATACTTAGCAAAAGCATAATGAAACACATAATTTACTTGCACGAAACTACTAATACAAGTAACCCAAATAATTAATTAGAAACGTGGAGTTCTAAGTGGACTATTCTTTAATTACTCTAAGGTGATCAATCCTAAATTAAATAAAGAACATAGACGAATGTTCGATTCTAATTAAACGTGGCAATGAATCAACAGGGGGCCAACGCCGCCCATATTGATTAATTGACAGTAACGGGAGCACTACGATGGATGTTTAACCTGGAAGCCTCTGTTAATATTCCGATTTATCTATTTCTTCAAGATAAGTTACAACCAAGATCAACAAGGAAGCCTATATTACCTATGACTCAACTTATCCATGTTACTTGGCGATTAAGAGAGGCAAGGCATCATAATATTTAACTATAAAACATGCCAAAAATCAATGTCGTCTACTCCTATCAATCAAACATGCTTATGTGATATTCTTAGAAGAAATAAAATTGCCCAATCAATCATGCTAAGCTCAAAATTCAAGATCTAAACCCTCATGAATCGCATCAAATTTAACCCCTAACCTCAAATTAGAGCACTTACCTTGCTCGGGATGAAAACCAAGCTAATCCAACCAAGTCTATGCTTTGATATATGAGAAAAGGGGAGAAAACCCCAAGAATCTAGAGAGAAAACGCTAAAAATAAAGCCAAACCCGAGAGTGAATGCCCTAAAAAATGCTAAAAATTGGATTTTATACGGTCGGATCGTCGAGATCCTCGTACATGGCATCCTATTGATAAAACCGTCATTAGTAAATCGATCCTTCACAGGTTGTTCGTAATTACAACTGGGGCAAATATATCGTTTTATCCTCGTAATTTCCTCTTGTTCTTTAAGTCCCACTAATGCTCTAATGAAAAATTAATTTGTGGTCCAACCACCAAACCATAGTCCCTCTCGGGCAAATGAGAAGAATAGGCCTCTTTTTCAAGACCCGAAGTCAGCACTTAAGGGAACAACTTCTGTATTAAACCTTAAAGGCGGGTAAGAGTGATTTCCATCTTGCGGGACTACGTTCCCAGCTTCCTACCCGGTCTTATCCCCAAGATGGTAAGCTTATTGAGGAGGCGATCTCGGGCCACTCTCACTTGTACAAGTCAACGGATAAGCCCGAATAAACAGGAGTTCATTGTGTGCTCAAGATTCAGATTGAGTTACCTAGGTCATCAAGTGAAAAAGTCGGTTTTTACAGTAAACATAATTATAAAGAAAGAGTGACTTGATTCCGCGGTTCAGTCTTATGCAAACTCATTGGATAGGACACCCCCACTCGCATGTATCCACATGAACGATTTCGAATCACATCGTTTGTACTATACAATGTGGGTCGTGTCCATAGTGTCCCCAGAATAAGGTAGCCAACCCTATCTCTATACTATAGGTCGTTTTGGCTATTACTCGAACTTTATCCACAATCATGTCACCATGAAGTTCAAGTATACAACCTATAGCCATGGGTTCTTTGATTATTGGATTATGTTTAAAAGAACACAATTCACTTTATTCAATAACAACTTTACTGAATAAACCTCAATAACAACTTTATTGCAAAATAGAATATACATTCAGTTTACAAACCACGAGTTTTAGGACATAAAACCCAAGAGTTCGAAATATTATTTGAGTAAAATTAAATAAATTGAGTGAGTTTTTTTTTTTTTTTTTTTACTTTTCAGCAGACTTCTTGTTGTTGTGGATTCTTCTTTTGTTTTTTCATTTTTTTTCCTTTCTTTGTCAGTTGAGCTTCAACCACACCGCTCTCTATTTTTTTTATTCTTCTTCGATTCCTTTCTCTCGTTTCTTCACGTCGGTGACTCCTCTTCACCAGCCATGATTTTTTGTTCGTAACCACAAGCTCAACTAGGAGATGAAGGCGCGACACGATAGCGTCTATCGAAACACTTCAAGTGGCGGTGCTTCGATGGTGGTAGAACGAGTTTAGACAGCGTTATAATGGCTGGACAATGTCAGACAAGACCCGTTGAAATTTAATTTCAATTACCCATTGTTTTTTGACGTTGGATTCACGAATTTGGGTGTTTTTGGAACGCCATAAGTTAGTTTTCTTCTTCGTCCTTAAAATTATGTTATATTATATGAAAAAATATAATATAATATAATATAAACTTTTATTGTATTAAAATTAGTAATATTACACAGTAAAGAATAATAATATAGTTAGAAACAAAAGCAAAATTACTACAATAATGTATACATCTTAATCTTGATGAATTATAAATTCAATCTTGATGAATTAAAATTCAATCTTGATGAATTATAAATTCATTTGTTTTTTTCTCAAATTACTAAAGTTGCAATTCACATGGTAGAAAACTAGTATGTTAGAATATTAGTATTAAAATCCTTATTGCTTCATTTATTATGAAAAAATATTGAATTATTTATGTTTCTAATGTGCATTGTGGTCGTGGCCGCACAACAAGTCACCCACACCCCCACCAAAGCCGAGTTAGAGGCCATGCTAGCGAGATTGAAACAAATAACCAAGTTGGCACCCGAATTACAGTCATGCTCTGATACTTGTATGAAGGAATGCATGGGCAAAGGCAATAGCAAGAAATCGTGTGATTCTGAGTGTGAGAAGTATTGCTTCGAAAAATATTTTCCAAGTATTTTTTCTTGCTCTCCTTGAAAAAAAAAGTTTACTTTCTAACCATATATTAAGCTAGAAGTACCAATTTTTTTTCTCCACCTAACAATTAATAATTGTTATTGTTGCAACCTTTAGGTTGAACTTTAAAAGATTGCTTTAGTTCAAATTTGAAAACATTACATGATTTTACCCCATTTATTGTAAACTTGAAAAGATTGCATGATTTCACCCCATTTATTGTGTTGATAAAAAAGAAAACAAAAAGGTTAGTTTTGATTTATTTTTTTTAATAAAAGTTGAATTTTGATAGAGTTATCAGACTTTTTTTTATGACCACCTTGAGTTTTGTACTAAAGTTCAATTTATTTTTTAAATCATTGTTTTTAAAGTTTTTTTTTACAATATCTTCGAAAACAAAAATCATGAGTTTATCAAATTAAATAGTTTAGAGTGAAGATTTGATGCTTAAATTTAAGTTAATTTGATTTTATTGCCTTAGTTATTTTGTCTTACTTGATCCACTAGTTGTATTATTTGTAATTTTGTAGATGAAATGAAAGCTGCTGATCCAATTCATTGATAATTGAGAAAAAGTGCAGATCCAATTCATTGATAATTGAGAAAAAAAAAGCTCTGGAGAATTATCAATTTGGTGTCCAACATCAAGTAGATTTTATTAAATAAAATTTTTTGGTGTCCAACATCAAGTAGAGTTTATTAAATAAAATTTTGGACAGGAAATTTATATATGAATCCCTCTTAATCTTATTTTATTTTTGTAATGTAATGTTTGTTATTATGAATCCCTCTTAATCTTATTTTATTTTTGTAATGTAATGTTTGTTATTTTTATTTCATTATAAATAGATTGTATTTGCTATCGATGAGCTTCTTATTCTGAACACAGACAATCCAACAAAAATTAATTGATTTGTGTGTGTTTTTATTCCCAAAACTATTATTTTCTTATATTTAATTTGTTATCATAATGTGAAAACTATGAATAATAATAAGAATTATATTATAAATGATAAATATCCATAAGTTGTATTTATATATATATATTTGTAAATCAGGTTGGGGTGGACATCCAGATTCATTATTTTAATTTGATTGATATCTGATACAAATACCTTTGTCAAAATGAGCAATAATTAGCATAAAGTCGAACTAATAATGACCAAGAGGTTACAGGTTCGATCCTCACCCGCATTAAATTAAATATCTTTACAAAAAAAAAAAAATATATATATATATATATATAGGAAAAATCTATTTTATACCTATAATCTTTATGGTTTGTATGAATTGAAACCTAGTACTTTTCAACTCTATATATTTAAACCCTAGAAATTAACCTAGAAATTCAAACCCTAGAAATTTGTAAGTGAAACAGTTTTAATAATTTGGTTATTTATAACTATTCTTCATTGATTCTATCTGGAAAAGAACTAAAAATAAAAGAAAACATGTGACATTTTTTCCTAAAGCAAACCAATTTATATTTGTGAAAAGCTTTTGTTATCAATTTGTCCATTTTATCTACGTTAGACCCACCATTTAACAAAAATATTATAAAAGTGTTTCAATAATATTATTCGTCAGTTTTAAAATTAAATTCTTATACACAGTCCAGTTTGATTATTTTATGAAATCATAGGAATTTGGTGGAGCCAATTATTCATATTGGTTTTGAGTATTGCAACCTCTCGGTGGAATCATTAAAGGATAGTTTGTAATGCCCGCGTTTTTCAGATAAGACTAACCTTAAAATTTTGAAGTTTAATTAGGATTTAATCAATCTATATGTATTTAGTTGTTCCAAATGTTATTTGAGTAAAATTAGATTTAGGTAGATTATGATAACTTTTTTTTACTTCAACTTGGAAGAAAGGGGACTCGAACCTCAGACCTCATGGTTGAGGGCACATATTTATGTCAGATAAGTTTGACAACTGGCTTGAGATAATTAAAACATGAAATGTTGGTTTTAATTGAGTTGTAATAGCTAAAATTTGGTTAGTTTTTTTAAACAAAAATTGCCCAAATAATTTTATATTTCAAAATTTGACAAAAGAAAAAGAAAAAAAAGAAATTGAGTGGGTTTTTGATTTAAGTGGGTTTTTATTTACTTTTGACCAACTTCTTCTTCTCGATTCTTCTTTTTTTATTTTCTTTTTTTATTTTTTTTTCCTTTTTTTTTCCCTCTCTTTGTATGTTAAGCTTCAGCCCCACCGCTCACGTTCCATCTATTCTTCTTTCTTTTTTTTTCCTTTATTCTTCTTCGATTCCTCTCTCTCGTTCCATCTTCAGCCATTATTTTTCGTTCGTAACCACAGACTACACTAGGAGATGAAGGAGCGACAACGTCCAACGAAAAGCTTTAGGCGACGGTGCTCCGATGGTGACTGAATGAATTCAAGCAGCATTTTAATGTATGTGCAACGCCAGTCAAGCCCAGTTGAAGTTTGATTTCAATTACCCATGGTTTTTTGGCATTGGATTCACGAATTTCGGTGTTTTTTGAATGTTGTCCTGCAGGGTATCGATGAACTTTGGGTGAATTCTCATTCGTAACATACCACCTTAATCCATTACATTAAAGCCTTAAATTAAGTTCTAATGTATGTTTGTTTTCTAATTTTTGACTATTTTAAATTATGAGGGTAAGGTTTGAAGGCGTGTTCGAGAACAAGTTTTGTTGGTAAGTGGTAGCCTCAAAGTTGTAAGCCCCAAATTTATGTTTACATGCTATAATTTTTGCGTTCGAAACTTTTTTTAAATTAGGTGAAGGAACTTCACATTATGAAGCTCTTCATTTATTGGTTCGTTGCAAAATGTAAGTTATCTGGAAGCTCTTTATTTATGAGTTTGTGGGAAAATGTAAGTGATTGTAGTTAAATAGGTTGTATATGTGTGCTCGTAGTTGAATAAGATGTATATATTTGTTGTAGAATGTATGATAGTGAACTATGTGTGATTGAATGTCATGCTTTGTTCATGGATGGGATATAAAGGAAAAATAGAGATTGACATGCATGTAAGTGTGATGGATTTATTGTTTAAATGTCAATGAAAAGGTAGACCATTTGCTTTTGTAAAATTGCACTCAAATGAGAACGCATGTTAAATTTTAAAGTTTATGGATGTGAGAAGATTGTGGATGTTGTTTAATGGAATGTTTAGAAAACTTTTTGGTGACAGAATGACTCTGAATACTTGTGAATGTCGATTTCTTGAGTTTGGGAATGGTCTGCAGTTTTTGTATACCTCCAGTGGTTGTTCATCTCGTCGTCTCTTCTCGTCGCATGGTTGTTCCGTATGGGACCTCATTCCTTTGTATGTTGCATAAATGAAAGGTTATGTTTTCGAGGGTTGTGGCAATTACCTTCCTCTATATATTGATGTACATCTACAAGGGAAAATGAAGGGCTTGTGCGCCAGGGGATCGATTCTGCTGACGGAATGTTGGTTGGCTCGCTGTCTGTGTTGAATTTTTGGTGCGATATGCTATTGCATGTAGGACATGCGATGAAAAATTATAAAACATGCAATGGTTTACGATATTTTACATAATGTGGTAGTGCAAGTGCACACTAACAGGTCAGTCAATTAATAAAGTGGAAAACATGTAATTCAAGATCAAACCCAAAGGAATAAGCGGTAGCGCAAGTCCAAACTAACATGTCAAACTTTACGAACATGCATCAGATGAGGTAACTGATGGAGCGACATGCGCAGCGGAAAGCGATTTCGGACCGATGATACTCTAATTTCTTCAATTTAACAAATAGAAAACATGCTCTAAAGACGGAAATAAGAAATTAGAAATACATACCCTTGTAGCTCCAATTTCTTCAAGTCCGTCGGCCGATCCTCATCACGAACTCTTCTAGCCTTTTCTCACGAACGCGCCAAGGACCACCCCAGGTAGTCCCGCTATCCTCGGCGCCGCGCAACAGAGTTGTGGGACTCCGAACAAAGAAGAACAGAAAAGAGAGGAAGAAGAAGAAGGAACGAAACAGAGGTTCTCAAAATTTGAACTTAAAAAGTTCATCAATTTTCTCTTTCAAGATAGCGTGAACCCTCTACCAAAAACTTCAACTTCAAATGGCCAAACAAACAACTGTATATATAACTTAAAAACTATATATATGTGTCTTGCTGCATTCAAGACACATATATATATATATTTAATAATTATTATTATTAAAAATAATAATAATAATTTTATTTATTAAATATTTTAATAAATAAAATATATATATAATTATTAATTAAACTTTTTAATTAATAATTATTATTTAATTCAATATCAAATATTAATTAAATAATAAGATTAAACCCGGTTTTCCGAAAACCGGCTTTTTTACACATGAATCCTATTCATGTTTTAGGCCATTCCCATATTTAAATCATATTTAAATATGTCGATAATTAAATCATATTTAAGTATATCCATCTTTCTTCCATAAACCGAATTTGAACAATTCAATTTTTTTTTTCTTTTTCTTTTATTTTCTCTTATACTGGTGCACGACGTTATCCGAGCTAGCCAGGAGAACCTAAATGACCTACAGATCATGAGCTCCAACGATACGAGATTATTCGGTCAAAACTCTTTTAACCCGAATCAATCACCTTTCGTTAACCCTCGGAGACTCCACTATAGTCCGAGGGTTGCACTCTCCTCACTGTAGATATATTATGTCCTCTTGATATAACCGTCATGGGCAAGTCGACCCTTCACAGGTTGTTCGTAATCACAGCTGGGTCGTTTAAACCGTTTAACCCCTGCGTTACGTCTTTGTTCCTTAAGTACCACTGACACCTCTAATGAACAATTGATCAGTGGTCCAACCAACAGATCAGGAACCCTCCCTAACGAGGAGAGGGTAGGCGCCTATTGTTCAAGCCCCGGAGCCAACTATGAAGGGAACAACCTATCTACTAACCCTGAAGAGCGGGTTAGGAGTAAACTCCATCTTACTACACTATGTCCCCAGCTACCTATTGGACTTTATCCCTAAGATGGTAGGCTTATTGAGCGGACATCCTGCCACTCTCACCCATACAAATCTAAGGATACTGTCTAATAAGCAGGAGTTCATAGTAAGCTCAGGATTGAGATCGAGTTACCTAGGCCATCAGGTGAAATAGTCGGTCTCTTAAGTAAACGGTGTTATAAAGAGAGAGCGACTTTTCGTGGTTCAGTCTTACGCAAACTCATCGCATAGGACGCCCCCGCTTGCACATCTCGATGTGAAACGACTCGGATCACATCGTTTTGTACAATACAAACGGGTTGCATCCAATAGTGTTACCAGGATAAGGTATCTCTCAAACACGTTAGCCGTGAGAGACTTATCTATAGTCTTCTCCCACTATCCTATTTAGCAACCCGGAGCCCTAAACTCTTTAGGTATCTCTCAAACACGTTAGCCGTGAGAGACTTAGTAAACATATCAGCATGAAGTACTATGAGGCTCTCTATGTGACCATCACATCTCCTCATCCGCACTACTTAAGAGCTCAAAAACCACTTTTTTTTATGTTGCTATACAAGCTGCAACAAATTTTAGCTTTTATAGAGGAATTAGCAATACAACTCTTGTATTCCATTCCTTTATACTGTGACAAATTATTAACCGATATAACTGACAGCTCCCACTGCATAAAACATATCGGGTCATATATCGCAGAAGAGATAGATCTTAACCCAATAAGTGTTAATGCGTAGGGACAGCACCTCATAACATCGATTACTAACAACTCTTGTCAATATCAGATGTAAGGAGACTTTACCAGCGATTTATTCTTGCGACTCAGATTAATCTGAATCCTTAGAATAAACAAGACCTCACCGAGATCACATATCTGGAAACAGGTCGCTAGCTAATGCATAAGTGTCAGAAAGTACATCCTATTACATTCTCAATGAATAAGACATTAATTACGAAAACATATTATGAAAGCTATAGTATTGATAAAACACTTGCCCAACAAAGTTTATCAATAACATGTTTAAGCCATAAGATTTGATTTGAACATCAAACCTTAATCATTCAAGATTAAGTTGCTAGTTCCAATCCATAAAAGAATTGAATAAGTTAACAAAACGATTTTGTTCTTAATCTTGTATAGGACTCTCAGAGAGATTATGACCTATAGACACTCCAATCAAGATAGCTAGTCTTGATTTCTATTTATCTTATCCTATCTAGTATAGAACCAAAATAGATGATAGTAGTCTAACAACTTACGTCTGGTAACAAGTAAATAAGTTGATACACAATCAACCTCTTCACTTTGGGACAGTCTCATTACCAGAGAGTCAAGCCTTAAAGGTTTTCACCTTAGAGGCTCGGTCATTTAACCTCTTGAAGATCTACAGCTTCGAACCATTGGTCCTTGTCTAAATAATTCTGGTATGATAACTCGAGTTTTATAGACAAACCAATGAGTTAGGGTTTTCTCAACTATTGAGAATAACCAACTCTACTATCAACAACCCTTGTTGGTTTAGATATAGCTTTCCTCTTAATACGCCTAGTCTTAACATCCATGTTGTTTTCTGAATTAATAGAACATGCAAGTATACATCTTTTGTAAAATGAACCGTTCATTTATTTACACCAAAAGATACTTATATACATATGCTAAAAAATACAGAAATATGTACAACTTAATTACACATATCACATATGTGATTTAGGTTCATACAGACAACATCATAAGCACAAAACTCCCACTGTGCAGCTGAGTAGACGTCTTCTCAAGTCATCCAGCACAGAGAAACCGACAATCAGGAACTAGTTTCCTGAAAGAAAAACAAACATGATTAGTGGTTCCTGAAAAACTTTCAAGTATGACATTCATAAATCCACTATACATGTTTAGACAAATAAATCTCATTTACCTTGTCGTTCTTTCTCGGCATGTTTCTCCGCAAGGTATTTTGGGCAATTGCGCTTCCAATGCCCTTCTTCGTTACAATGGAAACACTTCCCTTTGTCCGAAGACTTTACCTTGGCCACAACAACAGGGGCTTTGCCCTTTCTCCTATTCCTCTTCTTTTTACGAATAGTCCTACTACTCGTAGCAGTTGCTTCAGACTTACTCCCAGACCCAGCCTCCTTCAGGAACATCTTGAAGTGACTACATTAGCCTTCTTCTCTTTTCCTCTGGAGGCATGAAAGGTCTGGTAAGTCTGCAACTCGTGTAGAAGAGTGGTCAAGTTGAATTCTATCTTATTCATGACCATATTTGATCTGAAATTCAGGAAACTCTGCGGGAGAGATTCCAAGATAAAACTTACTTGACTCTTCTCGTCAATCGCAGCTCCGTTTACTTCTGCCGTCATGAAGTGGACCATCATGTTAAGGACATGTTCCCTAACAGAGGTTCCTTCCTTCATTCGAGCATTATAAATGAATTTGAGGGCTTCATGGCGAAGAGACGAGAACGGTTGTCCAAACATCTCTTGCAATGAAAACATGATTTCTTTAGCAGAAACCATAACCTCATTCCTCTTGGCCAAGACATCCTGCATGCTTGCCAAGATATAGACTCGGGCTTTATCATTAGCCCTAATCCAGCGATCGTACGCCTCATGACCAGTTCGTGAAGCGTTTGAGCGAGGAGTTGGAGGACAGTCCTCCGTCAAGACAAATCTCAGGTCATCCAACACAAGAATCGTATTCAAGTTGGATTTCCACGTTCCGTAATTCTCTCCGGTAAGTTTGTCGTTAGCTAATAATTGTACAAAAGAGCTCGCCATGGTGAAAAAGGATGTAAACCTATTAGTGAAACGGTTTTAACCTATTTAAACCAATTAAAAACAAACTTTAGCAGTAAATAAAGTACCCGAACTCTTTATTTACTAGCTACGATACTTTAGTAAGTCAGAATGATCACTGCCGAATGGCAGTCGAGTCACTCCTTTACTAAATCAAGACATTCTTGACTAAATGCTAACTCCAGAATAACTCATATTCCTATTGCATCTCAGTTATCGTTTTTGGTCTGGATTTACTAACTCCTTAGCAAATCCCGTAAGTGTGACCCTCCATTTTTAGAACGCACAGAACGGCCCCAACATAGCAACCGAATGGAATGTCAGTGTTGGGAATGGCCCTGTGTTTCACTATCCATAAATGGTGACTGAGATGTTCGATCTCCCATGCCTCGCCCTCCGAATGGATGGTGCCACTAAGAGCAAACTGCAGGCGGAACATGGGAATCTTACGGTTCAATCCAACAGAGGAGACCACAGGAAGCACCAATGCGCTTCCTTCACCCACTTACTATAGACACTTACTCCATTCACCTTGCTATTGAAAGTTGCAAATACCATCCGAATGGGGATGCCCTATTGACATCACGAGGCCGAGCAAAATTCTCACGTTGTGAACTATAGGGAGTGCGTAGCAGGAGAGGGATATATCATATATTCCTTCTCAACACATCGACTAAGCATCGTGGACGGTGTTTAGGGTAAATACTCAAGTTTTATCTGGCTAAGTAAATAAAACCTTAAGTCTAGGCAAACTATTTACCTGAGATGTCTAGGTTATTAACAAATTTAATTAACCTCACACCTCTCCCACACGCTCATAAAGCCTGATTAACTTTACTCAAGTACCAGATCGTCCCCAGGTAGAAGGTGTTCCGTAAACCGTCAGTTTAAATACCTCCAACCTCGAACAGGATTTCACCGGGTGAGTTTCTCATAACCTTAGCATTTACGAGATAACGACCTATTCATCTAATGAACCAGATCGTCTCATTAACCCTAAATGAACATGCTCTTTTCTTTGTTATAGTTTTTAAAAGTCTAAGTCATTTTTACAACGCTTGCAAAAGCAGACTTTCTATAACAACTATCTATATGCTTCTCAAACATACAATTGCTAAGGCATGACAAGTTGAATATTCATAATCAATATAACACTTATATCAAATTATGCTCTTAAACATACAACTCCTAATTCATAAATTAATATAACACTTATATCAATTTTTATGAATTAAGCATGCATCCTATACATTATAACAATTATAACATAAACTATGCATAAAACTAATGTTGAATGTTTTAATTTCATAATTAATATAACACTTATATTAATTATTCTATTAAGTAAACAACATCAAATTCATGAATTAATATAACTCTTATATTAATACTCATGAATTAAACATGCATATACATTACAACAATTATAATATACAATAAGCATAAAACTAGGATAACCAATGTTGTACTTTTAATTTCATAATTAATATAACGCTTATATCAATTTCTCTATTAAACTAACATCATTCAATTCATGAATTAATATAACTTTTATATTAATTCTTATGAATTCCTAAATATGCATACTATATATTATAACACTTATAACATATTTACTATGCATGGAGCATGATTCCTACGGTGGGATTTTAAATCTATATGGAATACGTTATGCACATAAAAACATGAATTTAAATTAAAACATACATTCACAATGCATAATTAATTAAACACACTAAAGTGGATCGATTTTGGCATTTAGCAAGCAATAACTATTTTATTACAAGCTTGAGGGACAAGCTAAGTCTTGAGCGGACTTCGAACTCTTCGCACCGCCTTGGACCAGCTTGCTCCCCCGAACGCTTTGGCCAATTTCTCTTCGAGCTTCTCAATTGTATCGCCTTGAACGAGTTTGAACTTATACCAAACATTTCGGCGAGTTCCAAACTCAAACTTCTTTCACAAAGAAACCTATATGGACTCTAATGACTCTAAAAATATAGACGCTTCAGCACACATTAAAGCCCATACATTCTTGGGCAATTAAAAATAATGAAATTCAAATAGAAACTATGCCAAAATCGATTTTCACTTTAGACATCCAATCAGAAACAATTTCTAAAATAAAATACCCACCAACATAAATTGATGCAAATTCAGTTAATCACAAAATCCCTCTGATACCAATTGATGGATCGACATGCGCAGAGGAAAGCGATTTCGGACCAATGATACTCTAATTTCATCAATTTAACAAATAGAAAACATGCTCTAAAGACGGAAATAAGAAATTAGAAATACATACCCTTGTAGCTCCAATTTCTTCAAGTCCGCCGGCCGATCCTCATCACGAACTCTTCTAGCCTCTTCTCACGAACGCGCCAAGGACCAGCCCAGGTAGTCCCGCTATCCTCGGCGCCGCGCAACGAAGTTGTGGGATTCCAAACAAAGAAGTAAAGAAAAGAAAAGAGAGGAAAAAGAAAAAGGAACGAAACAGAGGTTCTAAAAATTAAAACTTAAAAAGTTCATCAATTTTCTCTTTCAAAATAGCGGGAACCCTCTGCCAAAAACTTCAACTTCAAATGGCCAAACAAACCAGTATATATATATATAACTTAAAAACGATATATACTTATCCTGAACAATATGTAAATATGTCTCTACTTACAATTCTTCCATAGATTTGGGCCCAAATTGATTCCCTGAAAGAATTTTATGCTTACTTTATGGTCTTGCATTTAAAGACCCAAAACTTCCTCTTAGACCAATTAAACTAATCGTTCTTCGTAACCATGGCATGGATCAAATCCAAGTAGGTTGAGGTGCTTTGAAAATGACTCTTTTAGTTCAAAACTAACAACTTATTATTTATTTTTATTTTTTTTTTACGTTACAACTCAAGTCTTCTTTCGCTACTTTGACCTTCTTTGTTAACCACACCAACTAAGTTCGGTATTTTAAAGAGACATCATCAAATTATCACTTAACTCAATCTCGTAACTTTGTCATTTTTCTTTTCTTAGCACGACACAAGAAAAACCAGAATATCCTACTTAGTCCATCAAACCTTGAACTCTACAAGATTAAAATATACTTTCATATTCCAACAACTTCTTGTGGAATTATACTTTAAAACTTTTAAGCCCAACGAAAAAACAGACGTCTTGGATTATTCCTTCATCAAATAGTTTGCTTATTACTAGATCCTTCCCTCACTCCAATTTAACTAACTTACTCGACTCTAACATCATTCCTTAGTGCATTCTCAAATGGACAAACTTATTTGCTAGCTGAAGTGTGTACACTTTTATCCATCTTAATCCTCACAACATTGTAAGGTTTTTATCTTTCTCTATGCTCCAAGATATTTGAAATAAGCATTTGTTCCTCTTAACATAGTCCTCCAAGAGCTAAAAACTAGTGTCACGTGGCTTACCTTTAATGGAGTCGAAAATCTAATAACCACAAAGCATTCCCTTTTTTTTTTTTCTAAATCAAACATGCTACAAACATCGTTATCAAACATATCATTGAGTACAACACATCAATTTGGTCTATTCAATAACTTCTTTTCTTTATCTTTCTTTCCTTTTTTTAAAAATATAAATTAAAAAATATATATAATAAAATAAAACAATTCGTAATAACTAACGTACCTGGCGGTGACAATGCGTTTGCAGCTTGGCCATGATGACACTTAATGCTTATGATATAAGCAAGTCTACAGAACCCATAACCTTGGGCTCCGATACCAACTGTAACGACCTGACTTTTCCTAACTTAAACTCTTAAGGGACGCTACTAAATGCATGCTGTTAACATTTAAAAAAAAAAACTCTTGATAAAAAAAATATAGAAATAAATATTTCATTCAAATGAACTAAAATATAATCATTTGGGATCCCATTTAAAATATTGAAAACATCAAATAAGACTCTTCTATAAACTGTTTTAAAATTGTTTCATAGCATAACCTAGAATAAAACATCAAAACTTAAATTTCAAATATGCGGAAGCCATGCTAATAATGACCCATGGCACAAACAGCAAACGATCTCGTCACTCGCCTTGTACGTTTTTGTCATTTCCTGAAAGATAATAATTGGAAAAGGATGAGTATAAAATTACTCAGTAAGTAACCCCAAATGGGTTAGACATGCATACACAAGCAAAACATGCACTAAATGGTTTAATCATGTGGGGCCTTTATTTTCTGTCAAAACTTTCAAATCGACCTGTGGACAATTAATCCATCAAAACTATACCAACTAACTAGTGGCGCTTAAGTGGGCAACTTGAGAGACTCTACCCCAGCTGATGGTAGTTGGCTCCCAATCAGCGGAGCCAAGCCTCACCCGTCAGAGCACCTCATTCTGAGATGTACACAAAATGCATTAAGTTTGTCAGCTCACTGGTGGAGCATAGGTGAGTTTTTTTTTTAAACCGTGGACCTTTACCCCAACAGATGGTAACTGACCCCCAGTCTGTGGAGCCGAGATCCACCCACCTTGCTCCTCATTCATAGTACATCAACATACATGGATGGATAATTGCCACCATTTCTACATTAAAACATGAATCATTCACCATTATGCATGAGGCCCCTAGCTGAATATTCTATAATGACATGACACTCAATTCAGATAAGGTCGTTGACCCAATCAATAGTCAAACAAACCAACTACACTATATCCTGAAGCATTCACCCAGAAAAATATGGACAGTTCCAACTTATAAATTAATTCCAAGAATGGGAAACAATACACATATTAATTTCCACAACATCACTCATCCAGAACAACCAGAAACAAACATACATAAAATTACAGTGACAAACATACATATAATTACAGTAACAAACATACATATAATTACATAATTACAGTAACAAACAACCAAACCTTCCCACCAAGCCAAAGGCTTTCCATCACTAAGGAAACTTACCTTGGGTTGAAAACCCAAATGATCTTTAGATTGGTTACGGAAGGTCTTGGTCCCAACCTAAATAACTTTCAACCATTAAAACCCATTTCTGAGATAAAAACAGTACTGTAAAAATGGCTAAACAAAAATCATAGGTTACCTACGTAGTCCCTGCCTGACGTCACTCCTACACTAAATTAAATTTCAATTCCAGACCGTTTTCGAACCTGAAACAGAAAGGCTTTTACAAGTTATGAAAAATCTGAAATCTTGAAATAGAGTCTAAAGGTTCCAAAACGGATTCTTACCTATTGAGCGTCGTCAAAATGAGAACTAGCCAACCTTCGCCGATCAACCCTTATCGTGGATTGCTGCTGCGCAAAACATCAGACCGCCGCACTGAAGTGTCGATGCCGATGAGCAGGTATTGGTTGGATTAGTGTGACGATGGTGGAGGAATCGATTGACGGTGAGGGTTGGGCGTGGATTGAACGACGATGACCAATTTTTACGAACGAAGATGACCAATTTTTACGGCAAAATGCTGATGAATGTAAGATGGAGAAAAAAAACGGAAGAAACCCTTTAGGGTTTAACCTAAAGATAAGTTTAATAATATTAATATTAATATTATAAAAAGATTTTTATAATATTAATATTATTAGTTAAAAAAGAAATTTATTTGTTTCCCACTTCAGTCCCTTTCTTTTATTTTATTTTATTTTTATGTATTTTAAAATATTACTTTAAATAAGTTCTAAATCTGCAATAACGATTCAATGCGATAAAATACGGAACGGGGTGTTACATTCTCCCCACCTTAAGAACTTTCGTCCTCGAAAGTGGCTAGTTTTGAAAAAGTACATGCTCCTCATATCGTCTTCTATTTCCCACGTAGCTTCCTCAAACTGGTGGTTTTGTCAAAGGACTTTAATAAGCGTTATTTCTCGGTTGCGAAGGGTCATCACATCTTTTGCAAGAATTAGCTTCGGCTTCTCCTCATAGCTCAGGTTCTCACTAAACAGTAAGGGCTCGAAGTCAATTATGTGAGATGAATTCACCAAATACTTTTGTAGCATAGATACATGAAAGTCATTGTAGACCGTCGATAGAGAAGGCGGTAAGGCCATCTGGTAAGCCATTGGGCAACCTCGGTCCAACACTTCAAATTGAGCGATGAAATGTGGGCTAAATTTTCCCTTACGTCCAAGCCTTATAACCTCTTCATTGGTGCTACCTTCAGGAAAACATGATCACCCACTGCAAACTCCAAGTCTCTCCTCCTGGTATCAACATTACTTTTTTGTCTACTTTGCGTTATTCACATCTTTGCCCTGATCTTCTGAATTGCCTCATTTGTGACTTGGACCAGCTCGGGTCCCAACAGTTGTCGCTCTCCTACCTCGTCCCAATAAACTAGGGACCTACTCCCCTTCCCATAGAGAGCTTCAAAAGGTGCCATGCCTATAGTTGCTTAATAACTATTGTTATAAGCAAACTCTATGAGATGCAAATGAACATCCCAACTTCTTGTGAAGTCTAGCACACAAGCTCGTAACATATCCTCTAAGGTTTGGTTCAAACGTTCAGTTTGACCATCTGTCTGCGGATGAAAGGCTTTGTCTCATGCTTGACTTAACTGTCAACTAGACCAATTGTGCGGTAACCTCACCCACTGCATCCATTATCTCTGCTCGTTGCAGGTCATTAAGTATGTGTGCCTGAGTGGTGATTAAGGTTGACGTGTGTGCTGATTCCCTACTGAGGGCATACGCGACCACATTCGCCTCACTCGAATGGTACAAGATCTTGCAATCATAATATTTTACCAACCCCAACCACTTTCGCTGCCTCATGTTCAACTCTTTTATTAGTGAAGAAATTCTTAAGACTCTTGTGGTCGGTGAGGATTTGGATTTTCTCCCCTTACAAGTAGTGTGTCCAAATCTTCAAGGCAAAGACCACCGTTTCCAACTCCAAATCGTGGGTTGGGTAATTTTGCTCATAATTCTTCAACTGTCGAGAAACATATGCAATTACCTTACCTTGTTGCATGAATACACAACCTAACACCTTTTTACGGGCGCCACTGTAAATAAATAAATAAAATCTCCTGACTCGTCGGCTACTGCGAGCATCGGAGCTGAAACCAGTCTTTGCTTAAGTTCTTGAAAGCTCGTCTCACAAGATTGATTCCAAATGAAAGAATTGCCCTTTCGGGTCAACAGGGTTAAAGATGTGGCTATGCTGGAGAAGTTCTGCACAAACCGACGATAATAGCCGGCCAACCCCAAGAAACTACGTACCTCCTTGACTGTAGAGGGTCGAGGTCAATTAGTCACGACCTCCACTTTCGCTGAGTCTATAGTGACCCCATGTTTTGACACTAGGTGTCCAAAAAAAAAATACTTGCTGAAGCCATAACTCACACTTAGAGTATTTGGCAAAAAGCTTGTTCACACGTAAGGTCATTAAAATCCTCTTGAGGTGATCCTCGTGTTCCTCCTCTGACTTGGAGTAGACCAAAATAACGTTAATGAAAACAATCACGAATGTGTCCAGAAATTCCTTAAACACCTTATTCATCATGGCCATGAATAGGCCATGAATATTGTTGGTGCATTAGTCAGTCCAAAAGACATTACAGTAAATTTGTAGTGTCCATACCTGAACCGGAAAGCCGTTTTAGGAATGTTCTCATCTCTTATCCTTAATTAATGGTACTCGACCATAGATAAATCTTGGAAAATACGATTTCCCCCTGCAACTGGTTGAAGAGATCATCAATCATAGGCAAGGGTACTTGGTCTTTACTGTCACTTTGTTCAACCCCCGATAGTCGATGCATAGGCGCATGAACCCATCTTTTTTCTTCAAGAACAAGATTGTGGCACCCCAAGGCGAAACACTGGGGCGAATAAAGCCTATATCCCATAACTCTTGTATTTGTGTCTTAAGTTCTTTCAATTCTGCTGGGCCCATTCTCCATGAAGCTTTAGAAATGAGAGTTATTTTTCAATTTGAGCTCCATGCCGATATCTACCTCTCGTGCGGTGGAAAATCCAACTTACCTTACCAACACAACTTTTCCATTCAAAGTTGGCTTACTTTCTTCTTTCAATCGAAATGACGGCTTCATTAGTTTTGAGTATTAACTTGATCACCATCTACATTTTCACCAATAAAGCCACAAAGTTTCATTTTTTTTTCATAGCTCTTCGACAACCATTGACGATAGTCATTTCTAATAATAATAAAAAAAATATTTTCTTCAATTCTTATGAAATCTAGGACTGAAGCTCGCTAAAGCACTCTTCCAACATCTGTATTGTCCCTACTTAAATCCTTGGTTCAGGAAATATATATATATATATATAGACCAATACATACCAAGGTTCAAAGTCCCAAATTAATGACAAGAATTCTTTCACCAATTCCAATTTACATCCAAACAAAACTAATACCATAGAAGGTTGTGCCCAAGCGTACTTGGAGTTTCGACATGATTATTTCCTACATCTTCCGAGATAGCAAAACTTCCTCATATTACCTTTCCCCTTCTTATACTTTTCTTTATTGAAGTCTTTATACTCCAAATGACAATTTTCATTTTCCAAGTCGGGCTTATCCTGAACAATATGTAAATATGTCTCTACTTATAATTCTTCCATAGATTTGGGCCCAAATTGATTCCCTGAAAGAATTTTATGCTTACTTTATGGTCTTGCATTTAAGGACCCAAAACTTCCTCTTAGACCAATTAAACTAATCTTTCTTCGTAATTATAGCCTTGAAGACTTTATTTCCTTGCAATTTTACATTGATTATTTCCTTCACCGCATGATCAACCAACAAACCACTTTTATTTACATTGTTACCACATCTGATGCATGTTCGTAAAGTTTGACATGTTAGTTTGTACTTGCGCTACCGCTTATTCCTTTGCGTTTGGTCTTGAATTACATGTATTCGAGTTTATTACTTGACTAACATGTTAGTGTGCACTTGCACTACCACGTTCTGTAAATTATCGTAAACCATTGCATGCTTTATAATTTTTCATCGCAAGTCATACATGCAATAGCATATCGCACCAAAATTTTAACACAGACAACGAGCCAACCAACATTCCGTCAGCGGAATCGAGCCCCTGGCGCACAAGCCCTTCATTTTCCCTTGTAGATGTACATCAACATATAGACGAAGATAATTGCCACAACCTTCGAAAACATAACCTTTCATTTATGCAACATACAAATGAATGAGGTACCATAGGGAACAACCATGCGACCAGAAGAGACGACGAGATGAACAACTCTTCGAGGCATACAAAAACTACAGACCATTCCCAAACTCAAGAAATTGACATTCACAAGTATTTAGAGTCATTTTCTCACCAAAACGTTTTCTCAACATTCCATTAAACAACATCCACAATCTTCTCACATCCATAAACTTTTAAATTTAAGATGCGTTCTCATTTGAGTGCAATTTTACAAAAGCAAATAATCTACCTTTTCATTGACATTTAAACAATAAATCCATCACACTTACATGCATGTCAATCTCTATTTTTCCTTTATATCCCATCCATAAACAAAGCATGACATTCATCCAACATAATAACACATCGTTCAATATCCTACATTCTACAACACATATATACATCATATTCAACTACCAGCACACATATACAACCTATTTAACTACAACATACGATGTTCCGGCAGTAGGATCACTTACACAATCACTTACATTTTGCCACAAACTCATAAATAAAGAGCTTCTAGATCACTTACATTTTGCCACGAACACATAAATGAAGAGCTTCATATTGTGAAGTTCCTTCACCCAATTTAAAAAAAAAATCGAACGCAAAAATTAGAGCATGTAAACATAAATTTGGGGCTTACAACTTTTAGGCTACCACTTACCATAAAAAATTGTTCTCGAACACGCCTTCAAACCTTACCCTCCTAATTCAAATTAGTCAAAAATTAGAAACGAAACATACATTAGAACTTAATTTAAGGCTTTAATGTAATTGATTAAGGTGGTATGTTACGAATGAGAATTCACCCAAAGTTCATCGATACCCTGCAGGACAACGTTCAAAAAACACCGAAATTCGTGAAACCAACGCCAAAGACCAATGGGTAATTGAAAATGATAGAACTCCAAATGTGTTATTTTATACTTTTTAATTCTTGTTAGTTGATTCAAATTAATGTGTTTAATCATATGTTTTGCCGGAATCGAGCATTCAGAGGTGAATGAGACACTTATATTAAATAAGAACTCAAAAGAGGAGTTTTAGAGTATAATATCAACCAATCAAGCCGCAAAAGATACTATAAAGATAAAAATTATTCAATGTTCAAAGTTGGAAGTTTGGTCAGGTGGTGAAAGGTTTATTATGTTATTTTTTTATCCAAAGTTCGATGCTTGAAGAATATAATTATTTCTTTTATTTTTACTTCAGACACGTGGCAGCTCCTGATTGATCCAGGAAGAAGTCATCTCAAGTGTCATGTCCTCTTCCAACATTTGCTTCTGAACGTGTGTCCCTGTGTTTTGACCAAAATTTTTATTTATTTATTTTTAGCAATTTTTCTGTTAGAGTTTGTATTGATTGTAAAATACTCCTTACATCTTACACCTTACACCAACACACATCATCACCATTCTCTCCCTTTCCCTCTGTTTAGGGTTTTTTTTATTTATTTTTATGTTCGGCTAAGCTTGTACTGCTGATTTAGAGGTTTGTCGGGATTAATGTTTTTGTGAGATTTTTGGTATTAAATTGCAATATAATTTCTTGATTAATTGTTTTCTATACTTTGTTTATTTAATGTGCATTTAGTATTGGTTAATGTGACAACTTGATCAATTAAATATTAACTGTTCATGTATGCTATGTTTGTAATTTGTGATCCGTAATTGTCATAAATTGCATGCTTAATTGTAGTAGCAAGATGGGTCAGGTTATGACTAGTGTTAATATTATGGCTTTTTCATAGTTAACATGGTGCGTATAACAGACCTTAGGAATATAAAAAGGTTTAATTGAATCTGATCAATTTAATTAACAGTCTAATAAATCCATGTGCTTAGAGTTGCTAGCTAGTTAGCATGGAACGCTATCGTGCCCAGCTAATTGGTCAGTTTAGAGTTAATTATGATGCTCTGTCGGATTAATTGCATGAGAGAACCTTAGAGACTTTTCATGGTTGTTCCAGATAAGTCGATTAGGCTTTTAAATTAAGAAATTGTATTTTTATAGGAGTAATCGATGAGCAAAATCCATTAAGTCCCGACAATCTATGAAACAGCAAGGTAATCTCTTGTTTATTTCCTTAATTCATTCATCTTTACCTTTAATTGTTATTTAAATTTAGTAGATTAATATGCAATTCAAAAACCTCCTATTTATTGTTTTTACATAAAGTTTAATTTAGAGAATTTAAATTTTGGTTCCCTGAGTTCGACTCAGTCCGCTCTAGTTTACTACAAGCCGTTGATCGGTAATTATGAATTGAATTTGACGGGAATCGACAAGCTCGCATCAAAAATCAAACTTCAACCGGTCTTGACTAGCGTTGCACATGCATTAAAACGCTGCTTGAATTCATTCTGCCACCATCGGAGCACCGTCGTCTGAAGCTTTTCGTTGGACGTTGTCGAGCCTTCCTCTCCTAGTTGAGCTTGTGGTTACGAACGAAAAATCATGGCTGGAGATGGAACGAGAGAGAGGAATCAAAGAAGAATAAAAAAAAATAGTGAGCGGTGGGGCTGAAGCTTAACTAACAAAGAAAGGAAAAAAAATGAAAAAATAAAAAAATAAAAAAAGAAGAATCCAGAAGAAGAACTCTGCTCAAAACTAAATAAAAAACCACTTAAATCAAAAACCCACTAAATTTCTTTTTTTCTTTTTCTTTTGTCAAGTTTTGAAATTTAAAACAAATTTGGCAAAAAAATTTAAAAAAGCTGACAAAATTTTATCTATTAAAACTCAATCAAAACCCAAAGATATACTAAATCCTCAAAACTAGGAACTTGAGACTTGATTCAAAATATTTCATCCAAAATTTCATGTTTTAATTATCTCAATCTAGTTGTCATACTTATCTGACATAAATATGTGCCCTCGACCATGAGGTCTAAGGTTCGAGTCCCCAAAAAAAAATAATCATAACATGCTTAAATCTAATTTTACTAAAATAATATTTGGAACAACTAAATACATATAGATTGATTAAATCCTAATTAAACTTCAAAATGTTAAGGTTAGTCTTATCTGAAAACGTGGACATTACAAACTATCCTTTAATGATTCCATCGAGAGGTTGCAGATTTCATAAAATAATCAAACTGGACTGTGTATAAGAATTTAATTTTAAAACTGACAAATAATATTATTCAAACACTTTTATAATATTTTGGTTAAATGGAGGGTCTAACGTAGATAAAATGAACAAATTGATAGCAACAACTTTTCACAAATATAAATTGGTTTGCTTTAGCAAAAAGTATGTCACATATTTCCTTTTACTTTTAGTACTTTTCCGTATAGAATCAAGGAAGAATAGTTATAAATAACTAAATTATTAAAACTGTTTCACTTACCAAGTTCTAGGGTAATTTCTAAGGTTTAAATATATATAGTTGTAAAGTACTAGGTTTCAATTCATACAAACCATAAAGATTATAGGTATAAAATAAATTAATTATTAAAACTGTTTCACTTACCAAGTTCTAGGGAAATCTCTAGGGTTTAAATATATATAGTTGTAAAGTACTAGGTTTCAATTCATACAAACCATAAAGATTATAGGTATAAAATAGATTTTCCATATATATATATATTTGTAAATATATTTAATTTAATGCGGGTGAGGATCGAACCTCTAACCTCATGGTCATTAGTTCGACTTTATGCTAATTTTTTCTCATTTTAGCAAAGGTATTTGTATCAGTTTTCAATAAAATTAAAATAATTAATCTCGATGTCCACCCCAACCTGATTGACAAATATATATATAAATACAACTTATGAATATTTATCATTTATAATATAATTCTTATTATTATTCATAGTTTTCACATTATCATAAAAAATTAAATATAAGAAAATAATAGTTTTGGGTATAAAAAAACACACACAAATCAATTAATTTTTGTTGGATTGCCGTTGTTGACCGAGAAATTTCGGTCAATCAGTGGTCGCCACGTGTCTCCATCACGACCGGGGATCAGATAGACTTGACCGAGCAAAGTCGGCCAAATCGCAATTGGGCTCGAAGTCGAATCGGGCCAGAAAGATTAAATGACAATTTGGCCCAAAGCCCAAAAGCCCATTGGGTCCAAACCCAAGCCCATTGGGTCCAAACCCAAACCCAAACCCATTGGGCCCAAAGCCCAAGCCCATTGGATCCAGGCCCATGAAAACTCTATAAATAGAGAGTTCATTTTCATTTCTAAGGTTCAGAAAATTTCTTCTCCTAAGAACTCAGAGAGAATTCCCAAACAACGAAAGGCTCTTTGAAATCCTGAAGACTGAACGTCACTCCAAATTCAAACACCTGAAGACTTCACCGCTACGCGAAGCTGAAGATTCAACCTCGAGAACAAGCTACGAAGCCCTCGAGTACGTTACATTTAAGAGAGAGAATCAGAGGATCAAACATTAGAGATTGTAATCCACTACGCACTGATATATA
Organism: Herpetospermum pedunculosum; assembly: GCA_028017165.1. Taxonomy (NCBI): domain Eukaryota; kingdom Viridiplantae; phylum Streptophyta; class Magnoliopsida; order Cucurbitales; family Cucurbitaceae; genus Herpetospermum; species Herpetospermum pedunculosum. The sequence continues at coordinate 6,306,995 of CM051525.1, read as the reverse complement.
CAAATACATCAATACAAATTCCAATTCATTTACACGTTTCGAATTTCCATTCGTCGTTCGAATTCTCGTGTGAACAGATTGGCACGCCTAGTGGGACAACTCTACCTTTCATCTCTCTCTCTCAACAAAAAAATTACAATGGCATCAAAGAAGACAACGTTCCAGGCTGTCAGTTCCAACAGCCCTTACAGGGGACCTACCACCCGCAGCCGCGTCATCAAAGAAGTCTCGCAGACGGGCGAACACACTCCTGCCATCGTGCGCAAAATATACAAACGACTGACGGAGTCCGAGCGGGTTGGGATAATCATCAAGGACAATCCTTTGTTCGATGAGGTTGTTCCCTCCTCTGATCAGCCGGAGAAGGTGTCTGACTCCAGCGTATCTGTAATGATGGCAGATGCGCGTACTAACGACGAAGCGATGGCTGAAATGGAAAAGAAAATCAGCTTCCTGATGAAAGTAGTCGAGGACAAAGACTTCGAGATTGCCCAACTGAGGAGTCAGATGCAGAGCCGTGAGGTCGCGGAGTCAAGCCTAACTCCTGCGGCCAGAAAGAATGACAAAGAAAAAATGGTCATCCAGGAAAACCAAGCGCAACACTCGACGTCAGTCGCTTCCTTATCTGTCCAACAACTGCAGGACATGATTACCAATACCATCCGAGTCCAGTACGGTGGACCAGCCCAAAGCACCCTCTTGTATACCAAACCTGCCCATTGGGTATCAGCCGCCAAAGTTTCAACAATTCGATGGGAAGGGCAATCCTAAACAACACATTGCCCACTTCGTCGAAACATGCGAGAATGCTGGAACTCGCGGAGACTTGCTGGTTAGGCAATTCGTCCGAACCTTGAAAGGAAACGCCTTTGACTTGTACACCGACATGGCTTAGTGTCTGAACTCTCGCATGCTAGCCAAAGAATGGGCGAGCCTGTCGTCGACTTCATTAACCGCTGGAGATCGTTGAGTCTTGATTGCAAGGACCGACTCACGGAAGTGTCTGCTGTCGAGATGTGCATCGGCGGCATGCATTGGGGACTTCACTACATCCTACAAGGGATAAAGCCCCAAACATTCGAAGAGTTGGCAACTCGCGCCCATGATATGGAGTTGAGTATTGCCAATAGAGGAAACAAAGACCTCTTAATCCCTGACGTAAAGAAAACAAAGACAGAAGTGAAGAGCGTTGGGAAGATCACGAAGAATGTCGTGAAAGAATCCATGGTCGTCAACACGGCCCCTTTAAGGTTTTCCTCCAAAACAAAGGAAAAAAAAACGGAAGCAAGAAATGACAAAGGCGAAAGACGTCGCCTTACGTTGAAAGAAAGACAAGAAAAGATCTACCCGTTTCCAGACTCTGACATCCCTGATATGTTAGAGCAATTGCTGGAAACGCAACTCATCCAACTGCCCGAGTGCAAACGACCGGAGGAGTTAGGAAAGGTAAATGATCCTAACTATTGCAAATACCACCGGGTCGTCAGTCATCCTGTAGGCAAATGCTTCGTCCTGAAAGGGCTAATCATGAAGTTAGCTAGTGAAAATAAGATTGAGCTAGATCTCGACGAAATAGCTCAAGCAAATCACGCCGCTGTAACATTGAACTCCGGCGTTCAATTATCTCCTGTCTCTCCTAAGAAGCAAGAGGAGAGTTTGATCCAGTTCGGGACTTGCGAACCTGTAATCGTTCGATACGAACATGAAATCCTACAGGAGACTTCGCGGGTGGAGCCCGAACCCGTTGGGGATGAGGATGAAGGATCGACCGTCGTAACTCGTCGAAAAATGCGGCGACAGAGACCCGTCCAGAAAGAAGCCCGCCTACTCCGAGAGTATAGGCGAAAAAACAAACTTCCAAAGAGAAAAGGAAGAAAGAGTATGAGAAGGCCAAAACTTGTCGTGGAGGAAAACAAAGACCTCCCTCGACCCCAGCAGCCTATGACCCTACGGGAATTTTTCCCCAAGGGATTCTTTAATAAGAAGCAGGAAGAAATAGTTGAAGGACTCTAATGATTCAGAACCTTCAACCTCTACAGCACGTGCATGCGCGTCTGATTGCATGTCCATAAGCTTCACCGATGATGATTTGATGTTGGGGTCAAAACCTCACAATAGACCTTTGTTTGTCTCAGGATACATTCGAGAACAGAAGGTCGGTCGAATCCTCATTGATGATGGATCGGCCGTCAACATAATGCCGAAATCAGTCATGAAGGAGATTGGCATCCTGATGGAAGAACTATCAAGTAGCAAGCTGGTAATCCAGGGTTTCAATCAGGGAGGACAACGAGCGATCGGCATGATTCGCCTACAGCTCATCATCGGAGACTTAGAAGCACATACCTTATTTCATGTCATAGACTCCAGGACCACCTATAAAATATTGTTGGGTCGCCCTTGGATTCATGGAAATGGGGTAATAACTTCCACCTTGCATCAGTGCTTCAAGTTCTATCAGAACGGCATCAAAAAAGTTGAGGCAGACACTAAGCCATTTTCAGAGGCTGAGTCTCATTTCGCGGATGCCAAGTTTTATATAAATAACAGCAACATAGAAGAAATAATGCCAAAAGAAATCCCTTTGATTAGCGGGGAGCAGAAGACTTGCGCAGGGAAAGAATCAATCAAAGAAGAAAATGTTCCCAAGTTTTGCGAAAACAAGACATCCGTCAGCCCTACGAAGGCTAAGGTCTTGAAAGATGAGAAAAGCTCGAACCCTTCTGTTCTGCGCTACGTTCCCTTGTCCCGACGTAAGAAAGGTGAATCACCATTCGCAGAATGTACTAAAAGTTTGAAAGTCGGTGACATTAAGATCCTGAAAGAAAACTTTGTCACCCCTCTTACGAAGATAACGAAGCAAGAGGTCACGAAGTCCAAAGAGACTCAGAAAGGGATGGTCCTAATTGAGAAACGAACGAAAGAAGGATACGATCCCAAGGCATATAAACTGCTAGCAAAGGCAGGATATGACTTCACAACTCACACTGAGTTCAAGGGCCTGAAAATCCTCGAGGGCAGGTCAGAGCTTTCTTCAACACAGAAGAAACTCCTAAAGGAGGGATATCCTATACCGGCATCAAGAAAGGGGCTTGGATATAAGTCGCCTGAACCAGTCCGGATAACCCGAAAAGGGAAAGAGAAAGTGGCCAACAGTAATAACATAACGACCAAAGAGGCACACAACTCAAAAGAAGAGGAAACTGTCAAACCAAGGATCTCTATCTTTAAGCGCATCAAGCCGCCTGCTACGCGCGCTTCAGCCTTTCAACGATTGAAAGCGGCTGTGACGGAAGAAGACAGTTCGCACCCAACACCTAATCCCATCAAATCTTCCGTCTTTCAAAGGTTGAGTAAGTCGGCAGATAAGAAAGAAGACACGCCGTCCACTGAACCTCTTTCACGGCAATCTGCATTTCAAAGACTGAGTAAGGCGGCAGATAAAAAAGAAAACACGCCGTCCACTGAACCTCTCTCACGGCAATCAGCATTTCAAAGGTTGAGTAAGCCGACAGAGGAGAAAGAAAATACGTTGCCCGATAAATCTCTCTCACGAACGTCAGCGTTGCAAAGATTAAGCGTGACCACAAAGAGAGATAAGAAACTTTCATCCACTTCCATTTTCGATCGCCTCCTACACGAAGAGGCTCGAGAGACTTTGAACAATAAAGAGTCTAGCAAAACAAAAAGCGATGAAGAGATCCGTAGTATCGTCCCCTCACGGATGAAAAGAAAAACTTCTGTTACCGTGAATACAGATGGTGCATTAAAGGTTAAACGACGCAATGTCATCATCACCAACCCTGCGAGCAAACGTGCAGAGAACAGGGATGAAGCCTCTTGTCATCATATTACTGTCGGGGAAGAAACGGAGGCCGAGATATATGAAGAGGATGTTGAAGAGGCTCCACAACCACTCGAAGATGGAAGTCAACCAACAGTTGATGAGTTAAAAGAAGTTAATCTGGGTACGACGGAAGAACCACGTCCAACCTTTATAAGCGCATCACTTTCCGATGAAGAGGAGTGTGAGTACTTGAGTTTGCTCATTGCGTATAAAGATGTCTTTGCTTGGTCGTATAAAGAGATGCCGGGACTTGATCCAAAAGTCGCAGTACATCATCTCGCTATTGAACATGGGTATCGACCAGTCAAACAAGCTCAACGACGTTTCAGGCCAGAGCTCATTGGTAACGATATTATTGAACTATCGCCAATCATCGGGTTGTCGAGACCCGCCAAAATGAATTTATAAGTGCCCGAAATCACTAAACTATTTGTAGAATAGTGGCAACGGGGTCGATCCACAGGGAATTAAGGTATTTTGACTTAATCCTAATTAAATTTGTAAACTATTAATATGAGTGAAATAAGGGGTAATTGTTGGTTTTCAATTAACAAAGATGAACAAAGCAAATGGGAAAATTTAGCTAACGGAGTTTCCGACTCGGGACGATCGGGGATAAATTTTAGCAAACCTCTTAGATCATAGGTTGATGAATATTATGGTTGAATAAATTAACGAATGCACAGCCCGTCTAAAATTAATAAATAACTCAGACATGCTCCATGGATTTAATTAGACATAAATAATCATGCTAATCAAGCATACCGTTCGGACATTGGCGGCCAACGCTCTCCCAAGACCGAACGGTAGCAACAAGCTAACTGCGACAACTATCTAATTTGGACGCGAAATTAGTATGTCGATTTGGAATTCTAATTCGGGAAGAACGAACACCAAGAGCGTAAGGACGCCAATACGCTCAAGGAGCCATAATTCCTTGTTACTTGGCGGCAAAAGAGGCACGGCATCAAATCCTTTAACAAATGAACATGCTCAAAATCAAGGGTGCCTAGTCCTAAATCATTCAAACGTGCTCATAGATTAAGCTAAGAAATAGAATTCAATTCAATAAAATATCCAACCAATTCAGAATTTCAATCCTACAACCTCACCAAGAGTTCATACTACATTTATCCTTACAATCCCGAGCCAAAAACGGTAAATCTACTCACTCATGACTTGTGTGGTGTGGGAAGGCTTCAAATCGAGCTTCCTAGCCCCTCCCATGGTGGAAAATAGCTGCTGGACGTCAAATCAGGCGCGGAGCTCGAGGTAGAAGATGATAATGGCGGCTAAAATCGGACAGAAACTTAAGTAATCCGCCGTAGCGTCGAGACGCTAGGGCAGCGTCTCGACGCTGCGCCCTAAATAACGCGCGCGCGCAGTCGGGGTAGCGTCGGGACGCTCGAACAGCGTCGAGACGCTGGGCAGCGTCGAGCTAGCGTCGCGACGCTATCGCTCGACGCTTGCTCTCGGGTTTTTCTTCAATTCAGCGCTTCAGACTTCGGAGCGTCGAGACGCTATGGCAGCGTCTCGACGCTGGGCAACGTTGAGCTAGCGTCGCGACGCTGTCGCTCGACGCTAGCTCTCGGGTTTTTCTTGGATTTCTGCCTTCAATTTCCCCAAAGAGCTCAACTCTCATTCCTTTGCATGGATCTTCCCCGGAAGTGTTCTTAGGCCTTTAAAATGCGATATTAGGCTCTGAAAAACGCCGAAACGCTCTCGAGAGCGAATCACCGAGAACACCTGCAATAATCACATAAAAGCAAGATTAAGCCAATAATAAACGTGAATTAGGGACATAATTATAGCTCCAAAATGGAGCTATCACTCATCCCCCAAATTGAAAATGAGGTTAACAAGCTAATTGAAGCAGGGTTCATTCGCGAAGTAAACTACCCGACATGGATAGCAAACATTGTCCCCGTCAGAAAGAAAAACGGACAATTACGGGTATGCGTTGACTTTCGCGATCTGAATAGTGCATGTCAGAAAGACGACTTCCCATTGCCCATCACCGAACTAATGGTCGATGCTACCACAGGGCATGAAGCTTTGTCTTTCATGGATGGGTCATCAGGATACAACCAGATTCGAATGGCCCTCAAAGATGAAGAAATGACAGCGTTCCGGACTCCGAAAGGGATATACTGTTACAAGGTAATGCCCTTTGGATTAAAGAACGCCGGCGCAACTTATCAACGTGCCATGCAAAAGATCTTCGATGATATACTGCATAAGCATGTCGAATGCTACGTCGACGATCTTGTAGTCAAGTCCAAAAAGCGACAGGATCACTTGAAAGATCTAAAGGTGGTTTTCGATCGTTTGAGAAAGTACCAATTGAGGATGAATCCTCTCAAATGTGCATTCGGTGTAACTTCGGGGAAATTCCTTGGTTTCGTCGTAAAACATCGAGGGATCGAGATTGATCAGTCCAAGATCGACGCCATTCAAAAAATGCCAGAGCCGCGAAACTTGCATGAACTAAGAAGTCTCCAAGGACGACTTGCTTATATCAGGAGGTTCATCTCCAATCTAGCAGGCCGATGCCAACCATTTCAAAGATTGATGAGGAAAGACACGACCATTGAGTGGGATGAAGCATGTCAAAATGCCTTTGACAACATAAAGAAATACTTGCTTAACCCTCCTGTTTTGGGCGCACCCGTAGCAGGAAAGCCATTGATACTCTACGTTACTGCGCAAGAAAGGTCGCTTGGGGCATTGCTTGCACAAGAAAGCGAGAAGGGCAAAGAATGTGCGCTCTACTACTTAAGTAGAACTCTCAATGGGGCAGAGCTGAATTATTCACCCATTGAGAAGATGTGTCTTTCACTCTTCTTCGCCATCGATAAGTTGAGACATTACATGCAGGCATTCACAGTGCATCTGGTGGCTAAGGCTGATCCAATCAAGTATGTTCTGTCTAGACCAATTATCTCAGGTCGGTTGGCAAAGTGGGCAATTTTACTACAACAGTATGACATTGTTTATGTTCCGCAAAAGGCGGTGAAGGGGCAAGCCTTGGCTGATTTCTTGGCAGATCATCCAGTGCCGTCAGATTGGAAATTATCTGACGACCTGCCTGACGAAGAAATCTTCTACGTTGAAATTGTTGACCCATGGATCATGTATTTTGACGGTGCAGCTCGAAGATATGGCGCAGGAGCGGGTATAGTATTCACTACCCCTGAAAAACACATGCTGCCGTATAGCTTCGCATTTGAAGAGGTATGTTCGAATAATGTTGTTGAATATCAAGCACTCATTATGGGTCTTCAAATAGCAATAGAAATTGGAGTGACCTACATTGAGATTTATGGAGATTCAAAACTAATAATTAATCAATTGTCGCTCCAATACGAGGTGAAGCATCCAGATTTAATGCCCTACTTTAATTATGCAAGACGACTCTTAGAGAGCTTTGATAGTATGACCATAGAGCATATTCCAAGAGCTGAAAATGCAAAGGCAGATGCATTAGCAAACTTGGCCACAGCCCTGACTGTATCAGAAAGTGAAATATTGAACGTTCCGATTTGTCAAAAATGGGTTATACCGCCAGCCGGAGTTGAAAGTCAAGAAGCAAACGTAATATCGGTCTATGTGATTGAGGAAGAGGATTGGCGACAACCGATTGTAGATTATCTACAGCATGGAAAACTTCCCACAGAGTCCCGACGTAAGGCCGATATACGAAGAAGAAGTGCTCGATTCATCTACTACAAGGAAACCCTTTATCGACGCTCCTATGACGGACTTTTTCTTCGATGCCTAGGAAAAGAAGAATCGATAAAGGCATTAGAGGAAGCACACTCAGGGGTCTGTGGTGCTTATCAATCGGGACCGAAACTTCATTTTCAGTTGAAAAGAATGGGCTATCACTGGCCAACGATGATTCAAGACTCGATGGAGTACGCAAAGAAATGTGAGGCTTGTCAGTTTCATGCCAACTTCATACATCAACCGCCAGAACCACTTCACCCAACCATAGCTTCATGGCCCTTGAAGCTTGGGGGCTTGACCTCGTTGGTCCAATAACACCTAAGTCCTCAGCAGGACATTCTTATATCCTCGCTGGGACAGATTATTTTTCAAGGTGGGCCGAGGCAATTGCGTTAAAGGAGGCAAATAAGAAAACTGTTGTGAATTTCATCCGAACCCACATCATTTACCGTTACGGCATCCCGCACCGCATCGTGACCGATAACGGAAGACAATTCTCCAATAGTCTAATGGACAGTTTATGTGAGAAATTCAAGTTCAAGCAATGCATGTCATCCATGTACAACGCTCCGGCAAATGGATTGGCAGAAGCATTCAACAAGACATTATGCAACTTGTTGAAAAAGGTGGTCTCCAAGTCAAAAAGAGACTGGCAGGAAAAGATTGGTGAGGCATTATGGGCTTACCGAACTACCCACCGCACTCCTACATGTTGGGTTTTATGTCCTAAAACTCGTGGTTTGTAAACTGTTATGTTTGTAAATATTCTATTTAGAATAAAGAGTTATTAGTTTTATAGAGTAAAAGAGTTTACTGGAATAAAGTGAAACGTGTTTATATTAACCTATACCAATGACCAACACCCTTGGCTGAATATGAGTACTTGAGCCTCATGTATGACATGATTGTGGATCAGGCTCAAGTACTCAGTCAAAACGGTCTATAGTATACGGATAAGGCTGGGTACCTTATCCTGGTAACACTATTGGATGCGGCTCACTTTGTATTGTACAAAACGATGTGATCCGAATCGTTTCACATGAAGATGTGCGAGTAAGGGCGTCCTGTGCAAAGAGTTTGCATAAGACCGAACCGCGTATTAAGTCGCTCTCTCTTTATAACTCCGTTTACTGATGAGACCGACTTATACATATTGATGGCCTAGGTAACTCGATCTCAATCCTGAGCTCGCTATGAACTCCTGCTTATTCGATAGTATCCTTTGACTTGCACGGGTGAGAGTGGCCCATTAGCGCCGACTCAATAAGCCTACCATCTTGGGGATAAAGTCGAATAGGTAGCTGGGGACATAGTACAGCAAGATTGGAGTTCACTCCTAACCCGCTCTTCAGGGTTAGTAGATAGGTTGTTCCCTTAATAGCTGACTCCGGGGCTTGAACAATTAGCGCGCTCACTCTCATGAGATGAGAGGGTTAATTGATCTGTTGGTTGGACCACAGATCTATTGTTCATTAGAGGTGTCAGTGGTACTTAAGGAACAAGACGTAATGCAGGGGTTAAACGGTTTAAAAAGACCCAGCTGTGATTACGAACAACCTGTGAAGGGTCGACTTGCCCGTGACGGTTATATCAGAGGACACAATATATCTACAGTGAGGAGAGTGCAACCCTCGGACTATAGTGGAGTCTCCGGGGGTTAACGAATGTTGATTAGTTCGGTTGAAAGAGTTTTGACTGGATAATCTCGTATCGTTGGAGCTCATGATCTGTAGGTCCTTTAGGTTCTCCTGGCTAGCTCGGATAAAGCGGTGTAGTAGTGCTATAGGGAAGAATTTGGAGAAATCCAAATTCGGGTCTGTTGATCGAGGTTAAACATATTTAAATGTGATTTAAATATGTAACTGGAGGAAGTTGTATTTAAATATGATTTAAATACAAGACTGGATAAAAATATGAATATTGATTCATATTGGAAAAATCGGTTTTCGGAAAACCGGAGCTTGGTTTATAGTTTAATTGATATTTGATATTAATTAAATTTATAAATTTTATTTATTAAAAAGGTTTTAATAAATAATAATAATAATTATTATAATTTTTATTATAATAATCATTATTAAAGTTAATGGATTACATGCATGGTGACATGTGAAAATCCATTAACTTCAGCAAAGTCATTTTTCTCTTTTGGGGTACACAATTCAGTTTGACTGAATTTACATCCCTCTCTCTCTAACTTCTCTCCATAAGCTCAAGCTTCCTCTCGGCTTGGAAATTCTTTAAAAGTTAAAGGATTTCACCATTGTTGAAGTTTTGAGGTTTGTAGATTTGAAGCTTTGGTTGGCTAAATTGAAGTTAGTTCTTTGGAAGAATTGAAGAAGTGTTTAAAGTGTTTAAACTTCTTCCCTCAATCTTGAATTTCAAGTGTTGAATTTCATGAGTTTGTTGATATGAGTTCTTGAGTTCTTGGTGAATTTTTCATCAAGAATAAGTTGAACTTCACCAAACTTAAACCATTTGCTTCATCTTCTTCTTCGTCCACCCTCTCATCAAACCCCCTTAGCTCAAGGAGTCCGACAACTCCGCTACTAAGCGCCGAGGATAGCGGGACTACCTGGGGTGGTTCTCGCAGCGTTCGTGAGAAGAGGTCGGAAGAGTTCGTGACGAGGAACGGCCGGCGGGCTTGAAGAAATTGGAGCTACAAGGGTATGTATTTCTAATTTATTATTTCCGTCGCTTTGAGCATGTTTTCTATTTGTTAAATTGATGAAATTAGAGTATCATCGGTCCGAAATCGCTTTCCGCTGCGCATGTCGCTCCATCAATTGGTATCAGAGCGATTTTGTGATTAACTCAATTTGCATCAATTTAAGTTGGTGGGTATTTTAATTTAGAAATTGTTTCTGAATGGTCGTCTAAAGTGAAAATCGATTTTGGCATCGTTTCTTTCGAATTTCATAATTTGTAATTGCCCGAGAATGTATGGGCGTTAATGCGTGCTGAAAAAGTTTGTATTTTTAGAGTCATTAGAGTCCATATAGGTTTCTTTGTGAAAGAAGCTTGAGTTTGGAACGCGCCGAATTGTTCGGTATAAGTTCAAACTCGTTCTAGGCAATACGAGGAGAAATTCGAAGAGAAATTGGCCGAAGCGTTCGGGGAAGCAAGCTGGTCAAAAGCGGTGCGAAGAGTTCGAAGTCGGCTCAAGACTTAGCTTGTTGTTCAAGCTTGTAATAAATTAGTTATTGCTTGCTAAATGCCAAAATCGATCCACTTTAGTGTGTTTAATTAATTATGCATTGTGAATGTATGTTTTAATTGAAATCCATATTTGTATGTGCATAACGTATGCCATATAGATTTAAAATCCCACCGTAGGAAGCATGCTCCATGCATAGTAAATATGTTATAAGTGTTATAATATATAGTATGCATATTTAGGAATTCATGAGAATTAATATAAAAGTTATATTAATTCATGAATTGGATGTTGTTAGTTTAATAGAGAAATTGATATAAGCGTTATATTAATTATGAAATTAAACGTACAACATTGGTTATCCTAGTTTTATGCTTATTGTATATTATAAGTGTTGTAATGTATATGCATGTTTAATTCATGAGTATTAATATAAGAGTTATATTAATTCATGAATTTGATGTTGTTTACTTAATAGAATAATTAATATAAGTGTTATATTAATTATGAAATTAAAACATCCAACATTAGTTTTATGCATATTGTATGTTATAATTGTTATAATGTATAGGATGCATGCTTAATTCATTAAAAATTGATATAAGTGTTATATTAATTTATGAATTAGGAGTTGTATGTTTAAAGAGCATAATCGATATAAGTGTTATATTGATTATGAAGTTAAATATTCAACTTGTCATGCCTTAGCGATTGTATGTTTGAGAAGCATATAGATTTTATTGTACTAAGTCTAGTTTTTGCAAGTGTTGTAAAAATGACTTAGACTTTTAAAATCTATAACAAAGAAAAGCATGTTCATTTAGGGTTAAATGAGTCGATCTTGTTCATTAGATGAATAGGTCGTTATCTCGTAAATGCTAAGGTTATGAGAAACTCACCCGGTGAAATCTTGTCTAAGGTTGGAGGTAATTGAATTGACGGAACACCTCCTACCTGGGGACGATCCGGTAATTGAGTAAAGTTAACCAGGCTTTATGAGCGTGCTTGAGAGGTGTGAGGTTAATTAAATCTGTTAATAACCTACACTTCTCAAATAAAAAGTTTGCCTAGACTTAAGGTTTTATTTTCTTAGCCGGATAAAACCTGAGTAGTTTACCCTAAAATTACCGTTTACGATGCTTAGTAGATGTGTTGAGAAGGAATATATGATATATCCCTCTCCTGCTACGCACTCCCTAAAGTTCACAACGTGAGAATTTTGCTTGGCCTCATGATGCCATATGGGGCATCTCCAGACGGGTGGTGTTTGCAACTTTGAATAGCAAGGTGAATGGAGTAAGTGTCTATAGTAAGTGGGAGAAGGAAGTGCGTCGGTGCTTCCTGTGGTCTCCTCCGTTGGATTGAACCGTGAGATTCCCATGTTCCGCCTGCAGGCTGCCCTAGGGGGCACCATCCAAACGGAGGGCTGGGCATGGGAGATCGAACACCTCAGTCACCATTTATGGATAAAGAAACATAGGGCCATTCCCAACACTGACATTCCATACGGTTGCTATGTTGGGGCCGTTCTGTGCGTTCTAAAAACGAAGGGTCACACTTACGGGATTTGCTAAGGAGTTAGTAAATTCAGACCAAAAACGATAACTAAGATGCTATAGGAATATGAGTTATTCTGGTGATAGCATTTAGTCAAGAATGTCTTGATTTAGTAAAGGAGTGCTCACCTACCCTACGGTAGGGACCATTCTGACTTACTAAAGTATCGTAGTTAGTAAATAAAAAGTTTGGGTAATTTATTTACTTCTAAATTTTTCTTAATTGGTTTAAATAGGTTAAAACCGTTTCACTAATAGATTTACATTCTTTTTCGGCATGTCGAGCTCGTTTTATACAGTTGTTAGCTCACGACAAGTTAATCGGAGAGAATTACAGAACCTGGAAGTCGAACCTGAATACGATTCTGGTTCTGGACGACCTGATGTTTGTCTTAACGAAGGAATGTCCTTCAGCTCCTGGCTCGAGTATTTCTCGAAGTGTTCGAGAGGAACACGATGGATGGATTAGGGATATTGATAAAGCCCAAATCTATATCTTGGCAAGCATATTTGATGCCTTGTGCAAGTAGTATGAGGTTATGATTTCCGTAAAGGAAATCATGTCTTCATTACAAGCAATGGTGGACACTCGTCCTCATCACTTCGTAATGAAATCCTCAAGTTCGTTTATAACTCTCGCATAGTGGAGGATACCTCTGTTAGGGAGTTTGTCCTTAACATGATGGTCCATTTGAATGTGGCAGAAGTAAACGTTGCTACCATCGTCTTTTCAGACTTATCAGTCTCTGTACACTTCCAAAGGAATAGAGAATGAGGCAAGTGTTGTCACTTCGAAGAAATTCCTTGAGAGGTTGACATTAGGGAGTAAGCCTAAGTCTGCTTCTCTGAGTAATGAGATTATTCAGAAGAGGAAGAGTAACAGGAGAAATGACAAAGCCCGTACTGTTCGCAAGGTAATGTCTTCAAACATAGGAAAATGTTTCTATTGTACTGAAGATGGGTATTGGAAGTGTAACTACTCCAAATACCTTGTTGAGAAACAGGCTAAGAAAGAACGACTAGATAAATGTGATTTATTTGTCAAAACAAGTTTAGTGGATATGAATGTCATACCTGGATGTCTTCAGGAACCACTATTCGTGTTTGTTTTTCTACAGGAAACTAGTTCCTGACAGTCGTTTTCTCGCTGTGAGATATGGAGATATCGTTGCAGCTGAACTAGTGGGAGTCTTTGTAGTTGTTGTATAGAGATAAAAACATTTGTTATATGTAATTATTGTCTATATTTCTGGTTTTAACTGAACACTTGTATATTATATCTTTTGGTTTTATAAATGAACAGTTCATTTAGCAAAAGATATATACTGATGTGTTCTATTAAACTCGAAAACAACTAGCATGTTAAGACTCACAGAGTTAACGAAAGCTATTGTAGATATCAACAAAGGTTGTTGATCAAACTAGAGTTTCTCAACCGTTGAGAAAGCCTCAAGGCAGTGGGAGGGTTGTAGGACAACCCGATCCGTTGCACTGGCTTGTCTTTAACTCAAAGTTCTCATACTTGATGATAACATTGAGGATTTGCTGTCTTTAATTAGGCAATGAATCACATAGACAAGGCCAAATGGCTCAAAGCCAAATATCTATGAATGGTATTGAGACCAAGTCACTAAGGTGAAAACTTTTATGGCTTGACTTTCTGGTAAAGGGACTCTCCCGAAGAGAAAGGGTTTATTGTGTATACTCTCTTTCTCTTGTTGCCAGACGTAAGTTAAATAGATGACTCTTATCCAGTACCATGTTCTATCTTTATAGAATTTGGCAAGTGGATGTCAAGATAGCTTTTATGCAGAATTGTTATCTTGATTGAGTATCTATGAGTCTCTACCAGAAAGATTCATAGTTTGGGACAAAGAGCAAATGGTTTGCTAGGTTTATTCGATTCATTTATGAATTGGAGAAAGCATCTTCGTCCTGAACTGTAAGGTTTGATACAGTGATCAAATCTTATGGCTTTGAACAAAAGTTTGAACAATAATTTGATAAACTTTGTTTGACAAGGGTTTAGTCAATGTTGTAGCTTTCATAGTTCGTTTCCGTAATTAATGTCCTAATCATTGAAGATGATGTAGGATTCTTTTCTGGCAATAAGCATTAACTAGCGACCCATTCCCAAATAGTTGATTTGGAGGTAGGTTTAGTTTGTTCTAAGGATTCAGGTTGATCTGAGTCGCAAGAACAAATCGCTAGTGTTGTCTCTAAAATCTTTTATTGACAAGTTGTTGTTAATATTCGATGGTCTATGGAAATGGTTTCCTGAGACACCTCAAATCTTGAGGATACGAGATGCACCCAAGTACATTTACATATTGGAGGTCAGATGTATCTTTTAAGATACATGACCCGATATGTGCTATGCAGTGGGAGCTGTCAGTATTATTAGTCCAATTGGATTGGATTCCGGTTAAAGTTTTGTCCTTGTACTTAGAGGAGTAGAATACAAGAGTTGTATTGTTGATTCCTCGTTGGTAGCTAAGTCTATTTGCAGCTTGTAAAGCAGCAATAGGTTTATATGTTGAGCTCGTAGATAGTGCTATGAGGAGATGTGATGGTCACATGGAAAGCCTCGTAGTACTTCATGCTGATTTGTTTACTAAGTCTCTCATGGCTAAAGTGTTTGAGAGACACCTAGAAGAGTCTAGGACTCCGAGTTGCTGGAGAGGACAGTGGGAGAAAGCTTCTGATATATGATATATTAGTTTTCTCCACCTAAAATGTACACCACGGACGTTTAAGTCCAAGTGGGAGTTTGTTGGGTTTTATGTCCTAAAACTCGTGGTTTGTAAACTGTTATGTTTGTAAATATTCTATTTAGAATAAAGAGTTATTAGTTTTATAGAGTAAAAGAGTTTACTGGAATAAAGTGAAACGTGTTTATATTAACCTATACCAATGACCAACACCCTTGGCTGAATATGTGTACTTGAGCCTCATGTATGACATGATTGTGGATCAGGCTCAAGTAGTCAGTCAAAACGGTCTATAGTATACGGATAAGGCTGGGTACCTTATCCTGGTAACACTATTGGATGCGGCTCACTTTGTATTGTACAAAACGATGTGATCCGAATCGTTTCACATGAAGATGTGCGAGTAAGGGCGTCCTGTGCAAAGAGTTTGCATAAGACCGAACCGCGTATTAAGTCGCTCTCTCTTTATAACTCCGTTTACTGATGAGACCGACTTATACATATTGATGGCCTAGGTAACTCGATCTCAATCCTGAGCTCGCTATGAACTCCTGCTTATTCGATAGTATCCTTTGACTTGCACGGGTGAGAGTGGCCCATTAGCGCCGACTCAATAAGCCTACCATCTTGGGGATAAAGTCGAATAGGTAGCTGGGGACATAGTACAGCAAGATTGGAGTTCACTCCTAACCCGCTCTTCAGGGTTAGTAGATAGGTTGTTCCCTTAATAGCTGACTCCGGGGCTTGAACAATTAGCGCGCTCACTCTCATGAGATGAGAGGGTTAATTGATCTGTTGGTTGGACCACAGATCTATTGTTCATTAGAGGTGTCAGTGGTACTTAAGGAACAAGACGTAATGCAGGGGTTAAACGGTTTAAAATGACCCAGCTGTGATTACGAACAACCTGTGAAGGGTCGACTTGCCCGTGGCGGTTATATCAGAGGACACAATATATCTACAGTGAGGAGAGTGCAACCCTCGGACTATAGTGGAGTCTCCGGGGGTTAACGAATGTTGATCAGTTCGGTTGAAAGAGTTTTGACCGGATAATCTCGTATCGTTGGAGCTCATGATCTGTAGGTCCTTTAGGTTCTCCTGGCTAGCTCGGATAAAGCGGTGTAGTAGTGCTATAGGGAAGAATTTGGAGAAATCCAAATTCGGGTCTGTTGATCGAGGTTAAACATATTTAAATGTGATTTAAATATGTAACTGGAGGAAGTTGTATTTAAATATGATTTAAATACAAGACTGGATAAAAATATGAATATTGATTCATATTGGAAAAATCGGTTTTCGGAAAACCGGAGCTTGGTTTATAGTTTAATTGATATTTGATATTAATTAAATTTATAAATTTTATTTATTAAAAAGGTTTTAATAAATAATAATAATAATTATTATAATTTTTATTATAATAATCATTATTAAAGTTAATGGATTACATGCATGGTGACATGTGAAAATCCATTAACTTCAGCAAAGTCATTTTTCTCTTTTGGGGTACACAATTCAGTTTGACTGAATTTACATCCCTCTCTCTCTAACTTCTCTCCATAAGCTCAAGCTTCCTCTCGGCTTGGAAATTCTTTAAAAGTTAAAGGATTTCACCATTGTTGAAGTTTTGAGGTTTGTAGATTTGAAGCTTTGGTTGGCTAAATTGAAGTTAGTTCTTTGGAAGAATTGAAGAAGTGTTTAAAGTTTGATCAGAAAAAAAAAAAAAAAAAGAAGAAGTGTTTAAAGTGTTTAAACTTCTTCCCTCAATCTTGAATTTCAAGTGTTGAATTTCATGAGTTTGTTGATATGAGTTCTTGAGTTCTTGGTGAATTGTTCATCAAGAATAAGTTGAACTTCACCAAACTTAAACCATTTGCTTCATCTTCTTCTTCGTCCACCCTCTCATCAAACCCCCTTAGCTCAAGGAGTCCCACAACTCCGCTACTAAGCGCCGAGGATAGCGGGACTACCTGGGGTGGTTCTCGCAGCGTTCGTGAGAAGAGGTCGGAAGAGTTCGTGACGAGGAACGGCCGGCGGGCTTGAAGAAATTGGAGCTACAAGGGTATGTATTTCTAATTTCTTATTTCCGTCGCTTTGAGCATGTTTTCTATTTGTTAAATTGATGAAATTAGAGTATCATCGGTCCGAAATCGCTTTCCGCTGCGCATGTCGCTCCATCACTACAGGGGTCACACCTTATTCCCTAGTCTATGGGGTTGAAGCTGTGCTCCCTTTGGAAAGAGAAATCCCTTCCTTAAGAATGGCGGTGCAAGAAGGGTTAACTACCGAAGACAATGCAAGATTGCGCCTCGAAGAATTGGAAGCGCTCGATGAAAGAAGATTGGATGCTCAGTGTTACGTGCTCAATGTGTTAAAATAAATAAGCAATAAGGTAGAGAGAGCACTCAGAACATGCAAGCATACATGGTCCTATAGCAAGTAGTAAGTATATTTCATTCGTTTTCCCACAGAGATTTATTATAAGCTATTCATGAAGTGTAAAGTTAAGAAAGAAGGGGTGGATTTGATGGGGTAGAATTGGTTTTTAATTATCTATTTCCTACTGAATACGAAGAGGGTAGCAACATAAACAAGTGCAAGTCAAAGCTAAACTCAAAAGAGAAGAGACGAGATTAATAAATGAAGACAAAAACAGCTAGACAGAATTGTACTTAGCAGAATTGCGGAGACAGCAATTCTATCGCAATTGAAATAACAGCGAAAGTGTGTAAAGTGATGAATTAAGGGCTACTAACGACTATCCTATAGGCTTTTTCTCACGATTCTCAAGCATTGGCTCAACTCTCTATGCATCAAACTATCTCGTTCTCATGTATCTTCCGATTTCATGCATTAGATTCTTTAGTTTACTCATGTCCAAGTAAGGTCTTAAGCATCTTGTTAAGGCAGAAAATTATGGTTTGTACTAGGGAAACGCCTATTCCTAGGTCGTTTCCTGGTTACCTTGAAAGGCTAGCATGATAGTATGACTCTGAACTCTTACTCCTTCCAGAGGTTAGGAGTTCTTTGGACAAAATGGATGGCCAATCGAAATTGCCCGTGGGATGAAGCTTACATACAATCAATGCTTCGAGAGCTATCCTACATGCTTGGTTCACGTTTTTAAGCCTAAAGTGTTGTCATTAGCATGCCCCTAAGTGATTTAGCTACTCATGGATGTAAACAGAACAGAAACAAGAGAAGAAGTAGACATGCTCAGAAGGAATCTGAAGACAAAACAGTAAGGGAAATACAGTAAATCGCAACGACAAGAATCGTGAAATGAATTGTGAATTGATTACTTGTTTGTTTGAATGGACATAAGGAAGCTTTAAAGTAAATAACAACAAGACAGAACACAACGAAATAGTCTAAGCTAGCTACTAGAAAAGAGTTAACAACAAAACAAAGCTGGAAAATGGAAATGAAGAGCAGAAAGCAGTAAAACACGGTCGAATGTCTCGTTGCAGCCGCCTCGAATGAAGGATGAGAAAGGTCAGCCTTGCTTGGATGAATCCAATCGGGAGAGAAGAATAATCTCCTCTCCTTCCTATCAGATTATCGACTCCAACAGCTGAGCTTCGCAAACCAGGAGACGGCAAAGGAAAACAGGAGAAAAGATGGATTGCGAGAAGACTTCTACGCTTTCGGATGATGCTTGAACCCTCGACTTTGACCCCTATTTATAGTAATCTACAGGTGCATTTGGGCCAAGGAGAACCATCAATCTTCAACGTCGTACTTCAGAATGGATGGAGGAGAAAGAACGAATCCCTGAAATCACGGAAATTAACAGAAAAAGATCAGTCAACTTACGGTTTTCACTTGAAACATTGCGGTGTCCGCAATGTTTCCGCAATGCTATCGCAATGCTTGTTTTTCATTCTTTTCCTTCGGTTTTCAACCCTTTTCTTTCCTATTGTACATAAGTCCTAATTTAGCTACCTTCTTCTAATTCTCATATTTAAGCATAGGTTTAGGCTAAATGCTATCAAAAACACCTAAGAGTGAACATCTTTCTAAGATAATTAGGTCCTAAAAAGGTCACTTTTGGAGACGTAACACACCCCCAAACTTAAGGTTTTGCTTGTCCTCGAGCAATCTAAGGACTTTCCTAGGCTGCTGTTTCTTCTTCTTCAACCACTTACTAACTCTTCTATATTCTCATCTAAAGCAGTGCTGTCCTGTGACACACTTCTAAGCTTAAAACTACCCTCTCATCTAGCTTCTTCTGATTTCGCCTGCCTAATACTCCTACTGTTTTTATTACTCCCTACAACCGATCTACCTGCTTTTATCATATCATGCCACTATCCCTAAGGTTTCAAATTCTACCTAGCTTTACCCCAGACTCAGTACATGCTTCTAGTTTATATTTATGAGCTACCTAGGATTCCTTAGAGTCATGCCAGTCTTAGTATTAATAGTAACAGTAGTACTTTTAGAGAACAAACTAAACCCTGGCATCACTACATTGGATATACACTCATCTCCCTAAACATCCCTACAAGCTACAACTTTGTGCTTAGCTAATTGAGGATCAGAGTTCTTTTTAAATAGGACATCTAAGCCACAAAGTTGCAACTCCTAGGTATACATTCTTCTTCCCTACTCTTTTCCTTTTTTCTTTCTTAGGTGGAGTATTTCCTTTGGTTGCCTTTTGATGCAATGCCACTTGTGGGTTACACACTTGGCACTGATTACTCAGCAACCTAAGAGAGACTCCCCTCTTTATTCTATTTTTCATTTTTTTTTTTTTCAGTTCATTATTTTTGTCAAGGAGAAGAAGAATGTTTATGTTTTGAGGGAGAGAGGAATGTTCCTAGGCCTAGGGTGGCCTCCCCCAAACTTCAACTATTCATTGTCCCCAATGAGTGTCTGAGGTGGCACACCCCCAAACTTGTCCTAGAAGCATCTAGTCTAAGGTGAAACAAAGAGAATCTAAAAGCCCTAGGCATAGACAGAACATTCTAAAAGAAAATATCACAGCAGCAGAAAACTTGAAAAACAGACAGGCAAGGACTTACAGCTATGCATGCTGAGCTATTTAGAGGTTAATTTAAACTATCAAAGGGTGTCCTATGACACTCATCCAGCATGCATTTAGATAAGCTATATAAGGTAGTCATGATAGCAGCAAAAGATAGAATTTAAACAGATTACAGCCTAGCTAAGCAGACAGTCCAAAACATGCTTTCAGTAATAAAAATTGCGGGTACCGCAATTATTTCGCAATCAAGTCAGGGCAGATATATCAGTTACTAAGGCCCCTAAGCATGCTTTATCCAGTCGTTCAAGCTCAACAAAAAGAAACCTAAACTATCCTACCTAATTAGCTAGCAGCAGGCTATACTAAGCAATTTAAAAACATGAAACTAAGCAACTAAAACAGATCAAAATTGTACTAAAAACAGCATAATTCACATGGTCTATCAGAAAGCAGATTTTGTTTTTTTTTTCTAAGGGAACAGCAATACTCCCGTCAGTGCAATTCAAACCACCACTCAAACGTCTTCATCCTCATCAGGTTGTCGTGGTCGTGGAGGCACCCATGGAGTCAGGAGATTCGCGGGGAAGTCAGGGAGGATGCAGCCAAGCTGGTCAGCAACTTCCTTGTCCCGTGCCTGTGCGTAAGTGGCCCATTGAGCCATCCTTCTTTGCATATCCATCAGGCAAGCCATGGATAGTGACTGATCAGCAGCCAACCTATCCAATTCGAACTCCATATTCCCCTTCCTCTTCAGCCTTAAGCCAGCAGGCAGCTCCAAGTGGCCCGTGTACGCCATCTGCTGCTCCATTCGCTCAATGGGAACCCCTGCAAGCAAACAGAGTTTAGTTATGGTATTAGGGAAAAACAATGGTCCCTTACCTTTCTTGGCGCACTCAGCAATGGCGGCTGACATGATTTCACCTACGTTGACCGTGAGACCTCGCATAATGGCATAGACCAGCAGCGATCTGCTCTGGTTGATGGTGGTCTCATGAGTCACGGGGGACAGCTTCCTCCTTACAAATGCAAACCATACAGCCGCCTTAGCTGTGAGGTTGGCACTCATGAGAGTGTGCCTCCCATTGCGTGACACGGTCCACGCTGCTTCAGGCTGGCCAATGGTTCGAATGGCCTCCTCCAGGACTGCCTCAGTAGGCTCATCAACGATCCTCGCATAGTCAGTATGCTTTTGGCCCTTGAGGCCATAGGCTTTGTTGATGGCCTTTGCTGAGTAGTCCACTTCTACTCCCCTAACCACAGACAGCCCCTCCTCAGAGTTTCGCAGGTTGGCGTAGAAGTCGTATACCATACTCGTGTAAGCCTGATTGGGTGGCCTGCACAACTCCTCCCAGCTGTGATTCACTATGCCTGCGCGCAAGAATTGCGGCAGATCAGCAGGTCTGTCGAGGAAGCCCTTCTCGTGCAGCAACTCCCTCTTCCTCAGCTCAATGCCCCTGGACTCAACGTCAGAGGACACATACCTCACTGACTGAGGTTCATTTTCAGGGTGAAGCTTGGCCTTCCCTTTGTCTGCTGGTTTGGCTGACTCCGCAGCCTCAACCTTGAGTCTCTTGAGCGATGGCTCAGTGCTCTCCTTTTCTGATGAAGGCGCCCTCTTGGCCTTCTTCTTTTTCAGCTTCTTAGATCGCTTGGCCTTGAGAATCTTGGCCTTCTTCTTCTTCTTGAGCTTAGCCTTGATGGTGATCTGCTGGAGGCAAGCCCCCAGTGTCTCTTCCATCGAGTCATCCTTCTGTGCAGGACTCTCAGGGCTGGCTTCCCTCAATGGAGAGAACACCTCCTCTTCTTCAGCTTCCCCACTGCCCTGTGTCGATTCTTGGTACTCCCCATATGGGAATTCAGGGTCAGGTCGTGGGGAAGTGTGCGACGGCGTGGTTCCTTGCTCTGTTGTAGGTGTGTGTGCAGAACTCTGTGGTGAAGACGGCTGCTCAAGGCTCTGCGCTGGTGGGGCTGGTGAGAGGTTGCGCTCGGCTGACTCGTGGGATGGCTGGCTTTGTTCTTGACTCTCCACAGAGGGAGTCTTGTTCTTGATTTCTTCCTCGGCCACCGCCATACTCCATCGTCGCTTCTTGGGTGTGCCTGCTAATTTAGAAGGTCCAGCAGGGATCTCCGTGACGACCTTCCACTTCTTCTTGCGAATCGGAAGTTTCGGCAGGCGTTCGGTACGCGCAGCCTCAGCATCAGCCAAGGCAAGCAGTGCGTCTCTCGCAGCCGTTTCAGCGTCGTCGGCCCTTTTCTTGGCCGCAGATCTTTCAGCCCTCGTGAGTACCATTTTTGAATCGTGCAGGTTTGGAGAGAGGAATCACAGATGAAGAGAATCGAAGCTTTCTTGGAGTTCAGAGAATGAGAGAATCGTACAGATCAACGCGCCTTCTAACGGATATAAAGACAACGGATAAATCCCAACGGCTATATTATTGCGGATCCTGCAAATCCAGCGAAATTTTAGGGGCGTTTGGAGATTTTTTTTCATCTAAATGTCATTTTTTGCTCATCCGTATCTTTTATTTGGCCCAATATTTTCTTGATTTTTAAAGCTGGATTTACTCTCCTTGATTCCCTCTATTGATTCCCTACAAAAAGAAATAAAATCAACATCAAATACGTAATTAAAATCACACAACAAAACACACAAACGATAACCGGAAAATCGCAAAAAATAAACTAAGGCATGAGCCTCATATTGACGAGCACAGTAATCACTCGTCCTCTCTCGTTCTTAATTTCACGCTTCAGTCAAGAGGAAGGCCGAGAGAGTCTTCACATCTCCTTCCTCATAGTAGTGCTTCAACCTTGCACCATTAACCATGAATGGTTGACCTTGCTGCAAGTTCTTTATCTCGATGGCACCATGAACAAACACATTAGTAATCATGAAAGGCCCTGACCATCTGGACTTTAGTTTGCCTGAAAATAACCTCAATCTTGAGTTAAATAATAAAACAAGTTGGCCTTTCTTAAAGTCCTTGACCCTAAGTCTACTATCGTGCCAAATCTTGGTCTTTTCCTTATACATTTTGGCATTTTCATAAGACATATGTCTAAGCTCATCAAGCTCATGTAATTGCAAAGACCGCAACGTTCCTGCATCGGTCACGCAATAATTCAACTCTTTTAGTGCCCAAAATGCCTTAATTTCTAACTCAAATGGAAGATGACAAGCTTTACCATACACAAGTCTGTAAGGAGACATACCTAGGGGTGTCTTATATGCAGTCCTATATACCCAAAGTGCATCCTCAAGCTTAAAGGACCAGTCTTTCCTATTAGGTTTAACCAGTTTTTCTAGGATGTTCTTAGTCTCCCTATTTGAAATTTCAGCCTGACCATTCGAGTGTGGGTGATAGGGAGTGGCCACTCTATGTCTAATGTTATATTTAGCCAGCACTCTCTCCATAGCCTTATTAATAAAATGTGTCCCCTCATCACTAATGATGGCACGTGGTGTTCCAAACCTAGTAAAAATGTGCCTATGTAAGAATTTTATGACTGTGTTGGCATCATTATTGGGACATGTTATGGCCTCTACCCACTTGGATACATAGTCTACTGCCACTAATATGTAAAGGTTACCTGAAGATGGGGGAAATGGTCCCATGAAATCAATGCCCCACACATCAAAGAGCTCCAACTCTAAGATGTAGGTGAGAGGCATTTCATCCTTGCGACTGAGGTTACCTGTCCTTTGGCATTCATCACAGGTGTGGGCATAGTTGTGAGCATCCTTGAAGACGGTTGGCCAATAGTATCCACTCTGAAATACCTTTGCAGCTGTTCTTTGGCCACCAAAGTGTCCACCATAATGAGCTGTGTGGCAGTGCTGCAGCACAGACTTCGCCTCAGCAGCTGAAACACACTTCCTTAGCAAGCCGTCAGCACATGTCTTGTAAAGTGTGGGATCATCCCATATGAATTTCCTTGTTTCATGAAGGAACCTCTTCTTCTCTTGTCCTCCCTTGAAAACTGGTAATACCTGTGATGCAAGGAAGTTAGCAATGTCAGCAAACCAAGGTTCCTCATCGTTATCACGATGAGTCAATACAAAGACATGTTCATCAATAAAAGCATCAGAAATTGCGGGCTCCGCAATTTTTTCTTCCATCAAAGAATCTCCAATTTTTTCTTCCATCAAAGAATCTCCAATTCTAATCCTACATAGTTATTAACATGCTTAGTTAGTAATACATGCTCCAATTGTTCTTCCATCAAAGAATCTACAACGTCCATGCTAGCACAGGATTCAAGGTCAGAGGGGTACCTTAAAGCTTTATACACACTAAATTTCACCTCTTCATCATGAACCCTCATAGTGAGCTCACCTTTTTGGACGTCTATCAGTGCCCTACCTGTGGCTAGAAATGGTCTGCCTAACAGGATGGGGACCTCCTTGTCTGCTTCATAATCCAGGATAATGAAATCTGCAAGGAAAATAAATTTGTCAACTTTCACTAGAATATCCTCAATCTTACCTTCAGGGTATGCGATGGATCTGTCTGCTAGTTGTAAAGTGATAGTGGTTGGACGTGCTTCTCCTATTCCCAATTGGCGGAATAGTGATAGGGGCATGAGGTTTATGCTGCCGCCCAGGTCACAAAGCGCTCTGCCCACGTGCTTGCCTCCTAACTCTACAGGTAAGGTGAAGGAACCAGGATCCTTCTCCTTCTTGGGTAGCTTGTTCTGGAGTATGGCACTGCACTCCTCAGTGAGGTTTACTGTTTCAAACTCACCAATTATTTTTTTGTTAGTAATAATATCTTTCAAAAACTTTACATAGGAAGGCATAGACTGTAAAACTTCTACAAAAGGAATGTTGACATGCACTTGCTTAAGAATTTCTAAGAATTTATTAAAGTGCACTTCCTGTTCCTGCTTCTTCTTAAGCCTTCGAGGATATGGAGGTGGTGGCACATATGCAGGCACGTCAGGTCGCCTTAGGATAGGTGGAGGCCTTGGAATTTCTTCTATCTCCTCAATAATCGGCTCCAACCTGGCTCCTGACGTGCTTGTAGATGGTGGACCTTGGTTTGGCAGAGACTCCAGTGGAGCACTAGACTCAGTGTTCTCTACTCTCTTTGGTGTGTCCTTTGTGTTGCTCACCAATGGTCTACCACTTCTAAGTTCAATTGCTTGAACTTGCTCTTTACCATCTCTCTTTGGCACCTCGGTGTCAGAAGGGAGTCTACCTTGGGGCCTACTCTTGAGTTCATTGGCTAATTGGCCTATTTGGTTTTCTAGGCTCCTAAGAGTGGCTTGCTGACTCTGCAAAGTGGCATCATTCTTGGCTATGTATTCCTTGAGTAAGTTTTCTACAGAAGATCCTACAGGTTGGTTGTAAGGTTTTTGATACATTGATTGGTTATGTTGGGGAGTGAAACCAGGTGTTCCACTCGGTCTAGGTTGGTTAGGATTTTGGTTAGTATTCTGTTGGCCACCCCATGACAGGTTTGGGTGGTTCCTCCAACCAGGGTTATAAGTGTTAGAGTAGGGGTTGTTCCTTGGCTGCTGTTGGCTTCCCACATA
This sequence comes from Herpetospermum pedunculosum, assembly GCA_028017165.1. Lineage (NCBI taxonomy): Eukaryota > Viridiplantae > Streptophyta > Magnoliopsida > Cucurbitales > Cucurbitaceae > Herpetospermum > Herpetospermum pedunculosum. The sequence goes on along the minus strand of CM051525.1, from coordinate 6,281,470 downwards.
GCAGACCGAGGCTGGATTCCCAGGGCAGTATTCATACGGGTGCCCTTCCCAGGGCAGAATCCACATACAAGTGTCTCACCTTGACTTGGTTGGGTGCCCATTGACATGGCTGTGGCGGTGTTGACACTTGTTTGGAGATTGGCTTGAGCCATTTGCTTAACTAGGTTGGTCAGGGCATTTATTTGGCTGCTCATTGCACTTAGAGCTTCCTTGTCTTGAGCTCTAGTTGGCTCAACTGGATCATCTGACCACCTACAGTGAGATGCTGAGATCTTCTCCAAGATCTCATAGGCCTCGTTGTAACTCTTGGACAACATGGAACCTCCAGCAGATGAGTTTAAGACTTGTCTAGTGTTGGGGTTACATCCTTTGAAAAAGACCTCTATTTGGATACACCATGGGATGCCATGGTGTGGACATTTAAGAAGAAGATCTTTAAACCTTGTCCAAGCTTCGTGAAGAGACTCAGTGTCAGCTTGTTTGAACTTGATTATGTCATCACGAAAGGTAGAATTCCTATCAGGTGGGAAGTATTTGACTAGGAATTTCTCTGCTAAGTCTGTCCAATTAAGGACAGATCCAGAGGGTAATGAGTTCAACCATGTTTTGGCTTTGTCCCTCAAAGAGTAAGGAAAAAGGTATAGCCTCAAGGCTTCTTGGGAAACTCCAGGGATGAGGAATGTGTCACTGACTCCTAAGAAGTTCCTAAGATGGTTGTGGGGATCCTCATTTTCCACTCCAAAGAATTGTCCCACAGTGGACAACATTTGGAACATCACTGGCTTTAACTCGAATGAGTGGGCAGTGATTTCAGGACGGATTATGCTGGGGTTCAGCTCCCCAGGCATAGGTACTAGGTAAGAGAGTATGGCGCTGTCCTTATCATTCGCTATTTCGATGGGGTTGCGAGTGACAGGCACCGGATTTGGAACTATTCCATCCATTTCTTCTTGAGATAATTGCGGAGGAATTGCGGTTCCCGCAATTACTTGAGGTATAGAGGGTTGGTTAAAGAGACGTTTCTTGGCTCTATTTCTGGCCCTAAGTAATCTCTCAGGCTCAGGATTGAACTCTAGATCACTACTTGAAGGCTCACTCATAAACTAACCCAATAATACCTGCAAAAGAAATGAAACAGATCAGCTTCAATAGGCAATAAACTTGGTGTTTCAAACTTAACAAACTTCGTTTTCCCTTAAATAAATCCCCGGCAGCGGCGCCAAAAACTTGTTACGTGCTCAATGTGTTAAAATAAATAAGCAATAAGGTAGAGAGAGCACTCAGAACATGCAAGCATACATGGTCCTATAGCAAGTAGTAAGTATATTTCATTCGTTTTCCCACAGAGATTTATTATAAGCTATTCATGAAGTGTAAAGTTAAGAAAGAAGGGGTGGATTTGATGGGGTAGAATTGGTTTTTAATTATCTATTTCCTACTGAATACGAAGAGGGTAGCAACATAAACAAGTGCAAGTCAAAGCTAAACTCAAATGAGAAGAGACGAGATTAATAAATGAAGACAAAAACAGCTAGACAGAATTGTACTTAGCAGAATTGCGGAGACAGCAATTCTATCGCAATTGAAATAACAGCGAAAGTGTGTAAAGTGATGAATTAAGGGCTACTAACGACTATCCTATAGGCTTTTTCTCACGATTCTCAAGCATTGGCTCAACTCTCTATGCATCAAACTATCTCGTTCTCATGTATCTTCCGATTTCATGCATTAGATTCTTTAGTTTACTCATGTCCAAGTAAGGTCTTAAGCATCTTGTTAAGGCAGAAAATTATGGTTTGTACTAGGGAAACGTTTGCCTATTCCTAGGTCGTTTCCTGGTTACCTTGAAAGGCTAGCATGATAGTATGACTCTGAACTCTTACTCCTTCCAGAGGTTAGGAGTTCTTTGGACAAAATGGATGGCCAATCGAAATTGCCCGTGGGATGAAGCTTACATACAATCAATGCTTCGAGAGCTATCCTACATGCTTGGTTCACGTTTTTAAGCCTAAAGTGTTGTCATTAGCATGCCCCTAAGTGATTTAGCTACTCATGGATGTAAACAGAACAGAAACAAGAGAAGAAGTAAACATGCTCAGAAGGAATCTGAAGACAAAACAGTAAGGGAAATACAGTAAATCGCAACGACAAGAAACGTGAAATGAATTGTGAATTGATTACTTGTTTGTTTGAATGGACAGAAGGAAGCTTTAAAGTAAATAACAACAAGACAGAACACAACGAAATAGTCTAAGCTAGCTACTAGAAAAGAGTTAACAACAAAACAAAGCTGGAAAATGGAAATGAAGAGCAGAAAGCAGTAAAACACGGTCGAATGTCTCGTTGCAGCCGCCTCAAATGAAGGATGAGAAAGGTCAGCCTTGCTTGGATGAATCCAATCGGGAGAGAAGAAGAATCTCCTTTCCTTCCTATCAGATTATCGACTCCAACAGCTGAGCTTCGCAAACCAGCAGACGGCAAAGGAAAACAGGAGAAAAGATGGACTGCGAGAAGACTTCTACGCTTTCGGATGATGCTTGAACCCTCGACTTTGACCCCTATTTATAGTAATCTGCAGGTGCATTTGGGCCAAGGAGAACCATCAATCTTCAACGTCGTACTTCAGAATGGATGGAGGAGAAATAACGAATCCCTGAAATCACGGAAATTAACAGAAAAAGATCAGTCAACTTACGGTTTTCACTTGAAACATTGATCAGTCAACTTACGGCGAGAAGTAGGCTTAGAAGCAGTTATTTTCTTTGACCTTCGCGCCGGTATTTTACCATATCGCTGGGTGCCTTTAAACCATAGTGAAATCCAATCACTGATGGCAACGTGAGACTGATCCGTCTTCTTAGCAGTTAGTGTATGATAAGCGCAAAATAAATGTTCGCAACTTTTTGGGAGATGTCTGCCATTCCGCCCCGATCCAGTCAACTCTTTAAGACACGGAATGACTTCCTCGTAAAATTGTCCATCGATAGGAAGACCCCCGAATTTCCAAAGGTCCCACAAAGAGATGGAAAGTTCTCCAGCTTGGGTATGAAGAGTATTGGTTGCAGGGCACCATGCTTCACAAAAGGCTCGTACCACGGCTTTATTGCGATCGTAAGTATAGAGCGAAGCCATCACGACATCTAGGAGACAAGCATGGCGAAGTATCTTCTTACTGCCACCGACGACAAGCTCCAACCATTCCCAATATTGAGGGATAAAAAGGAATTCTCCAGAAATCTTTAATACAGAGCCCCAACGAGGGGTACCTTCAATAATTCGGCGTCCCAATGTTAGCTCGGGGGTTTGACTAGGATTTTGGCGGTGAAGCGCAGAACCTAACATCCACACCTTAGACGAGGAACCCTGACCCAAAGTTTTTTCTGAGGACCATTTTGACAAACGACCTGGGTCTCCGAGTCGCGGCCACTCATTGGAGTAATCACCGATCTTGGGCTCTTCTACTAGAAGGTTAACTCCGCGTTTTAAGGGCTGATGTTCATCTTCTAAAAGAACAAGATGTTTCTCTTTAGAGACGATCTGCTCTGCAAAATACACCATGTTCCTGCAAAACAAATTCGAAAGAGTTAATAAATTCAAAACAAAGCGATAAGTATGGCGAAGGAATTAAATGAGCTACACAAACATGCAAGCATGAAGCGACTACCAAGAAAACGCAACAAAAAAAAAGGAGCTATGTACACCCTTAAAACAAAACAAACCAAATGACAAAAAAAAAAATTTTAAAAAAATTTAAAAGGACAACACATATAGCTTTCCAAAAATGGGGAGAAATCTTAAAGAAAAAAAAAACGCGGAGTTAGTGGAACGGAACGCGGCGATTCGGCGTACCAACAAAGACGGAGTACGTTCTCTAAGTAGATGCGCTCATTTCACGTAGAGTGGAAATGCCCAAACTGACGCATCTACAAAAGGGAAGTAACGCCTTCAAGTCGGTACGCTAATCTCATAGGAACGGAACGCGGCGATTCGGCGTACCAACAAAGACGGAGTACGTTCTCTAAGTAGATGCGCTCATTTCACGTAGAGTGGAAATGCCCAAACTGACGCATCTACAAAAGAGAAGTAACGCCTTCAAGTCGGCACGCTAATCTCATAGGAACGGAACGCGGCGATTCGACGCACCAACAAGGACGGAGTACGTTCTCTAAGTAGATGCGCTCATTTCACATAGAGTGGAAATGCCCAAACTGACGCATCTACAAAAGAGAAGTAACGCCTTCAAGTCGGTACGCTAATCTCATAGGAACGGAACGCGACGATCTGACGTACCAACAAAGAAGGAGTACGTTCTCTAAGTAGACGCGCACATTTCACGTATAGTGGAAATGCCCAAACTGACGCATCTACAAAAGAGAAGTAACGCCTTCAAGTCGGTACGCTAATCTCATAGGAACGGAACGCGGCGATTCGGCGTACCAACAAAGACGGAGTACGTTCTCTAAGTAGATGCGCTCATTTCACGTAGAGTGGAAATGCCCAAACTGACGCATCTACAAAAGAGAAGTAACGCCTTCAAGTCGGCACGCTAATCTCATAGGAACGGAACGCGGCGATTCGACGTACCAACAAACACGGAGTACGTTCTCTAAGCAGACGCGCACATTTCACGTATAGTGGAAATGCCCAAACTGACGCATCTGCAAAAGAGAAGCAACGTCTTTAAATCAGTACGTCGATCTCACAGAAACGGAACGTGACGATCTGACGTACCAACAAAGACGGAATGCGTTCTCTAAGTAGACGCGCACATTTCACGTATAGTGGAAATGCCCAAACTGACGCATCTACAAAAGAGAAGTAACGCCTTTAAGTCGGCACGCCGATCTCATAGAAACAGAACAACTCGACGCACAACCTAGGACGGAATACGTTCCCTAAGCAGACGTGCATCTGCATAAGAGAAGTAACGCCCGTAGATTGTTACGCCGAGACCACGAGAACCGAGCAGAACAACTCGACGCGCAACCTAGGACGGAATACGTTCCCTAAACAGACGTGCATCTGCATAAGAGAAGTAACGCCCGTAGATTGTTACGCCGAGGCCACGAGAACAGAACAGAACAACTCGACGCGCAACCTAGGACGGAATACGTTCCCTAAACAGACGTGCATCTGCATAAGAGAAGTAACGCCCGTAGATTGTTACGCCGAGAGCACGAGAACCGAGCAGAACAACTCGACGCGCAACCTAGGACGGAATACGTTCCCTAAACAGACGTGCATCTGCATAAGAGAAGTAACGCCCGTAGATTGTTACGCCGAGACCACGAGAACAGAGCAGAACAACTCGACGCGCAACCTAGGACGGAATACGTTCCCCAAACAGACGTGCATCTGCATAGGAGAAGTAACGCCCGTAGATTGTTACGTCGAGGCCACGGGAGCTGAACAGAACGACTTGGCGGTAAAAGAAGTGACACACCTACAAAAAAAAAGGTCGCAACGTTCCCCATTTGGAATAAACAAATTAAAATCGAAAAGTGAATAAATTTCAAATCAAGGTGTATATACATATAGTAAAATAATATATTCATAAAATGCCAAATTCAAAATCATTTAACTAATTTTAAATTTCCTAACCCCCATTTCCCAAATTACTTTAATGTATTTATAAAATCTCAATTTCAAAATTAAAATAACTAATTCTAATTCTTAATTGCATTTAAAAAAAAAAAAGCAAAAATTAAAATTTTTAAAATCTCAAATCACTTAACTAATTTTAAAAAGCCTTAATTTAAAATTAAAATAAAAAAAAATTGGCTTTTTTTAATCACAAATTCTCAAATCACTTAACTAATTTTAAAAAGCCTTAATTTAAAATTAAAATAAAAAAAAATTGGCTTTTTTTTAATCACAAAATCTCAAATCACTTTAACTAATTTAAAAAAAAAAGCCTTAATTTCAAATTAAAATTTATTTTTATTGGGTTTTTAATTACAAAATCTCAAATCACTTTAACTAATTTTGAAAAAAAAAAAACTTTAATTTCAAATTAACAAATTTCTTATTTGGCTTTTTAATCACAAAATACCAAATTAAAATTTACTAGGATTCCTAAAGCCCAATCTAAATGTAATTTATCAATCACAACCAACAATAACAAAATACAAAATAGCAAAATATTACAAGCCATCACAAATAACATAAATTACAACCCATAGGTAAATTACAGCCCATAAATAAATTACAGCCCATAAATAATAAATTACATCAAATTACGTAAATAAATTACAACCCATGAGTAAAATTACAGCCCATAAATAAATTACAGCCCATAAATAATAAATTACATCAAATTACGTAAATAAATTACAACCCATAAGTAAATTACAATCCATAAATTAAATTACATACATAAATTACATACATAAATCACATACATAAATTGCACACATATATTAAAATTTGCATACAATGAATTAAATTACATACAGTATTAATAATATTAAAAGATGATTATTTACCAAATTAATGTCGATACGAAGAACACCGGGAGAATGAAAATAAGCACCTGTAAAAAAAATATATATATATATATATATATATATATATAAAGTTAGAATAAAACATTAAAAAAAAAAGATATATGTATAATAAAAAAAACTAAATAATAATAATAATAATAAAAAAAAAAAAAAAAAAAGAAAGTGGAAACTCACCTACGCGTGCGGCTGGAGCCTAGGGCAGAGGCGGCGTGCGGCTGCGGCGGTTCGGCTGCGGCTGAAGCGGCGGTGCGGATGCGAATGAAGACGGCGCGCGGGGCTGCAGATCTGGGCGCGGCGGTTCAGGCGGAGCGATGCAGACGGCGGCGAAGAGAACTGGCAACGCGGCGGCGTGCGGCTGAGACGGAACTGCGGGCGGAGATGCGAGCGGAGCTGCTGGCGGCAGGCGAGGCGGCGCTGGCTGAAGCGAGACGGCGAGGCGACGGGAAGTGCGGCTGGCGGTGCGGCTGACGGAGTGACGTGGCGCTGGCTGAAGCGAGACGGCGAGGCGGCGAGAAGCGCGGCTGGCGGTGCGGCTGGCGGAGCGAAGCGGGCGCGAAGGAGACGGTGGAGCGACGCGGCGGCGCGGCGTTGCAGGCGGAGCGACGCGGCGGCACGGCGGTGCGGGTGGAGTGACGCGGCGGTGCAGGCGGAGCGAAGCGGCGGGTTGAAGCGCAGCGGCGGCGTGCGGCGGCGGCGGCGGCGTGTGGCGGCTGGAGCTCTCCTTCTTCTTCCTCTCCAAGCAAACTCTCTCCTTTCCTCTCCAAACAAACCTAAACTTTTTTTTGACTTCCAACTCTTCAAATTCCATCTCATTCTATTTATATGAATTAGAAAACCTAAATGAGTTAGGGTTTGGAGAGTAAAATTACTTAAATGCCCTTCATTTAAGTTTAAAAAAGTTGCAAAAACAATGTACGAAGTCAGACTCGAACTTAGGACCAAACACAACTAAAGCCATCCAAGTTCCACTTTACCAAACAAACTTCTTGGTCCTCATTTGTCTTCACATTCTAGTGTTTCATCTGGCCAATTATTTATGCCAAAATAAAAAAAAAATTCAACACTCTTATTCCGAATTCAAGCCAAACTTTAGAAGTTTACCATTTTTTTTTACCGAGAAAATTAAAATTTTTGGGCATATTCCAAAATTTACTTTCACACATGATTTAGAGTCAAAAGTTATCTAAATCCAAGTCTCAAATCAAAATTGGCGGTTTGGGTATATTTTATCCACGTCGAAATTAGAGTAAAATTCAAAGTCAAACCCTATTCAAAATACAATTGGGCAGACACAAGTCCTTACTCTACATCTCAAGATAAACTAAGGTAGAAAAAAAATCTCTCTACCGAAGTTTAAATCAAATTTCTGTCAGATAGGAAAGATCAAAACTACGAGCCAAATTCATATTTTTAATCGATTGACATGGAAAGAGACGTCAATTAAAATAATTGATCTATGAATCGAACTTCATATTTCGATAAAATTGATACGTCAAAGCGGAGTCGAAATTAGGATGTCCTACGTTTCGATTTATCTATTTAACTTTTCCGAGACTCAACCACACATACTTGTGCATAACTCTCGAAAAAGGGGGCATTTGTTGACCGAGAAATTTCGGCCAATCAGTGGTCGCCACGTGTCTCCATCACGACCAGGGATCAGATAGACTTGACCGAGCAAAGTCGGCCAAACCGCAATTGGGCTCGAAGTCGAATCGGGCCAGAAAGATTAAATGACAATTTGGCCCAAAGCCCAAAAGCCCATTGGGTCCAAACCCAAGCCCATTGGGTCCAAACCCAAACCCATTGGGTCCAAACCCAAACCCATTGGGCCCAAAGCCCAAGCCCATTGGATCTAGGCCCATGAAAACTCTATAAATAGAGAGTTCATTTTCATTTCTAAGGTTCAGAAAATTTCTTCTCCTAAGAACTCAGAGAGAATTCCCAAACAACGAAAGACTCTTTGAAATCCTGAAGACTGAACGTCACTCCAAATTCAAACACCTGAAGACTTCACCGCTACGCGAAGCTGAAGATTCAACCTCGAGAACAAGCTACGAAGCCCTCGAGTACGTTACATTTAAGAGAGAGAATCAGAGGATCAAACATTAGAGATTGTAATCCACTACGCACTGATATATACAAATACATCAATTCAAATTCATTTACACGTTTCGAATTTCCATTCGTCGTTCGAATTCTCGTGTGAACAGCCGTGTTCAGAATAATAATGAAAGAAGCACATCGATATCAAATTTAATCTTTTTATAATGAAATAAAAATAACAAACATTACATTCAGAAATAAGATGCTAGACAAAATGTTAAAGAATAGAAATAAAAGAATTGAGAAATTGACACAATCGATTTATAGTGGTTCGGTCTTAACGGACCTACTCCACTTTGCAAAGATCTTTTAAGATCGTTGCTAGCCACTTTTATTAGAGGTTATCAAATACAAGAATGAGTAATTACAAAGCATTCAAGAAAGATCATTCAAAGAAACAACAAGAAAGCAAGATGAAAGAGATACAACCTTTGGTGTTCAAAAAGAGAAGAAATCGGACTTAACCCGAACAGTTTTCTTCTCTTTCTTTAAGATCTAGCCGGCGGCAACCACCACAAGACAAACGGCAGCGGCGACGGCGATAATCTCTCGGGTTCTTCTCCTTTCGACGACAGCGGCGCGAAGCTTCCCCTTCTTCAACAAGAAACAAGATCAAAGTCATATTTTGAATGATGGCATAGAAAGATGTGTCAAATAAATTATATATGAACCAAATTTCATATTTCGATAAAATTGACATGTCAAGGCGGAGTCGAAACAAAGAATGTCCTACATTTCAATTTCAAAATTTAACTTTTATGAGACTCACCCACACATACTTGTGCTTAAATCTCGAAAAATGGGCATTTCTTGACCGAGAAATTTCGACCAATTAGGGGTTGCCACGTCATTATTCACCATGCGAATGACAAACTTACATTTGGGAGGAATCTGAAATCGACAAGTGTCTCAAATTAAATTGGAAGACAAATTTGTGGAGCCGCAGGAAAATGTCATGTGTCTTCATCATGGCCGTTTGATCAAATAAACTTAACCAATCAAATTTTGTTATATTCCAATTGGTCTCAAAAATTAAATTGCCCCAAAAAGCGATTTAAATGGCAACTTAGCCCAAAGCCCAAACCTATATGACTTGGCCCAAGCCCACTATGTTCCCATGAGAAGTCTATAAATACAGGACTCATCTTTCAATTGCAAGGTTCATAAAATTACTACTCGTAAGAGCTCAGAGAGAATTCACAAGCTACGAAGACTCCTTGAATCCTTGGAAGACTGAACACTCCACACTTGAAGACTACCGATCAAATATTGTCATATTCCAATTGGGCTAAAAAATTAAATTGGCCCAGATAGCCATTTAAATGGAAACTTAGCCCAAAGCACAAACCCATATGACTCGGCCCAAAAGCCCACTATGTTCCAATGAGAACTCTATAAATACAGAGCTCATTCTCAATTTGCAGGGTTCGGAAAATTGCTACTCCTAAGAGCTTAGAGAGAATTCACAAGCTACGAAGACTCCTTGAATCCTTGGAAGACTTAACACTCTACACTTGAAGACTTCACCTCTTCAAGAAGCTAAAGATTCAACCTCGAGAACCAACTGCGAAGCCCTCAAGTCAAATCCAACATCGAGAACAGGCTGGAAAGCCCTCGAAACAAGTCTAACATCGAGAACAAGTTGTAAAGCCTTCGAGACACAATTACATTTGAGAGAGAAAGAATCAGATGATCAAGCATTAGAGATTGTAAACCACTACGCACTGATACATAAAAATTCAATACAAATCAAAGTTCATTTACACGTGTCAAATTTTCTTTTCGTCAAAATCTCGTGTGAACAAACGCCAACTTTATATAATTTAAAACCTTTATCGTATTTTGATTGAATATTTGTCAAATTTTCCTATTATTGCTCTAGAATTAATCGAATCTTATTATTGCTCTAGCTTTAATCGAATTCTAGAGCAATAATAGGAAAATTTGACAAATATTCAATCAAAATACGATAAAGGTTTAAAATTATATAAAGTTGGCGTTTGTTCACACGATATTTTGACGAAAAGAAAATTTGACACGTGTAAATGAACTTTGATTTGTATTGAATTTTTATGTATCAGTGCGTAGTGGTTTACAATCTCTAATGCTTGATCATCTGATTCTTTCTCTCTCAAATGTAATTGTGTCTCGAAGGCTTTACAACTTGTTCTCGATGTTATACTTGTTTCGAGGGCTTTCCAGCCTGTTCTCGATGTTGAATTTGACTTGAGGGCTTCGCAGTTGGTTCTCGAGGTTGAATCTTTAGCTTCTCGAAGAGGTGAAGTCTTCAAGTGTAGAGTCTTAAGTCTTCCAAGGATTCAAGGAGTCTTCGTAGCTTGTGAATTCTCTCTGAGCTCTTAGGAGTAGCAATTTTCCGAACCCTGCAAATTGAGAATGAGCTCTGTATTTATAGAGTTCTCATTGGAACATAGTGGGCTTTTGGGCCGAGTCATATGGGTTTGTGCTTTGGGCTAAGTTTCCATTTAAATGGCTATCTGGGCCAATTTAATTTTTTAGCCCAACTAGAATATGACAATATTTGATCGGTAGTCTTCAAGTGTGGAGTGTTCAGTCTTCCAAGGATTCAAGGAGTCTTCGTAGCTTGTGAATTCTCTCTGAGCTCTTACGAGTAATAATTTTATGAACCTTGCAAATGAAAGATGAGCCCTGTATTTATAGAGTTCTCATGGGAACATAGTGGGCTTGGGCCAAGTCATATAGGTTTGGGCTTTGGGCTAAGTTGCCATTTAAATCGCTTTTTGGGGCAATTTAATTTTTGAGACCAATTGGAATATAACAAAATTTGATTGGTTAAGTTTATTTGATCAAACGGCCATGATGAAGACACATGACATTTTCCTGCGGCTCCACAAATTTGTCTTCCAATTTAATTTGAGACACTTGTCGATTTCAGATTCCTCCCAAATGTAAGTTTGTCATTCGCTTTGTGAATAATGACGTGGCAACCCCTAATTGGTCGAAATTTCTCGGTCAAGAAATGCCCATTTTTCGAGATTTAAGCACAAGTATGTGTGGGTGAGTCTCATAAAAGTTAAATTTTTAAATTGAAATGTAGGACATTCTTTGTTTCGACTCCGCCTTGACATGTCAATTTTATCGAAATATGAAATTTGGTTCATATATAATTTATTTGACACATCTTTCTATGCCATCATTCAAAATATGACTTTGATCTTGTTTCTTGTTGAAGAAGGGGAAGCTTCGCGCCGCTGTCGTCGAAAGGAGAAGAACCCGATAGATTATCGCCGTCGCCGCTGCTGTTTGTCTTGTGGTGGTTGCCGCCGGCTAGATCTTAAAGAAAGAGAAGAAAACTGTTCGGGTTAAGTCCGATTTCTTCTCTTTTTGAACACCAAAGGTTGTATCTCTTTCATCTTGCTTTCTTGTTGTTTCTTTGAATGATCTTTCTTGAATGCTTTGTAATTACTCATTCTTGTATTTGATAACCTCTAATAAAAGTGGCTAGCAACGATCTTAAAAGATCTTTGCAAAGTGGAGTAGGTCCGTTAAGACCGAACCACTATAAATCGATTGTGTCAATTTCTCAATTCTTTTATTTCTATTCTTTAACATTTTGTCTAGCATCTTATTTCTGAATGTAATGTTTGTTATTTTTATTTCATTATAAAAAGATTAAATTTGATATCGATGTGCTTCTTTCATTATTATTCTGAACACGGCAATCCAACAAAAACTAATTGATTTGTGTGTGTTTTTTTATTCCAAAAACTATTATTTTCTTATATTTAATTTTTTATGATAATGTGAAAACTATGAATAATAATAAGAATTATATTATAAATGATAAATATTCATAAGTTGTATTTATATATATATTTGTCAATCAGGTTGGGGTGGACATCGAGATTAATTATTTTAATTTTATTGAAAACTGATACAAATACCTTTGCTAAAATGAGAAAAAATTAGCATAAAGTCGAACTAATGATCATGAGGTTAGAGGTTCGATCCTCACCCGCATTAAATTAAATATATTTACAAATATATATATATAGGGAAAATCTATTTTATACCTATAATCTTTATGGTTTGTATGAATTGAAACCTAGTACTTTACAACTATATATATTTAAACCCTAGAGATTTCCCTAGAACTTGGTAAGTGAAACAGTTTTAATAATTAATTTATTTTATACCTATAATCTTTATGGTTTGTATGAATTGAAACCTAGTACTTTACAACTATATATATGTAAACCTTAGAAATTACCCTAGAACTTGGTAAGTGAAACAGTTTTAATAATTTAGTTATTTATAACTATTCTTCCTTGATTCTATACGGAAAAGTACTAAAAGTAAAAGGAAATATGTGACATACTTTTTGCTAAAGCAAACCAATTTATATTTGTGAAAAGTTGTTGCTATCAATTTGTTCATTTTATCTACGTTAGACCCTCCATTTAACCAAAATATTATAAAAGTGTTTGAATAATATTATTTGTCAGTTTTAAAATTAAATTCTTATACACAGTCCAGTTTGATTATTTTATGAAATCTGCAACCTCTCGATGGAATCATTAAAGGATAGTTTGTAATGCCCACGTTTTCAGATAAGACTAACCTTAACATTTTGAAGTTTAATTAGGATTTAATCAATCTATATGTATTTAGTTGTTCCAAATATTATTTTAGTAAAATTAGATTTAAGCATGTTATGATTATTTTTTTTTGGGGACTCGAACCTTAGACCTCATGGTCGAGGTCACATATTTATGTCAGATAAGTATGACAACTAGATTGAGATAATTAAAACATGAAATTTTGGATGAAATATTTTGAATCAAGTCTCAAGTTCCTAGTTTTGAGGATTTAGTATATCTTTGGGTTTTGATTGAGTTTTAATAGATAAAATTTTGTCAGCTTTTTTAAATTTTTTTGCCAAATTTGTTTTAGATTTCAAAACTTGACAAAAGAAAAAGAAAAAAAAGAAATTTAGTGGGTTTTTGATTTAAGTGGTTTTTTATTTAGTTTTGAGCAGAGTTCTTCTTCTGGATTGTTCTTTTTTTATTTTTTTATTTTTTTATTTTTTTATTTTTTCATTTTTTTTCCTTTCTTTGTTAGTTAAGCTTCAGCCCCACCGCTCACTATTTTTTTTTATTCTTCTTTGATTCCTCTCTCTCGTTCCATCTCCAGCCATGATTTTTCGTTCGTAACCACAGGCTCAACTAGGAGAGGAAGGCTCGACAACGTCCAACGAAAAGCTTCAGACGACGGTGCTCCGATGGTGGCAGAATGAATTCAAGCAGCGTTTTAATGCATGTGCAACGCTAGTCAAGACCGGTTGAAGTTTGATTTTTGATGCGAGCTTGTCGATTCCCGTCAAATTCAATTCATAATTACCGATCAACGGCTTGTAGTAAACTAGAGCGGACTGAGTCGAACTCAGGGAACCAAAATTTAAATTCTCTAAATTAAACTTTATGTAAAAACCATAAATAGGAGGTTTTTGAATTGCATATTAATCTACTAAATTTAAATAACAATTAAAGGTAAAGATGAATGAATTAAGGAAATAAACAAGAGATTACCTTGCTGATTCATAGATTGTCGGGACTTAATGGATTTTGCTCATCGATTACTCCTATAAAAATACAATTTCTTAATTTAAAAGCCTAATCGACTTATCTGGAACAACCATGAAAAGTCTCTAAGGTTCTCTCATGCAATTAATCCGACAGAGCATCGTAATTAACTCTAAACTGACCAATTAGCTGGGCACGATAGCGTTCCATGCTAACTAGCTAGCAGCTCTAAGCACATGGATTTATTAGACTGTTAATTAAATTGATCAGATTCAATTAAACCTTTTTATATTCCTAAGGTCTGTTATACGCACCATGTTAACTATGAAAAAGCCATAATATTAACACTAGTCATAACCTGACCCATCTTGCTACTACAATTAAGCATGCAATTTATGACAATTACGGATCACAAATTACAAACATAGCATACATGAACAGTTAATATTTAATTGATCAAGTTGTCACATTAACCAATACTAAATGCACATTAAATAAACAAAGTATAGAAAACAATTAATCAAGAAATTATATTGCAATTTAATACCAAAAATCTCACAAAAACATTAATCCCGACAAACCTCTAAATCAGCAGTACAAGCTTAGCCGAACATAAAAATAAATAAAAAAAACCCTAAACAGAGGGAAAGGGAGAGAATGGTGATGATGTGTGTTGGTGTAAGGTGTAAGATGTAAGGAGTATTTTACAATCAATACAAACTCTAAGAGAAAAATTGCTAAAAATAAATAAATAAAAATTTTGGTCAAAACACAGGGACACACGTTCAGAAGCAAATGTTGGAAGAGGACATGACACCTAGATGACTTGAGATGACTTCTTCCTGGATCAATCAGGAGCTGCCACGTGTCTGAAGTAAAAATAAAAGAAATAATTATATTCTTCAAGCATCGAACTTTGGATAAAAAAATAACATAATAAACCTTTCACCACCTGACCAAACTTCCAACTTTGAACATTGAATAATTTTTATCTTTATAGTATCTTTTGCGGCTTGATTGGTTGATATTATACTCTAAAACTCCTCTTTTGAGTTCTTATTTAATATAAGTGTCTCATTCACCTCTGAATGCTCGATTCCTGCAAAACATATGATTAAACACATTAATTTGAATCAACTAACAAGAATTAAAAAGTATAAAATAACACATTTGGAGTTCTATCATTTTCAATTACCCATTGGTCTTTGGCGTTGGTTTCACGAATTTCGGTGTTTTTTGAACGTTGTCCTGCAGGGTATCGATGAACTTTGGGTGAATTCTCATTCGTAACATACCACCTTAATCAATTACATTAAAGCCTTAAATTAAGTTCTAATGTATGTTTGGTTTCTAATTTTTGACTAATTTAAATTAGGAGGGTAAGGTTTGAAGGCGTGTTCGAGAACAATTTTTTATGGTAAGTGGTAGCCTAAAAGTTGTAAGCCCCAAATTTATGTTTACATGCTCTAATTTTTGCGTTCGAAATTTTTTTTAAATTGGGTGAAGGAACTTCACAATATGAAGCTCTTCATTTATGTGTTCGTGGCAAAATGTAAGTGATCTAGAAGCTCTTTATTTATGAGTTTGTGGCAAAATGTAAGTGATTGTGTAAGTGATCCTACTGCCGGAACATCGTATGTTGTAGTTAAATAGGTTGTATATGTGTGCTGGTAGTTGAATAGGATGTATATATGTGTTGTAGAATGTAGGATATTGAACGATGTGTTATTATGTTGGATGAATGTCATGCTTTGTTTATGGATGGGATATAAAGGAAAAATAGAGATTGACATGCATGTAAGTGTGATGGATTTATTGTTTAAATGTCAATGAAAAGGTACATTATTTGCTTTTGTAAAATTGCACTCAAATGAGAACGCATCTTAAATTTAAAAGTTTATGGATGTGAGAAGATTGTGGATGTTGTTTAATGGAATGTTGAGAAAACGTTTTGGTGAGAAAATGACTCTAAATACTTGTGAATGTCAATTTCTTGAGTTTGGGAATGGTCTGCAGTTTTTGTATGCCTCGAAGAGTTGTTCATCTCGTCGTCTCTTCTGGTCGCATGGTTGTTCCCTATGGTACCTCATTCATTTGTATGTTGCATAAATGAAAGGTTATGTTTTCGAAGGTTGTGGCAATTATCTTCGTCTATATGTTGATGTACATCTACAAGGGAAAATGAAGGGCTTGTGCGCCAGGGGCTCGATTCTGCTGACGGAATGTTGGTTGGCTCGTTGTCTGTGTTAAAATTTTGGTGCGATATGCTATTGCATGTATGACTTGCGATGAAAAATTATAAAGCATGCAATGGTTTACGATAATTTACAGAACGTGGTAGTGCAAGTGCACACTAACATGTTAGTCAAGTAATAAACTCGAATACATGTAATTCAAGACCAAACGCAAAGGAATAAGCGGTAGCGCAAGTACAAACTAACATGTCAAACTTTACGAACATGCATCAGATGTGGTAACAATGTAAATAAAAGTGGTTTGTTGGTTGATCATGCGGTGAAGGAAATAATCAATGTAAAATTGCAAGGAAATAAAGTCTTCAAGGCTATGATTACGAAGAAAGATTAGTTTAATTGGTCTAAGAGGAAGTTTTGGGTCCTTAAATGCAAGACCATAAAGTAAGCATAAAATTCTTTCAGGGAATCAATTTGGGCCCAAATCTATGGAAGAATTATAAGTAGAGACATATTTACATATTGTTCAGGATAAGCCCGACTTGGAAAATGAAAATTGTCATTTGGAGTATAAAGACTTCAATAAAGAAAAGTATAAGAAGGGGAAAGGTAATATGAGGAAGTTTTGCTATCTCGGAAGATGTAGGAAATAATCATGTTGAAACTCCAAGTATGCTTGGGCACAACCTTCTATGGTATTAGTTTTGTTTGGATGTAAATTGGAATTGGTGAAAGAATTCTTGTCATTAATTTGGGACTTTGAACCTTGGTATGTATTGGTCTATATATATATATATATATATATTTCCTGAACCAAGGATTTAAGTAGGGACAATACAGATGTTGGAAGAGTGCTTTAGCGAGCTTCAGTCCTAGTTTTCATAAGAATTGAAGAAAATATTTTTTTATTATTATTAGAAATGACTATCGTCAATGGTTGTCGAAGAGCTATGAAAAAAAAATGAAACTTTGTGGCTTTATTGGTGAAAAGGTAGATGGTGATCAAGTTAATACTCAAAACTAATGAAGCCGTCATTTCGATTGAAAGAAGAAAGTAAGCCAACTTTGAATGGAAAAGTTGTGTTGGTAAGGTAAGTTGGATTTTCCACCGCACGAGAGGTAGATATCGGCATGGAGCTCAAATTGAAAAATAACTCTCATTTCTAAAGCTTCATGGAGAATGGCCCCAGCAGAATTGAAAGAACTTAAGACACAAATACAAGAGTTATGGGATATAGGCTTTATTCGCCCCAGTGTTTCGCCTTGGGGTGCCACAATCTTGTTCTTGAAGAAAAAAGATGGGTTCATGCGCCTTTGCATCGACTATCGGGGGTTGAACAAAGTGACAGTAAAGAACAAGTACCCTTGCCTATGATTGATGATCTCTTCAACCAGTTGCAGGGGGAAATCGTATTTTCCAAGATTTATCTATGGTCGAGTACCATTAATTAAGGATAAGAGATGAGAACATTCCTAAAACGGCTTTCCGGTTCAGGTATGGACACTACAAATTTACTGTAATGTCTTTTGGACTGACTAATGCACCAACAATATTCATGGCCTATTCATGGCCATGATGAATAAGGTGTTTAAGGAATTTCTGGACACATTCGTGATTGTTTTCATTAACGTTATTTTGGTCTACTCCAAGTCAGAGGAGGAACACGAGGATCACCTCAAGAGGATTTTAATGACCTTACGTGTGAACAAGCTTTTTGCCAAATACTCTAAGTGTGAGTTATGGCTTCAGCAAGTATTTTTTTTTTGGACACCTAGTGTCAAAACATGGGGTCACTATAGACTCAGCGAAAGTGGAGGTCGTGACTAATTGGCCTCGACCCTCTACAGTCAAGGAGGTACGTAGTTTCTTGGGTTGGCCGGCTATTATCGTCGGTTTGTGCAGAACTTCTCCAGCATAGCCACATCTTTAACCCTGTTGACCCGAAAGGGCAATTCTTTCATTTGGAATCAATCTTGTGAGACGAGCTTTCAGGAACTTAAGCAAAGACTGGTTTCAGCTCCGATGCTCGCAGTAGCCGACGAGTCAGGAGATTTTATTTATTTATTTACAGTGGCGCCCCTAAAAAGGGGTTAGGTTGTGTATTCATGCAACAAGGTAAGGTAATTGCATATGTTTCTCGACAGTTGAAGAATTATGAGCAAAATTACCCAACCCACGATTTGGAGTTGGAAACGGTGGTCTTTGCCTTGAAGATTTGGACACACTACTTGTAAGGGGAGAAAATCCAAATCCTCACCGACCACAAGAGTCTTAAGAATTTCTTCACTAATAAAAGAGTTGAACATGAGGCAGCGAAAGTGGTTGGGGTTGGTAAAATATTATGATTGCAAGATCTTGTACCATTCGAGTGAGGCGAATGTGGTCGCGTATGCCCTCAGTAGGGAATCAGCACACACGTCAACCTTAATCACCACTCAGGCACACATACTTAATGACCTGCAACGAGCAGAGATAATGGATGCAGTGGGTGAGGTTACCGCACAATTGGTCTAGTTGACAGTTAAGTCAAGCATGAGACAAAGCCTTTCATCCGCAGACAGATGGTCAAACTGAACGTTTGAACCAAACCTTAGAGGATATGTTACGAGCTTGTGTGCTAGACTTCACAAGAAGTTGGGATGTTCATTTGCATCTCATAGAGTTTGCTTATAACAATAGTTATTAAGCAACTATAGGCATGGCACCTTTTGAAGCTCTCTATGGGAAGGGGAGTAGGTCCCTAGTTTATTGGGACGAGGTAGGAGAGCGACAACTGTTGGGACCCGAGCTGGTCCAAGTCACAAATGAGGCAATTAAGAAGATCAGGGCAAAGATGTGAATAACGCAAAGTAGACAAAAAAGTAATGTTGATACCAGGAGGAGAGACTTGGAGTTTGCAGTGGGTGATCATGTTTTCCTGAAGGTAGCACCAATGAAGAGGTTATAAGGCTTGGACGTAAGGGAAAATTTAGCCCACATTTCATCGCTCAATTTGAAGTGTTGGACCGAGGTTGCCCGATGGCTTACCAGATGGCCTTACCGCCTTCTCTATCGACGGTCTACAATGACTTTCATGTATCTATGCTACAAAAGTATTTGGTGAATTCATCTCACATAATTGACTTCGAGCCCTTACTGTTTAGTGAGAACCTGAGCTATGAGGAGAAGCCGAAGATAATTCTTGCAAAAGATGTGATGACCCTTCGCAACCAAGAAATAACGCTTATTAAAGTCCTTTGACAAAACCACAAGTTTGAGGAAGCTACGTGGGAAATAGAAGACGATATGAGAAGCATGTACTTTTTCAAAACTAGCCACTTTCGAGGACGAAAGTTCTTAAGGTGGGGAGAATGTAACACCCCGTTCCCTATTTTATCGCATTGAATCGTTATTGCAGATTTAGAACTTATTTAAAGTAATATTTTAAAATACATAAAAATAAAATAAAATAAAAGAAAGGGACTGAAGTGGGAAACAAATAAATTTCTTTTTTAACTAATAATTTTTATAATATTAATATTAATATTATTAAACTTATCTTTAGGTTAAACCCTAAAGGGTTTCTCCCGTTGTTTTTCTCCATCTTACATTCATCAGCATTTTGCCGTAAAAATTGGTCATCTTCGTTCGTAAAAATTGGTCATCGTCGTTCAATCCACGCCCAACCCTCACCGTCAATCGATTCCTCCACCATCGTCACACTAATCCAACCAATACCTGCTCATCGGCATCGACACTTCAGTGCGGCGGTCTGAGATTTTGCGCGGCAGCAATCCATGATAAGGGCTGATCGGCGAAGGTTGGCTAGTTCTCATTTTGACGACGCTCAATAGGTAAGAATCCGTTTTGGAACCTTTAGACTCTATTTCAAGATTTCAGATTTTTCATAACTTGTAAAAGCCTTTCTGTTTCAGGTTCGAAAACGGTCTGGAATTGAAATTTAATTTAGTGTAGGAGTGACGTCAGGCAGGGACTACGTAGGTAACCTATGATTTTTGTTTAGCCATTTTTACAGTACTGTTTTTATCTCAGAAATGGGTTTTAATGGTTGGAAGTTATTTAGGTTGGGACCAAGACCTTCCGTAACCAATCTAGAGATCATTTAGGTTTTCAACCCAAGGTAAGTTTCCTTAGTGATGGAAAGCCTTTGGCTTGGTGGGAAGGTTTGGTTGTTTGTTACTGTAATTATGTAATTATATGTATGTTTGTTACTGTAATTATATGTATGTTTGTCACTGTAATTTTATGTATGTTTGTTTCTGGTTGTTCTGGATGAGTGATGTTGTGGGAATTAATATGTGTATTGTTTCCCATTCTTGGAATTAATTTATAAGTTGGAACTGTCCATATTTTTCTGGGTGAATGCTTCAGGATATAGTGTAGTTGGTTTGTTTGACTATTGATTGGGTCAACGACCTTATCTGAATTGAGTGTCATGTCATTATAGAATATTCAGCTAGGGGCCTCATGCATAATGGTGAATGATTCATGTTTTAATGTAGAAATTGTGGCAATTATCCATCCATGTATGTTGATGTACTATGAATGAGGAGCAAGGTGGGTGGATCTCGGCTCCACAGACTGGGGGTCAGTTACCATCTGTTGGGGTAAAGGTCCACGGTTTAAAAAAAAAACTCACCTATGCTCCACCAGTGAGCTGACAAACTTAATGCATTTTGTGTACATCTCAGAATGAGGTGCTCTGACGGGTGAGGCTTGGCTCCGCTGATTGGGAGCCAACTACCATCAGCTGGGGTAGAGTCTCTCAAGTTGCCCACTTAAGCGCCACTAGTTAGTTGGTATAGTTTTGATGGATTAATTGTTCACAGGTCGATTTGAAAGTTTTGACACAAAATAAAGGCCCCACATGATTAAACCATTTAGTGCATGTTTTGCTTGTGTATGCATGTCTAACCCATTTGGGGTTACTTACTGAGTAATTTTATACTCATCCTTTTCCAATTATTATCTTTCAGGAAATGACAAAAACATACAAGGCGAGTGACGAGATCGTTTGCTGTTTGTGCCATGGGTCATTATTAGCATGGCTTCCGCATATTTGAAATTTAAGTTTTGATGTTTTATTGTAGGTTATGCTATGAAACAATTTTAAAACAGTTTATAGAAGAGTCTTATTTGATGTTTTCAATATTTTAAATGGGATCCCAAATGATTATATTTTTGTTCATTTGAATGAAATATTTATTTCTATATTTTTTTTATCAAGAGTTTTTTTTTTAAAATGTTAACAGCATGCATTTAGTAGCGTCCCTTAAGAGTTTAAGTTAGGAAAAGTCAGGTCGTTACAGTTGGTATCAGAGCCCAAGGTTATGGGTTCTGTAGACTTGCTTATATCATAAGCATTAAGTGTCATCATGGCCAAGCTGCAAACGCATTGTCACCGCCAGGTACGTTAGTTATTACGAATTGTTTTATTTTATTATATATATTTTTTAATTTATATTTTTTAAAAAAAGGAAAGAAAGATAAAGAAAAGAAGTTATTGAATAGACCAAATTGATGTGTTGTACTCAATGATATGTTTGACAACGATGTTTGTAGCATGTTTGATTTAGAAAAAAAAAAGGGAATGCCTTGTGGTTATTAGATTTTCGACTCCATTAAAGGTAGGCCACGTGACACTAGTTTTTAGCTCTTGGAGGACTATGTTAAGAGGAACAAATGCTTATTTCAAATATCTTGGAGCATAGAGAAAGATAAAAACCTTACAATGTTGTGAGGATTAAGATGGATAAAAGTGTACACACTTCAGCTAGCAAATAAGTTTGTCCATTTGAGAATGCACTAAGGAATGATGTTAGAGTCGAGTAAGTTAGTTAAATTGGAGTGAGGGAAGGATCTAGTAATAAGCAAACTATTTGATGAAGGAATAATCCAAGACGTCTGTTTTTTCGTTGGGCTTAAAAGTTTTAAAGTATAATTCCACAAGAAGTTGTTGGAATATGAAAGTATATTTTAATCTTGTAGAGTTCAAGGTTTGATGGACTAAGTAGGATATTCTGGTTTTTCTTGTGTCGTGTTAAGAAAAGAAAAATGACAAAGTTACGAGATTGAGTTAAGTGATAATTTGATGATGTCTCTTTAAAATACCGAACTTAGTTGGTGTGGTTAACAAAGAAGGTCAAAGTAGCGAAAGAAGACATGAGTTGTAACGTAAAAAAAAAATAAAAATAAATAATAAGTTGTTAGTTTTGAACTAAAAGAGTCATTTTCAAAGCACCTCAACCTACTTGGATTTGATCCATGCCATGGTTACGAAGAACGATTATTTAATTGGTCTAAGAGGAAGTTTTGGGTCTTTAAATGCAAGACCATAAAGTAAGCATAAAATTCTTTCAGGGAATCAATTTGGGCCCAAATCTATGGAAGAATTGTAAGTAGAGACATATTTACATATTGTTCAGGATAAGTATATATCGTTTTTAAGTTATATATATATACTGGTTTGTTTGGCCATTTGAAGTTGAAGTTTTTGGCAGAGGGTTCCCGCTATTTTGAAAGAGAAAATTGATGAACTTTTTAAGTTTTAATTTTTAGAACCTCTGTTTCGTTCCTTTTTCTTTTTCCTCTCTTTTCTTTTCTTTTCTTCTTTGTTTGGAATCCCACAACTTCGTTGCGCGGCGCCGAGGATAGCGGGACTACCTGGGCTGGTCTTTGGCGCGTTCGTGAGAAGAGGCTAGAAGAGTTCGTGATGAGGATCGGCCGACGGACTTGAAGAAATTGGAGCTACAAGGGTATGTATTTCTAATTTCTTATTTCCGTCTTTAGAGCATGTTTTCTATTTGTTAAATTGATGAAATTAGAGTATCATCGGTCCGAAATCGCTTTCCTCTGCGCATGTCGCTCCATCAATTGGTATCAGAGAGATTTTGTGATTAACTGAATTTGCATCAATTTATGTTGGTGGGTATTTTATTTTAGAAATTGTTTCTGATTGGATGTCTAAAGTGAAAATCGATTTTGGCATAGTTTCTATTTTAATTTCATTATTTGTAATTGCCCGAGAATGTATGGGCTTTAATGTGTGCTGAAGCGTCTATATTTTTAGAGTGATTAGAGTCCATATAGGTTTCTTTGTGAAAGAAGTTTGAGTTTGGAACTCGCCGAAATGTTTGGTATAAGTTCAAACTCGTTCAAGGCGATACAATTGAGAAGCTCGAAGAGAAATTGGCCGAAGCGTTCGGGGGAGCAAGCTGGTCCAAGGCGGTGCGAAGAGTTCGAAGTCCGCTCAAGACTTAGCTTGTCGATCAAGCTTGTAATAAAATAGTTATTGCTTGCTAAATGCCAAAATCGATCCACTTTAGTGTGTTTAATTAATTATGCATTGTGAATGTATGTTTTAATTTAAATTCATGTTTTTATGTGCATAACGTATTCCATATAGATTTAAAATCCCACCGTAGGAATCATGCTCCATGCATAGTAAATATGTTATAAGTGTTATAATATATAGTATGCATATTTAGGAATTCATAAGAATTAATATAAAAGTTATATTAATTCATGAATTGAATGATGTTAGTTTAATAGAGAAATTGATATAAGCGTTATATTAATTATGAAATTAAAAGTACAACATTGGTTATCCTAGTTTTATGCTTATTGTATATTATAATTGTTGTAATGTATATGCATGTTTAATTCATGAGTATTAATATAAGAGTTATATTAATTCATGAATTTGATGTTGTTTACTTAATAGAATAATTAATATAAGTGTTATATTAATTATGAAATTAAAACATTCAACATTAGTTTTATGCATAGTTTATGTTATAATTGTTATAATGTATAGGATGCATGCTTAATTCATAAAAATTGATATAAGTGTTATATTAATTTATGAATTAGGAGTTGTATGTTTAAGAGCATAATTTGATATAAGTGTTATATTGATTATGAATATTCAACTTGTCATGCCTTAGCAATTGTATGTTTGAGAAGCATATAGATAGTTGTTATAGAAAGTCTGCTTTTGCAAGCGTTGTAAAAATGACTTAGACTTTTAAAAACTATAACAAAGAAAAGAGCATGTTCATTTAGGGTTAATGAGACGATCTGGTTCATTAGATGAATAGGTCGTTATCTCGTAAATGCTAAGGTTATGAGAAACTCACCCGGTGAAATCCTGTTCGACGTTGGAGGTATTTAAACTGACGGTTTACGGAACACCTTCTACCTGGGGACGATCTGGTACTTGAGTAAAGTTAATCAGGCTTTATGAGCGTGTGGGAGAGGTGTGAGGTTAATTAAATTTGTTAATAACCTAGACATCTCAGGTAAATAGTTTGCCTAGACTTAAGGTTTTATTTACTTAGCCAGATAAAACTTGAGTATTTACCCTAAACACCGTCCACGATGCTTAGTCGATGTGTTGAGAAGGAATATATGATATATCCCTCTCCTGCTACGCACTCCCTATAGTTCACAACGTGAGAATTTTGCTCGGCCTCGTGATGTCAATAGGGCATCCCCATTCGGATGGTATTTGCAACTTTCAATAGCAAGGTGAATGGAGTAAGTGTCTATAGTAAGTGGGTGAAGGAAGCGCATTGGTGCTTCCTGTGGTCTCCTCTGTTGGATTGAACCGTAAGATTCCCATGTTCCGCCTGCAGTTTGCTCTTAGTGGCACCATCCATTCGGAGGGCGAGGCATGGGAGATCGAACATCTCAGTCACCATTTATGGATAGTGAAACACAGGGCCATTCCCAACACTGACATTCCATTCGGTTGCTATGTTGGGGCCGTTCTGTGCGTTCTAAAAATGGAGGGTCACACTTACGAGATTTGCTAAGGAGTTAGTAAATCCAGACCAAAAACGATAACTGAGATGCAATAGGAATATGAGTTATTCTGGAGTTAGCATTTAGTCAAGAATGTCTTGATTTAGTAAAGGAGTGACTCGACTGCCATTCGGCAGCGATCATTCTGACTTACTAAAGTATCGTAGCTAGTAAATAAAGAGTTCGGGTACTTTATTTACTGCTAAAGTTTGTTTTTAATTGGTTTAAATAGGTTAAAACTGTTTCACTAATAGGTTTACATCCTTTTTCACCATGGCCAAGAGGCATGAGGTTATGGTTTCTGCTAAAGAAATCATGTTTTCATTGCAAGAGATGTTTGGACAACCGTTCTCGTCTCTTCGCCATGAAGCCCTCAAATTCATTTATAATGCTCGAATGAAGGAAGGAACCTCTGTTAGGGAACATGTCCTTAACATGATGGTCCACTTCATGACGGCAGAAGTAAACGGAGCTGCGATTGACGAGAAGAGTCAAGTAAGTTTTATCTTGGAATCTCTCCCGCAGAGTTTCCTTAATTTCAGATCAAATATGGTCATGAATAAGATAGAATTCAACTTGACCACTCTTCTACACGAGTTGCAGACTTACCAGACCTTTCATGCCTCCAGAGGAAAAGAGAAGGAGGCTAATGTAGTCACTTCGAAGATGTTCCTGAAGGAGGCTGGGTCTGGGAGTAAGTCTGAAGCAACTGCTACGAGTAGTAGGACTATTCGTAAAAAGAAGAGGAATAGGAGAAAGGGCAAAGCCCCTGTTGTTGTGGCCAAGGTAAAGTCTTCGGACAAAGGGAAGTGTTTCCATTGTAACGAAGAAGGGCATTGGAAGCGCAATTGCCCAAAATACCTTGCGGAGAAACATGCCGAGAAAGAACGACAAGGTAAATGAGATTTATTTGTCTAAACATGTATAGTGGATTTATGAATGTCATACCTGAAAGTTTTTCAGGAACCACTAATCATGTTTGTTTTTCTTTCAGGAAACTAGTTCCTGATTGTCGGTTTCTCTGTGCTGGATGACTTGAGAAGACGTCTACTCAGCTGCACAGTGGGAGTTTTGTGCTTATGATGTTGTCTGTATGAACCTAAATCACATATGTGATATGTGTAATTAAGTTGTACATATTTCTGTATTTTTTAGCATATGTATATAAGTATCTTTTGGTGTAAATAAATGAACGGTTCATTTTACAAAAGATGTATACTTGCATGTTCTATTAATTCAGAAAACAACATGGATGTTAAGACTAGGCGTATTAAGAGGAAAGCTATATCTAAACCAACAAGGGTTGTTGATAGTAGAGTTGGTTATTCTCAATAGTTGAGAAAACCCTAACTCATTGGTTTGTCTATAAAACTCGAGTTATCATACCAGAATTATTTAGACAAGGACCAATGGTTCGAAGCTGTAGATCTTCAAGAGGTTAAATGACCGAGCCTCTAAGGTGAAAACCTTTAAGGCTTGACTCTCTGGTAATGGGACTGTCCCAAAGTGAAGAGGTTGATTGTGTATCAACTTATTTACTTGTTACCAGACGTAAGTTGTTAGACTACTATCATCTATTTTGGTTCTATACTAGATAGGATAAGATAAATAGAAATCAAGACTAGCTATCTTGATTGGAGTGTCTATAGGTCATAATCTCTCTGAGAGTCCTATACAAGATTAAGAACAAAATCGTTTTGTTAACTTATTCAATTCTTTTATGGATTGGAACTAGCAACTTAATCTTGAATGATTAAGGTTTGATGTTCAAATCAAATCTTATGGCTTAAACATGTTATTGATAAACTTTGTTGGGCAAGTGTTTTATCAATACTATAGCTTTCATAATAAGTTTTCGTAATTAATGTCTTATTCATTGAGAATGTAATAGGATGTACTTTCTGACACTTATGCATTAGCTAGCGACCTGTTTCCAGATATGTGATCTGGGTGAGGTCTTGTTTATTCTAAGGATTCAGATTAATCTGAGTCGCAAGAATAAATCGCTGGTAAAGTCTCCTTACATCTGATATTGACAAGAGTTGTTAGTAATCGATGTTATGAGGTGCTGTCCCTACGCATTAACACTTATTGGGTTAAGATCTATCTCTTCTGCGATATATGACCCGATATGTTTTATGCAGTGGGAGCTGTCAGTTATATCGGTTAATAATTTGTCACAGTATAAAGGAATGGAATACAAGAGTTGTATTGCTAATTCCTCTATAAAAGCTAAAATTTGTTGCAGCTTGTATAGCAACATAAAAAAAAGTGGTTTTTGAGCTCTTAAGTAGTGCGGATGAGGAGATGTGATGGTCACATAGAGAGCCTCATAGTACTTCATGCTGATATGTTTACTAAGTCTCTCACGGCTAACGTGTTTGAGAGATACCTAAAGAGTTTAGGGCTCCGGGTTGCTAAATAGGATAGTGGGAGAAGACTATAGATAAATCTCTCACGGCTAACGTGTTTGAGAGATACCTTATCCTGGTAACACTATTGGATGCAACCCGTTTTGTATTGTACAAAACGATGTGATCCGAGTCGTTTCACATCGAGATGTGCAAGCGGGGGCGTCCTATGCGATGAGTTTGCGTAAGACTGAACCACGAAAAGTCGCTCTCTCTTTATAACACCGTTTACTTAAGAGACCGACTATTTCACCTGATGGCCTAGGTAACTCGATCTCAATCCTGAGCTTACTATGAACTCCTGCTTATTAGACAGTATCCTTAGATTTGTATGGGTGAGAGTGGCAGGATGTCCGCTCAATAAGCCTACCATCGTAGGGATAAAGTCCAATAGGTAGCTGGGGACATAGTGTAGTAAGATGGAGTTTACTCCTAACCCGCTCTTCAGGGTTAGTAGATAGGTTGTTCCCTTCATAGTTGGCTCCGGGGCTTGAACAATAGGCGCCTACCCTCTCCTCGTTAGAGAGGGTTCCTGATCTGTTGGTTGGACCACTGATCAATTGTTCATTAGAGGTGTCAGTGGTACTTAAGGAACAAAGACGTAACGCAGGGGTTAAACGGTTTAAACGACCCAGCTGTGATTACGAACAACCTGTGAAGGGTCGACTTGCCCATGACGGTTATATCAAGAGGACATAATATATCTACAGTGAGGAGAGTGCAACCCTCGGACTATAGTGGAGTCTCCGAGGGTTAACGAAAGGTGATTGATTCGGGTTAAAAGAGTTTTGACCGAATAATCTCGTATCGTTGGAGCTCATGATCTGTAGGTCCTTTAGGTTCTCCTGGCTAGCTCGGATAACGTCGTGCACCAGTATAAGAGAAAATAAAAGAAAAAGAAAAAAAAAAATTGAAATGTTCAAATTCGGTTTATGGAAGAAAGATGGATATATTTAAATATGATTTAATTATCGACATATTTAAATATGATTTAAATATGGGAATGGCCTAAAACATGAATAGGATTCATGTGTAAAAAAGCCGGTTTTCGGAAAACCGGGTTTAATCTTATTATTTAATTAATATTTGATATTGAATTAAATAATAATTATTAATTAAAAAGTTTAATTAATAATTATATATATATTTTATTTATTAAAATATTTAATAAATAAAATTATTATTATTATTTTTAATAATAATAATTATTAAATATATATATATATATATATGTGTCTTGAATGCAGCAAAACACATATATATAGTTTTTAAGTTATATATACAGTTGTTTGTTTGGCCATTTAAAGTTGAAGTTTTTGGCAGAGGGTTCACGCTATTTTGAAAGAGAAAATTGATGAACTTTTTAAGTTCTAATTTTGAGAACCTCTGTTTCGTTCCTTCTTCTTCTTCCTCTCTTTTCTGTTCTTCTTTGTTCGGAGTCCCACAACTCTGTTGCGCGGCGCCGAGGATAACGGGACTACCTGGGGTGGTCCTTGGCGCGTTCGTGAGAAAAGGCTAGAAGAGTTCGTGATGAGGATCGGCCGACGGACTTGAAGAAATTGGAGCTACAAGGGTATGTATTTCTAATTTCTTATTTCCGTCTTTAGAGCATGTTTTCTATTTGTTAAATTGAAGAAATTAGAGTATCATCGGTCCGAAATCGCTTTCCGCTGCGCATGTCGCTCCATCAGTTACCTCATCTGATGCATGTTCGTAAAGTTTGACATGTTAGTTTGGACTTGCGCTACCGCTTATTCCTTTGGGTTTGATCTTGAATTACATGTATTCCACTTTATTAATTGACTGACCTGTTAGTGTGCACTTGCACTACCACCTTATGTAAAATATCGTAAACCATTGCATGCTTTATAATTTTTCATCGCATGTCCTACATGCAATATCATATCGCACCAAAAATTCAACACAGACAGTGAGCCAACCAACATTCCGTCAGCAGAATCGATCCCCTGGCGCACAAGCCCTTCATTTTCCCTTGTAGATGTACATCAATATATAGAGGAAGGTAATTGCCACAACCCTCGAAAACATAACCTTTCATTTATGCAACATACAAAGGAATGAGGTCCCATACGGAACAACCATGCGACGAGAAGAGACGACGAGATGAACAACCACTGGAGGTATACAAAAACTGCAGACCATTCCCAAACTCAAGAAATCGACATTCACAAGTATTCAGAGTCATTCTGTCACCAAAAAGTTTTCTAAACATTCCATTAAACAACATCCACAATCTTCTCACATCCATAAACTTTAAAATTTAACATGCGTTCTCATTTGAGTGCAATTTTACAAAAGCAAATGGTCTACCTTTTCATTGACATTTAAACAATAAATCCATCACACTTACATGCATGTCAATCTCTATTTTTCCTTTATATCCCATCCCTGAACAAAGCATGACATTCAATCACACATAGTTCACTATCATACATTCTACAACAAATATATACATCTTATTCAACTACGAGCACACATATACAACCTATTTAACTACAATCACTTACATTTTCCCACAAACTCATAAATAAAGAGCTTCCAGATAACTTACATTTTGCAACGAACCAATAAATGAAGAGCTTCATAATGTGAAGTTCCTTCACCTAATTTAAAAAAAGTTTCGAACGCAAAAATTATAGCATGTAAACATAAATTTGGGGCTTACAACTTTGAGGCTACCACTTACCAACAAAACTTGTTCTCGAACACGCCTTCAAACCTTACCCTCATAATTTAAAATAGTCAAAAATTAGAAAACAAACATAAATTAGAACTTAATTTAAGGCTTTAATGTAATGGATTAAGGTGGTATGTTACGAATGAGAATTCACCCAAAGTTCATCGATACCCTGCAGGACAACATTCAAAAAACACCGAAATTCGTGAATCCAATGCCAAAAAATCATGGGTAATTGAAATCAAACTTCAACTGGGCTTGACTGGCGTTGCACATACATTAAAATGCTGCTTGAATTCATTCAGTCACCATCGGAGCACCGTCGCCTAAAGCTTTTCGTTGGACGTTGTCGCTCCTTCATCTCCTAGTGTAGTCTGTGGTTACGAACGAAAAATCATGGCTGAAGATGGAACGAGAGAGAGGAATCGAAGAAGAATAAAAAAAATAGTGAGCGGTGGGGCTGAAGCTTAACATACAAAGAGAGGGAAAAAAAAAGGAAAAAAAAAAATAAAAAAAGAAAATAAAAAAAGAAGAATCGAGAAGAAGAAGTTGGTCAAAAGTAAATAAAAACCCACTTAAATCAAAAACCCACTCAATTTCTTTTTTTTCTTTTTCTTTTGTCAAATTTTGAAATATAAAATTATTTGGGCAATTTTTTTTTAAAAAAGCTAACCAAATTTTAGCTATTACAACTCAATTAAAACCCAAAGAGATACTAAATCTTCAAAATTAGGAACTTGAGACTTGATTAAAAATCTTTCATCCAACATTTCATGTTTTAATTATCTCAAGCCAGTTGTCAAACTTATCTGACATAAATATGTGCCCTCAACCATGAGGTCTGAGGTTCGAGTCCCCTTTCTTCCAAGTTGAAGTAAAAAAAAGTTATCATAATCTACCTAAATCTAATTTTACTCAAATAACATTTGGAACAACTAAATACATATAGATTGATTAAATCCTAATTAAACTTCAAAATTTTAAGGTTAGTCTTATCTGAAAAACGCGGGCATTACAAACTATCCTTTAATGATTCCACCGAGAGGTTGCAATACTCAAAACCAATATGAATAATTGGCTCCACCAAATTCCTATGATTTCATAAAATAATCAAACTGGACTGTGTATAAGAATTTAATTTTAAAACTGACGAATAATATTATTGAAACACTTTTATAATATTTTTGTTAAATGGTGGGTCTAACGTAGATAAAATGGACAAATTGATAACAAAAGCTTTTCACAAATATAAATTGGTTTGCTTTAGGAAAAAATGTCACATGTTTGGTTTTATTTTTAGTTATTTTCCACATAGAATCAATGAAGAATAGTTATAAATAACCAACTTATTAAAACGGTTTCACTTACAAATTTCTAGGGTTTGAATTTCTAGGTTAATTTCTAGGGTTTAAATATATAGAGTTGAAAAGTACTAGGTTTCAATTCATACAAACCATAAAGATTATAGGTATAAAATAGATTTTCCCTATATATATATATATATATTTTTTTTTTGTAAAGATATTTAATTTAATGCGGGTGAGGATCGAACCTGTAACCTCTTGGTCATTATTAGTTCGACTTTATGCTAATTATTGCTCATTTTGACAAAGGTATTTGTATCAGATATCAATCAAATTAAAATAATGAATCTGGATGTCCACCCCAACCTGATTTACAAATATATATATATATATATATATATATATAAATACAACTTATGGATATTTATCATTTATAATATAATTCTTATTATTATTCATAGTTTTCACATTATGATAACAAATTAAATATAAGAAAATAATAGTTTTGGGAATAAAAACACACACAAATCAATTAATTTTTGTTGGATTGTCTGTGTTCAGAATAAGAAGCTCATCGATAGCAAATACAATCTATTTATAATGAAATAAAAATAACAAACATTACATTACAAAAATAAAATAAGATTAAGAGGGATTCATAATAACAAACATTACATTACAAAAATAAAATAAGATTAAAAGGGATTCATATATAAATTTCCTGTCCAAAATTTTATTTAATAAACTCTACTTGATATTGGACACCAAAAAATTTTATTTAATAAAATCTACTTGATGTTGGACACCAAATTGATAATTCTCCAGAGCTTTTTTTTCTCAATTATCAATGAATTGGATCTGCACTTTTTCTCAATTATCAATGAATTGGATCAGCAGCTTTCATTTCATCTACAAAATTACAAATAATACAACTAGTGGATCAAGTAAGACAAAATAACTAAGGCAATAAAATCAAATTAACTTAAATTTAAGCATCAAATCTTCACTCTAAACTATTTAATTTGATAAACTCATGATTTTTGTTTTCGAAGATATTGTAAAAAAAAACTTTAAAAACAATGATTTAAAAAATAAATTGAACTTTAGTACAAAACTCAAGGTGGTCATAAAAAAAAAGGCTGATAACTCTATCAAAATTCAACTTTTATTAAAAAAAATAAATCAAAACTAACCTTTTTGTTTTCTTTTTTATCAACACAATAAAGGGGGTGAAATCATGCAATCTTTTCAAGTTTACAATAAATGGGGTAAAATCATGTAATGTTTTCAAATTTGAACTAAAGCAATCTTTTAAAGTTCAACCTAAAGGTTGCAACAATAACAATTATTAATTGTTAGGTGGAGAAAAAAAATTGATACTTCTAGCTTAATATATGGTTAGAAAGTAAACTTTTTTTTTCAAGGAGAGCAAGAAAAAATACCTGGAAAATATTTTTCGAAGCAATACTTCTCACACTCAGAATCACACGATTTCTTGCTATTGCCTTTGCCCATGCATTCCTTCATACAAGTATCAGAGCATGACTGTAATTCGGGTGCCAACTTGGTTATTTGATTCAATCTCGCTAGCATGGCCTCTAACTCGGCTTTGGTGGGGGTGTGGGTGACTTGTTGTGCGGCCACGACCACAATGCACATTAGAAACATTGCTAACATCTTCTTTGCCATTTTTTTCTCGCCTTAAACAATTGGCTCTATTTGGCACCTTTTAGAGTGTTTTTCTTTTCAAAGACGATTTCTCAATGGATGATTGTGGGAAGAAATTTGAAAGCAAACTTATACCGTTGTTATTGGTTAAATTTAGATCATTGAGTGCAAAGTTAGATTCATACTCTCTCTCTGTATATGGAAGAAGTGGTATAGAAACTTTTTTTTGCTACATAAGTGGATGGAAGAAAGACTTTTTCATGGGTCTTTTATTTAATTTAATTGTAATCATTCTTGAAAATCATAAATATGGTGAATCTATTATATTATCATATTCCATGGATAGGCATGATTTTAATGCTGGAATAATAGCTTAAGAAACGAAGATCCCGACAATATTGGAAGCATATTACTCTCCTCCTAATATACATAAATAATTCAATATTTTTTCATAATAAATGAAGCAATAAAGATTTTAATACTAATATTCTAACATACTAGTTTTCTACCATGTGAATTGCAACTTTAGTAATTTGACAAAAAAACAAATGAATTTATAATTCATCAAGATTGAATTTTAATTCATCAAGATTGAATTTATAATTCATCAAGATTAAGATGTATACATTATTGTAGTAATTTTGCTTTTGTTTCTAACTATATTATTATTCTTTACTGTGTAATATTACTAATTTTAATACAATAAAAGTTTATATTATATTATATTATATTTTTTCATATAATATAACATAATTTTAAGGACGAAGAAGAAAACTAACTTATGGCGTTCCAAAAACACCCAAATTCGTGAATCCAACGTCAAAAAACAATGGGTAATTGAAATTAAATTTCAACGGGTCTTGTCTGACATTGTCCAGCCATTATAACGCTGTCTAAACTTGTTCTACCACCATCGAAGCACCGCCACTTGAAGTGTTTCGATAGACGCTATCGTGTCGCGCCTTCATCTCCTAGTTGAGCTTGTGGTTACGAACAAAAAATCATGGCTGGTGAAGAGGAGTCACCGACGTGAAGAAACGAGAGAAAGGAATCGAAGAAGAATAAAAAAAATAGAGAGCGGTGTGGTTGAAGCTCAACTGACAAAGAAAGGAAAAAAAATGAAAAAACAAAAGAAGAATCCACAACAACAAGAAGTCTGCTGAAAAGTAAAAAAAAAAAAAAAAAAACTCACTCAATTTATTTAATTTTACTCAAATAATATTTCGAACTCTTGGGTTTTATGTCCTAAAACTCGTGGTTTGTAAACTGAATGTATATTCTATTTTGCAATGAAGTTGTTATTGAGGTTTATTCAGTAAAGTTGTTATTGAATAAAGTGAATTGTGTTCTTTTAAACATAATCCAATAATCAAAGAACCCATGGCTATAGGTTGTATACTTGAACTTCATGGTGACATGATTGTGGATCAAGTTCGAGTAATAGCCAAAACGGCCTATAGTATAGAGATAGGGTTGGCTACCTTATTCTGGGGACACTATGGACACGACCCACATTGTATAGTACAAACGATGTGATTTGAAATCGTTCATGTGGATACATGCGAGTGGGGGTGTCCTATCCAATGAGTTTGCATAAGACTGAACCGCGGAATCAAGCCACTCTTTCTTTATAATTATGTTTACTGTAAAAACCGACTTTTTCACTTGATGACCTAGGTAACTCAATCTGAATCTTGAGCACACAATGAACTCCTGTTTATTCGGGCTTATCCGTTGACTTGTACAAGTGAGAGTGGCCCGAGATCGCCTTCTCAATAAGCTTACCATCTTAAGGATAAGACCGGGTAGGAAGCTGGGAACGTAGTCCCGCAAGATGGAAATCACTCTTACCCGCCTTTAAGGTTTAATACAGAAGTTGTTCCCTTAAGTGCTGACTCCGGGTCTTGAAAAAGAGGCCTATTCTTCTCATTGGCCCGAGAGGGACTATGGTTTGGTGGTTGGACCACAAATCAATTTTTCATTAGAGCATTAGTGGGACTTAAAGAACAAGAGGAAATTACGAGGGTAAAACGATATATTTGCCCCAGTTGTAATTACGAACAACCTGTGAAGGATCGATTTACTAATGACGGTTTTATCAATAGGATGCCATGTACGAGGATCTCGACGATCCGACCGTATAAAATCCAATTTTTAGTATTTTTTAGGGCATTCACTCTCGGGTTTGGCTTTATTTTTAGCGTTTTCTCTCTAGATTCTTGGGGTTTTCTCCCCTTTTCTCATATATCAAAGCATAGACTTGGTTGGATTAGCTTGGTTTTCATCCCGAGCAAGGTAAGTGCTCTAATTTGAGGTTAGGGGTTAAATTTGATGCGATTCATAAGGGTTTAGATCTTGAATTTTGAGCTTAGCATGATTGATTGGGCAATTTTATTTCTTCTAAGAATATCACATAAGCATGTTTGATTGATAGGAGTAGACGACCTTGATTTCTGGCATGTTTTATAGTTAAATATTATGATGCCTTGCCTCTCTTAATCGCCAAGTAACATGGATAAGTTGAGCCATAGGTAATATAGGCTTCCTTGTTGATCTTGGTTGTAACTTATCTTGAAGAAATAGATAAATCGGAATATTAACAGAGGCTTCCAGGTTAAACATCCATCGTAGTGCTCCCGTTACTGTCAATTAATCAATATGGGCGGCGTTGGCCCCTGTTGATTCATTGCCACGTTTAATTAGAATCGAACATTCGTCTATGTTCTTTATTTAATTTAGGATTGATCACCTTAGAGTAATTAAAGAATAGTCCACTTAGAACTCCACGTTTCTAATTAATTATTTGGGTTACTTGTATTAGTAGTTTCGTGCAAGTAAATTATGTGTTTCATTATGCTTTTGCTAAGTATGTTTGAATCCCGATGAATCGAGTTGCATCAAGGTCAACCCCGACCCTTAAAAGTAGGAACACATGTAATTATTTTTAATTTTTTCGTTAGCTACTTTATGCATGCTTTCCTTTAATTTTTCCATTAGCAAATCCCCTCTTTACTTCAATGTTTTACTTTATCGTTTTTGTTTTAGTTAATTAAAAAGCAAATAGAAATTAATTAGGAGAAAATAATTTTGGTTCCCTGCGGATCGACCCGACTACCACTAGCTGCAAAGTTCAGTTGTAGCGGTATTATAAATGTTATTTTGGCGGGACTCGACACCCCGAAATTTATAGGATATTCAAAAATCCTATTACCAGTTAACTACCAAGCAATCTCCTGTTTTAATAGTTAAAATAGGTCGATATCTTGTAAAACTTCGTTACAAGAAAAACTCACCCGGTAAGATGTTGTCTAAGGTTGGGGGTTTTAAGTTGATGGTTTACGGAACACCTCCTACCTGGGCATCGAACTCGCGTTTGAGTTTAGCTAACCCGGTTTCATGAGCATGCGTGAGTGATGTGAGGTTTTAAAAGGTTTATCACCTAGACATCATAGGTTAAAATCCAGTATTAACATTATACTCGGAAAGATTACCTAGATTTAGGATATGTTTTAGTTAGCCAAAATATATGCCTAAGTAAAATCATATCCAACCGTATAGAACACTTCAGTGGGAGGAAAAATGTTTTTCAACTCCTAAGTCCCTAAGAGTTCACACCGTAAGATTCATGCTCGGCTTTGAGTCGCCCTGGGAGCGACCTCCAATAGGAAAGTATTTGCATGAGTCAATAACAAGGTGAATAGGGGAAGTCTTTCATAATAAGTTGGCGAAGGTTGTGTGTCAACACATCCTACGGTCTCCTCCATTAGGTGGCACTATGAGATTCCCATGATGCGCCTCCGAGTCTACCCTGGGAGCGACCACCCCTTAGGAGGGTTGTTCATGGAATTCAGAACACCGTGAACTCCAAAAATGGATAATGTCTCATAGGTCTGTTTTCAGCATTGTCTTTCCAACTTCGGGAGCTTGTTGATTCCGATCTCTGAGGTCTGAAAATAGAGTGTCACACTTACAAGAATTACTAAGTGTTAGTAACTTCTTGACCAAAGTAAACGATAGCTAAAAGATCTATTGGAATATGAGTTATTCTGGTAACAGTGATTAGCTGAAATTGACTCAATTCAAAGGAGGAGTGATAGACTGCCCCTAGGTGGATGTTGCTCTAAACCTTTGTAGTATCGTTGCAATAAAGAATAAATGATGGGTACATTATTACTTTTGCTAAAACTTGATTGGATAATATAAAAGGGTTACTAGCAATTTCACTAAATACGATATGTTTCCTTCTTTCAGCATGTCCAACTCAATAGTAAAGTTACTAGCTTCTGAGAAACGTAACGGGGATAATTACGCAACGTGGAAATCAAATTTAAACACAATACTGGTAATTGATGATCTAAGGTTCATTTTAACTGAGGAGTGTCCTCCA
Source organism: Herpetospermum pedunculosum (assembly GCA_028017165.1). Taxonomy (NCBI): domain Eukaryota; kingdom Viridiplantae; phylum Streptophyta; class Magnoliopsida; order Cucurbitales; family Cucurbitaceae; genus Herpetospermum; species Herpetospermum pedunculosum. The sequence continues at coordinate 6,243,831 of CM051525.1, read as the reverse complement.
AACCCCGACACAAATGCAAACCTAAATGTTTGGGATGCATATGACAGGTGGACAAGGGAAAATGATAAAGCCCGCATCTACACACTGGCCAGGATACCTGATGTATTGGCTAAGAAACACGATGGTATGGGTGCTGCCAAAGAGATTATAGAATCTCTGAAGGGGATGTTTGGACAATCGTCCTTCTCCCTTAGGCATGATGCCATCAAGTACGTTTATAATTGTCGCATGAGAGAAGGGACCTCGGTTAGAGAACAAGTCTTGGACATGATGGAACATTTCAATGTGGCAGAAGTAAACGGAGCTGTCATAGATGAGAAGAGTCAGGTCAGTTTTATTCTGAAGTCTCTTTCGAAGAGCTTCCTACAGTTCCGCACAAATGTGAAGATGAACAAAATTGAATATAACTTGACTACTCTTCTGAATGAGCTTTAGACTTATCAGTCCCTCCTGAAAACTAAGGGACATGAAGTGGAGGCAAATGTTGCTACCACTAAAAGGTTCTATAGAGGATCGTCCTCTTAGACGAAGTCTAGCCCTTCTTCTTCCAAAAATAAGAGTATTTCGATGAAAAAGAAAGGGAAGGGGGAAAGTAAAAATCCTAATGACCGCAAAAGCAAGGCTCAAGTTGCAGATAAAGGAAAATGTTTACACTACAACGAGAATGGGCATTGAAAAATAAACTACCCAAAGTACCTTGCAGAGAAGAAAGTTGAAAAGGAAAAACAAGGTAAATATGATTTACTAGTTGTTGAAACATGTTTAGTGGAGAGTGATGACTCATCCTGGATACTGGATTCAGGGGCTACTAATCATATTTGTTCTTCTTTTCAGGAAACTAGTTTCTGGAGAACGCTTGCGGAAGGCGAGATAACTCTCATGGTTGGAACAGATAATGTGTATCTTGTTCCTGGAATGAAAAGGAATCTTGTATCTATCTCTTGTTTGTTAGAACAATTGTATAAAGTATCTTTTGACTAAGGTGGTATGTTAGAAACAAAACATACATTAAAACTTAATTTAAGGCTTTAATGTAATGGATTAAGGTTGTATGTTACGAATGAGAATTCACCCAAAGTTAATGACGATACCCTGCAGGACAACGTTCAAAAAACACCGAAATTCGTGAATCCAACGCCAAAAAACAATGGGTAATTAAAATTGATAGAACTTCAAAAGTGCTATTTTATACCTTTTAATTCTTGTTAGTTGATTCAAATTAATGTGTTTAATCATATGTTTTTGCAGGAATCGAGCATTCAGAGGTGAACGAGACACTTATTTTAAATAAGAACTCAAAAGAGGAGTTTTAGAGTATAATATTAACAAACCGAGCCGCAGATGATACTATGAAGAGAAAAATGATTTAATGTTCAAAGTTGGAAGCTTGGTCTGGTGGTGGAAGGTTTATTATCTTATTCTTTGAGCCAAAGTTTGATCCTTGAAGACAACACGTGGCAGTTCTTGATTGATCCAGGAAGAAGTAATCTCCCACGAAGAAGTCATCTTTGCAATCTAATTTTTTGATTAATTGTTTTCTATTCTTTGTTTATTTCATGTGCATTTAATATTGGTCAATGTGACTGCTTAATCAATTAAATATGAATTGTTCATGTATGCCATGTTTGTAATTTGTGATCCGTAATTGTCATAAATTGCTTGTAGTAGCAAAATGGGTCAGGTTATGACTAGTGTTAATATTCTGGTTTTTCATAGTTAACATGGTGCGTATAACAGACCTTAGGAATATAAAAAATGTTTAAATGAATCTGATCAATTTAATTAACATTCTAATCAATCCATGTGCTTAGAGCTGTTAGCTAGTTAGCATGAAACGCTATCGTGCCCAGCTAATTGGCCAGTTTAGAGTTAATTACGATGCTCTGTCGGATTAATTGCATGAGAGGACCTTAGAGACTTTTCATGGTTGTTCTAGTTAAGTTGATTAGGCTTTTAAATTAAGAAATTGTATTTTTATTGGAGTAATCGATGAGCAAAATCCATTAAGTCCCAACAATCTCTGAATTAGCAAGGTAATCTCTTGTTTATTTCTTTAATTCTTTAATCCTTATCTTTAATTGTTATTTAAATCTAGTAGATTAATATGCAATTCAAAAACCGCCCATTTATTGTTTTTACATGGGAATAGCCTATCTACTATCCCTAGAGACGGGTAGGAGTGAATTTCATCTTGCACCCTATGTCCCCAGCTATTTATCCGGTCTTACCCCTGAAATGGAAGGCTTATTGAGTCAGCGTTGTTGAGCCACTCTCACCCATGCAGATCTAAGGATAATCTCGAATAAACATGAGTTCATAGTTAGCTCAGGATTAAGGTCAAGTTACCTAGGTCATCGTTTTGAAATAGTCAGTCTTTAAAACAGTAAACAACGTTATAAAGCAATAGTAACTTATTTCTGTTGGTTAAATCGAACCCTTTGTCTGCGGGTAAGTCCCGGTAGCTGGTCGAAGCCTGGCAAAACCAGGCCCGTTTAAATTTCTGTTGGTTAAATCGAACCCTATGTCTGCGGGTAAGTCTTGGTAGTTGGTCGAAGCCTGGCAAAACCAGGTCCGTTTAAATTTTTGTTGGTTAAATCGAACCCTATGTCTGCGGGTAAGTCCCGGTAGCTGGTGGAAGCCTGGGAAAACCAGGTCTGTTTAAATTTCTGTTGGTTAAATCAAACCCCATGTCTGCGGGTAAGTCCCGGAACCTGGTCGAAGCCTGGCAAAACAAGGTCCGTTTAAATTCTTGTTGGTTAAATCGAACCCTATGTCTGCGGGTAAGTCCCGGTAGCTGGTCGAAGCCTGGCAAAACCAGGTGCGTTTAAATTTCTGTTGGTTAAATCGAACCCTATGTCTGCGGGTAAGTCCTGGTAGTTGGTCGAAGCCTGGCAAAACCAGGTCCGTTTAAATTTCTGTTGGTTAAATCAACCCTATGTCTGCGGGTAAGTCCCGGTAGCTGGTCACAGCCTGGCAAAACCAGGTCCGTTTAAATTCTTGTTGGTTAAATCGAACCCTATGTCTGCAAGTAAGTCCCGGTAGCCGGTCGAAGCCTGGCAAAACCAGGTCCGTTTAAATTCCTGTTGGTTAAATTGAACCCTATGTCTACGTGTAAGTCCTAGTAGCTAGTCGAAGCCTAGCAAAACCAGGTCCGTTTAAATTCTTGTTGGTTAATTCGAACCCTATGTCTGCGGGTAAGTCCCGGTTTGTCGAAGCCTGGCAAAACCAGGTCAGTTTAAATTTATGTTGGTTAAATCGAACCCTATGTCTGTGGGTAAGTCCCGGTAGCTGGTCGAAGCCTGGCAAAACCAAGGTCGTTTAAATTCATGTAGGTTAAATCGAACCCTATGTCTATGGGTAAGTCCCGGTAGCTGGTCGAAGCCTGGAAAAACCAGGTCCGTTTAAATTTATGTTGGTTAAATCGAACCCTATGTCTGCGAGTAAGTCCCGGTAGCTGGTCGAAGACTGGCAAAACCAGGTCCGTTTAAATTTTTGTTGGTTAAATCGAACCCTTTGTCTGCGGGTAAGTCCGGGTAGCTGGTCAAAGCCTGGCAAAACCAGGTCCGTTTAAATTTCTATTGGTTAAATCGAACCCTATGACTGCGGGTAAGTCCCGGTAGCTGGTCGAAGCTTGTCGAAACCAGGTCCGTTTAAATTCCTGTTTGTTAAATCGAACCCTATGTCTGCGGGTAAGTCCCGGTAGCTGGTCGAAGCCTGGCAAAACAAGGTCCGTTTAAATTATTGTTGGTTAAATTGAACCCTATGTCTGCGGGTAAGTCACGGTAGCTGGTCGAAGCCAGGGAAAAGCAGGTCCGTTTAAATTTCTGTTGGTTAAATCGAACCCTATTTCTGCGGGTAAGTCTTGGTAGTTGGTCGAAGCCTGGCAAAACCAGGTCCGTTTAAATTTTTGTTGGTTAAATCAAACCCTATGTCTGCGGGTAAGTCCCGGTAGCTGGTGGAAGCCTGGGAAAACCAGGTCCGTTTAAATTTCTGTTGGTTAAATCGAACCCCATGTCTGCGGGTAAGTCCCGGTACCTGGTCGAAGCCTGGCAAAACAAGGTCCGTTTAAATTCTTGTTGGTTAAATCGAACCCTATGTCTGCGGGTAAGTCCCGGTAGCTGGTCGAAGCCTGGCAAAACCAGGTGCGTTTAAATTTCTGTTGGTTAAATCGAACCCTATGTCTGCGGGTAAGTCCTGGTAGTTGGTCGAAGCCTGGCAAAACAAGGTCCGTTTAAATTCTTGTTGGTTAATTCGAACCCTATGTCTGCGGGTAAGTCCCGGTTTGTCGAAGCCTGGCAAAACAAGGTCAGTTTAAATTTATGTTGGTTAAATCGAACCCTATGTCTGTGGGTAAGTCCCGGTAGCTGGTCGAAGCCTGGCAAAACCAAGGTCGTTTAAATTCATGTAGGTTAAATCGAACCCTATGTCTATGGGTAAGTCCCGGTAGCTGGTCGAAGCCTGGCAAAACCAGGTCCGTTTAAATTTATGTTGGTTAAATCGAACCCTCTGTCTGCGAGTAAGTCCCGGTAGCTGGTCGAAGACTGGTGTTGCGTGCTCAATGTGTTAAAATAATTAGGCAATAAGATAGATAGAGCACTCAGAACATGCAAGCATACATGATCTTATAGCAAGTAGTAAGTACTTTTTCATTCGTTTTCCCACAGAGATTTATTATAAGCTATTCATGAAGTGTAAAGTTAAGAAAGAAGGGGTGGATTTGATGGGGTAAAATTGGTTTTAAATTGTCTATTTTCTGCTGAATACGTAGAGGGTAGCAACATAAACAAATGCAAGTCAAATTTAAACTCAAATAAAAAGAGACGAGAGTAATAAACGAAGAGAAAAACAACTAGATAGAATTGTAACTTAAGCAGAATTGCGGAAACAGCAATTCTACCGCAATTTAAACAACCGCGAAAGTGTGTAAAATGGAGAAACAAGGGCTACTAACGACTCCTCTATAGGCTTTTTCATACGATTCTCAAGCATTGGATCAACTCTCTATGCATCAAACTTACTCAATCTCATGTATCGTCCGATTCCATGCATTAGATTCTTTAGTTTACTCATGTCCAAGTAAGGTCTTAAGCATCTTGTTAAAGCAGAAAGTTAAGGTTTGTACTAGGAAAACGCCTATTCCTAGGTCGTTTTCTGGCTACCTTGAAAGGCTAGCATGATAGTATGACTCTGAACTCTTACTCCTTCCAGAGGTTAGGAGTTCTTTGGACAAAATGGATGGCCAATCGAAATTGCCCGTGGGATGAAGGTTACATACAATCAATGCTTCGAGAGCTATCCTACATGCTTGGTTCACGTTTTTTAGCCTATAGTGTTGTCATTAGCATGCCCCTAAGTGACTTAGTTACTCATGGATATAGGGAGAACAAAAAGAAGAGATAAAATAGACATGCTTAGAAGAGAAATGAAGACAAACAGTAAGGGAAAAATAGCCACAGCAAAGTGAAGAAACTGTGAAATGGAGAATTGTGCTTTGATTACTTAATTGTTTGAATGAACAAAAAGGGCAGCTTAAAGTAAATAATGTAAAGACAGACAGCAACGAAATGAAATGATCTAGCTATTAGAAGAGAAACAGCAACTAAACAGAACTGAAATTTAGAATTGAAAGACAGAAAGCAGTAAATGATGCTTGAAAGCCTCGTCGCAACCGCCTCGGCTGAAGGGGATGAAAGAATAGCTCTGCTTGGATGAATCCAATCGGGAGAGAAGATGAATCTTCTCTCCTTCCTATCAGATTGTCGATTCCAACAGCTGAGACTCTCACACCAACAGACGGCAAAGGAAAACACGAAGAAGGATGGAGCTGCGAGAAGACTTCTACGCTTTCGGATGATGTTTGAACCCTCGACTTTGACCCCCTTTTATAGCAATCTGCAGGTGCGTTTGAGCCAAGGAGAACCATCAATCTTCAACGTCGTACTTCAGAATGGATGGAGGAGAAAGAACGAATCCCTGAAATAATGGAAATTAAGAGAAAAAGATCAGTCAACTTACGGTTTTCACTTGAAACATTGCGGTTCCACCAATGTTTCCGCAATGCTATCGCAATGCTTGTTTTTTCATTCTTTTCCTTCGATTTTCAACCCTTTTCTTTCCTATTGTACATAAGTCCTAATTTAGCTACCTTCTTCTAATTCTCATATTTAAGCATAGGTTTAGGCTAAATGCTATCAAAAACACCTAAGAGTGAAAATCTTCCTAAGATAATTAAGTCCTAAAAAGGTCACTTTTGGAGACGTAACACACCCCCAAACTTAAGGTTTTGCTTGTCCTCGAGCAATCTAAGGACTTTCTAGGCTGCTGTTTCCTCTTCTTTAACCACTTACTGACTCCCCTATATCTTTATCTATAGCAGTGCTGTCCTGTGACCCCCTTCTAAGCTTAAAACTACCCTCTCATCTAGCTTCTTCTGATTTCGCATGCCTAATACTCCTACTGTTTTTATTAACTCCCTACAACTGATCTACCTGCTTTTGTCATATACTGCCACTATCCCTAAGGTTTCAAATTCTACCTAGCTTTACCCCAGACTCAGTACATGCTTCTAGTTTATACTTATGAGCTACCTAGGATTCCTTAGAGTCATGCCAGTCTTAGTATTAATGGTGACAGTAGTACTTTTAGAGAACAACCTAAACCCTGGCATCACTACATTGGATATACACTCATCTCCCTAAACAACCCTACAAGCTACAACTTTGCTCTTAGCTCATTGAGGATCAGAGTTCTTTTTAAACAGGACATCTAAGCCACAAAGTTGCAACTCCTAGGCATACATTCTTCTTCCCTACTCTTTTCCTTTTTTCTTTCTTAGGTGGAGCCTTTCCTTTGGTTGCCTTTTGATGCAATGCCACTTGTGGGTTACACACTTGGCACTGATTACTCAGCAACCTAAGAGAGACTCCCCTCTTTATTCTATTTTTCATTTTTTTTTTTTTTTTTTTCAGTTCATTATTTTTGTCAAGGAGAAGAAGAATGCTTATGTTTTAAGGGAGAGAGGAATGTTCCTAGGCCTAGGGTGGCCTCCCCCAAACTTCAACTACTCATTGTCCCCAATGAGTGTCTGAGGTGGCACACCCCCAAACTTGTCCTAGAAGCATCTAGTCTAAGGTAAAACAAAGAGAATCTAAAAGCCCTAGGCATAGACAGAACATTCTAAAAGAAAATATCACAGCAGCAGGAATTTGGAAAAAAAAACAGACAGGCAAGGACTTACAGCTATGCATGCTGAGCTATTTAGAGGTTAATTTAAACTATCAAAGGGTGTCCTATGACACTCATCCAGCACGCATTTAGATAAGCTATATAAGGTAGTCATGACAGCAACAAAAGATAGAATTTAAACAGATCACAGCCTAGCTAAACAGACAGTCCAAAACATGCATTCAGTAATAAAAATTGCGGGTACCGCAATTATTTCGCAATCAAGTCAGGGCAGATATATCAATGTTTAGGGCCCCTAAGCATGCTTTATCCAGTCATTCAAACTCGACAAAAATAAACCTAAACTATCCTACCTAATCAGCTAGCAGCAGGCTATACTAAGCAATTGAAAAACGTAAAACTAAGCAACTAAAACAGATCAAAACTTTACTAAAAACAGCAGAATTCACATGGTCTATCAGAAAGCAGATTTTTGTTTTTTTTTTTTATTCTAAGGGAACAACAATACTCCCTTGAGTGCAATTCAAACCAGCACTCAGATGTCTTCATCCTCATCAGGTCGTCGTGGTCGTGGAGGCACCCATGGATTCAGGAGATTCGTGGGGAAGTCAGGAAAGATGCACCCAAGTTGGTCAGCAACTTCCTTGTCCCGTGCCTGCGCGTAAGTGTCCCATTGAGCCATCCTCTTCTGCATATCCATCAGGCAAGCCATGGACAGCGACTGATCAGCAGCCAACCTATCCAGCTCGAATTCCATGTTCCCCTTCCTCTTTAGTCTCAAGCCAGCAGGTAGCTCAAAGTGGCCCGTGTAAGCCATCTGCTGCTCCATTCGCTCAATGGGAACTCCTGCAAGCAAACAGAGTTTAGTTATAGTATTAGGGAAAAACAATGGTCCCTTACCCTTCTTGGCGCACTCAGTAATGGCCGCAGCAATGACTTCTCCCACGTTGATCGTGAGACCTCTCATTATCGCATATACCAGCAGCGATCTGCTCTGGTTGATGGTGGTCTCATGAGTCACTGGGGATAGTCTCCTTCTCACGAAAGAAAACCAAACAGCCGCCTTAGCTGTGAGGGTGGCACTCATGAGAGTGTGCCTCTCATTGCGTGACACAGTCCAGGATGCCTCAGGCTGTCCAATGGTCCGAATGGCCTCCTCCAAGACAGCATCAGTAGGCTCATCATCAATCCTTGCATAATCTGTATGTTTTTGGCCCTTGAGACCATAGGCTTCGTTGATGGCCTTCGCTGAGAAGTCCACTTCTACCCCTCTGACCACAGACAGGCCATCCTCAGGGCTAAGCACATTGGCGTAGAAATCATACACCATGCTTGTGTAAGCTGGATTGGGTGGTCTGCAAAACTCCTCCCATCCGTGGTTTGTAATTCCTGCGCGCAAGAACTGCGGCAGGTCAGCAGGTCTGTCGAGGAAGCCTTTCTCATGCAGCAACTCCCTCTTCCTCAGCTCAATGCCTCTGGACTCAGCGTCAGAGGACTAATACCTCACTGAGTGAGGCTCATCTTCAGGGTAAAGCTTGGCCTTCCCTTTGTCTGTTGGTTTGGCTGACTCCGCAGCCTCAACCTTGAGTTTCTTGAGCGATGGCTCAGTGCTTTCCTTCTCTGATGAAGGCGCCCTCTTGACCTTCTTCTTCTTCAGCTTCTTGGACCGCTTGGCCTTGAGAATCGGGGCCTTCTTCTTCTTTTTGAGCTTTGCCTTGATGGTGATCTGCTGGAGGCACGCCCCCAGTGTCTCCTCCATTGAGTCATCCTTCTGTTCAAGACTCTCCGGGCTAGCTTCCCTCATAGGAGAGAAAACCTCCTCTTCCTCACCTTCCCCACTGCCCTGCGTCGACTCTTGATATTCACCATACGGGAATTCAGGGTCATGTTGTGGGGAAGTGGGTGATGCCTCAGGGCTCTCTTCTGGCGGAGTATGCTCAGAACTCTGCGGTGATGAAGGCAGTTCAGGGCTCTGCGCTGGTGGTGATGGTGAAGAGCTGTGCGCTGGTGCCGAAGAACTCTTCTTGGCCGAATCGTGGGACACACGATCAGTTTCTTGACTCTCCACAGAGGGAGTCTTTTCTTTGCTCGGTTCTGCGGCCACCGCGACACTCCATCTGCGCTTCTTGGGTGTGCCTGCTGGTTCAGAGGGTCCAGCAGGTATCTCTGTGACGACCTTCCACTTCTTCTTGCGAATCAGAAGTTTGGGAAGGCGTTCGGTGCGCGCAGCATCAGCCTCAGCCAAGGCAAGCAGTGCATCTCTCGCCGCCGTTTCAGCTTCGTCAGCCTTCTTCTTGGCCGCAGATCTTTCAGCCCTCGTGAATACCATTTTTGAATCGTGGAGGTTTGGAGAGAAGAATCACAGATGAAGAGAATCGCAGCTTTCTTGGAGTTCAGATAATGGGAGAATCGTACAGATCAACGCGCCTTCTAACGGATATAAAGAAAACGGAAAAATCCCAACGGCTATATTTTTGCGGATCCTGCAAATCCAGCGCAATTCTAGTGACCGTTGGAGATTTTTCCATTTAAATTTCAATCTTTGCTCAACCGTATCTTTGATTTGGCCCAATATCTTCTTGATTTTTTATGCTGGATTTAATATCCTTGATTCCCTCTATTGATTCCCTACAAAAAGAAATAAAATCAACATCAAATTCACAATTAAAATCATACAAACTTATACACAAACGATAACCGGAAAATCGCAAAAAATAAACTAAGGCATGAGCCTCATGTTGACGAGCACAGCAATCACTCGTCCTCTCTCGTTCTTAATTTCATGCTTCAGTCAAGAGGAAGGCCGAGAGAGTCTTCACATCTCCTTCCTCATAGTAGTGCTTCAACCTTGCACCATTAACCATGAATGGTTGACCTTGCTGCAGGTTCTTTATCTCGATAGCACGATGAACAAACACATTAGTAATCATGAAAGGACCTGACCATCTGGACTTTAGTTTGCCTGGAAATAATTTCAATCGTGAGTTAAATAATAAAACAAGTTGGCCTTTCTTAAAGTCCTTGATCCTAAGTCTATTATCGTGCCAAATCTTGGTCTTTTCCTTATACATTTTGGCATTTTCATAAGACATGTGTCTAAGGTCATCAAGCTCATGTAATTGCAGAGACCGCAACGTTCCCGCATCGGTCACGCAATAATTCAACTCTTTTAGTGCCCAAAATGCCTTAATTTCTAACTCGAATGGAAGATGACAAGCTTTACCATACACAAGTCTGTAAGGAGACATACCTAGGGGTGTCTTATATGCAGTTCTATACGCCCAAAGTGCATCCTCGAGTTTAAATGACCAGTCCTTTCTATTAGGTTTGACCACTTTTTCTAGGATGTTCTTAATCTCCCTATTTGAAATTTCAGCCTGACCATTCGAGTGTGGGTGATAAGGAGTGGCTACTCTGTGTCTAATGTTATACTTAGCTAATACCTTCTCCATAGCCTTATTAATGAAATGTGTCCCCTCATCACTAATGATTGCACGAGGTGTTCCAAACCTAGTAAAAATGTGCCTATGCAAGAATTTTATGACTGTTTTGGCATCATTATTGGGACATGCTATGGCCTCTACCCACTTGGACACATAATCTACTGCCACTAGTATGTAAAGGTTACCTGAGGAAGGAGGGAATGGCCCCATGAAATCAATGCCCCACACATCAAAGAGCTCCAACTCTAAGATGTAGGTGAGAGGCATTTCATCCTTGCGACTGAGGTTACCTGTTCTTTGGCATTCATCACAGTTGTGGGCATAGTTATGGGCATCCTTGAAGATCGTTGGCCAATAGTAGCCACTCTGAAATACCTTTGCAGCTGTTCTTTGGCCACCAAAGTGTCCACCATAAGGAGCTGTGTGGCAGTGCTGCAGCACAGACTTCGCCTCAGCAGCTGAAACACACTTCCTTAGCAAGCCGTCAGCACATGTTTTGTAAAGTGTGGGGTCATCCCATATGAATTTCCTTGCCTCATGAAGGAACCTCCTCTTCTCTTGGCTTCCCTTGAAAGTTGGTAGTACCTGTGATGCAAGGAAGTTAGCAATGTCAGCAAACCAAGGTTCCTCATCGTTATCACGATGAGTCAATACAAAGACATGTTCATCAATAAAAGCATCAGAAATTGCGGGTTCCGCAATGTTTTCGCAATTATGCTGCAATCTAGAAAGATGATCTGCAACCACATTTTCACTTCCTTTCTTATCTCTAATGTCTAGATCAAACTCTTGCAGCAGCAGTACCCACCTAATCAACCTAGGCTTAGCATCAGCCTTCCTCATAAGGTACTTTAAAGCAGAATGGTCAGTGTACACTATTGTCCTAGTGCCTACAATATAGTTCCTAAATTTCTCACAAGCAAACACTACAGCTAGCATCTCTTTCTCAGTGGTTGTATAATTACATTGAGCCTCATTAAGTGTTTTACTAGCATAATATACAAGGTGTGTTAACTTGTCAATCTTCTGTCCTAACATAACCCCTACAGCATAGTCACTAGCATCACATAACATCTCAAATGGGAGATCCCAATCTGGCCCTACTATAATAGGTGCTGTGACTAGTGCTTTCTTAAGGGTTTTCCAAGCTACTAAACATTCCTTAGAGAAGATGAATGGCCTATTTAGCTCTAGAAGCTCACACAGAGGCTTGGCTATCTTAGAAAAGTCCTTAATGAACCTTCTGTAGAAGCCAGCATGCCCTAAGAAACTTCTAATGGCCTTGACATTCTGAGGCTCTACCAACTTCTCTATGATTTCTATCTTGGCCCTATCGACCTCAACTCCTGCTCTTGACACTCTATGACCTAACACAATCCCTTCATCCACCATGAAGTGGCACTTTTCCCAATTTAGGACTAGGTTGGTCTCCTCACACCTAGCCAAGACTTGTCCTAGGTTCTCTAGACAGCTTGTAAATGAATCCCCAAAGACTGAGAAATCATCCATGAATATCTCTATCATGGACTCATCCAAATCAGAGAAGATTGCCAACATGCACCTTTGGAAAGTTGTCGGCGCATTGCATAAGCCAAAATGCATTCTGCGAAAGGCAAAAGTTCCAAAAGGGCAAGTGAAGGTAGTCTTTTCTTGGTCCTTAGGGTCTATAGTAATCTGGTTATACCCTGAATAACCGTCTAGGAAACAGTAGTAGGCTCTACCAGCTATTCTGTCTAACATTTGGTCAATGAATGGTAGAGGGAAGTGGTCTTTTTTAGTTTCTTTATTTAGTTTCCTATAATCCATACATACTCTCCATCCTGTGACAGTCCTAGTTGGAATCAGTTCATTGTTCTCATTGACTACCACAGTCATCCCCCCCTTCTTAGGTACACATTGTATAGGGCTCACCCACTGACTACTAGCTATGGGGAAGATCACACCAGCATCTAACCATTTAATTATTTCTTTCTTAACTACCTCTTTCATAGAGGGATTCAGCCTACGTTGGTGATCTACTCTAGGTGTATGCTCTTCCTCTAGTATAATCTTATGCATGCAATAAGAAGGGCTAATGCCTCTAATATCAGCAATAGTCCATGCAATAGCCTTCCTATGTTGCTTAAGTAGTAAAATCAGTTCAACCTCATGCTTTTCACTTAATTTAGAGGAAATAATTACAGGCAAGGTTTCATTATTTCCTAGATATGCATACTTGAGGTGAGTGGGGAGAGGTTTCAATTCTAATACAGGTGGATGCTCAATGGATGGTTTTAATGGATTCAAAGATTTCTCAGTCAAGTCAATATTCATACAAACAATATGTCCATTATCTCAGCTATGTTTAAGTCAGTTAATTCTAATCCTACATATTCATTAGCATGCTTGGTTAATAATACATGCTCCAATTGTTCTTCCATTAAAGAATCTACAACGTCCATGCTAGCACAGGATTCAAGGTCAGAGGGGTACCTTAAAGCTTTATACACACTAAATTTCACCTCTTCATCATGAACCCTCATAGTGAGCTCACCTTTTTGGACGTGGATCAGGGCCCTACCTGTGGCAAGAAACGGTCTGCCTAATAGGATGGGGACCTTCTTGTCTGCTTCATAATCCAGGATAATGAAATCTGCAAGGAAAATAAATTTGTCAACTTTCACTAGAATATCCTCAATCTTACCTTCAGGGTATGCGATGGATCTGTCTGCTAGTTGTAAAGTGACAGTGGTTGGACGTGCTTCTCCTATTCCCAATTGGCGGAATAGTGATAGGGGCATGAGGTTTATGCTGGCGCCTAGGTCACAAAGCGCTCTGCCCACGTGCTTGCCTCCTAACTCTACAGGTAAGGTGAAGGAACCAAGATCCTTCTCCTTCTTGGGTAGCTTGTTCTGGAGTATGGCACTGCACTCCTGTTACGTCTCCAAAAGTGACCTTTTTAGGACCTAATTATCTTAGAAACATGTTCACTCTTAGGTGTTTTTGATAGCATTTAGCCTAAACCTATGCTTAAATATGAGAATTAGAAGAAGGTAGCTAAATTAGGACTTATGTACAATAGGAAAGAAAAGGGTTGAAAACCGAAGGAAAAGAATGAAAAACAAGCATTGCGATAGCATTGCGGAAACATTGCGGACACCGCAATGTTTCAAGTGAAAACCGTAAGTTGACTGATCTTTTTCTGTTAATTTCCGTGATTTCAGGGATTCGTTCTTTCTCCTCCATCCATTCTGAAGTACGACGTTGAAGATTGATGGTTCTCCTTGGCCCAAATGCACCTGCAGATTACTATAAATAGGGGTCAAAGTCGAGGGTTCAAGGATCATCCGAAAGCGTAGAAGTCTTCTCGCAGTCCATCTTTTCTCCTGTTTTCCTTTGCCGTCTGCTGGTTTGCGAAGCTCAGCTGTTGGAGTCGATAATCTGATAGGAAGGAGAGGAGATTCTTCTTCTCTCCCGATTGGATTCATCCAAGCAAGGCTGACCTTTCTCATCCTTCATTCGAGGCGGCTGCAACGAGACATTCGACCGTGTTTTACTGCTTTCTGCTCTTCATTTCCATTTTCCAGCTTTGTTTTGTTGTTAACTCTTTTCTAGTAGCTAGCTTAGACTATTTCGTTGTGTTTTGTCTTGTTGTTATTTACTTTAAAGCTTCCTTCTGTCCATTCAAACAAACAAGTAATCAATTCACAATTCATTTCACGATTCTTGTCGTTGCGATTTACTGTATTTCCCTTACTGTTTTGTCTTGAGATTCCTTCTGAGCATGTCTACTTCTTCTCTTGTTTCTGTTCTGTTTACATCCATGAGTAGCTAGATCACTTAGGGGCATGCTAATGACAACACTTTAGGCTTAAAAACGTGAACCAAGCATGTAGGATAGCTCTCGAAGCATTGATTGTATGTAAGCTTCATCCCACGGGCAATTTCGATTGGCCATCCATTTTGTCCAAAGAACTCCTAACCTCTGGAAGGAGTAAGAGTTCAGAGTCATACTATCATGCTAGCCTTTCAAGGTAACCAGGAAACGACCTAGGAATAGGCGTTTCCCTAGTACAAACCATAATTTTCTGCCTTAACAAGATGCTTAAGACCTTACTTGGACATGAGTAAACTAAAGAATCTAATGCATGAAATCGGAAGATACATGAGAATGAGATAGTTTGATGCATAGAGAGTTGAGCCAATGCTTGAGAATCGTGAGAAAAAGCCTATAGGATAGTCGTTAGTAGCCCTTAATTCATCACTTTACACATTTTCGCTGTTATTTCAATTGCGATAGAATTGCTGTCTCCGCAATTCTGCATAAGTTACAATTCTGTCTAGCTGTTTTTGTCTTCGTTTATTAATCTCGTCTCTTCTCATTTGAAGTTAGCTTTGACTTGCACTTGTTTATGTTGCTACCCTCTTCATATTCAATAGAAAATAGACAATTAAAAACAGATTCTACCCCATCAAATCCACCCCTTCTTTCTTAACTTTACACTTCATGAATAGCTTATAATAAATCTCTGTGGGAAAACGAATGAAATATACTTACTACTTGCTATAAGACCATGTATGCTTGCATGTTCTGAGTGCTCTCTGTACCTTATTGCTTATTTATTTTAACACATTGAGCACGTAACAAGTTTTTGGCGCCGCTGCCGGGGATTTATTTAAGTGAAAACGAAGTTTGTTAAGTTTGAAACACCAAGTTTATTGCCTATTGAAGCTGATCTGTTTCATTTCTTTTGCAGGTATTATTGGGTTAGTTTATGAGTGAGCCTTCAAGTAGTGATCTAGAGTTCAATCCTAAGCCTGAGAGATTACTTAGGGCCAGAAATAGAGCCAAGAAACGTCTCTTTAACCAACCCTCTATACCTCAAGTAATTGCGGGAACCGCAATTCCTCCGCAATTATCTCAAGAAGAAATGGATGGAATAGTTCCAAATCCGGTGCCTGTCACTCGCAACCCCATCGAAATAGCGAATGATAAGGACAGCGCCATACTCTCTTACCTAGTACCTATGCCTGGGGAGCTGAACCCCAGCATAATCCGTCCTGAAATCACTGCAAACTCATTCGAGTTAAAGCCAGTGATGTTCCAAATGTTGTCCACTGTGGGACAATTCTTTGGAGTGGAAAATGAGGACCCCCACAACCATCTTAGAAACTCCTTAGGAGTTAGTGACACATTCCTCATCCCTGGAGTTTCCCAAGAAGCCTTGAGGCTATACCTTTTCCCTTACTCTTTGAGGGACAAAGCCAAAACATGGTTGAACTCATTACCCTCAGGATCAGTCCTTAATTGGACAGACTTAGCAGAAAAATTCCTAGTCAAATACTTCCCACCTGATAGGAATTCTACCTTTCGTGATGACATAATCAAGTTTAAACAAGCTGACACTGAGTCTCTTCACGAAGCTTGGACAAGGTTTAAAGATCTTCTTCTTAAATGTCCACACCATGGCATCCCATGGTGTATCCAAATAGAGGTCCTTTTCAAAGGATGCAACCCCAACACTAGACAAGTCTTAAACTCATCTGCTGGAGGTTCCATGTTGTCCAAGAGTTACAACGAAGCCTATGAGATCTTGGAGAAGATCTCAGCATCTCACTGTAGGTGGTCAGATGATCCAGTTGAGCCAACTAGAGCTCAAGACAAGGATGCTCTAAGTGCGATGAGCAGCCAAATAAATGCCCTGACCAACCTAGTTAAGCAAATGGCTCAAACAAATCTCCAAACAAGTGTCAACACCGCCACAGCCATGTCAATGGGCACCCAATCAAGTCAAGGTGAGACACTTATCTGTGGATTCTGTGGGGAAGGGCACCCGTATGAATATTGCCCTGGGAATCCAGCCTCAGTCTGCTACGTTGGAAGTCAGCAGCAGCCTAGGAACAACCCTTATTCCAATACTTACAACCCTGGTTGGAGGAACCACCCAAACCTGTCATGGGGTGGCCAACAGAATACTAACCAAAATCCTAACCAACCAAGACCGAGTGGAACACCTGGTTTCACTCCCCAACATAACCAATCAATGTATCAAAAACCTTACAGCCAACCTGTAGGATCTTCTGTAGAAAACTTACTCAAGGAATACATAGCCAAAAATGATGCTACTCTGCAAAGTCAGCAAGCCACTCTTAGGAGCCTAGAGAACCAAATAGGCCAGTTAGCCAATGAACTCAAGAGTAGGCCCCAAGGTAGACTCCCTGCTGACACTGAAGTGCCAAGGAGAGATGGTAAGGAACAAGTTCAAGCAATTGAACTCAGAAGTGGTAGATCATTGTTGAGCAACACAAAGGACACACCAAAGAGAGTAGAGAACACTGAGTCTAGTGCTCCACTAGAGTCTCTGCCAAGCCAAGGTCCACCACCAACTAGCACATCAGAAGCCAGGCTAGAGCCAAATATTGAGGAGATAGAAGAAATTCCAAGACCTCCACCTATCCTAAGGCGACCTGAAGTGCCTGCATATGTGCCACCTCCTCCATATCCTCGAAGGCTTAAGAAGAAGCAGGAACAGGAAGTGCATTTTAATAAATTCTTAAGCAAGTGCATGTCAACATTCCTTTTGTAGAAGTTTTACAGTCTATGCCTTCTTATGTAAAGTTTTTGAAAGATATCATTACTAACAAAAAAATAATTGGTGAGATTGAAACAGTAAACCTCACTGAGGAGTGCAGTGCCATACTCCAAAACAAGCTACCCAAGAAGGAGAAGGATCCTGGTTCCTTCACCTTACCTGTAGAACTTGGAGGCAAGCACGTGGGCAGAGCGCTTTGTGACCTGGGCGCCAGCATAAACCTCATGCCCCTATCACAATTCCGCCAGTTGGGAATAGGAGAAGCACGTCCAACCACTGTCACTTTACAACTAGCAGACAGATCCATTGCATACCCTGAAGGTAAGATTGAGGATATTCTAGTGAAAGTTGACAAATTTATTTTCCTTGCAGATTTCATTATCCTGGATTATGAAGCAGACAAGGAGGTCCCCATCCTGTTAGGCAGACCATTTCTAGCCACAGGTAGGGCACTGATAGACGTCCAAAAAGGTGAGCTCACTATGAGGGTTCATGATGAAGAGGTGAAATTTAGTGTGTATAAAGCTTTAAGGTACCCCTCTGACCTTGAATCCTGTGCTAGCATGGACGTTGTAGATTCTTTGATGGAAGAACAATTGGAGCATGTATTACTAACTAAGCATGTTAATAACTATGTAGGATTAGAATTGACTGATTTAAACATAGCTGATATAATGGACATATCTGTAAATAACCCTCAGCATGTTTGTATGAATATGGACTTAACTGATAGAGCCTTGAATCCTCTAAAGCCATCCATTGAGCATCCACCTGTATTAGA
The DNA here is from genome assembly GCA_028017165.1 of Herpetospermum pedunculosum. Lineage (NCBI taxonomy): Eukaryota > Viridiplantae > Streptophyta > Magnoliopsida > Cucurbitales > Cucurbitaceae > Herpetospermum > Herpetospermum pedunculosum. The sequence goes on along the minus strand of CM051525.1, from coordinate 6,225,850 downwards.
ATTAAAACCTCTCCCCACTCACCTCAAGTATGCATATTTAGGGAATAATGAGACTTTGCCTGTAATTATTTCTTCTAAGCTAAGTGAACAGCATGAGGTTGAATTAATATTACTACTTAAGCAACATAGGAAGGCTATTGCATGGACTATTGCTGATATTAGAGGCATTAGCCCTTCTTATTGTATGCATAAGATTATACTAGAGGAAGAACATACCCCTAGAGTAGACCACCAACGTAGGCTGAATCCCTCTATGAAAGAGGTAGTTAAAAAATAAATAATAAAATGGTTAGATGCTGGTGTGATCTTCCCCATAGCTAGTAGTCAGTGGGTGAGCCCTATACAATGTGTACCTAAGAAGGGTGGGATGACTGTGGTAGTCAATGAGAACAATGAACTGATTCCAACTAGGACTGTCACAGGGTGGAGAGTATGTATGGATTATAGGAAGGTAAATAAAGAAACTAAAAAAGACCACTTCCCTCTACCATTCATTGACCAAATGTTAGACAGGATAGCTGGTAGAGCCTACTACTGTTTCTTAGACGGTTACTCAGGTTATAACCAGATCACTATAGACCCTAAGGATCAAGAGAAGACCACCTTCACTTGCCCTTTTGGAAATTTTGCCTTTCGCAGAATGCCTTTTGGCTTATGTAATGCACCGGCAACTTTCCAAAGGTGCATGTTGGCAATCTTCTCTGATTTGGATGAGTCCATGATAGAGATATTCATGGATGATTTCTCAGTCTTTGGGGATTCATTTACCAACTGTCTAGGGAATTTAGGACAAGTCCTGGCTAGATGTGAAGAGACTAACTTAGTCCTTAATTGGGAGAAGTGCCACTTCATGGTAGATGAGGGGATTGTCTTAGGTCATAGAGTGTCAAGGGCAGGTGTTGAGGTCGATAGGGCCAAAATTGAGATCATAGAGAAGTTGGTAGAGCCTCAGAATGTCAAGGCCATCAGAAGTTTCTTAGGGCATGCTGGCTTCTACAGAAGGTTCATTAAGGACTTTTCTAAGATAGCCAAGCCTCTGTGTGAGCTTCTAGAGCTAAATAGGCCATTCATCTTCTCTAAGGAATGTTTAGTAGCTTGGCAAACTGTTACGTCTCCAAAAGTGACCTTTTTAGGGCTTAATTAGCTTAGAAAGATGTTCACTCTTAGGCGTTTTTGATAGCATTTAGCCTAAACCTATGCTTAAATATGAGAATTAGAAGAAGGTAGCTAAATTAGGACTTATGTACAATAGGAAAGAAAAGGGTTGAAAACCGAAGGAAAAGAATAAAAAAACAAGCGTTGCGAAAGCATTGCGGAAACATTGCGGTTCCCGCAATGTTTCAAGTGAAAACCGTAAGTTGACTGATCTTTTTCTGTTAATTTCCGTTATTTCAGGGATTCGTTCTTTCTCCTCCATCCATTCTGAAGTACGACGTTGAAGATTGATGGTTCTCCTTGGCCCAAATGCACCTGCAGATTACTATAAATAGGGGTCAAAGTCGAGGGTTCAAGCATCATCCAAAAAGCGTAGAAGTCTTCTCGCAGTCCATCTTTTCTCCTGTTTTTCTTTGCCGTCTGCTGGTTTGCGAAACTCAGCTGTTGGAATCGATAATCTGATAGGAAGGAGAGGAGATTCTTCTTCTCTCCCGATTGGATTCATCCAAGCAAGGCTGACTTTTCTCATCCTTCATTCGAGGTTCGAGGCGGCTGCTACGAGACATTCAAGCTTGCTTTACTGTTTTCTGTTCTTCATTTCCATTTTCCAACTCTGTCTTGTGTTGTTTCTGTTCTTGTGGCTAATTTAGTTCATTTCGTTGTGTTCTGTCTTTCTGTTCTTTACTTTAAGTATCTCTTATGTTCATTCAAACAATCAATTAATCAAACATAAAGTTCGGTATTTCACAGTCTCTCGCCTTCGCATTCTACTGCTTTCCCTTGCTGTTTTAAGCACATTTCCCTTCTAAGCATGTCTATCTTATCCTTTAGTTCTGTTCTCCTTATATCCATGAGCAACTAAGTCACTTAGGGGCATGCTAATGACAACACTATAGGCTAAAAAACGTGAATCAAGCATGTAGGATAGCTCTCGAAGCATTGATTGTATGTAAGCTTCATTCCACGGGCAATTTCGATTGGCCATCCATTTTGTCCAAAGAACTCCTAACCTCTGGAAGGAGTAAGAGTTCAGAGTCATACTATCATGCTAGCCTTTCAAGGTAACCAGGAAACGGCCTAGGAATAGGCGTTTCCCTAGTACAAACCATATCTTTCTGCCTTAACAAGATGCTTAAGACCTTACTTTGAGTTGAGTAAACTAAAGAATCTAATGCATGGAATCGGACGATACATGAGATTGAGATAGTTTGATGCATAGAGAGTAGATCCAGTGCTTGAGAATCGTATAAAAATGCCTATAGGATAGTCATTAGTAACCCTTAATTCACCCATTTACACACTTTCGCTGTTATTTAATTGCGGTAGAATTGCTGCCTCCGCAATTCTGCTTAAGTTGAAATTCTGTTTAGCTGTCTTTGCCTTCATTTATTACTTTCGTTTCTTTTCATTTAAGCTTAGATTTCACTTGTTCTCGTTGATGTTACTACCCTTTACACATTCAGTAAAAATTAGATAATTAAAAACCAATTTTACCCCATCAAATCCACCCCTTCTTTCTTAACAAAACACTTCGCGAATAGCTAAAAAATAAATCTCTGTGGGAAAACGAATGAAATATACTTACTACTTGCTATAAGATCATGTATGCTTGCATGTTCTGAGTGCTCTATCCCTTTTATTGCCTAATTATTTCAACACATTGAGCACACAACAAGTTTTTGGCGCCGCTGCCGGGGATTTATTTAAGTGAAAATGAAGTTTGTTAAGTTTGAAACACCAAGTTTATTGCCTATTGAAGCTGATCTATTTCATTTCTTTTGCAGGTACTATTGGGTTAGTTTATGAGTGAGCCTTCAAGTAGTGATCTAGAGTTCAATCCTGAGCCTGAGAGATTACTTAGGGCCAGAAATAGAGCCAAGAAACGTCTCTTTAAACAACCCCCTTTACCTCAAGTAATTGCGGGAACCGCAATTCCTCCGCAATTGTCTCAAGAAGAAATGAATGGAATAGTTCCAAATCCGGTGCCTGTCACTCGCAATCCCATCGAAATAGCGAATGACAAGGATAGCGCCATACTTTCATACCTAGTACCTATGCCTGGGGAGCTGAACCCCAGCATAATCCGTCCTGAAATCACTGCCAACTCATTCGAGTTAAAGCCAGTGATGTTCCAAATGTTGTCCACTGTGGGACAATTCTTTGGAGTGGAAAATTAGGACCCCCACAACCATCTTAGAAACTTCTTAGGAGTTAGTGACACATTCCTCATTCCTGGAGTTTCCCAAGAAGCCTTGAGGCTATACCTTTTCCCTTACTCTCTGAGGGACAAAGCCAAAACATGGTTGAACTCATTGCCCTCGGGATCAGTCCTTAATTGGACAGACTTAGCAGAGAAATTCCTAGTCAAATACTTCCCACCTGATAGGAATTCTACCTTTCGTGATGACATAATCAAGTTTAAACAAGCTGACACCGAGTCTCTTCACGAAGCTTGGACAAGGTTTAAAGATCTCCTTCTTAAATGTCCACATCATGGCATCCCATGGTGTATCCAAATTGAGGTCTTTTTCAAAGGATGCAACCCCAGCACTAGGCAAGTCTTAAATTCATCCGCTGGAGGCTCCATGTTGTCCAAGAGTTACAACGAAGCCTATGAGATCTTGGAGAAGATCTCAGCATCTCACTGTAGGTGGTCAGATGATCCTGTTGAGCCAACTAGAGCTCAAGACAAGGATGCTCTAAGTGCAATGAGCAGCCAAATAAATGCCCTGACCAACCTAGTTAAGCAAATGGCTCAAGCCAATCTCCAAACAAGTGTCAACACCGCTACCGCCATGTCAATGGGCACCCAACCAAGTCAAGGTGAGGCACTTATATGTGGATTCTGTGGGGAAGGGCACCCGTATGAATACTGCCCTGGGAATCCAGCCTCAGTCTGCTATGTTGGAAGCCAACAGCAGCCTAGGAACAACCCCTATTCCAATACTTACAACCCTGGTTGGAGGAACCACCCAAACCTGTCATGGGGTGGCCAACAAAATACTAACCAAAATCCTAACCAACCTAGACCGAGTGGAACACCTGGTTTCACTCCCCAACATAACCAATCAATGTATCAAAAACCATACAACCAACCTGTAGGATCTTCTGTAGAAAACTTACTCAAGGAATACATAGCTAAGAATGATGCTACTCTTCAAAGCCAGCAAGCTACTCTTAGGAGCCTAGAGAACCAAATAGGCCAATTAGCCAATGAACTCAAGAGTAGGCCCCAAGGTAGACTCCCTGCTGACACCGAGGTGCCAAGGAGAGATGGTAAAGAGCAAGTTCAAGCAATTGAACTTAGAAGTGGTAGACCATTGGTGAGCAACACAAAGGACACACCAAAGAGAGTAGAGAACACTGAGTCTAGTGCTCCACTGGAGTCTCTGCCAAACCAAGGTCCACCATCAACTAGCACATCAGGAGTCAGGCTAGAGCCAATTGTTGAGGAGATAGAAGAAATTCCAAGGCCTCCACCTATCCTAAGGCGACCTGACGTGCCTGCATATGTGCCACCACCTCCATATCCTCGAAGGCTTAAGAAGAAGCAGGAACAGGAAGTGCATTTTAATAAATTCTTAGAAATTCTTAAGCAAGTGCATGTCAACATTCCTTTTGTAGAAGTTTTACAGTCTATGCCTTCCTATGTAAAGTTTTTGAAAGATATTATTACTAACAAAAAAATAATTGGTGAGTTTGAAACAGTAAACCTCACTGAGGAGTGCAGTGCCATCCTCCAGAACAAGCTGCCCAAGAAGGAGAAGGATCCTGGTTCCTTCACCTTACCTGTAGAACTGGGAGGCAAGCACGTGGGCAGAGCGCTTTGTGACCTGGGCGCCAGCATAAACCTCATGCCCCTATCACTATTCCGCCAGTTGGGAATAGGAGAAGCACGTCCCACCACTGTCACTTTACAATTAGCAGACAGATCCATTGCATACCCAGAAGGTAAAATTGAGGATATTTTAGTAAAGGTTGACAAGTTTATTTTCCTTGCAGATTTCATTATCCTGGATTATGAAGCAGACAAGGAGGTCCCCATCCTGTTAGGCAGACCATTTCTAGCCACAGGTAGGGCACTGATAGACGTCCAAAAAGGTGAGCTCACTATGAGGGTTCATGATGAAGAGGTGAAATTTAGTGTGTATAAAGCTTTAAGGTACCCTCTGACCTTGAATCCTGTGCTAGCATGGACGTAGTAGACTCCTTAATGGAAGAACAATTGGAGCATGTATTACTAACCAAGCATGCTAATGAATATGTAGGTTTAGAATTAACAGACTTAAACATAGCTGAGATAATGGACATATCTGTAAATAACCCTCAGCATGTATGTATGAATATAGAATTAACTGATAGATCCTTAAATCCTTTAAAGCCATCCATTGAGCATCCACCCACTCTAGAACTAAAACCACTGCCCACACACCTCAAGTATGCATATTTAGGAAATAATGATACACTGCCTGTAATTATTTCTTCTAAGCTAAGTGAACAACATGAGGTTGATTTAATTTTACTACTTAAGCAACATAGGAAGGCTATTGCATGGACTATTGCTGATATTAGAGGCATTAGCCCTTCTTATTGTATGCATAAGATCACATTAGAGGAAGAACATACACCCCGAGTAGATCACCAGCGTAGGTTGAACCCCTCTATGAAAGAGGTAGTTAAAAAGGAAATAATAAAATGGTTAGATGCTGGGGTTATTTTTCCCATAGATAGTAGTCAGTGGGTGAGCCCTATACAGTGTGTACCTAAAAAGGGTGGGATGACTGTGGTAGTCAATGAGAACAATGAACTGATTCCAACTAGGACTGTCACAGGGTGGAGAGTATGTATGGATTATAGGAAACTAAATAAAGAAACCAAGAAAGACCATTTCCCCTACCATTTATTGACCAAATGTTAGACAGAATAGCTGGTAGAGCCTATTACTGTTTCCTAGACGGTTATTAGGGGTATAACCAGATCACTATAGACCCCAAAGACCAAGAAAAGACTACCTTTACTTGCCCTTTTGGAACTTTTGCCTTTCGCAGAATGCCTTTTGGCTTATGCAATGCACCGGCAACTTTCCAAAGGTGCATGTTGGCAATCTTCTCTGATTTGGATGAATCCATGATAGAGATATTCGTGGATGACTTTTCAGTCTTTGGGGATTCATTCACCAACTGTCTAGAGAACCTAGGACAAGTCTTGGCTAGGTGTGAGGAGACCAACCTAGTCCTAAATTGGGAAAAGTGCCACTTCATGGTGGATGAGGGGATTGTCTTAGGTCATAGAGTGTCAAGGGCAGGTGTAGAAGTTGACAGGGCAAAGATAGAGATCATAGAGAAGTTGGTAGAGCCTCAGAATGTCAAGGCCATTTGAAGTTTCTTAGGGCATGCTGGCTTCTATAGAAGGTTCATTAAGGACTTTTCTAAGATAGCCAAGCCTCTGTGTGAGCTTCTAGAGCTAAATAGGCCATTCATCTTCTCTAAGGAATGTTTAGGAGCTTGGAAAACCCTTAAGAAAGCACTAGTCACAGCACCTATTATAGTAGGGCCAGATTGGGATCTCCCATTTGAGATGTTATGTGATGCTAGTGACTATGCTGTAGGGGTTATGTTAGGACAGAAGATTGACAAGCTAACACACCCTGTCTATTATGCTAGTAAAACCTTGAATGAGGCTTAATGTAATTATACAACTACTGAGAAAGAGATGCTTGCTGTAGTGTTCGCTTGTGAGAAATTCAGAAACTATATTGTAGGCACTAGGACAATTGTGTACACTGACCATTCTGCCTTGAAATATCTTATGAGGAAGGCTGATGCTAAGCCTAGGTTGATTAGGTGGGTGTTATTGCTGCAGGAATTTGATTTGGACATTCGAGACAAGAAAGGATGTGAAAATGTGGTTGCGGATCACCTTTCTCGATTGCAGCACAATTGCGAAAAAATTGCGGAACCCGCAATTTCTGATGCTTTCGTTGATGAACATGTCTTTGTTTTGACTCGTTGTGATAACGATGAGGAACCTTGGTTTGCTGACATTGCTAACTTCCTTGCATCACAGGTATTACCAGTTTTCAAGGGAGGACAAGAGAAGAAGAGGTTCCTTCATGAAGCAAGGAAATTCATCTGGGATGACCCCACACTTTACAGAACATGTGCTGACGGCTTGCTAAGGAAGTGTGTTTCAGCTGCTGAAGCGAAGTCTGTGCTGCAGCATTGTCACACAGCTCCTTATGGGGTCAAAGTCGAGGGTTCAAGGATCATCCGAAAGCGTAGAAGTCTTCTCGCAGTCCATCTTTTCTCCTGTTTTCCTTTGCCGTCTGCTGGTTTGCGAAGCTCAGCTATTGGAGTCGATAATCTGATAGGAAGGAGAGGAGATTTTTCTTCTCTCCCGATTGGATTCATCCAAGCAAGGCTGACCTTTCTCATCCTTCATTCGAGGCGGCTGCAACGAGACATTCGACCGTGTTTTACTGCTTTCTGCTCTTCATTTCCATTTTCCAGCTTTGTTTTGTTGTTAACTCTTTTCTAGTAGCTAGCTTAGACTATTTCGTTGTGTTCTGTCTTGTTGTTATTTACTTTAAAGCTTCCTTCTGTCCATTCAAACAAACAAGTAATCAATTCACAATTCATTTCACGATTCTTGTCGTTGCGATTTACTGTATTTCCCTTACTGTTTTGTCTTCAGATTCCTTCTGAGCATGTCTACTTCTTCTCTTGTTTCTGTTCTGTTTACATCCATGAGTAGCTAAATCACTTAGGGGCATGCTAATGACAACACTTTAGGCTTAAAAACGTGAACCAAGCATGTAGGATAGCTCTCGAAGCATTGATTGTATGTAAGCTTCATCCCACGGGCAATTTCGATTGGCCATCCATTTTGTCCAAAGAACTCCTAACCTCTGGAAGGAGTAAGAGTTCAGAGTCATACTATCATGCTAGCCTTTCAAGGTAACCAGGAAACGACCTAGGAATAGGCGTTTCCCTAGTACAAACCATAATTTTCTGCCTTAACAAGATGCTTAAGACCTTACTTGGACATGAGTAAACTAAAGAATCTAATGCATGAAATTGGAAGATACATGAGAATGAGATAGTTTGATGCATAGAGAGTTGAGCCAATGCTTGAGAATCGTGAGAAAAAGCCTATAGGATAGTCGTTAGTAGCCCTTAATTCATCACTTTACACATTTTCGCTGTTATTTCAATTGCGATAGAATTGCTGTCTCCGCAATTCTGCATAAGTTACAATTCTGTCTAGCTGTTTTTGTCTTCGTTTATTAATCTCGTCTCTTCTCATTTGAAGTTAGCTTTGACTTGCACTTGTTTATGTTGCTACCCTCTTCATATTCAGTAGAAAATAGACAATTAAAAACCGATTCTACCCCATCAAATCCACCCCTTCTTTCTTAACTTTACACTTCATGAATAGCTTATAATAAATCTCTGTGGGAAAACGAATGAAATATACTTACTACTTGCTATAAGACCATGTATGCTTGCATGTTCTGAGTGCTCTCTGTACCTTATTGCTTATTTATTTTAACACATTGAGCACGTAACAACTCCTCAGTGAGGTTTACTGTTTCAAACTCACCAATTATTTTTTTGTTAGTAATAATATCTTTCAAAAACTTTACATAGGAAGGCATAGACTGTAAAACTTCTACAAAAGGAATGTTGACATGCACTTGCTTAAGAATTTCTAAGAATTTATTAAAGTGCACTTCCTGTTCCTGCTTCTTCTTAAGCCTTCGAGGATATGGAGGTGGTGGCACATATGCAGGCACGTCAGGTCGCCTTAGGATAGGTGGAGGCCTTGGAATTTCTTCTATCTCCTCAATAATCGGCTCCAACCTGGCTCCTGACGTGCTTGTAGATGGTGGACCTTGGTTTGGCAGAGACTCCAGTGGAGCACTAGACTCAGTGTTCTCTACTCTCTTTGGTGTGTCCTTTGTGTTGCTCACCAATGGTCTACCACTTCTAAGTTCAATTGCTTGAACTTGCTCTTTACCATCTCTCCTTGGCACCTCGGTGTCAGAAGGGAGTCTACCTTGGGGCCTACTCTTGAGTTCATTGGCTAATTGGCCTATTTGGTTTTCTAGGCTCCTAAGAGTGGCTTGCTGACTCTGCAAAGTGGCATCATTCTTGGCTATGTATTCCTTGAGTAAGTTTTCTATAGAAGATCCTACAGGTTGATTGTATGGTTTTTGATACATGGATTGGTTATGTTGGGGAGTGAAACTAGGTGTTCCACTCGGTCTAGGTTGGTTAGGAGCTTGGTTAGCATTCTGTTGGCCACCCCATGACAGGTTTGGGTGGTTCCTCCAACCAGGGTTGTAAGTATTGGAATAGGGGTTGTTCCTAGGCTGCTGTTGGCTTCCAACATAGCAGACTGAAGCTGGATTCCCAGGGCAGTATTCATACGGGTGCCCTTCCCCACAGAATCCACACACAAGTGTCTCACCTTGACTTGGTTGGGTGCCCATTGACATGGCTGTAACGGTGTTGACACTTGTTTGGATATTTGTTTGAGCCATTTGCTTAACTAGGCTGGTCAGGGCATTTATTTGGCTGCTCATTGCACTTAGAGCATCCTTGTCTTGAGCTCTAGTTGGCTCAATTGGATCATCTGACCACCTACAGTGAGATGCTGAGATCTTCTCCAAGATCTCATAGGCCTCGTTGTAACTCTTGGACAACATGGAACCTCCAGCAGATGAGTTTAAGACTTGTCTAGTGTTGGGGTTGCATCCTTTGAAAAAGACCTCTATTTGGATACACCATGGGATGCCATGATGTGGACATTTAAGAAGAAGATCTTTAAACCTTGTCCAAGCTTCGTGAAGAGACTCAGTGTCGGCTTGTTTGAATTTAACTATGTCATCACGAAAGGTAGAATTCCTATCAGGTGGGAAGTATTTGACTAGGAATTTTTCTGCTAAGTCTGTCCAATTAAGGACAGATCCAGAAGGTAATGAGTTTAACCACGTTTTGGCTTTGTCCCTCAATGAGTAAGGGAACAGGTATAGCCTCAAGGCTTCTTGGGAAACTCCAGGGATGATGAATGTATCACTAACTCCTAAAAAGTTTCTAAGATGGTTGTGGGGATCCTCATTTTCCACTCCAAAGAATTGTCCCACAGTGGACAACATTTGGAACATCACTGGCTTTAACTCGAATGAGTTGGCAGTGATTTCAGGACGGATTATGCTGGGGTTCAGCTCCCCAGGCATAGGTACTAGGTATGAGAGAATGGCACTATTCTTATCATTCGCTATTTCGATGGGATTGCGAGTGATAGGTACCAGATTTGGAACTATTCCAGCCATTTCTTCTTGAGACAATTGCGGAGGAATTGCGGTTCCCGCAATTATTTGAGGTAAATGGGGTTGTTTAAAGAGACGTTTCTTAGCTCTATTTCTGGCCCTAAGTAATCTCTCAGGCTCAGGATTGAACTCTAGATCACTACTTGAAGGCTCACTCATAAACTAACCCAATAGTACCTGCAAAAGAAATGAAACAGATCAGCTTCAATAGGCAATAAACTTGGTGTTTCAAACTTAACAAACTTCGTTTTCACTTGAATAAATCCCCGGCAGCGGAGACAAAAACTTGTTGCGTGCTCAATGTGTTAAAATAATTAGGCAATAAGATAGATAGAGCACTCAGAACATGCAAGCATACATGATCTTATAGCAAGTAGTAAGTATTTTTTCATTCGTTTTCCCACAGAGATTTATTATAAGCTATTCATGAAGTGTAAAGTTAAGAAAGAAGGGGTGGATTTGATGGGGTAAAATTGGTTTTAAATTGTCTATTTTCTGTTGAATACGTAGAGGGTAGCAACATAAACAAATGCAAGTCAAATTTAAACTCAAATAAAAAGAGACGAGAGTAATAAACGAAGACAAAAACAGCTAGATAGAATTGTAACTTAAGCAGAATTGCGGAAACAGCAATTCTACCGCAATTTAAACAACAGCGAAAGTGTGTAAAATGGAGAAACAAGGGCTACTAACGACTCCTCTATAGGCTTTTTCATACGATTCTCAAGCATTGGATCAACTCTCTATGCATCAAACTTACTCAATCTCATGTATCGTCCGATTCCATGCATTAGATTCTTTAGTTTACTCATGTCCAAGTAAGGTCTTAAGCATCTTGTTAAAGCAGAAAGTTAAGGTTTGTACTAGGAAAACGCCTATTCCTAGGTCGTTTTCTGGCTACCTTGAAAGGCTAGCATGATAGTATGACTCTGAACTCTTACTCCTTCCAGAGGTTAGGAGTTTTTTGGACAAAATGGATGGCCAATCGAAATTGCCCGTGGGATGAAGCTTACATACAATCAATGCTTCGAGAGCTATCCTACATGCTTGGTTCACGTTTTTTAGCCTATAGTGTTGTCATTAGCATGCCCCTAAGTGACTTAGTTACTCATGGATATAGGGAGAACAGAAAGAAGAGATAAAATAGACATGCTTAAAAGAGAAATGAAGACAAACGGTAAGGGAAAAATAGCCACAGCAAAGTGAAGAAACTGTGAAATGGAGAATTGTGCTTTGATTACTTAATTGTTTGAATGAACAAAAAGGGCAGCTTAAAGTAAATAATGTAAAGACAGACAGCAACGAAATGAAATGATCTAGCTATTAGAAGAGAAACAGCAACTAAACATAACTGAAATTTAGAATTGAAAGACAGAAAGCAGTAAATGATGCTTGAAAGCCTCGTCGCAACCGCCTCGGCTGAAGGGGATGAAAGAATAGCTCTGCTTGGATGAATCCAATCGGGAGAGAAGATGAATCTTCTCTCCTTCCTATCAGATTGTCGATTCCAACAGCTGAGACTCTCACACCAACAGACGGCAAAGGAAAACACGAAGAAAGATGGAGCTGCGAGAAGACTTCTACGCTTTCGGATGATGTTTGAACCCTCGACTTTGACCCCCTTTTATAGCAATCTGGAGGTGCGTTTGAGCCAAGGAGAACCATCAATCTTCAACGTCGTACTTCATAATGGATGGAGGAGAAAGAACGAATCCCTGAAATAACAGAAATTAACAGAAAAAGATCAGTCAACTTACGGTTTTCACTTGAAACATTGCGGTTCCAGCAATGTTTCCGCAATGCTATCGCAATGCTTGTTTTTTCATTCTTTTCCTTCGGTTTTCAACCCTTTTCTTTCCTATTGTACATAAGTCCTAATTTAGCTACCTTCTTCTAATTCTCATATTTAAGCATAGGTTTAGGCTAAATGCTATCAAAAACACCTTAGAGTGAACATCTTCCTAAGATAATTAAGTCCTAAAAAGGTCACTTTTGGAGACGTAACAACTGGCAAAACCAGGTCCGTTTAAATTTTTGTTGGTTAAATCGAACCCTTTGTCTGCGGGTAAGTCCGGGTAGCTGGTCAAAGCCTGGCAAAACCAGGTCCGTTTAAATTTCTGTTGGTTAAATCGAACCCTATGACTGCAGGTAAGTCCCGGTAGCTGGTCGAAGCTTGTCGAAACCAGGTCCGTTTAAATTCCTGTTTGTTAAATCGAACCCTATGTCTGCGGGTAAGTCCCGGTAGCTGGTCGAAGCCTAGCAAAACAAGGTCCGTTTAAATTATTGTTGGTTAAATTGAACCCTATGTCTGCGGGTAAGTCACGGTAGCTGGTCGAAGCCAGGGAAAAGCAGGTCTGTTTAAATTTATGTTGGTTAAATCGAACCCTATGTCTGCGGGTAAGTCTTGGTAGTTGGTCGAAGCCTGGAAAAACCAGGTCCGTTTAAATTTTTGTTGGTTAAATCGAACCCTATGTCTGCGGGTAAGTCCCGGTAGTTGGTGGAAGCCTGGGAAAACCAGGTCCGTTTAAATTTCTGTTGGTTATATCGAACCCCATGTCTGCGGGTAAGTCCCGGTACCTGGTCGAAGCCTGGCAAAACAAGGTCCGTTTAAATTCTTGTTGGTTAAATCGAACCTTATGTCTGCGGGTAAGTCCCGGTAGCTGGTCGAAGCCTGGCAAAACCCGGTGCGTTTAAATTTCTGTTGGTTAACTCGAACCCTATGTCTGCGGGTAAGTCCTGGTAATTGGTCGAAGCCTGGCAAACTAAGGTCCGTTTAAATTTCTGTTGGTTAAATCGAACCCTATGTCTGCGGGTAAGTCCCGGTAGCTGGTCGAAGCCTGGCAAAACCAGGTCCGTTTAAATTTATGTTGGTTAAATCGAACCCTATGTCTGCTGGTAAGTCCCGGTAGCTGGTCGAAGCCTAGCAAAACCAGGTCCGTTTAAATTTTTGTTGGTTAAATCGAACCCTATGTCTGCGGGTAAGTCCCGGTAGCTGGTCGAAGCCTGACAAAACCAGGTCCGTTTAAATTTATGTTGGTTAAATCGAACCCTATGTCTGCGGGTAAGTCCCGGTAGCTGGTCGAAGCCTGGCAAAACCAGGTTCGTTTAAATTTCTGTTGGTTAAATCGAACCCCATGTCTGCGAGTCAGTCCCGGTAGCTGGTCGAAGCCTGGCAAAACAAGGTCCGTTTAAATTCTTGTTGGTTAAATTGAACCCTATGTCTGCGGGTAAGTCCCAGTAGCTGGTCGAAGCCTGGCAAAACCAGGTCCGTTTAAATTTCTGTTGGTGAAATCGAACCCTATGTCTATGGGTAAGTCTTGGTAGTTGGTCGAAGCCTTGCAAAACCAGGTCCGTTTAAATTTCTGTTGGTTAAATCGAACCCTATGTCTGCGGGTAAGTCCTGGTAGCTGGTCGAAGCCTGACAAAACCAGGTCCGTTTAAATTTATGTTGGTTAAATCGAACCCTATGTCTGCGGATAAGTCCTGGTAGCTGGTCGAAGCCTGGCAAAACCAAGTCTGTTTAAATTTTTGTTGGTTAAATCGAACCTTTTATCTGCGGGTTAGTCCCGGTAGCTGGTCGAAGCCTGGCAGAACCAGGTCCGTTTAAATTTTTGTTGGTTAAATCGAATCCTATGACTGCGGGTAAGTCCCGTTAGCTGGTCGAAGCGTGTCGAAATCAGGTCCGTTTAAATTCCTGTTGGTTAAATCGAACCCTATGTCTGGGGTAAGTCCCGGTAGCTGGTCGAAGCATGGCAAAACCAGGTCCGTTTAAATTTCGGTTGGTTAAATCGAACCCTATGTCTGCGGGTAAGTCCCGGTAGCTGGTCGAAGCTTGGTAAAACTAGGTCCGTTTAAATTTCTGTTGGTTAAATCAAACCTTATGTCTGCGGGTAAGTCCCGGTAGCTGGTCGAAGCCTGGCAAAACCAGGTTCGTTTAAATTCTTGTTGGTTAAATCGAACCCTATGTCTGCGGGTAAGTCCCGATTTATCGAAGCCTGGCAAAACCAGGTCAGTTTAAATTTCTGTTGGTTAAATCGAACCCTATGTCTGTGGGTAAGTCCCGATAGCTGGTCGAAGCCTGGCAAAACAAAGGCCGTTTAAATTCCTGTTGGTTAAATCGAACCCTATGTCTACGGTTAAGTCCCGGTAGCTGGTCGAAGCATGGCAAAACCAGGTCCGTTTAAATTTATGTTGGTTAAATCGAACTCTATGTCTACGGGTAAGTCCCAGTAGCTGGTCGAAGCCTGGCAAAACCAGGTTCGTTTAAATTTTTGTTCGTTAAATCAAACCCTATGTCTGCGGGTAAGTCCCGGTAGCTGGTCGAAGCCTGGCAAAACCAGGTCCGTTTAAATTTCTGTTGGTTAAATCGAACCCTATGACTGCGGGTAAGTCCCGGTAGCTGGTCGAAACTTGTCGAAACCAGGTCCGTTTAAATTCCTGTTGGTTAAATCGAACCCTATGTCTGCGGGTAAGTCCCGGTAGCTGGTCGAAGCCTGGTAAAACCAGGTCCGTTTAAATTTCTGATGGTGAAATCGAACCCTATGTCTATGGGTAAGTCCTGGTAGTTGGTCGAAGCCTGGCAAAACCAGGTCCGTTTAAATTTCTGTTGGTTAAATCGAACCCTATGTTTGCGGGTAAGTCCCGGTAGCTGGTCGAAGCCTGACAAAACCAGGTCCGTTTAAATTTATGTTGGTTAAATCGAACCCTATGTCTGCGGGTAAGTCCCGGTAGCTGGTCGAAGCCTGGCAAAACCAGGTCTGTTTAAATTTTTGTTGGTTAAATCGAACCCTATATCTGCGGGTTAGTCCCGGTAGTTGGTCGAAGCCTGGCAGAACCAGGTCCGTTTATATTTTTGTTGGTTAAATCGAACCCTATGACTGCGGTGAAGTCCCGTTCGCTGGTCGAAGCGTGTCGAAACCAGGTCCGTTTAAATTCCTGTTGGTTAAATTGAACCCTATGTCTGCGGGTAAGTCCCGGTAGCTGGTCGAAGCATGGCAAAACTAGGTCCGTTTAAATTTCGGTTGGTTAAATCGAACCCTATGTCTGCGGGTAAGTCCCGATAGCTGGTCGAAGCCTGGTAAAACTAGGTCCGTTTAAATTTCTGTTGGGTAAATCGAACCCTATGTCTGCGGGTAAGTCCCGGTAGCTGGTCGAAGCCTGGCAAAACCTGGTCCATTTAAATTCTTGTTGGTTAAATCGAACCCTATGTCTGCGGGTAAGTCCCGGTTTGTCGAAGCCTGGCAAAACCAGGTCAGATTAAATTTATGTTGGTTAAATCGAACCCTATGTCTGTGGGTAAGTCCCGATAGCTGGTCGAAGCCTGGCAAAACCAAGGCCGTTTAAATTCCTGTTGGTTAAATCAAACCCTATGTCTACGGGTAAGTCCCGGTAGCTGGTCGAAGCATGGCAAAACCTGGTCCGTTTAAATTTCTGTTGGTTAAATCGAACTCTATGTCTACGGGTAAGTCCCAGTAGCTGGTCGAAGCCTGGCAAAACAAGGTTCGTTTAAATTTTTGTTCGTTAAATCGAACCCTATGTCTGCGGGTAAGTCCTGGTAGCTGGTCGAAGCCTGGCAAAACCAGGTCCGTTTAAATTTCTGTTGGTTAAATCGAACCCTATGACTGCGGGTAAGTCCCGGTAGCTGGTCGAAGCTTGTCGAAACCAGGTCCGTTTAAATTCCTGTTGGTTAAATCGAACCCTATGTCTGCGGGTAAGTCCCGGTAGATGGTCGAAGCCTGGCAAAACCATGTCCGTTTACATTCTTGTTGGTTAAATCGAACCCCATGTCTGCGGGTAAGTCCCAGTAGCTGGTCGAAGCCTGGTAAAACAAAATGTAGGGCTTCTTGACCTCAAAGTTGAAATGAGGGTCAATGACAAAGACTAGTAGACCAAAGTCATAAATCTCGAGATAGAGTAGATGGACTCATCTTTATCTAGAACTTGTAGATATTCGTGATGGGGTAAAACCCATAGGTTTTGAATATATCTACAAAAGTAAAAGATTTGTAAATAAGAAGGTACAGACCTTCAAAATAAGACTAATGACAAATATAGATGGAGAAAGTAAACTATGGATAAATTTTCTCATTTGTTGTCATATTAGAGTATATAAGCATTTCCTAATTCATTGTTGCATATGAGATATGTCAAGTGAAGGTTTAAGAAATCTTTTTTTGAAAAGAAGTCTTAAAGAATGCATTTACAAATCAATTACATGAGTTCAATTTCAAAAATCAAAAGCAAAAGGTTTGCAAGCAGTAAAGGTTCATTTATGAAATGAATTTGATCACTAGATTTTTGAATGTAAGGTTTGATAAAAGTATCAAAAACTATGACTTTGAATAAATCATTAATTACTTAGTGGATTTTTCTCATATTTTATGTGGATGACTTACTACTCATTGTGAATGATGTAAGATTTCAATCCAACATAAATTGTTGACTATCTAACCAATTCCAAATGAATGATTTAAATTACTGGGTATGTCCTAAAATAGAGTTTTCGAGGACAAAATGTTATTTATGTCTCACACATCTTATATTGAAAAATTTGTTGTCAAGTATATGATGTAATACTTCAAAAATGATAATGTAGTTTAGATTGTCTAAGGAATAGTGTCCTCAAACATTTCAAAATGTTGAGAACATAAGATTGACTATCTACGTTTGAGTGGGAGAAAATCTAATGTACACTTGAGACATGACATTTGACAGTAAAATTGGTTAGCATTTATTAGTTAACCCAATGGTATGACCATTGCGCAGAAAAATAAAAACTTTTCTCAAAATATCTATGGATAAAATGAGAAATTATATCTTTGTGTATGAGGTTAAAGATTTGATCTTTACGAGATGCACTGGTTTTAACAAAGATTTATGGAAATCTATGTTTACCCTAGATGGTGGAGCATGGTATGCAAGTTAAGTGTTCTTGCTTATGAAGTAAAGAACTTGCATAACTCAAATAATTTATTATTGGTCTGAAAGATGTTTCAGATATAGTTAAGCCTAAAACATTTCATGTAATGGCTAAACTTAAGGAACTTAGATAACATCAATATATAGGGTATCCTGCTGAGAGAGAAAGAATCGTGGTAGGACCAAGATGACTTTTAATTGACAGTCGTATTGATCTATATAAAAAGACTTTCCAGGCTAAAGTGTTTGAAAGCCACCTAGAATGTCTAGGATTATGAGACATGTCTCATCTTCACTAGGGCAAGTGGGAGAACATGTTGGGTGTAGAGTATGCCCTAGGATACATGTCTCACCGGCTTTAGTGCAAGTGGGAGATTGTTGGGATTTATGCCCTAAGGCCTCGTAATTAATTAATAATTATTTGATAATTATTTTATTATTATTATTTGTAATTTATAATATTCATTATATAAATAAAATCCAAGGTTATTAGTGTAATCTTGAACTGTATGTAGTTGACATACGGGAGGATAATGTTCAAGTAATAACCTAAAGGGTCTATAGTATATGGATAAGGTTGGGTGCCTTATCCTGGTAACACTATTGATACGGCCCACTTTGTAATTGTTACAAATTATTTGATCCAAATCATTCATGTAGAGACATGTGAGTGGGGGTATCCTATACAATGAGTTTGTATAAGACTGGACCACGAAATATATAATCTCTCTTTATAAATTCGTTATTTGAGAAAATTAGTATTTCACAGGATGATCATATGTGACTCGATCTTAATCCTGAGTGAGTTATGAACTCCTGCCTGTGAGGGTTCGTCCTTTGATTTGTATGGGTGAGAATGGCCTTTATAGCCAATTCAATAAGCCTACCATTTTGGGGACTTGACCAAATAGGGAGTTGGGAACATAAGTTTCACAAGATGGAATTCACTTCTTTCCTATATAGGGAAAGTAGATGAGTAGTTCCCTTAAGTGCTGATTTCAGGACTTGAACAATGGGGCCCCACCCTCTCACTGGCCCGAGAGGGACTTCGTTTATGGTTGGATCATAAACAGGTTGTTCATTAGAGAATCAGTGGTACTTAAGGTGTAAGATGTAATTACAGGGGTAAAACGGACTTTTGACCCAGCTGTGATTACGAACAACTCGTGAATGATCGACTTGCATGTAATGGTTATATCCATGGACACAACTTGTCCTACAGTGCATAAGAGTGCAACTCTAGGCCTATAGTGGAGTGACCTAGAGTTAATGAATGAAAGTCAATTAATTAAAGAGTTTAATTAATTAATTTTTTATCATTGGAGCTTATAAATCTGTAGGTCCATAAGGTCCCTTTGCTAGCTCATAGTAACACTAAAAGGATCAATTTAGTTGAAAGAAAATTTGAAATATTCAAATTAATATTTAATATATTTGATATATTAAATGTAGAAGAGTAAAATATATTTATTGTATTTGATACATTAAATATTAGAGAAAATAGTTTATGTATATGATACATTAATATTAAAAACTATATAATTATGTTATTTGAATGTGATTCAAATTGGTTTAAAGTATATTATAAAAGATTAATTTTATAATATTTGAATAAGATTCAAATAAATATAAAAGACATATTTTAATATATTAGATATTAAAATGTATTTTATAAAATAAAATTAATTCCTAAAAGCCTTATTATAAATAAGACATTTAGGTTTAGCCAAAAGGTTGGCCAAACACACTACTCACCTTCTGCAGAGAATTGTTCTCTCATTCTTTCCTTATGCATAGAATTGTTCTCTCATTCTTTCAAAGAGCTCCCACAAGCCTTGATCCCGTGTTCGAGTCATAGCGAGGAAGATCTCGTGGAAAAAGGAACACAAGAAGATGATTCATCAAAGGTAATACATATGCTTAACTTGTATTTTTTGTTTAATTCTAAATAAATCAAAGTAACGATTCCAAACGCTTCCGCTGCGGGGAATGAAGAGTTCATTCCCTTCACGACCAACTACCGGGACTAACCCGCAGATATAGGGTTCGATTTAACCAACAAAAATTTAAACGGACCTGGTTTTGCCAGGCTTCGACCAGCTACCGGGACTTACCCGCAGACATAGGGTTCGATTTAACCAACATAAATTTAAACGGACCTGGTTTTGTCAGGCTTCGACCAGCTACCGGGACTTACCCGCAGACATAGGGTTCGATTTAACCAACAGAAATTTAAACGGACCTGGTTTTGCTAGGCTTCGACCAACTACCAGAACTTACCCATAGACATAGGGTTCGATTTCACCAACAGAAATTTAAACGGACCTGGTTTTGCCAGGCTTCGACCAGCTACCGGGACTTACCCGCAGACATAGGGTTCAATTTAACCAACAAGAATTTAAACGGACCTTGTTTTGCCAGGCTTCGACCAGCTTCCGGGACTTACCCGCAGACATGGGGTTCGATTTAACCAACAGAAATTTAAACGGACCTGGTTTTCCCAGGCTTCGACCATCTACCGGGTCTTACCCGCAAACATAGGGTTCGATTTAACCAACAAAAATTTAAACGGACCTGGTTTTTCCAGGCTTCGACCAACTACCAGGACTTACCCGCAGACATAGGGTTCGATTTAACCAACAGAAATTTAAACGGACCTGGCTTTGCCAGGCTTCCACCAGCTACTGGGACTTACCCGCAGACATAGGGTTCGATTTAACCAACAAGAAATTAAACGGATCTTGTTTTGCCAGGCTTCGACCAGCTACCGGAACTTACCCGTAGACATAGGGTTCGATTTAACCAACATGAATTTAAACGGACTTGGTTTTTCCAGGCTTCGACCAGCTACCGGGACTTACCTGCAGACATAGGGTTCGATTTAACCAACATAAATTTAAACGAACCTTGGTTTGCCAGGCTTCGACCAGCTATCGGGACTTACCCGCAGACATAGGGTTCGATTTAACCAACAGGAATTTAAACCGACCTGGTTTTGCCAGGCTTCGACAAGCTACCGGGACTTACCCGCAGACATAGGGTTCGATTTAACCAACAAGAATTTAAACGGACCTGGTTTTGCCAGGCTTCGACCAGCTACCGGGACTTACCCGCAGACATAGTGTTCGATTTAACCAACAGAAATTTAAACGGACCTAGTTTTACCAGGCTTCGACCAGCTACCGGGACTTACCCGCAGACATAGGTTCGATTTAACCAACCGAAATTTAAACGGACCTGGTTTTGCCATGCTTCGACCAGCTACCGGGACTTACCCGCAGACATAGGGTTCGATTTAACCAACAGGAATTTAAACGGACCTGGTTTTGCAAGGCTTCGACAAGCTACCGGGACTTACCCGCAGACATAGGGTTCGATTTAACCAACAAGAATTTAAACGGACCTGGTTTTGCCAGGCTTCGACCAGCTACCGGGACTTACCCGCAGACATAGTGTTCGATTTAACCAACAGAAATTTAAACGGACCTGGTTTTGCCATGCTTCGACCAGCTACCGGGACTTACCCGCAGACATAGGTTCGATTTAACCAAACGAAATTTAAACGGACCTTGTTTTGCCATGCTTCGACCAGCTACCGGGACTTACCCGCAGACATAGGGTTCGATTTAACCAACAGGAATTTAAACCGACCTGGTTTTGCAAGGCTTCGACAAGCTACCGGGACTTACCCGCAGACATAGGCTTCGATTTAACCAACAAGAATTTAAACGGACCTGGTTTTGCCAGGCTTCGACCAGCTACCGGGACTTACCCGCAGACATAGTGTTCGATTTAACCAACAGAAATTTAAACGGACCTGGTTTTGCCATGCTTCGACCAGCTACCGGGACTTACCCGCAGACATAGGTTCGATTTAACCAAACGAAATTTAAACGGACCTGGTTTTGCCATGCTTCGACCAGCTACCGGGACTTACCCGCAGACATAGGGTTCGATTTAACCAACAGGAATTTAAACGGACCTGGTTTCGACACGCTTCGACCAGCTAACGGGACTTACCCGCAGTCATAGGGTTCGATTTCACCAACAGAAATTTAAACGGACCTGGTTTTCCCAGGCTTCGACCACCTACCGGGTCTTACCCGCAAACATAGGGTTCGATTTAACCAACAAAAATTTAAACGGACCTGGTTTTTCCAGGCTTCGACCAACTACCAGGACTTACCCGCAGACATAGGGTTCAATTTAACCAACAGAAATTTAAACGGACCTGGCTTTGCCAGGCTTCCACCAGCTACTGGGACTTACCCGCAGACATAGGGTTCGATTTAACCAACAAGAAATTAAACGGATCTTGTTTTGCCAGGCTTCGACCAGCTACCGGAACTTACCCGTAGACATAGGGTTCGATTTAACCAACATGAATTTAAACGGACTTGGTTTTTCCAGGCTTCGACCAGCTACCGGGACTTACCTGCAGACATAGGGTTCGATTTAACCAACATAAATTTAAACGAACCTTGGTTTGCCAGGCTTCGACCAGCTATCGGGACTTACCCGCAGACATAGGGTTCGATTTAACCAACAGGAATTTAAACCGACCTGGTTTTGCCAGGCTTCGACAAGCTACCGGGACTTACCCGCAGACATAGGGTTTGATTTAACCAACAAGAATTTAAACGGACCTGGTTTTGCCAGGCTTCGACCAGCTACCGGGACTTACCCGCAGACATAGTGTTCGATTTAACCAACAGAAATTTAAACGGACCTAGTTTTACCAGGCTTCGACCAGCTACCGGGACTTACCCGCAGACATAGGTTCGATTTAACCAACCGAAATTTAAACGGACCTGGTTTTGCCATGCTTCGACCAGCTACCGGGACTTACCCGCAGACATAGGGTTCGATTAAACCAACAGGAATTTAAACGGACCTGGTTTCGACACGCTTCGACCAGCTAACGGGACTTACCCGCAGTCATAGGGTTCGATTTAACCAACAAAAAATTAAACGGACCTGGTTCTGCCAGGCTTCGACCAGCTACTGGGACTAACCCGCAGATATAGGGTTCGATTTAACCAACTAAAATTTAAACGGACCTGGTTTTGCCAGGCTTCGACCAGCGACCGGGACTTAGCCGCAGACATAGGGTTCGATTTAACCAAAATAAATTTAAACGGACCTGGTTTTGTCAGGCTTCGACCAGCTACCGGGAATTACCCGCATACATAGGGTTCGATTTAACCAACATAAATTTAAACGGACCTGGTTTTGCCAGGCTTCGACCAACTACCAGGACTTACCCGCAGACATATGGTTCGATTTAACCAACAGAAATTTAAACGGACCTGGTTTTGCCAGGCTTCGACCAGCTGCCGGGACTTACCCGCAGACATAGGGTTCGATTTAACCAACATAAATTTAAACGGACCTGGTTTTGTCAGGCTTCGACCAGCTACCGGGACTTACCCGCAGACATAGGTTCGATTTAACCAAACGAAATTTAAACGGACCTGATTTTGCCATGCTTCGACCAGCTACCGGGACTTACCCGCAGACATAGGGTTCGATTTAACCAACAGGAATTTAAACGGACCTGGTTTCGACACGCTTCGACCAGCTAACGGGACTTACCCGCAGTCATAGGGTTCGATTTCACCAACAGAAATTTAAACGGACCTGGTTTTCCCAGGCTTCGACCACCTACCGGGTCTTACCCGCAAACATAGGGTTCGATTTAACCAACAAAAATTTAAACGGACCTGGTTTTTCCAGGCTTCGACCAACTACCAGGACTTACCCGCAGACATAGGGTTCAATTTAACCAACAGAAATTTAAACGGACCTGGCTTTGCCAGGCTTCCACCAGCTACTAGGACTTACCCGCAGACATAGGGTTCGATTTAACCAACAAGAAATTAAACGGATCTTGTTTTGCCAGGCTTCGACCAGCTACCGGAACTTACCCGTAGACATAGGGTTCGATTTAACCAACATGAATTTAAACGGACTTGGTTTTTCCAGGCTTCGACCAGCTACCGGGACTTACCTGCAGACATAGGGTTCGATTTAACCAACATAAATTTAAACGAACCTTGGTTTGTCAGGCTTCGACCAGCTATCGGGACTTACCCGCAGACATAGGGTTCGATTTAACCAACAGGAATTTAAACCGACCTGGTTTTGCCAGGCTTCGACAAGCTACCGGGACTTACCCGCAGACATAGGGTTCGATTTAACCAACAAGAATTTAAACGGACCTGGTTTTGCCTGGCTTCGACCAGCTACCGGGACTTACCCGCAGACATAGTGTTCGATTTAACCAACAGAAATTTAAACGGACCTAGTTTTACCAGGCTTCGACCAGCTACCGGGACTTACCCGCAGACATAGGTTCGATTTAACCAACCGAAATTTAAACGGACCTGGTTTTGCCATGCTTCGACCAGCTACCGGGACTTACCCGCAGACATAGGGTTCGATTTAACCAACAGGAATTTAAACGGACCTGGTTTCGACACGCTTCGACCAGCTAACGGGACTTACCCGCAGTCATAGGGTTCGATTTAACCAACAAAAAATTAAACGGACCTGGTTCTGCCAGGCTTCGACCAGCTACTGGGACTAACCCGCAGATATAGGGTTCGATTTAACCAACTAAAATTTAAACGGACCTGGTTTTGCCAAGCTTCGACCAGCTACCGGGACTTAGCCGCAGACATAGGGTTCGATTTAACCAAAATAAATTTAAACGGACCTGGTTTTGTCAGGCTTCGACCAGCTACCGGGAATTACCCGCATACATAGGGTTCGATTTAACCAACATAAATTTAAACGGACCTGGTTTTGCCAGGCTTCGACCAACTACCAGGACTTACCCGCAGACATATGGTTCGATTTAACCAACAGAAATTTAAACGGACCTGGTTTTGCCAGGCTTCGACCAGCTGCCGGGACTTACCCGCAGACATAGGGTTCGATTTAACCAACATAAATTTAAACGGACCTGGTTTTGTCAGGCTTCGACCAGCTACCGGGACTTACCCGCAGACATAGGGTTCAATTTAACCAACAAGAATTTAAACGGACCTTGTTTTGCCAGGCTTCGACCAGCTACTGGGACTTACCCGCAGACATGGGGTTCGACTTAACCAACAGAAATTTAAACGGACCTGGTTTTCCCAGGCTTCGACCAGCTACCGGGACTTACCCGCAAACATAGGGTTCGATTTAACCAACAAAAATTTAAACGGACCTGGTTTTGTCAGGCTTCGACCAGCTACCGGGACTTACCTGCAGACATAGGGTTCGATTTAACCAACAAGAATTTAAACGGACCTTGTTTTGCCAGGCTTCGACCAGCTACCGGAACTTACCCGCAAACATAGGGTTCGATTTAACCAATAGAAATTTAAACGGACCTGGTTTTGCCAGGCTTCGACCAGCTACCAGGACTTACCCGCAGACATAGGGTGTTATTTAACCAACATAAATTTAAACGGACCTGGTTTTGCCAGGCTTCGACCAGCTGCCGGGACTTACCCGCAGACATAGGGTTCGATTTAACCAACAGGAATTTAAACTGACCTGGTTTTGCCAGGCTCCGACCAGCTACCGGGACTTACCCACAGACATAGGGTTCGATTTAACCAACAAAAATTTAAACGGACCTGGTTTTCCCAGGCTTCGACCAGCTACCAGGACTTACCCGCAGACATAGGGTTCGATTTAACCAACAAGAATTTAAACGGACCTGGTTTTTCCAGGCTTCGACCAGCTATAAGGTCTTACACGTAGACATAGGGTTCGATTTAATCAACAGGAATTTAAACGGACCTGGTTTTGCTAGGCTTCGACCAGCTACCGGGACTTACCCGCAGACATAGGGTTCGATTTATCCAACAAGAATTTAAATGGACCTGGTTTTTCCAGGCTTCGACCAGCTACCGGAACGTACCCCCAGACATAGGGTTTGATTTATCCAACAGGAATTTAAACGGACCAACAGAAATTTAAACGGACCTGGTTTTGCCAGGCTTTGACCAGCTACCCGGACTTACCCGCAGACAAAAGGTTCGATTTAACCAACAAAAATTTAAACGGACCTGGTTTTGCCAGTCTTCGACCAGCTACCGGGACTTACTCGCAGACATAGGGTTCGATTTAACCAACATAAATTTAAACGGACCTGGTTTTGCCAGGCTTCGACCAGCTACCGGGACTTACCCATAGACATAGGGTTCGATTTAACCTACATGAATTTAAACGACCTTGGTTTTGCCAGGCTTCGACCAGCTACCGGGACTTACCCACAGACATAGGGTTCGATTTAACCAACATAAATTTAAACTGACCTGGTTTTGCCAGGCTTCGACAAACCGGGACTTACCCGCAGACATAGGGTTCGAATTAACAAACAAGAATTTAAACGGACCTGGTTTTGCTAGGCTTCGACCAGCTACCGGGACTTATCCGCAGACATAGTTTTCGATTTAACCAACATAAATTTAAACGGACCTAGTTTTGCCAGGCTTCGACCAGCTACCGGGACTTACCCGCAGACATAGGGTTCTATTTAACCAACAGAAATTTAAACGGACCTTGTTTTGCCAGGCTTCGACCAACTACCAGGACTTACCCGCAGACATAGGGTTCGATTTAACCAACAGAAATTTAAACGCACCTGGTTTTGCCAGGCTTCGACCAGCTACCGGGACTTACCCGCAGACATAGGGTTCGATTTAACCAACAAGAATTTAAACGGACCTTGTTTTGCCAGGCTTCGACCAGGTACCGGGACTTACCCGCAGACATGGGGTTCGATTTAACCAACAGAAATTTAAACGGACCTGGTTTTCCCAGGCTTCCACCAGCTACCGGGACTTACCCGCAGACATAGGGTTCGATTTAACCAACAAAAATTTAAACGGACCTGGTTTTGCCAGGCTTCGACCAACTACCAAGACTTACCCGCAGACATAGGGTTCGATTTAACCAACAAAAATTTAAACGGACCTGCTTTTCCCTGGGTTCGACCAGCTACCGTGACTTACCCGCAGACATACGGTTCAATTTAACCAACAATAATTTAAACGGACCTTGTTTTGCCAGGCTTCGACCAGCTACCGGGACTTACCCGCAGACATAGGGTTCGATTTAACAAACAGGAATTTAAACGGACCTGGTTTCGACAAGCTTCGACCAGCTACCGGGACTTACCCGGAGTCATAGGGTTCGATTTAACCAACAGAAATTTAAACGGACCTGGTTTTGCCAGGATTTGACCAGCTACCCGGACTTACCCGCAGACAAAGGGTTCGATTTAACCAACAAAAATTTAAACGGACCTGGTTTTGCCAGTCTTCGACCAGCTACCGGGACTTACTCGCAGACATAGGGTTCGATTTAACCAACATAAATTTAAACGGACTTGGTTTTGCCAGGCTTCGACCAGCTACCGGGACTTACCCATAGACATAGGGTTCGATTTAACCTACATGAATTTAAACGACCTTGGTTTTGCCAGGCTTCGACCAGCTACCGGGACTTACCCACAGACATAGGGTTCAATTTAACCAACATAAATTTAAACTGACCTGGTTTTGCCAGGCTTCGACAAACCGGGACTTACCCGCAGACATAGGGTTCGAATTAACCAACAAGAATTTAAACGGACCTGGTTTTGCTAGGCTTCGACTAGCTATTGGGACTTACACGTAGACATAGGGTTCGATTTAACCAACAGGAATTTAAACGGACCTGGTTTTGCCAGGCTTCGACCGACTACCGGGACTTACCTGCAGACATAGGGTTCGATTTAACCAACAAGAATTTAAACGGACCTGGTTTTGCCAGGCTTCGACCAGCTACCGGGACTTACCCGCAGACATAGGGTTCGATTTAACCAACAGAAATTTAAACGGACCTGGTTTTGCTAGGCTTCGACCAACTACCAGGACTTACCCGCACACATAGGGTTCGATTTAAGCAACAGAAATTTAAACGCACCTGGTTTTGCCAGGCTTCGACCAGCTACCGGGACTTACCCGCAGACATAGGGTTCGATTTAACCAACAAGAATTTAAACGGACCTTGTTTTGCCAGGCTTCGACCAGGTTCCGGGACTTACCCGCAGACATGGGGTTCGATTTAACCAACAGAAATTTAAACGGACCTGGTTTTCCCAGGCTTCCACCAGCTACGGGACTTACCCGCAGACAAAGGGTTCGATTTAACCAACAGAAATAAGTTACTATTGCTTTATAACGTTGTTTACTGTTTTAAAGACTGAGTATTTCAAAACGATGACCTAGGTAACTTGACCTTAATCCTGAGCTAACTATGAACTCATGTTTATTCGAGATTATCCTTATATCTGCATGGGTGAGAGTGGCTCAACAACGCTGACTCAATAAGCCTTCCATTTCAGGGGTAAGACCGGATAAATAGCTGGGGACATAGGGTGCAAGATGAAATTCACTCCTACCCGTCTCTAGGGATAGTAGATAGGCTGTTCCCATGTAAAAACAATAAATGGGCGGTTTTTGAATTGCATATTAATCTACTAAATTTAAATAACAATTAAAGATAAGTATTAAAGAATTAAAGAAATAAACAAGAGATTACCTTGCTAATTCAGAGATTTTTGGGACTTAATGGATTTTGCTCATCGATTACTCCAATAAAAATACAATTTCTTAATTTAAAAGCCTAATCATCTTAACTGGAACAACCATGAAAAGTCTCTAAGGTCCTCTCATGCAATTAATCCGACAGAGCATCGTAATTAACTCTAAACTGGCCAATTAGCTGGGCACGATAGCGTTTCATGCTAACTAGCTAACAGCTCTAAGCACATGGATTGATTAGAATGTTAATTAAATTGATCAGATTCATTTAAACATTTTTTATATTCCTAAGGTCTGTTATACGCACCATGTTAACTATGAAAAACCAGAATATTAACACTAGTCATAACCTGACCCATTTTGCTACTACAAGCAATTTATGACAATTACGGATCACAAATTATAAACATGGCATACATGAACAATTCATATTTAATTGATTAAGCAGTCACATTGACCAATATTAGATTGCAAAGATGACTTCTTCGTGGGAGATTACTTCTTCCTGGATCAATCAAGAACTGCCACGTGTTGTCTTCAAGGATCAAACTTTGGCTCAAAGAATAAGATAATAAACCTTCCACCACCAGACCAAGCTTCCAACTTTGAACATTAAATCATTTTTATCTTCATAGAATCATCTGCGGCTCGGTTTGTTAATATTATACTCTAAAACTCCTCTTTTGAGTTCTTATTTAAAATAAGTGTCTCGTTCACCTCTGAATGCTCGATTCCTGCAAAACATATGATTAAACACATTAATTTGAATCAACTAACAAGAATTAAAAGGTATAAAATAACACTTTTGAAGTTCTATCAATTTTAATTACCCATTGTTTTTTGGCGTTGGATTCACGAATTTCGGTGTTTTTTGAACGTTGTCCTGCAGGGTATCGTCATTAACTTTGGGTGAATTCTCATTCGTAACATACAACCTTAATCCATTACATTAAAGCCTTAAATTAAGTTTTAATGTATGTTTGGTTTCTAACATACCACCTTAGTCAAAAGATACTTTATACAATTGTTCTAACAAACAAGAGATAGATACAAGATTCCTTTTCATTCCAAGAACAAGATACACATTATCTGTTCCAACCATGAGAGTTATCTCGCCTTCCGCAAGCGTTCTCCAGAAACTAGTTTCCTGAAAAGAAGAACAAATATGATTAGTAGCCCCTGAATCCAGTATCCAGGATGAGTCATCACTCTCCACTAAACATGTTTCAACAACTAGTAAATCATATTTACCTTGTTTTTCCTTTTCAACTTTCTTCTCTGCAAGGTACTTTGGGTAGTTTATTTTTCAATGCCCATTCTCGTTGTAGTGTAAACATTTTCCTTTATCTGCAACTTGAGCCTTGCTTTTGCGGTCATTAGGATTTTTACTTTTCCCCTTCCCTTTCTTTTTCATCGAAATACTCTTATTTTTGGAAGAAGAAGGGCTAGACTTCGTCTAAGAGGACGATCCTCTATAGAACCTTTTAGTGGTAGCAACATTTGCCTCCACTTCATGTCCCTTAGTTTTTAGGAGGGACTGATAAGTCTAAAGCTCATTCAGAAGAGTAGTCAAGTTATATTCAATTTTGTTCATCTTCGCATTTGTGCGGAACTGTAGGAAGCTCTTCGAAAGAGACTTCAGAATAAAACTGACCTGACTCTTCTCATCTATGACAGCTCCGTTTACTTCTGCCACATTGAAATATTCCATCATGTCCAGGACTTGTTCTCTAACCGAGGTCCCTTCTCTCATGCGACAATTATAAACGTACTTGATGGCATCATGCCTAAGGGAGAAGGACGATTGTCCAAACATCCCCTTCAGAGATTCTATAATCTCTTTGGCAGCAGCCATACCCTCGTGTTTCTTAGCCAATACATCAGGTATCCTGGCCAGTGTGTAGATGCGGGCTTTATCATTTTCCCTTGTCCACCTGTCATATGCATCCCAAACATTTCGGTTTGCATTTGTGTCGGGGTTTGGAGGACACTCCTCAGTTAAAACGAACCTTAGATCATCAATTACCAGTATTGTGTTTAAATTTGATTTCCACGTTGCGTAATTATCCCCGTTACGTTTCTCAGAAGCTAGTAACTTTACTATTGAGTTGGACATGCTGAAAGAAGGAAACATATCGTATTTAGTGAAATTGCTAGTAACCCTTTTATATTATCCAATCAAGTTTTAGCAAAAGTAATAATGTACCCATCATTTATTCTTTATTGCAACGATACTACAAAGGTTTAGAGCAACATCCACCTAGGGGCAGTCTATCACTCCTCCTTTGAATTGAGTCAATTTCAGCTAATCACTGTTACCAGAATAACTCATATTCCAATAGATCTTTTAGCTATCGTTTACTTTGGTCAAGAAGTTACTAACACTTAGTAATTCTTGTAAGTGTGACACTCTATTTTCAGACCTCAGAGATCGGAATCAACAAGCTCCCGAAGTTGGAAAGACAATGTTGAAAACAGACCTATGAGACCCTATCCATTTTTGGAGTTCACGGTGTTCTGAATTCCATGAACAACCCTCCTAAGGGGTGGTCGCTCCCAGGGTAGACTCGGAGGCGCATCATGGGAATCTCATAGTGCCACCTAATGGAGGAGACCGTAGGATGTGTTGACACACAACCTTCGCCAACTTATTATGAAAGACTTCCCCTATTCACCTTGTTATTGACTCATGCAAATACTTTCCTATTGGAGGTCGCTCCCAGGGCGACTCAAAGCCGAGCATGAATCTTACGGTGTGAACTCTTAGGGACTTAGGAGCTGAAAAACATTTTTCCTCCCACTGAAGTGTTCTATACGGTTGGATATGATTTTACTTAGGCATATATTTTGGCTAACTAAAACATATCCTAAATCTAGGTAATCTTTCCGAGTATAATGTTTATACTGGATTTTTACCTATGATGTCTAGGTGATAAACCTTTTAAAACCTCACATCACTCACGCATGCTCATGAAACCGGGTTAGCTAAACTCAAACGCGAGTTCGATGCCCAGGTAGGAGGTGTTCCGTAAACCATCAACTTAAAAACCCCAACCTTAGACAGCATCTTACCGGGTGAGTTTTTCTTGTAACGAAGTTTTACAAGATATCGACCTATTTTAACTATTAAAATAGGAGATTGCTTGGTAGTTAACTGGTAATAGGATTTTTGAATAACCTATAAATTTCGGGGTGTCGAGTCCCGCCAAAATAACATTTATAATACCGCTACAACTGAACTTTGCAGCTAGTGGTAGTCGGGTCGATCCGTAGGGAACCAAAATTATTTTCTCCTAATTAATTTCTATTTGCTTTTTAATTAACTAAAACAAAAACCATAAAGTAAAACATTGAAGTAAAGAGGGGATTTGCTAATGGAAAAATTAAAGGAAAGCATGCATAAAGTAGCTAACGAAAAAATTAAAAATAATTACATGTGTTCCTAATTTTAAGGGTCGGGGTTGACCTTCATGCAACTCGATTCATCGGGATTCAAACATACTTAGCAAAAGCATAATGAAACACATAATTTACTTGCACGAAACTACTAATACAAGTAACCCAAATAATTAATTAGAAACGTGGAGTTCTAAGTGGACTATTCTTTAATTACTCTAAGGTGATCAATCCTAAATTAAATAAAGAACATAGACGAATGTTCGATTCTAATTAAACGTGGCAATGAATGAACAGGGGGCCAACGCCGCCCATATTGATTAATTGACAGTAACGGGAGCACTACGATGGATGTTTAACCTGGAAGCCTCTGTTAATATTCCGATTTATCTATTTCTTCAAGATAAGTTACAACCAAGATCAACAAGGAAGCCTATATTACCTATGGCTCAACTTATCCATGTTACTTGGCGATTAAGAGAGGCAAGACATCATAATATTTAACTATAAAACATGCCAGAAATCAAGGTCGTCTACACCTATCAATCAAACATGCTTATGTGATATTCTTAGAAGAAATAAAATTGCCCAATCAATCATGCTAAGCTCAAAATTCAAGATCTAAACCCTCATGAATCGCATCAAATTTAACCCCTAACCTCAAATTAGAGCACTTACCTTGCTCGGGATGAAAACCAAGCTAATCCAACCAAGTCTATGCTTTGATATATGAGAAAAGGGGAGAAAACCCCAAGAATCTAGAGACAAAACGCTAAAAATAAAGCCAAACCCGAGAGTGAATGCCCTAAAAAATGCTAAAAATTGGAATTTATACGGTCGGATCGTCGAGATCCTCGTACATGGCATCCTATTGATAAAATCGTCATTAGTAAATCGATCCTTCACAGGTTGTTCGTAATTACAACTGGGGCAAATATATCGTTTTACCCTCGTAATTTCCTCTTGTTCTTTAAGTCCCACTAATGCTCTAATGAAAAATTGATTTGTGGTCCAACCACCAAACCATAGTCCCTCTCGGGCCAATGAGAAGAATAGGCCTCTTTTTCAAGACCCGGAGTCAGCACTTAAGGGAACAACTTCTGTATTAAACCTTAAAGGCGGGTAAGAGTGATTTCCATCTTGCGGGACTACGTTCCCAGCTTCCTACCCGGTCTTATCCCCAAGATGGTAAGCTTATTGAGGAGGCGATCTCGGGCCACTCTCACTTGTACAAGTCAACGGATAAGCCCGAATAAACAGGAGTTCATTGTGTGCTCAAGATTCAGATTGAGTTACCTAGGTCATCAAGTGAAAAAGTCGGTTTTTACAGTAAACATAATTATAAAGAAAGAGTGACTTGATTCCGCAGTTCAGTCTTATGCAAACTCATTGGATAGGACACCCCCACTCGCATGTATCCACATGAACGATTTCGAATCACATCGTTTGTACTATACAATGTGGGTCGTGTCCATAGTGTCCCCAGAATAAGGTAGCCAACCCTATCTCTATACTATAGGCTATTTTGGGTATTACTCGAACTTGATCCACAATCATGTCACCATGAAGTTCAAGTATACAACCTATAGCCATGGGTTCTTTGATTATTGGATTATGTTTAAAAGAACACAATTCACTTTATTCAATAACAACTTTACTGAATAAACCTCAATAACAACTTTATTGCAAAATAGAATATACATTCAGTTTACAAACCACGAGTTTTAGGACATAAAACCCAAGAGTTCGAAATATTATTTGAGTAAAATTAAATAAATTGAGTGAGTTTTTTTTTTTTTTTTTTTTTTTACTTTTCAGCAGACTTCTTGTTGTTGTGGATTCTTCTTTTGTTTTTTCATTTTTTTTCCTTTCTTTGTCAGTTGAGCTTCAACCACACCGCTCTCTATTTTTTTTATTCTTCTTCGATTCCTTTCTCTCGTTTCTTCACGTCGGTGACTCCTCTTCACCAGCCATGATTTTTTGTTCGTAACCACAAGCTCAACTAGGAGATGAAGGCGCGACACGATAGCGTCTATCGAAACACTTCAAGTGGCGGTGCTTCGACGGTGGTAGAACGAGTTTAGACAGCGTTATAATGGCTGGACAATGTCAGACAAGACCCGTTGAAATTTAATTTCAATTACCCATTGTTTTTTGACGTTGGATTCACGAATTTGGGTGTTTTTGGAACGCCATAAGTTAGTTTTCTTCTTCGTCCTTAAAATTATGTTATATTATATGAAAAAATATAATATAATATAATATAAACTTTTATTGTATTAAAATTAGTAATACTACACAGTAAAGAATAATAATATAGTTAGAAACAAAAGCAAAATTACTACAATAATGTATACATCTTAATCTTGATGAATTATAAATTCAATCTTGATGAATTAAAATTCAATCTTGATGAATTATAAATTCATTTGTTTTTTTCTCAAATTACTAAAATTGCAATTCACATGGTAGAAAACTAGTATGTTAGAATATTAGTATTAAAATCCTTATTGCTTCATTTATTATGAAAAAATATTGAATTGTTTATGTATATTAGGAGGAGAGTAATATGCTTCCAATATTGTCGGGATCTTCGTTTCTTAAGCTATTATTCCAGCATTAAAATCATGCCTATCCATGGAATATGATAATATAATAGATTCACCATATTTATGATTTTCAAGAATGATTACAATTAAATTAAATAAAAGACCCATGAAAAAGTCTTTCTTCCATCCACTTATGTAGCAAAAAAAAGTTTCTATACCACTTCTTCCATATACAGAGAGAGAGTATGAATCTAACTTTGCACTCAATGATCTAAATTTAACCAATAACAACCGTATAAGTTTGCTTTCAAATTTCTTCCCACAATCATCCACTGAGAAATCGTCTTTGAAAAGAAAAACACTCTAAAAGGTGCCAAATAGAGCCAATTGTTTAAGGCGAGAAAAAAATGGCAAAGAAGATGTTAGCAATGTTTCTAATGTGCATTGTGGTCGTGGCCGCACAACAAGTCACCCACACCCCCACCAAAGCCGAGTTAGAGGCCATGCTAGCGAGATTGAAACAAATAACCAAGTTGGCACCCGAATTACAGTCATGCTCTGATACTTGTATGAAGGAATGTATGGGCAAAGGCAATAGCAAGAAATCGTGTGATTCTGAGTGTGAGAAGTATTGCTTCGAAAAATATTTTCCAGGTATTTTTTCTTGCTCTCCTTGAAAAAAAAAGTTTACTTTCTAACCATATATTAAGCTAGAAGTATCAATTTTTTTTCTCCACCTAACAATTAATAATTGATATTGTTGCAACCTTTAGGTTGAACTTTAAAAGATTGCTTTAGTTCAAATTTGAAAACATTACATGATTTTACCCCATTTATTGTAAACTTGAAAAGATTGCATCATTTCACCCCATTTATTGTGTTGATAAAAAAGAAAACAAAAAGGTTAGTTTTGATTTATTTTTTTTAATAAAAGTTGAATTTTGATAGAGTTATCAGACTTTTTTTTATGACCACCTTGAGTTTTGTACTAAAGTTCAATTTATTTTTTAAATCATTGTTTTTAAAGTTTTTTTTTACAATATCTTCGAAAACAAAAATCATGAGTTTATCAAATTAAATAGTTTAGAGTGAAGATTTGATGCTTAAATTTAAGTTAATTTGATTTTATTGCCTTAGTTATTTTGTCTTACTTGATCCACTAGTTGTATTATTTGTAATTTTGTAGATGAAATGAAAGCTGCTGATCCAATTCATTGATAATTGAGAAAAAGTGCAGATCCAATTCATTGATAATTGAGAAAAAAAAGCTCTCGAGAATTATCAATTTGGTGTCCAACATCAAGTAGATTTTATTAAATAAAATTTTTTGGTGTCCAACATCAAGTAGAGTTTATTAAATAAAATTTTGGACAGGAAATTTATATATGAATCCATCTTAATCTTATTTTATTTTTGTAATGTAATGTTTGTTATTATGAATCCCTCTTAATCTTATTTTATTTTTGTAATGTAATGTTTGTTATTTTTATTTCATTATAAATAGATTGTATTTGCTATGGATGAGCTTCTTATTCTGAACACAGACAATCCAACAAAAATTAATTGATTTGTGTGTGTTTTTATTCCCAAAACTATTATTTTCTTATATTTAATTTGTTATCATAATGTGAAAACTATGAATAATAATAAGAATTATATTATAAATGATAAATATCCATAAGTTTTATTTATATATATATATATATATATATATATATATTTGTAAATCAGGTTGGGGTGGACATCCAGATTCATTATTTTAATTTGATTGATATCTGATACAAATAACTTTGTCAAAATGAGCAATAATTAGCATAAAGTCGAACTAATAATGACCAAGAGGTTACAGGTTCGATCCTCACCCGCATTAAATTAAATATCTTTACAAAAAAAATATATATATATATATATATATATATAGGGAAAATCTATTTTATACCTATAATCTTTATGGTTTGTATGAATTGAAACCTAGTACTTTTCAACTCTATATATTTAAACCCTAGAAATTAACCTAGAAATTCAAACCCTAGAAATTTGTAAGTGAAACCTTTTTAATAATTTGGTTATTTATAACTATTCTTCATTGATTCTATCTGGAAAAGAACTAAAAATAAAAGAAAACATGTGACATTTTTTCCTAAAGCAAACCAATTTATATTTGTGAAAAGCTTTTGTTATCAATTTGTCCATTTTATCTACGTTAGACCCACCATTTAACAAAAATATTATAAAAGTGTTTCAATAATATTATTCGTCAGTTTTAAAATTAAATTCTTATACACAGTCCAGTTTGATTATTTTATGAAATGATAGGAATTTGGTGGAGCCAATTATTCATATTGGTTTTGAGTATTGCAACCTCTCGGTGGAATCATTAAAGGATAGTTTGTAATGCCCGCGTTTTTCATATAAGACTAACCTTAAAATTTTGAAGTTTAATTAGGATTTAATCAATCTATATGTATTTAGTTGTTCCAAATGTTATTTGAGTAAAATTAGATTTAGGTAGATTATGATAACTTTTTTTTACTTCAACTTAGAAGAAAGGGGACTCGAACCTCAGACCTCATGGTTGAGGGCACATATTTATGTCAGATAAGTTTGACAACTGGCTTGAGATAATTAAAACATGAAATGTTGGATGAAAGATTTTTAATCAAGTCTCAAGTTCCTAATTTTGAAGATTTAGTATCTCTTTGGGTTTTAATTGAGTTGTAATAGCTAAAATTTGGTTAGTTTTTTAAAAAACAAATTGCCCAAATAATTTTATATTTCAAAATTTGACAAAAGAAAAAGAAAAAAAAGAAATTGAGTGGGTTTTTTATTTAAGTGGGTTTTTATTTACTTTTGACCAACTTCTTCTTCTCGATTCTTCTTTTTTTATTTTCTTTTTTTATTTTTTTTTTCCTTTTTTTTTCCCTCTCTTTGTATGTTAAGCTTCAGCCCCACCGCTCACTATTTTTTTTATTCTTCTTCGATTCCTCTCTCTCGTTCCATCTTCAGCCATGATTTTTCGTTCGTAACCACAGACTACACTAGGAGATGAAGGAGCGACAACGTCCAACGAAAAGCTTTAGGCGACGGTGCTCCGATGGTGACTGAATGAATTCAAGCAGCATTTTAATGTATGTGCAACGCCAGTCAAGCCCAGTTGAAGTTTGATTTCAATTACCCATGGTTTTTTGGCATTGGATTCACGAATTTCGGTGTTTTTTGAATGTTGTCCTGCAGGGTATCGATGAACTTTGGGTGAATTCTCATTCGTAACATACCACCTTAATCCATTACATTAAAGCCTTAAATTAAGTTCTAATGTATTATTGTTTTCTAATTTTTGACTATTTTAAATTATGAGGGTAAGGTTTGAAGGCGTGTTCGAGAACAAGTTTTGTTGGTAAGTGGTAGCCTCAAAGTTGTAAGCCCCAAATTTATGTTTACATGCTATAATTTTTGCGTTCGAAACTTTTTTTAAATTAGGTGAAGGAACTTCACATTATGAAGCTCTTCATTTATTGGTTCGTTGCAAAATGTAAGTTATCTGGAAGCTCTTTATTTATGAGTTTGTGGGAAAATGTAAGTGATTGTAGTTAAATAGGTTGTATATGTGTGCTGGTAGTTGAATAAGATGTATATATTTGTTGTAGAATGTATGATAGTGAACTATGTGTGATTGAATGTCATGCTTTGTTCATGGATGGGATATAAAGGAAAAATAGAGATTGACATGCATGTAAGTGTGATGGATTTATTGTTTAAATGTCAATGAAAAGGTAGACCATTTGCTTTTGTAAAATTGCACTCAAATGAGAACGCATGTTAAATTTTAAAGTTTATGGATGTGAGAAGATTGTGGATGTTGTTTAATGGAATGTTTAGAAAACTTTTTGGTGACAGAATGACTCTGAATACTTGTGAATGTCGATTTCTTGAGTTTGGGAATGGTCGGCAGTTTTTGTATACCTCCAGTGGTTGTTCATCTCGTCGTCTCTTCTCGTCGCATGGTTGTTCCGTATGGGACCTCATTCCTTTGTATGTTGCATAAATGAAAGGTTATGTTTTCGAGGGTTGTGGCAATTACCTTCCTCTATATATTGATGTACATCTACAAGGGAAAATGAAGGGCTTGTGCGCCAGGGGATCGATTCTGCTGACGGAATGTTGGTTGGCTCGCTGTCTGTGTTGAATTTTTGGTGCGATATGCTATTGCATGTAGGACATGCGATGAAAAATTATAAAGCATGCAATGGTTTACGATATTTTACATAATGTGGTAGTGCAAGTGCACACTAACAGGTCAGTCAATTAATAAAGTGGAATACATGTAATTCAAGATCAAACCCAAAGGAATAAGCGGTAGCGCAAGTCCAAACTAACATGTCAAACTTTACGAACATGCATCAGATGAGGTAATTGATGGAGCGACATGCGCAGCGGAAATCGATTTCGGACCGATGATACTCTAATTTCTTCAATTTAACAAATAGAAAACATGCTCTAAAGACGGAAATAAGAAATTAGAAATACATACCCTTGTAGCTCCAATTTCTTCAAGTCCGTCGGCCGATCCTCATCACGAACTCTTCTAGCCTTTTCTCACGAACGCGCCAAGGACCACCCAGGTAGTCCCGCTATCCTCGGCGCCGCGCAACAGAGTTGTGGGACTCCGAACAAAGAAGAACAGAAAAGAGAGGAAGAAGAAGAAGGAACGAAACAGAGGTTCTCAAAATTAGAACTTAAAAAGTTCATCAACTTTCTCTTTCAAAATAGCGTGAACCCTCTGCCAAAAACTTCAACTTCAAATGGCCAAACAAACAACTGTATATATAACTTAAAAATTATATATATGTGTCTTGCTGCATTCAAGACACATATATATATATATATTTAATAATTATTATTATTAAAAATAATAATAATAATTTTATTTATTAAATATTTTAATAAATAAAATATATATATAATTATTAATTAAACTTTTTAATTAATAATTATTATTTAATTCAATATCAAATATTAATTAAATAATAAGATTAAACCCGGTTTTCCGAAAACCGGCTTTTTTACACATGAATCCTATTCATGTTTTAGGCCATTCCCATATTTAAATCATATTTAAATATGTCGATAATTAAATCATATTTAAATATATCCATCTTTCTTCCATAAACCGAATTTGAACAATTCAATTTTTTTTTTTCTTTTTATTTTATTTTCTCTTATACTGGTGCACGACGTTATCCGAGCTAGCCAGGAGAACCTAAAGGACCTACAGATCATGAGCTCCAACGATACGAGATTATTCGGTCAAAACTCTTTTAACCCGAATCAATCACCTTTCGTTAACCCTCGGAGACTCCACTATAGTCCGAGGGTTGCACTC
Organism: Herpetospermum pedunculosum; assembly: GCA_028017165.1. NCBI lineage: Eukaryota > Viridiplantae > Streptophyta > Magnoliopsida > Cucurbitales > Cucurbitaceae > Herpetospermum > Herpetospermum pedunculosum. The sequence goes on along the minus strand of CM051525.1, from coordinate 6,186,526 downwards.
TCCTCACTGTAGATATATTATGTCCTCTTGATATAACCGTCATGGGAAAGTCGACCCTTCACAGGTTGTTCGTAATCACAGCTGGGTCGTTTAAACCGTTTAACCCCTGCGTTACGTCTTTGTTCCTTAAGTACCACTGACACCTCTAATGAACAATTGATCAGTGGTCCAACCAACAGATCAGGAACCCTCTCTAACGAGGAGAGGGTAGGCGCCTATTGTTCAAGCCTCGGAGCCAACTATGATGGGAACAACCTATCTACTAACCCTGAAGAGCGGGTTAGGAGTAAACTCCATCTTACTACACTATGTCCCCAGCTACCTATTGGACTTTATCCCTAAGATTGTAGGCTTATTGAGCGGACATCCTGCCACTCTCACCCATACAAATCTAAGGATACTGTCTAATAAGCAGGAGTTCATAGTAAGCTCAGGATTGAGATCGAGTTACCTAGGCCATCAGGTGAAATAGTCGGTCTATTAAGTAAACGGTGTTATAAAGAGAGAGCGACTTTTCGTGGTTCAGTCTTACGCAAACTCATCGCATAGGACGCCCCCGCTTGCACATCTCGATGTGAAACGACTCGGATCACATCGTTTTGTACAATACAAAACGGGTTGCATCCAATAGTGTTACCAGGATAAGGTATCTCTCAAACACGTTAGCCGTGAGAGACTTATCTATAGTCTTCTCCCACTATCCTATTTAGCAACCCGGAGCCCTAAACTCTTTAGGTATCTCTCAAACACGTTAGCCGTGAGAGACTTAGTAAACATATCAGCATGAAGTACTATGAGGCTCTCTATGTGACCATCACATCTCCTCATCCGCACTACTTAAGAGCTCAAAAACCACTTTTTTTTTATGTTGCTATACAAGCTGCAACAAATTTTAGCTTTTATAGAGGAATTAGCAATACAACTCTTGTATTCCATTCCTTTATACTGTGACAAATTATTAACCGATATAACTGACAACTCCCACTGCATAAAACATATCGGGTCATATATCGCAGAAGAGATAGATCTTAACCCAATAAGTGTTAATGCGTAGGGACAGCACCTCATAACATCGATTACTAACAACTCTTGTCAATATCAGATGTAAGGAGACTTTACCAGCGATTTATTCTTGCGACTCAGATTAATCTGAATCCTTAGAATAAACAAGACCTCACCCAGATCACATATCTGGAAACAGGTCGCTAGCTAATGCATAAGTGTCAGAAAGTACATCCTATTACATTCTCAATGAATAAGACATTAATTACGAAAACATATTCTGAAAGCTATAGTATTGATAAACCACTTGCCCAACAAAGTTTATCAATAACATGTTTAAGCCATAAGATTTGATTTGAACATCAAACCTTAATCATTCAAGATTAAGTTGCTAGTTCCAATCCATAAAAGAATTGAATAAGTTAACAAAACGATTTTGTTCTTAATCTTGTATAGGACTCTCAGAGAGATTATGACCTATAGACACTCCAATCAAGATAGCTAGTCTTGATTTCTATTTATCTTATCCTATCTAGTATAGAACCAAAATAGATGATAGTAGTCTAACAACTTACGTCTGGTAACAAGTAAATAAGTTGATACACAATCAACCTCTTCACTTTGGGACAGTCCCATTACCAGAGAGTCAAGCCTTAAAGGTTTTCACCTTAGAGGCTCGGTCATTTAACCTCTTGAAGATCTACAGCTTCGAACCATTGGTCCTTGTCTAAATAATTCTGGTATAATAACTCGAGTTTTATAGACAAACCAATGAGTTAGGGTTTTCTCAACTATTGAGAATAACCAACTCTACTATCAACAACCCTTGTTGGTTTAGATAATGTTTCTCCGCAAGGTATTTTGGGCAATTGCGCTTCCAATGCCCTTCTTCGTTACAATGGAAACACTTCCCTTTGTCCGAAGACTTTACCTTGGCCACAACAACAGGGGCTTTTCCCTTTCTCCTATTCCTCTTCTTTTTACGAATAGTCCTACTACTCGTAGCAGTTGCTTCAGACTTACTCCCAGACCCAACCTCCTTCAGGAACATCTTCGAAGTGACTACATTAGCCTCCTTCTCTTTTCCTCTGGAGGAATGAAAGGTCTGGTAAGTCTGCAACTCGTGTAGAAGAGTGGTCAAGTTGAATTCTATCTTATTCATGACCATATTTGATTTGAAATTCAGGAAACTCTGCGGAAGAGATTCCAAGATAAAACTTACTTGACTCTTCTCGTCAATCGCAGCTCCGTTTACTTCTGCCGTCATGAAGTGGACCATCATGTTAAGGACATGTTCCCTAACAGAGGTTCCTTCCTTCATTCGAGCATTATAAATGAATTTGAGGGCTTCATGGCGAAGAGACGAGAACGGTTGTCCAAACATCTCTTGCAATGAAAACATGATTTCTTTAGCAGAAACCATAACCTCATGCCTCTTGGCCAAGACATCCTGCATGCTTGCCAAGATATAGACTCGGGCTTTATCATTAGCCCTAATCCAGCGATCGTACGCCTCATGAACAGTTCGTGAAGCGTTTGAGCGAGGAGTTGGAGGACAGTCCTCCGTCAAGACAAATCTCAGGTCATCCAACACAAGAATCGTATTCAAGTTGGATTTCCACGTTCCGTAATTCTCTCCGGTAAGTTTGTCGTTAGCTAATAATTGTACAAAAGAGCTCGCCATGGTGAAAAAGGATGTAAACCTATTAGTGAAACGGTTTTAACCTATTTAAACCAATTAAAAACAAACTTTAGCAGTAAATAAAGTACCCGAACTCTTTATTTACTAGCTACGATACTTTAGTAAGTCAGAATGATCGCTGCCGAATGGCAGTCGAGTCACTCCTTTACTAAATCAAGACATTCTTGACTAAATGCTAACTCCAGAATAACTCATATTCCTATTGCATCTCAGTTATCGTTTTTGGTCTGGATTTACTAACTCCTTAGCAAATCCCGTAAGTGTGACCCTCCATTTTTAGAACACACAGAACGACCCCAACATAGCAACCGAATGGAATGTCAGTGTTGGGAATGGCCCTGTGTTTCACTATCCATAAATGGTGACTGAGATGTTCGATCTCCCATGCCTCGCCCTCCGAATGGATGGTGCCACTAAGAGCAAACTGCAGGCGGAACATGGGAATCTTACGGTTCAATCCAACAGAGGAGACCACAGGAAGCACCAATGCGCTTCCTTCACCCACTTACTATAGACACTTACTCCATTCACCTTGCTATTGAAAGTTGCAAATACCATCCGAATGGGGATGCCCTATTGACATCACGAGGCCGAGCAAAATTCTCACGTTGTGAACTATAGGGAGTGCGTAGTAGGAGAGGGATATATCATATATTCCTTCTCAACACATCGATTAAGCATCGTGGACGGTGTTTAGGGTAAATACTCAAGTTTTATCTGGCTAAGTAAATAAAACCTTAAGTCTAGGCAAACTATTTACCTGAGATGTCTAGGTTATTAACAAATTTAATTAACCTCACACCTCTCCCACACGCTCATAAAGCCTGATTAACTTTACTCAAGTATCAGATCGTCCCCAGGTAGAAGGTGTTCCGTAAACCGTCAGTTTAAATACCTCCAACCTCGAACAGGATTTCACCGGGTGAGTTTCTCATAACCTTAGCATTTACGAGATAACGACCTATTCATCTAATGAACCAGATCGTCTCATTAACCCTAAATGAACATGCTCTTTTCTTTGTTATAGTTTTTAAAAGTCTAAGTCATTTTTACAACGCTTGCAAAAGCAGACTTTCTATAACAACTATCTATATGCTTCTCAAACATACAATTGCTAAGGCATGACAAGTTGAATATTCATAATCAATATAACACTTATATCAAATTATGCTCTTAAACATACAACTCCTAATTCATAAATTAATATAACACTTATATCAATTTTTATGAATTAAGCATGCATCCTATACATTATAACAATTATAACATAAACTATGCATAAAACTAATGTTGAATGTTTTAATTTCATAATTAATATAACACTTATATTAATTATTCTATTAAGTAAACAACATCAAATTCATGAATTAATATAACTCTTATATTAATACTCATGAATTAAACATGCATATACATTACAACAATTATAATATACAATAAGCATAAAACTAGGATAACCAATGTTGTACTTTTAATTTCATAATTAATATAACGCTTATATCAATTTCTCTATTAAACTAACATCATTCAATTCATGAATTAATATAACTTTTATATTAATTCTTATGAATTCCTAAATATGCATACTATATATTATAACACTTATAACATATTTACTATGCATGGAGCATGATTCCTACGGTGGGATTTTAAATCTATATGGAATACGTTATGCACATAAAAACATGAATTTAAATTAAAACATACATTCACAATGCATAATTAATTAAACACACTAAAGTGGATCGATTTTGGCATTTAGCAAGCAATAACTATTTTATTACAAGCTTGATCGACAAGCTAAGTCTTGAGCGGACTTCGAACTCTTCGCACCGCCTTGGACCAGCTTGCTCCCCCGAACGCTTCGGCCAATTTCTCTTCGAGCTTCTCAATTGTATCGCCTTGAACGAGTTTGAACTTATACCAAACATTTCGGCGAGTTCCAAACTCAAACTTCTTTCACAAAGAAACCTATATGGACTCTAATGACTCTAAAAATATAGACGCTTCAGCACACATTAAAGCCCATACATTCTCGGGCAATTACAAATAATGAAATTCAAATAGAAACTATGCCAAAATCGATTTTCACTTTAGACATCCAATCAGAAACAATTTCTAAAATAAAATACCCACCAACTTAAATTGATGCAAATTCAGTTAATCACAAAATCCCTCTGATACCAATTGATGGAGCGACATGCGCAGAGGAAAGCGATTTCGGACCGATGATACTCTAATTTCATCAATTTAACAAATAGAAAACATGCTCTAAAGACGGAAATAAGAAATTAGAAATACATACCCTTGTAGCTCCAATTTCTTCAAGTCCGCCGGCCGATCCTCATCACGAACTCTTCTAGCCTCTTCTCACGAACGCGCCAAGGACCAGCCCAGGTAGTCCCGCTATCCTCGGCGCCACGCAACGAAGTTGTGGGATTCCAAACAAAGAAGAAAAGAAAAGAAAAGAGAGGAAAAAGAAAAAGGAACGAAACAGAGGTTCTAAAAATTAAAACTTAAAAAGTTCATCAATTTTCTCTTTCAAAATAGCGGGAACCCTCTGCCAAAAACTTCAACTTCAAATGGCCAAACAAACCAGTATATATATATAACTTAAAAACGATATATATATATATATTTAATAATTATTATTATTAAAAATAATAATAATAATTTTATTTATTAAATATTTTAATAAATAAAATATTTATATAATTATTACACTACAAGAATTTACACTTTACTCGACGCCATCAAGCGTCGGAATAGATACCTTTTGCGTCGGGTAAACTCTGTCCCGACGCACCAATGCGTCGGGATAGAGAGTCGCAATAGACCAGTCGAAAGATTAACATCCGACGCAACGCGTCGGTTTTTTTGGTCTAACCCGACGCGTTAAGTATGCGTCGGGTAGTCTATCTAATCCGACGCGTCATTAACGCGTCAGGTTAGCTGTTTCTTTTTTTTTTTTTTTTTTTTTTTTTTTACATAAAATAATTACAGAATTTAAACAATGATTTTAAAATTTTAAAATTGACATAAAACTCTCTAAAATCAGTTAAGTTACACTTGTTCTTCATAAAAGTTACACTCCAAAATCAGTTAAGCTACCATCAGAATTAAGTTACACTCCAAAATTCTACAATGAGAATTAAGTTACACTCCAAAATTCTACAATCAGAATTAAGTTACACTTGTTCTTCATACATCAAAATACGTAGTCCTACCATCAAAACCACCTAAAAAAGCGACCATATGCACATCGACTTCAAAAATTCTTGTTTCATAGCCCTTCCTTGAAACTCCTACATCAAAGATTTAACATGTTCAATATAACAATACAAGAAGAGATAATACCAAAAGTTTGTTCATTATGAATGCAACCATCAAGAAATTACCAAAATCTTAAAGATATTCCCTCTTCCAACATTTTTCAATTCAATCTAATCTTAAGAATAAGAATGATAGAAGAACGTACCGTATTTGTCAAGGAAAATCACAAAAATGTGTTTATCCTGACTGCAACATGAACTTGCCATTTGATCTGTATTACATGTTAAAATGAGAATGAAATATTTATAGTTTTTAATCTAACCAAACAGAAACATACCAAAAACAACATTTGTAATTAAAAGATACATTTTTAGCAGAAAAAAAAAGTGATTTTGAAAAATATAATATTTATAGTTTTACTAGTTTGAATGCAGGTTGCCACAGTTGCAGTAGAATGCAGAGACGAAAAAACCTCGAAAACAAGTTTCCAAATGCAAGTCAAAACAAACAAAATTAAGCCGTGTTCATACAAAGAAATAGGAATCACAAACACAACACCAAAACTCACCAACCAAGATGTGTGTTCATTCTTAAGAATCAATTTTAGGTTCAAGTAGCTCAAAATTCAGAAATCAAACTCATTGGTCTCAAATCCAACTGATTATTCAAACAAGATGGTGTAAAAAATGTTAAAAAATGGGTTCAGTGAATACCTTGCTTTCAAGAAGAAATTATGTCAACTTTAGTTTCTACTCAGCTTTGATAATTCTTCTTCGATAAGCTATGTCAATTAGAAGCCAAATCAATCATTTCCATTTTCCATATAATAAATTTCTAGAACATATATGCGTAGACATGCCAAGTAGAAAAGAAAAATTCAGAAGTTACTAAAAAACGTTATAATTTATGAAGAAGGATAAACCTGCATACTAAAAGTTCTAAGATTAAAGGGGCACCCCCAAAACTTACTTACACCCTATAGCTAACTTTAAAATGTAAATAGAAGATAAAAGTAACGATAAGAATTGTATAAGCATGAGTTTACATGAAAACTCTTAGTTTCACAAGTGCATAAAACTAACCAACCCAATTATAGCAAATACATGTTATTCATTGTTATGATTTATTATTCGATTGTTGTTCAATCACCACGTTGGTCGGTTCAACCTCGTCTCCACTTAATGAATCATCGATCACTGTTTCATCAACTTCACCAAGAAGCTCATTCCATTTTGAGAATTATCAATTAGCATTCATCATCATATGCATTGATCTCTAATTATCAATTAGAATTATCATTGATCTCTAAGTTTGTCCTTATGCTTTCACCATTGTCCTTATGCTTTCCAATAATATTCTACTTTAGATCAAAATCCACTTCAGTTTTGGTTGCTTAAAGTCAATATTACAGATTTATATCATATCATTCGAAATTATAAAAACTAGAACAAAATAAGTAGAGAAGAACATTTGGAAACAAAATCTAAACAGCAAGTTCAATTTGACAAACACTTTGTGTAGAAACTGATTGGTCTGTTGTATTTTGTTTAAAGTAATAGAAAAAAGCTCTGCACCATTTGCAGATTTGGTTTACTATCCCATTATTTTCAATTATATATCATAGTTTTAGACAGAAACTCGGAAGAACTGTTAACAATTCCAAATAAACCAGAAGGGTAACTTAGAGTTAGAACATATCCAAACTATATTGAAGCACATATTGTATAATCAAAGATATCAACAAAGTTCTCAAAACAGATAACTGATTGGCGATGAAGTTTCTCTTCCTCTATTCTAGAAGGAAAGAAAAAAAAATGCTAACAACAATGAAGCAATACAATATACTTTTGCATAAGCTGGAGCTTTTCTTGCATTGTGGTATCTTGAATACTGTTCAAGCTTTGTTTTGATTAAGAAAATCTCATGAAAAAATCTATCCTCAAAGTAACATCATGAAAGAATTTAAAAAGTTTTAAGAAAGCATGAACACTGTCCACACTCTCACGACAAAATCGCAATCTCTTCTTACCAAAAGCATTTCCAGAATTCCAATTTCAACAATCAATAGAAAAATAGCAATCAATTCACTCAAGAATTTCCGAAATCAAACTCGAGAGAGCAAGGGAGAGATTTCTCACCTACGAACTGAAGCTTCCAAACACCTCTCCTCCACTGCACAACAAATCAACCAAGAAAATGCTAGCGGAAATCCAAACTAACTTCGATCTGTTGAGGAATTCAATCGACCACGACGGGTGAGTGGAATGGTCGGAGACTGACAGCAAACTCGCCGGCCGTCAGAGCGTCGGAGGACGAACGGCGAAAGGCGAGCGGCGGAGGACGAACGGCGAACGGCGAAGGGCGAAGGGCGAAGGGGTCTGATCGATTTGAGAAAAATGCGAAAGTTAGTCTTTAGGGTTTAATATTCTAACCCGACGCCTGGACCGGGCGTCGGGTAAGATATGTCTAACCCGACGCCTGGACCGGGCGTCGGGTTAGATATATCTAACCCGACGCATGGCTCATGCGTCGGGTTAGCCATATCTTACCCGACGCCCGGTCCAGGCGTCGGGTTAGAGTTCGTCTGGAAAACAATAAATTCTTGTAGTGTTAATTAAACTTTTTAATTAATAATTATTATTTAATTCAATATCAAATATTAATTAAATAATAAGATTAAACCCGGTTTTCCGAAAACCGGCTTTTTTACACATGAATCCTATTCATGTTTTAGGCCATTCCCATATTTAAATCATATTTCAATATGTCGATATTTAAATCATATTTAAATATATCCATCCTTCTTCCATAAACCGAATTTGAACAATTCAAAATTTTTTTTTCTTTTTCTTTTATTTTCTCTTATACTGTTGCACGACGTTATCCGAGCTAGCCAGGAGAACCTAAAGGACCTACAGATCATGAGCTCCACCGATACGAGATTATTCGGTCAAAACTCTTTTAACCCGAATCAATCACCTTTCGTTAACCCCGGAGACTCCACTATAGTCCGAGGGTTGCACTCTCCTCACTGTAGATATATTATGTCCTCTTGATATAACCGTCATGGGCAAGTCGACCCTTCACAGGTTGGTCGTTTAAACCGTTTAACCCCTGCGTTACGTCTTTGTTCCTTAAGTACCACTGACACCTCTAATGAACAATTGATCAGTGGTCCAACCAACAGATCAGGAACCCTCTCTAACGAGGAGAGGGTAGGCGCCTATTGTTCAAGCCCCGGAGTCAGCTATTAAGGGAACAACCTATCTACTAACACTGAAGAGCGGGTTAGGAGTAAACTCCATCTTACTACACTATGTCCCCAACTACCTATTGGACTTTATCCCTGAGATGGTAGTCTTATTGAGCGGACATCCTGCCACTCTCACCCATACAAATCTAAGGATACTGTCTAATAACCAGGAGTTCATAGTAAGCTCAGGATTGAGATCGAGTTACCTAGGCCATCAGGTGAAATAGTCGGTCTCTTCAGTAAATTGTGTTATAAAGAGAGAGCGACTTTTCGTGGTTCAGTCTTACGCAAACTCATCGCATAGGACGCCCCCGCTCGCACATCTCGATGTGAAACGACTCGGAGCAGGTATTTTGAAAGTTTAATCATGTGGGGCCTTTATTTTTCTGTCAAAACTTTCAAATCGACCTGTGGACAATTAATCCATCAAAACTATACCAACTAACTAGTGGCGCTTAAGTGGGCAACTTGAGAGACTCTACCCCAGCTGATGGTAGTTGGCTCCCAATCAGCAGCGGAGCCAAGCCTCACCCGTTAGAGCACCTCATTCTGAGATGTACACAAAATGCATTAAGTTTGTCAGCTCACTGGTGGAGCATAGGTGAGTTTTTTTTTTTAAACCGTGGACCTTTACCCCAACAGATGGTAACTGACCCCCAGTCTGTGGAGCCGAGATCCACCCACCTTGCTCCTCATTCATAGTACATCAACATACATGGATGGATAATTGCCACAATTTCTACATTAAAACATGAATCATTCACCATTATGCATGAGGCCCCTAGCTGAATATTCTATAATGACATGACACTCAATTCAGATAAGGTCGTTGACCCAATCAATAGTCAAACAAACCAACTACACTATATCCTGAAGCATTCACCCAGAAAAATATGGACAGTTCCAACTTATAAATTAATTCCAAGAATGGGAAACAATACACATTAATTTCCACAACATCACTCATCCAGAACAACCAGAAACAAACATACATAAAATTACAGTGACAAACATACATATAATTACAGTAACAAACATACATATAATTACATAATTACAGTAACAAACAACCAAACCTTCCCACCAAGCCAAAGGCTTTCCATCACTAAGGAAACTTACCTTGGGTTGAAAACCCAAATGATCTCTAGATTGGTTACGGAAGGTCTTGGTCCCAACCTAAATAACTTCCAACCATTAAAACCCATTTCTTAGATAAAAACAGTACTGTAAAAATGGCTAAACAAAAATCATAGGTTACCTACGTAGTCCCTGCCTGACGTCACTCCTACACTAAATTAAATTTCAATTCCAGACCGTTTTCGAACCTGAAACAGAAAGGCTTTTACAAGTTATGAAAAATCTTAAATCTTGAAATAGAGTCTAAAGGTTCCAAAACGGATTCTTACCTATTGAGGGTCGTCATAATGAGAACTAGCCAACCTTCGCCGATCAGCCCTTATCGTGGATTGCTGCCGCGCAAAACCTCAGACCGCCGCACTGAAGTGTCGATGCCGATGAGCAGGTATTGGTTGGATTAGTGTGACGATGGTGGAGGAATCGATTGATGGTGAGGGTTGGGCGTGGATTGAACGACGATGACCAATTTTTACGAACGAAGATGACCAATTTTTACGGCAAAATGCTGATGAATGTAAGATGGAGAAAAACAACGGAAGAAACCCTTTAGGGTTTAACCCTAAAGATAAGTTTAATAATATTAATATTAATATTATAAAAAGATTTTTATAATATTAATATTATTAGTTAAAAAAGAAATTTATTTGTTTCCCACTTCAGTCCCTTTCTTTTATTTTATTTTATTTTTATGTATTTTAAAATATTACTTTAAATAAGTTCTAAATCTGCAATAACGATTCAATGCGATAAAATAGGGAACGGGGTGTTACGTTCTCCCCACCTTAAGAACTTTCGTCCTCGAAAGTGGCTAGTTTTGAAAAAGTACATGCTCCTCATATCGTCTTCTATTTCCCACGTAGCTTCCTCAAACTGGTGGTTTTGTCAAAGGACTTTAATAAGCGTTATTTCTCGGTTGCGAAGGGTCATCACATCTTTTGCAAGAATTAGCTTCGGCTTCTCCTCATAGCTCAGGTTCTCACTAAACAGTAAGGGCTCGAAGTCAATTATGTGAGATGAATTCACCAAATACTTTTGTAGCATAGATACATGAAAGTCATTGTAGACCGTCGATAGAGAAGGCGGTAAGGCCATCTGGTAAGCCATCGGGCAACCTCGGTCCAACACTTCAAATTGAGCGATGAAATGTGGGCTAAATTTTCCCTTACGTCCAAGCCTTATAACCTCTTCATTGGTGCTACCTTCAGGAAAACATGATCACCCACTGCAAACTCCAAGTCTCTCCTCCTGGTATCAACATTACTTTTTTGTCTACTTTGCGCTATTCTCATCTTTGCCCTGATCTCTTGAATTGCCTCATTTGTGACTTGGACCAGCTCGGGTCCCAACAGTTGTCGCTCTCCTACCTCGTCCCAATAAACTAGGGACCTACTCCCCTTCCAATAGAGAGCTTCAAAAGGTGCCATGCCTATAGTTGCTTAATAACTATTGTTATAAGCAAACTCTATGAGATGCAAATGAACATCCCAACTTCTTGTGAAGTCTAGCACACAAGCTCGTAACATATCCTCTAAGGTTTGGTTCAAACGTTCAGTTTGACCATCTGTCTGCGGATGAAAGGCTTTGTCTCATGCTTGACTTAACTGTCAACTAGACCAATTGTGCGGTAACCTCACCCACTGCATCCATTATCTCTGCTCGTTGCAGGTCATTAAGTATGTGTGCCTGAGTGGTGATTAAGGTTGATGTGTGTGCTGATTCCCTACTGAGGGCATACGCGACCACATTCGCCTCACTCGAATGGTACAAGATATTGCAATCATAATATTTTACCAACCCCAACCACTTTCGCTGCCTCATGTTCAACTCTTTTATTAGTGAAGAAATTCTTAAGACTCTTGTGGTCGGTGAGGATTTGGATTTTCTCCCCTTACAAGTAGTGTGTCCAAATCTTCAAGGCAAAGACCACCGTTTCCAACTCCAAATCGTGGGTTGAGTAATTTTGCTCATAATTCTTCAACTGTCGAGAAACATATGCAATTACCTTACCTTGTTGCATGAATACACAACCTAACCCCTTTTTAGGGGCGCCACTGTAAATAAATAAATAAAATCTCCTGACTCGTCGGCTACTGCGAGCATCGGAGCTGAAACCAGTCTTTGCTTAAGTCCCTGAAAGCTCGTCTCACAAGATTGATTCCAAACGAAAGAATTGCCCTTTCGGGTCAACAGGGTTAAAGATGTGGCTATGCTGGAGAAGTTCTGCACAAACCGACGATAATAGCCTGCCAACCCCAAGAAACTACGTACCTCCTTGACTGTAGAGGGTCGAGGTCAATTAGTCACGACCTCCACTTTCGCTGAGTCTATAGTGACCCCATCTTTTGACACTAGGTGTCCAAAAAAAAAATACTTGCTGAAGCCATAACTCACACTTAGAGTATTTGGCAAAAAGCTTGTTCACACGTAAGGTCATTAAAATCCTCTTGAGGTGATCCTCGTGTTCCTCCTCTGACTTGGAGTAGACCAAAATAACGTTAATGAAAACAATCACGAATGTGTCCAGAAATTCCTTAAACACCTTATTCATCATGGCCATGAATAGGCCATGAATATTGTTGGTGCATTAGTCAGTCCAAAAGACATTACAGTAAATTTGTAGTGTCCATACCTGAACCGGAAAGCCGTTTTAGGAATGTTCTCATCTCTTATCCTTAATTAATGGTACTCGACCATAGATAAATCTTGGAAAATACGATTTCCCCCGGCAACTGGTTGAAGAGATCATCAATCATAGGCAAGGGTACTTGTTCTTTACTGTCACTTTGTTCAACCCCTGATAGTCGATGCATAGGCGCATGAACCCATCTTTTTTCTTCAAGAACAAGATTGTGGCACCCCAAGGCGAAACACTGGGGCGAATAAAGCCTATATCCCATAACTCTTGTATTTGTGTCTTAAGTTCTTTCAATTCTCCTGGGGCCATTCTATATGAAGCTTTAGAAATGAGAGTTATTTTTCAATTTGAGCTCCATGCCGATATCTACCTCTCGTCCGGTGGAAAATCCAACTTACTTTACCAACACAACTTTTCCATTCAAAGTTGGCTTACTTTCTTCTTTCAATCGAAATGACGGCTTCATTAGTTTTGAGTATTAACTTGATCACCATCTACCTTTTCACCAATAAAGCCACAAAGTTTCATTTTTTTTTTCATAGCTCTTCGACAACCATTGACGATAGTCATTTCTAATAATAATAAAAATATATTTTCTTCAATTCTTATGAAATCTAGGACTGAAGCTCGCTAAAGCACTCTTCCAACATCTGTAATGTCCCTACTTAAATCCTTGGTTCAGGAAATATATATAGATATATATATATATAGACCAATACATACCAAGGTTCAAAGTCCCAAATTAATGACAAGAATTCTTTCACCAATTCCAATTTACATCCAAACAAAACTAATACCATAGAAGGTTGTGCCCAAGCGTACTTGGAGTTTCAACATGATTATTTCCTACATCTTCCCAGATAGCAAAACTTTCTCATATTACCTTTCCCCTTCTTATACTTTTCTTTATTGAAGTCTTTATACTCCAAATGACAATTTTCATTTTCCAAGTCGGGCTTATCCTGAACAATATGTAAATATGTCTCTACTTATAATTCTTCCATAGATTTGGGCCCAAATTGATTCCCTGAAAGAATTTTATGCTTACTTTATGGTCTTGCATTTAAGGACCCAAAACTTCCTCTTAGACCAATTAAACTAATCTTTCTTCGTAATCATAGCCTTGAAGACTTTATTTCCTTGCAATTTTACATTGATTATTTCCTTCACCGCATGATCAACCAACAAACCACTTTTATTTACATTGTTACCACATCTGATGCATGTTCGTAAAGTTTGACATGTTAGTTTGTACTTGCGCTACCGCTTATTCCTTTGCGTTTGGTCTTGAATTACATGTATTCGAGTTTATTACTTGACTAACATGTTAGTGTGCACTTGCACTACCACGTTCTGTAAATTATCGTAAACCATTGCATGCTTTATAATTTTTCATCGCAAGTCATACATGCAATAGCATATCGCACCAAAATTTTAACACAGACAACGAGCCAACCAACATTCTGTCAGCAGAATCGAGCCCCTGGCGCACAAGCCCTTCATTTTCCCTTGTAGATGTACATCAACATATAGACGAAGATAATTGCCACAACCTTCGAAAACATAACCTTTCATTTATGCAACATACAAATGAATGAGGTACCATAGGGAACAACCATGCGACCAGAAGAGACGACGAGATGAACAACTCTTCGAGGCATACAAAAACTGCAGACCATTCCCAAACTCAAGAAATTGACATTCACAAGTATTTAGAGTCATTTTCTCACCAAAACGTTTTCTCAACATTCCATTAAACAACATCCACAATCTTCTCACATCCATAAACTTTTAAATTAAAGATGCGTTCTCATTTGAGTGTAATTTTACAAAAGCAAATAATCTACCTTTTCATTGACATTTAAACAATAAATCCATCACACTTACATGCATGTCAATCTCTATTTTTCCTTTATATCCCATCCATAAACAAAGCATGACATTCATCCAACATAATAACACATCGTTCAATATCCTACATTCTACAACACATATATACATCCTATTCAACTACCAGCACACATATACAACCTATTTAACTACAACATACGATGTTCCGGCAGTAGGATCACTTACACAATCACTTACATTTTGCCACAAACTCATAAATAAAGAGCTTCTAGATCACTTACATTTTGCCACGAACACATAAATGAAGAGCTTCATATTGTGAAGTTCCTTCACCCAATTTAAAAAAAGTTTCGAACGCAAAAATTAGAGCATGTAAACATAAATTTGGGGCTTACAACTTTTAGGCTACCACTTACCAACAAAAATTGTTCTCGAACACGCCTTCAAACCTTACCCTCCTAATTTAAATTAGTCAAAAATTAGAAACCAAACATACATTAGAACTTAATTTAAGGCTTTAATGTAATTGATTAAGGTGGTATGTTACGAATGAGAATTCACCCAAAGTTCATCGATACCCTGCAGGACAACGTTCAAAAAACACCAAAATTCGTGAAACCAACGCCAAAGACCAATGGGTAATTGAAAATGATAGAACTCCAAATGTGTTATTTTATAACTTTTAATTCTTGTTAGTTGATTCAAATTAATGTGTTTAATCATATGTTTTGCAGGAATCGAGCATTCAGAGGTGAATGAGACACTTATATTAAATAAGAACTCAAAAGAGGAGTTTTAGAGCATAATATCAACCAATCGAGCCGCAAAAGATACTATAAAGATAAAAATTATTCAATGTTCAAAGTTGGAAGTTTGGTCAGGTGGTGAAAGGTTTATTATGTTATTTTTTTATCCAAAGTTCGATGCTTGAAGAATATAATTATTTCTTTTATTTTTATCAGACACGTGGCAGCTCCTGATTGATCCAGGAAGAAGTCATCTCAAGTCATCTCAAGGTGTCATGTCCTCTTCCAACATTTGCTTCTGAACGTGTGTCCCTGTGTTTTGACCAAAATTTTTATTTATTTATTTTTAGCAATTTTTCTCTTAGAGTTTGTATTGATTGTAAAATACTCCTTACATCTTACACCTTACACCAACACACATCATCACCATTCTCTCCCTTTCCCCCTGTTTAGGGTTTTTTTATTTATTTTTATGTTCGGCTAAGCTTGTACTGCTGATTTAGAGGTTTGTCGGGATTAATGTTTTTGTGAGATTTTTGGTATTAAATTGCAATATAATTTCTTGATTAATTGTTTTCTATACTTTGTTTATTTAATGTGCATTTAGTATTGGTTAATGTGACAACTTGATCAATTAAATATTAACTGTTCATGTATGCTATGTTTGTAATTTGTGATCCGTAATTGTCATAAATTGCATGCTTAATTGTAGTAGCAAGATGGGTCAGGTTATGACTAGTGTTAATATTATGGCTTTTTCATAGTTAACATGGTGCGTATAACAGACCTTAGGAATATAAAAAGGTTTAATTGAATCTGATCAATTTAATGAACAGTCTAATAAATCCATGTGCTTAGAGCTGCTAGCTAGTTAGCATGGAACGCTATCGTGCCCAGCTAATTGGTCAGTTTAGAGTTAATTACGATGCTCTGTCGGATTAATTGCATGAGAGAACCTTAGAGACTTTTCATGGTTGTTCCAGATAAGTCGATTAGGCTTTTAAATTAAGAAATTGTATTTTTATAGGAGTAATCGATGAGCAAAATCCATTAAGTCCCGACAATCTATGAATCAGCAAGGTAATCTCTTGTTTATTTCCTTAATTCATTCATCTTTACCTTTAATTGTTATTTAAATTTAGTAGATTAATATGCAATTCAAAAACCTCCTATTTATTGTTTTTACATAAAGTTTAATTTAGAGAATTTAAATTTTGGTTCCCTGAGTTCGACTCAGTCCGCTCTAGTTTACTACAAGCCGTTGATCGGTAATTATGAATTGAATTTGACGGGAATCGACAAGCTCGCATCAAAAATCAAACTTCAACCGGTCTTGACTGGCGTTGCACATGCATTAAAACGCTGCTTGAATTCATTCTGCCACCATCGGAGCACCGTCGTCTGAAGCTTTTCGTTGGACGTTGTCGAGCCTTCCTCTCCTAGTTGAGCCTGTGGTTACGAACGAAAAATCATGGCTGGAGATGGAACGAGAGAGAGGAATCAAAGAAGAATAAAAAAAAATAGTGAGCGGTGGGGCTGAAGCTTAACTAACAAAGAAAGGAAAAAAAAATGAAAAAATAGAAAAATAAAAAAAGAAGAATCCAGAAGAAGAACTCTGCTCAAAACTAAATAAAAAACCACTTAAATCAAAAACCCACTAAATTTCTTTTTATTCTTTTTCTTTTGTCCAGTTTTGAAATCTAAAACAAATTTGGCAAAAAAATTTAAAAAAGCTGACAAAATTTTATCTATTAAAACTCAATCAAAACCCAAAGATATACTAAATCCTCAAAACTAGGAACTTGAGACTTGATTCAAAATATTTCATCCAAAATTTCATGTTTTAATTATCTCAATCTAGTTGTCATACTTATCTGACATAAATATGTGCCCTCGACCATGAGGTCTAAGGTTCGAGTCCCCAAAAAAAAATAATCATAACATGCTTAAATCTAATTTTACTAAAATAATATTTGGAACAACTAAATACATATAGATTGATTAAATCCTAATTAAACTTCAAAATGTTAAGGTTAGTCTTATCTGAAAACGTGGGCATTACAAACTATCCTTTAATGATTCCATCGAGAGGTTGCATAAAATAATCAAACTGGACTGTGTATAACAATTTAATTTTAAAACTGACAAATAATATTATTCAAACACTTTTATAATATTTTGGTTAAATGGAGGGTCTAACGTAGATAAAATGAACAAATTGATAGCAACAACTTTTCACAAATATAAATTGGTTTGCTTTAGCAAAAAGTATGTCCCATATTTCCTTTTACTTTTAGTACTTTTCCGTATAGAATCAAGGAAGAATAGTTATAAATAACTAAATTATTAAAACTGTTTCACTTACCAAGTTCTAGGGTAATTTCTAAGGTTTAAATATATATAGTTGTAAAGTACTAGGTTTCATTTCATACAAACCATAAAGATTATAGGTATAAAATAAATTAATTATTAAAACTGTTTCACTTACCAAGTTCTAGGAAAATCTCTAGGGTTTAAATATATATAGTTGTAAAGTACTAGGTTTCAATTCATACAAACCATAAAGATTATAGGTATAAAATAGATTTTCCCTATATATATATATTTGTAAATATATTTAATTTAATGCGGGTGAGGATCGAACCTCTAACCTCATGGTCATTAGTTCGACTTTATGCTAATTTTTTCTCATTTTAGCAAAGGTATTTGTATCAGTTTTCAATAAAATTAAAATAATTAATCTCGATGTCCACCCCAACTTGATTGACAAATATATATATAAATACAACTTATGAATATTTATCATTTATAATATAATTCTTATTATTATTCATAGTTTTCACATTATCATAAAAAATTAAATATAAGAAAATAATAGTTTTGGGAATAAAAAAACACACACAAATCAATTAATTTTTGTTGGATTGTCGTGTTCAGAATAATAATGAAAGAAGCACATCGATATCAAATTTAATCTTTTTATAATGAAATAAAAATAACAAACATTACATTCAGAAATAAGATGCTAGACAAAATGTTAAAGAATAGAAATAAAAGAATTGAGAAATTGACACAATCGATTTATAGTGGTTCGGTCTTAACGGATCTACTCCACTTTGCAAAGATCTTTTAAGATCGTTGCTAGCCACTTTTATTAGAGGTTATCAAATACAAGAATGAGTAATTACAAAGCATTCAAGAAAGATCATTCAAAGAAACAACAAGAAAGCAAGATGAAAGAGATACAACCTTTGGTGTTCAAAAAGAGAAGAAATCGGACTTAACCCGAATAGTTTTCTTCTCTTTCTTTAAGATCTAGCCGGCGGCAACCACCACAAGACAAACGGCAGCGGCGACGACGATAATCTCTCGGGTTCTTCTCCTTTCGACGACAGTGGCGCGAAGCTTCCCCTTCTTCAACAAGAAACAAGATCAAAGTCATATTTTGAATGATGGCATAGAAAGATGTGTCAAATAAATTATATATGAACCAAATTTCATATTTCGATAAAATTGACATGTCAAGGCGGAGTCGAAACAAAGAATGTCCTACATTTCAATTTCAAAATTTAACTTTTATGAGACTCACCCACACATACTTGTGCTTAAATCTCGAAAAATGGGCATTTCTTGACCGAGAAATTTCGACCAATTAGGGGTTGCCACGTCATTATTCACAAAGCGAATGACAAACTTACATTTGGGAGGAATCTGAAATCGACAAGTGTCTCAAATTAAATTGGAAGACAAATTTGTGGAGCCTCAGGAAAATGTCATGTGTCTTCATCATGGCCGTTTGATCAAATAAACTTAACCAATCAAATTTTGTTATATTCCAATTGGTCTCAAAAATTAAATTGCCCCAAAAAGCGATTTAAATGGCAACTTAGCCCAAAGCCCAAACCTATATGACTTGGCCCAAGCCCACTATGTTCCCATGAGAACTCTATAAATACAGGGCTCATCTTTCATTTGCAAGGTTCATAAAATTACTACTCGTAAGAGCTCAGAGAGAATTCACAAGCTACGAAGACTCCTTGAATCCTTGGAAGACTGAACACTCCACACTTGAAGACTACCGATCAAATATTGTCATATTCCAATTGGGCTAAAAAATTAAATTGGCCCAGATAGCCATTTAAATGGAAACTTAGCCCAAAGCACAAACCCATATGACTCGGCCCAAAAGCCCACTATGTTCCAATGAGAACTCTATAAATACAGAGCTCATTCTCAATTTGCAGGGTTCGGAAAATTGCTACTCCTAAGAGCTCAGAGAGAATTCACAAGCTACGAAGACTCCTTGAATCCTTGGAAGACTTAACACTCTACACTTGAAGACTTCACCTCTTCGAGAAGCTAAAGATTCAACCTCGAGAACAAACTGCGAAGCCCTCAAGTCAAATCCAACATCGAGAACAGGCTGGAAAGCCCTCGAAACAAGTCTAACATCGAGAACAAGTTGTAAAGCCTTCGAGACACAATTACATTTGAGAGAGAAAGAATCAGATGATCAAACATTAGAGATTGTAAACCACTACGCACTGATACATAAAAATTCAATACAAATCAAACTTCATTTACACGTGTCAAATTTTGTTTTCGTCAAAATCTCGTGTGAACAAACGCCAACTTTATATAATTTTAAACCTTTATCGTATTTTGATTGAATATTTGTCAAATTTTCCTATTATTGCTCTAGAATTCGATTAAAGCTCATTTCTCAGGAAAATAAGCCACAACATGAGCCTACCACAACGTTAGGGAATCTTTACCCAAGAATATGTCACTTTCCTCTCCAAGAAATCGTTGAGCAGGCATTGTGCAGACAGAGCAGACCAAGTTAGAAGTCAACGACGCTCACGCGTGTGATACCTCTGCCCAAAAGTAACTTTGTCTTTAGCGCTTGAAGGCCACACTTGAGATCCCTTTACCTATAAATACTACAATTTCTGAAGAGAAAAATGAGCTTGGCTATATCATTATTATTTTTCTAAAAATACTATCAAGTTCTCGAGAGGAGAAGGAGAGGTAGACTGCCAAACTGAGAGCAACTAAAGGAAATGACGGCCCACCAACATTGTCGAGCGGCGACTGTCATTTCCGCAGGCCTGGGAGTAATAATCCTGTTGGGTTTTATGTCCTAAAACTTGTGGTTTGAAAACTGTTATGTTTGTAAATATTCTATTTAGAGTAAAAAGTTATTCGTTTTATTCATTAAAAGAGTTTACTAGAATAAAGTGAAACGTGTTTAGGTTAACCTATACCAATGACCAAACCCTTTGCCTGAATACGAGTACCTAAGCTTCATGTATAACATGATTGTGGAGCAGGCTCAAGTACACAGTCAAAATGGTCTATAGTATACAGATAAGACTAGGTACCTTATCCTGGTAACACTATTGGATGCGGCTCACTCTGTATTGTACAAAACGATGTGATCCAAATCGTTTCACATGGAGATGTGCGAGTGGGGGCGTCCTGTGCAAAGAGTTTGCATAAGACCGAACCGCGAAATATGTCGCTCTCTCTTTATAACACCGTTTACTAATGAGACCGACATTTTCATTTGATGGCCTAGGTAACTCGATCTCAATCCTGAGCTCGCTATGAACTCCTGCTTATTCGAAAGTATCCTTTGACTTGCACGGGTGAGAGTAGCCCATAAACGACGACTCAATAAGCCTAACATCTTAGGGATAAAGTCGAATAGGTAGTTGGTGACATAGTACATAAAGATTGAAGTTCACTCCTAACCCGTTCATCAAGGTTAGTAGATTGGTTGTTCCCTTAATAGCTGACTCCGAGGCTTGAACAATTAGTGCGCACACTCTCATGAGTTGAGAGGGTTAATTGATTTATTTGTTGGACCACAGATCTATTGTTCATTAGAGGGGTCATTGGTACTTAAGGAACAAGACGTAATGCAGGGGTTAAACGGTTTAAAATGACCAAACTGTGATTACGAACAACCTGTGAAGGGTCGACTTGCCCGTAACGGGTATATTAGAGGACCTAATATATCTAAAGTGAGGAGAGTCCAGCCCTTGGACTATAGTGGAGTCTCTAGGGTTAACGAATGTTGATTAGTTCGGTTAAAAGAATTTTGTCCAGATAATCTCGTATCGTTGGAGCTCATTATCTGTAAGTTCTTTAGGTTCTCCTCGCTAGCTCGGATAACGCCGTGCAACAATATACGATAAAAGGTAAAAGAATTTAAATTGTTCAAATTCGGCTTGAGGAAGAATGTTGGACATATTTAAATATGATTTAAATATCGGAATAGTCTAAAATATGAATAGGATTCGTGTGCAACAAGTCGGTTTTCGGAAAATATTTATTATTATTTAATAATTATGTATTAATTTTTAAAAATAATAATCATAATAATAATAAAAAAAAATTCATACATGCAATTTGCATGTAAGACACACGTTGATAATTATATATATATGGATTTGCTTCAAGAGTGTAGGTTAACGAATTCAGAATTGAATTTTTTTTTATAGAAGTTCTTAAATTGTTGAACTTGTGAAGTGCAACAATATTATTATTTTTTCCTGAATTATTTTTTAACCCAATTTCCCATCAGACCAACCTTAAGACTTTCCTTCTTCTTCCTCTTTGTCGTTTCATTTCTCTTGTAACAGAGTCCCACAACTTCGTTCCTCGGCGTCGAGGATAGTGGGACTACCTGGGTGTCCCTCGGGGCGTTCGTGAAAAGTGGCTGGAAGAGTTCGTGATGAGGATCGGGCGACAGATCTTGAAGAAATCGGAACTACAAGGGTATGTAATTATAATTTCTTAATTTCCGTCGTTTTGAGCATGTTTTCTATTTGTGAAATTGATAAAATTTGTGTATCAACGATCCAAAATGGCTTCAACAGCGTGATACGCTCCATCAATTGGTATCAGAGCGTATTTTGATCAACTCAATTTGCATCAATTTAAGTTGGTGGGTATTTTAATTATAGAAATTGTTTTTGAATGGACGTTTAAAGTGAATATCGGTTTTGGCATTATTTCTTTTTAATTTTATTATTTGTAATTCCCCGAGAATGTATTGGTTTTAATGTTTGCTGAAGAGTTTGTATTCTTTAGAGTCATTAGAGTCCATATGGGTTTCTTGCCCATACTCTGGAACAAACATCACAGGTAACGAATTAAACAAGACAATTCTAATTAGACTTGCTCATTAATTAATCTAAGGTGATAAGTCCTAAATTAATCAGAGTTGAGTGACGGGTAACATCGCGACGAATTAATCCGAAGATTAATTCGATTTCTCTCCTAACCTTGAGCCCACCATGAAGCGAATAACTAACTCATACCCACACCTGTCACATTGACTCGAGTTAATTAGCCACGATTAGACCCTCGCTACTTGCATTAAAACTAATCACGGATTAATGCTAACCCACTAACATGCGTAACAATCAAAGACGTCACTCCCAATTAGAAAGGCATGTTATTCGTTCTTAATACAGGTAGAAGATGCAAGCGATAAGCAATTCTAAGCTAGAAATTAACATAAACCCTCACTAAACATCAAGATAAAATCCATAACCTCAAATTACAACACTTACCTTAGGTCCTCGTTGTGAAAATAAAGCCAAACCACAATGGTTTTAGCTTCTATATAGAAAAGAGTGGAGAAAATGGAGTTTGAGCTCCCAAAATCGGAGTTTACAACAATGGAGGGCTGAAGAAGTGACCTAAAACTTAAAGAAGAAAGCTTTTATAACAGGTAGCATCGCAATGCTACAGACGAAATTTCAAACACGTGCGTTCGGAGCGTCGATACGCTATGGCCTGCGGCGAGAGCTGGGAAACCATTCAGCGGCGTCACGACGCTGCTCTCGGGTTTTTCTTAAAATCTGATGGAGCAGCGTCGAGACGCTGGACCGAAAGTGAAACTTTGGTCCTTAGCTCCTCTTCTTCGCCTAGTTGCTTCCCGAAGCTTCTAAAACACATTTCTTTCCACTGAAACAGGTCCTTGGACTCCTCGAGCTCCCTAACCGTAAAATACCTAAAACAGAGGCAATTAAACAATATTAAGCATGACTTCTAGCCATAATTAGGGAGTAAATAATAGGTCTATTTTGGAGCTATCAGATATCTTGATTGATCTTTGAAATATGTGGATCTATGTGTGGAACACCCATATACGAGTTGGTATGATTATACCATAGAGTGTTAGAAGGATAATATTGCATGCAATTGCTCATGGGCAAAAGAGAAAGGTGGAGGAGTAACGACTAAGAGGTGGTAGCGTTAATCTACTACCCAACCCCGTGCAATACCGAACCATAAGGAACCATTGACCAACTTTGTCTTGCTTAGATATAGCTAGACTACTAGAGCAAATCATACAAAAAGCATAAACCTAATGCATCATTAGAGTGTCATGATAGGCATAGCCTTAAAGACTTTATTTCCTTGCAATTTTACATTGATTATTTCCTTCACTCCATGATTAACCAACAAACCACTTTTATTTACATTGTTACTGTTGGGTTTAATGTCCTAAAGCTCGTGGCTTGTAAACAGTTATGTTTGTAATTTATCTATTTAGTAATAATGAGTGATTAAGTTTTATTCAATAAAGGTGTTTGCTGGAATAAAGTGAAACGTGTTTGCATTAATCTATACCAATGACCAACACCCTTGACGACCATGAGTACTTGAGTTTCATGTATGACATGAATGTGGGTCAAGCTCAAGTAGACAGTCAAAACGGTCTATAGTATATGGATAAGGCTGGGTACCTTATCCTAGTAAGACTATTGGATGCAACCCATTTTGTATTGTACAAAACGATGTGATCCGAGTCGTTTCACATCGAGATGTGCGAGCGGGGGCGTCCTATGCGATGAGTTTGCGTAAGACTGAACCACGAAAAGTCGCTCTCTCTTTATAACACAATTTACTGAAGAGACCGACTATTTCACCTGATGGCCTAGGTAACTCGATCTCAATCCTGAGCTTACTATGAACTCCTGGTTATTAGACAGTATCCTTAGATTTGTATGGGTGAGAGTGGCAGGATGTCCGCTCAATAAAACTACCATCTCAGGGATAAAGTCCAATAGGTAGCTGGGGACATAGTGTAGTAAGATGGAGTTTACTCCTAACCCGCTCTTCAGTGTTAGTAGATAGGTTGTTCCCTTAATAGCTGACTCCGGGGCTTGAACAATAGGCGCCTACCCTCTCCTCGTTAGAGAGGGTTCCTGATCTGTTGGTTGGACCACTGATCAATTGTTCATTAGAGGTGTCAGTGGTACTTAAGGAACAAAGACGTAACGCAGGGGTTAAACGGTTTAAACGACCAACCTGTAAAGGGTCGACTTGCCCATGACGGTTGTATCAAGAGGACATAATATATCTACAGTGAGGAGAGTGCAACCCTCAGACTATAGTGGAGTCTCCGGGGTTAACGAAAGGTGATTGATTCGGGTTAAAAGAGTTTTGACCGAATAATCTCGTATCGGTGGAGCTCATGATCTGTAGGTCCTTTAGGTTCTCCTGGCTAGCTCGGATAACGTCGTGCAACAGTATAAGAGAAAATAAAAGAAAAAGAAAAAAAAATTTGAATTTTTCAAATTCGGTTTATGGAAGAAGGATGGATATATTTAAATATGATTTAAATATCGACATATTGAAATATGATTTAAATATGGGAATGGCCTAAAACATGAATAGGATTCATGTGTAAAAAAGCCGGTTTTCGGAAAACCGGGTTTAATCTTATTATTTAATTAATATTTGATATTGAATTAAATAATAATTATTAATTAAAAATTTTAATTAACACTACAAGAATTTATTGTTTTCCGGACGAACTCTAACCCGACGCCTGGACCGGGCGTCGGGTAAGATATGGCTAACTCGACGCATGAGCCATGCGTCGGGTTAGATATATCTAACCCGACGCCCGGTCCAGGCGTCGGGTAAGATATATCTAACCCAACGCATGGTTCATGCGTTGGGTTAGACATATCTTACCCGACGCCCGGTCCAGGCGTCGGGTTAGAATATTAAACCCTAAAGACTAACTTTCGCATTTTTCTCAAATCGATCAGACCCCTTCGCCCTTCGCTCTTCGTCGTTCGCCGTTCGTCCTCCGCCGCCCTCCGCCGTTCGGCTTTCGCCCTCCGTCGCTCGCCTTTCGCCGTTCGTCCTCCGACGCTCTGACGGCCGGCGAGTTTGCTGTCAGTCTCCGACCATTCCTCTCACCCGTCGTGGTCGATTGAATTCCTCAACAGATCGAAGTTAGTTTGGATTTCCGCTAGCATTTTCTTGGTTGATTTGTTGTGCAGTGGAGGAGAGGTGTTTGGAAGCTTCAGTTCGTAGGTGAGAAATCTCTCCCTTGCTCTCTCGAGTTTGATTTCGGAAATTCTTGAGTGAATTGATTGTTATTTTTCTATTGATTGTTGAAATTGGAATTCTGGAAATGCTTTTGGTAAGAAGAGATTGCGATTTTGTCGTGAGAGTGTGGACAGTGTTCATGCTTTCTTACAACTTTTTAAATTCTTTCATATGTACTTCAATATAGTTTGGATATGTTCTAACTCTAAGTTACCCTTCTGGTTTATTTGGAATTGTTAACAGTTCTTCCGAGTTTCTGTCTAAAACTATGATATATAATTGAAAATAATGGGATAGTAAACCAAATCTGCAAATGGTGCAGAGCTTTTTTCTATTACTTTAAACAAAATACAACAGACCAATCAGTTTCTACACAAAGTGTTTGTCAAATTGAACTTGCTGTTTAGATTTTGTTTCCAAATGTTCTTCTCTACTTATTTTGTTCTAGTTTTTATAATTTCGAATGATATGATATAAATCTGTAATATTGACTTTAAGCAACCAAAACTGAAGTGGATTTTTATCTAAAGTAGAATATTATTGGAAAGCATAAGGACAATGGTGAAAGCATAAGGACAAACTTAGAGATCAATGATAATTCTAATTGATAATTAGAGATCAATGCATATGATGATGAATGCTAATTGATAATTCTCAAAATGGAATGAGCTTCTTGGTGAAGTTGATGAAACAGTGATCGATGATTCATTAAGTAGAGACGAGGTTGAACCGACCAACGTGGTGATTGAACAACAATCGAATAATAAATCATAACAATGAATAACATGTATTTGCTATAATTGGGTTGGTTAGTTTTATGCACTTGTGAAACTAAGAGTTTTCATGTAAACTCATGCTTATACAATTCTTATCGTTACTTTCATCTTCTATTTACATTTTAAAGTTAGCTATAGGGTGTAAGTAAGTTTTGGGGGTGCCCCTTTAATCTTAGAACTTTTAGTATGCAGGTTTATCCTTCTTCATAAATTATAACGTTTTTTAGTAACTTCTGAATTTTTCTTTTCTACTTGGCATGTCTACGCATATATGTTCTAGAAATTTATTATATGGAAAATGGAAATGATTGATTTGGCTTCTAATTGACATAGCTTATCGAAGAAGAATTATCAAAGCTGAGTAGAAACTAAAGTTGACATAATTTCTTCTTGAAAGCAAGGTATTCACTGAACCCATTTTTTAACATTTTTTACACCATCTTGTTTGAATAATCAGTTGGATTTGAGACCAATGAGTTTGATTTCTGAATTTTGAGCTACTTGAACCTAAAATTGATTCTTAAGAATGAACACACATCTTGGTTGGTGAGTTTTGGTGTTGTGTTTGTGATTCCTATTTCTTTGTATGAACACGGCTTAATTTTGTTTGTTTTGACTTGCATTTGGAAACTTGTTTGCGAGGTTTTTTCGTCTCTGCATTCTACTGCAACTGTGGCAACCTGCATTCAAACTAGTAAAACTATAAATATTATATTTTTCAAAATCACTTTTTTTTTCTGCTAAAAATGTATCTTTTAATTACAAATGTTGTTTTTGGTATGTTTCTGTTTGGTTAGATTAAAAACTATAAATATTTCATTCTCATTTTAACATGTAATACAGATCAAATGGCAAGTTCATGTTGCAGTCAGGATAAACACATTTTTGTGATTTTCCTTGACAAATACGGTACGTTCTTCTATCATTCTTATTCTTAAGATTAGATTGAATTGAAAAATGTTGGAAGAGGGAATATCTTTAAGATTTTGGTAATTTCTTGATGGTTGCATTCATAATGAACCAACTTTTGGTATTATCTCTTCTTGTATTGTTATATTGAACATGTTAAATCTTTGATGTAGGAGTTTCAAGGAAGGGCTATGAAACAAGAATTTTTGAAGTCGATGTGCAGATGGTCGCTTTTTTAGGTGGTTTTGATGGTAGGACTACGTATTTTGATGTATGAAGAACAAGTGTAACTTAATTCTGATTGTAGAATTTTGGAGTGTAACTTAATTCTCATTGTAGAATTTTGGAGTGTAACTTAATTCTCATTGTAGAATTTTGGAGTGTAACTTAATTCTGATGGTAGCTTAACTGATTTTTGAGTGTAACTTTTATGAAGAACAAGTGTAACTTAACTGATTTTAGAGAGTTTTATGTCAATTTGAAAAGTTTAAAATCATTGTTTAAATTCTGTAATTATTTTATGTAAAAAAAAAAAAAAAAAAAAAAAACAAAAAACAGCTAACCTGACGCGTTAATGACGCGTCGGATTAGATAGACTACCCGACGCATACTTAACGCGTCGGGTTAGACCAAAAAAACCGACGCGTTGCGTCGGATGTTAATCTTCCGACTGGTCTATTGCGACTCTCTATCCCGACGCATTGGTGCGTCGGGACAGAGTTTACCCGACGCAAAAGGTATCTATTCCGACGCTTGATGGCGTCGGGTAAAGTGTAAATTCTTGTAGTGTAATAATTATATATATATTTTATTTATTAAAATATTTAATAAATAAAATTATTATTATTATTTTTAATAATAATAATTATTAAATATATATATATATCGTTTTTAAGTTATATATATCTACTGGTTTGTTTGGCCATTTGAAGTTGAAGTTTTTGGCAGATGGTTCCCGCTATTTTGAAAGAGAAAATTGATGAACTTTTTAAGTTTTAATTTTTAGAACCTCTGTTTCGTTCCTTTTTCTTTTTCTTCTCTTTTCTTTTCTTTTCTTCTTTGTTTGGAATCCCACAACTTCATTGCGCGGCGCCGAGGATAGCGGGACTACCTGGGCTGGTCCTTGGCGCGTTCGTGAGAAGAGGCTAGAAGAGTTCGTGATGAGGATCGGCCGGCGGACTTGAAGAAATTGGAGCTACAAGGGTATGTATTTCTAATTTCTTATTTCCGTCTGTAGAGCATGTTTTCTATTTGTTAAATTGATGAAATTAGAGTATCATCGGTCCGAAATCGCTTTCCTCTGCGCATGTCGCTCCATCAATTGGTATCAGAGGGATTTTGTGATTAACTGAATTTGCATCAATTTAAGTTGGTGGGTATTTTATTTTAGAAATTGTTTCTGATTGGATGTCTAAAGTGAAAATCGATTTTGGCATAGTTTCTATTTGAATTTCATTATTTGTAATTGCCCGAGAATGTATGGCTTTAATGTGTGCTGAAGCGTCTATATTTTTAGAGTCATTAGAGTCCATATAGGTTTCTTTGTGAAAGAAGTTTGAGTTTGGAACTCGCCGAAATGTTTGGTATAAGTTCAAACTCGTTCAAGGCGATACAATTGAGAAGCTCGAAGAGAAATTGGCCGAAGCGTTCGGGGGAGCAAGCTGGTCCAAGGCGGTGCGAAGAGTTCGAAGTCCGCTCAAGACTTAGCTTGTCGATCAAGCTTGTAATAAAATAGTTATTGCTTGCTAAATGCCAAAATCGATCCACTTTAGTGTGTTTAATTAATTATGCATTGTGAATGTATATTTTAATTTAAATTCATGTTTTTATGTGCATAACGTATTCCATATAGATTTAAAATCCCACCGTAGGAAGCATGCTCCATGCATAGTAAATATGTTATAAGTGTTATAATATATAGTATGCATATTTAGGAATTCATAAGAATTAATATAAAAGTTATATTAATTCATGAATTGAATGATGTTAGTTTAATAGAGAAATTGATATAAGCGTTATATTAATTATGAAATTAAAAGTACAACATTGGTTATCCTAGTTTTATGCTTATTGTATATTATAATTGTTGTAATGTATATGCATGTTTAATTCATGAGTATTAATATAAGAGTTATATTAATTCATGAATTTGATGTTGTTTACTTAATAGAATAATTAATATTAGTGTTATATTAATTATGAAATTAAAAGATTCAACATTAGTTTTATGCATAGTTTATGTTATAATTGTTATAATGTATAGGATGCATGCTTAATTCATAAAAAATGATATAAGTGTTATATTAATTTATGAATTAGGAGTTGTATGTTTAAGAGCATAATTTGATATAAGTGTTATATTGATTATGACTATTCAACTTGTCATGCCTTAGCAATTGTATGTTTGAGAAGCATATAGATAGTTGTTATAGAAAGTCTGCTTTTGCAAGCGTTGTAAAAATGACTTAGACTTTTAAAAACTATAACAAAGAAAAGAGCATGTTCATTTAGGGTTAATGAGACGATCTGGTTCATTAGATGAATAGGTCGTTATCTCGTAAATGCTAAGGTTATGAGAAACTCACCCGGTGAAATCCTGTTCGAGGTTGGAGGTATTTAAACTGACGGTTTACGGAACACCTTCTACCTGGGGACGATCTGGTACTTGAGTAAAGTTAATCAGGCTTTATGAGCGTGTGGGAGAGGTGTGAGGTTAATTAAATTTGTTAATAACCTAGACATCTCAGGTAAATAGTTTGCCTAGACTTAAGGTTTTATTTACTTAGCCAGATAAAACTTGAGTATTTACCCTAAACACCGTCCACGATGCTTAGTCGATGTGTTGAGAAGGAATATATGATATATCCCTCTCCTGCTACGCACTCCCTATAGTTCACAACGTGAGAATTTTGCTCGGCCTCGTGATGTCAATAGGGCATCCCCATTCGGATGGTATTTCAACTTTCAATAGCAAGGTGAATGGAGTAAGTGTCTATAGTAAGTGGGTGAAGGAAGCGCGTTGGTGCTTCCTGTGGTCTCCTCTGTTGGATTGAACCGTAAGATTCCCATGTTCCGCCTGCAGTTTGCTCTTAGTGGCACCATCCATTCGGAGGGCGAGGCATGGGAGATCGAACATCTCAGTCACCATTTATGGATAGTGAAACACAGGGCCATTCCCAACACTGACATTCCATTCGGTTGCTATGTTGGGGCCGTTCTGTGCGTTCTAAAAATGGAGGGTCACACTTACGGGATTTGCTAAGGAGTTAGTAAATCCAGACCAAAAACGATAACTGAGATGCAATAGGAATATGAGTTATTCTGGAGTAAGCATTTAGTCAAGAATGTCTTGATTTAGTAAAGGAGTGACTCGACTGCCATTCGGCAGCGATCATTCTGACTTACTAAAGTATCGTAGCTAGTAAATAAAGAGTTCGGGTACTTTATTTACTGCTAAAGTTTGTTTTTAATTGGTTTAAATAGGTTAAAACCGTTTCACTAATAGGTTTACATCCTTTTTCACCATGGCGAGCTCTTTTGTACAATTATTAGCTAACGACAAACTTACCGGAGAGAATTACGGAACGTGGAAATCCAACTTGAATACGATTCTTGTGTTGGATGACCTGAGATTTGTCTTGACGGAGGACTGTCCTCCAACTCCTCGCTCAAACGCTTCACGAAATGTTCATGAGGCGTACGATCGCTGGATTAGGGCTAATGATAAAGCCCGAGTCTATATCTTGGCAAGCATGCAGGATGTCTTGGCCAAGAGGCATGAGGTTATGGTTTCTGCTAAAGAAATCATGTTTTCATTGCAAGAGATGTTTGGACAACCGTTCTCGTCTCTTCGCCATGAAGCCCTCAAATTCGTTTATAATGCTCGAATGAAGGAAGGAACCTCTGTTAGGGAACATGTCCTTAACACGATGGTCCACTTCATGACGGCAGAAGTAAACGGAGCTGCGATTGACGAGAAGAGTCAAGTAAGTTTTATCTTGGAATCTCTCCCGCAGAGTTTCCTGAATTTCAGATCAAATATGGTCATGAATAAGATAGAATTCAACTTGACCACTCTTCTGCACGAGTTGCAGACTTACCAGACCTTTCATGCCTCCAGAGGAAAAGAGAAGGAGGCTAATGTAGTCACTTCGAAGATGTTCCTGAAGGAGGCTGGGTCTGGGAGTAAGTCTGAAGCAACTGCTACGAGTAGTAGGACTATTCGTAAAAAGAAGAGGAATAGGAGAAAGGGCAAAGCCCCTGTTGTTGTGGCCAAGGTAAAGTCTTCGGACAAAGGGAAGTGTTTCCATTGTAACGAAGAAGGGCATTGGAAGCGCAATTGCCCAAAATACCTTGCGGAGAAACATGCCGAGAAAGAACGACAAGGTAAATGAGATTTATTTGTCTAAACATGTATAGTGGATTTATGAATGTCATACCTGAAAGTTTTTCAGGAACCACTAATCATGTTTGTTTTTCTTTCAGGAAACTAGTTCCTGATTGTCGGTTTCTCTGTGCTGGATGACTTGAGAAGACGTCTACTCAGCTGCACAGTGGGAGTTTTGTGCTTATGATGTTGTCTGTATGAACCTAAATCACATATGTGATATGTGTAATTAAGTTGTACATATTTCTGTATTTTCTAGCATATGTATATAAGTATCTTTTGGTGTAAATAAATGAACGGTTCATTTTACAAAAGATGTATACTTGCATGTTCTATTAATTCAGAAAACAACATGGATGTTAAGACTAGGCGTATTAAGAGGAAAGCTATATCTAAACCAACAAGGGTTGTTGATAGTAGAGTTGGTTATTCTCAATAGTTGAGAAAACCCTAACTCATTGGTTTGTCTATAAAACTCGAGTTATCATACCAGAATTATTTAGACAAGGACCAATGGTTCGAAGCTGTAGATCTTCAAGAGGTTAAATGACCGAGCCTCTAAGGTGAAAACCTTTAAGGCTTGACTTTCTGGTAATGGGACTGTCCCAAAGTGAAGAGGTTGATTGTGTATCAACTTATTTACTTGTTACCAGACGTAAGTTGTTAGACTACTATCATCTATTTTGGTTCTATACTAGATAGGATAAGATAAATAGAAATCAAGACTAGCTATCTTGATTGGAGTGTCTATAGGTCATAATCTCTCTGAGAGTCCTATACAAGATTAAGAACAAAATCGTTTTGTTAACTTATTCAATTCTTTTATGGATTGGAACTAGCAACTTAATCTTGAATGATTAAGGTTTGATGTTCAAATCAAATCTTATGGCTTAAACATGTTATTGATAAACTTTGTTGGGCAAGTGTTTTATCAATACTATAGCTTTCATAATATGTTTCCGTAATTAATGTCTTAATGATTGAGAATGTAATAGGATGTACTTTCTGACACTTATGCATTAGCTAGCGACCTGTTTCCAGATATGTGATCTGGGTGAGGTCTTGTCTATTCTAAGGATTCAGATTAATCTGAGTCGCAAGAATAAATCGCTGGTAAAGTCTCCTTACATCTGATATTGACAAGAGTTGTTAGTAATCGATGTTATGAGGTGCTGTCCCTACGCATTAACACTTATTGGGTTAAGATCTATCTCTTCTGCGATATATGACCCGATATGTTTTATGCAGTGGGAGCTGTCAGTTATATCTGTTAATAATTTCTCACAGTATAAAGGAATGGAATACAAGAGTTGTATTGCTAATTCCTCTATAAAAGCTAAAATTTGTTGCAGCTTGTATAGCAACATAAAAAAAAGTGGTTTTTGAGCTCTTAAGTAGTGCGGATGAGGAGATGTGATGGTCACATAGAGAGCCTCATAGTACTTCATGCTGATATGTTTACTAAGTCTCTCACGGCTAACGTGTTTGAGAGATACCTAAAGAGTTTAGGGCTCCGGGTTGCTAAATAGGATAGTGGGAGAAGACTATAGATAAGTCTCTCACGGCTAACGTGTTTGAGAGATACCTTATCCTGGTAACACTATTGGATGCAACCCGTTTTGTATTGTACAAAACGATGTGATCCAAGTCGTTTCACATCGAGATGTGCAAGCGGGGGCGTCCTATGCGATGAGTTTGCGTAAGACTGAACCACGAAAAGTCGCTCTCTCTTTATAACACCGTTTACTGAAGAGACCGACTATTTCACCTGATGGCCTAGGTAACTCGATCTCAATCCTGAGCTTACTATGAACTCCTGCTTATTAGACAGTATCCTTAGATTTGTATGGGTGAGAGTGGCAGGATGTCCGCTCAATAAGCCTACCATCTTAGGGATAAAGTCCAATAGGTAGCTGGGGACATAGTGTAGTAAGATGGAGTTTACTCCTAACCCGCTCTTCAGGGTTAGTAGATAGGTTGTTCCCTTAATAGTTGGCTCCGGGGCTTGAACAATTGGCGCCTACCCTCTCCTCGTTAGAAAGGGTTCCTGATCTGTTGGTTGGACCACTGATCAATTGTTCATTAGAGGTGTCAGTGGTACTTAAGGAACAAAGACGTAACGCAGGGGTTAAACGGTTTAAACGACCCAGTTGTGATTACGAACAACCTGTGAAGGGTCGACTTGCCCATGACGGTTATATCAAGAGGACATAATATATCTACAGTGAGGAGAGTGCAACCCTCGGACTATAGTGGAGTCTCCGAGGGTTAACGAAAGGTGATTGATTCGGGTTAAAAGAGTTTTGACCGAATAATCTCGTATCGTTGGAGCTCATGATCTGTAGGTCCTTTAGGTTCTCCTGGCTAGCTCGGATAACGTCGTGCACCAGTATAAGAGAAAATAAAAGAAAAAGAAAAAAAAATTTGAATTGTTCAAATTCGGTTTATGGAAGAAAGATGGATATATTTAAATATGATTTAATTATCGACATATTTAAATATGATTTAAATATGAGAATGGCCTAAAACATGAATAGGATTCATGTGTAAAAAAGCCGGTTTTCGGAAAACCGGGTTTAATCTTATTATTTAATTAATATTTGATATTGAATTAAATAATAATTATTAATTAAAAAGATTAATTAATAATTATATATATATTTTATTTATGAAAATATTTAATAAATAAAATTATTATTATTATTTTTAATAATAATAATTATTAAATATATATATATATGTGTCTTGAATGCAGCAAGACACATATATATGGTTTTTAAGTTATATATACAGTTGTTTGTTTGGCCATTTGAAGTTGAAGTTTTTGGCAGAGGGTTCACGCTATTTTGAAAGAGAAAATTGATGAACTTTTTAAGTTCTAATTTTGAGAACCTCTGTTTCGTTCCTTCTTCTTCTTCCTCTCTTTTCTGTTCTTCTTTGTTCGGAGTCCCACAACTCTGTTGCGCGGCGCCAAGGATAGCGGGACTACCTGGGGTGGTCCTTGGCGCGTTCGTGAGAAAAGGCTAGAAGAGTTCGTGATGAGGATCGGCCGACGGACTTGAAGAAATTGGAGCTACAAGGGTATGTATTTCTAATTTCTTATTTCCGTCTTTAGAGCATGTTTTCTATTTGTTAAATTGAAGAAATTAGAGTATCATCGGTCCGAAATCGCTTTCCGCTGCGCATGTCGCTCCATCAGTTACCTCATCTGATGCATGTTCGTAAAGTTTGACATGTTAGTTTGGACTTGCGCTACCGCTTATTCCTATGGGTTTGATCTTGAATTACATGTATTCCACTTTATTAATTGACTGACCTGTTAGTGTGCACTTGCACTACCACATTATGTAAAATATCGTAAACCATTGCATGCTTTATAATTTTTCATCGCATGTCCTACATGCAATAGCATATCGCACCAAAAATTCAACATAGACATCGAGCCAACCAACATTCCGTCAGCAGAATCGATCCCCTGGCGCACAAGCCCTTCATTTTCCCTTGTAGATGTACATCAATATATAGAGGAAGGTAATTGCCACAACCCTCGAAAACATAACCTTTCATTTATGCAACATACAAAGGAATGAGGTCCCATACAGAACAACCATGCGACGAGAAGAGACGACGAGATGAACAACCACTGGAGGTATACAAAAACTGCAGACCATTCCCAAACTCAAGAAATCGACATTCACAAGTATTCAGAGTCATTCTGTCACCAAAAAGTTTTCTAAACATTCCATTAAACAACATCCACAATCTTCTCACATCCATAAACTTTAAAATTTAACATGCGTTCTAATTTGAGTGCAATTTTACAAAAGCAAATGGTCTACCTTTTCATTGACATTTAAACAATAAATCCATCACACTTACATGCATGTCAATCTCTATTTTTCCTTTATATCCCATCCATGAACAAAGCATGACATTCAATCACACATAGTTCACTATCATACATTCTACAACAAATATATACATCTTATTCAACTACCAGCACACATATACAACCTATTTAACTACAATCACTTACATTTTGCAACGAACCCATAAATGAAGAGCTTCATAATGTGAAGTTCCTTCACCTAATTTAAAAAAAGTTTCGAACGCAAAAATTATAGCATGTAAACATAAATTTGGGACTTACAACTTTGAGGCTACCACTTACCAACAAAACTTGTTCTCGAACACGCCTTCAAACCTTACCCTCATAATTTAAAATAGTCAAAAATTAGAAAACAAACATACATTAGAACTTAATTTAAGGCTTTAATGTAATGGATTAAGGTGGTATGTTACGAATGAGAATTCACCCAAAGTTCATCGATACCCTGCAGGACAACATTCAAAAAACACCGAAATTCGTGAATCCAATGCCAAAAAACCATGGGTAATTGAAATCAAACTTCAACCATGCTTGACTGGCGTTGCACATACATTAAAATGCTGCTTGAATTCATTCAGTCACCATCGGAGCACCGTCGCCTAAAGCTTTTCGTTGGACGTTGTCGCTCCTTCATCTCCTAGTGTAGTCTGTGGTTACGAACGAAAAATCATGGCTGAAGATGGAACGAGAGAGAGAGGAATCGAAGAAGAATAAAAAAAATAGTGAGCGGTGGGGCTGAAGCTTAACATACAAAGAGAGGGAAAAAAAAAGGAAAAAAAAAATAAAAAAAGAAAATAAAAAAAGAAGAATCGAGAAGAAGAAGTTGGTCAAAAGTAAATAAAAACCCACTTAAATCAAAACCCACTCAATTTCTTTTTTTTCTTTTTCTTTTGTCAAATTTTGAAATATAAAATTATTTGGGCAATTTTTTTTTTTAAAAAGCTAACCAAATTTTAGCTATTACAACTCAATTAAAACCCAAAGAGATACTAAATCTTCAAAATTAGGAACTTGAGACTTGATTAAAAATCTTTCATCCAACATTTCATGTTTTAATTATCTCAAGCCAGTTGTCAAACTTATCTGACATAAATATGTGCCCTCAACCATGAGGTTTGAGGTTCGAGTCCCTTTCTTCCAAGTTGAAGTAAAAAAAAGTTATCATAATCTACCTAAATCTAATTTTACTCAAATAACATTTGGAACAACTAAATACATATAGATTGATTAAATCCTAATTAAACTTCAAAATTTTAAGGTTAGTCTTATCTGAAAAACGCGGGCATTACAAACTATCCTTTAATGATTCCACCGAGAGGTTGCAATACTCAAAACCAATATGAATAATTGGCTCCACCAAATTCCTATGATTTCATAAAATAATCAAACTGGACTGTGTATAAGAATTTAATTTTAAAACTGACGAATAATATTATTGAAACACTTTTATAATATTTTTGTTAAATGGTGGGTCTAACGTAGATAAAATGGACAAATTGATAACAAAAGCTTTTCACAAATATAAATTGGTTTGCTTTAGGAAAAAATGTCACATGTTTTCTTTTATTTTTAGTTCTTTTCCAGATAGAATCAATGAAGAATAGTTATAAATAACCAAATTATTAAAACGATTTCACTTACAAATTTCTAGGGTTTGAATTTCTAGGTTAATTTCTAGGGTTTAAATATATAGAGTTGAAAAGTACTAGGTTTCAATTCATACAAACCATAAAGATTATAGGTATAAAATAGATTTTCCCTATATATATATATATATATTTTTTTTTTTGTAAAGATATTTAATTAAATCCGGGTGAGGATCGAACCTGTAACCTCTTGGTCATTATTAGTTCGACTTTATGCTAATTATTGCTCATTTTGACAAAGGTATTTGTATCAGATATCAATCAAATTAAAATAATGAATCTGGATGTCCACCCCAACCTGATTTACAAATATATATATATATATATATATATATATATATATATATATATATATATAAATACAACTTATGGATATTTATCATTTATAATATAATTCTTATTATTATTCATAGTTTTCACATTATGATAACAAATTAAATATAAGAAAATAATAGTTTTGGGAATAAAAACACACACAAATCAATTATTTTTTGTTGGATTGTCTGTGTTCAGAATAAGAAGCTCATCGATAGCAAATACAATTTATTTATAATGAAATAAAAATAACAAACATTACATTACAAAAATAAAATAAGAGTAAGAGGGATTCATAATAACAAACATTACATTACAAAAATAAAATAAGATTAAGAGGGATTCATATATAAATTTCCTGTCCAAATTTTTATTTAATAAACTCTACTTGATGTTGGACACCAAAAAATTTTATTTAATAAAATCTACTTGATGTTGGACACCAAATTGATAATTCTCCAGAGCTTTTTTTTCTCAATTATCAATGAATTGGATCTGCACTTTTTCTCAATTATCAATGAATTGGATCAGCAGCTTTCATTTCATCTACAAAATTACAAATAATACAACTAGTGGATCAAGTAAGACAAAATAACTAAGGCAATAAAATCAAATTAACTTAAATTTAAGCATCAAATCTTCACTCTAAACTATTTAATTTGATAAACTCATGATTTTTGTTTTCGAAGATATTGTAAAAAAAAACTTTAAAAACAATGATTTAAAAAATAAATTGAACTTTAGTACAAAACTCAAGGTGGTCATAAAAAAAAGTCTGATAACTCTATCAAAATTCAACTTTTATTAAAAAAAATAAATCAAAACTAACCTTTTTGTTTTTTTTTTTATCAACACAATAAATGGGGTGAAATCATGCAATCTTTTCAAGTTTACAATAAATGGGGTAAAATCATGTAATGTTTTCAAATTTGAACTAAAGCAATCTTTTAAAGTTCAACCTAAAGGTTGCAACAATAACAATTATTAATTGTTAGGTGGAGAAAAAAAATTGATACTTCTAGCTTAATATATGGTTAGAAAGTAAACTTTTTTTTTCAAGGAGAGCAAGAAAAAATACCTGGAAAATATTTTTCGAAGCAATACTTCTCACACTGAGAATCACACGATTTCTTGCTATTACCTTTGCCCATGCATTCCTTCATACAAGTATCAGAGCATGACTGTAATTCGGGTGCCAACTTGGTTATTTGATTCAATCTCGCTAGCATGGCCTCTAACTCGGCTTTGGTGGGGGTGTGGGTGACTTGTTGTGCAGCCACGACCACAATACACATTAGAAACATTGCTAACATCTTCTTTGCCATTTTTTTCTCGCCTTAAACAATTGGCTCTATTTGGCACCTTTTAGAGTGTTTTTCTTTTCAAAGACGATTTCTCAGTGGATGATTGTGGGAAAAAATTTGAAAGCAAACTTATACGGTTGTTATTGGTTAAATTTAGATCATTGAGTGCAAAGTTAGATTCATACTCTCTCTCTGTATATGGAAGAAGTGGTATAGAAATTTTTTTTTGCTACATAAGTGGATGGAAGAAAGACTTTTTCATGGGTCTTTTATTTAATTTAATTGTAATCATTATTGAAAATCATAAATATGGTTAATCTATTATATTATCATATTCCATGGATAGGCATGATTTTAATGCTGGAATAATAGCTTAAGAAACGAAGATCCCGACAATATTGGAAGCATATTACTCTCCTCCTAATATACATAAATAATTCAATATTTTTTCATAATAAATGAAGCAATAAGGATTTTAATACTAATATTCTAACATACTAGTTTTCTACCATGTGAATTGCAACTTTAGTAATTTGAGAAAAAAACAAATGAATTTATAATTCATCAAGATTGAATTTTAATTCATCAAGATTGAATTTATAATTCATCAAGATTAAGATGTATACATTATTGTAGTAATTTTGCTTTTGTTTCTAACTATATTATTATTCTTTACTGTGTAATATTACTAATTTTAATACAATAAAAGTTTATATTATATTATATTATATTTTTTCATATAATATAACATAATTTTAAGGACGAAGAAGAAAACTAACTTATGGCGTTCCAAAAACACCCAAATTCGTGAATCCAACGTCAAAAAACAATGGGTAATTGAAATTAAATTTCAACGGGTCTTGTCTGACATTGTCCAGCCATTATAACGCTGTCTAAACTCGTTCTACCACCATCGAAGCACCGCCACTTGAAGTGTTTCGATAGACGCTATCGTGTCGCGCCTTCATCTCCTAGTTGAGCTTGTGGTTACGAACAAAAAATCATGGCTGGTGAAGAGGAGTCACCGACGTGAAGAAACAAGAGAAAGGAATCGAAGAAGAATAAAAAAAATAGAGAGCGGTGTGGTTGAAGCTCAACTGACAAAGAAAGGAAAAAAAAATGAAAAAACAAAAGAAGAATCCACAACAACAAGAAGTCTGCTGAAAAGTAAAAAAAAAAAAAAAAACTCACTCAATTTATTTAATTTTACTCAAATAATATTTCGAACTCTTGGGTTTTATGTCCTAAAACTCGTGGTTTGTAAACTGAATGTATATTCTATTTTGCAATAAAGTTGTTATTGAATAAAGTGAATTGTGTTCTTTTAAACATAATCCAATAATCAAAGAACCCATGGCTATAGGTTCTATACTTGAACTTCATGGTGACATGATTGTGGATCAAGTTCGAGTAATAGCCAAAACAGCCTATAGTATAGAGATAGGGTTGGGTACCTTATTCTGGGGACACTATGGACACGACCCACATTGTATAGTACAAACGATGTGATTCGAAATCGTTCATGTGGATACATGCGAGTGGGGGTGTCCTATCCAATGAGTTTGCATAAGACTGAACCGCGGAATCAAGTCACTCTTTCTTTATAATTATGTTTACTGTAAAAACCGACTTTTTCACTTGATGACCTAGGTAACTCAATCTGAATCTTGAGCACACAATGAACTCCTGTTTATTCGGGCTTATCCGTTGACTTGTACAAGTGAGAGTGGCCCGAGATCGCCTCCTCAATAAGCTTACCATCTTGGGGATAAGACCGGGTAGGAAGCTGGGAACGTAGTCCCGCAAGATGGAAATCACTCTTACCCGCCTTTAAGGTTTAATACAGAAGTTGTTCCCTTAAGTGCTGACTCCGGGTCTTGAAAAAGAGGCCTATTCTTCTCATTGGCCCGAGAGGGACTATGGTTTGGTGGTTGGACCACAAATCAATTTTTCATTAGAGCATTAGTGGGACTTAAAGAACAAGAGGAAATTACGAGGGTAAAACGATATATTTGCCCTAGTTGTAATTACAAACAACCTGTGAAGGATCGATTTACTAATGACGGTTTTATCAATAGGATGCCATGTACGAGGATCTCGACGATCCGACCGTATAAAATCCAATTTTTAGCATTTTTTAGGGCATTCACTCTCGGGTTTGGCTTTATTTTTAGCGTTTTCTCTCTAGATTCTTGGGGTTTTCTCCCCTTTTCTCATATATCAAAGCATAGACTTGGTTGGATTAGCTTGGTTTTCATCCCGAGCAAGGTAAGTGCTCTAATTTGAGGTTAGGGGTTAAATTTGATGCGATTCATGAGGGTTTAGATCTTGAATTTTGAGCTTAGCATGATTGATTGGGCAATTTTATTTCTTCTAAGAATATCACATAAGCATGTTTGATTGATAGGAGTAGACGACCTTGATTTCTGGCATGTTTTATGGTTAAATATTATGAGGCCTTGCCTCTCTTAATCGCCAAGTAACATGGATAAGTTGAGCCATAGGTAATATAGGCTTCCTTGTTGATCTTGGTTGTAACTTATCTTGAAGAAATAGATAAATCGGAATATTAACAGAGGCTTCCAGGTTAAACATCCATCGTAGTGCTCCCGTTACTGTCAATTAATCAATATGGGCGGCGTTGGCCCCCTGTTGATTCATTGCCACGTTTAATTAGAATCGAACATTCGTCTATGTTCTTTATTTAATTTAGGATTGATCACCTTAGAGTAATTAAAGAATAGTCCACTTAGAACTTCACGTTTCTAATTAATTATTTGGGTTACTTGTATTAGTAGTTTCGTGCAAGTAAATTATGTGTTTCATTATGCTTTTGCTAAGTATGTTTGAATCCCGATGAATCGAGTTGCATCAAGGTCAACCCCGACCCTTAAAATTAGGAACACATGTAATTATTTTTAATTTTTTCGTTAGCTACTTTATGCATGCTTTCCTTTAATTTTTCCATTAGCAAATCCCCTCTTTACTTTAATGTTTTACTTTATCGTTTTTGTCTTAGTTAATTAAAAAGCAAATAGAAATTAATTAGGAGAAAATAATTTTGGTTCCCTGCGGATCGACCCGACTACCACTAGCTGCAAAGTTCAGTTGTAGCAGGATTATAAATGTTATTTTGGCGGGACTCGACACCCCGAAATTTATAGGATATTCAAAAATCCTATTACCAGTTAACTACCAAGCAATCTCCTATTTTAATAGTTAAAATAGGTCGATATCTTGTAAAACTTCGTTACAAGAAAAACTCACCCGATAAGATGCTGTCTAAGGTTGGGGGTTTTAAGTTGATGGTTTACGGAACACCTCCTACCTGGGCATCGAACTCGCGTTTGAGTTTAGCTAACCCGGTTTCATGAGCATGCGTGAGTGATGTGAGGTTTTAAAAGGGTTATCACCTAGACATCATAGGTTAAAATCCAGTATAAACATTATACTCGGAAAGATTACCTAGATTTAGGATATGTTTTAGTTAGCCAAAATATATGCCTAAGTAAAATCATATCCAACCGTATAGAACACTTCAGTGGGAGGAAAAATGTTTTTCAGCTCCTAAGTCCCTAAGAGTTCACACCGTAAGATTCATGCTCGGCTTTGAGTCGCCCTGGGAGCGACCTC
Organism: Herpetospermum pedunculosum; assembly: GCA_028017165.1. Classification (NCBI taxonomy): domain Eukaryota; kingdom Viridiplantae; phylum Streptophyta; class Magnoliopsida; order Cucurbitales; family Cucurbitaceae; genus Herpetospermum; species Herpetospermum pedunculosum. Next base: position 6,143,700 of record CM051525.1, on the reverse strand, counting down.
CAATAGGAAAGTATTTGCATGAGTCAATAACAAGGTGAATAGGGGAAGTCTTTCATAATAAGTTGGTGAAGGTTGTGTGTCAACACATCCTACGGTCTCCTCCATTAGGTGGCACTATGAGATTCCCATGATGCGCCTCCGAGTCTACCCTGGGAGCGACCACCCCTTAGGAGGGTTGTTCATGGAATTCAGAACACCGTGAACTCCAAAAATGGATAGGGTCTCATAGGTCTGTTTTCAGCATTGTCTTTCCAACTTCGGGAGCTTGTTGATTCCGATCTCTGAGGTCTGAAAATAGAGTGTCACACTTACAAGAATTACTAAGTGTTAGTAACTTCTTGACCAAGGTAAACGATAGCTAAAAGATCTATTGGAATATGAGTTATTCTGGTAACAGTGATTAGCTGAAATTGACTCAATTCAAAGGAGGAGTGATAGACTGCCCCTAGGTGGATGTTGCTCTAAACCTTTGTAGTATCGTTGCAATAAAGAATAAATGATGGGTACATTATTACTTTTGCTAAAACTTGATTGGATAATATAAAAGGGTTAATAGCAATTTCACTAAATACGATATGTTTCCTTCTTTCAGCATGTCCAACTCAATAGTAAAGTTACTAGCTTCTGAGAAACGTAACGGGGATAATTACGCAACGTGGAAATCAAATTTAAACACAATACTGGTAATTGATGATCTAAGGTTCGTTTTAACTGAGGAGTGTCCTCCAAACCCCGACACAAATGCAAACCGAAATGTTTGGGATGCATATGACAGGTGGACAAGGGAAAATGATAAAGCCCGCATCTACACACTGGCCAGGATACCTGATGTATTGGCTAAGAAACACGATGGTATGGGTGCTGCCAAAGAGATTATAGAATCTCTGAAGGGGATGTTTGGACAATCGTCCTTCTCCCTTAGGCATGATGCCATCAAGTACGTTTATAATTGTCGCATGAGAGAAGGGACCTCGGTTAGAGAACAAGTCCTGGACATGATGGAACATTTCAATGTGGCAGAAGTAAACGGAGCTGTCATAGATGAGAAGAGTCAGGTCAGTTTTATTCTGAAGTCTCTTTCGAAGAGCTTCCTACAGTTCCGCACAAATGCGAAGATGAACAAAATTGAATATAACTTGACTACTCTTCTGAATGAGCTTTAGACTTATCAGTCCCTCCTGAAAACTAAGGGACATGAAGTGGAGGCAAATGTTGCTACCACTAAAAGGTTCTATAGAGGATCGTCCTCTTAGACGAAGTCTAGCCCTTCTTCTTCCAAAAATAAGAGTATTTCGATGAAAAAGAAAGGGAAGGGGAAAAGTAAAAATCCTAATGACCGCAAAAGCAAGGCTCAAGTTGCAGATAAAGGAAAATGTTTACACTACAACGAGAATGGGCATTGAAAAATAAACTACCCAAAGTACCTTGCAGAGAAGAAAGTTGAAAAGGAAAAACAAGGTAAATATGATTTACTAGTTGTTGAAACATGTTTAGTGGAGAGTGATGACTCATCCTGGATCTTGGATTCAGGGGCTACTAATCATATTTGTTCTTCTTTTCAGGAAACTAGTTTCTGGAGAACGCTTGCGGAAGGCGAGATAACTCTCATGGTTGGAACAGATAATGTGTATCTTGTTCCTGGAATGAAAAGGAATCTTGTATCTATCTCTTGTTTGTTAGAACAATTGTATAAAGTATCTTTTGACTAAGGTGGTATGTTAGAAACCAAACATACATTAAAACTTAATTTAAGGCTTTAATGTAATGGATTAAGGTTGTATGTTACGAATGAGAATTCACCCAAAGTTAATGACGATACCCTGCAGGACAACGTTCAAAAAACACCGAAATTCGTGAATCCAACGCCAAAAAACAATGGGTAATTAAAATTGATAGAACTTCAAAAGTGCTATTTTATACCTTTTAATTCTTGTTAGTTGATTCAAATTAATGTGTTTAATCATATGTTTTGCAGGAATCGAGCATTCAGAGGTGAACGAGACACTTATTTTAAATAAGAACTCAAAAGAGGAGTTTTAGAGTATAATATTAACAAACCGAGCCGCAGATGATACTATGAAGATAAAAATGATTTAATGTTCAAAGTTGGAAGCTTGGTCTGGTGGTGGAAGGTTTATTATCTTATTCTTTGAGCCAAAGTTTGATCCTTGAAGACAACACGTGGCAGTTCTTGATTGATCCAGGAAGAAGTAATCTCCCACGAAGAAGTCATCTTTGCAATCTAATTTTTTGATTAATTGTTTTCTATTCTTTGTTTATTTCATGTGCATTTAATATTGGTCAATGTGACTGCTTAATCAATTAAATATGAATTGTTCATGTATGCCATGTTTGTAATTTGTGATCCGTAATTGTCATAAATTGCTTGTAGTAGCAAAATGGGTCAGGTTATGACTAGTGTTAATATTCTGGTTTTTCATAGTTAACATGGTGCGTATAACAGACCTTAGGAATATAAAAAATGTTTAAATGAATCTGATCAATTTAATTAACATTCTAATCAATCCATGTGCTTAGAGTTGTTAGCTAGTTAGCATGAAACGCTATCGTGCCCAGCTAATTGGCCAGTTTAGAGTTAATTACAATGCTCTGTCTGATTAATTGCATGAGAGGACCTTAGAGACTTTTCATGGTTGTTCCAGTTAAGTTGATTAGGCTTTTAAATTAAGAAATTGTATTTTTATTGGAGTAATCGATGAGCAAAATCCATTAAGTCCCAACAATCTCTGAATTAGCAAGGTAATCTCTTGTTTATTTCTTTAATTCTTTAATCCTTATCTTTAATTGTTATTTAAATTTAGTAGATTAATATGCAATTCAAAAACCGCCCATTTATTGTTTTTACATGGGAATAGCCTATCTACTATCCCTAGAGACGGGTAGGAGTGAATTTCATCTTGCACCCTATGTCCCCAGCTATTTATCCGGTCTTACCCCTGAAATGGAAGGCTTATTGAGTCAGCGTTGTTGAGCCACTCTCACCCATGCAGATCTAAGGATAATCTCGAATAAACAAGAGTTCATAGTTAGCTCAGGATTAAGGTCAAGTTACCTAGGTCATCGTTTTGAAATAGTCAGTCTTTAAAACAGTAAACAACGTTATAAAGCAATAGTAACTTATTTCTGTTGGTTAAATCGAACCCTTTGTCTGCGGGTAAGTCCCGGTAGCTGGTCGAAGCCTGGCAAAACCAGGCCCGTTTAAATTTCTGTTGGTTAAATCGAACCCTATGTCTGCGGGTAAGTCTTGGTAGTTGGTCGAAGCCTGGCAAAACCAGGTCCGTTTAAATTTTTGTTGGTTAAATCGAACCCTATGTCTGCGGGTAAGTCCCGGTAGCTGGTGGAAGCCTGGGAAAACCAGGTCCGTTTAAATTTCTGTTGGTTAAATCGAACCCCATGTCTGCGGGTAAGTCCCGGAACCTAGTCGAAGCCTGGCAAAACAAAGTCCGTTTAAATTCTTGTTGGTTCAATCGAACCCTATGTCTGCGGGTAAGTCCCGGTAGCTGGTCGAAGCCTGGCAAAACCAGTTGCGTTTAAATTTATGTTGGTTAAATCGAACCTTATGTCTGCGGGTAAGTCCTGGTAGTTGGTCGAAGCCTGGCAAAACCATGTCCGTTTAAATTTCTGTTGGTTAAATCGAACCCTATGTCTGCGGGTAAGTCCCGGTAGCTGGTCGAAGCCTGGCAAAACAAGGTCCGTTTAAATTCTTGTTGGTTAAATCGAACCCTATGTCTGCAGGTAAGTCCCGGTAGCTGGTCGAAGCCTGGCAAAACCAGGTCCGTTTAAATTCCTGTTGGTTAAATCGAACCCTATGTCTACGGGTTAGTCCTAGTAGCTAGTCAAAGCCTAGCAAAACCAGGTCTGTTTAAATTCTTGTTGGTTAATTCGAACCCTATGTCTGCGGGTAAGTCCCGGTTTGTCGAAGCCTGGCAAAACCAGGTCAGTTTAAATTTATGTTGGTTAAATCGAACCCTATGTCTGTGGGTAAGTCCCGGTAGCGGGTCGAAGCCTAGCAAAACCAAGGTCGTTTAAATTCATGTAGGTTAAATCGAACCCTATGTCTATGGGTAAGTCCCGGTAGCTGGTCGAAGCCTGGCAAAACCAGGTCCGTTTAAATTTATGTTGGTTAAATCGAACCCTATGTCTGCGAGTAAGTCCCGGTAGCTGGTCGAAGACTGGCAAAACCTGGTTCATTTAAATTTTTGTTGGTTAAATCGAACCTTTTGTCTGCGGGTAAGTCCGGGTAGCTGGTCAAAGCCTGGGAAAACCAGGTCCGTTTAAATTTCTGTTGGTTAAATCGAACCCTATGACTGCGGGTAAGTCCCGGTAGCTGGTCGAAGCTTGTCGAAACCAGGTCCGTTTAAATTCCTGTTTGTTAAATCGAACCCTATGTCTGCGGGTAAGTCCCGGTAGCTGGTCGAAGCCTGGCAAAACCAGTTGCGTTTAAATTTCTGTTGGTTAAATCGAACCTTATGTCTGCGGGTAAGTCCTGGTAGTTGGTCGAAGCCTGGCAAAACCATGTCCGTTTAAATTTCTGTTGGTTAAATCGAACCCTATGTCTGCGGGTAAGTCCCGGTAGCTGGTCGAAGCCTGGCAAAACAAGGTCCGTTTAAATTCTTGTTGGTTAAATCGAACCCTATGTCTGCAGGTAAGTCCCGGTAGCTGGTCGAAGCCTGGCAAAACCAGGTCCGTTTAAATTCCTGTTGGTTAAATCGAACTCTATGTCTACGGGTTAGTCCTAGTAGCTAGTCAAAGCCTAGCAAAACCAGGTCTGTTTAAATTCTTGTTGGTTAATTCGAACCCTATGTCTGCGGGTAAGTCCCGGTTTGTCGAAGCCTGGCAAAACCAGGTCAGTTTAAATTTATGTTGGTTAAATCGAACCCTATGTCTGTGGGTAAGTCCCGGTAGCGGGTCGAAGCCTAGCAAAACCAAGGTCGTTTAAATTCATGTAGGTTAAATCGAACCCTATGTCTATGGGTAAGTCCCGGTAGCTGGTCGAAGCCTGGCAAAACCAGGTCCGTTTAAATTTATGTTGGTTAAATCGAACCCTATGTCTGCGAGTAAGTCCCGGTAGCTGGTCGAAGACTGGCAAAACCTGGTTCATTTAAATTTTTGTTGGTTAAATCGAACCTTTTGTCTGCGGGTAAGTCCGGGTAGCTGGTCAAAGCCTGGGAAAACCAGGTCCGTTTAAATTTCTGTTGGTTAAATCGAACCCTATGACTGCGGGTAAGTCCCGGTAGCTGGTCGAAGCTTGTCGAAACCAGGTCCGTTTAAATTCCTGTTTGTTAAATCGAACCCTATGTCTGCGGGTAAGTCCCGGTAGCTGGTCGAAGCCTGGCAAAACAAGGTCCGTTTAAATTATTGTTGGTTAAATTGAACCCTATGTCTGCGGGTAAGTCACGGTAGCTGGCCGAAGCCAGGGAAAAGCAGGTGCGTTTAAATTTCTGTTGGTTAAATCGAACCCTATGTCTGCGGGTAAGTCCGGGTAGTTGGTCGAAGCCTGGCAAAACCAGGTCCGTTTAAATTTCTGTTGGTTAAATCGAACCCTATGTCTGCGGGTAAGTCCCGGTAGCTGGTCGAAGCCTGGCAAAACCAGGTCCGTTTAAATTTATGTTGGTTAAATCGAACCCTATGTCTGCGGGTAAGTCCCGGTAGCTGGTCGAAGCCTAGCAAAACCAGGTTCGTTTAAATTTTTGTTGGTTAAATCGAACCCTATGTCTGCGGGTAAGTCCCGGTAGCTGGTCGAAGCCTGACAAAACCAGGTCCGTTTAAATTTATGTTGGTTAAATCGAACTCTATGTCTGCGGGTAAGTCCCGGTAGCTGGTCGAAGCCTGACAAAACCAGGTTCGTTTAAATTTCTGTTGGTTAAATCGAACCCCATGTCTGCGGGTCAGTCCCGGTAGCTGCTCGAAGCCTGGCAAAACAAGGTCCGTTTAAATTCTTGTTGGTTAAATTGAACCCTATGTCTGCGGGTAAGTCCCGGTAGCTGGTCGAAGCCTGGCAAAACCAGGTCCGTTTAAATTTCTGTTGGTGAAATCGAACCCTATGTCTATGGGTAAGTCTTGGTAGTTGGTCGAAGCCTGGCAAAACCAGGTCCGTTTAAATTTCTGTTGGTTAAATCGAACCCTATGTCTGCGGGTAAGTCCTGGTAGCTGGTCGAAGCCTGACAAAACCAGGTCCGTTTAAATTTATGTTGGTTAAATCGAACCCTATGTCTGCGGATAAGTCCTGGTAGCTGGTCGAAGCCTGGCAAAACCAGGTCTGTTTAAATTTTTGTTGGTTAAATCGAACCCTATATCTGCGGGTTAGTCCCGGTAGCTGGTCGAAGCCTGGCAGAACCAGGTCCGTTTAAATTTTTGTTGGTTAAATCGAACCCTTCATTCGAGGCGACTGCAACGAGTCATTCGAGCTGTTTATTGCTTTCTGTTCTTCATTTCTATTTTTCCAACTCTGCCTTGTTGTTGTTTCTTTTCTAATAGCTAGATTAAGATAATTCGTTGTGTTCTGTCTTTCTGTTCTTTACTTTAAGTATTTCTTTTGTCCATTCAAACAATCAAGTAATCAAGTCTCGATTCTTCATTTCACAGTTTCGTTCCTTTACATTCTGCTGTTTCCCTTACTGTTTTAAGCACATTTCCCTTCTAAGCATGTCTATTTTGTCCTTTAGTTCTGTTCTCCTTATATCCATGAGTAACTAAGTCACTTAGGGGCATGCTAATGACAACTCCATAGGCTAAAAAACGTGAATCAAGCATGTAGGATAGCTCTCGAAGCATTGATTGTATGTAGGCTTCATCCCACGGGCAATTTCGATTGGCCATCCATTTTGTCCAAAGAACTCCTAACCTCTGGAAGGAGTAAGAGTTCAGAGTCATATTATCATGCTAGCCTTTCAAGGTAACCAGGAAACGGCCTAGGAATAGGCGTTTCCCTAGTACAAACAATATCTTTCTGCCTTAACAAGATGCTTAAGACCTTACTTTGAGTTGAGTAAACTAAAGAATCTAATGCATGGAATCGGACGATACATGAGATTGAGATAGTTTGATGTATAGAGAGTAGAATCGTATAAAAATGCCTATAGGATAGTCATTAGTAGCCCTTAATTCACCCATTTACACACTTTCGCTGTTATTGTAATTGCGGTAGAATTGTGGTCTCCGCAATTCCGTCTAAGTTTCCATTCTGTTTAGCTGTCTTTACCTTCATTTATTAATCTCGTCTCTTTTCATTTGAGTTTAGCTTCAACTTGTTCTCGTTTATGTTGCTACCCTTTACACATTCAGCAACAAGTAGTTAATTTAAAACCAATTTTACCCCATCAAATCCACCCCTTCTTTCTTAACAAAACACTTCGCGAATAGCTAAAAATAAATCTCTGTGGGAAAACGAATGAAATATACTTACTACTTGCTATAAGATCATGTATGCTTGCATGTTCTGAGTGCTCTATCTCTCTTATTTGCCTAATTATTTCAACACATTGAGCACGCAACACCTGGGAGCCAGCATAAACCTCATGCCCCTATCACTATTCCGCCAGCTAGGAATAGGAGAAGCACGACCAACCACTGTCACTTTACAACTAGCAGACAGATCCATTGCATACCCTGAAGGTAAGATTGAGGATATTTTAGTAAAGGTTGACAAGTTTATTTTCCTTGCAGATTTCATTATCCTGGATTATGAAGCAGACAAAGGAGGTCCCCATCCTGTTAGGCAGACCATTTCTAGCCACAGGTAGGGCACTAATAGATGTCCAAAAAGGTGAGCTCACTATGAGGGTTCATGATGAAGAGGTGAAATTTAGTGTTTATAAAGCCTTAAGGTACCCCTCTGACTCTGAATCCTGTGCTAGCATGGACGTTGTAGATTCATTAATGGAAGAACAATTGGAGCATGAATTGTTGACTAAGCATGCTAATAACTATGTAGGATTAGAACTAACTGACTTAAACATAGCTGAGATAATGGACATACCTGTAAATAACCCTCAGCATGTTTGTATGAATATTGACTTAACTGAAAAATCTTTGAATCCATTAAAACCATCCATTGAGCATCCACCTGTCTTAGAATTAAAACCTCTCCCCACTCACCTTAAGTATGCATATTTAGGAAGTAACGATACCTTGCCTGTAATTATTTCTTCTAAATTAAGTGAAAAGCATGAGGTTGAACTGATTTTACTACTTAAGCAACATAGGAAGGCTATTGCATGGACTATTGCTGATATTAGAGGCATTAGCCCTTCTTATTGCATGCATAAGATTATACTAGAGGAAGAGCATACACCTAGAGTAGATCATCAACGTAGGTTGAATCCCTCTATGAAAGAGGTAGTAAAAAAAGAAATAATAAAATGGTTAGATGCTGGTGTGATCTTCCCCATAGCTAGTAGTCAGTGGGTGAGCCCTATACAATGTGTACCTAAGAAGGGGGGGATGACTGTGGTAGTCAATGAGAACAATGAACTGATTCCAACAAGGACTATCACAGGATGGAGAGTTTGCATGGATTATAGGAAACTAAATAAAGAGACCAAAAAAGACCATTTCCCTCTACCTTTCATTGACCAAATGTTAGACAGAATAGCTGGTAGAGCCTACTACTGTTTCCTAGACGGTTATTCAGGGTATAACCAGATTACTATAGACCCTAAGGACCAAGAAAAGACTACCTTCACTTGCCCTTTTGGAACTTTTGCGTTTCGCAGAATGCCTTTTGGCTTATGCAATGCACCGGCAACTTTCCAAAGGTGCATGTTGGCAATCTTCTCTGATTTGGATGAGTCCATGATAGAGATATTCATGGATGATTTCTCAGTCTTTGGGGATTCATTTACAAACTGTCTAGAGAACCTAGGACAAGTCCTGGCTAGGTGTGAGGAGACCAACCTAGTCCTAAATTGGGAAAAGTGCCATTTCATGGTGGATGAGGGGATTGTCTTAGGTCATAGAGTGTCAAGGGCAGGTGTAGAAGTTGACAGGGCAAAAATTGAAATAATAGAGAAATTGGTAGAACCTCAAAATGTCAAGGCCATTAGAAGTTTCTTAGGGCATGCTGGTTTCTATAGAAGGTTCATTAAGGACTTTTCTAAGATCTCCAAGCCTCTATGTTAGCTTCTAGAGCTAAACAAGCCATTCATTTTCTCTAAAGAGTGTGTCCTAGCTTGGAAAACCCTTAAGAAAGCACTAGTCACAACACCTATTATAGTAGGGCCTAATTGGGATTTTCCCTTTGAGATGTTATGTGATGCCAGTGACTATGCTGTAGGGGTTATGTTAGGACAGAAGATTGACAAGTTAACACACCCTGTCTACTACGCTAGTAAGACACTTAATGAGGCACAATGCAACTATACAACCACTGAGAAGGAGATGCTAGCTGTAGTGTTTGCTTGTGAGAAATTTAGGAACTATATTGTAGGCACTAGGACAATCGTGTACACTGACCATTCTGCTTTAAAGTACCTTATGAGGAAGGCTGATGCTAAGCCTAGGTTGATTAGGTGGGTACTGCTGCTGCAAGAGTTTGATCTAGACATTAGAGATAAGAAAGGAAGTGAAAATGTGGTTGCGGATCATCTTTCTAGATTGCAGCATAATTGCGAAAAAATTGCGGAACCCGCAATTTCTGATGCTTTTATTGATGAACATGTCTTTGTATTGACTCATCGTGATAACGATGAGGAACCTTGGTTTGCTGACATTGCTAACTTCCTTGCATCACAGGTACTACCAACTTTCAAGGGAGGACAAGAGAAGAAGAGGTTCCTTCATGAAGCAAGGAAATTCATATGGGATGATCCCACACTTTACAAGACATGTGCTGACGGCTTGCTAAGGAAGTGTGTTTCAGCTGCTGAGGCGAAGTCTGTGCTGCAGCACTGCCACACAGCTCCTTATGGTGGACACTTTGGTGGCCAAAGAACAGCTGCAAAGGTATTTCAGAGTGGCTACTATTGGCCAACGATCTTCGAGGATGCCCACAACTATGCCCACAGCTGTGATGAATGCCAAAGAACAGGTAACCTTAGTCGCAAGGATGAAATTCCTATCACTTACATCTTAGAGTTGGAGCTCTTTGATGTATGGGGCATTGACTTCATGGGACCATTTCCCCCATCCTCAGGTAACCTTTACATACTAGTGGCAGTAGATTATGTATCCAAGTGGGTAGAGGCCATAGCATGTCCCAATAATGATGCCAAAACAGTCATAAAATTCTTGCATAGGCACATTTTTACTAGGTTTGGAACACCTCGTGCTGTCATTAGTGATGAGGGGACACATTTCATTAATAAGGCTATGGAGAGAGTGTTGGCTAAATATAACATTAGACATAGAGTAGCCACTCCTTATCACCCACACTCGAATGGTCAGGCTGAAATTTCAAATAGGGAGATTAAGAACATCCTAGAAAAAGTGGTCAAACCTAATAGAAAGGACTGGTCATTTAAACTCGAGGATGCACTTTGGGCATATAGGACTGCATATAAGACACCCCTAGGTATGTCTCCTTACAGACTTGTGTATGGTAAAGCTTGTCATCTTCCATTTGAGTTAGAAATTAAGGCATTTTGGGCACTAAAAGAGTTGAATTATTGCGTGACCGATGCGGGAACGTTGCGGTCTCTGCAATTACATGAGCTTGATGAGCTTAGACACATGTCTTATGAAAATGCCAAAATGTATAAGGAAAAGACCAAGATTTGGCACGATAGTAGACTTAGGATCAAGGACTTTAAGAAAGGCCAACTTGTTTTATTATTTAACTCACGATTGAAATTATTTCCAGGCAAACTCAAGTCTAGGTGGTCAGGTCCGTTTGTAATTACTAATGTGTTTGTTCATGGTGCCATCGAGATAAAGAACCTGCAGCAAGGTCAACCATTCATGGTTAATGGTGCAAGGTTGAAGCACTACTATGAGGAAGGAGATGTGAAGACTCTCTCGGCCTTCCTCTTGACTGAAGCGTGAAATTAAGAACGAGAGAGGACGAGTGATTGCTGTGCTCGTCAACATGAGGCTCATGCCTTAGTTTATTTTTTGCGATTTTCCGGTTATCGTTTGTGTATAAGTTTGTATGATTTTAATTGCGAATTTGATGTTGATTTTATTTCTTTTTGTAGGGAATCAATAGAGGGAATCAAGGAGATTAAATCCAGCTTTAAAAATCAAGAAGATATTGGGCCAAATCAAAGATACGGTTGAGCAAAGATTGACATTTAAATAAAAAAAATCTCCAACGGTCACTAGAATTGCGCTGGATTTGCAGGATCCGCAAAAATATAGCCGTTGGGATTTTTCTGTTTTCTTTATATTCGTTGAGACGCGCGTTGATCTATACGATTTCCCAAGTATCTGAACTCCAAGAAAGCTGCGATTCTCTTCATCTGTGATTCTTCTCTCCAAACCTCCACGATTCAACAATGGTGCTCACGAGGGCTGAAAGATCTGCGGCCAAGAAGAAGGCTGACGAAGCTGAAACGGCTGCGAGAGATGCACTGCTTGCCTTGGCTGAGGCTGATGCTGCGCGCACCGAACGCCTTCCCAAACTTCCGATTCGCAAGAAGAAGTGGAAGGTCGTCACAGAGATACCTGCTGGACCCTCTGAACCAGCAGGCACACCCAAGAAGTGCAAGTGGAGTATGGTTGTGGCCGAGGAAGGAATCAAGAACAAGACTCCCTCTGTGGAGAGTCAAGAACGAGGCCAGCCATCCCACGAGACAGCTGAGCGCAGCCCTTCACCATCTCCACCGGTTCACAGCCCTGAGCTCTCTTCATCGCCGCCAGCACAGAGCCCTGAGCTGCCTTCATCACCGCAGAGTTCTGCACAGACCCCTACAGCAGCACGAAGCACCACTCCTTCGCACACTTCTCCACGGCCTGACCCTGAATTCCCATATGGGAGTACCAAGAATCGACCCAGGGCAGTGGGGAAGGTGAGGAAGAAGAGGTCTTCTCTCCGTTGAGGGAAGCCAGCCCTGAGAGTCCTGCGCAGAAGGATGATTCCATGGAAGAAACACTGGGGGCTTGCCTCCAGCAGATCACCACCAAGGCAAAGCTGAAGAAGAAGAAGGCTGCTAAGATTATCAAGGCCAAGCGGTCCAAGAAATCAAAGAAGAAGAAGGCCAAGAGGGCGCTGGCATCAGAGGGAGAAAGTGCTGAGCCATCGCTCAAGAAGCTCAAGCTTGAGGCTGCTGAGTCGGCCAAGACAAAGGACAAAGGGAAGGCCAAGCTTTACCCTGAAGATGAGCCTCACTCAGTGAGGTACGTGTCCTCTGACGCTGAGTCCAGAGGCGTTGAGCTGAGGAAGAGGGAGTTGCTGCACGAGAAGGGCTTCCTCGACAGACCTGCTGACCTGCCGCAGTTCTTGCGCGCAGGAATTACAAATCATGGATGGGAGGAGTTGTGCAGACCACCCAATCCGGCTTACACAAGCATGGTGTATGACTTCTACGCCAACCTGAGACATTCTGAAGAGGGGTTGTCTGTGGTCAGGGGGGTAGAAGTGGACTTCTCAGCAAAAGCCATCAACGAAGCCTATGGCCTCAAGGGCCAAAAACATACTGACTATGCAAGGATTGTTGATGAGCCTACTGAGGCAGTCCTGGAAGAGGCCATTCGGACCATAGGCCGGCCTGAAGCCTCCTGGACCGTGTCACGCAATGGGAGGCACACTCTCATGAGTGCCAACCTCACAGCTAAGGCGGCTGTATGGTTTGCCTTTGTGAGGAGGAAGCTGTCCCCCGTGACTCATGAGACCACCATCAACCAGAGCAGATCGCTGCTGGTCTATGCAATCATGCGAGGTCTCACGATCAACGTGGGTGAAGTCATGTCAGCCGCCATTGCTGAGTGCGCGAAGAAAGGTAAGGGTCCATTGTTTTTCCCTAATACTATAACTAAACTCTGTTTGCTTGCAGGAGTTCCTATTGAGCGAATGGAGCAGCAGATGGCGTACACGGGCCACTTGGAGCTACCTGCTGGCTTGAGTCTAAAAAGGAAGGGGAACATGGAATTCGAGCTGGATAGGTTGGTTGTTGATCAGTCGCTGTCCATGGCTTGCCTGATGGATATGCAGAAGAGGATGGCTCAATGGGCCACTTACGCACAGGCACGGGACAAGGAAGTTGCTGACCAACTTGGATGCATCTTCCCTGATTTTCCCACGAATCTCCTGAATCCATGGGTGCCTCCACGACCACGACGGCCTGATGAGGATGAAGACATCTGAGTGCTGGTTTGAATTGCACTCAAGGGAGTATTGCTGTTCCCTTACAATTAAAAAAAAAATCTGCTTTCTGTTTGACCATGTGAATTATGCTGTTTTTAGTTAATATTTTGATCTGTTTTAGTTGCTTAGTTTTAAGTTTTTTTTTTTTTTTTTTTTTTGTTTAGTGTAGTCTGATGATAGCTGAGTAGGTAGGTTAGTTTAGTTTTATTTTTGTAGAGTTTGAGTGACGGGAAAAAAGCATGCGTAGGGGCCTTAAACATTGATATATCTGCCCTGACTTGATTGCGAAATAATTGCGGGATCCGCAATTTTTATTACTAAATGCATGTTTTGGACTGTCTGTTTAGCTAGGCTGTGATCTGTTTAATTTCTATCTTTTGCTGCTATCATGACTACCTTGTATAGCTTATCTTAAAGCATGCTGGATGAGTGTCATAGGACACCCTTTGATAGTTTAAATTAACCTCTAGGAAGCTCAGCATGCATAGCTGTAAGTCCTTGCCTGTCTGTTTTTTTCACTTTTCTGCTGCTGTAATATTTTCTTTTAGAATGTTCTGTCTATGCCTAGGGCTTTTAGATTCTCTTTGTTTTACCTTAGACTAGATGCTTCTAGGACAAGTTTGGGGGTGTGCCACCTCAGACACTCATTGGGGACAATGAGTAGTTGAAGTTTGGGGGAGGCCACCCTAGGCCTAGGAACATTCCTCTCTCCCTTAAAACATAAGCATTCTTCTTCTCCTTTAAAAAAAAAAAAAAAAATGAGCTGAAAACAGAAAATGAAAAAAGAATAAAGGGGGGAGTCTCTCTTAGGTTGCTGAGTAATCAGTGCCAAGTGTGTAACCCACAAGTGGCGTTGCATCAAAAGGCAACCGAAGGAAAGGCTCCACCAAAGTAAGAAAGAAAGAAAAAGAAGAAATAGGGAAGAAGAATGTAGACCTAGGAGTTGCAACTTTGTGGCTTAGATGTCCTGTTTAAAAAAGAACTCTGATCCTCAATTAGCTAAGAGCAAAGTTGTAGCTTGTAGGGTTGTTTGGGGAGATGAGTGTATATCCAATGTAGTGATGCCAGGGTTTAGGTTGTTCTCTTAAAGCACTACTGTCACTGTTAATACTAAGACTGGCATGACTCTAAGGAATCCTAGGTAGCTCATAAGTATAAACTAGAAGCATGTACTGAGTCTGGGGTAAAGCTAGGTAGAATTTGAAACCTTAGGGATAGTGGCAGGATATGATAAAAACAAGTAGATCAGTTGTAGGGAGTTAATAAAAACAGTAGGAGTATTAGGCATGCGAAATCAGAAGAAGCTAGATGAGAGGGTAGTTTTAAGCTTAGAAGTGTGTCACAGGACAGCACTGCTAAAGATAAGAATATAGGGGAGTTAGTAAGTGGTTAAAGAAGAAGAAACAGCAGCTTAGGAAAGTCCTTAGATTGCTCGAGGACAAGCAAAACCTTAAGTTTGGGGGTGTGTTACGTCTCCAAAAGTGACCTTTTTAGGACTTAATTATCTTAGAAAGATGTTCACTCTTAGGTGTTTTTGATAGCATTTAGGCTAAACCTATGCTCAAATATGAGAATTAGAAGAAGGTAGTTAAATTAGGACTTAAGTACAATAGGAAAGAAAAGGGTTGAAAACCGAAGGAAAAGAATGAAAAACAAGCATTGCGACAGAATTGCGGAAACATTGCTGAAACCGCAATGTTTCAAGTGAAAACCGTAAGTTGACTGATCTTTTTCTGTTAATTTCCGTTATTTCAGGGATTCGTTCTTTCTCCTCCATCCATTTTGAAGTACGACGTTGAAGATTGATGGTTCTCCTTGGCCCAAACGCACCTGCAGATTGCTATAAAAGGGGGTCAAAGTCGGGGGTTTAAACATCATCCGAAAAGCGTAGAAGTCTTCTCGCAGCTCCATCTTGTCTCCTGTTTTCCTTTGCCGTCTGTTGGTTTGCGAAGCTCAGCTGTTGGAATCGATAATCTGATAGGAAGGAGAGGAGATTTGTCTTCTCTCCCGATTGGATTCATCCAAGCAAGGCTGCTCTTTCTCATCCTTCAGCCGAGGCAGTTGCGACGAGGCGTTCAAGCTCCTTTACTTGCTTTCTGTCTTCATTTCTACTTTCTAGCGTTGTTTAGTTGTTGTTCCTGTTCTAGTGGCTAGTTTATTGCATTTCGTGGTGTTCTGTCTTTTTGTTATTCATTTTAAGTGTTCTTCTATTCCTTCAGACAATCAGGTAATCGAACGCAAAATTCCGTATTTCACAGTTTCCTATCTTTGCAACTCACTGTCTTACCTTGCTGTATTAGGCTTATTTCTCTTCTAAGCATGTCTCTTTCGTCTTTTATTTCTGTTTACCCTATATCCATGAGTAACTAAGTCACTTAGGGGCTTGCTAATGACAACACTATAGGCTAAAAAACGTGAACCAAGCATGTAGGATATCTCTCGAAGCATTGATTGTATGTAAGCTTCATCCTACGGGCAATTTCGATTGGCCATCCATTTTGTCCAAAGAACTCCTAACCTCTGGAAGGAGTAAGAGTTCAGAGTCATACACTCATGCTAGCCTTTCAAGGTAGCCAGAAAACGACCTAGGAATAGGCGTTTTCCTAGTACAAACCATAACTTTCTGCTTTAACAAGATGCTTAAGACCTTACTTGGACATGAGTAAACTAAAGAATCTAATGCATGGAATCGGACGATACATGAGATTGAGTGAGTTTGATGCATAGAGAGTTGATCCAATGCTTGAGAATCGTATGAAAAAGCCTATAGACGAGTCGTTAGTAGCCCTTGTTTCTCCATTTTACACACTTTCGCTGTTTTTATAATTGCGGTAGAATTGCTGTTTCCGCAATTCTGCTTAAGTTACAAGTCTGTCTAGCTGTTTTTGTCTTCGTTTATTACTCTCGTCTCTTTTCATTTAAGTTTAACTTTGACTTGCATTTGTTTATGTTGCTACCCTCTACGTATTCAGTAGGAAATAGACAATTCAAAACCAATTTTACCCCATCAAATCCACCCCTTCTTTCTTAACTTTACACTTCATGAATAGCTTATAATAAATCTCTGTGGGAAAACGAATGAAAAAATACTTACTACTTGCTATAAGATCATGTATGCTTGCATGTTCTGAGTGCTCTCTCTATCTTATTGCCTAATTATTTTAACACATTGAGCACGCAACAGCTAGCATGCGAGAGTTCAGACATGCTGACTGTTCGCCTCGTGCTGTAGAAGCGATTGAGGAAGTCTCTTTCAAACTGCTCCCAACTGTCGATTGTCTCGGGTTCCAAGTCGGTGTACCAGTCAAAGGCGTTTCCTTTCAAGGTTCGGACGAATTGCCTAACCAGCAAGTCTCCGCGAGTTCCAGCATTCTCGCATGTTTCGACGAAGTGGGCGATGTGTTGTTTAGGATTGCCCTTCCCGTCGAATTGTTGAAACTTTGGCGGCTGATACCCAATGGGCATTCTTAAGCTGTCGATCCTCTTGGAATACGGTTTGGTATACAAGAGGGTGCTTTGGGCTGGTCCACCGTACTGGACTCGGATGGTGTTGGTAATCATGTCCTGCAGTTGTTGGACAGATAAGGAAGCGACTGACGTCGAGTGTTGCGCTTGGTCTTCCTGGATGACCATTTTTTCTTTGTCTTTCTTTCTGGCCGCAGGAGTTAGGCTTGACTCCGCGACCTCACGGCTCTGCATCTGACTTCTCAGTTGGGCAATCTCGAAGTCTTTGTCCTCGACTGCTTTCATCAAGAAGCTAATTTTCTTTTCCATCTCAGCCATCGCTTCGTCGTTAGTACGCATCTGCCATCATTACAGATACGTTAGAGTCAGACACCTTCTCCGGCTGATCAGAGGAGGGAACAACCTCATCGAACAAAGGATTGTCCTTGATGATTATCCCAACCTTCTCGGACTCCGTCAATCGTTTGTATATTTTGCGCACTATGGCCGGAGTGTGTTCGTCCGTCCGCGAAACTTCTTTGATGACGCGGCTGCGGGTGGCAGGTCCTCTGTAAGGGTTGTTGGAACTGAGAGCCTTGAATGTTGTTTTCTTTGATGCCATTGTAATTTTTTTTGTTGAGAGAGAGAGATGAAAGGTAGAGTTGTCCCACTGGGCGTGCCAATCTGTTCACACGAGATTTCGACGAAGTATGGAGATTCGAACACGTGTAAATGAAATTTGAATTTTGTGTTGTATTTATGTATTGTATCAGTGCGTAGGATTACAATCTCTAATGTTTGCTCCTCTGATTCTCTCTCTTAAATGTAACGTACTCGAGGGCTTCGCAGCTTGTTCTCGAGGTTGAACCTTCAGCTTCGCGTAGCGGTGAAGTCTTCAGGTGTTTGGTCTTCAAGTGACGTTCAGTCTTCAGGATTCAAAGAGTCTTCGCTGTTTTGGAATTCTCTCTGAGTTCTTAGGAGAAGAAATTTTCTGAACCCTAGAAATGAAAATGAATTCTCTATTTATAGAGTTTTCATGGGCCTGGATCCAATGGGCTTGGGTTTGGACCCAATGGGCTTTTGGGCTTTGGGCCAAATTGTCATTTAATCTTTCTGGTCCGATTCAATTTCGAGCCCAATTGCAGTTTGACCGACTTTGCTCGGTCGAGTCTATCTGATCCCCGGTCGTGATGGAGACACGTGGCGACCACTGATTGGCCGAAATTTCTCGGTCAACAGAGTCTAAAGGTTCCAAAACGGATTCTTACCTATTGAGCGTCGTCAAAATGAGAACTAGCCAACCTTCGCCGATCAGCCCTTATTGTGGATTGCTGCCGCGCAAAACCTCAGACCGCCGCACTGAAGTGTCGATGCCGATGAGCAGGTATTGGTTGGATTAGTGTGACGATGCTGGAGGAATCGATTGACGGTGAGGGTTGGGCGTGGATTGAACGACGATGACCAATTTTTACGAACGAAGATGACCAATTTTTACGGCAAAATGCTGATGAATGTAAGATGGAGAAAAACAACGGAAGAAACCCTTTAGGGTTTAACCCTAAAGATAAGTTTAATAATATTAATATTAATATTATAAAAAGATTTTTATAATATTAATATTATTAGTTAAAAAAGAAATTTATTTGCTCCTCATATCGTCTTCTATTTCCCACGTAGCTTCCTCAAACTGGTGGTTTTGTCAAAGGACTTTAATAAGCGTTATTTCTCGGTTGCGAAGGGTCATCACATCTTTTGCAAGAATTAGCTTCGGCTTCTTCTCATAGCTCAGGTTCTCACTAAACAGTAAGGGCTCGAAGTCAATTATGTGAGATGAATTCACCAAATACTTTTGTAGCATAGATACATGAAAGTCATTGTAGACCGTCGATAGAGAAGGCGGTAAGGCCATCTGGTAAGCCATCGGGCAACCTCGGTCCAACACTTCAAATTGAGCGATGAAATGTGGGCTAAATTTTCCCTTACGTCCAAGCCTTATGACCTCTTCATTGGTGCTACCTTCAGGAAAACATGATCACCCACTGCAAACTCCAAGTCTCTCCTCCTGGTATCAACATTACTTTTTTGTCTACTTTGCGCTATTCACATCTTTGCCCTGATCTTCTGAATTGCCTCATTAGTGACTTGGACCAGCTCGGGTCCCAACAGTTGTCGCTCTCCTACCTCGTCCCAATAAACTAGGGACCTACTCCCCTTCCCATAGAGAGCTTCAAAAGGTGCCATGCCTATAGTTGCTTAATAACTATTGTTATAAGCAAACTCTATGAGATGCAAATGAACATCCCAACTTCTTGTGAAGTCTAGCACACAAGCTCGTAACATATCCTCTAAGGTTTGGTTCAAACGTTCAGTTTGACCATCTGTCTGCGGATGAAAGGCTTTGTCTCATGCTTGACTTAACTGTCAACTAGACCAATTGTGCGGTAACCTCACCCACTGCATCCATTATCTCTGCTCGTTGCAGGTCATTAAGTATGTGTGCCTGAGTGGTGATTAAGGTTGACGTGTGTGCTGATTCCCTACTGAGGGCATACGCGACCACATTCGCCTCACTCGAATGGTACAAGATCTTGCAATCATAATATTTTACCAACCCCAACCACTTTCGCTGCCTCATGTTCAACTCTTTTATTAGTGAAGAAATTCTTAAGACTCTTGTGGTCGGTGAGGATTTGGATTTTCTCCCCTTACAAGTAGTGTGTCCAAACGTTCAAGGCAAAGATCACCGTTTCCAACTCCAAATCGTGGGTTGGGTAATTTTGCTCATAATTCTTCAACTGTCGAGAAACATATGCAATTACCTTACCTTGTTGCATGAATACACAACCTAACCCATTTTTAGGGGCGCCACTGTAAATAAATAAATAAAATCTCCTGACTCGTCGGCTACTGCGAGCAACGGAGCTGAAACCAGTCTTTGCTTAAGTTCCTGAAAGCTCGTCTCACAAATTGATTCCAAATGAAAGAATTGCCCTTACGGGTCAACAGGGTTAAAGATGTGGCTATGCTGGAGAAGTTCTGCACAAACCGACGATAAAAGCCTGCCAACCCCAAGAAACTACGTACCTCCTTGACTGTAGAGGGTCGAGGTCAATTAGTCACGACCTCCACTTTCGCTGAGTCTATAGTGACCCCATCTTTTGACACTAGGTGTCCAAAAAAAAAAATACTTGCTGAAGCCATAACTCACACTTAGAGTATTTGGCAAAAAGCTTGTTCACACGTAAGGTCATTAAAATCCTCTTGAGGTGATCCTCGTGTTCCTCCTCTGACTTGGAGTAGACCAAAATAACGTTAATGAAAACAATCACGAATGTGTCCAGAAATTCCTTAAACACCTTATTCATCATGGCCATGAATATTGTTGGTGCATTAGTCAGTCCAAAAGACATTACAGTAAATTTGTAGTGTCCATACCTGAACCGGAAAGCCGTTTTAGGAATGTTCTCATCTCTTATCCTTAATTAATGGTACTCGACCATAGATAAATCTTGGAAAATACGATTTCCCCCTGCAACTGGTTGAAGAGATCATCAATCATAGGCAAGGGTACTTGTTCTTTACTGTCACTTTGTTCAACCCCCGATAGTCGATGCATAGGCGCATGAACCCATCTTTTTTCTTCAAGAACAAGATTGTGGCACCCCAAGGCGAAACACTGGGGCGAATAAAGCCTATATCCCATAACTCTTGTATTTGTGTCTTAAGTTCTTTCAATTCTGCTGGGGCCATTCTCCATGAAGCTTTAGAAATGAGAGTTATTTTTCAATTTGAGCTCCATGCCGATATCTACCTCTCGTGCCGTGGAAAATCCAACTTACTTTACCAACACAACTTTTCCATTCAAAGTTGGCTTACTTTCTTCTTTCAATCGAAATGACGGCTTCATTACTTTTGAGTATTAACTTGATCACCATCTACCTTTTCACCAATAAAGCCACAAAGTTTCATTTTTTTTTCATAGCTCTTCGACAACCATTGACGATAGTCATTTCTAATAATAATAAAAAAATATTTTCTTCAATTCTTATGAAATCTAGGACTGAAGCTCGCTAAAGCACTCTTCCAACATCTGTATTGTCTCTACTTAAATCCTTGGTTCAGGAAATATATATATATATATATAGACCAATACATACCAAGGTTCAAAGTCCCAAATTAATGACAAGAATTCTTTCACCAA
The DNA here is from genome assembly GCA_028017165.1 of Herpetospermum pedunculosum. Taxonomy (NCBI): domain Eukaryota; kingdom Viridiplantae; phylum Streptophyta; class Magnoliopsida; order Cucurbitales; family Cucurbitaceae; genus Herpetospermum; species Herpetospermum pedunculosum. The sequence goes on along the minus strand of CM051525.1, from coordinate 6,122,794 downwards.
TTCCAATTTACATCCAAACAAAACTAATACCATAGAAGGTTGTGCCCAAGCGTACTTGGAGTTTCAACATGATTATTTCCTACATCTTCCGAGATAGCAAAACTTCCTCATATTACCTTTCCCCTTCTTATACTTTTCTTTATTGAAGTCTTTATACTCCAAATGACAATTTTCATTTTCCAAGTCGGGCTTATCCTGAACAATATGTAAATATGTCTCTACTTATAATTCTTCCATAGATTTGGGCCCAAATTGATTCCCTGAAAGAATTTTATGCTTACTTTATGGTCTTGCATTTAATGACCCAAAACTTCCTCTTAGACCAATTAAACTAATCTTTCTTCGTAATCATAGCCTTGAAGACTTTATTTCCTTGCAATTTTACATTGATTATTTCCTTCACCGCATGATCAACCAACAAACCACTTTTATTTACATTGTTACCACATCTGATGCATGTTCGTAAAGTTTGACATGTTAGTTTGTACTTGCGCTACCGCTTATTCCTTTGCGTTTGGTCTTGAATTACATGTATTCGAGTTTATTACTTGACTAACATGTTAGTGTGCACTTGCACTACCACGTTCTGTAAATTATCGTAAACCATTGCATGCTTTATAATTTTTCATCGCAAGTCATACATGCAATAGCATATCGCACCAAAATTTTAACACAGACAACGAGCCAACCAACATTCCGTCAGCAGAATCGAGCCCCTGGCGCACAAGCCCTTCATTTTCCCTTGTAGATGTACATCAACATATAGACGAAGATAATTGCCACAACCTTCGAAAACATAACCTTTCATTTATGCAACATACAAATGAATGAGGTACCATAGGGAACAACCATGCGACCAGAAGAGACGACGAGATGAACAACTCTTCGAGGCATACAAAAACTGCAGACCATTCCCAAACTCAAGAAATTGACATTCACAAGTATTTAGAGTCATTTTCTCACCAAAACGTTTTCTCAACATTCCATTAAACAACATCCACAATCTTCTCACATCCATAAACTTTTAAATTTAAGATGCGTTCTCATTTGAGTGCAATTTTACAAAAGCAAATAATCTACCTTTTCATTGACATTTAAACAATAAATCCATCACACTTACATGCATGTCAATCTCTATTTTTCCTTTATATCCCATCCATAAACAAAGCATGACATTCATCCAACATAATAACACATCGTTCAATATCCTACATTCTACAACACATATATACATCCTATTCAACTACCAGCACACATATACAACCTATTTAACTACAACATACGATGTTCCGGCAGTAGGATCACTTACACAATCACTTACATTTTGCCACAAACTCATAAATAAAGAGCTTCTAGATCACTTACATTTTGCCACGAACACATAAATGAAGAGCTTAAAATTGTGAAGTTCCTTCACCCAATTTAAAAAAAAAATCGAACGCAAAAATTAGAGCATGTAAACATAAATTTGGGGCTTACAACTTTTAGGCTACCACTTACACTAAAAAATTGTTCTCGAACACGCCTTCAAACCTTACCCTCCTAATTTAAATTAGTCAAAAATTAGAAACCAAACATACATTAGAACTTAATTTAAGGCTTTAATGTAATTGATTAAGGTGGTATGTTACGAATGAGAATTCACCCAAAGTTCATCGATACCCTGCAGGACAACGTTCAAAAAACACCGAAATTCGTGAAACCAACGCCAAAGACCAATGGGTAATTGAAAATGATAGAACTCCAAATGTGTTATTTTATAACTTTTAATTCTTGTTAGTTGATTCAAATTAATGTGTTTAATCATATGTTTTGCAGGAATCGAGCATTCAGAGGTGAATGAGACACTTATATTAAATAAGAACTCAAAAGAGGAGTTTTAGAGTATAATATCAACCAATCGAGCTGCAAAAGATACTATAAAGATAAAAATTATTCAATGTTCAAAGTTGGAAGTTTGGTCAGGTGGTGAAAGCTTTATTATGTTATTTTTTTATCCAAAGTTCGATGCTTGAAGAATATAATTATTTCTTTTATTTTTACTTCAGACACGTGGCAGCTCCTGATTGATCCAGGAAGAAGTCATCTCAAGTCAAGGTGTCATGTCCTCTTCCAACATTTGCTTCTGTACGTGTGTCCCTGTGTTTTGACCAAAAATTTTATTTATTTATTTTTAGCAATTTTTCTCTTAGAGTTTGTATTGATTGTAAAATACTCCTTACATCTTACACCTTACACCAACACACATCATCACCATTCTCTCCCTTTCCCTCGGTTTAGGGTTTTTTTTATTTATTTTTATGTTCGGCTAAGCTTGTACTGCTGATTTAGAGGTTTGTCGGGATTAATGTTTTTGTGAGATTTTTGGTATTAAATTGCAATATAATTTCTTGATTAATTGTTTTATATACTTTGTTTATTTAATGTGCATTTAGTATTGGTTAATGTGACAACTTGATGAATTAAATATTAACTGTTCATGTATGCTATGTTTGTAATTTGTGATCCGTAATTGTCATAAATTGCATTCTTAATTGTAGTAGCAAGATGGGTCAGGTTATGACTAGTGTTAATATTATGGCTTTTTCATAGTTAACATGGTGCGTATAACATACCTTAGGAATATAAAAAGGTTTAATTGAATCTGATCAATTTAATTAATAGTCTAATAAATCCATGTGCTTAGAGCTGCTAGCTAGTTAGCATGGAACGCTATCGTGCCCAGCTAATTGGTCAGTTTAGAGTTAATTACGATGCTCTGTCGGATTAATTGCATGAGAGAACCTTAGAGACTTTTCATGGTTGTTCCAGATAAGTCGATTAGGCTTTTAAATTAAGAAATTGTATTTTTATAGGAGTAATCGATGAGCAAAATCCATTAAGTCCCGACAATCTATGAATCAGCAAGGTAATCTCTTGTTTATTTCCTTAATTCATTCATCTATACCTTTAATTGTTATTTAAATTTAGTAGATTAATATGCAATTCAAAAACCTCCTATTTATTGTTTTTACGTAAAGTTTAATTTAGAGAATTTAAATATTGGTTCCCTGAGTTCGACTCAGTCCGCTCTAGTTTACTACAAGCCGTTGATCGGTAATTATGAATTGAATTTGACGGGAATCGACAAGCTCGCATCAAAAATCAAACTTCAACCGGTCTTGACTGGCGTTGCACATGCATTAAAACGCTGCTTGAATTCATTCTGCCACCATCGGAGCACCGTCGTCTGAAGCTTTTCGTTGGACGTTGTCGAGCCTTCCTCTCCTAGTTGAGCCTGTGGTTACGAACGGAAAATCATGGCTGGAGATGGAACCAGAGAGAGGAATCAAAGAAGAATAAAAAAAAATAGTGAGCGGTGGGGCTGAAGCTTAACTAACAAAGAAAGGAAAAAAAATGAAAAAATAAAAAAATAAAAAAAGAAGAATCCAGAAGAAGAACTCTGCTCAAAACTAAATAAAAAACCAAACTTCAAAATGTTAAGGTTAGTCTTATCTGAAAACGTGGGCATTACAAACTATCCTTTAATGATTCCATCGAGAGGTTGCAGATTTCATAAAATAATCAAACTGGACTGTGTATAAGAATTTAATTTTAAAACTGACAAATAATATTATTCAAACAAATTAAACTTCAAAATGTTAAGGTTAGTCTTATCTGAAAACGTGGGCATTACAAACTATCCTTTAATGATTCCATCGAGAGGTTGCAGATTTCATAAAATAATCAAACTGGACTGTGTATAAGAATTTAATTTTAAAACTGACAAATAATATTATTCAAACACTTTTATAATATTTTGGTTAAATGGAGGGTCTAACGTAGATAAAATGAACAAATTGATAGCAACAACTTTTTTTTTGCAACGGTATTTTAATAAATGCGAGGATTGAACCCATGACCTTTTAGTCGCAGGCACAGCCTTATGCCAGTTGAGCTATGCTCGGTTTGGCAATAGCAACAACTTTTCACAAATATAAATTGGTTTGCTTTAGCAAAAAGTATGTCACATATTTCCTTTTACTTTTAGTACTTTTCCGTATAGAATCAAGGAAGAATAGTTATAAATAACTAAATTATTAAAACTGTTTCACTTACCAAGTTCTAGGGTAATTTCTAAGGTTTAAATATATATAGTTGTAAAGTACTAGGTTTCAATTCATACAAACCATAAAGATTATAGGTATAAAATAAATTAATTATCAGTTTTCAATAAAATTAAAATAATTAATCTCGATGTCCACCCCAACCTGATTGACAAATATATATATAAATACAACTTATGAATATTTATCATTTATAATATAATTCTTATTATTATTCATAGTTTTCACATTATCATAAAAAATTAAATATAAGAAAATAATAGTTTTGGGAATAAAAAAACACACACAAATCAATTAATTTTTGTTGGATTGCCGTGTTCAGAATAATAATGAAAGAAGCACATCGATATCAAATTTAATCTTTTTTAAAATAAAATAAAAATAACAAACATTACATTCAGAAATAAGATGCTAGACAAAATGTTAAAGAATAGAAATAAAAGAATTGAGAAATTGACACAATCGATTTATAGTGGTTCGGTCTTAACGGATCTACTCCACTTTGCAAAGTTCTTTTAAGATCGTTGCTAGCCACTTTTATTAGAGGTTATCAAATACAAGAATGAGTAATTACAAAGCATTCAAGAAAGATCATTCAAAGAAACAACAAGAAAGCAAGATGAAAGAGATACAACCTTTGGTGTTCAAAAAGAGAAGAAATCGGACTTAACCCGAACAGTTTTCTTCTCTTTCTTTAAGATCTAGCCGGCGGCAACCACCACAAGACAAACGGCAGCGGCGACGGCGATAATCTCTCGGGTTCTTCTCCTTTCGACGACAGCGGCGCGAAGCTTCCCCTTCTTCAACAAGAAACAAGATCAAAGTCATATTTTGAATGATGGCATAGAAAGATGTGTCAAATAAATTATATATGAACCAAATTTCATATTTCGATAAAATTGACATGTCAAGGCGGAGTCGAAACAAAGAATGTCCTACATTTCAATTTCAAAATTTAACTTTTATGAGACTCACCCACACATACTTGTGCTTAAATCTCGAAAAATGGGTATTTCTTGACCGAGAAATTTCGACCAATTAGGGGTTGCCACGTCATTATTCACAAAACGAATGACAAACTTACATTTGGGAGGAATCTGAAATCGACAAGTGTCTCAAATTAAATTGGAAGACAAATTTGTGGAGCCTCAGGAAAATGTCATGTGTCTTCATCATGGCCGTTTGATCAAATAAACTTAACCAATCAAATTTTGTTATATTCCAATTGGTCTCAAAAATTAAATTGCCCCAAAAAGCGATTTAAATAGCAACTTAGCCCAAAGCCCAAACCTATATGACTTGGCCCAAGCCCACTATGTTCCCATGAGAACTCTACAAATACAGGGCTCATCTTTCATTTGCAAGGTTCATAAAATTACTACTCGTAAGAGCTCAGAGAGAATTCACAAGCTACGAAGACTCCTTGAATCCTTGGAAGACTGAACACTCCACACTTGAAGACTACCGATCAAATATTGTCATATTCCAATTGGGCTAAAAATTAAATTGGCCCAGATAGCCATTTAAATGGAAACTTAGCCCAAAGCACAAACCCATATGACTCGGCCCAAAAGCCCACTATGTTCCAATGAGAACTCTATAAATACAGAGCTCATCCTCAATTTGCAGGGTTTGGAAAATTGCTACTCCTAAGAGCTCAGAGAGAATTCCCAAGCTACGAAGACTCCTTGAATCCTTGGAAGACTTAACACTCTACACTTGAAGACTTCACCTCTTCGAGAAGCTAAAGATTCAACCTCGAGAACCAACTGCGAAGCCCTCAAGTCAAATCCAACATCGAGAACAGGCTGGAAAGCCCTCGAAACAAGTCTAACATCGAGAACAAGTTGTAAAGCCTTCGAGACACAATTACATTTGAGAGAGAAAGAATCAGATGATCAAACATTAGAGATTGTAAACCACTACGCACGGATACATAAAAATTCAATACAAATCAAAGTTCATTTACACGTGTCAAATTTTCTTTTCGTCAAAATCTCGTGTGAACAAACGCCAACTTTATATAATTTTAAACCTTTATCGTATTTTGATTGAATATTTGTCAAATTTTCCTATTATTGCTCTAGAATTCGATTAAAGCTCATTTCTCAGGAAAATAAGCCACAACATGAGCCTACCACAACGTTAGGGAATCTTTACCCAAGAATATGTCACTTTCCTCTCCAAGAAATCGTTGAGCAGGCATTGTGCAGACAGAGCAGACCAAGTTAGAAGTCAACGACGCTCACACGTGTGATACCTCTGCCCAAAAGTAACTTTGTCTTTAGCGCTTGAAGGCCACACTTGAGATCCCTTTACCTATAAATACTACAATTTCTGAAGAGAAAAATGAGCTTGGCTATATCATTATTATTTTTCTAAAAATACTATCAAGTTCTCGAGAGGAGAAGGAGAGGTAGACTGCCAAACTGAGAGCAACTAGAGGAAATGACGGCCCACCAACATTGTCGAGCGGCGACTGTCATTTCCGCAGGCCTGGGAGTAATAATCCAGTTGGGTTTTATGTCCTAAAACTTGTGGTTTGAAAACTGTTATGTTTGTAAATATTCTATTTAGAGTAAAAAGTTATTCGTTTTATTCATTAAAAGAGTTTACTAGAATAAAGTGAAACGTGTTTAGGTTAACCTATACTAATGACCAAACCCTTTGCCTGAATACGAGTACCTAAGCTTCATGTATAACATGATTGTGGATCAGGCTCAAGTACACAGTCAAAATGGTCTATAGTATACAGATAAGACTAGGTACCTTATCCTGGTAACACTATTGGATGCGGCTCACTCTGTATTGTACAAAACGATGTGATCCAAATCGTTTCACATGGAGATGTGTGAGTGGGGGCGTCCTGTGCAAAGAGTTTGCATAAGACCGAACCGCGAAATATGTCGCTCTCTCTTTATAACACCGTTTACTGATGAGACCGACATTTTCATTTGATGGCCTAGGTAACTCGATCTCAATCCTGAGCTCGCTATGAACTCCTGCTTATTCGAAAGTATCCTTTGACTTGCACGGGTGAGAGTAGCCCATAAACGACGACTCAATAAGCCTAACATCTTAGGGATAAAGTCGAATAGGTAGTTGGTGACATAGCACATAAAGATTGAAGTTCACTCCTAACCCGTTCATCAAGGTTAGTAGATAGGTTGTTCCCTTAATAGCTGACTCCGAGGCTTGAACAATTAGTGCGCACACTCTCATGAGTTGAGAGGGTTAATTGATTTATTTGTTGGACCACAGATCTATTGTTCATTAGAGGGGTCATTGGTACTTAAGGAACAAGACGTAATGCAGGGGTTAAACGGTTTAAAATGACCAAACTGTGATTACGAACAACCTGTGAAGGGTCGACTTGCCCATAACGGTTATATTAGAGGACCTAATATATCTAAAGTGAGGAGAGTCCAGCCCTTGGACTATAGTGGAGTCTCTAGGGTTAACGAATGTTGATTAGTTCGGTTAAAAGAATTTTGTCCAGATAATCTCGTATCCTTGGAGCTCATTATCTGTAAGTTCTTTAGGTTCTCCTCGCTAGCTCGGATAACGCCGTGCAACAATATACGATAAAAGGTAAAAGAATTTAAATTGTTCAAATTCGGCTTGAGGAAGAATGTTGGACATATTTAAATATGATTTAAATATCGGAATAGTCTAAAATATGAAAAGGATTCGTGTGCACCAAGTCGGTTTTCGGAAAATATTTATTATTATTTAATAATTATGTATTAATTTTTAAAAATAATAATCATAATAATAATAAAAAAAAATTCATACATGCAATTTTCATATAAGACACACGTTGATAATTATATATATATGGATTTGCTTCAAGAGTGTAGGTTAACGAATTCATAATTGAATTTTTTTTTATAGAAGTTCTTAAATTGTTGAACTTGTGAAGTTCAACAATATTATTATTTTTTCCTGAATTCTTTTTTAACCCAATTTCCCATAAGACCAACCTTAAGACTTTCCTTCTTCTTCCTCTTTGTCGTTTCTTTTCTCTTGTAACGGAGTCCCACAACTTCGTTCCTCGGCGTCGAGGATAGTGGGACTACCTGGGTGTCCCTCGGGGCGTTCGTGAAAAGTGGCTGGAAGAGTTCGTGATGAGGATCGACCGACAGATCTTGAAGAAATCGGAACTACAAGGGTATGTAATTATAATTTCTTAATTTCCGTCGTTTTGAGCATGTTTTCTATTTGTGAAATTGATAAAATTTGTGTATCAACGATCCAAAATGGCTTCCGCAGCGTGAACCAAGCATGTAGGATAGCTCTCTACATCCATGAGTAACTAAGTCACATAGGGGCATGCTAATGACAACACTATAGGTTAAAACACGTGAACCAAGCATGTAGGATAGCTCTCGAATGCATTGATTGTATGTAAGCTTCATACCACGGGCAATTTCGATTGGCCATCCATTTTGTCCAAAGAATTCCTAACCTCTGGAAGGAGTAAGAGTTCAGAGTCATACACTCATGGTAGCCTTTCAAGGTAGCCAGAAAACGACCAAGGAATAGGCGTTTTCCTAGTACAAATCATAAACTCACTGTTTTAACAAGATGCTTAAGACCTTACTTGGACATGAGTAAACTAAAGCATCTAATGCATGAAATCGGAGGATACATGAGAATGAGTTAGTTTGATGCATAGTGAGTTGATCTAATGCTTGAGAATCGTGTGAAAAAGCCTATAGGATAGTCGTTGGTAGCCCTTGTTTCTCCATTTTACACACTTTCGCTGTTAGTAACATTGCGGTAAAATTGTTGTTCTCGCAATTCTATTAAGTTAAAAATTATGCTTAGCTATTTTCCTCTTCGTTTATTAATCTCTTCTCTTTACATTTGAGTTTATCATTGATTTGCACTTGTTCATGTTGCTATCCTTTATATATTCAGTAGTAATTAGGCAATTAAAAACAAATTCTACCCCATAAAATCAACCCATTCTTACTTAACAACACACTTCGCGAGTAACTAGTAATAAGTCTCTGTGGGAAAACGAATGAAAAAAATACTTACTACTTGCTATAAGATCATGTATGCTTGCATGTTCTGAGTGCTCTCCCTCTCTTATTGCATATTTATTTTAACATTGAGCACGCAACAGTTCTCCAGAAACTAGTTTCCTGAAAAGAAGAACAAATATGATTAGTAGCCCCTGAATCCAGTATCCAGGATGAGTCATCACTCTCCACTAAACATGTTTCAATAACTAGTAAATCATATTTACCTTGTTTTTCCTTTTCAACTTTCTTCTCTGCAAGGTACTTTGGGTAGTTTATTTTTCAATGCCCATTCTCGTTGTAGTGGAAACATTTTCCTTTATCTGCAACTTGAGCCTTGCTTTTGCGGTCATTAGGATTTTTACTTTTCCCCTTCCCTTTCTTTTTCATCGAAATACTCTTATTTTTGGAAGAAGAAGGGCTAGACTTCGTCTAAGAGGACGATCCTCTATAGAACCTTTTAGTGGTAGCAACATTTGCCTCCACTTCATGTCCCTTAGTTTTCAGGAGGGACTGATAAGTCTAAAGCTCATTCAGAAGAGTAGTCAAGTTATATTCAATTTTGTTCATCTTCGCATTTGTGTGGAACTCTAGGAAGCTCTTCGAAAGAGACTTCAGAATAAAATTGACCTGACTCTTCTCATCTATGACAGCTCCGTTTACTTCTGCCACATTGAAATCTGCCATCATGTCCAGGACATGTTCTCTAACAGAGGTCCCTTCTCTCATGCGACAATTATAAACGTACTTGATGGCATCATGCCTAAGGGAGAAGGACGATTGTCCAAACATCCCCTTCATAGATTCTATAATCTCTTTGGCAGCACCCATACCATCGTGTTTCTTAGCCAATACATCAGGTATCCTGGCCAGTGTGTAGATGCGGGCTTTATCATTTTCCCTTGTCCACCTGTCATATGCATCCCAAACATTTCGGTTTGCATTTGTGTCAAGGTTTGGAGGACACTCCTCAGTTAAAACGAACCTTAGATCATCAATTACAAGTATTGTGTTTAAATTTGATTTCCACGTTGCGTAATTATCCCCGTTACGTTTCTCAGAAGCTAGTAACTTTACTATTGAGTTGGACATGCTGAAAGAAGGAAACATATCGTATTTAGTGAAATTGCTATTAACCCTTTTATATTATCCAATCATGTTTTAGCAAAAGTAATAATGTACCCATCATTTATTCTTTATTGCAACGATACTACAAAGGTTTAGAGCAACATCCACCTAGGGGCAGTCTATCACTCCTCCTTTGAATTGAGTCAATTTCAGCTAATCACTATTACCAGAATAACTCATATTCCAATAGATCTTTTAGCTATCGTTTACTTTGGTCAAGAAGTTACTAACACTTAGTAATTCTTGTAAGTGTGACACTCTATTTTCAGACCTCAGAGATCGGAATCAACAAGCTCCCGAAGATGGAAAGACAATGCTGAAAACGGACCTATGAGACCCTATCCATTTTTGGAGTTCACGGTGTTCTGAATCCCATGACACAACCCTCCTAAGGGGTGGTCGCTCCCAGGGTAGACTCGGAGGCGCATCATGGGAATCTCACAGTGCAACCTAATGGAGGAGACCGTAGGATGTGTTGACACACAACCTTCGCCAACTTACTATGAAAGACTTCCCCTATTCACCTTGTTATTTACTCATGCAAATACTTTCCTATTGGAGGTCGCTCCCAGGGCGACTCAAAGCCGAGCATGAATCTTACGGTGTGAACTATTAGGGACTTAGGAGCTGAAAAACATTTTTCCTCCCACTAAAGTGTTCTATACGGTTGGGTATGATTTTACTTAGGCCTATATTTTGGCTAACTAAAACATATCCTAAATCTAGGTAATCTTTCCGAGTATAACGTTTATACTGGATTTTAACCTATAATGTCTAGGTGATAAACCTTTTAAAACCTCACATCACTCACGCATGCTCATAAAACCGGGTTAGCTAAACTCAAACGCGAGTTCGATGCCCAGGTAGGAGGTGTTCCGTAAACCATCAACTTAAAACCCCCAACCTTAGACAGCATCTTACCGGGTGAGTTTTTCTTGTAACGAAGATTTACAAGATATCGACCTATTTTAACTATTAAAACAGGAGATTGCTTGGTAGTTAACTGGTAATAGGATTTTTGAATATCCTATAAATTTCGGGGTGTCGAGTCCCGCCTAAATAACATTTATAATACCGCTACAATTGAGCTTTGCAGCTAGTGGTAGTCGGTTCGATCCGCAGGGAACCAAAATTATTTTCTCCTAATTAATTTCTATTTGCTTTTTAATTAACTAAAACAAAAACGATAAAGTAAAACATTAAAGTAAAGAGGGGATTTGCTAATGGTAAAATTAAAGGAAAGCATGCATAAAGTAGCTAAAGGAAAAAATTAAAACTAATTACATGTGTTCCTAATTTTAAGGGTCGGGGTTGACCTTGATGCGACTCGATTCATCGGGATTCAAACATACTTAGCAAAAGCATAATGAAACACATAATTTACTTGCACGAAACTACTAATACAAGTAACCCAAATAATTAATTAGAAACGTGGAGTTCTAAGTGGACTATTCTTTAATTACTCTAAGGTGATCAATCCTAAATTAAATAAAGAACATAGACGAATGTTCGATTCTAATTAAACCTGGCAATGAATCAACAGGGGGCCAACGCCGCCCATATTGATTAATTGACAGTAACGGGAGCACTACGATGGATGTTTAACTTGGAAGCCTCTATTAATATTCCGATTTATATATTTCTTCAAGATAAGTTACAACCAAGATCAACAAGGAAGCCTATATTACCTATGGCTCAACTTATCCATGTTACTTGGCGATTAATAGAGGCAAGGCATCATAATATTTAACTATAAAACATGCAAGAAATCAAGGTCGTCTACTCCTATCAATCAAACATGCTTATGTGATATTCTTAGAAGAAATAAAATTGCCCAATCAGTCATGCTAAGCTCAAAATTCAAGATCTAAACCCTCATGAATCGCATCAAATTTAACCTCTAACCTCAAATTAGAGCACTTACCTTGCTCGGGATGAAAACCAAGCTAATCCAACCAAGTCTATTCTTTGATATATGAGAAAAGGGGAGAAAACCCCAAGAATCTAGAGAGAAAACGCTTAAAATAAAGCCAAACCCGAGAGTGAATGCCCTAAAAAATGCTAAAAAATGGATTTTATACGGTCGGATCGTCGAGATCCTCGTACATGGCATCCTATTGATAAAACCGTCATTAGTAAATCGATGCTTCACAGGTTGTTCGTAATTACAATTGGGTCAAATATATAGTTTTACCCTCGTAATTTCATCTTGTTCTTTAAGTCCCACTAATGCTCTAATGAAAAATTGTTTTGTGGTCCAACCACCAAACCATAGTCCCTCTCGGGCCAATGAGAAGAATAGGCCTCTTGTTCAAGACCCAGAGTCAGCACTTAAGGGAACAACTTCTGTATTAAACCTTAAAGGCGGGTAAGAGTGATTTCCATCTTGCGGGACTATGTTCCCAGCTTCCTACCCGGTCTTATCCCCAAGATTGTAAGCTTATTGAGGCGGCGATCTCGGGCCACTCTCACTTGTACATGTCAACGGATAAGCCCGAATAAACAGGAGTTCATAGTGTGCTCAAGATTCAGATTGAGTTACCTAGGTCATCAAGTGAAAAAGTCGGTTTTTACAGTAAACATAATTATAAAGAAAGAGTGACTTGATTCCGCGGTTCAGTCTTATGCAAACTCATTGCACAGGACACCCCCACTCGCATGTATCCACATGAACGATTTCGAATCACATTGTTTGTACTATACAATGTGGGTCGTGTCCATAGTGTCCCCAGGATAAGGTACCCAGCCCTATCTCTATACTATAGGCCGTTTTGGCTATTACTCGAACTTGATCCACAATCATGTCACCATGAAGTTCAAATATACAACCTATAGCCATGGGTTCTTTGATTATTGGATTATGTTTAAAAGAACACAATTCACTTTATTCAATAACAACTTTACTGAATAAACCTCAATAACAACTTTATTGCAAAATAAAATATACATTCAGTTTACAAACCACGAGTTTTAGGACATAAAACCCAAGAGTTCGAAATCTTATTTGAGTAAAATTAAATAAATTGAGTGAGTTTTTTTTTTTTTTTTTTTTTTTACTTTTCAGCAGACTTCTTGTTGTTGTGGATTCTTCTTTTGTTTTTTCATTTTTTTTTCCTTTCTTTGTCAGTTGAGCTTCAACCACACCGCTCTCTATTTTTTTTATTTATCTTCGATTCCTTTCTCTCGTTCCTTCACGTCGGTAACTCCTCATCACTAGCCATGATTTTTTGTTCGTAACCACAAGCTCAACTAGGAGATGAAGGCGCGACACGATAGCGTCTATCGAAACGCTTCAAGTGGCGGTGCTTCGATGGTGGTAGAACGAGTTTAGACAGCGTTATAATGGCTGGACAATGCCAGACAAGACCCGTTGAAATTTAATTTCAATTACCCATTGTTTTTTTACGTTGGATTCACGAATTTGGGTGTTTTTGGAACGCCATAAGTTAGTTTTCTTCTTCGTCCTTAAAATTATGTTATATTATATGAAAAAACATAATATAATATAAACTTTTATTGTATTCAAATTAGTAATATTACACAGTAAGGAATGATAATATAGTTAGAAACAAAAGCAAAATTACTACAATAATGTATACATCTTAATCTTGATGAATTATAAATTCAATCTTGATGAATTATAAATTCATTTGTTTTTTTCTCAAATTACTAAAGTTGCAATTCACATGGTAGAAAACTAGTATGTTAGAATATTAGTATTAAAATCCTTATTGCTTCATTTATTATGAAAAAATATTGAATTATTTATGTATATTAGGAGGAGAGTAATCTGCTTCCAATATTGTCGGGATCTTCGTTTCTTAAGCTATTATTCCAGCATTAAAATCATGCCTATCCATGGAATATAATAATATAATAGATTCACCATATTTGTGATTTTCAAGAATGATTACAATTAAATTAAATAAAAGACCCATGAAAAAGTCTTTCTTCCATCCACTTATGTAGCAAAAAAAAGTTTCTATACCACTTCTTCCATATACAGAGAGAGAGTAAGAAACTAACTTTGCACTCAATGATCTAAATTTAACCAATAACAACAGTATAAGTTGGCTTTCAAATTTCTTCCCACAATCATCCACTGAGAAATCGTCTTTGAAAAGAAAAACACTCTAAAAGGTGCCAAATAGTGCCAATTGTTTAAGGCGAGAAAAAAATGGCAAAGAAGATGTTAGCAATGTTTCTAATGTGCATTGTGGTCGCGGCCGCACAACAAGTCACCCACACCCCCACGAAAGCCGAGTTAGAGACCATGATAGCGAGATTGAATCAAATAACCAAGTTGGCACCCGAGTTACAGTCATGCTCTGATACTTGTATGAAGGAATGCACGGGCAAAGGCAATAGCAAGAAATCGTGTGATTCTGAGTGTGAGAAGTATTGCTTCGAAAAATATTTTCCAGGTATTTTTTCTAGCTCTCCTTGAAAAAAAAAGTTTACTTTCTAACCATATATTAAGCTAGAAGTATCAATTTTTTTTCTCCACCTAACAATTAATAATTGTTATTGTTGTAACCTTTAGGTTGAACTTTAAAAGATTGCTTTAGTTCAAATTTGAAAACATTACATGATTTTACCCCATTTATTGTGTTGATAAAAAAGAAAACAAAAAGGTTAGTTTTGATTTTTTTTTTTTTAATAAAAGTTGAATTTTGATAGAGTTATCAGACTTTTTTTTTTATGACCACCTTGAGTTTTGTACTAAAGTTCAATTTATTTTTTAAATCATTGTTTTTAAAGTTTTTTTTACAATATCTTCGAAAACAAAAATCATGAGTTTATCAAATTAAATAGTTTAGAGTGAAGATTTGATGCTTAAATTTAAGTTAATTTGATTTTATTGCCTTAGTTATTTTGTCTTAATTTATCAACTACTTGTATTATTTGTAATTTTGTAGATGAAATGAAAGCTGCTAATCCAATTCATTGATAATTGAGAAAAAGTGCAGATCCAATTCATTGATAATTGAGAAAAAAAAGCTTTAGAGAATTATCAATTTGGTGTCCAACATCAAGTAGAGTTTATTAAATAAAATTTTTTGGTGTCCAACATCAAGTAGAGTTTATTAAATAAAAATTTGGACAGGAAATTTATATATGAATCCCTCTTAATCTTATTTTATTTTTGTAATGTAATGTTTGTTATTACGAATTCCTCTTAATCTTATTTTATTTTTGTAATGTAATGTTTTTTATTTTTATTTCAATATAAATAGATTGTATTTGCTATCGATGAGCTTCTTATTCTAAACACGGACAATCCAACAAAAAATAATTGATTTGTGTGTGTTTTTTTATTCCCAAAACTATTATTTTCTTATATTTAATTTGTTATCATAATGTGAAAACTATGAATAATAATAAGAATTATATTATAAATGATAAATATCCATAAGTTGTATTTATATATATATATAGGTATATATATATATATATATATAAATATATATATATTTTTTTTTGTAAATCAGGTTGGGGTGGACATCCAGATTCATTATTTTAATTTGACTGATATCTGATACAAATATATAGATATATAGGGAAAATTCATTATTTTAATTTGATTGATATCTGATACAAATATATATATATATATATATATAGGGAAAATCTATTTTATACTTATAATCTTTATGGTTTGTATGAATTGAAACCTAGTACTTTACAACTCTATATATTTAAACCCTAGAAATTCAAACCCTAGAAATTTGTAAGTGAAACAGTTTTAATCATTTGGTTATTTATAACAATTCTTCCTTGATTCTGTCCGGAAAAGAACTAAAAATAAAAGGAAACATGTGACATTTTTTCCTAAAGCAAACAAGTTTTGTTGGTAAGTGGTAGCCTCAAAGTTGTAAGCCCCAAATTTATGTTTACATGCTATAATTTTTGCGTTCGAAACTTTTTTTAAACTAGCTGAAGGAACTTCACATTATGAAGCTCTTCATTTATGGGTTCGTTGCAAAATGTAAGTTATCTGGAAGCTCTTTATTTATGAGTTTGTGGGAAAATGTAAGTGATTGTAGTTAAATAGGTTGTATATGTGTGCTGGTAGTTGAATAAGATGTATATATTTGTTGTAGAATGTATGATAGTGAACTATGTGTGATTGAATGTCATGCTTTGTTCATGGATGGGATATAAAGGAAAAATAGAGATTTACATGCATGTAAGTGTGATGAATTTATTGTTTAAATGTCAATGAAAAGGTAGACCATTTGCTTTTGTAAAATTGCACTCAAATGTGAACGCATGTTATATTTTAAAGTTTATGGATGTGAGAAGATTGTTGATGTTGTTTAATGGAATGTTTAGAAAACTTTTTGGTGACAGAATGACTCTGAATACTTGTGAATGTCGATTTCTTGAGTTTGGGAATGGTCTGCAGTTTTTGTATACCTCCAGTGGTTGTTCACCTCGTCGTCTCTTCTCGTCGCATGGTTGTTCCCTATGGGACCTCATTCCTTTGTATGTTGCATAAATGAAAGGTTATGTTTTCGAGGGTTGTGGCAATTACCTTCCTCTATATATTGATGTACATCTACAAGGGAAAATGAAGGGCTTGTGCGCCAGGGGATTGATTCTGCTGACGGAATGTTGGTTGGCTCGCTGTCTGTGTTGAATTTTTGGTGCGATATGCTATTGCTTGTAGGACATGCGATGAAAAATTATAAAGCATGCAATGGTTTACGATATTTTACATAATGTGGTAGTGCAAGTGCACACTAACAGGTCACTCAAGTAATAAAGTGGAATACATGTAGTTCAAGATCAAACCCAGAGGAATAAGCGGTAGCGCAAGTCCAAACTAACATGTCAAACTTTACGAACATGCATCAGATGAGGTAACTGATGGAGCGACATGCGCAGCGGAAAGCGATTTCGGACCGATGATACTCTAATTTCATCAATTTAACAAATAGAAAACATGCTCTAAAGACGAAAATAAGAAATAAGAAATACATACCCTTGTAGCTCCAATTTCTTCAAGTCCGCCGGCCGATCCTCATCACGAACTCTTCTAGCCTCTTCTCACGAACGCGCCAAGGACCACCCCAGGTAGTCCCGCTATCCTCGGGTGTCTTATATGCAGTCCTATATGCCCAAAGTGCATCCTCTAACTTAAACGACCAATCTTTTCTATTAGGTTTGACCACTTTTTCGAGTATGTTTTTAACCTACCTATTTGATATTTCAGCTTGTCCATTCGAATGTGGGTGATAAGGGGTTGCTACTCTATGTCTAACATTGTACTTAGCTAACACTTTTTCCATAGCCTTATTAATAATGTGAGTCCCCTCGTCACTAATTATAGCCCGTGGTGTACCAAACCTTGTAAAGATGTGCCTATTAAGAAACTTAATGACTGTTTTGGCATCGTTTGATGGACATGCTATGGCTTCTACTCACTTCGATACATAGTCTACAGCCACAAGTATATAGAGATTACCTGCTGAAGGGGGAAAAGGTCCCATAAAGTCGATGCCCCACACATCAAAGAGCTCCAACTCCAAGATGTACGTGAGAGGCATCTCATCCTTCCGACTAAGGTTACCTGTTCTTTGACATTCGTCGCAGCTGTGCGCATGGTCGTGTGCATCCTTGAATATTGTGGGCCAATAGTAGCCACTTTGGAACACCTTCGCAGCTGTCCTTTGGCCACCAAAATGGCCACCATATGGAGACGTATGGCAGTGCTGCAACACTGACTTCGCCTCAGCATCTGAGACACACTTCCTCAACAATCCGTCTGCGCATGTCTTGTAAAGTGTAGGATCGTCCCAGATGAACTTCCTAGCTTCATGTAGAAACCTCTTCTTTTCTTGCCCTCCCTTGAAAGTTGGAAGTACCTGCGATGCAAGGAAGTTAGCAATATCAGCAAACAAACGTTCCTCATCGTTATCACGATGTGCTAACACAAAGACATGCTCATCGATAAAGGCATCAGAAATTGCGGGTTCCGCAATTTTATCGCAATTATGCCGCAATCTAGAAAGATGATCAGCAACTACATTTTCGCATCCTTTCTTATCTCTAATAACTAGATCAAACTCTTGCAACAACATTACCCATCTAATTAACCTAGGCTTAGCATCAGCCTTCCTCATTAGGTATTTTAATGCAGAATGATCGGTATACACAATGGTCCTAGTGCCTACAATGTAATTCCTAAACTTCTCACAGGCAAATACTACTGCTAGCATCTCCTTTTCCGTGGTAGTGTAATTACATTGTGCCTCATTCATTGTCTTACTTGCATAGTATACAGGGTGTGTAAGTTTGTCAATTTTTTGTCCTAGCATAACCCCTACTGCATAGTCACTCGCATCACACAACATATCAAATGGTAGGTCCCAATTTGGTCCCACTATAATAGGTGCTGTGACTAAGGCTTCCTTAAGGGTTGGCCATGCTAAGAAACATTCTTTGGAAAAGACAAATGGTTTGTTCAGCTCTAGAAGCTCACACAAGGGTTTAGAAATTTTTGAAAAGTTCTTAATGAACCTCCTGTAGAAACCTGCATGACCTAGAAAACTTCTAATAGCTTTTTCGTTTTGGGGCTCCACTAGCTTTTCTATCATCTCTATCTTGGCCCTATCAACCTCTACTCCTGCTCTAGAAACTCTGTGACCTAGGACTATCCCTTCTTCTACCATAAAGTGGCATTTCTCCCAATTAAGGACTAGGTTGGTCTCCTCACACCTAGCTAGGACTTGTCATAAGTTCTTTAAGCAATTTGTAAACGAATCACCAAAGTCCGAAAAGTCATCCATGAATATCTCTACCATGGATTCATCCAAGTCGGAGAAAATAGCTAACATGCACCTTTGGAAAGTTGTTGGTGCATTGCATAAGCCAAAAGGCATTCTGCGAAAAGCAAATGTTCCAAAGGGACATGTAAAGGTTGTTTTCTCCTTGTCCACAGGATCTATGGTGATTTGGTTATATCCAGAATAACTATCTAAGAAACAGTAGTAGGCTCGGCCAACTATCCTATCTAACATATGATCTATAAAAGGTAAAGGAAAATGATCTTTTTTTGTTTCTTTGTTTAATTTTCTATAGTCCATACAGACTCTCCATCCTGTAATACTTCTAGTTGGAATTAGTTCACTACTCTCATTCACTACTACAGTCATCCCCCCCTTCTTAGGCACACATTGAATGGGACTCACCCATTGACTGTTAGCTATAGGGAAGATTACACCTGCATCTAACCATTTGATTATTTCTTTTTTTACTACCTCCTTCATGGAGGGATTCAACCTACGTTGGTGGTCTACTCTAGGTGTATGTTCCTCTTCCAATAGAATCTTATGCATGCAATAAGAAGGGCTAATACCTCTTATATCAGCAATCGTCCATGCAATAACTTTTTTATGTTGCTTCAGTAGCAAAATTAACGCAATTTCATGCTCTTTACTTAATTTAGACGAAATGATTACAGGCAAAGTATCATGCTCTCCTAAATATGCATATTTCAGATGATCAGGCAATGGTTTTAATTCTAAGAGGGGTGGATGCTCAATGGATGGTTTCAATGGCTTAATGGATCTTTCGGTTAAATCAGTAGTCATACAAACATGTTGAGGGTTATTCACAGGTATATCCATTATTTCAGCTATGTTTAAGTCAGTTACATCTATTTGTACATAGTCATTGGCATGCTTAGTTAACAATTCATGTTCAAGTTGATCTTCCATCAGTGAATCTATTATATCTACACTTGCACAAGATTCAGAATCAGAAGGATACCTTAGGGCTTTAAAGACACTAAACTTAACCTCCTCATCATGAACCCTCATGGTGAGCTCACCTTTCTGGATATCAATCAAGGCCCTACCTGTGGCTAAGAATGGTCTGCCCAATAGGATCGATACCTCCTTGTCTGCTTCATAGTCCAGGATGATGAAGTCTGCAAGAAAAATAAATTTCTAAACCTTTACAAGAATATCCTCAATTTTCCCCTCCGGGTATGCAATGGATCTGTCTGCAAGATGCAAGGTGACAGTGGTAGGACGTGCTTCTCCTATGCCTAGCTATCGGAATAGGGATAGGGGCATGAGATTTATGCTGGCTCCCAGGTCACAAAGAGCTCTGCCCACGTGCTTGCCTCCCAACTCAACTGGTAAGGTGAAGGAACCAAGATCCTTCTCCATCTTTGGAAGTTTGTTCTGGAGTATAGCACTGCACTCCTCAGCAAGATTCATTGTTTCAAATTCACCAATGATCTTTTTGTTAGTTATTATATCCTTCAAAAATCTAACATAAGAGGGCATTGATTGCAAAACCTCTACAAATGGAATATTCACATGCACTTGCTTTAAAATCTCTAAGAATTTATTAAAGTGCACTTCTTGTTCTTGTTTTTTCTTCAGCCTTCTAGGGAATGGAGGTGGTGACACATATGTAGGCACTTCAGGTCGCTTAAGGATAGGTGGAGGCCTTGGTATTTCTTCTGGTTCCTCTATGATAGGTTCCAGCCTCACCCTTGATGTGCTTGTTGATGGTTGACCGTGGCTTGGCAGAGAATCCAGTGGAGCACTAGACTCTTCATTCTCTACTCTCTTCTGTGTATATCTAGTGTTGCTTACCAATGGTCTTCCTTTGCGAAGTTCAATTGCTTGAACTTGCTCTTTCCCATCCCTTCAAGGTACTTCACTGTCAGCAGACAACCTACCTTGGGGCCTATTTTTTTAGTTCATTTGCTAGTTGCCCTATCTGGTTTTCTAAGCTCTTAAGGGTAGCTTGCTGACTTTGTAGGGTAGCATCATTCTTTGCAATGTATTCCTTAAGTAGATTTTCTACTAATGACCCTATTGGGGGGTTATATGGTTTTTGGTACATGGATTTGTTATTTTGTTGAGTGAAACCAGGTGTTCCACTCGGTCTTGGTTGGTTTTGGCTTTGGTTAGTGTTTTGTTGGCCACCCCAAGAAAGATTTGGGTGGTTTCTCCAACCAGGATTGTAAGTGTTAGAATAGGGGTTGTTCCTAGGCTGTTGTTGACTTCCTACATAGCAGACTGAGGCTGGATTCCCAGGGCAAAATTCATACAGGTGCCCTTCCCCACAGAATCCACAAATCAGTGTCTCACCTTGACCATTTGATGCGCCCATTGAGATTGCTGCTGCGATGTTGACACTAGGTTGGAGTTTGGTTTGAGCCATTTGTTTGACTAGGTTGGTCAGGGCGTTTATTTGGCTACTCATGGCACTGAGTGTGTCATTGTCTTGAGCTCTACTTCGCTCTACTAGATCATCTGACCACCTACAGTGGGAAGTTGAGATTTTCTCCAGAATCTCATAGGCTTCATTGTAGCTCTTTGAAAGCATGGAGCCTCCAGCTGAAGAATTCAGCACTTGCCTTGTGCTGGGGTTGCATCCTTTAAAGAACACTCCTAATTGGATACACCATGGAATGCCATGGTGTGGACATTTAAGCAAAAGGTCTTTGAACCTTGTCCAAGCTTCATGAAGTGACTCTTTTTCGGCTTGTTTGAATTTAATAATGTCATCACGAAAGTTGGAATTCCTATCAGGTGGGAAGTATTTGACCAAGAATTTTTCAGCCAGATCGGTCCAGTTGACAATTGATCCGGAGGGTAATGAGTTTAACCACGTTTTGGCTTTATCTCTTAATGAGTAGGGGAAGAGGTGACGCCTCAAAGCTTCTTGGGAAACTCCAGGAATAAGGAAGGTATCACTAACTCCTAGGAAGTTTCTTAGATGATTGTGGGGATCTTCAATTTCCACCCCAAAAAATTGTCCCACAGTGGACAGCATTTGGAACATTACTGGCTTTAACTCGAATGAGTTGGCAGTAATTTCAGGGCGTATTATGCTTGGGTTTAGCTCCCCAGGCATAGGAACTAGATAGGAGAGGATGGCACTATCCTTGTCATTCACTATTTCGATGGGGTTGCGAGTGGTAGGTACCGGATTTGGGACTGGTCTTTCCATTTCGATGTGTAGGGATTGCGAAGACTCCGCAGAGTCGGCAAAGTTTTGGGTTAGAGAGGGTTGTTTGAAGAGGCGTTTCTTAGCTCTATTTCTTGCCCTAAGTAATCTTTCAGGCTCGGGATTGAACTCTAGATCGTTACTTGAATGCTCATTCATAAACTAACCCAATGGTACCTGCAAAAGAAAATGGAAAAAGATCAGCTCCAATAGATATTAAGAATTAATTTTTCTAACTTAACAGACTTCGTATTCACTAAACAAAGTCCCCAGCAGCGGTGCCAAAAACTTTATGCGTGCTCAATGGTTAAAATAAAGATGCAATGTGAGAGCATTTAGAACATGCAAGTATACATGATCTTATAGCAATTGATAAGTATTTTTTCATTCGATTTCCCACAGAGATTTATTCTTAGTTACTAAGGAAGTGAGAGGTTAAGTGAGAAAGGGTGGTGTGGTTGAGGTAGATTTGGGTTTAAAGTGCCTAACTACTAAGGAATGTGCGAGATATGAAAGCCTGAACAAGTGCAAGTAGAAAAGTAAACTCGAAAGTAAAAGAAAACTAATTGCGAAAACAACAATTTTCTAGCAATGTTACTAACAGCGAATTAAGGGTAAAGTAGGGAAACAAGGGCTACTAACGACTCCTCTATAGGCTTTGTCATACGATTCTCAAGCAGTAGATCAACTCATCAAGCATCAAACTAACTCATTCTCATGTATCTTCCGATTTCATGCATTAGATCCTTTAGTTTACTCATGTCCAAGTAAGGTCTTAAGCATCTTTTTATAACAGTGAGTTTAATGATTTGTACAAGGAAAACGCCTATTCCTAGGTCGTTTTCTGGCTACCATGAGAGGCTAGCATGAATGTACGATACTGAACTCTTACTCCTTCCAGAGGTTAGGAGTTCTTTGGACAAAATGGATGGCCAATCGAAATTGCCCGTGGGATGAAGCACACATACATTCAATGCATATTGAAGCTAACCTACATGCTTGATTCACGTATTTCTACCTATAGTCTTGTCATTAGCATGCTCTTATGTGGTTTAGTTACTCATGGACGAAGGTAGAATAGGAAAAATAGATGATGACAACATGCTTGGCAGAATATAAAGGGCAAAACAGAAGAAGAAGACAGCAAACAGAAGAGAAGGAGACTTGCGAAGTGATGAAATAACACTTTGATTAACCAAAGTTTGAACTGAACAAAACAACAACATAAACTGTTGAAATCTAAACAGACCAAGACAAAATGAGCTAGAGTAGCAATTGTAAACAAATTACAACCGACATCAACGAAAAAAGAACAGAAAGTAGAGAAAGCAAGTAGATCCGTGCGTAGAGTCCCTCAACGTGAACGCCTCGGCTGAAGGAAGAAGGAGAGCCTTGTTTGGATGAATCTAATCAGAAGAGAAGACAAATCTTCTCTTCTTCCTCTCAGATTGTCGACTCCAACAGCTGAGCCCTTCAACCCAACAGACAGAACAGGGAAAAAGAATAGAAAAGGCTGCGTTGAACTGGAGAGTCTACGCCTTTCGAGTGTGTTTTCAACCTTCCATCTTGACCTCCTTTTATAGTGTTCTGCAGGTACGATTGGGTCAAAGAGAACCATCCATTCCGAACGTCGTTCTTCTACGTGGCAGCAGGAGAAAGAATGCGCCCCTGAAAGATCGAAACAAAACAGAAATTGGTTAGACAACTTACGGATTTCACTTAAAACATTGCGGTTTCAGCAATGTTTTCGCAATGCTTCCGCAATGTGCAATTTTCAAGTGTTTAACTTTGTTTTTGGTTCTTTTTCTTTCCTTTTACACATAAGTCCTAATTTGGCTTCATTCTTCTAATTCTCATATGTAAGCACAAGTTTAAGTTCAATCCTACCAAAAACACTTAAGAATGTACAACTTTCTATAGCAAATAAGTCCTAAAATAGTCACTTTTGGAGACGTAACACACCCCCAAACTTAAGGTTTTGCTCGTCCTTGAGCAATATACGGACTTACTTAGGCTGCTGTTTAACCTCTCTAACCACTTGCTGATGCCCCTAAATTCACTATCTATGGCAATGTTGTCCTGTGACACGCTTTTAAGTTTAAAACCAACTCTTTATTTTGCTTCTTCTGATTTCTCTTGCCTTATAATCCTACTGTTTTTATTAACTCCCTACAACTGATCTATCTGCTTTGGTCATTAGGTTCATTGTGCAACTATCCCTAAATTTTCAAATTCTACCTAACTTTACCCTAAACTCAGTACATGCTTCTAATGCTTTTCTTTGAGCTACCTAGGATTCCTTAGAGTCATGCCAGTCTTAATATGAACCAGTGACAGTAGTACATTCATAGAACAACCTAAACCCTGGCATCACTACATTGGATATACAATCATCTCCCTTTAACAAACCTATAAGCTACAACCCTGTGCTTAGCTAATTGAGGATCATAGTTCTTTTATTGAGGACACCTAAGCACAGAGCTAAAACTCATAGGCATACATTCTTCTTCCTTAGTTTTTTCCTTTTTCCCTTTCTTTCTTCGGTGGAGCCTCTCCTTTGGTTGCCTTTTGATGCAATGCCACTTGTGGGTTACACACATGGCACTGATTACTCAGCAACTTCATAAGAGACACCACTCTTTCTTCTATTGTCATTTTTTTTTTCTTCAGGTCATCACCTTTTGAAGGAGAAGAAGAATGCTTATGTTTAGAAGGGAGAGAGGAATGTTCCTAGGCCTAGGGCTGCCTCCCCCAAACTAAAACTTCTCATTGTCCCCAATGAGAGTTTAAGGTGGCGCACCCCCAAACTTGTCCTAGAAGAATCTAGTCTAGGGCAAAACAAAGAGAATCTAAAAGTCCTAGGCATAGAATGAACCTTCTTAAAGCAAACAACACAGCAGCAGAAATTTATAAAAAACAGTAAAGTAGGGCTTAAAGAGAGGCATGCTGAGCAACTTAAGGGAGTTAATTTCAACTAACAAAGGTGTTCTAAGACACTCATCCAGCATGCTCACAGATAGGTCATCTATGGCAGTCACACAAGCTGCAAGAGAGCAAAATGTAAACAGAACCAGCCTATCAAATAGTCAGTCAATAACATGTGATAACTAACAAAAATTGCGGGATCCGCAATAATTTCGCAATGAACCTACATGGCAGATATATCAGTGAACAAGGCCCTTTTGCATGCTATTTCCAATTATCTACAACTACTAAAAAACGAAACTAAAACAAGCTAGCTACTCAGTTACCATCTACCTATACTAAACTATCCTAAACAACCAAAAGAAATTAAAAACAGACAAGCATTCGATTCAAAAACATCAGTCACCAGTTAACGAAACGCAGGTTTTTATTTATTTATTTTTTATTTTTTAAGAGGGAACAAAAATACTCCCTCGAGTGCCCTTCAGACTGGCACTCAAACATCCTCATCATCATCCTTCCTCTCCCTTGGAGGTGCCCACGGCGTCAGTAGATCAACGGGGAAATCAGGGAAAATGCATCCCAACTGATCTGCCACATCTTTGTCCCTCGCCTGCGCGTATTCAGCCTATTGCGCCATCTTCTTCTGGAGGTCCAATAACCAGGCCATAGAGAGTGATTGAGCAAGAGCCAATCCGTCCAGCTCAAACTCCATATTACCTCTTCGTCGCATCCGCAAGGCTGTGGGCAGTTCCAGATGCCCTGTGTAGGCCAGCTGCCTCTCCTTCCTCTCGATGGGCACACCTGCACGCAGACAGAGTTTAGTAATGGTGTTTGGGAAGAAGAGAGGGCTCTTACCTTTCTTCGCGCAATCGGCTATGGAGGCTGCAATGACCTCTCCAACATCTATGGTGAGGCTCCTCATAATGGCATAAACAAGCAAAGATCTCCTCTGGTTTATGGTAGTCTCGTGGGTCACAGGGGAGAGACGCCTTCGCACAAAGGAAAACCAGACGGCCGCCTTGGCATTGAGGGTCGCACTCATCAGGGTGTGCTTCCCATTCCTTGAGACTGTCCACGCCGCCTCAGGTTGGCCTATGATGCGCAGAGCTTCCTCCAAGAAAGCCTCAGAACGTGAGTCGATGATCCTCGCGTAGTCAGTGTACTTATGCCCTTTGAGGGCATACACTTCATTGACAGCCTTGGCCGTAAACTCGACCTCAATTCCCCTTACCATGGACAGACCATCCTCGGGGTGTGTCAGATTGGCATAAAAATCGTACACCATGTTGGAATAGGCAGGGATAGGCAGTCGGCACAGCTCTTCCCACCCGTGATTGGCGATCCCTGCGCTCAAGAATTGCGGCAGGTCTGGCAGTGCATCAAGGAAGCCCTTCTCGTGGAGCAAGTCTTTCTTCCTCAACTCAGCGCCCCTGGACTCTGCATCTGGAGAAACAAACCGAATGGCTTGAGGATCGACTTCGGGGTACAATTTTGTTTTCCTCTTCTCCTTCTCCTTGGCCGATTCAGCCGCCTCAACCTTCAGCTTCTTTAAAGAAGGCTCACCACTGGTCTTCTTCTTCTTTGAGCGCTTGGAAGCTTTCGGCCGTTTGGCCTTCACAATCTTGGGCGCCTTCTTCCGCAGCCGTGCCCTGATGGTTATTTGTTGGAGGCAGTCCCCCAACGTCTCATCCATGGAGTCGCTCTGTCCCCCTTCCACAGGGCTGTCATGGCCGCCTTCCCTCAAAGGAGAGAAGACTTCATCTTCCTCAACCGGCTCATCACTTGGCACCGAATCGTGGTGTTCTTCAGGTGGAGCTTCAGGCTCCGATGTTGGTGAGGAAGGCTCCGACGTCTGTGGCGACGGAGATGGCTCAGGACTCTGTCTGGCCGTCTCGTACGAAGGTCGGCCACTCCCACGACTCTCCTCGGTGGGAGTCTTTTCTTTGATCAGTGCCTCCACCGCAAGCGACCACTTACGTTTCTTGGGGGTGCCGGCTGGTTCAGATGGCCCAGCAGGGATTTCGGTCATACCTTCCACTTCTTCCGTCGTATCGGCAGCTTTGGTGGTCTTGAAGGCTCTACAACCCTGGCATCGGCCAAGGACAATAGCGCTTCCCTCGCAGTCGTTTCTGCGTCAGGGGACTTCTTTTTGCAAGCGGATCGCTCAGCTCGGGTAAGCACCATTGTTGATTTGGAGAGATTTGCAGGTAGGAGATGCAGAGGAAGAAGATGATGGATTCTTGAAGACCAACGAATGAAGAAAGCGTAAGGGGCACAACTGATTTGACGGGTATTTATAATCAAGTGAATCCCAACGGCTCTTTCTGTTGCGGATTCAGCAAATCTACCACAATTAAATGGGCTGGCCGTTGGGGATTTTCTTGATTTACATCCCAAGATTCACACAACTAAATCTTTGATTCGGCCCGATTTCTTCCTCCATTCTTTTCCCTAGATTCATCTCCTTGATTCCCTCTTTCGACTACCTATTAAAATGTACAAAATTAACACAAAATTCGTAATAAAAATCACAACTAAACACACAAAAATAAAAACCGAAGAAATACAAGAAGAAGAAAAAAAAACTAAGCCATAGCATTCATATGAACGAGCACAGTAATCACTCGTCCCCTCTCGATTTGTTTATCAAGCTTCAGATAAGAGGAAGGCCGAGAGAGTCTTCACATCTCCTTCCTCGTAGTAATGCTTCAAACGTGCACCATTGACCATAAAGGGTTGCCCATTCTGCAAGTTCTTAATCTCAATCTCCCCATGAACAAACACGTTAGTTATAACAAAAGGACCTTACCATCTGGACTTAAGTTTGCCTGGAAATAATCTCAACATTGAGTTAAATAACAAGACATGTTAGCCCTTCTTGAAGTCCTTAATCCTAAGTCTACTATCATGCCAAATTTTAGTTTTTTCCTTATACATTTTGGCATTTTCATAGGACATATGCCTCAGCTCATCTAACTCATGTAATTGCACAGACCGCAATGTTCCTGCATCGGTCACGCAATAATTTAGTTCTTTTAAGGCCCAAAAGGCTTTGATTTCCAATTCGAATGGTAAGTGACATGCTTTTCCATACACAAGTCTATAAGGAGACATACCTAGGGGTGTCTTATATGCAGTCCTATATGCCCAAAGTGCATCCTCTAACTTAAACGACCAATCTTTTCTATTAGGTTTGACAACTTTTTCGAGTATGTTTTTAATCTCCCTATTTGATATTTCAGCTTGTCCATTCGAATGTGGGTGATAAGGGGTTGCTACTCTATGTCTAACATTGTACTTAGCTAACACTTTTTCCATAGCCTTATTAATAAAGTGAGTCCCCTCATCACTAATTATAGCCCGTGGTGTACCAAACCTTGTAAAGATGTGCCGATTAAGAAACTTCATGACTGTTTTGGCATCGTTTGATGGACATGCTATGGATTCTACCCACTTCGATACATAGTCTACAGCCACAAGTATATGGAGATTACCTGCTGAAGGGGGAAAAGGTCCCATAAAGTCGATGCCCGACATATCAAAGAGCTCCAACTCCAAGATGTACGTGAGAGGCATCTCATCCTTCCCACTAAGGTTACCTGTTCTTTGACATTCGTCGCAGCTGTGCGCATGGTCGTGTGCATCCTTGAATATTGTGGGCCAATAGTAGCCACTCTGGAACACCTTCGCAGTTGTCCTTTGGCCACCAAAATGGCCACCATATGGAGACGTATGGCAGTGCTGCAACTACGACTTCGCCTCAGCAGCTGAGACACACTTCCTCAACAATCTGTCTGCGCATGTCTTGTAAAGTGTAGGATCGTCCCAGATGAACTTCCTAGCTTCATGTAGAAACCTCTTCTTTTCTTGCCCTCCATTGAAAGTTGGAAGTACCTGCGATGCAAGGAAGTTAGCAATATCAACAAACCAAGGTTCCTCATCGTTATCACGATGTGCTAACACAAAGGCATGCTCATCGATAAAGGCATCAGAAATTGCGGGTTCCGCAATTTTATCGCAATTATGCCGCAATCTAGAAAGATGATCAGCAACTACATTTTCGCATCCTTTCTTATCTCTAATATCTAGATAAAACTCTTGCAACAACAATACTCATCTAATTAACCTAGGCTTAGCATCAGACTTCCTCATTAGGTATTTTAATGCAGAATGATCGGTATACACAATGGTCCTAGTGCCTACAATGTAATTCCTAAACTTCTCACAGGCAAATACTACTGCTAGCATCTCCTTTTCCGTGGTTGTGTAATTACATTATGCCTCATTCAGTGTCTTACTTGCATAGTATACAGGGTGTGTAAGTTTGTCAATTTTTTGTCCTAGCATAACCCCTACTGCATAGTCACTCGCATCACACAACATCTCAAATGGTAGGTCCCAATTTGGTCCCACTATAATAGGTGTTGTGACTAAGGGTTCCTTAAGGGTTGTCCATGCTAAGAAACATTCTTTGGAAAAGACAAATGGTTTGTTCAGCTCTAGAAGCTCACACAAGGGTTTAGAAATTTTTGAAAAGTTCTTAATGAACCTCTTGTAGAAACCTGCATGACCTAGAAAATTTCTAATATCTTTTACGTTTTGGGGCTCCACTAGCTTTTCTATTATCTCTATCTTGGCCCTATCAACCTCTACTCCTGCTCTAGAAACTCTGTGACCTAGGACTATCCCTTCTTCTACCATAAAGTGGCATTTCTCCCAATTAAGGACTAGGTTGGTCTCCTCACACCTAGCTAGGACTTGTCCTAAGTTCTTTAAGAAATTTGTAAACGAATCACCCAAGACCGAGAAGTCATCCATGAATATCTCTATCATGGATTCATCCAAGTCAGAGAAAATAGCTAACATGAACATTTGGAAAGTTGCTGGTGCATTGCATAAGCCAAAAGGCATTCTGCGAAAAGCAAATGTTCCAAAGGGACATGTAAAGGTTGTTTTCTCCTGGTCCATAGGATCTATGGTGATTTGGTTATATCCAGAATAACCATCTAAGAAACAGTAGTAGGCTCGGCCAGCTATCCTATCTAACATCTGATCTATAAAAGGTAAAGGAAAATGATCTTTTTTTGTTTATTTGTTTAATTTTCTATAGTCCATACAGACTCTCCATCCTGTAATAGATCTAGTTGGAATTAGTTCATTTCTCTCATTCACTACTACAGTCATCCCCCCCTTCTTAGGCACACATTGAATGGGACTCACCCATTGACTGTTAGCTATCTGGAAGATTACACCTGCATCTAACCATTTGATTATTTCTTTTTTTACTACCTCCTTCATGGAGGGATTCAACCTACGTTGGTGGTCTACTCCAGGTGTATGTTCCTCTTCCAATAGAATCTTATGCATGCAATAAGAAGGGCTAATACCTGTTATGTCAGCAATCGTCCATGCAATAGCTTTTTTATGTCGCTTCAGTAGCAAAATTAACGCAATTTCATGCTCTTTACTTAATTTGGACGAAATGATTACAGGCAAAGTATCATGCTCTCCTAAATATGCATATTTCAGATGATCAGGCAATGGTTTTAATTCTAAGAGGGGTGGATGCTCAATGGATGGTTTCAATGGCTTAATGGATCTTTCAGTTAAATCAGTAGTCATACAAACATGCTGAGGGATGTGACACTGGGTAGTGGGATGTTCACTTGTCGGATGCGACTTGTAGGGCTATCCTATGCCGCGTGTTGCCTCTTTTAGGGATGTCCACTTGTCGGATGCGACTTGTAGGTCTATCTCATGCAGACATCTTCAACTTCTTTGGACTTGGAAACACAAAACGATATCTTAACTTATGCGACTTGTAGGTCTATCTTCTGTGACGAGGATCAACGATTTTAGACACAACATTGCTGAACTTAATATGAACGGTTATATATCTATTATACTATCAATTAAACACGTAATACAAAGGTTGTAGATTAAACTGGAACGACTCGACCGGTTTTGGATTTCTAAACAAATAAAATTTAACTAAGAAAACTAAATGGTTCCCTGGTAACGGCGCGAATTTGGTGAGTGGATTTTTGAATGTTCACTATTTTTCAGAGTGTCAAATCCTGCCAAAATGAAATTTATAAAGACCGATTAGACTAAGCAAACTTTTAGGTAATGGTAACCAGGTCAAACTTTTAGGTAAATTAACTTCTCTTAACTAATTTCTATTTTTCTGTTAATTAAAAATCAAAATAAAACAAGAAATAAAATGGGCGAATGGTTACGAAAAATTAAATAACACAAAATTAAATAACGAAAAAATTAAAATACTAACTTGTGCTCATAATTTGTTTGCTCGAGATTTACTTGATGCGCTTAGATCATAAAGATTCTAATATGCAAAGCTATTCTATATAATGCACACGAAATGTTTGCCCATACTCTGGCACAAACATCACAGTTAACGAATTAAAAAAAGACAAGTCTAATTAGACTTGCTCATTAATTAATCTAAGGTGATAAGTCCTAAATTAATCAGAGAACAGTGACGGGTAATATCGCGACGAATTAATCCTAAGATTAATTCGATTACTCTCCTAACCTTGAGCCCACCATGAAGTGAATAACTAACTCATACCCCCACCTGTCACATAGACTCTGTTGGGATTTATGCCCTAAAGCCTCGTAATTAATTAATAATTATTTGATAATTATTTTATTATTAATATTTGCAATTTATAATATTCATTATATAAATAAAATCCAAGGTTATTAGTGTAATCTTGAACTGTATGTAGTTGACATACGGGAGGATCATGTTCAAGTAATAACCTAAAGGGTCTATAGTATATGGATAAGGTTGGGTGCCTTATCCTGGTAACACTATTGATACGGCTCACTTTGTAATTGTTACAAATGATTTGATCCAAATCATTCATGTAGAGACATGTGAGTGGGGGTATCCTATACAATGAGTTTGTATAAGACTGGACCACGAAATTTATAATCTCTCTTTATAAATCCGTTAATTGAGAAGATTAATATTTCACAGGATGATCATATGTGACTCGATCTTAATCCTGACTGAGTTATGAACTCCTGCCTGTGAGGGCTCGTCCTTTGATTTGTATGGGTAAGAATGACCTTTATAGCAGATTCAATAAGCCTACCATTTTGGGGACCTGACCAAATAGGGAGTTGGGAACATAAGTTTCACAAGATGGAATTCACTTCTTTCCTATAGGGAAAGTAGATGAGTAGTTCCCTTAAGTGCTGATTTCGGGACTTGAACAATGGGGCCCCACCCTCTCACTGGCCCGAGAGGGACTTGGTTTATGGTTGGATCATAAACAAGTTGTTCATTAGAGAATCAGTGGTACTTAAGGTGTAAGATGTAATTACAGGGGTAAAACGGACTTTTGACCCAGCTGTAATTACGAACAACTCGTGAAGGATCGACTTGCATGTAATGGTTATATCCATGGACACAACTTGTCTTACAGTGCATAAGAGTGCATCTCTAGGCCTATAGTGGAGTGACCTAGAGTTAATGAATGAAAGTCAATTAATTAATGAGTTTAATTAATTAATTTTGTATCATTGGAGCTTATAAATCTGTAGGTCCATAAAGTCCCCTTGCTAGCTCATAGTAACACTAAAATGATCATTTTAGTTGAAAGGAAATTTGAAATATTCAAATTAATATTTAATATATTTGATATATTAAATGTAGAAGAGTAAAATATATTTATTGTATTTGATACATTAAATATTAGAGGAAATAGTTTATGTATATGATACATTAATATTAAAAACTATATACTTATGTTATTTGAATGTGATTCAAATTGGTTTAAAGTGTATTATAAAAGATTAATTTTATAGTATTTGAATAATATTCAAATAAATATAAAATACATATTTTAATATATTAGATATTAAAATGTATTTTATAAAATAAAATTAATTCCTAAAAGCCTTATTATAAATAAGACATTTAGGTTTAGCCAAAAGGTTGGTCAAACACACTATTCACCTTCTGCAGAGAATTGTTCTCTCATTCTTTCAAAAAACTCCCACAAGCCTTGATCCCGTGTTCGAGTCATAGCGAGGAAGATCTCGTGGAAAAAGGAACACAAGAAGATGATTGTTCATCAAAGGTAATACATATGCTTAACTTATTTTTTAGTTTAATTCTAAACAAAACAAAAGATCGATTCTAATTGCTTCCGCTGCGGGGAATGAAGAGTTCATTCCCTTCAATTGGTATCAGAGCAACTTTGTTTTTGTTTAGAATTAAAAGTTCATGGTGGGTATTTTAATTTGTTTTTCATATATGTGATATATGTGGTTTGCAAATTGACTGTTTAGGCATATTTTGGCATTAGTTTTATTGCTTTGTTTAGATCAAATGTGAAACTCGAAAGAGATAAGACTTCTCTGTATCATTTTTGAAGCCATTACGCATTGAAACCAATTAAAATTGGTGGATTTGAAGCCATTACGGAATTGAAGATGGTGTAAAACGATGGTGGAATTGAAGCCATGAAGCCATTACGAAATTGAAGATTCAATTTGTGTGAATCCTACCGAATTTCAGATTTGGAATGTTTGGAATGTCCAAAATAAAATCTGGAAATTTAGATTCAAATTTGGAATTTCTATAGATTTGATTTGGAATGTCCAAAATCAATTCTGTAGATTTAGATTCAGATTTTGAATGTTTGGAATGTCCTAAATAAAATCTGGAAATTTAGATTCAGATTTAGAATTTCTATAGATTTGATTTGGAATGTCCAAAATCAATTCTGGAGATTTAGATTCATATTTGGAATATTTGGAATGTCCAAAATAAAATATGAAAATTTAAATTCAGATTTGGAATGTCTATGGATTTGATTTGATTTGGAATGTCCAAATTGAGTTATGGAAATTGGATTCAAAGGTGGAAGAATCAAAAAGGAGAATTTTGAAGATCAAGATATGTCTTGGATTTAAATTAATGTAATTTAAAATTGGTTTTAATTTCTTAGGATATGCCAAATATGCAGGTCAATTTTGCTGTGTTTTTAATTTAATTATGCATGTTGATGTATGTTTTAAATTTTAATTGATTGCATAGAGTATGCCATCTAGATTAAAATCCCACCATAGGTCAAGCATGATCATGCATTTTAATTATTTTTAATATAAGTGTTATATTTGGAATATTATGGTTAAAATGCTTTCTAATTTGATTAGATGATTTCCTAATATGTTTATATTTCCATATCTTTAATATAATTGTTATATTTGGAAATTTTAAATTAGGATACTTCCTTTCATAATAGGAATCCATATTTTTCTAATCAGGATTAAGATATCTTTTACTAGACATAGTGATATCTTTTCTGAAATCTTTTTCTAATAAGATTGGGAAAATCTTTTCCGATTGAAATTTTTTTTCTCAAGTATTAGGATATTTTCAATTAGATATTTTATAATAAGATTCATATATTTTCTATTAGAATTTTTCTTTCCTGATTAAAAGATAATTTAATTCATTTTTTAAATAGTTTAAATATTTGAATTTAGTTTATCTTTTATTCTAATAAGATTAGAATATATAATAATCTTTAATTTTATTTTAAAGGGTTTAAAATTGTTAAAAATTTAAGATTATCCATAGGGTGAATTGGTTTTTAATAGGATTAAAAACATTGCTTAAAATCAACTAAAGTTCATTGATCTAGTAATTAATAGTTAATTAAAGATTAATGAATTTGAAATAAAAATTGACTATAAGAGAACCCTGTCTAAGAAAGGTTACTCGGGTGAGGTACTTAAGTTGACTGAAAAGGAACACCTCTACCTAAGAACTGGCCTGAGGGTTGAATTAGTCAAATTTTATTTTATTTCATTAAGCAGGCTCATTATGTGATTAGTTTTAAATAGTTTAATATACTTGATATTTCACATTAAAATCAATCTAACCAACATAAGGGTTATGAAAGGGTAGATTGAAAAACTTAGATAAATGAGATTAGCCTAATTTGTCTAAGTAATAGAAAATCCTATTTCAAAATACTTAGTGGGAGAAAGACATATGTCAAAATAACCCT
Source organism: Herpetospermum pedunculosum (assembly GCA_028017165.1). Taxonomy (NCBI): domain Eukaryota; kingdom Viridiplantae; phylum Streptophyta; class Magnoliopsida; order Cucurbitales; family Cucurbitaceae; genus Herpetospermum; species Herpetospermum pedunculosum. The sequence goes on along the minus strand of CM051525.1, from coordinate 6,087,568 downwards.
ACGGTCTCTACCATAGATTCACAACGTGAGATTCATGTGAGGCCTCGAGGCGGTATTTGGACCGTCCCCCTACGGAAGGTGTTTACATGGGTCAATATCAGGGTGAATCTCTTGAGAAAGTATTTTTAAATAGTAAGTGGGAGAAGGAAATGTGTCAACATATCCTACGGTCTCTATCATTGGTTCACAACGTGAGATTCATGTGGGGCCTCGCGGCGACTTTTGGACCGTCCCCCTACGGAAGGTGTTTACATGGGTCAATATCTGGGTGAATCTCCTGAGAAGGATAGGATTGTAATTTTATTTCCAATACTTGACTTATCCTACGGCGGCACTTGTTGGGATAAAATTATAAAATCTAAAATGATGGGTTACACTTACAAAGATCTCATTAAGGTTGTTAATAATTTTCTTGACCAAACTAATGGTAACTAAATGTTATAGAAATAAGAGTTATTTGGGGATAACACTTGGTTGAGATTGTCTCAGTTTAGTGAAGAAGCATTTGACCTACCCTACGGCGGCACCTGTTCTAACTCACTAAAGTATAATAGCATTAGAAATTAATGTTTTAGGGTTCATTTATCAAATTGTTTGTTTTCTATGCTGAAATTGAATGAATATTGATTGCATGTTGTTAAATAATATTATGTATATTTCTCTCAATTTTAATTTTCGTTGCTAATTTGTCAAATTGAGAAAATAATATCACTTGGAAAAATAATGTTAACACTATATAATGACCGTGTAAATTTTTTCTTTAATTTGTCTTTATTGAGAAATGTTCTCAAAAACCTGTTGCCAATGCTAATCGAATTATTCGTAAAGCACATGATTAATAAATCAATATAACGAGATGGCTTATACAAATTTTCTATTTGACATATTAGATGTCAAGCTAAGAAGATAAAGAAGATGACAACAACATATGAGATATTGTTGAAGTCAATAAAAGCTAGATTTAGATATTTATCTAAATAATCTCAAAAATTAAGTATTACCAAAATCCAAGAAAAGAAACCATATGACTGTAGCTAAAAGAAAATAGTTTCTAAATTAGCAAAGTAGTCATAATAAGAGGAATTTATGAAATACCTCTATAAGAAGAACATGGATAAAAGTAAATTAGATTTACTAGATTTTTTCATTACCACCTATATAGTAGATTCAGATCCACTATTAAGATTTGTTCTACATTACATTTTATATAATTCTTGGAAAATACTTAATTATGTAGAATGATCTCTACTTGTTGGCACCAGAAAACCCATCTAAATTAATGTAGTGGGAGACATTAAGATGTCCATAAAAAATAATTGTTATTTAATGCTGAATATGGTGTTTTTAGTACCATAGAAGAAATTCAATTTCTCTAACTTTATTACTAATAAAATGTTCATATAGTATGAATATTTTAGTACTAAATTTTTATTATCAAAATTGTTTGAAAAGTTCAGCCGAAAAATAAGAATAATTTGTATGTGTTAAATTGTTAACATATAAAATACTACACAGTGAGATATTCAGGATTATAGAATCGAGAATATAAAGACACTAAAATATGATACCCGTCTTTGGCATTCAAGATTGATTCTGATCAATTTGAATAAAAAGACTACTACGAAGTGATTCTCTAAATGTTAGAGTTAATTACTTTATATGTCTTAAGATCTTGTCTTTCATGCAAGATAATTAATAGGTTTTTGTTGGAAAAGCCTACAGGCCAAAGAACACTGATGAATATTTCATATCACTCTAGCGAATGATTATTCAAGAAATAAGTATCGTAACCTAATGCAACATAAGTCTGAATATTTTGAAAAGTTCAAGGAATATAAAACTGAAGTTGAAGGTCAATTAGGTAAATCTATCAAAACACTATGATTAGATCACAGTGAAAAGTACAGGAACGTTATGTACTAAGACTAATTGATAGAAAGTGAGATTTTATCTCAACTCTAGCACAAAGTACAACTGTGTGAAATTGTGCTGTAAGAGGAGAAACAAGACCTTGTTAGACATGGTCAGAACAATAAAGAATTCCATGCCATTATAAGACTCTTGTTAGGATATACAATATAGATTGTATAGTGAACATGATTCTATCTAAAAGGTGTCCATGAGACAACTTTGTGATTATAGAAGAGTATTAAAGTTAGTTTACAACCCTTCGAGTTTTGAGAGTTTTAAGCATACATGCTGAAACTTGAATATGTTCAATAGTGTTGAAAAATTGGTTCCAAGTGAAGCCACTAAATAGTTAACAAAAGTTGTTAACAATTTAATTACATTTGATAGTCAAATGGATCCTAGTCATGAACACTACAAGAAACTTGACCTTTTTCGAAGGTCACAACCTTCGAAAAAACCCTAAATGAACCTTCGAAAAAGCTTTTTTCGAAGGTTAATTCAACCTTCGAAAATTGTCGAAATAAATTCCGTCGGGAAATGCTTTTCAAGGGTTCGTTAACCTTCGAAAGTTAATCTTTTTCGAGGGTTCGTTAACCTTCAAAAACGAGTCATTTTCGAGGGTTCGTTAACCTTCGAAAACGAGTCTTTTTCGAGGGTTCGTTAACCTTCGAAAACAAGTCGTTTTCGAGGGTTCGTTAACCTTCGAAAACGAGTCGTTTTTCGAAGGTTCCTTAATCTTCGAAAATGAGCCTTTTTCGAAGGTTCGTTAACATTCGAAAATGAGTCTTTTTTTCAAAGGTTTATAATGTTATTTTAAACGATTTTAAAGCTTTAAAAAATAATTTGTTTTAAATCATTACAATGAACACTTTCGCAATTAGGGTATCATATTCCTCACTATATGATATCTTGGCAACCCATAATGATTTATGAAAAAAAGTAATCTAAACATTCTTTTGTCCATTTTTGTTTGAAAAAATTCTCTCAATCAAGTGTTAAACCTCTCCGTTTTGGATTCAACCAAAGATCTTCACCATTCTATATCTTTATCTTAACTATTTGACATTGAATTACAGTTTCAGAAGTATTTCCCTAATGTGCACATTGATAGAATCACAGAATATACTGAACAATCTAAATCGCAAAACTTACTAACAAAAGACGCAATATCCTTAGATTGAAACAAATCCTCAGATTAGGGTTTAGGTGAAGTAAATTTGGTTTCTATTGTAAAAAAGTTGAAAAATAAATCCAAATCCTCTACTAATTTCAGCTAAAAACTACACACAGGATCAAAAAAATTCCATAATATTCATATTCCAATAGATCTTTTAGCTATCGTTTACTTTGGTCAAGAAGTTACTAATCATACCAACTCGTATATCGGTGTTCCACACATAGATCCACATATTTCAAAGATCAATCAAGATATCTGATAGCTCCAAAATAGACCTATTATTTACTCCTTAATTATGGCTAGAAGTCGTGCTTAATATTGTTTAATTGCCTCTGTTGTAGGTATTTCACGGTTAGGGAGCTCGAGGAGTCCAAGGACCTGTTTCAGTGGAAAGAAATGTGTTTTAGAAGCTTCGGGAAGCAACTACGCAAAGAAGAGGAGCTCAGGACCAAAGTTTCACTTTCGGTCCAGCGTCTCGACGCTGCTCCATCAGATTTTAAGAAAAACCTGAGAGCAGCGTCGAGACGCTGCTGAACGGTTTCCCAGCGTCTCGCCGCATGCCATAGCGTATCGACGCTCCGAACGCACGCGTTTGAAATTTCGTCTGTAGCATTGCGATGCTACCTGTTATAAAAGCTTTCTCCTCCAATTTTTAGGTCACTTCTTCATTCCTCCATTGTTGTAAACTTTGATTTTGGGAGCTCAAACTCCATTTTCTCCCCTCTTTTCTATATAGAAGCTAAAACCATTGTGGTTTGACTTTATTTTCACAACGAGGACCTAAGGTAAGTGCTGTAATTTGAGGTTATGGATTTTATCTTGATGTTTAGTGAGGGTTTATGTTAATTTCTAGCTTAGAATTGATTATCGCTTGCATCTTCTACCTGTATTAAGAACGAATAACATGCCTTCCTAATTGGGAGTGACGTCTTTGATTGTTACGCATGTTAGTGGGTTAGCATTAATTCGTGATTAGTTTTAATGCAAGTAGCGAGGGTCTAATCGTGGCTAATTAACTCGAGTCTATGTGACAGGTGTGGGTATGAGTTAGTTATTCGCTTCATGGTGGGCTCAAGGTTAGGAGAGAAATCAAATTAATCTTAGGATTAATTCGTCGCGATGTTACCCGTCACTGTTCTCTGATTAATTTAGGACTTATCACCTTAGATTAATTAATGAGCAAGTCTAATTAGAATTGTCTTTTTTTAATTCGTTAACTGTGATGTTTGTGCCAGTGTATGGGCAAGAAACCTGTATGGACTCTAATGACTCTAAAGAATACAGACTCTTCAGCAAACATTAAAACCAATAAATTCTCGGGCAATTACAAATAATAAAATTAAAAAGAAATAATGCCAAAACCGATATTCACTTTAAACGTCCATTCAGAAACAATTTCTATAATTAAAATACCCACCAACTTAAATTGATGCAAATTGAGTTGATCAAAATACGCTCTGATACCAATTGATGGAGCGTATCACGCTGCGGAAGCCATTTTGGATCGGTGATACTCAAATTTGATCAATTTCACAAATAGAAAACATGCTCAAAACGACGAAAATTAAGAAATTAGAATTACATACCCTTGTAGTTCCGATTTCTTCAAGATTCGTCGGCCGATCCTCATCACGAACTCTTCCAGCCACTTTTGACGAATGTCCCGAGGGACACCAAGGTAGTCCCGCTATCCTCGACGTCGACGAACGAAGTTGTGGGACTCCGTTACAAGAGAAAAGAAACGACAAAGAGGAAGAAGAAGGAAAGTTTGAAGGTTGGTCTTATGGGCAATTGGGTTAAAAAATAATTCAGAAAAAAATATTAATATTGTTGAACTTCACAAGTTCAACAATTTAAGAACTTCTATAAAAAAAAAAAAAATCAATTCTGAATTCGTTAACCTACACTCTTGAAGCAAATCCATATATATATATAATTATCAACGTGTGTCTTACATGCAAATTGCATGTATGAAATTTTTTATAAATATATATTATTATGATTATGATTATTATTTTTAAAAATTAATACATAATTATTAAATAATAATAAATATTTTCCGAAAACAGAAATTTTGCACACGAATCCTATTCATATTTTAGACTATTCCCATATTTAAATCATATTTAAATATGTCCAACATTCTTCATCAAGCCGAATTTGAACAATTCAAATTCTTTTACCTTTTATCGTATATTGTTGCACGGCGTTATCCGAGCTAGCGAGGAGAACCTAAAGAACCTACAGATAATGAGCTCGAACGATACTAGATTATCCGATCAAAACTCTTTTAAACGAACTAATCAACATTCGTTAACCCCCAAAGACTCCACTATAGTCCAAGGGTTGGACTCTCCTCACTTTAGATATATTAGGTCCTCTAATATAACCGTTACGGGCAAGTCGACCCTTCACAGGTTGTTCGTAATCACAGTTTGGTCCTTTTAAACCATTTAACCCCTGCATTACGTCTTGTTCCTTAAGTACCAATGACCCCTCTAATAAACAATAGATCTGTGGTCCAACCAACAAATCAATTAACTCTCTCAACTCATGAGAGTGTGCGCACTAATTGTTCAAGCCTCGGAGTCAGCTATTAAGGGAACAACCTACCTACTACCTTGATGAACGGGTTAGGAGTGAACTTCAATCTTTATGTACTATGTCACCAACTACCTATTCGACTTTATCCCTAAGATGTTAGGCTTATTGAGTCGGCGCTTATGGGCCACTCTCACCCGTGCAAGTCAAAGGATACTTTCGAATAAGCAGGAGTTCATAGCAAGCTCAAGATTGAGATCGAGTTACCTAGGCCATCAAATGAAAATGTCGTTCTCATAAGTAAACGGTGTTATAAAGAGAGAGCGACATATTTCGGGGTTCGATCTTATGCAAACTCTTTGCACAGGACGCCCTCACTCGCACATCTCCATGTGAAACAATTTAGATCACATTGTTTTGTACAATACAGAGTGAGCCGCATCCAATAGTGTTACCAGGATAAGGTACCTAGTCTTATCTGTATACTATAGACCATTTTGACTGTGTACTTGAGCCTGATCCACAATCATGTCATACATGAAGCTTAGGTACTCGTATTCAGGCAAAGGGTTTGGTCATTGGTATAAGTTAACTTAAACACGTTTCACTTTATTACAGTAAACTCTTTTACTGAATAAAACGAATAACTCTTTATTCTAAATAGAATATTTACAAACATAACAGTTTTCAAACCACGAGTTTTAGGACATAAAACCCAATAGGATTATCACTCCCAGGCCTGCGGAAATTACAGTCGCCGCTCGACAATGTTGGTGGGCCGTCATTTCCTCTAGTTGCTCTCAGTTTGACAGTCTACCTCTCCTTCTCCTCTCGAGAACTTGATAGTATTTTTAGAAAAATAATAATGATATAGCCAAGCTCATTTTTCTCTTCAGAAATTGTAGTATTTATAGGTAAAGGGATCTCAAGTGTGGCCTTCAAGCGCTAAAGACAAAGTTACTTTTGGGCAGAGGTATCACACGCGTGAGCGTCGTTGACTTCTAACTTGGTCTGCTCTGTCTGCACAATGCCTGCTCCACGATTTCTTGGAGAGGAAAATGACATATTCTTGGGTAAAGATTCCCTAACGTTGTAGTAGGCTCATGTTGTGGCTTATTTTTCTGAGAAATGAGCTTTAATCAAAGTCTAGAGCAATAATGGAAAAATTAGACAAATATTCAATCAAAATACGATAAAGGTTTAAAATTATATAAAGTTGGCGTTTGTTCACACGAGATTTCGACGAAAAGAAAATTTGACACGTGTAAATGAACTTTGATTTGTATTGAATTTGTATGTATCAGTGCGTAGTGGACTACAATTTCTAATGTTTGATCCTCTGATTCTTTCTCTCTCAAATGTGATTGTGTCTCGAGGGCTTTACAACTTGTTCTCGATGTTAGACTTGTTTCGAGGGCTTTCCAGCTTATTCTTGATGTTGGATTTGTTTCGAGGGATTTGCAGCTTGTTCTCGATGTTGGATTTGACTTGAGGGCTTCGCAGTTGGTTCTCGAGGTTGAATCTTTAGCTTCTCGAAGAGGTGAAGTCTTCAAGTGTGGAGTGTTAAGTCTTCAAGTGCGGAGTGTTAAGTCTTCCAAGGATTCAAGGAGTCTTCGTAGCTTGTGAATTCTCTCTGAGCCTTAGGAGTAGCAATTTTCCGAACCCTGCAAATTGAGAATGAGCTCTGTATTTATAGAGTTCTCATTGGAACATAGTGGGCTTTTGGGCCGAGTCATATGGTTCTGGGCTTTGGGCTAAGTTGCCATTTAAATGGCTATCTGGGCCAATTTAATTTTTTAGCCCAATTGGAATATGACAAAATTTGATCGGTAGTCTTCAAGTGTGGAGTGTTCAGTCTTCCAAGGATTCAAGGAGTTTTCGTAGCTTGTGAATTCTCTCTGAGCTCTTACGAGTAGTAATTTTATGAACCTTGCAAATGAAAGATGAGCTCTGTATTTATAGAGTTCTCATGGGAACATAGTGGGCTTGGGTCCAGTCATATAGGTTTGGGCTTTGGGCTAAGTTGCCATTTAAAATCGCTTTTTGGGGCAATTTAATTTTTTAGCCCAATTGGAATATGAGAAAATTTGATTGGTTACGTTTATTTGATCAAACGACCATGATGAAGACACGTGACATTTTCTTGAGGCTCCCCAAATTTGTCTTCCAATTTAATTTGAGACACTTGTCGATTTGAGATTTCTCCCAGATGTAAGTTATTCATTCGCTTTGTGAATAATGACGTAGCAACCGCTAACAAATAAACGTAGGACATTCCTTGTTTCGACTCCGACTTGACATTTCAATTTTATCGAAATATGAAATTTGGTTCATATATCATTTATTTGACAACTCTTTCTATGTCATCGATCAAAATATGACTTTGATCTTGCTTTCTTGTTGAAGAAGGGGAAGCTTCGCGCCGCTGTCGTCGAAAGGAGAACAACCCGAGAGATTATCGCCGTCGCCGCTGCCTTTTGTCTTGTGGTGGTAGTCGCCGGCTAGATCTTAAAGAAAGAGAAGAAAATTGTTCGGGTTAAGTCCGATTTCTTCTTTTTTTGAACACCAAAGGTTGTATCTCTTTCATCTTGCTTTCTTGTTGTTTCCTTGAATGATCTTTCTTGAATGCTTTGTAATTACTCATTCTTGTATTTGATAACCTCTAATAAAAGTGGCTAGCAACGATCTTAAAAGATCTTTGCAAAGTGGAGTAGGTCCGTTAAGACCGACCCACTAAAAATCGATTGTGTCAATTTCTCAATTCTTTTATTTCTATTCTTTAACATTTTGTCCAACATCTTATTTCTGAATGTAATGTTTGTTATTTTTATTTCATTATAAAAAGATTAAATTTGATATCGATGTGCTTCTTTCATTATTATTCTGAACACGGACAATCCAACAAAAAATAATTGATTTGTGTGTGTTTTTTTTATTCCAAAAACTATTATTTTCTTATATTTAATTTTTTATGATAATGTGATAACTATGAATAATAATAAGAATTATATTATAAATGATAAATATTCATAAGTTGTATTTATATATATATTTGTAAATCAGGTTGGGGTGGATATCGAGATTAATTATTTTAATTTTATTGATAACCGATACAAATACCTTTGTCAAAATGAGAAAAAATTAGCATAAAGTCGAACTAATGACCATGAGGTTAGAGGTTCGATCCTCACCCGCATTAAATTAAATATATTTACAAAAACATATATATATATATAGGGAAAATCTATTTTATACCTCTAATCTTTATGGTTTGTATGAATTGAAACCTAGTACTTTACAACTATATATATTTAAACCCTAGAAATTACCCTAGAACTTGGTAAGTGAAACAATTTTAATAATTAATCTATTTTATACCTATAATCCTTATGGTTTGTATGAATTGAACCCTAGTACTGTACAACTATATATATTTAAACCCTAGAAATTACCCTAGAACTTGGTAAGTGAAACAATTTTAATAATTTAGTTATTTATAACTATTCTTCCTTGATTCTATACGGAAAAGTACTAAAAATAAAAGGAAATATGTGACGTACTTTTTGCTAAAGCAAACCAATTTATACTGGTGAAAATTTGTGAAAAGTTGTTGCTATCAATTTGTTCAATTTATCTACGTTAGACCCCCATTTAACAAAAATATTATAAAAGTGTTTCAATAATATTATTAGTCAGTTTTAAAATTAAATTCTTATACACAGTCCAGTTGGATTATTTTATGAAATCTGCAACCTCTCGATGGAATCATTAAAGGATAGATTGTAATGCCCGCGTTTTCAGATAAGACTGACTTTAACATTTTGAAGTTTAATTAGGATTTAATCAATCTATATGTATTTAGTTGTTCCAAATATTATTTGAGTAAAATTAGATTTAAGCATGTTATGATAATTTTTTTTGGGGACTCGAACCGCAGACCGCATGGTCGAGGGCACATATTTATGTCAGATAAGTATGACAACGAGATTGAGATAATTAAAACATGAAATTTTGGATGAAATATTTTGAATCAAGTCTCAAGTTCCTAGTTTTGAGGATTTAGTATCTCTTTGGGTTTTGATTGAGTTTTAATAGCCAAAAGTTGGTCAGCTTTTTCAAATTTTTTTGCCAAATTTGTTTTAGATTTCAAAATTTGACAAAAGAAAAAGAAAAAAAAAAGAAATTGAGTGGGTTTTTGATTTAAGTGGTTTTTGATTTAGTTTTGAGCAGAGTTCTTCTTCTGGATTCTTCTTTTTTTATTTTTTTTTATTTTTTCATTTTTTTTCCTTTCTTTGTTAGTTAAGCTTCAGCCCCACCGCTCACTATTTTTTTTTTTATTCTTCTTTGATTCCTCTCTCTCGTTCCATCTCCAGCCATGATTTTTCGTTCGTAACCACAGACTCAACTAGGAGAGGAAGGCTCAACAACGTCCAACGAAAAGCTTCAGACGACAGTGCTCCAATGGTGGCAGAATGAATTCAAGCAGCGTTTTAATGCATGTGCAACGCCAGTCAAGACCGGTTGATGTTTGATTTTTTATGCGAGCTTGTCGAGTACCGTCAAATTCAATTCATAATTACCGATCCACGGCTTGTAGTAAACTACAGCGGACTGGTTCGAACTCAGGGAACCAAAATTTAAATTCTCTAAATTAAACTTTATGTAAAAACAATAAATGAGAGGTTTTTGAATTGCATATTAATCTACTAAATTTAAATAACAATTAAAGATAAAGATTAAAGAATTAAAGAAATAAACAAGAGATTACCTTGCTGATTCAGAGATTGTCGGGACTTAATGAATTTTGCTCATCGATTACTCCTATAAAAATACAATTTCTTAATTTAAAAGCCTAATCGACTTAACTGGAACAACCATGAAAAGTCTCTAAGGTCCTCTCATGTAATTAATCCGACAGAGCATCGTAATTAACTCTAAACTAACCAATTAGCTGGACACGATAGCGTTCCATGCTAACTAGCTAGCAGCTCTAAGCACATGGATTGATTAGAATGTTAATTAAATTGATCAGATTCAATTAAACATTTTTATATTCCTAAGGTCTGTTATACGCACCATGTTAACTATGAAAAAGCCATAATATTAACACTAGTCATAACCTGACCCATCTTGCTACTACAATTAAGCATGCAATTTATGACAATTACGGATCACAAATTACAAACATAGCATACATGAACAATTAATATTTAATTGATCAAGCTGTCACATTAACCAATATTAAATGCACATTAAATAAACAAAGTATAGAAAACAATTAATCAAGAAATTAGATTGCAATTTAATACCAAAATTCTCACATAAACATTAAGCCCGACAAACCTCTAAATCAGGAGTACAAGCTTAGCCGAACATAAAAATAAATAAAAAACTCTAAACGGAGGGAAAGGGAGAGAATGACGATGATGTGTGTTGGTGTAAGGTGTATTTTACAATCAATACAAACTCTCCTTTTATACTTGAAGAAAGAGAAAAATTGCTAAAAAAAAATAAATAAAATTTTTGGTCAAAACACGTGAGTTGATGTTGAAGGAAAAATAGAGATTGACATGCATGTAGGTGTGATGGATTTATTGTTTAAATGTCAATGAAAAGGTAGATTATTTGCTTTTGTAAAATTGCACTCAAATGAGAACGCATGTTAAATTTTAAAGTTTATGGATGTGAGAAGATTGTGGATGTTGTTTAATGGAATGTTGAGAAAACGTTTTGGTGACAGAATGACTCTACATACTTGTGAATGTCCATTTCTTGAGTTTGGGAATGGTCTGCAGTTTTTCTATGCCTCGAAGAGTTGTTCATCTCGTCGTCTCTTCTGGTCGCATGGTTGTTCCCTATGGTACCTCATTCATTTGTATGTTGCATAAATAAAAGGTTATGTTTTCGAAGGTTGTGGCAATTATCTTCCTCTATGTATTGATGTACATCTACAAGGGAAAATGAAGGGCTTGTGCGCCAGGGGCTCGATTCTGCTGACGGAATGTTGGTTGGCTCGCTGTCTGTGTTGAAATTTTGGTGCGATATGCTATTGCATGTATGACTTGCGATGAAAAATTATAAAGCATGCAATGGTTTACGATAATTTACAGAACGTGGTAGTGCAAGTGCACAGTAACATGTCAGTCAAGTAATAAACTGGAATGCATGTAATTCAAGACCAAACCCAAAGGAATAAGCGGTAGTGCAAGTACAAACTAACATGTCAAACTTTACGAACATGGATCAGATGTGGTAACAATGTAAATAAAAGTGGTTTGTTGGTTGATCATGCGGTGAAGGAAATAATCAATGTAAAATTGCAAGGAAATAAAGTCTTCAAGGCTATGCCTATCATGACACTCTAATGATGCATTAGGTCTATGCTTTTGGTATGATTTTCTCTACTAGTCTAGCTATATCTAAGCAAGACAAGGTCGGTCAATGGTTCCTTACGGTTTCGTATTGCACGGGGTTGGGTAGTAGCTTAACGCTACCACCTCTTTGGAGTTCACGGTGTTCTGAATCCCATGACACAACCCTCCTAAGGGATGGTCGCTCCCAGGGTAGACTCGGAGGCGCATCATGGGAATCTCACAGTGCAACCTAATGGAGGAGACCGTAGGATGTGTTGACACACAACCTTCGCCAACTTACTATGAAAGACTTCCCCTATTCACCTTGTTATTTACTCATGCAAATACTTTCCTATTGGAGGTCGCTCCCAGGGCGACTCAAAGCCGAGCATGAATCTTACGGTGTGAACTATTAGGGACTTAGGAGCTGAAAAACATTTTTCCTCCCACTAAAGTGTTTTATACGGTTGGGTATGATTTTACTTAGGCATATATTTTGGCTAACTAAAACATATCCTAAATCTAGGTAATCTTTCCGAGTATAACGTTTATACTGGATTTTAACCTATAATGTCTAGGTGATAAACCTTTTAAAACCTCACATCACTCACGCATGCTCATAACACCGGGTTAGCTAAACTCAAACGCGAGTTCGATGCCCAGGTAGGAGGTGTTCCGTAAACCATCAACTTAAAACCCCCAACCTTAGACAGCATCTTACCGGGTGAGTTTTTCTTGTAACGAAGTTTTACAAGATATCGACCTATTTTAACTATTAAAATAGGAGATTGCTTGGTAGTTAACTGGTAATAGGATTTTTGAATATCCTATAAATTTCGGGGTGTCGAGTCCCGCCAAAATAACATTTATAATACCGCTACAACTGAGCTTTGCAGCTAGTGGTAGTCGGTTCGATCCGCAGGGAACCAAAATTATTTTCTCCTAATTAATTTCTATTTGCTTTTTAATTAACTAAAACAAAAACGATAAAGTAAAACATTAAAGTAAAGAGGGGATTTGCTAATGGTAAAATTAAAGGAAAGCATGCATAAAGTAGCTAAAGGAAAAAATTAAAACTAATTACATGTGTTCCTTATTTTAAGGGTCGGGGTTGACCTTGATGCGACTCGATTCATCGGGATTCAAACATACTTAGCAAAAGCATAATGAAACACATAATTTACTTGCACGAAACTACTAATACAAGTAACCCAAATAATTAATTAGAAACGTGGAGTTCTAAGTGGACTATTCTTTAATTACTCTAAGGTGATCAATCCTAAATTAAATAAAGAACATAGACGAATGTTCGATTCTAATTAAACGTGGCAATGAATCAACAGGGGGCCAACGCCGCCCATATTGATTAATTGACAGTAACGGGAGCACTACGATGGATGTTTAACTTGGAAGCCTCTATTAATATTCCGATTTATATATTTCTTCAAGATAAGTTACAACCAAGATCAACAAGGAAGCCTATATTACCTATGGCTCAACTTATCCATGTTACTTGGCGATTAATAGAGGCAAGGCATCAAAATATTTAACTATAAAACATGCAAGAAATCAAGGTCGTCTACTCCTATCAATCAAACATGCTTATGTGATATTCTTAGAAGAAATAAAATTGCCCAATCAGTCATGCTAAGCTCAAAATTGAAGATCTAAACCCTCATGAATCGCATCAAATTTAACCCCTAACCTCAAATTAGAGCACTTACCTTGCTCGGGATGAAAACCAAGCTAATCCAACCAAGTCTATTCTTTGATATATGAGAAAAGGGGAGAAAACCCCAAGAATCTAGAGAGAAAACGCTTAAAATAAAGCCAAACCCGAGTGTGAATGCCCTAAAAAATGTTAAAAAATGGATTTTATACGGTCGGATCGTCGAGATCCTCGTACATGGCATCCTATTGATAAAACCGTCATTAGTAAATCGATGCTTCACAGGTTGTTCGTAATTACAATTGGGTCAAATATATAGTTTTACCCTCGTAATTTCATCTTGTTCTTTAAGTCCCACTAATGCTCTAATGAAAAATTGATTTGTGGTCCAACCACCAAACCATAGTCCCTCTCGGGCCAATGAGAAGTATAGGCCTCTTGTTCAAGACCCGGAGTCAGCACTTAAGGGAACAACTTCTGTATTAAACCTTAAAGGCGGGTAAGAGTGATTTCCATCTTGCGGGACTATGTTCCCAGCTTCCTACCCGGTCTTATCCCCAAGATGGTAAGCTTATTGAGGCGGCGATCTCGGGCCACTCTCACTTGTACATGTCAACGGATAAGCCCGAATAAACAGGAGTTCATAGTGTGCTCAAGATTCAGATTGAGTTACCTAGGTCATCAAGTGAAAAAGTCGGTTTTTACAGTAAACATAATTATAAAGAAAGAGTGACTTGATTCCGCGGTTCAGTCTTATGCAAACTCATTGCACAGGACACCCCCACTCGCATGTATCCACATGAACGATTTCGAATCACATTGTTTGTACTATACAATGTGGGTCGTGTCCATAGTGTCCCCAGGATAAGGTACCCAGCCCTATCTCTATACTATAGGCCGTTTTGGCTATTACTCGAACTTGGTCCACAATCATGTCACCATGAAGTTCAAATATACAACCTATAGCCATGGGTTCTTTGATTATTGGATTATGTTTAAAAGAACACAATTCACTTTATTCAATAACAACTTTACTGAATAAACCTCAATAACAACTTTATTGCAAAATAGAATATACATTCAGTTTACAAACCACGAGTTTTAGGACATAAAACCCAAGAGTTCGAAATCTTATTTGAGTAAAATAAAATAAATTGAGTGAGTTTTTTTTTTTTTTTTTTTTTACTTTTCAGCAGACTTCTTGTTGTTGTGGATTCTTCTTTTGTTTTTTCATTTTTTTTCCTTTCTTTGTCAGTTGAGCTTCAACCACACCGCTCTCTATTTTTTTTATTCTTCTTCGATTCCTTTCTCTCGTTCCTTCACGTCGGTAACTCCTCATCACTAGCCATGATTTTTTGTTCGTAACCACAAGCTCAACTAGGAGATGAAGGCGCGACACGATAGCGTCTATCGAAACGCTTCAAGTGGCGGTGCTTCGATGGTGGTAGAACGAGTTTAGACAGCGTTATAATGGCTGGACAATGCTAGACAAGACCCGTTGAAATTTAATTTCAATTACCCATTGTTTTTTTACGTTGGATTCACGAATTTCGGTGTTTTTGGAACGCCATAAGTTAGTTTTCTTCTTCGTCCTTAAAATTATGTTATATTATATGAAAAAATATAATATAATATAAACTTTTATTGTATTAAAATTAGTAATATTACACAGTAAGGAATGATAATATAGTTAGAAACAAAAGCAAAATTACTACAATAATGTATACATCTTAATCTTGATGAATTATAAATTCAATCTTGATGAATTATAAATTCATTTGTTTTTTTCTCAAATTACTAAAGTTGCAATTCACATGGTAGAAAACTAGTATGTTAGAATATTAGTATTAAAATCCTTATTGCTTCATTTATTATGAAAAAATATTGAATTATTTATGTATATTAGGAGGAGAGTAATCTGCCTCCAATATTGTCGGGATCTTCGTTTCTTAAGCTATTATTCCAGCATTAAAATCATGCCTATCCATGGAATATAATAATATAATAGATTCACCATATTTGTGATTTTAAAGAATGATTACAATTAAATTAAATAAAAGACCCATGAAAAAGTCTTTCTTCCATCCACTTATGTAGCAAAAAAAAGTTTCTATACCACTTCTTCCATATACAGAGAGAGAGAGTAAGAAACTAACTTTGCACTCAATGATCTAAATTTAACCAATAACAACAGTATAAGTTGGCTTTCAAATTTCTTCCCACAATCATCCACTGAGAAATCGTCTTTGAAAAGAAAAACACTCTAAAAGGTGCCAAATAGTGCCAATTGTTTAAGGCGAGAAAAAAATGGCAAAGAAGATGTTAGCAATGTTTCTAATGTGCATTGTGGTCGCGGCCGCACAACAAGTCACCCACACCCCCACGAAAGCCGAGTTAGAGGCTATGATAGCGAGATTGAATCAAATAACCAAGTTGGCACCCGAGTTACAGTCATGCTCTGATACTTGTATGAAGGAATGCACGGGCAAAGGCAATAGCAAGAAATCGTGTGATTCTGAGTGTGAGAAGTATTGCTTCGAAAAATATTTTCCAGGTATTTTTTCTTGCTCTCCTTGAAAAAAAAAGTTTACTTTCTAACCATATATTAAGCTAGAAGTATCAATTTTTTTTCTCCACCTAACAATTAATAATTGTTATTGTTGCGACCTTTAGGTTGAACTTTAAAAGATTGCTTTCGTTCAAATTTGAAAACATTACATGATTTTACCCCATTTATTGTGTTGATAAAAAAGAAAACAAAAAGGTTAGTTTTGATTTTTTTTTTTTTAATAAAAGTTGAATTTTGATAGAGTTATCAGACTTTTTTTTTTATGACCACCTTGAGTTTTGTACTAAAGTTCAATTTATTTTTTAAATCATTGTTTTTAAAGTTTTTTTTACAATATCTTCGAAAACAAAAATCATGAGTTTATCAAATTAAATAGTTTAGAGTGAAAATTTGATGCTTAAATTTAAGTTAATTTGATTTTATTGCCTTAGTTATTTTGTCTTAATTTATCAACTACTTGTATTATATGTAATTTTGTAGATAAAATGAAAGCTGCTAATCCAATTCATTGATAATTGAGAAAAAGTGCAGATCCAATTCATTGATAATTGAGAAAAAAAAAGCTTTAGAGATTTATCAATTTGGTGTCCAACATCAAGTAGAGTTTATTAAATAAAATTTTTTGGTGTCCAACATCAAGTAGAGTTTATTAAATAAAAATTTGGACAGGAAATTTATATATGAATCCCTCTTAATCTTATTTTATTTTTGTAATGTAATGTTTGTTATTACGAATCCCTCTTAATCTTATTTTATTTTTGTAATGTAATGTTTGTTATTTTTATTTCATTATAAATAGATTGTATTTGCTATCGATGAGCTTCTTATTCTGAACACGGACAATCCAACAAAAAATAATTGATTTGTGTGTGTTTTTTTATTCCCAAAACTATTATTTTCTTATATTTAATTTGTTATCATAATGTGAAAACTATGAATAATAATAAGAATTATATTATAAATGATAAATATCCATAAGTTGTATTTATATATATATGGGTATATATATATATATATATATAAATATATATATATTTTTTTTTGTAAATCAGGTTGGGGTGGACATCCAGATTCATTATTTTAATTTGACTGATATCTGATACAAATATATAGATATATAGGGAAAATTCATTATTTTAATTTGATTGATATCTGATACAAATATATATATATATATATATATATATATATAGGGAAAATCTATTTTACACCTATAATCTTTATGGTTTGTATGAATTGAAACCTAGTACTTTACAACTCTATATATTTAAACCCTAGAAATTCAAACCCTAGAAATTTGTAAGTGAAACAGTTTTAATCATTTGGTTATTTATAACAATTCTTCCTTGATTCTGTCCGGAAAAGAACTAAAAATAAAAGGAAACATGTGACATTTTTTCCTAAAGCAAACAAGTTTTGTTGGTAAGTGGTAGCCTCAAAGTTGTAAGCCCCAAATTTATGTTTACATGCTATAATTTTTGCGTTCGAAACTTTTTTTAAACTAGCTGAAGGAACTTCACATTATGAAGCTCTTCATTTATGGGTTCGTTGCAAAATGTAAGTTATCTGGAAGCTCTTTATTTATGAGTTTGTGGGAAAATGTAAGTGATTGTAGTTAAATAGGTTGTATATGTGTGCTGGTAGTTGAATAAGATGTATATATTTGTTGTAGAATGTATGATAGTGAACTATGTGTGATTGAATGTCATGCTTTGTTCATGGATGGGATATAAAGGAAAAATAGAGATTTACATGCATATAAGTGTGATGAATTTATTGTTTAAATGTCAATGAAAAGGTAGACCATTTGCTTTTGTAAAATTGCACTCAAATGAGAACGCATGTTAAATTTTAAAGTTTATGGATGTGAGAAGATTGTTGATGTTGTTAAATGGAATGTTTAGAAAACTTTTTGGTGACAGAATGACTCTGAATACTTGTGAATGTCGATTTCTTGAGTTTGGGAATGGTCTGCAGTTTTTGTATACCTCCAGTGGTTGTTCATCTCGTCGTCTCTTCTCATCGCATGGTTGTTCCCTATGGGACCTCATTCCTTTGTATGTTGCATAAATGAAAGGTTATGTTTTCGAGGGTTGTGGCAATTACCTTCCTCTATATATTGATGTACATCTACAAGGGAAAATGAAGGGCTTGTGCGCCAGGGGATTGATTCTGCTGACGGAATGTTGGTTGGCTCGCTGTCTGTGTTGAACTTTTGGTGCGATATGCTATTGCTTGTAGGACATGCGATGAAAAATTATAAAGCATGCAATGGTTTACGATATTTTACATAATGTGGTAGTGCAAGTGCACACTAACAGGTCACTCAAGTAATAAAGTGGAATACATGTAGTTCAAGATCAAACCCAAAGGAATAAGCGGTAGCGCAAGTCCAAACTAACATGTCAAACTTTACGAACATGCATCAGATGAGGTAACTGATGGAGCGACATGCGCAGCGGAAAGCGATTTCGGACCGATGATACTCTAATTTCATCAATTTAACAAATAGAAAACATGCTCTAAAGACGGAAATAAGAAATTAGAAATACATACCCAAAGTGCATCCTCTAACTTAAACGACCAATCTTTTTTATTAGGTTTGACCACTTTTTCGAGTATGTTTTTAACCTACCTATTTGATATTTCAGCTTGTCCATTCGAATGTGGGTGATAAGGGGTTGCTACTCTATGTCTAACACTGTACTTACCTAACACTTTTTCCATAGCCTTATTAATAATGTGAGTCCCCTCATCACTAATTATAGCCCGTGGTGTACCAAACCTTGTAAAGATGTGCCTATTAAGAAACTTAATGACTGTTTTGGCATCGTTTGATGGACATGCTATGGCTTCTACTCACTTCGATACATAGTCTACAGCCACAAGTATATAGAGATTACCTGCTGAAGGGGGAAAAGGTCCCATAAAGTCGATGCCCCACACATCAAAGAGCTCCAACTCCAAGATGTACGTGAGAGGCATCTCATCCTTCCGACTAAGGTTACCTGTTCTTTGACATTCGTCGCAGCTGTGCGCATGGTCGTGTGCATCCTTGAATAGTGTGGGCCAATAGTAGCCACTTTGGAACACCTTCGCAGCTGTCCTTTGGCCACCAAAATGGCCACCATATGGAGACGTATGGCAGTGCTGCAACACTGACTTCGCCTCAGCATCTGAGACACACTTCCTCAACAATCCGTCTGCGCATGTCTTGTAAAGTGTAGGATCGTCCCAGATGAACTTCCTAGCTTCATGTAGAAACCTCTTCTTTTCTTGCCCTCCCTTGAAAGTTGGAAGTACCTGCGATGCAAGGAAGTTAGCAATATCGGCAAACAAACGTTCCTCATCGTTATCACGATGTGCTAACACGAAGACATGCTCATCGATAAAGGCATCAGAAATTGCGGGTTCCGCAATTTTATCGCAATTATGCCGCAATCTAGAAAGATGATCAGCAACTACATTTTCGCATCCTTTCTTATCTCTAATAACTAGATCAAACTCTTGCAACAACAATACCCATCTAATTAACCTAGGCTTAGCATCAGCCTTCCTCATTAGGTATTTTAATGCAGAATGATCGGTATACACAATGGTCCTAGTGCCTACAATGTAATTCCTAAACTTCTCACAGGCAAATACTACTGCTAGCATCTCCTTTTCCGTGGTAGTGTAATTACATTGTGCCTCATTCATTGTCTTACTTGCATAGTATACAGGGTGTGTAAGTTTGTCAATTTGTTGTCCTAGCATAACCCCTACTGCATAGTCACTCGCATCACACAACATATCAAATGGTAGGTCCCAATTTGGTCCCACTATAATAGGTGCTGTGACTAAGGCTTCCTTAAGGGTTGGCCATGCTAAGAAACATTCTTTGGAAAAGACAAATGGTTTGTTCAGCTCTAGAAGCTCACACAAGGGTTTAGAAATTTTTGAAAAGTTCTTAATGAACCTCCTGTAGAAACCTGCATGACCTAGAAAACTTCTAATAACTTTTTCGTTTTGGGGCTCCACTAGCTTTTCTATCATCTCTATCTTGGCCCTATCAACCTCTACTCCTGCTCTAAAAACTCTGTGACCTAGGACTATCCCTTCTTCTACCATAAAGTGGCATTTCTCCCAATTAAGGACTAGGTTGGTCTCCTCACACCTAGCTAGGACTTGTCATAAGTTCTTTAAGCAATTTGTAAACGAATCACCAAAGACCGAAAAGTCATCCATGAATATCTCTACCATGGATTCATCCAAGTCGGAGAAAATAGCTAACATGCACCTTTGGAAAGTTGCTGGTGCATTGCATAAGCCAAAAGGCATTATGCGAAAAGCAAATGTTCCAAAGGGACATGTAAAGGTTGTTTTCTCCTTGTCCACAGGATCTATGGTGATTTGGTTATATCCAGAATAACTATCTAAGAAACAGTAGTAGGCTCGGCCAACTATCCTATCTAACATATGATCTATAAAAGGTAAAGGAAAATGATCTTTTTTTGTTTCTTTGTTTAATTTTCTATAGTCCATACAGACTCTCCATCCTGTAATACTTCTAGTTGGAATTAGTTCACTACTCTCATTCACTACTACAGTCATCCCCCCCCCCCCCCTTCTTAGGCACACATTGAATGGGACTCACCCATTGACTGTTAGCTATAGGGAAGATTACACCTGCATCTAACCATTTGATTATTTCTTTTTTTACTACCTCCTTCATGGAGGGATTCAACCTACGTTGGTGGTCTACTCTAGGGGTATGTTCCTCTTCCAATAGAATCTTATGCATGCAATAAGAAGGGCTAATACCTCTTATATCAGCAATCGTCCATGCAATAACTTTTTTATGTTGCTTCAGTAGCAAAATTAACGCAATTTCATGCTCTTTACTTAATTCAGACGAAATGATTACAGGCAAAGTATCATGCTCTCCTAAATATGCATATTTTAGATGATCAGGCAATGGTTTTAATTCTAAGAGGGGTGGATGCTCAATGGATGGTTTCAATGGCTTAATGGATCTTTCAGTTAAATCAGTAGTCATACAAACATGTTGAGGGTTATTGATAGCACTCCAAAAGTGCTAATATTTAGCTCCTAAGTCTTGTAAATTAGAGTAATTATTTGGGCTTAATTGATATATTTTGTATAATTTAATTGCTAAGGGGTAAATCGGGCATTTGCGATAATTAAGAGCTTAAATGAATATTTTATAATACTTTATTACTTAGTCGTTTTGAGTGATTAAGCTACATTAATTAAATAATCTAATCATAACTCAAAATTGATTAATGGCTTGATGGTGTAGGGTTTATTAAGGGAATGGTGAAGCCAAGGTTCAAGTCATGGTGGGTGCAGAATTTCAATTATTTTTGTAAAATGTCAAACGGTCAACGGTCAATGGTCAACGCGCGGCCAACTCCATCGTCCGGCTCGCCCATCCGCGCGCCCACGACCCGCTCCAGCGCCCGCGCGCGTGGCCCTTCTACCAAAATTGGCGCTTCAAAAATTAGCTCTTCTACCAATTTTGGTAGAAGGATTTTTGAATGTCCAACTAATTTTCGGGGTGTCGAATCCCGCCAAAATAAAATTTATAATTACCGAAACTACTAAGCTTTGCAGCTAGTGGTAACGGGTCGATCCGCAGGGAACCTTAATCAATCTCTCCTAATTAATTTCTATTTGTCTTTTAAACTAAAACTCAAAATAAAATAAAAGGGGGAGTTAATTAAAACTAAACTAAGTAAAATTAAGCTAACGGAAAAATAAATGCGAAAAGTAAAGAGCGGAAAAATAAATGGAACACGTGCTCCTAATTCGAGGGATCGGGATTTATCTTGATGCACTTAGATCATAGGGATTCTAATCATGCTTGTAATTTAATCTCATGCACGCGAAATGTTTGCTCGTTTCCGTAGCAAGCATCCCAAAGAATTAATTAGAAAAGTGCAATTCCAATTAAACATGCTCGCTAATTAATCTAAGTTAGCTACGCTTAAATCAATCAAAGAACAGTGACGGGTAATATCGCGACGAACCGATTGATCGAGAACTCGACCAATTGGCGCGATTTCTATTCTTTCCCTAAGTCTATCGTGCAAACGATAATTAATGCTATTCTCCTACTGTCACTTAGGCTAGAATTAATTAGTCACGCTTAGACCCTTGTTACCTAGCGATTGAGGCAATTATACGTCCTAACCTTTAACGATAAAACATGCGTGAGGACTCGGACGTCACTCCTAATCAGTCATACATGCTCATGGGATTCAAACAAAGGAAGAATCATGCAAGAAACTATCAAATACAAGCTGGAAATTTAAAGCTAAACCCTCCCTAATGCATCAAGACAACCCTAAACTCGAATTAGAGCACTTACCTTAGCCAAACGTGATGAAAATTGATCAAAAATTGTCCAAAAACCTTGAAAATATCACCAAACCCGAGGCTACAACTCTCAATATCGAAATTTCTCTCTCCTAAGTGAATGGTGGCTGAAAAACTAGGTTAAAACGCTTAAAAAGCTAAAAAAATGAGTTTTGGGCCGAAATTGGCCAATTGGGCCGCGCAGGGGGGTCGGCAGGCGCGCGCGGGCGGGCGCTGGGCGCTGAGGCGGGTCGCGGGCGCGCGGGGGCGGGCGCTGGGGCGGTGAGGCGGGTCGCGGGCGCGCGGGGGCGGGCGCTGGGGCGCGCGCGGGCATGCGGTCGGGTCGCGCGCGGGTGTGGGGCGAGCGTGGGCGGATGGGCGAGGCCTGGTGGGCCGCGCATGGGCGCGCGGATGGGCCTGCTGCGCGCATGGAGGCTGGGCCGGGGCGTCTGGAGTTGGGCCACGCGCGCGGGCGCTGGAGCGGGTCGTGGGCGCGCGGATGGGCGAGCCGGACGATGGAGTTGGCCGCGCGTTGACCATTGACCGTTGACCGTTTGACATTTTACAAAAATAATTGAAATTCTGCACCCACCATGACTTGAACCTTGGCTTCACCATTCCCTTAATAAACCCTACACCATCAAGCCATTAATCAATTTTGAGTTATGATTAGATTATTTAATTAATGTAGCTTAATCACTCAAAACGACTAAGTAATAAAGTATTATAAAATATTCATTTAAGCTCTTAATTATCGCAAATGCCCGATTTACCCCTTAGCAATTAAATTATACAAAATATATCAATTAAGCCCAAATAATTACTCTAATTTACAAGACTTAGGAGCTAAATATTAGCACTTTTGGAGTGCTATCAAAAACCCCCAACCTAAATCTTGCTAGTCCTCGAGCAAGAAAAACTCTAAACTAGCTCCTAAGAATGAAATTGCATGCAACGACTCTAACCTCAATGCTTTAAAAAAAAAACAAGGCACTTACAACAAAAGAAAACAATCAACTGCATGCATAAGTTGAGAACATTTCAAAAATTAAACTGCTACTCCCCTACGTGCGTGTGTGATTAGCCAACCTATTCTAGCTCTTATAGACTCGGAAAAACCATATGCAACTCTACATCTCGTTTTCCCCCTACTTCTAGCAATAAAGAACAGTCTATGGCTTTTCAACAATCAAGAGAGTAACAAATTAAAAGGCCTAAATTTTCTTTTTTCTTGAGTACTTTGTACTCTTTATTTTCTTTAAACTACCACTTTTTTTTTTTTACTTTTTCTTCTCCAAGAGAGCCTAACATGTCAAACTTGCCTTCGTTCCAGCTTACCCGCAGTTCCACTACACAACGTATCTGACTACGAGCAAGCTTCACATTTTTAAGGACTAATGCTCACTTCTTAACGTGCACTTTAAGAAGGAGGAACATCTCAGGAGCTTTTATTTTCATGCTTACTTTTTTTTTACTTAGGCAATAGCTTCGCTATAATCTCGATTAATCTATTACAACCTATCATGCATCAAGCCTTCCCTAGGGGTGCCTTTCGGGGTGACAACAAGATTTCATGCAACATAAGACAATTCTAAGCCTAGAGAACCAATAATAGGATGCTACGTGCTCGATATATGCAAGGGAGAAACAGAAAAATTTTAAAATTTTTTGAAAAATGCTCAACATGCACATACAATCTCATGCTTTTCTAGATATGTAAATACGAAGAATTTAAAAGCATTTCATAGATTGTCCTCATCGAACAACATGCAACAGCAGACCAAAACACTTCTAATTCAGAATTTCCACAGCTCAACAACTTCATAAATCCAACAAACTTCTCCACCCCCAACCTAAAAGGATACATAGTCCTCTATGTATCACACTTCAGACTAAGCAGATAAAACGCACAAAATAAAAGGGAACAGAAAACCTCCCCTGAATTTTGTTAGGTTGTCGGTTGGAGCCGTGCACTCTTCGCCCACTGTTCCGATCCTTAAGCCACAAAACTCCTACAAAAGAAAGCAAGAAAAAGCTAAGCTAGGAAAATAAAAACTAAAAGTAAAGACAAAAATTGAAATACTCATGGGTTGCCTCCCAAGAAGCGCAAATTTTTAACGTCGTTATGCTCGACGTGTCTTCCACTCTGTCAGGGTACATAGAAATTCTCGTACTTCTTCGGCCCCTTCTTCCTTGAATCAACAAAACCTGCTAAGAGAAGCAAGCTCTTCGACTTTTGAAGGCAGCCGGACAGAGTTGTTATTTTTTTGGTATTTTTGATATATGGAAAAATAAAAGACTCAACAGACTGAAATAAAACAAAATAAGACTCAACTGAAAATAAAGACTCGACGGACTGAGGAGAAGAAGGAAGAAAGTATGCATCAATAGAGGATTTTACAGGAAATAAAACAGATAGAGGCTTGTCAGCCTCAAACTCTATCACCTGAACATCCTCCTCGGGACTAGGCTCGACATCTTCCTTAATCTCACCGATCACATCTTCGCATGGCGGAGTATTCTCAATCTCTTCATCACTATCAGGGTGGATTTCCTCAAAGAACCTCTCCTCAGTGGTATGCTCAACTGGATGATCTTCCTCACCCTCCAATTCCTTCGCAGGATTGAGCAAACGACTTATTTGCTCATTCGCTTCGCGGAGCTTGGCTTCTAACCGAGCCTCGTGCATTGCCTGCGAATATTGGTGAGTGCTATCAACTAATTCATTTACCATTTGTTCCAGTGACATACCTCGACAATAATTATGAGGAAATTGGTTTTGTTGCTCCTCCATTCCTTGCCACTCAACTTCAGTCTCTAGGCGAGACTGGCGCATTCCCTGCTCGAATTGGAGCGTGCTGTTGACTAAATTGTCAACCATCTGCTCCAATGACATTCTTTGGCAAGAATTGGGAGGAGCTCTTTCACCTTCATAACTTGAAACTTGTCCCCAATAATCAAATGGATAATCTGCCATGCTAAATGAGAAGACACAAGACAAAGAAAAATATTTTTGGTTTTTTTTAAACAAATAAAATTTAACTAAGAGAAATTAAATGGTTCCCCGGCAACGGCGCCAATTTTGGTAGAAGGATTTTTGAATGTCCAACTAATTTTCGGGGTGTCGAATCCCGCCAAAATAAAATTTATAATTACCGAAACTACTAAGCTTTGCAGCTAGTGGTAACGGGTCGATCCGCAGGGAACCTTGATCAATCTCTCCTAATTAATTTCTATTTGTCTTTTAAACTAAAACTCAAAATAAAATAAAAGGGGAGTTAATTAAAACTAAACTAAGTAAAATTAAGCTAACGGAAAAATAAATGCGAAAAGTAAAGAGCGGAAAAATAAATGGAACACGTGCTCCTAATTCGAGGGATCGGGATTTATCTTGATGCGCTTAGATCATAGGGATTCTAATCATGCTTGTAATTTAATCTCATGCACGCGAAATGTTTGCTCGTTTCCGTAGCAAACATCCCAAAGAATTAATTAGAAAAGTGCAATTCCAATTAAACATGCTCGCTAATTAATCTAAGTTAGCTACGCTTAAATCAATCAAAGAACAGTGACGGGTAATATCGCGACGAACCGATTGATCGAGAACTCGACCAATTGGCGCGATTTCTATTCTTTCCCTAAGTCTATCGTGCAAACGATAATTAATGCTATTCTCCTACCATTCACTTAGGAGAGAGAAATTTCGATATTGAGAGTTGTAGCCTCGGGTTTGGTGATATTTTCAAGGTTTTTGGACAGTTTTTGATCAATTTTCATCACGTTTGGCTAAGGTAAGTGCTCTAATTCGAGTTTAAGGTTGTCTTGATGCATTAGGGAGGGTTTAGCTTTAAATTTCCAGCTTGTATTTGATAGTTTCTTGCATGATTCTTCCTTTGTTTGAATCCCATGAGCATGTATGACTGATTAGGAGTGACGTCCGAGTCCTCACGCATGTTTTACCGTTAAAGGTTAGGACGTATAATTGCCTCAATCGCTAGGTAACAAGGGTCTAAGCGTGACTAATTAATTCTAGCCTAAGTGACAGTAGGAGAATAGCATTAATTATCGTTTGCACGATAGACTTAGGGAAAGAATAGAAATCGCGCCAATTGGTCGAGTTCTCGATCAATCGGTTCGTCGCGATATTACCCGTCACTGTTCTTTGATTGATTTAAGCGTAGCTAACTTAGATTAATTAGCGAGCATGTTTAATTGGAATTGCACTTTTCTAATTAATTCTTTGGGATGTTTGCTACGGAAACGAGCAAACATTTCGCGTGCATGAGATTAAATTACAAGCATGATTAGAATCCCTATGATCTAAGCGCATCAAGATAAATCCCGATCCCTCGAATTAGGAGCACGTGTTCCATTTATTTTTCCGCTCTTTACTTTTCGCATTTATTTTTCCGTTAGCTTAATTTTACTTAGTTTAGTTTTAATTAACTCCCCTTTTATTTTATTTTGAGTTTTAGTTTAAAAGACAAATAGAAATTAATTAGGAGAGATTGATCAAGGTTCCCTGCGGATCGACCCGTTACCACTAGCTGCAAAGCTTAGTAGTTTCGGTAATTATAAATTTTATTTTGGCGGGATTCGACACCCCGAAAATTAGTTGGACATTCAAAAATCCTTCTACCAGTTATTCACAGGTATATCCATTATTTCAGCTATGTTTAAGTCAGTTACATCTATTTGTACATAGTCATTGGCATGCCTAGTTAACAATTCATGCTCAAGTTGATCTTCCATCAGTGAATCTATTATATCTACACTTGCACAAGATTCAGAATCAGAAGGATACCTTAGGGCTTTAAAGACACTAAACTTAACCTCCTCATCATGAACCCTCATGGTGAGCTCACCTTTCTGGACATCAATCAAGGCCCTACCTGTGGCTAAGAATGGCCTGCCCAATAGGATCGATACCTCCTTGTCTGCTTCATAGTCCAGGATGATGAAGTCTGCAAGAAAAATAAATTTGTCAACCTTGACAAGAATATCCTCAATTTTCCCCTCCGGGTATGCAATGGATCTGTCTGCAAGATGCAAGGTGACAGTGGTAGGACGTGCTTCTCCTATGCCTAGCTATCAGAATAGGGATAGGGGCATGAGATTTATGCTGGCTCCCAGGTCACAAAGAGCTCTGCCCACGTGCTTGCCTCCCAACTCAACTGGTAAGGTGAAGGAACCAGGATCCTTCTCCTTCTTTGGAAGTTTGTTCTGGAGTATAGCACTGCACTCCTCAGCAAGATTCACTGTTTCAAATTCACCAATGATCTTTTTGTTAGTTATTATATCCTTCAAAAATCTAACATAAGAGGGCATTGATTGCAAAACCTCTACAAATGGAATATTCACATGCACTTGCTTTAAAATCTCTAAGAATTTATTAAAGTGCACTTCTTGTTCTTGTTTTTTCTTCAGCCTTCTAGGGAATGGAGGTGGTGACACATATGTAGGCACTTCAGGTCGCTTAAGGATAGGTGGAGGCCTTGGTATTTCTTCTGGTTCCTCTATGATAGGTTCCAGCCTCACCCTTGATGTGCTTGTTGATGGTTGACCGTGGCTTGGCAGAGAATCCAGTGGAGCACTAGACTCTTCATTCTCTACTCTCTTCTGTGTATATCTAGTGTTGCTTACCAATGGTCTTCCTTTGCGAAGTTCAATTGCTTGAACTTGCTCTTTCCCATCCCTTCAAGGTACTTCAGTGTCAGCAGACAACCTACCTTGGGGCCTATTTTTTTAGTTCATTTGCTAGTTGCCCTATCTGGTTTTCTAAGCTCCTAAGGGTAGCTTGCTGACTTTGTAGGGTAGCATCATTCTTTGCAATGTATTCCTTAAGTAGATTTTCTACTGATGACCCTATTGGGGGGTTATATGGTTTTTGGTACATGGATTTGTTATTTTGTTGAGTGAAACCAGGTGTTCCACTCGGTCTTGGTTGGTTTTGGCTTTGGTTAGTGTTTTGTTGGCCACCCCAAGAAAGATTTGGGTGGTTTCTCCAACCAGGATTGTAAGTGTTAGAATAGGGGTTGTTCCTAGGCTGTTGTTGACTTCCTACATAGCAGACTGAGGCTGGATTCCCAGGGCAAAATTCATACAGGTGCCCTTCCCCACAGAATCCACAGATCAGTGTCTCACCTTGACCATTTGATGCGCCCATTGAGATGGCTGCTGCGATGTTGACACTAGGTTGGAGTTTGGTTTGAGCCATTTGTTTGACTAGGTTGGTCAGGGCGTTTATTTGGCTACTCATGGCACTGAGTGTGTCATTGTCTTGAGCTCTACTTCGCTCTACTAGATCATCTGACCACCTACAGTGGGAAGTTGAGATTTTCTCCAGAATCTCATAGGCTTCATTGTAGCTCTTTGAAAGCATGAAGCCTCCAGCTGAAGAATTCAGCACTTGCCTTGTGCTGGGGTTGCATCCTTTAAAGAACACTCCTAATTGGATACACCATGGAATGCCATGGTGTGGACATTTAAGCAAAAGGTCTTTGAACCTTGTCCAAGCTTCATGAAGTGACTCTTTTTCGGCTTGTTTGAATTTAATAATGTCATCACGAAAGATGGAATTCCTATCAGGTGGGAAGTATTTGACCAAGAATTTTTCAGCCAGATCGGTCCAGTTGACAATTGATCCGGAGGGTAATGAGTTTAACCACGTTTTGGCTTTATCTCTTAATGAGTAGGGGAAGAGGTGACGCCTCAAAGCTTCTTGGGAAACTCCAGGAATAAGGAAGGTATCACTAACTCCTAGGAAGTTTCTTAGATGATTGTGGGGATCTTCAATTTCCACCCCAAAAAATTGTCCCACAGTGGACAACATTTGGAACATTACTGGCTTTAACTCGAATGAGTTTGCAGTAATTTCAGGGCGTATTATGCTTGGGTTTAGCTCCCCAGGCATAGGAACTAGATAGGAGAGGATGGCACTATCCTTGTCATTCACTATTTCGATGGGGTTGCGAGTGGTAGGTACCGGATTTGGGACTGGTCTTTCCATTTCGATGTGTAGGGATTGCGAAGACTCCGCAGAGTCGGCAAAGTCTTGGGTTAGAGAGGGTTGTTTGAAGAGGCGTTTCTTAGCTCTATTTCTGGCCCTAAGTAATCTTTCAGGCTCAGGATTGAACTCTAGATCGCTACTTGAATGCTCATTCATAAACTAACCCAATGGTACCTGCAAAAGAAAATGGAAAAAGATCAGCTCCAATAGATATTAAGAATTAATTTTTCTAACTTAACAGACTTCGTATTCACTAAACAAAGTCCCCAGCAGCGGTGCCAAAAACTTTATGCGTGCTCAATGGTTAAAATAAAGATGCAATGTGAGAGAATTTAGAACATGCAAGTATACATGATTTTATAGCAATTGATAAGTATTTTTTCATTCGATTTCCCACAGAGATTTATTCTTAGTTACTAAGGAAGTGAGAGGTTAAGTGAGAAAGGGTGGTGTGGTTGAGGTAGATTTGGGTTTAAAGTGCCTAACTACTAAGGAATGTGCGAGATATGAAAGCCTGAACAAGTGCAAGTAGAAAAGTAAACTCGAAAGTAAAAGAAAAATAATTGCGAAAACAACAATTTTCTAGCAATGTTACTAACAGCGAATTAAGGGTAAAGTAGGGAAACAAGGGCTACTAACGACTCCTCTATAGGCTTTGTCATACGATTCTCAAGCAGTAGATCAACTCATCAAGCATCAAACTAACTCATTCTCATGTATCTTCCGATTTCATGCATTAGATCCTTTAGTTTACTCATGTCCAAGTAAGGTCTTAAGCATCTTTTTATAACAGTGAGTTTAATGATTTGTACAAGGAAAACGCCTATTCCTAGGTCGTTTTCTGGCTACCATGAGAGGCTAGCATGAATGTACGATACTGAACTCTTACTCCTTCCAGAGGTTAGGAGTTCTTTGGACAAAATGGATGGCCAATCGAAATTGCCCGTGGGATGAAGCACACATACATTCAATGCATATTGAAGCTAACCTACATGCTTGATTCACGTATTTCTACCTATAGTCTTGTCATTAGCATGCTCTTATGTGGTTTAGTTACTCATGGACGAAGGTGGAATAGGAAAAATAGATGATGACAACATGCTTGGCAGAATATAAAGGGCAAAACAGAAGAAGAAGACAGCAAACAGAAGAGAAGGAGACTTGCGAAGTGATGAAATAACACTTTGATTAACCAAAGTTTGAACTGAACAAAACAACAACATAAACTGTTGAAATCTAAACAGACCAAGACAAAATGAGCTAGAGTAGCAATTGTAAACAAATTACAACCGACATCAACGAAAAAAGAACAGAAAGTAGAGAAAGCAAGTAGATCCGTGCGTAGAGTCCCTCAACGTGAACGCCTCGGCTGAAGGAAGAAGGAGAGCCTTGTTTGGATGAATCTAATCAGAAGAGAAGACAAATCTTCTCTTCTTCCTCTCAGATTGTCGACTCCAACAGCTGAGCCCTTTAAACCAACAGACAGAACAGGGAAAAAGAATAGAAAAGGCTGCGTTGAACTGGAGAGTCTACGCCTTTCGAGTGTGTTTTCAACCTTCCATCTTGACCTCCTTTTATAGTGTTCTGCAGGTACGATTGGGTCAAGGAGAACCATCCATTCCGAACGTCGTTCTTCTACGTGGCAGCAGGAGAAAGAATGGGCCCCTGAAAGATCGGAACAAAACAGAAATTGGTTAGACAACTTACGGATTTCACTTAAAACATTGCGGTTTCAGCAATGTTTTCGCAATGCTTCCGCAATGTGCAATTTTCAAGTGTTTAACTTTGTTTTTGGTTCTTTTTCTTTCCTTTTACACATCAGTCCTAATTTGGCTTCATTCTTCTAATTCTCATATGTAAGCACAAGTTTAAGTTCAATCCTACCAAAAACACTAAAGAATGTACAACTTTCTATAGCAAATAAGTCCTAAAATAGTCACTTTTGGAGACGTAACACACCCCCAAACTTAAGGTTTTGCTCGTCCTTGAGCAATATACGGACTTACTTAGGCTGCTGTTTAACCTCTCTAACCACTTGCTGATTCCCCTAAATTCACTATCTATGGCAATGTTGTCCTGTGACACGCTTTTAAGTTTAAAACCAACTCTTTATTTTGCTTCTTCTGATTTCTCTTGCCTTATAATCCTACTGTTTTTATTCTCCCTACAACTGATCTATCTGCTTTGGTCATTAGGTTCATTGTGCAACTATCCCTAAATTTTCAAATTCTACCTAACTTTACCCTAAACTCAGTACATGCTTCTATTGCTTTTCTTTGAGCTACCTAGGATTCCTTAGAGTCATTCCAGTCTTAGTATGAACCAGTGACAGTAGTACATTCATAGAACAACCTAAACCCTGGCATCACTACATTGGATATACAATCATCTCCCTTTAACAAACCTATAAGCTACAACCCTGTGCTTAGCTAATTGAGGATCATAGTTCTTTTATTGAGGACACCTAAGCACAGAGCTAAAACTCATAGGCATACATTCTTCTTGCTTAGTTTTTTCCTTTTTCCCTTTCTTTCTTCGGTGGAGCCTCTCCTTTGGTTGCCTTTTGATGCAATGCCACTTGTGGGTTACACACATGGCACTGATTACTCAGCAACTTCATAAGAGACACCACTCTTTATTCTATTGTCATTTTTTTTTTCTTCAGGTCATCACCTTTTGAAGGAGAAGAAGAATGCTTATGTTTAGAAGGGAGAGAGGAATGTTCCTAGGCCTAGGGCTGCCTCCCCCAAACTAAAACTTCTCATTGTCCCCAATGAGAGTTTGAGGTGGCACACCCTCAAACTTGTCCTAGAAGCATCTAGTCTAGGGCAAAACAAAGAGAATCTAAAAGTCCTAGGCATAGAATGAACCTTCTTAAAGCAAACAACACAGCAGCAGAAATTTATAAAAAACAGTAAAGTAGGGCTTAAAGAGAGGCATGCTGAGCAACTTAAGGGAGTTAATTTCAACTAACAAAGGTGTTCTAAGACACTCATCCAGCATGCTCACAGATAGGTCATCTATGGCAGTCACACAAGCTGCAAGAGAGCAAAATTTAAACAGAACCAGCCTATCAAATAGTCAGTCAATAACATGTGATAACTAACAAAAATTGCGGGATCCGCAATAATTTCGCAATGAACCTACAGGGCAGATATATCAGTGAACAAGGCCCTTTTGCATGCTATTTCCAATTATCTACAACTACTAAAAAACGAAACTAAAACAAGCTAGCTACTCAGTTACCATCTACCTATACTAAACTATCCTAAACAACCAAAAGAAATTAAAAACAGACAAGCATTCGATTCAAAAACATTAGTCACCAGTTAACGAAACGCAGGTTTTTATTTATTTATTTATTTTTTTTTTAAGAGGGAACAAAAATACTCCCTCGAGTGCCCTTCAGACTGGCACTCAAACATCCTCATCATCATCCTTCCTCTCCCTTGGAGGTGCCCACGACGTCAGTAGATCAACGGGGAAATCAGGGAAAATGCATCCCAACTGATCTGCCACATCTTTGTCCCTCGCCTGCGCGTATTCAGCCTATTGCGCCATCTTCTTCTGGAGGTCCAATAACCAGGCCATGGAAAGTGATTGAGCAAGAGCCAATCCGTCCAGCTCAAACTCCATATTACCTCTCTGTCGCATCCGCAAGGCTGTGGGCAGTTCCAGATGCCCTGTGTAGGCCAGCTGCCTCTCCTTCCTCTCGATGGGCACACCTGCACGCAGACAGAGTTTAGTAATGGTGTTTGGGAAGAAGAGAGGGCCCTTACCTTTCTTCGCGCAATCGGCTATGGAGGCTGCAATGACCTCTCCAACATCTATGGTGAGGCTCCTCATAATGGCATAAACAAGCAAAGATCTCCTCTGGTTTCTGGTAGTCTCGTGGGTCACAGGGGAGAGACGCCTTCGCACAAAGGAAAACCAGACGGCCGCCTTGGCATTGAGGGTCGCACTCATCAGGGTGTGCTTCCCATTCCTTGAGACTGTCCACGCCGCCTCAGGTTGGCCTATGATGCGCAGAGCTTCCTCCAAGAAAGC
This sequence comes from Herpetospermum pedunculosum, assembly GCA_028017165.1. NCBI lineage: Eukaryota > Viridiplantae > Streptophyta > Magnoliopsida > Cucurbitales > Cucurbitaceae > Herpetospermum > Herpetospermum pedunculosum. The sequence continues at coordinate 6,053,932 of CM051525.1, read as the reverse complement.
CTCAGAACGTGAGTCGATGATCCTCGCGTAGTCAGTGTACTTATGCCCTTTTAGGGCATACACTTCATTGATAGCCTTGGCCGTAAACTCGACCTCAATTCCCCTTACCATGGACAGACCATCCTCGGGGTGTATCAGATTGGCATAAAAATCGTACACCATGTTGGAATAGGCAGGGATAGGCAGTCGACACAGCTCTTCCCACCCGTGATTGGCGATCCCTGCGCTCAAGAATTGCGGCAGGTCTGGCAATGCATCAAGGAAGCCCTTCTCGTGGAGCAAGTCTTTCTTCCTCAACTCAGTGCCCCTGGACTCTGCATCTGGAGAAACAAACCGCATGGCTTGAGGATCTACTTCGGGGTACAATTTTGCTTTCCTCTTCTCCTTCTCCTTGGCCGATTCAGCCGCCTCAACCTTCAGCTTCTTTAAAGAAGGCTCACCACTGGTCTTCTTCTTCTTGGAGCGCTTGGAAGCTTTCGGCCGTTTGGCCTTCACAATCTTGGGCGCCTTCTTCCGCAGCCGCGCCCTGGTGGTTATTTGTTGGAGGCAGTCCCCCAACGTCTCATCCATGGAGTCGCTCTGTCCCCCTTCCACAGGGTTGTCATGGCCGCCTTCCCTCAAAGGAGAGAAGACTTCATCTTCCTCAACCGGCTCATCACTTGGCACCGAATCGTGGTGCTCTTCAGGTGGAGCTTCAGGCTCCGATGTTGGTGAGGAAGGCTCCGACATCTGTGGCGACGGAGATGGCTCAGGACTCTGTCTGGCCGTCTCGTACGAAGGTCGGCCACTCCCACGACTCTCCTCGGTGGGAGTCTTTTCTTTGATCAGTGCCTCCACCGCAAGCGACCACTTACGTTTCTTGGGGGTGCCGGCTGGTTCAGATGGCCCAGCAGGGATTTCGGTCATACCTTCCACTTCTTCCGTCGTATCGGCAGCTTTGGTGGTCTTGAAGGCTCTACAACCCTGGCATCGGCCAAGGACAATAACGCTTCCCTCGCAGTCGTTTCTGCGTCAGGGGACTTCTTTTTGCAAGCGGATCGCTCAGCTCGGGTAAGCACCATTGTTGATTTGGAGAGATTTGCAGGTAGGAGATGCAGAGGAAGAAGATGATGGATTCTTGAAAGACCAACGAATGAAGAAAGCGTAAGGGGCACAACTGATTTGAAGGGTATTTATAATCAAGTGAATCCCAACGGCTCTTTCTGTTGCGGTTTCAGCAAATCTACCACAATTAAATGGGCTGGCTATTGGGGATTTTCTTGATTTAAATCCCAAGATTCACACAACTAAATCTTTGATTCGGCCCGATTTCTTCCTCCATTCTTTTCCCTAGATTCATCTCCTTTATTCCCTCTTTCGACTACCTATTAAAATGTACAAAATTAACACAAAATTCGTAATAAAAATCACAACTAAACACACAAAAATAAAAACCGAAGAAATACAAGAAGAAGAAAAAAAAACTAAGGCATAGCCTTCATATGAACGAGCACAGTAATCACTCGTCCCCTCTCGATTTGTTTATCAAGCTTCAGATAAGAGGAAGGCCGAGAGAGTCTTCACATCTCCTTCCTCGTAGTAATGCTTCAAACGTGCACCATTGACCATAAAAGGGTTGCCCATTCTGCAAGTTCTTAATCTCAATCTCCCCATGAACAAACACGTTAGTTATAACAAAAGGACCTTACCATCTGGACTTCAGTTTGCCTGGAAATAATCTCAACATTGAGTTAAATAACAAGACATGTTAGCCCTTCTTGAAGTCCTTAATCCTAAGTCTACTATCATGCAAAATTTTAGTTTTTTCCTTATACATTTTGGCATTTTCATAGGACATATGCCTCAGCTCATCTAACTCATGTAATTGCAGAGACCGCAATGTTCCCGCATCGGTCACGCAATAATTTAGTTCTTTTAAGGCCCAAAAGGCTTTGATTTCCAATTCGAATGGTAAGTGACATGCTTTTCCATACACAAGTCTATAAGGAGACATACCTAGGGGTGTCTTATATGCAGTCCTATATGCCCAAAGTGCATCCTCTAACTTAAACGACCAATCTTTTCTATTAGGTTTGACAACTTTTTCGAGTATGTTTTTAATCTCCATATTTGATATTTCAGCTTGTCCATTCGAATGTGGGTGATAAGGGGTTGCTACTCTATGTCTAACATTGTACTTAGCTAACACTTTTTCCATAGCCTTATTAATAAAGTGAGTCCCCTCATCACTAATTATAGCCCGTGGTGTACCAAACCTTGTAAAGATGTGCCGATTAAGAAACTTCATGACTGTTTTGGCATCGTTTGATGGACATGCTATGGCTTCTACCCACTTCGATACATAGTCTACAGCCACAAGTATATGGAGATTACCTGCTGAAGGGGGAAAAGGTCCCATAAAGTCGATGCCCGACACATCAAAGAGCTCCAACTCCAAGATGTACGTGAGAGGCATCTCATCCTTCCCACTAAGGTTACCTGTTCTTTGACATTCGTCGCAGCTGTGCGCATGGTCGTGTGCATCCTTGAATATTGTGGGCCAATAGTAGCCACTCTGGAACACCTTCGCAGTTGTCCTTTGGCCACCAAAATGGCCACCATATGGAGACGTATGGCAGTGCTGCAACTACGAGTTCGCCTCAGCAGCTGAGACACACTTCCTCAACAATCTGTCTGCGCATGTCTTGTAAAGTGTAGAATCGTCCCAGATGAACTTCCTAGCTTCATGTAGAAACCTCTTCTTTTCTTGCCCTCCATTGAAAGTTGGAAGTACCTGCGATGCAAGGAAGTTAGCAATATCAACAAACCAAGGTTCCTCATCGTTATCACGATGTGCTAACACAAAGACATGCTCATCGATAAAGGCATCAGAAATTGCGGGTTCCGCAATTTTATCGCAATTATGCCGCAATCTAGAAAGATGATCAGCAACTACGTTTTCGCATCCTTTCTTATCTCTAATATCTAGATAAAACTCTTGCAACAACAATACCCATCTAATTAACCTAGGCTTAGCATCAGCCTTCCTCATTAGGTATTTTAATGCAGAATGATCGGTATACACAATGGTCCTAGTGCCTACAATGTAATTCCCAAACTTCTCACAGGCAAATACTACTGCTAGCATCTCTTTTTCCGTGGTTGTGTAATTACATTATTCCTCATTCAGTGTCTTACTTGCATAGTATACAGGGTGTGTAAGTTTGTCAATTTTTTGTCCTAGCATAACCCCTACTGCATAGTCACTCGCATCACACAACATCTCAAATGGTAGGTCCCAATTTGGTCCCACTATAATAGGTGTTGTGACTAAGGCTTCCTTAAGGGTTGTCCATGCTAAGAAACATTCTTTGGAAAAGACAAATGGTTTGTTAAGCTCTAGAAGCTCACACAAGGGTTTAGAAATTTTTGAAAAGTTCTTAATGAACCTCTTGTAGAAACCTGCATGACCTAGAAAACTTCTAATATCTTTTACGTTTTGGGGCTCCACTAGCTTTTCTATTATCTCTATCTTGGCCCTATCAACCTCTACTCCTGCTCTAGAAACTCTGTGACCTAGGACTATCCCTTCTTCTACCATAAAGTGGCATTTCTCCCAATTAAGGACTAGGTTGGTCTCCTCACACCTAGCTAGGACTTGTCCTAAGTTCTTTAAGAAATTTGTAAACGAATCACCCAAGACCGAGAAGTCATCCATGAATATCTCTATCATGGATTCATCCAAGTTAGAGAAAATAGCTAACATGAACATTTGGAAAGTTGCTGGTGCATTGCATAAGCCAAAAGGCATTCTGCGAAAAGCAAATGTTCCAAAGGGACATGTAAAGGTTGTTTTCTCCTGGTCCATAGGATCTATGGTGATTTGGTTATATCCAGAATAACCATCTAAGAAACAGTAGTAGGCTCGGCCAGCTATCCTATCTAACATCTGATCTATAAAAGGTAAAGGAAAATGATCTTTTTTTGTTTATTTGTTTAATTTTCTATAGTCCATACAGACTCTCCATCCTGTAATAGATCTAGTTGGAATTAGTTCATTACTCTCATTCACTACTACAGTCATCCCCCCCTTCTTAGGCACACATTGAATGGGACTCACCCATTGACTGTTAGCTATCTGGAAGATTACACCTGCATCTAACCATTTGATTATTTCTTTTTTTACTACCTTCTTCATGGAGGGATTCAACCTACGTTGGTGGTCTACTCTAGGTGTATGTTCCTCTTCCAATAGAATCTTATGCATGCAATAAGAAGGGCTAATACCTGTTATGTCAGCAATCGTCCATGCAATAGCTTTTTTATGTCGCTTCAGTAGCAAAATTAACGCAATTTCATGTTCTTTACTTAATTTGGACGAAATGATTACAGGCAAAGTATCATGCTCTCCTAAATATGCATATTTCAGATGATCAGACAATGGTTTTAATTCTAAGAGGGGTGGATGCTCAATGGATGGTTTCAATGGCTTAATGGATCTTTCAGTTAAATCAGTAGTCATACAAACATGCTGAGGGATGTGACACTGGGTAGTGGGATGTTCACTTGTCGGATGCGACTTGTAGGGCTATCCTATGCCGCGTGTTGCCTCTTTTAGGGATGTCCACTTGTCGGATGCGACTTGTAGGTCTATCTCATGCAGACATCTTCAACTTCTTTGGACTTGGAAACACAAAACGATATCTTAACTTATGCGACTTGTAGGTCTATCTTCTGTGACGAGGATCAACGATTTTAGACACAACATTGCTGAACTTAATATGAACGGTTATATATCTATTATACTATCAATTAAACACGTAATACAAAGGTTTATGATTAAACTGGAACGACTCGACCGGTTTTGGATTTCTAAACAAATAAAATTTAACTAAGAAAACTAAATGGTTCCCTGGTAACGGCGCGAATTTGGTGAGTGGATTTTTGAATGTTCACTATTTTTCAGAGTGTCAAATCCTGCCAGAATGAAATTTATAAATACCGATTAGACTAAGCAAACTTTTAGGTAATGGTAACCAGGTCAAACTTTTAGGTAAATTAACTTCTCTTAACTAATTTCTATTTTTCTGTTAATTAAAACTCAAAATAAAACAAGAAATAAAATGGGCGAATGGTTACGAAAAATTAAATAACACAAAATTAAATAACGAAAAAATTAAAATACTAACCTGTGCTCATAATTTGTTTGCTCGAGATTTACTTGATGCGCTTAGATCATAAAGATTCTAATATGCAAAGCTATTCTATATAATGCACACGAAATGTTTGCCCATACTCTGGCACAAACATCACAGTTAACGAATTAAAAAAAGACAAGTCTAATTAGACTTGCTCATTAATTAATCTAAGGTGATAAGTCCTAAATTAATCAGAGAACAGTGACGGGTAATATCGCGACGAATTAATCCTAAGATTAATTCGATTACTCTCCTAACCTTGAGCCCACCATGAAGTGAATAACTAACTCATACCCCCACCTGTCACATAGACTCTGTTGGGATTTCTGCCCTAAAGCCTCGTAATTAATTAATAATTATTTGATAATTATTTTATTATTAATATTTGCAATTTATAATATTCATTATATAAATAAAATCCAAGGTTATTAGTGTAATCTTGAACTGTATGTAGTTGACATACGGGAGGATCATGTTCAAGTAATAACCTAAAGGGTCTATAGTATATGGATAAGGTTGGGTGCCTTATCCTGGTAACACTATTGATACGGCCCACTTTGTAATTGTTACAAATGATTTGATCCAAATCATTCATGTAGAGACATGTGAGTGGGGGTATCCTATACAATGAGTTTGTATAAGACTGGACCACGAAATTTATAATCTCTCTTTATAAATCCGTTAATTGAGAAGATTAATATTTCACAGGATGATCATATGTGACTCGATCTTAATCCTGAGTGAGTTATGAACTCCTGCCTGTGAGGGCTCGTCCTTTAATTTGTATGGGTAAGAATGACCTTTATAGCCGATTCAATAAGCCTACCATTTTGGGGACCTGACCAAATAGGGAGTTGGGAACATAAGTTTCACAAGATGGAATTCACTTCTTTCCTATAGGGAAAGTAGATGAGTAGTTCCCTTAAGTGCTGATTTCGGGACTTGAACAATGGGGCCCCACCCTCTCACTGGCCCGAGAGGGACTTGGTTTATGGTTGTTCATTAGAGAATCAGTGGTACTTAAGGTGTAAGATGTAATTACAGGGGTAAAACGGACTTTTGACCCAGCTGTAATTACGAACAACTCGTGAAGGATCGACTTGCATGTAATGGTTATATCCATGGACACAACTTGTCTTACAGTGCATAAGAGTTCATCTCTAGGCCTATAGTGGAGTGACCTAGAGTTAATGAATGAAAGTCAATTAATTAATGAGTTTAATTAATTAATTTTGTATCATTGGAGCTTATAAATCTGTAGGTCCATAAGGTCCCCTTGCTAGCTCATAGTTACACTAAAATGATCAATTTAGTTGAAAGGAAATTTGAAATATTCAAATTAATATTTAATATATTTGATATATTAAATGTAGAAGAGTAAAATATATTTATTGTATTTGATACATTAAATATTAGAGGAAATAGTTTATGTATATGATACATTAATATTAAAAACTATATACTTATGTTATTTGAATGTGATTCAAATTGGTTTAAAGTGTATTATAAAAGATTAATTTTATAATATTTGAATAAGATTCAAATAAATATAAAATACATATTTTAATATATTAGATATTAAAATGTATTTTATAAAATAAAATTAATTCCTAAAAGCCTTATTATAAATAAGACATTTAGGTTTAGCCAAAAGGTTGGTCAAACACACTATTCACCTTCTGCAGAGAATTGTTCTCTCATTCTTTCAAAAAACTCCCACAAGCGTTGATCCCGTGTTCGAGTCATAGCGAGGAAGATCTCGTGGAAAAAGGAACACAAGAAGATGATTGTTCATCAAAGGTAATACATATGCTTAACTTATTTTTTAGTTTAATTCTAAACAAAACAAAAGATCGATTCTAATTGCTTCCGCTGCGGGGAATGAAGAGTTCATTCTCTTCAATTGGTATCAGAGCAACTTTGTTTTTGTTTAGAATTAAAAGTTCATGGTGGGTATTTTAATTTGTTTTTCATATATGTGATATATGTGGTTTGCAAATTGACTGTTTAGGCATATTTTGGGATTAGTTTTATTGCTTTGTTTAGATCAAATGTGAAACTCGAAAGAGATAAGACTTCTCTGTATCATTTTTGAAGCCATTACGCATTGAAACCAATTAAAATTGGTGGATTTGAAGCCATTACGGAATTGAAGATGGTGTAAAACGATGGTGGAATTGAAGCCATGAAGCCATTACGAAATTGAAGATTCAATTTGTGTGAATCCTACCGAATTTCAGATTTGGAATGTTTGGAATGTCCAAAATAAAATCTGGAAATTTAGATTCAAATTTGGAATTTCTATAGATTTGATTTGGAATGTCCAAAATCAATTCTGTAGATTTAGATTCAGATTTTGAATGTTTGGAATGTCCTAAATAAAATCTGGAAATTTAGATTCAGATTTGGAATTTCTATAGATTTGATTTGGAATGTCCAAAATCAATTCTGTAGATTTAGATTCATATTTGGAATATTTGGAATGTCCAAAATAAAATATGAAAATTTAAATTCAGATTTGGAATGTCTATGGATTTGATTTGATTTGGAATGTCCAAATTGAGTTATGGAAATTGGATTCAAAGGTGGAAGAATCAAAAAGGAGAATTTTGAAGACCAAGATATGTCTTGGATTTAAATTAATGTAATTCAAAATTGGTTTTAATTTCTTAGGATATGCCAAATATGCAGGTCAATTTTGCTGTGTTTTTAATTTAATTATGCATGTTGATGTATGTTTTAAATTTTAATTGATTGCATAGAGTATGCCATCTAGATTAAAATCCCACCATAGGTCAAGCATGATCATGCATTTTAATTATTTTTAATATAAGTGTTATATTTGGAATATTATGATTAAAATGCTTTCTAATTTGATTAGATGATTTCCTAATATGTTTATATTTCCATATCTTTAATATAATTGTTATATTTGGAAATTTTAAATTAGGATACTTCCTTTCATAATAGGAATCCATATTTTTCTAATCAGGATTAAGATATCTTTTACTAGACATAGTGATATCTTTTCTGAAATCTTTTTCTAATAAGATTGGGAAAATCTTTTCCTAATAAGATTGAAATTTTTTTTCTCAAGTATTAGGATATTTTCAATTAGATATTTTCTAATAAGATTCATATATTTTCTATTATAATTTTTCTTTCCTAATTAAAAGATAATTTAATTCATTTTTTAAATAGTTTAAATATTTGAATTTAGTTTATCTTTTATTCTAATAAGATTAGAATATATGATAATCTTTAATTTTATTTTAAAGGGTTTAAAATTGTTAAAAATTTAAGATTATCCATAAGGTGAATTGGTTTTTAATAGGATTAAAAACATTGCTTAAAATCAACTGAAGTTCATTGATCTAGTAATTAATAGTTAATTAAAGATTAATGAATTTGAAATAAAAATTGACTATAAGGGAACCCTGTCTAAGAAAGGTTACTCGGGTGAGGTACTTAAGTTGACTGAAAAGGAACACCTCTCCCTAAGAACTGGCCTGAGGGTTGAATTAGTCAAATTTTATTTTATTTCATTAAGCAGGCTCATAATGTGATTAGTTTTAAATAGTTTAATATACTTGATATTTCACATTAAAATCAATCTAACCAACATAAGGGTTATGAAAGGATAGATTGAAAAACTTAGATAAATGAGATTAGCCTAATTTGTCTACGTAATAGAAAATCCTATTTCAAAATACTTAGTGGGAGAAAGACATATGTCAAAATAACCCTACGGTCTCTACCATAGATTCACAACGTGAGATTCATGTGAGGCCTCGAGGCGGTATTTGGACCGTCCCCCTACGGAAGGTGTTTACATGGGTCAATATCAGGGTGAATCTCTTGAGAAAGTATTTTTAAATAGTAAGTGGGAGAAGGAAATGTGTCAACATATCCTACGGTCTCTATCATTGGTTCACAACGTGAGATTCATGTGGGGCCTCGCGGCGGCTTTTGGACCGTCCCCCTACGGAAGGTGTTTACATGGGTCAATATCAGGGTGAATCTCCTGAGAAGGATAGGATTGTAATTTTATTTCCAATACTTGACTTATCCTACGGCGGCACTTGTTGGGATAAAATTATAAAATCTAAAATGATGGGTTACACTTACAAAGATCTCATTAAGGTTGTTAATAATTTTCTTGACCAAACTAATGGTAACTAAATGTTATAGAAATAAGAGTTATTTGGGGATAACACTTGGTTGAGATTGTCTCAGTTTAGTGAAGAAGCATTTGACCTACCCTACGGCGGCACCTGTTCTAACTCACTAAAGTATAATAGCATTAGAAATTAATGTTTTAGGGTTCATTTATCAAATTGTTTGTTTTCTATGCTGAAATTGAATGAATATTGATTGCATGTTGTTAAATAATATTATGTATATTTCTCTCAATTTTAATTTTCGTTGCTAATTTGTCAAATTGAGAAAATAATATCACTTGGAAAAATAATGTTAACACTATATAATGAGCGTGTAAATTTTTTCTTTAATTTGTCTTTATTGAGAAATGTTCTCAAAAACCTGTTGCCAATGCTAATCGAATTGTTCGTAAAGCACATGATTAATAAATCAATATAACGAGATGGCTTATACAAATTTTCTATTTGACATATTAGATGTCAAGCTAAGAAGATAAAGAAGATGACAACAACATATGAGATATTGTTGAAGTCAATAAAAGCTAGATTTAGATATTTATCTAAATAATCTCAAAAATTAAGTATTACCAAAATCCAAGAAAAGAAACCATATGACTGTAGCTAAAAGAAAATAGTTTCTAAATTAGCAAAGTAGTCATAATAAGAGGAATTTATGAAATACCTCTATAAGAAGAACATGGATAAAAGTAAATTAGATTTACTAGATTTTTTCATTACCACCTATATAGTAGATTCAGATCCACTATTAAGATTTGTTCTACATTACATTTTATATAATTCTTGGAAAATACTTAATTATGTAGAATGATCTCTACTTGTTGGCACCATAAAACCCATCTAAATTAATGTAGTGGGAGACATTAAGATGTCCATAAAAAATAATTGTTATTTAATGATGAATATGGTGTTTTTAGTACCATAGAAGAAATTCAATTTCTCTAACTTTCTTACTAATAAAATATTCATATAGTATGAATATTTTAGTACTAAATTTTTATTATCAAAATTGTTTGAAAAGTTCAGCCGAAAAATAAGAATAATTTGTATGTGTTAAATTGTTAACATATAAAATACTACACAGTGAGATATTCAGGATTATAGAATCGAGAATATAAAGACACTAAAATATGATACCCGTCTTTGGCATTCAAGATTGATTCTGATCAATTTGAATAAAAAGACTACTACGAAGTGATTCTCTAAATGTTAGAGTTAATTACTTTATATGTCTTAAGATCTTGTCTTTCATGCAAGATAATTAATAGGTTTTTGTTGGAAAAGCCTACAGGCCAAAGAACACTGATGAATATTTCATATCACTCTAGCGAATGATTATTCAAGAAATAAGTATCGTAACCTAATGCAACATAAGTCTGAATATTTTGAAAAGTTCAAGGAATATAAAACTGAAGTTGAAGGTCAATTAGGTAAATCTATCAAAACACTATGATTAGATCACAGTGAAAAGTACAGGAACGTTATGTACTAAGACTAATTGATAGAAAGTGAGATTTTATCTCAACTCTAGCACAAAGTACAACTGTGTGAAATTGTGCTGTAAGAGGAGAAACAAGACCTTGTTAGACATGGTCAGAACAATAAAGAATTTCATGCCATTATAAGACTCTTGTTAGGATATACAATATAGATTGTATAGTGAACATGATTCTATCTAAAAGGTGTCCATGAGACAACTTTGAGATTATAGAAGAGTATTAAAGTTAGTTTACAACCCTTCGAGTTTTGAGAGTTTTAAGCATACATGCTGAAACTTGAATATGTTCAATAGTGTTGAAAAATTGGTTCCAAGTGAAGCCACTAAATAGTTAACAAAAGTTGTTAACAATTTAATTACATTTGATAGTCAAATGGATCCTAGTCATGAACACTACAAGAAACTTGACCTTTTTCGAAGGTCACAACCTTCGAAAAAACCCTAAATGAACCTTCGAAAAAGCTTTTTTCGAAGGTTAATTCAACCTTCGAAAAGTGTCGAAATAAATTCCGTCGGGAAATGCTTTTCAAGGGTTCGTTAACCTTCGAAAATTAATCTTTTTCGAGGGTTCGTTAACCTTCAAAAACGAGTCATTTTCGAGGGTTCGTTAACCTTCGAAAACGAGTCTTTTTCGAGGGTTCGTTAACCTTCGAAAACAAGTCGTTTTCGAGGGTTCGTTAACCTTCGAAAACGAGTCGTTTTTCGAGGGTTCCTTAATCTTCGAAAATGAGCCTTTTTCGAAGGTTCGTTAACCTTCGAAAATGAGTCTTTTTTTCAAACGTTTATAATGTTATTTTAAACGATTTTAAAGCTTTAAAAAATAATTTGTTTTAAATCATTACAATGAACACTTTCGCAATTAGGGTATCATATTCCTCACTATATGATATCTTGGCAACCCATAATGATTTATGAAAAAAAGTAATCTAAACATTCTTTTGTCCATTTTTGTTTGAAAAAATTCTCCCAATCAAGTGTTAAACCTCTCCGTTTTGGATTCAACCAAAGATCTTCACCATTCTATATCTTTATCTTAACTATTTGACATGGAATTACAGTTTCAGAAGTATTTCCCTAATGTGCACATTGATAGAATCACAGAATATACTGAACAATCTAAATCGCAAAACTTACTAACAAAAGACGCAATATCCTTAGATTGAAACAAATCCTCAGATTAGGGTTTAGGTGAAGTAAATATGGTTTCTATTGTAAAAAAGTTGAAAAATAAATCCAAATCCTCTACTAATTTCAGCTAAAAACTACACACAGGATCAAAAAAATTCCATAATATTCATATTCCAATAGATCTTTTAGCTATCGTATATCGGTGTTCCACACATAGATCTGTGTTCCACACGTATATCGGTGTTCCAAACAAATTTGGCAAGAAGTTACTAATCATACCAACTCGTATATCGGTGTTCCACACATAGATCCACATATTTCAAAGATCAATCAAGATATCTGATAGCTCCAAAATAGACATATTATTTACTCCCTAATTATGGCTAGAAGTCGTGCTTAATATTGTTTAATTGCCTCTGTTGTAGGTATTTCACGGTTAGGGAGCTCGAGGAGTCCAAGGACCTGTTTCAGTGGAAAGAAATGTGTTTTAGAAGCTTCGGGAAGCAACTACGCGAAGAAGAGGAGCTCAGGACCAAAGTTTCACTTTCGGTCCAGCGTCTCGACGCTGCTCCATCAGATTTTAAGAAAAACCTGAGAGCAGCGTCGAGACGCTGCTGAACGGTTTCCCAGCGTCTCGCCGCATGCCATAGCGTATCGACGCTCCGAACGCACGCGTTTGAAATTTCGTCTGTAGCATTGCGATGCTACCTGTTATAAAAGCTTTCTCCTCCAATTTTTAGGTCACTTCTTCATTCCTCCATTGTTGTAAACTTTGATTTTGGGAGCTCAAACTCCATTTTCTCCCCTCTTTTCTATATAGAAGCTAAAACCATTGTGGTTTGACTTTATTTTCACAACGAGGACCTAAGGTAAGTGCTGTAATTTGAGGTTATGGATTTTATCTTGATGTTTAGTGAGGGTTTATGTTAATTTCTAGCTTAGAATTGATTATCGCTTGCATCTTCTACCTGTATTAAGAACGAATAACATGCCTTCCTAATTGGGAGTGACGTCTTTGATTGTTACGCATGTTAGTGGGTTAGCATTAATTCGTGATTAGTTTTAATGCAAGTAGCGAGGGTCTAATCGTGGCTAATTAACTCGAGTCTATGTGACAGGTGTGGGTATGAGTTAGTTATTCGCTTCATGGTGGGCTCAAGGTTAGGAGAGAAATCAAATTAATCTTAGGATTAATTCGTCGCGATGTTACCCGTCACTGTTCTCTGATTAATTTAGGACTTATCACCTTAGATTAATTAATGAGCAAGTCTAATTAGAATTGTCTTTTTTTAATTCGTTAACTGTGATGTTTGTGCCAGTGTATGGGCAAGAAACCTGTATGGACTCTAATGACTCTAAAGAATACAGACTCTTCAGCAAACATTAAAACCAATAAATTCTCGGGCAATTACAAATAATAAAATTAAAAAGAAATAATGCCAAAACCGATATTCACTTTAAACGTCCATTCAGAAACAATTTCTATAATTAAAACAACCACCAACTTAAATTGATGCAAATTGAGTTGATCAAAATACGCTCTGATACCAATTGATGGAGCGTATCACGCTGCGGAAGCCATTTTGGATCGGTGATACACAAATTTGATCAATTTCACAAATAGAAAACATGCTCAAAACGACGAAAATTAAAAAATTAGAATTACATACCCTTTTAGTTCCGATTTCTTCAAGATTCGTCGGCCGATCCTCATCACGAACTCTTCCAGCCACTTTTGACGAATGTCCCGAGGGACACCAAGGTAGTCCCGCTATCCTCGACGTCGACGAACGAAGTTGTGGGACTCCGTTACAAGAGAAAAGAAACGACAAAGAGGAAGAAGAAGGAAAGTCTGAAGGTTGGTCTTATGGGCAATTGGGTTAAAAAATAATTCAGAAAAAAATAATAATATTGTTGAACTTCACAAGTTCAACAATTTAAGAACTTCTATAAAAAAAAAAAAAAAATCAATTCTGAATTCGTTAACCTACACTCTTGAAGAAAATCCATATATATATGTATAATTATCAACGTGTGTCTTACATGCAAATTGCATGTATGAAATTTTTTATAAATATATATTATTATGATTATGATTATTATTTTTAAAAATTAATACATAATTATTAAATAATAATAAATATTTTCCGAAAACAGAAATTTTGCACACGAATCCTATTCATATTTTAGACTATTCGCATATTTAAATCATATTTAAATATGTCCAACATTCTTCCTCAAGCCGAATTTGAACAATTCAAATTCTTTTACCTTTTATCGTATATTGTTGCACGGCGTTATCCGAGCTAGCGAGGAGAACCTAAAGAACCTACAGATAATGAGCTCCAACGATACCAGATTATCTGATCAAAACTCTTTTAAACGAACTAATCAACATTCGTTAACCCCCAAAGACTCCACTATAGTCCAAGGGTTGGACTCTCCTCACTTTAGATATATTAGGTCCTCTAATATAACCGTTACGGGCAAGTCGACCCTTCACAGGTTGTTCGTAATCACAGTTTGGTCCTTTTAAACCATTTAACCCCTGCATTACGTCTTGTTCCTTAAGTACCAATGACCCCTCTAATAAACAATAGATCTGTGGTCCAACCAACAAATCAATTAACTCTCTCAACTCATGAGAGTGTGCGCACTAATTGTTCAAGCCTCGGAGTCAGCTATTAAGGGAACAACCTACCTACTACCTTGATGAACGGGTTAGGAGTGAACTTCAATCTTTATGTACTATGTCACCAACTACCTATTCGACTTTATCCCTAAGATGTTAGGCTTATTGAGTCGGCGCTTATGGGCCCCTCTCACCCGTGCAAGTCAAAGGATACTTTCAAATAAGCAGGAGTTCATAGCAAGCTCAAGATTTAGATCGAGTTACCTAGGCCATCAAATGAAAATGTCGTTCTCATAAGTAAACGGTGTTATAAAGAGAGAGCGACATATTTCGGGGTTCGATCTTATGCAAACTCTTTGCACATGACGCCCTCACTCGCACATCTCCATGTGACACAATTTAGATCACATTGTTTTGTACAATACAGAGTGAGCCGCATCCAATAGTGTTACCAGGATAAGGTACCTAGTCTTATCTGTATACTATAGACCATTTTGACTGTGTACTTGAGCCTGATCCACAATCATGTCATACATGAAGCTTAGGTACTCGTATTCAGGCAAAGGGTTTGGTCATTGGTATAGGTTAACTTAAACACGTTTCATTTTATTCCAGTAAACTCTTTTACTGAATAAAACGAATAACTCTTTATTCTAAATAGAATATTTACAAACATAACAGTTTTCAAACCACGAGTTTTAGGACATAAAACCCAATAGGATTATCACTCCCAGGCCTGCGGAAATTACAGTCGCCGCTCGACAATGTTGGTGGGCCGTCATTTCCTCTAGTTGCTCTCAGTTTGACAGTCTACCTCTCCTTCTCCTCTCGAGAACTTGATAGTATTTTTAGAAAAATAATAATGATATAGCCAAGCTCATTTTTCTCTTCAGAAATTGTAGTATTTATAGGTAAAGGGATCTCAAGTGTGGCCTTCAAGCGCTAAAGACAAAGTTACTTTTGGGCAGAGGTATCACACGCGTGAGCGTCGTTGACTTCTAACTTGGTCTGCTCTGTCTGCACAATGCCTGCTCAACGATTTCTTGGAGAGGAAAATGACATATTCTTGGGTAAAGATTCCCTAACGTTGTAGTAGGCTCATGTTCTGGCTTATTTTTCTGAGAAATGAGCTTTAATCAAAGTCTAGAGCAATAATGGGAAAATTAGACAAATATTCAATCAAAATACGATAAAGGTTTAAAATTATATAAAGTTGGCGTTTGTTCACACGAGATTTCGACGAAAAGAAAATTTGACACGTGTAAATGAACTTTGATTTGTATTGAATTTGTATGTATCAGTGCGTAGTGGACTACAATTTCTAATGTTTGATCCTCTGATTCTTTCTCTCTCAAATGTGATTGTGTCTCGAGGGCTTTACAACTTGTTCTCGATGTTAGACTTGTTTCGAGGGCTTTCCAGCTTATTCTTGATGTTGGATTTGTTTCGAGGGATTTGCAGCTTGTTCTCGATGTTGGATTTGACTTGAGGGCTTCGCAGTTGGTTCTCGAGGTTGAATCTTTAGCTTCTCGAAGAGGTGAAGTCTTCAAGTGTGGAGTGTTAAGTCTTCAAGTGCGGAGTGTTAAGTCTTCCAAGGATTCAAGGAGTCTTCGTAGCTTGTGAATTCTCTCTGAGCCTTAGGAGTAGCAATTTTCCGAACCCTGCAAATTGAGAATGAGCTCTGTATTTATAGAGTTCTCATTGGAACATAGTGGGCTTTTGGGCCGAGTCATATGGGTTTGGGCTTTGGGCTAAGTTGCCATTTAAATGGCTATCTGGGCCAATTTAATTTTTTAGCCCAATTGGAATATGACAAAATTTGATCGGTAGTCTTCAAGTGTGGAGTGTTCAGTCTTCCAAGGATTCAAGGAGTCTTCGTAGCTTGTGAATTCTCTCTGAGCTCTTACGAGTAGTAATTTTATGAACCTTGCAAATGAAAGATGAGCTCTGTATTTATAGAGTTCTCATGGGAACATAGTGGGCTTGGGTCCAGTCATATAGGTTTGGGCTTTGGGCTAAGTTGCCATTTAAAATCGCTTTTTGGGGCAATTTAATTTTTGAGCCCAATTGGAATATGAGAAAATTTGATTGGTTACGTTTATTTGATCAAACGACCATGATGAAAACACGTGACATTTTCTTGAGGCTCCCCAAATTTGTCTTCCAATTTAATTTGAGACACTTGTCGATTTGAGATTTCTCCCAGATGTAAGTTATTCATTCGCTTTGTGAATAATGACGTGGCAACCGCTAATTGGTCGAAATTTCTCGGTCAAGAAATTTCAATTTTTCGAGATTTAAGCACAAGTATGTGTGGGTGAGTCTTGGAAAAGTTAAATTTTGAAATTGAAATGTAGGACATTCCTTGTTTCGACTCCGACTTGACATTTCAATTTTATCGAAATATGAAATTTGGTTCATATATCATTTATTTGACAACTCTTTCTATGCCATCGATCAAAATATGACTTTGATCTTGCTTTCTTGTTGAAGAAGGGGAAGCTTCGCGCCGCTGTCGTCGAAAGGAGAAGAACCCGAGAGATTATCGCCGTCGTCGCTGCCTTTTGTCTTGTGGTGGTAGTCGCCGGCTAGATCTTAAAGAAAGAGAAGAAAATTGTTCGGGTTAAGTCCGATTTCTTCTCTTTTTGAACACCAAAGGTTGTATCTCTTTCATCTTGCTTTCTTGTTGTTTCCTTGAATGATCTTTCTTGAATGCTTTGTAATTACTCATTCTTGTATTTGATAACCTCTAATAAAAGTGGCTAGCAACGATCTTAAAAGATCTTTGCAAAGTGGAGTAGGTCCGTTAAGACCGACCCACTATAAATCGATTGTGTCAATTTCTCAATTCTTTTATTTCTATTCTTTAACATTTTGTCCAACATCTTATTTCTGAATGTAATGTTTGTTATTTTTATTTCATTATAAAAAGATTAAATTTGATATCGATGTGCTTCTTTCATTATTATTCTGAACACGGACAATCCAACAAAAATTAATTGATTTGTGTGTGTTTTTTTTATTCCAAAAACTATTATTTTCTTATATTTAATTTTTTATGATAATGTGATAACTATGAATAATAATAAGAATTATATTATAAATGATAAATATTCATAAGTTGTATTTATATATATATTTGTAAATCAGGTTGGGGTGGACATCGAGATTAATTATTTTAATTTTATTGATAACCGATACAAATACCTTTGTCAAAATGAGCAAAAATTAGCATAAAGTCGAACTAATGACCATGAGGTTAGAGGTTCGATCCTCACCCGCATTAAATTAAATATATTTACAAAAACATATATATATATATATATATATAGGGAAAATCTATTTTATACCTCTAATCTTTATGGTTTGTATGAATTGAAACCTAGTACTTTACAACTATATATATTTAAACCCTAGAAATTACCCTAGAACTTGGTAAGTGAAACAATTTTAATAATTAATCTATTTTATACTTATAATCCTTATGGTTTGTATGAATTGAACCCTAGTACTGTACAACTATATATATTTAAACCCTAGAAATTACCCTAGAACTTGGTAAGTGAAACAATTTTAATAATTTAGTTATTTATAACTATTCTTCCTTGATTCTATACGGAAAAGTACTAAAAATAAAAGGAAATATGTGACGTACTTTTTGCTAAAGCAAACCAATTTATATTGGTGAAAATTTGTGAAAAGTTGTTGCTATCAATTTGTTCAATTTATCTACGTTAGACCCCCCATTTAACAAAAATATTATAAAAGTGTTTCAATAATATTATTAGTCAGTTTTAAAATTAAATTCTTATACACAGTCCAGTTGGATTATTTTATGAAATCTGCAACCTCTCGATGGAATCATTAAAGGATAGATTGTAATGCCCGCGTTTTCAGATAAGACTGACTTTAACATTTTGAAGTTTAATTAGGATTTAATCAATCTATATGTATTTAGTTGTTCCAAATATTATTTGAGTAAAATTAGATTTAAGCATGTTATGATAATTTTTTTTGGGGACTCGAACCTCAGACCGCATGGTCGAGGCACATATTTATGTCAGATAAGTATGACAACGAGATTGAGATAATTAAAACATGAAATTTTGGATGAAATATTTTGAATCAAGTCTCAAGTTCCTAGTTTTGAGGATTTAGTATCTCTTTGGGTTTTGATTGAGTTTTAATAGCCAAAAGTTGGTCAGCTTTTTCAAATTTTTTTGCCAAATTTGTTTTAGATTTCAAAATTTGACAAAAGAAAAAGAAAAAAAAAAAGAAATTGAGTGGGTTTTTGATTTAAGTGGTTTTTGATTTAGTTTTGAGCAGAGTTCTTCTTCTGGATTCTTCTTTTTTTATTTTTTTTTTATTTTTCATTTTTTTTCCTTTCTTTGTTAGTTTAGCTTCAGCCCCACCGCTCACTATTTTTTTTTTATTCTTCTTTGATTCCTCTCTCTCGTTCCATCTCCAGCCATGATTTTTCGTTCGTAACCACAGACTCAACTAGGAGAGGAAGGCTCAACAACGTCCAACGAAAAGCTTCAGACGACGGCGCTCCAATGGTGGCAGAATGAATTCAAGCAGCGTTTTAATGCATGTGCAACGCCAGTCAAGACCGGTTGATGTTTGATTTTTGATGCGAGCTTGTCGAGTACCGTCAAATTCAATTCATAATTACCGATCCACGGCTTGTAGTAAACTACAGCGGACTGGGTCGAACTCAGGGAACCAAAATTTAAATTCTCTAAATTAAACTTTATGTAAAAACAATAAATGGGAGGTTTTTGAATTGCATATTAATCTACTAAATTTAAATAACAATTAAAGATAAAGATTAAAGAATTAAAGAAATAAACAAGAGATTACCTTGCTGATTCAGAGATTGTCGGGACTTAATGAATTTTGCTCATCGATTACTCCTATAAAAATACAATTTCTTAATTTAAAAGCCTAATCGACTTAACTGGAACAACCATGAAAAGTCTCTAAGGTCCTCTCATGTAATTAATCCGACAGAGCATCGTAATTAACTCTAAACTAACCAATTAGCTGGACACGATAGCGTTCCATGCTAACTAGCTAGCAGCTCTAAGCACATGGATTGATTAGAATGTTAATTAAATTGATCAGATTCAATTAAACATTTTTATATTCCTAAGGTCTGTTATACGCACCATGTTAACTATGAAAAAGCCATAATATTAACACTAGTCATAACCTGACCCATCTTGCTACTACAATTAAGCATGCAATTTATGACAATTACGGATCACAAATTACAAACATAGCATACATGAACAATTAATATTTAATTGATCAAGCTGTCACATTAACCAATATTAAATGCACATTAAATAAACAAAGTATAGAAAACAATTAATCAAGAAATTAGATTGCAATTTAATACCAAAATTCTCACATAAACATTAAGCCCGACAAACCTCTAAATCAGGAGTACAAGCTTAGCCGAACATAAAAATAAATAAAAAACTCTAAACGGAGAGAATGGCGATGATGTGTGTTGGTGTAAGGTGTATTTTACAATCAATACAAACTCTCCTTTTATACTTGAAGAAAGAGAAAAATTGCTAAAAAAAAATTAATAAAATTTTTGGTCAAAACACGTGTGTTGATGTTGAAGTAAAAATAAAAGAAATAATTATATTCTTCAGACATTGGACTTTGGATCAAAGAATAACATAATAAACCTTTCACCACCTTACCAAACTTCCAACTTTGAATATTAAATGATTTTTATCTTTATGGTATCTATTGCGGCTCGGTTTGTTGATATTATACTATAAAACTCCTCTTTTGAGTTCTGGAAGCTCTTTGTTTATGAGTTTGTGGCAAAATGTAAGTGATTGTGTAAGTGATCCTACAGCTGGAACGTCGTATGTTGTAGTTAAATAGGTTGTATACGTGTGCTGGTAGTTGAATAGGATGTATATATGTGTTGTACAATGTAGGATAGTGAACGATGTGTGATTATGTTGGATGAATGGCATGCTTTGTTTATGGATGGGATATAAAGGAAAAATAGAGATTGACATGCATGTAGGTGTGATGGATTTATTGTTTACATGTCAATGAAAAGGTAGATTATTTGCTTTTGTAAAATTGCACTCAAATGAGAACGCATGTTAAATTTTAAAGTTTATGGATGTGAGAAGATTGTGGATGTTGTTTAATGGAATGTTGAGAAAACGTTTTGGTGACAGAATGACTCTAAATACTTGTGAATGTCCATTTCTTGAGTTTGGGAATGGTCTGCAGTTTTTCTATGCCTCGAAGAGTTGTTCATCTCGTCGTCTCTTCTGGTCGCATGGTTATTCCCTATGGTACCTCATTCATTTGTATGTTGCATAAATAAAAGGTTATGTTTTCGAAGGTTGTGGCAATTATCTTCCTCTATGTATTGATGTACATCTACAAGGGAAAATGAAGGGCTTGTGCGCCAGGGGCTCGATTCTGCTGACGGAATGTTGGTTGGCTCGCTGTCTGTGTTGAAATTTTGGTGCGATATGCTATTGCATGTATGACTTGCGATGAAAAATTATAAAGCATGCAATGGTTTACGATAATTTACAGAACGTGGTAGTGCAAGTGCGCAGTAACATGTCAGTCAAGTAATAAACTGGAATACATGTAATTCAAGACCAAACCCAAAGGAATAAGCGGTAGTACAAGTACAAACTAACATGTCAAACTTTACGAACATGGATCAGATGTGGTAACAATGTAAATAAAAGTGGTTTGTTGGTTGATCATGCGGTGAAGGAAATAATCAATGTAAAATTGCAAGGAAATAAAGTCGTCAAGGCTATGCCTATCATGACACTCTAATGATGCATTAGGTTTATGCTTTTGGTATGATTTTCTCTACTAGTCTAGCTATATCTAAGCAAGACAAGGTCGGTCAATGGTTCCTTACGGTTCCGTATTGCACGGGGTTGGGTAGTAGCTTAACGCTACCACCTCTTAAGCGTTACTCCTCCACCTTTCTCTTTTGCCCATGAGCGATTGCATGAAATATTATCCTTCCACACATAGATCCACATATTTCAAAGATCAATCAAGATATCTCATAGCTAAAAAATAGAGTTATTATTTACTCCCTAATTATGGCTAAAAGTCGTGCTTAATGTTGTTTAATTGCCTCTGTTTTAGGTATTTCACGGTTAGGGAGCTCGAGGAGTTCAAGAACCTGTTTCAGTGGAAAGAAAGGTGTTTTAGAAGCTTCGGGAAGCAACTACGCGAAGAAAAGAAGCTAAGGACCAAAGTTTCACTTTTGGTCTAGCGTCTCGACGCTGCTACCTCAGATTTGAAGAAAAACCCAAGAGCAGCGTTCAGACGCCGCTGAACGTTTTCCCAGCGTTTCGTCACAGGCCATAGCGTATCGAAGCTCAGAACGCGCGCGCTGGAAATTTTGTCTGTAGCATTGCGATGCTACCTATTACAAAAGCTTTCTTCTCTAATTTTAAGGTCACTTCTTCATTCCTCCATTGTTGTAAACTCCGATTTTGGGAGCTCAAACTCCATTTTCTCCACTCTTTGCTATATAGAAGCTAAAACCATTGTGGTTTGGCTTTATTTTCACAACGAGGACCTAAGGTAAGTGCTCTAATTTGAGGTTATGGATTTTATCTTGATGCTTAGTGAGGGTTTATGTTAATTTCTAGCTTAGAATTGATTATCTCTTGCATCTTCTACCTGTATTAAGAACGAATAACATTCCTTTCTAATTGGGAGTGACGTCTTTGATTGTTACGCAAGTTAGTGGATTAGCATTAATTTGTGATTAGTTTTAATGCAAGTAGGGAGGGTTTGATGATGGCTAATTAACTCGAGTCTGAAGGGAATGAACTCTTCATTCCCCGCAGCGGAAGCAATTAGAATCGATCTTTTGTTTTGTTTAGAATTAAACTAAAAAATAAGTTAAGCATATGTATTACCTTTGATGAACAATCATCTTCTTGTGTTCCTCTTTCCACGAGATCTTCCTCGCTATGACTCGAAAACGGGATCAAGACTTGTGGGAGCTTTTTGAAAGAATGAGAGAACAATTCTCTGCAGAAGGTGAATAGTGTGTTTGGCCAACCTTTTGGCTAAACCTAAATGTCTTATTTATAATAAGGCTTTTAGGAATTAATTTTATTTTATAAAATACATTTTAATATCTAATATATTAAAATATGTATTTTATATTTATTTTATATTTATTTGAATCTTATTCAAATATTATAAAATTAATCTTTTATAATATACTTTAAACCAATTTGAAGCACATTCAAATAACATAAGTATATAGTTTTTAATATTAATGTATCATATACATAAACTATTTCCTCTAATATTTAATGTATCAAACACAATAAATATATTTTACTCTTCTACATTTAATATATCAAATATATTAAATATTAATTTGAATATTTCAAATTTTCTTTCAACTAAATTGATAATTTTAGTATTACTATGAGCTAGCAAGGGGAGCTTATGGACCTACAGATTTATAAGCTTCAATGATACAAAATTAATTAATTAAACTCATTAATTAATTGACTTTCATTCATTAACTCTAGGTCACTCCACTATAGGCCTAGAGTTGCACTCTTATGCACTGTAAGACAAGTTGTGTCCATGGATATAACCATTACATGCAAGTCGATCCTCCACGAGTTGTTCGTAATTACAGCTGGGTCAAAAGTCCGTTTTACCCCTTTAATTACATCTTACACCTTAAGTACCACTGATTCTATAATGAACAACTTGTTTATGATCCAACCATAAACCAAGTCCCTCTCGGGCCAGTGAGAGGGTGGGGCCCCATTGTTCAAGTCCCGAAATCAGCAATTAAGGGAACTACTCATCTACTTTCTCTATAGGGAAGAAGTGAATTCCATTTTGTGAAACTTATGTTCCCAACTCCCTATTTGTTCAAGTCCCCAAAATGGTAGGCTTATTGAATCGGCTTTAAAGGCCATTCTCACCCATACAAATAAGAGGACGAGCCCTCACAGGCAGGTGTTCATAACTCACTCAGGATTAAGATCGAGTCACATATGATTATCCTGTGAAATATTAATCTTCTCAAATAACGGATTTATAAAGAGAGATTATATATTTCGTGGTCCAGTCTTATACAAACTCATTGTATAGGATACCCCCACTCACATGTCTCTACATGAATGATTTGGATGAAATCATTTGTAACAATTACAAAGTGGGTCGTATCAATAGTGTTACCAGGATAAGGCACCCAACCTTATCCATATACTATAGACCCTTTAGGTTATTACTTGAACATGATCCTCCCGTATGTCAACTACATACAGTTCAAGATTACACTAATAACCTTGGATTTTATTTATATAATGAATATTATATATTACAAATATTAATAATAAAATAATTATCAAATAATTATTAATTAATTACGAGGCTTTAGGGCATAAATGCCAACAATCTCCCACTTGCACTAAAGTCGGTGAGACATGTATCCTAGGGCATACTCTACACCCAACATGTTCTCCCACTTGCCCTAGTGAAGACTAGACATGTCTCATAATCCTAGACATTCTAGGTGGCTTTCAAACACTTTAGCCTGGAAAGTCTTTTTATATAGATCAAAACGACTGTCAATTAAAAGTCATCTTGGTCCTACCACGATTCTTTCTCTCTCAGGATACCCTATGTATTGATGTTATCTAAGTTTCTTAAGTTTAGCCATTACATAAAACGTTTTAGGCTTAACTATATCTGAAACATCTTTCAGACCAATAAGAAATTATTTGAGTTATGCAAGTTCTTTACTTCATAAGTAAGAACATTAAACTTGCATACCATACTCCATCATCTAGGGTAAACATAGATTTCCATAAATTTTCATATTTTATTTTGGACATTCCAAATATTCCAAATATGAATCTAAATCTCCAGAATTGATTTTGGACATTCCAAATCAAATCTATAGAAATTCCAAATCTGAATCTAAATTTCCAGATTTTATTTAGGACATTCCAAACATTCAAAATCTGAATCTAAATCTACAGAATTGATTTTGGACATTCCAAATCAAATCTATAGAAATTCCAAATTTGAATCTAAATTTCCAGATTTTATTTTGGACATTCCAAACATTCCAAATCTGAAATTCGGTAGGATTCACACAAATTGAATCTTCAATTTCGTAATGGCTTCATGGCTTCAATTCCACCATCGTTTTACACCATCTTCAATTCCGTAATGGCTTCAAATCCACCAATTTTAATTGGTTTCAATGCGTAATGGCTTCAAAAATGATACAGAGAAGTCTTATCTCTTTCGAGTTTCACATTTGATCTAAACAAAGCAATAAAACTAATGCCAAAATATGCCTAAACAGTCAATTTGCAAACCACATATATCACAGATATGAAAAACAAATTAAAATACTCACCATGAACTTTATAATACACTTTAAACCATGAATAAAATAAGGCTTTTAGGAATTAATTTAGGAATTAATTTTATAAAATACATTTTAATATCTAATATATTAAAATATGTATTTTATATTTATTTGAATCTTATTCAAATATTATAAAATTAATCTTTTATAATGAATATTATAAATTGCAAATATTAATAATAAAATAATTATCAAATAATTATTAATTAATTACGAGGCTTTAGGGCATAAATCCCAACAGAGTCTATGTGACAGGTGGGGGTATGAGTTAGTTATTCACTTCATGGTGGGCTCAAGGTTAGGAGAGTAATCGAATTAATCTTAGGATTAATTCGTCGCGATATTACCCGTCACTGTTCTCTGATTAATTTAGGACTTATCACCTTAGATTAATTAATGAGCAAGTCTAATTAGACTTGTCTTTTTTTAATTCATTAACTGTGATGTTTGTGCCAGAGTATGGGCAAGCATTTCGTGTGCATTATATAGAATAGCTTTGCATATTAGAATCTTTATGATCTAAGCGCATCAAGTAAATCTCGAGCAAACAAAATATGAGCACAGGTTAGTATTTTAATTTTTTCGTTATTTAATTTTGTGTTATTTAATTTTTCGTAACCATTCGCCCATTTTATTTCTTGTTTTATTTTGAGTTTTAATTAACAGAAAAATAGAAATTAGTTAAGAGAAGTTAATTTACCTAAAAGTTTGACCTGGTTACCATTACCTAAAAGTTTGCTTAGTCTAATCGGTATTTATAAATTTCATTTTGGCAGGATTTGACACTCTGAAAAATAGTGAACATTCAAAAATCCACTCACCAAATTCGCGCCGTTACCAGGGAACCATTTAGTTTTCTTAGTTAAATTTTATTTGTTTAGAAATCCAAAACCGGTCGAGTCGTTCCAGTTTAATCAACAACCTTTGTATTGCGTGTTTAATTGATAGTATAATAGATATATAACCGTTCATATTAAGTTCAGCAATGTTGTGTCTAAAATCGTTGATCCTCGTCACAGAAGATAGACCTACAAGTCGCATAAGTTAAGATATCGTTTTGTGTTTCCAAGTCGAAAGAAGTTGAAGATGTCTGCATGAGATAGACCTACAAGTCGCATCCGACAAGTGGACATCCCTAACAGAGGCAACACGCGGCATAGGATAGCCCTACAAGTCGCACCCGACAAGTGAACATCCCACTACCCAGTGTCACATCCCTCAGCATGTTTGTATGACTACTGATTTAACTGAAAGATCCATTAAGCCGTTGAAACCATCCATTGAGCATCCACCCCTCTTAGAATTAAAACCATTGCCTGATCATCTGAAATATGCATATTTAGGAGAGCATGATACTTTGCCTGTAATCATTTCGTCCAAATTAAGTAAAGAGCATGAAATTGCGTTAATTTTGCTACTGAAGCGACATAAAAAAGCTATTGCATGGACGATTGCTGACATAACAGGTATTAGCCCTTCTTATTGCATGCATAAGATTCTATTGGAAGAGGAACATACACCTAGAGTAGACCACCAACGTAGGTTGAATCCCTCCATGAATGAGGTAGTAAAAAAAAAATAATCAAATGGTTAGATGCAGGTGTAATCTTCCCTATAGCTAACAGACAATGGGTGAGTCCCATTCAATGTGTGCCTAAGAAGGGGGGGATGACTGTAGTAGTGAATGAGAGTAATGAACTAATTCCAACTAGATCTATTACAGGATGGAGAGTCTGTATGGACAATAGAAAATTAAACAAATAAACAAAAAAAGATCATTTTCCTTTACCTTTTATAAATCAGATGTTAGATAGGATAGCTGGCCGAGCCTACTACTGTTTCTTAGATGGTTATTCTGGATATAACCAAATCACCATAGATCCTGTGGACCAGGAGAAAACAACCTTTACATGTCCCTTTGGAACATTTGCTTTTCGCAGAATGCCTTTTGGCTTATGCAATGCACCAGCAACTTTCCAAATGTTCATGTTAGCTATTTTCTCTGACTTGGATGAATCCATGATAGAGATATTCATGGATGACTTCTCGGTCTTGGGTGATTCGTTTACAAATTTCTTAAAGAACTTAGGACAACTCCTAGCTAGGTGTGAGGAGACCAACCTAGTCCTTAATTGGGAGAAATGCCACTTTATGGTAGAAGAAGGGATAGTCCTAGGTCACAGAGTTTCTAGAGCAGGAGTAGACGTTGATAGGGCCAAGATAGAGATAATAGAAAAGCTAGTGGAGCCCCAAAACGTAAAAGATATTAGAAGTTTTCTAGGTCATGCAGGTTTCTACAAGAGGTTCATTAAGAACTTTTCAAAAATTTCTAAACCCTTGTGTGAGCTTCTAGAGCTGAACAAACCATTTGTCTTTTCCAAAAAATGTTTCTTAGCATGGACTACCCTTAAGGAAGCCTTAGTCACAGCACCTATTATAGTGGGACCAAATTGGGACCTACCATTTGAGATGTTGTGTGATGCGAGTGACTATGCAGTAGGGGTTATGCTAGGACAAAAAATTGACAAACTTACACACCCTGTATACTATGCAAGTAAGACACTGAATGAGGCATAATGTAATTACACAACCACGGAAAAGGAGATGCTAGCAGTAGTATTTGCCTGTGAGAAGTTTAGGAATTACATTGTAGGCACTAGGACCATTGTGTATACCGATCATTCTGCATTAAAATACCTAATGAGGAAGGCTGATGCTAAGCCTAGGTTAATTAGATGGGTATTGTTGTTGCAAGAGTTTTATCTAGATATTAGAGATAAGAAAGGATGCGAAAATGTAGTTGCTGATCATCTTTCTAGATTGCGGCATAATTGCGATAAAATTGCAGAACCCGCAATTTCTGATGCCTTTATCGATGAGCATGTCTTTGTGTTAGCACATCGTGATAACGATGAGGAACCTTGGTTTGCTGATATTGCTAACTTCCTTGCATCGCAGGTACTTCCAACTTTCAAGGGAGGGCAAGAAAAGAAGAGGTTTCTACATGAAGCTAGGAAGTTCATCTGGGACGATCCTACACTTTACAAGACATGCGCAGACAGATTGTTGAGGAAGTGTGTCTCAGCTGCTGAGGCGAAGTCGTAGTTGCAGCACTGCCATACGTCTCCATATGGTGGCCATTTTGGTGGCCAAAGGACAACTGCGAAGGTGTTCCAGAGTGGCTACTATTGGCCCACAATATTCAAGGATGCACACGACCATGCGCACAGCTGCGACGAATGTCAAAGAACAGGTAACCTTAGTGGGAAGGATGAGATGCCTCTCACGTACATCTTGGAGTTGGAGCTCTTTGATGTGTCGGGCATCGACTTTATGGGACCTTTTCCCCCTTCAGCAGGTAATCTCCATATACTTGTGGCTGTAGACTATGTATCGAAGTGGGTAGAAGCCATAGCATGTCCATCAAACGATGCCAAAACAGTCATGAAGTTTCTTAATTGGCACATCTTTACAAGGTTTGGTACACCACGGGCTATAATTAGTGATGAGGGGACTCACTTTATTAATAAGGCTATGGAAAAAGTGTTAGCTAAGTACAATGTTAGACATAGAGTAGCAACCCCTTATCACCCACATTCGAATGGACAAGCTAAAATATCAAATAGGGAGATTAAAAACATACTCGAAAAAGTGGTCAAACCTAATAGAAAAGATTGGTCGTTTAAGTTAGAGGATGCACTTTGGGCATATAGGACTGCATATAAGACACCCCTAGGTATGTCTCCTTATAGACTTGTGTATGGAAAAGCATGTCACTTACCATTCGAATTGGAAATCAAAGCCTTTTGGGCCTTAAAGGAACTAAATTATTGCGTGACCGATGCGGGAACATTGCGGTCTCTGCAATTACATGAGTTAGATGAGCTGAGGCATATGTCCTATGAAAATGCCAAAATGTATAAGGAAAAAACTAAAATTTGGCATGATAGTAGACTTAGGATTAAGGACTTCAAGAAGGGCTAACATGTCTTGTTATTTAACTCAATGTTGAGATTATTTCCAGGCAAACTTAAGTCCAGATGGTAAGGTCCTTTTGTTATAACTAACGTGTTTGTTCATGGGGAGATTGAGATTAAGAACTTGCAGAATGGGCAACCCTTTATGGTCAATGGTGCACGTTTGAAGCATTACTACGAGGAAGGAGATGTGAAGACTCTCTCGACCTTCCTCTTATCTGAAGCTTGATAAACAAATCGAGAGGGGACGAGTGATTACTGTGCTCGTTCATATGAAGGCTATGCCTTAGTTTTTTTTTCTTCTTCTTGTATTTCTTCGGTTTTTATTTTTGTGTGTTTAGTTGTGATTTTTATTACGAATTTTGTGTTAATTTTGTACATTTTAATAGGTAGTCGAAAGAGGGAATCAAGGAGATGAATCTAGGGAAAAGAATGGAGGAAGAAATCGGGCCGAATCAAAGATTTAGTTGTGTGAATCTTGGGATTTAAATGAAGAAAATCCCCAACGGCCAGCCCATTTAATTGTGGTAGATTTGCTGAAACCGCAACCGAAAGAGCCGTTGGGATTCACTTGATTATAAATACCCGTCAAATCAGTTGTGCCCCTTACGCTTTCTTCATTCGTTGGTCTTCAAGAATCCATCATCTTCTTCCTCTGCATCTCCTACCTGCAAATCTCTCCAAATCAACAATGGTGCTTACCCGAGCTGAGCGATCCGCTTGCAAAAAGAAGTCCCCTGACGCAGAAACGGCTGCGAGGGAAGCGCTATTGTCCTTGGCCGATGCCAGGGTTGTAGAGCCTTCAAGACCACCAAAGCTGCCGATACGACAAAAGAAGTGGAAGGTATTACCGAAATCCCTGCTGGGCCATCTGAACCAGCCGGCACCCCCAAGAAACTTAAGTGGTCGCTTGCGGTGGAGGCACTGATCAAAGAAAAGACTCCCACCGAGGAGAGTCGTGGGAGTGGCCGACCTTCGTACGAGACGGCCAGACAGAGTCCTGAGCCATCTCCGTCGCCACAGACGTCGGAGCCTTCTTCACCAACATCGGAGCCTGAAGCTCCACCTGAAGAGCACCACGATTCGGTGACAAGTGATGAGCCGGTTGAGGAAGATGAAGTCTTCTCTCCTTTGAGGGAAGGCGGCCATGACAATCCTGTGGAAGGGGGACAGAGCGACTCCATGGATGAGACGTTGGGGGACTGCCTCCAACAAATAACCACCAGGGCGCGGCTGCGGAAGAAGGCGCCCAAGATTGTGAAGGCCAAACGGCCGAAAGCTTCCAAGCGCTCCAAGAAGAAGAAGACCAGTGGTGAGCCTTCTTTAAAGAAGCTGAAGGTTGAGGCGGCTGAATCGGCCAAGGAGAAGGAGAAGAGGAAAGCAAAATTGTACCCCGAAGTCGATCCTCAAGCCATGCGGTTTGTTTCTCCAGATGCAGAGTCCAGGGGCACTGAGTTGAGGAAGAAAGACTTGCTCCACGAGAAGGGCTTCCTTGATGCATTGCCAGACCTGCCGCAATTCTTGAGCGCAGGGATCGCCAATCACGGGTGGGAAGAGCTGTGCCGACTGCCTATCCCTGCCTATTCCAACATGGTGTACGATTTTTATGCCAATCTGACACACCCCGAGGATGGTCTGTCCATGGTAAGGGGAATTGAGGTCGAGTTTACGGCCAAGGCTATCAATGAAGTGTATGCCCTAAAAGGGCATAAGTACACTGACTACGCGAGGATCATCGACTCACGTTCTGAGGCTTTCTTGGAGGAAGCTCTGCGCATCATAGGCCAACCTGAGGCGGCGTGGACAGTCTCAAGGAATGGGAAGCACACCCTGATGAGTGCGACCCTC
Organism: Herpetospermum pedunculosum; assembly: GCA_028017165.1. Lineage (NCBI taxonomy): Eukaryota > Viridiplantae > Streptophyta > Magnoliopsida > Cucurbitales > Cucurbitaceae > Herpetospermum > Herpetospermum pedunculosum. The sequence goes on along the minus strand of CM051525.1, from coordinate 6,023,044 downwards.
AATGCCAAGGCGACCGTCTGGTTTTCCTTTGTGCGAAGGCGTCTCTCCCCTGTGACCCACGAGACTACCATAAACCAGAGGAGATCATTGCTTGTTTATGCCATTATGAGGAGCCTCACCATAGATGTTGGAGAGGTCATTGCAGCCTCCATAGCCGATTGCGCGAAGAAAGGTAAGGGCCATCTCTTCTTCCCAAACACCATTACTAAACTCTGTCTGCGTGCAGGTGTGCCCATCGAGAGGAAGGAGAGGCAGCTGGCCTACACAGGGCATCTGGAACTGCCCACATCCTTGCGGATGCGACGGAGAGGTAATATGGAGTTTGAGCTGGACGGATTGGCTCTTGCTCAATCACTCTCCATGGCCTGCTTATTGGACCTCCAGAAGAAGATGGCGCAATGGGCTGAATACGCGCAGGCGAGGGACAAAGATGTGGCAGATCAGTTGGGATGCATTTTCCCTGATTTCCCCGTTGATCTGCTGACGCCGTGGGCACCTCCAAGGGAGAGGAAGGATGATGATGAGGATGTTTGAGTGCCAGTCTGAAGGGCACTCGAGGGAGTATTTTTGTTCCCTCTTAAAAAAAAAAATTAAATAAAAACCTGCTTTTCGTTAACTAGTGACTGATGTTTTTAAATCGAATGCTTGTCTGTTTTTAATTTCTTTTGGTTGTTTAGGATAGTTTAGTATAGGTAGATGGTAACTGAGTAGCTAGCTTGTTTTAGTTTCGTTTTTTAGTAGTTGTAGATAATTGGAAATAGCATGCAAAAGGGCCTTGTTCACTGATATATCTGCCCTGTAGGTTCATTGCGAAATTATTGCGGATCCCGCAATTTTTGTTAGTTATCACATGTTATTGACTGACTATTTGATAGGCTGGTTCTGTTTAAATTTTGCTCTCTTACAGCTTGTGTGACTGCCATAGATGACCTATCTGTGAGCATGCTGGATGAGTGTCTTAGAACACCTTTGTTAGTTGAAATTAACTCCCTTAAGTTGCTCAGCATGCCTCTCTTTAAGCCATACTTTACTGTTTTTTATAAATTTCTGCTGCTGTGTTGTTTGCTTTAAGAAGGTTCATTCTATGCCTAGGACTTTTAGATTCTCTTTGTTTTGCCCTAGACTAGATGCTTCTAGGACAAGTTTGGGGGTGTGCCACCTCAAACTCTCATTGGGGACAATGAGAAGTTTTAGTTTGGGGGAGGCAGCCCTAGGCCTAGGAACATTCCTCTCTCCCTTCTAAACATAAGCATTCTTCTTCTCCTTCAAAAGGTGATGACCTGAAGAAAAAAAAAATGACAATAGAATAAAGAGTGGTGTCTCTTATGAAGTTGCTGAGTCATCAGTGCCATGTGTGTAACCCACAAGTGGCATTGCATCAAAAGGCAACCAAAGGAGAGGCTCCACCGAAGAAAGAAAGGGAAAAAGGAAAAAACTAAGCAAGAAGAATGTATGCCTATGAGTTTTAGCTCTGTGCTTAGGTGTTATCAATAAAAGAACTATGATCCTCAATTAGCTAAGCACAGGGTTGTAGCTTATAGGTTTGTTAAAGGGAGATGATTGTATATCCAATGTAGTGATGCCAGGGTTTAGGTTGTTCTATGAATGTACTACTGTCACTGGTTCATACTAAGACTGGCATGACTCTAAGGAATCCTAGGTAGCTCAAAGAAAAGCAATAGAAGCATGTACTGAGTTTAGGGTAAAGTTAGGTAGAATTTGAAAATTTAGGGATAGTTGCACAATGAACCTAATGACCAAAGCAGATAGATCAGTTGTAGGGAGTTAATAAAAACAGTAGGATTATAAGGCAAGAGAAATCAGAAGAAGCAAAATAAAGAGTTGGTTTTAAACTTAAAAGCGTGTCACAGGACAACATTGCCATAGATAGTGAATTTAGGGGAATCAGCAAGTGGTTAGAGAGGTTAAACAGCAGCCTAAGTAAGTCCGTATATTGCTCAAGGACGAGCAAAACCTTAAGTTTGGGGGTGTGTTACGTCTCCAAAAGTGACTATTTTAGGACTTATTTGCTATAGAAAGTTGTACATTCTTAAGTGTTTTTGGTAGGATTGAACTTAAACTTGTGCTTACATATGAGAATTAGAAGAATGAAGCCAAATTAGGACTTATGTGTAAAAGGAAAGAAAAAGAACCAAAAACAAAGTTAAACACTTGAAAATTGCACATTGTGGAAGCATTGCGAAAACATTGCTGAAACCGCAATGTTTTAAGTAAAATCCGTAAGTTGTCTAACCAATTTCTGTTTTGTTCCGATCTTTCAGGGGCCCATTCTTTCTCCTGCTGCCACGTAGAAGAACGACGTTCGGAATGGATGGTTCTCCTTGACCCAATCGTACCTGCAGAACGCTATAAAAGGAGGTCAAGATGGAAGGTTGAAAACACACTCGAAAGGCGTAGACTCTCCAGTTCAACGCAGCCTTTTCTATTCTTTTTCCCTCTTCTGTCTGTTGGTTTGAAGGGCTCAGCTGTTGGAGTCGACAATCTGAGAGGAAGAAGAGAAGATTTGTCTTCTCTTCTGATTAGATTCATCCAAACAAGGCTCTCCTTCTTCCTTCAGCCGAGGCGTTCACGTCGAGGGACTCTACGCACGGATCTACTTGCTTTCTCTACTTTCTGTTCTTTTTTCGTTGATGTCGGTTGTAATTTGTTTACAATTGCTACTCTAGCTCATTTTGTCTTGGTCTGTTTAGATTTCAACAGTTTATGTTGTTGTTTTGTTCAGTTCAAACTTTGGTTAATCAAAGTGTTATTTCATCACTTCGCAAGTCTCCTTCTCTTCTGTTTGCTGTCTTCTTCTTCTGTTTTGCCCTTTATATTCTGCCAAGCATGTTGTCATCATCTATTTTTCCTATTCCACCTTCGTCCATGAGTAACTAAACCACATAAGGGCATGCTAATGACAAGACTATAGGTAGAAATACGTGAATCAAGCATGTAGGTTAGCTTCAATATGCATTGAATGTATGTGTGCTTCATCCCACGGGCAATTTCGATTGGCCATCCATTTTGTCCAAAGAACTCCTAACCTCTGGAAGGAGTAAGAGTTCAGTATCGTACATTCATGCTAGCCTCTCATGGTAGCCAGAAAACGACCTAGGAATAGGCGTTTTCCTAATACAAATCATTAAACTCACTGTTATAAAAAGATGCTTAAGACCTTACTTGGACATGAGTAAACTAAAGGATCTAATGCATGAAATCGGAAGATACATGAGAATGAGTTAGTTTGATGCTTGATGAGTTGATCTACTGCTTGAGAATCGTATGACAAAGCCTATAGAGTAGTCGTTAGTAGCCCTTGTTTCCCTACTTTACCCTTAATTCGCTGTTAGTAACATTGCTAGAAAATTGTTGTTTTCGCAATTATTTTTCTTTTACTTTCGAGTTTACTTTTCTACTTGCACTTGTTCAGGCTTTCATATTTCGCACATTCCTTAGTAGTTAGGCACTTTAAACCCAAATCTACCTCAACCACACCACCCTTTCTCACTTAACCTCTCACTTCCTTAGTAACTAAGAATAAATCTCTGTGGGAAATCGAATGAAAAAATACTTATCACTTGCTATAAGATCATGTATACTTGCATGTTCTAAGTGCTCTCACATTGCATCTTTATTTTAACCATTGAGCACGCATAAAGTTTTTGGCACCGCTGCTGGGGACTTTGTTTAGTGAATACGAAGTCTGTTAAGTTAGAAAAATTAATTCTTAATATCTATTGGAGCTGATCTTTTTCCATTTTCTTTTGCAGGTACCATTGGGTTAGTTTATGAATGAGCATTCAAGTAGCGATCTAGAGTTCAATCCTGAGCCTGAAAGATTTCTTAGGGCCAGAAATAGAGCTAAGAAACGCCTCTTCAAACAACCCTCTCTAACCCAAAACTTTGCTGACTCTGCGGAGTCTTCGCAATCCCTACACATCGAAATGGAAAGACCAGTCCCAAATCCGGTACCTACCACTCGCAACCCCATCGAAATAGCGAATGACAAGGATAGTGCCATCCTCTCCTATCTAGTTCCTATGCCTGGGGAGCTAAACCCAAGCATAATACGCCCTGAAATTACTGCCAACTTATTCGAGTTAAAGCCAGTAATGTTCCAAATGCTGTCCACTGTGGGACAATTTTTTGGGGTGGAAATTGAAGATCCCCACAATCATCTAAGAAACTTCCTAGGAGTTAGTGATACCTTCCTTATTCCTGGAGTTTCCCAAGAAGCTTTGAGGCGTCACCTCTTCCCCTACTCATTAAGAGATAAAGCCAAAACGTGGTTAAACTCATTACCCTCTGGATCAATTGTCAACTAGACCGATCTGGCTGAAAAATTCTTGGTCAAATACTTCCCACCTGATAGGAATTCCAACTTTCGTGATGACATTATTAAATTCAAACAAGTCGAAAAAGAGTCACTTCATGAAGCTTGGACAAGGTTCAAAGACCTTTTGCTTAAATGTCCACACCATGGCATTCCATGGTGTATCCAATTAGGAGTGTTCTTTAAAGGATGCAACCCCAGCACAAGGCAAGTGCTGAATTCTTCAGCTGGAGGCTCCATGCTTTCAAAGAGCTACAATGAAGCCTATGAGATTCTGGAGAAAATCTCAACTTCCCACTGTAGGTGGTCAGATGATCTAGTAGAGCGAAGTAGAGCTCAAGACAAGGACACACTCAGTGCCATGAGTAGCCAAATAAACGCCCTGACCAACCTAGTCAAACAAATGGCTCAAACCAAACTCCAACCTAGTGTCAACATCGCAGCAGCCATCTCAATGGGCGCATCAAATGGTCAAGGTGAGACACTAATCTATGGATTCTGTGGGGAAGGGCACCTGTATGAATTTTGCCCTGGGAATCCAGCCTCAGTCTGCTATGTAGGAAGTCAACAACAGCCTAGGAACAACCCCTATTCTAACACTTACAATCCTGGTTGGAGAAACCACCCAAATCTTTCTTGGGGTGGCCAACAAAACACTAACCAAAGCCAAAACCAACCAAGACCGAGTGGAACACCTGGTTTCACTCAACAAAATAACAAATCCATGTACCAAAAACCATATAACCCCCCAATAGGGTCATCAGTAGAAAATCTACTTAAGGAATACATTGCAAAGAATGATGCTACCCTACAAAGTCAGCAAGCTACCCTTAGGAGCTTAGAAAACCAGATAGGGCAACTAGCAAATGAACTAAAAAAATAGGCCCCAAGGTAGGTTGTCTGCTGACACTGAAGTACCTTGAAGGGATGGGAAAGAGCAAGTTCAAGCAATTGAACTTCGCAAAGGAAGACCATTGGTAAGCAACACTAGATATACACAGAAGAGAGTAGAGAATGAAGAGTCTAGTGCTCCACTGGATTCTCTGCCAAGCCATGGTCAACCATCAACAAGCACATCAAGGGTGAGGCTGGAACCTATCATAGAGGAACCAGAAGAAATACCAAGGCCTCCACCTATCCTTAAGCGACCTGAAGTGCCTACATATGTGTCACCACCTCCATTCCCTAGAAGGCTGAAGAAAAAACAAGAACAAGAAGTGCACTTTAATAAATTCTTAGAGATTTGAAAGCAAATGCATGTGAGTATTCCATTTGTAGAGGTTTTGCAATCAATGCCCTCTTATGTTAGATTTTTGAAGGATATAATAACTAACAAAAAGATCATTGGTGAATTTGAAACAGTGAATCTTACTGAGGAGTGCAGTGCTATACTCCAGAACAAACTTCCAAAGAAGGAGAAGGATCCTGGTTCCTTCACCTTACCAGTTGAGTTGGGAGGCAAGCACGTGGGCAGAGCTCTTTGTGACCTGGGAGCCAGCATAAATCTCATGCCCCTATCCCTATTCCGATAGCTAGGCATAGGAGAAGCACGTCCTACCACTGTCACCTTGCATCTTGCAGACAGATCCATTGCATATCCGGAGGGGAAAATTGAGGATATTCTTGTCAAGGTTGACAAATTTATTTTTCTTGCAGACTTCATCATCCTGCACTATGAAGCAGACAATGAGGTATCGATCCTATTGGGCAGACCATTCTTAGCCACAGGTAGGGCCTTGATTGATGTCCAGAAAGGTGAGCTCACCATGAGGGTTCATGATGAGGAGGTTAAGTTTAGTGTCTTTAAAGCCCTAAGGTATCCTTCTGATTCTGAATCTTGTGCAAGTGTAGATATAATAGATTCACTGATGGAAGATCAACTTGAGCATGAATTGTTAACTAAGCATGCCAATGACTATGTACAAATAGATGTAACTGACTTAAACATAGCTGAAATAATGGATATACCTGTGAATAACCCTCAGCATGTTTGTATGACTACTGATTTAACTGAAAGATCCATTAAGCCATTGAAACCATCCATTGACTACTGATTTAGGAGAGCATGATACTTTGCCTGTAATCATTTCGTCTAAATTAAGTAAAGAGCATGAAATTGCGTTAATTTTGCTACTGAAGCAACATAAAAAAGTTATTGCATAGACGATTGCTGACATAAGAGGTATTAGCCCTTCTTATTGCATGCATAAGATTCTATTGGAAGAGGAACATACACCAAGAGTAGACCACCAACGTAGGTTATATCCCTCCATGAAGGAGGTAGTAAAAAAAGAAATAATCAAATGGTTAGATGCAGGTGTAATCTTCCCTATAGCTAACTGTCAATGGGTGAGTCCCATTCAATGTGTGCCTAAGAAGAGGGGGGATGACTGTAGTAGTGAATGAGAGTAGTGAACTAATTCCAACTAGAAGTATTACAGGATGGAGAGTCTATATGGACTATAGAAAATTAAACAAAGAAACAAAAAAAAATCATTTTCCTTTACCTTTTATAGATCATATGTTAGATAGGATAGTTGGCCGAGCCTACTACTGTTTCTTAGATAGTTATTCTGGATATAACCAAATCACCATAGATCCTGTGGACAAGGAGAAAACAACCTTTACATGTCCCTTTGGAACATTTGCTTTTCGCAGAATGCCTTTTGGCTTATGCAATGCACCAGCAACTTTCCAAAGGTGCATGTTAGCTATTTTCTCCGACTTGGATGAATCCATGGTAGAGATATTCATGGATGACTTCTCGGTCTTTGGTGATTCGTTTACAAATTGCATAAAGAACTTATGACAAGTCCTAGCTAGGTGTGAGGAGACCAACCTAGTCCTTAATTGGGAGAAATGCCACTTTATGGTAGAAGAAGGGATAGTCCTAGGTCACAGAGTTTCTAGAGCAGGAGTAGAGGTTGATAGGGCCAAGATAGAGATGATAGAAAAGCTAGTGGAGCCCCAAAACGAAAAAGCTATTAGAAGTTTTCTAGGTCATGCAGGTTTCTACAGGAGGTTCATTAAGAACTTTTCAAAAATTTCTAAACCCTTGTGTGAGCTTCTAGAGTTGAACAAACCATTTGTCTTTTCCAAAGAATGTTTCTTAGCATGGCCAACCCTTAAGGAAGCCTTAGTCACAGCACCTATTATAGTGGGACCAAATTGGGACCTACCATTTGATATGTTGTGTGATGCGAGTGACTATGCAGTAGGGGTTATGCTAGGACAAAAAATTGACAAACTTACACACCCTGTATACTATGCAAGTAAGACAATGAATGAGGCACAATGTAATTACACTACCACGGAAAAGGAGATGCTAGCAGTAGTATTTGCCTGTGAGATTAGGAATTACATTGTAGGCACTAGGACCATTGTGTATATCGATCATTCTGCATTAAAATACTTAATGAGGAAGGCTGATGCTAAGCCTAGGTTAATTAGATGGGTATTGTTGTTGCAAGAGTTTGATCTAGATATTAGAGATAAGAAAGGATGCGAAAATGTAGTTGCTGATCATCTTTCTAGATTGCGGCATAATTGCGATAAAATTGCGGAACCCGCAATTTCTGATGCCTTTATCGATGGGCATGTCTTCGTGTTAGCACATCGTGATAACGATGAGGAACCTTTGTTTGCTGATATTGCTAACTTCCTTGCATCGCAGGTACTTCCAACTTTCAAGGGAGGGCAAGAAAAGAAGAGGTTTCTACATGAAGCTAGGAAGTTCATCTGGGACGATCCTACACTTTACAAGACATGCGCAGACGGATTGTTGAGGAAGTGTGTCTCAGATGCTGAGGCGAAGTCAGTGTTGCAGCACTGCCATACGTCTCCATATGGTGGCCATTTTGGTGGCCAAAGGAGAACTGCGAAGGTGTTCCAAAGTGGCTACTATTGGCCCACAATATTCAAGGATGCACACGACCATGCGCACAGCTGCGACGAATGTCAAAGAACAGGTAACCTTAGTCGGAAGGATGAGATGCCTCTCACGTACATCTTGGAGTTGGAGCTCTTTGATGTGTGGGGCATCGACTTTATGGGACCTTTTCCCCCTTCAGCAGGTAATCTCTATATACTTGTGGCTGTAGACTATGTATCGAAGTGAGTAGAAGCCATAGCATGTCCATCAAACGATGCCAAAACAGTCATTAAGTTTCTTAATAGGCACATCTTTACAAGGTTTGGTACACCACGGGCTATAATTAGTGATGAGGGGACTCACATTATTAATAAGGCTATGGAAAAAGTGTTAGCTAAGTACAATGTTAGACATAGAGTAGCAACCCCTTATCACCCACATTCGAATGGACAAGCTGAAATATCAAATAGGTAGGTTAAAAACATACTCGAAAAAGTGGTCAAACCTAATAGAAAAGATTGGTCGTTTAAGTTAGAGGATGCACTTTGGGCATATAGGACTGCATATAAGACACCCGAGGATAGCGGGACTACCTGGGGTGGTCCTTGGCGCGTTCGTGAGAAGAGGCTAGAAGAGTTCGTGATGAGGATTGGCTGGCGGATTTGAAGAAATTGGAGCTACAAGGGTATGTATTTCTAATTTCTTATTTCCGTCTTTAGAGCATGTTTTCTATTTGTTAAATTGATGAAGTTAGAGTATCATCGGTCCGAAATCGCTTTCCGCTGCGCATGTCGCTCCATCAGTTACCTCATCTGATGCATGTTCGTAAAGTTTGACATGTTAGTTTAGACTTGCGCTACCGCTTATTCCTTTGGGTTTGATCTTGAATTACATGTATTCCACTTTATTACTTGAGTGACCTGTTAGTGTGCACTTGCACTACCACATTATGTAAAATATCGTAAACCATTGCATGCTTTATAATTTTTCATCGCATGTCCTACAAGCAATAGCATATCGCACCAAAAATTCAACACAAACAGCGAGCCAACCAACATTCCGTCAGTAGAATCAATCCCCTGGCGCACAAGCCCTTCATTTTCCCTTGTAGATGTACATCAATATATAGAGGAAGGTAATTGCCACAACCCTCGAAAACATAACCTTTCATTTATGCAACATACAAAGGAATGAGGTCCCATAGGGAACAACCATGCGACGAGAAGAGACGACGAGATGAACAACCACTGGAGGTATACAAAAACTGCAGACCATTCCCAAACTCAAGAAATCGACATTCACAAGTATTCAGAGTCATTCTGTCACCAAAAAGTTTTCTAAACATTCCATTAAACAACATCAAAAATCTTCTCACATCCATAAACTTTAAAATTTAACATGCGTTCTCATTTGAGTGCAATTTTACAAAAGCAAATGGTCTACCTTTTCATTGACATTTAAACAATAAATTCATCACACTTATATGCATGTAAATCTCTATTTTTCCTTTATATCCCATCCATGAACAAAGCATGACATTCAATCACACATAGTTCACTATCATACATTCTACAACAAATATATACATCTTATTCAACTACCAGCACACATATACAACCTATTTAACTACAATCACTTACATTTTCCCACAAACTCATAAATAAAGAGCTTCCAAATAACTTACATTTTGCAACGAACCCATAAATGAAGAGCTTCTTAATGTGAAGTTCCTTCAGCTAGTTTAAAAAAAGTTTCGAACGCAAAAGTTATAGCATGTAAACATAAATTTGGGGCTTACAACTTTGAGGCTACCACTTACCAACAAAACTTGTTTGCTTTAGGAAAAAATGTCACATGTTTCCTTTTATTTTTAGTTCTTTTCCGGACAGAATCAAGGAAGAATTGTTATAAATAACCAAATGATTAAAACTGTTTCACTTACAAATTTCTAGGGTTTGAATTTCTAGGGTTTAAATATATAGAGTTGTAAAGTACTAGGTTTCAATTCATACAAACCATAAAGATTATAGGTATAAAATAGATTTTCCCTATATATATATATATATATTTGTATCAGATATCAATCAAATTAAAATAATGAATTTTCCCTATATATCTATATATTTGTATCAGATATCAGTCAAATTAAAATAATGAATCTGGATGTCCACCCCAACCTGATTTACAAAAAGATATATATATATATATATATATACCTATATATATATAAATACAACTTATGGATATTTATCATTTATAATATAATTCTTATTATTATTCATAGTTTTCACATTATGATAACAAATTAAATATAAGAAAATAATAGTTTTGGGAATAAAAAAACACACACAAATCAATTATTTTTTGTTGGATTGTCCGTGTTCAGAATAAGAAGCTCATCGATAGCAAATACAATCTATTTATAATGAAATAAAAATAACAAACATTACATTACAAAAATAAAATAAGATTAAGAGGGATTCGTAATAACAAACATTACATTACAAAAATAAAATAAGATTAAGAGGGATTCGTAATAACAAACATTACATTACAAAAATAAAATAAGATTAAGAGGGATTCATATATAAATTTCCTGTCCAAATTTTTATTTAATAAACTCTACTTGATGTTGGACACCAAAAAATTTTATTTAATAAACTCTACTTGATGTTGGACACCAAATTGATAATTCTCTAAAGCTTTTTTTTCTCAATTATCAATGAATTGGATCTGCACTTTTTCTCAATTATCAATGAATTGGATTAGGAGCTTTCATTTCATCTACAAAATTACAAATAATACAAGTAGTTGATAAATTAAGACAAATTAACTAAGGCAATAAAATCAAATTAACTTAAATTTAAGCATAAAATCTTCACTCTAAACTATTTAATTTGATAAACTCATGATTTTTGTTTTCGAAGATATTGTAAAAAAAAACTTTAAAAACAATGATTTAAAAAATAAATTGAACTTTAGTACAAAACTCAAGGTGGTCATAAAAAAAAAAGTCTGATAACTCTATCAAAATTCAACTTTTATTAAAAAAAAAAAATCAAAACTAACCTTTTTGTTTTCTTTTTTATCAACACAATAAATGGGGTAAAATCATGTAATGTTTTCAAATTTGAACTAAAGCAATCTTTTAAAGTTCAACCTAAAAGTTGCAACAATAACAATTATTAATTGTTAGGTGGAGAAAAAAAATTGATACTTCTAGCTTAATATATGGTTAGAAAGTAAACTTTTTTTTTCAAGGAGAGCAAGAAAAAATACCTGGAAAATATTTTTCGAAGCAATACTTCTCACACTCAGAATCACACGATTTCTTGCTATTGCCTTTGCCCATGCATTCCTTCATACAAGTATCAGAGCATGACTGTAACTCGGGTGCCAACTTGGTTATTTGATTCAATCTCGCTATCATGGCCTCTAACTCGGCTTTCGTGGGGGTGTGGGTGACTTGTTGTGCGGCCGCGACCACAATGCACATTAGAAACATTGCTAACATCTTCTTTGCCATTTTTTTCTCGCCTTAAACAATTGGCACTATTTGGCACCTTTTAGAGTGTTTTCTTTTGAAAGACGATTTCTCAGTGGATGATTGTGGGAAGAAATTTGAAAGCCAACTTATACTGTTGTTATTGGTTAAATTTTCATCATTGAGTGCAAAGTTAGTTTCTTACTCTCTCTCTGTATATGGAAGAAGTGGTATAGAAACTTTTTTTTGCTACATAAGTGGATGGAAGAAAGACTTTTTCATGGGTCTTTTATTTAATTTAATTGTAATCATTCTTGAAAATCACAAATATGGTGAATCTATTATATTATTATATTCCATGGATAGGCATGATTTTAATGCTGGAATAATAGCTTAAGAAACGAAGATCCCGACAATATTGGAAGCAGATTACTCTCCTCCTAATATACATAAATAATTCAATATTTTTTCATAATAAATGAAGCAATAAGGATTTTAATACTAATATTCTAACATACTAGTTTTCTACCATGTGAATTGCAACTTTAGTAATTTGAGAAAAAAACAAATGAATTTATAATTCATCAAGATTGAATTTATAATTCATCAAGATTAAGATGTATACATTATTGTAGTAATTTTGCTTTTGTTTCTAACTATATTATCATTCCTTACTGTGTAATATTACTAATTTTAATACAATAAAAGTTTATATTATATTAAATTTTTTCATATAATATAACATAATTTTAAGGACGAAGAAGAAAACTAACTTATGGCGTTCCAAAAACACCCAAATTCGTGAATCCAACGTAAAAAAAACAATGGGTAATTGAAATTAAATTTCAACGGGTCTTGTCTGACATTGTCCAGCCATTATAACGCTGTCTAAACTCGTTCTACCACCATCGAAGCACCGCCACTTGAAGCGTTTCGATAGACGCTATCGTGTCGCGCCTTCATCTCCTAGTTGAGCTTGTGGTTACGAACAAAAAATCATGGCTAGTGATGAGGAGTTACCGACGTGAAGGAACGAGAGAAAGGAATCGAAGAAGAATAAAAAAAATAGAGAGCGGTGTGGTTGAAGCTCAACTGACAAAGAAAGGAAAAAAAAATGAAAAAACAAAAGAAGAATCCACAACAACAAGAAGTCTGCTGAAAAGTAAAAAAAAAAAAAAAAAAACTCACTCAATTTATTTAATTTTACTCAAATAAGATTTCGAACTCTTGGGTTTTATGTCCTAAAACTCGTGGTTTGTAAACTGAATGTATATTCTATTTTGCAATAAAGTTGTTATTGAGGTTTATTCAGTAAAATTGTTATTGAATAAAGTGAATTGTGTTCTTTTAAACATAATCCAATCATCAAAGAACCCATGGCTATAGGTTGTATACTTGAACTTCATGGTGACATGATTGTGGATCAAATTCGAGTAATAGCCAAAACGGCCTATAGTATAGAGATAGGGCTGGGTACCTTATCCTGGGGACACTATGGACACGACCCACATTGTATAGTACAAACAATGTGATTCGAAATCGTTCATGTGGATACATGCGAGTGGGGGTGTCCTGTGCAATGAGTTTGCATAAGACTGAACCGCGGAATCAAGTCACTCTTTCTTTATAATTATGTTTACTGTAAAAACCGACTTTTTCACTTGATGACCTAGGTAACTCAATCTGAATCTTCAGCACACTATGAACTCCTGTTTATTCGGGCTTATCCGTTGACATGTACAAGTGAGAGTGGCCCGAGATCGCCGCCTCAATAAGCTTACCATCTTGGGGATAAGACCGGGTAGGAAGCTGGGAACATAGTCCCGCAAGATGGAAATCACTCTTACCCGCCTTTAAGGTTTAATACAGAAGTTGTTCCCTTAAGTGCTGACTCCGGGTCTTGAACAAGAGGCCTATTCTTCTCATTGGCCCGAGAGGGACTATGGTTTGGTGGTTGGACCACAAATCAATTTTTCATTAGAGCATTAGTGGGACTTAAAGAACAAGATGAAATTACGAGGGTAAAACTATATATTTGACCCAATTGTAATTACGAACAACCTGTGAAGCATCGATTTACTAATGACGGTTTTATCAATAGGATGCCATGTACGAGGATCTCGACGATCCGACCGTATAAAATCCATTTTTTAGCATTTTTTAGGGCATTCACTCTCGGGTTTGGCTTTATTTTAAGCGTTTTCTCTCTAGATTCTTGGGGTTTTCTCCCCTTTTCTCATATATCAAAGCATAGACTTGGTTGGATTAGCTTGGTTTTCATCCCGAGCAAGGTAAGTGCTCTAATTTGAGGTTAAGGGTTAAATTTGATGTGATTCATGAGGGTTTAGATCTTGAATTTTGAGCTTAGCATGACTGATTGGGCAATTTTATTTCTTCTAAGAATATCACATAAGCATGTTTGATTGATAGGAGTAGACGACCTTGATTTCTTGCATGTTTTATAGTTAAATATTATGATGCCTTGCCTCTATTAATCGCCAAGTAACATGGATAAGTTGAGCCATAGGTAATATAGGCTTCCTTGTTGATCTTGGTTGTAACTTATCTTGAAGAAATATATAAATCGGAATATTAATAGAGGCTTCCAAGTTAAACATCCATCGTAGTGCTCCCGTTACTGTCAATTAATCAATATGGGCGGCGTTGGCCCCCTGTTGATTCATTGCCACGTTTAATTAGAATCGAACATTCGTCTATGTTCTTTATTTAATTTAGGATTGATCACCTTAGAGTAATTAAAGAATAGTCCACTTAGAACTCCACGTTTCTAATTAATTATTTGGGTTACTTGTATTAGTAGTTTCGTGCAAGTAAATTATGTGTTTCATTATGCTTTTGCTAAGTATGTTTGAATCCCGATGAATCGAGTCGCATCAAGGTCAACCCCGACCCTTAAAATTAGGAACACATGTAATTAGTTTTAATTTTTTCTTTAGCTACTTTATGCATGCTTTCCTTTAATTTTACCATTAGCAAATCCCCTCTTTACTTTAATGTTTTACTTTATCGTTTTTGTTTTAGTTAATTAAAAAGCAAATAGAAAATAATTAGGAGAAAATAATTTTGGTTCCCTGCGGATCGAACCGACTACCACTAGCTGCAAAGCTCAGATGTAGCGGTATTATAAATGTTATTTTGGCGGGACTCGACACCCCGAAATTTATAGGATATTCAAAAATCCTATTACGAGTTAACTACCAAGCAATCTCCTGTTTTAATAGTTAAAATAGGTCGATATCTTGTAAAACTTCGTTACAAGAAAAACTCACCCGGTAAGATGCTGTCTAAGGTTGGGGGTTTTAAGTTGATGGTTTACGGAACACCTCCTACCTGGGCATCGAACTCGCGTTTGAGTTTAGCTAACCCGGTTTTATGAGCATGCGTGAGTGATGTGAGGTTTTAAAAGGTTTATCACCTAGACATTATAGGTTAAAATCCAGTATAAACGTTATACTCGGAAAGATTACCTAGATTTAGGATATGTTTTAGTTAGCCAAAATATATGCCTAAGTAAAATCATACCCAACCGTATAGAACACTTTAGTGGGAGGAAAAATGTTTTTCAGCTCCTAAGTCCCTAATAGTTCACACCGTAAGATTCATGCTCGGCTTTGAGTCGCCCTAGGAGCGACCTCCAATAGGAAAGTATTTGCATGAGTAAATAACAAGGTGAATAGGGGAAGTCGTTCATAGTAAGTTGGCGAAGGTTGTGTGTCAACACATCCTACGGTCTCCTCCATTAGGTTGCACTGTGAGATTCCCATGATGCGCCTCCGAGTCTACCCTGGGAGCGACCACCCCTTAGGAGGGTTGTGTCATGGGATTCAGAACACCGTGAACTCCAAAAATGGATAGGGTCTCATAGGTCCGTTTTCAGCATTGTCTTTCCATCTTCGGGAGCTTGTTGATTCCGATCTCTGAGGTCTGAAAATAGAGTGTCACACTTACAAGAATTACTAAGTGTTAGTAACTTCTTGACCAAAGTAAACGATAGCTAAAAGATCTATTGGAATATGAGTTATTCTGGTAATAGTGATTAGCTGAAATTGACTCAATTCAAAGGAGGAGTGATAGACTGCCTCTAGGTGGATGTTGCTCTAAACCTTTGTAGTATCGTTGCAATAAAGAATAAATGATGGGTACATTATTACTTTTGCTAAAACATGATTGGATAATATAAAAGGGTTAATAGAAATTTCACTAAATACGATATGTTTCCTTCTTTCAGCATGTCCAACTCAATAGTAAAGTTACTAGCTTCTGAGAAACGTAACGGGGATAATTACGCAACGTGGAAATCAATTTTAAACACAATACTTGTAATTGATGATTTAAGGTTCGTTTTAACTGAGGAGTGTCCTCCAAACCCCGACACAAATGCAAACCGAAATGTTTGGGATGCATATGACAGGTGGACAAGGGAAAATGATAAAGCCCACATCTACACACTGGCCAGGATACCTGATGTATTGGCTAAGAAACACGATGGTATGGGTGCTGCCAAAGAGATTATAGAATCTCTGAAGGGGATGTTTGGACAATCGTCCTTCTCCCTTAGGCATGATGCCATCAAGTACGTTTATAATTGTGGCATGAGAGAAGGGACCTCTGTTAGAGAACATGTCCTGGACATGATGGCAGATTTAAATGTGGCAGAAGTAAACGGAGCTGTCATAGATGAGAAGAGTCAGGTCAGTTTTATTCTGAAGTCTCTTTCGAAGAGCTTCCTAGAGTTCCACACAAATGCGAAGATGAACAAAATTGAATATAACTTGACTACTCTTCTGAATGAGCTTTAGACTTATCAGTCCCTCCTGAAAACTAAGGGACATGAAGTGGAGGCAAATGTTGCTACCACTAAAAGGTTCTACAGAGGATCGTCCTCTTAGACGAAGTCTAGCCCTTCTTCTTCCAAAAATAAGAGTATTTCGATGAAAAAGAAAGTGAAGGGGAAAAGTAAAAATCCTAATGACCGCAAAAGCAAGGCTCAAGTTGCAGATAAAGGAAAATGTTTCCACTACAACGAGAATGGGCATTGAAAAATAAACTACCCAAAGTACCTTGCAGAGAAGAAAGTTGAAAAGGAAAAACAAGGTAAATATGATTTACTAGTTGTTGAAACATGTTTAGTGGAGAGTGATGACTCATCCTAGATACTGGATTCAGGGGCTACTAATCATATTTGTTCTTCTTTTCAGGAAACTAGTTTCTGGAGAACTGTTGCGTGCTCAATGTTAAAATAAATATGCAATAAGAGAGGGAGAGCACTCAGAACATGCCAGCATACATGATCTTATAGCAAGTAGTAAGTATTTTTTCATTCGTTTTCCCACAGAGACTTATTACTAGTTACTCGCGAAGTGTGTTGTTAAGTAAGAATGGGTGGATTTGATGGGGTAGAATTGGTTATTAATTGCCTAATTACTACTGAATATATAAAGGATAGCAATATGAACAAGTGCAAATCAATGATAAACTCAAATGTAAAGAGAAGAGATTAATAAACGAAGAGGAAAATAGCTAAGCAGCATTTTTAACTTAATAGAATTGCGAGAACAGCAATTTTACCGCAATGTTACTAACAGCGAAAGTGTGTAAAATGGAAAAACAAGGGCTACCAACGACTATCCTATAGGCTTTTTCACACGATTCTCAAGCATTAGATCAACTCACTATGCATCAAACTAACTCATTCTCATGTATCTTCCGATTTCATGCATTAGATGCTTTAGTTTACTCATGTCCAAGTAAGGTCTTAAGCATCTTGTTAAAACAGTGAGTTTATGATTTGTACTAGGAAAACGCCTATTCCTAGGTCATTTTCTGGCTACCTTGAAAGGCTAGCATGAGTGTATGACTCTGAACACTTACTCTTTCCAGAGGTTGGGAATTCTTTGGACAAAATGGATGGCCAATCGAAATTGCCCGTGGTATGAAGCTTACATACAATCAATGCATTCGAGAGCTATCCTACATGCTTGGTTCACGTGTTTTAACCTATAGTGTTGTCATTAGCATGCCCCTATGTGACTTAGTTACTCATGGATGTAGAGAGAACAGAATTAATAGATGAAGTAGACATGCTTAGAAGGGAATTGAAAACAAAACACAGAGGAAAAACGGTAAACAGCGAAGGTAAAGGCAAAGTGTGAAATGATGAATTGTGCTTTGATTAATCGATTGTTTGAATGAACAAATGACAACTTAAACTCCCAAACATAAAGACAGAAAGCAACGAAATAGAATTGACTAACTATTGGAAAAGAAATAACAACAAACGGTTCTGGAAATGGAAAGTAAAGACAGAAAGCAAGTAAAGTGAGCTTGGTCGCCTCGTCGCAAACCCCTCGGCTGAAGGGTGAGAAAGGTGAGCCTTGCTCGGATGAATCAAATCAGGAGAGAAGATGAATCTTCTCTCCTTCCTTTCAGATTGTCGACTCCAGCAGCTAAGCTTTCCAACCCAACAGACGGAAGAGAAAAACAGGAGAGAAATGGAGCTGCGAAGAGACTTCTACGCTTTCGGATGATGTTGAAACCCTCCTCTTTGACCTCCTTTTATAGTATTCTGCAGGTGCGATTGGGCCAAGGAGAACCGTCCATTCTCAACGTCGTACTTCAACATGGATGGAGGAGAAAGACCGAATCCCTTAAATAACGGATCACAACAGAAAAAGGTCAGCCAACTTACGGATTTCACTTAAAACATTGCTGTTTTAGCAATGTTTCCGCAATGCCTCCGCAATGCATACTTTTCATTCTTTTCTCTTTGTTTTGCACTCTTTTTCTTTCCTTTTGCATACAAGTCCTAATTCAGCCTCATTCTCCTAATTCATATATATAAGTATAGATTCAAGCTAAATCCTCTCACAAATACTTACAAATGCACGTTTTCCTATCACAATCAAGTCCTAAAATAAGCACTTTTGGAGACGTAACACACCCCCAAACTTAAGGTTTTGCTCGTCCTCGAGCAAACTAAGGACTTACTTAGGCTGCTGTTTTATCCTCTCTTAACCACTTACTGACTCCCCTAAGTTCCTAACTACCGCAGTGTTGTCCTGTGACACACTTCAAAGTTTACAACTACCCTCTTATTTAGCTTCTTCTGACTTCGCATGCCTAATACTCCTACTGTTTCGTTAACTCCCTACAACTGATCTACTTGCTTCTGTCATATCGTGTAACTATCCCTAAGGTTTCAAACTCTACCTAGCTTTACTCCAGACTCAGTACATGCTTCTAGTTTTTACTTTTGAGCTACCTAGGATTCCTTAGAGTCATGCCAGTCTTAGTATTAACAGTGACAGTCGTACATTTAGAGAACAACCTAAACCCTGGCATCACTACATTGGATATACATTCATCTCCCTAAACAAACCTAAAAGCTACAACCTTGTGCTTAGCTCATTGAGGATCATAGTTCTTTTTATTAAGGACATCTAAGCCACACGGTTGCAAATCCTAGGCATACATTCTTCTTTCCTATTTCTTCCTTTTTTCTTTCTTACTTTGGTGGAGCCTCTCCTTTTGTTGCCTTTTGATGCAATGCCACTTGTGGGTTACACACTTGGCACTGATTACTCAACAACTTAAAGAGAGACACCCCTCTTTATTCTATTTTTTCATTTTTTTTTCAGCTCATCATTTTTTTGTAAAGGAGAAGAAGAATGCTTATGCTTCAAGGGAGAGAGGAATGTTCCTAGGCCTAGGGTGGCCTCCCCCAAACTTAAACTACTCATTGTCTCCAATGAGTGTCTGAGGTGGCACACCCCCAAACTTGTCCTAGAAGCATCTAGTCTAGGGTAAAACAAAGAGAATCTAAAAGCCCTAGGCATAGACAGAACATTCTGAAAGCAAACATCACAGCAGCATAAATTTATAAAAACAGGCAAGGAAGGACTTAAAGCTTATGCATGCTGAGCAATTTTAAGAGGCTAATTTAAACTATCAAAGGTGTCTTATGACACTCCTCCAGCATGCTTATAGATAGACAATATAAGGTAGACAAGATAGCAGCAAAAGAACAAAATATAAACAGAACCAGCCTAGCTAAACAGTCGGTCAAAAACATGCAATTGCTAATAAAAATTGCAGATTCCGCAATTATTTCGCAATGGAACAGGCAGATAAATCCGTGATCACAGCCCCTATGCATGCTTTTTACAGTCAGTTAAGCTATACAAAAGGGAAACTAAACTAATCTACCTAATCAGCAACCATCAGACTATACTAAGCAAATTCAAATAACAAAAATACAGAACTAAAAACAAACCAAATACTAACTCAAAACAGCAAAATTCACATGGTTTAACGAAAAGCAGTTTGATTTTTTTTTCATTTTGTAGGGAACAGAAATACTCCCTTGAGTGCTAATCAGCCTAGCACTCAGATGTCCTCATCATCATCATCATTCCTTCGTGGCCTTGGAGGCGCCCATGGTGTCAGTAGGTCCATGGGGAACTCAGGAAAGATGCAGCCCAATTGGTCTGCTACATCTTTATCCCTTGCCTGCGCATATGTGGCCCATTGAGCCATTTTCTTCTGCAGGTCCATCAAACAGGCCATAGACAGAGACTGAGCAGAAGCCAGGCCATCTAGCTCGAACTCCATGTTCCCCTTCCTTCGCATCCTCAAGGCAGTAGGTAACTCCAGGTGCCCTGTGTAGGCCAGCTGTCTCTCCATCCGCTCGATTGGAACCCCTGCACGTAAACAGAGCTTAGTAATTGTATTGGGAAAGAAAAGTGGACCCTTACCCTTTTTGGCGCAGTCTGCAATTGAGGCTGCGATGACCTCTCCCACGTTGATTGTGAGACCCCTCATGATCGCATAGACCAGCAGTGATCTGCCTTGGTTGATGGTAGTCTCGTGGGTCACTGGGGACAACCTCCTTCGCACGAAGGAGAACCAGACAGTTGCCTTGGCTGTGAGGGTAGCACTCATCAGGGTGTGCTTCCCATTGCGTGAAACTGTCCATGCTGCCTCAGGTTGGCCAATGATCCGCAGTGCTTCCTCTAGGACAGCCTCAGTTGGCGCATCGATGAATCTAGCATAGTCAGTGTGCTTTTGCCCTTTGAGGCCATAGGCATCATTGATTGCCTTAGCTGAGAAATCCACCTCGACTCCTCTGACCACAGATAGGCCATCCTCAGGGTTCATCAAATTGGCGTAGAAATCATACACCATGCTGGAGTAGGCGGGGATGGGTGGTCTGCACAACTCTTCCCAGCCATGATTGGTGATCCCTGCGCGCAAGAATTGCGGCAGGTCGGCCAACATGTCAAGGAATCCCTTCTCATGGAGCAGATCCCTCTTCCTCAGCTCAGCGCCTCTGGACTCAGCATCAGAGGACACATACCTCACAGATTGAGGGTCATTTTCAGGGTACAGCTTGGCTTTCCCCTTATCCTTTGGTTTGGCTGATTCAGCAACCTCGATCTTGAGCTTCTTCAGAGAGGGCTCATCACTGACCTTCTTTGCTGAAGGCTCACCCCTGGCTTTCTTTTTCTTGGATTTCTTCGAGGCTTTTGGCCGTTTAGCTTTGACAATCTTGGGGGTTTTCTTTCTCAACCTCGCCTTCGTCGTGATCTGTTGGAGGCAATCCCCCAACGTTTCGTCCATCGAATCATTCCCTTCCACAGGGCTGTCGGGGCTAACCTCCCTCAAAGGAGAGAATACCTCGTCTTCCTCAGCCGCGTCATCGCCTTGCACCGACTCTTGATGCTCTTCGCTTGGAATTTCAGGTTCAGGCGTCTGCGGCGGTGGAGAGTGCTCAGAGCTCTGCGGAGATGGAGAAGGTTCAGGGCTTCGCGCTGGTGGAGACGGCGAATGACTTTGTCTGGCTGTCTCGTAGGATGGACGGCCACTTTCTTGACTCTCCACAGAGGGAGTCTTCTTCTTGACTGCTGCGTCGGCCACAACCATCTTCCATTTTCTTTTCTTGGGCGCCCCAGCTGGTTCAGATGGCCCAGCGGGGATCTCCGTCACCACCTTCCACTTCTTCCTGCGGACAGGGAGCTTGGGAAGGCGTTCGGTTCGCGCGGCCTCAGCATCTGCCAACGCCAGAAGTGCTTCTCTCGCAGCGGTTTCAGCATCGTCAGCCTTCTTTTTGGACGCGGATCTCTCTGCTCTTGTTAGCACCATGATGGAATCGTAGGAATCTGAAAAGAGGAATTGCAGAGGAAGAAGGAGAGAGTTTTCTTGGAGTTCAGTGAATAGGGGAAGCGTATGGGTCATCGCGATCTTAACGGCTATTTGTAATGATGGAAATCCCAACGGCTATTTCTGTTGCAGATTCAGCAAATCCACCGCAATTAAATGGCCGTTGGAGATTTCCTTCGTTTCAAATGCCCATATTTCCTCAACTCAATCTTCGATGTGGCCCAATATCTTCCCCGCTTTTTTTATCTGGAATTCATCTCCTTGATTCCCTCTATCGATCCCCTATAAAAAGAAATAAAATCAACATCAAATTCGTAATCAAAATCACACAAAAATATACACAAACAGTAACCGAAAGAATAGCAAAAAATAAACTAAGGCATTAGCCTCGCATGGACGAGCACAGTGATCACTCGTCCTCTCTCGGTTTTATTTTCACGTTTCAGTCAAGAGGAAGGCCGAGAGAGTCTTCACATCTCCTTCCTCGTAATAATGCTTCAATCGTGCACCATTAACCATGAACGGTTGCCCTTGCTGCAGGTTCCTAATCTCAACTGCGCCATGAACAAACACATTAGTTATAACAAAAGGACCTGACCATCTGGACTTAAGTTTGCCTGGAAATAATCGCAACCGTGAGTTAAATAATAAGACAAGTTGGCATTTCTTAAAGTCCTTAATCCTAAGTCTACTATCATGCCAAATCTTGGTCTTTTCCTTATACATTTTAGCATTCTCATACGCCTTCTGTCTAAGCTCATCAAGCTCATGTAATTGCAGAGACCGCAATGTTCCCGCATCGGTCACGCAATAATTCAGTTCTTTCATGGCCCAAAATGCTTTGATTTCCAATTCAAGTGGTAAGTGACAAGCTTTGCCATAAACAAGTCTATAAGGAGACATACCTAGGGGTGTCTTATATGCAGTCCTATATGCCCAAAGTGCATCCTCGAGTTTAAAAGACCAATCTTTTCTATTGGGTTTGACCACTTTCTCGAGTATACTTTCGATCTCCCTATTTGAAATTTCAGCTTGTCCATTCGAATGTGGGTGATAAGGGGTGGCTACCCTATGTCTAACATTGTATTTAGCCAACACCTTTTTCATTGCCCTATTAATAAACTGTGTCCCTTCATCACTAATTATAGCACGAGGTGTACCAAATCTAGTAAATATATGTCTATGAAGGAACCTAACGACTGTTTTGGCATCATTATTTGGACATGCTATGGCTTCTACCCACTTACACACATAGTCTACAGATACAAGTATGTAAAGGTTACCTGCTGATGGGGGAAATGGTCCCATGAAGTCAATGCCCCACACATCAAAGAGCTCTAACTCAAGGATGTAAGTGAGAGGCATCTCATCCTTCCGACTAAGATTACCTGTTCTCTGGCATTCATCACAGCTGTGTGCAAACTCGTGGGCATCTTTGAAGATGGTGGGCCAATAGTAGCCACTCTGGAACACCTTTGCAGCTGTTCTTTGGCCGCCAAAGTGTCCACCATAGGGGGCAGTATGGCAGTGCTGCAGCACAGACTTCGTCTCAGCAGCTGACACAGATTTCCTCAACAAACCGTCTGCACATGTTCTGTAAAGTGTGGGATCATCCCATATGAATTTCCTAGCTTCATGCAGGAACCTCCTCTTCTCTTGGCTTCCCTTGAAAGTTGGTAATACCTGCGATGCACGAAAGTTAGCAATATCAGCAAACCAAGGTTCCTCATCGTTATCACGATGTGTTAATACAAAGACATGCTCATCGATAAAGGCATCAGAAATTGCGGTTTCCGCAATGGTATCGCAATTATGCTGCAATCTCGAAAGGTGATCCG
The DNA here is from genome assembly GCA_028017165.1 of Herpetospermum pedunculosum. NCBI lineage: Eukaryota > Viridiplantae > Streptophyta > Magnoliopsida > Cucurbitales > Cucurbitaceae > Herpetospermum > Herpetospermum pedunculosum. Next base: position 5,999,336 of record CM051525.1, on the reverse strand, counting down.
CAACCACATTTTCACAGCCTTTCTTATCTCTAATGTCTAGATCGAATTCCTGCAGCAACAACACCCATCTAATCAACCTAGGCTTAGCATCAGCCTTCCTCATGAGGTATTTTAAGGCAGAATGGTCAGTGTACACGATTGTCCTAGTGCCTACAATGTAATTCCTAAACTTCTCGCAAGCAAACACTACAGCTAGCATCTCCTTTTCAGTAGTCGTGTAATTACATTGTGCCTCATTAAGTGTTCTACTAGCATAATATACAGGGTGTGTTAGTTTATCAATTTTCTGTCCTAGCATAATGTTGCGTGCTCAATGTGTTAAAATAAATAACCAATAAGATAGAGAGAGCTCTCAGAACATGCAAGCATACATGATCTTATAGCAAGTAGTAAGTATGTTTTCATTAGTTTTCCCACAGAGATTTATTATAAGCTATTTATGAAGTGTTTTGTTAAGAAAGAATGGATGGGTTTGATGGGGTACAATTGGTTTTAAATTGTCTATTTTCTAAGGAATGTGTAAAGGGTAGCAACATAAACAAATGCAAATCACAGTTAAACTCAAAGGAAAAGAGATGAGATTAATAAACGAATAAGAAAACAGCTAAACAGAATTGTGAACTTAGCAGAATTGCGGAAACAACAATTCTACCGCAATTTTCCCAACAGCGAAAGTGTGTAAAATGGAGAAACAAGGGCTACTAACGACTCCTCTATAGGCATTTTCTCACGATTCTCAAGGATTGGATCAACTCTTTATGCATCAAACTCACTCAATCTCATGTATCGTCCGATTCCATGCATTAGATTCTTTAGTTTACTCATGTCCAAGTAAGGTCTTAAGCATCTTGTTAAAGCAGAAAGTTATGGTTTGTACTAGGAAAACGCCTATTCCTAGGTCGTTTTCTGGCTACCTTGAAAAGCTAGCATGAGTGTATGACTCTGAACTCTTACTCCTTCCAGAGGTTAGGAGTTCTTTGGACAAAATGGATGGCCAATCGAAATTGCCCGTGGGATGAAGCTTACATACAATCAATGCGTCGAGAGCTATCCTACATGCTTGGTTCACGATTTTTAGCCTATAGTATTGTCATTAGCATGCCCCTATGTGACTTAGTTACTCATGGATGTGGGGAGAACAGAAAGAAGAGATAAAACAGACATGCTTAGAAAGAATTTGAAGACAAAACAGTAGGGGAAAACAGTAGACTGCAAAGGTAAGAAACTGTGAAATACTGAATTTTGCTTTTGATTACTTGATTGTTTGAAGGAACAAAAGAAAGCTTTAAATGAATAACACAAAGACAGAACTCCACGAAATGCAATAAACTAGCTACTAGGACAGAAATAACAACTAAACAATGCTGGAAAGTAGAAATGAAAGACAGGAAGCAGGTAAGTGAGCTTGAACGCCTCGTCGCAACTGCCTCGGCTGATGGATGAGAAAGATCAGCCTTGCTTGGATGAATCCAATCGAGAGAGAAGATAAATCTCCTCTCCTTCCTATCAGATTATCGATTCCAACAGCTGAGCTTCGCAAACCAACAGACGGCAAAGGAAAACAGGAGAAAAGATGGAGCTGCGAGAAGACTTCTACGCTTTCAGATGATGCTTGAACCCTCGACTTTGACCCCCTTTTATAGCAATCTGCAGGTGCGTTTGGGCCAAGGAGAACCATCAATCTTCAACGTCGTACTTCAAAATGGATGGAGGAGAAAGAACGAATCCCTGAAATAACGGAAATTAACAGAAAAAGATCAGTCAACTTACGGTTTTCACTTGAAACATTGCGGTTTCAGCAATGTTTCCGCAATGCTGTCGCAATGTAGTTTTTTCATTCTTTTACTTCGGTTTTCAATCATTTTCTTTCCTTTTGCACACAAGTCCTAATTTAGCTACCTTCTTTTAATTCTCACAAATAAGCATATGTTTAAGCTAAATCCTATCAAAAACACCTAAGAGTGTGCTTCTTTCTAAGCTAAATAAGTCCTAAATAAGTCACTTTTGGAGACATAACACACCCCCAAACTTAAGGTTTTGCTCGTCCTCGAGCAAACTAAGGACTTATTTAGGCTGCTGTTTCATCTTCTTTAACCACTTACTGACTCCCCTATATCCCTATCTATTGCAGTGTTGTCCTGTGACACACTTCTAAGCTTAAAACTACCCTCTTATCTAGCTTCTTCTGACTTCGCATGCCTAATACTCCTGCTGTTTTCATTAACTCCCTACAACTGATCTACCTGCTTTTGTCATATCATGCCACTATCCCTAAGGTTTCAAATTCTACCTAGCTTTACCCCAGACTCAGTACATGCTTCTAGTTTATACTTATGAGCTACCTAGGATTCCTTAGAGTCATGCCAGTCTTAGTATTAACAGTGACAATAGTACTTTAAGAGAACAACCTAAACCCTGGCATCACTACATTGGACATACATTCATCTCCCTAAACAACCCTACAAGCTACAACTTTGTGCTCAGCTAATTGAGGATCAGAGTTCTTTTTAAACAGGACATCTAAGCCACAAAGTTGCAACTCCTAGGTATACATTCTTCTTCCCTACTTTTCCTTTTTTCTTTCTTAGGTGGAGCCTTTCCTTTAGTTGCCTTTTGATGCAATGCCACTTGTGGATTACACACTTGGCACTGATTACTCAGCAACCTAAGAGAGACTCCCCTCTTTATTCTGTTTTTCATTTTTTTTTTTTTTTTTTTCAGTTCATCAATTTTTGTAAAGGAGAAGAAGAATGCTTATGCTTTTAAGGGAGAGAGGAATGTTCCTAGGCCTAGGGTGGCCTCCCTCAAACTTAAACTACTCATTGTCCCCAATGAGTGTCTGAGGTGGCACACCCCCAAACTTGTCCTAGAAGCATCTAGTCTAAGGTAAAACAAAGAGAATCTAAAAGTCCTAGGGATAGGCAGAACATTCTAAAAGTAAATATCACAGCAGCAGAAATTTGAAAAAAAATAGACAGATAAGGACTTAAAGCTATGCATGCTGAGCTTTTTAGAGGTTAATTTAAACTACCAAAGGGTGTCCTATGACACTCATCCAGCATGCTTTGAGATACGCTATATAAGGTAGTCATGATAGCAGCAAAAGAAAGAATGTAAACAGAACCAGCCTAACTAAACAGACAGTCAAAAACAGGCATTCAGTAATAAAAATTGCGGTTTCCGCAATTATTTCGCAATAAAGACAGGGCAGATATATCATTGATTAAGGCCCCTATGCATGCTTTTTCTCGTCATTCAAGCTCTCTAAAATTGAAACTAAACTAATCTACCTAATCAGCTAGCATCAGACTACACTAAACAATTTAAAAACCTAAAACTAAGCAACTAAAACAGATCAAAATAATAACTAAAAACAGCATAATTCACACAGTTCACAAAAAACAGTTTGATTTATTTTTTTTTTTTTATTGTAATTGTAAGGGAACAGCGATACTCCCTTGAGTGCAATTCAAACTAGCACTCAGATGTCTTAATCCTCATCATTAGTCCCTCGTGGTTGTGGAGGCACCCATGGAGACAGTAGGTTCGTGGGAAAGTCAGGGAAGATGCATCCCAGTTGGTCAGCAACCTCCTTGTCCCTTGCCTGTGCGTATGTGGCCCATTGAGCCATCCTCTTCTGTAGATCCATCAGGCACGCCATGGACAATGACTGAGCAGCAGCCAATCTATCCAGCTCGAACTCCATGTTCCCCTTCCTTTTCAGCCTCAAGCCTGTAGGCAGCTCCAAGTGGTCTGTGTAAGCCATCTGCTGTTCCATCCACTTGATAGCTCCATTTTGGAGCTATAATTATGTCCCTAATTCACGTTTATTATTGGCTTAATCTTGTTTATATGTTATTATTGCAGGTGTTATCGGGAATTCGCCCTCGGGAGCGTTTCGGCGCTTTTCGGGGCTTAATATCGCAATTTAAAGGCCTAGGAACACTTCCCGGGAAGACCCGTGCAAAGACACGAAGGTTGAGCACTTTTGGGAAATTGAAGGCAAAAATCCATGCGTCAACCCGAGAGCTAGCGTCGAGCGACAGCGTCGCGACGCTAGCTCGACGCTGCCCAGCGTCGAGACGCTGCCATAGCGTCTCGACGCTCCGAAGTCTGAAGCGCTGAATTGAAGAAAAACCCGAGAGCAAGCGTCGAGCGATAGCGTCTCGACGCTCGCTCGACGTCGACAGCGTCTCGACGCCACCCCGACTGCGCGCGCGCGGATTATTTAGGGCGCAGCGTCGAGACGCTACCCTAGCGTCTCGACGCTACGACGGATTACTTAAGTTTCTGTCCGATTTTAGCCGCCATTATTATCTTCTACCTCGAGCTCCGCGCCTGATTTGACGTCCAGCAGCTGTTTTCCACCATGGGAGGGGCTAGGAAGCTCGATTTGAAGGCATCCCACACCACACAAGTCATGAGTGAGTAGATTTACTGTTTTTGGCTCGGGATTGTAAGGATAAATGTAGTATGAACTCTTGGTGAGGTTGTAGGATTGAAATTCTGAATTGGTTGGATATTTTATTGAATTGAATTCTATTTCTTAGCTTAATCTATGAGCACGTTTAAATGATTTAGGACTAGGCACCCTTGATTTTGAGCATGTTCATTTGTTAAAGGATTTGATGTCGTGCCTCTCGTTTCCGCCAAGTAACAAGGAATTATGGCACCTTGAGCGTATTGGCGTCCTTACGCTCTTGGTGTTCGTTCTTCCCGAATTAGAATTCCAAATCGACATACTAATTTCGCGTCCAAATTAGATAGTTGTCACAGTTAGCTTGTTGCTACCGTTCGGTCTTGGGAGAGCGTTGGCCGCCAATGTCCGAACGGTATGCTTGATTAGCATGATTATTTATGTCTAATTAAATCCATGGAGCATGTCTGGGTTATTTATTAATTTTAGACGAGCTGTGCATTCGTTAATTTACCCAACCATAACACTCATCATCCTATGATCCAAGAGGTCTGCTAAATTTATCCCCGATCGTCCCGAGTCGGAAACTCCGTTAGCTAAATTTTCCCATTTGTTTTGTTCTATCTTAGTTACTTGAAAACCAACAATTACCCCTTATTCCACCTATATTAATAGTTTGCAAATTTAATTAAGATTAAGTCAAAATACCTTAATTCCCTGTGGATCGACCCCGTTGGTACTATTCTACAAATAGTTTAGTGATTTCGGGCACTTATAAATTCATTTTGGCGGGTCTCGACAACCCGATGATTGGCGATAGTTCAATAATATCGTTACCAAAATTGGCGCCGTTGCCGGGGAACTAAGTGTAATTCGGCCTAATTTAAATTTGATTTGTAAACTTTTGATTTTTATTTTAAAATTTTGTTTATTCTTTTATTATTTGCAATTTTGATCTGTTTGTTTAAGTGTGCTAGAAGTGCCAAATTTTTATTGAGAAAATGGAGATTGATGATGAGATTGGAGTCCCAAAAACGCTCAGACAGTGGACATCATTTGCTATGGGCCACCAACCCTCTTGTATTTCCTACCCGGAAATTTCAGGTGAGTTTGTGCTTAAATCGGGTTTAATTGACCATTTGCCCTCTTTTTGTGGTGAAGCAGATGAGGATCCTTATAAACATCTCAAGGCCTTTCAAATGACAAGTTCTGCGATGAAGCCAGGCCGCATTACTGAAGATCAGCTCTACCTGAGAGCTTTTCCATTCACCTTGAGAGGTGAAGCTCGAGATTGGCTGCATTACTTGCCATCGGGGATCATTTTCACTTGGGAGAAGTTGCAGAGTCTATTCTTGGAAAGGTACTTCCCAGCTTCAAAAGCCAGAGCCGTGAAAAAAGATATCCGCCAATTCGAGCAAGGAAAGGACGAGGCATTTCACGAATGCTGGGAGAGGTTCATTAAACTCTGTGAGAAATGCCCGAACCACCTGATAGCAGAAGCCGAGCTTATGAAATTCTTCTATGAAGGGTTGCTTCCGCATGACTGCCAGATGCTTTATGCAGCAAGTGGAGGAGCCCTTTGGGAGAAAACACCTGCAGAAGCCAGACAATCGATTTCTAATATGGCTGAGAACCGTCGCCAGTACGGAGGAAGGAACGAGTACGCTAAAATGTCTACCGACATAGCAGAGCTCAAGGAACAAGTGTCTCAGGTATTTGGTTTAGTTCATACGATGCAGGAAAAATCATCTCAGGCTGTTTCTTCTGTCTCAGGTCAAGCCATTGAAGGCATGTTCAAATCGCTCATGGAAGCTAGCAATGAGACAAGGTCGCAGATAAAATCTCTAAGAGATGAGTTCTCGGAGGTGAAGGAAAGAATGAGCAAGATCGAATCCAAAGCGGAAGGTGTTAGTGCGATAAACCTTAGAAGTGGTAAAGAAGTACCATCCCGTACCACTCCCGAGAGTCCTTCAAAAGATTCAGAGACATCTCCAGATAAGTGTTCTCAAGCACCCTCTGAAACTGTTGTAACTCCTCCTATTATTTCTATGAAGTCTTACACTCCAGTTGCTCCTTTTCCTAGTAGGCTAGCGAGGCCATCTAAGGAGGTCGAAGACGCGGATGTTCTTGAGACACTGAGAAAGGTTGGGATCAATATACCGCTGCTTGATGCAATTCAGCAAATCCCAAGGTACGCCAAATTTCTGAAGGAGATGTGCACCATGAAGAGGAAGACTAAAAGTGATGAGAGAGTTGTGGTAAGCAAGAATGTTTCTGCCCTAATAACCCAAGGTATTCCAAACAAATGCCAGGACCCAGGTATGTTCCTCTTGCCATGTACTATAGGGGATAGAGAAATCGAGCATGCTATGCTAGACTTAGGAGCTTCAATTAATGTTATGCCATACTCAGTCTACAAGAGCCTCGGTTTAGAAGGTATGCAGGAAACTAGTATAATTATCCAGTTAGCTAATAAGTCTTCTATTCGTCCTCTAGGATTGATTGAGGATGTGTTGGTTAAAGTTAAGGATTTGATATTCCCTGCTGATTTTTATGTGATGAAAATGGAAGAAAATACATCCTCCACTTCTGTTTTACTTGGTAGACCATTCATGAAAACCGCTAAGACAAAAATTAATGTGCATGATGGAACCTTGTCTGTTGAGTATGAAGGGGATGTGTTTGAATTTAATGTATTTGATGCCATGAAACAACGTGCTGATGTGCATTCTGTCTGTAAAATTGATCTGATAGATACTTTAGAACAAGAACAATGCATGACTGTTGTTGATGGGGATGACCCACTCGTTTTTACTGAAATTGTTGGCGAAGTTGAAAGTAGTGTTCCCATATTGACTGATTCTTCTGAACAACCTACTTTTGCTTTAGAGACATGTGAAAAGCCAACTAAAATATTACCATCTCTTTTGCAGGCTCCCAGGTTGGAATTGAAGGAGTTGCCGGGTCATCTCAAGTACGTGTACTTGGGGGAGGTGGAGACACTCCCGGTAATTATTTCCAAGGAGCTTACTTCGGAGCAAGAAGGCGAGTTGATCGGAGTTTTGAAAAAGAACAAAAGAGCCATAGGATGGACATTGGCAGACTTGCATGGGTTGAGTCCAGTGCTGTGCATGCACAAGATTCGGCTGGATGAGGGAGCAAAACCATCCCGAGAGCCTTAGCGAAGACTGAACCCCGCAATGAAAGAGGTAGTGTTGTCTGAGATACACAAACTCCTGGATGCAGGTATTATCTTTCCCATTTCTGATAGCCAATGGGTTAGCCCTATTCATGTTGTACCTAAAAAGACGGGCATAACTGTTATTAGAAATGATAAGGGAGAGTTAGTACCTAAGAGAGTACAAAATGGGTGGAGAATGTGTATTGATTTTAGAAAACTGAATGATGTGACTAAGAAGGACCACTTTCCTATTCCCTTCATAGATCAAATGGTGGAGCGTTTAGCTGGGAAACCATTCTTCTGTTTTCTTGATGGTTTTTCTGGGTTTTATCAAATTCCCATAGCCCAGGAAGACCAGGAAAAGACTACTTTTACCTGTCCATTCGGAACTTACGCATATAGGAGAATGCCCTTTGGGCTTTGTAATGCTCCAGGGACTTTTCAGCGATGCATGATGAGCATATTTTCTGAATTTGTAGAAAAATGCATCGAAGTCTTTATGGATGATTTTACTGTATATGGAAGTTCATTTAAGGATTGCCTGTTGTTGCGTGGTCAATGTGTTAAAATAAATAGGCAATAAGATAGAGAGAGCACTTAGAACATGCAAGCATACATGATCTTATAGCAAGTAGTAAGTATTTTTTCATTCGTTTTCCCTCAGAGATTTATTATAAGCTATTCATGAAGTGTTTTGTTAAGAAAGAATGGATGGATTTGATGGGGTAGAATTGGTTTTAAATTGTCTATTTCTTACTGAATACGTAGAGGGTAGCAACATAAACAAGTGCAAGTCAAAGCTAAACTCAAATGAAAAGAGACGAGATTAATAAATGAAGAAGAAAACAGCTAAACAGAATTGTAAACTTAGCAGAATTGCGGAAACAGCAATTCTACCGCAATGTTACCGACAGCGAAAGTGTGTAAAATGGTGAATTAAGGGCTACCAATGACTATCCTATAGGCATTTTTATACGATTCTCAAGCACTAGATCTACTCTCTATGCATCAAACTATCTCAATCTCATGTATCGTCCGATTCCATGCATTAGATTCTTTAGTTTACTCATGTCAAAGTAAGGTCTTAAGCATCTTGTTAAAGCAGAAATATGGGGTTTGTATTAGGAAAACGCCTATTCCTAGGTCGTTTTCTGGCTACCTTGAAAGGCTAGCATGAGTGTATGACTCTGAACTCTTACTCCTTTCAGAGGTTAGGAGTTCTTTGGACAAAATGGATGGCCAATCGAAATTGCCCCTGGGATGAAGCTTACATACAATCAATGCTTCGAGAGCCATCCTACATGCTTGGTTCACGTTTTTTAGCCTATATTATTGTCATTAGCATGCCCCTTTGTGACTTAGTTACTCATGGATATAGGGAGAACAGAAAGAAGAGAGAAAACAGACATGCTTAGAAGAGAAATAAACTGAAAACAACAAGGTAAAACAGTGAGTTGCAAAGATAGGAAATTGAGAAATGAAGAACTAAGCTTTAATTACTTGATTGTTTGAATGAACAAAAGAGCAACTTAAAGTAAATAACAGAAGACAGAACACCACGAAATGGACTGATCTAGTTACAAGAAAGGAAACAACACCAAACTAAAGCTGGAAAATGGAAATAAAGACAGAAAGCATAAAAACGAGCGTGAACGCCTAGTTGCAGGTGCCTCGGCTGAAGGGGATGAAAGAATAGCCTTGCTTGGATGAATCCAATCGGGAGAGAAGATGAATCTCCTCTCCTTCCTATCAGATTGTCGATTCCAACAGCTGAGACTCTCACACCAACAGACAGAGAAGAACGACAGGAGAAAAGATGCAGCTGCGAGAAGACTTCTACGCTTTCGGATGATGATTGAACCCTCGACTTTGACCCCCTTTTATAGCAATCTGCAGGTGCATTTGGGCCAAGGAGAACCCTCAATCTTCAACGTCGTACTTCAGAATGGATGGAGGAGAAAGAACGAATCCCTGAAATAACGGAAATTAACAGAAAAAGATCAGTCAACTTACGGTTTTCACTTGAAACATTGCGGTTTCAGCAATGTTTCCGCAATGCTTGTTTTCATTCTTTTCCTTCGGTTTTCAACCCTTTTCTTTCCTATTGTACATAAGTCCTAATTTAGCTACCTTCTTCTAATTCTCATATTTAAGCATAGGTTTAGGCTAAATGCTATCAAAAACACCTAAGAGTGAACATCTTTCTAAGATAATTAAGTCCTAAAAAGGTCACTTTTGGAGACGTAACACACCCCCAAACTTAAGGTTTTGCTTGTCCTCGAGCAATCTAAGGACTTTCCTAGGCTGCTGTTTCTTCTTCTTTGACCACTTACTAACTCCCCTATATTCTTATCTATAGCACTGCTGTCCTGTGACACACTTCTAAGCTTAAAACTACCCTCTTATCTAGCTTCTTCTGACTTCGCCCGCCTAATACTCCTACTGTTTCATTAACTCCCTACAACTGATCTACTTGCTTTTGTCATATCATGCCACTATCCCTAAGGTTTCAAATTCTACCTAGCTTTACCCCAGACTTAGTACATGCTTCTAGTTTTTACTTTTGAGCTACCTAGGATTCCTTAGAGTCATGCCAGTCTTAGTATTAACAGTGACAGTAGTACTTTAAGAGAACAACCTAAACCCTGGCATCACTACATTGGACATACATTCATCTCCCTAAACAACCCTACAAGCTACAATTTTGTGCTTAGCTAATTGAGGATCAAAGTTCTTTTTAAACAGGACATCTAAGCCACAAAGTTGCAACTCCTAGGTATACATTCTTCTTCCCTACTTTTTCCTTTTTTCTTTCTTAGGTGGAGCCTTTCCTTTGGTTGCCTTTTGATGCAATGCCACTTGTGGGTTACACACTTGGCACTGATTACTCAGCAACCTAAGAGAGACTCCCCTCTTTATTCTGTTTTTCATTTTTTTTTTTTTTTCAGCTCATCATTTTTTTTGTAAAGGAGAAGAAGAATGCTTATGCTTTTAAGGGAGAGAGGAATGTTCCTAGGCCTAGGGTGGCCTCCCCCAAACTTAAACTACTCATTGTCCCCAATGAGTGTCTGAGGTTGCACACCCCCAAACTTGTCCTAGAAGCATCTAGTCTAAGGTAAAACAAAGAGAATCTAAAAGCCCTAGGCATAGACAGAACATTCTAAAAGAAAATATCACAGCAGCAGAAAATTTTAAAAACAGATAGGCAAGGACTTACAGCTATGCATGCTGAGCTTTTTAGAGGTTAATTTAAACTATCAAAGGGTGTCCTATGACACTCATCCAGCATGCTTTAAGATAAGCTATATACGGTAGTCATGATAGCAGCAAAAGATAGAATTTAAACAGATCACAGCCTAGCTAAACAGACAGTTTAAAACATGCATTCAGTAATAAAAATTGCGGATTCCGCAATTATTTCGCAATAGATACAGGGCAGATATAACAATGATTAAGGCCCCTAAGCATGCTTTTTTCCCGTCACTCAAGCTCTACAAAAATAAAACTAAACTAACCTACCTACTCAGCTATCATCAGACTACACTAAACAATTTAAAAACTAAAAACTAAGCAACTAAAACAGATCAAAATATTAACTAAAAACAGCATGATTCACATGGTCTAACAGAAAGCAGATTTTTTTTTTTTTTTATATTGTAAGGGAACAACAATACTCCCTTTTGGTGCTCCTCAAACTAGCACTCAAACATCTTCCTCATCATCACTCCTTCTTGGTCTTGGAGGCACCCATGGAGTCAGGAGATTCGTGGGAAAATCAGGGAAGATGCACCCAAGTTGGTCAGCAACTTCCTTGTCCCGTGCCTGTGCGTAAGTGGCCCATTGAGCCATCCTCTTCTGCATATCCATCAGGCAAGCCATGGACAGCGACTGATCAGCAGCCAACCTATCCAGCTCGAATTCCATGTTCCCCTTCCGTTTTAGCCTCAAGCTAGCAGGTAGCTCCAAGTGGCCTGTGTAAGCCATCTGCTGCTCCATTCGCTCAATGGGAACCCCTGCACGCAAACAGAGTTTAGTTATAGTATTAGGGAAAAACAATGAACCCTTACCCTTCTTGGCGCACTGAGCAATGGCAGCTGACATGACTTCACCCACGTTGATCGTGAGACCTCGCATGATTACATAGACCAGTAGCGATCTGCTCTGGTTGATGGTGGTCTCATGAGTCACTGGGGATAGTTTCCTTCTCACGAAGGAAAACCATACAGCCGCCTTAGCTGTGAGGTTGGCACTCATGAGAGTGTGCCTCCCATTGCGTGACACGGTCCAGGATGCTTCAGGCTGGCCAATGGTCCGAATGGCCTCTTCCAGGACTGCCTGAGTAGGCTCATCAACAATCCTCGCATAGTGAGTATGTTTTTGGCCCTTGAGGCCATAGGCTTCGTTGATGGCTTGTGCTGAGAAGTCCACTTCTACCCCTCTGACCACAGACAGGCCATCCTCAGGATTAAGCACATTGGCGTAGAAGTCATACACCATGCTTGTGTAAGCTGGATTGGGTGGTCTGCACAACTCCTCCCATCCATGATTTGTAATTCCTGCGCGCAAGAACTGCGGCAGGTCAGCAGGTCTGTCGAGGAAGCCCTTCTCGTGCAGCAACTCCCTCTTCCTCAGCTCCATGCCTCTGGACTCAGCGTCAGAGGACACGTACCTCACTGATTGAGGCTCATCTTCAGGGTAAAGCTTGGCTTTCCCTTTGTCTTTTGGTTTGGCTGACTCCGCAGCCTCAATCTTGAGCTTCTTGAGTGATGGCTCAACACTCTCTCCCTCTGATGCCAGCGCCCTCTTGGCTTTCTTTTTCTTTGATTTCTTGGACCGTTTGGCTTTGATATTCTTGGCAGCCTTCTTCTTCTCCAGCTTTGCCTTGGTTGTGATCGTATGGAGGCAAGCCCCCAATGTTTCTTCCATAGAATCATCCTTCTGCGCAGGACTCTCAGGGCTGGCTTCCCTCAACGGAGAGAAGACCTCTTCTTCCTCAGCTTCCCCACTGCCCTGCGTCGATTCTTGGTACTCCCCATATGGGAATTCAGGGTCAGGCCGTGGAGAAGTGGGCGACGGAGTGGTGCTTTGTCCGGCTGTAGGGGTCTGTGCAGAACTCTGTGGTGACGAAGGCAGCTCAAGGCTCTGCGCTGATGGCGATGATGAGAGCTCAGGGCTTAGAACCGGTGAAGATGGTGAAGGGCTGCGCTCGGCTGTCTCGTGGGATGGCTGGCCTCGTTCTTGACTCTCCACAGAGGGAGTCTTTTTCTTGATTTCTTCCTCGGCCACAGCCATACTCCACTTACGCTTCTTGGGTGTGCCTGCTGGTTCAGAGGGTCCAGCAGGTATCTCTGTGACGACCTTCCACTTCTTCTTGCGAATCGGAAGTTTGGGAAGTCGTTCAGTTCGCGCAGCATCAGCCTCTGCAAGGGCAAGAAGTGCTTCCCTCGCAGCCGTTTCAGCTTTGTCAGCCTTCTTCTTGGCCGCAGATCTTTCAGCCCTTGTGAGCACCATTGTTGAATCGTGGAGGTTTGGAGAGAAGAATCACAGATGAAGAGAAACGCAGATTTCTTGGAGTTCAGATACTTGGGAAATCGTATAGATGAACGCGCGTCTCAACGGATATAAAGAAAACGGAAAAATCCCAACGGCTATATTTTTGCGGATCCTGCAAATCCAGCGCAATTCTAGTGACCGTTGGAGATTTTTTCCATTTAAATGTCAATCTTTGCTCAACCGTATCTTTGATTTGGCCCAATATCTTCTTGATTTTTTAAGCTGGATTTAATCTCCTTGATTCCCTCTATTGATTCCCTACAAAAAGAAATAAAATCAACATCAAATTCGCAATTAAAATCATACAAACATATACACCAATGGTAACCGGAAAAATGGAAAAATAAACTAAGGCATGAGCCTTGTCTGGGCGAGCACAGCAATCACTCGTCCTCTCTCGTTCTTAATTTCACGCTTCAGTTAAGAGGAAGGCCGAGAGAGTCTTCACATCTCCTTCCTCATAGTAGTGCTTCAACCTTGCACCATTAACCATGAATGGTTGACCTTGCTGCAGGTTCTTTATCTCGATGGCACCATGAACAAACACATTAGTAATTACAAACGGACCTGACCATCTAGACTTAAGTTTGCCTGGAAATAATTTCAATCGTGAGTTAAATAATAAAACAAGTTGGCCTTTCTTAAAGTCCTTGATCCTAAGTCTACTGTCGTGCCAAATCTTGGTCTTTTCCTTATACATTTTGGCATTCTCATAAGACATATGTCTAAGCTCATCAAGCTCATGTAATTGCAGAGACCGCAACGTTCCCGAATCGGTCACGCAATAATTCAACTCTTTTAGTGCCCAAAATGCCTTGATTTCTAACTCAAATGGAAGATGACAAGCTTTACCATACACAAGTCTGTAAGGAGACATACCTAGGGGTGTCTTATATGCAGTCCTATATGCCCAAAGTGCATCCTCGAGTTTAAATGACCAGTCCTTTCTATTAGGTTTGACCACTTTTTCTAGGATGTTCTTAATCTCCCTATTTGAAATTTCAGCCTGACCATTCGAGTGTGGGTGATAAGGACTGGCTACTCTATGTCTAATGTTATACTTAGCCAACACTCTCTCCATAGCTTTATTAATGAAATGTGTCCCCTCATCATTAATGACAGCACGAGGTGTTCCAAACCTAGTAAAAATGTGCCTATGCAAGAATTTTATGACTGTTTTGGCATCATTATTGGGACATGCTATGGCCTCTACCCACTTGGATACATAGTCTACTGCCACTAATATGTAAAGGTTACCTGAGGATGGGGGAAATGGTCCCATGAAGTCAATGCCCCATACATCAAAGAGCTCCAACTCTGAGATGTAGGTGAGAGGCATCTCATCCTTTCGACTGAGGTTAACTGTTCTTTGGCATTCATCACAGCTGTGGGCATAGTTGTGGGCATCCTTGAAGATCGTTGGCCAATAGTAGCCACTCTGAAATACCTTTGCAGCTGTTCTTTGGCCACCAAAGTGTCCACCGTAAGGAGCTGCGTGGCAGTGCTGCAGGACAGACTTCGCCTCAGCAGCTGAAACACACTTCCTTAGCAAGCCGTCAGCACATGTCTTGTAAAGTGTGGGATCATCACATATGAATTTCCTTGCTTCATGAAGGAACCTCTTCTTCTCTTGGCCTCCCTTGAAAGTTGGTAGTACCTGTGATGCAAGGAAGTTAGCAATGTCAGCAAACCAAGGTTCCTCATCGTTATCACGATGAGTCAATACAAAGACATGTTCATCAATAAAAGCATCAGAAATTGCGGGTTCCGCAATTTTTCCGCAATTATGCTGCAATCTAGAAAGATGATCCGCAACCACATTTTCACTTCCTTTCTTATCTCTAATGTCTAGATCAAACTCTTGCAGCAGCAGTACCCACCTAATCAACCTAGGCTTAGCATCAGCCTTCCTCATAAGGTACTTTAAAGCAGAATGGTCAGTGTACACGATTGTTCTGGTGCCTACAATATAGTTCCTAAATTTCTCACAAGCAAACACTACAGCTAGCATCTCCTTCTCAGTGGTTGTGTAGTTGCATTGTGCCTCATTAAGTGTCTTACTAGCATAATAGACAGGGTGTGTTAACTTGTCAATCTTCTGTCCTAACATAACCCCTACAGCATAGTCACTAGCATCACATAACATTTCAAATGGGAGATCCCAATTTGACCCTACTATAATAGGTGCTGTGACTAGTGCTTTCTTAAGGGTTTTCCAAGCTAGGACACACTCTTTAGAGAAAATGAATGGCTTGTTTAGCTCTAGAAGCTCACATAGAGGCTTGGAGATCTTAGAAAAGTCCTTAATGAACCTTCTCTAGAAACCAGCATGCCCTAAGAAACTTCTAATGGCCTTGACATTTTGGGGTTCTACCAATTTCTCTATTATTTCAATTTTTGCCCTGTCAACTTCTACACCTGCCCTTGACACTCTATGACCTAAGACAATCCCTTCATCCACCATGAAGTGGCACTTTTCCCAATTTAGGACTAGGTTGGTCTCCTCACACCTAGCCAAGACTTGTCCTAGGTTCTCTAGACAGTTTGTAAATGAATCCCCAAAGACTGAGAAATCATCCATGAATATCTCTATCATGGACTCATCCAAATTAGAGAAGATTGCCAACATGCACCTTTGGAAAGTTGCCGGTGCATTGCATAAGCCAAAAGGCATTCTGCGAAAGGCAAAAGTTCCAAAAGGGCAAGTGAAGGTAGTCTTCTCTTGATCCTTAGGGTCTATAGTGATCTGGTTATAACCTGAGTAACCGTCTAAGAAGCAGTAGTAGGCTCTACCAGCTATTCTGTCTAACATTTGGTCAATGAATGGTAGAGGGAAATGGTCTTTTTTGGTCTCTTTATTTAGTTTCCTATAATCCATGCAAACTCTCCACCCTGTGATAGTCCTAGTTGGAATCAGTTCATTGTTCTCATTGACTACCACAGTCATCCCCCCCTTCTTAGGTACACATTGTATAGGGCTCACCCACTGACTACTAGCTATGGGGAAGATCACACCAGCATCTAACCATTTAATTATTTCTTTCTTAACTACCTCTTTCATAGAGGGATTCAGCCTACGTTGGTGATCTACTCTAGGTGTATGCTCTTCCTCTAGTATAATCTGATGCATGCAATAAGAAGGGCTATGGTAACGATATTATTGAACTATCGCCAATCATCGGGTTGTCGAGACCCGCCAAAATAAATTTATAAATGCCCGAAATCACTAAACTATTTGTAGAATAGTAGTAACGGGGTCGATCCACAGGGAATTAAGGTACTTTGACTTAATCTTAATTAAATTTGCAAACAATTACTATAGACCAAATAAGGGGGAATTTGTCGGTTTTTACGTGACTAAATTGGAACAAAGCAAATAGAAAATTTAGCTAACGGAGTTTCCGACTCGGGACGATCGGGAATAAATCTAGCAAACCTCTTGGATCATAGATTGACGCGTGTAATGGTTAAGTAATTTTAACGAATGCACGGCTCGTCCAAAATTAATAAATAACTCGGACATGCTCCATGGATTTAATTAAACATAATTAATTATGCTAATCAAGCATACCGTTCGGACATTGGCGGCCAACGCTCTCCCAAGACCGAACGGTAGCAACAAGCTAACCGTGACGACTATCTAATTTGGACGCGAAATTAGTATGTCGATTTGGAATTCTAATTCGGGAAGAACGAACACCAAGAGCGTAAGGACGCCAATACGCTCAAGGAGCCATAATTCCTTGTTACTTGGCGGAAACGAGAGGCACAGCATCAAATCCTTTAACTAATGAACATGCTCAAAATCAAGGGTGCCTAGTCCTAAATCATTCAAACGTGCTCATAGATTAAGCTAAGAAATAGAATTCAATTCAACAAAATATCCAACCAAATCAGAATTTCAATCCACAACCTCACCAAGAGTTCATACTACATTTATCCTTACAATCCCGAGCCAAAAACGGTAAATCTACTCACTCATGACTTGTGTGGTGTGGGACGGCTTCAAATCGAGCTTCCTAGCCCCTCCCATGGTGAAAAATAGCTGCTGGACGTCAAATCAGGCGCGGAGCTCAAGGTGGAAGATGATAATGGCGGCTAAAAATCGGACAGAAACTTAAGTAATCCGTCGTAGCGTCGAGACGCTAGGGCAGCGTCGAGACGCTGCGCCCTAAATAATCCGCGCGCGCGCTCGGGGTGGCGTCGAGACGCTCGCTCAGCGTCGAGACGCTGTAGGCGTCGAGCGAGCGTCGAGACGCTATCGCTCGACGCTTGCTCTCGGGTTTTTCTTCAATTCAGCGCTTCAGACTTCGGAGCGTCGAGACGCTAGGGGCAGCGTCTCGACGCTGGACAACGTCGAGCTAGCGTCGCGACGCTGTCGCTCGACGCTAGCTCTCGGGTTTTTGCATGGAATTTCGCCTTCAATTTCCCTAAAGCACCCAAACTTCATCCCTTTGCATGGATCTTCCCGGGAAGTGTTCTTGTGCCTTTAAATCGCGATATTAAGCTCCGAAAGGCGCCGAAACGCTCTCGAGAGCGAAGCACCGAGAACACCTACAATAATTACATAAAAGCAAGATTAAGCCAATAATAAACGTGAATTAGGGACATAATTATAGCTCCAAAATGGAGCTATCAGGCTAATGCCTCTAATATCAGCAATAGTCCATGCAATAGCCTCCCTATGTTGCTTAAGTAATAAAATCAGTTCAACCTCATGCTTTTCACTTAATTTAGAAGAAATAATCACAGACAAAGTATCATTACTTCCTAGATATGCATACTTGAGGTGAGTGGGGAGAGGTTTTAATTCTAAGACAGGTGGATGCTCAATGGATGGTTTTAATGGATTCAATGATTTTTCAGTTAAGTCAATATTCATACAAACATGCTGAGGGTTATTTACAGGTATGTCCATTATCTCAGCTATGTTTAAATCAGTTAATTCTAATCCTACATAGTTATTAGCATGCTTAGTCAATAATTCATGCTCCAATTGTTCTTCCATTAGTGAGTCAACAATGTCCACGCTAGCACAAGATTCAGAGTCAGAGGGGTACCTTAAGGCTTTATAAACACTAAATTTCACCTCTTCATCATGAACCCTCATAGTGAGCTCACCTTTTTGAACATCTATCAGTGCCCTACCTGTGGCTAGAAATGGTCTGCCTAACAGGATGGGGACCTCCTTGTCTGCTTCATAATCCAGGATAATGAAATCTGCAAGGAAAATAAACTTGTCAACCTTTACAAGAATATCCTCAATCTTACCTTCAGGGTATGCAATGGATCTGTCTGCTAGTTGTAAAGTGACAGTGGTTGGACGTGCTTCTCCTATTCCAAGCTGGCGGAATAGTGATAGGGGCATCAGGTTTATGCTGGCTCCCAGGTCACAAAGAGCTCTGCCCACGTGCTTGCCTCCTAGCTCTACAGGTAAGGTGAAGGAACCAGGGTCCTTCTCCTTCTTGGGTAGCTTGTTCTGGAGTATGGCACTGCACTCCTCAGTGAGATTGACTGTTTCAAACTCACCAATTATTCTCTTGTTAGTTATAATATCCTTCAAAAACTTTACATAAGAAGGCATAGACTGTAGAACTTCTACAAAAGGAATGTTAACATGCACTTGCTTAAGAATTTCTAAAAATTTATTAAAGTGCACTTCCTGTTCTTGTTTTTTCTTTAGCCTTCTAGGGAATGGAGGTGGTGGCACATATGCAGGCACTTCAGGTCGCCTTAGGATAGGTGGAGGCCTTGGAATTTCTTCTATCTCCTCTATGATTGGCTCCAGCCTTTGTCCTGATGTGCTTGTTGTTGGTGGACCTTTGTTTGGCAGAGACTCCAGTGGAGCACTAGACTCAGTGTTCTCTACTCTCTTTGGTGTGTCCTTGGTGCTGCTCACCAATGGTCTCCCACTCCTAAGTTCAATTGCTTGAACTTGCTCTTTACCATCTCTCCTTGGCACTTCAGTGTCAGCAGGGAGTCTACCTTGGGGCCTACTTTTGATTTCATTGGCTAGTTGCCCTATTTGGTTCTCTAGGCTCCTAAGAGTAGCTTGCTGGCTCTGTAGAGTGGCATCATTCTTGGCTATGTATTCCTTAAGTAAGTTTTCTACAGAAGATCCTACAGGTTGGTTGTATGGTTTTTGATACATGGATTGGTTATGTTGGGGAGTGAAACCAGGTGTTCCACTTGGTCTTGGTTGGTTAGGAGCTTGGTTAGCATTCTGTTGGCCACCCCATGACAGGTTTGGGTGGTTCCTCCAACCAGGGTTGTAAGTATTGGAATAGGGGTTGTTCCTAGGCTGCTGTTGGCTTCCAACATAGCAGACTGAGGCTGGATTCCCAGGGCAGTATTCATACGGGTGCCCTTCCCCACAGAATCCACAGATAAGTGTCTCACCTTGACTTGGCTGGGTGCCCATTGACATGGTTGTAGCGGTGTTGACACTTGTTTGGAGATTGGTTTGAGCCATTTGCTTAACTAGGTTGGTCAGGGCATTTATTTGGCTGCTCATTGCACTTAGAGCATCCTTGTCTTAAGCTCTAGTTGGCTCAACTGGATCATCTGACCACCTACAGTGAGATGCTGAGATCTTCTCCAAGATCTCATAGGCCTCGTTGTAACTCTTAGACAACATGGAACCTCCAGCAGATGAGTTTAAGACTTGTCTAGTGTTGGGGTTGCATCCTTTGAAAAAGACCTCTATTTGGATACACCATGGGATGCCATGGTGTGGACATTTAAGAAGAAGATCTTTAAACCTTGTCCAAGCTTCGTGAAGAGACTCAGTGTCAGCTTGTTTGAACTTGATTATGTCATCACGAAAGGTAGAATTCCTATCAGGTGGGAAGTATTTGACTAGGAATTTTTCTGCTAAGTCTGTCCAATTGCGAACAGATCCAGAGGGTAATGAGTTCAACCATGTTTTGGCTTTGTCCCTCAAAGAGTAAGGGAAAAGGTATAGCCTCAAGGCTTCTTGGGAAACTCCAGGGATGATGAAGGTATCACTGACTCCTAAGAAGTTTCTAAGAGGGTTGTGAGGATCCTCATTTTCCACTCCAAAGAATTGTCCCACAGTGGACAACATTTGGAACATCACTGGCTTTAACTCGAATGAGTTGGCAGTGATTTCAGGACGGATTATGCTGGGGTTCAGCTCCCCAGGCATAGGTACTAGGTACGAGAGTATGGCGCTATCCTTGTCATTCGCTATTTCGATGGGATTGCGAGTGACAGGCACCGGATTTGGAACTATTCCATCCATTTCTTCTTGAGACAATTGCGGAGGAATTGCGGTTCCCGCAATTACTTGAGGTAAAGAGGGTTGGTTAAAGAGACGTTTCTTGGCTCTATTTCTGGCCCTAAGTAATCTCTCAGGCTCAGGATTGAACTCTAGATCACTACTTGAAGGCTCACTCATAAACTAACCCAATAGTACCTGCAAAAGAAATGAAACAGATCAGCTTCAATAGGCAATAAACTTGGTGTTTCAAACTTAACAAACTTCGTTTTCACTTAAATAAATCCCCGGCAGCGGCGCCAAAAACTTGTTGCGTGCTCAATGTGTTAAAATAAATAGGCAATAAGATAGAGAGAGCACTTAGAACATGCAAGTATACATGATCTTATAGCAAGTAGTAAGTATTTTTTCATTCGTTTTCCCTCAGAGATTTATTATAAGCTATTCATGAAGTGTTTTGTTAATAAAGAATGGATGGATTTGATGGGGTAGAATTGGTTTTAAATTGTCTATTTCTTACTGAATACGTAGAGGGTAGCAACATAAACAAGTGCAAGTCAAAGCTAAACTCAAATGAAAAGAGACAAGATTAATAAATGAAGAAGAAAACAGCTAAACAGAATTGTAAACTTAGCAGAATTGCGGAAACAGCAATTCTACCGCAATGTTACCGACAGCGAAAGTGAGTAAAATGGTGAATTAAGGGCTACCAATGACTATCCTATAGGCATTTTTATACGATTCTCAAGCACTGGATCTACTCTCTATGCATCAAACTATCTCAATCTCATGTATCGTCCGATTCCATGCATTAGATTCTTTAGTTTACTCATGTCAAAGTAAGGTCTTAAGCATCTTGTTAAAGCAGAAAGATGGGGTTTGTACTAGGAAAACGCCTATTCCTAGGTCGTTTTCTGGCTACCTTGAAAGGCTAGCATGAGTGTATGACTCTGAACTCTTACTCCTTCCAGAGGTTAGGAGTTCTTTGGACAAAATGGATGGCCAATCGAAATTGCCCGTGGGATGAAGCTTACATACAATCAATGCTTCGAGAGCTATCCTACATGCTTGGTTCACGTTTTTTAGCCTATAGTATTGTCATTAGCATGCCCCTATGTGACTTAGTTACTCATGGATATAGGGAGAACAGAAAGAAGAGAGAAAACAGACATGCTTAGAAGAGAAATAAACTGAAAACAGCAAGGTAAAACAGTGAGTTGCAAAGATAGGAAATTGAGAAATGAAGAACTAAACTTTAATGACTTGATTGTTTGAATGAACAAAAGAGCAACTTAAAGTAAATAACAGAAGACAGAACACCACGAAATGGACTGATCTAGTTACAAGAAAGGAAACAACACCAAACTAAAGCTGGAAAATGGAAATAAAGACAGAAAGCATAAAAACGAGCGTAAACGCCTAGTTGCAGGTGCCTCGGCTGAAGGGGATGAAAGAATAGCCTTGCTTTGATGAATCCAATCGGGAGAGAAGATGAATCTCCTCTCCTTCCTATCAGATTGTCGATTCCAACAGCTGAGACTCTCACACCAACAGACAGAGAAGAACGACAGGAGAAAAGATGGAGCTGCGAGAAGACTTCTACGCTTTCGGATGATGATTGAACCCTCGACTTTGACCCCCTTTTATAGCAATCTGCAGGTGCATTTGGGCCAAGGAGAACCCTCAATCTTCAACGTCGTACTTCATAATGGATGGAGGAGAAAGAACGAATCCCTGAAATAACGGAAATTAACAGAAAAAGATCAGTCAACTTACGGTTTTCACTTGAAACATTGCGGTTTCAGCAATGTTTCCGCAATGCTGTCGCAATGCTTGTTTTTCATTTTTTTCCTTCGGTTTTCAACCCTTTTCTTTCCTATTGTACTTAAGTCCTAATTTAGCTACCTTCTTCTAATTCTCATATATAAGCATAGGTTTAGGCTAAATGCTATCAAAAACACCTAAGAGTGAACATCTTTCTAAGATAATTAAGTCCTAAAAAGGTCACTTTTGGAGACGTAACACCTGTTTAACTTGTCTAGAGTCATGGAAAGATGCATTGAAACTAATCTTGTTTTAAATTTTGAAAACTGTCATTTCATGGCCAGTCAGGGCATAGTATTGGGTCACGTTGTGTCTGCTAAGGGGATAGAGGTTGATAAAGCAAAAATTGATGTCATATCTGATTTACCTTACCCCACGAATCTTCGGGAAGTACGTTCTTTTCTTGGTCACGCAGGTTTTTACCGCAGGTTCATTAAAGACTTCTCGAAGATAGTGACTCCGATGACAAGCTTGCTGAAAAAGGATGTTCCATTCTGTTTTGACAAACAGTGCAAGCTTGCCTTCGATGTTCTGAAAAAGTGCTTGACCAACGCACCCATCATTCATCCACCGCAGTGGGGGACTCCTTTCGAGATTATGTGCGACCCAAGCAATTATGCCGTAGGCGCTGTGTTGGGCCAGAGGATAGACAAGAAGAGCCATGTGATTTATTATGCCTCTAGGACGCTCAATTCCGCGCAGATCGGTTACACAACAACAGAGAAGGAGCTGTTTTCCATAGTTTTCGCTCTTGATAAATTTCGGCCATATATTCTTGGATCTAAAGTAATTGTTTTTTCTGATCATGCAGCAGTTCGATACTTGATGAACAAGAAAGACTCGAAGCCTAGACTGCTCAGATGGGTATTATTACTCCAGGAGTTCGACGTCTCTGTTTAGGACAGAAAAGGATCAGAAAATACAGTTGCTGACCACTTGAGCCGTATTGTGCGTGATGAGGACGATCTGCCTCTGAATGACGAATTCCCTGATGAAGTTCTTTTCCAGGTGAGTGTGGAGACACCATGGTACGCCGACATTGTCAATTACTTGGTCACAGGTACGTTCCCATTCGACTTTTCATATAACCAAAGAGCTAAGCTGAAAAGCGAAGCCAAGACGTATGTTTGGGAAGAGCCCATTTTATGGAAATTTTGTGCTGACCAGGTAATAAGGAAGTGCGTCCCTAAGTCTGAACATAGGTCCATCCTTACCTTTTGCCATGAATTTGCATGTGGGGGACACTTTGGGCAAAATAGGACTGCGAGAAAAATTTTAGATTGTGGGTTTTTCTGGCCATCACTGTTTAAGGACTGTTATGAGTTTTGTAAATCTTGTGATCAGTGTCAGAGAAAAGGGACCATCACTAGTAGGAATGAAATGCTCCAAAACCCCATTCTAACTTGTGAAATTTTCGAGGTTTGGGGTATGGACTTTATGGGACCCTTTCCCCCTTCATTTGGTTTTGTCTATATCTTATTGGCTGTGGACTACGTGTCTAAATGGGTGGAAGCTAAAGCCACCAAAGTTGATACCGCTAATGTTGTTTCCAGTTTTGTCAAATCTAACATTTTTAGCAGGTATGGAGTTCCACGAGCCATCATAAGTGACCAGGGGAGCCACTTCTGCAACAAAACGATCCAAGCCTTGATGAGGAAGTATGGGGTCAATCACAAAATCTCTACCCCGTATCATCCTCAGACCAATGGCCAAGCAGAGGTTTCCAATCGAGAGGTGAAGAGCATCCTCGAGAAAACAGTAAGTCCAGGAAGGAAGGATTGGAGCCTCAGGCTGGACGACGCTTTGTGGGCTTACCGTACGGCTTACAAAACCCCCATAGGGATGTCTCCCTACCGGATGGTTTATGGTAAAGCCTGTCATCTCCCCGTGGAGATCGAACACAAAGCCTACTGGGCCGTGAAGAAGTGCAACATGGACTTTGACTTGGCGGGCGAAGAAAGACTCCTGAAATTGCAAGAACTGGAGGAGCTTCGCCTGGATGTATATGAGAACTCGAAGACCTACAAGGAAAAGACCAAAATGTTCCACGACAGACGAGTCGTCAGAAAGCACTTCGAAGTTGGTCAGAAGGTCCTCTTGTTCAACTCCCGCCTGAAGTTCATGCCAGGTAAACTTCGTTCCAGGTGGCTTGGTCCTTTCATTATAACTGATGTCCATCACTATGGTGCAGTCAAAATTCAGAGCTTGGATACGGAGAAGGAGTACACAGTGAATGGCCAGAGACTGAAGATCTTTCATGAGGGGATGTCCGAGGATTTCGACGATCATGCCTACTTGAAAGAGCCTGATTACGAGAAAGGATAAATTGAGTTTTGGTAAAGTCGAGCAATCGACTCTAAAAATTTGCGCTACTCGGAGGCACCCGAGCTTGAACTGTACATGCTTTTTTTTTACTTACCGTCTTTAGGATTAGTTTAGATTTCTACTCTGATGTTGCGAATTTTTCAGGTGAAACAATGGCTCATCCTTGCGGTTTATTGGCTAAGGTTAAAGCGCACTCTCCAACCCTCTAAGTCACAATTCAGGGAAGGTTTTCTTTCCTTTTGATTTGACTGTGCATATTTGGTCCAATGAGGACATTGTCAATTTCTAAGTTGGGGGTGGTGGGTTGTGCCTTATAGGGGATTGTCGAGCTTTGTTGTGTAATCCTGATTAACTTGTTGAGTGTTACGTCTCCAAAAGTGACCTTTTTAGGACTTAATTGGCTTAGAAAGATGTTCACTCTTAGGTGTTTTTGATAGCATTTAGCCTAAACCTATACTTAAATATGAGATTTAGAAGAAGGTAGCTAAATTAGGACTTATGTACAATAGGAAAGAAAAGAGTTGAAAACCGAAGGAAAAGAATGAAAAAACAAGCATTGCGATCGCATTGCGAAAACATTGCGGACACCGCAAAAATTCAAGTGAAAACCGTAAGTTGACTGATCTTTTTCTGTTAATTTCCGTTATTTCAGGGATTCGTTCTTTCTCCTCCATCCATTCTGAAGTACGACGTTGAAGATTGATGGTTCTCCTTGGCCCAAATGCACCTGCAGATTACTATAAATAGGGGTCAAAGTCGAGGGTTCAATCATCATCCGAAAGCGTAGAAGTCTTCTCGCAGCTCCATCTTTCTTCCTGTTTTCCTTTGCCGTCTGTTGGTGAGAGAGTCTCAGCTGTTGGAATCGACAATCTGATAGGAAGGGGAGAAGATTCATCTTCTCTCCCGATTGGATTCATCCAAGCAAAGCTATTCTTTCATCCCCTTCAGCCGAGGCAGTTGCAACGAGGCTTCCAAGCACCATTTACTGTTTTCTGTCTTTCCTTTTTTAGTTTACATTTCTGCTTTGTTGTTGTTCCTTTTCTAATAGCTAGAACACTCCATTTCGTTGCTTTCTGTCTTTGTGTTATTTATTTTAAGCTTTCTTCTGTCCATTCAAACAAACAAGTAATCAAATCACAATTCATTTCACAGTTCTCGTCGTTGCGATTTACTGTCTTTCCCTTACTGTTTTATCCTTAAATTCCTTCTAAGCATGTCTATCTTATCCTTTGGTTCTGTTCTCCTTATATCCATGAGTAACTAAGTCACTTAGGGGCATGCTAATGACAACACTATAGGCTAAAAAACGTGAATCAAGCATGTAGGATAGCTCTCGAAGCATTGATTGTATGTAAGCTTCATTCCACGGGCAATTTCGATTGGCCATCCATTTTGTCCAAAGAACTCCTAACCTCTGGAAGGAGTAAGAGTTCAGAGTCATACCATCATGCTAGCCTTTCAAGGTAACCAGGAAACGACCTAGGAATAGGCGTTTCCCTAGTACAAACCATATCTTTCTGCCTTAACAAGATGCTTAAGACCTTACTTTGAGTTGAGTAAACTAAAGAATCTAATGCATGGAATTGGACGATACATGAGATTGAGATAGTTTGATGTATAGAGAGTAGATCCAGTGCTTGAGAATCGTATAAAAATGCCTATTGGATAGTCATTAGTAGCCCTTAATTCACCCATTTACACACTTTCGCTGTTATTTAATTGCGGTAGAATTGCTGTCTCCGCAATTCTGCTTAAGTTAAATTCTGTTTAGCTGTCTTTGCCTTCATTTATTGATTTCGTTTCTTTTCATTTGAGCTTAGATTTCACTTGTTCTCGTTGATGTTACTACCCTTTACACATTCAGCAAAAATTAGATAATTAAAAACAAATTTTACCCCATCAAATCCACCCCTTCTTTCTTAACAAAACACTTCGCGAATAGCTACAAATAAATCTCTGTGGGAAAACGAATGAAATATACTTACTACTTGCTATAAGATCATGTATGCTTGCATGTTCTGAGTGCTCTATCCCTTTTATTGCCTGGTTATTTCAACCCATTGAGCACGCAACAAGTTTTTGGCGCCGCTGCCGGGGATTCATTTTAGTGAAAACGAAGTCTGTTAAGTTTGAAACACCAAGTTTGTTATCTATTGAAACTAATCTACTTTTCATTTCTTTTTCAGGTACTAGTAGGGTAGTTTATGAGTGAGCGTTTACGTAGTAATTTAGAGTTCAACCCTGAGCCTGAAAGATTACTTCGAGCCAGAAACAAAGCAAAGAAACGTCTCTTTAAACAACCCTCTATACCCCAAATAAGTGCTGAAACCGAAGAAATGGACGAGATAGTTCCAAATCAGGTACCTGTCATTCGCAATCCCATCGAAATAGCGAATGACAAAAATAGTGCCATTCTTTCATATTTAGTTCCTATGCCTGGGGAGCTGAACCCCAGCATAATCCGTCCTGAAATCACTGCCAACTCATTCGAGTTAAAACTAGTGATGTTCCAAATGTTGTCCACTGTGGGACAATTCTTTGGAGTGGAAAATGAGGACCCCCACAACCATCTTAGAAACTTCTTAGGAGTCAGTGATACTTTCATCATTCCTGGAGTTTCCCAAGAAGCCTTGAGGCTATACCTGTTCCCTTATTCTTTGAGGGACAAAGCCAAAACGTGGTTAACTCATTACCCTCTGGATCTGTCCTTAATTGGACAGATTTAGCAGAGAAATTCCTAGTCAAATACTTCCCACCTGATAGGAATTCTACCTTTCGTGATGATATAGTTAAATTCAAACAACCTGATAATGAATCTCTTCACGAAGCTTGGACAAGGTTCAAAGATCTTCTTCTTAAATGTCCACATCATGGCATCCCATGGTGTATCCAAATTGAGGTCTTTTTCAAAGGATGCAACCCCAGCACTAGGCAAGTCTTAAATTCATCTGCTGGTGGTTCCATGTTGTCCAAGAGTTACAACGAAGCCTATGAGATCTTGGAGAAGATCTCAGCATCTCACTGTAGGTGGTCAGATGATCCAGTTGAGCCAACTAGAGCTCAAGACAAGGATGCTCTAAGTGCAATGAGCAGCCAAATAAATGCCCTGACCAACCTAGTCAAGCAAATGGCTCAAACCAATCTCCAAACAAGTGTCAACACCGCTACCGCCATGTCAATGGGCACCCAACCAAGTCAAGGTGAGACACTCATATGTGGATTCTGTGGGGAAGGGCACTTGTATGAATACTGCCCTGGGAATCCAGCCTCAGTCTGCTACATTGGAAGCCAGCAGCAGCCTAGGAACAACCCCTATTCCAATACTTACAACCCTGGTTGGAGGAACCACCCAAACCTGTCATGGGGTGGCCAACAAAATACTAACCAAAATCCTAACCAACCTAGACCAAGTGGAACACCTGGTTTCACTCCTCAACATAACCAATCTATGTATCAAAAACCATACAACCAACCTGTAGGATCTTCTGTAGAAAACTTACTCAAGGAATACATAGCCAAAAATGATGCTACTTTGCAAAGTCAGCAAGCTACTCTTAGGAGCCTAGAGAACCAAATAGGCAAATTGGCCAATGAACTCAAGAGTAGGCCCCAAGGTAGACTCCCTGCTGACACCGAGGTGCCAAGGAGAGATGGTAAAGAAAAAGTTCAAGCAATTGAACTTAGAAGTGGCAGACCCTTGGTGAGCAACACAAAGGACACACCAAAGAGAGTAGAGAACACTGAGTCTAGTGCTCCACTGGAGTCTCTGCCAAACCAAGGTCCACCACCAACTAGCACATCAGGAGCCAGGCTAGAGCCAATTATTGAGGAGATAGAACAAATTCCAAGGCCTCCACCTATCCTAAGGCGACCTGACGTGCCTGCATACGTGCCACCACCTCCATATCCTCGAAGGCTTAAGAAGAAGCAGGAACAGGAAGTGCACTTTAATAAATTCTTAGAAATTCTTAAGCAAGTGCATGTCAACATTCCTTTTGTAGAAGTTTTACAGTCTATGCCTTCCTATGTAAAGTTTTTGAAGGACATTATTGTTGGGTTTTATGTCCTAAAACTCGTGGTTTGTAAACTGTTATGTTTGTAAATACTCTATTTAGAATAAAGAGTTATTAGTTTTATACAGTAAAAGAGTTTACTGGTATAAAGTGAAATGTGTTTAGGTTAACCTATACCAATGACCAACACCCATGGCTGAATATGAGTACTAGAGCCTCATGTATGACATAATTGTGGATCAGGCTCAAGTAGTCAGTCAAAACGGTCTATAGTATACGGATAAGGCTGGGTACCTTATCCTGGTAACACTATTGGATGCGGCTCACTTTGTATTGTACAAAACGATGTGATCCGAATCGTTTGACATGGAGATGTGCGAGTGAGGGCGTCATGTGTAAAGAGTTTACATAAGACCGAACCGCGTATTAAGTCGCTCTCTCTTTATAACTCCGTTTACTGATGAGACCGACTTATACATATTGATGGCCTAGGTAACTCGATCTCAATCCTGAGCTCACTATGAACTCCTGCTTATTCGATAGTATCCTTTGACTTGCACGGGTGAGAGTGGCCCATTAGCGCCGACTCAATAAGCCTACCATCTTGGGGATAAAGTCGAATAGGTAGCTGGGGACATAGTACAGCAAGATTGGAGTTCACTCCTAACCCGCTCTTCAGGGTTAGTAGATAGGTTGTTCCCTTAATAGCTGACTCTGGGGCTTGAACAATTAGCGCGTGCACTCTCATAAGACGAGAGGGTTAATTGATCTGTTGGTTGGACCACAGATCTATTGTTCATTAGAGGTGTCAGTGGTACTTAAGGAACAAGACGTAATGCAGGGGTTAAACGGTTTAAATGACCCAGCTGTGATTACGAACAACCTGTGAAGGGTCGACTTACCGATGACGGTTATATCAAGAGGACACAATATATCTACAGTGAGGAGAGTGCAACCCTCGGACTATAGTGGAGTCTCCGGGGGTTAACGAAAGTTGATTGATTTGGGTTAAAAGAGTTTTGACCGAATAATCTCGTATCGTTGGAGCTCATGATCTGTAGGTCCTTTAGGTTCTCCTGGCTAGCTCGGATAACGTCGTGCAACAATATAAAAGAAAAGAAAAAGAAAAAGAATTTGAATTGTTCAAATTCGGTTTATGGAAGAAGGATGGACATATTTAAATATGATTTAAATATGGGATTGGCCTAAAACATGAATAGGATTCATGTGGGAAAAAGTCGGTTTTTCGGAAAAACCGGTTTTAGACATATTATTTAATTAATATTTGATATTAAATTAAATAATATTTATTAATTAAAAAGTTTAATTAATAATATATATATATATATATATTTTATTTATTAAAAAGTTTAATAAATAAAATTATTATTATTATTTTTAATAATAATAATAATTATATATATATATATGTGTCTTGCATGCAACAAGACACATATATATGTTGAGATATATATATACATAAACTTTGGGCTGCCAATTGATGGAATCAATTGAAGGATGGGGTACATGTTTGTACAGAAGAAAAGAAAAATGGAAATTTCAAGTTATGAAATTTTTCTTTCTTCGGCTCCCTCTGCCTTTTAAACTCCTTCTTCTTCTTCTTTTCTTCTGCTTTTCTTTTTGTTTCGGAGTCCCACCACTCCGTTGCTCGGCGCCGAGGATAGCGGGACTACCTGGGGTGGTCCTCGCAGCGTTCGTGAGAAGAGGTCGGAAGAGTTCGTGACGAGGAACGTGCGGCGAAGCTTGAAGAAATTGGAACTACAAGGGTATGTATTTCTAATTTCTTATTTCCGTCGTTTGAGCATGTTTTCTATTTGTTAAATTGATGAAATTAGAGTATCATCGGTCCGAAATCGCGTTCCGCTGCGCATGTCGCTCCATCAATTGGTATCAGAGCGATTTTGTGATTAACTCAATTTGCATCAATTTAAGTTGGTGGGTATTTTAATTTAGAAATTGTTTCTGAATGGATGTCTAAAGTGAATATCGATTTTGGCATAGTTTCTTTTTGAATTTCATTATTTGTAATTGCCCGAGAATGTATGGGCTTTAATGCGTGCTGAAAAAATCTGTATTTTTAGAGTCATTAGAGTCCATATAGGTTTCTTTGTGAAAGAAGTTTGAGTTTGGAACTCGCCGAAATGTTCGGTATAAGTTCAAACTCGTTCTGGGCATTACGAGGAGAAATTCGAAGAGAAATTGGCCGAAGCGTTCGGAGGAAGCAAGTTGGTCAAAGGCGGTGCGAAGAGTTCGAAGTCCGCTCAAGACGTAGCTTGTTGTTCAAGCTTGTAATAAATTAGTTATTGCTTGCTAAATGCCAAAATCGATCCACTTTAGTGTGTTTAATTAATTATGCATTGTGAATGTATGTTTTAATTAAAATCCATGTTTGTATGTGCATATCGTATGCCATATAGATTTAAAATCCCACCATAGGAAGCATGCTCCATGCATTGGTATTATGTTATAAGTGTTATAATTTATAGTATGCATATTTGGGACTTCATGAGTATTAATATAAGTGTTATATTAATTCATGAATTAGATGTTGTTAATTTAATAGAATAATTGATATAAGTGTTATATTAATTATGAAATTAAATATACAACATAGGTTGCCTTGGCTTTATGCATATTGTAGGTTATAAGTGTTATAATGTATAGGATGCATGTTTAATTCATGAGTATTAATATAAGTGTTATATTAATTCATGAATTAGTTGTTGTTTGCTTAATAGAATAATTAATATAAGTGTTATATTAATTATGAAATTAAACATCCTATGCTTTTTTGTATGTTAAAATTGTTATAATGTATAGGATGCATGCTTAATTCATAATAATTGATATAAGTGTTATATTAATTTATGAATTAGGAGTTGTATATTTAAGAGCATAATCGATATAAGTGTTATATTGATTATGAAGTTAAATATTCAACTTGTCATGCCTTAGCGAATGTATGTTTGAGAAGCATATAGAAGTTTGTTATTATAGAAAGTCTAGTTTTTGCAAGTGTTGTAAAAATGACTTAGACTTTTAAATCTATAACAAAGAAAAGAGCATGTTCATTTAGGGTTAATGGTTCGATCAGGTTCATTAGATGAATAGGTCGAAATCTCGTAAATGCTAAGGTTATGAGAAACTCACCCGGTG
Source organism: Herpetospermum pedunculosum (assembly GCA_028017165.1). Lineage (NCBI taxonomy): Eukaryota > Viridiplantae > Streptophyta > Magnoliopsida > Cucurbitales > Cucurbitaceae > Herpetospermum > Herpetospermum pedunculosum. The sequence continues at coordinate 5,967,606 of CM051525.1, read as the reverse complement.
AAATCCTGTTCGAGGTTGGAGGTATTTAAGTTGACGGTTTACGGAACACCTCCTACCTGGGGACGATCCGGTACTTGAGTAAAGTTAACCAGGCTTTATGAGCGTGCGGGAGAGGTGTGAGGTTATTTAAATCTGTTAATAACCTAGACATCTCAGGTAAAAAGTTTGCCTAGACTTAAGGTTTTATTTTCTTAGCCGGATAAAACCTAAGTAGTTTACCCTAAAATCCGTCCACGATGCTTAGTAGATGTGTTGAGAAGGAATATATGATATATCCCTCTCCTGCTACGCACTCCCTAAAGTTCACAACGTGAGAATTTTGCTCGGCCTCGTGTTGTCAATAGGGCAACCCCATTCGGATGGTATTTGCAACTTTCAATAGCAAGGTGAATGGAGTAAGTATCTAGAGTAAGTGGGAGAAGGAAGTACGTCAGTACATCCTATGGTCTCCTCCATTGGATTGAACCGTAAGATTCCCATGTTCCGCCTGCAGGTTGCTCTTAGTGGCACCATCCATTCGGAGGGCAGGGCATGGGAGATCGAACATCTCAGTCACCATTTATGGATAGTGAAACACAGGGCCATTCCCAACACTGACATTCCATTCGGTTGCTATGTTGGGGCCGTTCTGTGAATTCTAAAAATGGAGGGTCACACTTACGGGATTTGCTAAGGAGTTAGTAAATCCAGACCAAAAACGATAACTAAAGGGCTATAGGAATATGAGTTATTCTGGTAATAGCATTTAGTCAAGATTGTCTTGATTTAGTAAAGGGGTGCTCGACTACCATTCGGTAGCGACCATTCTGACTTACTAAAGTATCGTAGCAAGTAAATAAAGAGTTTGGGTTCTTTATTTACTGCTAATCTTCTTAATTGGTTTAAATAGGTTAAAACCGTTTCACTAATAGTTTTACATTCTTTTTCGGCATGTCGAGCTCGTTTTATTTAGTGTTAGCTCACGACAAATTAACCGGAGAGTATTACGGAACCTGGAAGTCGAACCTGAATACGATTCTGGTTATGGACGACCTGAGGTTTGTCTTAACGAAAGGAATGTCCTTCAGCTCCTGGCTCGAGTGCATCTCAAAGTGTTCGAGATGCATACGATGGATGGATGAGGGCTATTGATAAAGCCCAAATCTATATCTTGGCAAGCATATTTGATGCCTTGTGTAAGAAGAATAAGGTTATGATTTTCGTAAAGGAAATCATGTCTTCATTACAAGCAATGGTGGACACTCGTCCTCATCACTTCGTAATGAAGTCCTCAAGTTCGTTTATAACTCTCGCATAGTGGAGGATACCTTTGTTAGGGAGCTTGTCCTTAACATAATGGTCCACTTGAATGCGGCAGAAGTAAACGTTGCTACCATCGTCTTTTCAGACTTATCAGTCTCTGTACACTTCCAAAGGAATAGAGAATGAGGCAAGTGTTGTCACTTCGAAGAAATTCCTTAAGAGGTTGGCGTCAGGGAGTAAGTCTAAGTCAACTTCTCTGAGTAATGAGATTATTCAGAAGAAGAAGAGTAACAGGAGGAAGAGCAAAGCCCCTACTGTTCGCCAAGTGAAGTCTTCAGACAAAGGAAAATGTTTCCACTGTAATGAAGATGGGTATTGGAAGCGTAATTGCTCCAAATACTTTGCTGAGAAACAGGCTGAGAAAGAACGACAAGATAAATGTGATTTATTTGTCAAAACAAGTTTAGTGGATATGAATGTCATACCTGGATGTCTTCAGGAACCACTATTCGTGTTTGTTTTTCTACAGGAAACTAGTTCCTGACAGTCGTTTTCTCGCTGTGAGATATGGAGATATCGTTGCAGTTGGACTAGTGGGAGTCTTTGTAGTTGTTGTATAGAGATAATAACATTTGTTATATGTAATTATTGTCTATATTTCTGGTTTTAACTAAACACTTGTATATTATATCTTTTGGTTTTATAAATGAATAGTTCATTTAGCAAAAGATATATACTGATGTGTTCTATTAAACTCGAAAACAACTAGCATGTTAAGACTCACAGTGTAACGAAAGCTATTGTAAATATCAACAAAGGTTGTTGATCAAACTAGAGTTTCTCAACCGTTGAGAAAGCCTCAATGCAGTTGGAGGGTTGTAGGACAACTCGATCCGCTGCACTGGCTTGTCTTTAACTCAAAGTTCTCATACTTGATGATAACATTGAGGATTCATTGTCTTTAATTAGGCAATGGGTCACATTGACAAGGTCATATGGCTCAAAGCCACAAATCTATGGATGGTATTGAGACCAAGCCACTAAGGTGAAAACCTTTATGGCTTGACTTTCTAGTAATGGGATTGTCCCGAAGAGAAAGGGTTTATTGTGTATACTCTTTTTCTCTTGTTGCTAGACGTAAGTTAAATAGATGACTCTTATCCACTACCATGTTCTATCTTTATAGAATTTGGCAAGTGGATGTCAAGATAGCTTTTCTGCAGAATTGTTATCTTGATTGAGTATCTATAAGTCTCAACCAGATTGATTAATAATTCGAGGACAAAGAGCAAATGGTTTGTGAGCCTATTCGATTCATTTATGAATTAGAATAAGCATCTTTATCCTGAATTGTAAGGTTTGATATGGTGATCAAACCTTATGGCTTTGAACAGAAGTTTGAACGAAAGTTTGATAAACCTTGTTTGACAAGGGTTTAGTCAATGATGTAGCTTTCATAGTTCGTTCCGTAATTAATGTCCTAATCATGGAAAATGATATAGGATTAATTTCTGACACTTAAGCATTAACTAGCAAACCATTCCTAAATAGTTGATTTGGAGGTAGGCTTAGTTTGTTCTATGGATTCAGGTTGATCTGAGTCGTAAGAACAAATCGCTAGTGCTGTCTCTAAAATCTTTTATTGACAAGATGTTGTCAATATTCGATGGTCTATGGAAATGGTTTCCTGAGACACCTCAAGTGTTGAGGATACGAGATGCACCCAAGTGCATTTACATATTGGAGGTTCGGTGTATCTTTTGAGATACATGACCCGATATGTGCTATGTAGTGGGAGCTGTCAGTAATATTAGTCCAATTGGATTGGATTCCGGTTAGAGTTTTGTCCTTGTACTTAGAGGAGTAGAGTATAAGAGTTGTATTGCTGATTCCTTGTTGGTAGCTAAGTCTATTTGCAGCTTGTGAAGCAACAATAGGTTTATAAGTTGAGCTCGCAGATAGTGCTATGAGGAGATGTGATGGTCACATGGAAAGTCTCGTAGTACTTCATGCTGATTAGTTTACTAAGTCTCTCATGGCTAAAGTGTTTGAGAGACACCTAGAAGAGTCTAGGGCTCCGAGTTGCTGGAGAGGACAGTGGGAGAAAACTTCTGATATATGATATATTAGTTTTCTCCACATAACATGTACACCACGGACGTTTAAGTCCAAGTGGGAGTTTGTTGGGTTTTATGTCCTAAAACTCGTGGTTTGTAAACTGTTATGTTTGTAAATACTCTATTTAGAATAAAGAGTTATTAGTTTTATACAGTAAAAGAGTTTACTGGTATAAAGTGAAATGTGTTTAGGTTAACCTATACCAATGACCAACACCCATGGCTGAATATGAGTACTAGAGCCTCATGTATGACATAATTGTGGATCAGGCTCAAGTAGTCAGTCAAAACGGTCTATAGTATACGGATAAGGCTGGGTACCTTATCCTGGTAACACTATTGGATGCGGCTCACTTTGTATTGTACAAAACGATGTGATCCGAATCGTTTGACATGGAGATGTGCGAGTGAGGGCGTCATGTGTAAAGAGTTTACATAAGACCGAACCGCGTATTAAGTCGCTCTCTCTTTATAACTCCGTTTACTGATGAGACCGACTTATACATATTGATGGCCTAGGTAACTCGATCTCAATCCTGAGCTCACTATGAACTCCTGCTTATTCGATAGTATCCTTTGACTTGCACGGGTGAGAGTGGCCCATTAGCGCCGACTCAATAAGCCTACCATCTTGGGGATAAAGTCGAATAGGTAGCTGGGGACATAATACAGCAAGATTGGAGTTCACTCCTAACCCGCTCTTCAGGGTTAGTAGATAGGTTGTTCCCTTAATAGCTGACTCTGGGGCTTGAACAATTAGCGCGTGCACTCTCATAAGACGAGAGGGTTAATTGATCTGTTGGTTGGACCACAGATCTATTGTTCATTAGAGGTGTCAGTGGTACTTAAGGAACAAGACGTAATGCAGGGGTTAAACGGTTTAAATGACCCAGCTGTGATTACGAACAACCTGTGAAGGGTCGACTTACCGATGACGGTTATATCAAGAGGACACAATATATCTACAGTGAGGAGAGTGCAACCCTCGGACTATAGTGGAGTCTCCGGGGGTTAACGAAAGTTGATTGATTTGGGTTAAAAGAGTTTTGACCGAATAATCTCGTATCGTTGGAGCTCATGATCTGTAGGTCCTTTAGGTTCTCCTGGCTAGCTCGGATAACGTCGTGCAACAATATAAAAGAAAAGAAAAAGAAAAAGAATTTGAATTGTTCAAATTCGGTTTATGGAAGAAGGATGGACATATTTAAATATGATTTAAATATGGGATTGGCCTAAAACATGAATAGGATTCATGTGGGAAAAAGTCGGTTTTTCGGAAAAACCGGTTTTAGACATATTATTTAATTAATATTTGATATTAAATTAAATAATATTTATTAATTAAAAAGTTTAATTAATAATATATATATATATATATTTTATTTATTAAAAAGTTTAATAAATAAAATTATTATTATTATTTTTAATAATAATAATAATTATATATATATATATGTGTCTTGCATGCAGCAAGACACATATATATGTTGAGATATATATATACATAAACTTTGGGCTGCCAATTGAGGGAATCAATTGAAGGATGGGGTACATGTTTGTACAGAAGAAAAGAAAAATGGAAATTTCAAGTTATGAAATTTTTCTTTCTTCGGCTCCCTCTGCCTTTTAAACTCCTTCTTCTTCTTCTTTTCTTCTGCTTTTCTTTTTGTTTCGGAGTCCCACCACTCCGTTGCTCGGCGCCGAGGATAGCGGGACTACCTGGGGTGGTCCTCGCAGCGTTCGTGAGAAGAGGTCGGAAGAGTTCGTGACGAGGAACGTGCGGCGAAGCTTGAAGAAATTGGAACTACAAGGGTATGTATTTCTAATTTCTTATTTCCGTCGTTTGAGCATGTTTTCTATTTGTTAAATTGATGAAATTAGAGTATCATCGGTCCGAAATCGCGTTCCGCTGCGCATGTCGCTCCATCAATTGGTATCAGAGCGATTTTGTGATTAACTCAATTTGCATCAATTTAAGTTGGTGGGTATTTTAATTTAGAAATTGTTTCTGAATGGATGTCTAAAGTGAATATCGATTTTGGCATAGTTTCTTTTTGAATTTCATTATTTGTAATTGCCCGAGAATGTATGGGCTTTAATGCGTGCTGAAAAAATCTGTATTTTTAGAGTCATTAGAGTCCATATAGGTTTCTTTGTGAAAGAAGTTTGAGTTTGGAACTCGCCGAAATGTTCGGTATAAGTTCAAACTCGTTCTGGGCATTACGAGGAGAAATTCGAAGAGAAATTGGCCGAAGCGTTCGGAGGAAGCAAGTTGGTCAAAGGCGGTGCGAAGAGTTCGAAGTCCGCTCAAGACGTAGCTTGTTGTTCAAGCTTGTAATAAATTAGTTATTGCTTGCTAAATGCCAAAATCGATCCACTTTAGTGTGTTTAATTAATTATGCATTGTGAATGTATGTTTTAATTAAAATCCATGTTTGTATGTGCATATCGTATGCCATATAGATTTAAAATCCCACCATAGGAAGCATGCTCCATGCATTGGTATTATGTTATAAGTGTTATAATTTATAGTATGCATATTTGGGACTTCATGAGTATTAATATAAGTGTTATATTAATTCATGAATTAGATGTTGTTAATTTAATAGAATAATTGATATAAGTGTTATATTAATTATGAAATTAAATATACAACATAGGTTGCCTTGGCTTTATGCATATTGTAGGTTATAAGTGTTATAATGTATAGGATGCATGTTTAATTCATGAGTATTAATATAAGTGTTATATTAATTCATGAATTAGTTGTTGTTTGCTTAATAGAATAATTAATATAAGTGTTATATTAATTATGAAATTAAACATCCTATGCTTTTTTGTATGTTAAAATTGTTATAATGTATAGGATGCATGCTTAATTCATAATAATTGATATAAGTGTTATATTAATTTATGAATTAGGAGTTGTATATTTAAGAGCATAATCGATATAAGTGTTATATTGATTATGAAGTTAAATATTCAACTTGTCATGCCTTAGCGAATGTATGTTTGAGAAGCATATAGAAGTTTGTTATTATAGAAAGTCTAGTTTTTGCAAGTGTTGTAAAAATGACTTAGACTTTTAAATCTATAACAAAGAAAAGAGCATGTTCATTTAGGGTTAATGGTTCGATCAGGTTCATTAGATGAATAGGTCGAAATCTCGTAAATGCTAAGGTTATGAGAAACTCACCCGGTGAAATCCTGTTCGAGGTTGGAGGTATTTAAGTTGACGGTTTACGGAACACCTCCTACCTGGGGACGATCCGGTACTTGAGTAAAGTTAACCAGGCTTTATGAGCGTGCGGGAGAGGTGTGAGGTTATTTAAATCTGTTAATAACCTAGACATCTCAGGTAAAAAGTTTGCCTAGACTTAAGGTTTTATTTTCTTAGCCGGATAAAACCTAAGTAGTTTACCCTAAAATCCGTCCACGATGCTTAGTAGATGTGTTGAGAAGGAATATATGATATATCCCTCTCCTGCTACGCACTCCCTAAAGTTCACAACGTGAGAATTTTGCTCGGCCTCGTGTTGTCAATAGGGCAACCCCATTCGGATGGTATTTGCAACTTTCAATAGCAAGGTGAATGGAGTAAGTATCTAGAGTAAGTGGGAGAAGGAAGTACGTCAGTACATCCTATGGTCTCCTCCATTGGATTGAACCGTAAGATTCCCATGTTCCGCCTGCAGGTTGCTCTTAGTGGCACCATCCATTCGGAGGGCAGGGCATGGGAGATCGAACATCTCAGTCACCATTTATGGATAGTGAAACACAGGGCCATTCCCAACACTGACATTCCATTCGGTTGCTATGTTGGGGCCGTTCTGTGAATTCTAAAAATGGAGGGTCACACTTACGGGATTTGCTAAGGAGTTAGTAAATCCAGACCAAAAACGATAACTAAAGGGCTATAGGAATATGAGTTATTCTGGTAATAGCATTTAGTCAAGATTGTCTTGATTTAGTAAAGGGGTGCTCGACTACCATTCGGTAGCGACCATTCTGACTTACTAAAGTATCGTAGCAAGTAAATAAAGAGTTTGGGTTCTTTATTTACTGCTAATCTTCTTAATTGGTTTAAATAGGTTAAAACCGTTTCACTAATAGTTTTACATTCTTTTTCGGCATGTCGAGCTCGTTTTATTTAGTGTTAGCTCACGACAAATTAACCGGAGAGTATTACGGAACCTGGAAGTCGAACCTGAATACGATTCTGGTTATGGACGACCTGAGGTTTGTCTTAACGAAAGGAATGTCCTTCAGCTCCTGGCTCGAGTGCATCTCAAAGTGTTCGAGATGCATACGATGGATGGATGAGGGCTATTGATAAAGCCCAAATCTATATCTTGGCAAGCATATTTGATGCCTTGTGTAAGAAGAATAAGGTTATGATTTTCGTAAAGGAAATCATGTCTTCATTACAAGCAATGGTGGACACTCGTCCTCATCACTTCGTAATGAAGTCCTCAAGTTCGTTTATAACTCTCGCATAGTGGAGGATACCTTTGTTAGGGAGCTTGTCCTTAACATAATGGTCCACTTGAATGCGGCAGAAGTAAACGTTGCTACCATCGTCTTTTCAGACTTATCAGTCTCTGTACACTTCCAAAGGAATAGAGAATGAGGCAAGTGTTGTCACTTCGAAGAAATTCCTTAAGAGGTTGGCGTCAGGGAGTAAGTCTAAGTCAACTTCTCTGAGTAATGAGATTATTCAGAAGAAGAAGAGTAACAGGAGGAAGAGCAAAGCCCCTACTGTTCGCCAAGTGAAGTCTTCAGACAAAGGAAAATGTTTCCACTGTAATGAAGATGGGTATTGGAAGCGTAATTGCTCCAAATACTTTGCTGAGAAACAGGCTGAGAAAGAACGACAAGATAAATGTGATTTATTTGTCAAAACAAGTTTAGTGGATATGAATGTCATACCTGGATGTCTTCAGGAACCACTATTCGTGTTTGTTTTTCTACAGGAAACTAGTTCCTGACAGTCGTTTTCTCGCTGTGAGATATGGAGATATCGTTGCAGTTGGACTAGTGGGAGTCTTTGTAGTTGTTGTATAGAGATAATAACATTTGTTATATGTAATTATTGTCTATATTTCTGGTTTTAACTAAACACTTGTATATTATATCTTTTGGTTTTATAAATGAATAGTTCATTTAGCAAAAGATATATACTGATGTGTTCTATTAAACTCGAAAACAACTAGCATGTTAAGACTCACAGTGTAACGAAAGCTATTGTAAATATCAACAAAGGTTGTTGATCAAACTAGAGTTTCTCAACCGTTGAGAAAGCCTCAAAGCAGTTGGAGGGTTGTAGGACAACTCGATCCGCTGCACTGGCTTGTCTTTAACTCAAAGTTCTCATACTTGATGATAACATTGAGGATTCATTGTCTTTAATTAGGCAATGGGTCACATTGACAAGGTCATATGGCTCAAAGCCACAAATCTATGGATGGTATTGAGACCAAGCCACTAAGGTGAAAACCTTTATGGCTTGACTTTCTAGTAATGGGATTGTCCCGAAGAGAAAGGGTTTATTGTGTATACTCTTTTTCTCTTGTTGCTAGACGTAAGTTAAATAGATGACTCTTATCCACTACCATGTTCTATCTTTATAGAATTTGGCAAGTGGATGTCAAGATAGCTTTTCTGCAGAATTGTTATCTTGATTGAGTATCTATAAGTCTCAACCAGATTGATTAATAATTCGAGGACAAAGAGCAAATGGTTTGTGAGCCTATTCGATTCATTTATGAATTAGAATAAGCATCTTTATCCTGAATTGTAAGGTTTGATATGGTGATCAAACCTTATGGCTTTGAACAGAAGTTTGAACGAAAGTTTGATAAACCTTGTTTGACAAGGGTTTAGTCAATGATGTAGCTTTCATAGTTCGTTCCGTAATTAATGTCCTAATCATGGAAAATGATATAGGATTAATTTCTGACACTTAAGCATTAACTAGCAAACCATTCCTAAATAGTTGATTTGGAGGTAGGCTTAGTTTGTTCTATGGATTCAGGTTGATCTGAGTCGTAAGAACAAATCGCTAGTGCTGTCTCTAAAATCTTTTATTGACAAGATGTTGTCAATATTCGATGGTCTATGGAAATGGTTTCCTGAGACACCTCAAGTGTTGAGGATACGAGATGCACCCAAGTGCATTTACATATTGGAGGTTCGGTGTATCTTTTGAGATACATGACCCGATATGTGCTATGTAGTGGGAGCTGTCAGTAATATTAGTCCAATTGGATTGGATTCCGGTTAGAGTTTTGTCCTTGTACTTAGAGGAGTAGAGTATAAGAGTTGTATTGCTGATTCCTTGTTGGTAGCTAAGTCTATTTGCAGCTTGTGAAGCAACAATAGGTTTATAAGTTGAGCTCGCAGATAGTGCTATGAGGAGATGTGATGGTCACATGGAAAGTCTCGTAGTACTTCATGCTGATTAGTTTACTAAGTCTCTCATGGCTAAAGTGTTTGAGAGACACCTAGAAGAGTCTAGGGCTCCGAGTTGCTGGAGAGGACAGTGGGAGAAAACTTCTGATATATGATATATTAGTTTTCTCCACATAACATGTACACCACGGACGTTTAAGTCCAAGTGGGAGTTTGTTGGGTTTTATGTCCTAAAACTCGTGGTTTGTAAACTGTTATGTTTGTAAATACTCTATTTAGAATAAAGAGTTATTAGTTTTATACAGTAAAAGAGTTTACTGGTATAAAGTGAAATGTGTTTAGGTTAACCTATACCAATGACCAACACCCATGGCTGAATATGAGTACTAGAGCCTCATGTATGACATAATTGTGGATCAGGCTCAAGTAGTCAGTCAAAACGGTCTATAGTATACGGATAAGGCTGGGTACCTTATCCTGGTAACACTATTGGATGCGGCTCACTTTGTATTGTACAAAACGATGTGATCCGAATCGTTTGACATGGAGATGTGCGAGTGAGGGCGTCATGTGTAAAGAGTTTACATAAGACCGAACCGCGTATTAAGTCGCTCTCTCTTTATAACTCCGTTTACTGATGAGACCGACTTATACATATTGATGGCCTAGGTAACTCGATCTCAATCCTGAGCTCACTATGAACTCCTGCTTATTCGATAGTATCCTTTGACTTGCACGGGTGAGAGTGGCCCATTAGCGCCGACTCAATAAGCCTACCATCTTGGGGATAAAGTCGAATAGGTAGCTGGGGACATAGTACAGCAAGATTGGAGTTCACTCCTAACCCGCTCTTCAGGGTTAGTAGATAGGTTGTTCCCTTAATAGCTGACTTTGGGGCTTGAACAATTAGCGCGTGCACTCTCATAAGACGAGAGGGTTAATTGATCTGTTGGTTGGACCACAGATCTATTGTTCATTAGAGGTGTCAGTGGTACTTAAGGAACAAGACGTAATGCAGGGGTTAAACGGTTTAAATGACCCAGCTGTGATTACGAACAACCTGTGAAGGGTCGACTTACCGATGACGGTTATATCAAGAGGACACAATATATCTACAGTGAGGAGAGTGCAACCCTCGGACTATAGTGGAGTCTCCGGGGGTTAACGAAAGTTGATTGATTTGGGTTAAAAGAGTTTTGACCGAATAATCTCGTATCGTTGGAGCTCATGATCTGTAGGTCCTTTAGGTTCTCCTAGCTAGCTCGGATAACGTCGTGCAACAATATAAAAGAAAAGAAAAAGAAAAAGAATTTGAATTGTTCAAATTCGGTTTATGGAAGAAGGATGGACATATTTAAATATGATTTAAATATGGGATTGGCCTAAAACATGAATAGGATTCATGTGGGAAAAAGTCGGTTTTTCGGAAAAACCGGTTTTAGACATATTATTTAATTAATATTTGATATTAAATTAAATAATATTTATTAATTAAAAAGTTTAATTAATAATATATATATATATATATTTTATTTATTAAAAAGTTTAATAAATAAAATTATTATTATTATTTTTAATAATAATAATAATTATATATATATATATATGTGTCTTGCATGCAGCAAGACACATATATATGTTGAGATATATATATACATAAACTTTGGGCTGCCAATTGAGGGAATCAATTGAAGGATAGGGTACATGTTTGTACAGAAGAAAAGAAAAATGGAAATTTCAAGTTATGAAATTTTTCTTTCTTCGGCTCCCTCTGCCTTTTAAACTCCTTCTTCTTCTTCTTTTCTTCTGCTTTTCTTTTTGTTTCGGAGTCCCACCACTCCGTTGCTCGGCGCCGAGGATAGCGGGACTACCTGGGGTGGTCCTCGCAGCGTTCGTGAGAAGAGGTCGGAAGAGTTCGTGACGAGGAACGTGCGGCGAAGCTTGAAGAAATTGGAACTACAAGGGTATGTATTTCTAATTTCTTATTTCCGTCGTTTGAGCATGTTTTCTATTTGTTAAATTGATGAAATTAGAGTATCATCGGTCCGAAATCGCGTTTCGCTGCGCATGTCGCTCCATCAATTATTACTAACAAAAAAATAATTGGTGAGTTTGAAACAGTAAACCTCACTGAGGAGTGCAGTGCCATCCTCCAGAACAAGCTGCCCAAGAAGGAGAAGGATCCTGGTTCCTTCACCTTACCTGTAGAACTTGGAGGCAAGCACGTGGGCAGAGCGCTTTGTGACCTGGGCGCCAGCATAAACCTCATGCCCCTATCACTATTCCGCCAGCTAGGAATAGGAGAAGCACGTCCAACCACTGTCACTTTACAATTAGCAGACAGATCCATTGCATATCCAGAAGGTAAGATTGAGGATATTTTAGTAAAGGTTGACAAGTTTATTTTCCTTGCAGATTTCATTATCCTGGATTATGAAGCAGACAAGGAGGTCCCCATCCTGTTAGGCAGACCATTTCTAGCCACAGGTAGGGCACTGATAGACGTCCAAAAAGGTGAGCTTACTATGAGGGTTCATGATGAAGAGGTGAAATTTAGTGTGTATAAAGCTTTAAGGTACCCCTCTGACCTTGAATCCTGTGCTAGCATGGATGTTGTAGACTCTTTAATGGAAGAACAATTGGAGCATGTATTATTAACCAAGCATGCGAATGAATATGTAGGATTAGAATTAACGGACTTAAACATAGCTGAGATAATGGACATATCTGTAAATAACCCTCAGCATGTTTGTATGAATATTGACTTAACTGATAGAGCCTTAAATCCTTTGAAGCCATCCATTGAGCATCTACCTGTATTAGAAATAAAGCCACTCCCCACTCACCTCAAGTATGCATATTTAGGGAGTAATGAAACTCTGCCTGTTATCATTTCTTCTATATTAAGTGAAAAGCATGAGGTTGAACTGATATTACTGCTTAAGCAACATAGGAAGGCTATTGCATGGACTATTGCTGATATTAGAGGCATTAGCCCTTCTTATTGTATGCATAAGATTATACTAGAGGAAGAGCACACACCTAGAGTAGATCACCAACGTAGGCTGAATCCCTCTATGAAAGAGGTAGTTCAGAAAGAGATAACTAAATGGTTAGATGCTGGTGTGATCTTCCCCATAGCTAGTAGTCAGTGGGTGAGCCCTATACAATGTGTACCTAAGAAGGGTGGGATGACTGTGGTAGTCAATGAGAACAATGAACTGATTCCAACTAGGACATTCACAGGATGGAGAGTTTGCATGGATTATAGGAAGCTAAATAAAGAAACTAAGAAAGACCACTTCCCTCTACCATTCATTGACCAAATGTTAGACAGAATAGCTGGTAGAGCCTATTACTGTTTCTTAGACGGTTATTCAGGGTATAACCATATCACTATAGACCCCAAAGACCAAGAAAAGACTACCTTCACCTGCCCTTTTGGAACATTTGCCTTTCGCAGAATGCCTTTTGGCTTATGCAATGCACCGGCAACATTCCAAAGGTGCATGTTGGCGATCTTTTCTGACCTGGATGAGTCCATGATAGAGATATTCATGGATGATTTCTCAGTCTTTGGGGATTCCTTTACCAACTGTCTAGAGAATTTAGGACAAGTCCTGGCTAGATGTGAGGAGACTAACTTAGTCCTTAATTGGGAGAAGTGTCACTTCATGGTAGATGAGGGGATTGTCTTAGGTCATAGAGTGTCGAGGGCAGGTGTAGAAGTTGACAGAGCCAAAATTGAGATCATAGAGAAGTTGGTAGAGCCTCAGAATGTCAAGGCCATTAGAAGTTTCTTAGGGCATGCTGGCTTCTACAGAAGGTTCATTAAGGACTTTTCTAAGATAGCCAAACCTCTGTGTGAGCTTCTAGAGCTAAATAGGCCATTCATCTTCTCTAAGGAATGTTTAGTAGCTTGGCAAACCCTTAAGAAAGCACTAGTCACAGCACCTGTTATAGTAGGGCCAGATTGGGATCTCCCATTTGAGATGTTATGTGATGCTAGTGATTATGCTGTAGGGGTCATGTTAGGACAGAAGATTGACAAGCTAACACACCCTGTCTATTATGCCAGTAAAACCTTGAATGAGGCTCAATGTAATTATACAACTACTGAGAAAGTGATGCTTGCTGTAGTGTTTGCTTGTGAGAAATTCATAAATTATATTGTAGGCACTAGGACAATTGTGTACACTGACCATTCTGCCTTGAAATATCTTATGAGGAAGGCTGATGCTAAGCCTAGGTTGATTAGGTGGGTGTTATTGCTGCAGGAATTTGATTTGGACATTCGAGACAAGAAAGGATGTGAAAATGTGGTTGCGGATCACCTGTCTCGATTGCAGCACAATTGCGAAAAAATTGCGGATCCCGCAATTTCTGATGCTTTTATTGATGAACATGTCTTTGTATTGACTCATCGTGATAACGATGAGGAACCTTGGTTTGCTGACATTGCTAACTTCCTTGCATCACAGGTATTACCAGTTTTCAAGGGAGGACAAGAGAAGAAGAGGTTCCTTCATGAAACAAGGAAATTCATCTGGGATGACCCCACACTTTACAGAACATGTGCTGACGGCTTGCTAAGGAAGTGTGTTTCAGCTGCTGAAGCGAAGTCTGTGCTGCAGCATTGTCACACAGCTCCTTATGGTGGACACTTTGGTGGCCAAAGAACAGCTGCAAAGGTATTTCAGAGTGGCTACTATTGGCCAACGATCTTCAAGGATGCCCACAACTATGCCCACAGCTGTGATGAATGCCAAAGAACAGGTAACCTCAGTCGAAAGGATGAGATGCCCCTCACCTACATCTTAGAGTTGGAGCTCTTTGATGTGTGGGGCATTGACTTCATGGGGCCATTCCCTCCATCATCAGGTAACCTTTACATTTTGGTGGCAGTAGACTACGTATCCAAGTGGGTAGAGGCCATAGCATGTCCCAATAATGATGCCAAAACAGTAATAAAATTCTTTCATAGGGACATTTTTACTAGGTTTGGAACACCTCGTGCTGTCATTAGTGATGAGGGGACACATTTCATTAATAAGGCTATGGAGAGAGTGTTGGCTAAGTATAACATTAGACATAGAGTAGCCACTCCCTATCACCCACACTCGAATGGACAGGCTGAAATTTCGAATAGGGAGATTAAGAACATCCTAGAAAAAGTGGTCAAACCTAATAGGAAAGACTGGTCCTTCAAGCTTGAGGATGCACTCTGGGCGTATAGGACATCATATAAGACACCTCTAGGTATGTCTCCTTACAGGCTTGTATATGGTAAAGCTTGTCATCTTCCATTTGAGTTAGAAATTAAGGCATTTTGGGCACTAAAAGGAGTTGAATTATTGCGTGACTGATGCGGGAACGTTGCGGTCTTTGCAATTACATGAGCTTGATGAGCTGAGGCAAATGTCTTATGAAAATGCCAAAATGTATAAGGAAAAGACCAAGATTTGGCACGATAGTAGACTTAGAGTTAAGGACTTTAAGAAGGGTCAGCTTGTATTGTTGTTTAACTCACGGTTGAAACTATTTCCAGGGAAACTTAAGTCTAGGTGGTCAGGTCCATTTGTGATTACTAATGTGTTTGTTCATGGTGCCATAGAGATAAAGAACTTGCAGCAAGGCCAACCATTCATGGTTAATGGTGCAAGATTGAAGCACTACTATGAGGAAGGAGATGTGAAGACTCTCTCGGCCTTCCTCTTGACTGAAGCGTGACAATGAGAACGAGAGAGGACGAGTGATTGCTGTGCTCGTCGACATAAGGCTCATGCCTTAGTTTATTTTTTGCGATTTTCCGGTTATCATTTGTGTATAAGTTTGTATGATTTTACTTGCGAATTTGATGTTGCTTTTATTTCTTTTTGTAGGGAATCGAAAGAGGGAATCAAGGAGAGTAATTCCAGCTTTAAAAATCAAGAAAAGATTGAGTCAAATAAAAGATACGGACGAGCAAAGTTTGACATTTAGATGAAAAAAAATCCCTAAAATTGCGTTGGATTTGCAGGATCCGCAAAATATAGCCGTTAGGATTTAGCCGTTTCCTTTATATCCGTTAGAAGGCGCTCGATCGATACGATTCTCCCATTCTCTGATTTCCAAGAAAACTGCGATTCTCTTCATCTTTGATTCTTCTCTCAAAATCTCCAAGACTCAACAATGGTGTTCACAAGGGCTGAAAGATCTGCAGCCAAGAAGAGGGCTGACGACGCTGAAACGGCTGCGAGAGACGCACTGCTGGCCTTGGCTGAGGCTGACGCTGCGCGAACTGAACGCTTACCCAAGCTTCCGATTCCCAAGAAGAAGTGGAAGGTTGTCTCTGAGATACCTGCTGGACCCTCTGAACCAGCAGGCACACCCAAGAAGCGTAGGTGGAGTGTAGCGGTGACCGCTGAACCGAGCAAAGAAAAGACTCCCTCTGTGGAGAGTCAAGAAACTGATCGTGTGTCCCACGATTCAGCCAAGAGGAGTGTCTCGCCACCTGCACCACCAGCGCACAGCTCTTCCCCATCACCGCCAGCACAGAGCCCTGAGCAGCCGTCTTCACCACAGAGTTCTGCACAGACACCTACAGCAGAGCAAACAACCACGCCGTCGCACACTTCCCCACGGCCTGACCCTGAATTCCCATATGGGGAGTACCAAGAATCAACGCAGGGCAGTGGGGAAGGTGAGGAAGAGGAGGTTTTCTCTCCTGTGAGGGAAGCTAGCCCAGTGAGTCTGTCGCAGCAGGATGATTCCATGGAAAAGACGCTGGGGGCGTGCCTCCAGCAGATCACCATCGAGGCAAAGCGCAAGAAGAAGAAGAAGGCCAAGATTATCAAGGCCAAGCGATCCAAGAAGCTGAAAAAGAAGAAGGCCAAAAGGGCGCCTTCATCAGAGAAGGAGAGCACTGAGCCATCGCTCAAAAGACTCAAGGTTGAGGCTGCAGAGTCAGCCAAGCCAGCAGACAAAGGGAAAGCCAAGCTCTACCCTGAAGATGAGCCTCAGTCAGTGAGGTATGTGTCCTCTGACGCTGAGTCCAGAGGCGTTGAGTTGAGGAAGAGGGAGTTGCTGCACGAGAAGGGCTTCCTCGACAGACCTGCTGACCTGCCGCAGTTCTTGCGCGCAGGAATTATAAATCACAGCTGGGAAGAGTTGTGCAGGCCACCTAATCCAGCTTACACGAGTATGGTATACGACTTCTACGCCAACCTGCGGAACTCTGAGGAGGGGCTTTCTGTGGTTAGGGGAGTAGAGGTGGACTACTCAGCAAAAGCCATCAACGAAGCTTATGGCCTCAAGGGCCAAAGACATACTGACTATGCAAGGATCGTTGATGAGCCTACTGAGGCAGTGCTGGAAGAGGCCATTCGCACCATTGGCCAGCCTGAAGCAGCGTGGACTGTATCACGCAATGGGAGGCATACCCTCATGAGTGCCAACCTCACAGCAAAGGCAGCTGTATGGTTCGCCTTTGTAAGGAGGAAGCTGTCCCCTGTGACCCATGAGACGACCATCAACCAGAGCAGATCGCTGCTGGTCTATGCCATTATGCGAGGTCTCACGGTCAACGTGGGGGAAATCATGTCAGCTGCCATTGCTGAGTGCGCCAAGAAAGGTAAGGGACCACTGTTTTTCCCTAACACCATCACCAAACTATGTTTGCTTGCAGGAGTCCCCATTGAGCGAATGGAGCAGCAGATGGCTTACACAGGCCACTTGGAGCTGCCTGCTAGCTTGAGGCTGAAGAGGAAGGGGAATATGGAGTTCGAACTGGATAGGCTGGCTGCTGATCAGTCACTATCCATGGCGTGCCTGATGGATATGCAGAAGAGGATGGCTCAATGGGCCACTTACGCGCAGGCAAGGGACAAGGAGGTTGCAGACCAACTTGGGTGCATCTTCCCTGACTTCCCCACAAACCTTCTGACTCCATGGGTGCCTCCACGACCACGACAACCTGATGAGGATGAAGACATATGAGTGCTGGTTTGAATTGCACTGAAGGGAGTATTGCTGTTCCCTTAGAAAAAAAAACTTAATCTGATTTCTGATAGACCATGTAAATTATGTTGTTTTTAGTACAATTTTGATTTGTTTTAGTTGCTTAGTTTTATGTTTTTCAATTACTTAGTATAGCCTGCTGTTAGCTGATTAGGTAGGATAGTTTAGGTTTCTTTTTGTTGAGCTTGAACGACTGGATAAAGCATGCTTAGGGGCCTTAGTGAATGATATATCTGCCCTGACTTGATTGCGAAATAATTGCGGTACCCGCAATTTTTATTACTGAAAGCATGCTTTGGACTGTCTGTTTAGCTAGGCTATGATCTGTTTAAATTCCATCTTTTGCTGCTATCATGACTACCTTATATAGCTTTTCTAAAAGCATGCTGGATGAGTGTCATAGGACATCCTTTGATAGTTTAAATTAACCTCTAAAAAGCTCAGCATGCACAGCTTTAAGACCTTATCTGTCTGTTTTTTTCAAATTCCTGCTGCTGTGATATTTTCTTTTAGAATGTTCTGTCTGTGCCTAGGTCTTTTAGAGTCTCTTTGTTTTACCTTAGACTAGATGCTTCTAGGACAAGTTTGGGGGTGTGCCACCTCAGACACTCATTGGGGACAATGAGTAGTTTAAGTTTGGGGGAGGCCACCCTAGGCCTAGGAACATTCCTCTCTCCCTTAGAAACATAAGCATTCTTCTTCTCCTTTACAAAAAAAAAATGAACTGAAAAAAAATGAAGAATAGAATAAAGAGGAGAGTCTCTCTCAGGTTGCTGAGTAATCAGTGCCAAGTGTGTAACCCACAAGTGGCATTGCATCAAAAGGCAACCAAAGGAAAGGCTCCACCTAAGAAAAAAGAAAAAGAAGAAGTAGGGAAGAAGAATGTATACCTAGGAGTTGCAACTTTGTGGCTTAGATGTCCTATTTAAAAAGAACTCTGATCCTCAAATTAGCTAGGCACAAAGTTGTAACTTGTAGGGTTGTTTAGGGAGATGAGTGTTTATCCAATATAGTGATGCCAGGGTTTAGGTTGTTCTCTAAAGGTACTACTGTCACCGTTAATACTAAGACTGGCATGACTCTAAGGAATCCTAGACACATTAAAAATAAAGCTAGAAGCATGTACTGAGTATGAGGTAAAGCTAGGCAGAATTTGAAACCTTAGGGATAGTGGCATGATATGACAAAAGCGAACAGATCAGTTCTAGGGAGTTAATAAAAACAGAAGGAGTGTTAGGCAGGCGAAGTCAGAAGAAGCTGGATAAAAGGGTAGTTTTAAGCTTGGAAGTGTGTCACAGGACAGCAGTGCTATAGATAGGGATATAGGGGAGTTAGTAAGTGGTTAAAGAAGAAGAAACAGCAGCCTAGGAAAATCCTTAGATTGCTTGAGGACAAGCAAAACCTTAAGTTTGGGGGTGTGTTACGTCTCCAAAAGTGACCTTTTTAGGACTTAATTGGCTTAGAAAGATGTTCACTCTTAGGTGTTTTTGATAGCATTTAGCCTAAACCTATACTTAAATATGAGATTTAGAAGAAGGTAGCTAAATTAGGACTTATGTACAATAGGAAAGAAAAGAGTTGAAAACCGAAGGAAAAGAATGAAAAAACAAGCATTGCGATCGCATTGCGAAAACATTGCGGACACCGCAAAAATTCAAGTGAAAACCGTAAGTTGACTGATCTTTTTCTGTTAATTTCCGTTATTTCAGGGATTTGTTCTTTCTCCTCCATCCATTCTGAAGTACGACGTTGAAGATTGATGGTTCTCCTTGGCCCAAATGCACCTGCAGATTACTATAAATAGGGGTCAAAGTCGAGGGTTCAATCATCATCCGAAAGCGTAGAAGTCTTCTCGCAGCTCCATCTTTCTTCCTGTTTTCCTTTGCCGTCTGTTGGTGAGAGAGTCTCAGCTGTTGGAATCGACAATCTGATAGGAAGGGGAGAAGATTCATCTTCTCTCCCGATTGGATTCATCCAAGCAAAGCTATTCTTTCATCCCCTTCAGCCGAGGCAGTTGCAACGAGGCTTCCAAGCACCATTTACTGTTTTCTGTCTTTCCTTTTCTAGTTTACATTTCTGCTTAGTTGTTGTTCCTTTTCTAATAGCTAGAACACTCCATTTCGTTGCTTTCTGTCTTTGTGTTATTTACTTTAAGCTTTCTTCTGTCCATTCAAACAAACAAGTAATCAAATCACAATTCATTTCACAGTTCTCGTCGTTGCGATTTACTGTCTTTCCCTTACTGTTTTATCCTTAAATTCCTTCTAAGCATGTCTATCTTATCCTTTGGTTCTGTTCTCCTTATATCCATGAGTAACTAAGTCACTTAGGGGCATGCTAATGACAACACTATAGGCTAAAAAACGTGAATCAAGCATGTAGGATAGCTCTCGAAGCATTGATTGTATGTAAGCTTCATTCCACGGGCAATTTCGATTGGCCATCCATTTTGTCCAAAGAACTCCTAACCTCTGGAAGGAGTAAGAGTTCAGAGTCATACCATCATGCTAGCCTTTCAAGGTAACCAGGAAACGACCTAGGAATAGGCGTTTCCGTAGTACAAACCATATCTTTCTGCCTTAACAAGATGCTTAAGACCTTACTTTGAGTTGAGTAAACTAAAGAATCTAATGCATGGAATCGGACGATACATGAGATTGAGATAGTTTGATGTATAGAGAGTAGATCCAGTGCTTGAGAATCGTATAAAAATGCCTATAGGATAGTCATTAGTAGCCCTTAATTCACCCATTTACACACTTTCGCTGTTATTTAATTGCGGTAGAATTGCTGTCTCCGCAATTCTGCTTAAGTTAAATTCTGTTTAGCTGTCTTTGCCTTCATTTATTGATTTCGTTTCTTTTCATTTGAGCTTAGATTTCACTTGTTCTCGTTGATGTTACTACCCTTTACACATTCAGCAAAAATTAGATAATTAAAAACCAATTTTACCCCATCAAATCCACCCCTTCTTTCTTAACAAAACACTTCGCGAATAGCTAGAAATAAATCTCTGTGGGAAAACGAATGAAATATACTTACTACTTGCTATAAGATCATGTATGCTTGCATGTTCTGAGTGCTCTATCCCTTTTATTGCCTGATTATTTCAACACATTGAGCACGCAACATTGAGCTATGGAGAAAGCATGCTTGTCCGATTATGAAATTTTGTGATGTACTGTTAAGGTCTTCGTATGCGTGCTTGTTGTGAAATTCAGCATAATTGCATATGTTAAGGCCATTTTGAAAAATTTTCAAAAATATTTTCCTGTTTAAGCTTCGCATGTTAGCACTCTATCTTGGATCTGTGGGTTTAGGGTAGCTCTGTTTGTTTTGAAATTCGTTGTCACCTCGAAAGGCAACCTTAGGATGGGCTAAGATTCGCTCTTGTTTGTAATCCATGCGCTTAAAATGTTAATATGATCTTTAGGCTAAAAGAAAAGGAACGCATATTTCATAAAAAGAGAAAGAGTAATCTTCTGAGGTGTTCCTCCTTCTTGAGTTGCCTTAGTAGCCAGGGGCGGTCGTGAAACCCACGGTCGCCACTGCATGAAAAGGAAGCACAAAGAAGTGAACGCTAGTCCTTAAAAATGTGAATTTTGCCCGTAGTCAGATGCACTGTGCAATGAAATTGCAGGCAAGCTAAAACGAAAGTAAGATTGACATGTTAGGCGCTCATGAAGATCAAAGAAAAAGAGAGAAAAGATGCCTTGCGATATATTACTTGCATAGACGATGAATTGCCCTTAGACTGTTTTGTTAAGCCATAAGTAGGGGGAAAGCGAAGTTTTAGGATAGATAGAGCTGTTCTAAGCCTGTTGAAATCTAAGATCGAGGAGCTAAGTGGTAACGATATTTTTGAACTATCGCTATAAACTCAAGCTGTCGAGGCTTGCCAAAATAAATTTATAATGCCTATTGCCAAGGCTTTGCAGCCAGTGGTAACAGGGTCGATCCAAGGAATAGGAGAATGAATTTACTAGTGAAATTGGGATTTAATTGATTAATTGGTAACGGGGGGGGGTTTTAATCATGCAGAGGGAAAACGATAAGAAAGCTAACGGAAGAAAGAAATAATATGTAGAGAACGTGTGCACGGTTTGGGGAGTCTCGGGATCAATTGTTAGACAAATTCGGTTCATCCTTTAATGCTAAAATCATGGTATTCAGTTCATTATGCACGCGGACGACTACCAGAGAAGCCCCAAAGTAGCCGACTCCATGGATTTTAATTAGACCACACAGTTCTAATTACACGTTATCTAAGTTTACATCAAGGTGATCAGCCCTAAGGTAAATCTAGACAGTCACTAGCTAACCGCGACGAACATTTAAGCGTGAATTCTAATTGCTAGTAGATTGCCCGCAAACGCTGTATGCAATCAACAACTATCCTACACGGCTTAATACTTCGATTTAATTTCATCTACCTGTGTTACTTAGTCGAGCAGTGAGAGGCACGGCATCGCTACTCTTTAACATACACAACATGCATAATTACTCGAGTGTCAATCGTCGAAACTAAACATGCGCGTTGGATTAAGCAAAGTAGACAAATGCAAATAAACAGAACCCAATATGCATAATTCAAAACTCAGATTATCAGAACCAAATCATCTAACAAAATCCTCCTAAACCATTCCCAAACCGTTCACCCTTACCTTAGCCGCTCATGGCGCGGTTTGTCAATCCCGCTCCAACAACGCCCATGGAAGGATTCATCTACTTATTACAAATGGGAAGTGGAGCTCACTAGCATGCCAACAATGGCGGAGCTCCACGGAAAATAGAGAGAAAACGGGGAAGAAGGGAAGAAGAATCGTCCAAATCGGCTAAGAGATGAAGGAGAAAAAGCTTGGAGAAGATCTCAAAAATGTGCAGAAAAATCGTCCTTAAGCTACTGCCTTCGTCGTAGCGTCGAGACGCTAGGCCAGCGTCTCGACGCTGTGCCCTAAGTGATCCGCGCGCGCGCGCGCTGGCGTCGCGACGCAAGGCCAGCGTCGCGACGCTGCCCCGATGAATTTCCTGCGCGCGCCTCCTCCGGAGCGTCTCGACGCCAAGCGGGGTCTCGACGCCAGGGCAGCGTCGAGCTAGCGTCTCGACGCTATCACTCGACGCTTGCTCTCGGGTTTTTCCAGCGTCGAGCCAGCGTCTCGACGCTATAGCTCGACGCTGGCTCTCGGGTTTGGGGCTGATGCTTTGCCTCTTCAAGGCTGTTTTGGCCCGTTTCTTCACGGAACAAATTCCCCTCTTCCCGATGCATTCCCGGGGCGCTAAAACTCTGCTTTAAGCTCTCGAACATGCCCAATGGACGCACGAGCTCTTTGCCGCTTTTCTCCTACAAAAGAGATACATTTAATCAATTGAAAGCGGACTTTAGCTATGATTAGGACGTATTTAATAGCTCCAAAATGGAGTTATCAAACACCCCCAACTTAAACATTGCTAGTCCTCGAGCAAGCACTACAAAGACATTGACTCTAAGGACGCTATTACATGCATTCTAACTCAAACCTCCATGCATATTGAAATTTCAAACACGAATATAATCATGGAAGCACTTTGTTCATGTATCAATTAGGACATATCAAAAATTAACTCTTGCCCCCTAACGTGTGTGTGTGCTAGCTAACCACTCCTAAACTCACGTAAACCCGGAAAACCAACATGCAACGCACATCCCATTTTCCCCCTACTTCTAGCGTTTAAGAACAGCTACACTTGACTTACACGAGAGAGAGAAGTAAATTAAGAGACCTGATTATTTTCTCATTCGTTTTCTTTCTTTTCAAAAGTACTTTGTACTCTTTTATTTGGGTTCTTCGAACCAACTTTTCATTTCTTTTTCTTTCCAACTCGAGTTGCCTAACACGTCAAATTCATGCATAAAACTTCACGTTTTTAAGGACTAACGCTCACTTCTTTTAAGCGCAAATAAGAAGGAGGAGCGCCTCGAGAGGAATTTTTCTATAAAACATGCTTTTCTATTTTTTTTTACATTAGGCTGAGCACATGCTTTCTCGATTAATTAGCTGCTAACTCTCATGCAACAAGCTACCTAAGGGTGCCTTTCGGGGTGACAACGAGAATTAGCTAAGCATGCGATAAACTAAGCTTACGGAATCTAGGGAGAAGTTGCTAAGTGCGCGATGAGTGCAAGGGAGCAACAGAAAAAATTTTAAAATTTTTGACATGAACCTAATAAACACAAAACTCATGCAACAACTCGATTATGAACATGCTCAGAATTCCAACATGCATTTCCTAGGCTATCACAGTCAGAAAACAGTAAACAGAGTCCCAAGCACTTCAATATCTTTATAGCACTTCTCAACAAACTACACATGCACATCCATCGGACTTACTCCACCCCCAACTTCAAAATTTGGCATTGTCCTCAATGCCAACCAGTCAGATACATCAAAGTAAAAGGGAAGAAGAAGTACACTTCCCTGACTCTTTGTGAAGCTGGCGAGGGCGAGGAAGCGGCGCACGAACGCATCAGAGCCCAAAATTGTCTTCTCTTCCTCGATTCCCCTAAAAAAAAAAAACAGCAAGCTAAATTAATTCTAAAAAGCAAGAAAACTAAACTAAAGCATAAAAACAGTTCAACACTCGGGTGCCTCCGAGAAGCGCAGAATTTTTAAAGTCGGTTGCTCGACTGTATTCTCTCAACAGACTCATCCATAGTCTGTAGGTGCGGGGGACGATCCATACTTGTCCAAGGCCACACCTTTTCCACCATTCACCTGAAAATTGTTTTGCACTCTTCGTGCCTCGGGCACGTGAATATTAGACATGTTAGTGCAAAAACCAGCAGTATCATCCATCAAATTTAAATCAGAAATTTTAACGGAGATATGGGAACCATCCCTCAAGCGCGAGGGTAGACTCCCATTCTCATCATGCTCACAAACAACAGAAACATTCGCAACAGATTTCCCATCAAACAAAGAAAACTCATGCAAAGTATCATCAAACTCTAACGAAACGACGCCCTTATACACATCGATTTTGACCCTAGCGGTCTTAAGAAAAGGGCGTCCTAACAGCATAGAGGACGAAGCATGCAATAGATTTTCTTTCATATCTAAAACAAGGAAATCGGCGGGAAACGTCATATTCCCAACTCTAACTAAAACATCCTCTACCTTCCCCCTAGGACAGATGCTCGACCCATTAGCCAACTGAACAGAAACATTACATTCATGCATTTCATTTAAATTCAACTCACGATACAATGCATAAGACATAACATTTACAGAGGCTCCTAGGTCTAACATGGCATTATGAACAACTTTACTACCTATAGTGCAAGGGATAGTAAAGGTACCTGGATCGTTGCACTTGGCAGGCAACGTACCTGGGAGTATGGCAGAGACGTTCTCTTTCTTTTTCTCAGTCCCTCTGGACTTCCTCTTCGTAGTGCACCAGCTCCTCAGGAATTTTGCATATTTGGGCACCTGACTGACTGCCTCTAGGAGCGGGATATTCACCATCACCTTTTGGAAGGTTCGCAGGACCTCCTCGTCATCGGATTCCAAAGTAGGCTTCGCAAGCCTACTCGGGAATGGTGCTTTGGCAACATCCACAGGTACACTGACCTTCTCATTTCTTTTCTCATTCTGAGTCTCAAGAGCAGTCGGGGCGGACTCGTTCAGGCTGTCCGTGGCTTCCTTCGCAGCTCTGTTGGAAAGTGACTTCCCACTGCGCAGCTGAATGGCACTCACATTTTCACATGAGTTAACTGTAGTTTGGGAAGGAAGCTTCCCCGAGCTCTTGCTCTCGATCTTACTAATAGACACCGCCATTTGTGTCAGCTGCTTGTTCAAATTCTGCAGCTCTGCCTTATGAGAATTAAGCTCCTCGCGAGCCTCTTTCTGGAACTGGCTGGTGCTCGTCACGATGGTCCTGACCATCTCTTCAAGTGAGCTGGAGGAGCTCGAAGCTTGAGCCTGGGTGGAAGAGTTAGGCCTATCCTGGGACTGGCCTTGGAAGCGATTTTGTCCTTCCCTGTTCCCATAGCTGAAGTTAGGATGGTCACGCCAACCGGGGTTATAAGTGCTAGCATATGGATCATACTTCCTTGGGTTGGAAGCATATCCCCCGATTGCATTGACCTCCGCCTCTTCGCGGTGTCCTCCAACAAATTTTTTCAACATACTCCCTATCTCGGCCACCTGGGCCCTCATTTCAGACATCTCATGGCTCTGGGCCACGCTGTGCACTTGTCCTTGCCCCCTGATCCCAAACTGCTGCGAGTTGGTAGCCATATTTGCAATGAGCTGCTTGGCCTCAACTGGGGTCTTGTCAATCAGTGCCCCTCCACTCGCTGCATCGATCATCTGCCTGTCGTGGGGCGTCATCCCCTCATAGAAATACTGTATGAGCAGCTGATCGGCGATCTGGTGGTGTGGGAAACTCGCGCACAAGCGCCCAAAGCGTTCCCAATACTCATGCAGGGACTCACCTACATCCTGGGTGATCCCATAAATTCTCTTCCGCAGTGTAGTGGCCAAGGATGCGGGAAAGTATTTCTCCAAAAATACCCGCTTCATATCCTGCCACGTGTTGATCGATCCGGAGGGCAAGTAATACAGCCAGTCTCTGGCTTTGTCCTTGAGCGTGAAGGGGAATGCCCTCATATTCAGTTGCTCCTCCGTGACCCCTGCGGGCTTCATTCCCGCGCAGACGCAATGGAATTCCATCAAATGCTTGTTCGCGTCCTCACCTGCGTTTCCATGGAAAGAAGGTAACTGGTGAATTAAACCAGATTTCAACTCGAAGTTACCTGCTACCACGGGGTAGTTAATGCACAAAGGCTGCAGGTTCAGGACTGGCGCTGCCAGTTGCTTCAGCGTCCGTGGCGCATCGCCTTGCGCCATCTCGTCAAACAAGAAGGGATTGCCTTCTTCTCTTTCCAACGTTCCTAGCCCCTCCCGGGCTTCTCTACGTAACCTCCGCTCCTCTCTGTCAATCTCAGGAATATACTGCAAACTACCCTCAGAGGAACGGGTCATACACAAACAAAATTCTAAACATACAACATACAAACAGAAAAAAATTTCAGTCAACCATCAATAAATCAAATTCAAACTTCAATCATAAATCCAATCAATTGCCTATTCCCCGGCAACGGCGCCAATTTTGGTAACGATATTTTTGAACTATCGCTATAAACTCAAGCTGTCGAGGCTTGCCAAAATAAATTTATAATGCCTATTGCCAAGGCTTTGCAGCCAGTGGTAACAGGGTCGATCCAAGGAATAGGAGAATGAATTTACTAGTGAAATTGGGATTTAATTGATTAATTGGTAACGGGGGGGGTTTTAATCATGCAGAGGGAAAACGATAAGAAAGCTAACGGAAGAAAGAAATAATATGTAGAGAACGTGTGCACGGTTTGGGGAGTCTCGGGATCAATTGTTAGACAAATTCGGTTCATCCTTTAATGCTAAAATCATGGTATTCAGTTCATTATGCACGCGGACGACTACCAGAGAAGCCCCAAAGTAGCCGACTCCATGGATTTTAATTAGACCACACAGTTCTAATTACACGTTATCTAAGTTTACATCAAGGTGATCAGCCCTAAGGTAAATCTAGACAGTCACTAGCTAACCGCGACGAACATTTAAGCGTGAATTCTAATTGCTAGTAGATTGCCCGCAAACGCTGTATGCAATCAACAACTATCCTACACGGCTTAATACTTCGATTTAATTTCATCTACCTGTGTTACTTAGTCGAGCAGTGAGAGGCACGGCATCGCTACTCTTTAACATACACAACATGCATAATTACTCGAGTGTCAATCGTCGAAACTAAACATGCGCGTTGGATTAAGCAAAGTAGACAAATGCAAATAAACAGAACCCAATATGCATAATTCAAAACTCAGATTATCAGAACCAAATCATCTAACAAAATCCTCCTAAACCATTCCCAAACCGTTCACCCTTACCTTAGCCGCTCATGGCGCGGTTTGTCAATCCCGCTCCAACAACGCCCATGGAAGGATTCATCTACTTATTACAAATGGGAAGTGGAGCTCACTAGCATGCCAACAATGGCGGAGCTCCACGGAAAATAGAGAGAAAACGGGGAAGAAGGGAAGAAGAATCGTCCAAATCGGCTAAGAGATGAAGGAGAAAAAGCTTGGAGAAGATCTCAAAAATGTGCAGAAAAATCGTCCTTAAGCTACTGCCTTCGTCGTAGCGTCGAGACGTTAGGCCAGCGTCTCGACGCTGTGCCCTAAGTGATCCGCGCGCGCGCGCGCTGGCGTCGCGACGCAAGGCCAGCGTCGCGACGCTGCCCCGATGAATTTCCTGCGCGCGCCTCCTCCGGAGCGTCTCGACGCCAAGCAGGGTCTCGACGCCAGGGCAGCGTCGAGCTAGCGTCTCGACGCTATCACTCGACGCTTGCTCTCGGGTTTTTCCAGCGTCGAGCCAGCGTCTCGACGCTATAGCTCGACGCTGGCTCTCGGGTTTGGGGCTGATGCTTTGCCTCTTCAAGGCTGTTTTGGCCCGTTTCTTCACGGAACAAATTCCCCTCTTCCCGATGCATTCCCGGGGCGCTAAAACTCTGCTTTAAGCTCTCGAACATGCCCAATGGACGCACGAGCTCTTTGCCGCTTTTCTCCTACAAAAGAGATACATTTAATCAATTGAAAGCGGACTTTAGCTATGATTAGGACGTATTTAATAGCTCCAAAATGGAGTTATCACTAAGTCCGAAGCATAAATAGGGAGACATCTTTAAACTTTTCAAATTGTTCTTAACCAATGCATGCATGCAGTTGTTTCCTTCAAATGCAAATGCCCTGTCGTTCCCAGTACTGAGAATCGAGTCCCTAGCATGTATTCTCGTTTTAGTTGATTAATCAGAATTCCACCTTGCTCGAGGACTAGCAAGATTTAAGTTGGGGGTGTTTGATAGCTCCATTTTGGAGCTATAATTATGTCCCTAATTCACGTTTATTATTGGCTTAATCTTGTTTATATGTGATTATTGCAGGTGTTATCGGGAATTCGCCCTCGGGAGCTTTTCGGCGCTTTTCGGGGCTTAATATCGCAATTTAAAGGCCTAGGAACACTTCCCGGGAAGACCCGTGCAAAGACACGAAGGTTGAGCACTTTTGGGAAATTGAAGGCAAAAATCCATGCGTCAACCCGAGAGCTAGCGTCGAGCGACAGCATCGCGACGCTAGCTCGACGCTGCCCAGCGTCGACACGCTGCCATAGCGTCTCGACGCTCCGAAGTCTGAAGCGCTGAATTGAAGAAAAACCCGAGAGCAAGCGTCGAGCGATAGCGTCTCGACGCCACCCCGACTGCGCGCGCGCGGATTATTTAGGGCGCAGCGTCGAGACGCTGCCCTAGCGTCTCGACGCTACGACGGATTACTCAAGTTTCTGTCCGATTTTAGCCGCCATTATTATCTTCTACCTCGAGCTCCGCGCCTGATTTGACGTCCAGCAGCTGTTTTCCACCATGGGAGGGGCTAGGAAGCTCGATTTGAAGCCATCCCACACCATACAAGTCATGAGTGAGTAGATTTACTGTTTTTGGCTCGGGATTGTAAGGATAAATGTAGTATGAACTCTTGGTGAGGTTGTAGGATTGAAATTCTGAATTGGTTGGATATTTTATTGAATTGAATTCTATTTCTTAGCTTAATCTATGAGCACGTTTAAATGATTTAGGACTAGGCACCCTTGATTTTGAGCATGTTCATTTGTTAAAGGATTTGATGTCGTGCCTCTCGTTTCCGCGAAGTAACAAGGAATTATGGCACCTTGAGCGTATTGGCGTCCTTACGCTCTTGGTGTTCGTTCTTCCCGAATTAGAATTCCAAATCGACATACTAATTTCGCGTCCAAATTAGATAGTTGTCACAGTAAGCTTGTTGCTACCGTTCGGTCTTGGGAGAGCGTTGGCCGCCAATGTCCGAACGGTATGCTTGATTAGCATGATTATTTATGTCTAATTAAATCCATGGAGCATGTCTGGGTTATTTATTAATTTTAGACGAGCTGTGCATTCGTTAATTTACCCAACCATAACACTCATCATCCTATGATCCAAGAGGTCTGCTAAATTTATCCCCGATCGTCCCGAGTCGGAAACTCCGTTAGCTAAATTTTCCCATTTGTTTTGTTCTATCTTAGTTACTTGAAAACCAACAATTACCCCTTATTCCACCTATATTAATAGTTTGCAAATTTAATTAAGTTTAAGTCAAAATACCTTAATTCCCTGTGGATCGACCCCGTTGCTACTATTCTACAAATAGTTTAGTGATTTCGGGCACTTATAAATTCATTTTGGCGGGTCTCGACAACCCGATGATTGGCGATAGTTCAATAATATCGTTACCACCGCTCAATGGGGACTCCTGCACGCAAGCATAGTTTAGTAATAGTATTAGGGAAGAACAATGGACCCTTACCCTTCTTGGCGCAGTCAGCAATGGCAGCTGACATGACTTCGCCCCCATTGATGGTGAGACCTCGCATGATTGCATAGACCAGCAGCGATCTGCTCTGGTTGATTGTGGTCTCATGGGTCACGGAGGCCAGCTTCCTCCTCACGAAGGAAAACTATACAGCCGCCTTAGCTGTGAAGTTGGCACTCATGAGAGTGTGCCTCCCATTGCGCGACACGGTCCATGATGCTTCAGGCTGGCCAATAATCCGAATGGCCTCTTCCAAGACAGCCTCTGTAGGCTCATCAACGATCCTTGAGTAATCAGTGTGTTTCTGGCCCTTGAGGCCGTAGGCTTCGTTGATTGCCTTTGCTGAGAAGTCTACTTCAACTCCCCTGACCATAGACAATCCCTCCTCAGAATTCCTCAAATTGGCGTAGAAGTCATACACCATGCTTGTGTAAGCTGGATTGGGTGGTCTGCACAACTCCTCCCAGCCGTGATTCGTAATTCCTGCGCGCAAGAATTGCGGCAGGTCAGCAGGTCTGTCGAGGAAGCCCTTCTCGTGCAGCAGCTCCCTTTTCCTGAGCTTAATGCCTCTAGACTCAGCGTCAGAAGACACGTACCTCACTGACTGAGGCTCATCTTCAGGGTACAACTTGGCCTTCCCCTTGTCTTTCAGTTTGGCTGACTCAGCAGCCTCAATCTTGAGCTTCTTTGGGGAAGGCTCGTCACCCTTCTTGGATGAAGGCACAGCCCTGGACTTCTTCTTCTTCTTGGAATTCTTTTTTGTTCTTGGCCGTTTGGCCTTGACAACCGTGGCTTCCTTCTTCCTCAATCGTGCCTTAGTTGTCGTCTGCTGGAGGCAGTCCCCCAGTGTCTCGTCCATCGAGTCATCCTTCTGTGCAGGGCTCTCAAGGCTGGCTTCCCTCAAAGGAGAGAAGACCTCGTCTTCCTCAGCTTCCCCACTGCCCTGCGTTGATTCTTGGTACTTGTTAAGTCTCTGAAAGTGACTTATTTAGGACCCATTTAGCTTAAGAAGATGAACACTTTTAGGTGTTTTTGATAGCATTTAGCTTAAACCTATGCTTAAATATGAGAATGAGAAGAAGGTAGCTAAATTAGGACTTATGCACAATAGGAAAGAAAAGGGTTGAAAACCGAAGGAAAAGAATGAAAAAAACTGCATTGCGACAGCATTGCGGAAACATTGCTGAAGCCGCAATTATTCAAGTAAAAACCGTAAGTTGACTGATCTTTTTCTGTTAATTTCCGTGATTTCAGGGATTCGTTCTTTCTCCTCCATCCATTTTGATATATGACGTTGAAGATTGATGGTTCTCCTTGGCCCAAACGCACCTGCAAACTACTATAAAAGGGGGTCAAAGTCGGAGGTTCAAGCATCATCCGAAAGCGTAGAAGTCTTCTCGCAGTCCATCTTTTCTCCTAGTTTTCCTTTGCCGTCTGCTGGTTTGCGAAGCTCAGCTGTTGGAATCGATAATCTGATAGGAAGGAGAGGAGGTTCTTCTTCTCTCCCGATTGGATTCATCCAAGCAAGGCTGACCTTTCTCATCCTTCATTCGAGGCGGCTGCAACGAGACTTTCGAGCTTGCTTTACTGTTTTCTGTCTTTCCTTTTCTAGTTTACATTTCTGCTTTGTGTTGTTCTCTTTCTAATAGCTAGAACACTCCATTTCGTTGCTTTCTGCCTTGCTATTATTTACTTTTAAGCTTTCTTTTGTCCATTCAACAATCAAGTAATCGAATCTCCATTCTTCATTTCACAGTTTCTTGCCTCTGCATTCTACTGCTTTCCTTTACTGTTTTGTCTCTAAATTCCTTCTAAGCATGTCGGTTTCATCTCGTATTTCTACTTACTCCATATCCATGAGTAGCTAAGTCACTTAGGGGCATGCTAATGACAACACTATAGGCTAAAAAACGTGAATCAAGCATGTAGGATAGCTCTCGAAGCATTGGTTGTATGTAAGCTTCATCCCACAGGCAATTTCGATTGGCCATCCATTTTGTCCAAAGAACTCCTAACCTCTGGAAGGAGTAAGAGTTCAGAGTCGTATAATCATGCTAGCCTTTCAAGGTAACCAGGAAACGGCCTAGGAATAGGCGTTTCCCTAGTACAAACCATATCTTTCTGCCTTAACAAGATGCTTAAGACCTTACTTTGAGTTGAGTAAACTAAAGAATCTAATGCATGGAATCGGACGATACATGAGATTAAGATAGTTTGATGCATAGAGAGTAGATCCAGTGCTTGAGAATCGTATAAAAATGCCTATAGGATAGTCATTAGTAGCCCTTAATTCTCCATTTTACACACTTTTACTGTTTTTACAATTGCGATAACATTGCGGTATCCGCAATTCTGCTAAGTTACCATTCTGTTTAGCTGTTTTCTTCGTCGTTTATTAATTCCATCTCTTGTCCTTTGAGTCTAATTTCAACTTGCATTTGTTTATGTTGCATTCCTTTACACATTCAGCAAAAATTAGATAATTAAAAACCGATTTTACCCCATCAAATCCACCCCTTCTTTCTTAACAAAACACTTCGCGAATAGCTAAAAATAAGTCTCTGTGGGAAAACGAATGAAATATACTTACTACTTGCTACAAGATCATGTATGCTTGCATGTTCTGAGTGCTCTATCTCTTTTATTGCCTAATTATTTCAACACATTGAGCACGCAACAAGTTTTTGGCGCCGCTGCCGGGGACTTATTTTAAGTGAAAACGAAGTTTGTTAAGTTTGAAAAACCAAGTTTATTGCTTATTGAAGCTGATCTGTTTCATTTCTTTTGCAGGTATTATTGGGTTAGTTTATCAGTGAGCCTTCAAGTAGATATCTAGAGTTCAATCCTGAGCCTGAGAGACTACTTAGAGCTAGAAACAAAGCAAAGAAACAACTCTTTAAACAACCTCCTATACCTCAAATCATACCTGAAATCGAAGAAATGGACGAGATAGTTCCAAATCCGGTACCTGTCATTCGCAACCCCATCGAAATAGCGAATGACAAGAATAGTGCCATTCTTTCATACCTAGTACCTATGCCTGGGAGCTGAACCCCAGCATAATCCGTCCTGAAATCACTGCCAACTCATTCGAGTTAAAGCCAGTGATGTTCCAAATGTTGTCCACTGTGGGACAATTCTTTGGAATAGAAAATGAGGACCCCCACAACCATCTTAGGAACTTCTTAGGAGTCAGTGATACCTTTATCATCCCTGGAGTGTCCCAAGAAGCTTTGAGGCTATACTTGTTCCCTTACTCTTTGAGGGACAAAGCTAAAACATGGTTGAACTCATTACCCTCTGGATCTGTCCTTAATTGGACAGACTTAGCAGAGAAATTCCTAGTCAAATACTTCCCACCTGATAGGAATTCTACCTTTCGTGATGATATAGTTAAGTTCAAACAAGCTGATAATGAATCTCTTCACGAAGCTTGGACAAGGTTCAAAGATCTTCTTCTCAAATGTCCACATCATGGCATCCCATGGTGTATCCAAATAGAGGTCTTTTTCAAAGGATGCAACCCCAGCACTAGGCAAGTCTTAAATTCATCTGCTGGTGGTTCCATGTTGTCCAAAAGTTACAACGAGGCCTATGAGATCTTGGAGAAGATCTCAGCATCTCACTGTAGGTGGTCAGATGATCCAGTTGAGCCAACTAGGGCTCAAGACAAGGATGCTCTAAGTGCAATGAGCACCCAAATAAATGCCCTGACCAACTTAGTTAAGCAAATGGCTCAAGCCAATCTCCAAACAAGTGCCAACACCGCTACCGCCATGTCAATGGGCACCCAAACAAGTCAAGGTGAGACACTTGTATGTGGATTCTGTGGGGAAGGGCACCTGTATGAATACTGCCCTGGGAATCCAGCCTCAGTCTGCTACATTCGAAGCCAGCAGCAGCCTAGGAACAACCCCTATTCCAATACTTACAACCCTGGTTGGAGGAACCACCCAAACCTGTCATGGGGTGGCCAACAAAATGCTAACCAAAATCCTAACCAGCCTAGACCGAGTGGAACACCTGGTTTCACTCCCCAACATAACCAATCAATGTATCAAAAACCTTACAACCAACCTGTAGGATCTTCTGTAGAAAACTTACTCAAGGAATACATAGCTAAGAATGATGCTACTCTTCAAAGCCAGCAAGCTACTCTTAGGAGCCTAGAGAACCAAATAGGCCAATTGGCCAATGAACTCAAGAGTAGGCCTCAAGGTAGACTCCCTGCTGACACCGAGGTGCCAAGGAGAGATGGTAAAGAACAAGTTCAAGCAATTGAACTTAGAAGTGGCAGACCCTTGGTGAGCAACACAAAGGACACACCAAAGAGAGTAGAGAACACTGAGTCTAGTGCTCCACTGGAGTCTCTGCCAACCCAAGGTCCACCACCAACTAGCACATCAGGAGCCAGGCTAGAGCCAATTATTGAGGAGATAGAAGAAATTCCAAGGCCTCCACCTATCCTAAGGCGCCCTGACGTGCCTGCATATGTGCCACCACCGCCATACCCTCGAAGGCTTAAGAAGAAGCAGGAACAGGAAGTTCATTTTAATAAATTCTTAGAAATTCTTAAGCAAGTGCATGTCAACATTCCTTTTGTAGAAGTTTTACAGTCTATGCCTTCCTATGTGAAGTTTTTGAAGGACATTATTACTAACAAAAAAATAATTGGTGAGTTTGAAACAGTAAACCTCACTGAGGAGTGCAGTGCCATACTCCAAAACAAGCTGCCTAAGAAGGAGAAGGATCCTGGTTCCTTCACCTTACCTGTAGAACTTGGAGGCAAGCACGTGGGCAGAGCGCTTTGTGACCTGGGCGCCAGCATAAACCTCATGCCCCTATCACTATTCCGCCAGTTGGGAATAGGAGAAGCACGTCCAACCACTGTCACCTTACAATTAGCAGACAGATCCAATGCATATCCAGAAGGTAAAATTGAGGATATTTTAGTAAAGGTTGACAAATTTATTTTCCTTGCAGATTTCATTATCCTGGATTATGAAGCAGACAAGGAGGTCCCCATCCTGCTAGGCAGACCATTTTTAGCCACAGGTAGGGCACTGATAGACGTCCAAAAAGGTGAGCTCACTATGAGGGTTCATGATGAAGAGGTGAAATTTAGTGTGTATAAAGCTTTGAGATACCCCTCTGACCTTGAATCCTGTGCTAGTATGGACGTTGTTGATTCTTTAATGGAAGAACAATTGGAGCATGTATTATTAACCAAGCATGCTAATGATTATGTACAGTTAGATGTAGCTGACTTGAATGTATCTGACCTAATGGATATGCCTGTAGATAAACCACAACATGTATGTATGAATATAGACCTAACTGATAGATCTGTGAATCTTTTAAAGCCATCCATTGAGCATCCACCTGTTTTAGAACTGAAACCACTACCTGTTGCGTGCTCAATGTGTTAAGAATAAATAAGCAAGAAGGTGGAGAGAGCACTCAGAACATGCAAGCATACATGGTCTTACAGCAAGTAGTAAGTATATTTCATTCGTTTTTTCCACAGAGACTTATTTTTAGCTATTCACGAAGTGTATTTGTTAAGAAAGAAGGGGTGGATTTGATGGGGTAAATTTGGTTTTTAATTGCCTACTTCCTACCGAACATATAAAGGAATGCAACATAAACAAATGAAAGTTGAAATTAGACTCAACGGACAAGAGATGGAATTAATAAACGAAGAAGAAAACAGCTAAACAGAATGGTAACTTAGCAGAATTGCGGACACCGCAATGTTATCGCAATTGTAAAAACAGCAAACGTGTGTAAAATGGAGAATTAAGGGCTACTAACGACTATCCTATAGGCATTTTAATACGATTCCCAAGCATTAGATCAACTCTCTATGCATCAAACTCACTCTATCTCATGTATCGTCCGATTCCATGCATTAGATTCTTTAGTTTACTCAACTCAAAGTAAGGTCTTAAGCATCTTGTTAAAGCAGAAGTGTTTAGTTTGTACTAGGGAAACGCCTATTCCTAGGCCGTTCCTGGTTACCATGAAAGGCTAGCATGATTATACGACTCTGAACTCTTACTCCTTCCAGAGGTTAGGAGTTCTTTGGACAAAATGGATGGCCAATCGAAATTGCCCGTGGAATGAAGCTTACATACAATCAATGCTTCGAAAGCTATCCTACATGCTTGGTTCACGTTTTTTAAGCCTATAGTTCTGTCATTAGCATGCCCCTAAGTGACTTAGCTACTCATGGATATATAGAGAACAGAAGTATAAGATAAAACAGACATGCTTAGAAGGGAAATGTACTCAAAACAGTAAGATAAAACCGTAGCAGCAGAAGATGGAAACTGTGAAATGAAGACTTGTGATTTGATTACTTTGAATGTTTGAACGAACAAAAGGAAACTTAAAGTAAATAATCCAAAGACAGAAAGCAACGAAATGAAGTAGACTAATCACTAAACCAGAAGCGATAACTAAACAATGCTGGAAATGAGAAAGGAAAGACAAAAAGCATTAAATGGTGCTTGAAAGCCTCGTTGCAGTCGCCTCGAATGAAGGATCAAAAAGATCAGCCTTGCTTGGATGAATCCAATCAGGAGAGAAGAAGAATCTCCTCCCCTTCCTATCAGATTATCGATTCCAACAGCTGAGCTTCGCAAACCAGCAGACGGCAAAGGAAAACAGGAGAAAAGATGGACTGCGAGAAGACTTCTACGCTTTCGGATGATGATTGAACCTCCGACTTTGACCCCCTTTTATAGTAGTTTGCAGGTGCGTTTGGGCCAAGGAGAACCATCAATCTTCAACGTCGTATATCAGAATGGATGGAGGAGAAAGAACGAATCCCTGAAATCACGGAAATTAACAGAAAAAGATCAGTCAACTTACGGTTTTCACTTGAATAATTGCGGCTTCAGCAATGTTTTCGCAATGCTGTCGCAATGCAGTTTTTTTTCATTCTTTTCCTTCGGTTTTCAACCCTTTTCTTTCCTATTGTGCATAAGTCTTAATTTAGCTACCTTCTTCTCATTCTCATATTTAAGCATAGGTTTAGGCTAAATGCTATCAAAAACACCTAAAAGTGTACATCTTCTTAAGCTAAATGGGTCCTAAATAAGTCACTTTCAGAGACTTAACACTACCCACTCACCTCAAGTATGCATATTTAGGGAGTAATGAAACTCTGCCTGTTATCATTTCTTCTAAACTAAGTGAAAAGCATGAGGTTGAACTGATATTACTGCTTAAGCAACATAGGAAGGCTATTGCATGGACTATTGCTGATATTAGAGGCATTAGCCCTTCTTATTGCATGCATAAGATTATACTAGAGGAAGAGCACACACCTAGAGTAGATCATCAACGTAGGCTGAATCCCTCTATGAAAGAGGTAGTTAAGAAAGAAATAATAAAATGGTTAGATGCTGGTGTGATCTTTCCCATAGCTAGTAGCCAGTGGGTGAGTCCTATCCAATGTGTACCTAAAAAGGGTGGGATGACTGTGGTAGTCAATGAGAACAATGAACTGATTCCAACTAGGACTGTCACAGGATGGAAAGTGTGCATGGATTACAGGAAATTAAATAAAGAAACTAAAAAAGACCACTTCCCTCTACCGTTCATTGACCAGATGTTAGACAGAATAGCTGGTAGAGCCTACTATTGTTTCTTAGATGGTTATTCGGGCTATAACCAGATTACTATAGACCCCAAAGACCAAGAGAAGACTACCTTCACTTGCCCTTTTGGAACTTTTGCCTTTCGCAGAATGCCTTTTGGCTTATGCAATGCACCGACAACTTTCCAAAGGTGCATGATGGCAATCTTCTCTGAGTTGGATGAGTCCATGATAGAAATATTCATGGATGACTTCTCAGTCTTTGGGGACTCATTTAAAAACTGTCTAGAAAACCTAGGACAAGTCCTGGCTAGGTGTGAGGAGACCAACCTAGTCCTCAATTGGGAAAAGTGCCATTTCATGGTGGATGAAGGGATTGTCTTAGGTCATAGAGTGTCAAGGGCAGGTGTAGAGGTCGATAGGGCCAAAATAGAGATCATAGAGAAGTTGGTAGAGCCTCAGAATGTCAAGGCCATTAGAAGTTTCTTAGGGCATGCTGGTTTCTACAGAAGGTTCATTAAGGACTTTTCTAAGATAGCCAAGCCTCTGTGTGAGCTGCTAGAACTAAATAGGCCATTCATCTTCTCTAAGGAATGTGTAGTAGCTTGGACCACCCTTAAGAAAGCACTAGTTACAGCACCTGTTATTATAGGGCCAGATTGGGATCTCCCATTTGAGATGTTATGTGATGCTAGTGACTATGCTGTAGGGGTCATGTTAGGCCAGAAGATTGACAAACTAACACACCCTGTCTATTATGCTAGTAAGACCTTGAATGAGGCTCAATGTAATTATACAACTACTGAGAAAGAGATGCTTGTTGTAGTGTTTGCTTGTGAGAAATTTAGGAACTATATTGTAGGCACAAGGACAATTGTATACACTGACCATTCTGCCTTGAAATATCTTATGAGGAAGGCTGATGCCAAGCCTAGGTTGATTAGGTGGGTGTTATTGCTGCAAGAATTTGATCTGGATATTCGAGACAAGAAAGGTTGTGAAAATGTGGTTGCAGATCACCTTTCTCGATTGCAGCACAATTGCGAAAAAATTGCGGACACCGCAATTTCTGATGCTTTTATTGATGAACATGTCTTTGTTTTGACTCATCATGATAACGATGAGGAACCTTGGTTTGCTGACATTGCTAACTTCCGTGCATCACAGGTATTACCAGTTTTCAAGGGAGGACAAGAGAAGAAGAGGTTCCTTCATGAAGCAAGGAAATTCATCTGGGATGACCCCACACTTTACAGAACCTGTGCTGATCGCTTGCTGAGGAAGTGTGTTTCAGCTGCTGAAGCGAAGTCTGTGCTGCAGCACTGTCACGCAGCTCCTTATGGTGGACACTTTGGTGGCCAAAGAACAGCTGCAAAGGTATTTCAGAGTGGCTACTATTGGCCAACAATCTTCAAGGATGCCCACAACTATGCCCACAGCTATGATGAATGCCAAAGAACAGGTAACCTCAGTCGAAAGGATGAGATGCCCCTCACCTACATCTTAGAGTTGGAGCTCTTTGATGTGTGGGGCATTGACTTCATGGGGCCATTCCCTCCATCATCAGGTAACCTTTACATATTAGTGGCAGTAGACTATGTGTCCAAGTGGGTAGAAGCCAAAGCATGTCCTAATAATGATGCTAAAACAGTCACCAACTTCTTGCATAGGCACATTTTTACTAGGTTTGGGACACCTCGTGCCATCATTAGTGATGAGGGGTCACATTTCATTAACAAGGCTATGGAGAGAGTGTTGGCTAAATATAACATTAGACATAGAGTAGCCACTCCCTATCACCCACACTCGAATGGACAGGCTGAAATTTCAAATAGGGAAATTAAGAACATCCTAGAAAAAGTGGTCAAACCTAATAGGAAAGACTGGTCCTTCAAGCTTGAGGATGCACTTTGGGCTTATAGGACAGCATATAAGACACCCCTAGGTATGTCTCCTTATAGGCTGGTTTATGGCAAGACTTGTCACTTACCACTTGAGTTAGAAAACAAAGCATTTTGGGCCATGAAGGAATTGAATTTTTGTGTAAAGGATGCAGGAACACTGAGGTCTTTGCAATTACATGAGCTTGATGAGCTTAGACATATGGCCTATGAAAATGCTAAAATGTATAAAGAAAAGACCAAGATTTGGCACGATAGTAGACTTAGAGATAAGGATTTTAAGAAGGGTCAACTTGTCTTGTTGTTTAACTCACGGTTGAAATTATTTCCAGGGAAACTTAAGTCTAGATGGTCAGGTCCATTTGTGATTACTAATGTGTTTGTTCATGGTGCCATAGAGATAAAGAACTTGCAGCAAGGCCAACCATTTATGGTTAATGGTGCAAGGTTGAAGCACTACTATGAGGAAGGAGATGTGAAGACTCTCTCGGCCTTCCTCTTGACTGAAGCATGAAAAAAGAACGAGAGAGGACGAGTGATTGCTGTGCTCGTCAACATAAGGCTCATGCCTTAGTTTATTTTTTGCGATTTTCCGGTTATCATTTGTGTGTTTTGTTGTATGATTTTAATTACGAATTTGATGTTGCTTTTATTTCTTTTTGTAGGGAATCGAAAGAGGGAATCAAGGAGAGTAATTCCAGCTTTAAAAATCAAGAAACGATCGAGCCAAATAAAAGATACGGACGAGCAAAGTTTGCCATTTAGATGAAAAAAAAAATCCCTAAAATTGCGCTGGAATTGCAGGATCCGCAAAATATAGCCGTTGGGATTTAGCCGTTTCCTTTATATCCGTTAGAAGGCGCTCGATCGATACGATTCTCTCACTCTCTGAATTCCAAGAAAGCTGCGATTCTCTTCATCTTTGATCCTTCTCTCCAAACCTCCAAGACTCAACAATGGTGTTCACACGGGCTGAAAGATCTACAGCCAAGAAGAGGGCTGATGACGCTGCTGAGACAACTGCGAGAGACGCACTACTTGCCTTGGCTACGGCTGACGCTGCACGCACCGAACGTCTCCCCAAGCTTCCGGTCCGTAGGAAGAAGTGGAGGGTTGTCACAGAAATCCCTGCTGGACCCTCTGAACCAGCAGGCACACCCAAGAAGCGCCGGTGGAGTGTCGAGACGGCCGCCGAACCAAGCAAAGCCAAGACTCCCTCTGTGGAGAGTCAAGAAACGGATCGTGCGTCCCACGAGTCGACCAAGAAGGGTTCGTCGCCATCTGCATCGCCTGCGCACAGCCCTTCACCATCTAAACCAGTGCAGAGCCCAGAGTTGCCGTCATCACCGCCAGCGCAGAGTCCTGAACTGCCATCTTCGCCACTGAGTTCTGCGCAGACACCTACAGCAGAGCAAAACACCACGCCGTCACACACTTCCCCACGGCCTGACCCTGAATTCCCATATGGGGATTATCAAGAATCAACGCAGGGCAGTGGGGAAGGTGAGGACGAGGAGGTTTTCTCACCTATGAGGGAAGCAAGTGCCGAGAGCCCTGCGCAGCAGGATGATTCCATGGAAGAGACGCTGGGGGCATGCCTCCAGCAGATCAATATCAAGGCAAAGCTCAAGAAGAAGAAGAAGGCCAAGATTGTCAAGGCCAAGCGATCCAAGAGGCTGAAAAAGAAGAAGGCCAAAAGGGCGCCTTCAGCAGACAACGAAAGCACTGAGCCTTCGCTTAAACGACTCAAGGTTGAGGCTGCCGAGTCAGCCAAGCCATCAGATAAAGGGAAGGCCAAGCTCTACCCTGAAGATGAGCCTCAGTCAGTGAGGTATGTTTCCTCTGATGCTGAGTCCAGAGGCGTTGAGCTGAGGAAGAGGGAGTTGCTACATGAGAAGGGCTTCCTCGACAGACCTGCTGACCTGCCGCAGTTCTTGCGCGCAGGGATTATCAATCACAGCTGGGAGGAGTTGTGTAGGCCACCCAATCCGGCTTACACAGCTATGGTATACGACTTCTACGCCAACCTGCGCAACTCTGAAGAGGGGCTCTCTGTGGTGAGGGGAGTAGAGGTGGACTACTCAGCAAAAGCTATCAACGAAGCTTATGGCCTCAAGGGCCAAAGACACACTGATTATGCACGGATCGTTGATGAGCCTACTGAGGCAGTGCTGGAGGAGGCCATTCGAACCATTGGCCAACCTGAAGCAGCGTGGACTGTATCACGCAATGGGAGGCACACTCTCATGAGTGCCAACCTGACAGCAAAGGCAGCTGTATGGTTTGCCTTTGTACGG
This sequence comes from Herpetospermum pedunculosum, assembly GCA_028017165.1. Lineage (NCBI taxonomy): Eukaryota > Viridiplantae > Streptophyta > Magnoliopsida > Cucurbitales > Cucurbitaceae > Herpetospermum > Herpetospermum pedunculosum. The sequence continues at coordinate 5,925,577 of CM051525.1, read as the reverse complement.
AGGAAGCTGGCCCCTGTGACCCATGAGACGACCATCAACCAGAGCAGATCGCTGCTGGTCTACGCCATTATGCGAGGTCTCACGGTCAATGTGGGGGAAATTATGTCAGCCGCCATTGCTGAGTGCGCCAAGAAAGGTAAGGGACCACTGTTTTTCCCACTGAGCGACTGGAGCAGCAGATGGCTTACACAGGCCACTTGGAGCTGCCTGCTAGCCTGAGGCTGAAGAGGAAGAGGAATATGGAGTTTGAACTGGATAGGCTGGCTGCTGATCAGTCCCTATCCATGGCGTGCCTGATGGATATGCAAAGGAGGATGGCTCAATGGGCCACTTACGCACAGGCAAGGGACAAGGAAGTTGCAGACCAACTTGGGTGCATCTTCCCTGACTTCCCCACAAATCTCTTGACTCCATGGGTGCCCCCACGACCACGGCAACCTTATGAGGATGAAGACGTTTCAGTGCTGGTTTGAATTGCACTGAAGGGAGTATTGCTGTTCCCTTAGAAGAAAAAAAAACAATTTTTCTGCTTTCTGATAGCCTATGTGAATTATGCTGTTTTTCGTACACTTTTGATCTGTTTTAGATGCTTAGTTTTATGTTTTTAATTTTGCTTAGTATAGCTTGATGATAGGTGACTAGGTAGGGTAGTTTTGTTTTATTTTTAGGAGAGCTTGAATGACTGGAAAGAGCTTGCTTAGGGGCCTTAATCACTGTTATATCTGCCCTGACTTAATTGCGAAATAATTGCGGTCCCCGCAATTTTTATTACTGAAAGCATGTTTTGGACTATCTGTTTAGCTAGGCTGTGATCTGTTTAAATTCCATCTTTTGCTGCTATCATGACTACTTATATAGCTTATCTAAGAGCATGCTGGATGAGTGTCATAGGACATCCTTTGATAGTTTAAATTAACCTCTAAAAAGCTCAGCATGCACAGCTTTAAGACCTTATCTGTCTGTTTTTTTCAAATTCCTGCTGCTATGATATTTTCTTTTAGAATCTTCTGTCTATGCCTAGGTCTTTTAGATTCTCTTTGTTTTACCTTAGACTAGATGCTTCTAGGACAAGTTTGGGGGTGTGCCACCTCAGACACTCATTGGGGACAATGAGTAGTTGAAGTTTGGGGGAGGCCACCCTAGGCCTAGGAACATTCCTCTCTCCCTTAGAAACATAAGCATTCTTCTTCTCCTTTACAAAAAATGATGAACTGAAAAAAAAATGAAAAATAGAATAAAGAGGGGGGTCTTTCTTAGGTTGCTAAGTAATCAGTGCCAAGTGTGTAACCCACAAGTGGCATTGCAGCAAAAGGCAACCAAAGGAAAGGCTCCACCTAAGTAAGAAAAAGGGAAAAGCATAGGGAAGAAGAATGTATACCTAGGAGTTATAACTTTGTGGCTTAGGTGTCCTATTTAAAAAGAACTCTGATCCTCAATTAGCTAAGCAGAAAGTTGTAACTTGTAGGGTTGTTTAGGGAGATGAGTGTTTATCCAATATAGTGATGCCAGGGTTTAGGTTGTTCTCTAAAAGTACTACTGTCACCGTTAATACTAAGACTGGCATGACTCTAAGGAATCCTAGACACATTAAAAATAAAGCTAGAAGCATGTACTGAGTCTGAGGTAAAGCTAGGCAGAATTTGAAACCTTAGGGATAGTGGCATGATATGACAAAAGTAAATAGATCAGTTGTAGAAAGTTAATGAAAGCAGAAGGAGTGTTAGCCGGGCAAAGTCAGAAGAAGCTAGATAAGAGGGTAGTTTTAAGCGTAGAAGTGTGTCACAGGACAGCATTGCTATAGATAGGGGTATAAGGAAGTCAGTAGGTGGTTAAAGAAGATGAAACAGCAGCCTAGGTAAGTCCTTAGTGTGCTTGAGGACAAGCAAAACCTTAAGTTTGGGGGTGTGTTAAGTCTCTGAAAGTGACTTATTTAGGACCCATTTAGCTTAAGAAGATGAACACTTTTAGGTGTTTTTGATAGCATTTAGCTTAAACCTATGCTTAAATATGAGAATGAGAAGAAGGTAGCTAAATTAGGACTTATGCACAATAGGAAAGAAAAGGGTTGAAAACCGAAGGAAAAGAATGAAAAAAACTGCATTGCGACAGCATTGCGGAAACATTTTGATATATGACGTTGAAGATTGATGGTTCTCCTTGGCCCAAACGCACCTGCAAACTACTATAAAAGGGGGTCAAAGTCGGAGGTTCAAGCATCATCCGAAAGCGTAGAAGTCTTCTCGCAGTCCATCTTTTCTCCTAGTTTTCCTTTGCCGTCTGCTGGTTTGCGAAGCTCAGCTGTTGGAATCGATAATCTGATAGGAAGGAGAGGAGGTTCTTCTTCTCTCCCGATTGGATTCATCCAAGCAAGGCTGACCTTTCTCATCCTTCATTCGAGGCGGCTGCAACGAGACTTTCGAGCTTGCTTTACTGTTTTCTGTCTTTCCTTTTCTAGTTTACATTTCTGCTTTGTGTTGTTCTCTTTCTAATAGCTACAACACTCCATTTCGTTGCTTTCTGCCTTGCTGTTATTTACTTTTAAGCTTTCTTTTGTCCAATCAACAATCAAGTAATCGAATCTCCATTCTTCATTTCACAGTTTCTTGCCTCTGCATTCTACTGCTTTCCTTTACTGTTTTGTCTCTAAATTCCTTCTAAGCATGTCGGTTTCATCTCGTATTTCTACTTACTCCATATCCATGAGTAGCTAAGTCACTTAGGGGCATGCTAATGACAACACTATAGGCTAAAAAACGTGAATCAAGCATGTAGGATAGCTCTCGAAGCATTGGTTGTATGTAAGCTTCATCCCACGGGCAATTTCGATTGGCCATCCATTTTGTCCAAAGAACTCCTAACCTCTGGAAGGAGTAAGAGTTCAGAGTCGTATAATCATGCTAGCCTTTCAAGGTAACCAGGAAACGACCTAGGAATAGGCGTTTCCCTAGTACAAACCATATCTTTCTGCCTTAACAAGATGCTTAAGACCTTACTTTGAGTTGAGTAAACTAAAGAATCTAATGCATGGAATCGGACGATACATGAGATTAAATAGTTTGATGCATAGAGAGTAGATCCAGTGCTTGAGAATCGTATAAAAATGCCTATAGGATAGTCATTAGTAGCCCTTAATTCTCCATTTTACACACTTTTACTGTTTTTACAATTGCGATAACATTGCGGTATCCGCAATTCTGCTAAGTTACCATTCTGTTTAGCTGTTTTCTTCGTCGTTTATTAATTCCATCTCTTGTCCTTTGAGTCTAATTTCAACTTGCATTTGTTTATGTTGCATTCCTTTACACATTCAGCAAAAATTAGATAATTAAAAACCGATTTTACCCCATCAAATCCACCCCTTCTTTCTTAACAAAACACTTCGCGAATAGCTAAAAATAAGTCTCTGTGGGAAAACGAATGAAATATACTTACTACTTGCTACAAGATCATGTATGCTTGCATGTTCTGAGTGCTCTATCTCTTTTATTGCCTAATTATTTCAACACATTGAGCACGCAACAGTACTCCCCATATGGGAATTCAGGGAGTCTTTTTCTTGATTTCTTCTTCGGCCATAGCCATACTCCATTTGCGCTTCTTGGGCGTGCCTGCTGGTTCAGAGGGTCCAGCAGGTATCTCCGTGACAACCTTCCACTTCTTCTTGCGGATAGGCAGTTTGGGCAGGCGTTCAGTGCGCGCGACCTCAGCATCAGCCAAGGCAAGCAGTGCTTCCCTCGCAGCCGTTTCAGCCTCATCAGCCCTTTTCTTGGACGCCGATCGTTCGGCTCTTGTTAGCACCATTGTCGAATTATGGAGTTTTGGAGAGAGGAATCACAGATGAAGAGAAAAGCAGACTTCTTGGAGTTCAGATAATGGGAGAGTCGTACGGATCTTCGCGCTTCCAACGGATATAAAGAAAACAAAAAAAAAATCCCAACGGCTATATTTTTGCGGATTCTGCAAATCCAGCGCAATTCTAATCTAACCAATTTCTCAAGAAGCTACTTTTAGCTCTCAAAACCCTTGTCCGAGGAAATGGAGTCATATCACTCATTTTTCCATCTAACCAATTTCCAATTTCTCACTCAAATGTGAAAATACATTTTCAATCTCTTATTGTCCAAGAGATCTTCTGAAAGCATGCGAGTACTACCTCTTCCTTCGCATTACTTCTTTCATTTAGAAAAAAAGAAAAAAAAAACGTTCAATATTGACTGATTGTCATCCCATATTCCAAATCTAAATTCATTTTCTTGTAATTCAACAGTTGTTCATTACAAGGCTAAGTTATGAAGCAGTTTAATCAGAAGATGTTCAACATTGTCAATTATATGATCTAATCTAGCACATGAGAATCTACCCAACAACCCACAATTTCCAATATGGTTGAGTGATCTAAGACTGACACATTTAATTTATCACAAGTGAAAGCATCATTAAAAAAAAAAAATATATATCTTAATGATGACACCATTATTTTCATTTGATTCTCCGCTTAAGTATTGGCTGATAAGATCGATGGACTTAAGCAAGAGTGATCATTTCATTAACACAAAAGTTATTTTTGATTAACCATTTGTTTTCACAAATGATGCAAGTTGATATTATTAACATCATAAGTTAAAAAAAAAAAAAAAAAAAAAAAAAAAACATTTTCACATATCATGGCTAGTTGGTAGATCATATGAATCATGCACACACATTGCATTCGATCATTTTTCTTACCTTATCATGTTGCATTCACCCATTCTTCTACCCTCGACAAGCATGTGCACACATGTTGCATTCATGACATTATTTTATCCATAGGATGGATACATACTGCATTCATGTCATCAGTCATCCTACTCCTAGCATGCTCATGCATACATGCTGCATTTAAGACATTTTTTTAATGCACATGCAAACATGTTGCATTCTTGATATTCATTACCTTTAACATATTCTGCACATGTTGCATTCATGACATTCATTATCTTTAACATATTATGCACACATGTTGCATTCATAAACAATCATCTTCTACCATTAGCAGGCATATGCATCATTGCGTCGTGCTTTCAAAGTCAAATTCATTGGTCAAGCCAAACGAATCAAGACATATTTTCACAAAATTGTCAAATGCATTGCCACTTCACAAAATTAAGGAACATAGCTTCATCTTTGCCATTGCACATCAACGCATACACTCATGTTTTGCGCGACAGTCGAGTCACATTTTGCAACTCGCATTTGCATCATATTCTCATTGAGGGTCAGTCTCATCAGTTCATATTAAAAAAAAAATCATGCATTTAGGACTTCTTCATATTCATGAGAGTTTCTAATGTTTTTCAAAAAGTTTTTTCATGTTTTGTTTTGCAGCTAAGTTTTGAAATAAAACCACTGTATTCTGTTTTGACAACTAAGTTTTGAAATAAAAACCGTTGTCTGGCACACACACACACGCATAAAAAAATCTCACTCTGCTTTCAAGTTTCTTGTTGGTTAAATCGAACCCTATGTCTACGGGTAAGTCCCGGTAGCTGGTCGAAGCCAGGCAAAACCAGGTCCGTTTAAATTTCTGTTTGTTAAATCAAACCCTATATCTGCGGGTAAGTCCCGGTAGCTGGTCGAAGCCTGGCAAAACCAGGTCCGTTTAAATTTCTGTTGGTTAAATCGAACCCTATGTCTGCGGGTAAGTCCAGGTAGTTGGTCGAAGCCTGGCAAAACCAGGTCCGTTTAAATTTTTGTTGGTTAAATCGAACCCTATGTCTGCGGGTAAGTCCCGGTAGCTGGTCGAAGCCTGGAAAAACCAGGTCCGTTTAAATTCCTGTTGGATAAATCGAACCCTATGTCTGCGGGTAAGTCCCGGTAGCTGGTCGAAGCCTGGAAAAACCAGGTCCATTTAAATTCTTGTTGGATAAATCGAACCCTATGTCTGCGGGCAAGTCCCGGTAGCTGGTCGAAGCCTGGCAAAACCAGGTCCGTTTAAATTCCTGTTGGTTAAATCGAACCCTATGTCTGCGGGTAAGTCCCGATAGCTGGTCGAAGCCTGGCAAACCAAGGTTCGTTTAAATTTCTGTTGGTTAAATCGAACGCTATTGTTACGTCTCCAAAAGTGATTATTTTAGGACTTAGTTGTGATAGGAAGTTGTGCATTTGTAAGTATTTTTGATAGGATTTAGCTTGAATCTATGCTTATATATGAGAATTAGAAGAATGAAGCTTAATTAGGACTTGTATGCAAAAGGAAAGAAAAAGAATGAAAAACGAAGTTAGATGAATGAAAATTGTGCATTGCGGAGGCATTGCGGAAACATTGCTAAAACTGCAATGTTTTAAGTGAAATCCGTAAGTTGACTAACCTTTTTCTGTTGTGATCCGATATTTTAGGGATTCGTTCTTTCTCCTCCATCCACGTAGAAGTACGACGTTGAGAATGAATGGTTCTCCTTGGCCCAATCGCACCTGCAGAATACTATAAAAGGAGGTCAAAGTGGAAGGTTGAGACACATCCGAAAAGCGTAGAAGTCTCTTCGCAGCACAGTTCTGTCTCCTGTTTTTCTCTTCCGTCTGTGGGGTTGAAAAGTTTAGCTGATTGGAGTCGATAATCTGATAGGAAGGAGAGAATATTTATCTTCTCTTCTCATCGGATTCATCCAAGCAAGGCTTACCTTTCTCTCCCTTCAGCCGAGGCATCTGCGTCGAAGCGATCACGCTCAACTCCATTGCTTTCTGTTTTAGTTTCCCATTTTCATTACTGTCTGTTGTTCTTTCCTTTCCAATAGCTACTGTAATTCATTTTGTTGCTGTCTGCTTTACTTTAGTTTTCTAAGGCTGTCATTTGTTTAGTTCAATTCTTAATAAATCGAAGTACTATTTTCGTTAAGTCACAGGTTTCTTTACCTTCTCTGCTACTGCCTTTCGCTTTTGTTTTAACTTTAATCTTCTTCTAAGCATGTCTTCTTCATCTACTCTTTCTAGTCTATCTATATCCATGAGTAACTAAGTCACATAAGGGCATGCTAATGACAAAACTATAGGCTAAAACACGTGAACCAAGCATGTAGGATAGCTCTCGAATGCATTGATTGTATGTAAGCTTCATACCACGGGCAATTTCGATTGGCCATCCATTTTGTCCAAAGAACTCCTAACCTCTGGAAGGAGTAAGAGTTCAGAGTCATACACTCATACTAGCCTCTCAAGGTAGCCAGAAAACGACATAGGAATAGGCGTTTTCCTAGTACAAATCATAACTTACTGTTTTAACAAGATGCTTAAGACCTTACTTGGACCTGAGTAAACTAAAGAATCTAATGCATGAAATCGGAAGATACATGAGAATGAGTTAGTTTGATGCATAGTGAGTTGATCTAATGCTTGAGAATCGTGTGAAAAAGCCTATACGGGAGTCGTTAGTAGCCCTTGTTTCCACATTTTACACACATTCGCTGTTAAGAACATTGCGGTAAAATTGCTGTTCTCGCAATTCTCTTGGTTAAAAATTCTGCTTTAACCATTTTCCTCTTAGTTTATTAATCTCTTCTCTTTTCATTTGAGTTTATCATTGACTTGCATTTATTCATGTTGCTACCCTTTACATATTCCTTAGTAATTAGGCAATTTAAAACCAAATCTACCCGATCAATTCCACCCATTCTTGCTTAACAATTCACTTCGCGAGTAACTAATAATAAATCTCTGTGGGAAAACGAATGAAAAAATACTTAGTATTTGCTACAAGATCATGTATGCTTGCATGTTCTGAGTGCTCTACCATTGCATATTTATTTTAAACATTGAGCACGCAACAAGTTTTTGGCGCCGCTGCCGGGGATTTAGTTTAGCGAAAATGAAGTTTGTTAAGTTTGAAACACGAGTTTAATATCCATTGGGACTAATCTATTTCTCATTTCTTTTGCAGGTACCATTGGGTTAGTTTATGAATGAGCATTCAAATAGCGATCTAGAGTTCAATCCCGAGCCTGAGAGATTACTTAAGGCCAGAAACAAAGCTAAGAAACGTCTCTTTAAACAACCCTCTATACCTCAAATAATTGCTGAAACCGCAGAGTCTCCGCAATTCCATCAAGAAGAAATGGATATACCAAACCCAAATCCGGTACCTACCACTCGCAATCCCATCGAAATAGCGAATGATAAGGATAGTGCCATACTCTATTACCTAGTACCTATGCCTCGGGAGCTAAACCCAAGCATAATCCGCCCTGAAATTACTGCCAACTCATTCAAGTTAAAGCCAGTAATGTTCCAAATGTTTTCCACTATGGGACAATTCTTTGGAGTGGAAAATGAGGACCCCCACAACCATCTTAGAAACTTCCTAGGAGTCAGTGATACATTCCTCATCCCTGGAGTTTCCCAAGAAGCTTTGCGGCTGTACCTGTTCCCTTACTCTTTGAGGGACAAAGCCAAAACGTGGTTAAACTCATTACCCTCCGGATCAGTCCTCAATTGGACAGATCTGGCTGAGAAATTCCTAGTCAAATATTTCCCACGTGATAGGAATTCAAATTTTCCTGATGACATTATTAAATTCAAACAAGCTGAAAATGAGTCTCTTCACGAAGCTTGGACAAGGTTCAAGGACCTTCTACTAAAATGTCCACACCATGGCATTCCATGGTATATCCAAATAGAGGTCTTTTTCAAAGGATGTAACCCCAGCACCAGACAAGTGTTAAATTCATCTGCTGGTGGTTCCATGTTTTCCAAAAGTTATAACGAAGCCTATGAGATCTTGGAGAAGATCTCAGCATCTCACTGTAGGTGGTCAGATGATCCAATAGAGCCAAGTAGAGCTCAAGATAAGGACGCACTCAATGCCATGAGTAGTCAAATAAGCGCCCTGACCAACCTAGTTAAACAAATGGCTCAAGCCAATCTCCAAACTAGTGTCAACACCGCCACAGCCATGTCAATGGGCACACAACCAAGTCAAGGTGAGACACTAATCTGTGGATTCTGTGGGGAAAGGCACCTGTATGAATACTGCCCTGGGAATCCAGCCTCAGTCTGCTATGTGGGAAGCCAGCAGCAGCCTAGGAACAACTGATAGCACTCAAAAAGTGCTAATATTTAGCTCCTAAGTCTTGCAAATTAAGTAATTAATTGTGCTTAATTAATATATTTTGTATAATTTAATTACTTAGGGGTAAATCGGACCATTGAATTAATTAAGAGCTTAAAAGAACGTTTAGAGGATAATTTAGATTAATCATTCTGAGTGTTTATACTATGTATATTAATTAATCAAATTATATCTCAATTGTGATAAGTGGTCTGGTGGTGCAGGAGGAATTTGGCAAGTTGATAGGCTTGAGTTCGAGTCCAGAGGAGGACAGAATTTCGGTTATTTTTCCTTCAAGCACAGACATAGCGTCGAGACGCTGCCTGTAGGGTCTCGACGCTACCCCGACAACAGGCGCTGGAAATTTCCGTACGAGCGTCGAGACGCTGCCTGTAGGGTCTCGACGCTCCGACTGTATAAAACCCATATTTTAACGATTTTTAGGGCATTCTCTCTCGGGTTTGGCTTGTTTTGGCCGATTTCTCTCTCAAATTCTTGGGGTTTTCTCCCCTTTTCTTCTATATCAAAGTAAGATTTTGTTGGATTTAGCTTGATTTTCATCCCGAGCAAGGTAAGTGCTCTAATTTGAGGTTAGGGGTGAATTTTGATGCGATTTATGAGGGTTCGTTCTTAATTTTGTGACTTAGCATGACTGATTGGGCATTTATTTCGTCTAAGCATATCACACGAATGTGTTGGAATGATTTAGGACTAGGCACCCTTGATTTTCAGCATGTTTGATTGTTAAAGATTAATGATGCCGTGCCTCTCTTAATCGCCAAGTAACACGGATAAATCGAGCCATAGATAACATTGGATTCCAGTTCATCTTGGTTGCAATTTATCTTGATGAAATAAAACAATCGAAGTATCATATTAAATGTTGTGAATGTTGATTACTTCAGGGTTGCCGGGTAATCAATTAGCATTTAGGATGTTTAATTGAATGTTCGTCATAAAATGCTAGTTACTACTTTAGTTAATTTAGAGCTGATCAATCCGAGTTAGCTAATAGTACCGTTTAATTAGAATTGGAAAATTCTGATTAATATATATGTGGCCGGTTGCTTTAGGGCTTCCGGGCAACCGTTTATGTGTTTAATTATGTTTTTGCTAAGTATGTTTGAATCCCAATGAATCGAGTCGCATCAAGGTCAACCCCGACCCTTAAAATTAGGAGCACATGTAATTAGATTTAATTTTCCGTTAGCTACTTTTTATGCTTTACTTTATTTTTCCATAACCAATCCCCCCTTTACTTTAATGTTTTATTTTATCGTTTTAGTTTGAGTTTAAATAAAAGCAAATAGAATTTAATTAGGAGGAAATAATTTAGGTTCCCTGTGGTTCGACACCCGTTACCACTAGCTGCAAAGCTCTGTTGTAGCGGAGTTATAAATGTATTTTGGCAAGCCTCGACAGCTTGAAATTGGAGTACCCCAAAAGTGCTCTAGATTCAATTTCAAGCTGTCGAGGCTTGCCAAAATACATTTATAACTCCGCTACAACAGAGCTTTGCAGCTAGTGGTAGTCGGGTGTCGAACCACAGGGAACCTAAATTATTTTCTCCTATTTAATTTCTATTTGCTTTTTAATTAACTAAAATAATAAAATAAAACGATAAATAAAAGGGGGATTGCTAACGGAAAATTAAAGTAAGCATGTAAACTAGCTAACGGAAAATTAAACGGAACACGTGCTCCTAATTTTAAGGGTCGGGGTTTACTTTGATGCGACTCGATTCATTGGGATTCAAACATACTTAGCAAGGCATAATTAAACACATAAACGGTTGCCCGGAAGCCCTAAAGCAACCGGCCACATATATATTAATCAGAATTTTCCAATTCTAATTAAACGGTACTATTAGCTAACTCGGATTGATCAACTCTAAATTAACTAAAGTAGTAACTAGCATTTTATGACGAACATTCAATTAAACATCCGAAATGCTAATTGATTACCCGGCAACCCTGAAGTAATCAACATTCACAACATTTAATATGATACTTCGATTGTTTTATTTCATCAAGATAAATTGCAACCAAGATGAACTGGAATCCAATGTTATCTATGGCTCGATTTATCCGTGTCACTTGGCGATTAAGAGAGGCACGGCATCATTAATCTTTAACAATCAAACATGCTGAAAATCAAGGGTGCCTAGTCCTAAATCATTCCAACACATTCGTGTGATATGCTTAGACGAAATAAATGCCCAATCAGTCATGCTAAGTCAAAAAATTAAGAACGAACCCTCATGAATCGCATCAAAATTTACCCCTAACCTCAAATTAGAGCACTTACCTTAGCCAAACGTGTTGAAAATCGATCCAAAATTGTCCAAAAACCTTGAAAATTGATGAAAATATCACCAAACCCGAGGCTAAAACTCTCAATATCGAAATTTCTCTCTCCTAAGTGAATGGTGGCTGAAAAACTAGGTCAAAAGTGCTTAAAAAGCTAAAAAATGAGTTTTGGGCCGAAATTGGCCAATTGGGCCGCGCAGGGGCGCGCGGACGGGTCGGCAGGCGCGCGCGGAGCGGGGCGGATGGGCGCGGGCGTGCGGGTCGCGGGCGCTGGGGCGCGGGTGGGCTGAAGGCGTGCTGGGCCGCGCATGGGCTGCGCATCGGCGCGGGCGGATGGGCCGCGCGCGCGCGAGCGTGCTGAGGCGGGCGGATGGTCGCGCGCGGGCGCGGGTCTAGGCCGTGGGCGTGTGGGCTGCTGACCATTGACCGTTGACCGTTGACTTTTATAAAAATAAGAGAAAATCCTGCATCAACCAAGATTTGAGCCTTGGCACCCCCATTTTCTTAACAAGCCCTGCACCATCAAGCCACTAATAAATTATAAGTTATAATTAGATTATTTAATTAATGTAGCTTAATCCCTCAAAACGATTAACTAATAAAATATTATAAAATATTCATTTAAGCTCTTAATTATCGCAAATGCCCGATTTACCCCTTAGCAATTAAATTATACAAAATATATCAATTAAGCCCAAATAATTACTCTAATTTACAAGACTTAGGAGCTAAATATTAGCACTTTTGGAGTGCTATCACCTATACAATGTGTACCTAAGAAGGGGGGGATGACTGTAGTAGTGAATGAGAGCAACGAACTGATTCCAACTAGAACTATTACAGGATGGAGAGTCTGTATGGACTATAGAAAACTAAATAAGGAAACAAAAAAAGATCACTTCCCTTTACCATTTATCGACCAAATGTTAGATAGGATAACTGGTAGAGTGGTGCGCGGATTTTTGAATATCCACTTAATCTCAAGCTGTCGAGGCTTGCCAAAATACGATTTATAAAGCCTATGACCAAGACTTTGCAGCCAGTGGTAACAGGGTCGATCCAAGGAATAGGAAGATTGAATTTACTAGTGAAATTGGGATTTAATTGATTAATTGGTAACGGGGGGTTTTAATCATGCAAGCGAAATAATGATGAAAGCTAACGGAAGAAAGAAATAATAAGATGAGAACGTGTGCACGGTTTGGGAGTCTAGGGATCAATTGTTAGACAAATTCGACTTATCATTTAACGCTAATAACATGGAATACAGTTTATTGAGCACGCGGACGACTACCAGAGAAGCCCCAAAGTAGCCGACTCCATGGATTTTAATTAGACCACACAGTTCTAATTACACGTTATCTAAGCTCACATTAAGATGATCAATCCTAAGATGAATTTAGACAGTCACTAGCTAACCGCGACGAACATTCGAGCGTGAATTCCAATTGCTGGTAGATTGCCCGCAAACGCCGTATGCAATCAACAATTATCCTACCCGACCCGATACTTCGATTTAATTCTATCTAGCTGTGTTACTTAGTCGAGTAGTGACAGGCACGACATCGCTACTCTTTAACATACACAACATGCGAAACTACTCGAGTGTCAATCGGCGTATTTTAACATGCGCGTTGGATTAAGCAAAGTAGATAAATGCAAAGTAAACAGAACCAATATGCATATCAAAACTCAGATTATCAAAGCAAAATCGTCTAACAAAATTCCCCTAAACAAATCCCAAACCGCTCACCCTTACCTTAGCCACTCATGGCGCGGTTCGTCAATCCCGCTCCAACAACGACCATGGAAGGAATCATCTACCTATTACAATGAAAAGTGGAGCTCACAAGCATGCCAACAATGGCGGAGCTCCACGGAAAATAGAGAGAAAATGGGGAAAAAGGGGACAAAAACCAGCAAAATCCGTAGAGAGATGAAGGAGAAGATGATAAAAAATGTGCAGAAAATCGTCTTTTAGCTACTGCCATCGTCGTAGCGTCGAGACGCTAGGCCAGCGTCTCGACGCTGTGCCCTAAGTTTTCCGCGCGCGCGCTCGCGATGGCGTCGCGACGCAAGGCCAGCGTCGCGACGCTGCCCCGATAAAATTCCTGCGCGCGCCTCCTCCGGAGCGTCTCGACGCCAAGCAGGGTCTCGACGCCAGGGCAGCGTCGAGCTAGCGTCTCGACGCTATCACTCGACGCTTGCCCTTGGGTTTTTCCAGCGTCGAGCCAGCGTCTCGACGCTATAGCTCGACGCTGGCTCTCGGGTTTGGGGCTGAAGCTTTGCCTCTCCAAGGCTGTTTTGGCCCGTTTCTTCACGGAACAAGTTCCCCTCTTCCCGATGCATTCCCGGGGCGCTAAAACTCTGCTTTAAGCACTCGAACATGCCCAACGGACGCACGAGCTCTTTGCCGCTTTTCTCCTACAAAAGAGATATATTTAATCAATTGAAAGCGGACTTTAGCTATAATTAGGAAGTATTTAATAGCTCCAAAATGGAGTTATCAAACACCCCCAACTTAAACATTGCTAGTCCTCGAGCAAGCATTACAAAGACATTGACTCTAAGGACGCGTTTACATGTATTCTAACTCAAACCTCCATGCATATTGAAATTTAAACACGAGTATAATCACGGAAGCATTTTGTTCATGTGTTAACTAGGACATATATAAAATTAACTCTTGCCCCCTAACGTGTGTGTGTGCTAGACAACCAATCCTAAACTCACGTAAACCCGGAAAACCAACATGCAACGCACATCCCATTTTCCCCCTACTTCTAGCGTTTAAGAACAGCTACACTTGACTTACACGAGAGAGAGAAGCAAATTAAGAGACCTAATTATTTTCTCATTCTTTTTTTTTTCTTTCTTTTCAAAAGTACTTTGTACTCTTTTATTTTGGGTTCTTTGAACCAACCTTTCATTTCTTTTTCTTTCCTACTCGAGCTGCCTAACACGTCAAACTTTGGCCAAAGCTTCACGTTTTTAAGGACTGACGCTCACTTCTTTTAAGCGCTAAAAAGAAGGAGGAGCGCCTCGAGAGGAATTTTCTACCAACATGCTTTTCTATTTTTTTTACATTAGGCTAAGCACATGCTTTCTCAATTAACTAACCACTAACTCTCATGCAACAAGCTACCTAAGGGTGCCTTTCGGGGTGACAACGAGATTTAGCTAAACATGCGATAAACCAAGCTTACGGAATCTAGGGAGAGGTTGCTAAGTGCGCGATGAGTGCAAGGGAGCAACATAAAAAATTTTAAAATTTTTGACATGAACCTAATAAACACAAAACTCATGCAAAAACTCGATTATGAACATGCTCAGATTTCCAACATGCATTTCCTAGGCTATCACAGTCAGAAAACAATAAACAGAGTTCCAAGCACTTCAATATCTTTGCAACACTTCTCAACAAACTACACATGCACATCCATCGGACTACTCCACCCCCAACTTCAAAATTTGGCATTGTCCTCAATGCCAACCAGTCAGATAGAATAAAGTAAAATGGAAGAAGAAATACACTTCCCTGACTCTTAGTGAAGCTGGCGAGGGCGAGGAAGCGGCACATAAACCCATCAGAGCCCAAAATTGCCTTCTCTTCCTTGATTCCTAAAAAAAAACAGCAAGCTAATTAATACTAAATTAATCTAAAAAGCAATAAAACTAAACTAAAGCATAAAAACAGTCCATCGCTCGGGTGCCTCCGAGAAGCGCAGAATTTGTAAAGTCGGTTGCTCGACTGTATTCTCTCGACAGACTCATCCATAGTCTGTAGGTGCGGGGGACGATCCAGACTTGTCCTTGGCCTTACCTTTCCTGCCATCCACCTGAAAAATGTTTTGCACTCTTCGTGCCTCGGGCACGTGAATATAAGAAGTGTTAGTGCAAAAACCAGCAGTATCATCAAACAAATTCAAATCAGAAATTTTAACAGAGACATGGGAACAATCCCTCAAGCGCGAGGGTAGATTCCCATTCTCAACATGCTCAACAACAGACACATTTCCAACAGTCACAGACGACTTTGATGCATTAATAATAAATTCATTCACCATTCCATCGAATTCTACAGATAAGGCACCCCTATCAACATCTATCTTGACCTTAGCGGTCTTCATAAATGGGCGGCCTAACAAAATAGAAGAGGAAACATGCGAAGAATTCTCATTCATATTCAGCACATAAAAATCGCATGGAAACAGTAAGTCCTTCACTTTGACTAAAATATCCTCAACCTTCCCTAAGGGATGCACATAAGATCGATCGGCTAGTTGGACAACTATATTGGACTCGATTAAAGTACACAATTCAAGTTCTTTAAAAACATCATAAGACATGACATTAATCGAGGCACCGAGATCTAACATGGCTTTTTCAATGTATTTAGTACCGATAGTGCATGGGATAGAAAACATACCAAGATCGATGCACTTCGGTGGAAGATTACATTGGAAGATTGCGGAGACGGTTTCTTTCTTCGTCTCGTCACTTTTTCTCGACATTCTCTTACTCGTGCACCACTTCTTGAGAAACTTGGCGTATTTTGGCACTTGGCTTACGGCCTCAAGAAGTGGGATGTTGACCACCACCTTTTGGAAGGTTCGAAGGACCTCCGCATCCTCGGTCTCCAAAGTAGGCTTCACAAGCTGACTCGGGAATGGTGCTCTGGTAACATCCTCAGGTACACTGACCTTCTCATCTTTTCTCACATTCTGAAACTCAGGAGCAGTCGGGGCGGACTTGTTCAAGCTGTCCGTGGCTTCCTTCGCAGCTCTGGTGGAAAGTGACTTCCCACTGCGCAGCTGAATGGCACTCACGTTTTCACATGAGTTTACTGTAGTTTGGGAAGGAAGCTTCCCCGAGCTCTTGCTCTCAATCTTACTAATAGACACCGCCATCTGTGTCAGCTGCTTGTTCAAATTCTGCAGCTCTGCCTTGTGAGAATTAAGCTCCTCTCGAGCCTCTTTCTGAAACTGGCTGGTGCTAGTCACGATGGTCCTTACCATCTCTTCAAGTGAGCTGGAGGAGCTCGAGGCTTGAGCCTGGGTGGAAGAATTAGGCCTATCCTGGGATTGGCCTTGGAAACGAGTTTGTCCTTCCCTATTCCCATAGCTGAAATTAGGATGGTCGCGCCAACCGGGGTTGTAAGTGTTTGCATATGGGTCGTACTTCCTTGGGTTGGAAGCATACCCCCCGATCGCGTTGACCTCCGCATCCTCACGGTGTCCTCCAACGATTTTCTTTAACATGCTGCCTATCTCGGCCACCTGGGCCTTCATTTCAGCCATCTCGTGGCTTTGAGCCACGCTGTGCATTTGGCCTTGTCCCCGAATACCGAATTGCTGCGAGTTGGTAGCCATGTTTGCAATCAACTGCTTGGCCTCAACTGGGGTCTTGTCAATCAGTGCCCCGCCACTCGCTGCATCGATCATCTGCCGGTCATGGGGCGTCATCCCCTCATAAAAATACTGTATCAATAACTGATCGGCAATCTGATGATGTGGGAAGCTCGAGCACAGGCGCCCGAAGCGTTTCCACTATTCGTGCAGGGACTCACCTACATCTTGGGTGATCCCATATATCCTCTTCCGCAGAGTGGTGGCTAAGGATGCGGGAAAGTATTTCTCCAAGAATACCCGCTTCATATCCTGCCACGTGGTGATGGATCCAGAGGGCAAGTAGTACAGCCAATCTTTGGCCTTGTCCTTGAGCGTAAAGGGGAATGCCCTCATATTCAGTTGCTCCTCCGTGACCCCTGCGGGCTTCATCCCCGCGCAGACGCAATGGAATTCCATCAGGTGTTTGTTCGCGTCCTCACCTGCGTTTCCATGGAAAGAAGGTAACTGGTGAATTAAACCAGATTTCAACTCGAAGTTACCTGCTACCACGGGGTAGTTAATGCACAAAGGCTGCAGGTTCAGGTCTGGCGCTGCCAGTTGCTTAAGCGTCCGCGGCGCATCACCTTGCGCCATCTCGTCAACCAAGAAGGGATTGCCTTCTTCTCTTTCCAACGTTCCTTGCCCCTCACGGGCTTCTCTACGTAACCGCCGCTCCTCTCTATCAATCTCAGGGATAAACTGCAAACTACTACCCTCAGAGGAACGGGTCATACACAAACAAAATTCCAAATATACAATATACAAACAGAAAATTTTTTCAGTCAACCATCAATAAATCAAATTCAAACTTCAATCATAAATTCAATCAATTGCCTACTCCCCGGCAACGGCGCCAATTTTGGTGCGCGGATTTTTGAATATCCACTTAATCTCAAGCTGTCGAGGCTTGCCAAAATACGATTTATAAAGCCTATGACCAAGGCTTTGCAGCCAGTGGTAACAGGGTCGATCCAAGGAATAGGAAGATTGAGTTTACTAGTGAAATTGGGATTTAATTGATTAATTGGTAACGGGGGGTTTTAATCATGCAAGATAAATAATGATGAAAGCTAACGGAAGAAAGAAATAATAAGATGAGAACGTGTGCACGGTTTGGGAGTCTAGGGATCAATTGTTAGACAAATTCGACTTATCATTTAACCCTAATAACATGGAATACAGTTTATTGATCACGCGGACGACTACCAGAGAAGCCCCAAAGTAGCCGACTCCATGGATTTTAATTAGACCACACAGTTCTAATTACACGTTATCTAAGCTCACATTAAGATGATCAGTCCTAAGATGAATTTAGACAGTCACTAGCTAACCGCGACGAACATTCGAGCGTGAATTCTAATTGCTAGTAGATTGCCCGCAAACGCCGTATGCAATCAACAATTATCCTACCCGACCCGATACTTCGAGTTAATTCTATCTACCTGTGTTACTTAGTCGAGTAGTGAGGGGCACGGCATCGCTACTCTTTAACATACACAACATGCGAAACTACTCGAGTGTCAATCGGCGTATTTTAACATGCGCGTTGGATTAAGCAAAGTAGATAAATGCAAAGTAAACAGAACCAATATGCATATCAAAACTCAGATTATCAAAGCTAAATCGTCTAACAAAATTCCCCTAAACAAATCCCAAACCGCTCACCCTTACCTTAGCCGCTCATGGCGCGGTTCGTCAATCCCGCTCCAACAACGACCATGGAAGGAATCATCTACCTATTACAATGGAAAGTGGAGCTCACAAGCATGCCAACAATGGCGGAGCTCCACGGAAAATAGAGAGAAAATGGGGAAAAAGGGGACAAAAACCAGCAAAATCCGTAGAGAGATGAAGGAGAAGATGATAAAAAATGTGCAGAAAATCGTCTTTTAGCTACTGCCATCGTCGTAGCGTCGAGACGCTAGGCCAGCGTCGAGACGCTGTGCCCTAAGTTTTCCGCGCGCGCGCTAGCGATGGCGTCGCGACGCAAGGCCAGCGTCGCGACGCTGCCCCGATAAAATTCCTGCGCGCGCCTCCTCCGGAGCGTCTTGACGCCAAGCAGGGTCTCGACGCCAGGGCAGCGTCGAGCTAGCGTCTCGACGCTATCACTCGACGCTTGCCCTCGGGTTTTTCCAGCGTCGAGCCAGCGTCTCGACGCTATAGCTCGACGCTGGCTCTCGGGTTTGGGGCTGAAGCTTTGCCTCTCCAAGGCTGTTTTGGCCCGTTTCTTCACGGAACAAGTTCCCCTCTTCCCGATGCATTCCCGGGGCGCTAAAACTCTGCTTTAAGCACTCGAACATGCCCAACGGACGCACGAGCTCTTTGCCGCTTTTCTCCTACAAAATAGATATATTTAATCAATTGAAAGCGGACTTTAGCTATAATTAGGAAGTATTTAATAGCTCCAAAATGGAGTTATCATAGAGCTTATTACTGCTTCCTAGATGGTTATTCGGGATATAACCAGATCACCATAGACCCTAAGGATCAGGAGAAGACGACCTTCACCTGTCCCTTTGGAAAATTTGCCTTTCGCAGAATGCCTTTTGGCTTATGCAATGCACCAGCAACGTTCCAAAGGTGCATGTTGGCAATCTTCTCTGACTTAGATGAATCCATGATAGAAATATTTATGGATGACTTGTCAGCCTTTGGTGATTCATTCACAAACTGTTTAGAGAACTTAGGACAAGTCCTGGCTAGGTGTGAGGAGACCAACCTAGTCCTTAATTGGGAGAAGTGCCACTTCATGGTGAAAGAAGGAATAGTCTTAGGTCATAGAGTGTCTAGAGCAGGGGTAGAGGTCGATAGGGCCAAGATTGAAATAATAGAGAAGTTAGTGGAACCTCAGAATGTGAAAGCCATTAGAAGTTTCTTAGGACACGCTGGTTTCTATAGATGGTTCATTAAGGACTTTTCAAAGATCTCCAAACCTTTGTGTGAGCTTCTAGAGCTGAATAAGCCATTCATCTTCTCTAAAGAATGTTTACTAGCCTGGACAACCCTTAAGGAAGCATTAGTCAAAGCACCTATTATAGTGGGACCAAATTGGGACCTTCCATTTGAGATGTTATGTGATGCTAGTGACTATGCTGTAGGGGTTATGCTAGGACAGAAGATTGACAAACTAACACACCCTGTATACTATGCTAGTAAGACACTTAATGAGGCACAATGTAATTACACAACCACGGAAAAGGAAATGCTAGCTGTAGTGTTTGCCTGCGAGAAGTTTAGGAATTACATTGTAGGCACTAGGACAATCGTGTACACTGATCATTCTGCTCTAAAATACCTTATGAGGAAGGCTGATGCTAACCCTAGGTTGATTAGATGGGTATTGTTGCTGCAAGAATTCGATCTAGACATTAGAGATAAGAAAGGATGCGAAAATGTGGTTGCAGATCATCTTTCTATATTGCAGCATAATTGCGATAAAATTGCGGAAACCGCAATTTCTGATGCATTTATCGATGAGCATGTCTTTGTATTAGTGCATCGTGATAACGATGAGGAACCTTGGTTTGCTGATATTGCTAACTTCCTTGCATCACAGGTACTACCAACTTTCAAGGGAGGCCAAGAGAAGAAGAGGTTCCTGCATGAAGCTAGGAAGTTTATATGGGATGATCCCACACTTTACAGAACATGTGCAGATGGTTTCTTGAGGAAATGTGTGTCAGCTGCTGAGGCGAAGTCTGCGCTGCAGCACTGCCATACAGCCCCCTATGGTGGACACTTTGGTGGCCAAAAAACAGTTGCAAAGGTGTTCCAGAGTGGCTACTATTGGCCCACCATCTTCAAAGATGCCCACGAGTACGCACACAGCTGTGATGAATGTCAAAGAACAGGTAACCTTAGTCGGAAGGATGAGATGCCTCTCACTTACATCTTAGAGTTGGAGCTCTTTGATGTGTGGGGCATTGACTTCATGGGACCATTTCCCCCATCAGCAGGTAACCTTTACATACTTGTAGCTGTGGACTATGTATCTAAGTGGGTAGAAGCCATAGCATGTCCAAACAATGATGCCAAAACAGTCATTAAGTTCCTTAATAGACATATCTTTACTAGGTTTGGTACACCCCGTGCTATAATTAGTGATGAAGGGACACACTTTATTAATAAAGCTATGGAAAAAGTGTTGGCTAAATATAATGTTAGACATAGGGTAGCCACCCATTATCACCCACATTCGAATGGACAAGCTGAAATTTCAAATAGGGAGATTAAAAACATACTCGAAAAAGTGGTCAAACCCAATAGAAAAGACTGGTCGTTTAAACTCGAGGATGCACTTTGGGCATATTGGACTGCATATAAGACACCCCTAGGTATGTCTCCTTATAGACTTGTGTATGGCAAAGCATGTCACTTACCATTCGAATTGGAAATTAAAGCATTTTGGGCCTTGAAAGAACTGAATTATTGCGTGACCGATGCGGGAACATTGCGGTCTTTGCAATTACATGAGCTTGATGAGCTGAGACATATGTCTTATGAAAATGCTAAAATGTATAAGGAAAAGACTAAGATTTGGCATGACAGTAGACTTAGGATTAAGGACTTTAAGAAAGGCCAGCATGTCTTGTTATTTAACTCAAGGTTGAGATTATTTCCAGGCAAACTTAAGTCCAAATGGTCAGGTCCTTTTGTTATAACTAATGTGTTTGTTCATGGCGCAGTTGAGATTAGGAACCTGCAGCACGGGGAACCGTTCATGGTTAATGGTGCACGATTGAAGCATTATTATGAGGAAGGAGATGTGAAGACTCTCTCGGCCTTCCTGTTAGCTGAAACTTAAAAATAAATCCGAGAGAGGACGAGTGAGTACTGTGCTCGTCCACGCGAGGCTATGCCTTAGTTTATTTTTTGCTATTTTTTCGATTGTGGTTTGTACATGTTTATGTGTGATTTTTATAAACGAATTTGATGTTAATTCTATTTCTTTTAATAGGGGATAAATAGAGGGAAACAAGGAGATAAATCAAAGATAAAGAATCAAGGAAAATATCGGGCCAAATCACAGATTCAATTGAGAGGATATTGGCATTCAAATAAAGAAAATCTCCAACGGCCATTTAATTGCGGTGGATTTGCTGAATCCGCAACAGAAAATAGCCGTTGGGATTTACATCATTACAAATAGCCGTTGGAGTAGCTGTGGCCCGTACGTTTCCCTCATTCTCTGAACTTCAAGAAATCTCTCTCTTCTTCCTCTGCAATCCCTCTTTCCAGATTTCTCCGATTCCACCATGGTGCTTACACGGGCTGAGAGATCTGCGTCCAAGAAGAAGGCCACTGAAGGTGAGGCGGCTGCAAGAGAGGCATTCCTTGCCTTGGCCGATGCCGAAGCTGCACGAACCGAACGTCTGCCCAAGCTGCCTATCCGCAAGAAGAAGTGGAAGGTAGTGACCGAGATCCCTGCTGGGCCATCTGAACCAGCAGGAACGCCCAAGAAGAGGAAGTGGAAGATGGCTGTCGAAGCCACACCAGTCAAGGAGAAGGCTCCCACTGTGGAGAGTCAAGAAAGTAGCCGTCCATCCTACGAGACGGCCCGACAAAGCTCTTCTCCACCTCCACAGAGCTCTGAAATATCTCCCCCAGTGCAGAGCCCTGAGGCATCGCCGGCATCACCAACACCCGAGCCTGAAAATCCAAGTGAAGATCTTCAAGAATCAGTGCCGGGTGAAGAAGCAGAGGTGTTCTCTCCTTTGAGGGAAGTCAGCCCCGAGAGCCCAGCGAAAGGGGATGATTCGATGGACGAGACATTGGGGGACTGCCTCCAGCAGATCACCACCAGGGCACGACTAAGGAAGAAGGTGCCCAAGGTTGTCAAGGCCAAACGGCCAAAATCGTCCAAGAAAGCCAAGAAAAGGAAGGTTAGTGGTGAACCTTCATCGAAGAGATTGAAGGTCGGGGCTGCTGAGTCAACAAGGGCAAAAGACAAGGGGAAAGCCAAGCTGTACCCCGAAGATGAACCTCAAACTGTGAGGTATGTGTCCTCTGATGCAGAATCAAGGGGCACTGAGTTGAGGAAGAGGGACCTGCTCCATGAGAAGGGGTTCCTTGACGCGTTGGCAGACCTGCCGCAATTCTTGCGTGCAGGGATCACCAATCACGGCTGGGAAGAGCTGTGCAAACCGCCCATCCCCGCCTACTCCAACATGGTGTACGATTTCTACGCCAACTCGGTGAACCCTGAGGATGGCTTGTCCGTAGTAAGAGGCATCGAGGTGGACTTCTCAGCTAAGGAGATCAATGAAGCCTACGGCCTGAAGGGGCAAAAACACACTGACTATGCAAGGATCATTGATGCGCCAACTGAGGCTGTCCTGGAGGAAGCAATCCGGATCATCGGCCAACCTGAGGCAGCCTGGACGATCTCACGCAATGGGAAGCACACTCTGATGAGTGCTACCCTCACAGCCAAGGCAGCTGTCTGGTTTTCCTTCGTGTGAAGGCGTTTGTCCCAGTGACCCACGAGACCACCATCAACCAAGGCAGATCGCTGATGGTATATGCGATCATGAGGGGCCTCACGATCAACGTTGGCGAGGTCATTGCAGCCTCACTCGCAGACTGTGCCAAAAAGGGTAAGGGTCCACTTTTCTTCCCCAATACAATCACTAAGCTTTACTTACGTGCAGGTGTACCAATCGAGCGGATGGAAAGGCAGTTGGCCTACACGGGGCACCTGGAGTTGCCTACAGCCCTAAGGATGCGCAGAAAGGGGAACATGGAGTTTGAGTTAGACGGCCTGGCTGCTGCTCAATCTCTATCGAGGGCCTGTCTGATGGACCTGCAGAAGAAGATGGCTCAATGGGCTGCATATGCGCAAGCAAGAGATAAGGATGTTGTTGACCAGTTGGGCTGCATCTTTCCTGAGTTCCCCACAGACCTGCTGACGCCATGGGCGCCTCCAAGAACACGGAGGGATGATGATGAAGATATCTGAGTGCTAGGCTGAAGAGCACTCAAGGGAGTATTTCTGTTCCCTATAAAAAAAAAAAAAAAAAAAAAACTCTGCTTTTCGTTGAACTGTGTGACTGTTGCCATGTTTGAATCCATATTTGATCTGTTTTTAGTTCTTTATCTGTGTAGTTTAGGATTGCTTAGTGTAGCTAGATGGTATCTGATTAGGTAGGTTGTTTTAGTTTTCCTTTTTGTTTAGCTGAGATGACTGGAAAGAGCATGAAAAAGGGGCTGTTTAGTGTTATATCTGCCTATAGATCCATTGCAAAATCCTTGCGGTCTCCGCAATTTTTGTTAGCAGTTGCATGATTTTGACTGACTGATTAGCTAGGCTGGTTCTGTTTTAATTTTGTTCTTTTGCTGCTGTCTTGACTACCTTATCTAGCCTATCTATAAGCATGCTGGATGAGTGTCTTAAGGCACCTTTGATAGTTTATATTAGTCTCTTCATTTGCTCAGCATGCGTAGCTTTAAGTCCTTCCCTTACTGTTTTTTTTTTAAATTTATGCTGTTGAGTTATTTGCTTTAAGAATGTTCTGTCTATCCTTAGGACTTTTAGATTCTCTTTGTTTTGCCCTACACTAGATGCTTCTAGGATAAGTTTGGGGGTGTGTCACCTCAGACACTCATTAGGGACAATGAGTAGTTTAAGTTTGGGGGAGGCCACCCTAGGCCTAGGAACATTCCTCTCTCCCTTTAAGCATAAGCATTCTTCTTCTCCTTTGCAAAAGAAAAATTGATGAGGAATAAAGGGGGGTGTCTCTTTTAAAGCTGCTGAGTAATCAGTACCGAGTGTGTAACCCACAAGTGGCATTGCATCAAAAGGCAGCCTAAGGGGAGACTCCATGGTAGAGCACTTTATGTGGTACTCCAAATTCAAGCTGTCGAGGCTTGCCAAATTACAATTTATAAACCCGAATACACCGAGCTATTTGTAGCTAAGTGGCAACGGGGTCGATCCACAGGGAAATAAGAAATTTAATCTAACTAAGTCTAATTTGCTAGAAATAAAAAGTATGCGCAATCGAACAGAATAGTAATTTGGTTTGGGGGGAAGGGAGCTCCTAATATGCTAACGGAAAATTAAATGACAACGTGCAAAAATTAAACGGTTGTGCTTAACTTCGAGAAATGGAATTGCTCATTATGGATGTTCGGATCATCGATACAATTTACGCGTTAGCCATGTTCATGCACACAATTCATTTAGTTATTTCTAACTCAAATGACCCAAGGATTTAATTAGACTCGTGCAATTCTAATTAAACTTGGCCAATAATCTATCTAAGGTAGCGACCCCTAAATCGACTACGTGCCAGTGACGGGAACATTGCGACGACCTAATCCTAAGACTAAACCGGTTTCTCTCTTGCCTTAAGCCTAACATGAAAACGTTAATTAATTCAGATTACCAACTGTCACTTTGGGTCGAACTAATAAGCCATGCTTAGACCCGTGCTACCTAGCGCTATGGGCAATTATACGTCCCAACCTTTAGCCCTCTAACATGCATAGGAACTAGGGCGTCAACCTAATTTAGCTACACATGCTAGATTTGATGAGGAACAAGCAAGATATGCATTAACAAGCTAAATGTGTCAACAATTACAAAGGGGAAAATTTCCCCAAACATCCATAATTTACAAGTCCAATCCCAAAATTAAACACTAACCTCGGTTTAGCCTTCCATGGAGGATGAATTAATCCAATCTCCCATGGAAGAGCTTGGAATCATGCACAAAGAAGGAGAAGAAGTACAAAAATGGCGGAAAATGGAGGTAGACCCGAGAGGAGAAGCTTGGAGAAGATGAAGAATGAAAGATGGGCTGAACAAATGCGTTTTCACGCTTTTTAAGCTCGGAGCGTCGAGACGCCAGGCCAGCGTCTCGACGTTGTGCCCTAAGTTGGCTGCTGGTAGCGTCGAGACGCGCGCGCGGCGTCGAGACGCTTGCGCTCGACGCTTGCTCTCGGGTGGAAATTCAGATGCGCGCTTCAGACTTCGGGGCGTCGAGACGCTAGGCCTGCGTCTCGACGCTGTCGGCGTTGAGTGAGCGTTGAGACGCGCGCTCGACGCTGATGCTCGTCTATCTTCGGGAATCGTCGGGGCAGCGTCGAGCTAGCGTCTAGACGCTGGGGCGCACGCGGATTTTCAATGACGGGCGCGCGGACACGGGCGAGGGCGCGCGGGCACGAGGCGAGGCGGCGCGCGCGGGAGAGAGCGCGTCTGGGCGCTGGGCGCCGGCGCTTGGGCGCTGCCCTCTCGGCTCTTAGCCCAAATTTGGGTCGTTTTGGCTCCCGAGCTCCGTTTGGCCTATCTTTTTTACCCGAACACTTCCCGAAACATCTTAAATGACCGTTTTAGCCCCGAAAATCATCAATGGACTTCCCGAGCTCTTCACCATGAAATCACCTACAAGGAAGCATTTTAATCAATAAATGTCATGGTTTTAGCTAGAATTAGGGACATTAAGATAGCTCTATTTTGGAGCTATCAAAATACCCCCGACCTAAATCTTGCTAGTCCTCGAGCAAGGTATACTCTAAATAATCTCCAAAGAATTAAATGCATGCTTGGACTCTAATCTCAATGCTTGTGAAACAAGGTACTTGTAATAAATTCAAAACCATCAAAAGCATGCAAACGTTGAAATCATTTCAAAATTTAAACTCCTATTCCCTTACGTGTGTGTGTGTTTAGCACCTCTCAACCTAGCTCATGCAAGCCCGGAACAACCTTATACAGTCTTATAACTCGTTTTCCCCCTACTTATGGCGATAAGAACAGTCTAACGGCTTTTAGTGATAGGAATAGCAACAAAACATAAGGCCTAATTTTTATTCTTTTCTTTGAGTACTTTGTACCCATTTTCTTTTCTTTTGAACAACTTTTTAATTTTTCTCCAAGAGAGCCTAACACGTCAAACTAAATTTAGCTTCACGTTTTTAAGGACCATTGCTCACTTCTATTAGTTCCCCTTTCATGCAGTGACAACCGTGGGTTACACGATCGCCCCTGGTTACACGGACAACACAAGAAGGAGGAGCAACTCTGGAGGTTTTATTTTTCATGCAAACACTATTTTTTAGGCAATAGCTTCGCTATACACAAATGAGTCATTACTACTTCTACACATCAAGCCTCCCTAATGGTACCTTTCGGGGTGACAACAAGGTTTCAGACAAAATAAGATCAGTCTAGACCTACAGAACTGAGGATAAGAGTGCTATGTGCTCAGTGAATGTAGGGAAATAACAAATTTTTTTTAAAATAGGCTCAAAATGTGCATACATCGTCAAATTTTCGAATCATGCAAATACGGAGTGTTCACAATCAAATCACAGACCGTCCTCATCGGACACATGCATTCAGATTCTAATTTAACTATCAGAGTATATGTATGCTCGACAACTACTAAGAAGTCTCATCTCTATGTATCGACAAACTCCACCCCCCACCTTAAGATATGCATTGTTCTCAATGCATTCAACTATAAAAAACAATAAAATTCTAAAGGAACAGAAAACCTCCCCTGAATCTTATGGAGCCGACGGGTGGAGATGTGCACCAACGTCCTCCAATGTGCTCTCGAATTGCCGACCATTCCACCTTTTCTCCTAGGAAAACAAGAAAACAAACAACAACTCAAAAGAAAATATAAACAAAAGCAAAGCGATAAATGACAGAAATACAGTTCAAACTCGAGTGCCTCCGAGAAGCGCAAATTTTTAAAGTCGATTGCTCGACTGTATTCTCTTGACCACTCATCCATAATCGATCGGGGGCGGCGCTAGAAGTAATGTGGCGTCATAGCACTCAGCGTCCCCCTCGTGGAAAGTCTTCAACCGGTGCCCATTCACTTTTTGCACCTCCTCCGAGTCAAAGCTCTGAATCTCCACACTGCCATAAGGAAAGATTTTAGTAATGATATAGGGTCCTTTCCAACGGGAACGAAGCTTACCTAGCATGAACTTCAGACGGGAATCGAAAAGTAGTACTTTATGACCGACTTCGAAGTTCTTCTCTAAGATCCTTCGGTCATGAAACTGCTTGGACTTCTCTTTATAGATCCTAGAGTTCTCGTAGGAGTCCAAACGCAGTTCCTCCAATTCCTGTAACTGAAGCAGTCGTGCCTCGCCAGCTTCGTCAGAGCTCATGTTACACTTCTTGATCGCCCAGAGTGCTTTGTGCTCAATCTCCACGGGTAAGTGGCATGCCTTACCAAAAACCAACCGGTATGGGGACATACCGATAGGGGTTTTGTAGGCGGTGCGGTAGGCCCACAAAGCATCCTGCAAACGATCGCTCCAATCCTTCCTACTCGGTCTCACGGTTTTCTCCAGAATTGACTTTACCTCTCTGTTGGAGACCTCGGCTTGCCCATTGGCTTGAGGATGGTAGGCAGTGGACACGCGATGATGCACACCATACTTCCTCAGCAAAGCCTCCACAGATCGGTTGCAAAAATGAGTCCCCTGGTCACTGATTATGGCTCGTGGGATTCCAAACCTGGTAAAAATACGAGACTGAACAAACCTAACAACAGAATTAGCATCGTTAGTCTTCGTGACTTTCGCCTCGACCCACTTGGAAACATAATCAACAGCCAGCAATATATAAGAAAAACCACAAGAAAGCGGGAAGGGTCCCATAATATCCATGCCCCAAACGTCAAAGATTTCACAGACTAAGACAGGAGTTTGAGGCATTTCATTTCTACCAGATATCGACCCTATTCTTTGACATCTATTGCAGGTTTTACAAAATTCATGCGAATCTTTAAACAGAGAAGTCCAGTAAAACCCGCTATCT
Source organism: Herpetospermum pedunculosum (assembly GCA_028017165.1). NCBI lineage: Eukaryota > Viridiplantae > Streptophyta > Magnoliopsida > Cucurbitales > Cucurbitaceae > Herpetospermum > Herpetospermum pedunculosum. The sequence goes on along the minus strand of CM051525.1, from coordinate 5,897,017 downwards.
AACACTTTCCTAGCTGTCCTCCTAGGCCCAAAATGTCCCCCACATGCATAATCATGACAGAAAGTAAGAATAGATGCATGCTCATTCTCAGGGACACATCTCCTAATGATCTGATCAGAACAGAACTTCCATAAATGGGGATCCTCCCAAACATAGTACTTAGCTTCGCTTTTCAGCTTTGCTTTCCTAGAATAAGAGTAACCAGAAGGAAAATTACCTGTGACCAAGTAATTTACCATATCAGCATACCAGGGAAGGACTGTGTCGAGTCTGAAGAGTGTCTCATCGGGGAAATCCTCATTTAGAGGCAGGAGGTCTTCCTTTCTGACCAAGCGGCTCAGATGGTCGGCTACCGGGTTTTCTGCTCCTCTCCTATCCTTGATCTTCACATCGAAGTCGTGGAGAAGCAAAATCCACCGAAGTAGCCTCGGTTTCGCGTCCTTCTTGGTCATCAGGTACCGAACAGCTGCATGATCAGAGAAAACAGTTATTTGAGAGCCAATAATATAAGGACGAAACTTATCAAGCGCAAATACAATAGAAAGAGGTTCTTTTTCTGTTGTCGTGTAATTGCACTGCGCTGGATTAAGTGTCCTGGAGGCATAGTAAATGACACGGCTCTTGTTCTCGATCCTCTGACCGAGCAAGGCTCCCAAGGCATAGTTGCTGGCGTCGCACATAATCTCGAACGGCAAGTCCCACTGGGGTGGGTGTATGACGGGCGCACTCGTCAAACTATCCTTGAGCAAATCGAAGGCTTTTCTGCACTCCTCCCCAAAATCAAACGTTACATCCTTCTGAAGGAGGTACGTCATAGGCATGGCAACCTTGGAGAAGTCCTGGATAAACCTGCGATAAAACCCTGCATGGCCAAGAAAAGACCGAACCTCCCTAACATTCGTCGGGTATGGCAAATTAGAGATAACATCAATTTTAGCCTTATCTACCTCTATACCCTTAGCAGAAACCACATGCCCTAAAACGATACCTTGACTAGCCATAAAGTGACATTTTTCAAAATTTAGAACAAGGTTCATCTCAATACATCTTTTCAGGACATGCGATAAATTATTTAAACAGTCATCGAAGGAATTGCCATAAACTGTAAAATCATCCATGAACACTTCAATGCATTTTTCTACAAACTCAGAAAATATACTCATCATGCATCTCTGAAATGTACCAGGAGCGTTACAAAGCCCAAAAGGCATCCTTCTAAATGCAAATGTGCCAAAGGGGCACGTGAACGTTGTTTTCTCTTGGTCTTCTATGGCTATGGGGATTTGGTAAAAGCTAGAGAAACCATCGAGAAAACAAAAGAATGGCTTCCCAGCTAAACGCTCCACCATCTGATCAATAAAAGGAATGGGAAAATGGTCTTTCCTAGTGACCTCATTAAGCTTCCTAAAGTCTATGCACATTCTCCATCCATTTTGAATCCTCTTGGGCACTAATTCATTTTTCTCATTCCTAACCACAGTCATGCCAGTTTTCTTAGGAACAACATGGATAGGACTAACCCATTTACTATTTGAGATAGGATAGATGATACCTGCTTCAAGGAGTTTGAGGATCTCTGAAACTACTACCTCCTTCATCGCGGGATTGAGCCTCCTTTGGGGCTCTCGTGAAGGTTTCGCTCCATCCTCGAGCAAGATTTTGTGCATGCACGTAGCTGGACTTAGCCCATGTAGATCTGCTAATGTCCATCCAATTGCCAGCTTGTGCGCTTTAAGAACTTCCATTAATTTCCCTTCTTGAGCCGGCATAAGGTCTTTCGCTATGATGACCGGCAACTTCTCATCATCCCCCAAATACGCGTATTTGAGATGATCAGGTAAGTCTTTCAACTCCAATTTGGGTGCCTGCAAAGTAGAGGGGAGCATCTTAACATGATTTTGAACAGTGGCCAAAGAAGAGACAGCTGAATCACAAAGTTCAGACATAGATGGTTCATGCATATCAGATTCATCAAAAAGATCAGTAAAAAACAATGGGTCATCCCCATCTCTATCAGACATGCATTCATCCTGAACTAACGATTCAATTGTATCTACTTGACACAGAGAGTGGACGCTCTCATCATGCTCCAACTCATTAGACACATCAACCTCAACAACCTGCCCACGATACTCAACAGATAAAGTGCCCTTATCTACATTTATCTTAGTCTTAGCAGTTTTCATAAAGGGCCTACCTAATAAGATCGTCGCAGACGAAGAAGCAGAATCTCCATCCATTTTCAGAATATAAAAATCCACAGGAAAAATCAGCCCATTAACGTTAACTAATACATCTTCCACTACTCCTAAAAGATGCACGAAAGACCTATCAGCAAGTTGTATAACAACACCGGTTCCCTGTATTTCTTTTAAATTCAAATCCTGATAAACGGAGTGAGGCATGGCACTAATGGAGGCTTCTAAATCTACCATGGCTCTTCTAATTTTCTTACCTCCAATAGTGCAGGGGAGAGAAAACATACCTGGATCGTCGCATTTTTCTGGTAAGTTCTTCGTGATTAAAGCAGAGACGTTTTTACTTACCACGACGCGCTCTTTCTCTTTTGTCTTCCTCTTGTTGGTGCATAGGTCCTTTAGGAACTTAGCGTACCTTGGGATTTGCTTGATGGCATCCAACAGAGGGATGTTGATCTCTACTTTCCTGAATGTGTCAAGGAACTCCTTCTCGTTGTCCTCCTTAGGCGGTCTCGCTAACCTGCTAGGAAAAGGAGCCTTAGGCACATAAACTCTAGTGCACGTAGGATCAAAATTTACCCCATGCAACCGTGGTTCGGGATTTTCTGTCTGTGGCTCGACGTGGCCATGATCGACTTCCACTGGCGGGGTATATGTGGGAAGATGCTTCCCACTTCTCAGAGTGATGGCACTAGCGCTCTCCGCGTTCTGATGGTCGATCACTGTCAACCTCTTACTGACTTGAATCACTGCATCGCTCAGAGTTTGAAACTGCTCTCGAGTTTCCCTATGGTGCGACTCAAGTATCTCTTCGAACGATCTACCTGAAACAAAAGGACGGGGTTGTGAGTTATTTTTCAAAGCAAGAATAGCACTACTTACCTCAAAAAGTTGAGCTTTAAGCTCGTCCACGTCCCTGATCAGGCGATCTTTCTCCTTGTCCCCATCTCCACTCCGCTCCAAGCTTCAAGCCAAGTTGGAAATCAAAGCTCTAGCTTCAGCGGGCGTTTTATCCATGAGACATCCTCCACTTGCGACATCAACTAACTGTCGGTTTGGCGGTAAGAGACCTTCGTAGAAGTTCTGAATGAGCTGTTGTTCAGCTACTTGGTGGTTGGGAAAATCCTCACACAACCGACCAAATCGCTCCCAACACTCAAGAACGGTCTCTTTTTCTCCTTGCTCAATTCTATTAATCATTCTTCTAAGGGCGGCGACTTTGGGAGGTGGAAAGTACTTCGCATAAAACGCTCCCTGCAGCTCAGCCCAAGAAGTGATGGACCCGGTCGGTAGGTAATACATCCACTCTTTCGCCTCCCCCTTTAAGGAGAAAGGAAAATCTCTGAGATGGAGTTGATCTTCGGTGATGTCGTCGGTCCTAAATGACGAACACACCATCTTGAATGCCTTGACGTGTCTGACGGGATTCTCATCTGTATTACCACAAAAAGAAGGTAATAAGTTAACCAGACCAGCTTTAAGTTCAAAATTACCTGAAGCTACCGGATACAAAATACTCGATGTGTTCCGGCTTAGCTCAGATGATGCAAGCTCCCTCAAGGTTCTTTGATGCTCATAATTACCCACGACCTCCATCTTGGCGCTTCTTTTGAATTTTCAAAGAATGCTGCGCTCCAAAAACTCAAACACAACGCGTAAAATAATACAAAAGAATTAAACTGTACAAAAAGAAATAAAGAAAATTTTTAAAACTAACAAACCTAACTTAACTAAACTAAATTAAACTTAAATCCCCGGCAACGGCGCCAATTTTGGTAGACACTTTATGTGGTACTCCAAATTCAAGCTGTCGAGGCTTGCCAAAATACAATTTATAAACCCGAATACACCGAGCTATTTGTAGCTAAGTGGCAACGGAGTCGATCCACAGGGAAATAAGAAATTTAATCTAACTAAGTCTAATTTGCTAGAAATAAAAAGTATGCGCAATCGAACAGAATAGTAATTTGGTTTGGGGGGGAAGGGAGCTCCTAATATGCTAACAGAAAATTAAATGACAACGTGCAAAAATTAAACGGTTGTGCTTAACTTCGAGAAATGGAATTGCTCGTTATGGATGTTCGGATCATCGATACAATTTACGCGTTAGCCATGTTCATGCACACAATTCATTTAGTTATTTCTAACTCAAATGACCCAAGGATTTAATTAGACTCGTGCAATTCTAATTAAACTTGGCCAATAATCTATCTAAGGTAGCGACCCCTAAATCGACAACGTGCCAGTGACGGGAACATTGCGACGGCCTAATCCTAAGACTAAACCGGTTTCTCTCTTGCCTTAAGCCTAACATGAAAACGTTAATTCATTCAGATTACCAACTGTCACTTTGGGCCGAACTAATTAGCCATGCTTAGACCCGTGCTACCTAGCGGTATGGGCAATTATACGTCCCAACCTTTAGCCCTCTAACATGCATAGAAACTAGGGCGTCAACCAAATTTAGCTACACATGCTAGATTTGATGAGGAACAAGCAAGATATGCATTAACAAGCTAAATGTCTCAACAATTACAAAGGGGGAAATCTCCCCAAACATCCATAATTTACAAGTCCAATCCCAAAATTAAACACTAACCTCGGTTTAGCCTTCCATGGAGGATGAATTAATCCAATCTCCCATGGAAGAGCTTGGAATCATGCACAAAGAAGAAGAAGAAGTACAAAAATGGCGGAAAATGGAGGTAGACCCGAGAGAAGAAGCTTGGAGAAGATTAAGAATGAAAGATGGGCTGAAAAAATGCGTTTTCACGCTTTTTAAGCTCGGAGCGTCGAGACGCCAGGCCAGCGTCTCGACGCTGTGCCCTAAGTTGGCTGCTGCGCGCGCGGCGTCGAGTGAGCGTCGAGACGCTTGCGCTCGACGCTTGCTCTCGGGTGGAAATTCAGATGCGCGCTTCAGACTTCGGGGCGTCGAGATGCTAGGCCAGCGTCTCGACGCTGTCGGCGTTGAGTGAGCGTTCGGACGCGCGCTCGACGCTGATGCTCGTCTATCTTCGGGAATCGTCGGGGCAGCGTCGAGCTAGCGTCTAGACGTTCGGGCGCACGCGGATTTTCAATGACGGGCGGGCGGGCGAGGCGGAGCGGGTGAGGTTGCGCGGACGCGCGCGGACACGGGCGAGGGCGCGCGGGCGCGAGGCGAGGCGAGGCGAGGCGGGCGAGAGCGCGCGGGCGCGAGGCGGGCGAGAGCGCGCGGGCGCGAGGCGAGGCGGCGCGCGCGGGCGAGAGCGCGTCTGGCCGTCTGGGCGCGTGCGGTGCGGGTGAGGCCGCGCGCATGCTGCGTTCGTTGGGCGCCTGGGCGCTGGGCGCCGGCGCTTGGGTGCTGCCCTCTCGGCTCTTAGCCCAAATTTTGGTCGTTTTGGCTCCTGAGCTCATCTTTGGCCTATCTTTTTGACCCGAACACTTCCCGAAACATCTTAAATGACCGTTTTAGCCCCGAAAATCATCAATGGACTTCCCGAGCTCTTCACCATGAAATCACCTACAAGGAAGCATTTTAATCAATAAATGTCATGGTTTTAGCTAGAATTAGGGACATTAAGATAGCTCTATTTTGGAGCTATCACTCCACCAAAGTAAGAAAGAAAAAGAGGGAAATTAGGAAAGAAGAATGTATACTTAGGAGTTGCAACTTTGTGGCTTGGGTGTCCTGAATGAAAAAGAACTCTGATCCTCAATTAGCTAAGCACAAAGTTGTAGCCTCTAGGGTTGTTTAGGGAGAAGAATGTATGTCCAATGTAGTGATGCCAGGGTTTAGGTTGTTCTCTAAAATGTACTACTGTCACTGGTTAATACTAAGACTGGCATGACTCTAAGGACTCCTAGGTAGCTCAAAAGTAGAAGATAGAAGCATGTACTGAGTCTGGGGTAAAGCTAGGTAGAATTTGAAACCTTAGGGATAGTTTCATTATATGACAGAAGCAAGTAGATCAGTTGTAAAGAGTTAATGGAACAGTAGGATCATTAGGCGTGCGAAGTCAGAAGAAGCAGAATGAGAAGTTAGTTGTAAACTTAGAAGTGTGTCACAGGACAGCAGAGCCTTAGATAGGAATTTAGGGGAGTCAGCAAGTGGTTAGAATAGGTAAAACAGCAGCCTAAGTAAGTCCTTAGATTGCTCGAGGACGAGCAAAACCTTAAGTTTGGGGGTGTGTTACGTCTCCAAAAGTGATTAGTTTAGGACTTAGTTGTGATAGGAAGTTGTGCATTTGTAAGTATTTTTTATAGGATTTAGCTTGAATCTATGCTTATATATGAGAATTAGATGAATGAAGCTTAATTAGGACTTGTATGCAAAAGGAAAGAAAAAGAATGAAAAACGAAGTTAGAAGAATGAAAACTGTGCATTGCGGAGGCATTGCGGAAACATTGCTAAAACCGCAATGTTTTAAGTGAAATTCGTAAGTTGACTAACCTTTTTCTGTTGTGATCCGATATTTCAGGGATTCGTTCTTTCTCCTCCATCCACGTAGAAGTACGACGTTGAGAATGGATGGTTCTCCTTGGCCCAATCGCACCTGCAGAATACTATAAAAGGAGGTCAAAGTGGAAGGTTGAGACACATCCGAAAAGCGTAGAAGTCTCATCGCAGCACAGTTCTGTCTCCTGTTTTTCTCTTCCGTCTGTGGGGTTGAAAAGTTTAGCTGATTGGAGTCGATAATCTGATAGGAAGGAGAGAAGATTTATCTTTTCTTCTAATCGGATTCATCCAAGCAAGGCTTACCTTTCTCTCCCTTCAGCCGAGGCATCTGCGTCGAAGCGATCACGCTCAACTCCATTGTTTTCTGTTTTAGTTTCCCATTTTCATTACTGTCTGTTGTTCTTTCCTTTCCAATAGCTACTGTAATTCATTTCGTTGATGTCTGCTTTACTTTAGTTTTCTAAGGCTGTCATTTGTTTAGTTCAATTCTTAATAAATCGAAGTACTATTTTCGTTAAGTCACAGGTTTCTTTACCTTCTCTGCTACTCCCTTTCGCTTCTGTTTTAACTTTAATCTTCTTCTAAGCATGTCTTCTTCATCTACTCTTTCTAGTCTATCTATATCCATGAGTAACTAAGTCACATAAGGGCCTGCTAATGAAAAAACTATAGGCTAAAAACGTGAACCAAGCATGTAGGATAGCTCTCGAATGCATTGATTGTATGTAAGCTTCATACCACGGGCAATTTCGATTGGCCATCCATTTTGTCCAAAGAACTCCTAACCTCTGGAAGGAGTAAGAGTTCAGAGTCATACACTCATGCTAGCCTCTCAAGCTAGCGAGAAAACGGCCTAGGAATAGGCGTTTTCCTAGTATAAATCATAACTTACTGTTTTAACAAGATGCTTACGACCTTACTTGGACATGAGTAAACTAAAGAATCTAATGCATGAAATCGGAAGATACATGAGAATGAGTTAGTTTGATGCATAGTGAGTTGATCTAATGCTTGAGAATCGTGTGAAAAAGCCTATAGGGGAGTCGTTAGTAGCCCTTGTTTCCACATTTTACACACATTCGTTGTTAAGAACATTGCGGTAAAATTGATGTTCTCGCAATTCTCTTGGTTAAAAATTCTGCTTTAGCCATTTTCCTCTTAGTTTATTAATCTCTTCTCTTTTCATTTGAGTTTATCATTGACTTGCATTTATTCATGTTGCTAGCCTTTACATATTCCTTTGTAACTAGGCAATTTAAAACCAAATCTACCGCATCAATTCCACCCATTCTTGCTTAACAATTCACTTCGCGAGTAACTAATAATAAATCTCTGTGGGAAAGCGAATGAAAAAATACTTACTACTTGCTACAAGATCATGTATGCTTGCATGTTCTGAGTGCTCTACCATTGCATATTTATTTTAAACATTGAGCACGCAACACCTATGTCTGCAGGTAAGTCCCGGTAGCTTGTCGAAGCCTGGCAAAACCAGGTCCGTTTAAATTCCTGTTGGTTAAATCGAACTCTATGTCTGCGGGTAAGTCCCGGTAGCTGGTCGAAGCCTAGCAAAACAAGGTCCGTTTAAATTTCTGTTGGTTAAATCGAACCCTATGTCTGCGGGTAAGTCCCGGTAGCTGGTCGAAGCCTGGCAAAACCAGGTCCGTTTAAATTCCTGTTGGTTAAATCGAACCCTATGTCTACGTGTAAGTCCTGATAGCTGGTCGAAGCCTGGCAAAACCAGGTCCGTTTATATTCTTGTTGGTTAAATCGAACCCTATGTCTGCGGGTAAGTCCCGGTAGCTGGTCGAAGCCTGGAAAAACCAGGTCCGTTTAAATTTTTGTTGGTTAAATCGAACCCTATGTCTGCGGGTAAGTCCCGGTAGCTGGTCGGACCCTGGCAAAACCATGTCCGTTTAAATTCCTGTTGGTTAAATCGAACCCTATGTCTGCGGGTAAGTCCCGGCAGCTGGTCGAAGCCTGGCAAAACCAGGTCCGTTTAAATTTCTGTTGGTTAAATAAAACCCTATGTCTGCGGGTAAGTCCCGATAGCTGGTCGAAGCCTGGAAAAACCAGGTCCGTTTAAATTTCTATTGGTTAAATCGAACCCTATGTCTGCCGGTAAGTTCCGGTAGCTGGTCGAAGCCTGGCAAAACAAGGTCCGTTTAAATTCTTGTTGGTTAAATCGAACCCTATACCTGCGGGTAATTCTCGGTAGCTGGTGGAAGCCTGGAAAAACCAGGTCCGTTTAAATTTCTGTTGGATAAATCGAACCCTATGTCTGCGGGTAAGTCCTGGTAGTTGGTCGAAGCCTGGAAAAACCAGGTCCGTTTAAATTTTTGTTGGTTAAATCGAACCCTATGTTTGCGGGTAAGTCCCGGTAGCTGGTCGAAGCCTAGTAAAACCAGGTCCGTTTAAATTTCTGTTGGTTAAATCGAACCCCATGTCTGCGGGTAAGTCCCGGTAGCTGGTCGAAGCCTGGCAAAACAAGGTCCGTTTAAATTCTTGTTGGTTAAATTGAACCCTATGTCTGCGGGTAAGTCCCGGTAGCTGGTCGAAGCCTGGCAAAACCAGGTCCGTTTAAATTTCTGTTGGTTAAATCGAACCCTATGTCTGCGGGTAAGTCCTGGTAGTTGGTCGAAGCCTGGCAAAACCAGGTCTATTTAAATTTTTGTTGGTTTAATCGAACCCTATGTCTGCGGGTAAGTCCCGGTAGCTGGTCGAAGCCTGACAAAACCAGGTCCGTTTGAATTTATCTTGGTTAAATCGAACCCTATGTCTGCGGGTAAGCCCCGGTAGCTGGTCGAAGCCTGGCAAAACCAGGTCCGTTTAAATTTTTGTTGGTTAAATCAAACCCTATATCTGCGGGTTAGTCCCGGTAGCTGGTCGAAGCCTGGCAGAACCAGGTCCGTTTAAATTTTTGTTGGTTAAATCGAACCCTATGACTGTAGGTAAGTCCCGTTCGCTGGTCGAAGCGTGTCGAAACCAGGTCCGTTTAAATTCCTGTTGGTTAAATCGAACCCTATGTCTGCGGGTAAGTCGCGGTAGCTGGTCGAAGCATGGCAAAACCAGGTCCGTTTAAATTTCGGTTGGTTAAATCGAACCCTATGTCTGCGGGTAAGTCCCTGTAGCTGGTCGAAGCCTGGTAAAACTAGGTCCGTTTAAATTTCTGTTGGTTAAATCAAACCCTATGTGTGCGGGTAAGTCCTGGTAGTTGGTCGAAGCCTGGCAAAACCAGGTCCGTTTAAATTTTTGTTGGTTAAATCGAACCCTATGTCTGCAGGTAAGTCCCGGTAGCTGGTCGAAGCCTGGAAAAACCAGGTCCGTTTAAATTCATGTTGGATAAATCGAACCCTATGTCTGCGGTAAGTTCCGGTAGCTGGTCGAAGCCTGGAAAAACTAGGTCCATTTAAATTCTTGTTGGATAAATCGAACCCTATGTCTGCGGGTAAGTCCCGGTAGCTGGTCGAAGCCTGGCAAAACCAGGTCCACTTAAGTTCCTGTTGGTTAAATCGAACCCTATGTCTGCGGGTAAGTCCCGATAGCTGGTCGAAGCCTGGCAAACCAAGGTTTGTTTAAATTTATGTTGGTTAAATCGAACCCTATGTCTGCAGGTAAGTCCCGGTAGCTGGTCGAAGCCTGGCAAAACCAGGTCCGTTTAAATTCATGTTGGTTAAATCGAACCCTATGTCTGTGGGTAAGTCCCGATAGCTGGTCGAAGCCTGGAAAAACCAGGTCCGTTTAAATTTCTGTTGGTTAAATCGAGCCCAATGTCTGCGAGTATGTCCCGGTAGCTGGTCGAAGCCTGGAAAAACCAGGTCCGTTTAAATTCCTGTTGGTTAAATCGAACTCTATGTCTGCGGGTAAGTCACGGTAGCTGGTCGAAGCCTAGCAAAACCAGGTCCGTTTAAATTTCTGTTGGTTAAATCGAACCCTATGTCTGCGGGTAAGTCCCGGTAGCTGGTCGAAGCCTGGCAAAACCAAGTCAGTTTAAATTCCTGTTGGTTAAATCGAACCCTATGTCTGCGGGTAAGTCCCGGCAGCTGGTCGAAGCCTGGGAAAACCAGGTCCGTTTAAATTTTTGTTGGTTAAATCGAACCCTATGTCTGCGGGTAAGTCCCGGTAGCTGGTCGGAGCCTGGCAAAACCAGGTCAGTTTCAATTCCTGTTGGTTAAATCGAACCCTATGTCTGCGGGTAGGTCCCGGCAGCTGGTCGAACCTGGCAAAACCAGGTCCGTTTAAATTTATGTTGGTTAAATCAAACCCTATGTCTGCGGGTAAGTCCCGGTAGCTGGTCGAAGCCTGGCAAAACCAGGTCCGTTTAAATTTCTATTGGTTAAATCGAACCCTATGTCTGCCGGTAAGTTCCGGTAGCTGGTCGAAACCTGGCAAAACAAGGTCCGTTTAAATTCTTGTTGGTTAAATCGAACCCTATACCTGCGGGTAATTCCCGGTAGCTGGTGGAAGCCTGGAAAAACGAGGTCCGTTTAAATTTCTGTTGGATAAATCGAACCCTATTGTTGCGTGCTCAATGTGTAAAGATAAATATGCAAAAGGGTAGAGAGAGCACTTAGAACATGCAAGCATACATGGTCTCACCGCAAGTAGTAAGTATATTTCATTCGTTTTTTCCACAGAGACTCATTTTTAGCTATTCGCGAAGTGTGTTTGTTAAGAAAGATGGGATGAATTTGATGGGGTAAAATTGGTTTTTAATTACCTAAGTTTTGCTGAATGTGTAAAGGAATATACCATAAACAAATTAAAGTTAAAATCAGACTCAAAGGACCAGAGATGGAATTAATAAACGAGGAAGAAAACAACTAAACAGAATGCAACTTAGCAGAATTGCGAGAACCGCAATTAATCCGCAATTAACTCAACAGCAAAAGTGTGTGAATGGGCGAATTAAGGGCTACTAATGACTATCCTATAGGCAGTTTATTACGATTATCAAGCTTTGGATCAACTCTCTATACATCAAACTCACTCTATCTCAAGTATCGTCCGATTCCATGCATTAGAGTCTCAAGTTTACTCGACTTCAAAGTAAGGTCTCAAGCATCTTATTTAAGCAGGAGTGTTTAGTTTGTACTAGGGAAACGCCTATTCCTAGGCCGTTTCCTGATTACCATGAAAGGCTAGCATGATTATATGACTCTGAACTCTTACTCCTTCCAGAGGTTAGGAGTTCTTTGGACAAAATGGATGGCCAATCGAAATTGCCCGTGGGATGAAGCTTACATACAATCAATGTTCGAGTGTTAATCTGCCTACTTGAGTCACGTTTTTTAACCTATAGTTCTGTCATTAGCACGCCCCTAAGTGACTTAGCTACTCATGGATATGTAGAGAACAGAAATGGTAGATAAGATAGACATGCTTAGAAGGGAAATGTGCTAAAAACAGTAAGCAAAACCCGTAGCAGAAGATGGTAAAAACTGTGAAGTGTAGAATTTACTTTGATTACTTTGAACGTTTGAATGACAAAGGAAAGCTTTAAAAGAAATGAATCCAAGACAGACAACAACGAAATGCAGTAAGTAAAATACTAAACTAAGAACAACAGTGATCAGAAATGGAAATAAGAAGAACAGAACAGAAAAACAGTAAAGGATTGCTGGAAAACTTCGTGGCAGTCGCCTCGAATGAAGGTGATGAGAAGTCAGCCTTGCTTGGATGAATCCAATCGAGAGAGAAGAAGAATCTCCTCTCCTTCCTATCAGATTATCGACTCCAAAAGCTGCGACTCTCACTCCAACAAACGGCAAAGGAAAACAGATGGAAATGGTGGACTGCGAGAAGACTTCTGCGCTTCGAATGATGATCAAACCTCCGACTTTGGCCCCCTTTTATAGTAGTTTGCAGGTGCGTTTGGGCCAAGGAGAACCATCAATCTTCAACGTCGTATATCAGAATGGATGGAGGAGAAAGAATGAATCCCTGAAATAACGGAAATTAACAGAAAAAGACCAGTCAACTTACGGTTTTCACTTGAATAATTGCGGTCACCGCAATGTTTTCGCAATTCATCCGCAATGCTCATTTTTCATTCTTTTCCTTCGGTTTTTAACCCTTTTTCTACCTATTGTGCATAAGTCCTAAATTAGCTACCTTCTTCTAATTCTCATATTAAAGCATAGGTTTAGGCTAAATGCTAACAAAAACACCTAAATGTGTACATCTTCTTAAGCTAAATGGGTCCTAAATAAGTCACTTTCAGAGACTTAACACACCCCCAAACTTAAGGCTTTGCTTGTCCTCAAGCATACTAAGGACTTACCTAGGCTGTTATTTTATCTTCTTTAACTACTTACCGACTCCCCTATAGCCCTATCTCTAGCAGTGCTGTCCTGTGACACACTTCTAAGTTTAGAACTAACCTCTTATCCAGCTTCTTCTGACTTCACCTGCCTACTATACCCGCTGCTTTTGTTAACCCCCTACTACTGATCTACCTACTTTTATGATATCATGCTATTATCCCTAAGGTTTCAAATTCTACCAAGCTTTACTCCAGACTCAGTACATGCTTCTAGCTTATTTTTATTGTGTCTAGGATTCCTTAGAGTCATGCCAGTCTTAGTATTAACGGTAACAGTGGTACTTTTAGAGAACAACCTAAACCCTGGCATCACTACATTGGATATACATTCATCTCCCTAGACAAACCTAAAAGCTACAACCTTGTGCCTAGCTCATTAAGGATCAGAGTTCTTTTTACATAGGACATCTAAGCCACAAGATTATAACTCCCAAGCATACATTCTTCTTCCCCTATTTCTCCTTTTTCCTTCTTTTTTTTTTTCTTAGGTGGAGTCTCCCCTTGGTTTGCCTTTTGATGCAATGCCACTTGTGGTTTACACACTTGGCACTGATTACTCAGCAACTTGAAAAAGACTCCCCTCTTTATTCTATTTTTCACTTTTTCTATTTATCACAAAAATTTTTTTAGGAGAAGAAGAATGCTTATGTCCTAAGGAAGAGAGGAATGTTCCTAGGCCTAGGGTGGCCTCCCCCAAACTTCAACTACTCATTGTCCCCAATGAGTGTCTGAGGTGGCACACCCCCAAACTATCCTAGAAGCATCTAGTCCAAAGTAAAACAAAGAGAATTTAAAAATCCTAGGCATAGGCAAAACATTCTAAAAGCAACTATCCCAGCAGCAGAAAATTTGAACATAACAGAAAGTTTTAAGGACTTATGGTTTATGCATGCTGAGCACTATTCAGAGGCAAATTTAAACTCTCAAAGGGTGTCCTATGACACTCATCCAGCATGCTTCAAGATCAGCTGTATAAGGTAGTCATGCTCGCAGCAAAAGATAGAATTTAACAGCTCACAGCCTAACTAAACAGACAGTCCAAGACATGCAATCAGTCACAAAAATTGCGGGAACCGCAATTATTTCGCAATTCAATCCGGGCAGATATAACATTGATTCAGGCCCCTAGCATGCTTTTTCCTGTTACTCATGTATCCTAAAAATAAAACTAAACTATCCTACCTACTCAGCTAACATCAGACTAGACTAAGCAAAAGAAAAAGCATAAAACTAAACATTAAAAACAGATCAAAAGCTGAACACACAACAGCATACTATACATGATCCTATCAAAAAGCAGGAAAATTGTTTTGTTTTTCTTAAGGGAACAGTAGTACTCCCTTTAGTGCACTTCAAACCAGCACTCAATTCTCATCATCCTCATCTGGTTGCCTTGGTCGTGGGGGCACCCATGGAGTTAGGAGGTTGGTGGGGAAGTCCGGGAAGATGCATCCCAGCTGGTCTGCAACTTCTTTGTCCCTCGCCTGCGCATAGTTGGCCCATTGAGCCATTCTCCTCTGCATGTCCATCAAGCAGGCCATGGATAGGGACTGTTCAGCCGCCAGCCTATCCAATTCAAACTCCATATTTCCCTTTCTCCTCAGCCTCAGGTTAGCAGGCAGCTCCAAATGTCCTGTGTAAGGCAGCTGCTGCTCCAAGCGCTCGGTGGGAACTCCTGCAAGCAAACACAATTTTGTTATAGTGTTGGGGAAAAATAATGGCCCCTTACCTTTTCTGGCACACTCAGCGATGGCAGCATTGATGACTTCTCCCACGTTGATCGTGAGACCTCTCATTATAGCATATACCAGCAGCGAACGGCTCTGGTTAATTGTAGTCTCATGAGTTACTGGGGAGAGTCTTCTTCTGACGAATGAAAACCACACAGCTGCCTTAGCCGTGAGATTGGCACTCATGAGAGTGTGCCTCCCATTGCGTGAGACAGTCCACGCTGCTTCAGGCTGGCCAATTGTGCGAATGGCCTCTTCTAGCACGGCCTCAGTCGGCTCATCAACTATCCGTGCATAATCTGTGTGCGCTTGGCCCTTGAGACCAAAGGCTTCATTGATGGCCTTGGCTGAGAAATCTACTTCTACCCCTCTGACCACAGATAGGCCATCCTCAGGGCTTAGCACATTGGCGTAGAAATCATACACCATGCTCGTGTAGGCTGGATTGGGAGGTCTGCAGAATTCCTCCCAGCCATGGTTGATCACCCCTGCGCGCAAGAACTGCGGCAGGTCAGCAAGTCGATCAAGGAAACCTTTCTCGTGCAATAGGTCCCTCTTCCTCAGCTCAACACCCCTGGATTCAGCATCAGATGAGACATACCTCACTGACGGGGGTTCGTCTTCAGGGTAGAGTTTAGCCTTCCCCTTATCTGCTGGTTTGGATGATTCAGCAGCCTCCACCTTGAGGCGTTTGAGCGAAGGCTCAGTACTCTCTTTGTCCATCGATGGCACCTTCTTGGCCTTCTTTTTCTTTAACTTCTTGGCCTTGCCAATCGTGGCCTTCTTCTTCTTTTTGAGCCTGGTCTTGATATTGATCTGCTGGAGGCATGCCCCCAACGTTTCTTCCATAGAATCGTCCTGCTGTGCAGGCTCGGCAGGGCTGTCTTCCCCCATAGGAGAGAAGACTTCTTCTTCCCCAGCATCTCCACTGCCTTGCGTAGACTCCTGATAATCCCCATAAGGGAATTCAGGATCAGGCCGTGGAGAATTGTGCTCTGCTGATGGTGTCTGTGCAGAACTCAGTGGCGAAGATTGCAGCTCAGGACTCTGTGCTGCTGCAGGCGTCGAATCAGAACTTTGAGGTGCTGGAGACAACTCGGCGCTCTGTGCAGGAGGTGACGACTCTGCGCTTGGCACTGGTTCAGACGGGAGAGGGCTGCGCGCAGGTGATTCAGACGGCGACGATCCTCTTTTGGCTGACTCGTGGGATGCACGATCAGGTTCTTGACTCTCCACAGAGGGAGTCTTGGCTGTGCTTGGTTCGGCGGCCGTCTTGACAGTCCACCGACGTTTCTTGGGCGTGCCCACTGGCTCAGATGGTCCAGCAGGGATCTCAGTGACCACCCTCCACTTCTTCCTACGAATAGGAAGCTTGGGAAGAGGACCGGTGCGAACGGCACCATCGTCTGCAAGGGCGAGAAGCGCTTCCCTCGCAGCCGCTTCAGCTGCGTCATCAGCCTTCTTCTTGGCTGCGGATCGTTCAGCACGTGTGGCCACCATTGCTGATTCTTGAAGATCTTGGGAGAAGAATCAAAGATGGAGAGAATCGCTGAATTCTTGGAGAGCAAAGAGAGAGATAATCGTAACGATCGAGCAGCTTCCAACGGATATAAAGGCAACGGATAAAATCCCAACGGCTCTTTTTGCGGATCCAGCAATTTTTGCGCAATTCTAGGGATAATATTTCATAAAAATTTCAAACTTTGATCGCCCGTATCTTTTATTTGGCTCAACCGTTTCTTGATTTTTAAAGTGGGATTTACTCTCCTTGATCCCCTCTTTCGATTCCCTACAAAAACAAATAAAACAAACATTAAATATGCAATTAAAAACACACCACAAAACATACAAACGATAAGCGGAAAAACAGAAAAAATAAACTAAGGCATTTGGCCCTGACTAAACGAGCACAGTAACCACTCGTTCTCTCTCGTTCTCTTTGTCATGCTTCAGTCAAGAGGAAGGCCGAGAGAGTCTTCACATCTCCTTCCTCATAGTAGTGCTTCAACCTAGCACCATTGACCATAAATGGCTGTCCTTGCTGCAAGTTTTTAATCTCTATGGCACCATGAACAAAGACATTAGTAATAATAAATGGACCTGACCATCTAGACTTTAGTTTGCCTGGAAATAGTTTTAATCGTGAGTTAAATAACAGTACAAGTTGGCCTTTCCTAAAGTCTTTGATCCTGAGTCTACTGTCGTGCCATATTTTTGTCTTTTCTTTATACATTTTGGCATTCTCATAGGCCATATGCCTAAGCTCATCAAGTTCATGTAGCTGCAAAGATCTCAATGTCCCCGCATCCTTTACACAAAAATTTAATTCTTTCATGGCCCAAAATGCTTTGTTTTCTAACTCAAGTGGCAAGTGGCAAGCCTTGCCATACACCAACCTATAGGGAGACATGCCTAGGGGTGTCTTATATGCTGTTCTATAAGCCCAAAGTGCATCCTCAAGCTTAAATGACCAGTCTTTTCTATTAGGTTTAACTACCTTTTCTAGGATGTTCTTTATCTCCCTATTGGAAATTTCAGCTTGACCATTTGAGTGTGGGTGGTAGGGAGTAGCTACCCTATGTCTGATGTTATACTTAGCCAATATTTTCTCCATAGCCTTATTAATGAAATGTGACCCCTCATCACTAATGATAGCACGAGGAGTCCCAAATCTAGTGAAAATGTGCCTATGTAAGAAGTTAGTGACTGTTTTAGCATCATTATTAGGACATGCCTTAGCTTCTACCCACTTTGACACGTAGTCTACTGCTACTAAGATGTACAGGTTACCTGATGATGGAGGGAATGGTCCCATGAAATCAATGCCCCACACATCGAAGAGCTCCAACTCTAAGATGTAGGTGAGGGGCATCTCATCCTTGCGACTGAGGTTACCTGTCCTTTGGCACTCGTCACAGTTGTGGGCATAGTTGTGGGCGTCCTCGAAGATTGTTGGCCAATAGTAGCCACTCTGAAAGACCTTCGCAGCTGTTCTTTGACCACCAAAGTGCCCACCGTAAGGAGATGAGTGACAGTGCTGCAGCACAGACTTCGCTTCAGCAGCTGAAACACACTTCCTCAACAACCCAGCAGCACAGGTTCTATAAAGTATGGGGTCATCCCAGATGAATTTCCTTGCTTCATGAAGGAACCTCTTCTTCTCTTGTCCTCCCTTGAACACTGGTAAGACCTGTGATGCACGGAAGTTAGCAATGTCAGCAAACCAAGGTTCCTCATCGTTATCACGATGAGTCAAAGCAAAGATATGTTCATCTATAAAAGCATCAGAAATTGCGGGGTCCGCAATTTTTCCGCAATTGTGCTGCAATCGAGACAGGTGATCTGCAACCACGTTTTCACATCCCTTCTTGTCCCGAATGTCCAAATCAAATTCCTGCAGCAATAACACCCATCTAATCAATCTAGGCTTAGCATCAGCCTTCCTCATAAGATATTTTAAAGCAGAATGGTCAGTATATACAATGGTCCTAGTGCCTACAATATAGTTTCTAAATTTTTCACAAGCAAATACTACAGCAAGCATCTCTTTCTCTGTAGTTGTATAATTACATTGAGCCTCATTCAAGGTCTTACTAGCATAATAGACAGGGTGTGTGAGCTTGTCAATCTTCTGTCCTAACATGACTCCTACAGCATAGTCACTGGCATCACATAGCATCTCAAATGGGAGATCCCAATTTGGTCCTACTATGATTGGTGCTGTGACCAGTGCTTCCTTAAGGGTTTTCCAAGCTACTACACATTCCTTAGAGAAGATAAATGGTCTATTTAGCTCTAGAAGCTCGCACAGAGGCTTGGCTATCTTAGAGAAGTCCTTGATGAACCTTCTGTAGAAGCCAGCATGCCCTAAGAAACTCCTAATAGCCTTGACATTCTGGGGCTCTACCAACTTCTCTATGACCTCTATTTTTGCCCTGTCCACTTCTACACCTGCCCTTGACACTCTATGTCCTAAGACAATCCCTTCATCTACCATAAAATGGCACTTTTCCCAATTTAAGACTAGGTTGGTCTCCTCACACCTAGCCAGGACTTGTCCTAGGTTCTCTAGACAGGTTTTAAATGAGTCCCCAAAGACTGAGAAGTCATCCATGAATATTTCTATTATGGACTCATCCAACTCAGAGAAGATCGCCATCATGCACCTTTGGAATGTTGCCGGTGCATTGCATAAGCCAAAAGGCATTCTGCGGAAGGCAAACGTTCCAAAAGGGCAAGTGAAGGTAGTCTTCTCTTGATCCTTAGGGTCTATAGTGATTTGATTATAGCCAGAGTACCCATCTAAAAAACAATAGTAGGCTCTACCAGCTATTCTGTCTAACATCTGGTCAATAAAAGGCAGAGGGAAATGGTCTTTTTTAGTTTCTTTATTTAACTTTCTGTAATCCATACACACTCTCCACCCTGTGACAGTCCTTGTTGGAATCAGTTCGTTGTTCTCATTGACTACCACAGTTATTCCCCCCTTTTTAGGTACACATTGGATGGGGCTCACCCACTGGCTACTAGTTATGGGGAAAATTACTCCTGCATCTAACCACTTTATTATTTCTTTCTTCACTACCTCTTTCATAGAGGGGTTTAACCTACGCTGGTGATCTACCCTAGGTGTGTGCTCTTCCTCTAGTATAATTTTGTGCATGCAATAAGAAGGGCTAATGCCTCGAATATCAGCAATAGTCCATGCTATAGCCTTCCTATGTTGCTTAAGCAGTAAAATTAAATCAACCTCATGCTGTTCACTTAGCTTAGAAGAAATAATTACAGGCAGCGTATCATTATCTCCTAGATATGCATATTTGAGGTGAGTAGGTAGTGGTTTCAGTTCTACAACAGGTGGATGCTCAATGGAGGGCTTTAACGGATTTACAGTTCTATCAGTTAAATCTATATTCATACATACATGCTGTGGTTTATTTACAGGCATATTCATTATGTCAGATACATTTAAGTCAGCTACATCTACTTGTACATATTCATTAGCATGCTTGGTTAACAATACATGCTCTAATTGTTCTTCCATCAGTGAGTCAACAATATCCATGCTAGCACAGGATTCAAGGTCAGAGGGATACTTTAAAGCTTTGTAAACACTAAATTTTACCTCTTCATCATGAACCCGCATAGTTAACTTACCTTTTTGCACATCTATTAGTGCCCTACCTGTGGCTAGAAATGGTCTACCTAGCAGGATGGGAACCTCCTTGTCTGCCTCATAGTCCAGGACAATGAAATCTGCAAGGAAAATAAATTTGTCAACTTTAACTAGAATATCCTCGATCTTACCTTCTGGATATGCGATGGATCTGTCTGCTAGTTGTAAAGTGACAGTAGTTGGACGTGCTTCTCCTATTCCCAACTGGCGGAATAGGGACAGGGGCATGAGATTTATGCTGGCGCCCAGGTCACAAAGCGCTCTGCCCACGTGCTTGCCTCCAAGTTCTACAGGTAAGGTGAAGGAACCAGGATCCTTCTCCTTCTTGGGCAGCTTGTTCTGGAGGATGGCACTGCATTCCTCGGTGAGGTTTACTGTTTCAAACTCACCAATTATCTTTTTGTTAGTAATAATGTCCTTCAAAAACTTTACATAAGAAGGCATCGATTGTAAAACCTCTACAAAAGGAATGTTCACATGCACTTGCTTAAGTATTTCTAAAAATTTATTAAAATGAACTTCCTGTTCCTGCTTCTTCTTCAGCCTGCGAGGATATGGAGGTGGTGGCACATATGCAGGCACGTCAGGGCGCCTTAGGATAGGTGGAGGCCTTGGAATTTCTTCTACCTCCTCAATTATTGGCTCTAGCCTGGCTCCTGATGTGCTAGTTGGTGGCGGACCTTGGCTTGGCAGAGACTCCAGTGGAGCACTAGACTCAGTGTTCTCTACTCTCTTTGGTGTGTCTTTTGTGTTGTTCACCAAGGGTCTTCCACTCCTAAGTTCCATTGCTTGAACTTGTTCTTTGCCATCTCTCCTCGGTACCTCGGTGTCAGCAGGGAGTCTACCTTGGGGCCTACTTTTAAGTTCATTGGCTAGCTGGCCTATTTGGTTTTCCAGGCTCCTAAGAGTAGCTTGCTGGCTCTGGAGAGTAGCATCATTCTTAGCTATATATTCCTTGAGTAGGTTTTCTACAGAAGATCCTACAGGTTGATTGTAAGGTTTTTGGTACATTGACTGGTTATGTTGGGGAGTGAAACCAGGTGTTCCACTCGGCCTTGGTTGGTTAGAATTTTGGTTAGTGCTTTGTTGGCCACCCCATGACAGGTTAGGGTGGTTTCTCCAACCAGGGTTATAGGTGTTGGAGTAGGGGTTATTCCTAGGCTGCTGCTGGCTTCCTATATAGCAGACTGAGGATGGATTCCCAGGGCAGTATTCATAAGGGTGCCCTTCCCCACAGAATCCACAGATAGGTGCCTCGCCTTGATTTGGTTGAGTGCCCATTGACATGGCTGTGGCGGTATTGGCACTGGTTTGGAGATTGGCCTGAGCCATTTGCTTAACTAGGTTGGTCAGGGCATTTATTTGGGTGCTCATGGCGCTTAGAGCATCCTTGTCTTGAGCCCTAGTTGGCTCTACTGGATCATCCGACCACCTACAGTGAGATGTTGAGATCTTCTCCAAGATCTCATAAGCTTCGTTGTAACTCTTGGACAACATGGAACCTCCAGCAGATGAATTTAAGACTTGTCTGGTGCTGGGGTTGCATCCTTTAAAGAAAACTTCTATTTGGATACACCATGGAATGCCATGGTGTGGACATTTAATAAGAAGGTCTTTGAATCTAGTCCAAGCTTCGTGAAGAGACTCATTATCAGCTTGTTTAAACTTGACTATGTCATCACGAAAAGTTGAATTCCTATCTGGTGGGAAATATTTGACTAGGAATTTTTCTGCTAAATCTGTCCAGTTGCGGACAGATCCTGAGGGCAATGAATTCAACCATGTTTTGGCTTTGTCCCTCAAAGAGTAAGGGAACAAGTACAGCCTTAAAGCTTCTTGGGATACTCCAGGGATGATAAAGGTATCACTGACTCCTAAGAAGTTCCTAAGATGGTTGTGGGGGTCCTCATTTTCTATTCCAAAGAATTGTCCCACAGTGGACAACATTTGGAACATCACTGGCTTTAACTCGAATGAGTGGGCAGTGATTTCAGGACGGATTATGCTGGGGTTCAGCTCCCCAAGCATAGGTACTAGATATGAAAGAATGGCACTATTCTTGTCATTCGCTATTTCGATGGGGTTGCGAATGGCAGGTACCGGATTTGGAACTATATCGCCCATTTCTTTAGTTTCAGGTATGGTTTGAGGTATAGGAGGTTGTTTAAAGAGACGTTTCTTCGCCTTATTTCTAGCTCGAAGTGATCTTTCAGGTTCAGGATCGAACTCTAAATTACTATGTGAACGCTCACTCATAAACTACCCTAACAACACCTGCAAAAGAAATGAAACACATTAGTTTCACTCAATGATAAACTTGATTTCTCAAACTTAACAACTTCGTTTTCACTTAAAATAAGTCCCCGGCAGCGGCGCCAAAAACTTGTTGCGTGCTCAATGTGTAAAGATAAATATGCAAAAGGGTAGAGAGAGCACTTAGAACATGCAAGCATACATGGTCTCACAGCAAGTAGTAAGTATATTTCATTCGTTTTTTCCACAGAGACTCATTTTTAGCTATTCGCGAAGTGTGTTTGTTAAGAAAGATGGGATGAATTTGATGGGGTAAAATTGGTTTTTAATTACCTAAGTTTTGCTGAATGTGTAAAGGAATATACCATAAACAAATTAAAGTTAAAATCAGACTCAAAGGACCAGAGATGGAATTAATAAACGAGGAAGAAAACAACTAAACAGAATGCAACTTAGCAGAATTGCGAGAACCGCAATTAATCCGCAATTAACTCAACAGCAAAAGTGTGTGAATGGGCGAATTAAGGGCTACTAATGACTATCCTATAGGCAGTTTATTACGATTATCAAGCTTTGGATCAACTCTCTATACATCAAACTCACTCTATCTCAAGTATCGTCCGATTCCATGCATTAGAGTCTCAAGTTTACTCGACTTCAAAGTAAGGTCTCAAGCATCTTATTTAAGCAGGAGTGTTTAGTTTGTACTAGGGAAACGCCTATTCCTAGGCCGTTTCCTGATTACCATGAAAGGCTAGCATGATTATATGACTCTGAACTCTTACTCCTTCCAGAGGTTAGGAGTTCTTTGGACAAAATGGATGGCCAATCGAAATTGCCCGTGGGATGAAGCTTACATACAATCAATGTTCGAGTGTTAATCTGCCTACTTGAGTCACGTTTTTTAACCTATAGTTCTGTCATTAGCACGCCCCTAAGTGACTTAGCTACTCATGGATATGTAGAGAACAGAAATGGTAGATAAGATAGACATGCTTAGAAGGGAAATGTGCTAAAAACAGTAAGCAAAACCCGTAGCAGAAGATGGTAAAAACTGTGAAGTGTAGAATTTACTTTGATTACTTTGAACGTTTGAATGACAAAGGAAAGCTTTAAAAGAAATGAATCCAAGACAGACAACAACGAAATGCAGTAAGTAAAATACTAAACTAAGAACAACAGTGATCAGAAATGGAAATAAGAAGAACAGAACAGAAAAACAGTAAAGGATTGCTGGAAAACTTCGTGGCAGTCGCCTCGAATGAAGGTGATGAGAAGTCAGCCTTGCTTGGATGAATCCAATCGAGAGAGAAGAAGAATCTCCTCTCCTTCCTATCAGATTATCGACTCCAAAAGCTGAGACTCTCACTCCAACAAACGGCAAAGGAAAACAGATGGAAATGGTGGACTGCGAGAAGACTTCTGCGCTTCGAATGATGATCAAACCTCCGACTTTGGCCCCCTTTTATAGTAGTTTGCAGGTGCGTTTGGGCCAAGGAGAACCATCAATCTTCAACGTCGTATATCAGAATGGATGGAGGAGAAAGAATGAATCCCTGAAATAACGGAAATTAACAGAAAAAGATCAGTCAACTTACGGTTTTCACTTGAATAATTGCGGTCACCGCAATGTTTTCGCAATTCATCCGCAATGCTCATTTTTCATTCTTTTCCTTCGGTTTTTAACCCTTTTTCTACCTATTGTGCATAAGTCCTAAATTAGCTACCTTCTTCTAATTCTCATATTAAAGCATAGGTTTAGGCTAAATGCTAACAAAAACACCTAAATGTGTACATCTTCTTAAGCTAAATGGGTCCTAAATAAGTCACTTTCAGAGACTTAACACCTATGTCTGCAGGTATGTCCTGGTAGTTGGCCGAAGCCTGGAAAAACCAGGTCCGTTTAAATTTTTGTTGGTTAAATCGAACCCTATGTGTGCGGGTAAGTCCCGGTAGCTGGTCGAAGCCTGGTAAAACCAGGTCCGTTTAAATTTCTGTTGGTTAAATCGAACCCCATGTCTGCGGGTAAGTCCCGGTAGCTGGTCGAAGCCTGGCAAAACAAGGTCCGTTTAAATTCTTGTTGGTTAAATTGAACCCTATGTCTGCGGGTAAGTCCCGGTAGCTGGTCGAAGCCTGGCAAAACCAGGTCCGTTTAAATTTCTGTTGGTTAAATCGAACCCTATGTCTGCGGGTAAGTCCTGGTAGTTGGTCGAAGCCTGGCAAAACCAGGTCTATTTAAATTTTTGTTGGTTAAATCGAACCCTATGTCTGCGGGTAAGTCCCGGTAGCTGGTCGAAGCTTGACAAAACCAGGTCCGTTTGAATTTATCTTGGTTAAATCGAACCCTATGTCTGCGGGTAAGTCCCGGTAGCTGGTCGAAGCCTGGCAAAACCAGGTCCGTTTAAATTTTTGTTGGTTAAATCAAACCCTATATCTGCGGGTTAGTCCCGGTAGCTGGTCGAAGCCTGGCAGAACCAGGTCTGTTTAATTTTTTGTTGGTTAAATCGAACCCTATGACTGCAGGTAAGTCCCGTTCGCTGGTCGAAGCGTGTCGAAACCAGGTCCGTTTAAATTCCTGTTGGTTAAATCGAACCCTATGTCTGCGGGTAAGTCGCGGTAGCTGGTCGAAGCATGGCAAAACAAGGTCCGTTTAAATTTCGGTTGGTTAAATCGAACCCTATGTCTGCGGGTAAGTCCCTGTAGCTGGTCGAAGCCTGGTAAAACTAGGTCCGTTTAAATTTCTGTTGGTTAAATCGAACCCTATGTGTGCGGGTAAGTCCCGGTAGTTGGTCGAAGCCTGGCAAAACCAGGTCCGTTTAAATTTTTGTTGGTTAAATCGAACCCTATGTCTGCAAGTAAGTCCCGGTAGCTGGTCGAAGCCTGGAAAAACCAGGTCCGTTTAAATTCATGTTGGATAAATCGAACCCTATGTCTGCGGGTAAGTTCCGGTAGCTGGTCGAAGCCTGGAAAAACCAGGTCCATTTAAATTCTTGTTGGATAAATCGAACCCTATGTCTGCGGGTAAGTCCCGGTAGCTGGTCGAAGCCTGGCAAAACCAGGTCCGCTTAAATTCCTTATGGTTTAATCGAACCCTATGTCTGCGGGTAAGTCCCGATAGCTTGTCGAAGCCTGGCAAACCAAGGTTCGTTTAAATTTATGTTGGTTAAATCGAACCCTATGTCTGCCGGTAAGTCCCGGTAGCTGGTCGAAGCCTGGCAAAACCAGGTCCGTTTAAATTCATGTTGGTTAAATCGAACCCTATGTCTGTGGGTAAGTCCAGATAGCTGGTCGAAGCCTGGCAAAACGAGGTCCGTTTAAATTTCTGTTGGTTAAATCGAGCCCAATGTCTGCGAGTATGTCCCGGTAGCTGGTCGAAGCCTGGCAAAACCAGGTCCGTTTAAATTCCTGTTGGTTAAATCGAACTCTATGTCTGCGGGTAAGTCCCGGTAGCTGGTCGAAGCCTAGCAAAACCAGGTCCGTTTAAATTTCTGTTGGTTAAATCGAACCCTATGTCTGCGGGTAAGTCCCGGTAGCTGGTCGAAGCCTGGCAAAACCAAGTCAGTTTAAATTCCTGTTGGTTAAATCGAACCCTATATCTGCGGGTAAGTCCCGGCAGCTGGTCGAAGCCTGGGAAAACTAGGTCCGTTTAAATTTTTGTTGGTTAAATCGAACCCTATGTCTGCGGGTAAGTCCCGGTAGCTGGTCGGAGCCTGGCAAAACCATGTCAGTTTCAATTCCTGTTGGTTAAATCGAACCCTATGTCTGCGGGTAAGTCCTGGCAGCTGGTCGAAGCCTGGCAAAACCAGGTCCGTTTAAATTTATGTTGGTTAAATCAAACCCTATGTCTGCGGGTAAGTCCCGGTAGCTGGTCGAAGCCTGGCAAAACCAGGTCCGTTTAAATTTCTATTGGTTAAATCGAACCCTATGTTTGCGGGTAAGTTCCGGTAGCTGGTCGAAGCCTGGCAAAACAAGGTCCGTTTAAATTCTTGTTGGTTAAATCGAACCCTATGCCTGCGGGTAAGTCCCGGTAGCTGGTGGAAGCCTGGCAAAACCAGGTCCGTTTAAATTGTTGTGGGTTAAATCGAACCCTATGTCTGCGGGTAAGTCCTGGTAGTTGGTCGAAGCCTGGAAAAACCAGGTCCGTTTAAATTTTTGTTGGTTAAATCGAACCCTATGTTTGCGGGTAAGTCCTGGTAGCTGGTCGAAGCCTGGGAAAACCAGGTCCGTTTAAATTTTTGTTGGTTAAATCAAACCCTATGTCTGCGGGTAAGTCCCGGTAGCTGGTCGAAGCCTGGCAAAACCAGGTCCGTTTAAATTTCTGTTGGTTAAATCAAACCCTATGTCTGCGGGTAAGTCCTTGATAGCTCCAAAATAGAGCTATCTTAATGTCCCTAATTCTAGCTAAAACCATGACATTTATTGATTAAAATGCTTCCTTGTAGGTGATTTCATGGTGAAGAGCTCGGGAAGTCCATTGATGATTTTTGGGGCTAAAACGGTCATTTAAAATGTTTCGGGAAGTGTTCGGGTCAAAAAGATAGGCCAAACGGAGCTCCGGAGCCAAAACGACCCAAATTTGGGCTAAGAGCCGAGAGGGCAGCGGCCAAGCGCCGGCGCCCAGCGCCCAGGCGCCCAACGAACGCAGCACGCGCGCGCGCCCAGACGGCCAGACGCGCTCTCGCCCGCGCGCGCCGCCTCGCCTCGCCTCGCGCGCCTGTCATTGAGAATCCGCGTGCGCCCCAGCGTCTAGACGCTAGCTCGACGCTAGCTCGACGCTGCCCCGATGATTCCCGAAGATAGACGAGCATCAGCGTCGAGCGCGCGTCTCAACGCTCACTCAACGCCGACAGCGTCGAGACGCTGGTCTAGCGTCTCGACGCCTCGAAGTCTGAAGCGCGCATTTGAATTTCCACCCGAGAGCAAGCGTCGAGTGCAAGCGTCTCGACGCTCGCTCGACGCCGCGCAGCGTCTCGACGCTACCCCGCGCGCGCAGCAGCCAACTTAGGGCACAGCGTCTCGATGCTGGCCTGGCGTCTCGACGCTCCGAGCTTAAAAAGCGTGAAAACGCATTTTTTCAGCCCATCTTTCATTCTTCATCTTCTCCAAGCTTCTCCTCTCGGGTCTACCTCCATTTTCCGCCATTTTTGTACTTCTTCTCCTTCTTTGTGCATGATTCCAAGCTCTTCCATGGGAGATTGGATTAATTCATCCTCCATGGAAGGCTAAACCGAGGTTAGTGTTTAATTTTGGGATTGGACTTGTAAATTATGGATGTTTGGGGAGATTTTCCCCTTTGTAATTGTTGAGACATTTAGCTTGTTAATGCATATCTTGCTTGTTCCTCATCAAATCTAGCATGTGTAGCTAAATTAGGTTGACGCCCTAGTTCCTATGCATGTTAGAGGGCTAAAGGTTGGGACGTATAATTGCCCATACCGCTAGGTAGCACGGGTCTAAGCATGGCTAATTAGTTCGGCCCAAAGTGACAGTTGGTAATCTGAATTAATTAACGTTTTCATGTTAGGCTTAAGGCAAGAGAGAAACCGGTTTAGTCTTAGGATTAGGCCGTCGCAATGTTCCCGTCACTGGCACGTAGTCGATTTAGGGGTCGCTACCTTAGATAGATTATTGGCCAAGTTTAATTAGAATTGCACGAGTCTAATTAAATCCTTGGGTCATTTGAGTTAGAAATAACTAAATGAATTGTGTGCATGAACATGGCTAACGCGTAAATTGTATCGATGATCCGAACATCCATAACGAGCAATTCCATTTCTCGAAGTTAAGCACAACCGTTTAATTTTTGCACGTTGTCATTTAATTTTCCGTTAGCATATTAGGAGCTCCCTTCCCCCCAAACCAAATTACTATTCTTTTCGATTGCGCATACTTTTTATTTCTAGCAAATTAGACTTAGTTAGATTAAATTTCTTATTTCCCTGTGGATCGACCCCGTTGCCACTTAGCTACAAATAGCTCGGTGTATTCGGGTTTATAAATTGTATTTTGGCAAGCCTCGACAGCTTGAATTTGGAGTACCACATAAAGTGCTCTACCAAAATTGGCGCCGTTGCCGAGGATTTATGTTTAATTTAGTTTAGTTAAGTTAGGTTTGTTAGTTTTAAAAATTTTCTTTATTTCTTTTTGTACAGTTTAATTCTTTTGTATTATTTTACGCGT
The DNA here is from genome assembly GCA_028017165.1 of Herpetospermum pedunculosum. NCBI lineage: Eukaryota > Viridiplantae > Streptophyta > Magnoliopsida > Cucurbitales > Cucurbitaceae > Herpetospermum > Herpetospermum pedunculosum. The sequence continues at coordinate 5,868,720 of CM051525.1, read as the reverse complement.
TGTGTTTGAGTTTTTGGAGCGCAGCATTCTTTGAAAATTCAAAAGAAGCGCCAAGATGGAGGTCGTCGGTAATTATGAGCATCAAAGAACCTTGAGGGAGCTTGCATCATCTGAGCTAAGCCGGAACACATCGAGTATTTTGTATCCGGTAGCTTCAGGTAATTTTGAACTTAAAGCTAGTCTGGTTAACTTATTACCTTCTTTTTGTGGTAATACAGATGAGAATCCCGTCAGACACGTCAAGGCATTCAAGATGGTGTGTTCGTCATTTAGGACCGACGACATCACCGAAGATCAAATCCATCTCAGAGCTTTTCCTTTCTCCTTAAAGGGGGAGGCGAAAGAGTGGATGTATTACCTACCGACCGGGTCCATCACTTCTTGGGCTGAGCTGCAGGGAGCGTTTTATGCGAAGTACTTTCCACCTCCCAAAGTCGCCGCCCTTAGAAGAATGATTAATAGAATTGAGCAAGGAGATAAAGAGACCGTTCTTGAGTGTTAGGAGCGATTTGGGCGGTTGTGTGAGGATTGTCCCAACCACCAAGTAGCTGAACAACAGCTCATTCAGAACTTCTACGAAGGTCTCTTACCGCCAAACCGACAGTTAGTTGATGTCGCAAGTGGAGGATGTCTCATGGATAAAACGCCCCCTGAGCTAGAGCTTTGATTTCCAACTTGGCTAGAAGCTTGGAGCGGAGTGGAGATGGGGACAAGGAGAAAGATCGCCTGATCAGGGACGTGGACGAGCTTAAAGCTCAACTTTTTGAGGTAAGTAGTGCTATTCTTGCTTTGAAAAATAACTCACAACCCCGTCCTTCTGTTTCAGGTAGATCATTGGAAGAGATACTTGAGTCGCACCATAGGGAAACTCGAGAGCAGTTTCAAACTCTGAGCGATGCTGTGATTCAAGTCAGTAAGAGGTTGACAGTGATCGAGCATCAGAACGCGGAGAGCGCTAGTGGCATCACTCTGAGAAGTGGGAAGCATCTTCCCACATATACCCCACCAGTGGAAGTCGATCATGGCCACGTCGAGCCACAGACAGAAAATCCCGAACCACGTTGGCATGGGGTAAATTTTGATCCTACGTGCACTAGAGTTTATGTGCCTAAGGCTCCTTTTCCTAGCAGGTTAGCGAGACCGCCTAAGGAGGATTACGAGAAGGAGTTCCTTGACACATTCAGGAAGTAGAGATCAACATCCCTCTGTTGGATGCCATCAAGCAAATCCCAAGGTACGCTAAGTTCCTAAAGGACCTATGCACCAACAAGAGGAAGATAAAAGAGAAAGAGCGCGTCGTGGTAAGTAAAAACGTCTCTGCTTTAATCACGAAGAACTTACCAGAAAAATGCGACGATCCAGGTATGTTTTCTCTCCCCTGCACTATTGGAGGTAAGAAAAATAGAAGCGCCATGCTAGATCTAGGAGCCTCCATTAGTGCCATGCCTCACTCCGTTTATCAGGATTTGAATTTAAAAGAAATACAGGGAACCGGTGTTGTTATACAACTTGCTGATAGGTCTTTCGTACATCCTTTAGGAGTAGTGGAAGATGTATTAGTTAACGTTAATGGGCTGATTTTTCCTGTGGATTTTTATATTCTGAAAATGGATGGAGATTCTGCTTCTTCGTCTGCGACGATCTTATTAGGTAGGCCCTTTATGAAAACTGCTAAGACTAAGATAAATGTAGATAAGGGCACTTTATCTGTTGAGTATCGTGGGCAGGTTGTTGAGGTTGATGTGTCTAATGAGTTGGAGCATGATGAGAGCGTCCACTCTCTGTGTCAAGTAGATACAATTGAATCGTTAGTTCAGGATGAATGCATGTCTGATAGAGATGGGGATGACCCATTGTTTTTGACTGATCTTTTTGATGAATCTGATATGCATGAACCATCTATGTCTGAACTTTGTGATTCAACTGTCTCTTCTTTGGCCACTGTTCAAAATCATGTTAAGATGCTCCCCTCTACTTTGCAGGCACCCAAATTGGAGTTGAAAGACTTACCTGATCATCTCAAATACGCGTATTTGGGGGATGATGAGACGTTGCCGGTCATCATAGGGAAAGACCTTATGCCGGCTCAGGAAGGGAAATTAATGGAAGTTCTTAAAGCGCACAAGCTGGCAATTGGATGGACATTAGCAGATCTACATTAGCAAAGTCCAGCTACGTGCATGCACAGAATCCTGCTCGAGGATGGAGCGAAGCCTTCACGAGAGCCCCAAAAGAGGCTCAATCCCGCGATGAAGAAGGTAGTAGTTTCTGAGATCCTCAAACTCCTTGAAGCAGGTATCATCCATCCTATCTCAGATAGTAAATGGGTTAGTCCTATCCATGTTGTTCCTAAGAAAACTGGCATGGCTGTGGTTAGGAATGAGAAAACTGAATTAGTGCCCAAGAGGATTCAAAATGGATGGAGAATGTGCATAGACTTTAGGAAGCTTAATGAGGTCACTAGGAAGGACCATTTTCCCATTCCTTTTATTGATCAGATGGTGGAGCGTTTAGCTGGGAAGCCATTCTTTTGTTTTCTCGATGGTTTCTCTAGCTTTTACCAAATCCCCATAGCCATAGAAGACCAAGAGAAAAAAACGTTCACGTGCCCCTTTGGCACATTTGCATTTAGAAGGATGCCTTTTGGGCTTTGTAACGCTCCTGGTACATTTCAGAGATGCATGATGAGTATATTTTCTGAGTTTGTAGAAAAATGCATTGAAGTGTTCATGGATGATTTTACAGTTTATGGCAATTCCTTCGATGACTGTTTAAATAATTTATCGCATGTCCTGAAAAGATGTATTGAGATGAACCTTGTTCTAAATTTTGAAAAATGTCACTTTATGGCTAGTCAAGGTATCGTTTTAGGGCATGTGGTTTCTGCTAAGGGTATAGAGGTAGATAAGGCTAAAATTGATGTTATCTCTAATCTGCCATACCCGACGAATGTTAGGGAGGTTTGATAACTCCATTTTGGAGCTATTAAATACGTCCTAATTATAGCTAAAGTCCGCTTTCAATTGATTAAATATATCTCTTTTGTAGGAGAAAAGCGGCAAAGAGCTCGTGCGTCCGTTGGGCATGTTCGAGAGCTTAAAGTGGAGTTTTAGCGCCCCTGGAATGCATCGGGAAGAGGGGAACTTGTTCCGTGAAGAAACGGGCCAAAACTGCCTTGGAGAGGCAAAGCTTCAGCCCCAAACCCGAGAGCCAGCGTCGAGACGCTGGCTCGACGCTGGAAAAACCCGAGAGCAAGCGTCGAGTGATAGGGTCGAGACGCTAGCTCGACGCTGCCCTGGCGTCGAGACCCTGCTTGGCGTCGAGACGCTCCGGAGGAGGCGCGCGCAGGAAATTTATCGGGGCAGCGTCGCGACGCCATCGCGAGCGCGCGCGCGGAAAACTTAGGGCACAGCGTCGAGACGCTGGCCTAGCGTCTCGACGCTACGACGAAGGCAGTAGCTAAAAGACGATTTTTCTGCACATTTTGGAAAATCTTCATCTTCTTGATCTCTCAACGGAACCCGGCGATTTTGGTCTTCTTCTTCCCCATTTTCTCTCTATTTTCCGTGGAGCTCCGCCATTGTTGGCATGCTTGTGAGCTCCACTTTCCTTTGTAATATTTAGACGAATCCTTCCATGGCCGTGGTTGGAGCGGGATGGACGCACCGCGCCATGAGCGGCTAAGGTAAGGGTGACGGTTTGGGATTTGTTTAGGGGAATTTTGTTAGACACTCATGCTTTGATAATCTGAGTATAATTTTGCATATTGGAATCTGATTATTAGCATCTGTTTACCTTGCTTAATCCAACGCACATGCTAAAATACGTTGATTAACACTCGGGTAGTTTCGCATGTTGTGTATGTTAAAGAGTAGCGATGCCGTGCCTCTCACTGCTCGACTAAGTAACACAGGTAAATAGAACTAAATCGAAGTATCGGGTCGGGTAGGATAATTGTTGGTTGCATACGGCGTTTGCGGGCAACCTACTAGCATTTAGAATTCACGCTCGAATGTTCGTCGCGGTTAGCTAGTGACTATCTAAATTCACCTTAGGACTGATCACCTTAACGCGAACTTAGATAACGTGTAATTAGAACTGTGTGGTCTAATTAAAATCTATGGAGTCGGCTACTTTGGGGCTTCTCTGGTAGTCGTCCGCGTGCTCAATAAACTGTATTCCATGTCATTAGCATTAAATGATAAGCTGAATGTTGTCTAACAATTGATCCCTAGATTCCCAAACCGTGCACACATTCTCTTCATATTATTTCTTTCTTCCGTTAGCTTTCATCATTATTTCTCTTGCATGATTAAAACCCCCCGTTACCAATTAATCAATTTAATCCAAATTTCACTAGTAAATTCACTCTTCCTATTCCTTGGATCGACCCTGTTACCACTGGCTGCAAAGCCTTGGTCATAGGCTTTATAAATCGTATTTTGGCAAGCCTCGACAGCTTGAGATTAAGCGGATATTCAAAATTCCGCCCACCAAGGTTCGGTCTTTTCTTGGCCATGCAGGGTTTTATCGCAGGTTTATCCAGGACTTCTCCAAGGTTGCCATGCCTATGACGTACCTCCTTCAGAAGGATGTAACGTTTGATTTTGGGGAGGAGTGCAGAAAAGCCTTCGATTTGCTCAATGATAGTTTGACGAGTGCGCCCGTCATACACCCACCCCAGTGGGACTTGTCGTTCGAGATTATGTGCGACGCCAGCAACTATGCCTTGGGAGCCGTGCTCGATCAGAGGATCGAGAACAAGAGCCGTGTCATTTACTATGCCTCCAGGACACTTAATCCAGCGCAGTGCAATTACACGACAACAGAAAAAGAACTTCTTTCTATTGTATTTGCGCTTGATAAGTTTCGTCCTTATATTATTGGCTCTCAAGTAACTGTTTTCTCTGATCATGCAGCTGTTCGGTACCTGATGACCAAGAAGGACGCGAAACCGAGGCTACTTCGGTGGATTTTGCTTCTCCAGGACTTCGATGTGAAGATCAAGGATAGGAGAGGAGCAGAAAACTCGGTAGCCGACTATCTGAGCCGCTTGGTCAGAAAGGAAGACCTCCTGCCTCTAAATGAGGATTTCCCCGATGAGACACTCTTCAGACTCGACACAGTCCTTCCCTGGTATGCTGATATGGTAAATTACTTGGTCACAGGTAATTTTCCTTCTAGTTACTCTTATTCTAGGAAACCTAAGCTGAAAAGCGAAGCTAAGTACTATGTTTGGGAGGATCCCCATTTATGGAAGTTCTGTTCTGATCAGATCATTAGGAGATGTGTCCCTGAGAATGAGCATGCATCTATTTGATAGCTCTAAAATAGAGCTATAATTATAGCCTTAATTCTAGCTAAATGCCATGCTTAATTCAATTAAATCTACTTATTTTAGGTATTTCGTGGCAAAGAGCTCGGGAAGTCAAATTATGAATTTCAGGGTTAAAACGGTCATTTAAGAGGTTTTGGGAAGTGTTCGGGTCAAGAAGATAGCCAAAACGGAGCTCGGGAGCCAAAACGAGCCAAAAATGGGCCAAGACCCGAGAGGTCAGCGCCTAGGCGCCGGCGTCCAGCGCCCAGGCGCCCAACCGCGCCGCACGCCCAGACCGCCCACGCACAGACGCCCGCGCACGCCCGTGTCCGCGCGCGCAGCCGGGTGCCCGTCATTGTAAGCCCCGCGCGCGCGTCCGCGCGCGCTCGCCCCGGTCCTTGCCCCGCGCGTCCGCGCCATCGCGCACCCCAGCGCCCGAGTCCGCGCGCGCGCCGCACGCCAACACCCGCGCGCGTCCTCGCTCGTCCGCCTCCGCGCCCGTGTCCGACATCAAAAGTCAGCGCGCGCAGCGCCCAGGCGCCCGCTCGCCCGCTCGACCGCCCACGCCCGTGTCCGCGCGCGCCGCTCGCCTCGCCTCGCCTGTCCCGCGCGCGCCGCTCGCCTCGCCTCGCCTGTCCCGCGCGCGCCGCTCGCCTCGCCTCGCCTCGTCCGCGCGCTGACCCTAGCCATGACACAGATTACCCGTCATTAAAAGTCCTGAAAAAGTCCGACATAAAAAGTTATAAAAAAATCCCAGATTTTGGAAATTTTCCAGAAGGCTCAGCGCCTAGGCGCTGACTTATAGCGCCTAGGCGCTGTCTCGATTCTGTGCGCGCGCCCCTGCGGCGCCTAGGCGCTGACTTATGGCGCCTAGGCGCTATTCTGACGCAAAAATGGGTATTTAAGTGCGTTTTTCTGATTTTAGGTCATTCTCTTCTCCCCCTTCTCTTCTAAACACGATTCTCCACCCATTTTTGGGTATTGTAACTCCATTAATGGAGCTTGGAAGGCCACCCATGTATTTCTTTCTTCCCATTTGCATCCATGGCTAACTAAGAGGTAAGTACTTAATCTTTAGGAGATGGGTTAGATATTGTAAATGTGATTGGGTGAGACTTGGGTTTATTGTGTATGTTTAGCGTGTTTAGCATTCAACTCTTCTCTAATCTAAGCATTAATTTCCATCATCAATTTCTTCTTGGTTTGACTCCCAATTTGTTTATTGATTGTTGGGTTGGTTAAAAACCCATTATGCGTTTGCCTCTTGTGGGTTGAGTGACAGCAGTCTTAGAGTATTTAAATTGGTGCTGCAGCATTTAATTTAGCTACCCATTAGGCTCTAGATGAAGAGTAAATCGAGCCCGTTATTAGAGATCTCAGTAACGTACTCGTCGCATGGTTACCCGTCGCTCGTAGTTAATTCTATTTGGGAGAGCGTTCGCCCTCAATTGAATTAACATCGAAGCTTGATGAAGAGCTGTCAACTCTTCATCAACTACTCGGGATTGCTTGTTTCTTCTTAGAAATATGTAATTTGTGTGGGTGTTAGTCAAAAGCATGCTAAGTCTTGGGCGTCTATGATCCGAATCACATCGCAATTAATAACCCGGAACCTTTAGATTGAGTATTTCCGTTACAATTTCCATTTCTCCCGTTATTCCAAATTGTCATTTAATTTTTCCCGTTATTTTCTCTTTTCTTCTTTTAATTCTCAAAACCCCCCATCATCATTTTCTCCAATTAATCAATTAAAATTCTGAATTTTGATTAAGCTATTAAATTCCCTGTGGTACGATCCTGACTACCGCTTTCTACAAGTTTTGAAGAAGCCTTAGGCAGTGTTTATAAATTTTAATTTGGCGGGTCTCGACAACCCGAAACACACGGAATATTCACAAAATTCCGCTACCAAATTTGGCGCCGTTGCCGGGGAATTTAAATTAGTTTGTCTTGATTTAAATTTTAATCGTTTAGTTTAAAAAATTTGTTTTGTTTGTTTTTCTTTCTTTTATTGTTTTAAGCGTTTTCCTAGTGTTTGTTAAGAGCAGGATATGATGGAAGCCTTGGAAAGAAATGATGGGTATCAAAAGACTCTTAGGGAGTTGGCGATGCCGGATTTAGACCATCAACCATTATGTATATCGTATCCTGCGGTAACAGGTAATTTCGAACTTAAGGCTAGCTTCATCAACTTACTTCCTTCATTTTCTGGTAATGCAGGTGAAAGCCCGCATATTCATCTCAAGGAATTTCAGTTGGTGAGAGCGGGGTTAATGACAGTCGAAGCCACGGAAGATCAAGTGAGCTTGATAGCTTTCCCTTTTACCTTAAAGGGAAAAGCGAGAGAATGGCTCCACTACCTACCGTCGGGCTCCATTTCCACTTGGAGCGATATGCAGAGGCTTTATTTAGAAAAATTCTTTCCTGCTTCTGAAGTTACTGCCGCTAAGAGAAGAATCCGTGCCGTTGAACAGGAAGAGGGCGAAAATCTACATGAATATTGGGAGAGGTTTCTTAGATTGTGCGAAGAATGCCCGAATCACAAGATCAACGAACAAACTCTCATTGGGTATGTGTATGAAGGTTTGCTCCCATATGATCAAAGGATGATTGATGCAGCTAGCGGTGGAGCTCTCATGGACAAAACCCCAGTTGAAGCTAGACTCTTAATCTCAAGCATGGCTGGAAATATTCAACAATATGGTTGTGGAAGAAGTGACCAAATTCGCCTCAAAAGAGAAATGAACGAGCTGAAGGACCGTTTGGTTGAGGTAAGTAGCGCTGTATATGAACTGAAGGAAAGCTTACCACAAATTTGTTCTTCTGCTTCAGGTAAATCGCTTGGGGAAATAATGAAATCTCTGATGGAGTCAAATTTAGTTCTACAAAAACAAAGCCAGGAGCAATTTCAAAATCTAAGCAATGCGATAACCCAAATGACTGGGAGGATAGTCCAGATAGAAACTCGTAAAGCAAAGAGTGTTAATGCTATCACTCTCATAAGTGGGGAGGAAATTTCACCGCGCTCTGTTTCCATTGACTGCGAGAAAAAGGTAGAAAAGCCCATGGTAAGAAATGAGGCAACATCTTCAAGAAGGCCGGTATGTTCCAATCCTCCTTCGTATATGAAATCTTATGTTCCTAAGGCTCCCTTCCCTAGTAGGTTGATGAGACCCCCTGAGGAGATTAAAGACGAGGAGATTTTGGGTGCGATCAAGAAGGTTGGACACAGTCTTTCACGTTCTGCACCTGTAGAGCTCAGCGGAAACCCTTGGATGATGCCTCCACACTTGACAGTGAATCCCTGCGAGCAGGTATGTGCAATAAATTTATGTGATGGTAATGAAGTTGTCTCAAGTCGTTTGGTGAGTCCTGATCCAGAGAAGAAGAGCGAACCGAATGCACCTTCCACGAGCCATCTTTTGAATGAAGAGTTTGAAGAAAAGAAAGAATTGAATGAAATTATTCCAGCAAGTATCCCCATAACACCCCTCCTTAGTAGGCTTGCAAAGCCCAAGGATGTGAACGAAGATGAGGTGGTTTTGAAGACCTTCCAAAAGGAAATGGTAAACATTCCACTCTTGGAGGCCGTGAGGAAAATCCCAAAATATGCTAAATTTTTGAAGGATTGGGTTACTTGCAAGATGAAGGCAAGAATGAATAATGTGAAGAAGAAAGAGAATGTCTTAGCGATCCTTCCAGGTACTCTACCTACTAAATGCGGAGATCCAGGTATGTTCACACTTCCTTGCATGATAGGTAGTAGAGTCATTAAAAATGCTATGATAGATCTCGGAGCTTCTATTAATGTTATGTCCCATGCCATGTTTAAAGAACTTAACTTGAGTGAAATGCATGAGACGAGCGTAGTAGTACAGCTAGCCGATCGATCTTACATCCATTCATTAGGGAAGGTAGAAGACGTCCTTGTTAGAGTTAATGACATGGTTTTTCCCGCTGACTTTTATGTGCTGGATATGAATGGAAATCCTTCTACTGTCTCATCTTCTATTTTGTTGGGTCGCCCTTTTATGAAGACCGCGAGGGTCAAAATTGATGTTGATAGGGGTGCTCTCTCTGTGGAATTTGATGAGACTAAGAATGAATTTCTTATGCATGATTTAAAGTCTACTTGTGATAAGAACGGGAATCTGAATTTAAATGAGATTAATTCTGAATCTGCATGTTTTGTGTATGCTTTTGACGATGATCCAAATTTTATTGTGAATACTGATGGATCTGTTTGCTTGTTATTTGATAATGATGATGTTGACGTGCATGAGGCACGAAAAGAAAAATTTTGTTTAATGGATGTTTGTAGGTCCGACGCGGACGAAGGGATGATTGGAGTACCCCCCGCGCCGTTGGATTATGGATGAATTTGAAAGGGAGAATTCAGTCGAGCAATCGACTTTAAAAATTTGCGCTTCTCGGAGGCACCCGAGCATTGAACTGTATTTTTGATTAGTTGCTGTTTTTTCTATAGTTTTTGCTTTCTTAGTTTTAGTTGTTTAAGTTTGTTATTTTGCTTTCTTAGGTAATAAAGGAGAGATGACCGATATTTCGGAGCTACATTGAACTTGAAGTTATGTGTACCCTCTCACCGATCCCACAAAAATTCAGGGAAGGTTTCTGTTCCCTTTAATTTTTGTTGTTATCATTGATTATATGGTGGATTAGATGCATTGAGGACAATGCAATCTTTTAGGTGGGGGGTGGAATTTATATTTGAACTTCGTTGTAGTTCTAGAGCATGTCATATTCTGATTTTGAGATGTTTAGGAATCTGAATGCATGTTGTCCGATGAAGACTTTCTTTGATTTGCTTAAGAATACTCCATAGTTGTGCATTGCGAGAAAACTATGAGAATGTATGCATATTTTGAGCATATTTTAAAAAAAAATCGATTATTCCCCTACATTCACTGAGCACGTAGGCCTCTTACTCTTAGTTCTGTAGGCTTAGAATTATTTTATTTTGTCTGAAAGCTCGTTGTCACCCCGAAAGGTCCATTTAGGGAGGCTTGATGTGTTAGAAGTTATAACGAATCATTTGATTTAGCAAAGCTGTGTGCCTATAAAAAATTCAAAGAGAGTAAAAGCATGTTTGAAATGTATTCTGAGGTGTTCCTCCTTCTTGTGTTGCCCGTGTAACCAGGGGTGATCGTGTAACCCACGGTTGCCACTGCATGAAAGGGCAACTAACAGAAGTGAGCACTAGTCCTTAAAAACGTGAAGCGAAACAAATGCTTGACGTGTTAGGCTCTCAAGAAAAGAAAAGAAGAAAAATAGTTAGGCCTTTTGTTTTGTTATTCTTTCCGACATTGAAAAGCCGATAGTCTGTTCTTATTGCCAGAAGTAGGGGGAAGATGAATATTAGGATCGATTAAAGTGGTTCCGGGTCTATGGAAGCTAGGATAGGAGGTGCTAATAATCACACACACACGTTAGGGAATGAGAGCTAATTTTTTGAAATATTCACAAAGTATGCATACGCTTAATTGTTTTCCGTTAGCATGATTATCTTGTTTTTGCAAGCATTGAGATTCGAGTCGTCAACATGCATGTCTATTCTTATAAGATAAATCAAAGTATTCCTTGCTCGAGGACTAGCAAGATTCAGGTCGGGGGTATTTTGATAGCTCTAAAATAGAGCTATAATTATAGCCTTAATTCTAGCTAAATGCCATGCTTAATTCAATTAAATCTACTTATTTTAGGTATTTCGTGGCAAAGAGCTCGGGAAGTCAAATTATGAATTTCAGGGTTAAAACGGTCATTTAAGAGGTTTTGGGAAGTGTTCGGGTCAAGAAGATAGCCAAAACGGAGCTCGGGAGCCAAAACGAGCCAAAAATGGGCCAAGACCCGAGAGGTCAGCGCCTAGGCGCCGGCGTCCAGCGCCCAGGCGCCCAACCGCGCCGCACGCCCAGACCGCCCACGCACAGACGCCCGCGCACGCCCGTGTCCGCGCGCGCAGCCGGGTGCCCGTCATTGTAAGCCCCGCGCGCGCGTTCGCGCGCGCTCGCCCCGGTCCTTGCCCCGCGCGTCCGCGCCATCGCGCACCCCAGCGCCCGAGTCCGCGCGCGCGCCGCACGCCAACACCCGCGCGCGTCCTCGCTCGTCCGCCTCCGCGCCCGTTGGTAACGATATTTTTGAACTATCGCTATAAACTCAAGCTGTCGAGGCTTGCCAAAATAAATTTATAATGCCTATTGCCAAGGCTTTGCAGCCAGTGGTAACAGGGTCGATCCAAGGAATAGGAGAATGAATTTACTAGTAAAGTTGGGATTTAATTGATTAATTGGTAACGGGGGGTTTTAATCATGCAGAGGGAAAATAATAAGGAAGCTAACGGAAGAAAATAATATGTAGAGAACGTGTGCACGGTTTGGGGAGTCTCGGGATCAATTGTTAGACTAATTCGGTTTATCCTTTAATGCTAAAATCATGGTATTCAGTTCATTATACACGCGGACGACTACCAGAGATGCCCCAAAGTAGCCGACTCCATGGATTTTAATTAGACCACACAGTTCTAATTACACGTTATCTAAGCTTACATCAAGGTGATCAGCCCTAAGGTAAATCTAGACAGTCACTAGCTAACCGCGACGAACATTTAAGCGTGAATTCAAATTGCTAGTAGATTGCCCGCAAACGCTGTATGCAATCAACAACTATCCTACACGGCTTAATACTTCGATTTAATTTCATCTACCTGTGTTACTTAGTCGAGCAGTGAGAGGCACGGCATCGCTACTCTTTAACATACACAACATGCATAATTACTCGAGTGTCAATCGTCGAAATTAAACATGCGCGTTGGATTAAGCAAAGTAGACAAATGCAAATAAACAGAACCCAATATGCATAAGTCAAAACTCAGATTATCAAAACCAGATCGTCTAACAAAATCCTCCTAAACCATTCCCAAACCGTTCACCCTTACCTTAGCCGCTCATGGCGCGGTTTGTCAATCCCGCTCCAACAACGACCACGGAGGAGTTCATCTATCTATTACAAAAGAGGAGTGGAGCTCGCTCGCATGCCAACAATGGCGGAGCTCCACGGAAAGTAGAGAGAAAATGGGGAAGAAGGGAAGAAGAATCGCCGGATTCCGTTGAGAGATGAAGAAGATAGAGCTTGGAGAAGATGATCCAAAAATCTGCAGAAAAATCGTCCTTAAGCTGCTGTAATCGTCGTAGCGTCGAGACGCTAGGCCAGCGTCTCGACGCTGTGCCCTAAGTGATCCGCGCGCGCGCGCGCTGGCGTCGCGACGCAAGGCCAGCGTCGCGACGCTGCCCCGATGAATTTCCTGCGCGCGCCTCCTCCGGAGCGTCTCGACGCCAAGCAGGGTCTCGACGCCAGGGCAGCGTCGAGCTAGCGTCTCGACGCTATCACTCGACGCTTGCTCTCGGGTTTTTCCAGCGTCGAGCCAGCGTCTCGACGCTATAGCTCGACGCTGGCTCTCGGGTTTGGGGCTGATGCAATGCCTCTTCAAGGCTGTTTTGGCCCGTTTCTTCACGAGACAAACTCCCCTCTTCCCGATGCATTCCCGGGGCGCTAAAACTCTGCTTTAAGCGCTCGAACATGCCCAATGGACGCACGAGCTCTTTGCCGCTTTTCTCCTACAAAAGAGATACATTTAATCAATTGAAAGCGGACTTTAGCTATGATTAGGACGTATTTAATAGCTCCAAAATGGAGTTATCAAACACCCCCAACTTAAACATTGCTAGTCCTCGAGCAAGCACTACAAAGACATTGACTCTAAGGACGCTATTACATGCATTCTAACTCAAACCTCCATGCATATTGAAATTTAAACACGAGCATAATCATGGAAGCATTTTGTTCATGTAATAACTAGGACATATCAAAAATTAACTCTTGCCCCCTAACGTGTGTGTGTGCTAGACAACCACTCCTAAACTCACGTAAACCCGGAAAACCAACATGCAACGCACATCCCGCTTTCCCCCTACTTCTAGCGTTTAAGAACAGCTACACTTGACTTACACGAGAGAGAGAAACAAATTAAGAGACCTAATTATTTTCTCATTTTTTCTTTTTTTTTTTTAAAAGTACTTTGTACTTTTTTATTTGGGTTCTTTGAACCAACCTTTCATTTCTTTTTCTTTCCTACTCGAGTTGCCTAACACGTCAAATTCATGCATGAAACTTCACGTTTTTAAGGACTAACGCTCACTTCTTTTAAGCGCAAATAAGAAGGAGGAGCGCCTCGAGAGGAACTTTTCTACTAAACATGCTTTTCTATTTTTTTTTTTTTACATTAGGCTAAGCACATGCTTTCTCGATTAATTAGCTGCTAACTCTCATGCAACAAGCTACCTAAGGGTGCCTTTCGGGGTGACAACGAGAATTAGCTAAGCATGCGATAAACTAAGCTTACGGAATCTAGGGAGAAGTTGCTAAGTGCGCGATGAGTGCAAGGGAGCAACAGAAAAAAATTTAAAATTTTTGACATGAACCTAATAAACACAAAACTCATGCAAAAACTCGATTATGAACATGCTCAGAATTCCAACATGCATTTCCTAGGCTATCACAGTCAGAAAACAGTAAACAGAGTCCCAAGCACTTCAATATCTTTATAACACTTCTCAACAAACTACACATGCACATCCATCGGACTACTCCACCCCCAACTTCAAAATTTGGCATTGTCCTCAATGCCAACCAGTCAGATACATCAAGGTAAAAGGGAAGAAGAAGTACACTTCCCTGACTCTTTGTGAAGCTGGCGAGGGCGAGGAGGCGGCGCACGAACGCATTAGAGCCCAAAATTGTCTTCTCATCCTTGATTCCCTAGAAAAAAAAAACAGCAAGCTAAATTAATACTAAAAAGCGATAAAACTAAACTAAAGCATAAAAACATTTCAACACTCGGGTGCCTCCGAGAAGCGCAGAATTTTTAAAGTCGGTTGCTCGACTGTATTCTCTCAACAGACTCATCCATAGTCTGTAGGTGCGGGGGACGATCCATACTTGTCCAAGGCCACACCTTTTCCACCATCATCCACCTGAAAAATGTTTTGCACTCTTCGTGCCTCGGGCACGTGAATATTAGACATGTTAGTGCAAAAACCAGCAGTATCATCCATCAAATTTAAATCAGAAATTTTAACGGAGACATGGGAACCATCCCTCAAGCGCGAGGGTAGACTCCCATTCTCATCATTCTCACAAACAACAGAAACATTCGCAACAGATTTCCCATCAAATAAAGAAAACTCATGCAAAGTATCATCAAACTCTAACGACACGACGCCCTTATACACATCGATTTTGACCCTAGCGGTCTTAAGAAAAGGGCGTCCTAACAGCATAGAGGACGAAGCATGCAATGAACTTTCTTTCATATCTAAAACAAGGAAATCGGCGGGAAACGTCATATTCCCAACTCTAACTAAAACATCCTCTACCTTCCCCCTAGGACAGATGCTCGACCCATTAGCCAACTGAACAGAAACATTACATTCATGCATTTCATTTAAATTCAACTCACGATACAATGCATAAGACATAACATTTACAGAGGCTCCTAGGTCTAACATGGCATTATGAACAACTTTACTACCTATGGTGCAAGGGATAGTAAAGGTACCTGGATCGTTGCACTTGGCAGGCAACGTACCTGGGAGTAAGGCAGAGACGTTCTCTTTCTTTTTCTCAGTCCCTCTGGACTTCCTTTTCGTAGTGCACCAGCTCCTTAAGAATTTTGCATATTTGGGCACTTGACTGACTGCCTCTAGGAGCGGGATATTCACCATCACCTTTTGGAAGGTTCGCAGGACCTCCTCGTCATCGGATTCCAAAGTAGGCTTCGCAAGCCTACTCGGGAATGGTGCTTTGGCAACATCCACAGGTACACTGACCTTCTCATTTCTTTTCTCATTCTGAGTCTCAAGGGCAATCGGGGCGGACTCGTTCAGGCTGTCCGTGGCTTCCTTCGCAGCTCTGGTGGAAAGTGACTTCCCACTGCGCAGCTGAATGGCACTCACGTTTTCACATGAGTTAACTGTAGTTTGGGAAGGAAGCTTCCCCGAGCTCTTGCTCTCGATCTTACTAATAGACACCGCCATCTGTGTCAGCTGCTTGTTCAAATTCTGCAGCTCTGCCTTATGAGAATTAAGCTCCTCGCGAGCCTCTTTCTGGAACTGGCTGGTGCTAGTCACGATGGTCCTTACCATCTCTTCAAGTGAGCTGGAGGAGCTCGAAGCTTGAGCCTGGGTGGAAGAATTAGGCCTATCCTGGGACTGGCCTTGGAAGCGATTTTGTCCTTCCCTGTTCCCATAGCTGAAGTTAGGATGGTCACGCCAACCGGGGTTATAAGTGCTAGCATATGGATCATACTTCCTTGGGTTGGAAGCATATCCCCCGATTGCATTGACCTCCGCCTCTTCGCGGTGTCCTCCAACAAATTTTTTCAACATACTCCCTATCTCGGCCACCTGGGCCCTCATTTCAGACATTTCATGGCTCTGGGCCACGCTGTGCACTTGTCCTTGCCCCCTGATCCCAAACTGCTGCGAGTTGGTAGCCATATTTGCAATGAGCTGCTTGGCCTCAACTGGGGTCTTGTCAATCAGTGCCCCTCCACTCGCTGCATCGATCATCTGCCTGTCGTGGGGCGTCATCCCCTCATAGAAATACTGTATGAGCAGCTGATCGGCGATCTGGTGGTGTGGGAAACTCGCGCACAAGCGCCCAAAGCGTTCCCAATACTCATGCAGGGACTCACCTACATCCTGGGTGATCCCATATATCCTCTTCCGCAGAGTAGTGGCCAAGGATGCGGGAAAGTATTTTTCTAAAAATACCCGCTTCATGTCCTGCCACGTGTTGATCGATCCGGAGGGCAAGTAATACAGCCAGTCTCTGGCTTTGTCCTTGAGCGTGAAGGGGAATGCCCTCATATTCAGTTGCTCCTCCGTGACCCCTGCGGGCTTCATTCCCGCGCAGACGCAATGGAATTCCATCAAATGCTTGTTCGCGTCCTCACCTGCGTTTCCATGGAAAGAAGGTAACTGGTGAATTAAACCAGATTTATCACCCGTGTCCGACATCAAAAGTCAGCGCGCGCAGCGCCCAGGCGCCCGCTCGCCCGCTCGACCGCCCACGCCCGTGTCCGCGCGCGCCGCTCGCCTCGCCTCGCCTGTCCCGCGCGCGCCGCTCGCCTCGCCTCGCCTGTCCCGCGCGCGCCGCTCGCCTCGCCTCGCCTCGTCCGCGCGCTGACCCTAGCCATGACACAGATTACCCGTCATTAAAAGTCCTGAAAAAGTCCGACATAAAAAGTTATAAAAAAATCCCAGATTTTGGAAATTTTCCAGAAGGCTCAGCGCCTAGGCGCTGACTTATAGCGCCTAGGCGCTGTCTCGATTCTGTGCGCGCGCCCCCGCGGCGCCTAGGCGCTGACTTATGGCGCCTAGGCGCTATTCTGACGCAGAAATGGGTATTTAAGTGCGTTTTTCTGATTTTAGGTCATTCTCTTCTCCCCCTTCTCTTCTAAACACGATTCTCCACCCATTTTTGGGTATTGTAACTCCATTAATGGAGCTTGGAAGGCCACCCATGTATTTCTTTCTTCCCATTTGCATCCATGGCTAACTAAGAGGTAAGTACTTAATCTTTAGGAGATGGGTTAGATATTGTAAATGTGATTGGGTGAGACTTGGGTTTATTGTGTATGTTTAGCGTGTTTAGCATTCAACTCTTCTCTAATCTAAGCATTAATTTCCATCATCAATTTCTTCTTGGTTTGACTCCCAATTTGTTTATTGATTGTTGGGTTGGTTAAAAACCCATTATGCGTTTGCCTCTTGTGGGTTGAGTGACAGCAGTCTTAGAGTATTTAAATTGGTGCTGCAGCATTTAATTTAGCTACCCATTAGGCTCTAGATGAAGAGTAAATCGAGCCCGTTATTAGAGATCTCAGTAACGTACTCGTCGCATGGTTACCCGTCGCTCGTAGTTAATTCTATTTGGGAGAGCGTTCGCCCTCAATTGAATTAACATCGAAGCTTGATGAAGAGCTGTCAACTCTTCATCAACTACTCGGGATTGCTTGTTTCTTCTTAGAAATATGTAATTTGTGTGGGTGTTAGTCAAAAGCATGCTAAGTCTTGGGCGTCTATGATCCGAATCACATCGCAATTAATAACCCGGAACCTTTAGATTGAGTATTTCCGTTACAATTTCCATTTCTCCCGTTATTCCAAATTGTCATTTAATTTTTCCCGTTATTTTCTCTTTTCTTCTTTTAATTCTCAAAACCCCCCATCATCATTTTCTCCAATTAATCAATTAAAATTCTGAATTTTGATTAAGCTATTAAATTCCCTGTGGTACGATCCTGACTACCGCTTTCTACAAGTTTTGAAGAAGCCTTAGGCAGTGTTTATAAATTTTAATTTGGCGGGTCTCGACAACCCGAAACACACGGAATATTCACAAAATTCCGCTACCACTATTCTTACTTTTAGTCATGATTATGCATGTGGGGGACATTTTGGGCCTAGGAGGACAGCTAGGAAAGTGTTAGATAGCGGGTTTTACTGGACTTCTCTGTTTAAAGATTCGCATGAATTTTGTAAAACATGCAATAGATGTCAAAGAATAGGGTCGATATCTGGTAGAAATGAAATGCCTCAAACTCCTGTCTTAGTCTGTGAAATCTTTGACGTTTGGGGCATGGATTTTATGGGACCCTTCCCGCCTTCTTGTGGTTTTTCTTATATATTGCTGGCTGTTGATTATGTTTCCAAGTGGGTCGAGGCGAAAGCCACGAAGACTAACGATGCTAATTCTGTTGTTAGGTTTGTTCAGTCTCGTATTTTTACCAGGTTTGGAATCCCACGAGCCATAATAAGTGACCAGGGGACTCCTTTTTGCAACCGATCTGTGGAGGCTTTGCTGAGGAAGTATGGTGTGCATCATCGCGTGTCCACTGCCTACCATCCTCAAGCCAATGGGCAAGCCGAGGTCTCCAACAGAGAGGTAAAGTCAATTCTGGAGAAAACCGTGAGACCGAGTAGGAAGGATTGGAGCGATCGTTTGCAGGATGCTTTGTGGGCCTACCGCACCGCCTACAAAACCCCTATCGGTATGTCCCCATACCGGTTGGTTTTTGGTAAGGCATGCCACTTACCCGTGGAGATTGAGCACAAAGCACTCTGGGCGATCAAAAAGTGTAACATGAGCTCTGACGAAGCTGGCGAGGCACGACTGCTTCAGTTACAGGAATTGGAGGAACTACGTTTGGACTCCTACGAGAACTCTAGGATCTATAAAGAGAAGTCCAAGCAGTTTCATGACCGAAGGATCTTAGAGAAGAACTTCGAAGTCGGTCAGAAAGTACTACTGTTCGATTCCCGTCTGAAGTTCATGCCAGGTAAGCTTCGTTCCCGTTGGAAAGGACCCTATATCATTACTAAAATCTTTCCTTATGGCAGTGTGGAGATTCAGAGCTTGGACTCGGAGGAGGTGCAAAAAGTGAATGGGCACCGGTTGAAGACTTTCCACGAGGGGGACGCTGAGTGCTATGACGCCACATTACTTCTAGCGCCGCCCCCGATCGATTATGGATGAGTGGTCAAGAGAATACAGTCGAGCAATCGACTTTAAAAATTTGCGCTTCTCGGAGGCACCCGAGTTTGAACTGTATTTCTGTCATTTATCGCTTTGCTTTTGTTTATATTTGCTTTTGAGTTGTTGTTTGTTTTCTTGTTTTCATAGGAGAAAAGGTGGAATGGTCGGCAATTCGAGAGCACATTGGAGGACGTTGGGGCACATCTCCACCCGTCGGCTCCATAAGATTCAGGGGAGGTTTTCTGTTCCCTTAGAATTTTATTGTTTTTTATAGTTGAATGCATTGAGGACAATGCATATCTTAAGGTGGGGGGTGGAGTTTGTCGATACATAGAGATGAGACTTCTTAGTAGTTGTCGAGCATACATATACTCTGATGGTTAAATTAGAATCTGAATGCATGTGTCCGATGAGGACGGTCTGTGATTTGATTGTGAACACTCCGTATTTGCATGATTCGAAAATTTGACGATGTATGCACATTTTGAGCCTATTTTAAAATTTTTTTTGTTATTTCCCTACATTCACTGAGCACATAGCACTCTTATCCTCAGTTCTGTAGGTCTAGACTGATCTTATTTTGTCTGAAACCTTGTTGTCACCCCGAAAGGTACCATCAGGGAGGCTTTATGTGTAGAAGTAGTAATGACTCATTTGTGTATAGCGAAGCTATTGCCTAAAAAACAGTGTTTGCATGAAAAATAAAAGCTCCAGAGTTGCTCCTCCTTCTTGTGTTGTCCGTGTAACCAGGGGCGATCGTGTAACCCACGGTTGTCACTGCATGAAAGGGGAACTAATAGAAGTGAGCAATGGTCCTTAAAAACGTGAAGCTAAATTTAGTTTGACGTGTTAGGCCTTCTTGGAGAAAAATTAAAAAGTTGTTCAAAGGAAAAGAAAATGGGTACAAAGTACTCAAAGAAAAGAATAAAAATTAAGCCTTATGTTTTGTTGCTATTCCTATCACTAAAAGCCGTTAGACTGTTCTTATCGCCAGAAGTAGGGGGAAAAAGAGTTATAAGACTGTATAAGGTTGTTCCGGGCTTGCATGAGCTAGGTTAAGAGGTGCTAAACACACACACACTTTTGGAGAAGATCAAGTACCTTGTTTCACAAGCATTGAGATTAGAGTCCAAGCATGCATTTAATTCTTTGGAGATTATTTAGAGTATACCTTGCTCGAGAACTAGCAAGATTTAGGTCGGGGGTATTTTGATAGCTCTAAAATAGAGCTATCTTAATGTCCCTGATTCTAGCTAAAACCATGACATTTATTGATTAAAATGCTTCCTTGTAGGTGATTTCATGGTGAAGAGCTCGGGAAGTCCATTGATGATTTTCGGGGCTGAAACGGTCATTTAAGATGTTTCGGGAAGTGTTCGGGTAAAAAAGATAGGCCAAATAGAGCTCGGGAGCCAAAACGACTCAAATTTGGGCTAAGAGTCGAGAGGGCAGCGCCCAAGCGCCGGCGCCCAGCGCCCAACGAACGCAGCACGCGCCCAGACGGCCAGACGCGCTCTCGCCCGCGCGTGCCGCCTCCCCTCGCGCCCGCGCGCTCTCGCCCGCCTCTCCTCGCCTCGCGCCCGCGCGCCTTCGCCCGTGTCCGCGCGCGCCCGTGCGCCCTCACCCGCTCCGCCTCGCCCGCGTGCCCGTCATTGAAAATCCGCGTGCGCCCCAGCGTCTAGACGCTAGCTCGACGCTGCCCCGACGATTCCCGAAGATAGACGAGCATCAGCGTCGAGCGCGCGTCTCAACGCTCACTCAACGCCGACAGCGTCGAGACGCTGGCCTAGCATCGAGACGCCCCGAAGTCTGAAGCGCGCATCTGAATTTCCACTTGAGAGCAAGCGTAGAGTGCAAGCGTCTCGACGCTCGCTCGACGCCGCGCAGCGTCTCGACGCTACCCCGCGCGCGCAGCAGCAAACTTAGGGCACAGCGTCGAGACGCTGGCCTGGCGTCTCGACGCTCCGAGCTTAAAAAGCGTGAAAACGCATTTTTTCAGCCCATCTTTCATTCTTCATCTTCTCCAAGCTTCTCCTCTCGGGTCTACCTCCATTTTCCGCCATTTTTGTACTTCTTCTCCTTCTTTGTGCATGATTGCAAGCTCTTCCATGGGAGATTGGATTAATTCATCCTCCATGGAAGGCTAAACCGAGGTTAGTGTTTAATTTTGGGATTGGACTTGTAAATTATGGATGTTTGGGGAGATTTTCCCCTTTGTAATTGTTGAGACATTTAGCTTGTTAATGCATATCTTGCTTGTTACTCATCAAATCTAGCATGTGTAGCTAAATTAGGTTGACGCCCTAGTTCCTATGCATGTTAGAGGGCTAAAGGTTGGGACGTATAATTGCCCATACCGCTAGGTAGCACGGGTCTAAGCATGGCTAATTAGTTCGGCCCAAAGTGACAATTGGTAATCTGAATTAATTAACGTTTTCATGTTAGGCTTAAGGCAAGAGAGAAACCGGTTTAGTCTTAGGATTAGGCCGTCGCAATGTTCCCGTCACTGGCACGTAGTCGATTTAGGGTTCGCTACCTTAGATAGATTATTGGCCAAGTTTAATTAGAATTGCACGAGTCTAATTAAATCCTTGGGTCATTTGAGTTAGAAATAACTAAATGAATTGTGTGCATGAACATGGCTAACGCGTAAATTGTATCGATGATCCGAACATCCATAACGAGCAATTCCATTTCTCGAAGTTAAGCACAACCGTTTAATTTTTGCACGTTGTCATTTAATTTTCCGTTAGCATATTAGGAGCTCACTTCCCCCCAAACTAAATTACTATTAAGTTCGATTGCGCATACTTTTTATTTCTAGCAAATTAGACTTAGTTAGATTAAATTTCTTATTTCCCTGTGGATCGACCCCGTTGCCACTTAGCTACAAATAGCTCGGTGTATTCGGGTTTATAAATTGTATTTTGGCAAGTGTTACGTCTCCAAAAGTGACCTTTTTAGGACTTAATTAGCTTAGAAAGATGTTCACTCTTAGGTGTTTTTGATAGCATTTAGCCTAAACCTATGCTTAAATATGAGAATTAGAAGAAGGTAGCTAAATTAGGACTTATGTACAATAGGAAAGAAAAGGGTTGAAAACCGAAGGAAAAGAATGAAAAAACAAGCATTGCGGAAAAATTGCTGAACCCGCAATGTTTCAAGTGAAAACCGTAAGTTGACTGATCTTTTTCTGTTAATTTCCGTTATTTCAGGGATTCGTTCTTTCTCCTCCATCCATTCTGAAGTACGTCGTTGAAGATTGATGGTTCTCCTTGGCCCAAAGACGTCTGCAGACTACTATAAATAGGGGTCAAAGTCGAGGGTTCAATCATCATCCGAAAGCGTAGAAGTCTTCTCGCAGCTCCATCTTTCTTCCTGTTTTCCTTTGCCGTCTGTTGGTGTGAGAGTCTCAGCTGTTGGAATCGACAATCTGATAGGAAGGAGAGAAGATTCATCTTCTCTCCCGATTGGATTCATCCAAGCAAAGCTATTCTTTCATCCCCTTCAGCCGAGGCGGTTGCAACGAGGCTTTCAAGCATCTTTTACTGTTTTCTGTCTTTATTTCCATTTTCCAGCTTAAGTTTGTTGTTGGTTCCTTTCTTGTAACTAGATCAGTCCATTTCGTTGTGTTCTGTCTTTCTGTTTTGCACTTTAAGTTACTCTTTTTGTTCAATCAACCAATTAAGTAATCCAAGCACAATTCTTCATTTAACAATTTCTTGTCTTCGCATCTTACTGTTTTACCTTGCTGTTTTTAGCTTAGTTCTCTTCTAAGCATGTCTCTGTCATCTCTTATTTCTGTTCTCCCCATATCCATGAGTAACTAAGTCACTTAGGGGCATGCTAATGACAACACTATAGGCTAAAAAACGTGAACCAAGCATGTAGGATAGCTCTCGAAGCATTGATTGTATGTAAGCTTCATCCCACGGGCAATTTCGATTGGCTATCCATTTTGTCCAAAGAACTCCTAACCTCTAGAAGGAGTAAGAGTTCAGAGTCATACTATCATGCTAGCCTTTCAAGGTAGCCAGGAAACGGCCTAGGAATAGGCGTTTCCCTAGTACAAACCATATTCTTCTGCCTTAACAAGATGCTTAAGACCTTACTTGGACATGAGTAAACTAAAGAATCTAATGCATGAAATCGGAAGATACATGAGAATGAGATAGTTTGATGCATAGTGAGTTGATCCAGTGCTTGAGAATCGTATGAAAAAGCCTATAGGATAGTCGTTAGTAGCCCTTAATTCATCACTTTACACACTTTCGCTGTTATTTCAATTGCGGTAGAATTGCTGTCTCCGCAATTCTGTCTAGCTGTCTTTGCCTTCATTTATTAATCTCGTCTCTTTTCATTTGAGTTTAGCTTTGACTTGTTCTTGTTTATGTTGCTACCCTCTACATATTCAGTAGGAAATAGACAATTAAAATCCAATTCTACCCCATCAAATCCACCCCTTCTATCTTAACTTTACACTTCATGAATAGCTTATAATAAAAATCTCTGTGGGAAAACGAATGAAAAAATACTTACTACTTGCTATAAGATCATGTATGCTTGCATGTTCTGAGTGCTCTTTCTATCTGATTGCATATTTATTTTAACACGTTGAGCACGTAACAAGTTTTTGGCGCCGCTGCCGGGGATTTATTTAAGTGAAAACGAAGTTTGTTAAGTTTGAAACACCAAGTTTATTGCCTATTGAAGCTGATCTGTTTCATTTCTTTTGCAGGTACTATTGGGTTAGTTTATGAGTGAGCCTTCAAGTAGTGATCTAGAGTTCAATCCTGAGCCTGAGAGATTACTTAGGGCCAGAAATAGAGCCAAGAAACGTCTCTTTAAACAACCCCCTTTACCTCAAGTAATTGCGGGAACCGCAATTCCTCCGCAATTGTCTCAAGAAGAAATGAATGGAATAGTTCCAAATTCGGTGCCTGTCACTCGCAATCCCATCGAAATAGCGAATGACAAGGATAGCGCCATACTCTCGTACCTAGTACCTATGCCTGGGGAGCTGAACCCCAGCATAATCCGTCCTGAAATCACTGCCAACTCATTCGAGTTAAAGCCAGTGATGTTCCAAATGTTGTCCACTGTGGGACAATTCTTTGGAGTGGAAAATGAGGATCCCCACAACCATCTTAGAAACTTCTTAGGAGTCAGTGATACCTTTATCATCCCTGGAGTTTCCCAAGAAGCATTGAGGCTATACTTGTTCCCTTATTCTTTGAGGGACAAAGCCAAAACGTGGTTAAACTCATTACCCTCGGGATCTGTCCTTAATTGGACAGACTTAGCAGAGAAATTCCTAGTCAAATACTTCCCACCTGATAGGAATTCTACCTTTCGTGATGACATAATCAAGTTCAAACAAGCTGACACTGAGTCTCTTCACGAAGCTTGGACAAGGTTCAAAGATCTACTTCTTAAATGTCCACACCATGGCATCCCATGGTGTATCCAAATTGAGGTCTTTTTCAAAGGATGCAATCCCAGCACTAGACAAGTCTTAAATTCATCCGCTGGAGGTTCCATGTTGTCCAAGAGTTACAACGAGGCCTATGAGATCTTGGAGAAGATCTCAGCATCTCACTGTAGGTGGTCAGATGATCCTGTTGAGCCAACTAGAGCTCAAGACAAGGATGCTCTAAGTGAAATGAGCAGCCAAATAAATGCCCTGACCAACCTAGTTAAGCAAATGGCTCAAGCCAATCTCCAAACAAGTGTCAACACCGCTACCGCCATGTCAATGGGCACCCAACCAAGTCAAGGTGAAACACTTATATGTGGATTCTGTGGGGAAGGGCACCTGTATGAATACTGCCCTGGGAATCCAGCCTCAGTCTGCTATATTGGAAGTCAGCAGCAGCCTAGGAACAACTGTTAAGTCTCTGAAAGTGACTTATTTAGGACCCATTTAGCTTAAGAAGATGTACACATTTAGGTGTTTTTGTGAGCATTTAGCCTAAACCTATGCTTTAATATGAGAATTAGAAGAAGGTAGCTAATATAGGACTTATGCACAATAGGTAGGAAAAGGGGTGAAAACCGAAGAAAAGAATGAAAAAAATAACCCTTGCGAATGCATTGCGGAATAATTGCGGTGGCCGCAATTATTCAAGTTAAAACCGTAAGTTGGCTGACATTTTTCTGTTTAGATCCGACTTTTCAGGGATTCGTTCTTTCTCCTCCACCCATTCTGATATACGACGTTGAAGATTGATGGTTCTCCTTGGCCCAATCGCACCTGCAAACTACTATAAAAGGGGGCCAAAGTCGGAGGTTCAGTCATCATTCAACGTGCAGAAGTCTTCTCACAGTCCACCATTTCTCTCGATTTTCCCTTGCCGTCTGTTGGAGTGAGGTTCTCAGCTTTTGGAGTCGATAATCTGATAGGAAGGAGAGAAGATTCTTCTTCTCTCTCGATTGGATTCATCCAAGCACGGCTGAATTCTCATCACCATCATTCGAGGCGACTGCCACGAAGATTTCCAGCGCACCTTTACTGTTTTCTGCTCTTTCCTTCTCAATTCCATTTCTGTTCAATGTTGTTCTTAGCTTAGTCATTTACTTATTGCATTTCGTTGTTGTCTGCCTTGAATTCATTCTGTTTAAACTTTCCTTTGTCATTCAAACACTTGAAGTAATCAAAGTAAGTTTCTGCATTTCACAGTTATTCCTTATTCTGCTACGAGTTTGGCTTGCTGTTTTAAGCACTTTTTCCTCCTAAGCATGTCTACTTTATCTTATATTTCTGTTCTACATATATCCATGAGTAACTAAATTCACTTAGGGGCATGCTAATGACAGAACTATAGGCTAAAAAACGTAAGTCAAGTAGGTAGATCAACACTCGAACATTGATTGTATGTAAGCTTCATCCCACGGGCAATTTCGATTGGCCATCCATTTTGTCCAAAGAACTCCTAACCTCTGGAAGGAGTAAGAGTTCAGAGTCGTATAATCATGCTAGCCTTCTATGGTAATCAGGAAACGGCCTAGGAATAGGCGTTTCCCTAGTATAAACTGAACACTCCTGTTTTAACAAGATGCTTAAGACCTTACTTTGAAGTCGAGTAAACTTGAGTCTCTCATGCATGGAATCGGACGATACTTGAGATAGAGTGAGTTTAATGTATAGAGAATTGATCCAAAGCTTGATAATCGTAATAAAATGCTTATAGGACAGTCATTAGTAGCCCTTAATTCACCTATCTAACCAGTTTCGCTGCCATTTAATTGCGGATTAATTGCGGTTCTCGCAATTCTGCTAAATTGCTTACTGTCTAGCTGTTTTCTTCTTCGTTTATTGATTCCATCTCTTGTTCTTTAAGCCTGATTTTTACTTTAATTTGTTTATGGCATATTCCTTTATACATTCAGCAGAAAGTAGTTAATTAAAAACCAATTTTACCCCATCAAATCCATCCCATCTTTCTTAACAAACACACTTCGCGAATAGCTAAAAACAAGTCTCTGTGGAAAAAACGAATTAAATATACTCACTACTTGCTGTAAGACCATGTATGCTTGCATGTTCTAAGTGCTCTCTCTACCCTTTTGCATATTTATCTTTACACATTGAGCACGCAACAACAACCCCTATTCCAATACTTACAACCCTGGTTGGAGGAACCACCCAAACCTGTCATGGGGTGGCCAACAAAATGCTAACCAAGCTCCTAACCAACCTAGACCGAGTGGAACACCTGGTTTCACTCCCCAACATAATCAATCCATGTATCAAAAACCATACAACCAACCTGTAGGATCTTCTGTAGAAAACTTACTCAAGGAATACATAGCCAAAAATGATGCCACTTTACAGAGTCAGCAAGCCACTCTTAGGAGCCTAGAGAACCAAATAGGCCAATTAGCCAATGAACTCAAGAGTAGGCCCCAAGGTAGACTCCCTGCTGACACTGAAGTACCAAGGAGAGATGGTAAAGAGCAAGTTCAAGCAATTGAACTTAGAAGTGGTACACCATTGGTGAGCAACACAAAGGACACACCAAAGAGAGTAGAGAACACTGAGTCTAGTGCTTCACTGGAGTCTCTGCCAAACCAAGGTCCACCACCAACTAGCATATCAGGAGCCAGGCTAGAGCCAATTATTGAGGAGATAGAAGAAATTCCAAGGCCTCCGCCTATCCTAAGGCGACCTGAAGTGCCTGCATATGTGCCACCACCTCCATATCCTCGAAGGCTTAAGAAGAAGCAGGAACAGGAAGTGCATTTTAATAAATTCTTAGAAATTCTTAAGCAAGTGCATGTCAACATTCCTTTTGTAGAAGTTTTACAGTCTATGCCTTCCTATGTAAAGTTTTTGAAAGATATTATTACTAACAAAAAAATAATTGGTGAGTTTGAAACAGTAAACCTCACTGAGGAGTGCAGTGCCATACTCCAGAACAAGCTGCCCAAGAAGGAGAAGGATCCTGGTTCCTTCACCTTACCTGTAGAACTTGGAGGCAAGCACGTGGGCAAAGCGCTTTGTGACCTGGGCGCCAGCATAAACCTCATGCCCCTATCACTATTCCTCCAGTTGGGAATAGGAGAAGCACGTCCAACCACTGTCACTTTACAACTAGCAGACAGATCCATTGCATACCCTGAAGGTAAGATTGAGGATATTCTAGTGAAAGTTGACAAATTTATTTTCCTTGCAGATTTCATTATCCTGGATTATGAAGCAGACAAGGAGGTCCCCATCCTGTTAGGCAGACCATTTCTAGCCACAGGTAGGGCACTGATAGACGTCCAAAAAGGTGAGCTCACTATGAGGGTTCATGATGAAGAGGTGAAATTTAGTGTGTATAAAGCTTTAAGGTACCCCTCTGACCTTGAATCCTGTGCTAGTATGGACGTTGTAGATTCTTTAATGGAAGAACAATTGGAGCATGTATTATTAACCAAGCATGCTAATGAATATGTAGGATTAGAATTAACTGATTTAAACATAGCTGAGATAATGGACATATCTGTAAATAACCCTCAGCATGTTTGTATGAATATTGACTTAACTGATAGAGCCTTGAATCCTTTAAAGCCATCCATTGAGCATCCACCTGTATTAGAATTAAAACCTCTCCCCACTCACCTCAAGTATGCATACTTAGGAAATAATGAGACTTTGCCTGTAATTATTTCTTCTAAGCTAAGTGAACAGCATGAGGTTGAGTTAATATTACTACTTAAGCAACATAGGAAGGCTATTGCATGGACTATTGCTGATATTAGAGGCATTAGCCCTTCCTATTGCATGCATAAGATTATACTAGAGGAAGAGCACACACCTAGAGTAGATCATCAACGTAGGTTGAATCCCTCTATGAAAGAGGTAGTTAAGAAAGAAATAATTAAATGGTTAGATGCTGGTGTGATCTTCCCCATAGCTAGTAGTCAGTGGGTGAGCCCTATACAGTGTGTACCTAAGAAGGGTGGGATGACTGTGGTAGTCAATGAGAACAATGAACTGATTCCAACTAGGACTGTCACGGGGTGGAGAGTTTGCATGGATTATAGGAAGCTAAATAAAGAGACCAAGAAAGACCATTTCCCTCTACCATTTATTGACCAAATGTTAGACAGAATAGCTGGTAGAGCCTACTACTGTTTCTTAGATGGTTATTCAGGTTATAACCAGATTACTATAGACCCTAAGGATCAAGAGAAGACCACCTTCACTTGCCCTTTTGGAACTTTTGCCTTTCGCAGAATGCCTTTTGGCTTATGCAATGCACCGGCAACTTTCCAAAGGTGCATGTTGGCAATCTTCTCTGATTTGGATGAGTCCATGATAGAGATATTCATGGACGATTTCTCAGTCTTTGGGGATTCATTTACAAACTGTCTAGAGAATTTAGGACAGGTCCTGGCTAGGTGTGAGGAGACCAACCTAGTCCTAAATTGGGAAAAGTGCCATTTCATGGTGGATGAAGGGATTGTCTTAGGTCATAGAGTGTCAAGGGCAGGTGTAGAAGTTGACAGGGCAAAGATAGAAATCATAGAGAAGTTGGTAGAGCCTCAGAATGTCAAGGCCATTAGAAGTTTCTTAGGGCATGCTGGCTTCTACAGAAGGTTCATTAAGGACTTTTCTAAGATAGCCAAGCCTCTGTGTGAGCTTCTAGAGCTAAATAGGCCATTCATCTTCTCTAAGGAATGTTTAGTAGCTTGGAAAACCCTTAAGGAAGCACTAGTCACAGCACCTATTATAGTAGGACCAGATTGGGATCTCCCATTTGAGATGTTATGTGATGCTAGTGACTATGCTGTAGGGGTTATGTTAGGACAGAAGATTGACAAGCTAACACACCCTGTATACTATGCTAGTAAAACCCTGAATGAGGCTCAATGTAATTATACAACTACTAAGAAAGAGATGTTTGCTGTAGTGTTTGCTTGTGAGAAATTTAGAAACTATATTGTAGGCACTAGGACAATTGTGTACACTGACCATTCTGCCTTAAAGTATCTCATGAGGAAGGCTGATGCTAAGCCTAGGTTGATTAGGTGGGTGTTATTGCTGCAGGAATTTGATTTGGACATTCGAGACAAGAAAGGATGTGAAAATGTGGTTGCAGATCACCTTTCTCGATTGCAGCACAATTGCGAAAAAATTGCGGAACCCGCAATTTCTGATGCTTTTATTGATGAACATGTCTTTGTATTGACTCATCGTGATAACGATGAGGAACCTTGGTTTGCTGACATTGCTAACTTCCTTGCATCACAGGTATTACCAGTTTTCAAGGGAGGACAAGAGAAGAAGAGGTTCCTTCATGAAGCAAGGAAATTCATCTGGGATGACCCCACACTTTACAGAACATGTGCTGACGGCTTGCTAAGGAAGTGTGTTTCAGCTGCTGAGGCGAAGTCTGTGCTGCAGCACTGTCACACAGCTCCTTATGGTGGACACTTTGGTGGCCAAAGAACAGCTGCAAAGGTATTTCAGAGTGGCTACTATTGGCCAACGATCTTCAAGGATGCCCACAACTATGCCCACAGCTGTGATGAATGCCAAAGAACAGGTAACCTCAGTCGAAAGGATGAGATGCCTCTCACCTACATCTTAGAGTTGGAGCTCTTTGATGTATGGGGCATTGACTTCATGGGACCATTTCCCCCATCCTCAGGTAACCTTTAAATTTTGGTGGCAGTAGACTATGTATCCAAGTGGGTAGAGGCCATAGCATGTCCTAATAATGATGCTAAAACAGTCATAAAATTCTTGCATAGGCACATATTTACTAGGTTTGGGACACCTCGTGCTGTCATTGGTGATGAGGGGACACACTTCATTAATAAGGCTATGGAGAGAGTGTTGGCTAAGTATAACATTAGACATAGAGTAGCCACTCCCTATCACCCACACTCGAATGGTCAGGCTGAAATTTCAAATAGGGAAATTAAGAACATCCTAGAAAAAGTGGTTAAACCCAATAGGAAAGACTGGTCCTGTAAACTCGAGGATGCACTTTGGGCATATAGGACTGCATATAAGACACCCCTAGGTATGTCTCCTTACAGACTTGTATATGGTAAAGCTTGTCATCTTCCATTTGAGTTAGAAATTAAGGCACTTTGGGCACTAAAAGAGTTGAATTATTGCGTGACCGATGCGGGAACGTTGCGGTCTCTGCAATTACACGAGCTTGATGAGCTTAGACAAATGTCTTATGAAAATGCCAAAATGTATAAGGAAAAGACCAAGATTTGGCACGATAGTAGACTTAGGATCAAGGACTTTAAGAAAGGCCAACTTGTGTTATTATTTAACTCACGATTGAGGTTATTTCCAGGCAAACTAAAGTCCAGATGGTCAGGTCCTTTCATGATTACTAATGTGTTTGTTCATGGTGCTATTGAGATAAAGAACTTGCAGCAAGGACAACCATTCATGGTTAATGGTGCAAGGTTGAAGCACTACTATGAGGAAGGAGATGTGAAGACTCTCTCGGCCTTCCTCTTGACTGAAGCGTGAAATTAAGAACGAGAGAGGACGAGTGATTGCTGTGCTCGTCAACATGAGGCTCATGCCTTAGTTTATTTTTTACGATTTTCCGGTTATCATTTGTGTATAAGTTTGTATGATTTTAATTGCGATTTTGATGTTGATTTTATTTATTTTTGTAGGGAATCAATAGAGGGAATCAAGGAGATTAAATCCAGCTTTAAAAATCAAGAAGATATTGGGTCAAATCAAAGATACGGTTGAGCAAAGATTGACATTTAAATGGAAAAAATCCCCAACGGTCACTAAAATTGCGCTGGATTTGCAGGATCTGCAAAAATATAGCCGTTGGGATTTTTCCGTTTGCTTTATATCCGTTAGAAGGCGCGTTGATCTGTACGATTCTCCCATTATCTGATCTCCAAGAAAGCTGCAATTCTCTTCATCTGTGATTCTTCTCTCCAAAACTCCACGATTCAAAAATGGTACTCACGAGGGCTGAAAGATCTGCGGCCAAGAAGAAGGCTGACGAAGCTGAAACGGCTGCGAGAGATGCACTGCTTGCCTTGGCTGAGGCTGACGCCGCGCGAACTGAACGCCTTCCCAAACTTCCGATTCGCAAGAAGAAGTGGAAGGTCGTCACAGAAATACCTGCTGGACCCTCTGAGCCAGCGGGCACACCAAAGAAGCGCAAGTGGAGTATGGCTGTGGCCGAGGAAGAAATCAAGAACAAGACTCCCTCTGTGGAGAGTCAAGAACAAAGCCAGCCATCCCACGAGTCAGCCGAGCGCAGCCCGTCACCATCTCTGCCAGTTCAAAGCCCTGAGCTTTCCTCATCACCACTAGTGCAGAGTCCTGAACTGCCTTCATCACCACAGAGCTCTACACAGACCCCCACAGCCGCACAAAGCACTACTCCGTCGGCCACTGCCCCACAATATGACCCTGAATTTCCATATGGGGAGTTCCAAGAATCGACGCAGGGCAGTGGGGAAGGTGAGGAGGAAGAGGTTTTCTCTCCGTTGAGGGAAGCCAATCCTGAGAGTCCTGCGCAGAAGGATGATTCCATGGAAGAGACGTTGGGGGCTTGCCTCCATGCGATCGCAACCAAGGCAAAGCTGAGGAAGAAGAAGGCTGCCAAGAATATCAAAGCCAAACGGTCCAAGAAATTAAAGAAAAAGAAAGCCAAGAGGGCGCTGGCATCAGAGGGAGAGAGTGCTGAGCCATCGTTCAAGAAGCTCAAGCTTGAGGCTGCGGAGTCAGCCAAACCGAAGGACAAAGGGAAGGCCAAGCTCTACCCTGAAGATGAGCCTCAGTCAGTGAGGTATGTGTCCTCTGACGCTGAGTCCAGGGGTATTGAGCTGAGAAAGAGGGAGTTGCTGCACGAGAAGGGCTTCCTCGACAGACCTGCTGACCTGCCGCAATTCCTGCGCACAGGCATTGTGAATCACAGCTGGGAGGAGTTGTGCAGGCCACCCAATCCGGCTTACACGAGTATGGTATATGACTTCTACGCCAACCTGCGAAACTCTGAGGAGGGGCTGTCTGTGGTTAGGGGAGTAGAAGTGGACTACTCAGCAAAAGCCATCAACGAAGCCTATGGCCTCAAGGGCCAAACACATACTGACTATGCGAGGATCGTTGATGAGCCTACTGAGGAAGTCCTGGAGGAGGCCATTCGAACCATTGGCCAGCCTGAAGCATCCTGGACCGTGTCACGCAATTGGAGGCATACTCTCATGAGTGCCAACCTCACAGCTAAGGCGGTTGTATGGTTTGCCTTTGTAAGGAGGAAGCTGTCCCCCGTGACTCATGAGACCACCATCAACCAGAGCAGATCGCTGCTGGTCTATGCCATCATGCGAGGTCTCACGGTCAACGTGGGTGAAATCATGTCAGCTGCCATTGCTGAGTGCGCGAAGAAAGGTAAGGGTCCATTGTTTTTCCCTAATACTATAACTAAACTATGTTTGCTTGCAGGAGTTCCTATTGAGCGAATGGAGCAGCAAATGGCTTACACAGGCCACTTGGAGCTGCCTGCTGGCTTGAGGCTAAAAAGGAAGGGGAACATGGAATTCGAGTTGGATAGGTTGGCTGCTGATCAGTCACTATCCATGGCTTGCCTGATGGATATGCAAAGGAGGATGGCTCAATGGGCCACTTACGCACAGGCAAGGGACAAGGAGGTTGCTGACCAACTTGGGTGCATCTTCCCTGACTTCCCCACAAATCTCCTGACTCCATGGGTGCCTCCACGACCACGTCGGCCTGATGAGGATGAAGACATCTGAGTGCTGGTTTGAATTGCACTCGAGGGAGTATTGCTGTTCCCTTAGAATAAGACAAAAAAAAAAAAAATCTGCTTTCTGATAGACCATGTGAATTATGCTGTTTTTAGTAAAGTTTTGATCTGTTTTAGTTGCTTAGTTTTACGTTTTTAAATTGCTTAGTATAGCCTGCTGCTAGCTGATTAGGTAGGATAGTTTAGGTTTATTTTTTGTCGAGCTTGAATGACTGGATAAAGCATGCTTAGGGGCCTTAGTGAATGATATATCTGCCCTGACTTGATTGCGAAATAATTGCGGTACCCGCAATTTTTATTATTGCATGCATGCTTTGGATTGTCTGTTTAGCTAGGCTGTGATCTGTTTAAATTCTATCTTTTGCTGCTGTCATGACTACCTATATAGCTTATCTAAATGCATGCTGGATGAGTGTCATAGGACACCCTTCGATAGTTTAAATTAACCTCTAAAAAGCTCAGCATGCATAGCCGTAAGTCCTTACCTGTCTGTTTTTTTCAAGTTTTCTGCTGCTGTGATATTTTCTTTTAGAATGTTCTGTCTATGCCTAGGGCTTTTAGATTCTCTTTGTTTCACCTTAGACTAGATGCTTCTAGGACAAGTTTGGGGGTGTGCCACCTCAGACACTCATTGGGGACAATGAGTAGTTGAAGTTTGGGGGAGGCCACCCTAGGCCTAGGAACATTCCTCTCTCCCTTAAAACATAAGCATTCTTCTTCTCCTTGACAAAAATAATGAACTGAAAAAAAAAATGAAAAATAGAATAAAGAGGGGGGTCTCTCTTAGGTTGCTGAGTAATCAGTGCCAAGTGTGTAACCCACAAGTGGCATTGCATCAAAAGGCAACCAAAGGAAAGGCTCCACCTAAGAAAGAAAAAAGGAAAAAGTAGGGAAGAAGAATGTACACCTAGGAGTTGCAACTTTGTGGCTTAGATGTCCTGTTTAAAAAGAACTCTGATCCTCAATGAGCTAAGAGCAAAGTTGTAGCTTGTAGGGTTGTTTAGGGAGATGAGTGTATATCCAATGTAGTGATGCCAGGGTTTAGGTTGTTCTCTAAAAAGTACTACTGTCACCATTAATACTAAGACTGGCATGACTCTAAGGAATCCTAGGTAGCTCATAAGTATAAACTAGAAGCATGTACTGAGTCTGGGGTAAGGCTAGGTAGAATTTGAAACCTTAGGGATAGTGGCATGATATGATAAAAGCAGGTAGATCAGTTGTAGGGAGTTAATGAAAACAGAAGGAGTATTAGGCAGGCGAAGTCAGAAGAAGCTTGATAAGAGGATAGTTCTGAACTTAGAAGTATGTCACAGGACAGCACTGCTATAGATAAGAATATAGGGGAGTCAGTAAGTGGTTAAAGAAGAAAAAACAGCAGCCTAGGAAAGTCCTTAGATTGCTCGAGGACAAGCAAAACCTTAAGTTTGGGGGTGTGTTACGTCTACAAAAGTGACCTTTTTAGGACTTAATTAGCTTAGAAAGATGTTCACTCTTAGGTGTTTTTGATAGCATTTAGCCTAAACCTATGCTTAAATATGAGAATTAGAAGAAGGTAGCTAAATTAGGACTTATGTACAATAGGAAAGAAAAGGGTTGAAAACCGAAGGAAAAGAATGAAAAAACAAGCATTGCGGAAAAATTGCTGAACCCGCAATGTTTCAAGTGAAAACCGTAAGTTGACTGATCTTTTTCTGTTAATTTCCGTTATTTCAGGGATTCGTTCTTTCTCCTCCATCCATTCTGAAGTACGTCGTTGAAGATTGATGGTTCTCCTTGGCCCAAAGACGTCTGCAGACTACTATAAATAGGGGTCAAAGTCGAGGGTTCAATCATCATCTTCTCTCCCGATTGGATTCATCCAAGCAAAGCTATTCTTTCATCCCCTTCAGCCGAGGCGGTTGCAACGAGGCTTTCAAGCATCTTTTACTGTTTTCTGTCTTAATTTCCATTTTCCAGCTTAAGTTTGTTGTTGGTTCCTTTCTTGTAACTAGATCAGTCCATTTCGTTGTGTTCTGTCTTTCTGTTTTGCACTTTAAGTTACTCTTTTTGTTCAATCAACCAATTAAGTAATCCAAGCACAATTCTTCATTTAACAATTTCTTGTCTTCGCATCTTACTGTTTTACCTTGCTGTTTTTAGCTTAGTTCTCTTCTAAGCATGTCTCTGTCATCTCTTATTTTTGTTCTCCCCATATCCATGAGTAACTAAGTCACTTAGGGGCATGCTAATGACAACATTATAGGCTAAAAAACGTGAACGAAGCATGTAGGATAGCTCTCGAAGCATTGATTGTATGTAAGCTTCATCCCACGGGCAATTTCGATTGGCCATCCATTTTGTCCAAAGAACTCCTAACCTCTGGAAGGAGTAAGAGTTCAGAGTCATACTATCATGCTAGCCTTTCAAGGTAGCCAGGAAACGGCCTAGGAATAGGCGTTTCCCTAGTACAAACCATATTCTTCTGCCTTAACAAGATGCTTAAGACCTTACTTGGACATGAGTAAACTAAAGAATCTAATGCATGAAATCGGAAGATACATGAGAATGAGATAGTTTGATGCATAGTGAGTTGATCCAGTGCTTGAGAATCGTATGAAAAAGCCTATAGGATAGTCGTTAGTAGCCCTTAATTCATCACTTTACACACTTTCGCTGTTATTTCAATTGCGGTAGAATTGCTGTCTCCGCAATTCTGCTTAAGTTACAATTCTGTCTAGCTGTCTTTGCCTTCATTTATTAATCTCGTCTCTTTTCATTTGAGTTTAGCTTTGACTTGTTCTTGTTTATGTTGCTACCCTCTACATATTCAGTAGGAAATAGACAATTAAAATCCAATTCTACCAAATCAAATCCACCCCTTCTTTCTTAACTTTACACTTCATGAATAGCTTATAATAAATCTCTGTGGGAAAACAAATGAAAAAATACTTACTACTTGCTATAAGATCATGTATGCTTGCATGTTCTGAGTGCTCTTTCTATCTGATTGCATATTTATTTTAACACGTTGAGCACGTAACAGCAAGCCTCGACAGCTTTAATTTGGAGTACCACATAAAGTGCTCTACCAGTCCCGGCAGCTGGTCGAAGCCTGGCAAAACCAGGTCCGTTTAAATTTCTGTTGGTTAAATCAAACCCTATGTCTGCGGGTAAGTCCCGGTAGCTGGTCGAAGCGTTGGAAAAACCAGGTCCGTTTAAATTTCTATTGGTTAAATCGAACCCTATGTCTGCGGGTAAGTTCCGGTAGCTGGTCGAAGCCTGGCAAAACAAGGTCCGTTTAAATTCTTGGTTGTTAAATCGAACCCTATGCCTGCGGGTAAGTCCCGGTAGCTGGTGGAAGCCTGGAAAAACCAGGTCCGTTTAAATTTCTGTTGGTTAAATCGAACCCTATATCTGCGGGTAAGTCCCGGTAGCTGGTTGGAGCCTGGCAAAACCAGGTCAGTTTAAATTCATGTTCGTTAAATCGAACCCTATGTCTGCGGGTAAGTCCCAGCAGCTGGTCGAAGCCTGGCAAAACCAGGTCCGTTTAAATTTATGTTGGTTAAATCAAACCCTATATCTGCGGGTAAGTCCCGGTAGCTGGTCGAAGCCTGGCAAAACCAGGTCCGTTTAAATTTGTATTGGTTAAACCGAACCCTATGACTGCGGGTAAGTCCCGTTAGCTGGTCGAAGCGTGTCGAAACCAGGTCCGTTTAAATTCCTGTTGGTTAAATCGAACCCTATGTCTGCGGGTAAGTCGCGGTAGCTGGTGGAAGCCTGGCAAAACCAGGTCCGTTTAAATTCCTGTTGGTTAAATCGAACCCTATGTCTGCGGGTAAGTCGCGGTAGCTGGTGGAAGCCTGGCAAAACCAGGTCCTTTTAAATTGCTGTGGGTTAAATCGAACCCTATGTCTGCGGGTAAGTCCTGGTAGTTGGTCGAAGCCTGGAAAAACCAGGTCCGTTTAAATTTTTGTTGGTTAAATCGAACCCTATGTTTGTGGGTAAGTCCCGATAGCTGGTCGAAGCCTGGCAAAACCAGGTCCGTTTAAATTTCTGTTGGTTAAATCGAGCCCAATGTCTGCGAGTATGTCCCGGTAGCTGGTTAAAGCCTGGCAAAACCAGGTCCGTTTAAATTCCTGTTGGTTAAATCGAACCCTATGACTGTGGGTAAGTCCCGGTAGCTGGTCGAAGCCTGGCAAAACCATGTCCGTTTAAATTCCTGTTGGTTAAATCGAACCCTATGTCTGCGGGTAAGTCCCGATAGCTGGTCGAAGCCTGGCAAACCAAGGTTCGTTTAAATTTCTGTTGGTTAAATCGAACCCTATGTCTGCAGGTAAGTCCCGGTAGCTGGTCGAAGCCTGGCAAAACCAGGTCCGTTTAAATTCATGTTGGTTAAATCGAAACCTATGTCTGTGGGTAAGTCTCGATAGCTGGTCGAAGCCTGGCAAAACCAGGTCCGTTTAAATTTCTGTTGGTTAAATCGAGCCCAATGTCTGCGAGTATGTCCCGGTAGCTGGTCGAAGCCTGGCAAAACAAGGTCCATTTAAATTCCTGTTGGTTAAATCGAACTCTTTGTCTGCGGGTAAGTCCCGTTAGCTGGTCGAAACCTAGCAAAACCAGGTCCGTTTAAATTTCTGTTGGTTAAATCGAACCCTATGTCTGCGGGTAAGTCCCGGTAGCTGGTCGAAGCCTGGCAAAACAAGGTCCGTTTAAATTCCTGTTGATTTAATCGAACCCTATGTCTACGTGTAAGTCCTGATAGCTGGTCGAAGCCTGGAAAAACCAGGTCCGTTTAAATTCTTGTTGGTTAAATCGAACCCTATGTCTGCGGGTAAGTCCCGGTAGCTGGTCGAAGCCTGGGAAAACCAGGTCCGTTTAAATTTTTGTTGGTTAAATCGAACCCTATGTCTGCGGGTAAGTCCCGGTAGCTGGTCGGAGCCTGGCAAAACCAGGTCAGTTTAAATTCCTGTTGGTTAAATCGAACCCTATGTCTGCGGGTAAGTCCCGGCAGCTGGTCGAAGCCTGGCAAAACCAGGTCCGTTTAAATTTATGTTGGTTAAATCAAACCCTATGTCTGCGGGTAAGTCCCGGTAGCTGGTCGAAGCCTGGCAAAACCAGGTTCGTTTAAATTTCTATTGGTTAAATCGAACCCTATGTTTGCGGGTAAGTTCCGGTAGCTGGTCGAAGCCTGGCAAAACAAGGTCCGTTTAAATTTTTGTTGGTTAAATCAAACCCTATGTCTGCGGGTAAGTCCCGGTAGCTGGTCGAAGCCTGGCAAAACCAGGTCCGTTTAAATTTCTATTGGTTAAATCGAACCCTATGACTGCGGGTAAGTCTCGTTAGCTGGTCGAACCCATAAATGAAGTGCTTCATAATGTGAAGTTCCTTCACCCAATTTAAAAAAAGTTTCGAACGCAAAAATTATAGCATGTAAACATAAATTTTGGGCTTACAACTTTGAGGCTACCACTTACCAACAAAACTTGTTCTCGAACACGCCTTCAAACCTTGTCCTCATAATTTAAAATAGTCAAAAATTAGAAAACAAACATACATTATAACTTAATTTAAGGCTTTAATGTAATGGATTAAGGTGGTATGTTATGAATGAGAATTCACCCAAAGTTAATCGATACCCTGCAGGACAACATTCAAAAAACACCGAAATTCGTGAATCCAATGCCAAAAAACAATGGGTAATTGAAATCAAACTTCAACCAGTCTTGACTGGCGTTGCACATACATTAAAACGCTGCTTGAATTCATTCAGCCACCATCGGAGCACC
The DNA here is from genome assembly GCA_028017165.1 of Herpetospermum pedunculosum. Lineage (NCBI taxonomy): Eukaryota > Viridiplantae > Streptophyta > Magnoliopsida > Cucurbitales > Cucurbitaceae > Herpetospermum > Herpetospermum pedunculosum. The sequence continues at coordinate 5,829,763 of CM051525.1, read as the reverse complement.
GTCGCCTGAAGCTTTTCGTTGGACGTTGTCACGCCTTCATCTCCTAGTTGAGTATGTGGTTACGAACGAAAAATCATGGCTGAAGATGGAACGAGAGAGGGGAATCGAAGAAGAATAAAAAAAATAGTGAGCGGTGGGGCTGAAGCTTAACAAACAAAGAAAGGAAAAAAAAGAAGGAAAAAGAAAATAAAAAAAGAAGAACGGAGAAGAAGAAGTCTGGTCAAAAGTAAATAAAAAACCACTTAAAACAAAAACCCACTCAATTTCCTTTTTTTCTTTTTCTTTTGTCAAATTTTGAAATCTAAAATAATTTGGGCAATTTTTTTTTTTTTTTTAAAGCTGACCAAATTTTAGCTATTACAACTCAATTAAAACCCAAAGAGATATAAATCCTAAAAATTAGGAACTTGAAACTTGATTAAAAATCTTTCATCCAACATTTCATGTTTTAATTATCTCAATCCAGTTGTTAAACTTATTTGACATAAATATGTGCCCTCAACCATGAGGTCTGAGGTTCGAGTCCCCTTTCCTCCAAGTTGAAGTAAAAAAAAATTATCATAATCTACCTAAATCTAATTTTACTCAAATAACATTTCAAACAACTAAATACATTGTTCACACGTGATTTCGAACGAATGATGGAAATTCAACACGTGTAAATGAAATTGGAATTTGTATTTATATTTATCAGTGCGTAGTGGATTACAATCTCTAATTTATGATCCTCTGATTCTTTCTCTCTCAAATGTAAATGTATCTCGAGGGCTTCGCAACTTGTTCTCGATGTTGAATTTGTTTCGAGGGCTTTGCAGCTTGTTCTCGATGTTGAATTTTGATCGAGGGCTTTGCAGCTTGTTCTCGATGTTGAATTTGGATCGAAGGCTTCTTAGCTTTTTCTCGATGTTGGATTTGTATCGAGGGCTTCGTAGCTTCTCAAATGTAAATGTATCTCGAGGGCTTCGCAGCTGGTTCTCGATGTTGGATTTGTTTCGAGGCCTTTGCAGCTTGTTCTCGATGTTGAATTTGGATCGAGGGCTTTGCAGCTTGTTCTCGATGTTGAATTTGGATCGACGGCTTCTTAGCTTGTTCTCGATGTTGGATTTGTATCGAGGGCTTCGCAGCTTGTTCTCGATGTTGGATGATCGTTCAGTCTTCCAAGGATTCAGGGAGTCTTCGTTGCTTGAGAATTCTGAGCTCTTAGGAGTATAATTTTTCTGAACCTTGAAAATGAAGAATGAGCTCTCTATTTATAGAGTTCTCATGGGCCTGGTGGGCTTGGGCTTGGGCTTGGGTCCAATGGCATTTTTGGTTCAATGGGCTTTTGGGCTTTGGGCCAAATTGTCATTTAAATAGCTTTCTTGCCCGATTCGATTTCGAGCCCAATTGCGGTGTGACCGAATTTGCTCGGTCAAGTCTCAAGTCTATCTGATCCACCGGCCGTGATGAAGACACGTGACGACCGCTTATTGGCCGAAATTTCTCTGTCAACATACATATAGATAGATTAAATCCTAATTAAACTTCAAAATTTTAAGGTTAGTCTTATCTAAAAAACGCGGGTATTACAAACTATCCTTTAATGATTCAACCGAGAGGTTGCAATACTCAAAACCAATATGAATAATTGGCTCCACCAAATTCCTGTGATTTCATAAAATAATCAAACTGGATTGTGTATAAGAATTTAATTTTAAAATTGACGAATAATATTATTGAAACACTTTTATAATATTTTTATTAAATGGAGGGTCTAACGTAGATAAAATGGACAAATTGATAACAAAAACTTTTCACAAATATAAATTGGGTTGCTTTAGGAAAAAGTGTCACTGTTTCCTTTTATTTTTAGTTCTTTTCCGGATAGAATCAAGGAAGAATAGTTATAAATAACTAAATTATTAAAACTGTTTCACTTACAAATTTCTAGGGTTTGAATTTCTAGGTTAATTTCAAGGGTTAAATATATAGAGTTGTAAAGTACTAGGTTTCAATTCATACAAATCATAAAGATTATAGGTATAAAATAGATTTTCCCTTTTTTTTTTTTTTTTTTTTGAAGAAGAAGAACCATGTTGTTAATTAACTAGGAAAAAAACCCAAAGGGCTATAAGATAAACAATCCAAAGAAAGTAAACTCAACAACCATGAGGGTGGACAGACCACCCAGTCACACAATCCAACATGGGAAAAAGCATGGCCGGCTAAACTATGGGCCACCTTATTCATAGATCGAGGGACAGAAATCAACCCTTTCACCATAAGAGAGAGCATCAACGCTCGGATTTCACCCAAAACTGCGCTTTGGGGGGATAAATGAAAAGAATTATCATGAACCGCCTTCACCACACTTTGAGCATCAGATTCTACCCAAAAACTCGTGAGGCCCATGGTAGCCGCCAACTTCAGACCATAAAGGAGAGCAAGTGCCTCCGCTGAAAACGGATCAATCTTCCCAGCCATATGCTCTGCACGGGCAGCAACCAACTCACCTCGCCAATCACGTATCACTACACCCAAGCCCGCACCTCGGGCCGTCGGGTGGAAGGACGCATCCACGTTAACCTTAAGCACCCCTACCTCCGGCGGGACCCATCCCTTCATCCTTGCCCCCTTAGCCTGTCTCATCGCCCTCCCGACCAAAGGAATAGTCGACGCTTCCTTATATGCTCGAACATAGTCTCGAATCCAACCCACCTTTGTTGGCACATCCAAGAGCACATAACATTGCGCCTTGTTGTTCCGATCCGACCATAGAGCCCAACAAGTAGTCAAGAAGAGCTCCAGATCAGAAGCGGACAACAGATCAAAAGCCCCCAAAAACACCTCATGGATATCCCTCTGGGTCGATGTCAATCGTGCCACCGAAGGGAGGATCAGAGTCCAGACTAATTTTGCGCTCTTACATTGAAACAATAAATGGATATTCGTCTCCCTGTCCTTCTCACACATAACACACCATGGGTGCACAGGAACGCGTCGGGTGCATAAACTATGATTCGTCGGGAGAATGTCACTGTAAATCCGCCAAACCAGAACCTTTATTTTGTTAGGAACCTTTGCTCTCCAGAGGCCAACCCACAACCTTTCTTCCTTTAATCCCAGAGAACTAGAAGCAGAAGACAATCTAGAAATAAATACCTTATAGGCACTTTTGACAGAAAAAACCCCATCTCTTGTGAAATGCCACAACCAACTATCTTGCACTGAAGTTCGACATATTGGAATAGTCAGGATCTGCTCAACATCTACCTCCCACAACACCCTGCTCAATTTTTCAACATCCCAATGCCCACCCCCCGTAATAAACTCCCCCACCTTCAAATCTGCAGTAGCTGGTTTCGGGGTGTAATCAAACGAAAGGAATGCTCACGCGGCACCCATGGGTCCCCAAATAGGGAAGTCGACATTCCATCACCAATCCGTCGCCTCATACCTGAGCAAAGCAAATCTCTTCCCCACAACAAACTTCGCCAGACATACGACGGGCGATAACCAAGGTGCGCCTCCAGAACATTCACATCAGCAAAATATTTTCCTTTAAAAACTTGAGCAAGTAGAGAGTTAGGATAACAGAGAAACTGCCATACCTGTTTGGCAATCAAAGCCTGATTAAACCCTTCCAGACTACGGAAACCCATTCCCCTCTTCTCCTTAGGCAAACACATTTTCTCCCACGACATCCAGTGGATCTTCTTATGATGCTGTGAAGCCCCCCACCAAAACCTGGCCATGCACTGATTCAAGTCCCTGCAAATGCCTTTGGGAATTTTAAAACAAGACATTGCATATGTCGGAATGGCCTGGCCAACAGCTTTGATCAGCACTTCCTTCCCACTAGAGGAGAACATGTTACTCTTCCACCCAGCTACCACCTTCTGAACCCGTTCCTTTAGAAAATTCAAATCCACAAGTTTATTCTGCGACAAATGAGAAGGTAGGCCCAAATACATCCCCAGGTGCCTCACCACTTTAACCCCCAAAAAAGAGCTAAAATGGGCCCGAACCGGGCCTGAGACATTAGGGCTAAACATAACAGCCGACTTAGAAAAATTTACGCACTGACCGGAGGCCCGCTCATAGCACAAAAGGATATCCTTGATCTTGGAGCATTCAACCATAGAAGCCTTACAAAATAAAATACTATCATCAGCAAAGAGTAAATGAGAAACAATAGGGCACTTCCTCGCAACTCTACACCCGGTCAACAACTTCAAACTGTGTGCATTTGAAATAAGACAGGAAAAACATTCAGAACACAACAAAAAGAGGTACGAGGACAAAGGGTCCCCCTGACGCAGACCTCTTTTCGGGTGGAACGACCCTCGCGCACGCCCATTTAACATCACCGAGAACCTGACAGTGGACACACAATCCATAACTAAAGCAACCCAGGCCGTGGAAAAACCGAGCTTCAACATAATTCGCTCCAGAAAAACCCACTCAACCCGATCATAGGCTTTAACCATATCAAGCTTCATAGCAGCTAGACCCGGAAGCCCTGTTCTCCTGTTCATAATATGGTGCACACATTCATAGCTAATGAGAACATTGTCAGAAATAAGCCTACCTGGGACAAACGCACTTTGCTCCATCAGATTTTAAGAAAAACCCGAGAGCAGCGTCGAGAGGCTACTGAACGGTTTCCCAGCGTCTCGCCGCATGCCATAGCGTATCGACGCTCCGAACGCACGCGTTTGAAATTTAGTCTGTAGCATTGCGATGCTACCTGTTATAAAAGCTTTCTCCTCCAATTTTTAGGTCACTTCTTCATTCCTCCATTGTTGTAAACTTTGATTTTGGGAGCTCAAACTCCATTTTCTCCCCTCTTTTCTATATAGAAGCTAAAACCATTGTGGTTTGACTTTATTTTCACAACGAGGACCTAAGGTAAGTGCTGTAATTTGAGGTTATGGATTTTATCTTGATGTTTAGTGAGGGTTTATGTTAATTTCTAGCTTAGAATTGATTATCGCTTGCATCTTCTACCTGTATTAAGAACGAATAACATGCCTTCCTAATTGGCAGTGACGTCTTTGATTGTTACGCATGTTAGTGGGTTAGCATTAATTCGTGATTAGTTTTAATGCAAGTAGCGAAGGTCTAATCGTGGCTAATTAACTCGAGTCTATGTGACAGGTGTGGGTATGAGTTAGTTATTCGCTTCATGGTGGGCTCAAGGTTAGGAGAGAAATCAAATTAATCTTAGGATTAATTCGTCGCGATGTTACCCGTCACTGTTCTCTGATTAATTTAGGACTTATCACCTTAGATTAATTAATGAGCAAGTCTAATTAGAATTGTCTTTTTTTAATTCGTTAACTGTGATGTTTGTGCCAGTGTATGGGCAAGAAACCTATATGGACTCTAATGACTCTAAAGAATACAGACTCTTCAGCAAACATTAAAACCAATAAATTCTCGGGCAATTACAAATAATAAAATTAAAAAGAAATAATGCCAAAACCGATATTCACTTTAAACGTCCATTCAGAAACAATTTCTATAATTAAAATACCCACCAACTTAAATTGATGCAAATTGAGTTGATCAAAATACGCTCTGATACCAATTGATGGAGCGTATCACGCTGCGGAAGCCATTTTGGATCGGTGATACTCAAATTTGATCAATTTCACAAATAGAAAACATGCTCAAAACGACGAAAATTAAGAAATTAGAATTACATACCCTTGTAGTTCCGATTTCTTCAAGATTCGCCGGCCGATCCTCATCACGAACTCTTCCAGCCACTTTTGACGAATGTCCCGAGGGACACCAAGGTAGTCCCGCTATCCTCGACGTCGACGAACGAAGTTGTGGGACTCCGTTACAAGAGAAAAGAAACGACAAAGAGGAAAAAGAAGGAAAGTCTGAAGGTTGGTCTTATGGGCAATTGGGTTAAAAAATAATTCAGAAAAAAATAATAATATTGTTGAACTTCACAAGTTCAACAATTTAAGAACTTCTATAAAAAAAAAAAAAAATCAATTCTGAATTCGTTAACCTACACTCTTGAAGCAAATCCACATATATATATATAATTATCAACGTGTGTCTTACATGCAAATTGCATGTATGAAATTTTTTATAAATATATATTATTATGATTATGATTATTATTTTTAAAAATTAATACATAATTATTAAATAATAATAAATATTTCCGAAAACATAAATTTTGCACACGAATCCTATTCATATTTTAGACTATTCCCATATTTAAATCATATTTAAATATGTCCAACATTCTTCCTCAAGCCGAATTTGAACAATTCAAATTCTTTTACCTTTTATCGTATATTGTTGCACGGCGTTATCCGAGCTAGCGAGGAGAACCTACCGATAATGAGCTCCAACGATACCAGATTATCCGATCAAAATTCTTTTAAACGAACTAATCAACATTCGTTAACCCCCAAAGACTCCACTATAGTCCAAGGGTTGGACTCTCCTCACTTTAGATATATTAGGTCCTCTAATATAACCGTTACGGGCAAGTCGACCCTTCACAGGTTGTTCGTAATCACAGTTTGGTCCTTTTAAACCATTTAACCCCTGCATTACGTCTTGTTCCTTAAGTACCAATGACCCCTCTAATAAACAATAGATCTGTGGTCCAACCAACAAATCAATTAACTCTCTCAACTCATTAGAGTGTGCGCACTAATTGTTCAAGCCTCGGAGTCAGCTATTAAGGGAACAACCTACCTACTACCTTGATGAACGGGTTAGGAGTGAACTTCAATCTTTATGTACTATGTCACCAACTACCTATTCGACTTTATCCCTAAGATGTTAGGCTTATTGAGTCGGCGCTTATGGGCCACTCTCACCCGTGCAAGTCAAAGGATACTTTCGAATAAGCAGGAGTTCATAGCGAGCTCAAGATTGAGATCGAGTTACCTAGGCCATCAAATGAAAATGTCGTTCTCATAAGTAAACGGTGTTATAAAGAGAGAGCGACATATTTCGGGGTTCGATCTTATGCAAACTCTTTGCACAGGACGCCCTCACTCGCACATCTCCATGTGAAACAATTTAGATCACATTGTTTTGTACAATACAGAGTGAGCCGCATCCAATAGTGTTACCAGGATAAGGTACCTAGTCTTATCTGTATACTATAGACCATTTTGACTGTGTACTTGAGCCTGATCCACAATCATGTCATACATGAAGCTTAGGTACTCGTATTCAGGCAAAGGGTTTGGTCATTGGTATAGGTTAACTTAAACACGTTTCACTTTATTCCAGTAAACTCTTTTACTGAATAAAACGAATAACTCTTTATTCTAAATAGAATATTTACAAACATAACAGTTTTCAAACCACGAGTTTTAGGACATAAAACCCAATAAGATTATCACTCCCAGGCCTGCGGAAATTACAGTTGCCGCTCGACAATGTTGGTGGGCCGTCATTTCCTCTAGTTGCTCTCAGTTTGACAGTCTACCTCTCCTTCTCCTCTCGAGAACTTGATAGTATTTTTAGAAAAATAATAATGATATAGCCAAGCTCATTTTTCTCTTCAGAAATTGTAGTATTTATAGCTAAAGGGATCTCAAGTGTGGCCTTCAAGCGCTAAAGACAAAGTTACTTTTGGGCAGAGGTATCACACGCGTGAGCGTCGTTGACTTCTAACTTGGTCTGCTCTGTCTGCACAATGCCTGCTCAACGATTTCTTGGAGAGGAAAATGACATATTCTTGGGTAAAGATTCCCTAACGTTGTGGTAGGCTCGTGTTGTGGCTTATTTTTCTAAGAAATGAGCTTTAATCAAATTCTAGAGCAATAATGGGAAAATTAGACAAATATTCAATCAAAATACGATAAAGGTTTAAAATTATATAAAGTTGGCGTTTGTTCACACGAGATTTCGACGAAAAGAAAATTTGACACGTGTAAATGAACTTTGATTTGTATTGAATTTGTATGTATCAGTGCGTAGTGGACTACAATTTCTAATGTTTGATCCTCTGATTCTTTCTTTCTCAAATGTGATTGTGTCTCGAGGGCTTTACAACTTGTTCTCGATGTTAGACTTGTTTCGAGGGCTTTCCAGCTTATTCTTGATGTTGGATTTGTTTCGAGGGATTTGCAGCTTGTTCTCGATGTTGGATTTGACTTGAGGGCTTCACAGTTGGTTCTCGAGGTTGAATCTTTAGCTTCTCGAAAAGGTGAAGTCTTCAAGTGTGGAGTGTTAAGTCTTCAAGTGCGGAGTGTTAAGTCTTCCAAGGATTCAAGCAGTCTTCGTAGCTTTTGAATTCTCTCTGAGCCTTAGGAGTAGCAATTTTCCGAACCCTGCAAATTGAGAATGAGCTCTGTATTTATAGAGTTCTCATTGGAACATAGTGGGCTTTTGGGCCGAGTCATATGGGTTTGGGCTTTGGGCTAAGTTGCCATTTAAATGGCTATCTGGGCCAATTTAAATTTTTAGCCCAATTGGAATATGACAAAATTTGATCGGTAGTCTTCAAGTGTGTAGTGTTCAGTCTTCCAAGGATTCAAGGAGTCTTCGTAGCTTGTGAATTCTCTCTGAGCTCTTACGAGTAGTAATTTTATGAACCTTGCAAATGAAAGATGAGCTCTGTATTTATAGAGTTCTCATGGGAACATAGTGGGCTTGGGTCCAGTCATATAGGTTTGGGCTTTGGGCTAAGTTGCCATTTAAAATCGCTTTTTGGGGCAATTTAATTTTTGAGCCCAATTGGAATATGAGAAAATTTGATTGGTTACGTTTATTTGATCAAACGACCATGATGAAGACACGTGACATTTTCTTGACGCTCCCCAAATTTGTCTTCCAATTTAATTTGAGACACTTGTCGATTTGAGATTTCTCCCAGATGTAAGTTATTCATTCGCTTTGTGAATAATGACGTGGCAACCGCTAATTGGTCGAAATTTCTCGGTCAAGGAATTTCAGTTTTTCGAGATTTAAGCACAAGTATGTGTGGGTGAGTCTTGGAACAGTTAAATTTTGAAATTGAAATGTAGGACATTCCTTGTTTCGACTCCGCCTTGACATTTCAATTTTATCGAAATATGAAATTTGGTTCATATATCATTTATTTGACAACTCTTTCTATGCCATCGATCAAAATATGACTTTGATCTTGCTTTCTTGTTGAAGAAGGGGAAGCTTCGCGCCGCTGTCGTCGAAAGAAGAAGAACCCGAGAGATTATCGCCGTCGCCGCTGCCTTTTGTCTTGTGGTGGTAGTCGCCGGCTAGATCTTAAAGAAAGAGAAGAAAATTGTTCGGGTTAAGTCCGATTTCTTCTCTTTTTGAACACCAAAGGTTGTATCTCTTTCATCTTGCTTTCTTGTTGTTTCTTTGAATGATCTTTCTTGAATGCTTTGTAATTACTCATTCTTGTATTTGATAACCTCTAATAAAAGTGGCTAGCAACGATCTTAAAAGATCTTTGCAAAGTGGAGTAGGTCCGTTAAGACCGACCCACTATAAATCGATTGTGTCAATTTCTCAATTCTTTTATTTCTATTCTTTAACATTTTGTCCAACATCTTATTTCTGAATGTAATGTTTGTTATTTTTATTTCATTATAAAAAGATTAAATTTGATATCGATGTGCTTCTTTCATTATTATTCTGAACACGGACAATCCAACAAAAATTAATTGATTTGTGTGTGTTTTTTTATTCCCAAAACTATTATTTTCTTATATTTAATTTTTTATGATAATGTGATAACTATGAATAATAATAAGAATTATATTATAAATGATAAATATTCATAAGTTGTATTTATATATATATTTGTAAATCAGGTTGGGGTGGACATCGAGATTAATTATTTTAATTTTATTGATAACCGATAAAAATACCTTTGTCAAAATGAGCAATATTAGCATAAAGTCGAACTAATGACCATGAGGTTAGAGGTTCGATCCTCACCCGCATTAAATTAAATATATTTACAAAAACATATATATATATATATATAGGGAAAATCTATTTTATACCTCTAATCTTTATGGTTTGTATGAATTGAAACCTAGTACTTTACAACTATATATATTTAAACCCTAGAAATTACCCTAGAACTTGGTAAGTGAAACAATTTTAATAATTAATCTATTTTATACCTATAATCCTTATGGTTTGTATGAATTGAACCCTAGTACTGTACAACTATATATATTTAAACCCTAGAAATTACCCTAGAACTTGGTAAGTGAAACAATTTTAATAATTTAGTTATTTATAACTATTCTTCCTTGATTCTATACGGAAAAGTACTAAAAATAAAAGGAAATATGTGACGTACTTTTTGCTAAAGCAAACCAATTTATATTGGTGAAAATTTGTGAAAAGTTGTTGCTATCAATTTGTTCATTTTATCTACGTTAGACCCCCCATTTAACAAAAATATTATAAAAGTGTTTCAATAATATTATTAGTCAGTTTTAAAATTAAATTCTTATACACAGTCCAGTTTGATTATTTTATGAAATCTGCAACCTCTCGATGGAATCATTAAAGGATAGATTGTAATGCCCGCGTTTTCAGATAAGTCTGACTTTAACATTTTGAAGTTTAATTAGGATTTAATCAATCTATATGTATTTAGTTGTTGTTCCAAATATTATTTGAGTAAAATTAGATTTAAGCATGTTATAATAATTTTTTTTGGGGACTCGAACCTCAGACCGCATGGTCGAGGGCACATATTTATGTCAGATAAGTATGACAACGAGATTGAGATAATTAAAACATGAAATTTTGGATGAAATATTTTGAATCAAGTCTCAAGTTCCTAGTTTTGAGGATTTAGTATCTCTTTGGGTTTTGATTGAGTTTTAATAGCTAAAAGTTGGTCACCTTTTTCAAATTTTTTTGCCAAATTTGTTTTAGATTTCAAAATTTGACAAAAGAAAAAGAAAAAAAAAAGAAATTGAGTGGGTTTTTTATTTAAGTGGTTTTTTATTTAGTTTTGAGCAGAGTTCTTCTTCTGGATTCTTCTTTTTTTATTTTTTTTTATTTTTTCATTTTTTTTCCTTTCTTTGTTAGTTAAGCTTCAGCCCCACCGCTCACTATTTTTTTTTATTCTTCTTTGATTCCTCTCTCTCGTTCAATCTCCAGCCATGATTTTTCGTTCGTAACCACAGACTCAACTAGTAGAGGAAGGCTCAACAACGTCCAACGAAAAGCTTTAGACGACGGTGCTCCAATGGTGGCAGAATGAATTCAAGCAGCGTTTTAATGCATGTGCAACGCCAGTCAATACCGGTTGATGGTTGATTTTTGATGCGAGCTTGTCGAGTCCCGTCAAATTCAATTCATAATTACCGATCCACGGCTTGTAGTAAACTACAGCGGACTGGGTCGAACTCAGGGAACCAAAATTTAAATTCTCTAAATTAAACTTTATGTAGAAACAATAAATGGGAGGTTTTTGAATTGCATATTAATCTACTAAATTTAAATAACAATTAAAGATAAAGATTAAAGAATTAAAGAAATAAACAAGAGATTACCTTGCTGATTCAGAGATTGTCGGGACTTAATGAATTTTGCTCATCGATTACTCCTATAAAAATACAATTTCTTAATTTAAAAGCCTAATCGACTTAACTGGAACAACGATGAAAAGTCTCTAAGGTTCTCTCATGTAATTAATCCGACAGAGCATCGTAATTAACTCTAAACTAACCAATTAGCTGGGCACGATATCGTTCCATGCTAACTAGCTAGCAGCTCTAAGCACATGGATTGATTAGAATGTTAATTAAATTGATCAGATTCAATTAAACATTTTTATATTCCTAAGGTCTGTTATACGCACCATGTTAACTATGAAAAAGCCATAATATTAACACTAGTCATAACCTGACCCATCTTGCTACTACAATTAAGCATGCAATTTATGACAATTACGGATCACAAATTACAAACATAACATACATGAACAATTAATATTTAATTGATCAAGCTGACACATTAACCAATATTAAATGCACATTAAATAAACAAAGTATAGAAAACAAGTAATCAAGAAATTAGATTGCAATTTAATACCAAAATTCTCACATAAACATTAAGCCCGACAAACCTCTAAATAAGGAATACAAGCTTAGCCGAACATAAAAATAAATAAAAAACTCTAAACGGAGGGAAAGGGAGAGAATGGCGATGATGTGTGTTGGTGTAAGGTGTATTTTACAATCAATACAAACTCTCCTTTTATACTTGAAGAAAGAGAAAAATTGCTAAAAAAAAATAAATAAAATTTTTGGTCAAAACACGTGAGTTGATGTTGAAGTAAAAATAAAAGAAATAATTATATTCTTCAGACATTGGACTTTGGATCAAAGAATAACATAATAAACCTTTCACCACCTTACCAAACTTCCAACTTTGAATATTAAATGATTTTTATCTTTATGGTATCTATTGCGGCTCGGTTTGTTGATATTATACTCTAAAACTCCTCTTTTGAGTTCTGGAAGCTCTTTATTTATGAGTTTGTGGCAAAATGTAAGTGATTGTGTAAGTGATCCTACAGCTGGAACGTCGTATGTTGTAGTTAAATAGGTTGTATACGTGTGCTGGTAGTTGAATAGGATGTATATATGTGTTGTACAATGTAGGATAGTGAACGATGTGTGATTATGTTGGATGAATGTCATGCTTTGTTTATGGATGGGATATAAAGGAAAAATAGAGATTGACATGCATGTAGGTGTGATGGATTTATTGTTTAAATGTCAATGAAAAGGTAGATTATTTGCTTTTGTTAAATTGCACTCAAATGAGAACGCATGTTAAATTTTAAAGTTTATGGATGTGAGAAGATTGTGGATGTTGTTTAATGGAATGTTGAGAAAACGTTTTGGTGACAGAATGACTCTAAATACTTGTGAATGTCCATTTCTTGAGTTTGGGAATGGTCTGCAGTTTTTCTATGCCTCGAAGAGTTGTTCCCTATGGTACCTCATTCATTTGTATGTTGCATAAATAAAAGGTTATGTTTTCGAAGGTTGTGGCAATTATCTTCCTCTATGTATTGATGTTGGTTGGCTCGCTGTCTGTGTTGAAATTTTGGTGCGATATGCTATTGCATATATGACTTGTGATAGCTCCAAAATAGAGCTATCTTAATGTCCCTAATTCTAGCTAAAACCATGATATATATTGATTAAAATGCTTCCTTGTAGGTGATTTCATGGTGAAGAGCTCGAGGAGTCCGAGGACGTGTTTCGAGGCTAAATACGACGTTTTAGAGCTTAATGGATGCATCGGGATTGAAGGAGCTTAAAGAATTGAAGAAATGGCAAGATTTGCCATTGAAAGGCAAAAGTTGGCCACCAAACCCGAGAGCTAGCGTTGAGCGGCAGCGTCGAGACGCTGGCTCAACGCTGCTCGGCGTCGAGACGCTGCCCCGACGATTCCCGAAGATGGACGAGCGCCAGCGTCGAGCGCGCGCGTCTCAACGCTCACTCAACGCCGACAGCGTCGCGACGCTGGCCTAGCGTCTCGACGCTCCGAAGTCTGAAGCGAACATTTGAAATTCCACCCGAGAGCAAGCGTCGAGCGCAAGCGTCTCGACGCCACCCCGTTGCCACTTAGCAATTTGCAGCTAAGTGGCAACGGGGTCGATCCACAGGGAGTGATTAATAATCCTAAATTAATTGAACTAAATTTGCAATGCTAAAATAGGGGGATTTGCTTGGGAAAACAGTAACTAAAACTAAACTTACGCTAACGGAAAATTAGAACGGGAAGTTTGAAATTGACGAATTCGATTGTTTAGCAAGTGTCGGGATTGAACTAATGTATTTTGGTTCATTGATTGACATGGGAATTAGCCGAGACGTTTCATGCACACAAAATGTTATGTCCCAAACGGGTCCAAAACATCCCAATGAATTAATTAGGTAAGTGCAATCCTAATTAAACATGCCCATTAATTTATCTAAGTTCATGACTCTTAAATTAATTAACAAACAGTAACGGGTACCATTGAGACGAATTAATCCTAGAACTAATTCGATTTATCTCCTAGTCTTAAGCCCGCCATGAGAACGTTAATCAATTCCTATCTCCAACGTCACTTGGGTTCGAATTGATTAGCCATGAGCTAGACTTTCGATACTAAGTATTGAGGTTTGTCAAAAATCAATATTAGCCCACTAAGCATGCGTAACTAATTATGGACGTCACTCCTAATCGGAAAGGCAAGTTAGTCGTTCTTAATACAGACCAAGAGATGCAAGAAATTCATTCATTCATGCTAAACATATTCAATTAAGCTTAAACCTCACCTAATACAAAAGTATTCAATCCCTAAACTTAACTAATCAACCACTAACCTCTTTAGCTTTCCATGTAAATGAAGGTTTCCCAAGCATCCATGGAGTTTGTCTTCAACATACAACCCAAAAATGGGCAAAAACCAGAAAATGAGGGGAGAAAACGGCAATCCCGAGGGGAAAAGAGAAGAAGATGGGTTAAAAATCGGAAAATGTGATTTTATACCAGTCGGAGCGTCGAGACGCTAGGGCAGCGTCTCGACGCTGTGCCCTAAATTATCAGCGCGCGCGCACGGGGTGGCGTCGAGACGCTCGCGCAGCGTCGAGACGCTTGGCGCGGCGTCGAGACGCTTGCGCTCGACGCTTGCTCTCGGGTGGAATTTCAAATGTTCGCTTCAGACTTCGGAGCGTCGAGACGCTAGGCCAGCGTCGCGACGCTGTCGGCGTTGAGTGAGCGTTGAGACGCGCGCGCTCGACGCTGGCGCTCGTCCATCTTCGGGAATCGTCGGGGCAGCGTCGAGACGCTAGGCCAGCGTCTCGACGCCGAGCAGCGTTGAGCCAGCGTCTCGACGCTGCCGCTCAACGCTAGCTCTCGGGTTTGGTGGCCAACTTTTGCCTTTCAATGGCAAATCTTGCCATTTCTTCAATTCTTTAAGCTCCTTCAATCCCGATGCATCCATTAAGCTCTAAAACGTCGTTTTTAGCCTCGAAACACGTCCTCGGACTCCTCGAGCTCTATACCATGAAATCACCTACAAGAAGGCATTTTAATCAATATCGAGCATGGTTTTAGCTACTATGAGGAAGTAAATAATAGCTCTATTTTGGAGCTATCAAAATACCCCCAACCTAATTCATGCTAGTCCTCGAGCAAGGCTATTCTTAAATTATTACCACAGAACATAATTTTGCATGCTATCGACTCAAATCTCAATGCTTCAAAGATCAAGGCATTTACTTAACAAGAAAGCAATTAATCGCATGCACTGATTGAGAACATTTCGAAAATCTAACCGTTACTCCCCTACGTGTGTGTGTGTTTAGCAAACATATTCTAGCTCACATAGATCCGGAAAAACTTTATGCAACCTTACATCCCGTTTTCCCCCTACTTTGAGCAATGAAGAACAGTCTACGGCTTTTCAACAATCAAGAGAGCAACAAATTAAAAGGCCTAATTTTTCTTTTCTTTTGAACTTGCTAAATTTGTACTTTTTTTCTTTCTTTTGCTTCTCTAGGAGAGCCTAACATGTCAAACTTGCCTTCGTTTCAGCGTACCTGCAATTTCATTGCACAATGTATCTGACTACGGGCAAGCTTCACATTTTTAAGGGCTAATGCTCACTTCTTAGTCGCGATTCTAAGAAGGAGGAGCACCTCAAGAGCTTTTATTTTTATGCTTCTTTTTTTTACTAGGCTATAGCTTCGCTACAGTTCGATTAACCTATCACAACCTATCATGCATCAAGCCTTCCCTAAAGGTGCCTTTCGGGGTGACAACATGAATTCGGGCTAAATAAAGCAATTCTAAGCCTACGGAGTCCAGAATAAGATGCTACGTGCTCGATAGATGCGAGGAAGCAACGACAAAAATTTTAAAATTTTTCGAAAAATGCTCAATTAACGCATACAATCTCATGCTTTTCCTATTATGCACAACGAAGATTTTAAAAGCATATCAAAGATTGTCCTCATCGAACAACATGCAAATTCAGACTACGGCACTTCAAATTCAGAGAAAACCCATGCTCGACAACTACACAGAAGTCCACAGACAAACCACCCCCAACCTTAGAAAAATGCATTGACCTCAATGCATCAACCATCAGATAAAGCAATAAACGAGCAAAATAAGGGAACACGAGAACTTCCCTGATCTTTGCAAGGTTGGCGGAAAGAGGGCACAATCTTTTCTTCTCAACTTGAAGACCATAAACCGGCAATCTCTTTATTCTCCTAAGAAAAACGAAACAAAACAAGCAAGTATTAAAAACTAAGCTACTTAAAGTAATAAACTAAAACAAACAGAAATAACAGTTCAAACTCGGGTGCCTCCGAGAAGCGCAAATTTTTAAAGTCGATTGCTCGACTGTATTCTCGGACTCTACTCATCCATAGTCCAACATCTTGGAAGATACTCCATCCATCTTCCTATATCCATCCTTCCTGCCAAAGTCCACAGAAAAGTATTTCCTAGGCTTCTCCTGCACACTAACAACATCATTCCCAAACAATGCATTCACAGTTTCCACATTCACATTCCCATCGGGTTCATCAGTTAATGCATCCATTTTAAACTCACACTTATCCCCATCAAATTCTACAGATAAGACTCCTTTATCAACATCAATTTTAACCTTAGCAGTTTTCATGAAAGGACGTCCTAAAAGAATTGACGTGGGCATACGAGATGAGTTTTCATTCATTTCAAGCACATGAAAATCAGCGGGGAAGTACATATTGTTGACCTTAACAAGAATATCCTCAACTTTTCCCATAGGATGCACAAATGATTTATCAGCCAGTTGTACTATAACATCAGATCTATGCATATATTTCAATTTAAGATCTTGAAAAACATCATAAGACATCACATTAATTGATGATCCTAGATCTAACATGGCATCATGAATCATTTTGTCCCCTAATATGCAAGGTAAAGTAAACTTACCTGGATCCTTGCATTTCGTTGGTAGAACAATGTTGGACCTTCTTGAGTCATTCAAGCTTTTCAATTCTTCTTCCGCCTTTTGCTTCCTTTTGGAGGTGCACCAACTCTTAAGAAACCTCGAGTACTTAGGGATTTGCTTGATGGCTTCCAAAGGGGGAATGTTCACCACAACCCTCTTAAAAGTCTCCAAGACTTCTTTATATTCCTTATCAACCTTAGGCCTTGGCTTAGCCAGCCTACTTGGGAATGGTGCAACTGGAACACAACTCTGCTTAGGCACAGGAGATTCCTCATCTTGGTCCTCTTTTTCCATAATTCTGGGACTCAGCTGTTTTCTTGGATTGGGAGGCTTGGGCACATACTTTGGGACAACTGGAGGACTTTTCTTCTTTTCGCTCTGTAACTGGGCTGGAGGATCCATCAGTCTACTCGGGAATGGGGCTTTAGGCACGTACACTCGAGTACAGGTGGGGTCAAAATTTATACCTTTCCATCTTGGCTCAGGGATCTCCTCCACAGGTGTAGAGATTTCCTTCCCGCTTCTCAAGGTTATGGCGCACACTTGCTCACAAGTGTTCGCCATCGGTTGCTGCGGCGGTATCCGTGAGCACCGATCCTCCACCTTACTGAGCCTTTCATCTAGCCTCTTTATTACATCAGCCAGACCTCGCACTTGAGTTCCACAACTCTCGAACATGTCCGAAAATTTCCCCAAGTAAGAACTCACCATCTCCTCGACATTTCGATCTGCAACAGAAGATTGAGGTTTTTGTAAGCCTTTGGCTACTATGAGAAGTGAGTCACTTACCTCGAGTACTTGGGCTTTGAGTTCCTTTAGTTGCTTTGAGAGATGGGTATTCTCTACTTCTCCACCACCATACTGCTGAAGGTTCCCGGCCATATTAGAGATCAGAACTCTGGCCTCCGCGGGCGTCTTATCAAGGAGAGATCCTCCACTAGCAGCATCGATCATCTGGCGGTCTCGAGGAAGCATACCATCGTAAAAATTCAGAACGAGGAGATGCTCAGCTATCTGGTGATTGGGATGGCTCCCGCACAGTCGGTTGTACCGCTCCCAACATTCAAATAAATTCTCCTCAGCTCCCTGCTTGATCCCATAGATTTGAGTCCGAATTTCGGTGGCTTTTGAAGCAGGGAAATACTTCTCCAAAAATAGGCCCTTCAGTCCGTTCCACGTCGTGACAGACCCAGATGGAAGACAATACAGCCAGTCTTTTGCCTTTTCCTTCAAAGTGAAAGGAAAGGCCCTTAAGCACAGTTGGTCTTCTGTCACTCCTTGGGGCATCATCCCCGAACATACCAGATGGAATTCCTTAAGATGCTTCTGAGGATCCTCACCTGCATTACCACAAAAAGAAGGTAGTTGGTTAATTAATCCAGATTTTAATTGAAAATTACCTGGAACTACCGGATACACTATACACAGTGGTTGGCGGTCTACGTCCGGTAATGCCAACTGCTTCATGGTCCTTTGATCCTCAAAATTAGCCTCAGCCTCCATCTCTTCAGCTCTCCTCAAAAATTAAAATAAAACTGTACACAGGAACTTAAAAGAACCTCGTCATACTGTACAAGAAGAATAAAAATAAACAGAACCCAAGAAAATAAAAATGAAAACAAATAAAATAAGATTATTTACAAAAAGAAAAATAAAAAATAAAAATAAAAACACAAAACAAATAAAATTCAATCAATCAAGATTGTATTTTTACTTCCCGGCAACGGCGCCAATTTTGGTAGACGTACTTTTGGGGTACTCCAAATTCAAGCTGTCGAGGCTTGCCAAAATACAATTTATAAACCCGAATACACCGAGCTATTTGTAGCTAAGTGGCAACGGGGTCGATCCACAGGGAAATAAGAAATTCAATCTAACTAAGTCTAATTTGCTAGAAATAAAAGAATGCACAAATTAAAGAATGGTAATTTGGTTTTTGGGGAAGGGAGCTCCTAATTATGCTAACGGAAAATTAAATGACGACGTGCAAAAATTAAACGGTCGTGCTTAACTTCGAGAGATGGAATTGCTCGTTATGGATGTTCGGATCATCGATACAATTTACGCGTTAGCCATGTTCATGCACACAATTTATTTAGTTATCTCTAACTCAAATGACCCAAGGAATTAATTAGAAGCGTGCAATTCTAATTAAACTTAGCCAATAATCTATCCAAGGTAGCGACCCCTAAATCGATTACGTGCTAGTGACGGGAACATTGCGACGGCCTAATCCTAAGACGAAACCGATTTCTCTCTTGCCTTAAGCCTAACATGAAAACGTTAATTAACTCAGTTTACCAATGTCACTTTGGGCCGAACTAATTAGCCATGCTTAAACCCGTGCTACCTAGCGGTATAGGCAATTATACGTCCCAACCTTTAGCCCTCTATCATGCATAGGAATTAGATTGTCAAGCTAATTTAGCTACACATGCTAGATATGGATGAAGAACAAGCAAGAAGATGCATTAACAAGCTAAATCTCTTAACATTCACAAAGGGGAAAATCTCCCCAAACATCCATAATTTCGCCCTCGACGCTTGCTCTCGGGTGGAACTTCAAATGTACGCTTCAGAGTTCGGGGCGTCGAGACGCTCGGCCAGCGTCTTGACGCTGTCGGCGTTGAGCGAGCGTTGAGACGCGTGCTCGACGCTGGCACTCGTCCATCTTCGGGAAACGTCGGGGCAGCGTCGAGCTAGCGTCTAGACGCTGGGGCGCACGTGGATTTTCAATGACGGGCGCGCGGGCGAGGCGGACACGGGCGAGGGCGCGCGGGCGCGCGCGGACATGGGCGAGGCGGAGCGGTCGAGGGCGCGCGGGCGCGAGGCGAGGCGGCGCGCGCGTGCCGCGTTCGTTGGGCGCCTGGGCGCTGGGCGCCGGCGCTTGGGCGCTGTCCTCTCGGCTCTTAGCCCACTTTTGGGTCGTTTTGGCTCCCGAGCTCCGTTTGGCCTATCGTTTTGACCCGAACACTTCCCGAAACATGTTAAATGACCTTTTTAGCCCCGAAAATCATCAATGGACTTCCCGAGCTCTTCACCATGAAATCACCTACAAGGAAGCATTTTAATCAATATATAACATGGTTTTAGCTAGAATTAGGGACATTAAGATAGCTCTATTTTGGAGCTATCAACTTGCGATGAAAAATTATAAAGCATGCAATGGTTTACGATAATTTACAGAACGTGGTAGTGCAAGTGCACAGTAACATGTCAGTCAAGTAATAAACTGGAATACATGTAATTCAAGACCAAACCCAAAGGAATAAGCGGTAGTGCAAGTACAAACTAACATGTCAAACTTTACGAACATGGATCAGATGTGGTAACAATGTAAATAAAAGTGGTTTGTTGGTTGATCATGCGGTGAAGGAAATAATCAATGTAAAATTGCAAGGAAATAAAGTCTTCAAGGCTATGCCTATCATGACACTCTAATGATGCATTAGGTTTATTCTTTTGGTATGATTTTCTCTACTAGTCTAGCTATATCTAAGCAAGACAAGGTCGGTCAATGGTTCCTTACGGTTCCGTATTGCACGGGGTTGGGTAGTAGCTTAACGCTACCACCTCTTAAGCGTTACTCCTCCACCTTTCTCTTTTGCCCATGAGCGATTGCATGAAATATTATCCTTCCACACATAGATCCACATATTTCAAAGATCAATCAAGATATCTCATAGCTAAAAAATAGAGTTATTATTTACTCCCTAATTATGGCTAAAAGTCGTGCTTAATGTTGTTTAATTGCCTCTGTTTTAGGTATTTCACGGTTAGGGAGCTCGAGGAGTTCAAGAACCTGTTTCAGTGAAAAGAAAGGTGTTTTAGAAGCTTCGGGAAGCAACTACGCGAAGAAAAGAAGCTAAGGACCAAAGTTTCACTTTTGGTCTAGCGTCTCGACGCTGCAACCTCAGATTTGAAGAAAAACCCAAGAGCAGCGTTCAGACGCCGCTGAACGTTTTCCCAGCGTTTCGTCGCAGGCCATAGCGTATCGAAGCTTAGAACGCGTGCTGGAAATTTTGTCTGTAGCGTTGCGATGCTACCTATTATAAAAGCTTTCTTCTCTAATTTTAAGGTCAGTTCTTCATTCCTCCATTGTTGTAAACTCCGATTTTGGGAGCTCAAACTCCATTTTCTCCACTCTTTGCTATATAGAAGCTAAAACCATTGTGGTTTGGCTTTATTTTCACAACGAGGACCTAAGGTAAGTGCTCTAATTTGAGGTTATGGATTTTATCTTGATGCTTAGTGAGGGTTTATGTTAATTTCTAGCTTAGAATTGATTATCTCTTGCATCTTCTACCTGTATTAAGAACGAATAACATTCCTTTCTAATTGGGAGTGATGTCTTTGATTGTTACGCAAGTTAGTGGGTTAGCATTAATTTGTGATTAGTTTTAATGCAAGTAGAGAGGGTTTGATCATGGCTAATTAACTCGAGTCTGAAGGGAATGAACTCTTCATTCCCCGCAGCGGAAGCAATTAGAATCGATCTTTTGTTTTGTTTAGAATTAAACTAAAAAAAAAGTTAAGCATATGTATTACCTTTGATGAACAATCATCTTCTTGTGTTCCTCTTTCCACGAGATCTTCCTCGCTATGACTCGAACACGGGATCAAGGCTTGTGGGAGCTTTTTGAAAGAATGAGAGAACAATTCTCTGCAGAAGGTGAATAGTGTGTTTGGCCAACCTTTTGGCTAAACCTAAATGTCTTATTTATAATAAGGCTTTTAGAAATTAATTTTATTTTATAAAATACATTTTAATATCTAATATATTAAAATATGTATTTTATATTTATTTTATATTTATTTGAATCTTATTCAAATATTATAAAATTAATCTTTTATAATATACTTTAAACCAATTTGAATCACATTCAAATAACATAAGTATATAGTTTTTAATATTAATGTATCATATACATAAACTATTTCCTCTAATATTTAATGTATCAAACACAATAAATATATTTTACTCTTCTACATTTAATATATCAAATATATTAAATATTAATTTGAATATTTCAAATTTTCTTTCAACTAAATTGATCCTTTTAGTGTTACTATGAGCTAGCAAGGGGACCTTATGGACCTACAGATTTATAAGCTTCAATGATACAAAATTAATTAATTAAACTCATTAATTAATTGACTTTCATTCATTAACTCTAGGTCACTCCACTATAGGCCTAGAGTTGCACTCTTATGCACTGTAAGACAAGTTGTGTCCATGGATATAACCATTACATGCAAGTCGATCCTTCACGAGTTGTTCGTAATTACAGCTGGGTCAAAAGTCCGTTTTACCCCTGTAATTACATCTTACACCTTAAGTACCACTGATTCTCTAATGAATAACTTGTTTATGATCCAACCATAAACCAAGTCCCTCTCGGGCCAGTGAGAGGGTGGGGCCCCATTGTTCAAGTCCCGAAATCAGCAATTAAGGGAACTACTCATCTACTTTCTCTATAGGGAAGAAGTGAATTCCATCTTGTGAAACTTATGTTCCCAACTCCCTATTTGTTCAAGTCCCCAAAATGGTAGGCTTATTGAATCGGCTTTAAAGGCCATTCTCACCCATACAAATAAGAGGACGAGCCCTCACAGGCAGGTGTTCATAACTCACTCAGGATTAAGATCGAGTCACATATGATCATCCTGTGAAATATTAATCTTCTCAAATAACGGATTTATAAAGAGAGATTATATATTTCGTGGTCCAGTCTGATACAAACTCATTGTATAGGATACCCCCACTCACATGTCTCTACATGAATGATTTGGATCAAATCATTTGTAACAATTACAAAGTGGGCCGTATCAATAGTGTTACCAGGATAAGGCACCCAACCTTATCCATATACTATAGACCCTTTAGGTTATTACTTGAACATGATCCTCCCGTATGTCAACTACATACAGTTCAAGATTACACTAATAACCTTGGATTTTATTTATATAATGAATATTATAAATTGCAAATATTAATAATAAAATAATTATCAAATAATTATTAATTAATTACGAGGCTTTAGGGCATAAATCCCAACAGAGTCTATGTGACAGGTGGGGGTATGAGTTAGTTATTCACTTCATGGTGGGCTCAAGGTTAGGAGAGTAATCGAATTAATCTTAGGATTAATTCGTCGCGATATTACCCGTCACTGTTCTCTGATTAATTTAGGACTTATCACCTTAGATTAATTAATGAGCAAGTCTAATTAGAATTGTCTTTTTTTAATTCGTTAACTGTGATGTTTGTGCCAGAGTATGGGCAAGCATTTCGTGTGCATTATATAGAATAACTTTGCATATTAGAATCTTTATGATCTAAGCGCATCAAGTAAATCTCGAGCAAACAAATTATGAGCACAGGTTAGTATTTTAATTTTTTCGTTATTTAATTTTGTGTTATTTAATTTTTCGTAACCATTCGCCCATTTTATTTCTTGTTTTATTTTGAGTTTTAATTAACAGAAAAATAGAAATTAGTTAAAAGAAGTTAATTTACCTAAAAGTTTGACCTGGTTACCATTACCTAAAAGTTTGCTTAGTCTAATCGATATTTATAAATTTCATTTTGGCAGGATTTGAAACTCTGAAAAATAGTGAACATTCAAAAATCCACTCACCAAATTCGCGCCGTTACCAGGGAACCATTTAGTTTTCTTAGTTAAATTTTATTTGTTTAGAAATCCAAAACCGGTCGAGTCGTTCCAGTTTAATCAACAACCTTTGTATTGCGTGTTTAATTGATAGTATAATAGATATATAACCGTTCATATTAAGTTCAGCAATGTTGTGTCTAAAATCGTTAATCCTCGTCACAGAAGATAGACCTACAAGTCGCATAAGTTAAGATATCGTTTTGTGTTTCCAAGTCCAAAGAAGTTGAAGATGTCTGCATGAGATAGACCTACAAGTCGCATCCGATAAGTGGACATCCCTAACAGAGGCAACACGCGGCATAGGATAGCCCTACAAGTCGCATCCGACAAGTGAACATCCCACTACCCAGTGTCATATCCCTCAGCATGTTTGTATGACTACTGATTTAACTGAAAGATCCATTAAGCCATTGAAACCATCCATTGAGCATCCACCCCTCTTAGAATTAAAACCATTGCCTGATCATCTGAAATATGCATATTTAGGAGAGCATGATACTTTGCCTGTAATCATTTCGTCCAAATTAAGTAAAGAGCATGAAATTGCGTTAATTTTGCTACTGAAGCGACATAAAAAAGCTATTGCATGGACGATTGCTGACATAACAGGTATTAGCCCTTCTTATTGCATGCATAAGATTCTATTGGAAGAGGAACATACACCTAGAGTAGACCACCAACGTAGGTTGAATCCCTCCATGAAGGAGGTAGTAAAAAAAAAAATAATCAAATGGTTAGATGCAGGTGTAATCTTCCCTATAGCTAACAGTCAATGGGTGAGTCCCATTCAATGTGTGCCTAAGAAGAGGGGGATGACTGTAGTAGTGAATGAGAGTAATGAACTAATTCCAACTAGATCTATTACAGGATGGAGAGTCTGTATGGACTATAGAAAATTAAACAAATAACAAAAAAATATCATTTTCCTTTACCTTTTATAGATCAGATGTTAGATAGGATAGCTGGCCGAGCCTACTACTGTTTCTAGATGGTTATTCTGGATATAACCAAATCACCATAGATCCTGTGGACCAGGAGAAAACAACCTTTACATGTCCCTTTGGAACATTTGCTTTTCGCAGAATCCCTTTTGGCTTATGCAATGCACCAACAACTTTCTAAACGTTCATGTTAGCTATTTTCTCTGACTTGGCTGAATCCATGATAGAGATATTCATGGATGACTTCTCGGTCTTGGGTGATTCGTTTACAAATTTCTTAAAGAACTTAGGACAAGTCCTAGCTAGGTGTGAGGAGACCAACCTAGTCCTTAATTGGGAGAAATGCCACTTTATGGTAGAAGAAGGGATAGTCCTATGTCACAGAGTTTCTAGAGCAGGAGTAGAGGTTGATAGGGCCAAGATAGAGATAATAGAAAAGCAAGTGGAGCCCCAAAACGTAAAAGATATTAGAAGTTTTCTAGGTCATGCAGGTTTCTACAAGAGGTTCATTAAGAACTTTCAAAAAATTTCTAAACCCTCGTGTGAGCTTCTAGAGCTGAACAAACCATTTGTCTTTTCCAAAGAATGTTTCTTAGCATGGACAACCCTTAAGGAAGCCTTAGTCACAGCACCTATTATAGTGGGACCAAATTGGGACCTACCATTTGAGATGTTGTGTGATGCGAGTGACTATGTAGTAGGGGTTATGCTAGGACAAAAAATTGACAAACTTACAGACCCTGTATACTATGCAAGTAAGACACTGAATGAGGCATAATGTAATTACACAACCACGGAAAAGGAGATGCTAGCAGTAGTATTTGCCTGTGAGAAGTTTAGGAATTACATTGTAGGCACTAGGACCATTGTGTATACCGATCATTCTGCATTAAAATACCTAATGAGGAAGGCTGATGCTAAGCCTAGGTTAATTAGATGGGTATTGTTGTTGCAAGAGTTTTATCTAGATATTAGAGATAAGAAAGGATGCAAAAATGTAGTTGCTGATCATCTTTTTAGATTGCGGCATAATTGCGATAAAATTGCGGAACCCGCAATTTCTGATGCCTTTATCGATGAGCATGTCTTTGTGTTAGCACATCGTGATAACGATGAGGAACCTTGGTTTGCTGATATTGCTAACTTCCTTGCATCGCAGGTACTTCCAACTTTCAAGGGAGGGCAAGAAAAGAAGAGGTTTCTACATGAAGCTAGGAAGTTCATCTGGGACGATCCTACACTTTACAAGACATGCGCAGAAAGATTGTTGAGGAAGTGTGTCTCAGCTGCTGAGGCGAAGTCGTAGTTGCAGCACTGCCATACGTCTCTATATGGTGGCCATTTTGGTGGCCAAAGGACAACTGCGAAGGTGTTCCCGAGTGGCTACTATTGGCCCACAATATTCAAGGATGCACACGACCATGCGCACAGCTGCGACGAATGTCAAAGAACAGGTAACCTTAGTGGGAAGGATGAGATGCCTCTCACGTACATCTTGGAGTTGGAGCTCTTTGATGTGTGGGGCATCGACTTTATGGGACCTTTTCCCCCTTCAGCAGGTAATCTCCATATACTTGTGGCTGTAGACTATGTATCGAAGTGGGTAGAAGCCATAGCATGTCCATCAAACGATGCCAAAACAGTCATGAAGTTTCTTAATAGGCACATCTTTACAAGGTTTGGTACACCACGGGCTATAATTAGTGATGAGGGGACTCACTTTATTAATAAGGCTATGGAAAAAGTCTTAGCTAAGTACAATGTTAGACATAGAGTAGCAACCCCTTATCACCCACATTCGAATGGACAAGCTGAAATATCAAATAGGGAGATTAAAAACATACTCGAAAAAGTGGTCAAACCTAATAGAAAAGATTGGTCGTTTAAGTTAGAGGATGCACTTTGGGCATATAGGACTGCATATAAGACACCCCTAGGTATGTCTCCTTATAGACTTGTGTATGGAAAAGCATGTCACTTACCATTCGAATTGGAAATCAAAGCCTTTTGGGCCTTAAAAGAACTAAATTATTGCGTGACCGATGCGGGAACATTGCGGTCTCTGCAATTACATGAGTTAGATGAGCTGAGGCATATGTCCTATGAAAATGCCAAAATGTATAAGGAAAAAACTAAAATTTGGCATGATAGTAGACTTAAGATTAAGGACTTCAAGAAGGGCTAACATGTCTTGTTATTTAACTCAAGGTTGAGATTATTTCCAGGCAAACTTAAGTCCAGATGGTAAGGTCCTTTTGTTATAACTAACGTGTTTGTTCATGGGGAGATTGAGATTAAGAACTTGCAGAATGGGCAACCCTTTATGGTCAATGGTGCACGTTTGAAGCATTACTACGAGGAAGGAGATGTGAAGACTCTCTCGGCCTTCCTCTTATCTGAAGCTTGATAAACAAATCGAGAGGGGACGAGTGATTACTGTGCTCGTTCATATGAAGGCTATGCCTTAGTTTTTTTTTCTTCTTCTTGTATTTCTTCGGTTTTTATTTTTGTGTGTTTAGTTGTGATTTTTATTACGAATTTTGTTTTAATTTTGTACCTTTTAATAGGTAGTCGAAAGAGGGAATCAAGGAGATGAATCTAGGGAAAAGAATGGAGGAAGAAATCGGGCCGAATCAAAGATTTAGTTGTGTGAATCTTGGGATTTAAATCAAGAAAATCCCCAACGGCCAGCCCATTTAATTGCGGTAGATTTGCTGAAACCGCAACAGAAAGAGCCGTTGGGATTCACTTGATTATAAATACCCGTCAAATCAGTTGTGCCCCTTACGCTTTCTTCATTCCTAGGTCTTCAAGAAACCATCATCTTCTTCCTCTACATCTCCTACCTGCAAATCTCTCCAAATCAACAATGGTGCTTACCCGAGCTGAGCGATCCGCTTGCAAAAAGAAGTCCCCTGACGCAGAAACGGCTGCGAGGGAAGCGCTATTGTCCTTGGCCGATGCCAGGGTTGTAGAGCCTTCAAGACCACCAAAGTTGCCGATACGACGAAAGAAGTGGAAGGTGATGACCGAAATCCCTGCTGGGCCATCTGAACCAGCCGACACCCCCAACAAACGTAAGTGGTCGCTTGCGGTGGAGGCACTGATCAAAGAAAAGACTCCCACCGAGGAGAGTCGTGGGAGTGGCCGACCTTCGTACGAGACGGCGAGACAGAGTCCTGAGCCATCTCCGTCGCCACAGACGTCGGAGCCTTCCTCGCCAACATCGGAGCCTGAAGCTCCACCTGATAGGTCCTATTGAACCTAAAGCTTCGAACGGGCATCGTTTTATTCTGGTAGTCATAGACTACTTCACCAAGTGGGTAGAAGCAATGACATACCGAGAAATAACAAAGAAGGTCGTGATCATGTTCATAAAGAAAGAAATCATATGTCGCTACGGTCTTCCCGAGGCAATAATATCGGATAATGCAAAGAATCTGAATAGCAAATTAATGAAGGAGCTATGCGAGCAATTCCAAATCAAGCACATGAACTCTACCCCATACAGGCCAAAGATGAACGGGGCAGTAGAGGCAGCCAACAAAAACATAAAAAGAATTGTGCAGAAGATGACATCAACTTATAGAGACTGGCATGACATGCTTCCGTTCGCATTACACGGTTATCGCACATCTGTTCGTACTTCGACTGGGGCAACCCCGTTTTCACTGGTCTACGGCATGGAGGTTGTTCTTCCAATAGAGGTAAAAATCCCGTCACTGAGAATTCTCTTAGAGGCCGAGTTAGAAGAAGCTGAATGGATTCAAAAACGTTATGAGCAACTGAACTTTGTGGAAGAAAAAAGATTAACAGCACTATGCAAGGGCCAACTTTATCAACGAAGAATGATGAGAGCTTATGATAAGAAAGTACGTTCTAGGATTTTCAGAGAGGGAGACTTAGTGCTAAAACAAATTCTCCCATTTCAAAAGGATCATCGGGGAAAATGAACTCCCAATTACGAAGGACCGTTTGTTGTAAAAAAGGTTTTCTCTGGAGGAGCATTAATCCTAACTAACATGGATGGCGACGACTTGCCGAACCTGACCAGTGCAGATTATGTACGAAGATACTTCGCTTAAAGCAGGTTTTGTTAAGAGGAGGGTGTCTCGCCGAGTACTCAGAGAAATCGCACTATAGTCTCAATATCGTACCCAAAGTTTTTCTCTCAATTTCTTTTTGTTTTTTTTTTTTTTAGAACTAAAGGCGTTTTGTAATACTCCCCATTTTGATTGATGAATCTTTTACAAGTAGTTGTACTCGTCAGAGTTCTTTCTGCAATCTTTTGTCGCTGTATTTCAAAAATCAAAATAATAAAGATATTTCACGTAGCTGATGGTAATAAAAGCATGACAATCATGATATCGCAATGGCCGGTTAGAAGTTTCGTGAAATTAAAGACGACGGTGGTGATTGAGTTATTCCAAAAAAAAAAAAAAAAAAAAAAAAAAAAACTTGCATTATTGCATTCGGCATGTCAAGTCATTCAAATTTTGTTTGTTCGTAATTGCATGTAACATTTATTTCATGCATCGTCTCCTTTTGCATATCATCAAATAAAAAAATAAAAATGGAGGGTCTTTCCATAATTACATCTCATGCATATTTTGAAATTAAAAATCCCATCACTTGCATAAAAAGAAAAAAAAAAAAAAAAAATTCAAAAAATTCTTTTGTGTATTTACTTGATCATTCTTGTGTTTGTTTTAGTCGTTCTTATTAGCTAAAACTTTAGCGAGAATTGAATACAAATCATGGTGAATCATCGTTAAAAAAATAAAATAAAAAATGGTTCCTTTCTTTGCTTTTCTCTGAGAAATTTGTATGTCTCAACCATCTCATTACCTTTTCAAATACTCTTCTCAAACTTAATTGTTAAGCCAAGCTCGAGAATTGAGAAGAACTTTATTTGACAATTATTATCCCTCATGTGCTAAAAATTCATATCATCATACCTCACTAAGCAGTGTTTAAATTATCGCACTGGGGCAAACCCATCTTGCAGCGAGAGTTCAAAATTACTCACTGTAAAACCTTATACCTGCATGCCGCACATAATTTTGAGGCAATCTACTCAATTTGTAGATCCACCGTAAAATCTTGGGCTAATTTCACCATCTACATTTATACGGTGTATCTTTACATTTACCTATCCGCCAAGCTTTTTGCAAAGCATGTCACACTCAATTATGTGGCGAACCTCTCAAAATTATCCACCGGACCAAGAGAGCTTCAAATGTAATGAAATAATGTTGAATGCTTGTGATTTACTGCTTCATAATTAAGACTTGTAATTTCTCATTTCAATTTCATCTCTATAAATTCATTCCCCTTTTTCCTACTGTTTGAGCTATCTCTTTCCTCGATTAGAAATTGATTCCAGGACTAAGGATGTTGGTTTTGAGAGCTAAAGAGGTAGTAACTTTGGAAATTACCTAAAGGTCTTAAATGAGTTTTTGCTCAGGGTTAACATCATCGCAAGGAGTGTAGATAAAGAAATGATAGGGGATGTGTGTTAGAGTGACATCAGAGTCTGGTTGCACCGTAAAAAAAAAAATAAAAAAAAATGATGCAATAAAAGCTACATCTTCAAGATGCTGAAAGGTCTCCGTGGTAAATCAATAAGCTGGGGCAAAGCCTTCGCCTTTGCCACATTAGAAAAAGTCTATGTCTGAGGCACGCTAGATCTCGTCTTCGCAACACTGGGGCAAAGCCTATGCCTTTGCCACGCGCTGCAACATCATATACTGGGGCAAAGCCCTCATCTTCGTAACATTGGGGCAAAGTCTACGCCTTTGCTGCTCGGAATCAATATCATCAATACTGGGGCAAAGCCCTCGTCTTTCCAGCACTGGGGCAAAGCCCGCGTCTTTGCCGCATAAGAGCGAAGTCACCATCATCCAACTGGGGCAAAGCCCTCATCTTCGCAACATTGGGGCAAAGCCCTCGTCTTTGCAGCACTGGGACAAAGCCCTCGTCTTTGCAGCACTAGGGCAAAGCCCGCGTCTTTGCCGCATAAGAGCGAAGTCACCATCATCCAACTGGGGCAAAGCCCTCATCTTCGCAACATTGGGGAAAAGTCTACGCTTTTGCTGATCGGAATCAATATCATCAATACTGGGGCAAAGCCCTCATCTTTGCAGCACTGGGGCAAAGCCCTCGTCTTTGCAGCACTGGGCCAAAGCCCGTGTCTTTGCCGCATAAGAGCGAAGTCACCATCATCCAATTGGGGCAAAGTCTACGCTTTGGCTGGTCGGAATCAATATCATCGATACTGGGGCAAAGCCCTCGTCTTTGCAACACTGGGGCAAAGCCCACGTCTTTGCCACAAATAGAGCGAAGCCACCGTCTACAAGTTGGAACACGTTATTGCATCATGTCTCAAAAAAAAAAAAAAAAAAAAGATTGGTGCAATCAATTGATCAAGAATTTCTCACAAAGCTTGTTGGACATCAGCAAAACTGGGGCAAAGCCCTCGTCTTTGCGACACTGGGGCAAATCCCACGTCTTTGCCTTAAATAGAGCGAAGCCGTAAACAAGTTGGAACACTTTATTGCATCATGTCTCTTCAAAAAAAAAAAACTTAAAAAATAAATGCAAAGCTGGTGCAATCAATAGATCAAGAACCTACTTCTCACAAAGCTTGAAGTGTCTCATTCACACATCACCCATACTGGGGCAAAGCCTACATCTTTGCCACGGCGGATCAACGTCTACAAAACTGGGGCAAAGCCTACGCCTTTGCCACGATAAAATATCATCAAAGATCTCGAGCTTACTCGAAGAAAGCGAGAATTTCTCAAGAAGCTACTTTTGGCTCTCAAAACCCTTGTCCGAGGAAATTGAGTCATATCACTCATCTTTTCATCTAACCAATTTCCAATTTCTTACTCAAATGTGAAAATACATTTTCAATCTCTTATTGTCCAAGAGATATTCTGAAAGCATTGGAGTAATACATCTTCCTTCGCATTCCTTTCTTCATTGGTTGTCATCCTATATTCTAAATATAAATTCACTTTCTTATAATCCAACATTCTTGTTCATTATAAGGCTAAGTTATGAATCAGTTTAATCAGAAGATGTTCAACATTGTCAATTACTTTTGATAAGTTCTCTAATCTAGCACATGAGAATCTACCCAACAGCCCACAATGTCCAATATGGTTGAGTGATCTAGGACCGACACATTTATCTCTTCCTAAAGTGAAAGCATTTCAATAAAAAAAAAAAAAAAAAAAAAACCTTGATGATGACACCATGTAATGTCCCACATTACCATTAAGGGTATTTTCGTAATTTTCTATTGTTGTTTGTTTATTATGATTGTTATAATTAGAGAAATTCATTTCATATATTAATAACTTATTGAATTTGTATTTAGTTATTTATCCATTAGGAGAGTCAAATATTTATGCATAAAAGGTTAATTAACAAAGAATGTAATTTTAAATTGGAAGTATGATGTGGTTACTTATAAGTATAGTGAATTGTAACTTTTACCATAAGTTATATTATTTTATAAACTATTTTACTACAAGGTAATAAAAGAAGTAAACTATAATTCTTGAGATTTACATTCCATAATTTATCCTAGTCAAAGTAAGTAGACAAAAGAGGAGGAAAATAGTCATCTTAGTTATTAAGTTCTTTAATCTTAGTAAGTTTTTCTTAAGACATCTTTTAGACTTCCACACAAGGGTCATTAGGAATTTATGTGGGTGAGTTGAAGAGCCAAAGGACATGTTGTAATACCTCTTGGATGTTCATACAAAGAGAAGAGGAAACACTTGGTTGCTTCAAATTCCAATGAACTTTACTCTTAAGTTCTATGTGTCCTTTCATTGTCATTCCAAAATTTGTCTAAAGAAATCTCCAAGGTTTTCTCTCTAGCACCTATTCTAATTCTGTAAATCTCATCTTGAGAAAGGATCACTTGTTTTGCAAGTTGTTTCAAGTGTTGTTCTTGGATTTTACAAGATCGTTCATCGGTTGCACCAAATCGGTAAGAAATGAGTTGTTTTCCATCTAGTTTCGTAGTGATTCTTTCTTGATATTTTTCATAGATCCTAAACATGTTCATACCTATCTTTTTCTAAGGTATTCCAGCATCATTTGAATCTAATTAGTTGCTGGAAATTTCTCTCCATTCATCGTTTACGGTAGAGAGGAAAAACACACCACTGGTAAGCCTCTTTTTCTCTATTGTTTGAAATTGTTTAGGGGTTCTCATGGAAAATTTTAGGTGTTGCTTTAGATCTAAAAAGTGTTGATTTTGGGGCTGAAAATCAGAATTAAAATGGTTAAAAAAACAATCTTTAAAATTGTTCTAAAATGGTGTTTATCGGTTTACGCTATTTCCTAGTTCTAGCTCGAAATTGATTGATATAGAAGTTTAATTACATTTGTTTTGAATTTTTTTTATCATGTCCAGTAGCATAAAGTAAGCTTAAATATATTTTCAAGGAGTTCAAATTAACTTTCATGATCATATTTTCATAGGGCTTAAAATCGGTAAAAACTAGTACAATTTGTGTTTTCAATTTTTTAATGAATTCTATGAAGTAGTAAATTATTTTAATGTATTTTTTATCTATAAATCAGAGCTTAATATGTTCACAAAAAGTATCTTATGAGTTTTGAATATTAATTTTATGATTAATTATAACTATGTGAATTAATATGCAAATTAGGTTAGCTAGTAAAGTTAGTGTGTTTTAGCTAGTGGATGAAGTTTCTTTAGCAAAACTAAATTTAAGTTAGACCTAATTTAATTTGTATCATATGTTATTTAGGAAGCTTTAAAGGATTTAGATTTGAAGCTTGAGGTAAGTGGATTCTATCATAAGTGACCGAATTGATTGTTGTATGGTATAATTGTGATGTTTAATTAATTGTTTTATCGTGTTATTGATTCTAAGTGAGTTCTATTATATTGTTTAAATATATGTTTGATTGATTTGTTGTTTTATGATATTTGTTGTTTTGCAAAGTATGTTATGTCATGTTATTTTTTTATGTTTTTATGCTTCACATGATTGTTGTTACTATGATTGGTTAGTGAAGCATGCTTAGGTTGAGTATGACATATATGTGTGTTACATTACATTCATGGAGTCAAGTAAAGTAGAGTCATGGAGTTAGGAAAGAATATGCTATGCATGAAATACCCAAATTAAGCAGTTATGTTATGCAGCTAGATGTATGATATGACAAGTATGGTTTCTGTTAACGGGCTGGGCCCTAGGAAACAAAATTAGTTCATGTTAATGATATTTATAAGGGGCAATTACCTTGTAAATATTACATGCGGAATTGACGGTTATGGTATGGGGTATTTCTGCTTAGCATGGCGCCAAATCAAGGATATAAGTATGTATGTAAGAATATGTAAGCAAGTACAAGTATGTTAAGATAGATTGTTTCATAGTCTACATGTTAGGATGTCATGATATGCAAGCATGTAAGCATGTTGTGTGTGTTTGAGCATGAAGGTTCCTTATGATAGGAACCACTTACATAGTAGTTTTATACTACCTCTCGTGGTTTTATATTTTTCAGATAGCCCTGTAGATGATGGTGAATTCATCGAGGATGATCTTGGCATTGAAGAGGAAGAACCATGAGATGTGCCCGAAATTTTAAGTTTAATGATTTATGATCATAACTTTAGTTTATGGTTATTTTATTTATAGACACTGTTTTATAATTTTCGCTGCTACAGATGAACTTTAAGTTTTATTTAAGTTGTTAAGACTTAGGATTACAAAATTTAGATTTTTATTTAAAAAGAAAATTTTGCGTTATGAGTAATTATCCCTAATTAATTATATATAAAATTTGGGGTCATTACACACCATGATTTTCATTTTGATTCTCTGCTAAGTATTGTCTGATAAGATCGATGAACTTAAGCAAGAATGATCATTTCATTAACACAAAAGTTATTTTTGATAGCTCATTTGTTTTCACAAATCATGCATTCCATCATGTAAGTTGCTATCACTAACATCATGATTTCAAAAAAGAAAAAAAACTCACATATCATGGCTAGTTGGTAGATCATATGATTCGTGCATACATGTTGCATTCTACAGTTTTCTACCCTCAGCATGATACATTCAATCATTCATCACCTTTAACATATTATGCACATGATGCATTCAATCATTCTTCTACTCTCGGCATGCATCAGTATGTTGCATTCATGACATTATTATATCCTTAGGATGCATATGCATCAGTATCATGCATACATACTGCATTCATGACATCCGTCATTCTACTCCTAGCATGCTCATGCATACGTGCTACATTTTTGACATTTTGTTAATGCACATGCATACATGTTGCATTCATGACATTTAACATATTATGCACACATGTTGCATTCATGGCATTATTTTATCCTTAAGATGCATAT
Organism: Herpetospermum pedunculosum; assembly: GCA_028017165.1. NCBI lineage: Eukaryota > Viridiplantae > Streptophyta > Magnoliopsida > Cucurbitales > Cucurbitaceae > Herpetospermum > Herpetospermum pedunculosum. The sequence continues at coordinate 5,794,753 of CM051525.1, read as the reverse complement.
CCATCAATATCATGCATACATAATGCATTCATGGCATTCGCCATCCTACTCCTAGCATGCTCATGCATACATGCTACATTTATTACGCTTTGTTAATGCACGTGCATACATGTTGCATTCTACAGTCTTCTACCCTCAACATGTTGCATTCAATCATTTTTATACCCTCGACAAGCATGCGCGCACATGTTGCATTCAGGACATCCATTACCCTCAACATATTATGCACGCATGTTGCATTCAATTATTACCAATATCATGCATACATACTGCATCCATGACATTCGTCATCCTACTCCTAGCATGCTCATGCATACGTGCTACAACTATGACATTTTGTTAATGCACATGCATACATGTAGCATTCCTGACATTCATTATCTTTAACATATTATGCACACATGTAGCATTCATAAACAATCATCTTCTACCATTAGCATGCATGTGCATCATCGCGTCATGCTTTCAAAGTTAAACTCATTGGTCAAGCCAAGCAAATCAAGACATATCTTCGTCAAATTATCAATTGCATTATTGCTTCTCAGAATTAATGAGCATTGTTTCATCATTGACATTGCACATCAACGCATGCGCTCATGTTTTGTGCGACATTCGAGTCACATTTTGCATCTCGCATTTGCATCATATTCTCATTAGAGAGTCAATTCAAAGAGAAAAAAATCCCACTCATCTCACTTTGTTTAAATTCCTGTTGGTTAAATCGAACCCTATGTCTGCGGGTAAGTCCCGGTAGCTGGTCGAAGCCTGGCAAAACCACGTCCGTTTAAATTCCTGTTGGTTAAATCGAACCCTATGTCTGCGGGTAAGTCCCGGTAGCTGGTCGAAGCCTGGAAAAACCAGGTCCGTTTAAATTCCTGTTGGTTAAATCGAACCCTATGTCTGCGGGTAAGTCCCGGTAGCTGGTCGAAGCCTGGCAAAACCAGGTCCGTTTAACTTCCAGTTGGTTAAATCGAACCCTATGTCTGCGGGTAAGTCCCGGTAGTTGGTCGAAGCCTGGCAAAACCAGGTCTATTTAAATTTCTGTTGGTTAAATCGAACCCTATGTGTGCGGGTAAGTCCCGGTAGCTGGTCGAAGCCTTGTAAAACCAGGTCCATTTAAATTCCTGTTGGTTAAATCGAACCCTATGTCTGCGGGTAAGTCCCGGTAGCTGGTCGAGCCTGGCAAAACCAGGTCCGTTTAAATTCCTGTTGGTTAAATCGAACCCTATGTCTGCGGGTAAGTCCCGGTAGCTGGTCGAAGCCTGGCAAAACCAGGTCCGTTTGAATTCCTAATGGTTAAATCGAACCCTATGTCTGCGGGTAAGTCCCGGTAGCTGGTCGAAGCCTGGCAAAACCAGGTCCGTTTCAATGCTTGTTGGTTAAATCGAACCCTATGTCTGCGGGTAAGTCCCGGTCGCTGGTCGAAGCCTGGCAAAACCAGGTCCCTTTAAATTCCTGTTGGTTGAATCGAACCCTATGTCTGCGGGTAAGTCCCGATAGCTGGTCGAAGCTTGGCAAAACCAGGTTCGTTTAAATTCCTGTTGGTTAAATCGAACCGTATGTCTGCGGGTAAGTCCCGGTAGCTGGTCGAAGCCTGGCAAAACCAGGTCCGTTTAAATTCCTGTTGGTTAAATCGAACCCTATGTCTGCGGGTAAGTCCCGGTAGCTGGTCGAAGCCTGGCAAAACCAGGTCCGTTTAAATTCCCGTTGGTTAAATCGAACTCTATGTCTGCGGGTAAGTCCCGGTAGCTGGTCGAAGCCTGGCAAAACCAGGTCCGTTTAAATTTCCGTTGGTTAAATCGAACAATATGTCTGCGGGTAAGTCCCGGTAGCTGGTCGAAGCCTGGCAAAACCAGGTCCGTTTAAATTCATGTTGGTTAAATCGAACCTTATGTCTGCGGGTAAGTCCCGGTAGCTGGTCGAAGCCTGGCAAAACAAGGTCCGTTTAAATTCCTGTTGGTTAAATCGAACCCTATGTCTGCGGGTAAGTCCTGGTAGCTGGTCGAAGCCTGGCAAAACCAGGTCCGTTTGAATTCCTGTTGGTTAAATCGAACCCTATGTCTGCGGGTAAGTCCCGGTAGCTGGTCGAAGCCTGGAAAAACCAGTTCCGTTTAAATTCCTATTGGTTAAATCGAACCCTATTTCTGCGGGTAAGTCCCAGTAGCTGGTCGAAGCCTAGCAAAACCAGGTCCGTTTAAATTCCTGTTGGTTAAATCGAACCCTATGTCTGCGGGTAAGTCCCGGTAGCTGGACGAAGCCTGGCAAAACCAGGTCCGTTTGAATTCCTGTTGGTTAAATCGAACCCTATGTCTGCGGGTAAGTCCCGGTAGCTGGTCGAAGCCTGGCAAAACCAGGTCCGTTTCAACTCTTGTTGGTTAAATCGAACCCTATGTCTGCGGGTAAGTCCCGGTAGCTGGTCGAAGCCTGGCAAAACCAGGTCCGTTTAAATTTTTGTTGGTTAAATCGAACCCTATGTCTGCGGGTAAGTCCCGGTAGCGGTCGAAGCCTGCTCAACCCAGGTCCACGTTGTTGTTGATGATAAACAATTGTGGCCGCCCAAATACTTTGTCTTTATCATTTGTCTACCTTTCAATTCTTCAAGGATATACAAAGGGGGGCAAGCTGTAGACACCGTATTTCGTCCGGCCTTGTTTATCAACATTTTGGATTTTTCACATAATTTTATGTTTTTCACTCATTTTTAAGTATTTTTGGAGTTTGTCTTTAATTTCGCGTTTTTCGCCATTTTCGAAGTTTTCAAGAAAATCACAAAAAAAATTGGTTTTCCGTTAGTGGGTCGTTCGAAGCTTCCTGGGTTTTGTTTTAGGGTTTAGCTCTTCGATCTCGGTTTTCCGCTGCGGTTTGTTTTTAGTTTTTGGTTTTCCCATTTTAGGGTTTTCAATTTAGGTTTTCAATTTAGGATTCCATTTTAGGGTTTCCAATTTAGGGTTCCAATCTAGGGTCCATTTTTAGGGTTTCCAATTTTAGTATCACGATCTCGGGACTCCGATTTAGCGTTTTATCTTAAGTTTTGGGTTTAAAGTTCCAATTTGAGGTTTCGTTTGGGGTTTCAGTTAGGGTTTTAGTGTTTAGCTTTTAGGGTAGGGGAATTGGGGAAAGGCCAAGTTTAGGGCCCATTTTTTACTTATGACCTAGCCTAGGGGGCTATAAATTGGTAAGGATGGGACATGTGGAGGATAAGACAAAAATATTGGTAATCCCAAAGCTCCCAAAAAAAACAAATCCCTCCCTCCGCTTGAGCATACTCAGCCCATTGCGCCATCTTCTTTTGAAGGTCCATCAAGCAGGCCATGGAGAGGGATTGAGCAGCAGCCAGGCCGTCTAGCTCAAATTCCATATTCTCCTTCCTGCGCATCCTCAGGCCTGTAGGCAACTCCAGATGCCCTGTGTAGGCCAGCTGCCTCTCCATCCTCTCGGTTGGAACACCTGCACGTAAACATAGCTTAGTGATGGTGTTTGGAAAGAAAAGAGGGCCCTTACCTTTTTTGGCACAGTCTGCTATGGAGGTTGCAATAACCTCCCCAACATTGATAGTGAGGCCCCTCATGATCGCATATACCAGCAGCGATCTCCCCTGATTAATGGTGGTCTCGTGGGTCACTGGGGACAGACGCCTTCGCACGAAGGAGAACCAGACAACTCCCTTGGCCGTGAGGGTAGCACTCATCAGAGTGTGCTTCTCATTGCGTGAGATCGTCCAAGCTGCCTCAGGCTGACCTATGATGCGCAGCGCTTCTTCCAGGACAGCCTCAGTTGGTGCGTCGGTGATTCTTGCGTAATCAGTATGCTTCTGCCCCTTGAGACCATAGGCCTCATTAATAGCCTTGGCTGAAAAGTCAACCTCAAGCCTCCTCACCGTAGACAGGCCATCCTCAGGGTGCGTTAGATTGGCATAGAAGTCGTACACCATGCTGGAGTAGGCTGGGATGGGTGGTTGTTAAGTCTCTGAAAGTGACTTATTGAGGACCCATTTAGCTTAGGAAGTTGCACACTTTTAGGTGTTTTTGATAGCATTTAGCCTAAACCTATGCTTAAATATGAGAATGAGAAGAAGGTAGCTAAATTAGGACTTATGCACAATAGGAAAGAAAAGGGTTGAAAACCGAAGGAAAAGAATGAAAAAAAACTGCATTGCGACAGCATTGCGAAAACATTGCTGAAGCCGCAATTATTCAAGTGAAAACCGTAAGTTGACTGATCCTTTTCTGTTAATTTCCGTAATTTCAGGGATTCGTTCTTTCTCCTCCATCCATTCTGATATATGACGTTGAAGATTGATGGTTCTCCTTGGCCCAAACGCACCTGCAAACTACTATAAAAGGGGGCCAAAGTCGGAGGTTCAAGCATCATCCGAAAGCGTAGAGTCTTCTCGCAGTCCATCTGTTCTCCTGTTTTTCCTTTGCCGTCTGTTGGAGTGAGAGTCTCAGCTGTTGGAATCGATAATCTGATAGGAAGGAGAGGAGATTCTTCTTCTCTCTCGATTGGATTCATCCAAGCAAGGCTGACCTTTCATCCCCTTCATTCGAGGCGATTGCAACGAAGCTTCAAGCTGCATTTCCTGCTTTCTGTCTTGCCTTTTCTAATTTCCAGCTTTGATCAGTTGTTGTTTCTAGCTTAGTGTTCTATCTACTGCACTTCGTCCCTGTCTGTCTTTGAATTATTTCCCTTAAGTTTCCTTTTGTCCGTTCAACATTCAGAGTAATCAAATTGCAAGATTTCATTTCACAGTTTTCATCTTCTGCTGCTACGGTTTTGTCTTACTGTTTTGAGTTCATTTCCCTTCTAAGCATGTCTGTTTTGTTTTATATTTCTGTTCTCTATATATCCATGAGTAGCTAAGTCACTTAGGGGCATGCTAATGACAGAACTATAGGCTAAAAAACGTGAACCAAGCATGTAGGATAGGTCTCGAACCATTGATTGTATGTAAACTTCATCCCACGGGCAATTTCGATTGGCCATCCATTTTGTCCAAAGAACTCCTAACCTCTGGAAGGAGTAAGAGTTCAGAGTCGTATAATCATGCTAGCCTTTCATGGTAACCAGGAAACGGCCTAGGAATAGGCGTTTCCCTAGTACGAACTAAACACTTCTGCTTTAACAAGATGCTTAAGACCTTACTTTGAGTTGAGTAAACTAAAGAATCTAATGCATGGAATCGGACGATACATGAGATAGAGTGAGTTTGATGCATAGAGAGTAGATCCAGTGCTTGAGAATCGTATAAAAATGCCTATAGGATAGTCATTAGTAGCCCTCAATTCACCCATTTACACACTTTCGCTGTTATTCAATTGCGGTAACATTGCGGTGGCCGCAATTCTGCTAAGTTACAATTCTGTTTAGCTGTTTTCTTCTTCGTTTATTAATTCCATCTCTTGTCTTTTGAGTCTAATTTCAACTTGCATTTGTTTATGTTGCATTCCTTTACACATTCAGCAAAAATTAGATAATTAAAAACCAATTTTACCCCATCAAATCCACCCCTTCTTTCTTAACAAATACACTTCATGAATAGCTAAAAATAAGTCTCTGTGGAAAAAACGAATGAAATATACTTACTACTTGCTGTGAGACCATGTATGCTTGCATGTTCTGAGTGCTCTATCTCTTTTATTGCCTATTTATTTAAACACATTGAGCACGCAACAAGTTTTTGGCGCCGCTGCCGGGGACTTATTTTAAGTGAAAACGAAGTTTGTTAAGTTTGAAAAACCAAGTTTATTATCTATTGAAACTAATCTACTTTTCATTTCTTTCGCAGGTACTATTGGGTTAGTTTATGAGTGAGCGTTCAAGTAGTGATCTAGAGTTCAATCCTGAGCCTGAGAGACTACTTAGAGCTAGAAACAAAGCAAAGAAACGACTCTTTAAACAACCTCCTATACCTCAAATCATACCTGAAATCGAAGAAATGGACGATATAGTTCCAAATCCGGTACCTGTCATTCGCAACCCCATCGAAATAGCGAATGACAAGAATAGTGCCATTCTTTCATACCTCGTACCTATGCCTGGGGAGCTGAACCCCAGCATAATCCGTCCTGAGATCACTGCCAACTCATTCGAGTTAAAGCCAGTGATGTTCCAAATGTTGTCCACTGTGGGACAATTCTTTGGAATAGAAAATGAGGACCCCCACAACCATCTTAGGAACTTCTTAGGAGTCAGTGATACCTTCATCATCCCTGGAGTGTCCCAAGAAGCTTTAAGGCTATACTTGTTCCCTTACTCTTTGAGGGACAAAGCCAAAACATGGTTGAACTCATTACCCTCTGGATCTGTCCGCAATTGGACAGATTTAGCAGAAAAATTCCTAGTCAAATACTTCCCACCTGATAGGAATTCTACCTTTCGTGATGATATAGTTAAGTTTAAACAAGCTGATAATGAGTCTCTTCACGAAGCTTGGACTAGATTCAAAGATCTTCTTCTTAAATGTCCACATCATGGCATCCCATGGTGTATCCAAATAGAGGTCTTTTTCAAAGGATGCAACCCCAGCACTAGGCAAGTTTTAAATTCATCTGCTGGTGGTTCCATGTTGTCCAAGAGTTACAACGAGGCCTATGAGATCTTGGAGAAGATCTCAGCATCTCATTGTAGGTGGTCAGATGATCCAGTTGAGCCAACTAGGGCTCAAGACAAGGATGCTCTAAGTGCAATGAGCACCCAAATAAATGCCCTGACCAACCTAGTTAAGCAAATGGCTCAAGCCAATCTCCAAACAAGTGCCAACACCGCTACTGCCATGTCAATGGGCACCCAGCCAAGTCAAGGTGAGGCACTCATATGTGGATTCTGTGGGGAAGGGCACCTGTATGAATACTGCCCTGGGAATCCAGCCTCAGTCTGCTACATTGGAAGTCAGCAGCAGCCTAGGAACAACCCCTATTCCAACACATACAACCCTGGTTGGAGGAACCACCCAAACCTGTCATGGGGTGGCCAACAAAATACTAGCCAAAATCCTAACCAACCTAGACCGAGTGGAACACCTGGTTTCACTCCCCAACATAACCAATCAATGTATCAAAAACCTTATAACCAACCTGTAGGATCTTCTGTAGAAAACCTACTCAAGGAATACATAGCTAAGAATGATGCTACTCTTCAAAGCCAACAAGCTACTCTTAGGAGCCTAGAGAATCAAATAGGCCAATTGGCCAATGAACTCAAGAGTAGGCCCCAAGGTAGACTCCCTGCTGACACCGAGGTGCCAAGGAGAGATGGTAAAGAGCAAGTTCAAGCAATTGAACTTAGAAGTGGTAGACCCTTGGTGAGCAACACAAAGGACACACCAAAGAGAGTAGAGAACACTGAGTCTAGTGCTCCACTGGAGTCTCTGCCAACCCAAGGTCCACCACCAACTAGCACATCAGGAGCCAGGCTAGAGCCAATTATTGAGGAGATAGAAGAAATTCCAAGGCCTCCACCTATCCTAAGGCGCCCTGACGTGCCTGCATATGTGCCACCACCTCCATATCCTCGAAGGCTTAAGAAGAAGCAGGAACAAGAAGTGCATTTTAATAAATTCTTAGAAATTCTTAAACAAGTGCATGTCAATATTCCTTTTGTAGAAGTTTTACAGTCTATGCCTTCATATGTAAAGTTTTTGAAGGACATTATTACTAACAAAAAAATAATTGGTGAGTTTGAAACAGTAAACCTCACTGAGGAGTGTAGTGCCATACTCCAAAACAAGTTGCCCAAGAAGGAGAAGGATCCTGGTTCCTTCACCTTACCTGTAGAACTTGGAGGCAAGCACGTGGGCAGAGCGCTTTGTGACCTGGGCGCCAGCATAAACCTCATGCCCCTATCCCTATTCCGCCAGTTGGGAATAGGAGAAGCACGTCCAACCACTGTCACCTTACAACTAGCAGACAGATCCATTGCATATCCAGAAGGTAAAATTGAGGATATTTTAGTAAAGGTTGATAAATTTATTTTCCTTGCAGATTTCATTATCCTGGATTATGAAGCAGACAAGGAGGTCCCCATCCTGCTAGGCAGACCATTTCTAGCCACAGGTAGGGCACTTATAGACGTCCAAAAAGGTGAGCTCACTATGAGGGTTCATGATGAAGAGGTGAAATTTAGTGTGTATAAAGCTTTAAGGTATCCCTCTGACCTTGAATCCTGTGCTAGTATGGACGTCGTTGATTCTTTAATGGAAGAACAATTAGAGCATGTATTATTAACCAAGCATGCTAATGATTATGTACAGTTAGACGTAGCTGACTTGAATGTATCTGACATAATGGATATGCCTGTAGATAAACCACAACATGTATGTATGAATATAGACCTAACTGATAGACCTGTGAATCCTTTAAAGCCATCTATTGAGCATCCACCTGTTTTAGAACTGAAACCACTACCCACTCACCTCAAGTATGCATATTTAGGGAGTAATGAAACTCTGCCTGTTATCATTTCTTCTAAGCTAAGTGAAAAGCATGAGGTTGAACTGATATTACTGCTTAAGCAACATAGGAAGGCTATTGCATGGACTATTGCTGATATTAGAGGCATTAGCCCTTCTTATTGTATGCATAAGATTATACTAGAGGAAGAGCACACACCTAGAGTAGATCATCAACGTAGGCTGAATCCCTCTATGAAGGAGGTAGTTAAGAAAGAAATAATAAAATGGTTAGATGCTGGTGTGATCTTTCCCATAGCTAGTAGCCAGTGGGTGAGCCCTATACAGTGTGTACCTAAAAAGGGTGGGATGACTGTGGTAGTCAATGAGAACAACGAACTGATTCCAACTAGGACTGTCACAGGATGGAGAGTGTGCATGGATTACAGGAAATTAAATAAAGAAACTAAAAAAGACCACTTCCCTCTACCATTCATTGACCAGATGTTAGACAGAATAGCTGGTAGAGCCTACTATTGTTTCTTAGATGGTTATTCTGGCTATAATCAGATTACTATAGATCCTAAGGACCAAGAGAAGACTACCTTCACTTGCCCTTTTGGAACTTTTGCCTTTCGCAGAATGCCTTTTGGCTTATGCAATGCACCGGCAACTTTCCAAAGGTGCATGATGGCAATCTTCTCTGAGTTGGATGAGTCCATGATAGAAATATTCATGGATGACTTCTCAGTCTTTGGGGATTCATTCACCAACTGTCTAGATAATTTAAGACAAGTCTTAGCTAGATGTGAAGAGACTAACTTAGTCCTTAATTGGGAAAAGTGTCACTTCATGGTAGATGAGGGGATTGTCTTAGGTCATAGAGTGTCGAGGGCAGGTGTCGAAGTTGACCGGGCCAAAATAGAGATCATAGAGAAGTTGGTAGAGCCTCAGAATGTCAAGGCTATTAGGAGTTTCTTAGGGCATGCTGGCTTCTACAGAAGGTTCATCAAGGACTTTTCTAAGATAGCCAAGCCTCTATGTGAGCTGCTAGAGCTAAATAGGCCATTCATCTTCTCTAAGGACTGTTTAGCAGCTTGGACCACCCTTAAGAAAGCACTAGTTACAGCACCTGTTATAGTAGGGCCAGATTGGGATCTCCCATTCGAGATGTTATGTGATGCTAGTGACTATGCTGTAGGGGTCATGTTAGGACAGAAAATTGACAAGCTAACACATCCTGTATATTATGCTAGTAAGACCTTGAATGAGGCTCAATGTAATTATACAACTACTGAGAAAGAGATGCTTGCTGTAGTGTTTGCTTGTGAGAAATTCAGGAACTATATTGTAGGCACTAGGACAATTGTATACACTGACCATTCTGCCTTGAAATATCTTATGAGGAAGGCTGATGCTAAGCCTAGGTTGATTAGGTGGGTGTTATTGCTGCAGGAGTTTGATTTGGACATTCGAGACAAGAAGGGATGTGAAAATGTGGTTGCAGATCACCTTTCTCGATTGCAGCACAATTGCGAAAAAATTGTGGATCCCGCAATTTCTGATGCTTTTATTGATGAACATGTCTTTGTTTTGACTCATCGTGATAACGATGAGGAACCTTGGTTTGCTGACATTGCTAACTTCCGTGCATCACAGGTATTACCAGTTTTCAAGGGAGGACAAGAGAAGAAGAGGTTCCTTCATGAAGCAAGGAAATTCATCTGGGATGACCCCACACTTTACAGAACCTGTGCTGATGGCTTGCTGAGGAAGTGTGTTTCAGCTGCTGAAGCGAAGTCTGTGCTGCAGCACTGTCACGCAGCTCCTTATGGTGGACACTTTGGTGGCCAAAGAACAGCTGCAAAGGTATTTCAGAGTGGCTACTATTGGCCAACAATCTTCAAGGATGCCCACAATTATGCCCACAGCTGTGATGAATGCCAAAGAACAGGTAACCTCAGTCGAAAGGATGAGATGCCCCTCACCTACATCTTAGAGTTGGAGCTCTTTGATGTGTGGGGCATTGACTTCATGGGACCCTTCCCTCCATCATCAGGTAACCTCTACATATTAGTGGCAGTGGACTATGTGTCCAAGTGGGTAGAAGCCAAGGCATGTCCTAATAATGATGCTAAAACAGTCACCAACTTCTTGCATAGGCACATTTTTACTAGGTTTGGGACACCTCGTGCCATCATTAGTGATGAGGGGTCACATTTCATTAACAAGGCTATGGAGAGAGTGTTGGCTAAATATAACATTAGACATAGAGTAGCCACTCCCTATCACCCACACTCAAATGGACAGGCTGAAATTTCAAATAGGGAAATTAAGAACATCCTAGAGAAAGTAGTCAAACCTAATAGGAAAGACTGGTCCTTCAAGCTTGAGGATGCACTTTGGGCTTATAGGACAGCATATAAGACACCTCTAGGAATGTCTCCTTATAGGCTGGTTTATGGCAAGACTTGTCACTTACCACTTGAGTTAGAAAACAAAGCATTTTGGGCCATGAAGGAATTGAATTTTTGTGTAAAAGATGCAGGAACACTAAGGTCTTTACAATTACATGAGCTTGATGAGCTTAGACATATGGCCTATGAAAATGCTAAGATGTATAAGGAAAAGACCAAGATTTGGCATGATAGTAGACTTAGAGTTAAGGACTTTAAGAAGGGTCAACTTGTATTGTTGTTTAACTCACGGTTGAAACTATTTCCAGGGAAACTTAAGTCTAGATGGTCAGGTCCATTTGTGATTACTAATGTGTTTGTTCATGGTGCCATAGAGATAAAGAACTTGCAGCAAGGCCAACCATTTATGGTTAATGGTGCAAGGTTGAAGCACTACTATGAGGAAGGAGATGTGAAGACTCTCTCGGCCTTCCTCTTGACTGAAGCATGAAAAGAGAACGAGAGAGGACGAGTGATTACTGTGCTCGTCAACATAAGGCTCATGCCTTAGTTTATTTTTTGCAATTTTCCGGTTATCGTTTGTGTGTTTTGTTGTGTGATTTTAATTGCGAAATTGATGTTAATTTTATTTCTTTTTGCAGGGGATCAATAGAGGGAATCAAGGAGAGTAAATCCAGCTTTAAAAATCAAGAAACGATCGAGCCAAATAAAAGATACGGGCGAGCAAAGTTTGACATTTTGATGGAAAAATATCCCTAAAATTGCGCTGGAATTGCAGGATCCGCAAAATATAGCCGTTGGGATTTAGCCGTTGCCTTTATATCCGTTGGGAAGCGCTCGATCGATACGATTCTCTCATTCTCTGATTTCCAAGAAAGCTGCGATTCTCTTCATCTTTGATCCTTCTTTCCAAACCTCCAAGACTCAACAATGGTGTTCACACGGGCTGAAAGATCTGCAGCCAAGAAGAGGGCTGATGACGCTGCTGAAGCGGCTGCGAGGGAAGCACTTCTCACCCTTGCAGATGATGGTGCTGTACGCACCAGACGTCTTTCCAAGCTTCCGATCCGTAGGAGGAAGTGGAGGGTTGTCACAGAAATCCCTGCTGGACCTTCTGAACCAGCGGGCACACCCAAGAAGCGCCGGTGGAGTGTCGAGACGGCCGCCGAACCAAGCAAGGCAAAGACTCCCTCTGTGGAGAGTCAAGAATCGGATCGTGCGTCCCACGAGTCGATCAAGAAGGGTTCGTTGCCATCTGCATCGCCTGCGCACAGCCCTTCACCATCTGAACCAGTGCAGAGCTCAGAGTCGGCTTCATCGCCGCCAGCGCAGAGTCCTGAACTGCCATCTTCGCCATTGAGTTCTGCACAGTCAGCTACGGCAGAGCAGAGCACCACGCCGTCGCACAATTCCCCACGGCCTGACCCTGAATTCCCCTATGGGGAGTACCAGGAATCCACTCAGGGCAGTGGGGAAGATGGTGAAGACGAGGTCTTCTCGCCTGCAAGGGAAGCTAGCCCAGAGAGTCCTGCACAGCAGGATGATTCCATGGAAGAGACGCTGGGGGCATGCCTGCAGCAGATCAACATTGAGGCAAGGCTGAAGAAAAAGAAGAAGGCCAAGATCCTTAAAGCCAAGCGATCCAAGAAACTAAAGAGGAAGAAGGCTAAGGAGGTGCCTTCATCAGAGAAGGAGAGCACTGAGCCATCGCTCAAACGACTCAAGGTTGAGGCTGCCGAGTCAGCCAAGCCATCAGATAAAGGGAAGGCAAAGCTCTACCCTGAAGACGAGCCTCAGTCAGTGAGGTATGTTTCCTCTGATGCTGAGTCCAGGGGTGCTGAGCTGAGGAAGAGGGAGTTGCTGCACGAGAAAGGCTTCCTCGACCGACCTGCTGACCTGCCGCAGTTCTTGCGCGCAGGAGTGATCAACCACGGCTGGGAGAAATTTTGCAGACCGCCCAATCCAGCCTACACGAGCATGGTGTATGATTTCTACGCCAATGTGCTCAGCCCTGAGGATGGCCTGTCTGTGGTCAGAGGGGTAGAGGTGGATTTCTCAGCCAAGGCCATCAACGAAGCCTATGGTCTCAAGGGCCAAACACATACAGATTATGCACGGATTGTTGATGAGCCTACTGAGGCTGTTCTGGAAGAGGCCATTCGGACCATTGGCCAGCCTAAAGCTTCCTGGACCGTGTCACGCAATGGGAGGCACACTCTCATGAGTGCCAACCTCACGGCTAAGGCGGCTGTTTGGTTTTCGTTCGTGAGAAGGAGATTGTCTCCAGTGACTCACGAGACTACAATCAACCAGAGCCGATCGCTGCTGGTGTATGCGATAATGAGAGGTCTCACGATCAACGTGGGAGAAGTCATCACTGTTGCCATTGCTGAGTGCGCTAAGAAAGGTAAGGGACCACTGTTTTTCCCTAACACCATAACCAAGCTATGTTTGCTTGCAGGAATTCCCACTGAGCGCATGGAGCAGCAGATGGCTTACACAGGCCACTTGGAGCTGCCTGCTAGCCTGAGGCTGAGGAGAAAGGGGAATATGGAGTTTGAACTGGATAGGCTGGCTGCGGATCAGTCCCTATCCATGGCCTGCCTAATGGATATGCAGAGGAGGGTGGCTCAATGGGCCACGTATGCGCAGGCACGGGACAAAGAGGTTGCAGACCAGCTAGGCTGCATCTTCCCTGACTTCCCCACCAATCTCCTGACTCCATGGGTGCCTCCACGCCCACGACAGCCTGATGAGGATGAAGATATTTGAGTGCTGGTTTGAATCGCACTAAAGGGAGTATTGCTGTTCCCTTAGAAAAAAAAAAAAAAAACAATTTTCTGCTTTTTGATAATCATGTGAACTTTGCTGTTTTTAGTCCAATTTTGATCTGTTTTAGATGCTTCGCTTTATGTTTTTTCTTTTGCTCAGTATAGTCTGATGTTAGCTGACTAGGTAGGATAGTTTAGTCTTATTTTTAGAAAGCTTGAGTGACTGGAAAAAGCATGCTTAAGGGCCTTAATCAATGTTATATCTGCCCTGAATTGATTGCGAAATAATTGCGGTACCCGCAATTTTTATGACTGAAAGCATGTTTTGGACTGTCTGTTTAGCTAGGCTGTGATCTGTTTAAAATCTATCTTTTGCTGCTAATATGACTACCTTATATAGCTTATCTAAATGCATGCTGGATGAGTGTCATAGGACACCCTTTGATAGTTTAAATTAACCTCTAAATAGCTCAGTATGCATAGCTGTAAGTCCTTATCTGCCTGTTTTTTTCAGTTTTCTGCTGCTATGATATTTTCTTTTCAAATGTTCTGTCTATACCTAGGGCTTTAGATTCTCTTTGTTTTACCTTAGACTAGATGCTTCTAGGACAAGTTTGGGGGTGTGCCACCTCCGACACTCATTGGGGACAATGAGTAGTTGAAGTTTGGGGGAGGCCACCCTAGGCCTAGGAACATTCCTCTCTCCCTTAGAAACATAAGCATTCTTCTTCTCCTTTAGAAAAAATGATGAACTGAAAAAAAAAAATGAAAAAAGAATAAAGGGGAGAGTTTCTCTTAGGTTGCTGAGTAATCAGTGCCAAGTGTGTAACCCACAAGTGGCGTTGCATCAAAAGGCAACCAAAGGAGAGGCTCCACCAAAGTAAGAAAGAAAGAAAAAAAAAAAAGAAGAAGTAGGGAAGAAGAATGTAAACCTAGGAGTTACAACTTTGTGGCTTAGATGTCCTATTTAAAAAGAACTCTGATCCTCAAAGTAGCTAGGCACAAAGTTGTAACTTGTAGGGTTGTTTAGGGAGATGAGTGTTTATCCAATGTAGTGATGCCAGGGTTTAGGTTGTTCTCTAAAAGTACTACTGTCACCGTTAATACTAAGACTGGCATGACTCTAAGGAATCCTAGACACATTAAAAATAAAGCTAGAAGCATGTACTGAGTCTGAAGTAAAGCTAGGCAGAATTTGAAACCTTAGGGATAGTGGCATGATATGACAAAAGTAAATAGATCAGTTGTAGGAAGTTAATGAAAACAGAAGGAGTGTTAGGCAGGCAAAGTCAGAAGAAGCTAGATAAGAGGGTAGTTTTAAACTAAGGAGTGTGTCACAGGACAACATTGCTATAGACAAGAATATAAGGGAGTTAGTAAGTGGTTAAAGAAGATGAAACAGCAGCCTAGGTAAGTCCTTAGTGTGCTTGAGGACAAGCAAAACCTTAAGTTTGGGGGTGTGTTAAGTCTCTGAAAGTGACTTATTTAGGACCCATTTAGCTTAGGAAGTTGCACACTTTTAGGTGTTTTTGATAGCATTTAGCCTAAACCTATGCTTAAATATGAGAATGAGAAGAAGGTAGCTAAATTAGGACTTATGCACAATAGGAAAGAAAAGGGTTGAAAACCGAAGGAAAAGAATGAAAAAAAACTGCATTGCGAAAACATTGCTGAAGCCGCAATTATTCAAGTGAAAACCGTAAGTTGACTGATCCTTTTCTGTTAATTTCCGTAATTTCAGGGATTCGTTCTTTCTCCTCCATCCATTCTGATATATGACGTTGAAGATTGATGGTTCTCCTTGGCCCAAACGCACCTGCAAACTACTATAAAAGGGGGCCAAAGTCGGAGGTTCAAGCATCATCCGAAAGCGTAGAGTCTTCTCGCAGTCCATCTGTTCTCCTGTTTTTCCTTTGCCGTCTGTTGGAGTGAGAGTCTCAGCTGTTGGAATCGATAATCTGATAGGAAGGAGAGGAGATTCTTCTTCTCTCTCGATTGGATTCATCCAAGCAAGGCTGACCTTTCATCCTCTTCATTCGAGGCGATTGCAACGAAGCTTCAAGCTGCATTTCCTGCTTTCTGTCTTGCCTTTTCTAATTTCCAGCTTTGATCAGTTGTTGTTTCTAGCTTAGTGTTCTATCTACTGCACTTCGTCACTGTCTGTCTTTGAATTATTTCCTTTAAGTTTCCTTTTGTCCGTTCAACATTCAGAGTAATCAAATTGCAAGATTTCATTTCACAGTTTTCATCTTCTGCTGCTACGGTTTTGTCTTACTGTTTTGAGTTCATTTCCCTTCTAAGCATGTCTGTTTTGTTTTATATTTCTGTTCTCTATATATCCATGAGTAGCTAAGTCACTTAGGGGCATGCTAATGACAGAACTATAGGCTAAAAAACGTGAACCAAGCATGTAGGATAGCTCTCGAACCATTGATTGTATGTAAGCTTCATCCCACGGGCAATTTCGATTGGCCATCCATTTTGTCCAAAGAACTCCTAACCTCTGGAAGGAGTAAGAGTTCAGAGTCGTATAATCATGCTAGCCTTTCATGGTAACCTGGAAACGGCCTAGGAATAGGCGTTTCCCTAGTACGAACTAAACACTTCTGCTTTAACAAGATGCTTAAGACCTTACTTTGAGTTGAGTAAACTAAAGAATCTAATGCATGGAATCGGACGATACATGAGATAGAGTGAGTTTGATGCATAGAGAGTAGATCCAGTGCTTGAGAATCGTATAAAAATGCCTATAGGATAGTCATTAGTAGCCCTCAATTCACCCATTTACACACTTTCACTGTTATTCAATTGCGGTAACATTGCGGTGGCCGCAATTCTGCTAAGTTACAATTCTGTTTAGCTGTTTTCTTCTTCGTTTATTAATTCCATCTCTTGTCTTTTGAGTCTAATTTCAACTTGCATTTGTTTATGTTGCATTCCTTTACACATTCAGCAAAAATTAGATAATTAAAAACCAATTTTACCCCATCAAATCCACCCCTTCTTTCTTAACAAATACACTTCATGAATAGCTAAAAATAAGTCTCTGTGGAAAAAACGAATGAAATATACTTACTACTTGCTGTGAGACCATGTATGCTTGCATGTTCTGAGTGCTCTATCTCTTTTATTGCCTATTTATTTCAACACATTGAGCACGCAACAGTGGTCTGCACAGCTCTTCCCAACCGTGGTTGGTGATCCCTGCACGCAAGAATTGCGGCAGGTCTGCCAATGCATCAAGGAATCCCTTCTCGTGGAGTAGGTCCCTCTTCCTCAGTTCAGTGCCCCTTGATTCGGCGTCTGAAGACACATACCTCACAGATTGAGGTTCATCTTCGGGGTATAACTTGACTTTCCCCTTTTCCCTTGCCTTGGCTGACTCAGCCGCCTCGATCTTTAGCTTCTTCAAAGAAGGCTCATTACTAACCTTCCTCTTCTTGCATTTCTTTGAAGCTTTTGGCCGTTTGGCCTTGACAACCTTGGGGGCTTTCTTCCTCAACCGTGCCCTGGTGGTGATCTGCTGGAGGCAATTTCCCAATGTCTCATCTATCGAGTCGTCCCCCTTTGCTGGGCTATCGGGGCAGACTTCCCTCAAAGGAGAGAATACCTCATCTTCTTCAGCCGTTTCGTCGCCCGGTGCTGATTCTTGCTGTTCTTCAATTGGAATTTCAGGCTCGGGCGACGGCGATGGTGATACCTCAGGGCTCTGTGGAGGTGGAGAGAGCTCAGGGCTCTGTGGAGATGGAGATGGCTCGGGGCTTTGTCTGGCCGTCTCGTAAGAAGGACGACCACTCCCTTGACTCTCCACAGTGGGAGTCTTTTCCTTGAGCGGTGCGTCTTCAACAGCCATCTTCCACTTTCTCTTCTTGGGCGTTCCTGCTGGTTCAGATGGACCAGCAGGGATTTCTGTCACCACCTTCCACTTCTTCTTGCGGATAGGAAGCTTGGAAGGTCGTTCGGGTCGCGCAGCTTCGGCATCTGCCAAGGCAAGTAGTACCTCTCTCGCAGCTGCCTCAGCGTCGGATGCCTTCTTCTTGGAAGCAGATCTCTCAGCCCGTGTAAGCACCATGGTCGAATCGGAGAAATCTGAAAAAGAGGAATTGCAGAGGAAGAAGAAGATCGTTTTCTTGAAGTTCAACGAGTGAAGGAAGCGTACGGGCCACAGCTGTTCTAACGGCTATTTGTAATCAAGTGAATCCCAACAGCTATTTCTATTGCGTTTTCAGCAAATCCACCGCAATTAGATGGCCGTTGGAGATTTTCTTGATTTAAATGCCAAGATTCTCATAACTTAATCTTTGATTCGGCCCGATATCTTCCCCGATTCTTTACCCTTGATTCAACTCCTTGATTTCCTCTTTTGATTCCCTATAAAAAACGTACAAAATTAACAACAAATTCGTAATAAAAATAACACATAAACATGCAAAAATAACAACCGGAAAAAATAAGAACAGCAAAAATAAACTAAGGCATAACCTCGCATGGACGAGCACATTAATCACACGTCCTCTCTCGATGTGGCTCTCATGTTTCAGATAAAAGGAAGGCCGAGAGTGTCTTCACATCCCCTTCCTCGTAGTAGTGCTTCAACCGTGCACCATTGACCATGAACGGTTGCCCGTGCTGCAGGTTCCTAATCTCAATTGCCCCATGAACAAACACATTAGTTATAACAAAAGGACCTGACCATCTGGACTTAAGTTTGCCTGGAAATAATCTCAACCTTGAGTTAAATAACAAGACAAGCTGGCCTTTCTTAAACTCTTTAATCCTAAGTCTACTGTCATGCCAAATTTTAGTTTTTTCCTTGTACATTTTGGCATTTTCATAGGACATGTGTCTCAGCTCATCAAGCTCATGTAATTGCAGAGACCGCAATGTTCCCGCATCGGTCACACAATAATTCAGCTCTTTTAGGGCCCAAAATGCTTTGATTTCCAATTCGAATGGTAAGTGACATGCTTTGCCATACACAAGTCTATAAGGAGACATACCTAGGGGTGTCTTATATGCAGTCCTATATGCCCAAAGTGCATCCTCTAACTTAAACGACCAATCTTTTCTATTGGGTTTGACCACTTTTTCGAGTATGTTTTTAATCTCCCTATTTGATATTTCAGCTTGTCCATTCGAATGTGGATGATAAGGGGTGGCTACTCTATGTCTAACATTGTATTTAGCCAACACTTTTTCCATAGCCTTATTAATGAAGTGAGTCCCTTCATCACTAATTATAGCACGAGGTGTACCAAACCTAGTAAAAATATGTCTATTAAGGAACTTAATGACTGTTTTGGCATCATTTGTTGGACATGCTATGGCTTCTACCCATTTAGATACATAGTCTACAGCTACAAGTATGTAAAGGTTACCTGCTGATGGGGGAAATCGTCCCATGAAGTCAATGCCCCACACATCAAAGAGCTCCAACTCTAAGATGTAAGTGAGAGGCATCTCATCCTTCCGACTAAGATTACCTGTTCTCTGGCATTCATTGCAGCTGTGTGCATGGTCGTGGGCATCTTTGAAGATCGTGGGCCAATAGTAGCCACTCTGGAACACCTTTGCAGCTGTTCTTTGGCCACCAAAGTGTCCACCATAGGGAGATGTATGGCAGTGCTGCAGTACAGACTTCGCCTCAGCAGCTGACACACACTTCCTTAGTAAACCATCTGCACATGTCTTGTAGAGTGTAGGATCGTCCCAGATGAACTTCCTAGCTTCATGTAGGAACGTCTTCTTCTCTTGTCCCCCCTTGAAAGTTGGTAATACCTGCGAGGCAAGGTAGTTAGCAATGTCAGCAAACCAAGGTTCCTCATCGTTATGATGATGAGTTAATACAAAGACATGTTCATCAATAAAGGCATCAGAAATTGCGGTTTCTAAAATTTTATCGCAATTATGCTGCAATCTAGAAAGATGATCCGCAACTACATTTTCGCATCCTTTCTTATCTCTAATGTCCAGATCAAACTCTTGCAGCAACAATACCCATCTAATCAACCTAGGCTTAGCATCAACCTTCCTCATAAGGTATTTTAGTGCAGAGTGATCAGTATACAGGATTGTCCTAGTGCCTACAATGTCATTCCTAAATTTCTCGCAAGCAAACACTACAACGAGCATTTCCTTTTCAGTGGTTGTGTAATTACATTGTGCCTCATTCAGTGTCTTATTAGCATAGTATACAGGGTGTGTTAGTTTGTCAATCTTTTGTCCTAGCATAACCCCTACTGCATAGTCACTCGCATCACATAACATCTCAAATGGGAGGTCCCAATTTGGCCCTACTATAATAGGTTCTTTGACTAATGCTTCCTTAAGGGTTGTCCAGGCTAAGAAACATTCTTTAGAGAAGATGAATGGCTTATTCAGCTCTAGAAGCTCACACAAAGGTTTAGAGATCTTTGAAAAGTTCTTAATGAACCTTCTATAGAAACCTGCGTGTCCTAGGAAACCTCTAATAGCCTTTACATTCTGAGGTTCCAATAGCTTCTCTATTATTTCAATCTTGGCCCTATCGACCTCTACTCCTGCTCTAGATACTCTATGACCTAGGACTATCCCTTCTTCCACCATGAAGTGGCACCTCTCCCAATTAAGGACTAGGTTGGTCTCCTCACACCTAGCTAGGACTTGTCCTAAGTTCTCTAAACAATTTGTAAATGAATCACCAAAGACTGAGAAGTCATCCATAAATATTTCTATCATGGATTCATCTAAGTCAGAGAAAATAGCCAACATGCACCTTTGAAATGTTGCTGGTGCATTGCATAAGCCAAAAGGCATTCTGCAAAAAGCAAACGTTCCAAAGGGACATGTGAAGGTTGTTTTCTCCTGGTCCACAGGGTCTATGGTGATTTGGTTATATCCAGAATAACCATCTAAGAAGCAATAATAAGCTCTACCAGCTATCCTATCTAACATCTGGTCTATAAATGGTAAAGGAAAGTGATCTTTTTTTGTTTCTTTATTCAATTTTCTGTAGTCCATACAGACTCTCCATCCTGTAATAGTTCTAGTTGGAATCAGTTCATTGCTCTCATTCACTACTACAGTCATCCCCCCCTTCTTAGGTACACATTGTATTGGACTCACCCACTCACTACTAGCTATAGGGAAGATTACACCTGCGTCTAACCACTTTATTATCTCTTTTTTAACTACCTCCTTCATAGAGGGGTTCAACCTACGTTGGTGATCTACTCGGGGTGTATGCTCTTCTTCTAATATTATCTTATGCATGCAGTAGGAAGGACTAATACCTCTTATGTCAGCAATCGTCCATGCAATAGCCTTTTTGTGTTGCTTAAGCAATAATATCAACTCAATTTCATGCTTTTCACTTAGTTTGGACGAAATAATAACAGGCAAAGTATCATCACTCCCTAGATATGCATACTTAAGATGTTCAGGCAGTGGTTTTAATTCTAAGATAGGTGGATGCTCAATGGATGGTTTCAATGGATTCATGGATCCTTCAGTCAAGTCACTAGTCATACAAACATGCTGAGGTTTATCCACATGTATATCCATTATTTCAGAAATATTTAAATCAGCTACATCTAATTGTACATAATCATTGGCATGCTTAATCAATAATTCATGCTCAAGCTGTTCTTCCATTGGTGAATCTACTATGTCCATACTTGCACAAGATTCAGAGTCAGAAGGATACCTTAGTGCTTTAAAGACACTAAACTTAACCTCCTCATCATGAACCCTCATGGTGAGCTCACCTTTCTGGACATCAATCAAAGCCCTACCTGTGGCTAGAAATGGTCTGCCTAATAGGATGGGGACCTCCTTGTCTGCTTCATAATCCAGAATGATGAAATCTGCAAGAAAAATGAACTTGTCAACCTTGACAAGAATATCCTCTATCTTACCCTCAGGGTAGGCTATGGATCTGTCTCCCAACTGCAAGGTGACAGTGGTAGGATGTGCTTCCCCTATTCCAAGCTGACGGAATAGTGATAGGGGCATGAGATTTATGCTGGCTCCCAGGTCACAAAGAGCTCTGCCCACGTGCTTGCCTCCCAACTCCACTAGTAAGGTGAAGGAACCAGGATCCTTCTCCTTCTTTGGTAGCTTGTTTTGGAGTATAGCACTGCACTCCTCAGTGAGATTCACTGTTTCAAATTCACCAATAATTTTCTTGTTAGTAATTATATCCTTAAAAAACTTAACATAAGAAGGCATGGATTGCAAAACCTCTACAAAAGGAATATTAACATGCACTTGTTTAAGAATTTCTAAAAATTTGTTAAAGTGCACTTCCTGTTCTTGTTTTTTCTTTAGCCTTCTAGGGAATGGAGGTGGTGGCACATATGTAGGCACTTCAGGTCGCCTCAGGACAGGTGGAGACATTGGAATTTCTTCTGGTTCCTCTATGATAGGTTCCAGCCTCGCCCTTGATGTGCTTGTTGGTGGTTGACCTTGGTTTTGCAGAGAATCCAGTGGAGCACTAGACTCTTCATTCTCTACTCTCTTTGGTGTGTTTCTGGTGTTGCTCACCAAAGGTCTTTGATAACTCCATTGTGGAGCTATTAAATACGTCCTAATTATAGCTAAAGTCCGCAAAGAGCTCGTGCGTCCGTTGGGCATGTTCGAGAGCTTAAAGCAGAGTTTTAGCGCCCCGGGAATGCATCGGGAAGAGGGGAACTTGTTCCGTGAAGAAACGGGCCAAAACTGCCTTGGAGAGGCAAAGCTTCAGCCCCAAACCCGAGAGCCAGCGTCGAGACGCTGGCTCGACGCTGGAAAAACCCGAGAGCAAGCGTCGAGTGATAGCGTCGAGACGCTAGCTCGACGCTGCCCTGGCGTCGAGACCCTGCTTGGCGTCGAGACGCTCCGGAGGAGGCGCGCGCAGGAAATTTATCGGGGCAGCGTCGCGACGCCATCGCGAGCGCGCGCGCGGATTACTTAGGGCACAGCGTCGAGACGCTGGCCTAGTGTCTCCACGCTACGACGATGGCAGCAGCTAAAAGACGATTTTCCTGCACATTTTTGGAAAAATCTTCATCTTCTTCATCTCTCAACGGATTCCGGCGATTTTAGTCTTCTTCTTCCCCATTTTCTCTCTATTTTCCGTGGAGCTCCACCATTGTTGGCATGCGAGTGAGCTCCACTTTCCATTGTAATATTTAGACGGATCCTTCCATGGCCGTGGTTGGAGCGGGATTGACGAACCGCGCCATGAGCGGCTAAGGTAAGGGTGACGGTTTGGGATTTGTTTAGGGAAATTTTGTTAGACACTCATGCTTTGATAATCTGAGTATAGTTTTGCATATTGGAATCTGATTATTAGCATCTGTTTACCTTGCTTAATCCAACGCGCATGCTAAAATACGTTGATTGACACTCGGGTAGTTTCGCATGTTGTGTACGTTAAAGAGTAGCGATGCCGTGCCTCTCACTGCTCGACTAAGTAACACAGGTAAATAGAACTAAAGCGAAGTATCGGGTCGGGTAGGATAATTGTTGGTTGCATACGGCGTTTGCGGGCAACCTACTAGCATTTAGAATTCACGCTCGAATGTTCGTCGCGGTTAGCTAGTGACTATCTAAATTCACCTTAGGACTGATCATCTTAACGCGAGCTTAGATAACGTGTAATTAGAACTGTGTGGTCTGATTAAAATCTATGGAGTCGGCTACTTTGGGGCTTCTCTGGTAGTCGTCCGCGTGCTCAATAAACTGTATTCCATGTCATTAGCATTAAATGATAAGCTGAATGTTGTCTAACAATTGATCCCTAGACTCCCAAACCGTGCACACATTCTCTTCATATTATCTCTTTCTTTCGTTAGCTTTCTTATTAATTCTCTTGAATGATAAAACCCCCCGTTACCAATTAATCAATTAAATCCCAATTTCACTAGTAAATTCATTCTTCCTATTCCTTGGATCGACCCTGTTGCCACTGGCTGCAAAGCCTTGGTCATAGGCATTATAAATAGTATTTTGGCAAGCCTCGACAGCTTGAGATTAAGCGGATATTCAAAATTCCGACCACCAAAATTGGCGCCGTTGACGGGGAGTAGGCAATTGATTGAATTTATGATTGAAGTTTGAATTTGATTTATTGATGGTTGACTGAAATTTTTTTCTGTTTGTATATTGTATGTTTGGATTTTTGTTTGTGTATGACCCGTTCCTCTGAGGGTAGATTGCAGTTTATCCCTGAGATTGACAGAGAGGAGCGGCGGTTACGGAGAGAAGCCCGTGAGGGGCAAGGAACGTTGGAAAGAGAAGAAGGCAATCCCTTCTTGGTTGACGAGATGGCGCAGGGTGATGCGCCACGGACGCTTAAGCAGCTGGCAGCGCCAGACCTGAACCTGCAGCCTTTGTGCATTAACTACCCCGTGGTAGCAGGTAACTTCGAGTTGAAATCTGGTTTAATTCACCAGTTACCTTCTTTCCATGGAAACGCAGGTGAGGACGCGAACAAACATCTGATGGAGTTCCATTGCGTCTGCGCGGGGATGAAGCCCGCAGGAGTCACGGAGGAGCAACTGAATATGAGGGCATTCCCCTTTACGCTCAAGGATAAGGCCAAGGATTGGCTGTACTATTTGCCTTCCGGATCCATCACCACGTGGCAGGATATGAAGCGGGTATTTTTGGTGAAATACTTTCCCGCATCCTTAGCCACCACTCTGCGGAAGAGGATATATGGGATCACCCAGGATGTCGGTGAGTCCCTGCACGAATACTGGGAACGCTTCGGGCGCCTGTGCGCGAGCTTCCAACATCATCAGATTGCCGATCAGTTATTGATACAGTATTTTTATGAGGGGATGACGCCCCATGACCGGCAGATGATCGATGCAGCGAGTGGAGGGGCACTGATTGACAAGACCCCAGTTGAGGCCAAGCAGTTGATTGCAAACATGGCTACAAACTCGCAGCAATTCGGTATTCGGGGACAAGGCCAAGTGCACAGCGTGGCTCAGAGCCACGAGATGGCTGAAATGAAGGCCCAGGTGGCCGAGATAGGCAGCATGTTAAAGAAAATCGTTGGAGGACACCGTGAGGATGCGGAGGTCAACGCGATCGGGGGGTATGCTTCCAACCCAAGGAAGTACGACCCATATGCAAACACTTACAACCCCGGTTGGCGCGACCATCCTAATTTCAGCTATGGGAATAGGGAAGGACAATCTCGTTTCCAAGGCCAATCCCAGGATAGGCCTAATTCTTCCACCCAGGCTCAAGCCTCGAGCTCCTCCAATTCACTTGAAGAGATGGTAAGGACCATCGTGACTAGCACCAGCCAGTTTCAGAAAGAGGCTCGAGAGGAGCTTAATTCTCACAAGGCAGAGCTGCAGAATTTGAACAAGCAGCTGACACAGATGGCGGTGTCTATTAGTAAGATTGAGAGCAAGAGCTCGGGGAAGCTTCCTTCCCAAACTACAGTAAACTCATGTGAAAACGTGAGTGCCATTCAGCTGCGCAGTGGGAAGTCACTTTCCACCAGAGCTGCGAAGGAAGCCACGGACAGCCTGAACAAGTCCGCCCCGACTGCTCCCGAGGCTCAGAATGAGAAAAGAAATGAGAAGGTCAGTGTACCTGAGGATGTTGCCAGAGCACCATTCCCGAGTAGGCTTGCGAAGCCTACTTTGGAATCTGATGATGAGGAGGTCCTGCGAACCTTCCAAAAGGTGATGGTAAATATCCCGCTCCTAGAGGCAGTCAGTCAAGTGCCCAAGTATGCGAAATTTCTAAGGAGCTGGTGCACTACGAAAAGGAAGTCCAGAGGGACTGAGAAAACGAAGGAAAACGTCTCTGCCATACTCCCAGGTACGTTGCCAGCAAAGTGCAACGATCCAGGTACTTTTACTATCCCTTGCACTATAGGTAGTAAAATTGTTCATAATGCCATGTTAGACCTAGGAGCCTCTGTTAATGTTATGTCTTATGCATTGTATCGTGAACTGAATTTAAATGAAATGCATGGATGTAATGTTTCTGTTCAGTTGGATAATGGGTCGAGCATCTGTCCTAGGGGGAAGGTGTTGCGTGCTCAATGTGTAAAGATAAATATGCAAACAGGAAGAGAGAGCACTTAGAACATGCAAGCATACATGGTCTCACAGCAAGTAGTAAGTATATTTCATTCGTTTTTTCCACAGAGACTCATTTTTAGCTATTCGCGAAGTGTGAATGTTAAGAAAGATGGGATGAATTTGATGGGGTAAAATTGGTTTTTAATTAACTACTTTTTGCTGAATGTGTAGAGGGATATAACATAAACAAATTAAAGTTAAAACTAGACCTAAAGGACAAGAGATGGAATTAATAATCGAGGAAGAAAACAGCTAAACAGAATGATAAAACGGCAGAATTGCGAGGACCGCAATGTTTCCGCAATTAAATGGCAGCGAATCTGATTAAAACGGGGAATTAAGGGCTACTAATGACTGTCCTATAGGCATTTTATTACGATTATCAAGCTTTGGATCAACTCTCTATACATCAAACTCACTCTATCTCAAGTATCGTCCGATTCCATGCATTAGAGACTCAAGTTTACTCGACTTCAAAGTAAGGACTTAAGCATCTTGTTAAAACAGGAGTGTTCAGTTTGTACTAGGGAAACGCCTATTCCTAGGCCGTTTCCTGATTACCATGAAAGGCTAGCATGATTATATGACTCTGAACTCTTACTCCTTCCAGAGGTTAGGAGTTCTTTGGACAAAATGGATGGCCAATCGAAATTGCCCGTGGGATGAAGCTTACATACAATCAATGTTCGAGTGTTGAACTGACTACTTGACTCACGTTTTTTAGCCTATAATTCTGTCATTAGCATGCCCCTAAGTGAATTTAGTTACTCATGGATATATGAAGAACAGAAAGGGTAGATAAAACAGACATACTTAGAAGAGAAATGTGCTTAAAACAGGAAGCAAAACCCGTAGCAGAAGAAAGTATAAACTGTGAAGTGCAGAAACTTACTTTGATTAACTTGAATGTTTGAATGACAAAGGAAAGCTTTAAAAGGAATGAATCCAAGGCAGACAACAACGAAATGCAATAAGTAAATTACTAAACTAAGAACAACAATGATCAGTAAGGGAAATGAGAAGGAAAGAACAGAAAACAGTAAAGGATTGCTGAAAACTTCGTGGCAGTCGCCTCGAATGATGGTGATGAGAATTCAGCCGTGCTTGGATGAATCCAATCGAGAGAGAAGAAGAATCTTCTCTCCTTCCTATCAGATTATCGACTCCAAAAGCTGAGAACCTCACTCCAACAGACGGCAAAGGAAAACAGATGGAAATGGTGGACTGCAAGAAGACTTCTGCGCTTCGAATTGATGACTGAACCTCCGACTTTGACCCCCTTTTATAGTAGTTTGCAGGTGCGTTTGGGCCAAGGAGAACCATCAACCTTCAACGTCATATATCAGAATGGATGGAGGAGAAAGAACGAATCCCTGAAAAGTCGGATCTAAACAGAAAATGATCAGCCAACTTACGGTTTTAACTTGAATAATTGCGGTCACCGCAATTATTCCGCAATTCATTTGCAATGGTTATTTTTTCATTCTTTTCCTCGGTTTTCAACCCTTTTTCTACCTATTGTGCATAAGTCCTAAATTAGCCACCTTCTTCTAATTCTCATATTAAAGCATAGGTTTAGGCTAAATGCTAACAAAAACACCTAAATGTGTACATTTTCTTAAGCTAAATGGGTCCTAAATAAGTCACTTTCAGAGACTTAACACACCCCCAAACTTAAGGCTTTGCTTGTCCTCAAGCATACTAAGGACTTACTTAGGCTGCTGTTTCTTCTTCTTTAACTACTCACTAACTCCCTTATATTCTTGTCTATAGCAATGCTGTCCTGTGACACACTTCTAAGTTTAGAACTAACCTCTTGTCTAGCTTCTTCTGACTTCACCTGCCTACTATACCCACTGCTTTTGTTAACCCCCTACTACTGATCTAACTACTTTTATGATATCATGCTATTATCCCTAAGGTTTCAAATTCTACCAAGCTTTACTCTAGACTCAGTACATGCTTCTAGCTTATTTTTAATGTGTCTAGGATTCCTTAGAGTCATGCCAGTCTTAGTATTAACAGTGACAGTAGTACTTTTAGAGAACAACCTAAACCCTGGCATCACTACATTGGATAAACACTCATCTCCCTAGACAAACCTAAAAGCTACAACCTTGTGCTTAGCTCATTAAGGATCAGAGTTCTTTTTACATAGGACATCTAAGCCACAAGATTATAACTCCCAAGCATACATTCTTCTTCCCCTATTTCTCCTTTTTTCTTTACTTAGGTGGAGTCTCCCCTCTTTATTCTATTTTTTTACTTTTTCTATTTTTCACAAATTTTTTTTTTTTTTTTTTTTTTTTTTTTTTTTTTAGGAGAAGAAGAATGCTTATGTCCTAAGGAAGAGAGGAATGTTCCTAGGCCTAGGGTGGCCTCCCCCAAACTTCAACTACTCATTGTCCCCAATGAGTGTTTGAGGTGGCACACCCCCAAACTTGTCCTAGAAGCATCTAGTCTAAAGTAAAACAAAGAGAATCTAAACATCCTAGGCATAGGCAAAACATTCTAGAAGCAACTATCCCAGCAGCAGAAAATTTGAACATAACAGACAGGTTTTAAGGACTTATGGTTTATGCATGCTGAGCACTATTCAGAGGCAAATTTAAACTATCAAAGGGTGTCCTATGACACTCATCCAGCATGCTTCAAGATCAGCTATATAAGGTAGTCATGCTAGCAGCAAAAGATAGAATTTAACAGGTCACAGCCTAACTAAACAGACAGTCCAAAACATGCTATCAGTCACAAAAATTGCGGGAACCGCAATTTTTTCGCAATTCGATCTGGGCAGGTTTAACATTGATGCAGGCCCCTAGCATGCTTTTTCCTGTTACTCATGCATCCTAAAAATAAAACTAAACTATCCTACCTAATCAACTAACATCAGACTAGACTAAGCAAAAGAAAAAGCATACAACTAAACATTAAAAACAGATCAAAAACTGAACCCAAAACAGCATATTATACATTATTCTATCAAAAAGCAGGAAAATTGTTTTGTTTTTCTTAAGGGATCAGTAATACTCCCTTCAGTGCACTTCAAACCAGCACTCAATTCTCATCATCCTCATCTGGTTGCCTTGGTCGTGGGGGCACCCATGGAGTTAGGAGGTTGGTGGGGAAGTCCGGGAAGATGCACCCCAACTGGTCTGCAACTTCTTTGTCCCTCGCCTGCGCATAATTGGCCCATTGAGCCATTCTCCTCTGCATGTCCATTAAGCAGGCCATGGATAGGGACTGCTCAGCAGCCAGCCTATCCAACTCAAACTCCATGTTGCCCTTTCTTCTCAGCCGTAGGTGTGCAGGCAACTCCAAATGGCCTGTGTAGGGCAGCTGCTGCTCCAAGCGCTCGGTGGGAACCCCTGCAAGCAAACACAACTTTGTTATAGTGTTTGGAAAAAATAATGGTCCCTTACCCTTTTTAGCACACTCGGCTATGGCAGCAGTGATGACTTCTCCCACGTTGATCGTGAGACCTCTCATTATAGCATAAACCAGCAGCGAACGGCTCTGGTTAATTGTAGTCTCATGAGTCACTGGGGAGAGTCTTCTTCTTACGAATGAAAACCACACAGCTGCCTTAGCCGTGAGGTTGGCACTCATGAGCGTGTGCCGCCCATTGCGTGACACTGTCCAGGAGGCTTCAGGCTGGCCAATTGTGCGAATGGCTTCTTCCAGCACAGCCTCGGTCGGCTCATCAACTATCCGTGCATAATCCGTGTGAGGTTGGCCCCTGAGACCGAATGCTTCATTAATGGCTTTGGCTGAGAAATCAACTTCCACCCCTCTGACCACAGATAGGCCATCCTCAGGGCTGAGCACGTTAGCATAAAAGTCATACACCATGCTCGTGTATGCTGGATTGGGAGGTCGGCAGAATTCCTCCCAGCCATGGTTGATCACCCCTGCGCGCAAGAACTGCGGCAAGTCAGCAAGTCGATCAAGGAACCCCTTCTCGTGCAACAGGTCCCGTTTCCTCAGCTCCACGCCCCTGGATTCAGCATCAGACGAGACATACCTCACTGACGGAGGTTCATCTTCAGGGTAGAGTTTAGCCTTCCCTTTATCGGCTGGTTTGGAGGATTCAGCAGCCTCCACCCTGAGGCGTTTGAGCGAAGGCTCAGTAGTCTCTTCGTCTGCTGAAGGCACTCGTTTGGCCTTCTTCTTCTTCAGCTTCTTGGACTTCTTGGCCTTGCCCATCTTGGCCTTCTTCTTCTCTTTCTTCATGTTGATCTGTTGGAGGCAAGCCCCCAACGTTTCTTCCATAGAATCGTCCTGCTGTGCAGGAACATCAGGGCTGTCTTCCCTCATAGGAGAGAAGACTTCTTCTTCCCCAGCATCTCCACTGCCTTGCGTGGACTCCTGATAATCCCCATAAGGGAATTCAGGATCAGGCCGTGGAGAACTGTGCTCTGCTGATGGTGTATGTGCAGAACTCCATGGCGAAGACGGCAGCTCAGGGCTCTGTGCTGCTGCAGGCGTCGGATCAGAACTCTGAGGTGCTGGAGACAACTCGGCGCTCTGTGCAGGCGGTGACGACTCTGCGCTTGGCACTGGTTCAGACGAAAGGGGACTGCGCGCAGGTGACAAAGACAGCGACGAACCTTCCTTGGCTGACTCGTGGGCTGCACGATCAGTTTCTTGACTCTCCACAGAGGGAGTCTTGGCGGTGCTTGGTTCGGCAGCTGTCTTGACAGTCCACCGGCGCTTCTTTGGCGTGCCCACTGGCTCAGATGGGCCAGCAGGGATCTCAGTGACCACCCTCCACTTCTTCCTACGAATAGGAAGCTTGGCAAGACGGCCAGTGCGTACAGCACCCTAATCAGCAAGGGTGAGAAGCGCTTCCCTCGCAGCCGCTTCAGCTGCGTCATCGGCCTTCTTCTTGGCGGCGGATCTCTCAGCCCTAGTGGAAACCATCGTCGAGTCTTGAAGATCTTGAGAGAAGAATCAAAGATGGAGAGAATCGCTGAAGTCTTGGAGATCAAAGAATGAGAGAATCGTATCAACGAGCGCGTTCTAACGGCTATAAATAAAACGGAAAAAATCCCAACGGCTCTTTTTGCGGATCCAGCAATTTTTGCGCAATTCCAGGGATAATATTTCATAAAAATTCCAAACTTTGATCGCCCGTATCTTTCATTTGGCTCAACCGTTTCTTGATTTTTAAAGCCTGATTTACTCTCCTTGATCCCCTCTTTCGATTCCTTGCAAAAGCAAACAAAACAAACATTAAACACGTAATTAAAAACACATCATAAAACGTACAAACGATAAGCGAAAAAACAGTAAAAATAAACTAAGGCATTGGCCTTGACTAAACGAGCACAGTAACCACTCGTTCTCTCTCGTTCTCTTTGTCATGCTTCAGTCAAGAGGAAGGCCGAGAGAGTCTTCACATCCCCTTTCCTCATAGTAGTGCTTCAACCTAGCACCATTGACCAGAAATGGCTGTCCTTGCTGCAAGTTTTTAATTTCTATGGCACCATGAACAAAGACATTAGTAATAATAAATGGACCGGACCATCTAGACTTTAGTTTGCCTGGAAATAGCTTTAATCGTGAGTTAAATAATAATACAAGTTGGCCCTTCTTAAAATCTTTGATCCTGAGTCTACTGTCATGCCATATTTTTGTCTTTTCTTTGTACATTTTGGCATTCTCATAGGCCATGTGCCTAAGCTCGTCAAGTTCATGTAGCTGTAAAGATCTTAATGTCCCCGCATCCTTCACACAAAAATTTAATTCTTTCATGGCCCAAAATGCCTTGTTTTCCAACTCAAGTGGCAAGTGGCAAGCCTTGCCATACACCAACCTATAGGGAGACATTCCTAGAGGTGTCTTATATGCTGTTCTGTAAGCCCAAAGTGCATCCTCAAGCTTGAAAGACCAGTCTTTCCTATTAGGTTTGACTACCTTTTCGAGGATGTTTTTTATCTCCCTATTGGAAATCTCAGCTTGGCCATTTGAGTGTGGGTGGTAGGGAGTAGCTACCCTATGCCTAATGTTATACTTAGCCAATATTTTCTCCATAGCCTTATTGATGAAATGTGACCCCTCATCACTAATGATAGCACGAGGAGTCCCAAATCTAGTGAAAATGTGTCTATGCAAGAAGCTAGTGACTGTTTTAGCATCATTATTAGGACATGCCTTAGCTTCTACCCACTTTGACACGTAGTCTACTGCTACTAAAATGTACAGGTTACCTGATGATGGAGGGAATGGTCCCATGAAATCAATGCCCCACACATCAAAGAGCTCCAACTCTAAGATGTAGGTGAGAGGCATCTCATCCTTACGACTGAGGTTACCTGTCCTTTGGCATTCGTCACAGTTGTGGGCATAATTGTGGGCGTCCTTGAAGATTGTTGGCCAGTAGTAGCCACTCTGAAATACCTTAGCAGCTGTTCTTTGACCACCAAAGTGCCCACCGTAAGGAGATGAGTGACAGTGCTGCAGCACAGACTTCGCTTCAGCAGCTGTAACACACTTCCTCAACAACCCATCAGCACAGGTCCTGTAAAGTATGGGGTCATCCCAGATGAATTTCCTTGCTTCATGGAGGAACCTCTTCTTCTCTTGTCCTCCCTTGAACACTGGTAATACCTGTGATGCACGGAAGTTAGCAATGTCAGCAAACCAAGGTTCCTCATCGTTTTCACGATGAGTCAAAGCAAAGATATGTTCATCTATAAAAGCATCAGAAATTGCGGGGTCCGCAATTTTTCCGCAATTGTGCTGCAATCGAGACAGGTGATCTGCAACCACGTTTTCACATCCCTTCTTGTCCCGAATGTCCAAATCGAATTCCTGCAGCAATAACACCCATCTAATCAATCTAGGCTTAGCATCAGCCTTCCTCATCAGATATTTTAAAGCAGAATGGTCAGTATATACAATGGTCCTAGTTCCTACAATATAGTTCCTAAATTTTTCACAAGCAAATACTACAGCAAGCATCTCCTTCTCTGTAGTTGTATAGTTACATTGAGCCTCATTCAAGGTCTTACTAGCATAATAGACAGGATGTGTGAGCTTGTCAATCTTCTGTCCTAACATGACTCCTACAGCATAGTCACTGGCATCACATAGCATCTCAAATGGGAGATCCCAATTTGGTCCTACTATGATTGGTGCTGTGACCAATGCTTCCTTAAGGGCTTTCCAAGCTACTACACATTCTTTAGAAAAGATGAATGGCCTACCTAGCTCTAGAAGCTCACATAGAGGCTTGGCTATCTTAGAGAAGTCCTTGATGAACCTTCTATAGAAGCCAGCATGTCCTAGGAAACTCCTAATAGCTTTGACATTCTGGGGCTCTACCAACTTCTCTATGACCTCTATTTTTGCCCTATCCACTTCTACACCTGCCCTTGACACTCTATGTCCTAAGACAATCCCTTCATCTACCATAAAATGGCACTTTTCCCAATTTAGGACTAGGTTGGTCTCTTCACACCTAGCCAGGACTTGTCCTAGGTTCTCTAGACAGGTTTTAAATGAGTCCCCAAAGACTGAGAAGTCATCCATGAATATTTCTATTATGGACTCATCCAACTCAGAGAAGATCGCCATCATGCACCTTTGGAAAGTTGCCGGTGCATTGCATAAGCCAAAAGGCATTCTGCGGAAGGCGAACGTTCCAAAAGGGCAAGTGAAGGTAGTCTTCTCTTGATCCTTAGGGTCTATAGTGATTTGATTATAGCCAGAGTACCCATCTAAAAAACAGTAGTAGGCTCTACCAGCTATTCTGTCTAGCATCTGGTCAATGAATGGAAGAGGGAAATGGTCTTTTTTAGTTTCTTTATTTAATTCTCTGTAATCCATACATACCCTCCACCCTGTGACAGTCCTAGTTGGAATCAGTTCGTTGTTCTCATTGACTACCACAGTTATTCCCCCCTTTTTAGGTACACATTGGATGGGGCTAACCCACTGGCTACTAGCTATGGGGAAAATTACTCCTGCATCTAACCACTTTATTATTTCTTTCTTCACTACCTCTTTCATAGAGGGGTTTAACCTACGCTGGTGATCTACCCTAAGTGTGTGTTCTTCCTCTAGTATGATTTTATGCATGCAATAAGAAGGGCTAATGCCTCGAATATCAGCAATAGTCCATGCTATAGCCTTCCTATGTTGCTTAAGCAGTAAAATTAAATCAACCTCATGCTGTTCACTAAGCTTAGAAGAAATAATTACAGGCAGCGTATCATTTTCTCCTAGATATGCGTATTTGAGGTGAGTTGGTAGTGGTTTCAGTTCTAAAACAGGTGGATGCTCAATGGAGGGCTTTAACGGATTTACAGTTCTATCAGTTAAGTCCATAGTCATACATACATGCTGAGGTCTATCTACAGGCATATTCATTATGTCAGATACATTCAGATCATCTACATCTAATCCTACATATTCGTTAGCATGCTTGGTTAATAATACATGCTCTAATTGTTCTTCCATTAGTGAGTCAACAACATCAATGCTAGCACAAGACTCAGAATCAGAGGGATACCTTAAAGCTTTGTAAACACTAAATTTTACCTCTTCATCATGAACCCTCATAGTTAACTCACCTTTTTGCACGTCTATTAGTGCCCTACCTGTGGCTAGAAATGGTCTACCTAGCAGGATGGGAACCTCCTTGTCTGCCTCATAGTCCAGGACAATGAAATCTGCAAGGAAAATAAATTTGTCAACTTTAACTAGAATATCCTCAATCTTACCTTCTGGATATGCGATGGATCTGTCTGCTAGTTGTAAAGTGACAGTAGTTGGACGTGCTTCTCCCATTCCCAACTGGCGGAATAGGGACAGGGGCATGAGATTTATGCTGGCGCCCAGGTCACAAAGCGCTCTGCCCACATGCTTGCCTCCAAGTTCTACAGGTAGGGTGAAGGAACCAGGATCCTTCTCCTTCTTGGGCAGCTTGTTTTGGAGGATGGCACTGCACTCCTCGGTGAGGTTTACTGTTTCAAACTCACCAATTATTCTTTTGTTAGTAATAATGTCCTTCAAAAACTTTACATATGAAGGCATAGACTGTAAAACTTCTACAAAAGGAATATTCACATGCACTTGCTTAAGTATTTCTAGAAATTTATTAAAATGAACTTCCTGTTCCTGTTTCTTCTTAAGCCTTCGAGGGTATGGAGGTGGTGGCACATATGCAGGCACGTCAGGACGCCTTAAGATAGGTGGAGGCCTTGGAATTTCTTCTACGTCCTCTACAATTGGCTCTAACCTGGCTCCTGATGTGCTAGTTGGTGGTGGACCTTGGCTTGGCAGAGATTCCAGTGGAGCACTAGATTCAGTGTTCTCTACTCTCTTTGGTGTGTCCTTTGTAATGCTCACCAATGGTCTTCCACTCCTAAGTTCAATGGCTTGAACTTGTTCTTTGCCATCTCTCCTTGGTACCTCGGTATCAGCAGGGAGTCTACCTTGGGGCCTACTTTTAAGTTCATTGGCTAATTGGCCTATTTGGTTTTCCAGGCTCCTAAGAGTAGCTTGCTGGCTCTGAAGAGTAGCATCATTCTTAGCTATATATTCCTTGAGTAGGTTTTCTACAGAAGATCCTACAGGTTGATTGTAAGGTTTTTGGTACATTGACTGGTTATGTTGGGGAGTGAAACCAGGTGTTCCACTCGGCCTTGGTTGGTTGGGATTTTGGTTAGTGTTTTGTTGGCCACCCCATGACAGGTTAGGGTGGTTTCTCCAACCAGGGTTATAGGTGTTGGAGTAGGGGTTATTCCTAGGCTGCTGCTGACTTCCTACATAGCAGACTGAGGATGGATTCCCAGGGCAGTATTCATAAGGGTGCCCTTCCCCACAGAATCCACAGATTGGTGCCTCGCCTTGACTTGGTTGGGTGCCCATTGACATGGCTGTGGCGGTATTGGCACTGGTTTGGAGATTGGCCTGAGCCATTTGCTTGACTAAGTTGGTCAGGGCATTTATTTGGGTGCTCATGGCGCTTAGAGCATCCTTGTCTTGAGCCCTAGTTGGCTCTACTGGATCGTCTGACCATCTACAGTGAGATGCTGAGATCTTCTCCAAGATCTCATAAGCTTCGTTGTAACTCTTGGACAACATGGAACCTCCAGCAGATGAATTTAAGACTTGTCTGGTGCTGGGGTTGCATCCTTTAAAGAAAACTTCTATTTGGATACACCATGGAATGCCATGGTGTGGACATTTAATGAGAAGGTCTTTGAATCTAGTCCAAGCTTCGTGAAGAGACTCATTATCAGCTTGTTTAAACTTTATGATATCATCACGAAAGGTTGAATTCCTATCAGGTGGGAAGTATTTGACTAGGAATTTTTCTGCTAAATCTGTCCAATTGCGGACAGATCCTGAGGGCAATGAATTTAACCATGTTTTGGCTTTGTCCCTCAGAGAGTAAGGGAAAAGATATAGCCTCAGGGCCTCTTGGGAAACTCCAGGGATTAGGAATGTGTCACTAACTCCTAGGAAGTTCCTAAGGTGGTTATGGGGGTCCTCATTTTCTATTCCAAAGAATTGTCCCACAGTGGACAACATTTGGAACATCACTGGTTTTAACTCGAATGAGTGGGCAGTGATTTCAGGACGGATTATGCTGGGGTTCAGCTCCCCAGGCATAGGTACTAGATATGACAGAATGGCACTATTCTTGTCATTCGCTATTTCGATGGGGTTGCGAATGGCTTGTGCCGGATTTGGAACTAGATCGCCCATTTCTTTAGTTTCAGGTGTGGTTTGAGGTATAGGAGGTTGTTTAAAGAGACGTTTCTTTGCCTTATTCCTAGCTCGAAGTGATCTTTCAGGTTCAGGATCGAACTCTAAATTACTATGTGAACGCTCACTCATAAACTACCTTAATAGCACCTGCAAAAGAAATGAAACAGATTAGATTCACTCAATGATAAACTTGATTTTTCAAACTTAACAACTTCGTTTTCACTTAAAATAAGTCCCCGGCAGCGGCGCCAAAAACTTGTTGCGTGCTCAATGTGTAAAGATAAATATGCAAACAGGAAGAGAGAGCACTTAGAACATGCAAGCATACATGGTCTCACAGCAAGTAGTAAGTATATTTCATTCGTTTTTTCCACAGAGACTCATTTTTAGCTATTCGCGAAGTGTGAATGTTAAGAAAGATGGGATGAATTTGATGGGGTAAAATTGGTTTTTAATTAACTACTTTTTGCTGAATGTGTAGAGGGATATAACATAAACAAATTAAAGTTAAAACTAGACCTAAAGGACAAGAGATGGAATTAATAATCGAGGAAGAAAACAGCTAAACAGAATGATAAAACGGCAGAATTGCGAGGACCGCAATGTTTCCGCAATTAAATGGCAGCGAATCTGATTAAAACGGGGAATTAAGGGCTACTAATGACTGTCCTATAGGCATTTTATTACGATTATCAAGCTTTGGATCAACTCTCTATACATCAAACTCACTCTATCTCAAGTATCGTCCGATTCCATGCATTAGAGACTCAAGTTTACTCGACTTCAAAGTAAGGACTTAAGCATCTTGTTAAAACAGGAGTGTTCAGTTTGTACTAGGGAAACGCCTATTCCTAGGCCGTTTCCTGATTACCATGAAAGGCTAGCATGATTATATGACTCTGAACTCTTACTCCTTCCAGAGGTTAGGAGTTCTTTGGACAAAATGGATGGCCAATCGAAATTGCCCGTGGGATGAAGCTTACATACAATCAATGTTCGAGTGTTGAACTGACTACTTGACTCACGTTTTTTAGCCTATAATTCTGTCATTAGCATGCCCCTAAGTGAATTTAGTTACTCATGGATATATGAAGAACAGAAAGGGTAGATAAAACAGACATACTTAGAAGAGAAATGTGCTTAAAACAGGAAGCAAAACCCGTAGCAGAAGAAAGTATAAACTGTGAAGTGCAGAAACTTACTTTGATTAACTTGAATGTTTGAATGACAAAGGAAAGCTTTAAAAGGAATGAATCCAAGGCAGACAACAACGAAATGCAATAAGTAAATTACTAAACTAAGAACAACAATGATCAGTAAGGGAAATGAGAAGGAAAGAACAGAAAACAGTAAAGGATTGCTGAAAACTTCGTGGCAGTCGCCTCGAATGATGGTGATGAGAATTCAGCCGTGCTTGGATGAATCCAATCGAGAGAGAAGAAGAATCTTCTCTCCTTCCTATCAGATTATCGACTCCAAAAGCTGAGAACCTCACTCCAACAGACGGCAAAGGAAAACAGATGGAAATGGTGGACTGCAAGAAGACTTCTGCGCTTCGAATTGATGACTGAACCTCCGACTTTGACCCCCTTTTATAGTAGTTTGCAGGTGCGTTTGGGCCAAGGAGAACCATCAACCTTCAACGTCATATATCAGAATGGATGGAGGAGAAAGAACGAATCCCTGAAAAGTCGGATCTAAACAGAAAATGATCAGCCAACTTACGGTTTTAACTTGAATAATTGCGGTCACCGCAATTATTCCGCAATTCATTTGCAATGGTTATTTTTTCAT
This sequence comes from Herpetospermum pedunculosum, assembly GCA_028017165.1. NCBI lineage: Eukaryota > Viridiplantae > Streptophyta > Magnoliopsida > Cucurbitales > Cucurbitaceae > Herpetospermum > Herpetospermum pedunculosum. Next base: position 5,756,586 of record CM051525.1, on the reverse strand, counting down.
TCTTTTCCTCGGTTTTCAACCCTTTTTCTACCTATTGTGCATAAGTCCTAAATTAGCCACCTTCTTCTAATTCTCATATTAAAGCATAGGTTTAGGCTAAATGCTAACAAAAACACCTAAATGTGTACATTTTCTTAAGCTAAATGGGTCCTAAATAAGTCACTTTCAGAGACTTAACAGAAGGTAGAGGATGTTTTGGTTAGAGTTGGGAATATGACGTTTCCCGCTGATTTCCTTGTTTTAGATATGAATGAAAACTCATCGCATGCCTCGTCCTCCATGTTGTTAGGCTGTCCTTTTCTTAAGACCGCTAGGGTCAAAATTGATGTGTATAAGGGCGTTGTTTCTCTGGAGTTTGATGATACTTTGCATGAGTTCTCTTTATTTGGAAAATCTGCTGGAAATGTATCTGTTTGTGAGCATGATGAGAATGAGAGTCTACCCTCGCGCTTGAGGGATGGTTCCCATGTCTCAGTTAAAATTTCTGATTTGAATATGTGTGATGATAATGCTGATTTTTGCACTAACACTTCTTATATTCACGTGCCCGAGGCACGAAGAGTGCAAAATATTTTTCAGGTGGATGGCAGGAAAGGTGTGGCCAAGGACAAGTATGGATCGTCCCCCGCACCTACAGACTATGGATGAGTCTGTTGAGAGAATACAGTCGAGCAACCGACTTTAAAAATTCTGCGCTTCTCGGAGTCACCCGAGCGATGGACTGTTTTTATGCTTTAGTTTAGTTTTATTGCTTTTTAGATTAATTTAGTATTAATTAGCTTGCTGTTTTTTTTTTTTTTTTAGGAATCGAGGAAGAGAAGGCAATTTTGGGCTCTGATGCGTTTGTGCGCCGCTTCCTCGCCCTCGCCAGCTTCACCAAGAGTCAGGGAAGTGTATTTCTTCTTCCCTTTTACTTTATTGTATCTGACTGGTTGGCATTGAGGACAATGCCAAATTTTGAAGTTGGGGGTGGAGTAGTCCGATGGATGTGCATGTGTAGTTTGTTGAGAAGTGTTGCAAAGATATTGAAGTGCTTGGGACTCTGTTTATCGTTTTCTGACTGTGATAGCCTAGGAAATGCATGTTGGAAATCTGAGCATGTTCATAATCGAGTTTTTGCATGAGTTTTGTGTTTATTAGGTTCATGTCAAAAATTTTAAAATTTTTTCTGTTGCTCCCTTGCACTTATCGCGCACTTAGCAACTTCTCCCTAGATTCCGTAAGCTTGATTTATCGCATGTTTAGCTAATTCTCGTTGTCACCCCGAAAGGCACCCTTAGGTAGCTTGTTGCATGAGAGTTAGTAGTCAGTTAATTGAGAAAGCATGTGCTTAGCCTAATGTTAAAAAAAAAAAATAGAAAAGCATGTTGGTAGAAAATTCCTCTCGAGGCTCTCCTCCTTCTTATTAGCGCTTAAAAGAAGTGAGCGTCAGTCCTTAAAAACGTGAAGCTTTGGCCAAAGTTTGACGTGTTAGGCAGCTCGAGTAGGAAAGAAAAAGAAACAAAAAGTTGGTTCAAAGAACCCAAAATAAAAGAGTACAAAGTACTTTTGAAAAGAAAGAAAAAGAATGAGAAAATAATTAGGTCTCTTAAATTGCTTCTCTCTCTCGTGTAAGTCAAGTGTAGCTGTTCTTAAACGCTAGAAGTAGGGGGAAATCGGGATGTGCGTTGCATGCTGGTTTTCCGGGTTTACGTGAGTTTAGGAGTGGTTGTCTAGCACACACACACGTTAGGGGGCAAGAGTTAATTTTTGATATGTCCTAGTTAATACATGAACAAAATGCTTCCATGATTATGCTCGTGTTTAAATTTTAATATGCATGGAGGCTTGAGTTAGAATATATGTAAACGCGTCCTTAGAGTCAATGTCTTTGTAGTGCTTGCTCGAGGACTAGCAATGTTTAAGTTGGGGGTGTTTGATAACTCCATTTTGGAGCTATTAAATACGTCCTAATTATAGCTAAAGTCCGCTTTCAATTGATTAAATATATCTCTTTTGTAGGAGAAAAGCGGCAAAGAGCTCGTGCGTCCGTTGGGCATGTTCGAGAGCTTAAAGCAGAGTTTTAGCGCCCCGGGAATGCATCGGGAAGAGGGGAACTTGTTCCGTGAAGAAACGGGCCAAAACTGCCTTGGAGAGGCAAAGCTTCAGCCCCAAACCCGAGAGCCAGCGTCGAGCTATAGCGTCGAGACGCTGGCTCGACGCTGGAAAAACCCGAGAGCAAGCGTCGAGTGATAGCGTAGAGACGCTAGCTCGACGCTGCCCTGGCGTCGAGACCGTGCTTGGCGTCGAGACGCTCCGGAGGAGGCGCGCGCAGGAAATTTATCGGGGCAGCGTCGCGACGCTGGCCTTGCGTCGCGACGCCATCGCGAGCGCGCGCGCGGATTACTTAGGGCACAGCGTCGAGACGCTGGCCTAGCGTCTCGACGCTACGACGATGGCAGCAGCTAAAAGACGATTTTCCTGCACATTTTTGGAAAAATCTTCATCTTCTTCATCTCTCAACGGATTCCGGCGATTTTAGTCTTCTTCTTCCCCATTTTCTCTCTATTTTCCGTGGAGCTCCGCCATTGTTGGCATGCGAGTGAGCTCCACTTTCCATTGTAATATTTAGACGGATCCTTCCATGGCCATGGTTGGAGCGGGATTGACGAACCGCGCCATGAGCGGCTAAGGTAAGGGTGACGGTTTGGGATTTGTTTAGGGGAATTTTGTTAGACACTCATGCTTTGATAATCTGAGTATAGTTTTGCATATTGGAATCGGATTATTAGCATCTGTTTACCTTGCTTAATCCAACGCGCATGCTAAAATACGTTGATTGACACTCGGGTAGTTTCGCATGTTGTGTACGTTAAAGAGTAGCGATGCCGTGCCTCTCACTGCTCGACTAAGTAACACAGGTAAATAGAACTAAATCGAAGTATCGGGTCGGGTAGGATAATTGTTGGTTGCATACGACGTTTGCGGGCAACCTACTAGCATTTAGAATTCACGCTCGAATGTTCGTCGCGGTTAGCTAGTGACTATCTAAATTCACCTTAGGACTGATCATCTTAACGCGAGCTTAGATAACGTGTAATTAGAACTGTGTGGTCTGATTAAAATCTATGGAGTCGGCTACTTTGGGGCTTCTCTGGTAGTCGTCCGCGTGCTCAATAAACTGTATTCCATGTCATTAGCATTAAATGATAAGCTGAATGTTGTCTAACAATTGATCCCTAGACTCCCAAACCGTGCACACATTCTCTTCATATTATCTCTTTCTTTCGTTAGCTTTCTTATTAATTCTCTTGAATGATAAAACCCCCCGTTACCAATTAATCAATTAAATCCCAATTTCACTAGTAAATTCATTCTTCCTATTCCTTGGATCGACCCTGTTGCCACTGGCTGCAAAGCCTTGGTCATAGGCATTATAAATCGTATTTTGGAAAGCCTCGACAGCTTGAGATTAAGCGGATATTCAAAATTCCGACCACCAGTCTTTCACTGCGAAGTTCAATTGCTTGAACCTGCTCTTTACCATCCCTTCTAGGCACCTCAATGTCAGCAGGCAATCTACCTTGGGGCCTACTTTTTAGTTCATTGGCTAATTGCCCTATTTTGTTCTTTAGGCTCCTAAGGGTAGCTTGCTGACTTTGTAGAGCAGCAACATTCTTTGCAATGTACTCCTTAAGTAGATTTTCTACAAATGACCCTATTGGTTGGTTGTATGGCTTTTGATACATCGATTGGTTATTTTGGGGAGTGAAACCAGGTGTTCCACTCGGCCTTGGTTGGTTTTGACTTTGGTTAGTGTTTTGTTGGCCACCCCAAGAAAGATTTGGGTGGTTTCTCCAACCAGGATTGTAAGTGTTAGAGTAGGGGTTGTTCCTAGGCTGCTGTTGGCTTCCAACATAGAAGACTGTGGCTGGATTCCCAGGGCAATATTCATACAGGTGCCCTTCCCCACAGAATCCACAGATCAGTGTCTCACCTTGACTTGTTTGTGCCCCCATTGAGATGGCTGCTACAGTGTTGACACTGGATTGGAGATTGGTTTGAGCCATTTGCTTGACTAGGTTGGTCAGGGCGTTTATTTGGTTGCTCATTGCATCAAGAGCATCCTTGTCTTGAGCTCTCCTATGCTCAACTGGATCATCTGACCACCTACAATGAGATGCTGAGATCTTCTCCAACATCTCGTAGGCTTCATTATAGCTTTTCGAATGCATGGAACCACCAGCTGACGAATTCAGCCCTTGCCTTGTGCTGGGGTTGCATCCTTTGAAAAAGACTTCTATTTGAATACACCATGGGATGCCATGGTGTGGACATTTAAGCAGAAGGTCCTTGAACCTTGTCCAAGCTTCGTGAAGAGACTCATTTTCAGCTTGTTTGAATTTAATAATGTCATCACGAAAATTTGAATTCCTATCAGGTGGAAAGTATTTGACTAGGAATTTCTCAGCCAGATCTGTCCAATTGACAACTGATCCGGAAGGTAATGAGTTTAACCACGTTTTGGCTTTATCTCTTAACGAGTAAAGGAAGAGGTAAGGCCTCAAAGCTTCTTGGGAAACTCCAGGGATAAGGAAGGTATCACTAACTCCTAGGAAGTTTCTTAGATGGTTGTGGGGATCCTCATTTTCCACTCCAAAGAATTGTCCCACAGTGGACAACATTTGGAACATTACTAGCTTTAACTCGAATGAGTTGGCAGTAATTTTCGGGCGTATGATGCTTGGATTTAGCTCCCCAGGCATGGGAACTAAGTAAGAGAGAATGGCACTATCCTTGTCATTCGCTATTTCGATGGGGTTGCGAATGGTAGGTGTTACGTCTCCAAAAGTGACTATTTTAGGACTTATTTGCCATAGGAAGTTGCACATTCTTAAGTGTTATTGGTAGGATTTAGCTTGAACTTGTGCTTATACATGAAAATTAGAAGAATGAAGCTAAATTAGGACTTATATGCAAAAGGAAAGAAAAAGAACCAAAAACGAAGTTAAAGAATTGAAAATTGCACATTGCAGAAGCATTGCGAAAACATTGCTAAAACCGCAATGTTTTAAGTGAAATCCGTAAGTTGTCTAACCGATTTCTGTTTTGTTCCGATCTTTCAGGGGCCCATTCTTTCTCCTGCTGCCACGTAGAGATACAACGTTCAGAATGGATGGTTCTCCTTGGCCCAATCGTACCTGCAAAACACTATAAAAGGAGGTCAAGGGGGAAGGTTAAACACAAGCTGGGAAGCGTAGAACTCCCATCTCAACGCAGTTTTCTCTCTGTTTTCTCTTCCGTTTGTTGGATCGAAGGAACAAGCTCTTGAAAGAATTTCGGCATGCATAGCGGAAGCATCGTTGGATCTAAGTACTCTTATTTTGTTAATTTAAAAAGAAAAAGCATGTAATTTGAAAATCAAAGACAATAATTTAGAAGTTACCTTTGAAGTTCAAATTCTTCTTGATTCCAAACTCGATCTTCGAACGTAACGGTCACGAACCACCACGAGAGTCTTCCCGACTATTCTCCGGCCTTAGAACGGGATTGTGGGATCCTTTGAGTGACTAATTTAAAAGAGAATTGAAGATGGAATTGGAGAGAATGGTAGAGAAATTGTCTTTACAATTTCTCAAAGTTCATCAAAATTCCAAGAAGAAGTCAATGTCATTAACCCTTTGTATATATAGAAGACTACATGCAAAAACATGCAAAATTGAGTTAACAATAGGATGCCATGTAGAATCCACTCAATTTAGTGGGATTAGTGGCTTGATGTGGGATGAACACTTAGCAAAAAAGTTTGACTCATAAAACCACCAACAAATGGTTTTTCCCACTAACTCAAGAATTGGATTTTTCCACTAACTTAAGAATTGGATTTTTCCACTCACTTTAGTCATCAAAATGACTCTTGACTTTCAAGGTTTAGTGGAGTCAACATTTGACTTTTGACTTTCAAAGTTGTAGTCAATTGTCTTAAATTTGACTTTTGACTAACTTTGATCAAATTAATTCAATTTAAAAATTAATTCAAATAATTAATTTTAAATCAAATTAAATTAATATTAAATAATTAATTAAACAATTTAATTAATTCAAATTTAATATCCAATAAATCCAACACTAATCCCGATCATTCCCGATATACATGATTATGAATCCATATTCATATTTTCGATAATTAAATCTTATTTAAATATCACCATCTCTCTCTATTGTTCAATTCGCAATTGAACGTTATGTCGTTAAATATATCACATATATTTAACGTTAATTCCCTAATTCGAATTCGAACACTTCGAATTCACTCGTCACACTGTTCTAAGGTTTAGTCCGATATGAGCTAGCAGGGGGACCTCATGGACCTACAGATCATGAGCTCCAACGATCCGAGATTAACTGATTAAACTCTTTAACCTAGTTAATCAACATTCGTTAACTATCAGGACATTCCACTATAGCCTAGTAGTTACATTCTCCTCACTGTAGATATATTTATGTCCACTCGATATAACCATGATTAGTAAGTTGACCCTTCACAGGTTGTTCGTTATTTACGGTCGGGTCAAATATCTGTTTTACCCCCGTAATTACATCTTGCTCCTTAAGTCCCACTGATCCTCTAATGAACAATTGGTTTGTGATCCAATCACTAAACCAATTGGTATGTGATCTAATCACTATACCGAGTCCCTCTCGGGCCAATGAGAAGGTGGGGCCCCTTGTTCAAGACCTGGAGTCAGCACTTAAGGGAACAACCTATCTACTATCCCTAGAGTCGGGTAGGAGTGAATTCCATCTTGCACCCTATGTCCCCAGCTATCTATCCGGTCTTACCCCTGAAATGGGAGGCATATTGAGTCGGCGCTGTTGAGCCACTCTCACCCATGCAGATCTAAGGATAATCCCGAATAAACAGGAGTTCATAGTTAGCTCAGGATTAAGGTCAAGTTACCTAGGTCATCGTTTTCAAATAGTCAGTCTTTAAAACAGTAAACAGCGTTATAAAGTAAGAGTGACTTATTTCGCGGTCCGGTCTAATGCAAACTCTTTGCATAGGACGCCCTCATTCACATGTCTCCACATGAACGATTCAGGATCACATCGTTTGTACTAAATACAAAATGGGCCGCATCCAATAGTGTCCCCAAGATAAGGTATCCAGCCTTATCCGTATACTATAGACCGTTTTGGCTATTTAATCGAACTTGATCCACTTTTATGTCTCCACATAAAGTTCAAGTATTCATGTTATAGCCATGGATCTTAGTTTATTGGATTTAGGGTTTTCTAAAATGAAATAAGCAATTCACATATTCAATAATAACTTTATTGAATAAACCTCAATAACACTTTATTGGTAATCAAATATGTTTATCGTTTACAAACCACGAGTTTTAGGACATAAAACCCAACAAACTCCCACTTGGACTAAAACTCCAGTGGTAATAAATATATATCCATATATATACATAATGTTGAGTTTTTAAAAATGAGAAATAAATACAATAAACTAGGGCATCACATACCCATAGTTTTCTCCCACTTGCCCTAGATTATACATCCTGTAGTCCTAGTCTCACTAGGTGACCCTCAAACACTTTAGCCGTGAGAGCCTTTGTAAATGGATCAGCAATGTTGTCTTCAGAGGCTATTTGTTTCACAATAACGTCTCCTCGTTGGACGATCTCTCGAATGAGATGATATTTTCGCTCAATATGTTTCCCGCGTTTATGGCTCCTTGGCTCTTTTGAATTTGCAACTGCTCCACTGTTATCACAAAAGAGAGTGATAGGCAGATGCATATTTGGAACAACTTCCAAATCGTTCAAAAACTTTCTAAGCCACACAGCTTCTTTTGCTGCTTCACAGGCAGCTACGTATTCTGCTTCCATAGTGGAGTCAGCAACACAACTTTGCTTGATACTCCGCCATACTACAGCTCCTCCATTCAGAGTGAACACTGATCCCGATGTTGATTTTCTCGAATCTTTATCCGACTGGAAATCAGAATCAGTGTATCCTGTAAGAATCAGATCCTTACCTTTATACACGAGCATGTAATCCCTCGTTCTCCTAAGATACTTGAGGATATTCTTAACGGTTGTCCAATGTATAAGTCCAGGATTGGACTGAAACCTGCTGACAACACCTACTGCATAGCATATCTCGGGTCGTGTACACAACATAGCATACATCAGACTTCCAACTGCCGATGCATAGGGAATGCGTCTCATATCCTCAACTTCTTGAGGTGTCTTAGGACATTGTTCCTCCGACAAGTGAATTCCATGCCTGAAGGGTAGCAAACCCCTCTTGGAGTTCTGCATTTTATATCTTGACAACATCTTGTCAATATAGGATGCTTGAGACATGGCTAATGTTCTATTCTTGCGGTTCCGAACTATTTGGATCCCAAGAATATATTGAGCTTCTCCCAAATCTTTCATTTGGAATTGAGTTGCTAGCCATTTCTTGACGTCAGTCAGGCATCTTACATCATTCCCAATGAGTAAGATATCATCGACATATAATACGAGGAATGCTACAGATGTTTTGACAATCTTCTTGTAAACACAAGGTTCGTCAATGTTTTGTTCAAAACCATAAGATTTGATCGCAGTATCAAACCTTATATTCCAGCATCTAGATGCTTGTTTCAACCCATAAATTGATCGTTTAAGCTTACAAACTTTTTGTTCTTGATGTTGTATTATAAACCCCTCTGGTTGAGACATATAGATACTCTCTTCAAGATTGCCATTCAGAAAGGCTGTCTTGACATCCATTTGCCAAATCTCATAGTCATAATATGTGGCAATGGACAAGAGTATTCTAATTGATTTTAACATGACAACAGGAGAGAAGGTTTCATCATAGTCTACCCCCTCTCTCTGGGTATAACCCTTTGTCACTAATCGAGCTTTAAAGGTCTGTACCTTACCAGCTTGGTCTCGTTTCCTTTTGTAGATCCATTTACAACCAATAGGTTTTACCCCATCTGGTTGATCTACAAGTTCCCAGACGGAATTGAAGTACATCGACTCCATTTCGAGGTCCATGGCTTTGATCCATTGATCTTTGTCAACATCATTCATTGCCTGTTTATAGGTCAATGGATCCTCTATTCCATCATCTGGTATGATGATTTGAGTTTCTACTAAACCCATGTAACGGTCAGGTTGTTGCACAACTCTCCCACTACGTCGAGGCATTCTCAACTCTTGAGATGGATGTGAGTAATCAGAAGTATTAGCTCCATCAACAACTCTTGGTGAGGGTCCAATCTCATCAACAACTCTTGTTGATCTATCTGTAGCTTCTTTAGAAATTTCACGCAATACTAGTTTACTGCGAGGTTGATGATCTCTCATGTGATCTTCTTCGAGAAAAGTAGCATTTGTCGATACAAATACTTTATTTTCTTCTGGATCAAAGAAGTATCCAGCTTTCGATTCTTTTGGGTAGCCTATGAATAAACATACTTTTGAACGACGTTCCAATTTCTTAGGGTTTTGCACCAACACATGTGTCGGGCATCCCCAGATCCTGAAGTGACGTAAACTAGTTTTACGCCCTCTCCATAACTCATAAGGTGTTCCAGTAACACTTTTAGAGGGAACACTGTTCAAAATGTAGGCAGCAGTCTCTACTGCATATCCCCAAAACGAATCAGGCAAATGAGCATAGCTCATCATCGATCGAACCATGTCTAACAAGGTTCTGTTTCTTCTCTCCGATACACCGTTTTGCTGTGGCGTACTAGGTGCAGAGAGTTGTGACTGGATTCCATGTTCTATCAAATAGTCCTGGAATCTTAGGTCCATGTACTCTCCACCTCGATCTGATCGAAGTGTCTTAATTGTTTTACCTAATAAGTTTTCAACTTCTGCCTTATACTCCTTGAACTTTTCAAGAGTTTCGGACTTATGATGTATTAGGTAAACATAACCGTACCTTGAATAGTCATCTATGAAACTGATGAAATATTCATATCCTCCTCGTGCTTTGACATTCATTGGTCCACAAAGGTCCGAATGCACGAGTTCTAAGGATTCTTTGGCTCTAAGACCTTTTCCAGTAAAAGATCTTTTCGTCATTTTCCCCTCAAGACAAGACTCACATGCTGGTAAAGAGTTGTCTTCTAACTGGCTTAGATGACCATTCTTAACTAATCTCTCAATCCTATTGAGATTAATGTGGCCAAGTCTTAAGTGCCAAAGATATGTACTTGAAGAAACTTTTTGCCTTTTGTTTCGCGTCTCAACCGTTTTAAACATCTCGATATTTAAAATAGCTTTCGCTCTGGTCGGTTTTAACTTATATAAGTTGTTTTCTAGTTTTGCAGAACAAATAGGAATACCTCTTTTGGTAATGAACACTTCATTAATTTCAAAAGATACTTTATACAATTGTTCTAACAATCAAGAGATAGATACAAGATTCCTTTTCATTCCAGGAACAAGATACACATTATCTAATATAATGAATCTATCTCCAAAAAACAACTTTAAATCTCCCACTGATTTTGCTGAGACAACCTCTCCTGTTCCAACCCTGAGAGTTATCTCGCCTTCCGCAAGCGTTCTCCAGGAACTAGTTTCCTGAAAAGAAGAGCAAATATGATTAGTGGCCCCTGAATCCAGTATCAAGGAAGAGTCATCACTCTCCACTAAACATGTTTCAACAACTAGTAAATCATATTTACCTTGTTTTGCCTTTTCAGCTTTCTTCTCAGCAAGGTACTTTGGGCAGTTTCTTTTCCAATGCCCATTCTCGTTGCAGTGGAAACATTTTCCTTTATCTGCAACTTGAGCCTTGCTTTTGCGGTCATTAGGAGTTTTACTTTTCCCCTTCCCTTTCTTTTTCATCGAAATACTCTTATTTTTAGAAGAAGAAGGGCCAGACTTCGTTCCAGAGGACGATCCTCTATAGAACTTTTTAGTGGTAGCAACATTTGCCTCCACTTCATGTCCCTTAGTTTTCAGGAGGGACTGATAAGTCTGAAGCTCATTCAGAAGAGTAGTCAAGTTATATTCAATTTTGTTCATCATCGCATTTGTGCGGAACTGTAGGAAGCTCTTCGGAAGAGACTCCAGAATAAAACTGACCTGACTCTTCTCATCTATGACAGCTCCATTTACTTCTGCCACATTGAAATGGACCATCATGTCCAGGACATGTTCTCTAACAGAGGTCCCTTCTCTCATGCGACAGTTATAAACGTACTTGATGGCATCATGCCTAAGGGAGAAGGACGGTTGTCCAAACATCCCCTTCAGAGATTCCATAATCTCTTTGGCAGCACCCATACCATCGTGTTTCTTAGCCAATACATCAGATATGCTGGCCAGAATGTAGACGCGGGCTTTATCATTTGCCCTTGTCCATCTGTCATATGCATCCCGAACATTTCGGTTTGCATTTGTGCCGGGGTTTTGAGGACACTCCTCAGTTAAAACGAACCTTAGATCATCAATTACCAGTATTGTGTTTAAATTTGATTTCCACGTTGCGTAATTATCCCCGTTAAGTTTCTCAGAAGCTAGTAACTGTACTATTGAGTTGGACATGCTGAAAAATATAAACATATCGTATTTAGTGAAATTGCTATTACCCTTTTATCTTATCCAATCAAGTTTTAGCAAAAGTAATAATGTACCCATCATTTATTCTTTATTGCAACGATACTACAAAGGTTTAAAGCAACATCCACCTAGGGGCAGTCTATCACTCCTCCTTTGAATTGAGACAATCTCAGCTAATCACTATTACCAGAATAACTCATATTCCAATAGATCTTTTAGCTATCGTTTACTTTGGTCAAGAAGTTACTAACACTTAGTAATTCTTGTAAGTGTGACCCTCCATTTTCAGACCTCAGAGATCGGAATCAACAAGCTCCCGAAGTTGGAAAGACAATGCTGAAAACGGACCTATGAGACCCTATCCATTTCTGGAGTTCGCGGTGTTCCGAATCCCATGATACAGCCCTCCTAAGGGGTGGTCGCTCCCAGGGCAGACTCGCAGGCGCATCATGGGAATCTCACGGTGCAACCTAATGGAGGAGACCGCAGGATGTGTTGACACACAACCTTCGCCCACTTACTATGAACGACTTCCCCTATTCACCTTGTTATTGACTCATGCAAATACTTTCCTACTGGAGGTCGCTCCCAGGGCGACTCGAAGCCGAGCATGAATCTCACGGTGTGAACTCTTAGGGACGTAGGAGCTGAAAACATTTTTCCTCCCACTGAAATGTTCTAGACGGTTGGGTATGATTTTACTTAGGCATATATTTTGGCTAACTAAAACATATCCTAAGTCTAGGTAATCTTTCCGAGTATAACGTTTATACTGGATTTTAACCTATGATGTCTAGGTGATAAAACTTTTTAAAACCTCACATCACTCACGCATGCTCATAAAACCGGGTTAGCTAAACTCAAACGCCAGTTCGATGCCCAGGTAGGAGGTGTTCCGTAAACCGTCAACTTAAATACCCCCAAGCTGAGACAGCATCTTACCGGGTGAGTTTTTCTTGTAACCGAAGTTTTACAAGATATCGACCTATTTTAACTATTAAAAAAGGAGATTGCTTGGTAGTTAACCCTAAATGAGCATGCATTTATCTTTGTTATAAGTTTTAATGTCTAATTCATTTTATAACACTTATAAAAAAAACTTATAACATACATCTAACATGCTATTATATAACAATTATATAAAATCATTCCATGCAAAAATATAACAACTTATATGAAATCTCATGGAATCCTAAACATGCATACTTATATTATAACACTTATAACATACGTTCAATGCATGTTTCATGCTTATCCTATGGTGGGATTTTAAATCTACATGGCATACAATATGCACACAAGATTATGTTTATTTAAACTATACATTCACAATGCATAAATAAAAAAACCACACTAAAAATGGATTGGTTTTGGCATCCTAAACAAGAATTTACCTAAATTATTACAATAATAAAATAGGAAAAAGTCTTGAACCGCCCCCGAACACTTCGAATCGGCTCGAACCGCTTGTAAGTTGAGGAATTGCACGAACCGCCGCCGAACCGAACCGAACCGCCACTTGACGCATCTTCCAATTTTGATAAATTACATCCTAAAATGGACTCTAATGACTCTACAAAAATTACATACTCTTTGTAACACATTAAAGCCCATTACAAGGCAATTACAATAATTATTACAAATTGGAAAAGAAATGGATGCCAAAGACCAAAAATTTCCATTTTAGCACACATACATTCATCACATGAATTACTACCCACCAACTCTAAATTAACCAAAAAAGAGTACTTAAAGCATGCTCTGATACCATTTGAAAGAATTTCGGCATGCATAGCGGAAGCATCGTTGGATCTAAGTACTCTTATTTTGTTAATTTAAAAAGAAAAAGCATGTAATTTGAAAATCAAAGACAATAATTTAGAAGTTACCTTTGAAGTTCAAATTCTTCTTGATTCCAAACTCGATCTTCGAACGTAACGGTCACGAACCACCACGAGAGTCTTCCCGACTATTCTCCGGCCTTAGAACGGGATTGTGGGATCCTTTGAGTGACTAATTTAAAAGAGAATTGAAGATGGAATTGGAGAGAATGGTAGAGAATTTGTCTTTACAATTTCTCAAAGTTCATCAAAATTCCAAGAAGAAGTCAATGTCATTAACCCTTTGTATATATAGAAGACTACATGCAAAAACATGCAAAATTGAGTTAACAATAGGATGCCATGTAGAATCCACTCAATTTAGTGGGATTAGTGGCTTGATGTGGGATGAACACTTAGCAAAAAAGTTTGACTCATAAAACCACCAACAAATGGTTTTTCCCACTAACTCAAGAATTGGATTTTTCCACTAACTTAAGAATTGGATTTTTCCACTCACTTTAGTCATCAAAATGACTCTTGACTTTCAAGGTTTAGTGGAGTCAACATTTGACTTTTGACTTTCAAAGTTGTAGTCAATTGTCTTAAATTTGACTTTTGACTAACTTTGATCAAATTAATTCAATTTAAAAATTAATTCAAATAATTAATTTTAAATCAAATTAAATTAATATTAAATAATTAATTAAACAATTTAATTAATTCAAATTTAATATCCAATAAATCCAACACTAATCCCGATCATTCCCGATATACATGATTATGAATCCATATTCATATTTTCGATAATTAAATCTTATTTAAATATCACCATCTCTCTCTATTGTTCAATTCGCAATTGAACGTTATGTCGTTAAATATATCACATATATTTAACGTTAATTCCCTAATTCGAATTCGAACACTTCGAATTCACTCGTCACACTGTTCTAAGGTTTAGTCCGATATGAGCTAGCAGGGGGACCTCATGGACCTACAGATCATGAGCTCCAACGATCCGAGATTAACTGATTAAACTCTTTAACCTAGTTAATCAACATTCGTTAACTATCAGGACATTCCACTATAGCCTAGTAGTTGCATTCTCCTCACTGTAGATATATTTATGTCCACTCGATATAACCATGATTAGTAAGTTGACCCTTCACAGGTTGTTCGTTATTTACGGTCGGGTCAAATATTTGTTTTACCCCCGTAATTACATCTTGCTCTTTAAGTCCCACTGATCCTCTAATGAACAATTGGTTTGTGATCCAATCACTAAACCAATTGGTATGTGATCTAATCACTATACCGAGTCCCTTTCGGGCCAATGAGAAGGTGGGGCCCCTTGTTCAAGACCTGGAGTCAGCACTTAAGGGAACAACCTATCTACTATCCCTAGAGACGGGTAGGAGTGAATTCCATCTTGCACCCTATGTCCCCAGCTATCTATCCGGTCTTACCCCTAAAATGGGAGGCATATTGAGTCGGCGCTGTTGAGCCACTCTCACCCATGCAGATCTAAGGATAATCCCGAATAAACAGGAGTTCATAGTTAGCTCAGGATTAAGGTCAAGTTACCTAGGTCATCGTTTTGAAATAGTCAGTCTTTAAAACAGTAAACAGCGTTATAAAGTAAGAGTGACTTATTTCGCGGTCCGGTCTAAGGCAAACTCTTTGCATAGGACGCCCCCATTCACATGTCTCCACATGAACGATTCAGGATCACATCGTTTGTACTAAATACAAAATGGGCTGCATCCAATAGTGTCCCCAAGATAAGGTATCCAACCTTATCTGTATACTATAGACCGTTTTGGCTATTTAATCGAACTTGATCCACTTTTATGTCTCCACATAAAGTTCAAGTATTCATGTTATAGCCATGAATCTTAGTTTATTGGATTTAGGGTTTTCTAAAATGAAATAAGCAATTCACATATTCAATAATAACTTTATTGAATAAACCTCAATAACACTTTATTGGTAATCAAATATGTTTATCGTTTACAAACCACGAGTTTTAGGACATAAAACCCAACAGCTCTTGGCGCCGATAATCTGAGAGGAAGAAGGGAAGATCTATCTTCTCTTCTGATTGGATTCATCCCCAAGGAAAGCTCACCTTCGCCCTTCATCCGAGGCGCTTGCGGCGAGGAGTTCACGCACACTTTTATTCGCTTTCTACTACTTTATGTTTCTGTTTTCGTGTCTGCCTTTTGTCTTTACTTCTGTTTGCTACTGCAATTCAATTCTCCTTCAATCATTTTGTCTTTCTTGTTTTGTACTCGTGGCACATTAAGCCTTGAATCGTACGCAATAGAGGAATTATTTGACTACTTCACAATTCTCTTTAATGCTTTCTTTCTTCGTTTGCTGTCATTGAATTCTGTTAAGCATGTTTAAATACTCAAATCTTTCTATTCCATCTTCATCCATGAGTAACTAAACCACATAAGGGTATGCTAATGACAAGTCCATAGGTAGAAATACGTGAATCAAGCATGTAGGTTAGTTTCGTATGCATTGAATGTATGTGTGCTTCATCCCACGGGCAATTTCGATTCGCCATCCATTTTGTCCAAAGGACTCCTAACCTCTGGAAAGAGTAAGAGTTCAGAGTCGTACATTCATGCTAGCCTTCCATGGTAGCCAGAAAACGACCTAGGAATAGGCGTTTTCCTAGTACAAATCACTAAACTCACTTTTAAAAAAAGATGCTTAAGACCTTACTTGGACATGAGTAAACTAAAGGATCTAATGCATGAAATCGGAAGATACATGAGAATGAGTTAGTTTGATGCATGATGAGTTGATCTACTGCTGAAGATTCGTATGAAAAACCCTATAGAGGAGTCGTTAGTAGCCCTTGTTTCCAAAACTTACCCTTAAAACGTTGCTGCAGAATTGCGAGAAAATTGCTGTTTGCGCAATTCTTCCAGTTTCACTTTTTGCCTTAGCCATTTTTCCAGCTTTCTTTTGCTTTGCAATTTTATTTAATTGCTCTCTCCGCAAGTCTTTTTCTCCTACATTCAAGTTAATCTATTTACTTGCTCTTGTTTATGCTTGCATATCTTGCACTCTCTTTATTAGTTAGGCACATTAAACCCAATTCTACCCAATCTAAACCACCTTTTCTAAGTTAGCATCTCATTTCGTAAGTAACTAAGAATAAATCTCTGTGGGAAATCGAATGAAAAAAATACTTATTACTTGCTATAAGACCATGTATGCTTGCATGTTCTGAGTGCTCTCACATTGCATTTTTATTTACACATTGAGCACGCAACAAGTTTTTGGCGCCGCTGCCGGGGATTTTGTTTAGTGAACACGAAGTTTGTTAATTTAGAAAAAAAAAAAACTCAATATCTAGTGGAGCTAATCTTCTTTCATTTCTTTTACAGGTACTATCAAGCTAGTTAAGAAAGAGTTTCCAAACCTCAACTCGCAACAGAGAGAAACTTTGCAGGTGGAAAACGTATGTGTACGACAAAGTAAATGAATACGCTGCAAAACTTAATTGGAGGAAGAGTTTGCCCACAACAGTTTGAAGAATTTTATCAGCCATGTGCTTATTGTGGGGATAATCATAACTTGGAGAATTGCCCAACCTTGAATTATCAAGAGAGGCAATATCAACAAAGCTATGACAACCATTATTCGTACATGTGTGAACATGATCAGTGGCAAATCTCAAATAATCCTTGGGAAGAGCATGTGCAAATTGCTCATTATGAAGAGTTCCCCCAACATGAAGACTATCAACATTATTCCCCAACTCCAAATGAAGAATTATCACCCACTATGGAGGCGCTATGGATAGAATTCATGGAAAGGAATGATGCATCCATGAGGAGAATGGATGTGCAATTAGCTCAGCTCACAAATGACTTACAAGATCTACTTGCTATAGCAAAATCACTACCACCATGCCCTCAGATGTTCGATTTTTATGATGATGAATCCTTTGTTACCTTCAAATCTGAGAAGAGTGATCCAATGGAATATCCATATGAAATGGTGGAGTTGGTGAAAGTTGAGAAAAATGAAATTGTGCTGGATGAGGCCAAAGAGACTAATGCGCTGCTTGAGGAACAAGAATTTGGAATGTTTGAGGTTGTAGCAAGCTTTTCCACCAATGAAAGAGTTGAGCCACCACCACCACAAATGCTCCAGCTGAAGGAGTTAAAAAGAGATGTGCCCAAAAAAGAAGTCCCATCGCATCAAAGCTATGTTGTAGCAAATGTTGTAGAAACAAAACCAACGCACAGAAAGTACAAACCTTGGGATGTTATAACATGCAGTCTCTTTGAAAGAATCAACAAATTCAAGGTGTGGCAGAATGTCCGACCCCGTAAATCAAGACTTAAGTATCTTAAAGCAGCAAAAGTGATGCCTCGAAACATTGAAGAATATCCATATGAGGCAGATTGACAAGGGAGATTTCTGATCCCTAAACTCTTAAATTAGGATTTTATCATGCTTTGCTTAGATTTCGTATGTTAGGAGTAGTTTATTTGGAGAATGAAATATTTATGATGTGCCAACAATCATAGTCGTTTAGCATGAATTGATGATGCACTGTGGGCCTATAGGATTGCATATAAAACACCCTTAGGTATGTCTCCTTATAGGCTACTGTATGGAAAAGCATGCTATCTTCCCTTCGAATTGGAAATCAAAGCCTTTTGGGCCTTAAAAGAACTGAATTATGGCGTGACCGATGCTGGAACATTGCGGTCTCTGCAATTACATAAGTTAAATGAGCTAAAACATATGTCCTATGAAAATGCTAAAATGTATAAAGAAAAAACTAAGATTTGGCATGACAGTAGACTTAGGATCAAAGACTTTTAAAAAGGCCAACATGTCTGATTGTTCAATTCACGGTTAAGGTTATTTCCGGGCAAACTTAAGTCTAGGTGGTCAGGTCTGTTTGTTATTACTAACGTCTTTGCTCATGGTGCTATTGAGATTAGAAACCTACAGCACAAGATGGCGCAGTGGGCAGAATATGCACAGGCCCGGGACAAAGACGTGGCTGATCAGTTGGGGTGCATCTTCCCTGCTTTCCCCACTGACCTGTTGAAACCGTGGGCACCTCCTAGGGAAAGGAGAGATGAGGATGAGGAAGATTGAATGCCAGCCTGACGGGCATTCGAGGGAGTTTTCTGATCCCTCTTAAAAAAAAAAAAACTTGTTGCGTGCTCAATGGTTAAAAGAAATATGTAATAAGAGAGCACTTAGAACATGCAAGCATACATGATCTTGTAGCAAGTAGTAAATATTTTTTCATTCGTTTTCCCACAGAGACTTATTATTAGTTACTCGCGAAGTGTGTTGTTAAGCAAGAATGGGTGGATTTGATGGGGTAGATTTGGTTTAAAAATGCCTAATTACTAATGAATAGATAAAGGATAGCAACATAAACAAGTGCAAGCCAACGATAAACTCAAATGAAAAGAGAAGAAGTTAATAACCGAAGAGGAAAATAGCTAAGGCAAAATTTTTAACTTAATAGAATTGCGAGAACAGCAATTTTACCGCAATGTTACTAACAGCGAAAGTGTGTAAAATGTGGAAACAAGAGCTACTAACGACTATCCTATAGACTTTTTCACACGATTCTCAAGCTTTAGATCAACTCTATATGCATCAAACTAACTCATTCTCATGTATCTTCTGATTTCATGCATTAGATTCTTTAGTTTACTCATGTCCAAGTAAGGTCTTAAGCATCTTGTTAAAACAGTGAGTTATGATTTGTACTAGGAAAACGCCTATTCCTAGGTCGTTTTCTGGCTACCTTGAGAGGCTAGCATGAGTGTATGACTCTGAACTCTTACTCCTTCCAGAGGTTAGGAATTCCTTGGACAAAATGGATGACCAATCGAAATTGCCCGTGGGATGAAGCTTACATACAATCAATGCATTCGAGAGCTAACCTACATGCTTGGTTCACGTGTTTTAACCTATAGTATTGTCATTAGCATGCCCCTATGTGACTTAGTTACTCATGGATGTAGAGAAAACAGAAATACTAGATGAAGTAGACATGCTTAGAAGAAAATTAAAGACGAAACAGAAAGTTAAAGCAGTGGACAACAAAGACAAAGACCACGAAATAATGAATTGTGCTTTTGATTTATCAATCGCTTGAACGAAACAAATGGAAATTCAGAGTTACTAAAGTAAGGACAGAAAGCAACGAAATGGAATGGACTAACTACTGGAAAAGAAATAACAACAAATGGTGCTGGAAATAAGAAACTAAAACAGAAAGCAGGTAAAGGTGTGCTTGATCGCCTTGTCGCAAACGCCTCGGCTGAAGGGAGAGAAAGGTAAGCCTTGCTTGGATGAATCCAATCAGAAGAGAAGATGAATCTTCTCTTCTTCCTATCAGATTGTCGACTCCAATAGCTGAACCTCTCAAACCAACAGACGGAAAAGAGTAAGAATGGGAAAGACTGCGCTGCGAAGAGACTTCAACGCTTTCGGATGATGATTGAACCCTCCTCTTTGACCTCCTTTTATAGTATTCTGCAGGTGCGATTGGGCCAAGGAGAGCCATCCAACCTCAACGTCGTACTTCAATATGGATGGAGGAGAAAGAACGAATCCCTGAAATATCGGATCTCAACAGAAAAAGGTTAGCCAACTTACGGATTTCACTTAAAACATTGCGGTTTTAGCAATGTTTCCGCAATGCCTCCGCAATGCACAGTTCTCATTCTTTTAACTTCGTTTTTCATTCTTTTTCTTTCCTTTTGCATACAAGTTCTAATTTAGCTTCATTCTCCTAATTCACATATATAAGCATAGATTCAAGCTAATTCCTATCACAAACACTTGCAAATGCACGACTTTCTATCACAAATAAGTCCTAAAATAAGCACTTTTGGAGACGTAACAGTAGGTGCTGGATTTGGGTTTGTTTTATCCATTTCTATTTGAGAGAATTGTGATGACTCAGTAGAGTCAACAACGTTTGGAAGTATAAGGGGTTGGTTGAAGAGACGTTTCTTAGCTCTATTTCTGGCCCTAAGTAATCTCTCAGGCTTAGGATTGAACTCTAGATCGCTACTTGACTGCTCATTCATAAACTAACCCAATGGTACCTTCAAGAGAAATTAAAATAGATCAGCTCCAATAGATATTAAGATTTGTGTTTCTAACTTAACAAACTTCGTTTTCACTAAACTAAATCCCCGGCAGCGGCGCCAAAAACTTGTTGCATGCTCAATGTTTAAAATAAAGATACAAGAATAGAGCACTCAGAACATGCAAGCATACATGATCTTGTAGCAAGTAATAAGTATTTTTTCATTCGTTTTCCCACGGAGATTTATTCTTAGTTACTTACGAAGTGTTTTGTTAAGTGAGAATGGGTGGATTAAATGAGGTGGATTTGGTTTTAAATTGCCTAATTACTAAGGAATATGTAAAGGATGGAAGCATAAACAAGTGCAAGTAAATGATAAACTCAAATGTAAAGAGAAGAGATTAATAAACGAAGAGAGAAATGACTAAGGTAAAATTTCAACTAACGGAATTGCGGAAACAACAATTATATCGCAATGTTCTTAACAGCAAAATGTGTGTAAAGTGTGGAAACAAGGGCTACTAACGACTCCTCTATAGGCTTTTTCACACGATTCTCAAGCATTAGATCAACTCATCATGCATCAAACTAACTCATTCTTATGTATCTTCCGATATCATGCATTAGATCCTTTAGTTTACTCATGTCCAAGTAAGGTCTTAAGCATCTTGTTAAAACAGTAAGTTATGATTTGTACTAGGAAAATGCCTATTCCTAGGTCGTTTTCTGGCTACCTTGAGAGGCTAG
This sequence comes from Herpetospermum pedunculosum, assembly GCA_028017165.1. Lineage (NCBI taxonomy): Eukaryota > Viridiplantae > Streptophyta > Magnoliopsida > Cucurbitales > Cucurbitaceae > Herpetospermum > Herpetospermum pedunculosum. The sequence goes on along the minus strand of CM051525.1, from coordinate 5,735,341 downwards.
CATGAGTGTATGACTCTGAACTCTTACTCCTTCCAGAGGTTAGGAGTTCTTTGGATAAAATGGATGGCCAATCGAAATTGCCCGTGGGATGAAGCTTACATACATTCAATGCATTCGAGAGCTATCCTACATGCTTGATTCACGTGTTTCTACCTATAGGTTTGTCATTAGCATGCCCTTATATGATTTAGTTACTCATGGATGAAGGTTGAATGGGAGAAGTAGATGAAGATGACATGCTTAGAAGAATATTAAAGACAAAACAGAAGAGGAAAACAGTAGGCAGAGAAGGTAAGAACTTGCGAAGTGATGAATTGTGCGTTGATTAACCAATCGTTTGAACTAAACAAATGATAGCTTGAATAGCCAAAGTAAAACAGAAAGCAACGAAATGGAATAGAGTAGCTAATGAAAGGGAAACAACAACAAACAGTAATGGAAATGGAAAACTAAAGCATAAAGCAGTAAAGCCGTGCGTGATTTCCTTCGTTGCGAATGCCTCGGCTGAAGGGTGAAAGGAAGCCTTGCTTGGATGAATCTAATCAGAAGAGAAGATAGATCTTCTCTCCTTCCTATCAGATTGTCGACTCCAACAGCTGAACCTTTCAAACCAACAGACGGAAGAGAGAAAAAGAATGGAAGAAGCTGCGTTGAATTGAGAAGTCTATGCTGTTCGAGTGTGTTTCAACCTTCTATCTTGACCCCTTTTTATAGTGTTCTGCAGGTACGATTGGGCCAAGGAGAACCATCCATTCTCAACGTCGTACTTCTACGTGGCTGCAGGAGAAAGAATGAATCCCTGAAAGGTCGGAACAAAACAGAAAATAGTTAGACAACTTACGGATTTCACTTAAAACATTGCGGTTTTAGCAATGCTTCCGCAATGCACAATTTTCATTCCTTTAACTTCGTTTTTGGTTCTTTTTCTTTCCTTTTGTATATAAGTCCTAATTTAGCTTCATTCTTCTAATTCTCATATATAAGCACAAGTTCAAGCTAAATCCTACCAAAAACACTTACAAATGCACAACTTTCTATCACAAATAAGTCCTAAAATAGTCACTTTTGGAGACGTAACAATGGGCAAGAAACCTATATGGACTCTAATGACTCTAAAGAATACAAACTCTTCAGCAAACATTAAAACCAATACATTCTCAGGCAATTACAAATAATAAAATTAAAAATAAATAATGCCAAAACCGATATTCACTTTAAACGTCCATTCAAAAACAATTTCTATAATTAAAATACCCACCAACTTAAATTGATGCAAATTGAGTTTATCAAAATACGCTCTGATACCAATTGATGGAGCGTATCACGCTGCGAAAGCCATTTTGGATCGTTAATACTAAAATTTTATCAATTTCACAACTAGAAAACATGCTCAAAACGACGAAAATTAAGAAATTATAATTACATACCCTTGTAGTTCCGATTTCTTCAAGATCTGTCGGCCAATCCTCATCACGAACTCTTCCAGCCACTTTTCACGAACGCCCCGAGGGACACCCAGGTAGTCCCGCTATCCTCGACGCCGAGGAACGAAGTTGTGGGACTCCGTTACATAAGAAAAGAAACGACAAAGAGGAAGAAGAAGGAAAGTCTGAAGGTTGGTCTTATGGGAAATTGGTTTAAAAAAGAATTCAGAAAAAAATAATAATATTGTTGAACTTCACAAGTTCAACAATTTAAGAACTTCTATAAAAAAAAAATTCAATTTTGAATTCGTTAACCTACACTCTTGAAGCAAATCCATATATATATAATTATCAACGTGTGTCTTACATGCAAATTGCATGTATGAAATTTTTTATAAATATATATTACTATTATTATGATTATTATTTTAAAAAATTAATACATAATTATTAAATAAGAATAAATATTTTCCGAAAACCGACTTGTTGCACACGAATCCTATTCATATTTTAGACTATTCCGATATTTAAATCATATTTAAATATGTCCAACATTCTTCCTCAAGCCGAATTTGAACAATTCAAATTCTTTACCTTTTATCGTATATTGTTTCACGACGTTACCGAGCTAGCGAGGAGAACCTAAAGAACTTACAGATAATGAGCTCCAACGATACGAGATTATCTGGACAAAATTCTTTTAACCGAACTAATCAACATTCGTTAACCCTAGAGACTGCACTATAGTCCAAGGGCTGGACTCTCCTCACTTTAGATATATTAGGTCCTCTAATATAACCGTTATGGGCAAGTCGACCCTTCACAGGTTGTTCGTAATCACAGTTTGGTCATTTTAAACCGTTTAACCCCTGCATTACGTCTTGTTCCTTAAGTACCAATGACCCCTCTAATGAACAATAGATCTGTGGTCCAACAAACAAATCAATTAACCCTCTCAACTCATGAGAGTGTGCGCACTAATTGTTCAAGCCTCGGAGTCAGCTATTAAGGGAACAACCTATCTACTAACCTTGATGAACGGGTTAGGAGTGAACTTCAATCTTTATGTACTATGTCACCAACTACCTATTCGACTTTATCCCTAAGATGTTAGGCTTATTGAGTCAGCGCTTATGGGATACTCTCACCCGTGCAAGTCAAAGGATACTTTCGAATAAGCAGGAGTTCATAGCGAGCTCAGGATTGAGATCGAGTTACCTAGGCCATGAAATAAAAATGTCGGTCTCAACAGTAAACGGTGTTATAAAGAGAGATCGACATATTTCGCGGTTCGGTCTTAGGCAAACTCTTTGCACAGGACGCCCTCACCCGCACATCTCCATGTGAAACGATTTGGATCACATCGTTTTGTACAATACAGAGTGAGCCGCATCCAATAGTGTTACCAGGATAAGGTACCTAGTCTTATCTGTATACTATAGATCATTTTGACTGTGTACTTGAGCCTGATCCACAATAATGTTATACATGAAGCTTAGGTACTCGTATTCAAGCAAAGGGTTTGGTCATTCGTATAGGTTAACTGTTGCGTGCTCAATGTGTTGGAATAAATAAGCAATAAGATAGAAAGAGCACTCAGAACATGCAAGCATACATGATCTTATAGCAAGTAGTAAGTATTTTTTCATTCGTTTTCCCACAGAGATTTATTTTAAGCTACTCGTGAAGTGTAAAGTTAAGAAAGAAAGGGTGGATTTGATGGTGTAGAATTGGTTTTAAATTGTCTATTTCCTACTGAATACGTAGAGGGTAGCAACATAAACAAGTGCAAGTTAAAGCTAAACTCAAACAAAAAGAGACGAGACTAATAAATGAAGACAAAAATGGCTAGACAGAATTGTAACTTTAGCAGAATTGCGGAAACAGCAATTCTACCGCAATTCAATTAACAACGAAAGTGTGTAAAATGATGAATTGAGGGCTACTAACGACTATCCTATAGGCTTTTTCATACGATTCTCAAGCACTGGATCAACTCACTATGCATCAAACTATCTCATTCTCATGTATCTTCCGATTTCATGCATTAGATTCTTTAGTTTACTCATGTCCAAGTAAGGTCTTAAGCATCTTGTTAAGGCACAAGAATATGGTTTGTACTAGGGAAACGCCTATTCCTAGGCCGTTTCCTGGCTACCTTGAAAGGCTAGCATGATAGTATGACTCTGAACTCTTACTCCTTCCAGAGGTTAGGAGTTCTTTGGACAAAATGGATGGCCAATCGAAATTGCCCGTGGGATTAAGCTTACATACAATCAATGCTTCGAGAGCTATCCTACATGCTTGGTTCACGTTTTTTAGCCTATAGTATTGTCATTAGCATGCCCCTAAGTGATTTAGTTACTCATGGATATGGGGAGAACAGAAATAAGCAACGAAAGAGACATGCTTAGGAGAGAAGTAAACTGAAAATAGCAAGGAAAAACAGTAGCAGCAAGAGATGAGAACCTTGTGAATTAATAAACTATGCTTTGATTACTTGAATGTTGGACTGAACAAAAGGAAGCTTAAATCGAATAATATAAAGACAGACAACAACGAAATGAAATAAACTAGCTACTGGAAATGAAACAACAACAGAACACAGTTGGAAATGGAAAATGAAAGACAGAAAGTATAAAAACGAGCGTGAACGCCTAGTTGCAGGTGCCTCGGCTGAAGGGGATGAAAGAATAGCCTTGCTTGGATGAATCCAATCGGGAGAGAAGATGAATCTTCTCTCCTTCCTATCAGATTGTCGATTCCAACAGCTGAAACTCTCAAGCCAACAGACGGAGAAGAACGACAGGAGAAAAGATGGAGCTGCGAGAAGACTTCTACGCTTTCGGATGATGATTGAACCCTCGACTATGACCCCCTTTTATAGCAATCTGCAGGTGCATTTGGGCCAAGGAGAACCATCAATCTTCAACGTCGTACTTCAGAATGGATGGAGGAGAAAGAACGAATCCCTGAAATAACGGAAATTAACAGAAAAAGATCAGTCAACTTACGGTTTTCACTTGAAACATTGCGGTTTCAGCAATGTTTCCGCAATGCTGTCGCAATGCTTGTTTTTCATTCTTTTCCTTCGGTTTTCAACCCTTTTCTTTCCTATTGTACATAAGTCCTAATTTAGCTACCTTCTTTTAAATCTCATATTTAAGCATAGGTTTAGGCTAAATGCTATCAAAAACACCTAAGAGTGAACATCTTTCTAAGATAATTAAGTCCTAAAAAGGTCACTTTTGGAGACGTAACATTAACCTAAACACGTTTCACTTTATTCCAGTAAACTCTTTTAATGAATAAAACGAATAACTCTTTACTCTAAATAGAATATTTACAAACATAACAGTTTTCAAACCACGAGTTTTAGGACATAAAACCCAACAGGATTATTACTCCCAAACCTGCGGAAATGACAGTCGCCGCTCGACAATGTTGGTGGGCCGTCATTTCCTCTAGTTGCTCTCAGTTTGACAGTCTACCTCTCCTTCTCCTCTCGAGAACTTGATAGTATTTTTAGAAAAATAATAATGATATAGCCAAGCTCATTTTTCTCTTTAGAAATTGTAGTATTTATAGGTAAAGGGATCTCAAGTGTGGCCTTCAAGCGCTAAAGACAAAGTTACTTTTGGGCAGAGGTATCACACGCGTGAGCGTCGTTGACTTCTAACTTGGTCTGCTCTGTCTGCACAATGCCTGCTCAACGATTTCTTGGAGAGGAAAGTGACATATTCTTGGGTAAAGATTCCCTAACGTTGTGGTAGGCTCATGTTGTGGCTTATTTTCCTGAGAAATGAGCTTTAATCGAATTCTAGAGCAATAATAGGAAAATTTGACAAATATTCAATCAAAATACGATAAAGGTTTAAAATTATATAAAGTTGGCGTTTGTTCACACGAGATTTTGACGAAAAGAAAATTCGACACGTGTAAATGAACTTTTATTTGTATTGAATTTGTATGTATCAGTGCGTAGTGGTTTACAATCTCTAATGTTTGATCCTCTGATTCTTTCTCTCTCAAATGTAATTGTGTCTCGAGGGCTTTACAACTTGTTCTCGATGTTAGACTTGTTTCGAGGGCTTTCCAGCCTGTTCTCGATGTTGGATTTGACTTGAAGGCTTCGCAGTTGGTTCTCGAGGTTGAATCTTTAGCTTCTCGAAGAGGTGAAGTCTTCAAGTGTGGAGTGTTAAGTCTTCCAAGGATTCAAGGAGTCTTCGTAGCTTGTGAATTCTCTCTGAGCTCTTAGGAGTAGCAATTTTTCGAACCCTGCAAATTGAGAATGAGCTCTGTATTTATAGAGTTCTCATTGGAACATAGTGGGCTTTTGGGCCGAGTCATATGGGTTTGGGCTTTGGGCTAAGTTTCTATTTAAATGGCTATCTGGGTGTTGCGTGCTCAATGGTTAAAATAAATATGCAATAAAAGAGCACTCAGAACATGCAAGCATACATGATCTTGTAGCAAGTAATAAGTATTTTTTCATTCGATTTCCCACAGAGATATATTCTTAGTTACTAACGAAGTGAGAGGTTAAGTGAGAGAGGATGGTTCAAATAAGGTGGATTTGGGTTTAAAGTACCTAACTATTAAGGAATGTGCAAGATATGAAAGCATGAACAACTGCAAGTAGATAAGTAAACTCGAATGTAAAAGGAAAAGAATTGCGGAAACAACAATTTTCTAGCAATGTTACTAACAGCGAATTAAGGGTAAAATAGGGAAACAAGGGCTACTAACGACTCCTCTATAGGCTTTTTCATACGATTCTCAAGCATTAGATCAACTTATCATGCATCAAACTAACTCATTCTCATGTATCTTCCGATTTCATGCATTAAATCCTTTAGTTTACTCATGTCCAAGTAAGGTCTTAAACATCTTTTTATAATAGTGAGTTTAGTGATTTGTATTAGGAAAACGCCTATTCCTAGGTCGTTTTCTGGTTACCATGAGAGGCTAGCATGAATGCACGACTCTGAACTCTTACTCCTTCCAGAGGTTAGGAGTTCTTTGGACAAAATGGATGGCCAATCTAAATTGCCCGTAGGATGAAGCACACATACATTCAATGCATATTGAAGCTAACCTACATGCTTTATTCACATCTTTCTACCTATAGACTTATCATTAGCATGCCCTTTTGAGATTTAGTTACTCATGGATGAAAATGGAATGAGAAGAATAGATGGAAATGACATGCTTCGCGAACTAATGAAACGATACTTTGATTGACCAGTGTTTGAAACGGATGAAACAACAACAGAGGCTGATGAAAAGTAAACAGACAACGCCGTACTGAACTAAAGTAGCAAGTGTGAACGAATTGCAACCAACTACAACGAAAACAGAAACAGAAAATCGAGAAATTGAGAACGTGCGAAGTAATGAAGTACTGCTTTGATTAACCGAAGTTTGAACTAAACAAATAACACCTATGGTTGATTAAAGCTAAACAGAAAGAGACGAAATGAAGTAGAGTAGCAGACAGAAACGAAATAACAAAGACAGCAGCAGCAAAGGCAATGAAAACAGCAGAAAACAATAAAGAATTGCGTATGAACTCCTCGTTGCAATGCCTTGGATGACAACCGAAGGTAAACTTGATCGTGGATGAATCCAATCAGAAGAGATGGAAGATCCTCTCTTCTTCCTCTTAGATTATTGATTCCACCAGCTAAAACCTCCACGCCAACACCCGTGAGAGAAAACAATGAGAAACTGCGTTGAAGGAGAGATCTACGCCTTTCGAGTGTGTTCTCAACCTTCCCCTTTGACCTCCTTTTATAGTGTGCTGCAGGTACGATTGGGCCAAGGAGAACAATCCATTCTAAACGTCGTTCTTCCATGTGGCAGCAGGAGAAAGAATGGCGGCTGAAAATTCGCAACAAAATAGAAATCGGATAGACAACTTAATAGAATTCACTTAAAACATTGCGGTTTTAGGAATGTTTTCCCAATGCTTCCGCAATGTGCATCTTTCAAGTCTTTAACTTCGTTTTTGGTTCTTTTTCTTTCCTTTTACACATAATTCCTAATTTAGCTTCATTCTTCTAATTCTCATATGTAAGCACAAGTTTAAGCTAAATCCTACCAAAAATACTTAAGAATGTACAACTTTCTATAGCAAATAAGTCCTAAAATAATCACTTTTGGAGACGTAACACACCCCCAAACTTAAGGTTTTGCTCGTCCTCGAGCAATATAAGGACTTACTTGGGCTGTTGTCAACCTCTCTAACCACTTGCTGACTCCCCTAAGTTCAATATCTATGGCAGTGCTGTCCTGTGACACACTTCTAAGTTTAAAACTAACTCCTCATTTTGCTTCTTCTGACTTCTCTTGCCTTATAACCCTACTGTTTTCTTAACTCCCTACAATTGCTCTTATCTGCTTCTTGTCATTAAGTTCATTGTGCAACTATCCCTAAGGTTTCAAATTCTACCTTGCTTTACCCTAGACTCAGTACATGCTTCTAATGCTTTCCTTTTGAGCTACCTAGGATTCCTTAGAGTCATGCCAGTCTTAGTATAAACCAGTGACAGTAGTACATTCATAGAACAACCTAAACCCTGACATCACTACATTGGATATACATTCATCTCCTTTTAACAAACCTATAAGTTATAACCCTGTGCTTAGCTAATTGAGGATCAGAGTTCTTTTATTGAGGACATCTAAGCACAGAGCTAAAAACTCATAGGCATACATTCTTCTTCCTTAGTTTTCCTTTTTCCTTTCTTTCTTTGGTGGAGAATCTCCTTTGGTTGCCTTTTGATGCAATGTCACTTGTGGGTTACACACATGGCACTGATTACTCAGCAACTTCAAGAGAGACACCCCTTTTTATTCTATTTTCATTTTTTTTTTCAGATCATCACTTTTTTAAAGGAGAAGAAGAATGCTTATGTTTAGAAGGGAGAGAGGAATGTTCCTAGGCCTAGGGCTGCCTCCCCCAAACTTAAACTTCTCATTGTCCCCAATGAGAGTTTGAGGTGGCACACCCCCAAACTTGTCCTAGAAGCATCTAGTCTAGGGCAAAACAAAGAGAATCTAAAAATCCTAGGCATATAATGAACCTTCCTAAAGCAAACAACACAGCAGCAGAAATTTGAAAAAAACAGTCAAGTAGGGCTTAAAGAGATGCATGCTGAGCAATTTAAGGGAACTAATTTAAACTATCAAAGGTGTTCTAAGACACTCGTCCAACATGCTTACAAATAGGTGATATATGGCAGTCACACAAGCAGCAGAAGAGCAAAATTGAAACAGATCCAGCCTATCAAACAGTCAGACAATAGCATGCGATACTAACAAAAATTGCGGAATCCACAATTATTTCGCAATGAACCTACAAGGCAAATATATCAGTGATCACAACCCCTTTTCATGCTATTTCCAGTCATTGACAACTATTAAAAAGGGATACTAAAACATGCTAGCTACTTAGAAACCATCTACCTATACTAACCTATCCTAAACAATAAAAAGAAATAAAAAACAGACAAGTATCCGATTCAGAAACAACAGTCACCAGTCAACGAAAAGCAGGGTTTTGTTGTTTTTTTTTTTTTTTTTAAGAGGGAACAAAAGTACTCCCTCGAGTGCCCCTCAGACTGGCACTCAAACATCCTCATCATCATCCTTCCTCTCCCTTGGAGGTGCCCACGGCGTCAGCAGGTCAGTAGGGAAATCAGGGAAGACACATCCCAACTGTTCTGCCACATCCTTGTCCCTCGCCTGCGCATATTCAGCCCATTGCGCCATCTTCTTCTGGAGGTCCAACAAGCAGGCCATGGAGAGTGATTGAGCAGCAGCCAATCCATCCAGCTCAAACTCCATATTACCCCTCCGTCGCATCTGCAAGGCTGTGGGCAGTTCCAGATGCCCTGTGTAGGCCAGCTACCTCTCCTTCCTCTCGATGGGCACACCTGCACGAAGACAGAGTTTAGTAATGGTGTTTGGGAAGAAAAGAGGGCCCTTACCTTTCTTTGTGCAGTCGGCTATGGATGATGCAATGACCTCCCCGACATCTATGGTGAGGCTCCTCATAATGGCATAAACCAGCAAAGATCTCCCCTGGTTTATGGTAGTCTCGTGGGTCACAGGGGAGAGACGCCTTCGCACAAATGAAAACCAGACGACCGCCTTGGCATTAAGGGTTGCACTTATCAGAGTGTGCTTCCCATTCCTTGATACTGCCCAAGCCGCTTCAGGTTGGCGTATGATGCGCAGGGCTTCCTCCAAGACAACTTTAGATGATGAGTCAATAATCCTCCCGTAGTCAGTGTATTTATGCCCTTTGAAGGCATACACTTCATTGACAGCCTTGGCCAAGAAATCGACCTCAACCCCCCTCACCATGGACAGACCATCCTCGGGGTGCGTCCGATTGGCGTAGAAATCATACACCATATTGGAGTAGGCAGGGATGGGCGGTCTGCACAGCTCTTCCCAGCCGTGGTTGGTGATCCCTGCGCGCAAGAACTGCGGCAGGTCCGCCAATGCATCAAGGAACCCCCTCTCATGAAGCAGGTCTCTCTTCCTCAATTCAGTGCCCCTGGACTCTGCATCTGGAGAAACAAACCGCGGGGCTTGAGGATCGACTTCGGGGTACAATTTTGCTTTCCCCTTCTCCTTCGCCTTGGCCGATTCAGCCACCTCGACCTTCAACTTCTTTACAGAAGGCTCACCTCTGGCCTTCTTCTTCTTGGAGCGCTTGGAAGCTTTCCGCCGCCTGGCCTTTACAATCTTGGGCGCCTTCTTCCTCAGCCGTGCCCTGGTGGTTATCTATTGGAGGCAGTCCCCCAATGTCTCATCCATGGAGTCACTCTGACCTCCTTCCGCAGGGCTATCATGGTCGCCTTCCCTCAAAGGGGAAAAGACTTCGTCCTCTCCCACTGATTTATCGCTCTGCACCGAATCGTGCCCCTCAGGTGGAGCTTCATGCTCTGGTGTGGGTGAGGAAGACTCCGGCGTCTGTGGCGACGAAGAAGGCTCAGGGCTCTGTTTGGCCGTCTCGTACGAAGATCGGCTACTCCCACGACTCTCCTCGGTGGGAGTCTTTTCTTTGATCGACTCTTCCACCGCGAGAGACCATTTGCGTTTCTTGGGGGTGCCGGCTGGTTTAGACGGCCCAGCTGGGGTCTCGGTCATCACCTTCCACTTCTTCCGTCGGATCGACAGCTTTGGAGGTCTTGAAGGCTCTGCAACCCATCGTCGGCCAAGGATAACAGCGCTTCTCTCGCAGCCGTTTCAGCGTCAGGCGACTTCTTCTTTGCAGCAGATCGCTCAACCCGTGTAAGCACCATTGTTGGTTTGGAGAGATTTGCAGGTTGGAGATTGTTACGTCTCCAAAAGTGACCTTTTTAGGACTTATTTATCTTAGAAAGATGTACACTCTTAGGTGTTTTTGATAGGATTTAGCTTAAACCTATGCTTATATATGAGAATTAGAAGAAGGAGGCTAAATTAGGACTTGTGTGCAAAAGGAAAGAAAAGGGTTGAAAAACGAAGTAAAAATGAAAAATATGCATTGCGGCAGCATTGCGGAAACATTGCTGAAACCGCAATGTTTCAAGTGAAATCCGTAAGTTGGCTAACCTTTTTCTGTTTAGATCCGATATTTCAGGGATTCGTTCTTTCTCCTCCATCCATTTTGAAGTACGACGTTGAGAATGGACGGTTCTCCTTGGCCCAATCGCACCTGCAGAAGACTCTAAAAGGAGGTCAAAGTGGAGGGTTTAATGATCATCCGAAAGCGTAGAAGTCTCCTCGCAGCTCCATCTTTTCTCCTGTTTTTCTTCTCCGTCTGTTGGTTTGAGAGGTTCAGCTGTTGGAATCGACAATCTGATAGGAAGGAGAGAAGATTCATCTTCTTTCCCGATTGGATTCATCCAAGCAAGGCTACCCTTTCTCTCCCTTCAGCCGAGGCAGTTGCGACGAGGCGTTCAAGCTCAATTTCTGCTTTCTGTCTTTTATTTCTAAATTCCAGCTCTGTTTTGTTGCTGATTCTTTTCTAATAGCTAGTTCATTTCATTTCGTTGCTTTCTGTCTTTATGTTATTTACTTAAAGCTTCCCTTTTGTTCATTCAAACAATCAAGTAATCAAAGCACAATTCTGTATTTCACAATTTCTCATCTTTGCGGCTTACTGTTTTACCCTGCTGTTTTAAGTTTAATTCTCTTTTAAGCATGTCTACTTCATCTCTTATTTCTGTTCTTTCTATATCCATGAGTAACTAAGTCACATAGGGGCATGCTAATGACAACACTATAGGCTAAAAAACGTGAACCAAGCATGTAGGATAGCTCTCGAAGCATTGATTGTATGTAAGCTTCATCCCACGGGCAATTTTGATTGGCCATCCATTTTGTCCAAAGAACTCCTAACCTCTGGAAGGAGTAAGAGTTCAGAGTCATACACTCATGCTAGCCTTTCAAGGTAGCCAGAAAACGACCTAGGAATAGGCGTTTTCCTAGTACAAACCATATCTTTCTGCTTTAACAAGATGCTTAAGACCTTACTTGGACATGAGTAAACTAAAGAATCTAATGCATGAAATCGGAAGAAACATGAGAATGAGTTTGTTTGATGCATAGTGAGTTGATCCAATGTTTGAGAATCGTATAAAAATGCCTATAGGGGAGTCGTTAGTAGCCCATGTTTCTCCATTTTACACACTTTCGCTGTTAGTAACATTGCGGTAGAATTGCTGTTTCCGCAATTCTGCTAAGTTAAAAATTCTGTTTAGCTAAATTCCTCTTCGTTTGCTGATCTCTTCTATTGTTATTTGAGTTTATCATTGACTTGCACTTGTTTACATTGCTACCCTCTACATATTCCTTAGAAATTAGACAACTTAAAACCAATTCTACCCCATCAAATCCACCCATTCTTGCTTAACAATACACTTCACGAGTAGATAATAATAAATCTCTGTGGGAAAACGAATGAAAAAATACTTACTACTTGCTAACAAGATCATGTATGCTTGCATGTTCTGAGTGCTCTCTCTCTCTCTTATTGTTTATTTATTTCACACATTGAGCACGCAACAGAGATGCAGAGGAAGAAGATGAAGGATTCTTGAAGACCAACGAATGAAGAAAGCATAAGGGGCTCAACTGATTTGACGGGTATTTATAATCAAGTGAATCCCAACGGCTCTTTCTGTTGCGATTTCAGCAAATCTACCGCAATAAATTGGGCTGGCCGTTGGGGATTTTCTTGATTTAAATCCCAATATTCACACAACTAAATCTTTGATTTGGCCCGTTTTCTTCCTCGATTCTTTTCCCTAGATTCATCTCCTTGATTTCCTCTTTCGAACACCTATTAAAAGATACAAAATTAACACAAAATTCGTAATTAAAAACACACCTAAACACACGAAATTAAAACCGAAAAAACACGAGAAAAAACACTAAGGCATAGCCTTCATCTGAACGAGCACAGTAATCACTCGTCCCCTCTCGATTTGCTTTTCAAGCTTGAGATAAGAGGAAGGCCGAGAGAGTCTTCACATCTCCTTCCTCGTAGTAATGCTTCAAACGTGCACCATTGACCATAAACCGTTGCCCATTCTGCAGGTTCTTAATCTCAATTGCACCATGAACAAACACGTTAGTTATAACAAAAGGACCTGACCATCTGGACTTAAGTTTGCCTGGGAATAATCCCAACCTTGAGTTAAATAACAAGACAAGCTGGCCCTTCTTGAAGTCCTTAATCCTAAGTCTACTACCGTGCCAAATTTTAGTTTTTTCCTTATACATTTTGGCATTTTCATAGGACATATGTCTAAGCTCATCTAACTCATTTAATTGCAGAGACCGCAATGTTCCCGCATCGGTCACGCAATAATTCAGCTCTTTTAAGGCCCAAAAGGCTTTGATTTCCAATGCGAAAGGTAAGTGACAAGCTTTTCCATACACAAGTCTATAAGGAGACATGCCTAGGGGTGTCTTATATGCAGTCCTATATGCCCAAAGTGCATCCTCTAATTTAAACGACCAATCTTTTCTATTAGGTTCGACCACTTTTTCGAGTATGTTTTTAATCTCCCTATTTGATATTTCAGCTTGTCCATTCGAATGTGGGTGATAAGGGGTTGCTACTCTATGTCTCACATTGTACTTAGCTAACACTTTTTCCATAGCCTTATTAATAAAGTGAGTCCCCTCATCACTAATTATAGCCCGTGGTGTACCAAACCTTGTAAGGATGTGCCTATTAAGAAACTTAATGACTGTTTTGGCATCGTTTGATGGACATGTGTTGCGCGCTCAGTGTGTATGTAAAATGTAAATGCGAAGAGCGCTAAGATCATGCAAGTATACATGGTCTGCAGCAAGTGATAAGTATAATTTAATTCGTTTTCCCACAGAGATTAAGTTTAGTGACTAACGATTTGGTGTGTTAGATTAGATAAGGTAACTTAAATTGGATAGATTTTGGGTTGAGGTACAGGAATATAAAAGATGCAAGAAGAATGTAAACATAAATGCAAAGCTAGCAAAGAGGTAAAGTCATAATGTGGAAAAGTAGAATTGCGGTTCTTGCAATAATCTAGCAATAAATTAGCAATGATTTTAATGTAAAGTAAGGCAGCAAGATCGACTTAAGAATCCTCTATAGGCATTTAACTATGATCATTCAACAGTAGATTAACATCTCATGCATCGTCTCAGCTAGTTCTCATGCATCTTCCGATTACATGCATTAGTTTCTTAGATTACTTCTGTCCAAGTAAAGCTAACAACCTAATCATAAACACATGCTAATAAGCGTGCTAGGAGAACGCCTATTCCTAGGTCATTTTCTATTTACCATAAAAGGCTAACATGAATGAACGACTCAGAATTCTTACTCCTTCCAGAGGTTAGGAATTCTTTAGACAAAATGGATGGCCGGTCGAAATTTTCCATGGGATGAAGATCACATACATTCAATGCATTCATGCTACTTTACATGCTGAATTCACATACTTTTATCCTATAGATTCATCTTTAGCAAACCTCTATTGAATTAGTTACTCATGGTGTTCGAAGAACTAAAGGAAATGAGTTGATTACACATGAAACAGAGAACTTACAAACCTAATTGATTGAAATATAATTAAATGAAGAACTCAACAAAACAACAAATTGATTAAGAGATGACAGAATGAAGAACTTAATAAAACCAATTGATTACTCTTTTAAGAAAATAATTCATATAATAATCCGTAAACAAACATATGTCAATCCGAAAGCAACAATGAAAGGGAAAAGCAGTAAATGATTCAGAACAACATTTAAAGGAAAGCAGAAATTAAATTCGAAAGCGGTAAAGGAGAGCAGTAAAGGAAAGTAGTAAAGTAAAGCTGTAAATAGCGTGAGGATTTTCCAAGTCGTGAATCGCCTCGGATGAAAGGGAAGATTAGTTGATCTTGGGGATACATTCAATCAGAAGAGAAGATGGATCTTCTCTTCTTCCTCTCGAATTATCACGCCAAGGGCTTGTTTCTTCGATCCAACAAACAGGGGAAGAGGTTTCGTCTTCGGGATTCTGCACGATCGGGATCTCCTCACTTCTCAGATTGTGTGGAATGAATTGAAGTGGATTCAATTTGATTGCTTTGATCCTTCATTTAACTCTCTTTATATAGCCTCCAGGTGGTTGTAAAAGGTTGCTCAATAATTGTGGATCACCATTCAATTTTGTGAGGTAGTCAAGCTTGACATGTGGCAGCAGCAGGGAGAGTTGACTACTGGAAAAACTCAGTCAACAAAGACTGTTGACTGGGAAAAAAATGGAGCAGCAAAGATTGAATTTTTCAGCAATGTACCTGCAATGTACATTTTAGCTTGTTTTTCATCATTTTTCATTCTTTTTCGTTCATTTTCCAAATAAGTCATATTTTAGCATCATTTCTCAAATTCTCGCATTTAAGCACACATTAAGCTAACTCTTAACAAAAACACTCAAGAATGTACAAGGTTTTAAGGTAAATATAGCCCTAAATAATGTACTTTTGGCGAGGTAACACACCCCCAAACTTGAGTTATTGCTCGTCCTCGAGCAATATAAAGGCTTACTTTGGCTGCTAAATCTTGTCTTTTAAACTCTACCTAACTGATTTGCTGACTTCCCTAGGTTTACTGTCAAAGGCATTGTTGTCCTGTGACACTCTCTTAGGCTAAAACTAACTTCATACTTTGTCTATTATGATTACCCTTGCCTTTAAAACCTTATGTTTTTACTAACTTCCTGTCTTTTGGTTTATCTTCCTATATCATTGAGCTCATTGTGCAGTTATCCCTAAGCTTTCAAATTCTCCCTAGTTTTAACTTAGACTCAGTACATGCTTCTAATGTCTTTATTTTTTAATTACCTAGGATTCCTTAAAGTCATGCTAGGCTTAGCACACACGAGTATTAGAGTTCAGTATCCATAGAACAAACTAAGCCCTGGCATCACTGTGTTGGATAGACACTCATCTCCCATGACATACCTTCAAGGTACAGCCATGTGTTTAGCAAACAAAGGATCAGAGTTCAATTTCACAGGACATCTAAACACTTAGGCCGTAGCTCTTTGGCACACATTCTTCTTCCTTGGTTTTACTTTTTCTTTTTTTCTCTTTTGGCAAAGTCTTCTCTTTGAATTGCCTTTTGATGCAGTGCCACTTGTGGGTTACACAACTGGCCCTGATTACTCAGCATCCTTAGAGAGAGACAGTACCCTTTACTTTTCTTTTGTTTTCTTATTCATTTTTTTTTAGAAGAAGAATGTCTATTTTTCAAAGGAGAGGGGAGTGTTCCTAGGCCTAGAGGTTGCCTCCCCCAAACTCAAACTTCTCATTGTCCCCAATGAGAGTCTGAGGTGGCACACCCCCAAACTTATCTTAGAAGCATCTAGTCTAAATAAAAACAAGACAGACTTAAAACTCCTAGGGATGGAATGACCCTCATAGTGCAGATAACTCAACAGCAGAAATTTACTAAAACCAACATGGTAAGGTCTAACAGAGGTACATGCTCAACAATTCATGAAGCTAGTTAGAACTAACAAAGGTGTACTTGACACTCATCCAGCATGCTCAATAGACAGACTACCTATGGACATCAGTAATGCAGCCAAATCATGAGATTTAAAGACAGACAACCCATCAGAAAGTCATACACCAACATGCTTAAACTAACAAAATATTGCGGTGTCCGCAAAGAATTCGCAATGATTCCAACAGAGCAGCTTTAACTGCGATCAAGGCTCCTAGCATGCGATATTCGTTCATAAACAACTACAGAAAATAGCAAAATTATCTAAGCTATCGAATCAGACGACATTAAACTAGACTAAGCTACTCTACTTAGGCAAATTAAGAATTTAAAACAGAACAAACAGTTGATATTGGTGGGGTAACAGGTCACAGAAAAGCAGATTTTTTTCTTGTTTTTTAGAGGGATCAAAAATACTCCCTCGAATGCCGTTTAAAAATCTCCAATTGCCACGCTCCTAAATCACAAAAAACAAACTTAATTAAAGCAAGCAATAACAATACAGTAATCAATCTAAAAGAAAAACAATAACGAAAGATTATCTATTCCATATTCCTCTGATGATTGAGCATAATGATCATTCCATTGAACGCCCTTGCTCATTCTTTCTTGACTTGCTTTTTAGGCTTCGGATAAGAGGAATGCTGAGAGCGTTTTCACGTCTCCTTCCTCATAGTAGTGCTTCAATCTACCACCATTCACCATGAACGGTTGACCTTGTTCCAGATTTCGAATTTCAATTGCACCATGAACAAACACATTAGTAATCACAAAAGGACCTGACCAACGAGACTTTAATTTGCCAGGAAACAATTTCAATCGTGAGTTAAACAATAGAACATGCTGTCCCTTTTTGAAGTCCTTAATCCTAAGTCTACTATCATGCCAAATTTTAGTCTTTTCCTTATACATTTTAGCATTTTCATACCACATGTGTCTTAGTTCATCCAACTCATGCAATTGCAGAGACCGCAATGTTCTCGCATCGGTCACGCAAAAATTCAACTTTTTTAAAGCCCAAAAAGCTTTGTTTTCTATTTCGAGGGGGAGATGGCATGCTTTTCCATAAACTAGCCTATAGGGGGACATTCCTAAAGGTGTTTTATATGCAGTTCTATATGCCCACTGTGCATCATCAATTCATGCTAAACGACTATGATTGTTGGCACATAATAAATATTTCATTCCCAAAATAAACTACTCCTAACATACGAAATCTAAGCAAAGCATGATAAAATCCTAATTTAAGAGTTTAGGGATCAGAAATCTCCCTTGTCAATCTGCCTCATATGGATATTCTTCAATGTTTCGAGGCACCACTTCTGCTCCTTTAAGATACTTAAGTCTTGATTTACGGGATCGGACATTCTGCCACACCTTGAAATTGTTGATTCTTTCAAAGAGACTGCATGTTATAACATCCCAAAGTTTGTACTTTATGTGCGTTGGTACAACATAGGTTTGGTGTGATGGGACTTCTTTTTCTGGCATATCTCTTTCTAACTCTTTCAACTGGAGCATTTGTGGTGGTGGTGGTTCAACTCTTTCATTGGTGGAGAAGCTTGCTGCAACCTCAAACATTTCAAATTCTTGTTCCTCAAGCAGCGCATTATTCTCTTTGGCCTCATCCAGCACAATTTCATTTTTCTCAACTTTCACCAACTCCCCCAATTCATATGAAGATTCCATTGGATCACTCTTCTTAGATTCGAAGGTAACAAAGGAGTCATCATCATAAAAATCAAACATTTGAGGGTGTGGTGGTGGTGACACATAGGTAGGCAAATCAGGTTGCCTAGGGGGAGGCCTAGTAATTTCTTCTGGTTCCTCAATGATAGGTTCCGGCCTCACCCTTGTTGTGCTTGGTTGTATTTGATCACAATTAGGCAGAGAATCTAGTGGAGCACTAGACTCTTCATTCTCTACTCTCTTTGGTGCTTCTCTGCTACTCATCACCAATGGCCTTCCACTCCATAGTTCAATAGCTTGAACTTGTTCCTTACCATCCCTTCTTGGAGTTTCTGTGTCTGTAGGCAGTCTGCCTTGGGGCCTATTCTTCAGCTCGTTTGCCAACTGCCCAATCTGATTCTCTAAGATTCTCAAGGTTGTTTGCTGGCTCTGCAAAGTTGCATCATTCTTTGCTATGTATTCCTTCAGCAAATTCTCCACTGATGTTCCCATCGGTTGGTTGTTGACATATTGTTCCTGATATGGGGGTTGACTAGTTTGTTGGTGTTGGGTGAAACCAGGTGGTCCACTCGGTCTTGATTGATTTTGCGTTTGGTTTGTGCTTTGTTGTCCACCCCAAGAGAGATTTGGGTGGTTTCTCCAACCAGGGTTATATGTATTTGAATAGGCGTTGTTCCTTGGTTGTTGTTGACTTCCAACATAGCACACCGAAGATGGATTAGCAGGGCAATAGTCATACATATGCCCTTCCCCACAAAATCCACAAACTAGTGCCTCACCTTGGTTGGTTATTGCTGTGCTTGTTGAAACAGCTGCCACTGTGTTGACACTTTGTTGAATATTGAGTTGAGTCATTTGCTTCACCAGGTTGGTCAGAGCATTAATCTGGCTGCTCATTGCGCTGAGTGCATCCATGTCTTGAGCCTTCCTTCTGTTTGGCTCCACAGGATCCTCTGACCATTGACAATGTGATGTTGAGATTTTCTCCAAAATCTCATAGGCTTCTGTTAAGTCTCTGAAAGTGACTTATTTAGGACCCATTTAGCTTAAGAAGATGTACACTTTTAGGTGTTTTTGATAGCATTTAGCTTAAACCTATGCTTAAATATGAGAATGAGAAGAAGGTAGCTAAATTAGAACTTATGCACAATAGGAAAGAAAAGGGTTGAAAACCGAAGGAAAAGAATGAAAAAAACTGCATTGCGACAGCATTGCGAAAACATTGCTGAAGCCGCAATTATTCAAGTGAAAACCGTAAGTTGACTGATCCTTTTCTGTTAATTTCCGTAATTTCAGGGACTCGTTCTTTCTCCTCCATCCATTCTGATATATGACGTTGAAGATTGATGGTTCTCCTTGGCCCAAACGCACCTGCAAACTACTATAAAAGGGGGCCAAAGTCGGAGGTTTGATCATCATCCGAAAGCGCAGAAGCCTTCTCACAGTCCACTTTTTCTCCCCATTTTCCTTTGCCGTCTGTTGGAGTGAGAGTCTCAGCTGTTGGAATCGATAATCTGATAGGAAGGAGAGGAGATTCTTCTTCTCTCTCGATTGGATTCATCCAAGCAAGGCTGACCTTTCATCCCCTTCATTCGAGGCGATTGCAACGAAGCTTTCAAGCGCCATTTCTTGTTTTCTGTCGTTCTTCTACTAATTTCTAGCTTTAATCATTGTTGTTCTTAGTTTAGTGTTTTAGTTACTGCATTTCGTTGTTGTCTGTCTCTGAATTATTGCCTTTAAGTTTCCTTTGTTCGTTCAAACATTCGAAGTAATCAAAGTACAATTCTGCATCTCACAGTTTCCACCTTCTGCTGCTACGGTTTTGTATTGCTGTTTTAAGCACATTTCCCTTCTAAGCATGTCTGATTCATCTTCTATTTTTGTTCTCTATATATCCATGAGTAGCTAAGTCACTTAGGGGCATGCTAATGACAGGACTATAGGCTAAAAAAACGTGAATCTAGTATGTAGGTTAGCTTTCGAAGCATTGGTTGTATGTGAGCTTCATCCCACGGGCAATTTCGATTGGCCATCCATTTTGTCCAAAGAACTCCTAACCTCTGGAAGGAGTAAGAGTTCAGAGTCATATAATCATGCTAGCCTTTCATGGTAACCAGGAAACGGCCTAGGAATAGGCGTTTCCCTAGTACAAACTAAACACTCCTGTTTTAACAAGATGCTTAAGACCTTACTTTGAAGTCGAGTAAACTAAAGAATCTAATGCATGGAATCGGACGATACTTGAGATAGAGTGAGTTTGATGTATAGAGAGTTGATCCAATGCTTGAGAATCGTATAAAAATGCCTATAGGATAGTCATTAGTAGCCCTTAATCCACCCATTTACACACTTTCGCTGCTGTTTAATTGCGGAAACATTGCGGTCTCCGCAATTCTGCCAATTTATCATTCTGTTTAGCTGTTTTCTTCTTCGTTTATTAATTCCATCTCTTGTCTTTTGAGTCTAATTTCAACTTGCATTTGTTTATGTTGCATTCCTTTACACATTCAGCAAAAATTAGATAATTAAAAACCAATTTTACCCCATCAAATCCACCCCTTCTTTCTTAACAAAACACTTCGCGAATAGCTAAAAACAAGTCTCTGTGGGAAAACGAATGAAATATACTTACTACTTGCTGTGAGACCATGTATGCTTGCATGTTCTGAGTGCTCTCTCTCTACCTCCTTGCTTATTTATCTTTACACATTGAGCACGCAACAAGTTTTTGGCGCCGCTGCCGGGGACTTATTTTAAGTGAAAACGAAGTTTGTTAAGTTTGAAAAACCAAGTTTATTATTGAGTGAAACTAATCTGTTTCATTTCTTTTGCAGGTACTATTAGGGTAGTTTATGAGTGAGCGTTCACGTAGTAATTTAGAGTTCGATCCTGAACCTGAAAGATCACTTCGAGCTAGAAACAAAGCGAAGAAACGTCTCTTTAAACAACCTCCTATACCTCAAATCATACCTGAAATCGAAGAAATGGACGATATAGTTCCAAATCCGGTACCTGTCATTCGCAACCCCATCGAAATAGCGAATGACAAGAATAGTGCCATTCTTTCATATCTAGTACCTATGCCTGGGGAGCTGAACCCCAGCATAATCCGTCCTGAAATCACTGCCCACTCATTCGAGTTAAAGCCAGTGATGTTCCAAATGTTGTCCACTGTGGGACAATTCTTTGGAATAGAAAATGAGGACCCCCACAACCATCTTAGGAACTTCTTAGGAGTCAGTGATACCTTTATCATCCCTGGAGTGTCCCAAGAAGCTTTAAGGCTATACTTGTTCCCTTATTCTTTGAGGGACAAAGCCAAAACATGGTTGAACTCATTACCCTCTGGATCTGTCCGCAATTGGACAGATTTAGCAGAACAATTCCTAGTCAAATACTTCCCACCTGATAGGAATTCTACCTTTCGTGATGACATAGTTAAGTTTAAACAAGGTGATAATGAGTCTCTTCACGAAGCTTGGACTAGATTCAAAGATCTTCTTCTTAAATGTCCACATCATGGCATCCCATGGTGTATCCAAATAGAGGTCTTTTTCAAAGGATGCAACCCCAGCACTAGGCAAGTCTTAAATTCATCTGCTGGTGGTTCCATGTTGTCCAAGAGTTACAACGAGGCCTATGAGATCTTGGAGAAGATCTCAGCATCTCACTGTAGGTGGTCAGATGATCCAGTTGAGCCAACTAGGGCTCAAGACAAGGATGCTCTAAGTGCAATGAGCACCCAAATAAATGCCCTGACCAACCTAGTTAAGCAAATGGCTCAGGCCAATCTCCAAACAAGTGCCAATACCGCCACAGCCATGTCAATGGGCACCCAACCAAGTCAAGGCGAGGCACCTATCTGTGGATTCTGTGGGGAAGGGCACCCTTATGAATACTGCCCTGGGAATCCATCCTCAGTCTGCTATGTTGGAAGCCAGCAGCAGCCTAGGAATAACCCCTACTCACAAACTTACAACCCTGGTTGGAGAAACCACCCAAACCTGTCATGGGGTGGCCAAAAAAACACTAACCAAAATCCTAACCAACCAAGGCCGAGTGGAACACCTGGTTTCACTCCCCAACATAACCAGTCAATGTACCAAAAACCATACAATCAGTCTGTAGGATCTTCTGTAGAAAACCTACTCAAGGAATACATAGCTAAGAATGATGCTACTCTTCAAAGCCAACAAGCTACTCTTAGGAGCCTAGAGAACCAAATAGGGCAACTAGCCAATGAAATCAAAAGTAGGCCCCAGGGTAGACTCCCTGCTGACACCGAGGTACCAAGGAGAGATGGCAAAGAACAAGTTCAAGCAATTGAACTTAGGAGTGGAAGACCCTTGGTGAGCAACACAAAGGACACACCAAAGAGAGTAGAGAACACTGAGTCTAGTGCTCCACTGGAGTCTCTGCCAAGCCAAGGTCCACCACCAACTAGCACATCAGGAGCCAGGCTGGAACCAATTATTGAGGAGATAGAAGAAATTCCAAGGCCTCCACCTATCCTAAGGCGTCCTGACGTGCCTGCATATGTGCCACCACCTCCATACCCTCGAAGGCTTAAGAAGAAGCAGGAACAGGAAGTTCATTTTAATAAATTCTTAGAAATTCTTAAGCAAGTGCATGTTAACATTCCTTTTGTAGAGGTTTTACAGTCGATGCCTTCTTATGTAAAGTTTTTGAAGGACATTATTACTAACAAAAAAATAATTGGTGAGTTTGAAACAGTAAACCTCACCGAGGAGTGCAGTGCCATCCTCCAGAACAAGCTGCCCAAGAAGGAGAAGGATCCTGGTTCCTTCACCTTACCTGTAGAACTTGGAGGCAAGCACGTGGGCAGAGCGCTTTGTGACCTGGGTGCCAGCATAAATCTCATGCCCCTGTCCCTATTCCGCCAGTTGGGAATAGGAGAAGCACGTCCAACCACTGTCACCTTACAATTAGCAGACAGATCCATTGCATATCCAGAAGGTAAAATTGAGGATATTTTAGTAAAGGTTGACAAATTTATTTTCCTTGCAGATTTCATTATCCTGGATTATGAAGCAGACAAGGAGGTCTCCATCCTGCTAGGCAGACCATTTCTAGCCACAGGTAGGGCACTTATAGACGTCCAAAAAGGTGAGCTTACTATGAGGGTTCACGATGAAGAGGTGAAGTTTAGTGTATATAAAGCTTTAAGGTATCCCTCTGACCTTGAATCCTGTGCTAGTATGGACGTAGTAGATTCTTTAATGGAAGAACAATTAGAGCATGTATTATTAACCAAGCATGCTAATGAATATGTAGAATTAGATGTAGCTGATTTAAATGTATCTGACATAATGGATATGCCTGTAGATAAACCACAGCATGTATGTATGAATATAGATTTAACTGATAGAACTGTAAATCCTTTGAAGCCCTCCATTGAGCATCCACCTGTTTTAGAACTAAAACCACTACCCACTCACCTCAAATATGCATATTTAGGAAATAATGATACACTGCCTGTAATTATTTCTTCTAAACTAAGTGAACAGCATGAGGATGAATTAATTTTACTGCTTAAGCAACATAGGAAGGCTATAGCATGGACTATTGCTGATATTCGAGGCATTAGCCCTTCTTATTGTATGCACAAAATTATACTAGAGGAAGAGCACACACCTAGGGTAGATCACCAGCGTAGGCTAAACCCCTCTATGAAAGAGGTAGTAAAGAAGGAAATAATAAAATGGTTAGATGCAGGAGTGATTTTCCCCATAGCTAGTAGCCAATGGGTGAGCCCCATCCAATGTGTACCTAAAAAGGGGGGAATAACTGTGGTAGTCAATGAGAATAACGAACTGATTCCAACAAGGACTGTCACAGGGTGGAGAGTGTGTATGGATTACAGAAAATTAAATAAAGAGACTAAAAAAGACCATTTCCCTATACCGTTCATTGACCAGATGCTAGACAGAATAGCTGGTAGAGCCTACTATTGTTTCTTAGATGGCTATTCAGGCTATAATCAAATTACTATAGACCCTAAGGATCAAGAGAAGACCACCTTCACTTGCCCTTTTGGAACGTTTGCCTTCCGCAGAATGCCTTTTGGCTTATGCAATGCACCGGCAACTTTTCAAAGGTGCATGATGGCAATCTTCTCTGAGTTGGATGAGTCCATGATAGAAATATTCATGGATGACTTCTCAGTTTTTGGGGATTCATTTAAAACCTGTCTAGAAAACTTAGGACAAGTCCGGGCTAGGTGTGAGGAGACCAACCTAGTCCTCAATTGGGAGAAGTGCCATTTTATGGTAGATGAAGGGATTGTATTAGGACATAGAGTGTCAAGGGCAGGTGTAGAAGTGGATAGGGCAAAAATAGAGATCATGGAGAAGTTAGTAGAGCCTCAGAATGTCAAGGCCATTAGGAGCTTCTTAGGGCACGCTGGCTTCTACAGAAGGTTCATTAAGGACTTCTCTAAGATAGCCAAGCCTCTGTGTGAGCTTCTAGAATTAAATAGGCCATTCATCTTCTCTAAGGAGTGTGTAGTAGCTTGGACCACCCTTAAGAAAGCACTAGTCACAGCCCCTGTCATAGTAGGACCAAATTGGGATCTCCCCTTTGAGATGTTATGTGATGCCAGTGACTATGCTGTAGGAGTCATGTTAGGACAGAAGATTGACAAGCTAACACACCCTGTCTATTATGCTAGTAAGACCTTGAATGAGGCTCAATGTAATTATACAACTACTGAGAAAGAAATGCTTGCTGTAGTATTTGCTTGCGAAAAATTTAGAAACTATATTGTAGGCACTAGGACAATTGTATACACTGACCATTCTGCCTTGAAATATCTTATGAGGAAGGCTGATGCCAAGCCTAGGTTGATCAGGTGGGTGTTATTGCTGCAGGAATTTGATTTGGACATTCGGGACAAGAAAGGATGTGAAAACGTGGTTGCAGATCACCTGTCTCGATTGCAGCACAATTGCGAAATAATTGCGGATCCCGCAATTTCTGATGCTTTTATAGATGAACATGTCTTTGCTTTGACTCATCGTGATAACGATGAGGAACCTTGGTTTGCTGACATTGCTAACTTCCGTGCATCACAGGTATTACCAGTGTTCAAGGGAGGACAAGAGAAGAAGAGGTTCCTTCATGAAGCAAGGAAATTCATCTGGGATGACCCCACACTTTACAGAACCTGTGTTGATGGCTTACTAAGGAAATGTGTTTCAGCTGCTGAAGCGAAGTCTGTGCTGCAGCACTGTCACTCATCTCCTTATGGTGGACACTTTGGTGGTCAGAGAACAGCTGCGAAGGTATTTCATAGTGGCTACTATTGGCCAACAATCTTCAAGGATGCCCACAACTATGCCCACAGCTGTGATGAGTGCCAAAGGACAGGTAACCTCAGTCGCAAGGATGAGATGCCCCTCACATACATTTTAGAGTTGGAGCTCTTTGATGTATGGGGCATTGACTTCATGGGACCATTCCCTCCATCATCAGGTAACCTCTACATATTAGTGGCAGTGGACTACGTGTCCAAGTGGGTAGAAGCCAAAGCATGTCCTAATAATGATGCTAAAAGAGTCACTAACTTCTTGCATAGGCACATTTTCACTAGATTTGGGACTCCTCGTGCTATCATTAGTGATGAGGGGTCACATTTCATTAATAAGGCTATGGAGAAAGTATTGGCTAAATATAACATTAGACATAGAGTAGCCACCCCCTATCACCCACACTCAAATGGACAGGCTGAAATTTCGAATAGAGAAATAAAGAACATCCTAGAGAAAGTAGTCAAGCCTAATAGGAAGGACTGGTCCTTCAAGCTTGAGGATGCACTTTGGGCTTATAGGACAGCATATAAGACACCTCTGGGAATGTCTCCTTATAGGCTAGTTTATGGCAAGACTTGTCATTTACCACTTGAGTTAGAAAATAAAGCATTTTGGGCCATGAAGGAATTGAATTTTTGTGTAAAAGATGCAGGAACACTAAGGTCTTTACAATTGCATGAGCTTGATGAGCTTAGACACATGGCCTATGAGAATGCCAAGATGTATAAGGAAAAAACCAAGATTTGGCATGATAGTAGACTTAGAGTTAAGGACTTTAAGAAGGGTCAACTTGTATTGTTGTTTAACTCACGGTTGAAACTATTTCCAGGGAAACTTAAGTCTAGATGGTCAGGTCCTTTTGTGATTACTAATGTGTTTGTTCATGGTGCCATAGAAATAAAGAACTTGCAGCAAGGTCAACCATTTATGGTGAATGGTGCAAGGTTGAAGCACTACTATGAGGAAGGGGATGTGAAGACTCTCTCGGCCTTCCTCTTGCGTGAAGCATGAAGTTAAAAACGAGAGAGAACGAGTGGTTACTGTGCTCGTTTAGTCAAGGCCAATGCCTTAGTTTATTTTTTCTGTTTTTCCGATTATCGTTTGTATGTTTTGTGATGTGATTTTAATTGCGTATTTAATGTTTGTTTTATTTGTTTTTGCAGGGATTCGAAAGAGGGGATCAAGGAGAGTAAATCCAACTTTTAAAATCAAGAAACGGTTGAGCCAAATAAAAGATACGGACGAGCAAAGTTTGAGATTTTGATGAAAAAATATCCCTAGAATTGCGCTGGAATTGCTGGATTCGCAAAAAAAAAAAAGAGCCGTTGGGATTTTTTTTCCGTTGCCTTTATATCCGTTGGAAAGCGCTCGATCGATACGATTCTCTCATTCTTTGATTTCCAAGAACTCTGAGATTCTCTTCATCTTTGATTCTTCTCTCAAGATCTCCAAGACTCGACGATGGTGTTCACACGGGCTGAAAGATCCGCAGCCAAGAAGAAGGCTGATGACGCAGCTGAAGCGGCTGCGAGGGAAGCACTGCTCACCCTTGCCGATGATGGTGCCGTTCGCACCGGACCTCTTCCCAAGCTTCCAATCCGTAGGAAGAAGTGGAGGGTTGTCACTGAAATCCCTGCTGGACCCTCTGAACCAGCAGGTACGCCCAAGAAACGCCGGTGGAGTGTCGAGATGGCCGCCGAACCAAGCACAGCAAAGACTTCCTCTGTGGAAAGTCAAGAAACTGATCGTGCATCCCACGAGTCAGCCAAAGAGGGTTCGTCGCCATCCGCATCACCTGTGCACAGCCCTTCACCATCTGAACCAGTGCCAAGCGCAGAGTCGTCACCGCCTGCACAGAGCTCCGAGTTGTCTCCAGCACCTCAGAGTTCTGACCCGACACCTGCAGCAGCGCAGAGTCCTGAACTGCCATCTTCGCCACTGAGTTCTGCGCAGACACCATCAGCAGGGCACAATCCCACGCCATCGCACAATTCTCCACGGCCTGATCCTGAATTCCCATATGGGGATTATCAAGAGTCCACGCAGGGCAGTGGAGATGCTGGGGAAGACGAAGTCTTCTCTCCTACGAGGGAAGATAGCCCTGACGAGCCTGCACAGCAGGACGATTCCATGGAGGAGACGTTGGGGGCATGCCTCCAGCAGATCAACATTAAGATCAAGAAGAAGAAGAAAGCCAAGATTGTCAAGGCCAAACGATCCAAGAAGAAGAAGAAGGCCAAGAGGGTGCCATCAACAAACAAAGAGAGCGCTGAGCCTTCACTCAAACGACTCAAGGTCGAGGCTGCCGAGTCAGCCAAGCCAGCAGATAAGGGGAAGGCTAAACTCTACCCTGAAGACGAACCTCAGTCAGTGAGGTATGTCTCATCTGATGCTGAATCCAGGGGCGTGGAGCTGAGGAAGAGGGAATTGCTACATGAGAAAGGTTTCCTCGATCGACCTGCTGACCTGCCGCAGTTCTTGCGCGCAGGGGTGATCAACCACGGCTGGGAGGAATTCTGTAGACCGCCCAATCCAGCCTACACGAGCATGGTGTATGATTTCTACGCCAATGTGCTCAGCCCTGAGGATGGCCTGTCTGTGGTCAGAGGGGTAGAAGTGGATTTCTCAGCCAAGGCCATCAACGAAGCCTTTGGTCTCAAGGGCCAAACACATACAGATTATGCACGGATCGTTGATGAGCCTACTGAGGCAGTGCTGGAAGAGGCCATTCGCACCATTGGCCAGCCTGAAGCTTCATGGACAGTGTCGCGCAATGGGAGGCACACTCTCATGAGTGCCAACCTCACGGCTAAGGCAGCTGTTTGGTTTTCGTTCGTGCGAAGGAGATTGTCCCCTGTGACTCACGAGACTACAATCAACCAGAGCCGATCGCTGCTGGTGTATGCGATAATGAGAGGTCTCACGATCAATGTGGGGGAAGTCATCACTGCGGCCATTGCTGAATGCGCCAAGAAAGGTAAGGGACCACTGTTTTTCCCTAATACCATAACCAAACTATGTTTGCTTGCAGGAGTCCCCACCGAGCGCCTGGAGCAGCAGATGGCCTACACGGGCCACTTGGAGCTGCCTGCGAATCTGAGGCTGAGAAGGAAGGGGAATATGGAGTTTGAATTGGATAGGTTGGCTGCTGAACAGTCTCTATCCATGGCCTGCTTAATGGATATGCAAAAAAGAATGGCTCAATGGGCCACTTATGCGCAGGCAAGGGACAAGGAAGTTGCAGACCAGCTGGGGTGCATCTTCCCTGACTTCCCTACCAATCTCCTAACTCCATGGGTGCCCCCACGACCAAGACAACCTGATGAGGATGACGAGAATTGAGTGCTGGTTTGAAGTGCACTAAAGGGAGTACTGCTGTTCCCTTAGAAAAAAAATACAATTTTCTGCTTTCTGATAGGACCATGTAAATTATGTTGTTTTTGGTTCAATTTTGATCTGTTTTAGATGTTTAGCTTTATGTTTTTCCTTTTGCTCAGGATAGTATGATGTTAGCTGACTAGGTAGGATACTTTAGTTTCGTTTTTAGAGAGCTGGAATGACTGGAAAGAGCATGCTTAGGGGCCTTAATCACTGTAATATCTACCCTGACTTGATTGCGAAATAATTGCGGTCCCCGCAATTTTCATGACTAAAAGCATGTTTTGGACTGTCTGTTTAGCTAGGCTGTGATCTGTTTAAATTCTATCTTTTCCTGCTAGCATGACTACCTTATATAGCTTATCTAAATGCATGTTGGATGAGTGTCATAGGACACCCTTTGATAGTTTAAGTTAACCTCTAAATAGCTCAGCATGCACAGCTTTAAGCCCTTAACTGTCTGTTTTTTTTTATTACTGCTGCTGTGCTGTTTTCTTTTTAATGTTCTGTCTATGCCTAGGGCTTTAGATTCTCTCTGTTTTACCTTAGACTAGATGCTTCTAGGATAGTTTGGGGGTGTGCCACTTCCGACACTCATTGGGGACAATGAGTAGTTGAAGTTTGGGGGAGGCCACCCTAGGCCTAGGAACATTCCTCTCTCCCTTAAAAACATAAGCATTCTTCTTCTCCTTTACAAAAAATGATGAACTGAAAAAAAAAAAATGAAAAATAGAATAAAGAGGGGGGTCTCTCTTAGGTTGCTAAGTAATCAGTGCCAAGTGTGTGACCCACAAGTGGCATTGCATCAAAAGGCAACCAAAGGATAGGCCCCACTTAAGTAAGAAAAAGAAAAGAATAGGGAAGAAGAATGTATACCTAGGAGTTATAACTTTGTGGCTTAGATGTCCTATTTAAAAAGAACTCTGATCCTCAATTAGCTAAGCACAAAGTTATAACTTGTAGGGTTGTTTAGGGAGATGAGTGTTTATCCAATGTAGTGATGCCAGGGTTTAGGTTGTTCTCTAAAAGTACTACTGTCACCGTTAATACTAAGACTGGAATGACTCTAAGGAATCCTAGACACATTAAAAATAAAGCTAGAAGCATGTACTGAGTCTGAGGTAAAGCTAGGCAGAATTTGAAACCTTAGGGATAGTGGCATGATATGACAGAAGTAAATAGATCAGCTGTAGGAAGTTAATGAAAGCAGAAGGAGTGTTAGGCAGGCAAAGTCAGAAGAAGCTAGATAAGAGGGTAGTTTTAAACTAAGGAGTGTGTCACAGGACAGCAGTGCTATAGATAGGGGTATAAGGGAGTCAGTAGGTGGTTAAAGAAGGAGAAACAGCAGCCTAGGTAAGTCCTTAGTGTGCTTGAGGACAAGCAAAGCCTTAAGTTTGGGGGTGTGTTAAGTCTCTGAAAGTGACTTATTTAGGACCCATTTAGCTTAAGAAGATGTACACTTTTAGGTGTTTTTGATAGCATTTAGCTTAAACCTATGCTTAAATATGAGAATGAGAAGAAGGTAGCTAAATTAGAACTTATGCACAATAGGAAAGAAAAGGGTTGAAAACCGAAGGAAAAGAATGAAAAAAACTGCATTGCGACAGCATTGCGAAAACATTGCTGAAGCCGCAATTATTCAAGTGAAAACCGTAAGTTGACTGATCCTTTTCTGTTAATTTCCGTAATTTCAGGGACTCGTTCTTTCTCCTCCATCCATTCTGATATATGACGTTGAAGATTGATGGTTCTCCTTGGCCCAAACGCACCTGCAAACTACTATAAAAGGGGGCCAAAGTCGGAGGTTTGATCATCATCCGAAAGCGCAGAAGCCTTCTCACAGTCCACTTTTTCTCCCCATTTTCCTTTGCCGTCTGTTGGAGTGAGAGTCTCAGCTGTTGGAATCGATAATCTGATAGGAAGGAGAGGAGATTCTTCTTCTCTCTCGATTGGATTCATCCAAGCAAGGCTGACCTTTCATCCCCTTCATTCGAGGCGATTGCAACGAAGCTTTCAAGCGCCATTTCTTGTTTTATGTCGTTCTTCTACTAATTTCTAGCTTTAATCATTGTTGTTCTTAGTTTAGTGTTTTAGTTACTGCATTTCGTTGTTGTGTGTCTCTGAATTATTGCCTTTAAGTTTCCTTTGTTCGTTCAAACATTCGAAGTAATCAAAGTACAATTCTGCATCTCACAGTTTCCACCTTCTGCTGCTACGGTTTTGTATTGCTGTTTTAAGCACATTTCCCTTCTAAGCATGTCTGATTCATCTTCTATTTTTGTTCTCTATATATCCATGAGTAGCTAAGTCACTTAGGGGCATGCTAATGACAGGACTATAGGCTAAAAAAACGTGAATCAAGTATGTAGGTTAGCTTTCGAAGCATTGGTTGTATGTGAGCTTCATCCCACGGGCAATTTCGATTGGTCATCCATTTTGTCCAAAGAACTCCTAACCTCTGGAAGGAGTAAGAGTTCAGAGTCATATAATCATGCTAGCTTTTCATGGTAACCAGGAAACGGCCTAGGAATAGGCGTTTCCCTAGTACAAACTAAACACTCCTGTTTTAACAAGATGCTTAAGACCTTACTTTGAAGTCGAGTAAACTAAAGAATCTAATGCATGGAATCGGACGATACTTGAGATAGAGTGAGTTTGATGTATAGAGAGTTGATCCAATGCTTGAGAATCGTATAAAAATGCCTATAGGATAGTCATTAGTAGCCCTTAATCCACCCATTTACACACTTTCGCTGCTGTTTAATTGCGGAAACATTGCGGTCTCCGCAATTCTGCCAATTTATCATTCTGTTTAGCTGTTTTCTTCTTCGTTTATTAATTCCATCTCTTGTCTTTTGAGTCTAATTTCAACTTGCATTTGTTTATGTTGCATTCCTTTACACATTCAGCAAAAATTAGATAATTAAAAACCAATTTTACCCCATCAAATCCACCCCTTCTTTCTTAACAAAACACTTCGCGAATAGCTAAAAACAAGTCTCTGTGGGAAAACGAATGAAATATACTTACTACTTGCTGTGAGACCATGTATGCTTGCATGTTCTGAGTGCTCTCTCTCTACCTCCTTGCTTATTTATCTTTACACATTGAGCACGCAACAACTTCGTTATAGCTCTTTGATAGCATCGAACCTCCAGCTGAGGAATTCAAGACTTGCCTCGTGCTGGGGTTGCATCCTTTGAAGAATACTTCAATCTGGATACACCATGGAATGCCATGGCGTGGACATTTGAGTAGAAGATCTTTGAATCTGATCCAAGCTTCATGCAGTGATTCATTTTCGGCTTGCTTGAACTTGATGATGTCAACACGAAAGTCAGAGTTCCTATCTGGAGGGAAGTATTTTACTAGGAACTTTTCAGCAAGGTCTGCCCAATTGACAATTGATCCAGAGGGGAAAGAGTTCAGCCACGTCTTGGCCTTGTCTCTTAATGAATATGGAAAAAGGTAAAGTCTCAAGGCCTCTTGAGACACTCCTGGGATGACAAAGGTGTCACTTACTCCCAGGAAGTTTCTCAAGTGGTTGTGGGGGTCTTCATTTTCCACTCCAAAGAATTGTCCAACTGTGGACAACATTTGAAACATGACAGGTTTTAACTCGAATGAGTGAGCTGTAATTTCGGGGCGTATGATGCTCGGATTAAGCTCCTCAGGTATTGGTACAAGGTATGATAGAATAGCACTATCTTTATCATTCGCAATTTCAATAGGGTTGCGAATGATAGGTGCTTGATTTTGTTCTTCTTCTGCTCTTTCCATTTCAGCTTGTTGTGGTTCAAATTGTACTGACTCTGCGTGGTCAACAATGTGCTGAAGTAC
The DNA here is from genome assembly GCA_028017165.1 of Herpetospermum pedunculosum. Taxonomy (NCBI): domain Eukaryota; kingdom Viridiplantae; phylum Streptophyta; class Magnoliopsida; order Cucurbitales; family Cucurbitaceae; genus Herpetospermum; species Herpetospermum pedunculosum. Next base: position 5,702,625 of record CM051525.1, on the reverse strand, counting down.
AAGTTGCTTTAGCTGTTTAAAAAGGCGTTTCTTAACTTTATTTCTGGTCCTTAGAGTTCTTTCAGGCTCAGGATCAAATTCTAGATTGTGATTTGGAAACTCATTCATAAACCAGCTTTGTTGGTACCTGTAAATGCAAAAGATTAGCTCCAATAAATTAAGCTCTTCTAAAATAACACAAATCGTGTTTACTAAACAAAATCCCCGGCAGCGGCGCCAAAAACTTGTTGCGCGCTCAGTGTGTATGTAAAATGTAAATGCGAAGAGCGCTAAGATCATGCAAGTATACATGGTCTGCAGCAAGTGATAAGTATAATTTAATTCGTTTTCCCACAGAGATTAAGTTTAGTGACTAACGATTTGGTGTGTTAGATTAGATAAGGTAACTTAAATTGGATAGATTTTGGGTTGAGGTACAGGAATATAAAAGATGCAAGAAGAATGTAAACATAAATGCAAAGCTAGCAAAGAGGTATAGTCATAATGTGGAAAAGTAGAATTGCGGTTCTTGCAATAATCTAGCAATAAATTAGCAATGATTTTAATGTAAAGTAAGGCAGCAAGGTCGACTTAAGAATCCTCTATAGGCATTTAACTATGATCATTCAACAGTAGATTAACATTTCATGCATCGTCTTAGCTAGTTCTCATGCATCTTCCGATTACATGCATTAGTTTCTTAGATTACTTCTGTCCAAGTAAAGCTAACAACCTAATCATAAACACATGCTAATAAACGTGCTAGGAGAACGCCTATTCCTAGGTCATTTTCTATTTACCATAAAAGGCTAACATGAATGAACGACTCTGAATTCTTACTCCTTCCAGAGGTTAGGAATTCTTTAGAAAAAATGGATGGCCGGTCGAAATTTTCCATGGGATGAAGATCACATACATTCAATGCATTCATGCTACTTTACATGCTGAATTTACATACTTTTATCCTATAGATTCATCTTTAGCAAACCTCTATTGAATTAGTTACTCATGGTGTTCGAAGAACTAAAGGAAATGAGTTGATTACACATGAAACAGAGAACTTACAAACCTAATTGATTGAAATATAATTAAATGAAGAACTCAACAAAACAACAAATTGGTTAAGAGATGACAGAATGAAGAACTCAATAAAACCAATTGATTACTCTTTTAAGAAAATAATTCATATAATAATCCGTAAACAAAAATATGTCAATCCGAAAGCAACAATGAAAGGGAAAAGCAGTAAATGATTCAGAACAACATTTAAAGGAAAGCAAAAATTAAATTCAAAAGCGGTAAAGGAGAGCAGTAAAGGAAAGTAGTAAAGTAAAGCTGTAAATAGCGTGAGGATTTTCCAAGTCGTGAATCGCCTCGGATGAAGGGGAAGATTAGCTGATCTTGGGGATACATTCAATCAGAAGAGAAGATGGATCTTCTCTTCTTCCTCTCGAATTATCACGCCAAGGGCTTGTTTCTTCGATCCAACAAACGGGGGAAGAGGTTTCGTCTTCGGGATTCTGCACGATCGGGATCTCCTCACTTCTCAGATTGTGTGGAATGAATTGAAGTGGATTCAATTTGATTGCTTTGATCCTTCATTTAACTCTCTTTATATAGCCTCCAGGTGGTTGCAAAAGGTTGCTCAATAATTGTGGATCACCATTCAATTTTGTGAGGTAGTCAAGCTTGACATGTGGCAGCAGCAGGGAGAGTTGACTACTGGAAAAACTCAGTCAACAAAGATTGTATACTGGGAAAAACATGCAGCAGCAAAGATTGAATTTTTCAGCAATGTACCTGCAATGTACATTTTAGCCTGTTTTTCATCATTTTTCATTCTTTTTCGTTCATTTTCCAAATAAGTCATATTTTAGCATCATTTCTCAAATTCTAGCATTTAAGCACACATTAAGCTAACTCTTAACAAAAACACTCAAGAATGTACAAGGTTTTAAGGTAAATATAGCCCTAAATAATGTACTTTTGGCGAGGTAACAACATGCTATGCCTTCTACCCACTTGGATACATAGTCCACAGCTACAAGGATATAGAGATTACCTGCTGAAGGGGGGAATGGTCCCATAAAGTCGATGCCCCACACATCAAAGAGCTCCAACTCCAAGATGTAAGTGAGAGGCATCTCATCCTTCCGACTCAGGTTACCTGTTCTTTGACATTCGTCGCAGCTGTGCGCATGGTCGTGCGCATCCTTGAATATTGTGGGCCAATAGTAGCCACTCTGGAACACCTTCGCAGTTGTCCTTTGGCCACCAAAATGGCCACCATATGGAGACGTATGGCAGTGCTGCAACACCGACTTCGCCTCAGCAGCTGAGACACACTTCCTCAGCAATCCGTCTGCGCATGTCTTGTAAAGTGTAGGATCGTCCCAAATGAACTTCCTAGCTTCATGTAGAAACCTCTTCTTTTCTTGCCTTCCCTTGAAAGTTGGAAGTACCTGCGATGCAAGGAAGTTAGCAATATCAGCAAACAAAGGTTCCTCATCGTTATCACGATGTGCCAACACTAAGACATGCTCATCAATAAAGGCATCAGAAATTGCGGTTTCCGCAATTTTATCGCAATTATGCCGCAATCTAGAAAGATGATCAGCAACTACATTTTCGCATCCTTTCTTATCTCTAATGTCTAGATCAAATTCTTGCAACAACAATACCCATCTAATCAACCTAGGCTTCGCATCAACCTTCCTCATTAGGTATTTTAATGCAGAATGATCGGTATACACAATGGTCCTAGTGCCTACAATGTAATTCCTAAACTTCTCACAGGCAAATATTACTGCTAGAATCTCCTTTTCCGTGGTTGTGTAATTACATTGTGCCTCATTTAGTGTCTTACTTGCATAGTATACAGGATGTGTTAGTTTGTCAATTTTTTGGCCTAGCATAACCCCTACTGCATAGTCACTCGCATCAAACAACATCTCAAATGGTAGGTCCCAATTTGGCCCCACTATAATAGGTGCTGTGACTAAGGCTTTCTTAAGGGTTGTCCAAGCTGAGAAACACTCTTTGGAAAAGATAAATGGTTTGTTCAGCTCTAGAAGCTCACACAAGGGTTTAGAAATTTTTGAAAAGTCCTTAATGAACCTTCTATAGAAACCCGCATGACCTAAAAAACTTCTAATAGCTTTTACATTTTGGGGCTCCACTAGCTTCTCTATTATCTCTATCTTGGCCCTATCAACCTCTACTCCTGCTCTAGAAACTCTGTGACCTAGAACTATCCCTTCTTCCACCATAAAGTGGCATTTCTCCCAATTGAGGACTAGGTTGGTCTCCTCACACCTAGCTAGGACTTGTCCTAAGTTCTCTAAGCAATTTGTAAAAGAATCACCAAAGACCGAGAAGTCATCCATAAATATCTCAATCATGGATTCATCCAAGTCAGAGAAAATGGCCAACATACACCTTTGGAATGTTGCAGGTGCATTGCATAAGCCAAAAGGCATTCTGCGAAAAGCAAACGTTCCAAAGGGACATGTAAAGGTTGTTTTCTCCTGGTCCACAGGATCTATGGTGATTTGGTTATATCCAGAATAACCATCTAAGAAACAGTAGTAGGCTCGGCCAGCTATCCTATCTAACATCTGATCTATAAAAGGTAAAGGAAAATGATCTTTTTTTGTTTCTTTATTTAATTTTTTATAGTCCATACAGACTCTCCATCCCGTAATAGTTCTAGTTGGAATTAGTTCATTACTCTCATTCACTACTACAGTCATCCCTCCCTTCTTAGGCACACATTCAATTGGACTCACCCATTGACTGTTAGCTATAGGGAAGATTACACCTGCATCTAACCATTTGATTATTTCTTTTTTTACTACCTCCTTCATGGAGGGGTTCAACCTACGTTGGTGGTCTACTCTAGGTGTATGTTCTTCTTCCAATAGAATCTTATGCATGCAATAGGAAGGGCTAATACCTCTTATGTCAGCAATCGTCCATGCAATAGCTTTTTTATGTTGCTTTAGTAGCAAAATTAACGCAATTTCATGCTCTTTACTTAACTTGGACGAAATAAGCACAGGCAAAGTATCATGCTCTCCTAAATATGCATATTTCAGATGATCAGGCAATGGTTTCAATTCTAAGAGGGTGGATGCTCAATGGATGGTTTCAGGGGATTAAGGGACCTTTTAGTTAAATTAGTGGTCATACAAACATGCTGAGATTTATTTACAGGTATGTCCATTATTTCAGCTAGGTTTAAGTCAGTTACATCTATTTGTACATAATCATTGGCATGCTTAGTTAACAATTCATGCTCAAGTTGATCTTCCATCAGTGAATCAATTATATCTATGCTTGCACAAGATTCAGAATCAGAAGGATACCTTAGGGCTTTAAAAACACTAAACTTAACCTCCTCATCATGAACCCTCATGGTGAGCTCACCTTTCTGAACATCGATCAAGGCTCTACCTGTGGCTAGAAATGGTCTGCCTAATAGGATGGGGACCTCCTTGTCTGCTTCATAGTCCAGAATGATGAAGTCTGCAAGAAAAATAAATTTGTCAACCTTGACAAGAATATCCTCAATTTTCCCCTCCGGGTATGCGATGGATCTGTCTGCAAGCTGCAAAGTGACAGTGGTAGGACGTGCTTCTCCTATGCCTAGCTGACGGAATAGGGATAGGGGCATGAGATTTATACTGGCTCCCAGGTCACAAAGAGCTCTGCCCACGTGCTTGCCTCCCAACTGAACTGGTAAGGTGAAGGAACCAGGATCCTTCTCCTTCTTTGGAAGTTTGTTTTGGAGTATAGCACTGCACTCCTTAGTAAGATTCACTGTTTCAAATTCACCAATGATCTTTTTGTTAGTTATTATATCCTTCAAAAATTTAACATACGAGGGCATAGATTGCAAAACCTCTACAAAAGGAATATTCACATGCACTTGTTTTAAAATTTCTAAAAATTTGTTAAAGTGCACTTCCTGTTCTTGCTTTTTCTCCAGCCTTCTAGGGAATGGAGGTGGTGGCACATATGTAGGCACTTCAGGTCGCCTAAGGACAGAGGGAGGCCTTGGAATTTCTTCTGGTTCCTCTATGATCGGTTCGAGCCTCACCCTTGATGTGCTTGTTGATGGTTGACCCTGGTTTGGCAGAGAATCCAGTGGAGCACTAGACTCTTCATTCTCTACTCTCTTTGGTATATCTCTAGTGTTGCTTACGAATGGTCTTCCACTGCGAAGTTCAATTGATTGAACTTGCTCTTTTCCATCCCTTCGAGGTACTTCAGTGTCAGCAGGCAACCTACCTTGTGGCCTATTTTTTAGTTCATTGGCTAGTTGCCCTATCTGGTTCTCTAGGCTCCTAAGAGTGGCTTGTTGACTCTGTAAGGTAGAATCATTCTTTGCAATGTACTCCTTCAGCAAATTTTCTACAGATGACCCAATTGGGGGGTTATATGGTTTTTGGTACATGGATTGGTTATTTTGTTGAGTGAAACCAGGTGTTCCACTCGGTCTTGGTTGGTGTGGACATTTGAGTAATAGGTCTTTGAATCTAGTCAAAGCTTCGTGTAATGATTCGTTTTCGGCTTGCTTGAATTTGATAATATCATCACGGAAGTTAGAGTTCCTATCTGAAGGGAAGTATTTGACTAGGAACTTCTCTGTTAGGTCTGTCCATTTGACAATTGAACTAGAGGGGAAGGAATTCAGCCACGTTTTGGCCTTATCTCTTAATGAATATGGGAAAAGGTAAACTCTCAAGGCCTCCTGAGACACTCCTGGGATGACAAAGGTGTCACTTACTCCTAGGAAGTTTCTCAAGTGGTTGTGGGGATCTTCGTTCTCCACTCCAAAGAATTGTCCAACTGTGGGCAACATTTGAAGCATGACGGGTTTCAATTCGAATGAGTGAGCTGTAATCTCGGGGCGTATGATGCTCGGATTAAGCTCCTCAAGCATTGGTACAAGGTATGATAGAATGGCACTATCCTTATCATTCGCAATTTCAATGGGGTTGCGAATGATAGGTGCTCGGTTTGGTGCTTCTCCTGCTCTATCCATTTCGGCTTGTTGAGATTGCGCTGACTCTGCGTGGTCCGCAATGTGCTGAATTACAGGTTGTTTTGGCTATTTAAAAAGGCGTTTCTTAATTTTGTTTCTGGCCCTTAAAGTCCTTTCACGTTCAGGGTCAAATTCTAAGTTGTGATTGGGAAACTCATTCATAAACCAGCTTATTGGTACCTGTAAACTAAATGCAGAAGATTGGCTCTACTTAAATTAAACTCTTCTAAAATAACACAAATCGTGTTTACTAAACAAAATCCCCGGCAGCGGCGCCAAAAACTTGTTGCGTGCTCAGTGTGTAAGTAAAATGTAATGCGAAGAGCACTCAGATCATGCAAGCATACATGGTCTGCAGCAAGTGATAAGTATAATTTAATTCATTTTTCCACAGAGATTGAGTTTAGTGACTAACGGTTTGATTTGCTAAATTAGATAAGGTAACTTAAATTGGGTAGATTTTGGGTTGGAGTGTCGAAATATAAGAGGTGCACGAAGAAAGCAAGTGTAAAAACAAAGCAAGTAAAGAAGTAAGGCTCTAATGTGGAGAAGAAGAATTGCAGGTCTCGCAATTCTTTCACAATGAAATCGCAAAGATAAAAACCTATGGAAAAGACTAAGGCGAAAAGCAGAAAAGTTTTATTGCGGTTATCGCAATAATCTAGCAATAAATTAGCAACGATTTTAAATGTAAAGTAAGGCAGCAAGGTCGACTAAAGAATCCACTATAGGCGTTTAACTACGATCATTCAGCAGTAGATTAACATATCATGCATCGGTTTAGCCAAGTCTCATGCATCTCTCGATGACATGCATTAGATCTTTTAGTTTACTCATGTCCAAGTACGACTTAAAAACCTATTCATACAAGCAAGCTAACAAACGTGCTAGGGGAACGCCTATTCCTAGGTCATTTTCTGATTACCATAAAAGGCTAACATGAATGGATGACTCTGAATTCTTACTCCTGCTTGAGGTTAGGAATTCCTTACACAAAATGGATGGCTGGTCGAAATTTCCCATGGGATGAAGAACACATACATTCAATGCAATCATGCTCCTCTACATGTTGAATTCTCATGCTTTTAGCCTACAGATTCCTCTTTAGAAGACCTCTCTTAGTTTAGTTACTCATGGTTTTTGAAGAAGAACGAGAGATGGATGGATTTAACATGATTTAAAACTCAGTAGATTAATTGAATCAGAAGTAACGAAATGAAGAACTCAACAAACTAAATTATTACTCTTCAAAGACCAAATACAAAAACTTCATAAAACCGACGTGCAAAGGTTCGAAAGCAGTAAAGAATAATGGGTACAGAAGTAACGATCCAGATCAATGTCGCAAATGGAAAACAATAGAGAGAAAAAAGTAAGAAAGTTGTAAGAGTGCAAGGATCTCCTCGTCGCAAACGCCTCAGATGAAGGAGAAGATTAGTTGATCTTAGGGATGAATTCAATCAGAATAGAAGAAGAATCTTCTCTTCTTCCTCTCGAATTATCAACGCCAAGGGCTGATTTCTTCGTTCCAACAAATGGGAGAAGCAATTTCGTCTACAGATTGCTTTGCAACTGGGATCTCCACGCTTCTGAGTATGTTTTTTCCTTCGTCTTTCATCTTCTTTTATAGCCTCTGCAGGTACCTTCAGTCGCGGATCTCCATCCATTCTGAGTAACAATCTCCCACGTGGCAGCAGTGGAAAGCTTTGACGGTTGGAAAGTTGCAACGGCGACGACTGAGGGCTGGAAAGTTCAGCAGAAAAGGATTGGCGTTGCGGTTTGTTTGCGAGGGCCGCAATGCTTTGTTTTATTGCGAGCGCTGCAATATTTCCGCAATGTTCCTGCAATGTACATTTTAGCTCTTTATACATCATTTTGTATCATTTGTCGTTCCTTTTCCAAATAAGTCCTATTTTAGCATCATTTCTCAAATTCTCACATTTAAGCACACATTAAGCTAACTTCTAACAAAAACACTCAAGAATTTCCATGATTTCTAGGTAAATATGGCCTTAAATAATGTACTTTTGGAGAGGTTACAGGTATACAAAAGAAAATTCTTCACAAGAAATTTTATCGATAAACCAGTTTGGCCATCGACAGGTAACATTATCGGTTTGGTTCTTCGGTAAAGTGATTATCGGTGCAACCGACCGCTATATCACACCGAGGAACCAACGCAAAAATGCGTTGAACACCCCAATCGATAAATTACCTATCCGTAAATCCGACCGGTATATTTACTAGAGGGCGAGAAAATGGGAAAGGGGGTTTGTTGAGTGGGAGGAGGAAGAAGAAGAAGAAGTCCATGGTGAAGAGTTTGGAGATGAAACAACTTGAAAGTGATGAACCATTCATCAACTCTGTCAAGATTTCTCAACAAAAACTCATGTAATTCAAACATTGAATTACAAAATGGAGGGAAAAAGATTGAACACCTTCAATCTTTCATTAATCTTTACAATAACTAACCTCAATCTTCAACACCAAAGCTTTCATTCTTCATAATCTTATCATCAATGGAGAGTTCAACCATTGAAGATCTTCATCATCGAGAGAGAACTTCCAAGGACAGAGAGAGAAGGAAAAGTCCGAAAATTGAACAAAATAACTAAATGCGTAAAAAGCGAAGACAGCCATAGATCAAAACAAGTATGCGAAGAAAGTGCTGACTAGCAACAAGTTGAACAAAAATTTAGACAAGACTATGAAACTAATGCGTAAACAGCAAGATAAACGCAAATAAAACAGCAACATAACTTCTATTCTAACAAACAGGGTAGGCTAGGACTCATGTAATAAATCTCTGTGGGAAAACGAATGAAAAAATACTTATTACTTGCTACAAGATCATGTATGCTTGCATGTTCTGAGTGCTCTATTCTTGCATCTTTATTTTAAACATTGAGCACGCAACAAGTTTTTGGCGCCGCTGCCGGGGATTTAGTTTAGTGAAAACGAAGTTTGTTAAGTTAGAAACACAAATCTTAATATCTATTGGAGCTGATCTATTTTCATTTCTCTTGCAGGTACCATTGGGTTAGTTTATGAATGAGCAGTCAAGTAGCGATCTAGAGTTCAATCCTGAGCCCGAGAGATTACTTAGGGCCAGAAATAGAGCTAAGAAACATCTCTTCAACCAACCCCTTATACTTCCAAACGTTGTTGACTCTACTGAGTCATCACAATTCTCTTAAATAGAAATGGATAGAACAAACCCAAATCCAGCACCTACCATTCGCAACCTGGTAGATGTACTTTTGGGGTACTCCAAATTCAAGCTGTCGAGGCTTGCCAAAATACAATTTATAAACCCGAATACACCGAGCTATTTGTAGCTAAGTGGCAATGGGGTCGATCCACAGGGAAATAAGAAATTCAATCTAACTAAGTCTAATTTGCTAGAAATAAAAGAATGCACAAATTAAAGAATGGTAATTTGGTTTTGGGGGAAGGGAGCTCCTAATAATGCTAACGGAAAATTAAATGACAACGTGCAAAAATTAAACGGTTGTGCTTAACTTCGAGAAATGGAATTGCTCGTTTTGGATGTTCGGATCATTGATACAATTAACGCGTTAGCCATGTTCATGCACACAATTCATTTACTTATTCTTAACTCAAATGACCCAAGGATTTAATTAGACTCGTGCAATCCCTAAATCGATTACGTGCCAGTGACGGGAACATTGCGACGGCCTATTCCTAAGACTGAACCGGTTTCTCTCTTGCCTTAAGCCTAACATGAAAACGTTAATTAATTCAGTTAACCAATGTCACTTTGGGCCGAACTAATTAGCCATGCTTAGACCCGTGCTACCTAGCGGTATAGGCAATTATACGTCCCAACCTTTAGCCCTCTATCATGCATAGGAATTAGATTGTCAAGCTAATTTAGCTACACATGCTAGATATGGATGAAGAACAAGCAAGAAGATGCATTAACAAGCTAAATGGCTTAACATTCACAAAGGGGAAAATCTCCCCAAACATCCAAAACTTACAAACCAAAACTCTAAATCAAACACTAACCTTGGTTTAGCCTTCCATGGAGGTTGGATTAATCCACTCCCCCATGGAAGAGCTTGGAATCATGCACAAAGAAGGAGAAGAAGTACAAAAATGGCGGAAAACGGAGGTAGACCCGAGAAGAGAAGCTTGAGGAAGAAGGAGAAGGGAAAAAGATGGCTGAAAAACGCGTTTTCACGCTTTTAAAGCTCGTAGCGTCGAGACGTTAGGCCAGCGTCTCGACGCTATGCCCTAAGTTGGCAGGCGCGCGCGCGCGCGCGCGGCGTCGAGCGACGCTTGCTCTCGGGTGGAACTTCAAATGTACGCTTCAGAGTTCGGAGCGTCGAGACGCTCGGCCAGCGTCGAGACGCTGGCGGCGTTGAGCGAGCGTTGAGACGCGCGCTCGACGCTGGCACTCGTCCATCTTCGGGAAACGTCGGGGCAGCGTCTAGACGCTGGGGCGCACGTGGATTTTCAATGACGGGCGCGCGGGCGAGGCGGACACGGGCGAGGGCGCGCGCGGACATGGGCGAGGCAGAGCGGTCGAGGGCGCGCGGGCGTGCGGTGCTTGCGAGCGGCGCGCGGGGGCGCGCGCGCGTGCTGCGTTCGTTGGGCGCCTGGGCACTGGGCGCCGGCGCTTGGGCGCTGCCTTCTCGGCTCTTAGCCCACTTTTGGGTCGTTTTGGCTCCCGAGCTCCGTTTGGCCTATCGTTTTGACCCGAACACTTCCCGAAACATGTTAAATGACCTTTTTAGCCCCGAAAATCATCAATGGACTTCCCGAGCTCTTCACCATGAAATCACCTACAAGGAAGCATTTTAATCAATATATATCATGGTTTTAGCTAGAATTAGGGACATTAAGATAGCTCTATTTTGGAGCTATCAAAATCCCCCGACCTAAATCTTGCTAGTCCTCGACCAAGGTATACTCTAAATAATCTCCAAAGAATTAAATGCATGCTTGGACTCTAATCTCAATGTTTGTGAAACAAGGTACTTGTAGTAAATTCAAAACCATCAAAAGCATGCAAACGTTGAAATCATTTCAAAATTTAAACTCCTATTCCCTTACGTGTGTGTGTGCTTAGCACCTCTCAACCTAGCTCACGCAAGCCCGGAACAACCTTATATAGTCCTATAACTCGTTTTCCCCCTACTTATGGCTATAAGAACAGTCTAAGGGCTTTTAGTGATAGGAATAGCAACAAAACAGAAGGCCTAAATTTTATTCTTTTTCCTTGAGTACTTTGTACCCATTTTTTTTCTTTTTGAACCACTTTATTTTTTATTTTTCTCCAAGAGAGCCTAACACGTCAAACCAAATTTTAGCTTCACGTTTTTAAGGACCATTGCTCACTTCCATTAGTTCCCCTTTCATGCAGTGACAACCGTGGGTTACACGATCGCCCCTGGTTACACCGGCAACACAAGAAGGAGGAGCAACTCTGGAGGTTTTATTTTTCATGCAAACACTTGTTTTTTAGGCAATAGCTTCGCTATACACAAATGAGTTATTACTACTTCTACACATCAAGCCTCCCTAATGGTACCTTTCGGGGTGACAACAAGGTTTCAGACAAAATAAGATCAGTCTAGACCTACAGAACTGAGGATAAGAGTGTTATGTGCTCAGTGAATGTAGGGAAATAACAGAAATTTTTTTAAAATAGGCTCAAAATGTGCATACATCGTCAAATTTTCGAATCATACAAATACGGAGTGTTCACAAGCAAATCACAGACCGTCCTCATCGGACACATGCATTCAGATTCTAATCTAACAGCCAGAGTACACGTATGCTCGACAACTACTAAGAAGTCTCATCTCTATTTATCAACAAACTCCACCCCCCACCTTAAGATATGCATTGTCCCCAATGCATTAAACAGCTAAAAATAATAAAATTCTAAGGGAACAGAAAACCTCCCCTGAATTTTATGGAGCTGACGGGTGGAGATGTGCACCAACGTCCTCCAATGGGCTCTCGAGTCGTCGACCGTTCCACCTTTTCTCCTAGGACAACAAGAAAACAAACAACAACTCAAAAGCAAAAATAAACAAAAGCAAAGCGATAAACAACAGAATTACAGTTGAAACTCGGGTGCCTCCGAGAAGCGCAAATTTTTAGAGTCGATTGCTCGACTGTATTCTCTTGTCAACTCATCCATAGTCAAACTTGGAAGATGCCCCATCCATCTTCCTAATCACCTCTTTCCTGCGAAAATCCATGAACAATTCTTTCTCTCGTGCCTTCTGTGCACATACAACATCAAATTTAAATTTTGCAGGTTTAACAAAAGGTTGATCCCATAAAATTGATGCAAAAACGTGAGAGAAATTTTCATGCATTCCAGAAGCATAAGGATCAGCAGGATAGAACGGGTCATTTACTTTGCCCAAAACATCTTCCACCTTTTCCAAGGGGTGCACATAAGAATTATCAACCAATTGCAAGGTAGAACCAGATTCATGCAAGTCATTCATTTTGGGCTCATCAATAACAACATGCGACTCAACATTAACTGGTGGTTCTAAATCTAGCATGGGTTGATTAATCATTTCATTTTCAGTAGTGCAAGGTAAAGTGGAAGGAAGTAGATTAGCAGGGTTCTCAACAGTTGTCAAAGCAGAAACAGATGAATCACAAAATTCAGTCAAGGATGGCTCATGCAACTCATAATCATCAAAAAGTTCAGTTAAAAATAATGGGTCATCCCCATCCTCAACAGTCATGCATTCATTACGAGCTACAGATTCAAAAGTGTCTACTTGACAAAGAGAGAAGACATCATCAACATGCTCTTCTACATCGGGCAAATGCATCTAAACAACCACTCCGCCATACTCAACAGATAATATGCCCTTATCCACATTTATTTTAGTTTTAGCAGTTTTCATAAAGGGCCTACCTAATAAGATCGAAGCATGCGAAGAGGAATAATTTTCATCCATTTTCAGAACATAAAAGTGAACAGGAAAAATTAATTCATTAACTTGCACTAACACATCTTCAACTATTCCTAGGGGATGCACAGAGGTTCTATCAGCAAGTTGAATAATTGTTCCTGTTTTAGTCATTCCTTTCAGTTTTAGTTTCTGATAAATGGAATACGGCATATGTTGCGTGCTCAATGTGTTAAAATAATTAGGCAATAAGAGAGAGAGAGCACTCAGAACATGCAAGTATACATGATCTTATAGCAAGTAGTAAGTATTTTTTCATTCGTTTTCCCACAGAGATTTATTATAAGTTAATCATGAAGTGTAAAGTTAAGGAAGAAGGGGTGGAATTGATGGGGTAGAATTGGTTTTAAATTGTCTATTTCCTACTGAATACGTAGAGGGTAGCAACATAAACAAATGCAAGTCAAAGTTAAACTCAAATGAAAAGAGACGAGAGTAATAAACGAAGACAAAAACAGCTAGACAGAGTTGTAACTTAAGCAGAATTGCGGAAACAGCAATTCTACCGCAATTCTAACAACAGCGAAAGTGTGTAAAATGGAGAAACAAGGGCTACTAACGACTCCTCTATAGGCTTTTTCTTACGATCCTCAAGCATTGGATCAACTCTCTATGCATCAAACTCACTCAATCTCATGTATCGTCCGATTCCATGCATTAGATTCTTTAGTTTACTCATGTCCAAGTAAGGTCTTAAGCATCTTGTTAAAGCAGAAAGTTATGGTTTGTACTAGGAAAACGCCTATTCCTAGGTCGTTTTCTGGCTACCTTGAAAGGCTAGCATGAGTGTACGACTCTGAACTCTTACTCCTTCCAGAGGTTAGGAGTTCTTTGGACAAAATGGATGGCCAATCGAAATTGCCCGTGGGATGAAGCTTACATACAATCAATGCTTCGAGAGCTATCCTACATGCTTGGTTCACGTTTTTTAGCCTATAGTATTGTCATTAGCATGCCCCTATGTGACTTAGTTACTCATGAATATGGGTAAACAGAAATAAGAGATGAAGGAAACATGCTTAGAAGAGAAATATACTTAAAACAGTAAGGAAAAATCGTAGCAGCAGAAGATGAAAAACTTGTGAAATAATAACTATGCTTTGATTACTTGATTGTTTGAATGGACAAGAAGAGGAACTTAAAGTGCATAACAGAAAGACAGAACACAAAGAAATGGACTGATCTAGTTACAAGAAAGGAAACAACAACAAACTAAAGCTGGAAAATGGAAATAAAGACAGAAAGCATAAAAACGAGCGTGAGCGCCTAGTTGCAGATGCCTCAGCTGAAGGGGATGAAAGAATAGCTTTGCTTGGATGAATCCAATCGGGAAAGAAGATGAATCTTCTCTCCTTCCTATCAGATTGTCGACTCCAACAGCTGAGACTCTCACACCAACAGACAAAGAAGAATGACAGGAGAAAATATGGAGCTGCGAGAAGACTTCTACGCTTCCGGATGATGTTTGAACCCTCGACTTTGACCCCCTTTTATAGCAATCTGCAGGTGCATTTGGGCCAAGGAGAACCATCAATCTTCAACGTCGTACTTCAGAATGGATGGAGGAGAAAGAACGAATCCCTGAAATAACGGAAATTAACAGAAAAAGATCAGTCAACTTACGGTTTTCACTTGAAACATTGCGGTTTCAGCAAAGTTTCCGCAATGCTTGTTTTTCATTCTTTTCCTTCGGTTTTCAACCCTTTTCTTTCCTATTGTACATAAGTCCTAATTTAGCTACCTTCTTCTAAATCTCATATTTAAGCATAGGTTTAGGCTAAATGCTATCAAAAACACCTAAGAGTGAACATCTTTCTAAGATAATTAAGTCCTAAAAGGGTCACTTTTGGAGACGTAACACACCCCCAAACTTAAGGTTTTGCTTGTCCTCGAGCAATCTAAGGACTTTCCTAGGCTGCTGTTTCTTCTTCTTTAGCCACTTACTGACTCCCCTATATTCTTATCCATAGCAGTGCTGTCCTGTGACACACTTCTAAGCTTAAAACTACCCTCTCATCTAGCTTCTTCTGATTTCGCATGCCTAATACTCCTACTGTTTTTATTAACTCCCTACAACTGATCTACCTGCTTTTGTCATATAATGCCACTATCCCTAAGGTTTCAAATTCTACCTAGCTTTACCCCAGACTCAGTACATGCTTCTAGTTTATACTTATGAGCTACCTAGGATTCCTTAGAGTCATGCCAGTCTTAGTATTAATGGTGACAGTAGTACTTTTAGAGAACAACCTAAACCCTGGCATCACTACATTGGATATACACTCATCTCCCTAAACAACCCTACAAGCTACAACTTTGCTCTTAGCTAATTAAGGATCAGAGTTCTTTTTAAACAGGACATCTAAGCCACAAAGTTGCAACTCCTAGGTATACATTCTTCTTCCCTACTTTTTCCTTTTTTCTTTCTTAGGTGGAGCCTTTCCTTTGGTTGCCTTTTGATGCAATGCCACTTGTGGGTTACACACTTTGCACTGATTACTCAGCAACCTAAGAGAGACTCCCCTCTTTATTCTATTTTTCATTTTTTTTTTCAGTTCATTATTTTTGTCAAGGAGAAGAAGAATGCTTATGTTTTAAGGGAGAGAGGAATGTTCCTAGGCCTAGGGTGGCCTCCCCCAAACTTCAACTACTCATTGTCCCTAATGAGTGTCTGAGGTGGCACACCCCCAAACTTGTCCTAGAAGCATTTAGTCTAAGGGAAAACAAAGAGAATCTAAAAGCCCTAGGCATAGACAGAACGTTCTAAAAGAAAATATCACAGCAGCAGAGAAAAAAAAACAGACAGGCAAGGACTTATAGCTATGCATGCTGAGTTGTTTAGAGGTTAATTTAAACTATCAAAGGGTGTCCTATGACACTCATCCAGCATGCTTTAAGATAAGCTATATAAGGTAGTCATGATAGCAGCAAAAGATAGAATTTAAACAGATCACAGCCTAGCTAAACAGGCAGTCCAAAACATGCATTCAGTAATAAAAATTGCGGATCCCGCAATGATTTCGCAATAGATACAGGGCAGATATAACAGTGATTAAGGCCCCTAAACTAACCTACCTACGCAGCTATCATCAGACTACACTAAACAATTAAAAAACTTAAAACTAAGCAACTAAAACAGATCAAAATATTAACTAAAAACAGCATAATTCACATGGTCAAACAGAAAGCAGATTTTGTTTTTTTATTGTAAGGGAACAACAATACTCCCTTGAGTGCAATTCAAACCAGCACTCAGATGTCTTCATCCTCATCAGGCCGTCGTGGTCGTGGAGGCACCCATGGATTCAGGAGATTCGTGGGAAAATCAGGGAAGATGCATCCAAGTTGGTCAGCAACTTCCTTGTCCCGTGCCTGTGCGTAAGTGGCCCATTGAGCCATCCTCTTCTGCATATCCATCAGGCAAGCCATGGACAACGACTGATCAGCAGCCAACCTATCCAGCTCGAATTCCATGTTCCCCTTCCTTTTTAGCCTCAAGCCAGCAGGTAGCTCCAAGTGGCCTGTGTAAGCCATCTGCTGCTCCATTCGCTCAATGGGAACCCCTGCAAGCAAACAGAGTTTAGTTATAGTATTAGGGAAAAACAATGGGCCCTTACCCTTCTTGGCGCACTCAGCAATGGCAGCTGACATGACTTCACCCACGTTGATCGTGAGACCTCGCATGATTGCATAGACCAGCAGCGATCTGCTCTGGTTGATGGTGGTCTCATGAGTCACTGGGGATAGTGTCCTTCTCACGAAGGAAAACCATACAGCCGCCTTAGCTGTGAGGTTGGCACTCATGAGAGTGTGCCTCCCATTGCGTGACACGGTCCAGGATGCTTCAGGCTGGCCAATGGTTCGAATGGCCTCTTCCAGGACGGCTTTAGTAAGCTCATCAACAATCCTCGCATAGTCAGTATGTTTTTGGCCTTTTAGGCCATAGGCTTCGTTGATGGCTTTTGCTGAGAAGTCCACTTCTACCCCCCTGACCACAGACAACCCCTCCTCAGAATTCCTCAGGTTGGCGTAGAAGTCATACACCATGCTTGTGTAAGCCGGATTGGGTGGTCTACACAACTCCTCCCAGCTGTGATTCGAAATGCCTGCGCGCAAGAATTGCGGCAGGTCAGCAGGTCTGTCGAGGAAGCCCTTCTCGTGCAGCAGCTCTCGCTTCCTCAGCTCCATGCCTCTAGACTCAGCGTCAGAAGACACATACCTCACTGACTGAGGCTCATCTTCAGGGTAAAGCTTGGCCTTCTCTTTGTCCTTTGGTTTGGCTGACTCAGCAGCCTCAATTTTGACCTTCTTGAGCGATGGCTCAGCACTCTCTCCCTCTGATGCCAGCGCCCTCTTGGCTTTCTTTTTCTTTGATTTCTTGGACCGTTTGGCTTTGATACTCTTGGCAGCCTTCTTCTTCTTCAGCCTCGCCTTGGTGGTGATCTGCTGGAGGCAAGCCCCCAGTGTTTCTTCCATAGAGTCATCCTTCTGCGCAGGACTCTCAAGGCTGGCTTCCCTCAACGGAGAGAAGACCTCTTCTTCCTCAGCTTCCCCACTGCCCTGCGTCGATTCTTGGTACTCCCCATATGGGAATTCAGGGTCAGGCCGTGGAGAAGTGGACGACGGAGTGGTGCTCTGCGCTGCTGTAGGGGTTTGTGCAGAACTCTGCGGTGATGACGGCAGCTCAGGGCTCTGCGCTGGTGCCGATGAGGAGAGCTCAGGGCTTTGAACCGGTGGAGATGGTGAAGGGCTGCGCTCGGCTGTCTCGTGGGATGGCTGGCCTCGTTCTTGACTCTCCACAGAGGGAGTCTTGTTCTTGATTCCTTCCTCGGCCACAGCCATACTCCACTTGCGCTTCTTGGGTGTGCCTGCTGGTTCAGAAGATCCAGAAGGTATCTCTGTGACGACCTTCCACTTCTTCTTGCGAATCGGAAGTTTGGGAAGTCGTTCAGTTCGCGCAGCATCAGCCTCAGCCAAGGCAAGCAGTGCGTCTCTCGCAGCCGTTTCAGCGTCGTCAGCCTTCTTCTTGGCCGCAGATCTTTCAGCCCTCGTGAGCACCATTGTTGAATCGTGGAGGTTTGGAGAGAAGAATCACAGATGAAGAGAAACGCAAATTTCTTGGAGTTCAGATACTTGGGAAATCGTATAGATCAACGCGCGTCTCAACGGATATAAAGAAAACGGAAAAAAATCCCAACGGCTATATTTTTGCGGATTCTGCAAATCCAGCGCAATTCTAGTGACCGTTGGAGATTTTTTTTCATTTAAATGTCAATCTTTGCTCAACCGTATCTTTGATTTGACCCAATATCTTCTTGATTTTTTTAGCTTGATTTAATCTCCTTGATTCCCTCTATTGATTCCCTACAAAAAGAAATAAAATCAACATCAAATTCGTATTTAAAATCATACAAAAAGATATACAAACAATAACCGGAAAATCGCAAAAAATAAACTAAGGCATGAGCCTCATATTGACGAGCACAGCAATCACTCGTCCTCTCTCGTTCTTAATTTCATGCTTCAGTCAAGAGGAAGGCCGAGAGAGTTTTCACATCCCCTTCCTCATAGTAGTGCTTCAATCTTGCACCATTAACCATGAATGGTTGTCCTTGCTGCAGGTTCTTTATCTCGATGGCACCATGAACAAACACATTAGTAATTACAAACGGACCTGACCATCTAGACTTAAGTTTGCCTGGAAATAATTTCAATCGTGAGTTAAATAATAAAACAAGTTGGCCTTTCTTAAAGTCCTTGATCCTAAGTCTACTATCGTGCCAAATCTTGGTCTTTTCCTTATACATTTTGGCATTTTCATAAGACATATGTCTAAGCTCATCAAGCTCATGTAATTGCAGAGACCGCAACGTTCCCGCATCGGTCACGCAATAATTCAACTCTTTTAGTGCTCAAAATGCCTTAATTTCTAACTCAAATGGAAGATGACAAGCTTTACCATACACAAGTCTGTAAGGAGACATACCTAGGGGTGTCTTATATGCAGTCCTATATGCCCAAAGTGCATCCTCGAGTTTAAATGACCAGTCCTTTCTATTAGGTTTGACCACTTTTTCTAGGATGTTCTTAATCTCCCTATTTGAAATTTCAGCCTGACCATTCGAGTGTGGGTGATAAGGAGTGGCTACTCTATGCATAATGTTATACTTAGCCAACACTCTCTCCATAGCCTTATTAATGAAATGTGTCCCCTCATCACTAATGATAGCACGAGGTGTTCCAAACCTAGTAAAAATGTGCCTATGCAAGAATTTTATGACTGTTTTGGCATCATTATTGGGACATGCTATGGCCTCTACCCACTTGGATACATAATCTACTGCCACTAATATGTAAAGGTTACCTGTTCTTTGGCATTCATCACAGCTGTGGGCATAGTTGTGGGCATCCTTGAAGATCGTTGGCCAATAGTAGCCACTCTGAAATACCTTTGCAGCTGTTCTTTGGCCACCAAAGTGTCCACCATAAGGAGCTGTGTGGCAGTGCTGCAGCACAGACTTCGCCTCAGCAGCTGAAACACACTTCCTTAGCAAGCCGTCAGCACATGTTTTGTAAAGTGTGGGGTCATCCCATATGAATTTCCTTGCTTCATGAAGGAACCTCTTCTTCTCTTGTCCTCCCTTGAAAGCTGGTAGTACCTGTGATGCAAGGAAGTTAGCAATGTCAGCAAACCAAGGTTCCTCATCGTTATCACGATGAGTCAATAAAAAGACATGTTCATCAATAAAAGCATCAGAAATTGCGGGTTCCGCAATTTTTTCGCAATTATGCTGCAATCTAGAAAGATGATCCGCAACCACATTTTCACTTCCTTTCTTATCTCTAATGTCTAGATCAAACTCTTGCAGCAGCAGTACCCACCTAATCAACCTAGGCTTAGCATCAGCCTTCCTCATAAGGTACTTTAAAGCAGAATGGTCAGTGTACACAATTGTTCTGGTGCCTACAATATAGTTCCTAAATTTCTCACAAGCAAACACTACCGCTAGCATCTCCTTCTCAGTGGTTGTGTAGTTGCATTGTGCCTCATTAAGTGTCTTACTAGCATAATAGACAGGGTGTGTTAACTTGTCAATCTTCTGTCCTAACATAACCCCTACAGCATAGTCACTAGCATCACATAACATCTCAAATGGGAGATCCCAATTTGGCCCTACTATAATAGGTGCTGTGACTAGTGCTTTCTTAAGGGTTTTCCAAGCGAGGACACACTCTTTAGAGAAAATGAATGGCTTGTTTAGCTCTAGAAGCTCACATAGAGGCTTGGAGATCTTAGAAAAGTCCTTAATGAACCTTCTATAGAAACCAGCATGCCCTAAGAAACTTCTAATGGCCTTGACATTTTGAGGTTCTACCAATTTCTCTATTATTTCAATTTTTGCCCTGTCAACTTCTACACCTGCTCTTGACACTCTATGACCTAAGACAATCCCTTCATCCACCATGAAGTGGCACTTTTCCCAATTTAGGACTAGGTTGGTCTCCTCACACCTAGCCAGGACTTGTCCTAGGTTCTCTAGACAGTTTGTAAATGAATCCCCAAAGACTGAGAAATCATCCATGAATATCTCTATCATGGACTCATCCAAATCAGAGAAGATTGCCAACATGCATCTTTGGAAAGTTGCCGGTGCATTGCATAAGCCAAAAGGCATTCTGCGAAAAGCAAAAGTTCCAAAAGGGCAAGTGAAGGTAGTCTTCTCTTGGTCCTTAGGGTCTATGGTTATACCCTGAATAACCGTCTAAGAAACAGTAGTAGGCTCTACCAGCTATTCTATCTAGCATCTGATCAATGAATGGTAGAGGGAAATGGTCTTTTTTGGTTTCTTTATTTAGTTTCCTATAATCCATGCAAACTCTCCACCCTGTGATAGTCCTAGTTGGAATCAGTTCATTGTTCTCATTGACTACCACAGTCATCCCCCCCTTCTTAGGTACACATTGTATAGGGCTCACCCCTGGCTACTAGCTATGGGGAAGATCACACCAGCATCTAACCATTTAATTATTTCTTTCTTAACTACCTCTTTCATAGAGGGATTCAGCCTACGTTGGTGATCTACTCTAGGTGTATGCTCTTCCTCTAGTATAATCTTATGCCTGCAATAAGATGGGCTAATGCCTCTAATATCAGCAATAGTCCATGTGTTGCGTGCTCAATGTGTTAAAATGATTAGGCAATAAGATAGATAGAGCACTCAGAACATGCAAGCATACATGATCTTATAGCAAGTAGTAAGTATTTTTTCATTCGTTTTCCCACAGAGATTTATTATAAGCTATTCATGAAGTGTAAAGTTAAGAAAGAAGGGGTGGATTTGATGGGGTAAAATTGGTTTTAAATTGTCTATTTTCTGCTGAATACGTAGAGGGTAGCAACATAAACAAATGCAAGTCAAATTTAAACTCAAATAAAAAGAGACGAGAGTAATAAACAAAGACAAAAACAGCTAGATAGAATTGTAACTTAAGCAGAATTGCGGAAACAGCAATTCTACCGCAATTTAAACAACAGCGAAAGTGTGTAAAATGGAGAAACAAGGGCTACTAACGACTCCTCTATAGGCTTTTTCATACGATTCTCAAGCATTGGATCAACTCTCTATGCATCAAACTTACTCAATCTCATGTATAGTCCGATTCCATGCATTAGATTCTTTAGTTTACTCATGTCCAAGTAAGGTCTTAAGCATCTTGTTAAAGCAGAAAGTTAAGGTTTGTACTAGGAAAACGCCTATTCCTAGGTCGTTTTCTGGCTACCTTGAAAGGCTAGCATGATAGTATGACTCTGAACTCTTACTCCTTCCAGAGGTTAGGAGTTCTTTGGACAAAATGGATGGCCAATCGAAATTGCCCGTGGGATGAAGCTTACATACAATCAATGCTTCGAGAGCTATCCTACATGCTTGGTTCACGTTTTTTAGCCTATAGTGTTGTCATTAGCATGCCCCTAAGTGACTTAGTTACTCATGGATATAGGGAGAACAGAAAGAAGAGATAAAATAGACATGCTTAGAAGAGAAATGAAGACAAACAGTAAGGGAAAAATAGCCACAGCAAAGTGAAGAAACTGTGAAATGGAGAATTGTGCTTTGATTACTTAATTGTTTGAATGAACAAAAAGGGCAGCTTAAAGTAAATAATGTAAAGACAGACAGCAACAAAATGAAATGATCTAGCTATTAGAAGAGAAACAGCAACTAAACAGAACTGAAATTTAGAATTGAAAGACAGAAAGCAGTAAATGATGCTTGAAAGCCTCGTCGCAACCGCCTCGGCTGAAAGGGATGAAAGAATAGCTCTGCTTGGATGAATCCAATCAGGAGAGAAGATGAATCTTCTCTCCTTCCTATCAGATTGTCGATTCCAACAGCTGAGACTCTCACACCAACAGACGGCAAAGGAAAACACGAAGAAAGATGGAGCTGCGAGAAGACTTCTACGCTTTCGGATGATGTTTGAACCCTCGACTTTGACCCCCTTTTATAGCAATCTGCAGGTGCGTTTGAGCCAAGGAGAACCATCAATGTTCAACGTCGTACTTCAGAATGGATGGAGGAGAAAGAACGAATCCCTGAAATAACGGAAATTAACAGAAAAAGATCAGTCAACTTACGGTTTTCACTTGAAACATTGCGGTTCCAGCAATGTTTCCGCAATGCTTGTTTTTTCATTCTTTTCCTTCGGTTTTCAACCCTTTTCTTTCCTATTGTACATAAGTCCTAATTTAGCTACCTTCTTCTAATTCTCATATTTAAGCATAGGTTTAGGCTAAATGCTATCAAAAACACCTAAGAGTGAACATCTTCCTAAGATAATTAAGTCCTAAAAAGGTCACTTTTGGAGACGTAACCACTTACTGACTCCCCTATATCTTTATCTATAGCAGTGCTGTCCTGTGACCCCCTTCTAAGCTTAAAACTACCCTCTCATCTAGCTTCTTTTGATTTCGCATGCCTAATACTCCTACTGTTTTTATTAACTCCCTACAACTGATCTACCTGCTTTTGTCATATACTGCCACTATCCCTAAGGTTTCAAATTCTACCTAGCTTTACCCCAGACTCAGTACATGCTTCTAGTTTATACTTATGAGCTACCTAGGATTCCTTAGAGTCATGCCAGTCTTAGTATTAATGGTGACAGTAGTACTTTTAGAGAACAACCTAAACCCTGGCATCACTACATTGGATATACACTCATCTCCCTAAACAACCCTACAAGCTACAACTTTGCTCTTAGCTCATTGAGGATCAGAGTTCTTTTTAAACAGGACATCTAAGCCACAAAGTTGCAACTCCTAGGCATACATTCTTCTTCCCTACTCTTTTCCTTTTTTCTTTCTTAGGTGGAGCCTTTCCTTTGGTTGCCTTTTGATGCAATGCCACTTGTGGGTTACACACTTGGCACTGATTACTCAGCAACCTAAGAGAGACTCCCCTCTTTATTCTATTTTTCATTTTTTTTTTTCAGTTCATTATTTTTGTCAAGGAGAAGAAGAATGCTTATGTTTTAAGGGAGAGAGGAATGTTCCTAGGCCTAGGGTGGCCTCCCCCAAACTTCAACTACTCATTGTCCCCAATGAGTGTCTGAGGTGGCACACCCCCAAACTTATCCTAGAAGCATCTAGTCTAAGGTAAAACAAAGAGAATCTAAAAGCCCTAGGCATAGACAGAACATTCTAAAAGAAAATATCACAGCAGCAGGAATTTGAAAAAAAAAAAACAGACAGGCAAGGACTTACAGCTATGCATGCTGAGCTATTTAGAGGTTAATTTAAACTATCAAAGGGTGTCCTATGACACTCATCCAGCACGCATTTAGATAAGCTATATAAGGTAGTCATGACAGCAACAAAAGATAGAATTTAAACAGATCACAGCCTAGCTAAACAGACAGTCCAAAACATGCATTCAGTAATAAAAATTGCGGGTACCGCAATTATTTCGCAATCAAGTCAGGGCAGATATATCAATGTTTAGGGCCCCTAAGCATGCTTTATCCAGTCATTCAAACTCGACAAAAATAAACCTAAACTATCCTACCTAATCAGCTAGCAGCAGGCTATACTAAGCAATTGAAAAACGTAAAACTAAGCAACTAAAACAGATCAAAACTTTACTAAAAACAGCAGAATTCACATGGTCTATCAGAAAGCAGATTTTTGTTTTTTTTTTTTATTCTAAGGGAACAACAATACTCCCTTGAGTGCAATTCAAACCAGCACTCAGATGTCTTCATCCTCATCAGGTCGTCGTGGTCGTGGAGGCACCCATGGATTCAGGAGATTCGTGGGGAAGTCAGGAAAGATGCATCCAAGTTGGTCAGCAACTTCCTTGTCCCGTGCCTGCGCGTAAGTGGCCCATTGAGCCATCCTCTTCTGCATATCCATCAGGCAAGCCATGGACAGCGACTGATCAGCAGCCAACCTATCCAGCTCGAATTCCATGTTCCCCTTCCTCTTTAGTCTCAAGCCAGCAGGTAGCTCCAAGTGGCCCGTGTAAGCCATCTGCTGCTCCATTCGCTCAATGGGAACTCCTGCAAGCAAACAGAGTTTAGTTATAGTATTAGGGAAAAACAATGGTCCCTTACCCTTCTTGGCGCACTCAGTAATGGCCGCAGCAATGACTTCTCCCACGTTGATCGTGAGACCTCTCATTATCGCATATACCAGCAGCGATCTGCTCTGGTTGATGGTGGTCTCATGAGTCACTGGGGACAGTCTCCTTCTCACGAAAGAAAACCAAACAGCCGCCTTAGCTGTGAGGGTGGCACTCATGAGAGTGTGCCTCCCATTGCGTGACACAGTCCAGGATGCCTCAGGCTGTCCAATGGTCCGAATGGCCTCCTCCAAGACAGCATCAGTAGGCTCATCATCAATCCTTGCATAATCTGTATGTTTTTGGCCCTTGAGACCATAGGCTTCGTTGATGGCCTTCGCTGAGAAGTCCACTTCTACCCCTCTGACCACAGACAGGCCATCCTCAGGGCTAAGCACATTGGCGTAGAAATCATACACCATGCTTGTGTAAGCTGGATTGGGTGGTCTGCAAAACTCCTCCCATCCGTGGTTTGTAATTCCTGCGCGCAAGAACTGCGGCAGGTCAGCAGGTCTGTCGAGGAAGCCTTTCTCATGTAGCAACTCCCTCTTCCTCAGCTCAATGCCTCTGGACTCAGCGTCAGAGGACACATACCTCACTGAGTGAGGCTCATCTTCAGGGTAAAGCTTGGCCTTCCCTTTGTCTGTTGGTTTGGCTGACTCCGCAGCCTCAACCTTGAGTTTCTTGAGCGATGGCTCAGTGCTTTCCTTCTCTGATGAAGGCGCCCTCTTGGCCTTCTTCTTCTTCAGCTTCTTGGACCGCTTGGCCTTGAGAATCGGGGCCTTCTTCTTCTACCCTGAAGACGAACCTCAGTCAGTGAGGTATGTCTCATCTGATGCTGAATCCAGGGGTGCTGAGCTAAGGAAGAGGGAGTTGCTGCACGAGAAAGGCTTCCTCGACCGACCTGCTGACCTGCCGCAGTTCTTGCGCGCAGGGGTGATCAACCATGGCTGGGAGGAATTCTGCAGACCGCCCAATCCAGCCTACACGAGCATGGTGTATGACTTCTACGCCAATGTGCTCAGCCCTGAGGATGGCCTGTCTGTGGTCAGAGGGGTAGAAGTGGATTTCTCAGCCAAGGCCATCAACGAAGCCTTTGGTCTCAAGGGCCAAACACATACAGATTATGCACGGATCGTTGATGAGCCTACTGAGGCAGTGCTGGAAGAGGCCATTCGCACCATTGGCCAGCCTGAAGCTTCCTGGACCGTGTCACGCAATGGGAGGCACACTCTCATGAGTGCCAACCTCACGGCTAAGGCAGCTGTTTGGTTTTCGTTCGTGCGAAGGAGATTGTCCCCTGTGACTCACGAGACTACAATCAACCAGAGCCGATCGCTGCTGGTGTATGCGATAATGAGAGGTCTCACGATCAATGTGGGGGAAGTCATCACTGCGGCCATTGCTGAATGCGCCAAGAAAGGTAAGGGACCACTGTTTTTCCCTAATACCATAACCAAACTATGTTTGCTTGCAGGAGTCCCCACCGAGCGCCTGGAGCAGCAGATGGCCTACACGGGCCACTTGGAGCTGCCTGCGAACCTGAGGCTGAGAAGGAAGGGGAATATGGAGTTTGAATTGGATAGGTTGGCTGCTGAACAGTCTCTATCCATGGCCTGCTTAATGGATATGCAGAGAAGAATGGCTCAATGGGCCACTTATGCGCAGGCAAGGGACAAGGAAGTTGCAGACCAGCTGGGGTGCATCTTCCCTGACTTCCCTACCACTCTCCTAACTCCATGGGTGCCCCCACGACCAAGACAACCTGATGAGGATGACGAGAATTGAGTGCTGGTGTGAAGTGCACTAGAGGGAGTACTGCTGTTCCCTTAGGAAAAAAAAAAAACAATTTTCTGCTTTCTGATAGGACCATGTGAATTATGCTGTTTTTGGTTCAATTTTGATCTGTTTTAGATGTTTAGTTTTATGTTTTTCCTTTTGCTTAGGATAGTCTGATGTTAGCTGACTAGGTAGGATAGTTTATTTTCATTTTTAGAGAGCTGGAATGACTGGAAAAAGCATGCTTAGGGGACTTAATCACTGTTATATCTGCCCTGATCTAATTGCGAAATAATTGCGGTCCCCGCAATTTTCATGACTAAAAGCATGTTTTGGACTGTCTGTTTAGCTAGGCTGTGATCTGTTTAAATTCTTTCTTTTCCTGCTAGCATGACTACCTTATATAGCTTATCTAAATGCATGCTGGATGAGTGTCATAGGACACCCTTTGATAGTTTAAGTTAACCTCTAAATAGCTCAGCATGCACAGCTTTAAGCCCTTAACTGTCTGTTTTTTTTAATTACTGCTGCTGTGCTATTTTCTTTTTAATGTTCTGTCTATGCCTAGGGTTTTAGTTTCTCTTTGTTTTACCTTAGACTAGATGCTTCTAGGACAAGTTTGGGGGTGTGCCACCTCCGACACTCATTGGGGACAATGAGTAGTTGAAGTTTGGGGGAGGCCACCCTAGGCCTAGGAACATTCCTCTCTCCCTTAGAAACATAAGCATTCTTCTTCTCCTTTACAAAAAAAAAAGAAATGATGAACTGAAAAAAATGAAAAAGAAGAATAAAGGGGGGAGTTTCTCTTAGGTTGCTGAATAATCAGTGCCAAGTGTGTAACCCACAAGTGGCGTTGCATCAAAAGGCAACCAAAGGAGAGGCTCCACCTAAGTAAGAAAAAGGGAAAGGAATAGGGAAGAAGAATGTATACCTAGGAGTTACAACTTTGTGGCTTAGATGTCCTATTTAAAAAGAACTCTGATCCTCAATTAGCTAAGGGCAAAGTTGTAACTTGTAGGGTTGTTTAGGGAGATGAGTGTTTATCCAATGTAGTGATGCCAGGGTTTAGGTTGTTCTCTAAAAGTACTACTGTCACCATTAATACTAAGACTGGCATGACTCTAAGGAATCCTAGACACATTAAAAATAAAGCTAGAAGCATGTACTGAGTCTGAGGTAAAGCTAGGCAGAATTTGAAACCTTAGGGATAGTGGCATGATATGACAAAAGCAAATAGATCAGTTGTAGGGAGTTAATGAAAACAGATAAGTGTTAGGCAGGCAAGTTCAGAAGAAGCTAGATAAGAGGGTAGTTTTAAGCTTGGAGGTGTGTCACAGGACAGCAGTGCTATAGATAGGGGTATAAGGGAGTCAGTAGGTGGTTAAAGAAGGAGAGACAGCAGCCTAGGTAAGTCCTTAGTGTGCTTGAGGACAAGCAAAGCCTTAAGTTTGGGGGTGTGTTAAGTCTCTGAAAGTGACTTATTTAGGACCCATTTAGCTTAAGAAGATGTGCACTTTTAGGTGTTTTTGATAGCATTTAGCCTAGACCTATGCTTAAATATGAGAATGAGAAGAAGGTAGCTAAATTAGGACTTATGCACAATAGGAGAGAAAAGGGTTCAAAACCGAAGGAAAAGAATGAAAAAAATGCATTGCGAAAACATTGCTGAGGCCGCAATTATTCAAGTGAAAACCGTAAGTTGACTGATCCTTTTCTGTTAATTTCCGTAATTTCAGGGATTCGTTCTTTCTCCTCCATCCATTCTGATATATGACGTTGAAGATTGATGGTTCTCCTTGGCCCAAACGCACCTGCAAACTACTATAAAAGGGGGCCAAAGTCGGAGGTTCAGTCATCATCCGAAAGCGTAGAAGCCTTCTCACAGTCCACTTTTCTCCCTGTTTTCCTTTGCCGTCTGTTGGAGTGAGAGTCTCAGCTGTTGGGATCGATAATCTGATAGGAAGGAGAGGAGATTCTTCTTCTCTCTCGATTGGATTCATCCAAGCAAGGCTGACCTTTCATCCCCTTCATTCGAGGCGACTGCAACGAAGCTTTCAAGCGCCATTTTACTGTTTTCTGTCGTTCTTCTTCTAATTTCCAGTTTTGATCATTGTTGTTCCTAGTTTAGTGTTTTAGTTACTGCATTTCGTTGTTGTCTGTCTTTGAATTACTGCCTTTAAGTTTCCTTTGTTCGTTCAAACATTCAAAGTAATCAAAGTACAATTCTGCATTTCACAGTTTCCACCTTCTGCTGCTACGGTTTTGTCTTGCTGTTTTAAGCACATTTCCCTTCTAAGCATGTCTGTTTCATCTTTTATTTCAATTCTATATATATCCATGAGTAGCTAAGTCACTTAAGGGCATGCTAATGACAGGACTATAGGCTAAAAAACGTGAATCAAGTATGTAGGTTAACTCTCGAGTCATTGATTGTGTGTAAGCTTCATCCCACGGGCAATTTCGATTGGCCATCCATTTTGTCCAAAGAACTCCTAACCTCTGGAAGGAGTAAGAGTTCAGAGTCATATAATCATGCTAGCCTTTCATGGTAATCAAGAAACGGCCTAGGAATAGGCGTTTCCCTAGTACAAGCTAAACACTCCTGTTTTAACAAGATGCTTAAGACCTTACTTTGAAGTCGAGTAAACTAAAGAATCTAATGCATGGAATCGGACGATACTTGAGATAGAGTGAGTTTGATGTATAGAGAGTTGATCCAAGGCTTGAGAATCGTAATAGAATGCCTATAGGATAGTCATTAGTAGCCCTTAATCCACCCATTTACACACTTTCGCTGCTGTAGAATTGCGGAAACATTGCGGTCCCCACAATTCTGTTAAGTTTTTATTCTGTTTAGCTGTTTTCTTCTTTGTTTATCAATTCCATCTCTTGTCTTTTGAGTCTAATTTCAACTTCCCTTCGTTCATGTTGCATTCCTTTACACATTCAGTACAAATTAGATAATTAAAAACCAATTTTACCCCATCAAATTCACCCCATCTTTCTTAACAAATACACTTCGCGAATAGCTAAAAATGAGTCTCTGTGGAAAAAACGAATGAAATATACTTACTACTTGCTGTGAGACCATGTATGCTTGCATGTTCTGAGTGCTCTTTCTTCTACCTCCTTGCTTATTTATCTTTACACATTGAGCACGCAACATGTATTCAAATAGAAGTCTTTTTCAAAGGATGCAACCCCAGCACAAGGCAAGTGCTGAATTCGTCAGCTGGTGGTTCCATGCTTTCGAAAAGCTATAATGAAGCCTACGAGATCTTGGAGAAGATCTCAGCATCTCATTGTAGGTGGTCAGATGATCCAGTTGAGCCTAGGAGAGCTCAAGACAAGGATGCTCTTAGTGCAATGAGCAACCAAATAAACGCCTTGACCAACCTAGTCAAGCAAATGGCTCAAACCAATCTCCAATCCAGTGTCAACACCGCAGCAGCCATCTCAATGGGGGCACAAACAAGTCAAGGTGAGACACTGATCTGTGGATTCTGTGGGGAAGGGCACCTGTATGAATACTGCCTTGGGAATCCAGCCACAGTCTGCTATGTTGGAAGCCAACAGCAGCCTAGGAACAACCCCTACTCTAACACTTACAATCCTGGTTGGAGAAACCACCCAAATCTTTCTTGGGGTGGCCAACAAAACACTAACCAAAGTCAAAAGCAACCAAGTCCGAGTGGAACACCTGGTTTCACTCCCCAAAATAATCAATCCATGTATCAAAAGCCATACAACCAACCAATAGGGTCATCTGTAGAAAATCTACTTAAGGAGTACATTGCAAAGAATGATGCTACTCTACAAAGTCAGCAAGCTACCCTTAGGAGCCTAAAGAACCAAATAGGGCAATTAGCCAATGAACTAAAAAGTAGGCCCCAAGGTAGATTGCCTGCTGACACTGAGGTGCCTAGAAGGGATGGTAAAGAGCAGGTTCAAGCAATTGAATTTCGCAGTGGAAGACCTTTGGTGACCAACACCAGAGACACACCAAAGAGAGTAGAGAATGAAGAGTCTAGTGCTCCACTGGATTCTCTGCAAAACCAAGGTCAACCACCAACAAGCACATCAAGGGCGAGGCTGGAACCTATCATAGAGGAACCAGAAGAAATTCCAAGGCCTCCACCTGTCCTGAGGCGAGCTGAAGTGCCTACATATGTGCCACCACCTCCATTCCCTAGAAGGCTAAAGAAAAAACAAGAACAGGAAGTGCACTTTAACAAATTTTTAGAAATTCTTAAACAAGTGCATGTTAATATTACTTTTGTAGAGGTTTTGCAATCCATGCCTTCTTATGTTAAGTTTTTTAAGGATATAATTACTAACAAGAAAATTATTGGTGAATTTGAAACAGTGAATCTCACTGAGGAGTGCAGTGCTATACTCCAAAACAAGCTACCAAAGAAGGAGAAGGATCCTGGTTCCTTCACCTTACCAGTGGAGTTGGGAGGCAAGCACGTGGGCAGCGCTCTTTGTGACCTGGGAGCCAGCATAAATCTCATTTTGAATAGGGTTTGACTTTGAATTTTACTCTAATTTCGACGTGGATAAAATATACCCAAACCGCCAATTTTGATTTGAGACTTGGATTTAGATAACTTTTGATTCTAAATCATGTCTGAAAATAAAATTTGGAATATGCCCCAAAATTTTAATTTTCTCGGTCAAAAAAATGGTAAGCTTCTAAAGTTTGGCTTGAATTCGGAATAAGAGTGTTGAATTTTTTTTATTTTGGCTTAAATAATTGGTCAAATGCAACAGTAGAATGTGAAGACAAATGATAACCAAGAAACTTG
This sequence comes from Herpetospermum pedunculosum, assembly GCA_028017165.1. NCBI lineage: Eukaryota > Viridiplantae > Streptophyta > Magnoliopsida > Cucurbitales > Cucurbitaceae > Herpetospermum > Herpetospermum pedunculosum. The sequence goes on along the minus strand of CM051525.1, from coordinate 5,671,415 downwards.
TTTGGTAGAGCGGAACTTGGACGATCATTACTTTCCTTGGTTTTGAGTTCGAAACTCAACTTTGAAAACATTTTAGATAGATTTTCTTAACCCTTTAAATGAAGGGTATTTCTGTATTTTCATAATCATAACAAAACCCTAATTCCTTATTCTTTAGGCTTAAGAAGTACGCTCCTTTTTGGCTTAAGAAGTACGCTCCTTTTTTTTCACTTTCCTTCACGTTTCTGCAGAGGAACTTCCTTTCTTCCCATTTTTTTTTTACTTTTCTTCCATCTTCACCAGAGGATGTCCGCTCCACCGCAAATAAAGCGTAAGGTTCATTCGTGATTTTTTTTTTTTTACAGAAGCTTTTTCCTTTTCTATTTTTTTTGTTTTTTTTTTACTTGAGACTTTTTTTTGTTACAGAACCCTTTTTCGCTAGCTCGGCCACCCGCCTGCACGCCTGCCGCAAATCAAGCGTAAGGTTTATTCAATTTTTTTTTTTTTTTTTTTTTTTTTAAAAAAATCAAGCTTGCATTCTTTTTTTTTTTCGATTTGTGGTTTTTTTTTTTTACTGGTTTGTTTTTTTTTCGAAAATCTTAAACCCACTTCTATTTGGGCTGTAATTTGTTTTACTGTAATTTACTGATTTTTTTGGAATGCAATTTTTTTGTACAGAAGTTTTTTTTTTCTTTGTTGTTTTTTTTTGTTACAGAAGTTTTTTATTTATTTATATTGTGTATATATATTTTTTTTACAACTCTTAATATATATCTCTTTTTTTTTACCGCCACCATACAGATCGTGATTTCGGTGATTTGGGTAAATTATTTTTTTTTATTATTATTTGATTTGGTCGTAATTTGTATTTTGGACTGTATTATCTTGTACTGTATTATTTGTTGGCCTCTAATTTAAATTTGGGTGGTTTAATGTACTTTAATTTGGGTATGGGATTGGTAAATTAGATTTTATGTAATGTGTAATGGGATTGGTAAATTAAATTTTATTTGTGATGGACATTTAATTTAGTTTATGGAATGGGCTTTTAATTTAGTGATTAGGTGTTATGTAATTCAAGATTTGGCTTTCGAAATCCTCGTAATTTTGAATTTGGGATTTTGTGATTAAATAGCAAATAAAATTTTGAATTTGGGATTTTGGGATTAAAAAGCCAAATAAGAAATTTGTTAATTTGAAATTAAGGTTTTTTCAAAATTAGTTAAAGTGATTTGAGATTTTGTAATTAAAAACCCAATAAAAATAAATTTTAATTTGAAATTAAGGCTTTCTAAAATTAGTCACGTGATTTGGGATTTTGTGATTAAAAAGCCAATTTTTTTTTTAATTTAAAATTAAGGCTTTTTAAAATTAGTTAAGTGATTTGAGATTTTAAAAATTTTAATTTTTGTTTTTTTTTTTAAATGAAATTAAGAATTAGAATTAGTTATTTTAATTTTGAAATTGAGATTTTATAAATACATTAAATTAATTTGGGAATTGGGGGTTAAAAAATTTAAAATTAGTTAAATGATTTTGAATTTGGCATTTTATGAATATATTATTTTATTATATATATATACACCTTGATTTGAAATTTATTCACTTTTCGATTTTAATTTGTTTATTCCGAATGGGGAACGTTGCGACTCTTTTGTAGGTGTGCCACTTCTTTTACCGCCGATTCAGGATTTGGCGTAATGATTTGGGAGTTACTTCTTCTTTGTAGAGGCTTCGGTTCTTACTTTGTGTGAGATCGGAGTTTTTGCTTGGGGAACGTACTCCGTCCTTGTTGGTACGCCAAATCGTCGTGTTCAGCTCCTGTGGCCTCGACGTAACAATCTACGGGCGTTACTTCTCCTATGCAGATGCACGTCTGTTTGGAGAACGTATTCCATCCTAGGTTGTGCGTCGAGTCGTTCTGTTCTGTTCTCGTGGCCTCGGCGTAACAATCTACGGGCGTTACTTCTCCTATGCAGATGCACGTCTGTTTGGGGAACGTATTCCGTCCTAGGTTGTGCGTCGAGTCGTTCTGTTCTCTTCTCGTGGCCTCGGCGTAACAATTTACGGGCGTTACCTCTCTTATGCAGATGCACGTCTGCTTAGGGAACGTATTCCGTCCTAGGTTGTGCGTCGAGTTGTTCTGTTCGGTTCTCGTGGCCTCGGCGTAACAATTTGCGGGCGTTACTTCTCTTATGCAGATGCACGTCTGTTTAGGGAACGCATTTCGTCCTAGGTTGTGCGTCGAGTCGTTCTGGTCGGTTCTCGTGGCCTCGGCGTAACAATCTACGGGCGTTACTTCTCTTATGCAGATGCACGTCTGTTTAGGGAACGTATTCCGTCCTAGGTTGTGCGTCGAGTTGTTCTGTTCTGTTCTCGTGGCCTCGGCGTAACAATTTACGGGCGTTACTTCTCTTATGCAGATGCACGTCTGCTTAGGGAACGTATTCTGTCCTAGGTTGTGCGTCGAGTTGTTCTGTTCTGTTCTCGTGGCCTCGGCGTAACCATTTACGGGCGTTACTTCTCTTATGCAGATGCACGTCTGCGTAGGGAACGTATTCCGTCCTAGGTTGTGCGTCGAGTGGTTCTGTTCGGTTCTCGTGGCCTCGGCGTAACAATTTACGGGCGTTACTTCTCTTATGCAGATGCACGTCTGCTTAGGGAACGTATTCCGTCCTAGGTTGTGCGTCGAGTGGTTCTGTTCGGTTCTCGTGGCCTCGGCGTAACAATTTACGGGCGTTACTTCTCTTATGCAGATGCACGTCTGCTTAGGGGCCGTATTTCGTCCTAGGTTGTGCGTCGAGTGGTTCTGTTCGGTTCTCGTGGCCTCGGCCTAACAATTTACGGGCGTTACTTCTCTTATGCAGATGCACGTCTGCTTAGGGAACGTATTCCGTCCTAGGTTGTGCGTCGAGTGGTTATGTTCTGTTCTCGTGGCCTCGACGTAACAATTTACGGGCGTTACATCTCTTATGCAGATGCACGTCTGCTTAGGGAACGTATTCCGTCCTAGGTTGTGCGTCGAGTTGTTCTGTTCGGTTCTCGTGGTCTCGGCGTAACAATTTACGGGTGTTACTTCTCTTATGCAGATGCACGTCTGTTTAGGGAACGTATTCCGACCTAGGTTGTGCGTCGAGTCGTTCTGTTCCTATGAGATTGGCGTGCCGACTTGAAGGCGTTACTTCTCTTTTGTAGATGCGTCAGTTTGGGCATTTCCACTCTACGTGAAATGAGCGCATCTACTTAGAGAACGTACTCCGTCTTTGTTGGTACGTCGGATCATCGTGTTCCGTTTCTATGAAATCGACGTACTGATTTAAAGACGTTACTTCTCTTTTGTAGATGCGTCAGTTTGGGCATTTCCACTCTACGTGAAATGAGCGCATCTACTTAGAGAACGTACTCCGTCCTTGTTGGTGCGTCGGATCGCCGCGTTCCGTTCCTATGTGATTGGCGTGCCGACTTGAAGGCGTTACTTCTCTTTTGTAGATGCGTCAGTTTGGGCATTTCCACTTTACGTGAAATGAGCGCATCTACTTAGAGAACGTACTCCGTCTTCGTTGGTACGTCGGATCATCGTGTTCCGTTTCTATGAGATCTACGTACTGATTTAAAGGCGTTACTTCTCTTTTGTAGATGCATTAGTTTGGGCATTTCCACTTTACATGAAATGAGCGCATCTACTTAGAGAACGTACTCCGTCTTTGTTGGTACGTCGGATCATCGTGTTCCGTTTCTGTGAGATCGACGTACTGATTTAAAGGCGTTACTTCTCTTTTGTAGATGCGTCAGTTTGGGCATTTCCACTCTACGTGAAATGAGCGCATCTACTTAGAGAACGTACTCCGTCCTTGTTGGTGCGTCGGATCGCCGCGTTCCGTTCCTATGTGATTGGCGTGCCGACTTGAAGGCGTTACTTTTCTTTTGCAGATGCGTCAGTTTGGGCATTTCCACTCTACGTGAAATGAGCGCATCTACTTAGAGAATGTACTCCGTGTTTGTTGGTACGTTGGATCATCGTGTTCCGTTTCTATGAGATCGACGTACTGATTTAAAGACGTTACTTCTCTTTTGTAGATGCGTTAGTTTGGGCATTTCCACTCTACGTGAAATGAGCGCATCTACTTAGAGAACGTACTCCGTCCTTGTTGGTGCGTCGGATCGCCGCGTTCCGTTCCTATGTGATTGGCGTGCCGACTTGAAGGCGTTACTTCTCTTTTGTAGATGCGTCAGTTTGGGCATTTCCACTTTACGTGAAATGAGCGCATCTACTTAGAGAACGTACTCCGTCTTCGTTGGTACGTCGGATCATCGTGTTCCGTTTCTATGAGATCTACGTACTGATTTAAAGGCGTTACTTCTCTTTTGTAGATGCATTAGTTTGGGCATTTCCACTTTACGTGAAATGAGCGCATCTACTTAGAGAACGTACTCCGTCTTTGTTGGTACGTCGGATCATCGTGTTCCGTTTCTGTGAGATCGACGTACTGATTTAAAGGCGTTACTTCTCTTTTGTAGATGCGCCAGTTTGGGCATTTCCACTCTACGTGAAATGAGCGCATCTACTTAGAGAACGTACTCCGTCCTTGTTGGTGCGTCGGATCTCCGCGTTCCGTTCCTATGTGATTGGCGTGCCGACTTGAAGGCGTTACTTTTCTTTTGCAGATGCGTCAGTTTTGGCATTTCCACTCTACGTGAAATGAGCGCATCTACTTAGAGAATGTACTCTGTCTTTGTTGGTACGTCGGATCACCGCGTTCCGTTCCTATGAGATTGACGTGCCGACTTGAAGGCGTTACTTATCTTTTGTAGATGCGTCAGTTTGGGCATTTTCACTCTACGTGAAATGAGCGCATCTACTTAGAGAACGTACTCCGTCTTTGTTGGTACGTTGGATCATCGTGTTCCATTTTTGTGAGATCGACGTACTGATTTAAAGACGTTACTTCTCTTTTGTAGATGCATTAGTTTGGGGCATATCCACTCTACATGAAATGAGCGCATCTACTTAGAGAACGTACTCCGTCCTTGTTCGTGCGTCGGATCGCCGCGTTCCGTTCCCATGAGATTGGCGTGCCGACTTGAAGGCGTTACTTCTCTTTTGTATATGCGTCAGTTTGGGCATTTCCACTCTACGTGAAATGAGCGCATCTACTTAGAGAATGTACTCCGTGTTTGTTGGTACGTTGGATCATCGTGTTCCGTTTCTATGAGATCGACGTACTGATTTAAAGACGTTACTTCTCTTTTGTAGATGCGTCAGTTTGGGCATTTCCACTCTACGTGAAATGAGCGCATCTACTTAGAGAACGTACTCCGTCCTTGTTGGTGCGTCGGATCGCCGCGTTCCGTTCCTATGTGATTGGCGTGCCGACTTGAAGGCGTTACTTTTCTTTTGCAGATGCGTCAGTTTGGGCATTTCCACTCTACGTGAAATGAGCGCATCTACTTAGAGAATGTACTCTGTCTTTGTTGGTACGTCGGATCACCGCGTTCCGTTCCTATGAGATTGACGTGCCGACTTGAAGGCGTTACTTATCTTTTGTAGATGCGTCAGTTTGGGCATTTCCACTCTACATGAAATGAGCGCATCTACTTAGAGAACGTACTCCGTCTTTGTTGGTACGTTGGATCATCGTGTTCCGTTTCTGTGAGATCGACGTACTGATTTAAAGACGTTACTTCTCTTTTGTAGATGCGTTAGTTTGGGGCATATCCACTCTACATGAAATGAGCGCATCTACTTAGAGAACGTACTCCGTCCTTGTTCGTGCGTCGGATCGCCGCGTTCCGTTCCCATGAGATTGGCGTGCCGACTTGAAGGCGTTACTTCTCTTTTGTAGATGCGTTAGTTTGGGCATTTCCACTCTACGTGAAATGAGCGCATCTACTTAGAGAACGTACTCCGTGTTTGTTGGTACGTTGGATCATCGTGTTCCGTTTCTATGAGATCGACGTACTGATTTAAAGACGTTACTTCTCTTTTGTAGATGCGCCAGTTTGGGCATTTCCACTCTACGTGAAATGAGCGCATCTACTTAGAGAACGTACTCCGTCCTTGTTGGTGCGTCGGATCGCCGCGTTCCGTTCCCATGAGATTGACGTGCCGACTTGAAGGCGTTACTTCTCTTTTGTAGATGCGTCAGTTTGGGCATTTCCACTCTACGTGAAATGAGCGCATCTACTTAGAGAACGTACTCCGTCTTTGTTGGTACGTCGGATCATCGTGTTCCGTTTCTGCGAAGTCGACGTAACAATTTAAGGATGATACGCCGACTTAGAGACGTTACTTCTCCTTCGTAGATGCACTAGCTTGACATTTACACTTTATGTGAAATGGGCGCGTCTACTTAGAGAACGTACTCCGTCTTTGTTGGTGTGCTTCCCCCATAACGTTCTCTCCTTTTTTTTTTGCTTAAAGATTTCGCCCAATTTTTGGAAGGCTATATGTGTTGTCATTTTTTCCTTTTTTTTGTCATTTAGTTTGTTTTGTTTTAAGGGTGTATATAGCTCCCCTTTTTTTTTTTTGTTGCTTTTTCTTGGTAATCGCTTCATGCTCGCATGTTTGTGTAGCTCATTTAATTCCTTCGCCATACTTATCGCTTTGTTTTGAATTTATTAACTCTGTCGAATTTGTTTTGCAGGAACATGGTGTATTTTGCAGAGCAGATCGTCTCTGAAGAGAAACATCTAGTTCTTTTAAAAGATGAACATCAGCCCTTAAAACGCGGAGTTAACCTCCTAGTAGAAGAGGCGAAAGCGAAGATAGAAGCTGCGAAGATCGAACTTGAGAGGCTTTCCACTTTTGTCTCTGCCCGGGAGCAAGTCTTGAGTCGCGGGACACTTGAAGTCTCGCGTGTACGTGTTACGTCTCCAAAAGTGACCTTTTTAGGACTTAAGTATCTTAGAAAGATGTACACTCTTAGGTGTTTTTGATAGGATTTAGCTTAAACCTATGCTTAAATATGAGAATTAGAAGAAGGTAGCTAAATTAGGACTTATGTACAAAAGGAAAGAAAAGGGACGAAAACCGAAGTTAAAAGAGTGAAAAATGCGCATTGCGGCAGCATTGCGGAAACATTGCTGAAACCGCAATGTTTCAAGTGAAAACCGTAAGTTGACTGATCTTTTTCTGTTTAGATCTGATATTTCAGGGATTCGTTCTTTCTCCTCCATCCATTGTGAAGTACGACGTTGAAGATGGACGGTTCTCCTTGGCCCAATCGCACTTGCAGAAGCCTATAAAAGGAGGTCAAAGTGGAAGGTTCAAACATCATCCGAAAGCGTAGAAGTCTTCTCGCAGCTCCATCTTTTCTTCTGTCGTTCTTCTTCGTCTGTTGGTGTAAGAGTTTCAGCTGTTGGAATCGACAATCTGATAGGAAGGAGAGAAGATTCATCTTCTCTCGCGATTGGATTCATCCAAGCAAGGCTATTCTTTCTCCCCATTCATCCGAGGCATTCGTAACGAGGCGTCCACGCTCAATTTCTGCTTTCTGTTCTTTATTTCCAATTTCCAGCTTTGTGTTGCTGTTGTTTCTTTTCCAGTAGCTAGTTCATTCCATTCCGTTATGTTCTGTCTTTCTGTTATTCACTTTAAGAGTCCCTTTTGTTCATTCAAACAATCAAGTAATCAAAGCGCAATTCATTATTTCACAAGTTTCTCATCGTTCGCTGCTACTGTTTTACCTTGCTGTTTTTAGTTTAGTTCTCTTCTAAGCATGTCTACTTCATCTCTTATTTCTGTTCTCTCTATATCCATGAGTAGCTAAGTCACTTAGGGGCATGCTAATGACAATACTATAGGCTAAACAAACGTGAACCAAGCATGTAGGATAGCTCTCGAAGCATTGATTGTATGTAAGCTTCATCCCACGGGCAATTTCGATTGGCCATCCATTTTGTCCAAAGAACTCCTAACCTCTGGAAGGAGTAAAAGTTCAGAGTCATACACTCATGCTAGCCTTTCAAGGTAGCCAGAAAACGGCCTAGGAATAGGTGTTTTCCTAGTACAAACCATATCTTTCTGCTTTAACAAGATGCTTAAGACCTTACTTGGACATGAGTAAACTAAAGAATCTAATGCATGAAATCGGAAGATACATGAGATTGAGGTAGTTTGATGCATAGTGAGTTGATCCAGTGCTTGAGAATCGTATTAAAATGCCTATAGAGGAGTCGTTAGTAGCCCTGAATTCTCCATTTTACACACTTTCGCTGTTAGTAACATTGCGGTAGAATTGCTGTTTCCGCAATTCTGTTAAGTCAAAAATTATGTTTAGTCATTTTCCTCTTCGTTTATTAATCTCTTCTCTTCTCATTCGAGTTTATCATTGATTTGAACCTGTTTATGTTGCTTCCCTTTATATATTCAGTAGTAATTAGGCAATTAAAAACTAATTTTACCCCATCAAATCCATCCAATCTTTCTTAACAATACACTTCACGAGTAGCTAATAATAAATCTCTGTGGGAAAACGAATGAAAAAATACTTACTACTTGCTTACAAGATCATGTATGCTTGCATGTTCTGAGTGCTCTCTCTCTCTTATTGCTATTTATTTCACACATTGAGCACGCAACAAGTTTTTGGCGCCGCTGCCGGGGATTTAGTTTAGTGAAAACGAAGTTTGTTAAGTTAGAAAACCAATGGTTAATATCTATTGAAACTAACCTATTTTCATTTCTTTTAGCAGGTACTATTTGGGTTAGTTTATGAATGAGCCTTCAAGTAGTGATCTAGAGTTCAACCCTGAGCCTGAGAGATTATTTAGGGCCAGAAAGAAAGCTAAGAAACGCCTGTTTAAACAACCCTCTATACCCCAAATAATTGCTGAAACCGCAGAATCTCCGCAATCTTCTCAAGAAGAAATGGATAGAATAGTTCCAAATCCGGTACCTGTCACTCGCAACCCCATCGAGATAGCGAATGACAAGAATAGTGCCATTCTCTCATACTTAGTTCCCATGCCGGGGAGCTAAACCCGAGTATAATCCGCCCTGAAATCAATGCCAACTCATTCGAGTTAAAGCCAGTGATGTTCCAAATGTTGTCCACTGTGGGACAATTATTTGGAGTGGAAAATGAGGATCCCCACAACCATCTTAGAAACTTCCTAGGAGTTAGTGATACCTTCATCATCCTTGGAGTTTCCCAAGAAGCCTTGAGGCTATACCTCTTCCCTTACTCATTGAGGGACAAAGCAAAGACGTGGTTAAACTCATTACCCTCTGGATCAGTCCTCAATTGGACAGACTTGGCGGAAAAATTCCTAGTTAAATATTTCCCACCTGATAGGAATTCTACCTTTCGTGATGACATAGTCAAGTTCAAACAAGCTGAGAATGAGTCTCTTCACGATGCGTGGACAAGGTTCAAGGACCTTCTACTCAAATGTCCACATCATGGTATTCCATGGTGTATCCAAATAGAGGTCTTTTTCAAAGGTTGCAACCCCAGCACTAGACAAGTCTTGAATTCATCTGCTGGAGGTTCCATGTTGTCCAAGAGTTACAACGAAGCTTATGAGATCTTGGAGAAGATCTCAGCATCTCACTGTAGGTGGTCGGATGATCCAATAGAGCCAAGTAGAGCTCAAGATAAGGACACACTCAATGCTATGAGTAGTCAAATAAACGCCCTGACCAACCTAGTTAAGCAAATGGCTCAGGCCAATCTCCAAACTAGTGTCAACACCGCTACAGCCATGTGTATGGGCACCCAACCAAGTCAAGGTGAGACACTCATATGTGGATTCTGTGGGGAAGGGCACCTGTATGCATACTGGCCTGGGAATCCAGCCTCAGTCTGCTACGTTGGAAGCCAGCAGCAGCCTAGGAACAACCCCTATTCCAATACTTACAACCCTGGTTGGAGGAACCACCCAAACCTGTCATGGGGTGGCCAACAAAATGCTAACCAAGATCCTACCCAATCAAGACCGAGTGGAACACCTGGTTTCACTCCTCAACATAACCAATCTATGTATCAAAAACCATACAACCAACCTGTAGGGTCTTATGTAGAAAATCTACTCAAAGAGTACATCGCCAAGAATGATGCTACTCTACAGAGCCAGCAAGCTACTCTTAGGAGCCTAGAGAACCAAATAGGGCAACTAGCCAATGAACTCAAGAGTAGGCCCCAAGGTAGACTTCCTGCTGACACAGAGGTGCCAAGGAGAGATGGTAAAGAGCAAGTTCAAGCAATTGAACTCAGAAGTGGGAGGCCGTTGGTAAGTAATGTTAAAGAAGCCCCAAAGAGAGTAGAGAACACTGAGTCTAGTGCTCCACTGGAGTCTCTGCCGAACCAAGGTCAACCCTCAACAAGCACATCAGGAGCCAGGCTGGAGCCAATCATAGAAGAAATTGAAGAAATTCCAAGGCCTCCACCTATCCTGAGGCGACCTGAAGTGCCTGCATATGTGCCACCACCTCCATTTCCTCGAAGGCTTAAGAAAAAACAAGAACAGGAAGTGCACTTTAACAAATTTCTAGAAATTCTTAAACAAGTGCATGTTAACATTCCTTTTGTAGAAGTTTTACAGTCTATGCCCTCTTATGTAAAGATTTTGAAAGATATTATTACTAACAAGAAAAAAATTTGTGAGTTTGAAACAGTAAATCTCACTGAGGAGTGCAGTGCCATACTCCAGAACAAGCTACCCAAGAAGGAGAAGGATCCTGGTTCCTTCACCTTACCAGTAGAGCTAGGAGGCAAGCACGTGGGCAGAGCTCTTTGTGACCTAGGAGCCAGCATAAACCTCATGCCCCTATCACTATTCCGCCAGCTGGGAATAGGAGAAGCACGTCCAACCACTGTCACTTTACAACTAGCAGACAGATCCATAGCATACCCTGAAGGTAAGATTGAGGATATTCTAGTAAAGGTTGACAAGTTTATTTTCCTTGCAGATTTCATTATCCTGGATTATGAAGTAGACAAGGAGGTCCCCATCTTATTAGGCAGACCGTTTCTAGCCACAGGTAGGGCCCTGATAGACGTCCAAAAAGGTGAGCTCACTATGAGGGTTCATGATGAAGAGGTGAAATTTAGTGTGTATAAAGCCTTAAGGTACCCCTCTGACCATGAATCTTGTGCTAGCATGGACATTGTAGATTCATTAATGGACGAACAGTTGGAGCATGTATTATTAACTAAGCATGCTAATGAATATGTACAATTAGATTTAAATGATTTGAATGTTTCTGAGATAATGGATGTACCTGTAGATAAAACACAGCATGTATGTATGAATAAAGACCTAACTGATAGATCCTTAAATCCTTTAAAGCCATCCATTGAGCATCCACCTGTCTTAGAATTGAAACCACTGCCCACTCACCTCAAATATGCATATCTAGGAAGTAATGATACTCTGCCTGTAATTATTTCTTCTAAATTAAGTGAAAAGCATGAGGGTGAACTGATTTTATTACTTAAGCAACATAGGAAGGCTATCGCATGGACTATTGCTGACATTAGAGGCATTAGCCCTTCTTATTGCATGCATAAGATTATATTAGAGGAAGAGCATACACCCCGAGTAGATCACCAACGTAGGTTGAACCCCTCTATGAAAGAGGTAGTTAAAAAGGAAATAATAAAATGGTTAGATGCTGGTGTGATCTTCCCTATAGATAGTAGTCAGTGGGTGAGCCCTATCCAATGTGTACCTAAGAAAGGGGGGATGACTGTGGTAGTCAATGAGAACAATGAACTGATTCCAACTAGGACTGTCACAGGATGGAGAGTGTGTATGGATTATAGGAAACTAAATAAGGAAACCAAAAAAGAGCACTTCCCTCTACCATTCATTGACCAAATGTTAGATAGAATAGCTTGGAGAGCTTACTACTGCTTCTTAGACGGTTATTCAGGATATAACCAGATCACTATAGACCCCAAAGACCAAGAAAAGACTACCTTCACTTGCCCTTTTGGAACATTTGCCTTTCGCAAAATGCCTTTTGGCTTATGCAATGCACCGGCAACATTTCAAAGGTGCATGTTGGCAATCTTCTCTGATTTGGATGAGTCCATGATAGAGATATTCATGGATGATTTCTCAGTCTTTGGGGACTCCTTTACAGACTGTTTAGAGAACTTAGGACAAGTCCTGGCTAGGTGTGAGGAGACTAACCTAGTCCTTAATTGGGAGAAGTGCCACTTCATGGTGGACGAAGGGATTGTCCTATGTCATAGAGTGTCGAGAGCAGGAGTGGAGGTCGATAGGGCCAAGATAGAAATAATAGAGAAGTTGGTAGAACCTCAGAATGTAAAAGCCATTAGGAGTTTCTTAGGACACGCAGGTTTCTATAGAAGGTTCATTAAGAACTTTTCTAAGATAGCCAAGCCTCTATGTGAGCTTCTAGAGCTAAACAAACCCTTCATCTTCTCTAAAGAATGTATCTTAGCATGGACAACCCTTAAGGAAGCACTAGTCAAAGCACCTATTATAGTGGGGCCAAATTGGGATCTCCCATTTGAGATGTTATGTGATGCAAGTGACTATGCTGTAGGGGTCATGCTAGGACAAAAGATTGACAAGTTAACACACCCTGTATACTATGCTAGTAAGACACTTAATGAGGCACAATGTAATTACACAACTATTGAGAAGGAGATGCTAGCTGTAGTGTTTGCTTGTGAGAAATTTAGGAATTACATTGTAGGCACTAGGACAATCGTGTACACTGACCATTCTGCCTTAAAATACCTCTTGAGGAAGGCTGATGCTAAGCCTAGGTTGATTAGATGGGTGTTATTGCTGCAGGAATTTGATTAGACATTAGAGACAAGAAAGGATGTGAAAATGTGGTTGCGGATCACCTTTCTAGATTGCAGCATAATTGCGAAAAAATTGCGGAAACCGCAATTTCTGATGCTTTTATTGATGAACATGTCTTTGTATTGACTCATCGTGATAACGATGAGGAACCTTGGTTTGCTGACATTGCTAACTTCCTTGCATCACAGGTACTACCAACTTTCAAGGGAGGCCAAGAGAAGAAGAAGTTCTTGTATGAAGCTAGGAAGTTCATATGGGATGATCCCACACTCTACAAGACTTGTGCTGATGGTCTGCTAAGGAAGTGTGTTTCAGCTGCGGAGGCAAGGTCTGTGTTGCAGCACTGCCATACAGCCCCCTATGGTGGACACTTTGGTGGTCAGAGAACAGCTGCAAAGGTGTTCCAGAGTGGCTACTATTGGCCAACGATCTTCAAGGATGCCCACAACTATGCGCACAGCTGTGATGAATGCAAGAGAACAGGTAACCTGAGTCGAAGGGATGAGATGCCCCTCACTTACATCTTAGAGTTAGAGCTCTTTGATGTATGGGGCATTGACTTCATGGGACCATTTCCTCCATCATCAGGTAGCCTTTACATCCTTGTAGCAGTAGACTATGTATCTAAGTGGGTAGAGGCCATAGCATGTCCTAATAATGATGCCAAAACAGTTATAAAGTTCCTGCATAGACATATTTTTACTAGATTTGGGACACCTCATGCCATAATCAGTGATGAGGGGACACATTTCATTAATACAGCTATGGAGAGAGTGTTGGCTAAATATAATGTTAGACATAGAATAGCAACGTCCATGCTGGCAACTCCAAAAAGGTGAGCTCACTATGAGGGTTCATGATGAAGAGGTGAAATTTAGTGTGTATAAAGCTTTAAGGTACCCCTCTGACCTTGAATCCTGTGCTAGCATGGACGTTGTAGAATCTTTAATGGAAGAACAATTGGAGCATGTATTATTAACCAAGCATGCTAATGAATATGTAGGATTAGAATTAACTGACTTAAACATAGCTGAGATAATGGACATATCTGTAAATAACCCTCAGCATGTTTGTATGAATATTGACTTGACTGACAAATCTTTGAATCCATTAAAACCGTCCATTGAGCATCCACCTGTATTAGAATTGTAACCTCTCCCCACTCACCTCAAGTATGCATATCTAGGAAATAATGAAACCTTGCCTGTAATTATTTCCTCTAAATTAAGTGAAAAGCATGAGGTTGAACTGATTTTACTACTTAAGCAACATAGGAAGGCTATTGCATGGACTATTGCTGATATTAGAGGCATTAGCCCTTCTTATTGCATGCATAAGATTATACTAGAGGAAGAGCATACACCTAGAGTAGATCACCAACGTAGGCTGAATCCCTCTATGAAAGAGGTAGTTAAGAAAGAAATAATTAAATGGTTAGATGCTGGTGTGATCTTCCCCATAGCTAGTAGTCAGTGGGTGAGCCCTATACAATGTGTACCTAAGAAGGGGGGGATGACTGTGGTAGTCAATGAGAACAATGAACTGATTCCAACTAGGACTGTCACAGGATGGAGAGTATGTATGGATTATAGGAAACTAAATAAAGAAACTAAAAAAGACCACTTCCCTCTACCATTCATTGACCAAATGTTAGACAGAATAACTGGTAGAGCCTACTACTGTTTCCTAGACGGTTATTCAGGGTATAACCAGATTACTATAGACCCTAAGGACCAAGAAAAGACTACCTTCACTTGCCCTTTTGGAACTTTTGCCTTTCGCAGAATGCCTTTTGGCTTATGCCATGCACCGGCAACTTTCCAAAGGTGCATGTTGGCAATCTTCTCTGATTTGGATGAGTCCATGATAGAGATATTCATGGATGATTTCTCAGTCTTTGGAGATTCATTTACAAGCTGTCTAGAGAACCTAGGACAAGTCTTGGCTAGGTGTGAGGAGACCAACCTAGTCCTAAATTGGGAAAAGTGCCACTTCATGGTGGATGAAGGGATTGTCTTAGGTCATAGAGTGTCAAGAGCAGGAGTTGAGGTCGATAGGGCCAAGATAGAAATCATAGAGAAGTTGGTAGAGCCTCAGAATGTCAAGGCCATTAGAAGTTTCTTATGGCATGCTGGCTTCTACAGAAGGTTCATTAAGGACTTTTCTAAGATAGCCAAGCCTCTGTGTGAGCTTCTAGAGCTAAATAGGCCATTCATCTTCTCTAAGGAATGTTTAGTAGCTTGGAAAACCCTTAAGAAAGCACTAGTCACAGCACCTATTATAGTAGGGCCAGATTGGGATCTCCCATTTGAGATGTTATGTGATGCTAGTGACTATGCTGTAGGGGTTCTGTTAGGACAGAAGATTGACAAGTTAACACACCCTGTATATTATGCTAGTAAAACACTTAATGAGGCTCAATGTAATTATACAACCACTGAGAAAGAGATGCTAGCTGTTTTTTTTGTTTGTGAGAAATTTAGGAACTATATTGTAGGCACTAGGACAATAGTGTACACTGACCATTCTGCTTTAAAGTACCTTATGAGGAAGGCTGATGCTAAGCCTAGGTTGATTAGGTGGGTACTGCTGCTGCAAGAGTTTGATCTAGACATTAGAGATAAGAAAGGAAGTGAAAATGTGGTTGCAGATCATCTTTCTAGATTGCAGCATAATTGCGAAAACATTGCGGAACCCGCAATTTCTGATGCTTTTATTGATGAACATGTCTTTGTATTGACTCATCGTGATAACGATGAGGAACCTTGGTTTGCTGACATTGCTAACTTCCTTGCATCACAGGTACTACCAACTTCCAAGGGAAGCCAAGAGAAGAGGAGGTTCCTTCATGAGGCAAGGAAATTCATATGGGATGACCCCACACTTTACAAAACATGTGCTGACGGCTTTCTAAGGAAGTGTGTTTCAGCTGCTGAGGCGAAGTCTGTGCTGCAGCACTGCCACACAGCTCCTTATGGTGGACACTTTGGTGGCCAAAGAACAGCTGCAAAGGTATTTCAGAGTGGCTACTATTGGCCAACGATCTTCAAGGATGCCCATAACTATGCCCACAGCTGTGATGAATGCCAAAGAACAGGTAACCTCAGTGGCAAGGATGAAATGCCTCTCACCTACATCTTAGAGTTGAAGCTCTTTGATGTGTGGGGCATTGATTTCATGGGGCCATTCCCTCCTTCCTCAGGTAACCTTTACATACTAGTGGCAGTAGATTATGTGTCCAAGTGGGTAGAGGCCATAGCATGTCCCAATAATGATGCCAAAATAGTCATAAAATTCTTGCATAGGCACATTTTTACTAGGTTTGGAACACCTCGTGCAATCATTAGTGATGAGGGGACACATTTCATTAATAAGGCTATGGAGAAGGTATTAGCTAAGTATAACATTAGACACAGAGTAGCCACTCCTTATCACCCACACTCGAATGGTCAGGCTGAAATTTCAAATAGGGAGATTAAGAACATCCTAGAAAAAGTGGTCAAACCTAATAGAAAGGACTGGTCATTTAAACTCGAGGATGCACTTTGGGCGTATAGAACTGCATATAAGACACCCCTAGGTATGTCTCCTTACAGACTTGTGTATGGTAAAGCTTGTCATCTTCCATTCGAGTTAGAAATTAAGGCATTTTGGGCACTAAAAGAGTTGAATTATTGCGTGACCGATGCGGGAACGTTGCGGTCTCTACAATTACATGAGCTTGATGAGCTTAGACACATGTCTTATGAAAATGCCAAAATGTATAAGGAAAAGACCAAGATTTGGCACGATAGTAGACTTAGGATCAAGGACTTTAAGAAAGGCCAACTTGTTTTATTATTTAACTCACGATTGAAATTATTTCCAGGCAAACTAAAGTCCAGATGGTCAGGTCCTTTCATGATTACTAATGTGTTTGTTCATGGTGCTATCGAGATAAAGAACCTGCAGCAAGGTCAACCATTCATGGTTAATGGTGCAAGGTTGAAGCACTACTATGAGGAAGGAGATGTGAAGACTCTCTCGGCCTTCCTCTTGACTGAAGCATGAAATTAAGAACGAGAGAGGACGAGTGATTGCTGTGCTCGTCAACATGAGGCTCATGCCTTAGTTTATTTTTTGCGATTTTCCGGTTATCGTTTGTGTATAAGTTTGTATGCTTTTAATTGTGAATTTGATGTTGATTTTATTTCTTTTTGGAGGGAATCAATAGAGGGAATCAAGGAGATTAAATCCAGCTTAAAAAATCAAGAAGATATTGGGCCAAATCAAAGATACGGTTGAGCAAAGATTGAAATTTAAATGGAAAAATCTCCAACGGTCACTAGAATTGCGCTGGATTTGCAGGATCCGCAAAAATATAGCCGTTGGGATTTTTCCGTTTTCTTTATATCCGTTAGAAGGCGCGTTGATCTGTACGATTCTCCCATTATCTGAACTCCAAGAAAGCTGCGATTCTCTTCATCTGTGATTCTTCTCTCCAAACCTCCACGATTCAAAAATGGTATTCACGAGGGCTGAAAGATCTGCGGCCAAGAAGAAGGCTGACAAAGCTGAAACGGCGGCGAGAGATGCACTGCTTGCCTTGGCTGAGGCTGATGCTGCGCGCACCGAACGCCTTCCCAAACTTCCGATTCGCAAGAAGAAGTGGAAGGTCGTCACAGAGATACCTGCTGGACCCTCTGAACCAGCAGGCACACCCAAGAAGCGCAGATGGAGTGTCGCGGTGGCCGCAGATTCGAGCAAAGAAAAGACTCCCTCTGTGGAGAGTCAAGAAACTGATCGTGTGTCCCACGATTCGGCCAAGAAGAGTTCTTCGCCACCAGCGCACAGCTCTTCACCATCACCACCAGCGCAGAGCCCTGAACTGCCTTCATCACCGCAGAGTTCTGAGCATACTCCGCCAGAAGAGAGCCCTGAGTTATCACCCACTTCCCCACAACATGACCCTGAATTCCCGTATGGTGAATATCAAGAGTCGACGCAGGGTAGTGGGGAAGGTGAGGAAGAGGAGGTTTTCTCTCCTATGAGGGAAGCTAGCCCGGAGAGTCTTGAACAGAAGGATGACTCAATGGAGGAGACACTGGGGGCGTGCCTCCAGCAGATCACCATCAAGGCAAAGCTCAAAAAGAAGAAGAAGGCCCCGATTCTCAAGGCCAAGCGGTCCAAGAAGCTGAAGAAGAAGAAGGCCAAGAGGGCGCCTTCATCAGAGAAGGAAAGCACTGAGCCATCGCTCAAGAAACTCAAGGTTGAGGCTGCGGAGTCAGCCAAACCAACAGACAAAGGGAAGGCCAAGCTTTACCCTGAAGATGAGCCTCACTCAGTGAGGTATGTGTCCTATGACGCTGAGTCCAGAGGCATTGAGCTGAGGAAGAGGGAGTTGCTGCATGAGAAAGGCTTCCTCGACAGACCTGCTGACCTGCCGCAGTTCTTGCGCGCAGGAATTACAAACCACGGATGGGAGGAGTTTTGCAGACCACCCAATCCAGCTTACACAAGCATGGTGTATGATTTCTACGCCAATGTGCTTAGCCCTGAGGATGGCCTGTCTGTGGTCAGAGGGGTAGAAGTGGACTTCTCAGCGAAGGCCATCAACGAAGCCTATGGTCTCAAGGGCCAAAAACATACAGATTATGCAAGGATTGATGATGAGCCTACTGATGCTGTCTTGGAGGAGGCCATTCGGACCATTGGACAGCCTGAGGCATCCTGGACTGTGTCACGCAATGGGAGGCACACTCTCATGAGTGCCACCCTCACAGCTAAGGCGGCTGTTTGGTTTTCTTTCGTGAGAAGGAGACTGTCCCCAGTGACTCATGAGACCACCATCAACCAGAGCAGATCGCTGCTGGTATATGCGATAATGAGAGGTCTCACGATCAACGTGGGAGAAGTCATTGCTGCGCCCATTACTGAGTGCGCCAAGAAGGGTAAGGGACCATTGTTTTTCCCTAATACTATAACTAAACTCTGTTTGCTTGCAGGAGTTCCCATTGAGCGAATGGAGCAGCAGATGGCTTACACGGGCCACTTGGAGCTACCTGCTGGCTTGAGACTAAAGAGGAAGGGGAACATGGAATTCGAGCTGGATAGGTTGGCTGCTGATCAGTCGCTGTCCATGGCTTGCCTGATGGATATGCAGAAGAGGATGGCTCAATGGGCCACTTACGCGCAGGCACGGGACAAGGAAGTTGCTGACCAACTTGGGTGCATCTTTCCTGACTTCCCCACGAATCTCCTGAATCCATGGGTGCCTCCACGACCACGACGACCTGATGAGGATGAAGACATCTGAGTGCTGGTTTGAATTGCACTCAAGGGAGTATTGTTGTTCCCTTAGAATAAAAAAAAAAAACACAAAAATCTACTTTCTGATAGACCATGTGAATTCTGCTGTTTTTAGTAAAGTTTTGATCTGTTTTAGTTGCTTAGTTTTACGTTTTTCAATTGCTTAGTATAGCCTGCTGCTAGCTGATTAGGTAGGATAGTTTAGGTTTATTTTTGTCGAGTTTGAATGACTGGATAAAGCATGCTTAGGGGCCCTAAACATTGATATATCTGCCCTGACTTGATTGCGAAATAATTGCGGTACCCGCAATTTTTATTACTGAATGCATGTTTTGGACTGTCTGTTTAGCTAGGTTGTGATCTGTTTAAATTCTATCTTTTGTTGCTGTCATGACTACCTTATATAGCTTATCTAAATGCGTGCTGGATGAGTGTCATAGGACACCCTTTGATAGTTTAAATTAACCTCTAAATAGCTCAGCATGCATAGCTGTAAGTCCTTGCCTGTCTGTTTTTTTTTTCAAATTCCTGCTGCTGTGATATTTTCTTTTAGAATGTTCTGTCTATGCCTAGGGCTTTTAGATTCTCTTTGTTTTACCTTAGACTAGATGCTTCTAGGACAAGTTTGGGGGTGTGCCACCTCAGACACTCATTGGGGACAATGAGTAGTTGAAGTTTGGGGGAGGCCACCCTAGGCCTAGGAACATTCCTCTCTCCCTTAAAACATAAGCATTCTTCTTCACCTTGACAAAAATAATGAACTGAAAAAAAAAAATATGAAAAATAGAATAAAGAGGGGAGTCTCTCTTAGGTTGCTGAGTAATCAGTGCCAAGTGTGTAACCCACAAGTGGCATTGCATCAAAAGGCAACCAAAGGAAATGCTCCACCTAAGAAAGAAAAAAGGAAAAGAGTAGGGAAGAAGAATGTATGCCTAGGAGTTGCAACTTTGTGGCTTAGATGTCCTGTTTAAAAAGAACTCTGATCCTCAATGAGCTAAGAGCAAAGTTGTAGCTTGTAGGGTTGTTTAGGGAGATGAGTGTATATCCAATGTAGTGATGCCAGGGTTTAGGTTGTTCTCTAAAAGTACTATTGTCACCATTAATACTAAGACTGGCATGACTCTAAGGAATTCTAGGTAGCTCATAAGTATAAACTAGAAGCATGTACTGAGTCTGGGGTAAAGCTAGGTAGAATTTGAAACCTTAGGGATAGTGGCAGTATATGACAAAAGCAGGTAGATCAGTTGTAGGGAGTTAATAAAAACAGTAGGAGTATTAGGCATGCGAAATCAGAAGAAGCTAGATGAGAGGGTAGTTTTAAGCTTAGAAGGGGGTCACAGGACAGCACTGCTATAGATAAAGATATAGGTGAGTCAGTAAGTGGTTAAAGAAGAGGAAACAGCAGCCTAGAAAGTCCTTAGATTGCTCGAGGACAAGCAAAACCTTAAGTTTGGGGGTGTGTTACGTCTCCAAAAGTGACCTTTTTAGGACTTAATTATCTTAGGAAGATGTTCACTCTTAGGGGTTTTTGATAGCATTTAGCCTAAACCTATGCTTAAATATGAGAATTAGAAGAAGGTAGCTAAATTAGGACTTATGTACAATAGGAAAGAAAAGGGTTGAAAACCGAAGGAAAAGAATGAAAAAACAAGCATTGCGATAGCATTGCGGAAACATTGCTGGAACCGCAATGTTTCAAGTGAAAACCGTAAGTTGACTGATCTTTTTCTGTTAATTTCCGTTATTTCAGGGATTCGTTCTTTCTCCTCCATCCATTCTGAAGTACGACGTTGAAGATTGATGGTTCTCCTTGGCTCAAACGCACCTGCAGATTGCTATAAAAGGGGGTCAAAGTCGAGGGTTCAAACATCATCCGAAAGCGTAGAAGTCTTCTCGCAGCTCCATCTTTCTTCGTGTTTTCCTTTGCCGTCTGTTGGTGTGAGAGTCTCAGCTGTTGGAATCGATAATCTGATAGGAAGGAGAGAAGATTCATCTTCTCTCCCGATTGGATTCATCCAAGCAGAGCTATTCTTTCATCCCCTTCAGCCGAGGCGGTTGCGACGAGGCTTTCAAGCATCATTTACTGCTTTCTGTCTTTCAATTCTAAATTTCAGTTCTGTTTAGTTGTTGTTTCTCTTCTAATAGCTAGATCATTTCATTTCGTTGCTGTCTGTCTTTACATTATTTACTTTAAGCTGCCCTTTTTGTTCATTCAAACAATTAAGTAATCAAAGCACAATTCTCCATTTCACAGTTTCTTCACTTTGCTGTGGCTATTTTTCCCTTACCGTTTGTCTTCATTTCTCTTCTAAGCATGTCTATTTTATCTCTTCTTTCTGTTCTCCCTATATCCATGAGTAACTAAGTCACTTAGGGGCATGCTAATGACAACACTATAGGCTAAAAAACGTGAACCAAGCATGTAGGATAGCTCTCGAAGCATTGATTGTATGTAAGCTTCATCCCACGGGCAATTTCGATTGGCCATCCATTTTGTCCAAAGAACTCCTAACCTCTGGAAGGAGTAAGAGTTCAGAGTCATACTATCATGCTAGCCTTTCAAGGTAGCCAGAAAACGACCTAGGAATAGGCGTTTTCCTAGTACAAACCTTAACTTTCTGCTTTAACAAGATGCTTAAGACCTTACTTGGACATGAATAAACTAAAGAATCTAATGCATGGAATCGGACGATACATGAGATTGAGTAAGTTTGATGCATAGAGAGTTGATCCAATGCTTGAGAATCGTATGAAAAAGCCTATAGAGGAGTCGTTAGTAGCCCTTGTTTCTCCATTTTACACACTTTCGCTGTTGTTTAAATTGCGGTAGAATTGCTGTTTCCGCAATTCTGCTTAAGTTACAATTCTATCTAGCTGTTTTTGTCTTCGTTTATTACTCTCGTCTCTTTTTATTTGAGTTTAAATTTGACTTGCATTTGTTTATGTTGCTACCCTCTACGTATTCAGCAGAAAATAGACAATTTAAAACCAATTTTACCCCATCAAATCCACCCCTTCTTTCTTAACTTTAAACTTCATGAATAGCTTATAATAAATCTCTGTGGGAAAACGAATGAAAAAATACTTACTACTTGCTATAAGATCATGTATGCTTGCATGTTCTGAGTGCTCTATCTATCTTATTGCCTAATTATTTTAACACATTGAGCACGCAACAAGTTTTTGGCGCCGCTGCCTGGGACAGCCATTAACCAGGTTCGCTAATTTGTTGCCGAGGATTTGCCGGGGTGGCTTTGTAAATCGCATGTTTCGCTAATTTTCGTTGTCACCCCGAAAGGCACCCTTAGGTAACTTGTTGCATGAGAGTTAGTGGTTAGTTAATTGAGAAAGCATGTGCTTAGCCTAATAAAAAAAAATAGAAAAGCATGTTTTATAGACAAATCCTCTCGAGGCGCTCCTCCTTCTTACCAGTGCACTTAAGAAGTGAGCGTTAGTCCTTAAAAACGTGAAGTTTATGCATGAATTTGACGTGTTAGGCAGCTCGGGGTGGAAAGAAAAAGTGAATAAATTGATGGTTCAAAGAACCTTAGTAAAAGAGTACAGAGTACTCATGAAAAGAAAAAGAATGAGAAAAATGATTAGGTCTCTTAATTTGCTTCTCTCTCTCGTGTAAGTCAAGTTTAGACTTTTCTTAAACGCTAGAAGTAGGGGGAAAACGGGATGTGCGTAGCATGTGGGTTTTCCGAGCTTGCATGAGTTTAGGAGTGGTTGGCTAGCACACACACACGTTAGGGGGGCAAGAGTTAATTTTTGATATGTCCTAGTTAATGCATGAACAAAATGCTTCCATGATTATACTCGTGTTTGATATTTCAATATGTATGGAGGTTTGAGTTAGAGTGCATGTAAGCGTGTCCTTAGAGTCAATGTCTTTGTAGTGCTTGCTCGAGGACTAGCAATGTTTAAGTTGGGGGTGTTTGATAACTCCATTTTGGAGCTATTAAATACTTCCTAATTATAGCTTAAGTTCGCTTTCAATTGATTAAATATATCTCTTTGGTAGGAGAAAAGTGGCAAAGAGCTCGTGCGTCCGTTGGACCCGTTCGAGAGCTTAAAGTGGAGTTTTAGCGCTCCGAGAATGCATCGGGAAGAGGGGAACTTGATCCGTGAAGAAACGGGCCAAAACAGCCTTGAAGAGGCAAAGCTTCAGCCCCAAACCCGAGAGCTAGCGTCGAGCTATAGCGTCGAGACGCTGGCTCGACGCTGGAAAAACCCGAGAGCAAGCGTCGAGTGATAGCGTCGAGACGCTAGCTCGACGCTGCCCCTGGCATCGAGACTCTGCTTGGCGTCGAGACGCTTCGGAGGAGGCGCGCGCAGGAATTTTATCGGGGCAGCGTCGCGACGCTGGCCTTGCGTCGCGACGCCATCGCGAGCGCGCGCGGAAAACTTAGGGCACAGTGTTACGTCTCTAAAAGTGACCTTTTTAGGACTTATTTATCTTAGAAAGATGTACACTTTTAGATATTTTTTATAGGATTTAGCTTAAACCTATGCTTAAATATGAGAATTAGAAGAAGGTAGCTAAATTAGGACTTATGTACAAAAGGAAAGAAAAGGGTTGAAAAACGAAGTAAAAGAATGAAAAATATGCATTGCGGTAGCATTGCGGAAACATTGCTGAAACCGCAGTGTTTCAAGTGAAAACCGTAAGTTGGCTGATCTTTTTCTGTTATTTTCCGTTATTTCAGGGATACGTTCTTTCTCCTCCATTCATTCTGAAATATGACGTTGAAGATGGATGGTTCTGCTTGGCCCAAACGCACCTGCAGATTACTATAAAAGGGGGTCAAAGTAGAGGGTTTGATCATCATCCGAAAGTGTAGAAGTCTTCTCGCAGCTCCATCTTTTCTCCTGTTTTTCTTCTCCGTCTGTTGGAATTGACAATCTGATAGGAAGGAGAGAGGATTCATCTTCTCTCCCGATTAGATTCATCCAAGCAAGGCTACTCTTTCTCTCCCTTCAGCCCAGGCGTTTGCGACGAGGCGTTCAAGCTTGATTTCTGCTTTCTGTCTTTTGTTTCTGATTTCCAGCTCTGTTTAGTTGTTGTTTCTTTTCTAGTGGCTAGTTCATTTCATTTCGTTGCTTTCTGTCTTTATGTTATTTACCTTAAGCTTCCCTTTGTTCATTCAAACAATCAAGTAATCAAAGCACAATTCATTATTTCACAGTTTCTTATCTTTGCTGCGTACTGTTTTGCCTTGCTGTTTTAAGTTTGTTTTTCTTCTAAGCATGTCTATTTCATCTATCACTTCAGCTCTTTCTATATCCATGAGTAACTAAGTCACTTAGGGGCATGCTAACGATAATACTATAGGCTAAAAAACGTGAACCAAGCATGTAGGATAGCTCTCGAAGCATTGATTGTATGTAAGCTTCATCCTACGGCAATTTCGATTGGCCATCCATTTTGTCGAAAGAACTCCTAACCTCTGGAAGGAGTAAGAGTTCAGAGTCATACACTCATGCTAGCCTTTCAAGGTAGCCAGAAAACGACCTAGGAATAGGCGTTTTCCTAGTACAAACCATATCTTTCTGCTTTAACAAGATGCTTAAGACCTTACCTGGACATGAGTAAACTAAAGAATCTAATGCATGAAATCGGAAGATACATGAGATTGAGTTAGTTTGATGCATAGTGAGTTGATCCAGTGCTTGAGAATCGTATAAAAATGCCTATAGAGGAGTCGTAGTAGCCCTTAGTTCTCCATTTTACATACTTTCGTTGTTAGTAACATTGCGGTAGAATTGCTGTTTTCGAAATTCTGCTAAGTTAAAATTTATGCTTAGCTATTTTCCTCTCCGGTTATTAATCTCTTCTATTCTCATTTCAGTTTATCATTGATTTGAACTTGTTTATGTTGCTTCCCTTTACATATTCCTTAGAAATTAGACAACTTAAAACCAATTCTACCCCATCAAATCCACCCAATCTTTCTTAACAATACACTACACGAGTAGCTAATAATAAATCTCTGTGGGAAAACGAATGAAAAAATACTTACTACTTGCTTACAGGATCATGTATGCTTGCATGTTCTGAGTGCTCTCTCTCTCTTATTGCTATTTATTTCACGCATTGAGCACGCAACAAGTTTTTGGCGCCGCTGCCGGGGATTTAGTTTAGTGAAAACGAAGTTTGTTAAGTTAGAAAACCAATTTTTAATATCTATTGAAGCTGATCTATTTTCATTCCTTTTTGCAGGTACTATTTGGGTTAGTTTATGAATGAGCCTTCAAGTAGTGATCTAGAGTTCAACCCTGAGCCTGAGAGATTACTTAGGGCCAGAAACAAAGCTAAGAAACGCCTCTTTAAACAACCCTCTATACCCCAAATAATTGCTGAAACCGCAGAGTCTCCGCAATCTGCACAAGAAGAAATGGATAGAATAGTTCCAAATCCGATACCTGTCACTCGCAATCCCATCGAAATAGCGAATGACAAGAATAGTGCCATCCTCTCATACTTAGTTCCCATGCCTGAGGAGCTAAACCCGAGCATAATCCGCCCTGAAATCACTGCCAACTCATTCGAGTTAAAGCCAGTGATGTTCCAAATGTTGTCCACTGTGGGACAATTCTTTGGAGTGGAAAATGAGGACCCCCACAACCATCTTAGAAACTTCCTAGGAGTTAGTGATACCTTCATCATCCCTGGAGTTTCCCAAGAAGCCTTGAGGCTCTACCTCTTCCCTTACTCACTGAGGGACAAAGCAAAGACGTGGTTAAACTCATTACCCTCTGGATCAGTCCTCAATTGGACAGACTTGGCGGAGAAATTCCTAGTTAAATACTTTCCACCCGATAGGAATTCTACCTTTCGTGATGACATAGTTAAGTTCAAACAAGCTGAGAATGAGTCTCTTCACGAAGCTTGGACAAGGTTCAAGGATCTTCTTCTTAAATGTCCACATCATGGTATTCCATGGTGTATCCAAATAGAGGTCTTTTTCAAAGGATGCAACCCCAGCACTAGACAAGTCTTAAATTCATCTGCTGGAGGTTCCATGTTGTCCAAGAGTTACAACGAAGCTTATGAGATCTTGGAGAAGATCTCAGCATCTCACTGTAGGTGGTCAGATGATCCCATAGAGCCAAGTAGAGCTCAAGATAAGGACGCACTCAACGCTATGAGTAGCCAAATTAGCGCCCTGACCAACCTAGTTAAGCAAATGGCTCAAGCCAATCTCCAAACTAGTGTCAACACCGCCACAGCCATGTCAATGGGCACCCAGCCAAGTCAAGGTGAGACACTCATCTGTGGATTCTATGGGGAAGGGCACCTGTATGAATACTGCCCTGGGAATCCAGCCTTAGTCTGCTACGTTGGAAGCCAACAGCAGCCTAGGAACAACCCATATTCCAATACTTACAATCCTGGTTGGAGGAACCACCCAAACCTGTCATGGGGTGGCCAACAGAATGCTAACCAAGTTCCTAACCAACCAAGACCAAGTGGAACACCTGGTTTCACTCCTCAACATAACCAATCTATGTACCAAAAACCATACAACCAACCAGTAGGGTCTTTTGTAGAAAATCTACTCAAAGAGTACATCGCCAAGAATGATGCTACTCTACAAAGCCAGCAAGCTACTCTTAGGAGCCTAGAGAACCAAATAGGGCAATTAGCCAATGAACTCAAGAGTAGGCCCCAAGGTAGACTCCCTGCTGACACAGAGGTGCCAAGGAGAGATGGTAAGGAACAAGTTCAAGCAATTGAACTCAGAAGTGGGAGACCATTGGTGAGCAGCACCAAAGAAACCCCAAAGAGAGTAGAGAACACTAAGTCTAGTGCTCCACTGGAGTCTCTGCCAACCCAAGGTCAACCATCAACAAGCACGTTAGGAGCCAGGCTGAAGCCAATCATAGAAGAAATCGAAGAAATTCCAAGGCCTCCACCTATTCTGAGGCGACCTGAAGTGCCTGCATATGTGCCACCACCTCCATTTCCTCGAAGGCTTAAGAAAAAACAAGAACAGGAAGTGCACTTTAACAAATTTCTAGAAATTCTTAAACAAGTGCATGTTAACATTCCTTTTGTAGAAGTTTTACAGTCTATGCCCTCTTATGTAAAGTTTTTGAAAGATATTATTACTAACAAGAAAATAATTGGTGAGTTTGAAACAGTAAATCTCACTGAGGAGTGCAGTGCCATACTCCAGAACAAGCTGCCCAAGAAGGAGAAGGATCCTGGTTCCTTCACCTTACCTGTGGAGCTAGGAGGCAAGCATATGGGCAGAGCGCTTTGTGACCTGGGAGCCAGCATAAACCTCATGCCCCTATCACTATTCTGCCAGTTAGGAATAGGAGAAGCACGTCCAACCACTGTCACTTTACAACTAGCAGACAGATCCATAGCATACCCTGAGGGTAGGATTGAGGATATTCTTGTAAAGGTTGACAAGTTTATTTTCCTTGCAGATTTCATTATCCTGGATTATGAAGCAGACAAGGAGGTCCCCATCCTATTAGGCAGACCGTTTCTAGCCACAGGTAGGGCCCTGATAGATGTCCAAAAAGGTCAGCTCACTATGAGGGTTCATGATGAAGAGGTGAAATTTAGTGTGTATAAAGCCTTAAGGTACCCCTCTGACTCTGAATCTTGTGCTAGCATGGACATTGTAGATTCATTAATGGAAGAACAGTTGGAGCATGTCTTATTAACTAAGCATGCTAATGAATATGTACAATTGGATTTAACTAATTTAAATGTTTCTGAGATAATGGATATACCTGTAGATAAGACACAGCATGTATGTATAAATAAAGACCTAACTGATAGATCCTTAAATCCTTTAAAGCCATCCATTGAGCATCCACCTGTCTTAGAACTAAAACCACTGACCACTCACCTCAAGTATGCATATTTAGGAAGTAATGAGACTTTACCTGTAATTATTTCTTCTAAATTAAGTGAAGAACATGAGGTCGACCTGATTTTATTACTTAAGCAACATAGGAAGGCTATTGCATGGACTATTGCTGACATTAGAGGCATTAGCCCTTCTTACTGCATGCATAAGATTATATTAGAGGAAGAGCATACACCCCGAGTAGATCACCAACGTAGATTGAACCCCTCTATGAAAGAGGTAGTTAAAAAGGAAATAATAAAATGGTTAGATGCTGGTGTGATCTTCCCTATAGATAGTAGTCAGTGGGTGAGTCCTATCCAATGTGTACCTAAGAAAGGGGGGATGACTGTGGTAGTCAATGAGAACAATGAACTGATTCCAACTAGGAATGTCACAGGATGGAGAGTGTGTATGGATTATAGGAAACTAAATAATGAAACTAAAAAAGACCACTTCCCTCTACCATTCATTGACCAAATGTTAGATAGAATAGCTGGTACAGCTTACTACTGCTTCTTAGACGGTTATTCAAGATATAATCAGATCACTATAGATCCCAAAGACCAAGAAAAGACTACCTTTACTTGCACTTTTGGAACATTTGCCTTTCGCAGAATGCCTTTTGGCTTATGCAATGCACCGGCAACATTCCAAAGGTGCATGTTGGCAATCTTCTCTGATTTGGATGAATCCATGATAGAGATATTCATGGATGATTTCTCAGTCTTTGGGGATTCCTTTACAAACTGTTTAGAGAACTTAGGACAAGTTCTGGCTAGGTGTGAAGAGACTAACTTAGTCCTTAATTGGGAGAAGTGCCACTTCATGGTGGACGAAGGGATTGTCCTAGGTCATAGAGTGTCGAGAGCAGGAGTGGAGGTCGATAGGGCCAAGATAGAAATAATAGAGAAGTTGGTGGAACCTCAGAATGTAAAAGCCATTAGGAGTTTCTTAGGACATGCAGGTTTCTACAGGAGGTTCATTAAGAACTTTTCTAAAATTGCCAAGCCTCTATGTGAGCTTCTAGAGCTAAACAAACCCTTCATCTTCTCTAAAGAATGTTTCTTGGCGTGGAAAACCCTTAAGGAAGCACTAGTCAAAGCACCTATTATAGTACGGCCAAATTGGGATCTCCCATTTGAAATGTTATGTGATGCGAGTGACTATGCTGTAGGGGTCATGCTAGGACAAAAGATTGACAAGTTAACACACCCTGTATACTATGCTAGTAAAACACTTAATGAGGCACAATGTAATTACACAACTACTGAGAAGGAGATGCTAGCTGTAGTGTTTGCTTGTGAGAAGTTTAGGAATTACATTGTAGGCACTAGGACAATCGTGTACACTGACCATTCTGCTTTAAAATACCTCATGAGGAAGGCTGATGCTAAGCCTAGGTTGATTAGATGGGTGTTATTGCTGCATGAATTTGATTTAGACATTCGAGACAAGAAAGGATGTGAAAATGTGGTTGCGGATCACCTTTCTCGATTGCAGCATAATTGCGGAAAAATTGCGGAAACCGCAATTTCTGATGCTTTTATTGATGAGCATGTCTTTGTATTAACTCATCGTGATAACGATGAGGAACCTTGGTTTGCTGACATTGCTAACTTCCTTGCATCGCAGGTGCTACCAACTTTCAAAGGAGGCCAAGAGAAGAAGAAGTTCTTGCATGAAGCTAGGAAATTCATATGGGATGATCCCACACTATACAAGACATGTGCTGATGGTCTGCTAAGGAAGTGTGTTTCAGCTGCGGAGGCAAGGTCTGTGTTGCAGCATTGTCATACAGCCCCCTATGGTGGACATTTTGGTGGTCAGAGAACAGCTGCAAAGGTGTTCCAGAGTGGCTACTATTGGCCAACGATCTTCAAGGATGCCCACAACTATGCACACAACTGTGATGAATGCCAGCGAACAGGTAACCTGAGTCGAAGGGATGAGATGCCTCTCACTTACATCTTAGAGTTGGAACTCTTTGATGTGTGGGGCATTGATTTCATGGGGCCATTTCCTCCATCATCAGGTAACCTTTACATCCTTGTAGCAGTAGATTATGTATCTAAGTGGGTAGAAGCCATAGCATGTCCAAATAATGATGCCAAAACAGTCATAAAATTCCTGCATAGACATATTTTTACTAGGTTTGGAACACCTCGTGCTATAATTAGTGATGAAGGAACACATTTCATTAATAAAGCTATGGAGAGAGTGTTGGCTAAATATAATGTTAGACATAGAGTAGCCACCCCTTATCACCCACATTTGAATGGCCAAGCTGAAACTTCAAATAGGGAGATTAAAAACATACTCGAAAAAGTGGTTAAACCCAATAGAAAAGACTGGTCGTTTAAACTCGAGGATGCACTTTGGGCGTATAGAACTGCATATAAGACACCCCTAGGTATGTCTCCTTATAGACTTGTGTATGGCAAGGCATGTCATTTACCATTCGAGTTAGAAATTAAAGCATTTTGGGCCCTAAAAGAGTTGAATTACTGCGTGACTGATGCGGGAACATTGCGTCTTTGCAATTACATGAGCTCGATGAGCTTAGACATATGTCTTATGAAAATGCCAAAATGTATAAGGAAAAGACCAAGATTTGGCACGACAGTAGACTTAGGATTAAGGACTTTAAGAAAGGTCAGCTGGTCTTGTTATTTAACTCACGATTGAAATTATTTCCAGGTAAACTTAAGTCTAGATGGTCAGGTGCATTTGTAATAACTAATGTGTTTGTTCATGGTGCAATCGAGATAAAGAACCTGCAGCAAGGACAACCATTCATGGTTAATGGTGCAAGATTGAAGCACTACTATGAGGAAAGAGATGTGAACACTCTCTCGACCTTCCTCTTGACTGAGACGTGAAAACAAGAACGAGAGAGGACGAGTAATTGCTGTGCTCGTCTATGCGAGGCTCATGCCTTAGTTTATTTTTTGCTATTTTTTCGGTTATTGTTTGTGTATATTTTTGTGTGATTTTAATTACGAATTTGATGTCGATTTTATTTCTTTTAATAGGGAATCGATAGAGGGAAGCAAGGAGATGAGATCAAGATAAAAAAATCGAAGAGATTTTGGGCCGAATCGAAGATTCAGTTGAGAGAAGATGGGGATTTAAAATCAGGAAATCTCCAACGGTCACTAAAATTGCGCTGGATTTGCAGAATCCGCAACGGAAAGAGCCGTTGGGATTTCCATCATTATTTATATCCATTAGAAGCGCGATGATCCGTACGATTCTCCCATTATCTGAACTCCAAGAAATCTGTCTTTCTCTTCATCTGCAATTCCTCTCTCCAGACTTCCACGATTCAACCATGGTGCTAACGAGAGTTGAAAGATCTGAAGCCAAGAAGAAGGCTGACGACGTAGAAATTGCTGCGAGGGAAGCATTTCTTGCCCTCGCAGATGCTGAGGCTGCGCGCACTGAACGACTCCCCAAGCTGCCCATCCGCAAGAAGAAGTGGAAGGTGGTTGCGGAGATCCCTGCTGGACCCTCTGAACCAGCAGGAACGCCCAAGAAACGCAAGTGGAGCATGGCGGTGGCCGAAGAAGCAAGCAAGAAAAAGACTCCCTCTGTGGAGAGTCAAGAAAGTGACCGTTTGTCACACAAGTCGGCCAAGCAGAGTTCTTCGCCATCCTCACCACCAGCGCGAAGCCCTGAGATCTCTCCTTCTCAACAGAGCTCTGAACAGACGCCACCAGCAGCGCAGAGTCCCGCAGCATCACCCACTTCCCCACAACCTGACCCTGAATTTCCTTATGGAGAGCGTCAAGAATCGACGCAGGGGAGTGAGGAAGCTGAGGAAGAAGAGGTCTTCTCTCCTTTGAGGGAAGTCAGCCCTGGCAGCCCTGCGCTGAGGGATGATTCGATGGATGAGACGTTGGGGGATTGCCTCCAGCAGATCACAACCAAGGCAAGGTTGAAGAAGAAGGCCGCCAAGGTTGTTAAGGCTAAACGGCCCAAGAAGTCCAAGAAAAAGAAAACCAAGAGGGCGCATTCATCAGCGAAGGAGAGTGATGCGCCGTCGCTGAAGAAGCTCAAGATTGAGGCTGCTAAGTCAGCCAAAACAAAAGACAAAGGGAAAGCCAAGCTTTACCTTGAAGATGAGCCTCAATCAGTGAGGTACGTATCCTCTGATGTTGAGTCCAGAGGCGCTGAGCTGAGGAAGAGGGAATTGCTGCACGAGAAGGGATTCTTCAACGCACCTGCTGACCTGCCGCAATTCTTGCGAGCAGGGATCACGAATCACGGTTGGGAGGAGCTGTGCAGACCACCCAATCCAGCCTACTCCAGCATGGTGTATGACTTTTACGCCAACTTGATGAATCCTGAGGATGGCCTGTCTGTGGTCAGAGGAGTCGAAGTGGACTTCTCTGCGAAGGCAATCAACGAAGCCTATGGCCTCAAGGGCCAAAAACACACTGATTACTCAAGGATCGTTGATGAGCCAACGGAAGCTGTCCTGGAGGAGGCAATTCGGATCATTGGCCAGCCAGAGGCATCGTGGACAGTATCGCGCAATGGGAGGCACACTCTCATGAGTGCCAACCTCACAGCTAAGGCGGCTGTCTGGTTTTCCTTCGTGCGGAGGAAGCTGTCCCCAGTGACCCATGAGACCACCATCAACCATAGCAGATCGCTGCTGGTCTACGCGATCATGCGAGGTCTCACAATCAACGTGGGCGAGGTCATTGCAACTTCCATTGCTGACTGCGCCAAGAAGGGTAAGGGGACATTATTCTTTCCTTATACAATTACTAAGCTCTACTTGCGTGCAGGGGTCCCAATCGAGCGAATGGAAAGGCAAGTGGCCTGCACAGGCCACTTGGAGCTACCTACAGGCTTGAGGATGAGAAGGAAGGGGAACATGGAGTTCGAGCTGGATGGGTTGGCTGCTGCTCAGTCTCTATCCATGGCATGCCTAATGGACCTGCAGAAGAGGATGGCTCAATGGGCCACATATGCGCAGGCAAGGGACAAGGAGGTTGCTGATCAGTTAGGATGCACCTTCCCTGACTTCCCCACGAACCTCCTGACTCCATGGGCGCCTCCAAGACCAAGAAGGAATGATGATGATGAGGATATCTGAGTGCGAGACACTCAAGGGAGTATTGCTGTTCCCTTAAAATAAAAAAAATCTAACTGCTTTTTGTTGAACCATGTGAATTATGCTGTTTTGAGTGCATGTTTTGATCTGTTTTTAGTTCTTTATTTTTATTGTTTAAACTTGTTTAGTGTAGTCTGATGGTTGCTGAGTAGGTAGATTAGTTTAGTTTCTTTTTTTGGATAGCTGTACTGACTGGAGAAAGCATGCATAAGGGCCTTGATCACTGATATATCTGCCTGTATCCATTGCGAAATAATTGCGGAATCCGCAATTTTTCTTAGTATTTGCATGTTTTTGACCAACTGTTTAGCTAGGCTGGGTCTGCTTAATTTTGTTCTTCTGCTGCTATCTTGACTGCCTTATATAACCTTTCTATAAGCATGCTGGATGAGTGTCATAAGACACCCTTTGATAGTTTAAATTAACCTCTTAACATTGCTCAGCATGTTTAGCTTTAAGTCCTTACCTGTCTGTTTTTTATGAATTTTTGCTGCTGTGATGTTTGCTTTAGTATGTTCTGTCTATGCCTAGGGCCTTTAAATTCTCTTTGTTTTACCTTAGACTAGATGCTTCTAGGACAATTTTGGGGGTGTGCCACCTCAGACACTCATTGAGGACAATGAGTAGTTTAAGTTTGGGGGAGGCCACCCTAGGCCTAGGAACATTCCTCTCTCCCTTAAAAGCATAAGCATTCTTCCTCTCCTCTACAAAAAATGATGAGCTAAAAAAAATAATAAAAAGAAAAAAATAGAATAAAGAGGGGTGTCTATCTTAAAGTTGCTGAGTAATCAGTGCCAAGTGTGTAACCCACAAGTGGCATTGCATCAAAAGGCAACCTAAGGAGAGGCTCCACCGAAAGAAAAAAAAAAAAGAAAAGAAGTAGGAAAGAAGAATGTAGGCCTAGGAGTTGCAACTTTGTGGCTTAGATGTCCTGAAGCCAAGGTTGTAGCTTTTAGGTTTGTTTAGGGAGATGAGTGTCTATCCAATGTAGTGATGCCAGGGTTTAGTTTGTTCTATGAATGTACTACTGTCACTGGGTTGTACTAAGACTGGCATGACTCTAAGGAATCCTAGGTAGCTCAAAAGTAAAACTAGAAGCATGTACTGAGTCTGGGGTAAAGCTAGGTAGAATTTAAAACCTTAGGGATAGATGCACGATATGATAAAGGCAAGTAGATCAGTTGTAGTGAGTTAATGAAAACAGCGGAAGTATTAGGCGTGCGAAGTCAGAAGAAGCAATATTAAAAGCTAGTTGTAAACTTATGAGGATGTCACAGGACAGCATTGCTATAGATAGGAATGTAGGGGAGTCAGTAAGTGGTTAAAGAAGATGAAACAGCAGCCTAGGAAAGTCCTTAGATTGCTCGAGGACGAGCAAAACCTTAAGTTTGGGGGTGTGTTACGTCTCCAAAAGTGACCTTTTTAGGACTTATTTATCTTAGAAAGATGTACACTTTTAGGTGTTTTTGATAGGATTTAGCTTAAACCTATGCTTAAATATGAGAATTAGAAGAAGGTAGCTAAATTAGGACTTATGTACAAAAGGAAAGAAAAGGGTTGAAAAACGAAGTAAAAGAATGAAAAATATGCATTGCGGCAGCATTGCGGAAACATTGCTGAAACCGCAATGTTTCAAGTGAAAACCGTAAGTTGGTTGATCTTTTTCTGTTATTTTCCGTTATTTCAGGGATACGTTATTTCTCCTCCATTCATTCTGAAATATGACGTTGAAGATGGATGGTTCTCCTTGGCCCAAACGCACCTGCAGATTACTATAAAAGGGGGTCAAAGTAGAGGGTTTGATCATCATCCGAAAGCGTAGAAGTCTTCTCGCAGCTCCATCTTTTCTCCTGTTTTTCTTCTCCGTCTGTTGGTTTGAGAGTTTCAGCTGTTGGAATCGACAATCTGATAGGAAGGAGAGAGGATTCATCTTCTCTCCCGATTAGATTCATCCAAGCAAGGCTACTCTTTCTCTCCCTTCAGCCGAGGCGTTTGCGACGAGGCGTTCAAGCTTGATTTCTGCTTTCTGTCTTTTGTTTCTGATTTCCAGCTCTGTTTAGTTGTTGTTTCTTTTCTAGTGGCTAGTTCATTTCATTTCGTTGCTTTCTGTCTTTATGTTATTTACCTTAAGCTTCCCTTTGTTCATTCAAACAATCAAGTAATCAAAGCACAATTCATTATTTCACAGTTTCTTATCTTTGCTGCGTACTGTTTTGCCTTGCTGTTTTAAGTTTGTTTTTCTTCTAAGCATGTCTATTTCATCTATCACTTCTGCTCTTTCTATATCCATGAGTAACTAAGTCACTTAGGGGCATGCTAACGATAATACTATAGGCTAAAAAACGTGAACCAAGCATGTAGGATAGCTCTCGAAGCATTGATTGTATGTAAGCTTCATCCTACGGGCAATTTCTATTGGCCATCCATTTTGTCCAAAGAACTCCTAACCTCTGGAAGGAGTAAGAGTTCAGAGTCATACACTCATGCTAGCCTTTCAAGGTAGCCAGAAAACGACCTAGGAATAGGCGTTTTCCTAGTACAAACCATATCTTTCTGCTTTAACAAGATGCTTAAGACCTTACTTGGACATGAGTAAACTAAAGAATCTAATGCATGAAATCGGAAGATACATGAGATTGAGTTAGTTTGATGCATAGTGCGTTGATCCAGTGCTTGAGAATCGTATAAAAATGCCTATAGAGGAGTCGTTAGTAGCCCTTAGTTCTCCATTTTACCTACTTTCGCTGTTAGTAACATTGCGGTAGAATTGCTGTTTCCGCAATTCTGCTAAGTTAAAATTTCTGCTTAGCTATTTTCCTCTCCGGTTATTAATCTCTTCTATTCTCATTTGAGTTTATCATTGATTTGAACTTGTTTATGTTGCTTCCCTTTCCATATTCCTTAGAAATTAGACAACTTAAAACCAATTCTACCCCATCAAATCCACCCAATCTTTCTTAACAATACACTTCACGAGTAGCTAATAATAAATCTCTGTGGGAAAACGAATGAAAAAATACTTACTACTTGCTTACAGGATCATGTGTGCTTGCATGTTCTGAGTGCTCTCTCTCTCTTATTGCTATTTATTTCACGCATTGAGCACGCAACAAGTTTTTGGCGCCGCTGCCGGGGATTTAGTTTAGTGAAAACGAAGTTTGTTAAGTTAGAAAACCAATTTTTAATATCTGTTGAAGCTGATCTATTTTCATTCCTTTTTGCAGGTACTATTTAGGTTAGTTTATGAATGAGCCTTCAAGTAGTGATCTAGAGTTCAACCCTGAGCCTGAGAGATTACTTAGGGCCAGAAACAAAGCTAAGAAACGCCTCTTTAAACAACCCTCTATACCCCAAATAATTGTTGAAACCGCAAAGTCTCCGCAATCTGCTCAAGAAGAAATGGATAGAATAGTTCCAAATCCGGTACCTGTCACTCGCAATCCCATCGAAATAGCGAATGACAAGAATAGTGCCATCCTCTCATACTTAGTTCCCATGCCTGGGGAGCTAAACCCGAGCATAATCCGCCCTGAAATCACTGCCAACTCATTCGAGTTAAAGCCAGTGATGTTCCAAATGTTGTCCACTGTGGGACAATTCTTTGTAGTGGAAAATGAGGACCCCCACAACCATCTTAGAAACTTCCTAGGAGTTAGTGATACCTTCATCATCCCTGGAGTTTCCCAAGAAGCCTTGAGGCTCTACCTCTTCCCTTACTCACTGAGGGACAAAGCAAAGACGTGGTTAAACTCATTACCCTCTGGATCAGTCCTCAATTAGACAGACTTGGCGGAGAAATTCCTTGTTAAATACTTTCCACCCGATAGGAATTCTACCTTTCGTGATGACATAGTTAAGTTCAAACAAGCTGAGAATGAGTCTCTTCACGAAGCTTGGACAAGGTTCAAGGATCTTCTACTTAAATGTCCACATCATGGTATTCCATGGTGTATCCAAATAGAGGTCTTTTTCAAAGGATGCAACCCCAGCACTAGACAAGTCTTAAATTCATCTGCTGGAGGTTCCATGTTGTCCAAGAGTTACAACGAAGCTTATGAGATCTTGGAAAAGTGTTGCGTGCTCAATGTGTTGAAATAATTAGGCAAATAAGAGAGATAGAGCACTCAGAACATGCAAGCATACATGATCTTATAGCAAGTAGTAAGTATATTTCATTCGTTTTCCCACAGAGATTTATTTTTAGCTATTCGCGAAGTGTTTTGTTAAGAAAGAAGGGGTGGATTTGATGGGGTAAAATTGGTTTTAAATTAACTACTTGTTGCTGAATGTGTAAAGGGTAGCAACATAAACGAGAACAAGTTGAAGCTAAACTCAAATGAAAAGAGACGAGATTAATAAATGAAGGTAAAGACAGCTAAACAGAATGGAAACTTAGACGGAATTGCGGAGACCGCAATTCTACCGCAATTACAATAACAGCGAAAGTGTGTAAATGGGTGAATTAAGGGCTACTAATGACTATCCTATAGGCATTTTTATATGATTCTCAAGCACTGGATCTACTCTCTATACATCAAACTATCTCAATCTCATGTATCGTCCGATTCCATGCATTAGATTCTTTAGTTTACTCAACTCAAAGTAAGGTCTTAAGCATCTTGTTAAGGCAGAAAGATATTGTTTGTACTAGGGAAACGCCTATTCCTAGGCCGTTTCCTGGTTACCTTGAAAGGCTAGCATGATAATATGACTCTGAACTCTTACTCCTTCCGGAGGTTAGGAGTTCTTTGGACAAAATGGATGGCCAATCGAAATTGCCCGTGGGATGAAGCTTACATACAACCAATGCTTCGAGAGCTATCCTACATGCTTGATTCACGTTTTTTAGCCTATGGAGTTGTCATTAGCATGCCCCTAAGTGACTTAGTTACTCATGGATATAAGGAGAACAGAACTAAAGGATAAAATAGACATGCTTAGAAGGGAAATGTGCTTAAAACAGTAAGGGAAACAGCAGAATGTAAAGGAACGAAACTGTGAAATGAAGAATCGAGACTTGATTACTTGATTGTTTGAATGGACAAAAGAAATACTTAAAGTAAAGAACAGAAAGACAGAACACAACGAATTATCTTAATCTAGCTATTAGAAAAGAAACAACAACAAGGCAGAGTTGGAAAAATAGAAATGAAGAACAAAAAGCAATAAACAGCTCGAATGACTCGTTGCAGTCGCCTCGAATGAAGGATGAGAAAGGACAGCCTTGCTTGGATGAATCCAATCGGGAGAGAAGAAGAATCTCCTCTCCTTCCTATCAGATTATCGATTCCAACAGCTGAGCTTCGCAAACCAGCAGACGGCAAAGGAAAACAGGAGAAAAGATGGACTGCGAGAAGACTTCTACGCTTTCGGATGATGCTTGAACCTCCGACTTTGACCCCCTTTTATAGTAGTTTGCAGGTGCGTTTGGGCCAAGGAGAACCATCAATCTTCAACGTCATATATCAGAATGGATGGAGGAGAAAGAACGAATCCCTGAAATCACGGAAATTAACAGAAAAAGATCAGTCAACTTACGGTTTTCACTTGAAATATTGCGGCTTCAGCAATGTTTTAGCAATGCTGTCGCAATGCAGTTTTTTTCATTCTTTTCCTTCGGTTTTCAACCCTTTTCTTTCCTATTGTGCATAAATCCTAATTTAGCTACCTTCTTCTCATTCTCATATTTAAGCATAGGTTTAGGCTAAATGCTATCAAAAACACCTAAAAGTGTACATCTTCTTAAGCTAAATGGGTCCTAAATAAGTCACTTTCAGAGACTTAACACACCCCCAAACTTAAGGTTTTGCTTGTCCTCAAGCATACTAAGGACTTACCTAGGCTGCTGTTTCACCTTCTTTAACCACCTACTGACTCCCCTATATCCCTATCTATAGCACTGCTGTCCTGTGACACACTTCTCAGTTTAAAACTACCCTCTTATCTAGCTTCTTCTGACTTCGCCTGCCTAACACTCATCTGTTTTCATTAACTCCCTACAACTGATCTATTTGCTTTTGTCATATCATGCCACTATCCCTAAGGTTTCAAATTCTGCCTAGCTTTACCTCAGACTCAGTACATGCTTCTAGCTTTATTTTTAATGTGTCTAGGATTCCTTAGAGTCATGCCAGTCTTAGTATTAACGGTGACAGTAGTACTTTAAAGAACAACCTAAACCCTGGCATCACTACATTGGATAAACACTCATCTCCCTAAACAACCCTACAAGTTACAACTTTGTGCTTAGCTAATTGAGGATCAGAGTTCTTTTTAAATAGGACATCTAAGCCACAAAGTTATAACTCCTAGGTATACATTCTTCTTCCCTATTCTTTTCCCTTTTTCTTACTTAGGTGGGGCCTCTCCTTTGGTTGCCTTTTGATGCAATGGCACTTGTGGGTCACACACTTGGCACTGATTACTTAGCAACCTCAGAGAGACCCCCCTCTTTATTCTATTTTTCATTCATTTTTTTTTTCAGTTCATCATTTTTTGTAAAGGAGAAGAAGAATGCTTATGTTTCTAAGGGAGAGAGGAATGTTCCTAGGCCTAGGGTGGCCTCCCCCAAACTTCAACTACTCATTGTCCCCAATGAGTGTCTGAGGTGGCACACCCCCAAACTTTCCTAGAAGCATCTAGTCTAAGGTAAAACAAAGAGAATCTAAAGCCCTAGGCATAGACAAAACATTCGAACGGCAAATATCACAGCAGCAGTAATTTTTAAAAAAAACAGACAGTTAAGGGCTTAAAGCTGTGCATGCTGAGCTCTTTAGAGGTTGATTTAAACTATCAAAGGGTGTCCTATGACACTCATCCAGCATGCATTTAGATAAGCTATATAAGGTAGTCATGTTAGCAGCAAAAGATAGAATTTAAACAGATCACAGCCTAGCTAAACAGACAGTCCAAAACATGCTTTCAGTAATAAAAATTGCGGGGACCGCAATTATTTCGCAATTAAGTCAGGGCAGATATAACAGTGATTAAGGCCCCTAAGCATGCTCTTTCCAGTCATCCAAGCTCTTCTAAAAATAAAACAAAACTAACCTACCTAGGCAACTATCATCAGACTATACGAAGCAAAAGTAAAAACATAAAACTAAGCATCTAAAACAGATCAAAAGTGTACTAAAAACAGCATAATTCACATAGTCTATCAGAAAGCAGAAAATTGTTTTTTTTTTTTTTTCCTAAGGGAACAGCAATACTCCCTTCAGTGCAATTCAAACCAGCACTCAAACGTCTTCATCCTCATCTGGTTGTCGTGGTCGTGGAGGCACCCATGGAGTCAGGAGATTTGTGGGGAAGTCCGGGAAGATGCACCCAAGTTGGTCTGCAACTTCCTTGTCCCGAGCCTGCGCATAAGTGGCCCATTGAGCCATCCTCCTTTGCATATCTGATAGCTCCATTTTGGAGCTATAATTATGTCCCTAATTCACGTTTATTATTGGCTTAATCTTGTTTATATGTGATTATTGTAGGTGTTCTCGGTGCTTTGCTCTCGAGAGCGTTTCGGCGCTTTTTCGGAGTTTAATATCGCGATTTAAAGGCATAAGAACACTTCCCGGGAAGATCCATGCAAAGGGATGAAGTCTAGGCGCTTTGGGGAAATTGAAGGCGAAATTCCATGCAAAAACCCGAGAGCTAGGGTCGAGCGACAGCGTCGCGACGCTAGCTCGACGCTGTCCAGCGTCGAGACGCTGCCCCTAGCGTCTCGACGCTCCGAAGTCTGAAGCTCTGAATTGAAGAAAAACCCGAGAGCAAGCGTCGAGCGATAGCGTCTCGACGCTCGCTCGACGCCGACAGCGTCTCGACGCTGAGCGAGCGTCTCGACGCCACCCCAAGCGCGCGCGCGGATTATTTAGGGCGCAGCGTCGAGACGCTGCCCTAGCGTCTCGACGCTACGACGGATTACTTAAGTTTCTGTCCGATTTTTAGCCGCGATTATCATCTTCCACCTGGAGCTCCGCGCCTGATTTGACGTCCAGCAGCTATTTTTCACCATGGGAGGGGCTAGGAAGCTCGATTTGAAGCCGTCCCACACCACACAAGTCATGAGTGAGTAGATTTACCGTTTTTGGCTCGGGATTGTAGGGATAAATGTAGTAAGAACTCTTGGTGAGGTTGTAGGATTAAAATTCTGAATTGGTTGGATTTTTATTGAATTGAATTCTATTTCTTTGCTCAATCTATGAGCACGTTTGAATGATTTAGGACTAGGCACCCTTGATTTTGAGCATGTTCATTAGTTAAAGGATTTGATGCCGTGCCTCTCGTTTCCGCCAAGTAACAAGGAATTATGGCTCCTTGAGCGTATTGGCGTCCTTACGCTCTTGGTGTTCGTTCTTCCCGAATTAGAATTCCAAATCGACATACTAATTTCGCGTCCAAATTAGATAGTCGTCACGGTTAGCTTGTTGCTACCGTTCGGTCTTGGGAGAGCGTTGGCCGCCAATGTCCGAACGGTATGCTTGATTAGCATAATTAATTATGTTTAATTAAATCCATGGAGCATGTCCGAGTTATTTATTAATTTTGGACGAGCTGTGCATTCGTTAAATTACTTAACCATTACACGCGTCAATCTATGATCCAAGAGGTTTGCTAGATTTATTCCCGATCGTCCCGAGTCGGAAACTCCGTTAGCTAAATTTTCTATTTGCTTTGTTCCAACTTAGTCACGTAAAACCAACAATTCCCCCTTATTTGGTCTATAGTAATTGTTTGCAAATTTAATTAAGATTAAGTCAAAGTACCTTAATTCCCTGTGGATCGACCCCGTTACTACTATTCTACAAATAGTTTAGTGATCTCGGGCATTTATAAATTTATTTTGGCGGGTCTCGACAACCCGATGATTGGCGATAGTTCAATAATTTCGTTACCAAAATTGGCGCCGTTGCCGGGGAACTAAGTGTAATTCGGCCTGATTTAAATTCGATTTGTAAACTTTTAATTTTTACTTTAAAAATTCTGTTTATTCTATTATTATTTGCAATTTTGATCTGTTTGTTTAAGTGTGCTAGAAGTGCCAAATTTTTACTGAGAAAATGGAGATTGATGATGAGATTGGAGTCCCAAAAACGCTCAGACAATGGACATCATTTGCTATGGGCCACCAACCTTCTTGTATTTCCTACCCGGAAATTTCAGGTGAGTTTGTTCTTAAATCAGGTGTGATTAACCTTTTACCCTCTTTTTGTGGTGAAACAGATGAAGATCCTTATAAACATCTCAAGGAGTTTCAAATGGTAAGCTCCGCAATGAAGCCTGGCGACATAACAAAAGATCAGCTCTACCTGAGAGCTTTTCCATTCACCCTGAAAGGTGAAGCTCGAGATTGGCTGCATTACTTGCCATCGGGGACCATCTTTACTTGGGAGAAGTTGCAGAGTCTATTCTTGGAAAGGTATTTCCCAGCTTCAAAAGCCAGAGCAGTGAAAAGAGATATACGACAATTTGAGCAAGGAAAGGACGAGGCATTTCACGAATGCTGGGAGAGGTTCATTAAACTCTGTGAAAAATGTCCGAACCACTTGATAGCGGAAGTCGCGCTTATCGAATGCTTCTATGATGGGTTGCTCACGCATGACCGCCAGATGCTTGATGCAGCAAGTGGAGGAGCCCTTTGGGAGAAAACGCCTGCGGAAGCCCGTCAGTTGATCTCCAACATAGCTGAGAACCGTCGCCAGTACGGAGGAAGAAACGAGCATTCTAAGATGTCTTCCGACATAGAAGTGCTCAAAGAACAAGTGTCTCAGGTATTTGGTTTAGTTCATACGATGCAAGAAAAATCATCTCAGGATGTTTCTTCTATTTCAGGTAAAGCCATTGAAAGCATGTTCAAATCGCTCATGGAAGCTAGCGATGAGACAAGGTCGCAGATTAAGTCTCTAAGAGATGAATTCTCAGAGGTGAAGGAAAGAATGAGTAGAATTGAATCCAAAGCGGAAGGGGTTAGTGCGATAAACCTCAGAAGTGGTAAAGAAGTGCCATCTCAAACCACTCCCGTGAGTTCTCCAAAAGATTCAGAGATATCTCCAGATAAGTGTTCTCAAGCGCCCTCTGAAACTGTTGTAACACCTCCTATTATTTCTATGAAGTCTTACACTCCCGTTGCTCCTTTTCCTAGTAGGCTAGCGAGGCCATCTAAAGAGGTTGAAGACGCGAATGTTCTTGAGACGTTGAGGAAGGTTGGGATCAATATACCGCTACTTGATGCAATTCAGCAAATCCCAAGGTACGCTAAATTCCTTAAGGAGATGTGCACTATGAAGAGGAAGACTAAAAGTGCTGAGAGAGTCGTGGTAAGCAAGAATGTTTCTGCCCTGCTAACCCAAGGTATTCCAAGCAAATGCCAGGATCCAGGTATGTTCCTCTTGCCATGTACTATAGGGGATAGAGAAATCGAGCACGCTATGCTAGACTTAGGAGCTTCAATTAATGTTATGCCATATTCAGTCTATAAGAGCCTCGGTTTAGAAGGTATGCAGGAAACTAGTATAGTTATCCAGTTAGCTAATAGGTCTTCTATTCATCCTTTAGGATTGATTGAGGATGTGTTAGTTAAAGTCAAAGATTTGATATTCCCTGCTGATTTTTATGTGATGAAAATGGAAGAAAACACATCCACCACTTCTGTTTTACTTGGTAGACCATTCATGAAAACCGCTAAAACGAAAATTAATGTGCATGATGGAACTTTGTCTGTTGAGTATGAAGGGGATGTGTTCGAATTTAATGTATTTGATGCCATGAAACAACGTGCTGATGTGCATTCTGTCTGTAAAATTGATCTGATAGATACTTTCGAACAAGAAGAATGCATGACTGTTGTTGATGGGGATGACCCGCTCGTTTTTACTGAAATTGTTGGCGAAGTTGAAAGTAGTGTTCCCATATTATCTGATTCATTTGAGCAAACTACTTTTGCTTTAGAGACATGTGAAAAGCCAACTAAAATATTACCATTTTTTTTGCAGGCTCCCAAGTTGGAATTGAAGGAGTTGCCGGGTCATCTCAAGTACGTGTACTTGGGTGAGGTGGAGACACTTCCGGTAATTATCTCCAAGGAGCTTACATCGGAGCAAGAAGGCGAGTTGGTCGAGGTTCTGAAAAAGAACAAAAGAGCCATGGGATGGACATTGGCAGACTTGCACGGGTTGAGTCCAGTGCTGTGCATGCACAAGATTCGGCTGGATGAGGGAGCAAAGCCATCCCGAGAGCCTCAGCGGAGACTGAACCCTGCAATGAAAGAGGTAGTGTTGTCTGAGATACACAAACTCCTGGATGCAGGTATTATCTTTCCCATTTCTGATAGACAATGGGTTAGCCCTATTCATGTTGTACCTAAAAAGACGGGCATAACTGTTATTAGAAATGATAAGGGGGAGTTTGTACCTAAGAGAGTACAAAATGGGTGGAGAATGTGTATTGATTTTAGAAAACTGAATGACGTGACTAAGAAGGACCACTTTCCTATTCCCTTCATAGATCAAATGGTGGAGCGTTTAGCTGGGAAACCATTCT
Source organism: Herpetospermum pedunculosum (assembly GCA_028017165.1). NCBI lineage: Eukaryota > Viridiplantae > Streptophyta > Magnoliopsida > Cucurbitales > Cucurbitaceae > Herpetospermum > Herpetospermum pedunculosum. Next base: position 5,626,826 of record CM051525.1, on the reverse strand, counting down.
TCTGTTTTCTTGATGGTTTTTCTGGGTTTTATCAAATTCCCATAGCCCAGGAAGACCAAGAAAAGACTACTTTTACTTGTCCGTTCGGAACTTACGCATATAGGAGAATGCCCTTTGGGCTTTGTAATGCTCCAGGGACTTTTCAGCGATGCATGATGAGCATATTTTCTGAATTTGTAGAAAAATGCATCGAAGTCTTTATGGATGATTTTACTGTATATGGAAGTTCATTTAAAGATTGTCTGTTTAACTTGTCTAGAGTCATGGAAAGATGCATCGAAACTAATCTTGTTTTAAATTTTGAAAAGTGTCATTTCATGGCCAGTCAGGGCATTGTATTGGGTCACGTTGTGTCTGCCAAAGGGATACAGGTTGATAAAGCAAAAATTGATGTCATATCTGATTTACCTTACCCCACGAATCTTCGGGAAGTACGTTCTTTTCTTGGTCACGCAGGTTTTTACCGCAGGTTCATTAAAGACTTCTCGAAGATAGTGACCCCGATGACAAGCTTGCTGAAAAAAGATGTTCCATTCTGTTTTGACAAACAGTGCAAGCTTGCCTTCGATGTTCTGAAAAAGTGCTTGACCAACGCACCCATCATTCATCCACCGCAGTGGGGGACTCCTTTCGAGATCATGTGCGACGCAAGCAATTATGCCGTAGGCGCTGTGTTGGGCCAGAGGATAGACAAGAAGAGCCATGTGATTTATTATGCCTCTAGGACGCTCAATTCCGCGCAGATCGGTTACACAACAACAGAGAAGGAGCTGCTTTCCATAGTTTTCGCTCTTGATAAATTTCGGCCATATATTCTTGGATCTAAAGTAATTGTTTTTTCTGATCATGCAGCAGTTCGATACTTGATGAACAAGAAAGACTCGAAGCCTAGACTGCTCAGATGGGTATTATTACTCCAGGAGTTCGACGTCTCTGTTCAGGACAGAAAAGGATCAGAAAATACCGTTGCTGACCACTTGAGCCGTATTGTGCGTAATGAGGACGATCTGCCCCTGAATGACGAATTCCCTGATGAAGTTCTTTTCCAGGTGAGTGTGGAGACACCATGGTACGCCGACATTGTCAATTACTTGGTCACAGGTACGTTCCCATTCTACTTTTCATATAATCAAAGAGCTAAGCTGAAGAGCGAAGCCAAGACATATGTTTGGGAAGAGCCCGTTTTATGGAAATTTTGCGCTGACCAAGTAATTAGGAAGTGCGTCCCTAAGTCTGAACATAGGTCCATCCTTACCTTTTGCCATGAATTTGCATGCGGGGGACACTTCGGGCAAAATAGAACTGCGAGAAAAATTTTAGATTGTGGGTTTTTCTGGCCATCACTGTTTAAGGACTGTTATGAGTTTTGTAAATCTTGTGATCAGTGTCAGAGAAAAGGGACCATCACTAGTAGGAATGAAATTCTCCAAATCCCCATTTTAACTTGTGAAATTTTTGAGGTTTGGGGTATGGACTTTATGGGACCCTTCCCCCCTTCATTTGGTTTTGTCTATATCTTATTGGCTGTGGACTACGTGTCTAAATGGGTGGAAGCCAAAGCCACCAAAGTTGATACCGCTAATGTTGTTTCCAGTTTTGTCAAATCTAACATTTTTAGCAGGTATGGAGTTCCACGAGCCATCATAAGTGACTAGGGGAGCCACTTCTGCAACAAAACGATCCAGGCCTTGATGAGGAAATATGGGGTCAATCATAAAATCTCTACCCCGTATCATCCTCAGACCAATGGTCAAGCGGAGGTTTCCAATCGAGAGGTGAAGAGCATCCTCGAGAAAACAGTAAGTCCAGGAAGGAAGGATTGGAGCCTCAGGCTGGACGACGCTTTGTGGGCTTACCGTACGGCTTACAAAACCCCCATAGGGATGTCTCCCTACCGGATGGTTTATGGTAAAGCCTGTCATCTCCCCGTGGAGATCGAACACAAAGCTTACTGGGCCGTGAAGAAGTGCAACATGGACTTTGACTTGGCGGGCGAGGAAAGACTCCTCAAATTGCAAGAACTGGAGGAGCTTCGCCTGGATGCATATGAGAACTCGAAGACCTACAAGGAAAAGACCAAAATGTTCCACGACAGGCGAGTCGTCAGGAAACACTTCGAAGTTGGTCAGAAGGTCCTCTTGTTCAACTCCCGCTTGAAGTTCATGCCAGGTAAACTTCGTTCCAGGTGGCTTGGTCCTTTCATTATCACTGATGTTCATCACTATGGTGCAGTCAAGATTCAGAGCCTGGATACAGAAAAAGAATACACGGTGAATGGCCAGCGATTAAAGATCTTTCATGAGGGAATGTCAGAGGACTTCGACGACCATGCTTACTTGAAAGAGCCTGATTATGAGAAAGGATAAATTGAGTTTTGGTAAAGTCGAGCAATCGACTCTAAAAATTTGCGCTACTCGGAGGCTCCCGAGCTTGAACTGTACATGCTTTTTGTTTACTTACCGTCTTTTAGGATTAGTTTTGATTTCTACTCTGATGTTGTGAATTTTCAGGTGAAACAATGGCTCATCCTTGCGGTTTATTGGCTAAGGTTAAAGCGCGCTCTACAACCCTCTAAGTCAAACCTCAGGGAAGGTTTTCTTTCCTTTTGTTTTGACTGTGCATATTTGGTCCAATGAGGACATTGTCAATTTCTAAGTTGGGGGTGGTGGGTTGTGCCTTATAGTGATTTTCGAGTTTAGTTGTGGAATCCTGATTTACTTGTTGAGTTATGGTGAAAGCATGCTAGTCTGACTATGAAATTCTGTGATGTACTGCTGAGGTCTTCGTATTTGTGTTTGTCATGAAATTCAGCACAATTGCATATGTTAAGGCCATTTTGAAAATTTTTCAAAAAAATATTTCCCTGTTTAAGCTTCGCATGTTAGCACTCTATCTTGGATCTGTGGGTTTAGTGTAGCTCTGTTTGTTTTGAAATTCGTTGTCACCTCGAAAGGCAACCTTAGGATGGGCTAAGGTTCGTTTTTGTTTGTAATCCGTGCACTTAAAGTTTTAATATGATTTTTAGACTAAAAGAAAAAAAAAAAAAAATGAATGCAAGTTTATAAAAAGAAAATAATCTCATGAGGCGTTCCTCCTTCTTGAGTTGCCTTAGTAGCCAGGGGCGGTCGTGTAACCCACGGTCGCCACTGCATGAAAAGGATGCACAAAGAAGTGAACGCTAGTCCTTAAAAATGTAAATTTTGCCCGTAGTCGGATGCACTGTGCAATGAAATTGCAGGCAAGCTGAAACGAAAGTAAGATTGACATGTTAGGCGCTCATGAAGATCAATGAAAATGAGAAAAAGATGCCTTGCGTTATATTACTTGCATAAGCGATGAACTGCCCTTAGACTGTTCTGATAAGCCATAAGTAGGGGGAAAGCGAAATTTTAGGATAGATAGAGCTGTTCTAAGCCTGTTGAAATCTAAGATCGAGGAGCTAAGTCCGAAGCGTAAATAGGGAAGCATCTTTAAATTTTCCAAATTGTTCTTAATCAATGCATGCATGCAGCTGTTCTTTCAAATGCAAATGCCCTGTCTTTTCCAGTATTGAGAATCGAGTCCCTAGCATGCATTCTCGTTCTATTTAATTAATCAGAATCCCACCTTGCTCGAGGACTAGCAAGATTTAAGTTGGGGGTGTTTGATAGCTCCATTTTGGAGCTATAATTATGTCCCTAATTCACGTTTATTATTGGCTTAATCTTGTTTATATGTGATTATTGTAGGTGTTCTCGGTGCTTCGCTCTCGAGAGCGTTTCGGCGCTTTTTCGGAGTTTAATATCGCGATTTAAAGGCATAAGAACACTTCCCGGGAAGATCCATGCAAAGGGATGAAGTCTAGGCGCTTTGGGGAAATTGAAGGCGAAATTCCATGCAAAAACCCGAGAGCTAGCGTCGAGCGACAGCGTCGCGACGCTAGCTCGACGCTGCCCCTAGCGTCTCGACGCTCCGAAGTCTGAAGCGCTGAATTGAAGAAAAACCCGAGAGCAAGCGTCGAGCGATAGCGTCTCGACGCTCGCTCGACGCCGACAGCGTCTCGACGCTGAGCGAGCGTCTCGACGCCACCCCGAGCGCGCGCGCGGATTATTTAGGGCGCAGCGTCGAGACGCTGCCCTAGCGTCTCGACGCTACGACGGATTACTTAAGTTTCTGTCCGATTTTTAGCCGCGATTATCATCTTCCACCTGGAGCTCCGCGCCTGATTTGACGTCCAGCAGCTATTTTTCACCATGGGAGGGGCTAGGAAGCTCGATTTGAAGCCGTCCCACACCACACAAGTCATGAGTGAGTAGATTTACCGTTTTTGGCTCGGGATTGTAGGGATAAATGTAGTAAGAACTCTTGGTGAGGTTGTAGGATTAAAATTCAGAATTGGTTGGATTTTTATTGAATTGAATTCTATTTCTTTGCTCAATCTATGAGCACGTTTGAATGATTTAGGACTAGGCACCCTTGATTTTGAGCATGTTCATTAGTTAAAGGATTTGATGCCGTGCCTCTCGTTTCCGCCAAGTAACAAGGAATTATGGCTCCTTGAGCGTATTGGCGTCCTTACGCTCTTGGTGTTCGTTCTTCCCGAATTAGAATTCCAAATCGACATACTAATTTCGCGTCCAAATTAGATAGTCGTCACGGTTAGCTTGTTGCTACCGTTCGGTCTTGGGAGAGCGTTGGCCGCCAATGTCCGAACGGTATGCTTGATTAGCATAATTAATTATGTTTAATTAAATCCATGGAGCATGTCCGAGTTATTTATTAATTTTGGACGAGCTGTGCATTCGTTAAATTACTTAACCATTACACGCGTCAATCTATGATCCAAGAGGTTTGCTAGATTTATTCCCGATCGTCCCGAGTCGGAAACTCCGTTAGCTAAATTTTCTATTTGCTTTGTTCCAATTTAGTCACGTAAAACCAACAATTCCCCCTTATTTGGTCTATAGTAATTGTTTGCAAATTTAATTAAGATTAAGTCAAAGTACCTTATTCCCTGTGGATCGACCCCGTTACTACTATTCTACAAATAGTTTAGTGATCTCAGGCATTTATAAATTTATTTTGGCGGGTCTCGACAACCCGATGATTGGCGATAGTTCAATAATTTCGTTACCAATATCCATCAGGCATGCCATGGATAGGGACTGATCAGCAGCCAGCCTATCCAGTTCAAACTCCATATTCCCCTTCCTCTTCAGCCTCAGGCTAGCAGGCAGCTCCAAGTGGCCTGTGTAAGCCATATGCTGCTCCATTCGCTCAGTGGGGACTCCTGCAAGCAAACATAGTTTGGTTATGGTGTTAGGGAAAAACAGTGGTCCCTTACCTTTCTTGGCGCACTCAGCAATGGCGGCTGACATGATTTCCCCCACATTGACCGTGAGACCTCGCATAATGGCGTAGACCAGCAGCGATCTGCTCTGGTTGATGGTCGTCTCATGGGTCACAGGGGACAGCTTTCTCCTCACAAAGGCAAACCATACAGCTGCCTTTGCTGTCAGGTTGGCACTCATGAGGGTGTGCTGTTAAGTCTCTGAAAGTGACTTATTTAGGACCCATTTAGCTTAAGAAGATGTACACATTTAGGTGTCTTTGTTAGCATTTAGCTTAAACCTATGCTTTAATATGAGAATTAGAAGAAGGTAGCTAATATAGGACTTGTGTACAATAGGTAGAAAAAGGGTTGAAAACCGAGGAAAAGAATGAAAAAATAACCATTACAAATGAATTGCGGAATAATTGCGGTGACCGCAATTATTCAAGTTAAAACCGTAAGTTGGCTGATCTTTTTCTGTTTAGATCCGACTTTTCAGGGATTCGTTCTTTCTCCTCCATCCATTCTGATATATGACGTTGAAGATTGATGGTTCTCCTTGGCCCAAACGCACCTGCAAACTACTATAAAAGGGGGTCAAAGTCGGAGGTTCAGTGATCATTCGAAGCACAGAAGTCTTCTCGCAGTCCATCATTTCTCTCTAAATTCCTTTGCCGTCTGTTGGAGTGAGGTTCTCAGCTTTTGGAGTCGATAATCTGATAGGAAGGAGAGAAGATTCTTCTTCTCTCTCGATTGGATTCATCCAAGCACGGCTGAATTCTCATCACCATCATTCGAGGCGACTGCCATGAAGTTTTCAGCAATCCTTTACTGTTTTCTGTTCTTTTCTTCTCATTTCCATTACTGATCACTGTTGTTCTTAGTTTAGTAATTTACTTATTGCATTTCGTTGTTGTCTGCCTTGGATTCATTCCTTTTAAAGCTTTCCTTTGTCATTCGAACATTCAAGTTAATCAAAGTAAGTTTCTGCACTTCACAGTTTATACTTTCTTCTGCTACGGGTTTTGCTTCCTGTTTTAAACACATTTCTCTTCTAAGTATGTCTGTTTTATCTCCCTTTTCTGTTCTCCACATATCCATGAGTAACTAAAATCACTTAGGGGCATGCTAATGACAGAACTATAGGCTAAAAAACGTGAGTCAAGTAGTCAGTTCAACACTCGAACATTGATTGTATGTAAGCTTCATCCCACGGGCAATTTCGATTGGCCATCCATTTTGTCCAAAGAACTCCTAACCTCTGGAAGGAGTAAGAGTTCAGAGTCATATAATCATGCTAGCCTTTCATGGTAATCAGGAAACGGCCTAGGAATAGGCGTTTCCCTAGTACAAACTGAACACTCCTGTTTTAACAAGATGCTTAAGTCCTTACTTTGAAGTCGAGTAAACTTGAGTCTCTAATGCATGGAATCGGACGATACTTGAGATAGAGTGAGTTTGATGTATAGAGAGTTGATCCAAAGCTTGATAATCGTAATAAAGTGCCTATAGGATAGTCATTAGTAGCCCTTAATTCACCTATTCACACACTTTTTCTGTTAAGTTAATTGCGGATTAATTGCGGTCCTCGCAATTCTGCCATTTATTCATTCTGTTTAGCTGTTTTCTTCTTCATTTATCAATTCCATCTCTTGTCCTTTGAGTCTGATTTCAACTTTAATTTGTTTATGTTATATCCCTTTATACATTCAGCAAAAAGTAGTCAATTAAAAACCAATTTTACACCATCAAATTCATCCCATCTTTCTTAACAATCACACTTCGCGAATAGCTAAAAATGAGTCTCTGTGGAAAAAACGAATGAAATATACTTACTACTTGCTGTGAGACCATGTATGCTTGCATGTTCCAAGTGCTCTCTCTTCCCTTTTGCATATTTATCTTTACATATTGAGCACGCAACAAGTTTTTGGCGCCGCTGCCGGGGACTTATTTTAAGTGAAAACGAAGTTGTTAAGTTTGAAAAATCAAGTTTATCATTGAGTGAAACTAATCTGTTTCATTTCTTTTGCAGGTGCTATTAAGGTAGTTTATGAGTGAGCGTTCACATAGTAATTTACAGTTCGATCCTGAACCTGAAAGATCACTTCGAGCTAGAAATAAGGCAAAGAAACGTCTCTTTAAACAACCTCCTGTACCTCAAACCACACCTGAACCTAAAGAAATGGGCGATATAGTTCCAAATCCGGCACAAGCCATTCGCAACCCCATCGAAATAGCGAATGACAAGAATAGTGCCATTCTGTCATATCTAGTACCTATGCCTGGGGAGCTGAACCCCAGCATAATCCGTCCTGAAATCACTGCCCACTCATTCGAGTTAAAGCCAGTGATGTTCCAAATGTTGTCCACTGTGGGACAATTCTTTGGAATAGAAAACGAGGACCCCCATAACCACCTTAGGAACTTCCTAGGAGTTAGTGACACATTCCTAATCCCTGGAGTTTCCCAAGAAGCCCTGAGGCTATATCTTTTCCCTTACTCTTTGAGGGACAAAGCCAAAACCTGGTTAAATTCATTGCCCTCAGGATCTGTCCGCAATTGGACAGATTTAGCAGAAAAATTCCTAGTCAAATACTTCCCACCAGATAGGAATTCAACCTTTCGTGATGATATCATAAAATTCAAACAAGCTCCAAGTGAGTCTCTTCACGAAGCTTGGACAAGATTCAAAGACCTTCTCGTCAAATGTCCACACCATGGCATTCCATGGTGTATCCAAATAGAAGTTTTCTTTAAAGGATGCAACCCCAGCACCAGACAAGTCTTAAATTCATCTGCTGGCGGTTCCATGTTGTCCAAGAGTTACAACGAAGCTTATGAGATCTTGGAGAAGATCTCAGCATCTCACTGTAGATGGTCAGACGATCCAGTAGAGCCAACTAGGGCTCAAGACAAGGATGCTCTAAGCGCCATGAGCACCCAAATAAATGCCCTGACCAACTTAGTCAAGCAAATGGCTCAGGCCAATCTCCAAACCAGTGCCAATACCGCCACAGCCATGTCAATGGGCACACAACCAAATCAAGGCGAGGCACCTATCTGTGGATTCTGTGGGGAAGGGCACCCTTATGAATACTGCCCTGGGAATCCATCCTCAGTCTGCTATGTAGGAAGTCAGCAGCAGCCTAGGAATAACCCCTACTCCAACACCTATAACCCTGGTTGGAGAAACCACCCTAACCTGTCATGGGGTGGCCAACAAAACACTAACCAAAATTCTAACCAACCAAGGCCGAGTGGAACACCTGGTTTCACTCCCCAACATAACCAGTCAATGTACCAAAAACCTTACAATCAACCTGTAGGATCTTCTGTAGAAAACCTACTCAAGGAATATATAGCTAAGAATGATGCTACTCTTCAGAGCCAGCAAGCTACCCTTAGGAGCCTGGAAAACCAAATAGGCCAATTAGCCAATGAACTTAAAAGTAGGCCCCAAGGTAGACTCCCTGCGGATACCGAGGTACCAAGGAGAGATGGCAAGGAACAAGTTCAAGCCATTGAACTTAGGAGTGGAAGACCCTTGGTGAACAACACAAAAGACACACCAAAGAGAGTAGAGAACACTGAGTCTAGTGCTCCACTAGAGTCTCTGCCAAGCCAAGGTCCACCACCAACTAGCACATCAGGAGCCAGGCTAGAGCCAATTAGTGAGGAGATAGAAGAAATTCCAAGACCTCCACCTATCCTAAGGCGTCCTGACGTGCCTGCATATGTGCCACCACCTCCATATCCTCGAAGGCTGAAGAAGAAGCAGGAACAGGAAGTTCATTTTAATAAATTTTTAGAAATACTCAAGCAAGTGCATGTGAACATTCCTTTTGTAGAGGTTTTACAATCTATGCCTTCGTATGTAAAGTTTTTGAAGGACATTATTACTAATAAAAAAACAATTGGTGAGTTTGAAACAGTAAACCTCACCGAGGAGTGCAGTGCCATCCTCCAAAACAAGCTGCCCAAGAAGGAGAAGGATCCTGGTTCCTTCACCTTACCTGTAGAACTTGGAGGCAAGCACGTGGGCAGAGCGCTTTGTGACCTGGGCGCCAGCATAAATCTCATGCCCCTGTCCCTATTCCGCCAGTTAGGAATGGGAGAAGCACGTCCAACCACAGTCACTTTACAACTAGCAGACAGATCCATCGCATATCCAGAAGGTAAGATTGAGGATATTCTAGTTAAAGTTGACAAATTTATTTTCCTTGCAGATTTCATTGTCCTGGACTATGAGGCAGACAAGGAGGTTCCCATCCTGCTAGGTAGACCATTTCTAGCCACAGGTAGGGCACTAATAGACGTGCAAAAAGGTGAGTTAACTATGAGGGTTCATGATGAAGAGGTAAAATTTAGTGTTTACAAAGCTTTAAGGTATCCCTCTGATTCTGAGTCTTGTGCTAGCATTGATGTTGTTGACTCACTAATGGAAGAACAATTAGAGCATGTATTATTAACCAAGCATGCTAACGAATATGTAGGATTAGATGTAGATGATCTAAATGTATCTGACATAATGAATATGTCTGTAGATAGACCTCAGCATGTATGTATGAATATAGATTTAACTGTTAGAACTGTAAATCCGTTAAAGCCCTCCATTGAGCATCCACCTATTTTAGAACTGAAACCACTACCAACTCACCTCAAATATGCATATCTAGGAGATAATGATACGCTGCCTGTAATTATTTCTTCTAAGCTTAGTGAACAGCATGAGGTTGATTTAATTTTACTGCTTAAGCAACATAGGAAGGCTATAGCATGGACTATTGCTGATATTCGAGGCATTAGCCCTTCTTATTGCATGCATAAAATCATACTAGAGGAAGAGCACACACCTAGGGTAGATCACCAGCGTAGGTTAAACCCCTCTATGAAAGAGGTAGTGAAAAAGGAAATAATAAAGTGGTTAGATGCAGGAGTAATTTTCCCCATAGCTAGTAGCCAGTGGGTAAGCCCCATCCAATGTGTACCTAAAAAGGGGGGAATAACTGTGGTAGTCAATGAGAACAACGAACTGATTCCAACAAGGACTGTCACAGGGTGGAGAGTGTGTATGGATTACAGGAAGTTAAATAAAGAAACTAAAAAAGACCATTTCCCTCTACCATTCATTGACCAGATGTTAGACAGAATAGCTGGAAGAGCCTACTATTGTTTTTTAGACGGGTACTCTGGCTATAATCAAATCACTATAGACCCTAAGGATCAAGAGAAGACTACCTTCACTTGCCCTTTTGGAACGTTTGCCTTCCGCAGAATGCCTTTTGGCTTATGCAATGCACCGGCAACTTTCCAAAGGTGCATGATGGCGATCTTCTCTGAGTTGGATGAGTCCATAATAGAAATATTCATGGATGACTTCTCAGTCTTTGGGGACTCATTTAAAACCTGTCTAGAGAACCTAGGACAAGTCCTGGCTAGGTGTGAAGAGACCAACCTAGTCCTAAATTGGGAAAAGTGCCATTTTATGGTAGATGAAGGGATTGTCTTAGGACATAGAGTGTCAAGGGCAGGTGTAGAAGTGGATAGGGCAAAAATAGAGGTCATAGAGAAGTTGGTAGAGCCCCAGAATGTCAAGGCTATTAGGAGTTTCCTAGGACATGCTGGTTTCTATAGAAGGTTCATCAAGGACTTTTCGAAGATAGCCAAGCCTCTGTGCGAGCTTCTAGAGCTAGGTAGGCCGTTCATCTTCTCTAAAGAATGTGTAGTAGCTTGGAAAACCCTTAAGGAAGCATTGGTCACAGCACCAATCATAGTGGGACCAAATTGGGATCTCCCATTTGAGATGCTATGTGATGCTAGTGACTATGCTGTAGGAGTCATGTTAGGACAAAAGATTGACAAGCTCACACATCCTGTATATTATGCTAGCAAGACCTTGAATGAGGCTCAATGTAATTATACAACTACAGAGAAAGAGATGCTTGCTGTAGTATTTGCTTGTGAAAAATTTAGAAACTATATTGTAGGAACTAGGACCATTGTATATACTGACCATTCTGCTTTAAAATATCTTATGAGGAAGGCTGATGCTAAGCCTAGATTGATTAGATGGGTGTTATTGCTGCAGGAATTCGATTTGGACATTCGGGACAAGAAGGGATGTGAAAACGTGGTTGCAGATCACCTGTCTCGATTGCAGCACAATTGCGGAAAAATTGCGAACCCCGCAATTTCTGATGCTTTTATAGATGAACATATCTTTGCTTTAACTCATCGTGATAACGATGAGGAACCTTGGTTTGCTGACATTGCTAACTTCCGTGCATCACAGGTCTTACCAGTGTTCAAGGGAGGACAAGAGAAGAAGAGGTTCCTCCATGAAGCAAGGAAATTCATCTGGGATGACCCCATACTTTATAGAACCTGTGCTGATGGGTTGTTGAGGAAGTGTGTTTCAGCTGCTGAAGCAAAGTCTGTGCTGCAGCACTGTCATTCATCTCCTTACGGTGGGCACTTTGGTGGTCAGAGAACAGCTGCTAAGATATTTCAGAGTGGCTACTACTGGCCAACAATCTTCAAGGACGCCCACAATTATGCCCACAACTGTGACGAATGCCAAAGGACAGGTAACCTCAGTCGTAAGGATGAGATGCCTCTCACCTACATCTTAGAGTTGGAACTCTTTGATGTATGGGGCATTGATTTCATGGGACCATTCCCTCCATCATCAGGTAACCTGTACATTTTAGTAGCAGTAGACTACGTGTCAAAGTGGGTAGAAGCTAAGGCATGTCCTAATAATGATGCTAAAACAGTCACTCACTTCTTGCATAGACACATTTTCACTAGATTTGGGACTCCTCGTGCTATCATTAGTGATGAGGGGTCACATTTCATTAATAAGGCTATGGAGAAGATATTGGCTAAATATAACATTAGACATAGGGTAGCTACTCCCTACCACCCACACTCAAATGGCCAAGCTGAGATTTCCAATAGGGAGATAAAGAACATCCTAGAAAAGGTAGTCAAACCTAATAGGAAAGACTGGTCTTTCAAGCTTGAGGATGCACTTTGGGCTTACAGAACAGCATATAAGACACCTCTAGGAATGTCTCCCTATAGGTTGGTGTATGGCAAGGCTTGCCACTTGCCACTTGAGTTGGAAAACAAGGCATTTTGGGCCATGAAAGAATTAAATTTTTGTGTAAAGGATGCGGGGACATTGAGATCTCTACAGCTACATGAACTTGATGAGCTTAGGCACATGGCCTATGAGAATGCCAAGATGTACAAAGAAAAGACAAAAATATGGCATGACAGTAGACTCAGGATCAAAGACTTTAAGAAGGGTCAACTTGTATTGTTATTTAACTCACGATTAAAGCTCTTTCCAGGCAAGTTAAAGTCTAGATGGTCAGGTCCATTCATTATTACTAATGTATTTGTTCATGGTGCCATAGAGATTAAAAACTTACAGCAAGGACAGCCATTTATGGTCAATGGTGCTAGGTTGAAGCACTACTATGAGGAGGGGGATGTGAAGACTCTCTCGGCCTTCCTCTTGACTGAAGCATGACAAAAAGAACGAGAGAGAACGAGTGGTTACTGTGCTCGTTTAGTCAAGGCCAATGCCTTAGTTTATTTTTACTGTTTTTTTCGATTATCGTTTGTATGTTTTGTGGGGAGATTTTAATTGCGTATTTGATGTTTGTTTTATTTGTTTTTGTAGGGAATCAAAAGAGGGGATCAAGGGGAGTAAATCTCACTTTAAAAATCAAGAAACGGTTGGGCCAAATGAAAGATACGGGCGATCAAAGTTTGGAATTGTTATGAAATATTGTCCCTAGAATTGCGCAAATATTGCTGGATCCGCAAAAAGAGCCGTTGGGATTTTTCCGTTGCTTTTATAGCCGTTAGAAGGCGCCCGATTGATACGATTCTCTCATTCTTTGCTCTCCAAGATTTCTGCGATTCTCTCCACCTTTGATCTCTCTCTCCAAGCCTCCAAGATTCGACAATGGTTTCCACTAGGGCTGAAAGATCCGCCGCCAAGAAGAAGGCCGACGACGCAGCTGAAGCGGCTGCAAGGGAAGCGCTTCTCGCCCTTGCTGATGAGGGTGCTGTACGCACTGGCCGTCTCTCCAAGCTTCCTATTCGTAGGAAGAAGTGGAGGGTGGTCACTGAGATCCCTGCTGGCCCATCTGAGCCAGTGGGCACGCCAAAGAAGCGCCGGTGGAGTGTCAAGACCGCCGCCGAACAAACCATCGCAAGGACTCCCTCTGTGGCGAGTCAAGAAACTGATCGTGCCGCCCACGAGTCAGCCAAGGAAGGTTCGTCGCCGTCTGTGTCACCTGTGCGCAGTCCTCTCCCATCTGAACCGGTGCAAAGCACAGAATCATCACCGCCTGCGCAGAGCGCCGAGTCATCTCCAGCGCTTCAGAGTTCTGATTTACCACCTGCGGCTGTGCAGAGTCCTGAACCACCATCTTCGCCACTGAGTTCTGCGCATACACCATCAGCAGAGCACAATTCTCCACGGTCTGATCCGGAATTCCCTTATGGGGATTATCAAGAGTCCACGCAAGGCAGTGGAGATGCAGAAGAAGAAGAAGTCTTCTCTCCCATGAGAGAAGACAGCCCTGATGAGCCTGCACAGCAGGATGATTCCATGGAGGAGACGTTGGGGGCTTGCCTACAACAGATCCACATTAAGAAGGAGAAGAAGAAGGCCAAGAAGAAGGCCAAGAAATCCAAGAAACTGAAGAAGAAGAAGGCCAAGCAAGTGCCTTCAGCAGACAAAGACAGTACTGAGCCTTCGCTCAAACGCCTCAAGGTGGAGGCTGCCGAATCATCCAAGCCAACAGACAAGGGGAAGGCTAAACTCTACCCTGAAGACGAACCTCCGTCAGTGAGGTATGTCTCATCTGATGCTGAATCCAGGGGTGTTGAGCTGAGGAAAAGGGACCTGTTGCACGAGAAGGGGTTCCTTGATCGACTTGCTGACCTGCCGCAGTTCTTGCGCGCAGGGGTGATCAACCATGGCTGGGAGGAATTCTGCAGACCTCCCAATCCAGCCTACACGAGCATGGTGTATGACTTTTATGCTAACGTGCTCAGCCCTGAGGATGGCCTATCTGTGGTCAGAGGGGTGGAAGTTGATTTCTCAGCCAAAGCCATTAATGAAGCATTCGGTCTCAGGGGCCAACCTCACACGGATTATGCACGAATAGTTGATGAGCCGACCGAGGCTGTGCTGGAAGAAGCCATTCGCACAATTGGCCAGCCTGAAGCCTCCTGGACAGTGTCACGCAATGGGCGGCACACGCTCATGAGTGCCAACCTCACGGCTAAGGCAGCTGTGTGGTTTTCATTCGTCAGAAGAAGACTCTCCCCAGTAACTCATGAGACTACAATTAACCAGAGCCGTTCGCTGCTGGTTTATGCTATAATGAGAGGTCTCACGATCAACGTGGGAGAAGTCATCACTGCTGCCATAGCCGAGTGTGCTAAAAAGGGTAAGGGACCATTATTTTTTCCAAACACTATAACAAAGTTGTGTTTGCTTGCAGGAGTTCCCACCGAGCGCTTGGAGCAGCAGCTGCCCTACACAGGCCATTTGGAGTTGCCTGCACACCTGAGGCTGAGGAGAAAGGGCAACATGGAATTTGAGTTGGATAGGCTGGCTGCTGAACAGTCCCTATCCATGGCCTGCTTGATGGACATGCAGAGGAGAATGGCTCAATGGGCCAACTATGCGCAGGCGAGGGACAGAGAAGTTGCAGACCAGTTGGGGTGCATCTTCCCAGACTTCCCCACCAACCTCCTAACTCCATGGGTGCCCCCACGACCAAGGCAACCAGATGAGGATGATGAGAATTGAGTGCTGGTTTGAAGAGCACTAGAGGGAGTATTACTGATCCCTCAAGAAACAAAAGACAATTTTCCTGCTTTTTGATAGAATCATGTATAGTATGCTGTTTTGTATTCCATTTTTGATCTGTTTTTAATGTTTAGTTTTATGCTTTTTCTTTTGCTTAGTCTACTTTGATGTTAGCTGAATAGGTAGGATAGTTTAGTTTTATTTTTAGGATGCATGAGTAACGGGAAAAAGCATGCTAGGGGCCTGAGTTAATGTTATATCTGCCCGGATTGGATTGCGAAATAATTGCGGTTCCCGCAATTTTTGTGACTGATAGCATGTTTTGGACTGTCTGTTTAGTTAGGCTGTGATCTGTTAAATTCTATCTTTTGCTGCTAGCATGACTACCTTATATAGCTGATCTTGAAGCATGCTGGATGAGTGTAATAGGACACCCTTTGATAGTTTAAATTTGCCTCTGAATAGTGCTCAGCATGCATAAACCATAAGTCCTTAAACCTGTCTGTTATGTTCAAATTTTCTGCTGCTGGGTTAGTTGCTTCTAGAATGTTTTGCCTATGCCTAGGATGTTTAGATTCTCTTTGTTTTACTTTAGACTAGATGCTTCTAGGACAAGTTTAGGGGTGTGCCACCTCAAACACTCATTGGGGACAATGAGTAGTTGAAGTTTGGGGGAGGCCACCCTAGGCCTAGGAACATTCCTCTCTCCCTTAGAAACATAAGCATTCTTCTTCTCCTTTTTAAAAAAAAAAAAAAAAAAAAAAAAATGATGAACAAAATGAAAAAAAGAATAAAGGGGGGGGAGTTTCTCTTAGGTTGCTGAGTAATCAGTGCCAAGTGTGTAACCCACAAGTGGCGTTGCATCAAAAGGCTACCAAAGAAGAGGCTCCACCTAAGAAGAAAAAAAAAGAGAGAAAAATATAGGGAAGAAGAATGTATACCTAGGAGTTATAACTTTGTGGCTTAGATGTCCTATTTAAAAAAGAACTCTGATCCTCAAAGTAGCTAAGCACAAAAGTTGTAACTTGTAGGGTTGTTTTAGGGAGATGAGTGTTTATCCAATGTAGTGATGCCAGGGTTTAGGTTGTTCTCTAAAAGTACTACTGTCACTGTTAATACTAAGACTGGCATGACTCTAAGGAATCCTAGACACATTAAAAATAAGCTAGAAGCATGTACTGAGTCTGGAGTAAAGCTTGGTAGAATTTGAAACCTTAGGGATAATAGCATGATATCATAGAAGTAGTTAGATCAGTAGTAGGGGGTTAACAAAAGCAGCGGGTATAGTAGGCAGGTGAAGTCAGAAGAGCTTGATAAAGAGGTTAGTTCTAAACTTAGGAGTGTGTCACAGGACAACATTGCTATAGACAAGAATATAAGGGAGTTGGTGAGTAGTTAAAGAAGATAAAACAAACAGCCTAGGTAAGTCCTTAGTATGCTTGAGGACAAGCAAAGCCTTAAGTTTGGGGGTGTGTTAAGTCTCTGAAAGTGACTTATTTAGGACCCATTTAGCTTAAGAAGATGTACACATTTAGGTGTCTTTGTTAGCATTTAGCTTAAACCTATGCTTTAATATGAGAATTAGAAGAAGGTAGCTAATATAGGACTTGTGTACAATAGGTAGAAAAAGGGTTGAAAACCGAGGAAAAGAATGAAAAAATAACCATTACAAATGAATTGCGGAATAATTGCGGTGACCGCAATTATTCAAGTTAAAACCGTAAGTTGGCTGATCTTTTTCTGTTTAGATCCGACTTTTCAGGGATTCGTTCTTTCTCCTCCATCCATTCTGATATATGACGTTGAAGATTGATGGTTCTCCTTGGCCCAAACGCACCTGCAAACTACTATAAAAGGGGGTCAAAGTCGGAGGTTCAGTGATCATTCGAAGCACAGAAGTCTTCTCGCAGTCCATCATTTCTCTCTAAATTCCTTTGCCGTCTGTTGGAGTGAGGTTCTCAGCTTTTGGAGTCGATAATCTGATAGGAAGGAGAGAAGATTCTTCTTCTCTCTCGATTGGATTCATCCAAGCACGGCTGAATTCTCATCACCATCATTCGAGGCGACTGCCATGAAGTTTTCAGCAATCCTTTACTGTTTTCTGTTCTTTTCTTCTCATTTCCATTACTGATCACTGTTGTTCTTAGTTTAGTAATTTACTTATTGCATTTCGTTGTTGTCTGCCTTGGATTCATTCCTTTTAAAGCTTTCCTTTGTCATTCGAACATTCAAGTTAATCAAAGTAAGTTTCTGCACTTCACAGTTTATACTTTCTTCTGCTACGGGTTTTGCTTCCTGTTTTAAACACATTTCTCTTCTAAGTATGTCTGTTTTATCTCCCTTTTCTGTTCTCCACATATCCATGAGTAACTAAAATCACTTAGGGGCATGCTAATGACAGAACTATAGGCTAAAAAACGTGAGTCAAGTAGTCAGTTCAACACTCGAACATTGATTGTATGTAAGCTTCATCCCACGGGCAATTTCGATTGGCCATCCATTTTGTCCAAAGAACTCCTAACCTCTGGAAGGAGTAAGAGTTCAGAGTCATATAATCATGCTAGCCTTTCATGGTAATCAGGAAACGGCCTAGGAATAGGCGTTTCCCTAGTACAAACTGAACACTCCTGTTTTAACAAGATGCTTAAGTCCTTACTTTGAAGTCGAGTAAACTTGAGTCTCTAATGCATGGAATCGGACGATACTTGAGATAGAGTGAGTTTGATGTATAGAGAGTTGATCCAAAGCTTGATAATCGTAATAAAGTGCCTATAGGATAGTCATTAGTAGCCCTTAATTCACCTATTCACACACTTTTTCTGTTAAGTTAATTGCGGATTAATTGCGGTCCTCGCAATTCTGCCATTTATTCATTCTGTTTAGCTGTTTTCTTCTTCATTTATCAATTCGATCTCTTGTCCTTTGAGTCTGATTTCAACTTTAATTTGTTTATGTTATATCCCTTTATACATTCAGCAAAAAGTAGTCAATTAAAAACCAATTTTACACCATCAAATTCATCCCATCTTTCTTAACAATCACACTTCGCGAATAGCTAAAAATGAGTCTCTGTGGAAAAAACGAATGAAATATACTTACTACTTGCTGTGAGACCATGTATGCTTGCATGTTCCAAGTGCTCTCTCTTCCCTTTTGCATATTTATCTTTACATATTGAGCACGCAACATGTGCCTCTCATTGCGTGATACAGTCCACGCTGCCTCAGTAGGCTCATCAACGATCCGTGCATAATCAGTGTGTCTTTGGCCCTTGAGGCCATAAGCTTCGTTGATGGCTTTTGCTGAGTAGTCCACCTCTACTCCCCTCACCACAGAGAGCCCCTCTTCAGAGTTTTTCAGGTTGGCGTAGAAGTCATATACCATAGCTGTGTAAGCCGGATTGGGTGGCCTACACAACTCCTCCCAGCTGTGATTTATAATTCCTGCGCGCAAGAACTGCGGCAGGTCAGCAGGTCTGTCGAGGAAGCCCTTCTCGTGCAGCAACTCCCTCTTTCTCAGCTCAACGCCTCTGGATTCAGCGTCAGAAGACACGTACCTCACGGATTGAGGCTCATCTTCAGGGTAAAGCTTGGCTTTCCCTTTGTCTGCTGGCTTGGATGATTCTGCAGCCTCAACCTTGAGTCTTTTGAGCGATGGCTCAGTGCTCTCTTTGTCTGCTGATGGCGCCCTCTTGGCCTTCTTCTTTTTCAGCTTCTTGGATCGCTTGGCCTTAAGAATCTTGGCCTTCTTCTTCTTCTTGAGCTTTGCCTCAATGGTGATCTGCTGCAGGCACGCCCCCAACGTCTCTTCCATTGAGTCAGTCTTCTGTTCAAGACTCTCCGGGCTAGCTTCCCTTACAGGAGAGAAAACCTCCTCGTCCTCACCTTCCCCACTGCCCTGCGTTGATTCTTGGTACTCCCCATATGGGAATTCAGGGTCAGGTCGTGGGGAAGTGTGCGACGACGTGGTGTTCTGCGCTGCTGTAGGTGTCTGTGCAGAACTCTGAGGTGATGAAGACAACTCAGGGCTCTGTGCAGGCGGCGATGAAGGGAGCTCTTGGCTCTGCACTGGTTCAGATGGTGAAGGGCTGTGCGCAGGTGATGCAGATGGCGACGAACCCTTCTTGGTCGACTCGTGGGACGCACGATCCGTTTCTTGACTCTCCACAGAGGGAGTCTTTGCTTTGCTTGGTTCGGCGGCCATCTCGACACTCCACCGGCGCTTCTTGGGTGTGCCCGCTGGTTCAGAGGGTCCAGCAGGGATTTCTGTGACAACCCTCCACTTCTTCCTACGGATCGGAAGCTTGGGAAGACGTTCGGTGCGTGCAGCGTCAGCCGTAGCCAAGGCAAGCAATGCATCTCTCGCAGCTGTTTCAGCAGCGTCGTCAGCCCTCTTCTTGGCTGCAGATCTTTCAGCCCGTGTGAACACCATTGTTGAGTCTTGGAGATTTGGAGAGAAGAATCAAAGATGAAGAGAATCGCAGCTTTCTTGGAATTCAGAGAGTGAGAGAATCGTACAGATCAAGCGCCTTCTAACGGATATAAAGGAAACGGCTAAATCCCAACGGCTATATTTTTGCGGATCCTGCAATTCCAGCGCAATTTTAGGGATATTTTTTCATCAAAATATCAATCTTTGCTCGTCCGTATCTTTGATTTGGCTCAATCGTTTCCTGATTTTTAAAGCTGGAATTACTCTCCTTGATTTCCTCTTTCGATTCCCTACAAAAAGAAATAAAAACAACATCAAATTCGTAATTAAAATCACACAACAAAACACACAAACGATAACCGGAAAATCGCAAAAAATAAACTAAGGCATGAGCCTTATGTTGACGAGCACAGCAATCACTCGTCCTCTCTCGTTCTCATTGTCACGCTTCAGTCAAGAGGAAGGCCGAGAGAGTCTTCACATCTCCTTCCTCATAGTAGTGCTTCAATCTTGCACCATTAACCATGAATGGTTGGCCTTGCTGCAAGTTCTTTATCTCTATGGCACCATGAACAAACACATTAGTAATAACAAATGGACCTGACCACCTAGACTTAAGTTTCCCTGGAAATAGTTTCAACCGTGAGTTAAACAACAAAACAAGTTGACCCTTCTTAAAGTCCTTAACTCTAAGTCTACTATCGTGCCAAATCTTGGTCTTTTCCTTGTACATCTTAGCATTATCATAGGCCATATGTCTAAGCTCGTCGAGCTCATGTAACTGCAAAGACCGCAATGTTCCCGCATCCTTTACACAAAAATTCAATTCCTTCATGGCCCAAAATGCTTTGTTTTCTAACTCAAGTGGTAAGTGACAAGTCTTGCCATATACCAGCCTATAAGGAGACATACCTAGGGGTGTCTTATATGTTGTCCTATAAGCCCAAAGTGCATCCTCAAGCTTGAAGGACCAGTCTTTCCTATTAGGTTTGACCACTTTTTCTAGGATGTTCTTAATTTCCCTATTTGAGATTTCAGCTTGTCCATTCGAGTGTGGGTGATAGGGAGTGGCTACTCTATGTCTAATGTTATACTTAGCCAATACTCTCTCCATAGCCTTGTTAATGAAATGTGACCCCTCATCACTAATGATGGCACGAGGTGTCCCAAACCTAGTAAAAATGTGCCTATGCAAGAATTTGGTGACTGTTTTAGCATCATTATTGGGACATGCTTTGGCCTCTACCCACTTGGATACATAGTCTACTGCCACTAATATATAAAGGTTACCTGATGACGGAGGGAATGGCCCCATGAAGTCAATGCCCCACACATCAAAGAGCTCCAACTCTAAAATGTAGGTGAGGGGCATCTCATCCTTTCGACTGAGGTTACCTGTTCTTTGGCAGTCATCGCAGCTGTGGGCGTAGTTGTGGGCATCCTTGAAGATTGTTGGCCAATAGTAGCCACTCTGAAATACCTTTGCAGCTGTTCTTTGGCCACCAAAGTGTCCACCATAAGGAGCTGTGTGACAGTGCTGCAGCACAGACTTCGCTTCAGCAGCTGAAACACACTTCCTTAGCAAGCCGTCAGCACATGTTCTGTAAAGTGTGGGGTCATCCCAGATGAATTTCCTTGCCTCATGAAGGAACCTCTTCTTCTCTTGTCCTCCCTTGAAAACTGGTAATACCTGTGATGCAAGGAAGTTAGCAATGTCAGCAAACCAAGGTTCCTCATCGTTATCACGATGAGTCAAAACAAAGACATGTTCATCAATAAAAGCATCAGAAATTGCGGGGTCCGCAATTTTTTCGCAATTGTGCTGCAATCGAGAAAGGTGATCTGCAACCACATTTTCACATCCTTTCTTGTCTCGAATGTCTAAATCAAATTCCTGCAGCAATAACACCCACCTAATCAACCTAGGCTTAGCATCAGCCTTCCTCATAAGATATTTCAAGGCAGAATGGTCAGTGTACACAATTGTCCTAGTGCCTACAATATAGTTTCTGAATTTCTCACAAGCAAACACTACAGCAAGCATCTCTTTTTCAGTAGTTGTATAATTACATTGAGCCTCATTCAAGGTCTTACTAGCATAATAGACAGGGTGTGTTAGCTTGTCAATCTTCTGGCCTAACATGACCCCTACAGCATAGTCACTAGCATCACATAACATCTCAAATGGGAGATCCCAATCTGGCCCTACTATAACAGGTGCGGTGACTAGTGCTTTCTTAAGGGTGGTCCAAGCTACTACACATTCCTTAGAGAAGATGAATGGCCTATTTATCTCTAAAAGCTCACACAGAGGCTTGGTTATCTTAGAAAAGTCCTTAATGAACCTTCTGTAGAAGCCAGTATGCCCTAAGAAACTCCTAATGGCCTTGACATTCTGAGGCTCTACCAACTTCTCTATGATTTCTATCTTTGCCCTATCAACTTCTACACCTGCCCTTGACACTCTATGACCTAAGACAATCCCCTCATCTACCATGAAGTGACACTTTTCCCAATTTAGGACTAAGTTAGTCTCTTCACATCTAGCCAAGACTTGTCCTAGGTTCTCTAGACAGTTGGTGAATGAATCCCCAAAGACTGAAAAGTCATCCATGAATATCTCTATCATGGATTCATCCAAATCAGAGAAGATTGCCAACATGCACCTTTGGAAAGTTGTCGGTGCATTGCATAAGCCAAAAGGCATTCTGCGAAAGGCAAAAGTTCCAAAAGGGCAAGTGAAGGTAGTCTTTTCTTGGTCTTTGGGGTCTATAGTAATCTGGTTATACCCTGAATAACCGTCTAGGAAACAGTAATAGGCTCTACCAGCTATTCTGTCTAACATTTGGTCAATAAATGGCAGAGGGAAGTGGTCTTTTTTAGTTTCTTTATTTAGTTTCCTATAATCCATACATACTCTCCATCCTGTGACAGTCCTAGTTGGAATCAGTTCATTGTTCTCATTGACTACCACAGTCATCCCCCCCTTCTTAGGTACACATTGTATAGGGCTCACCCACTGGCTACTAGCTATGGGAAAGATCACACCAGCATCTAACCATTTTATTATTTCTTTCTTAACTACCTCTTTCATAGAGGGATTCAGCCTACGTTGATGATCTACTCTAGGTGTGTGCTCTTCCTCTAGTATAATCTTATGCATGCAATAAGAAGGGCTAATGCCTCTAATATCAGCAATAGTCCATGCAATAGCCTTTCTATGTTGCTTAAGGAGTAAAATTAAATCAACCTCATGCTGTTCACTTAGCTTAGAAGAAATAATTACAGGCAGTGTATCATTATTTCCTAAATATGCATACTTGAGGTGAGTGGGGAGTGGCTTTAATTCTAATACAGGTGGATGCTCAATGGATGGCTTTAAAGGATTTAAGGATCTATCAGTTAATTCTACATTCATACATACATGCTGAGGGTTATTTACAGATATGTCCATTATCTCAGCTATGTTTAAGTCAGTTAATTCTAAACCTACATATTCATTGGCATGCTTGGTTAATAATACATGCTCCAATTGTTCCTCCATTAAGGAGTCTACTACGTCCATGCTAGCACAGGATTCAAGGTCAGAGGGATACCTTAAAGCTTTATACACACTAAATTTCACCTCTTCATCATGAACCCTCATAGTGAGCTCACCTTTTTGGACGTCTATAAGTGCCCTACCTGTGGCTAGAAATGGTCTGCCTAGCAGGATGGGGACCTCCTTGTCTGCTTCATAATCCAGGATAATGAAATCTGCAAGGAAAATAAACTTGTCAACCTTTACTAAAATATCCTCAATTTTACCTTCTGGATATGCAATGGATCTGTCTGCTAATTGTAAAGTGACAGTAGTTGGACGTGCTTCTCCTATTCCCAACTGGCGGAATAGTGATAGGGGCATGAGGTTTATGCTGGCGCCCAGGTCACAAAGCGCTCTGCCCACGTGCTTGCCTCCAAGTTCTACAGGTAAGGTGAAGGAACCAGGATCCTTCTCCTTCTTAGGCAGCTTGTTTTGGAGTATGGCACTGCACTCCTCAGTGAGGTTTACTGTTTCAAACTCACCAATTATTTTTTTGTTAGTAATAATATCTTTCAAAAACTTTACATAGGAAGGCATAGACTGTAAAACTTCTACAAAAGGAATGTTGACATGCACTTGCTTAAGAATTTCTAAGAATTTATTAAAATGCACTTCCTGTTCCTGCTTCTTCTTAAGCCTTCGAGGATATGGAGGTGGTGGCACATATGCAGGCACGTCAGGGCGCCTTAGGATAGGTGGAGGCCTTGGAATTTCTTCTATCTCCTCAATAACTGGCTCTAACCTGGCTCCTGATGTGCTAGTTGGTGGTGGACCTTGGTTTGGCAGAGACTCCAGTGGAGCACTACACTCAGTGTTCTCTACTCTCTTTGGTGTGTCCTTTGTGTTTCTCACCAAGGGTCTACCACTTCTGAGTTCAATTGCTTGAACTTGTTCTTTACCATCTCTCCTTGGTACTTCAGTGTCAGCAGGGAGTCTACCTTGGGGCCTACTCTTGAGTTCATTGGCTAATTCGCCTATTTGGTTCTCTAGGCTCCTAAGAGTGGCTTGCTGACTTTGCAAAGTAGCATCATTTTTGGCTATGTATTCCTTGAGTAAGTTTTCTACAGAAGATCCTACAGGCTGGTTGTAAGGTTTTTGATACATTGATTGGTTATGTTGGGGAGTGAATGATAACTCCATTTTGGAGCTATTAAATACGTCCTAATCATAGCTAAAGTCCGCTTCCAATTGATTAAATGTATCTCTTTTGTAGGAGAAAAGCGGCAAAGAGCTCGTGCGTCCATTGAGCATGTTCGAGAGCTTAAAGCAGAGTTTTAGCGCCCCGGGAATGCATCGGGAAGAGGGGAATTTGTTCCGTGAAGAAACGGGCCAAAACAGCCTTGGAGAGGCATTGCATCAGCCCCAAACCCGAGAGCCAGCGTCGAGCTATAGCGTCGAGACGCTGGCTCGACGCTGGAAAAACCCGAGAGCAAGCGTCGAGTGATAGCGTCGAGACGCTAGCTCGACGCTGCCCTGGCGTCGAGACCCTGCTTGGCGTCGAGACGCTCCGGAGGAGGCGCGCGCAGGAAATTCATCGGGGCAGCGTCGCGACGCTGGCCTTGCGTCGCGACGCCAGCGCGCGCGCGCGCGGATCACTTAGGGCACAGCGTCGAGACGCTAGGCCCAGCGTCTCGACGCTACGACGAAGGCAGTAGCTAAAAGACAATTTTTCTGCAGATTTTAGGGAAGCTTTTTCTCCTTCTTCTCCCAACGGAATCCGGCGATTTTTCCTTCCTTCTTCCCCATTTTCTCTCTATTTTCCGTGGAGCTCCGCCATTGTTGGCATGCGAGCGAGCTCCACTTCCATTTGTAATAGGTAGATGAACTCTTCCATGGTCGTTGGTGGAGCGGGATTGACGAACCGCGCCATGAGCGGCTAAGGTAAGAGTGACGGTTTGGGATTTTGTTTAGGGGAATTTTGTTAGACCTTTATGGCTTTGATAATCTGAGTTTAATTTGCATATTGGTTCTGTTTACATTGCATTTGTTTACCTTGCTTAATCCAACGCGCATGTTAAAATACGTTGATTGACACTCGGGTAGTTTCGCATGTTGTGTATGTTAAAGAGTAGCGATGCCGTGCCTCTCACTGCTCGACTAAGTAACACAGGTAAATAGAACTAAATCGAAGTATCGGGTCGGGTAGGATAGTTGTTGGTTGCATACGGCGTTTGCGGGCAACCTACTAGCAATTAGAATTCTCGCCCGAATGTTTGTCGCGGTTAGCTAGTGACTGTCTAAATTCATCTTAGGACTGATCATCTTAATGTGAGATTAGATAACGTGTAATTAGGACTGTGTGGCCTAATTAAAATCCATGGAGTCGGCTACTTTGGGGCTTCTCTGGTAGTCGTCCGCGTGCTTGGTAAACTGAATTCCATGTTATTAGAATTAAATGATAAGTTGTATTTGTCTAACAATTGACCCCGAGACTCCCCAAACCGTGCACACGTTCTCTTCTTATTATTTCCTTCTTCCGTTAGCTTTCGCATTATTTCCTATTTGCATGATAAAACCCCCCGTTACCAATTAATCAATCAAATCCCAATTTTACTAGTAAATTCAACTCTCCTATTCCTTGGATCGACCCTGTTACCACTGGCTGCAAAGCCTTGGTTATAGGCCTTATAAATCGTATTTTGGCAAGCCTCGACAGCTTGAGATTAAGCGGATATTCAAAATTCCGCCCACCAAAATTGGCGCCGTTGCCGGGGAGTAGGCAATTGATTGAATTTATGATTGAAGTTTGAATTTGATTCATTGATGGTTGACTGAAAATTTTTTCTGTTTGTATGTTGTATGTTTAGATTTTTGTTTGTGTATGACCCGTTCCTCTGAGGGTAGTTTGCAGTTTATTCCTGAGATTGACAGAGAGGAGCGGCGGTTACGTAAAGAAGCCCGGGAGGGGCAAGGAACGTTGGAAAGAGAAGAAGGCAATCCCTTCTAATTTGACGAGATGGCCCAAGGTGAAGCGCCACGGACGCTTAAGCAGCTGGCAGCGCCAGACCTGAACCTGCAGCCTTTGTGCATTAACTACCCCGTGGTAGCAGGTAACTTTGAGCTGAAATCTGGTTTAATTCACCAGTTACCTTCTTTCCATGGCAACGCAGGTGAGGACGCGAACAAGCATTTGATGGAGTTCCATTGCGTCTGCGCGGGGATGAAGCCCGCAGGGGTCACGGAAGAGCAGCTGAACATGAGGGCATTCCCCTTTACGCTCAAGGACAAGGCCAAGGATTGGCTGTATTATTTGCCTTCTGGATCCATCACCACGTGGCAGGATATGAAGCGGGTATTTTTGGAGAAATACTTTCCCGCATCCTTAGCCACTACTCTGTGGAAGAGGATTTATGGGATCACCCAGGATGTAGGTGAGTCCCTGCATGAGTATTGGGAACGCTTTGGGCGCCTGTGCGCGAGTTTCCCACACCACCAGATCGCCGATCAGCTGCTCATACAGTATTTCTATGAGGGGATGACACCCCACGACAGGCAGATGATCGATGCAGCGAGTGGAGGGGCTCTGATTGACAAGACCCCAGTTGAGGCCAAGCAGCTCATTGCAAACATGGCTACAAATTCGCAGCAGTTTGGGATCAGGGGGCAAGGACAAGTGCACAGCGTGGCTCAGAGCCATGAGATGTCTGAAATGAGGGCCCAGGTGGCCGAGATAGGTAGTATGTTGAAGAAAATAGTTGGAGGACACCGCGAAGAGGCGGAGGTCAATGCAATCGGGGGGTATGCTTCCAACCCAAGGAAGTATGATCCATATGCTAACACTTACAACCCCGGTTGGCGCGACCATCCTAATTTCAGCTATGGGAATAGGGAAGGACAAACTCGCTTCCAAGGCCAGTCCCAGAATAGGCCTAACTCTTCCACCCAGGCTCAAGCTTCGAGCTCCTCCAGCTCACTTGAAGAGATGGTCAGGACCATCGTGACTAGCACCAGCCAGTTCCAGAAAGAGGCTCGCGAGGAGCTAAATTCTCATAAGGCAGAGCTGCAGAATTTGAACAAGCAGCTGACACAAATGGCGGTGTCTATCAGTAAGATTGAGAGCAAGAGCTCGGGGAAGCTTCCTTCCCAAACTACAGTAAACTCATGTGAAAATGTGAGTGCCATTCAGCTGCGCAGTGGGAAGTCACTTTCCACCAGAGCTGCGAAGGAAGCCACGGACAGCCTGAACAAGTCCGCCCCGACTGCTCCTGAGACACAGAATGAGAAAAGAAATGAGAAGGTCAGTGTACCTGTGGATGTTGCCAAAGCACCATTCCCGAGTAGGCTTGCGAAGCCTACTTTGGAATCCGATGACGAGGAGGTCCTTCGAACCTTCCAAAAGGTGATGGTGAATATCCCGCTCCTAGAGGCAGTCAGTCAAGTGCCCAAATATGCGAAATTTCTAAGGAGCTGGTGCACTACGAAGAGAAAGTCCAGAGGGACTGAGAAAAAGAAAGAGAACGTCTCTGCCATACTCCCAGGTACGTTGCCTGCCAAGTGCAACGATCCAGGTACCTTTACTATCCCTTGCACTATAGGTAGTAAAGTTGTTCATAATGCCATGTTAGACCTAGGAGCCTCTGTTAATGTTATGTCTTATGCATTATATCGTGAACTGAATTTAAATGAAATGCATGAGTGTAATGTTTCTGTTCAGTTGGCTAATGGGTCGAGCATCTGTCCTAGGGGGAAGGTAGAGGATGTTCTTGTTAGAGTTGGGAATATGACGTTTCCCGCTGATTTCCTTGTTTTAGACATGAATGAGAAGTCATCGCATGCTTCGTCCTCTATGCTGTTAGGACGCCCTTTTCTTAAGACCGCTAGGGTCAAAATCGATGTGTATAAGGGCGTCGTTTCGTTAGAGTTTGATGATACTTTGCATGAGTTTTCTTTATTTGATGGGAAATCTGTTGCGAATGCTTCTGTTGTTTGTGAGCATGTTGAGAATGGGAGTCTACCCTCGCGCTTGAGGGATGGTTCCCATGTCTCTGTTAAAATTTCTGATTTGAATTTGTTGGATGATACTGCTGGATTTTGCACTAACACTTCTAATATTCACGTGCCCGAGGCACGAAGAGTGCAAAATATTTTTCAGGTGGATGGTGGAAAAGGTGTGGCCAAGGACAAGTCTGGATCGTCCCCCGCACCTACAGACTATGGATGAGTCTGTTGAGAGAATACAGTCGAGCAACCGACTTTAAAAATTCTGCGCTTCTCGGAGGCACCCGAGTGTTGAACTGTTTTTATGCTTTAGTTTAGTTTTATTGCTTTTTAGTATTAATTAGCTTGCTGTTTTTTTTTAGGGAATCAAGGAAGAGAGGGCAATTTTGGGCTCTGATGCGTTCGTGCGCCGCTTCCTCGCCCTCGCCAGCTTCACAAAGAGTCAGGGAAGTGTATTTCTTCTTCCCTTTTACTTTGTTGTATCTGACTGGTTGGCATTGAGGACAATGCCAAATTTTGAAGTTGGGGGTGGAGTAGCCCGATGGATGTGCATGTGTAGTTTGTTGAGAAGTGTTATAAAGATATTGAAGTGCTTGGGACTCTGTTTACTGTTTTCTGACTGTGATAGCCTAGGAAATGCATGTTGGAAATCTGAGCATGTTCATAATCGAGTTTTTGCATGAGTTTTGTGTTTATTAGGTTCATGTCAAAAATTTTAAAATTTTTTCTGTTGCTCCCTTGCACTCATCGCGCACTTAGCAACTTCTCCCTAGATTCCGTAAGCGTGGTTTATCACATGTTTAGCTAATTCTCGTTGTCACCCCGAAAGGCACCCTTAGGTAGCTTGTTGCATGAGAGTTAGTAGCTAATTAATTGAGGAAGCATGTGCTTAGCCTAATATAAAAAAAATAGAAAAGCATGTTTGGTAGAAAAATTCCTCTCGAGGCGCTCCTCCTTCTTATTTGCGCTTAAAAGAAGTGAGCGTTAGTCCTTAAAAACGTGAAGTTTTATGCATGAATTTGACGTGTTAGGCAACTCGAGTAGGAAGGAAAAAGAAATGAAAGGTTGGTTCAAAGAACCCAAATAAAGGAGTACAAAGTACTTTTGAAAAGAAAGAAAAAGAATGAGAAAATAATTAGGTCTCTTAATTTGTTTCTCTCTCTCGTGTAAGTCAAGTGTAGCTGTTCTTAAACGCTAGAAGTAGGGGGAAAATGGGATGTGCGTTGCATGTTGGTTTTCCGGGTTTACGTGAGTTTAGGAGTGGTTGTCTAGCACACACACACGTTAGGGGGCAAGAGTTAATTTTTGATATGTCCTAGTTAATACATGAACAAATGCTTCCATGATTATGCTCGTGTTTAAATTTCAATATGCATGGAGGCTTGAGTTAGAATGCATGTAAACGCGTCCTTAGAGTCAATGTCTTTGTAGTGCTTGCTCGAGGACTAGCAATGTTTAAGTTGGGGGTGTTTGATAACTCCATTTTGGAGCTATTAAATACGTCCTAATCATAGCTAAAGTCCGCTTCCAATTGATTAAATGTATCTCTTTTGTAGGAGAAAAGCGGCAAAGAGCTCGTGCGTCCATTGAGCATGTTCGAGAGCTTAAAGCAGAGTTTTAGCGCCCCGGGAATGCATCGGGAAGAGGGGAATTTGTTCCGTGAAGAAACGGGCCAAAACAGCCTTGGAGAGGCATTGCATCAGCCCCAAACCCGAGAGCAAGCGTCGAGCTATAGCGTCGAGACGCTGGCTCGACGCTGGAAAAACCCGAGAGCAAGCGTCGAGTGATAGCGTCGAGACGCTAGCTCGACGCTGCCCTGGCGTCGAGACCCTGCTTGGCGTCGAGACGCTCCGGAGGAGGCGCGCGCAGGAAATTCATCGGGGCAGCGTCGCGACGCTGGCCTTGCGTCGCGACGCCAGCGCGCGCGCTCGCGGATCACTTAGGGCACAGCGTCGAGACGCTAGGCCCAGCGTCTCGACGCTACGACGAAGGCAGTAGCTAAAAGACGATTTTTCTGCAGATTTTAGGGAAGCTTTTTCTCCTTCTTCTCCCAACGGAATCCGGCGATTTTTCCTTCCTTCTTCCCCATTTTCTCTCTATTTTCCGTGGAGCTCCGCCATTGTTGGCATGCGAGCGAGCTCCACTTCCATTTGTAATAGGTAGATGAACTCTTCCATGGTCGTTGGTGGAGCGGGATTGACGAACCGCGCCATGAGCGGCTAAGGTAAGAGTGACGGTTTGGGATTTTGTTTAGGGGAATTTTGTTAGACCTTTATGGCTTTGATAATCTGAGTTTAATTTGCATATTGGTTCTGTTTACATTGCATTTGTTTACCTTGCTTAATCCAACGCGCATGTTAAAATACGTTGATTGACACTCGGGTAGTTTCGCATGTTGTGTATGTTAAAGAGTAGCGATGCCGTGCCTCTCACTGCTCGACTAAGTAACACAGGTAAATAGAACTAAATCGAAGTATCGGGTCGGGTAGGATAGTTGTTGGTTGCATACGGCGTTTGCGGGCAACCTACTAGCAATTAGAATTCTCGCCCGAATGTTCGTCGCGGTTAGCTAGTGACTGTCTAAATTCATCTTAGGACTGATCATCTTAATGTGAGATTAGATAACGTGTAATTAGGACTGTGTGGCCTAATTAAAATCCATGGAGTCGGCTACTTTGGGGCTTCTCTGGTAGTCGTCCGCGTGCTTGGTAAACTGAATTCCATGTTATTAGAATTAAATGATAAGTTGTATTTGTCTAACAATTGACCCCGAGACTCCCCAAACCGTGCACACGTTCTCTTCTTATTATTTCCTTCTTCCGTTAGCTTTCGCATTATTTCCTATTTGCATGATAAAACCCCCCGTTACCAATTAATCAATCAAATCCCAATTTCACTAGTAAATTCAACTCTCCTATTCCTTGGATCGACCCTGTTACCACTGGCTGCAAAGCCTTGGTTATAGGCCTTATAAATCGTATTTTGGCAAGCCTCGACAGCTTGAGATTAAGCGGATATTCAAAATTCCGCCCACCAGTGAAACCAGGTGTTCCACTCGGTCTAGGCTGGTTAGGATTTTGGTTAGCATTCTGTTGGCCACCCCATGACAGGTTTGGGTGGTTCCTCTAACCAGGATTGTAAGTATTGGAATAGGGGTTGTTCCTAGGCTGCTGCTGGCTTCCAATGTAGCAGACTGAGGCTGGATTCCCAGGGCAGTATTCATACAGATGCCCTTCCCCACAGAATCCACATACAAGTGTCTCACCTTGACTTGGTTGGGTGCCCATTGACATGGCGGTAGCGGTGTTGACACTTGTTTGGAGATTGGCTTGAGCCATTTGCTTAACTAGGTTGGTCAGGGCATTTATTTGGCTGCTCATCGCACTTAGAGCATCCTTGTCTTGAGCCCTAGTTGGCTCAACTGGATCATCTGACCACCTACAGTGAGATGCTGAGATCTTCTCCAAGATCTCATAGGCCTCGTTGTAACTCTTGGACAACATGGAACCACCAGCAGATGAATTTAAGACTTGCCTAGTGCTGGGGTTGCATCCTTTGAAAAAGACCTCAATTTGAATACACCATGGGATGCCATGGTGTGGACATTTAAGAAGAAGGTCCTTGAACCTTGTCCAAGCTTCGTGAAGAGATTCATTATCAGCTTGTTTGAACTTAACTATATCATCACGAAAGGTAGAATTCCTATCAGGTGGGAAGTATTTGACTAGGAATTTCTCTGCTAAGTCTGTCCAGTTAAGGACAGATCCAGAGGGTAATGAGTTCAACCATGTTTTGGCTTTGTCCCTCAAAGAGTAAGGGAACAAATATAGCCTCAAAGCTTCTTGGGACACTCCAGGGATGATGAATGTATCACTAACTCCTAAGAAGTTCCTAAGATGGTTGTGGGGGTCCTCATTTTCTATTCCAAAGAATTGTCCCACAGTGGACAACATTTGGAACATCACTGGCTTTAACTCGAAGGAGTGGGCAGTGATTTCAGGACGGATTATGCTGGGGTTCAGCTCCCCAGGCATAGGTACTAAATATGAAAGAATGGCACTATTCTTGTCATTCGCTATTTCGATGGGGTTGCGAGTGACAGGTACCTGATTTGGAACTATCTCGTCCATTTCTTCGATTTCAGGTATGATTTGAGGTATAAGAGGTTGTTTAAAGAGTCGTTTCTTTGCTTTGTTTCTAGCTCTAAGTAGTCTCTCAGGCTCAAGATTGAACTCTAGATATCTACTTGAAGGCTCACTCATAAACTAACCCAATAGTACCTGCAAAAGAAATGAAACAGATCAGCTTCAATAAGCAATAAACTTGGTTTTTCAAACTTAACAAACTTCGTTTTCACTTAAAATAAATCCCCGGCAGCGGCGCCAAAAACTTGTTGCGTGCTCAATGTGTTGAAATAATTAGGCAAATAAGAGAGATAGAGCACTCAGAACATGCAAGCATACATGATCTTATAGCAAGTAGTAAGTATATTTCATTCGTTTTCCCACAGAGATTTATTTTTAGCTATTCGCGAAGTGTTTTGTTAAGAAAGAAGGGGTGGATTTGATGGGGTAAAATTGGTTTTAAATTAACTACTTGTTGCTGAATGTGTAAAGGGTAGCAACATAAACGAGAACAAGTTGAAGCTAAACTCAAATGAAAAGAGACGAGATTAATAAATGAAGGTAAAGACAGCTAAACAGAATGGAAACTTAGACGGAATTGCGGAGACCGCAATTCTACCGCAATTACAATAACAACGAAAGTGTGTAAATGGGTGAATTAAGGGCTACTAATGACTATCCTATAGGCATTTTTATACGATTCTCAAGCACTGGATCTACTCTCTATACATCAAACTATCTCAATCTCATGTATCGTCCGATTCCATGCATTAGATTCTTTAGTTTACTCAACTCAAAGTAAGGTCTTAAGCATCTTGTTAAGGCAGAAAGATATTGTTTGTACTAGGGAAACGCCTATTCCTAGGCCGTTTCCTGGTTACCTTGAAAGGCTAGCATGATAATATGACTCTGAACTCTTACTCCTTCCGGAGGTTAGGAGTTCTTTGGACAAAATGGATGGCCAATCGAAATTGCCCGTGGGATGAAGCTTACATACAACCAATGCTTCGAGAGCTATCCTACATGCTTGATTCACGTTTTTTAGCCTATGGAGTTGTCATTAGCATGCCCCTAAGTGACTTAGTTACTCATGGATATAAGGAGAACAGAACTAAAGGATAAAATAGACATGCTTAGAAGGGAAATGTGCTTAAAACAGTAAGGGAAACAGCAGAATGTAAAGGAACGAAACTGTGAAATGAAGAATCGAGACTTGATTACTTGATTGTTTGAATGGACAAAAGAAATACTTAAAGTAAAGACAAGAAAGACAGAACACAACGAATTATCTTAATCTAGCTATTAGAAAAGAAACAACAACAAGGCAGAGTTGGAAAAATAGAAATGAAGAACAGAAAGCAATAAACAGCTCGAATGACTCGTTGCAGTCGCCTCGAATGAAGGATGAGAAAGGACAGCCTTGCTTGGATGAATCCAATCGGGAGAGAAGAAGAATCTCCTCTCCTTCCTATCAGATTATCGATTCCAACAGCTGAGCTTCGCAAACCAGCAGACGGCAAAAGAAACCAGGAGAAAAGATGGATTGCGAGAAGACTTCTACGCTTTCGGATGATGCTTGAACCTCCGACTTTGACCCCCTTTTATAGTAGTTTGCAGGTGCGTTTGGGCCAAGGAGAACCATCAATCTTCAACGTCATATATCAGAATGGATGGAGGAGAAAGAACGAATCCCTGAAATCACGGAAATTAACAGAAAAAGATCAGTCAACTTACGGTTTTCACTTGAAATATTGCGGCTTCAGCAATGTTTTAGCAATGCTGTCGCAATGCAGTTTTTTTCATTCTTTTCCTTCGGTTTTCAACCCTTTTCTTTCCTATTGTGCATAAATCCTAATTTAGCTACCTTCTTCTCATTCTCATATTTAAGCATAGGTTTAGGCTAAATGCTATCAAAAACACCTAAAAGTGTACATCTTCTTAAGCTAAATGGGTCCTAAATAAGTCACTTTTAGAGACTTAACAAGAAGATCTCAGCATCTCACTGTAGGTGGTCAGATGATCCCATAGAGCCAAGTAGAGCTCAAGATAAGGACGCACTCAACGCTATGAGTAGCCAAATTAGCGCCCTGACCAACCTGGTTAAGCAAATGGCTCAAGCCAATCTCCAAACTAGTGTCAACACCGCCACAGCCATGTCAATGGGCACCCAGCCAAGTCAAGGTGAGACACTCATCTGTGGATTCTGTGGGGAAGGGCACCTGTATGAATACTGCCCTGGGAATCCAGCCTCAGTCTGCTACGTTGGAAGCCAACAGCAGCCTAGGAACCACCCATATTCCAATACTTACAATCCTGGTTGGAGGAACCACCCAAACCTGTCATGGGGTGGCCAACAGAATGCTAACCAAGTTCCTAACCAACCAAGACCAAGTGGAACACCTGGTTTCACTCCTCAACATAACCAATCTATGTACCAAAAACCATACAACCAACCAGTAGGGTCTTCTGTAGAAAATCTACTCAAAGAGTACATCGCCAAGAATGATGCTACTCTACAAAGCCAGCAAGCTACTCTTAGGTGCCTAGAGAACCAAATAGGGCAATTAGCCAATGAACTCAAGAGTAGGCCCCAAGGTAGACTCCCTGCTGACACAGAGGTGCCAAGGAGAGATGGTAAGGAACAAGTTCAAGCAATTGAACTCAGAAGTGGGAGACCATTGGTGAGCAGCACCAAAGAAACCCCAAAGAGAGTAGAGAACACTGAGTCTAGTGCTCCACTGGAGTCTCTGCCAACCCAAGGTCAACCATCAACAAGCACGTCAGGAGCCAGGCTGGAGCCAATCATAGAAGAAATCGAAGAAATTCCACGGCCTCCACCCATTATGAGGCGACCTGAAGTGCCTGCATATGTGCCACCACCTCCATTTCCTCGAAGGCTTAAGAAAAAACAAGAACAGGAAGTGCACTTTAACAAATTTCTAGAAATTCTTAAACAAGTGCATGTTAACATTCCTTTTGTAGAAGTTTTACAGTCTATGCCCTCTTATGTAAAATTTTTGAAAGATATTATTACTAACAAGAAAATAATTGGTGAGTTTGAATCAGTAAATCTCACTGAGGAGTGCAGTGCCATACTCCAGAACAAGCTGCCCAAGAAGGAGAAGGATCCTGGTTCCTTCACCTTACCTGTGGAGCTAGGAGGCAAGCATGTGGGCAGAGCGCTTTGTGACCTGGGAGCCACCATAAACCTCATGCCCCTATCACTATTCCGCCAGTTAGGAATAGGAGAAGCACGTCCAACCACTGTCACTTTACAACTAGCAGACAGATCCATAGCATACTGTTGCGTGCTCAATGTGTGAAATAAATAGCAATAAGAGAGAGAGAGCACTCAGAACATGCAAGCATACATGATCTTGTAAGCAAGTAGTAAGTATTTTTTCATTCGTTTTCCCACAGAGATTTATTATTAGCTACTCGTGAAGTGTATTGTTAAGAAAGATTGGATGGATTTGATGGGGTAAAATTGGTTTTTAATTGCCTAATTACTACTGAATATATAAAGGGAAGCAACATAAACAGGTTCAAATCAATGATAAACTCGAATGAGAAGAGAAGAGATTAATAAACGAAGAGGAAAATGACTAAACAAAATTTTTGACTTAACAGAATTGCGGAAACAGCAATTCTACCGCAATGTTACTAACAGCGAAAGTGTGTAAAATGGAGAATTAAGGGCTACTAACGACTCCTCTATAGGCATTTTTATACGATTCTCAAGCACTGGATCAACTCACTATGCATCAAACTACCTCAATCTCATGTATCTTCCGATTTCATGCATTAGATTCTTTAGTTTACTCATGTCCAAGTAAGGTCTTAAGCATCTTGTTAAAGCAGAAAGATATGGTTTGTACTAGGAAAACGCCTATTCCTAGGCCGTTTTCTGGCTACCTTGAAAGGCTAGCATGAGTGTATGACTCTGAACTCTTACTCCTTCCAGAGGTTAGGAGTTCTTTGGACAAAATGGATGGCCAATCGAAATTGCCCGTGGGATGAAGCTTACATACAATCAATGCTTCGAGAGCTATCCTACATACTTGGTTCACGTTTTTTAGCCT
The DNA here is from genome assembly GCA_028017165.1 of Herpetospermum pedunculosum. NCBI lineage: Eukaryota > Viridiplantae > Streptophyta > Magnoliopsida > Cucurbitales > Cucurbitaceae > Herpetospermum > Herpetospermum pedunculosum. The sequence continues at coordinate 5,590,510 of CM051525.1, read as the reverse complement.
ATAGTATTGTCATTAGCATGCCCCTAAGTGACTTAGCTACTAATGGATATAGAGAGAACAGAAATAAGAGATGAAGTAGACATGCTTAGAAGAGAACTAAACTAAAAACAGCAAGGTAAAACAGTAGCAGCGAAAGATGAGAAACTTGTGAAATAATGAATTGCGCTTTGATTACTTGATTGTTTGAATGAACAAAAGGGACTCTTAAAGTGAATAACAGAAAGACAGAACACAACGGAATGGAATGAACTAGCTACTGGAAAAGAAACAACAGCAACACAAAGCTGAAAATTGGAAATAAAGAACAGAAACCAGAAATTGAGCGTGGACGCCTCGTTGCGAATGCCTCGGCTGAATAGGGAGAAAGAATAGCCTTGCTTGGATGAATCCAATCGGGAGAGAAGATCCTTCCTATCAGATTGTCGATTCCAACAGCTGAAACTCTCACACCAACAGACGAAGAAGAACGACAGGAGAAAAGATGGAGCTGTGAGAAGACTTCTACGCTTTCGGATGATGATTGAACCTTCCACTTTGACCTCCTTTTATAGGCTTCTGCAGGTGCGATTGGGCCAAGGAGAACGGTCCATCTTCAACGTCGTACTTCACAATGGATGGAGGAGAAAGAACGAATCCCGGAAATATCGGATCTAAACAGAAAAAGATCAGTCAACTTACGGATTTCACTTGAAACATTGCGGTTTCAGCAATGTTTCCGCAATGCTGCCGCAATGTGCATTTTTCACTCTTTTAATTTCGGTTTTCATCCCTTTTCTTTCCTTTTGTACATATGTCCTAATTTAGCTACCTTCTTCTAATTCTCATATTTAAGCATAGGTTTAAGTTAAATCCTATCAAAAACACCTAAGAGTGTACATCTTTCTAAGATAAATAAGTCCTAAAAAGGTCACTTTTGGAGACGTAACAACTGACCTGTTAGTGTGCACTTGCACTACCACGTTATGTAAAATATCGTAAACCATTGCATGCTTTATAATTTTTCATCTCATGTCCTACATGAAATAGCATATCGCACCAAAACTTCAACACAGACAGCGAGCCAACCAACATTCCGTCAGCAGAATCGATCCCCAAGCGCACAAGCCCTCCATTTTCCCTTGTAGATGTACATCAATATATAGAGGAAGGTAATTGCCACAACCCTCGAAAACATAACCTTTCATTTATGCAACATACAATGGAATGAGGTCCCATAGGGAACAACCATGCGACGAGAAGAGACGACGAGATGAACAACCATTGGAGGTATACAAAAACTGCAGACCATTCCCAAACTCAAGAAATCGACATTCACAAGTATTCAGAGTCATCCTGTCACCAAAAAGTTTTCTAAACATTCCATTAAACAACATCCACAATCTTCTCACATCCATAAAATTTAAAATTTAACTTGCGTTCTCATTTGAGTGCAATTTTACAAAAGCAAATGGTCTACCTTTTCATTGAAATTTAAACAATAAATCCATCACACTTACATGCATGTCAATCTCTATTTTTCCTTTATATCCCATCCATGAACAAAGCATGACATTCATCCAACATAATCACACATAGTTCACTATCTTACATTCTACAACAAATTTATACATCATATTCAACTACCAGCACACATATACAACCTATTTAACTACAATCACTTACATTTTCCCACAAACTCATAAATAAAGAGCTTCCAAATAACTTACATTTTGCAACGAACCCATAAATGAAGAGCTTCATAATGTGAAGTTCCTTCACCCAATTTAAAAAAAGTTTCGAACGCAAAAATTATATAATGTAAACATAAATTTGGGGCATACAACTTTGAGGCTACCACTTACCAACAAAACTTGTTCTCGAACACGCCTTCAAACCTTACCCTCATAATTTAAAATAGTCAAAAATTATAAAACAAACATACATTAGAACTTAATTTAAGGCTTTAATGTAATGGATTAAGGTGGTATGTTACGAATGAGAATTCACCCAAAGTTCATCGATACCCTGCAGGACAACATTCAAAAAACACCGAAATTCGTGAATCCAATGCCAAAAAACAATGGGTAATTGAAATCAAATTTCAACCGGTCTTGACTGGCGTTGCACATACATTAAAACGCTGCTTGAATTCATTCTGCCACCATCGGAGCACGGTCGCCTGAAGCTTTTCGTTGGACGTTGTCGCGCCTTCATCTCCTAGTTGAGTCTGGGGTTACGAACGAAAAATCATTGCTGAAGATGGAACGAGAGAGAGGAATCGAAGAAGAATAAAAAAAATAGTGAGCGGTGGGGCTGAAGCTTAACAAACAAAGAAAGGAAAAAAAAGAAGGAAGAAGAAAATAAAAAAATAAGAACCGAGAAGAAGAAGTCTGGTCAAAAGTAAATAAAAACCCACTTAAATCAAAAACCCACTCAATTTCTTTTTTTTCTTTTTCTTTTGTCAAATTTTGAAATCTAAAATAATTTGGGCATTTTTTTTTTTAAAAAGCTGACCAAATTTTAGCTATTACAACTCAATTAAAACCCAAAGAGATACTAAATCCTCAAAATTAGGAACTTGAGACTTGATTAAAAATCTTTCATCCAACATTTCATGTTTTAATTATCTCAATCTAGTTGTCAAACTTATCTGACATAAATATGTGCCCTCAACCATGAGGTATGAGGTTTGAGTCTCCTTTCTTCCAAGTTGAAGTAAAAAAAATTATCATAATTTTACTCAAATAACATTTGGAACAACTAAATACATATAGATTGATTAAAGGGCTGGTTGCACAAATAGCAATCAGGCCCAAACTAATTGCAAATTTAGCAAATTTTAAAATGTTTTGCAAATATGGCAAAAAAACTCGTTTCTATCACTGATAGACTTTATTATATCACTGATAGACTTCTATCAGTGATAGACTATTATCACTGATAGACTATTATCACTGACAAAAATCTATAAAAAGCTGAGGTGATCAGCGATAGAGTTCTATCAGTCATAAGATATCAGCGATAGAAATTGCTATATCCGCAAAATTTTTAAAAACATGCTATATTTGCAAACAATAAGTCTTAAATTGTCATTTACTACAATTTTCCTTGATTGATTAAATCCTAATTAAACTTCAAAATTTTAAGGTTAGTGTTATCTGAAAAACGCGGGCATTACAATCTATCCTTTAATGATTCCACCGAGAGATAAAACCCCCAGTTTTGTGAAAATCAACCAATCAATCTAATTGCTCTTCGAACAATTAATTCCATCTTAGGCTCTCCCTGCGGATCGACCCGACTACCACTAGCTGCAAAGTTCAGTTGTAGCGGTTTTATAAATGTTATTTTTGCGGGACTCGACACCCCGAAATTTATAGGATATTAAAAAATCCTATTACCAAAAATTGGCGCCGTTGCCAGGGAGAGCAACTTTAGATGAAATTATGTTTGTTTTGGATTTAGGATGATTGGTGTTTTTCGGAAAAAAATTATGAATTGTTTTTGTGTGTTTGAATTTTTTTTTGTTGTATGACCCGTTCTTCTGAGTTGAGTGGATTGCAGTTTATTCCTGAAATAGACAGAGCGAAGCGAAGGTTGAGGAGAGAAGTCCGCGAGGGGCGGAGATTGTTTGACGAAGAAGGATTCGATCCTTTCTTGCGCGACGAGATGACACAGGGAGATGTGCCAAGGACATTGAAGCAGTTGGCAGCACCAGATCTGAACCAACAACCGTTCTGCATCACGTACCCAGTAGTAGCAGGTAACTTTGAATTAAAGTCCGTTTTAATTCACCAGTTGCCTTCTTGTCATGGCAATGCAGGCGAGGACGCGAACGAACAATTGATGGAGTTCCATTGCGTGTGTTCGGGGATGAACCCCTAGGGCCCAAGGCGAGGACGCGAACAAACACTTTAAGGGCATTCCCCTTTACCTTGAAGGATAAAGCCAAGGAGTGGCTTTATTACTTGCCCCCCTCTTGAATTTCTGACGCCAAGGGAGCCTTTTTTCCTTCGATCCAACAACCGAGAGAAATTTCTCTTTTCTGCGGTATTGGCCTTTTCCGAATCTCTCCACCGTAAAGGATGATGATGTCGTCACGACAGTTAGATTTCCTATCTGGAGGAAAATACTTCACCAGAAATTTCTCAGCTAAATCTGTCCAGTTCACAATCGATCCGGATGGAAAACAATTGGCTAAGTCTTGGCTTTGTCTCTTAATAAGTACGGGAATAGGTACAGACGCAAAGCCTCTTGAGACAGTCCTGGGATGACAAAGGTGTCACTCACTCCCAGGAAGTTCCTTAAGTGATTGTGGGGGTCTTCATTCTCAACACCGAAGAATTGGCCTACTGTTGACAACATCTAAAACATTACAGGTTTCAGTTCGAATGAGTGAGCTGTGATTTCTGGGCGTATTATGCTCCGATTGAGCTCTTCAAGCATAAGTACAAGGTAGGATAATATAACAATGTCCTTGTCATTCACAATGTCAATGGGATTGCAAGCGTTAAGTGCTCAATTTGGTGCTTCTTCTGGTCTTTCTATCTCAGCCTGTTGCGGTTCAGTTTGTGCTCATTCTGCTTGGTCAACAATGTGTTGAATTTCAGGTTGAACTTGAGTTTGCTGATTGATAACTCCACTTTGGAGCTATATTTCACTCCCTAACTCTAGCTAAAAGTCGTGATTAATTGTTTAATATGTCTCGTTTATAGGAGTTTTACGGCATAGAGCTCGTGGTATCCATTTAGTGCGTATTGTGGCTAAAGAAGGCATTTTAGTGCCCTGGGAGTGATTCGGGAAAAGGGCAAGCTCACACAAGAAGAACCGAGAAAAATTGCCATGAAGAGGCAATTTTCTATCCCCAAACCCGAGAGCCAGCGTCGAGACGCTCGCCTGGCGTCTCGACGCCATCGCGAACGCGCGCGCTGGAGAAATTGGTCGCACCGTCGAGACGCTCGCCTGGCGTCTCGACGCCATCATGACAAAAGGCGCATGACACTTAGGGCACAGCATCGAGACGCTTGCCTAGCGTCTCGACGCTCCGACGGCTTAAAACGTCATTTTGACGATTTTCAGCTCATCTTCTTCATTCTCTCTCGGGTCTTCACCATTTTTTTTTCGTTTCTCCGCCATTGTTGGCCATTTTTTGAGCTTTTCTTGTGTATTAAGCTTTGGATGATGCCCAAGGCTTCCATGGGAGTATTGGGATTCAAAATCTCCATGGTTGGCTAAGGTATTTGTGTAGGATTTGGGATAATTAGGAATTTTTGTTAAGTTTTTTAATGTTTTGATAAATTATGCATATTGGTTCTGAATAGGCTTAAATTCTTGACTGCATTTGTTGTTCTTGCTTAATCCAATGCATGTGTTAGATTTCAAAGACGGACAATCGGGTTTTCTAGCATGTGTTTGAGTTATAGAATAGTTGTGCCTTGCCTCTCCTTTTCGCCTTAGTAACACAGGACAACGAAATTAATCGGAGTATCGTCTTATGCATATTCATTGTTGAGTACTTTAGGGTTGTCGGGTAGTCAAGTAGCAATTGGTGTGCATAATCGAATGTTCGTCGTGGTTAGCTAGTGACTGTTCGTAGTCAAATTGGGGATGATCACTCTAATAGGATTGCGAATACTGTTTAGTTAGGATTGTTAATTATGACTAATTAATATGGAGCCGGTTACTTTAGGGTTCCCGGGAACCGACCGCGTGCATATCAAAGTTGATTAGCCTTACTTTAGAATTAAGTGATAAATGTTAAAACGCTTAGCAAAATCATGAAATTTCCCAAATCGAACACTCTTCAATCTCAATCTTATTATTTTTCCGTAAGCATTTTTTATTACGTTGCATGTTCAAAATCCCCCTTTTGTCACAAACTTCACCAATCAACTTAATTATAACTCAAGCAATTAATTCTGAATTTTATTCCCTCTTTGTGGGTCGAACCCGTTACCGCTAGCTGCAAAGCTAAAGCTACGGGTTTATAAATTTATTTTGGCAAGCCTCGACAGCTTGATATTGGAGTACCCCGAAAGTAACTCTGCCAAAAGTTGGCGCCGTTGCCGGGGAGGGCAACTAAAATTGAAATAATTTTTGTTTCTGATTTAGGTTGATTTGTTGTTTTTAAAAAAAAAAATTAAGTGAATTGTTTTTTTTATTTTGGATAACGGTCCTCTCTTGCAAGATTTTCAAAGTCCAGGTTACATTAGGAAGAGATGGAAGTCTTGGAGGGCAATAATGAGAGCCAGAGAATGCTGAAGGAGTGGGCGATGCATGGCTTGCTCAGTCGACCGTTGTGTATATCATTTCCGCCGACAACAGGTAATTTCGAGTTTAAATCAAGCTTGCTTAACTCACTTCCTTCTTTTTATGGTGAAACAGGTGAAGATCCTATCTAGCACCGTAAGGAATTCCACATGGTGTGCTCTGCGATGATGACAAGTGAGATAATGGAGGAGGAGCTGAATTTGAGAGACTTTCCTTTCACCTTGAAGGATAAGGCAAGGGATTGGCTACACTACTTACCCTCGGGGACTATTGGTAATTGTACTTTTGGGGTACTCCAATTTCAAGCTGTCGAGGCTTGCCAAAATACGATTTATAAAGCCTATGACCAAGGCTTTGCAGCCAGTGGTAACAGGGTCGATCCAAGGAATAGGAAGAATGAATTTACTAGTGAAATTGGGATTTAATTGATTAATTGGTAACGGGGGGTTTTATCATGCAAGAGGATTAATAAGAAAGCTACGAAGGGAAGAAATAATATGAAGAGAGCGTGTGCACGGTTTGGGGAGTCTCGGGGTCAATTGTTAGACAACATTCAGCTTATCATTTAATTCTAACGACATGGAATACAGTTTATTTAGCACGCGGACGACTACCAGAGAAGCCCCAAAGTAGCCGACTCCATGGATTTTAATTAGACCACACAGTTCTAATTACACGTTATCTAAGCTCACATTAAGATGATCGGTCCTAAGATGAATTTAGACAGTCACTAGCTAACCGCGACGAACATTCGAGCGTGAATTCTAAATGCTAGTAGGTTGCCCGCAAACGCTGTATGCAACCAACATTTATCCTACCCGACCCGATACTTCGATTTAGTTCTATTTACCTGTGTTACTTAGTCGAGCAGTGAGAGGCACGACATCGCTACTCTTTAACATACACAACATGCGAAACTACCCGAGTGTCAATCAACGTAATTTAGCATGAGCGTGGGATTAAGCAAGGTAAACAGATGCTAATAATCAGATTCCAATATGCAAAACTATACTCAGATTATCAAAGCATAAATGTCTAACAAAATTCCCCTAAACAAATCCCAAACCGTCACCCTTACCTTAGCCGCTCATGGCGCGGTTCGTCAATCCCGCTCCACCCACGGCCATGGAAGAATCCGTCTAAATATTACAATGGAAAGTGGAGCTCACTCGCATGCCAACAATGGCGGAGCTCCACGGAAAATAGAGAGAAAATGGGGAAGAAGAAGCCTAAAATCGCCGGAATCCGTTGAGAGATGAAGAAGATGAAGATATAAAATTCTGCAGAAAAATCGTCTTTTAGCTACTGCCTTCGTCGTAGCGTCGAGACGCTAGGCCAGCGTCTCGACGCTGTGCCCTAAGTAATCCGCGCGCGCGCGCGATGGCGTCGCGACGCAAGGCCAGCGTCGCGACGCTGCCCCGATGAATTTCCTGCGCGCGCCTCCTCCGGAGCGTCTCGACGCCAAGCAGGGTCTCGACGCTAGGGCAGCGTCGAGCTAGCGTCTCGACGCTATCACTCGACGCTTACTCTCGGGTTTTTCCAGCGTCGAGCCAGCGTCTCGACGCTATAGCTCGACGCTGGCTCTCGGGTTTGGGGCTGATGCTTTGCCTCTCCAAGGCTGTTTTGGCCCGTTTCTTCACGGAACAAGTTCCCCTCTTCCCGATGCATTCCCGGGGCGCTAAAACTCTGCTTTAAGCACTCGAACATGCCCAACGGACGCACGAGCTCTTTGCCGCTTTTCTCCTAGAAAAGAGATATATTTAATCAATTGAAAGCGGTCTTTAGCTATAATTAGGACGTATTTAATAGCTCCAAAATGGAGTTATCAAACACCCCCAACTTAAATATTGCTAGTCCTCGAGCAAGCACTACAAAGACATTGACTCTAAGGACGCGTTTACATGTATTCTAACTCAAGCCTCCATGCATATTAAAATTTAAACACGAGCATAATCATGGAAGCATTTTGTTCATGTATTAACTAGGACATATCAAAAATTAACTCTTGCCCCCCTAACGTGTGTGTGTGCTAGACAACTACTCCTAAACTCACGTAAACCCGGAAAACCAACATGCAACGCACATCCCGTTTTCCCCCTACTTCTAGCGTTTAAGAACAGCTACACTTGACTTACACGAGAGAGAGAAGCAAATTAAGAGACCTAATTATTTTCTCATTCTTTTTTTCTTTCTTTTCAAAAGTACTTTGTACTCTTTTATTAAGGTTCTTTGAACCAACTTTTTATTTCTTTTTCTTTCCCACTCAAGCTGCCTAACACGTCAAACTTTGGCCAAAGCTTCACGTTTTTAAGGACTGACGCTCACTTCTTTTAAGCGCTAATAAGAAGGAGGAGCGCCTCGAGAGGAATTTTCCACCAAACATGCTTTTCTATTTTTTTATATTAGGCTAAGCACATGCTTTCTCAATTAACTAATCACTAACTCTCATGCAACAAGCTACCTATGGGTGCCTTTCGGGGTGACAACGAGAATTAGCTAAACATGCGACAAACCAAGCTTACGGAATCTAGGGAGAAGTTGCTAAGTGCGCGATGAGTGCAAGGGAGCAACAGAAAAAATTTTAAAATTTTTGACATGAACCTAATAAACACAAAACTCATGCAAAAACTCGATTATGAACGCGCTCAGATTTCCAACATGCATTTCCTAGGCTATCACAGTCAGAAAACAATAAACAGAGTCCCAAGCACTTCAGTATCTTTATAACACTTCTCAACAAACTACACATGCATATCCGTCGGACTACTCCACCCCCAACTTCAAAATTTGGCATTGTCCTGAATGCCAACCAGTCAGATACATCAAAGTAAAAGGGAAGGAGAAATACACTTCCCTGACTCTTGGTGAAGCTGGCGAGGGCGAGGAAGCGGCGCACGAACGCATTAGAGCCCAAAATTGTCTTCTCATCCTCGATTCCTAAAAAAAAAAAAAAAAAAAAAAAAAAAAAAAAAAAAAAAAAACAGCAAGCTAATTAAAACTAAATTAATCTAAAAAGCAATAAAACTAAACTAAACCATAAAAACAGTCCATCGCTCGGGTGCCTCCGAGAAGCGCAGAATTTTTAAAGTCGGTTGCTCGACTGTATTCTCTCAACAGACTCATCCATAGTCTGTAGGTGCGGGGGACGATCCATACTTGTCCTTGGCCACACCTTTCCTATCATCCACCTGAAAAATGTTTTGCACTCTTCGTGCCTCGGGCACGTGAATATCAGCATTGTTAGTGCAAAAACCAGCATTATCATCACACATATTCAAATCAGAAATTTTAACTGAGACATGGGAACCATCCCTCAAGCGCGAGGGTAGACTCCCATTCTCATCATGCTCACAAACAACAGAAACATTCGCAACAGATTTCCCATCAAATAAAGAAAACTCATGCAAAATATCATCAAACTCTAACGAAACGACGCCCTTATACACATCAATTTTGACCCTAGCGGTCTTAAGAAAAGGGCGTCCTAACAGCATAGAGGACGAAGCATGCGATGACTTCTCATTCATGTCTAAAACAAGGAAATCAGCGGGGAACATCATATCCCCAACTCTAACCAGAACATCCTCTACCTTCTCCCTAGGACAGATGCTTGACCCATTAGCCAACTGAACAGAAACATTACATTCATGCATTTCATTTAAATTTAATTCACGATACAATGCATAAGACATAACATTAACAGAGGCTCCTAGATCTAACATGGCATTACGAACAATTTTACTACCTATAGTGCAAGGGATAGTAAAAGTACCTGGATCGTTGCACTTCGCAGGCAACGTACCTGGGAGTATGGCAGAGACGTTTTCTTTCTTATTCTCAGTCCCTCTGGACTTCCTTTTCGTTGTGCACCAGCTCCTTAGAAATTTCGCATACTTGGGCACTTGACTGACTGCCTCTAGGAGCGGGATATTCACCATCACCTTTTGGAAGGTTCGCAGGACCTCCTCATTTTCAGATTCCAAAGTAGGCTTCGCAAGCCTACTCGGGAATGGTGCTATGGCAACATCCTCAGGTACACTGACCTTCTCATTTCTTTTCTCATTCTGAGTCTCGGGAGCAGTCTGGGCGGACTTGTTCAGGCTGTCCGTGGCTTCCTTCGCAGCCCTGGTGGAAAGTGACTTCCCACTGCGCAGCTGAATGGCACTCACGTTTTCACATGAGTTCACAGTAGTTTGGGAAGGAAGCTTCCCCGAGCTCTTGCTCTCAATCTTACTAATAGACACCGCCATCTGTGTCAGCTGCTTGTTCAAATTCTGCAGCTCTGCCTTATGAGAATTGAGCTCTTCACGAGCCTCTTTCTGAAACTGGCTGGTGCTAGTCACGATGGTCCTAACCATCTCTTCAAGCGAGCTGGAGGAGCTCGAGGCTTGAGCCTGGGTGGAAGAATTAGGCCTATCCTGGGACTGGCCTTGGAAACGAGTTTGTCCTTCCCTATTCCCATAGCTGAAATTAGGATGGTCGCGCCAACCGGGGTTGTAAGTGTTTGCATATGGGTCGTACTTCCTTGGGTTGGAAGCATACCCCCCGATCGCGTTGACCTCCGCATCCTCGCGGTGTCCTCCAACTATTTTCTTTAACATGCTACCTATCTCGGCCACCTGGGCCCTCATTTCAGTCATCTCGTGGCTCTGAGCCACGCTGTGCACTTGGCCTTGTCCCCGAATACCGAATTGCTGCGAGTTGGTGGCCATATTTGCAATCAACTGTTTGGCCTCAACTGGGGTCTTGTCAATCAGTGCCCCTCCACTCGCTCCATCGATCATCTGCCGGTCATGGAGCGTCATCCCCTCATAGAAATACTGTATGAGCAGCTGATTGGCGATCTGATGATGTGGGAAGCTCGCGCACAGGCGCCCGAAGCGTTCCCAGTATTCGTGCAGGGACTCACCGACATCCTGGGTGATCCCATATATCCTCTTCCGCAGAGTGGTGGCTAAGGATGCGGGAAAGTATTTCTCCAAAAATACCCGCTTCATATCCTGCCACGTGGTGATGGATCCGGAGGGCAGATAATACAGCTAATCCTTGGCCTTATCATTGAGCGTAAAGGGGAATGCCCTCATATTCAGTTGCTCCTCCGTGACTCCTGCGGGCTTCATCCCCGCGCAGACGCAATGGAACTCCATCAGGTGTTTGTTCGCGTCCTCACCTGCGTTTCCATGGAAAGAAGGTAACTAGTGAATCAAACCAGATTTCAACTCGAAGTTACCTGCTACCACGGGGTAGTTAATGCACAAAGGCTGCAGGTTCAGGTCTGGCGCTGCCAGCTGCTTAAGCGTCCGTGGCGCATCACCTTGCGCCATCTCGTCAAATAAGAAGGGATTGCCTTCTTCTCTTTCAAACTGTCCTTGCCCCTCCCGGGCCTCTCTCCGTAACCGGCGCTCCTCTCTGTCAATCTCAGGGATATACTGCAAACTACCCTCAGAGGAACGGGTCATACACAAACAAAAATCTAAACATACAACATACAAACAGAAAATTTTTTCAGTCAACCATCAATAAATCAAATTCAAACTCCAATCATAAATTCAATCAAATTGCCTATTCCCCGGCAGCGGCGCCAATTTTGGTAATTGTACTTTTGGGGTACTCCAATTTCAAGCTGTCGAGGCTTGCCAAAATACGATTTATAAAGCCTATGACCAAGGCTTTGCAGCCAGTGGTAACAGGGTCGATCCAAGGAATAGGAAGAATGAATTTACTAGTGAAATTGGGATTTAATTGATTAATTGGTAACGGGGGGTTTTATCATGCAAGAGGATTAATAAGAAAGCTACGAAGGGAAGAAATAATATGAAGAGAGCGTGTGCACGGTTTGGGGAGTCTCGGGGTCAATTGTTAGACAACATTCAGCTTATCATTTAATTCTAACGACATGGAATACAGTTTATTTAGCACGCGGACGACTACCAGAGAAGCCCCAAAGTAGCCGACTCCATGGATTTTAATTAGACCACACAGTTCTAATTACACGTTATCTAAGCTCACATTAAGATGATCGGTCCTAAGATGAATTTAGACAGTCACTAGCTAACCGCGACGAACATTCGAGCGTGAATTCTAAATGCTAGTAGGTTGCCCGCAAACGCTGTATGCAACCAACATTTATCCTACCCGACCCGATACTTCGATTTAGTTCTATTTACCTGTGTTACTTAGTCGAGCAGTGAGAGGCACGGCATCGCTACTCTTTAACATACACAACATGCGAAACTACCCGAGTGTCAATCAACGTAATTTAGCATGAGCGTGGGATTAAGCAAGGTAAACAGATGCTAATAATCAGATTCCAATATGCAAAACTATACTCAGATTATCAAAGCATAAATGTCTAACAAAATTCCCCTAAACAAATCCCAAACCGTCACCCTTACCTTAGCCGCTCATGGCGCGGTTCGTCAATCCCGCTCCACCCACGGCCATGGAAGAATCCGTCTAAATATTACAATGGAAAGTGGAGCTCACTCACATGCCAACAATGGCGGAGCTCCACGGAAAATAGAGAGAAAATGGGGAAGAAGAAGCCTAAAATCGCCGGAATCCGTTGAGAGATGAAGAAGATGAAGATATAAAATTCTGCAGAAAAATCGTCTTTTAGCTACTGCCTTCGTCGTAGCGTCGAGACGCTAGGCCAGCGTCTCGACGCTGTGCCCTAAGTAATCCGCGCGCGCGCGCGATGGCGTCGCGACGCAAGGCCAGCGTCGCGACGCTGCCCCGATGAATTTCCTGCGCGCGCCTCCTCCGGAGCGTCTCGACGCCAAGCAGGGTCTCGACGCCAGGGCAGCGTCGAGCTAGCGTCTCGACGCTATCACTCGACGCTTGCTCTCGGGTTTTTCCAGCGTCGAGCCAGCGTCTCGACGCTATAGCTCGACGCTGGCTCTCGGGTTTGGGGCTGATGCTTTGCCTCTCCAAGGCTGTTTTGGCCCGTTTCTTCACGGAACAAGTTCCCCTCTTCCCGATGCATTCCCGGGGCGCTAAAACTCTGCTTTAAGCACTCGAACATGCCCAACGGACGCACGAGCTCTTTGCCGCTTTTCTCCTACAAAAGAGATATATTTAATCAATTGAAAGCGGTCTTTAGCTATAATTAGGACGTATTTAATAGCTCCAAAATGGAGTTATCAACTATCTCTACGTGGAACTAGTTGAAGGGTCTGTTCCTAGAAAAATATTTCCCCGCCTCGAGAGCCGTGTTCCTAATGAAGGAGATCTATGAGATTATTCAAAATGAAGGGGAGCCCTTTCCTAAATACTGGGAGCGGTATACCCGGATGTGTGAAGACTTCCCCCACCATCATATTTTAGAAGCTGAACTCATTCGTTTCTTCTATGAAGGCTTGTGCATGCATGATAGACTGATACTAGATGCAGCTAGTGGAGGGGCGTTGCTTGACAAGACCCCAGCGGAAGCTCGGCGATTGATCTCAAATATGGCTCAGAATATGCAGCAAAATGGAAATGGAGCACATGAGCAAACCCGCCTAGCAAGCGAAATCAAAGAGCTTAAGGGTCAATTGTCTAAGGTATGTGACGTTATCCTTAAATTACAAAAATACTCATCGCAAGCTTTTTCTTCTATTTCAGGTCAATCCCTTGAGGAAATGTTCAAATCTTTCCTGGAAAGGAGCATGGACCATCGCGAAGAGTACAGAGCGCAATTTGAGTTATTGAGAAACGAGATTTCTGAGATGAAAGGTACGATGAGTAAGGTGGAAACAAAGGCAGCAGAACGCCTAAATGGTATTGCACTTAAGAGTGGAAGGGATATTCCCTCGAGTTCTGCACCTGTGAGTCTTTGGATGCGACCCCCACAAGGGAGGATGAGCTCCTGTGAGCAGGTATGTGCCATTAACTTACGAAGTGGGAGAGAAATTTCTCCAAACACCGTTGTTTTGGAGAAAGAGGAAGGCAAGGATGAGAGGAAGATCAAGGATTTTGAGTCAAGAAGGAAGGAAGTTCAGTTGGATGCACCCCCGAGCTTCAAAGGCTACAAGCCCAAGGCTCCCTTCCCAAGTCGTTTGTTGCCTCCCGTTGTTGAGAAAAAGGGGAAACCGATTGAATGCTCCCCAAGCCATCTTGAGGATGAGAAGATGGACAAAAATGAAGAATTAAAGAAAAACGTGCGTGAGTATGTTCCCATAGCACCCTTCCCGAGTAGGCTCGCAAGGACTACTGTTGCGTGCTCAATGTGTAAATTAAAATGCGATGCGAGAGCACTCAGAACATGCAAGCATACATGGTCTTGTAGCAAATAATAAGTATTTTTTCATTCGATTTCCCACAGAGATTTATTCTTAGTTACTAACGAAGTGAGATGCTAAATTAGAAAGGGTTGTTTAAATGGGGTGAAATTGGGATTAATGTGCCTAACTAATAAAGAACGTGCGAGATATGCAAGCATAAACAAAGACAAGTAATGAGATTGACTTGAATGTAGAAGAAAAAGAATTGCGGAGAAAGCAATTATCTAGCAATAAAATCGCAAAACAAAAGACTGGAAAAAATTGCTAAGGCAAAAACAGACTTATGGAATTGCGCAGACAACAATTTTCTAGCAATTAAATTAGCAACGTTTTAAGGGTGAGATGTGCAAACAAAGTCAACTAACGACTCCTCTATAGGCTTTTTCATACGATTCTTCAGAAGTAGATCAACTTATCATGCATCAATTTAAACCATTCTCATGCATCTCTCGATTACATGCATTAGATCCTTTAGTTCACTCATATCCAAGTAAGACTTAAGCATCTATTTATAAAAGCAAGTTAATGGATTGTGCTAGGAAAACGCCTATTCATAGGTCGTTTTCTGGCTACCATGAAAGGCTAGCATGAATGGACAACTCTGAACTCTTACTCCTTCCGGAGGTTGGGAGTTCTTTAGACAAAATGGATGGGCAATCGAAATTGTCCGTAGGATGAAGTACACATACATTAAATGCGTGCGAAGCTATCTTACATGCTGAATTCACGTATTTCTACCGATAGATTCATCATTAGCAAACCCTTGTGTGGTTTAGTTACTCATGGATGATGATGGAGTTGGAAAGACGAGGTGGATTAAACATGATTACAATACTTAAATGAAAGTAAAGAGAAAACAGAAGGTGATATGAAACTTGCAAAGTTGTAAATTGATTCTTCTTACGTAAGATTCAAAGCGTAATGTGTGAAGACTGTAAAACAGTAAAGGCCAAACAGATGAAGACGAATTGAAGTATTGTAGCAAACATAAACAAATGACAGTAAACAATAAAGAAATTTGAAGACAGAAAGCAGTGTAAATGTGTGCGTGAACTCCTCGCCGCAAGAGCCTCGGATGGAGGGGAAGGTTAGCGTCTTTTTGGGATGAATCCAATCAGAAGAGAAGAAGGATCTTCTCTTCGTCCTCTCGAATTATCGGTGCCAAAAGCTGATTCCTTCACTCCAACAACCGGGAGAGAAAATGGAGAGAAACTGCGTCGAGATGGAGAGTTCTACGCTTCCAAGTTTGTTGTTCTCCTTCCCCCTTGACCTCCTTTTATAGCTCTTTGCAGGTACTCTTCAGTCAAGGAGAACCACCCATTCTGAACGACGTCCCACCACGTGGTAGCAGGGGAGAAATTGGGCGGCTGAAAGTTCGCAACAAAACGGCGGACGGTTGGACCAACTTAACATTTGCAGCTTAAACATTGCGGAGACAGCAATGTTTCAGCAATTTTCCTGCAATGCACAATTTCAACTCTTTTAACTTCGTTTTTTATTCTTTTTGGTTCCTTTTACAAATAAGTCCTAATTTAGCTTCATTCCTTGATTTCTCATATTTAAGCACGTACTAAACTAAATTCTAACAAAAACGCTTAAGAGATTGCACGATTATATGGCAAATAAGTCCCTAAATTAAGTACTTTTGGAGTCGTAACACACCCCCAAAGTTAAGTTATTGCTCGTCCTCGAGCAATATAAGGGCTTACTTGGGCTGCTAATACTCTATCTGACTACTTGCTGACTTCCCTAAGCTTACTATCCATAGCATGGCTGTCCTGTGACACTCTTCTAAGTTCAAACTAACTCCACATTCTGCTTATTCTGGTTTCTCCTGCCTTTAAAACCTATTGGCTTATAAATTTCCTACAACTGATTCATCTGCCTATGGCATTAGGTTCATTGTGCAGCTATCCCTAAGTTTTCAAATTCTTCCTCGCTTCACCCCAGACTCAGTACATGCTTCTAATGTTTTCCTTTTAAGCTACCTAGGATTCCTTAGAGTCATGCCAGTCTTAGTACACACGAGTAACAGTAGTACATTTCATAGGACAACCTAAACCCTGGCATCACTACATTGGATATACACTCATCTCCCTTAACATACCTTCAAGCTACAGCCCTGTGCTTAGCAAACTAAGGATCAGAGTTCATTTATACAGGACACCTAAGCACATAGGCTATAACTTGCAGGCATACATTCTTCTTCATTGGTTTTCCTTTTCCATTTTTTCTCTTTTTCTGGTAGGGTCTCTCATTATGGTTTGCCTTTTGATGCGGTGCCATTTGTGGGATACACAAATGGCCCTGATTACTGAGCAACCTCAAAAGAAACACTACTCTTTATTCTTTTGATTTTCATTTTCATTTTTTTTCTTTTCATCATTTTTTTTTTTTTCAAAGAAGAAGAATGCTTATGTTTAAAGAGGGAGAGAGGAATGTTCCTAGGCCTAGAGGCTGCGTCCCCCAAACTTGAACTCCTCATTGTCCCCAATGATAATCAGAGGTGGCACACCCCCAAACTTGTCCTAGAAGCATCTAGTCTAAGGCAAAACAAGCAGAACTTAAAACTCCTAGGCATAAAGTGACATTCGCAGAACAGATAACTCAGATGCAGAAGTTTGTAAAAACATCACGGTAAGGGCTTATAGAGGTGCATGCTGAGAAATAAAGGAAGCTAAATTAAACGAGCAAATGTGTACTATGACACTCATCCAGCATGCTCAGCAGATAGATTACATATTGAAGTCAGTAAGGCAGCAGAAAATCGAAATTTAAACAGAGCTAGCCCATCCAAAAAGACATCTAACAGCATGCACAAACTAACAAAAATTGCAGACACCGCAAGGAATTTGCAATATTTCAGCAAAGCAATTTTATCCGTGATCAAGGCTCCTAGCATGCTATATTCATCTCTAGATAGTTATAGAAACAACACAACTATTTAATCTATCTACTCAGATGACATCAAACTAAACTAAGCTACTCTAAACACACAAATTAACAAATCACAGCATATCACATAATTGATTATCAGTGGGGTAACAGGTCAGAGAAAAGCAATTTTTTTTATTTTTTTTCTTAAGAGGGATCAGAAATACTCCCTCGTCAATCTGCCTCATATGGATATTCTTCAATGTTTCGAGGCATCACTTCTGCTCTTTTACGATACTTAAGTCTTGATTTACGTGGTCGGACATTCTGCCACACCTTGAAACTGTTGATTCTTTCAAAGAGACTGCATGTTATAACATCCCAAGGTTTGTACTTTCTGTGCGTTGGTTTTGTTTCTACAACATTTTCTCCAACATAGCTTTGATACAATGGGACTTCTTTTTCTCGCACATCTCTTTCTAACTCCTTCAGCTGGAGCATTTGTGGTGGTGGTGGCTCAGCTCTTTCATTGGTGGAGAAGCTTGCTGCATCATCAGACATTTCAAATTCTTGTTCCTCAAGCAGCGCATTAGTCTCTTTGGCCTCATCCAGCACAATTTTATTTTTCTCAACTTTCACCAACTCTACCATTTCA
The DNA here is from genome assembly GCA_028017165.1 of Herpetospermum pedunculosum. Lineage (NCBI taxonomy): Eukaryota > Viridiplantae > Streptophyta > Magnoliopsida > Cucurbitales > Cucurbitaceae > Herpetospermum > Herpetospermum pedunculosum. The sequence goes on along the minus strand of CM051525.1, from coordinate 5,572,468 downwards.
TATGGAGATTCCATTGGATCACTCTTCTCAGATTCGAAGGTAACAAAGGATTCATCATCATCAAAATCGAACATCTGAGGGCATGGTGGTGGTGATTTTGCTATAGCAAGTAGATCTTGTAAGTCATTTGTCAGCTGGGCTAATTGCACATCCATTCTCCTCATGGATGTGTCATTCCTTTCCATGAATTCTATCCATAGTGTCTCCAAAGTGGGTGATAATTCTTCATTTGGAGTTGGGGCATAATGTTGATAGTCTTCATGTTGGGGGAACTCTTCATAATGAACAATTTGCACATGCTCTTCCCAAGGATTATTTGAGAGTTGCCACTGATCATGTTCACACATGTACGAATAATGGTTGTCATGGCTTTGTTGATATTGCCTCTCTTGATAATTCAATGTTGGGCAATTCTCCAAGTTATGAATATCCCCACAATAAGCACATGGGTGATAAAATTCTTCAAACTGTTGTGGGCAAACTCGTCCTCCAATTAAGTTCTGCAGCGTATTCATTTACTTTGTCGTACACATACATTTTCCACCTGCAAAGTTTATCTCTGTTGCGAGTTGAGGTTTGGAAACTCTTTCATAATCTAGCTTGATAATACCTGTAAAGGAAATGAAAGAAGATTAGCTTCAATAGATATTAAGTTTTTCTTTCTAAAATAACACACTTCGTGTTCACTAAACAAAATCCCCAGCAGCGGCGCCAAAAACTTGTTGCGTGCTCAATGTGTAAATTAAAATGCGATGCAAGAGCACTCAGAACATGCAAGCATACATGGTCTTGTAGCAAGTAATAAGTATTTTTTCATTCGATTTCCCACAGAGATTTATTCTTAGTTACTAACGAAGTGAGATGCTAAATTAGAAAGGGTGGTTTAAATGGGGTGAAATTGGGATTAATGTGCCTAACTAATAAAGATTTTGCGAGATATGCAAGCATAAACAAAGACAAGTAAAGAGATTGACTTGAATGTAGAAGAAAAAGAATTGCGGAGAAAGCAATTATCCAGCAATAAAATCGCAAAACAAAAGACTGGAAAAAATGGCTAAGGCAAAAACAGACTTATGGAATTGCGCAGACAACAATTTTCAAGCAATTAAATTAGTAACGTTTTAAGGGTGAGGTGTGGAAACAAGGTCAACTAACGACTCCTCTATAGGCTTTTTCATACGATTCTTCAGCAGTAGATCAACTTATCATCCATCAATTTAACACATTCTCATGCATCTCTCGATTACATGCATTAGATCCTTTAGTTCACTCATATCCAAGTAAGACTTAAGCATCTATTTATATAAGCAAGTTAATGGATTGTGCTAGGAAAACGCCTATTCCTAGGACGTTTTCTGGCTACCATGAAAGGCTAGCATGAATGGACGACTCTGAACTCTTACTCCTTCCGGAGGTTAGGAGTTCTTTAGACAAAATGGATGGTCAATCGAAATTGCCCATGGGATGAAGTACACATACATTCAATGCGTGCGAAGCTATCCTACATGCTGAATTCACGTATTTCTACCTATAGATTCATCATTAGCAGACCCTTGTGTGGTTTAGTTACTCATGGATGATGATGGAGTTGGAAAGACGAGGTGGATTAAACATGATTAGAATACTTAAATGAAAGCAAAGAGAAAACAGAAGGTGATATGAAACTTGCAAAGTTGTATATTGATTCCTCTATTACGTAAGATTCAAAGCGTAATGTGTGAAGACTGTAAAACAGTAAAAGCTAAAGAGATGAAGACGAATTGAAGTATTGTAGCAAACAGAAACAAATGACAGCAAACAGTAAAGAAATTGGAAGACAGAAAGCAGTGTAAATGTGTGTGTGAACTCCTCGCCGCAAGCTTGAAGGGGAAGGTTAACGTCTTTTTGGGGATGAATCCAATCAGAAGAGAAGAAGGATCTTCTCTTCGTCCTCTCGAATTATCGGTGCCAAAAGCTGATTCCTTCACTCCATCAACCGGGAGAGAAAATGGAGAGAAACTGCGTCGAGATTGAGAGTTCTACGCTTCCAAGCTTGTTGTTCTCCTTCCCCCTTTACCTCCTTTTATAGCTCTTTGCAGGTACTCTTCAGTCAACGAGAACCATCCATTCTGAACGACGTCCCACCACGTGGCAGCAGGGGAGAAATTGGGCGGCTGAAAGTTCGCAACAAAACGGCGGCCGGTTGGAACAACTTAACATTTGCAGCTTAAACATTGCGGAGACAGCAATGTTTCAGCAATTTTCCTGCAATGCACAATTTCAACTCTTTTAACTTCGTTTTTTATTATTTTTTGTTCCTTTTACAAATAAGTCCTAATTTAGCTTCATTCCTTGATTTCTCATACTTAAGCACGTATTAAACTAAATTCTAACAAAAACGCTTAAGAGATTGCACGATTATATGGCAAATAAGTCCCTAAATTAAGTACTCTTGGAGACGTAACACCTACCGTCGTGAGTGAAGATGAAGAGGTCCTCAAAACCTTCTAGAAGGTGACGGTGAACATCCCACTCTTGGAGGCCGTGAAGCAAATACCGAAATATGCAAAGTTCCTCAAGAGTTGGTGCACAAGTAAGAGAATGTCGAGAAAGTGTGATGAGAAGAAGAAAGAAATTGTTTCTGCAATTTTCCAAGGTACGCTTCCACCAAAGTGCGTCGATCCTGGTATGTTTACTATCCCATGCACGATTGGTACTAAACCGATTGAAAATGCCATGCTAGATCTCGGTGCCTCAATTAATGTCATGTCTTTTGATGTGTTTAAAGAAATTGAATTGTGCAATTTAATTGAGTCTGATATAGTTGTCCAACTAGCCGATCGATCTTATGTGCATCCGTTAGGGAAAATTGAGAACATTTTAGTCAAAGTGAAAGAATTGTTGTTTCCATGCGATTTCTACGTGCTGGATATGAATAAAAACTCTTCGCATGTTTCCTCTTCTATCTTACTAGGACTCCCATTTATGAAGACCGCTAAGGTCAAGATTGATGTTGATAGGGGTGCCTTATCTTTAGAATTTGATGGAATTGTGAATGAATTTTTTATGAATGCATCGAAATTTTTTGTGCATGATGAGAATGGAAAGACAAAGTGTGTGGATTGTGTGAAGGAAGAGAATTTGACCTTGCGCTTGAGGGACTATTCTTTTCCCTCTGTTAGGAAGAAAGATTTGGACTTGAATGATAATGATGTTGTTTTTTATTGTACTAACAATAAGGTTGTTCACGTGTTCAAGGCACGAAGAGAAAAATTTCTTTTAAATGATATTTGTAGGAACAGTGTGGACGAGGACATGTTTGGAACGTCCCCCGCGCTGTCAGAATATGGATGAGTTCGTTGGGTGAATTCAGCCGAGCAAACGACTTTAAAAATTTTGCGCTTCTCAGAGGCAACCGAGTGTTGAACTGTTTTTAAGTCATTTAGTTTATCAATGTTTTAGTTTTAAGTTCCGTAGTTTAATTTATCTTAATTAGCTTGCTGTTTTTTTTTTAGATAATAAGGATAGTAGAGGAAATTTTGGGCTCAGATAAGAAAAGTGTCGCCTCTTGTCCCTCGCCGACTTTACAAATATCAGGGAAGTGTTATTTTTCTTTTCCCTTTACTTTTGTGTATCTGATTAAGTAGCATTGAGGACAATGCTATCTTCTGAAGTTGGGGGTGGATGTTATGGATTTTCATGTGTAGTTTGTTGAGCAGTGCTTATTTTGAATTTGAAGTGCTTGGGACTCTGTTTATATGCTTTCTAATTATGATGTTCTAGGAAGTGTCTTTTTGGAAATCTGAGCATTTGGATAATCTAGTTTTTGCATGATGTTGTTTTGCATTTATTAGGTTCATGTAAAAAATTTTAAAAAAATTTATGTTGCTACCTTGCATCTATCGAGCACTTAGCAACCTCATATTAAGACTCTGTAGGCTTAGTTGATTGCATTTTACATGATTCCTGTTGTCACCCCGAAAGGCACCCCTAGGGTAGCTTGTTGCATGAGAGTTAGTGGTTAATTAAGTCTAATAAAAAAAAAATAGAAAAGCATGATTGGTTAGAAATTCTCCCGAGGCGTTCCTCCTTTTTAAGTTCGCTCTTAAGAATTGAACGTTAGTCCTTAAAAATATGAAGCTTAGGTCAAATCTTGACATCTTAGGCAACTTGGGATTGGAAAGAAAAAGAAAATAAAGCTGGGTTCAAAGAACCATAACAAAGAGTACAAAGTACTCAAAAAGAGAAAAAGAAAAAGTATGAGAAAATCGTTTTAGGCCTTTTAATTCATTGCTCTATCTTATGTGATCAAGTTTAGACTGTTCTTAAATGCTAGAAGTAGGGGGAAAACGGGATGATATGTTGCATCTGGTTTTTTCCGGGCTTACGTAGGTTTAGGATAGGTTGGCTAGCGCACACACACACGTTTGGTAGCGATAGTTAATTTTTGATGTGTTCTTGATTAAATGCATGCGCTGATTGCTTTCGTGATTATGTTATGTTTAGATTTGTCAAAAGCATCGAGGTTTGAATTAGAAGCATGTATGCATGGTCCTTTAGAGTCGAATTCTTTATTTGTCTTGCTTGAGGACTAGCAAGATTTAAGTCGGGGGTGTTTGATAACTCCATTTTGGAGCTAAATTTCACTCCCTAACTCTAGCTAAAAGTCGTGATTAATTGTTTAATATGTCTCGTTTATAGGAGTTTTGCGGCATAGAGCTCGTGGTATCCATTGAGTGCGTATTGTGGCTAAAGAAGGCATTTTAGCGCCCCGGGAGTGCTTCGAGAAAAGGGCAAACTCACACAAGAAGAACCGGGCAAAATTTCCATGAAGAGGCAATTTTCCAGCCCCAAACCCGAGAGAAAGCGTCGAGACGGTCGCCTAGCGTCTCGACGCCATCACGAAAAAAGGCGCGCGGCACTTAGGGCACAGCGTCTCGACGCTTTCCTAGCGTCTCGACGCTCCGACGACTTAAAACGCCAATTTTACGATTTTCAACTCATCTTCTTCATTCTCTCTCGAGTCTTCACCATTCTTCTTTGTTTCTTCACCATTGTTGGCTATTTTTGGAGCTTTTCTTGTGTATTAAGGTTGGGATGATGCCCAAGGCTTCCATGGGAGTATTGGGACTCCAAATCTCCATGGTTGGCTAAGGTATTTGTGTAGGATTTGGGATAATTAGGGATTTTTGTTATGCTTTTTAATGTTTTGATAATTTAGGCATATTGGTTCTGATTAGGCTTAAATTCTTGACTGCATTTGTTGTTCTTGCTTAATCCAATGCATGTGTTATATTTCAACGACGGACAATCGGGTTTTCTAGCATGTGTTATAGTTATAGAATAGCGATGCCTTGCCTCTCCTTTTCGCCTTAGTAACACAGGACAACGAAATTAATCGGAGTATCGTCTTATGCATGTTCCTTGTTGAGTACTTTGGGTTGCCGGGTAGTCAATTAGCAATTGGTGTGCATAATCGAATGTTCATCGTGGTTAGCTAGTGACTGTTCGGAGTCAAATTTGGGTTGATCACTCTAATAGGATTGCGAATACTGTTTAGTTAGGATTGTTAATTCTGACTAATTAATATGGAGCCGGTTACTTTAGGGTTCCCGGGTAACCGACCGCGTGCATATCAATGTTGATTAGCCTTAATTAGTTTAGAATTAAGTGATAAATGTTAAAACGCTTAGCAAAATCCCGAAATTCCGCAAATCCAACACTCTTCAATCTCAATCTTATTATTTTTCCGTTAGGATTTTTCATTACGTTGCGTGTTCAAAATCCCCCTTTTGTCACAAACTTCACTAATCAACTTAATTATAACTCAAGCAATTAATTCTCAATTTTATTCCCTCTCTGTTGTTCGACCCCGTTACCGCTAGCTGCAAAGCTAAACGCTACGGGTTTATAAATTAATTTTGGCAAGCCTCGACAGCTTGATATTGGAGTACCCTGAAAGTAACTCTACCACTGATTCAAACGACGTCCAGCTTCCCTTCTAATTCTATTTCTATTCCTTAGAGTTCTTTCAGGCTCGGGATCAAACTCGAGATTGTAGTTCGAAAACTCATTCATAAACCAGCATTGTTAATGCCTGCAAAATGGACGCAAAAGGTTAGCTCCAATCATTTAAGCTCTTTCTAAAGTAACACAAATCGTTTTGACTCAACCGAGTCCCCGGCAGCGGCGCCAAAAACTTGTTGCTTTGCTTAATGTGGTTATATATTGATTAAATTAAGCAAATAACCATGCAAGTATACACGGTCTGCAGCAAGTGATAAGTATATTTTATATCGTTTCCCACAGAGACTAGGTTGAGTGAATGCCGATTTTATGCGTGTTAAAATAGACAAGGTAACCATGGATGATATGGGGTTTAATTCGAGACCCAAGATTGTAAAGGACGGAAAGAAAACGCAAAATTACAGCAATGCAAAATAAACTAAGGAAACTACAGTCAAAGAAAATAGGCTAACTAACTCGCATAATAGAAAATAGTATTGCGGGTCTCGCAAAACTTTCGCAATAAACTAGCAACAGATTAACAAACAAGTAAAATTTAAGATAAAGACAGCAAGGTTGGCTAAGAGTCCTCCATAGGCATAAACCATAATCATTCAGCAGCAAATTAACATTACATGCATCGTTTTAGCTAGATCTCATACATCTTCCAATTGTATGCTTTAGATTCTTAAATTACTCATATCCTAGTAAGGTTAAAAACCTATTTATATGTTCATGTTGTCAAACGTGTTAGGAAAGGGCCTATTCCTAGACCACTCTCTATTTACCGTGAAAGTCTAACATGCATGAGTGACTCTGAGTTCTTACTCCTTCTGGGGGTTATGAACTCTTTAGAACAAAATGGATGGCCGATCGAAAATGTCCATGGGATGAAGTTCACACTCATTCAATGCATGCATGCTTATTTATATGCTGAAATCACATCTTTATTCCCTATGGATTCGTCCTAGCAAACCTTTATAATACTAGCTACTCATGAATTTAGAAGAACTCAACAAAACTATTTGATTACTCATGATAAGCAAATACAACAATAGTTCGAATAGCAAAGCACAAATCAATCCAAAAACAGTAACTACAATAAAACAATAGAGTAGATGAAGGTCCTCTTGTCCACGTTTTCCCTCGGTTGAAGGAGAAGAATGACTTGTCTTGGAAAGGAAACTCAATCAGAAGAGAAGAGGGAGCCTTTTTTCTTGAATTTCTCCACGGAAGATCTTCCCTTCTGCCTCTAGAATTTTTGACGCCAAGGGAGCCTTTTTTTCCTTCGATCCAACAATCAAGAGATATATCTCTTTTCTACGGTATTGGCCTTTTACGAATCTCTCCACCGTAAAGGAGGATGATCTCCTTCTTTCAACTTGTGCTATATATATAGTCCTCAGAGGTTCCATAGTCCATACCCTAATCGCAGATCTCCGTCCAAATTAGAGGAACAACCTCAGACGTGGCAGATACAGGAAGGGTCGGCGGCTAAAAACACGTAGGAGAAGAAAAAGTATTGCGATTGCGTTGCGATCGCAAAGTTCCTTGAAGACTGCTTTGCCAGCGCGTTGCGACCGCAAAGCTCTAATTCTGGCTGCCCTTCTTCTTATCCCATTGCGCTCCTTGCAAACTTCAGCAACACTCCTGAAAGGCATTAATTAGACATTTTTTTCACCCATTACACACTTATGCACAGATTTTCCGCATAAGCATTAACTTAACACCATTTCACAAATGTCACTACTAAACACATATTATGCTCAATAATAGCTAAAATGCTCTAAAGACTTCATGAATATAAAGCAAGTATAGACCTAAATAACTCTCATTTGGAGAGTTAACAAGATGTGCCAAGGACATTGAAGCAGCTGGCAGCACCAGATCTGAACCAGCAACCGGTCTGCATCACGTACCCAGTGGTAGCAGGTAACTTTTAATTAAAGTCAGGTTTAATTCACCAGTTGGCTTCTTTTCATGGCAATGCAGACGAGGACACGAACAAACACTTGATGGAGTTTCATTGTGTGTGTTCGGGGATGAAGCCCCCAGGGCCCAAGGCGAGGACGCCAACAAACACTTTAAGGGCATTCCCCTTTACCTTGAAGGACAAAGCCAAGGACTGGCTTTATTACTTGCCCTTCGGATCCATCACGACGTGGCAAGAGATGATGTGGGTGTTCTTGAAAAAATATTTTCCTGCCTCTCTTGCCACCACGCTGAGGAAGAGAATTTATAGGATTACTCAAGACGTGGGTGAGTCTCTGCACGAGTATTGGGAATGTTTTGGGCGCCTGTGCGCAAGCTTCCCACATCATCAGATCGCCAATCAACTATTCATTCAGTATTTTTATGAGGGTATGACTCCTCATAATCGACAGATGATCGACGCAACGAGTGGAGGGGCACTAATTGACAAGACCCCAGCCAAGGCCAAACAGTTGATAGCCAACATAGCGGCTAACTCGCAGCAGTTCGGTATTCGTGGAGCAGAACAAGTCCACCAGCTTAGTCAGATTAATGAGAAGACAGAAATGAAGGCCCAAGTGGCCGAGATTGTTAATTTGCTAAAAACGTTTGTTGGAGGAGGAAACCATGAGGCAGAAGAGGTAAATGCATTGGGGGATATGCTTCCAACCCTATGAAGTACGATCCATATTCAAACACGTAGAACCTCGGTTGGCGAGACCACCCAAATTTGAGCTATGGGAATAGAGATGGACAACAACGTTACCAAGGTCAGTCATTCGATAGACCTCAGAACTCCACCCATGATCAAGCCTCCAGTTCCTCGAATTCTATGGAAGAGATGGTGAGAATCGTCGTTAATTCGACGAGCAAGTTTCAGAAGGAAGCTTGCGAGGAGCTAAATTCGCACAAGGCGGAGCTGCAAAATTTGAACAAGCAGCTCACTCAAATGGCCGTATCGATTAGCAAAATTGAGAGCAAGAGCTCAGGGAAGCTTCCTGCCCAAACCACAGTGAACTCGTGTGAGAATGTGAGTTCGATCCAGCTGAGAAGTGGGAAATCAGTTCCCTCTAGAGCTGAGAAGGAAGTGAAGAAGAACAACCTGAATGTGTCCTCCCCGAGCCATCCTGAAGGTGAATATGTTGAGAAAAAGGAAGAGCAGAAGAAAAGTGTGCAGGAGAATGTTCCCACAGCACCCTTCCCAAGTAGGCTTGCGAAGCCTACCATGGTGAATGAAGATGAGGAGGTCCTCAAAACCTTCCAGAAGGGGATGGTGAACATTCCGCTCTTTAAAGTGGTGAGACAAATTCCAAAATACGCCAAGTTTCTCAAGAGTTGGTGCACAAAGAAAAGAAAGTCAAGAGTGACTGATGAGAAGAAGAAAGAAAACGTCTCGGCGATTCTTCCAGGTTTGTTGCCAACCAAGTGCAATGACCCGGGTACATTTACTATCCCATTCATGATAGGTAGCAAAATTGTGAAAAATGTCATGCTAGACCTAGGTGCATCTGTGAATGTGATATCTTATGCTTTGTTTCAAGATCTTAAATTAAATGAAATGCATGAAACTGATGTGGTTGTGCAATTAGCCAATGGGTCTTGTATATGTCCTAGGGGAAAAGTCGAGGATATTCTTGTTAGAGTAGGAAGAATGATGTTTCCTGCAGAATTTTTTGTTTTAGATATGAATGGAAAATCTCTGAATGTCTCATCTTCCACGTTGTTGGGGCGTTCGTTTCTTAAGACCGGTAGGGTCAAAATTGATGTGTATAAAGGCGTCATTTCTTTGGAGTTTGATGAAACTATTAATGAATTTTCCATGTTTGATGAGAAGTCTATAGAAACTGTTGGATGTCTGGAATGTGTGGAGGATAAGAGTTTAACCTCGAGCTTGAGGGATAATTCTTATGCCTCTGTTAAGAAAAATAATTTAAATTTGAATGTTGATGGTGCTGTTTTTTATGGAACTAATAATGATGATATTCACGTGCTCGAGGCACGAAAAGAAAAAATGTTTTTGAATGATGTTTGCAGGGTCAGCGTGGACGAGGAAATGATTGGAACGTCCCCCACGTTGTCTTTAAGTCTTTAGATTTTGTTGTTTTGTTTAAGTTTCGTTGTTTAATTTAGTTTATTTGCTTGCTGTTTTTTTTTTAGGAGACAGAGGAGACGTTAAGGAAAGTGGGCTTGGATAAGAAAGCGCCGCCTCTCGTCCCTCGCTAACCTCGCAAAGATTTGGGATGTGTCGTTTTTCTTTCTTTTTAATTTTGCGCATCTGATTAGAAGTATTGAGGACAATGCTATCTTCTGAGGTTGGGGGTGGATTTCCATGTGAAGTTTGTTGAGCAGTGTAGACTTAGAATTTGAAGTGCTTGGGACTCTGTTTATTGCTTTCTAATTATGATGATCTAGGAAGTGCTTTTTGGAATCTTGGCATTTGCATATCTAGTTTTGGCATGAGGTAGTTTTACATTTATTAGGTCCATGTAAAAAAAATTAAAAAAATTTATGTTGCTCCCTTGCATCTATCGAGCACTTAGCAACCTCTTCTTAGACTCCGTAGGCTTAGATTAATCGCATGTTGCATTGATTCTTGGTGTCACCCCGAAAGACACCCCTAGGGTAGCTTGTTACATGAGAGTTAGTGATTGATTAATCGAGTTAGCAAAAGCTATTAAGCCTAAAGTAAAAAAAAAAATAGAAAAGCATGTTGTTTAGAAAAATCCTCTCGAGGCGCTCCTCCTTCTTAATGGTGCACTTAAGAAGTGAGCATTAGTCCTTAAAAATGTGAAGTTTATGCATGAGCTTGACATGTTAGGCTTCTCGGGTTTGGGAAGAAAAAAAAAGAAAAAAGTTGGGTTCAAAGAACCAAACTTAAGGGTACAAAGTACTCAAAAAGAAAGGAAAAAAAAAAAGAAAAAAAAAGTATGAAAAAATTGTTTTAGGCCTCTTAATTTATTGCTCTCTCTTATGTGATCAAGTTTAGACTGTTCTTAAATGCTAGAATTAGGGGGAAAATGGGATGATATGTTGCATGCGGTTTTTCCGGGTTTATGTACGTTTAGGATAGGTTGGCTAGCACACACACGTTAGGGAGCGATAGTTAATTTTTTATGTGTTCTTGATTAAATGCATGCGCTGATTGCTTTCTTGAATATGTAATGTTTAGATTTGTAAAAAGCATCGAGGTTTGAATTAGAAGCATGTATGCATGGTTCTTTAGAATCGAATTCTAGGTTTGCCTTGCTCGAGGACTAGCAAGATTTAGGTTGGGGGTGTTTGATAACTCCATTTTGGAGCTATATTTCACTCCCTAACTCTAGCTAAAAGACGCATTTAATTGAGTAATTTGCCTTGTTTTTAGGTGATTTGCGGCGAAGAGCTCATGGTGTCCATTGGACGCGTTTCGTGGCTTAGGAAGCGGTTTTAGCTCCCCAGGAATGCATCGGGAAGAGGGGAAGTTCAACCGTGAATATTTGGAGAAAATTGCCATGCAAAGGTGTTGCGTGCTCAATGTGTGAAATAAATAGCAATAAGAGAGAGAGAGCACTCAGAACATGCAAGCATACATGATCTTGTAAGCAAGTAGTAAGTATTTTTTCATTCGTTTTCCCACAGAGATTTATTATTAGCTACTCGTGAAGTGTATTGTTAAGAAAGATTGGGTGGATTTGATGGGGTAGAATTGGTTTTAAATTGTCTAATTTCTAAGGGATATGTAAAGGGAAGCAACATAAACAAGTTCAAATCAATGATAAACTCAAATGAAAATAGAAGAGATTAATAAACGAAGAGGAAAATGACTAAAAAGAATTTTTAACTTAGCAGAATTGCGGAAACAGCAATTCTACCGCAATGTTACTAACAGCGAAAGTGTGTAAAATGGAGGATTAAGGTCTACTAACGACTCCTCTATAGGCATTTTTATACGATTCTCAAGCACTGGATCAACTCACTATGCATTAAACTACCTCAATCTCATGTATCTTCCGATTTCATGCATTAGATTCTTTAGTTTACTCATGTCCAAGTAAGGTCTTAAGCATCTTGTTAAAGCAGAAAGATATGGTTTGTACTAGGAAAACGCCTATTCCTAGGCCGTTTTCTGGCTACCTTGAAAGGCTAGCATGAGTGTATGACTCTGAACTCTTACTCCTTCCAGAGGTTAGGAGTTCTTTGGACAAAATGGATGGCCAATCGAAATTGCCCGTGGGATGAAGCTTACATACAATCAATGCTTCGAGAGCTATCCTACATACTTGGTTCACGTTTTTTAGCCTATAGTATTGTCATTAGCATGCCCCTAAGTGACTTAGCTACTCATGGATATAGAGAGAACAGAAATAAGAGATGAAGTAGACATGCTTAGAAGAGAACTAAACTAAAAACAGCAAGGTAAAACAGTAGCAGCGAAAGATGAGAAACTTCTGAAATAATGAATTGCGCTTTGATTACTTGATTGTTCGAATGAACAAAAGGGACTCTTAAAGTGAATAACAGAAAGACAGAACACAACGGAATGGAATGAACTAGCTACTGGAAAAGAAACAACAGAAACACAAAGCTGGAAATTGGAAATAAAGAACAGAAAGCAGAAATTGAGCGTGGACGCCTCGTTGCGAATGCCTCGGCTGAATGGGGAGAAAGAATAGCCTTGCTTGGATGAATCCAATCGGGAGAGAAGATGCTTCCTATCAGATTGTCGATTCCAACAGCCGAAACTCTCACACCAACAGACGAAGACGAACGACAGGAGAAAAGATGGAGCTGTGAGAAGACTTCTACGCTTTCGGATGATGACTGAACCTTCCACTTTGACCTCCTTTTATACGCTTCTGCAGGTGCGATTGGGCCAAGGAGAACCGTCCATCTTCAACGTCGTACTTCACAATGGATGGAGGAGAAAGAACGAATCCCTGAAATATCGGATCTAAACAGAAAAAGATCAGTCAACTTACGGATTTCACTTGAAACATTGCGGTTTCAGCAATGTTTCCGCAATGCTGCCGCAATGTGCATTTTTCACTCTTTTAACTTCGGTTTTCATCCCTTTTCTTTCCTTTTGTACATAAGTCCTAATTTAGCTACCTTCTTCTAATTCTCATATTTAAGCATAGGTTTAAGCTAAATCCTATCAAAAACACCTAAGAGTGTACATCTTTCTAAGATAAATAAGTCCTAAAAAGGTCACTTTTGGAGACGTAACACACCCCCAAACTTAAGGTTTTGCTCGTCCTCGAGCAATCTAAGGACTTTACTAGGCTGCTGTTTCATCTTTTTTAACCACTTACTGACCCCCCTACATTCCTATCCATAGCAATGTTGTCCTGTGACATCCTCCTAAGTTTACAACTAGCCTGTTATATTGCTTCTTCTGCCTTTGCACGCCTAATACTTCTGCTGTTTCCTTAACTCACTCCAACTGATCTACTTACCTTTATCATATCATGCATCTATCCCTAAGGTTTCAAATTCTACCTAGCTTTACCCCAGACTCAGTACATGCTTCTAGTTTTTACTTTTGAGCCACCTAGGATTCCTTAGAGTCATGCCAGCCTTAGTATTAACAGTGACAGTAGTACATTTAGAGAACAACCTAAGCCCTGGCATCACTACATTGGACATACATTCATCTCCCTAGACAAACCTAAAAGCTACAACCTTGTGCTCTGCTTATTGAGGATCAGAGTTCTTTTTATGCAGGACATCTAAGCCACAAAGTTGCAACTCCTAGGCATACATTCTTCTTTCCTATTTTTTCATTCTTACTTTGGTGGAGCCTCTCCTTTGGTTGCCTTTTGATGCAATGACACTTGTGGGTTACACACTTGGCACTGATTACTCAGCAACCTAAGAGAGACACCCCTCTTTATTCTATTTTTCATTTTTTTTCTTAGCTCATCATTTTTTTAAAGGACAAGAAGAATGCTTATGCTTTAAGGGAGAGAGGAATGTTCCTAGGCCTAGGGTGGCCTCCCCCAAACTTAAACTACTCATTGTCCCCAATGAGTGTCTGAGGTGGCACACCCCCAAACTTATCCTAGAAGCATCTAGTCTAAGGTAAAACAAAGAGAATCTAAAAGCCCTAGCATAGACAGAACATTCTAAAAGTAAGTATCACAGCAGCAGAAATTCGCAAAAACAGGTAAGTCAGGACTTAAAGCTATGCATGCTGAGCACTTTAAAGAGGCTAATTTAAACTATCAAAAGGTGTCCTATGACACTCATCCAGCATGCATTTAGATAAGCTATATAAGGTAGTCATGATAGCAGTAAAAGACAAAATTTAAACAGACCCAGCCTAGCTAAACAATCAGCCAAAAACATGCCTTTACTAATAAAAATTGCGGATTCCGCAATTATTTCGCAACAGATATAGGGCAGATATAACAGTGATCAAGGCCCCTAAGCATGCTTTTCCAGTCATTCAAGCTAAACAAAAAGGAAACTAAACTAATCTACCTATACAGCTACCATCAGACTACACTACACAATTTTAAAACTTAAAACTAAAGAACTAAAACAGATCAAAACATTAACTCAAAACAGCATAATTCACATGGTTCAACAGAAAGCAGTTTGATTTTTTTTTCTTTTTATTTTAAGGGAACAACAGTACTCCCTTGAGTGTTTAGCACTCAGATATCCTCATCATCATCATTCCTTCTTGGTCGTGGAGGCACCCATGGAGTCAGGAGGTTCGTGGGGAAGTCAGGGAAGGTGCATCCCAGTTGATCAGCGACCTCCTTGTCCCTTGCCTGTGCGTACGTGGCCCAGTCAGCCATCCTTCTTTGCAAATCCATCAGGCATGCCATGGACAGCGACTGAGCAGCAGCCAAACCATCCAGCTCGAACTCCATATTCCCCTTCCTTCTCATCCTCAAGCCTGTAGGCAGCTCTAAGTGGCCTGTGTAGGCCATCTGTTGTTCCATTCGCTCGATGGGGACTCCTGCACGTAAGCAGAGCTTAGTAATTGTGTTAGGAAAGAACAGTGGACCCTTACCCTTTTTGGCGCAGTCAGCAATGGAAGTTGCAATGACCTCGCCCACGTTGATTGTGAGACCTCGCATGATTGCGTAGACCAGCAGTGATCGACTCTGGTTGATGGTGGTCTCATGGGTCACGGGGGACAGCTTCCTCCTCACGAAGGAAAACCAGACAGTCGCCTTGGCTGTGAGGTTGGCACTCATGAGAGTATGCCTCCCATTGCGCGATACTGTCCATGATGCTTCAGGCTGGCCAATGATCCGAATTGCCTCCTCCAAGACAGCTTCTGTTGGCTCATCAACGATCCTTGAATAATCAGTATGTTTTTGGCCTTTGAGGCCATAGGCTTCGTTGATTGCCCTCGCTGAGAAGTCTACCTCCACTCCTCTGACCACAGACAGTCCATCCTCAGGACTCATCAGATTTGCGTAAAAGTCATATACCATGCTGGAGTAGGCTGGATTGGGTGGTCTGCAAAACTCCTCCCAGCCGTGATTCGTGATCCCTGCGCGCAAGAATTGCGGCAGGTCAGCAGGTCTGTCGAGGAATCCCTTCTCGTGCAGCAGCTCCCTCTTCCTCAGGTCAATGCCTCAAGACTCAGCGTCAAAAGACACGTACCTAACTGATTGAGGCTCATTATCCGGGTAAAGCTTGGCTTTCCCTTTGTCTTTTGGTTTGGCTGACTCAACAGCCTCAATCTTGAGTTTCTTCAGCGACGGCTCAGCACTCTCCTTCTCTGATGAAGGTGCCCTCTTGGCTTTCTTTTTCTTTGACTTCTTGGACCGTTTGGCCTTGACAACCTTGGCAGCTTTCTTCTTCAACTTCGCCTTGGTTGTGATCTGCTGGAGACAAGCCCCCAGTGTCTCGTCCATCGAATCATCCCTCTTCGCAGAGCTCTCAGGGCTGGCTTCCCTCAACGGAGAGAAGACCTCTTCTTCCTCAGCTTCCCCACTTCCCTGCGTCGATTCTTGATACTCTCCATAGGGAAAGTCAGGGTCAGGTTGTGGGGAAGTGGGCGATGCTTCAGGGCTCTCTGCTGGTGGGGTATGTTCAGAACTCTAAGGTGACGGAGGAAGCTCAGGGCTTCGCGCTGGTGGAGATGGCGAAGGGCTCTACTTGGCTAAATCTTGTGACCGACGGTCACTTTCTTGACTCTCCACAGAGGGAGTCTTTTTCTTGCTCATTTCTTCAGCCACCGCCATGCTCCACTTGCGCTTCTTGGGTGTTCCTGCTGGTTCAGAGGGTCCAGCAGGTATCTCCGTGACTACTTTCCACTTCTTCTTGCGGATAGGCAGTTTGGGGAGTCGCTTAGTGCGCGCAGCCTCAGCATCTGCGAGGGCGAGAAGTGCTTCCCTCGCAGCGATTTCAGCGTCGTCAGCCTTCTTCTTGGCCGCAGATCTTTCAGCCCTCGTTAGCACCATTGTCGAATCGTGGAGGTCTGGAAAGAGGAATTACAGATGAAGAGAAAAGCAGATTTCTTGGAGTTCAGATAATGGGAGAATCGTACGGATCATCGCGCTTCTAACGGATATAAATAATGATGGAAATCCCAACGGCTCTTTCCGTTGCGGATTCTGCAAATCCAGCGCAATTTCAGTGACCGTTGGAGATTTTCCGAGTTTAAATGCCCATCTTTCCTCAACTGAATCTTTGATTTGGCTTGATATCTCCTCGATTTTTTTATCTGGATTTCATCTCCTCGATTCCCTCTATCGATTCCCTATAAAAAAGAATAAAATCAACATCAAATTCGTAATTAAAATCACACAAAAATATACACAAAAAGTAACCGAAAAATCGCAAAAAATAAACTAAGGCATGAGCCTCGCATGGACGAGCACAGCAATCACTCGTCCTCTCTCGTTCTTGTTTTCACGTTTCAGTCAAGAGGAAGGCCGAGAGAGTCTTCACATCCCCTTCCTCATAGTAGTGCTTCAATCTTGCACCATTAACCATGAATGGTTGTCCTTGCTGCAGGTTCTTTATCTCGATTGCACCATGAACAAACACATTAGTTATTACAAATGGACCTGACCATCTAGACTTAAGTTTACCTGGAAATAATTTCAATCGTGAGTTAAATAACAAGACAAGCTGGCCTTTCTTAAAGTCCTTAATTCTAAATCTACTGTCATGCCAAATCTTGGTCTTTTCCTTATACATTTTAGCATTTTCATAAGACATATGTCTAAGCTCATCAAGCTCATGTAATTGCAAAGACCGCAATGTTCCCGCATCAGTCACGCAGTAATTCAACTCTTTCATGGCCCAAAATGCTTTGATTTCTAATTCAAGTGGTAAGTGACAAGCTTTGCCATACACAAGTCTATAAGGGGACATACCTAGGGGTGTCTTATATGCAGTTCTATACGCCCAAAGTGCATCCTCGAGTTTAAAAGACCAGTCTTTTCTATTGGGTTTGACCACTTTTTCGAGTATGTTTTTAATCTCCCTATTTGAAATTTCAGCCTGGCCATTAGAATGTGGATGATAAGGAGTGGCTACTCTATGTCTAACATTATATTTAGCCAACACTCTCTCCATAGCCTTATTAATGAAATGTGTTCCTTCATCACTGATTATGGCACGAGGTGTCCCAAATCTAGTAAAAATATGTCTATGCAGGAACTTTATAACTGTTTTGGCAACATTATTTGGACATGCTATGGCCTCCACCCACTTGGAGACATAGTCTACTGCTACAAGGATGTAGAGGTTACCTGATGATGGAGGAAATGGCCCCATGAAATCAATGCCCCACACATCAAAGAGCTCCAACTCTAAGATGTAAGTGAGAGGCATCTCATCCCTTCGACTCAGGTTACCTGGTCTCTGGCACTCATCACAGCTGTGTGCATAGTTGTGGGCATCCTTGAAGATCGTTGGCCAATAGTAGCCCCTCTGGAAAACCTTTGCAGTTGTTCTCTGACCACCAAAATGTCCACCATAGGGGGCTGTATGGCAGTGCTGCAACACAGACCGTGCCTCCGCAGCTGAAACACACTTCCTTAGCAGACCATCAGCACAAGTCTTGTAGAGTGTGGGGTCATCCCATATGAATTTCCTAGCTTCATGCAAGAACTTCTTCTTCTCTTGGCCTCCCTTGAAAGTTGGTAGTAGCTGTGATGCAAGGAAGTTAGAAATGTCAGCAAACCAAGGTTCCTCATCGTTATCACGATGAGTCAATACAAAGACATGTTCATCAATAAAAGCATCAGAAATTGCGGTTTCCGCAATTTTTTCGCAATTATGCTGCAATCTAGAAAGGTGATCCGCAACCACATTTTCACATCCTTTCTTGTCTCTAATGTCTAAATCAAATTCCTGCAGCAATAACACCCATCTAATCAACCTAGGCTTAGCATCAGCCTTCCTCATGAGGTACTTTAAGGCATAATGGTCAATGTACACGATTGTCCTAGTGCCTACAATGTAATTCCTAAATTTCTCACAAGCAAACACTACAGCTAGCATCTCCTTCTCAGTAGTTGTGTAATTACATTGTGCCTCATTAAGTGTCTTACTAGCATAGTATACAGGGTGTGTTAACTTTTCAATCTTTTGGCCTAACATGACCCCTACAGCATAGTCACTTGCATCACATAACATCTCAAATGGGAGATCCCAATTTGGCCCTACTATAATAGGTGTTGTGACTAGTGCTTCCTTAAGGGTTTTCCAGGTTAAGACACATTCTTTAGAGAAAATGAAGGGTTTGTTTAGCTCTAGAAGCTCACATAGAGGCTTGGCTATCTTAGAAAAGTTCTTAATGAACCTTCTATAGAAGCCTGCATGTCCTAAGAAACTCCTAATGGCTTTTACATTCTGAGGTTCTACCAACTTCTCTATGATTTCTATCTTAGCCCTATCGACCTCCACTCCTGCTCTTGACACTCTATGACCTAGGACAATCCCTTCATCCACCATGAAGTGGCACTTCTCCCAATTAAGGACTAGGTTAGTCTCCTCACACCTAGCCAGGACTTGTCCTAAGTTCTCTAAACAGTTTGTAAAGGAGTCCCCAAAGACTGAGAAATCATCCATGAATATCTCTATCATGGACTCATCCAAATCAGAGAAGATTGCCAACATGCACCTTTGGAATGTTGCCGGTGAAGGGAATGAACTCTTCATTCCTCGCAGCGGAAGCGATTGGAATCGATCTTTTGTTTTGTTTAGAATTAAACTAAAAACCAAGTTAAGCATATGTATTACCTTTGATGAATCATCTTCTTGTGTTCCTTTTTCCACGAGATCTTCCTCGCTATGACTCGAACACGGGATCAAGGCTTGTGGGAGCTCTTTGAAAGAATGAGAGAACAATTCTCTGCAGAAGGAAAGAATGAGAGAACAATTCTCTGCAGAAGGTGAGTAGTGTGTTTGGCCAACCCTTTGGCTAAACCTAAATGTCTTATTTATAATAAGGCTTTTAGGAATTAATTTTATTTTATAAAATACATTTTAATATCTAATATATTAAAATATGTATTTTATATTTATTTGAATCTTATTCAAATATTATAAAATTAATCTTTTATAATATACTTTAAACCAATTATAATCTCATTCAAATAACATATGTATATAGTTTTTAATACTAATGTATCATATACATAAACTATTTCCTCTAATATTTAATGTATCAAATACAATAAATATCTTTACTCTTCTACATTTAATATATCAAATATATTAAATATTAATTTGAATATTTCAAATTTTCTTTCAACTAAATTGATCATTTTAGTGTTACTATGAGCTAGCAAGGGACCTTATGGACCTACAAATTTATAAGCTCCAATGATACAAAATTAATTAATTAAACTCATTAATTAATTGACTTTCATTCATTAACTCTAGGTCACTCCACTATAGGCCTAGAGTTGCACTCTTATGCACTGTAAGACAAGTTGTGTCCATGGATATAACCATTACATGCAAGTCGATCCTTCACGAGTTGTTCGTAATTACAGCTGGGTCAAAAGTCCGTTTTACCCCTGTAATTACATCTTACACCTTAAGTACCACTGATTCTCTAATGAACAACTTGTTTATGATCCAACCATAAACCAAGTCCCTCTCGGGCCAGTGAGAGGGTGGGGCCCCATTGTTCAAGTCCCGAAATCAGCACTTAAGGGAACTACTCATCTACTTTCCCTATATGGGAAGAAGTGAATTCCATCTTGTGAAACTTATGTTCCCAACTCCCTATTTGGTCAAGTCCCCAAAATGGTAGGCTTATTGAATCGGCTATAAAGGCCATTCTCACCCATACAAATCAAAGGACGAGCCCTCACAGGCAGGAGTTCATAACTCACTCAGGATTAAGATCGAGTCACATATGATCATCCTGTGAAATACTAATCTTCTCAAATAACGGATTTATAAAGAGAGATTATATATTTCGTGGTCCAGTCTTATACAAACTCATTGTATAGGATACCCCCACTCACATGTCTCTACATGAATGATTTGGATCAAATCATTTGTAACAATTACAAAGTGGGCCGTATCAATAGTGTTACCAGGATAAGGCACCCATACTTATCCATATACTATAGACCCTTTAGGTTATTACTTGAACATGATCCTCCCGTATGTCAACTACATACAGTTCAAGATTACACTAATAACCTTGGATTTTATTTATATAATGAATATTATAAATTGCAAATATTAATAATAAAATAATAATAAAATAATTATTAATTAATTACGAGGCTTTAGGGCATAAATCCCAACAATCTCCCACTTGCACTAAAGCCGGTGAGACATGTATCCTAGGGCATACTCTACACCCAACATGTTCTCCCACTTGCCCTAGTGAAGATGAGACGTGTCTCATAATCCTAGACATTCTAGGTGGCTTTCAAACACTTTAGCCTGGAAAGTCTTTTTATATAGATCAATACGACTGTCAATTAAAAGTCATCTTGGTCCTACCACGATTCTTTCTCTCTCAGCAGGATACCCTATATATTGATGTTATCTAAGTTCCTTAAGTTTAGCCATTACATGAAATGTTTTAGGCTTAACTATATCTGAAACATCTTTCAGACCAATAAGAAGTTATTTGAGTTATGCAAGTTCTTTACTTCATAAGCAAGAACATTTAACTTGCATACCATGCTCCACCATCTAGGGTAAACATAGATTTCCATAAATCTTTGTTAAAACCAGTGTATCTCGTAAAGATCAAATCTTTAACCTCATACACAAAAATATAATTTCACATTTTATCCATAGATATTTTGAGAAAAGTTTTTATTTTTCCGCGCAATGGTCATACCATTGGGTTAACTAATAAATGCTAACCAATTTTACTGTCAAATGTCATGTCTCAAGTGTACATTAGATTTTCTCCCACTCAAACGTAGATAGTCAATCTTATGTTCTCAACATTTTGAAATGACTGAGGACACTATTCCTTAGACAATCTAAACTTCATGTAAGAATGATACATTATCATTTTTGAAGTACTACATCATATACTTGACAACAAATTTGTCAATATAAGATGTGTGAGACATAAATAACATTTTGTCCTCGAAAACTCTATTTTAAGACATACCCAGTAATTTAAATCATTCATTTGGAATTGGTTAAATAGTCAACAATTTATGTTGGATTGAAATCTTACATCATTCACAATGAGTAGTAAGTCATCCACATGAAATATGAGAAAATTCCACTAAGTAATTAATGATTTTCTTGTCTATACAATATCATTAATATTTATTCAAAGTCATAGTTTTTGATACTTTTATCAAACCTTACATTCAAAAATCTAGTGATCAAATTCATTTCATAAATGAACCTTTACTGCTTGCAAACCTTTTGCTTTTGATTTTTGAAATTGAACTCATGTAATTGATTTGTAAATGCATTCTTTAAGACTTCTTTTCAAAAAAGATTTCTTAAACCTTCACTTGACATATCTCATATGCAACTATGAATTAGGAAATGCTTATATACTCTAATATGACAACAAATGAGAAAGTTTATCCATAGTTTACTTTCTCCCACTATATTTGCCATTAGTCCTATTTTGAAGGTCTGTACCTTCTTATTTACAAATCTTTTACTTTTATAGATATATTCAAAACCTATGGGTTTTACCCCATCACGAATATCTACAAGTTCTAGATAAAGATGAGTACATCTACTCTATCTCGAGATTTATGACTTTGGTCTACTAGTCTTTGTCATTGACCCTCATTTCAACTTCGAGGTTAAGAAGCCCTACATTTTGTCATCTAATACGACAACTTAGGCTTCATTTAAGCTCTTGTAACGGTTGGGTCATCTCATAACTCTCCCACTACGATGAGGCTTATCCAATTCATGACTAGGATCCATTTGACTATCAAATGTAATTAAATTGTTAACAACTTTTGTTAACTATTTAGTGGCTTCACTTGGAACCAACTTTTCAACACTATTGAACATATTCAAGTTTCAGCATGCATGCTTAAAACTCTCAAAACTCGAAGGATTGTAAACTAACTTTACTACTCTTCTATAATCTCAAAGTTGTCTCATGGACACCTTTTAGATAGAATCATGTTCACTATACAATCTATATTGTATATCCTAACAAGAGTCTGATAATGACGTGTAATTCTTTATTGTTCTGACCATGTCTAACAAGGTCTTGTTTCTCCTCTTACAACACAATTTCACACAATTGTACTTTGTGCTAGAGTTGAGATAAAATCTCACTTTCTATCAATTATTCTTAGTACATAAGGTTCCTGTACTTTTTACTGTGATCTGATCATAGTGTTTTGATAGATTTACCTAATTGACCTTCAACTTGAGTCTTATATTCCTTGAACTTTTCAAAATATTCAGACTTATGTTGCATTAGGTTACGATACTTATTTCTTTAATAATCATCAGCTAGAGTGATATGAAATATTCATCAGTGTTCTTTGGCCTGTAGGCTTTTTCCAACAAAAACCTATTAATTATCTTGCATGAAAGGCAAGATCTTAAGACATATAAAGTAATTAACTCTAACATTTAGAGAATCACTTCGTAGTAGTCTTTTTATTCAAATTGATCAGAATCAATCTTGAATGCCAAACACAAGTATCATATTTTAGGAGAATATAAATTGTCTTTATATTCTGGATTCTATAATCCTGAATATCTCAATGTGTAGTATTTTATATGTTAACAATTTAACATATACAAATTATTCTTATTTTTCAGCTGAACTTTTCAAACAATTTTGAAAATAAAAATTTAGTACTAAAATATTCATACTATATGAACATTTTATTAGTAATAAAGTTAGAGAAATTGAATTTCTCATATGGTACTAAAAACACCATATTCAGCATTAAATAACAATTATTTCTTATGGACATCTTAATGTCTCCCACTACATTAATTGAGATAGGTTTTCTGGTGCCAACAAGTAGAGATCATTCTACATAATTAAGTAATTTCCAAGAATTATATAAAATGTAATGAAGAACAAATCTTAATAGTGGATCTGAATCTACTATATAGGTGGTAATGAAAAAATCTAGTAAATCAAATTTACTTTTATCCATGTTCTTCTTATAGAGGTATTTCATAAATTCCTCTTATTATGACTACTTTGCTAATTTAGAAACTATTTTCTTTTAGCTACAGTCATATGGTTTTTTTTCTTGGATTTTGGTAATACTTAATTTTTGAGATTATTTAGATAAATATCGAAATCTAGCTTTTATTGACTTCAACAATATCTCATATGTTGTTGTCATCTTCTTTATCTTCTTAGCTTGACATCTAATATGTCAAATAGAAAATTTGTATAAGCCATCTCGTTATATTGATTTATTAATCATGTGCTTCACGAACAATTCGATTAGCATTGGCAACAGGTTTTTGAGAACGTTTCTCAATAAAGACAAATTAAAGAAAAAATTTACACTGTCATTATATAGTGTTAACATTATTTTTCCAAGTGATATTATTTTCTCAATTTGACAAATTAGCAACGAAAAATAAAATTGAGAGAAATAGACATAATATTGAAATATATAAAATATATATATTTATTTAATAACATGCAATCAATATTCATTCAATTTAAGCATAGAAAACAAACAATTTGATAAATGAACCCTGAAACATTATTGTTTTAATGCTATGATACTTTAGTGAGTTAGAACAAGTGCCGTCGTAGGGTAGGTCAAATGCCCCTTCACTAAACCGAGACAATCTCAACCAAGTGTTATTCCAAAATAACTCTTATTTCTATAACATTTAGTTACCATTAGTTTGGTCAAGAAAATCATTAACAACCTTAATGATATCTTTGTAAGTATAACCCATCATTTTAGATTCTATAATTTTATCCCAACAAGTGCCGCCGTAGGGTAGGTCAAGTATTTGAAATAAAATTACAATCCTATCATTCTCAGGAGATTCACCCTGATATTGACCCATGTAAACACCTTCCGTAGGGGGACGGTCCAAAAGTCGCCGCGAGGCCCCACATGAATCTCACGTTGTGAACCAATGATAGAGACCGTAGGATATGTTGACACATTTCCTTCTCCCACTTACTATTTAAAAATACTTTCTCAAGAGATTCACCATGATATTGACCCATGTAAACACCTTCCGTAGGGGGACAGTCCAAAGCCGCCTCGAGGCCTCACATGAATCTCACGTTGTGAATCTATGGTAGAGACTGTAGGGTGATTTTGACATATGTCTTTCTCCCACTAAGTATTTTGAAATAGGGTTTTCTATTACTTAGACAAATTAGGCTAATCTCATTTATCTAAGTTTTTCAATCTACCATTTCATAACCCTTATGTTGGTTAGATTGATTTTAATGTGAATTATCAAGTATATTAAACTATTTAAAACTAATCACATTATGAGCCTGCTTAATGAAATAACATAAAATTTGACTAATTCAACCCCCAGGCCAGTTCTTAGGTAGAGGTGTTCCTTTTCAGTCAACTTAAGTACCTCACCCGAGTAACCTTTCTTAGACAGGGTTCCCTTATAGTCAATTTTTATTTTAAATTCATTAATCTTTAATTAACTATTAATTACTAGATCAATGAACTTCAGTTGATTTTAAGCATTATTTTTAATCCTATTAAAAACCAATTCACCTTATGGATAATCTTGAATTTTTAACAATTTTAAACCCTTTAAAATAAAATTAAAGATTATCATATATTCTGATCTTATTAGAATAAAAGATAAACTAAATTCAAATATTTAAACTAGTTAAAGAATGAATTAAATTATCTTTTAAATAAGGAAAGAAAAAATCTAATCACATATGAAAATATCCTAAGCTCATTTGGAAAATATCTCAAGGGAAAAGATTTCCCAATTTTCCCAATCTTATTAGGAAAAGATTTCCCAATTTTACCAATCTTAGAAAAGATTTCCCAATTTTCCCAATCTTATTAGGAAAAGATTTCCCAATTTTCCCAATCTTATTAGAAAAAGATTTCCCAATCTCATTGGAAAAGATTTCCCAATAGATTTCCCAATCTCATTGGAAAAGATTTCCCAATCTCGAAAAAATATCAGGAAAAGATATCATAATCCTTATTAGAAAAATATGGATTCCTATTATGAAAGGAAGTATCCTAATTTAAAATTTCCAAATATAACAATTATATTGAAAGATATGGAAATAAAATCATATTAGGAAATCATCTAATCAAATTAGAAAACATTTTAATCATAATATTTCAAATATAACACTTATATTAAAAATAATTAAAATGCATGGTCATGCTTAACCTATGGTGGGATTTTAATCTAGATGACATACTTTATGCAACCAAACATAATTTAAAACATACATCAACATGCATAATTAAATTTAAAAAAAACGCAGCAAAATTGACCGGCATATTTTGCGTATCCTAAAAATTGAAAACTAATTTAAATTACAATAATTTAAATCCAAGACATATCTTGGTCTTCGAATTTCCTTCCTTTGTTGATCCATCAAAATTTAGAAACCCTAAAATTGTCTTGAGTATCCACCCGCCTTTGAAAAAAAAATATATGCTTCTCAAACCACCAGATTGGTCAACTCAAACTCTTTCTGCAATGCATAGGCGATGGTGACAGATTGAAGATCCATTGTCCAAACAATTTGAAAAACTCTATTCTCAGTTACTCAATTCTAAATTGAGATTTTAATAAGAATTCATCAAATCAATTCAATTCGAGAAGACACTCAATTCCAAATTGAGATTTTAAAAAGAATTCATCAATTCAATTCAAGAATTAATCTTCAGCAGAATCAATGTCTTCACCGCCTAACATTTAAGCTAAATGAGTACACCACTTGCACTTTGTATTCATCACTTTGACTCACCTCAACAAATAAGTTGCATATGCAAATCAATCCTTCTTTCAAAGAATCTTCACCGCCTAACGAAATCACAGTCGTCCGCCATCTTGTCTCCATCTCTTTGAAGAACAGATTAAATTACAAAAATCCTTAACCCTTATGGGTTTTACAATTTGATCTAATCAAAAGGTTTAAATCTAATGCCAATCAAATATGCCTAAACAATCAATTTTGCAAATCATATATATCACATATATATAAACTTAAAATACCCACCATGCACAATTTTAATTCTAAACAAAACTCAAAGAAAGCTATGATACCAATTGAAGGGAATGAACTCTTCATTCCCCGCAGCGGAAGCGATTGGAATCGATCTTTTGTTTTGTTTAGAATTAAACTAAAAACCAAGTTAAGCATATGTATTACCTTTGATGAATCATCTTCTTGTGTTCCTTTTTCCACGAGATCTTCCTCGCTATGACTCGAACACGGGATCAAGGCTTGTGGGAGCTCTTTGAAAGAATGAGAGAACATTTCTCTGCAGAAGGAAAGAATGAGAGAACAATTCTCTACAGAAGGTGAGTAGT
The DNA here is from genome assembly GCA_028017165.1 of Herpetospermum pedunculosum. Classification (NCBI taxonomy): domain Eukaryota; kingdom Viridiplantae; phylum Streptophyta; class Magnoliopsida; order Cucurbitales; family Cucurbitaceae; genus Herpetospermum; species Herpetospermum pedunculosum. The sequence continues at coordinate 5,545,597 of CM051525.1, read as the reverse complement.
GTGTTTGGCCAACCCTTTGGCTAAACCTAAATGTCTTATTTATAATAAGGCTTTTAGGAATTAATTTTATTTTATAAAATACATTTTAATATCTAATATATTAAAATATGTATTTTATATTTATTTGAATCTTATTCAAATATTATAAAATTAATCTTTTATAATATACTCTAAACCAATTTGAATCTCATTCAAATAACATATGTATATAGTTTTTAATACTAATGTATCATATACATAAACTATTTCCTCTAATATTTAATGTATCAAATACAATAAATATATTTACTCTTCTACATTTAATATATCAAATATATTAAATATTAATTTGAATATTTCAAATTTTCTTTCAACTAAATTGATCATTTTAGTGTTACTATGAGCTAGCAAGGGGACCTTATGGACCTACAGATTTATAAGCTCCAATGATACAAAATTAATTAATTAAACTCATTACTTAATTGACTTTCATTCATTAACTCTAGGTCACTCCACTATAGGCCTAGAGTTGCACTCTTATGCACTGTAAGACAAGTTGTGTCCATGGATATAACCATAACATGCAAGTCGATCCTTCACGAGTTGTTCGTAATTACAGCAGGGTCAAAAGTCCGTTTTACCCCTGTAATTACATCTTACACCTTAAGTACCACTGATTCTCTAATGAACAACTTGTTTATGATCCAACCATAAACCAAGTCCCTCTCGGGCCAGTGAGAGGGTGGGACCCCATTGTTCAAGTCCCGAAATCAGCACTTAAGGGAACTACTCATCTACTTTCCCTATATGGGAAGAAGTGAATTCCATCTTGTGAAACTTATGTTCCCAACTCCCTATTTGGTCAAGTCCCCAAAATGGTAGGCTTATTGAATCGGCTATAAAGGCCATTCTCACCCATACAAATCAAAGGACGAGCCCTCACAGGCAGGAGTTCATAACTCACTCAGGATTAAGATCGAGTCACATATGATCATCCTGTGAAATACTAATCTTCTCAAATAACGGATTTATAAAGAGAGATTATATATTTCGTGGTCCCGTCTTATACAAACTCATTGTATAGGATACCCCAACTCACATGTCTCTACATGAATGATTTGGATCAAATCATTTGTAACAATTACAAAGTGGGCCGTATCAATAGTGTTACCAGGATAAGGCACCCAACCTTATCCATATACTATAGACCCTTTAGGTTATTACTTGAACATGATCCTCCCGTATGTCAACTACATACAGTTCAAGATTACACTAATAACCTTGGATTTTATTTATATAATGAATATTATAAATTGCAAATATTAATAATAAAATAATTATCAAATAATTATTAATTAATTACGAGGCTTTAGGGCATAAATCCCAACAGCCGGTGCATTGCATAAGCCAAAAGGCATTCTGCGGAAGGCAAATGTTCCAAAAGGGCAAGTGAAGGTAGTCTTTTCTTGGTCTTTGGGGTCTATAGTGATCTGGTTATATCCTGAATAACCGTCTAAGAAGCAGTAGTAAGCTCTACCAGCTATTCTATCTAACATTTGGTCAATGAATGGTAGAGGGAAGTGGTCTTTTTTGGTTTCCTTATTTAGTTTCCTATAATCCATACACACTCTCCATCCTGTGACAGTCCTAGTTGGAATCAGTTCATTGTTCTCATTGACTACCACAGTCATCCCCCTTTCTTAGGTACACATTGGATAGGGCTCACCGACTGACTACTATCTATAGGGAAGATCACACCAGCATCTAACCATTTTAGTATTTCCTTTTTAACTACCTCTTTCATAGAGGGGTTCAACCTACGTTGGTGATCTACTCGGAGTGTATGCTCTTCCTCTAATATAATCTTATGCATGCAATAAGAAGGGCTAATGCCTCTAATGTCAGCAATAGTCCATGCAATAGCCTTCCTATGTTGCTTAAGTAATAAAATCAGTTCTACCTCATGCTTCTCACTTAATTTAGAAGAAATAATCACAGGCAGAGTATCATTACTTCCTAAGTATGCATACTTGAGGTGTGTGGCCAGAGGTTTTAGTTCTAAGACAGGTGGATGCTCAATGGATGGCTTTAAAGGATTTAAGGATCTATCAGTTAGGTCTTTATTTATACATACATGCTGTGTTTTATCTACAGGTATCTCCATTATCTCAGAAACATTTAAATCAGTTAAGTCTAATTGTACATATTCATTAACATGCTTAGTTAATAATACATGCTCCAATTGTTTTTCCATTAACGAATCTACAACGTCCATGCTAGCACAAGATTCATGGTCAGAGGGGTACCTTAAGGCTTTATACACACTAAATTTCACCTCTTCATCATGAACCCTCATAGTGAGCTCACCTTTTTGGACGTCTATCAGGGCCCTACCTGTGGCTAGAAACGGTCTGCCTAATAAGATGGGGACCTCCTTGTCTGCTTCATAATCCAGGATAATGAAATCTGCAAGGAAAATAAACTTGTCAACCTTTACTAGAATATCCTCAATCTTACCTTCAGGGTATGCTATGGATCTGTCTGCTAGTTGTAAAGTGACAGTGGTTGGACGTGCTTCTCCTATTCCCAGCTGGCGGAATAGTGATAGGGGCATGAGGTTTATGCTGGCTCCCAAGTCACAAAGAGCTCTGCCCACGTGCTTGCCTCCTAGCTCCACTGGTAAGGTGAAGGAACCAGGATCCTTCTCCTTCTTGGGTAGCTTGTTCTGGAGTATGGCACTGCACTCCTCAGTGAGATTTACTGTTTCAAACTCACCAATTTTTTTTTTGTTAGTAATAATATCTTTTAAAAACTTTACATAAGAGGGCATAGACTGTAAAACTTCTACAAAAGGAATGTTAACATGCACTTGCTTAAGAATTTCTAGAAATTTGTTAAAGTGCACTTCCTGTTCTTGTTTTTTCTTAAGCCTTCGAGGAAATGGAGGTGGTGGCACATATGCAGGCACTTCAGGTCGCCTCAGGATCGGTGGAGGCCTTGGAATTTCTTCTATCTCCACAATGATTGGCTCCAGCCTGGCTCCTAATGTGCTTGTTGATGGTTGACCTTGGGTTGGTAGAGACTCCAGTGGAGCATTAGACTCAGTGTTCTCTACTCTCTTTGGTGCTTCCTTTGCGTTACTCACCAATGGTCTCCCACTTCTGAGTTCAATTGCTTGAACTTGCTCTTTACCATCTCTCCTTGGCACCTCTGTGTCAGCAGGGAGTCTACCTTGGGGCCTACTTTTGAGTTCGTTGGCTAGTTGCCCTATTTGGTTCTCTAGGCTCCTAAGAGTAGCTTGCTGGCTTTGCAGAGTAGCATCATTCTTGGCGATGTACTCTTTGAGTAGATTTTCTACAGAAGACCCTACAGGTTGGTTGTATGGTTTTTGATACATAGATTGGTTATGTTGAGGAGTGAAACCAGGTGTTCCACTCGGTCTTGGTTGGGTAGGGGCTTGGTTAGCATTTTGTTGGCCACCCCATGACAGGTTTGGGTGGTTCCTCCAACCAGGGTTGTATGTATTGGAATATGGGTTGTTCCTAGGCTGCTGTTGGCTTCCAACGTAGCAGACTGAGGCTGGATTCCCAGGGCAGTATTCATACAGGTGCCCTTCCCCACAGAATCCACATATGAGTGTCTCACCTTGACTTGGTTGGGTGCCCATAGACATGGCTGTAGCGGTGTTGACACTAGTTTGGAGATTGGCCTGAGCCATTTGCTTAACTAAGTTGGTCAGGGGGTTTATTTGACTACTCATAGCATTGAGTGTGTCCTTATCTCGAGCTCTACTTGGCTCTATTGGATCATCCGACCACCTACAATGAGATGCTGAGATCTTCTCCAAGATCTCATAAGCTTCGTTGTAACTCTTGGACAACATGGAACCTCCAACAGATGAATTTAAGACTTGCCTAGTGCTGGGGTTGCAACCTTTGAAAAAGACCTCTATTTGGATGCACCATGGAATGCCATGGTGTGGACATTTAAGAAGAAGATCTTTGAACCTTGTCCAAGCTTCGTGAAGAGACTCATTCTCAGCTTGTTTGAACTTAACTATGTCATCACGAAAGGTAGAATTCCTATCGGGTGGAAAGTATTTAACTAGGAATTTTTCCGCCAAGTCTGTGCAATTGAGGACTGATCCAGAGGGTAATGAGTTTAACCACGTCTTTGCTTTGTCCCTTGTTACGTCTCCAAAAGTGACCTTTTTAGGACTTAATTATCTTAGAAAGATGTTCACTCTTAGGTGTTTTTGATAGCATTTAGCCTAAACCTATGCTTAAATATGAGAATTAGAAGAAGGTAGCTAAATTAGGACTTATGTACAATAGGAAAGAAAAGGGTTGAAAACCGAAGGAAAAGAATGAAAAACAAGCATTGCGACAGCATTGCGGAAACATTGCTGAAACCGCAATGTTTCAAGTGAAAACCGTAAGTTGACTGATCTTTTTCTGTTAATTTCTGTTATTTCAGGGATTCGTTCTTTCTCCTCCATCCATTCTGAAGTACGACGTTGAAGATTGATGGTTCTCCTTGGCCCAAATGCATCTGCAGATTGCTATAAAAGGGGGTCAAAGTCGAGGGTTCAATCATCATCCGGAAGCGTAGAAGTCTTCTCGCAGCTCCATCTTTTCTCCTGTCATTCTTCTCTGTCTGTTGGTGTGAGAGTCTCAGCTGTTGGAGTCGACAGTCTGATAGGAAGGAGAGAAGATTCATCTTCTCTCCCGATTGGATTCATCCAAGCAAGGCTATTCTTTCATCCCCTTCAGCCGAGGCACCTGCAACTAGGCGTTCACGCTCGTTTTTATGCTCCCTGTCTTTATTTCCATTTTCCAGCTTTAGTTTGGTGTTGTTTCCTTTCTTGTAACTAGATCAGTCCATTTCGTTGTGTTCTGTCTTCTGTTATTCACTTTAAGTTGCTCTTCTGTTCATTCAAACAATCAAATAATTAAAGCATAGTTCTTCATTTCTCAATTTCCTATCTTTGCAACTCACTGTCTTACCTTGCTGTTTTCAGTTTATTTCTCTTCTAAGCATGTCTGTTTTCTCTCTTCTTTCTGTTCTCCCTATATCCATGAGTAACTAAGTCACATAGGGGCATGCTAATGACAATACTATAGGCTAAAAAACGTGAACCAAGCATGTAGGATAGCTCTCGAAGCATTGATTGTATGTAAGCTTCATCCCACGGGCAATTTCGATTGGCCATCCATTTTGTCTAAAGAACTCCTAACCTCTGGAAGGAGTAAGAGTTCAGAGTCATACACTCATGCTAGCCTTTCAAGGTAGCCAGAAAACGACCTAGGGATAGGCGTTTTCCTAGTACAAACCATAACTTTCTGCTTTAACAAGATGCTTAAGACCTTACTTGGACATGAGTAAACTAAAGAATCTAATGCATGGAATCGGACGATACATGAGATTGAGTGAGTTTGATGCATAGAGAGTTGATCCAATGCTTGAGAATCGTGAGAAAATGCCTATAGAGGAGTCGTTAGTAGCCCTTGTTTCTCCATTTTACACACTTTCGCTGTTAGGAAAATTGCGGTAGAATTGCTGTTTCAGCAATTCTGCTAAGTTCACCATTCTGTTTAGCTGTTTTCTTATTCATTTATTAATCTCGTCTCTTTTCATTTGAGTTTAGCTTTGACTTGCACTTGTTTATGTTGCTACCCTCTACGTATTCAGTAGGAAATAGACAATTTAAAACCAATTCTACCCCATCAAATCCACCCTTTCTTTCTTAACTTTACACTTCACGAGTAGCTTATAATAAATCTCTGTGGGAAAACGAATGAAAAAAATACTTACTACTTGCTATAGGATCATGTATGCTTGCATGTTCTGAGTGCTCTCTCTATCTTATTGCTTATTTATTTTAACACATTGAGCACGCAACAAGTTTTTGGCGCCGCTGCCGGGGATTTATTTAAGTGAAAACGAAGTTTGTTAAGTTTGAAACACCAAGTTTACCATCTATTGTAACTAATCTAGTTCATTTCTTTTACAGGTACCATCGGGTTAGTTTATGAGTGAGCCTTCAAGAAGTGATCTAGAGTTCAATCCTGAGCCTGAGAGGTTACTTAGGGCCAGAAATAGAGCCAAGAAACGTCTCTTTAAACAACCCCATTTACCTCAAATAATTGCGGGAACCACAATTACTCCGCAATTGTCTCAAAAAGAAATGGCTGGAATAGTTCCAAATCCGGTACCTATCACTCGCAATCCCATCGAAATAGCGAATGATAAGAATAGTGCCATTCTTTCATACCTAGTACCTATGCCTGGGGAGCTGAACCCCAGCATAATTCGTCCTGAAATCATTGCCAACTCATTCGAGTTAAAGCCAGTGATGTTCCAAATGTTGTCCACTGTGGGACAATTCTTTGGAGTAGAAAATGAGGATCCCCACAACCATCTTAGAAACTTCTTAGGAGTCAGTGATACCTTTATCATCCCTGGAGTTTCTCAAGAAGCCTTGAGGCTATACCTGTTCCCTTACTCTTTGAGGGACAAAGCCAAAACGTGGTTAAACTCATTACCCTCTGGATCTGTCCTTAATTGGACAGACTTAGCAGAGAAATTCCTAGTCAAATACTTCCCACCTGATAGGAATTCTACCTTTCGTGATGACATAGTTAAATTCAAACAAGCTGAGAATGAGTCTCTTCACGAAGCTTGGACAAGGTTCAAAGATCTTCTTCTTAAATGTCCACACCATGGCATTCCATGGTGTATCCAAATAGAGGTCTTTTTCAAAGGATGCAACCCCAGCACTAGGCAAGTCTTAAATTCATCTGCTGGAGGTTCCATGTTGTCCAAGAGTTACAACGAAGCCTATGAGATCTTGGAGAAGATCTCAGCATCTCACTGTAGGTGGTCAGATGATCCAGTTGAGCCAACTAGAGCTCAAGACAAGGATGCTCTAAGTGCAATGAGCAGCCAAATAAATGCCCTGACCAACCTAGTTAAGCAAATGGCTCAAACCAATCTCCAAACAAGTGTCAACACCGCTACAGCCATGTAAATGGGCACCCAACCAAGTCAAGGTGAGACACTTATCTGTGGATTCGGTGGGGAAGGGCACCTGTATGAATACTGCCCTGGGAATCCAGCCTCAGTCTGCTATATTGGAAGCCAGCAGCAGCCTAGGAACAACCCCTATTCCAATACTTACAACCCTGGTTGGAGGAACCACCCAAACCTGTCATGGGGTGGCCAACAAAATGCTAATCAAGCTCCTAACCAACCAAGACCGAGTGGAACACCTGGTTTCACTCCCCAACATAACCAGTCAATGTATCAAAAACCATACAACCAACCTGTAGGATCTTCTGTAGAAAACTTACTTAAGGAATACATAGCCAAGAATGATGCCACTCTGCAGAGCCAGCAAGCTACTCTTAGGAGCCTAGAGAACCAAATAGGGCAACTAGCCAACGAAATCAAAAGTAGGCTCCAAGGTAGACTCCCTACTGACACTGAAGTGCCAAGGAGAGATGGTAAAGAGCAAGTTCAAGCAATTGAACTTAGAAGTGGGAGCCCATTGGTGAGCAGCACCAAGGACACACCAAAGAGAGTAGAGAACACTGAGTCTAGTGCTCCACTGGAGTCTCTGGCAGACCAAGGTCCACCACCAACAAGCACATCAGGAACAAGGCTAGAGCCAATCATAGAGGAGATAGAAGAAATTCCAAGGCCTCCACCTATCCTAAGGCGACCTGAAGTGCCTGCATACGTGCCACCACCTCCATTTCCTAGAAGGCTAAAGAAAAAACAAGAACAGGAAGTGCACTTTAATAAATTTCTAGAAATTCTTAAGCAAGTGCATGTTAGTATTCCTTTTGTAGAAGTTTTACAGTCTATGCCTTCTTATGTAAAGTTTTTGAAGGATATTATAACTAACAAGAAAATAATTGGTGAGTTTGAAACAGTCAACCTCACTGAGGAGTGCAGTGCCATACTCCAGAACAAGCTACCCAAGAAGGAGAAGGATCCTGGTTCCTTCACCTTACCTGTAGAGCTAGGAGGCAAGCACGTGGGCAGAGCTCTTTGTGACCTGGGAGCCAGCATAAACCTCATGCCCCTATCACTATTCCGCCAGCTAGGAATAGGAGAAGCACGACCAACCACTGTCACTTTACAACTAGCAGACAGATCCATTGCATACCCTGAAGGTAAGATTGAGGATATTCTTGTAAAGGTTGACAAGTTTATTTTCCTTGCAGATTTCATTATCCTGGATTATGAAGCAGACAAGGAGGTCCCCATCCTGTTAGGCAGACCATTTCTAGCCACAGGTAGGGCTCTGATAAATGTCCAAAAAGGTGAGCTCACTATGAGGGTTCATGATGAAGAGGTGAAATTTAGTGTTTATAAAGCCTTAAGGTACCCCTCTGACTCTGAATCTTGTGCTAGCATGGACATTGTTGATTCATTAATGGAAGAACAATTGGAGCATGAATTGTTGACTAAGCATGCTAATAACTATGTAGGATTAGAATTAACTGACTTAAACATAGCTGAGATAATGGACATACCTGTAAATAACCCTCAGCATGTTTGTATGAATATTGACTTAACTGAAAAATCTGTGAATCCATTAAAACCATCCATTGAGCATCCACCTATCTTAGAATTAAAACCTCTCCCCACTCACCTCAAGTATGCATATCTAGGAAGTAATGATACTTTGCCTGTGATTATTTCTTCTAAATTAAGTGAAAAGCATGAGGTTGAACTGATTTTACTACTTAAGCAACATAGGAAGGCTATTGCATGGACTATTGCTGATATTAGAGGCATTAGCCCTTCTTATTGCATGCATAAGATTATACTAGAGGAAGAGCATACACCTAGAGTAGATCATCAACGTAGGCTGAATCCCTCTATGAAAGAGGTAGTTAAGAAAGAAATAATTAAATGGTTAGATGCTGGTGTGATCTTCCCCATAGCTAGTAGTCAGTGGGTGAGCCCTATACAATGTGTACCTAAGAAGGGGGGGATGACTGTGGTAGTCAATGAGAACAATGAACTGATTCCAACTAGGACTATCACAGGGTGGAGAGTTTGCATGGATTATAGGAAACTAAATAAAGAGACCAAAAAAGACAATTTCCCTCTACCATTCATTGACCAAATGTTAGACAGAATAGCTGGTAGAGCCTACTACTGCTTCTTAGACGGTTACTCAGGTTATAACCAGATCACTCTAGACCCTAAGGATCAAGAGAAGACTACCTTCACTTGCCCTTTTGGAACTTTTGCCTTTCGCAGAATGCCTTTTGGCTTATGCAATGCACCGGCAACTTTCCAAAGGTGCATGTTGGCAATCTTCTCTGATTTGGATGAGTCCATGATAGAGATATTCATGGATGATTTCTCAGTCTTTGGGGATTCGTTTACAAACTGTCTAGAGAACCTAGGACAGGTCTTGGCTAGGTGTGAGGAGACCAACCTAGTCCTAAATTGGGAAAAGTGCCACTTCATGGTGGATGAAGGGATTGTCTTAGGTCATAGAGTGTCAAGGGCAGGTGTAGAAGTTGACAGGGCAAAAATTGAAATAATAGAGAAATTGGTAGAACCTCAAAATGTCAAGGCCATTAGAAGTTTCTTAGGGCATGCTGGTTTCTATAGAAGGTTCATTAAGGACTTTTCTAAGATCTCCAAGCCTCTATGTGAGCTTCTAGAGCTAAACAAGCCATTCATTTTCTCTAAAGAGTGTGTCCTAGCTTGGAAAACCCTTAAGAAAGCACTAGTCACAGCACCTATTATAGTAGGGCCAAATTGGGATCTCCCATTTGAGATGTTATGTGATGCTAGTGACTATGCTGTAGGGGTTATGTTAGGACAGAAGATTGACAAGTTAACACACCCTGTTTATTATGCTAGTAAGACACTTAATGAGGCACAATGCAACTACACAACCACTGAGAAAGAAATGGTAGCTGTAGTGTTTGCTTGTGAGAAATTTAGGAACTATATTGTAGGCACTAGGACAATCGTGTACACTGACCATTCTGCTTTAAAGTACCTTATGAGGAAGGCTGATGCTAAGCCTAGGTTGATTAGGTGGGTACTGCTGCTGCAAGAGTTTGATCTAGACATTAGATATAAGAAAGGAAGTGAAAATGTGGTTGCGGATCATCTTTCTAGATTGCAGCATAATTGCGAAAAAATTGCGGAACCCGCAATTTCTGATGCTTTTATTGATGAACATTTCTTTGTATTAACTCATCGTGATAACGATGAGGAACCTTGGTTTGATGACATTGCTAACTTCCTTGCATCACAGGTACTACCAACTTTCAAGGGAGGACAAGAGAAGAAGAGGTTCCTTCATGAAGCAAGGAAATTCATATGGGATGACCCCACACTTTACAAAACATGTGCTGACGGCTTACTAAGGAAGTGTGTTTCAGCTGCTGAGGCGAAGTCTGTGCTGCAGCATTGCCACACAGCTCCTTATGGTGGACAGTTTGGTGGCCAAAGAACAGCTGAAATGGTATTTCAGAGTGGCTACTATTGGCCAACGATCTTCAAGGATGCCCACAACTATGCCCACAGCTGTGATGAATGCCAAAGAACAGGTAACCTTAGTCGCAAGGATGAAATGCCTCTCACTTACATCTTAGAGTTGGAGCTCTTTGATGTGTGGGGCATTGACTTCATGGGACCATTTCCCCCATCCTCAGGTAACCTTTACATATTAGTGGCAGTAGACTATGTATCCAAGTGGGTAGAGGCCATAGCATGTCCCAATAATGATGCCAAAACAGTCATAAAATTCTTGCATAGGCACATTTTTACTAGGTTTGGAACACCTTGTGCTATCATTAGTGATGAGGGGACACATTTCATTAATAAGGCTATGGAGAGAGTGTTGGCTAAGTATAACATTAGACATAGAGTAGCCACTCCTTATCACCCACACTCGAATGGTCAGGCTGAAATTTCAAATAGGGAGATTAAGAACATCCTAGAAAAAGTGGTCAAACCTAATAGAAAGGACTGGTCATTTAAACTCGACGATGCACTTTGGGCATATAGGACTGCATATAAGACACCCCTAGGTATGTCTCCTTACAGACTTGTGTATGGTAAAGCTTGTCATCTTCCATTTGAGTTAGAAATCAAGGCATTTTGGGCACTAAAAGAGTTGAATTATTGCATGACCGATGCGGGAACGTTGCGGTCTCTGCAATTACATGAGCTTGATGAGCTTAGACATATGTCTTATGAAAATGCAAAAATGTATAAGGAAAAGACCAAGATTTGGCACGACAGTAGACTTAGGATCAAGGACTTTAAGAAAGGCCAACTTGTTTTATTATTTAACTCACGATTGAAATTATTTCCAGGCAAACTTAAGTCTAGATGGTCAGGTCCGTTTGTAATTACTAATGTGTTTGTTCATGGTGCCATCGAGATAAAGAACCTGCAGCAAGGTCAACCATTCATGGTTAATGGTGCAAGGTTGAAGCACTACTATGAGGAAGGAGATGTGAAGACTCTCTCGGCCTTCCTCTTGACTGAAGCGTGAAATTAAGAACGAGAGAGGACGAGTGATTGCTGTGCTCGTCAATATGAGGCTCATGCCTTAGTTTATTTTTCCCATTTTTTCGGTTATCGTTTGTGTATATGTTTGTATGATTTTAATTACGAATTTGATGTTGATTTTATTTCTTTTTGTAGGGAATCAATAGAGGGAATCAAGGAGATTAAATCCAGCTTAAAAAATCAAGAAGATATTGGGGCAAATAAAAGATACGATGGAGCAAAGATTGACATTTAAATGAAAAAAAATCTCCAACGGTCACTAGAATTGCGCTGGATTTGCAGAATCCGCAAAAATATAGCCGTTGGGATTTTTCCGTTTTCTTTATATCCGTTGAGACGCGCGTTGATCTATACGATTTCCCAAGTATCTGAACTCCAAGAAATCTGCGTTTCTCTTCATCTGTGATTCTTCTCCCCAAACCTCCACGATTCAACAATGGTGCTCACGAGGGCTGAAAGATCTGCGGCAAAGAAGAAGGCTGACGACGCTGAAACGGCTGCGAGGGAAGCACTTCTGGCCCTTGCAGAGGCTGATGCTGCGCGAACTGAACGACTTCCCAAACTTTCGATTCGCAAGAAGAAGTGGAAGGTCGCCACAGAGATACCTGCTGGACCCTCTGAACCAGCAGGCACACCCAAGAAGCGCAAGTGGAGTATGGCTGTGGCCGAGGAAGGAATCAAGAACAAGACTCCCTCTGTGGAGAGTCAAGAACGAGGCCAGCCATCCCACGAGACAGCCGAGCGCAGCCCTTCACCATCTCCGCCGGTTCAAAGCCCTGAGCTCTCCTCATCGCCACCAGCGCAGAGCCCTGAGCTGCCTTCATCACCGCAGAGTTCTGCACAGACCCCTACAGGAGCACAAAGCACCACTCCGTCGCCCACTTCTCCACGGCCTGACCCTGAATTCCCATATGGGGAGTACCAAGAATCGACGCAGGGCAGTGGGGAAGCTGAGGAAGAAGAGGTCTTCTCTCCGTTGAGGGAAGCCAGCCCTGAGAGTCCTGCGAAGAAGGATGATTCTATGGAAGAAACACTGGGGGCTTGCCTCCAGCAGATCACCACCAAGGCAAAGTTGAAGAAGAAGAAGGCTGCCAAGATTATCAAGGCCAAGCGGTCCAAAAAGTCAAAAAAGAAGAAGGCCAAGAGGGCGCTGGCATCAGAGGGAGAGAGTGCGGAGCCATCGCTCAAGAAGCTCAAGATTGAGGCTGCGGAGTCAGCCAAACCAAAGGACAAAGGGAAGGCCAAGCTTTACCCTGAAGATGAGCCTCAATCAGTGAGGTACGTGTCCTCTGACGCTGAGTCCAGAGGCATTGAGTTGAGGAAGAGGGAGTTGCTGCACGAGAAGGGCTTCCTCGACAGACCTGCTGACCTGCCGCAGTTCTTGCGCGCAGGAATTACAAATCATGGATGGGAGGAGTTGTGCAGACCACCCAATCCAGCTTACACAAGCATGGTGTATGACTTTTACGCCAATGTGCTTAATCCTGAGGATGGCCTGTCTGTGGTCAGAGGGGTAGAAGTGGACTTCTCAGCAAAAGCCATCAACGAAGCCTATGGCTTCAAGGGCCAAAAACATACTGACTATGCGAGGATTGTTGATGAGCCTACTGAGGCCGTCCTGGAAGAGGCCATTCGGACCATTGGCCAGCCTGAAGCATCCTGGACCGTGTCGCGCAATGAGAGGCATACTCTCATGAGTGCCAACCTCACAGCTAAGGCGGCTATCTGGTTTTCCTTCGTGAGAAGGAAACTGTCTCCAGTGACTCATGAGACCACCATCAACCAGAGCAGATCGCTGCTGGTCTATGCAATTATGCGCGGTCTCCCAATCAACGTGGGAGAAGTCATTGCAGCTGCCATTGCTGAGTGCGCCAAGAAGGGTAAGGGTCCTTTGTTTTTCCCTAATACTATAACTAAACTCTGCTTGCGTGCAGGGGTTCCCATTGAGCGAATGAAGCAGCAGATGGCTTACACAGGCCACTTGGAGCTACCTGCTGGCTTGAGGCTAAAAAGGAAGGGGAACATGGAATTCGAGCTGGATAGGTTGGCTGCTGATCAGTCGCTGTCCATGGCTTGCCTGATGGATATGCAGAAGAGGATGGCTCAATGGGCCACTTACACACAGGCGCGGGACAAGGAAGTTGCTGACCAACTTGGATGCATCTTCCCTGATTTTCCCACGAATCTCCTGACTCCATGGGTGCCTCCAAGACCAAGAAGGAGTGATGATGAGGAAGATGTCTGAGTGCTAGTCTGAGGAGCACCAAAAGGGAGTATTGCTGTTCCCTTAGAAAAAAAAAAAAAAAAAAATATCTGCTTTCTGTTAGACCATGTGAATTATGCTGTTTTTAGTTAATATTTTGATCTGTTTTAGTTGCTTAGTTTTAAGTTTTTAAATTGTTTAGTGTAGTCTGATGATAGCTGAGTAGGTAGGTTAGTTTAGTTTTATTTTTGTAGAGCTTGAGTGACGGGAAAAAAGCATGCTTAGGGGCCTTAATCACTGTTATATCTGCCCTGTATCTATTGCGAAATAATTGCGGAAACCGCAATTTTTATTACTGAATGCATGTTTTGGACTGTCTGTTTAGCTAGGCTGTGATCTGTTTAAATTCTATCTTTTGCTGCTATCATGACTACCGTATATAGCTTATCTTAAAGCATGCTGGATGAGTGTCATAGGACACCCTTTGATAGTTTAAATTAACCTCTAAAAAGCTCAGCATGCATAGCTGTAAGTCCTTGCCTGTCTGTTTTTTTTTCAATTTTCTGCTGCTGTGATATTTTCTTTTAGAATGTTCTGTCTATGCCTAGGGCTTTTAGATTCTCTTTGTTTTACCTTAGACTAGATGCTTCTAGGACAAGTTTGGGGGTGTGCCACCTCAGACACTCATTGGGGACAATGAGTAGTTGAAGTTTGGGGGAGGCCACCCTAGGCCTAGGAACATTCCTCTCTCCCTTAAAACATAAGCATTCTTCTTCTCCTTTAAAAAAAAAAATGAGCTGAAAGAGAAAATGAAAAAAGAATAAAGGGGGGAGTCTCTCTTAGGTTGCTGAGTAATCAGTGCCAAGTGTGTAAACCACAAGTGGCGTTGCATCAAAAGGCAACCAAAGGAAAGGCTCCACCAAAGTAAGAAAGAAAGAAAAAGAAGAAATAGGGAAGAAGAATGTATACCTAGGAGTTGCAACTTTGTGGCTTAGATGTCCTGTTTAAAAAGAACTCTGATCCTCAATTAGCTAAGAGCAAAGTTGTAGCTTGTAGGGTTGTTTAGGGAGATGAGTGTATATCCAATGTAGTGATGCCAGGGTTTAGGTTGTTCTCTAAAAGTACTACTGTCACCATTAATACTAAGACTGGCATGACTCTAAGGAATCCTAGGTAGCTCATAAGTATAAACTAGAAGCATGTACTGAGTCTGGGGTAAAGCTAGGTAGAATTTGAAACCTTAGGGATAGTGGCATGATATGACAAAAGCAGGTAGATCAGTTGTAGGGAGTTAATAAAAACAGTAGGAGTATTAGGCATGCGAAATCAGAAGAAGCTAGATGAGAGGGTAGTTTTAAGCTTAGAAGTGTGTCACAGGACAGCACTGCTATAGATAAGAATATAGGGGAGTTAGTAAGTGGTTAAAGAAGAAGAAACAGCAGCCTAGGAAAGTCCTTAGATTGCTCGAGGACAAGCAAAACCTTAAGTTTGGGGGTGTGTTACGTCTCCAAAAGTGACCTTTTTAGGACTTAATTATCTTAGAAAGATGTTCACTCTTAGGTGTTTTTGATAACATTTAGCCTAAACCTATGCTTACATATGAGAATTAGAAGAAGGTAGCTAAATTAGGACTTATGTACAATAGGAAAGAAAAGGGTTGAAAACCGAAGGAAAAGAATGAAAAACAAGCATTGCGACAGCATTGCGGAAACATTGCTGAAACCGCAATGTTTCAAGTGAAAACCGTAAGTTGACTGATCTTTTTCTGTTAATTTCCGTTATTTCAGGGATTCGTTCTTTCTCCTCCATCCATTCTGAAGTACGACGTTGAAGATTGATGGTTCTCCTTGGCCCAAATGCACCTGCAGATTGCTATAAAAGGGGGTCAAAGTCGAGGGTTCAATCATCATCCGGAAGCGTAGAAGTCTTCTCGCAGCTCCATCTTTTCTCCTGTCATTCTTCTCTGTCTGTTGGTGTGAGAGTCTCAGCTGTTGGAGTCGACAATCTGATAGGAAGGAGAGAAGATTCATCTTCTCTCCCGATTGGATTCATCCAAGCAAGGCTATTCTTTCATCCCCTTCAGCCGAGGCACCTGAAACTAGGCGTTCACGCTCGTTTTTATGCTCCCTGTCTTTATTTCCATTTTCCAGCTTTAGTTTGGTGTTGTTTCCTTTCTTGTAACTAGATCAGTCCATTTCGTTGTGTTCTGTCTTCTGTTATTCACTTTAAGTTGCTCTTCTGTTCATTCAAACAATCAAATAATTAAAGCATAGTTCATCATTTCTCAATTTCCTATCTTTGCAACTCACTGTCTTACCTTGCTGTTTTCAGTTTATTTCTCTTCTAAGCATGTCTTTTTTCTCTCTTCTTTCTGTTCTCCCTATATCCATGAGTAACTATTTCACAAGTTTTCCATCTTCTGCTGCTACGGTTTTTCCTTACTGTTTTAAGTATATTTCTCTTCTAAGCATGTTTCCTTCATCTCTTATTTCTGTTTACCCCATATTCATGAGTAACTAAGTCACATAGGGGCATGCTAATGACAATACTATAGGCTAAAAAACGTGAACCAAGCATGTAGGATAGCTCTCGAAGCATTGATTGTATGTAAGCTTCATCCCACGGGCAATTTCGATTGGCCATCCATTTTGTCTAAAGAACTCCTAACCTCTGGAAGGAGTAAGAGTTCAGAGTCATACACTCATGCTAGCCTTTCAAGGTAGCCAGAAAACGACCTAGGGATAGGCGTTTTCCTAGTACAAACCATAACTTTCTGCTTTAACAAGATGCTTAAGACCTTACTTGGACATGAGTAAACTAAAGAATCTAATGCATGGAATCGGACGATACATGAGATTGAGTGAGTTTAATGCATAGAGAGTTGATCCAATGCTTGAGAATCGTGAGAAAATGCCTATAGAGGAGTCGTTAGTAGCCCTTGTTTCTCCATTTTACACACTTTCGCTGTTAGGAAAATTGCGGTAGAATTGCTGTTTCCGCAATTCTGCTAAGTTCACCATTCTGTTTAGCTGTTTTCTTATTCATTTATTAATCTCGTCTCTTTTCATTTGAGTTTAGCTTTGACTTGCACTTGTTTATGTTGCTACCCTCTACGTATTCAGTAGGAAATAGACAATTTAAAACCAATTCTACCCCATCAAATCCACCCTTTCTTTCTTAACTTTACACTTCACGAGTAGCTTATAATAAATCTCTGTGGGAAAACGAATGAAAAAATACTTACTACTTGCTATAGGATCATGTATGCTTGCATGTTCTGAGTGCTCTCTCTATCTTATTGCTTATTTATTTTAACACATTGAGCACGCAACATCCCTCAATGAGTAAGGGAAGAGGTAGAGCCTCAAGGCTTCTTGGGAAACTCCAGGAATGATGAAGGTATCACTAACTCCTAGGAAGTTTCTAAGATAGTTGTGGGGATCCTCATTTTCCACTCCATAGAATTGTCCCACAGTGGACAACATTTGGAACATCACTGGCTTTAACTCGAATGAGTTGGCAGTGATTTCAGGGCGGATTATACTTGGGTTTAGCTCCCCAGGCATGGGAACTAAGTATGAGAGAATGACACTATTCTTGTCATTCGCTATTTCGATGGGATTGCGAGTGACAGGTACCGGATTTGGAACTATTCTATCCATTTATTCTTTAGAAGATTGCAGAGACTCTGCGGTTTCAGCAATTATTTGAGGTATAGAGGCTTGTTTAAAAAGGCGTTTCTTAGCTTTGTTTCTGGCCCTAAGTAATCTCTCAGGCTCAGGGTTGAAATCTAGATCACTACTTGAAGGCTCATTCATAAACTAACCCAAATAGTACCTGCAAAAAGAAATGAAAATAGATCAGTTTCAATAGATATTAAGAATTGGTTTTCTAACTTAACAAACTTCGTTTTCACTAAACTAAATCCCCGGCAGCGGCGCCAAAAACTTGTTGCGTGCTCAATGTGTGAAATAAATAGCAATAAGAGAGAGAGAGCACTCAGAACATGCAAGCATACATGATCTTGTAAGCAAGTAGTAAGTATTTTTTCATTCGTTTTCCCACAGAGATTTATTATTAGCTACTCGTGAAGTGTATTGTTAAGAAAGATTGGGTGGATTTGATGGGGTAGAATTGGTTTTAAATTGTCTAATTTCTAAGGGATATGTAAAGGGAAGCAACATAAACAAGTTCAAATCAATGATAAACTCAAAAGAAAATAGAAGAGATTAATAAACGAAGAGGAAAATGACTAAACAGAATTTTTAACTTAGCAGAATTGCGGAAACAGCAATTCTACCGCAATGTTACTAACAGCGAAAGTGTGTAAAATGGAGGATTAAGGGCTACTAACGACTCCTCTATAGGCATTTTTATACGATTCTCAAGCACTGGATCAACTCACTATGCATCAAACTACCTCAATCTCATGTATCTTCCGATTTCATGCATTAGATTCTTTAGTTTACTCATGTCCAAGTAAGGTCTTAAGCATCTTGTTAAAGTAGAAAGATATGGTTTGTACTAGGAAAACGCCTATTCCTAGGCCGTTTTCTGGCTACCTTGAAAGGCTATCATGAGTCTATGACTCTGAACTCTTACTCCTTCCAGAGGTTAGGAGTTCTTTGGACAAAATGGATGGCCAATCGAAATTGCCCGTGGGATGAAGCTTAGATACAATCAATGCTTCGAGAGCTATCCTACATACTTGGTTCACGTTTTTTAGCCTATAGTATTGTCATTAGCATGCCCCTAAGTGACTTAGCTACTCATGGATATAGAGAGAACAGAAATAAGAGATGAAGTAGACATGCTTAGAGGAGAACTAAACTAAAAACAGCAAGGTAAAACAGTAGCAGCGAAAGATGAGAAACTTGTGAAATAATGAATTGCGCTTTGATTACTTGATTGTTTGAATGAACAAAAGGGACTCTTAAAGTGAATAACAGAAACACAGAACACAACGGAATGGAATGAACTAGCTACTGGAAAAGAAACAACAGCAACACAAAGCTGGAAATTGGAAATAAAGAACAGAAAGCAGAAATTGAGCGTGGACGCCTCGTTGCGAATGCCTCGGCTGAATGGGGAGAAAGAATAGCCTTGCTTGGATGAATCCAATCGGGATTCCTATCAGATTGTCGATTCCAACAGCTGAAACTCTCACACCAACAGACGAAGAAGAACGACAGGAGAAAAGATGGAGCTGTGAGAAGACTTCTACGCTTTCGGATGATGACTGAACCTTCCACTTTGACCTCCTTTTATAGGCTTCTGCAGGTGCGATTGGGCCAAGGAGAACCGTCCATCTTCAACGTCGTACTTCACAATGGATGGAGGAGAAAGAACGAATCCCTGAAATATCGGATCTAAACAGAAAAAGATCAGTCAACTTACGGATTTCACTTGAAACATTACGGTTTCAGCAATGTTTCCGCAATGCTGCCGCAATGTGCATTTTTCACTCTTTTAACTTCGGTTTTCATCCCTTTTCTTTCCTTTTGTACATAAGTCCTAATTTAGCTACCTTCTTCTAATTCTCATATTTAATCATAGGTTTAAGCTAAATCCTATCAAAAACACCTAAGAGTGTACATCTTTCTAAGATAAATAAGTCCTAAAAAGGTCACTTTTGGAGACGTAACAAAAGGCAATTTTCCAGCCCCAAACCCGAGAGCATGTGTCGAGACGCTGCTCAACGCTGCCCAGGCGTCGAAATGCTTCGAAGAGGCGCGTGCGCTGAAGATTATCGGGCCAGCGTCGAGACGCTGACCGAGCGTCTCGATGCCATCGCGATGCACGCGCTGAGATTTTTTAGGTCGCAGCGTCGCGACGATGGCCTAGCGTCTCAACGCTCCGACGGATTATATAGGCCATTTTAGCGTTTTCTCCTGATCTTCTTCGTCAAAACCTCTTGGGTTTCCGCCATTGTTAGGCAATTTTCGAGCTTTCTTCTTCTCTTTAGCTTGAGATTATGTCCAAGGTCTCCATGGAAGTTATTGTACTTCATTTCTCCATGGAAGGCTAAGGTAACGTGTAGGATTTGGGGAGATTTTAGGGATTTTTGTTAAGTTTGTAATGTTTTGTTAATCTAGAACTTTAAATTCTGTTTTGGCTTATTTGTTGATGTGCATCTACTTTTCTTGCTTAATCCATGATTGTGTTAGATTTCTAGACGGACAATCTCGTTTTCTAGCATTGTCTATTGCTATAAACTAGCGATGCCTTGCCTCTCCTTGTCGATTTAGTAACACAGAATGGTAGAAAAATGGAAGCATCACATTGATCATGCTGAATGTTGATTACTTTAGGGTTGTCGGGTAGTCAATTAGCATTTAGCCTGGTTGATTGAACGTTCGTCGTGAATTGCTAGTGAATGTTTGGGTTAATTTAGGATTGATCACTCTGATTTAACTGCGAGCATTGTTTAATTAGGATTGCGAAATTCTGATTAATTATTATGAGGCCGGTTGCTTTAGGGTTGTCGGGTAGTCAATTAGCAATTGGTGTGCATAATCGAATGTTCATCGTGGTTAGCTAGTGACTGTTCGGAGTCAAATTTGGGTTGATCACTCTAATAGGATTGTGAATACTGTTTAGTTAGGATTGTTAATTCTGACTAATTAATATGGAGCCGGTTACTTTAGGGTTCCCGGGTAACCGACCGCGTGCATATCAATGTTGATTAGCCTTACTTTAGAATTAAGTGATAAATGTTAAAACGCTTAGCAAAATCCCGAAATTCCGCAAATCCAACACTCTTCAATCTCAATCTTATTATTTTTCCGTTAGGATTTTTCATTACGTTGCGTGTTCAAAATCCCCCTTTTGTCACAAACTTCACCAGTCAACTTAATTATAACTCAAGCAATTAATTCTCAATTTTATTCCCTCTCTGTTGTTCGACCCCGTTACCGCTAGCTGCAAAGCTAAACGCTACGGGTTTATAAATTAATTTTGGCAAGCCTCGACAGCTTGATATTGGAGTACCCTGAAAGTAACTCTACCACTGATTCAAACGACGTCCAGCGTCCCTTCTAATTCTATTTCTATTCCTTAGAGTTCTTTCAGGCTCGGGATCAAACTCGAGATTGTAGTTCGAAAACTCATTCATAAACCAGCACTGTTAGTGCCTGCAAAATGGACGCAAAAGGTTAGCTCCAATCATTTAAGCTCTTTCTAAAGTAACACAAATCGTTTTGACTCAACCGAGTCCCCGGCAGCGGCGCCAAAAACTTGTTGCTTTGCTTAATGGGGTTATATATTGATTAAATTAAGCAAATAACCATGCAAGTATACACGGTCTGCAGCAAGTGATAAGTATATTTTATATCGTTTCCCACAGAGACTAGGTTGAGTGAATGCCGATTTTATGCGTGTTAAATTAGACAAGGTAACCAGGGATGATATGGGGTTTAATTCGAGACCCAAGATTGTAAAGGACGGAAAGAAAACGCAAAATTACAGCAATGCAAAATAAACTAAGGAAACTACAGTCAAAGAAAATAGGCTAACTAACTCGCATAATAGAAAATAGTATTGCGGGTCTCGCAAAACATTCGCAATAAACTAGCAACAGATTAACAAACAAGTAAAATTTAAGATAAAGACAGCAAGGTTGGCTAAGAGTCCTCCATAGGCATAAACCATGATCATTCAACAGCAAATTAACATTACATGCATCGTTTTAGCTAGATCTCATACATCTTCCAATTGTATGCTTTAGATTCTTAAATTACTCATATCCAAGTAAGGTTAAAAACCTATTTATATGTTCATGTTGTCAAACGTGTTAGGAAAGGGCCTATTCCTAGACCACTCTCTATTTACCGTGAAAGTCTAACATGCATGAGTGACTCTGAGTTCTTACTCCTTCTGGGGGTTATGAACTCTTTAGAACAAAATGGATGGCCGATCGAAAATGTCCATGGGATGAAGTTCACACTCATTCAATGCATGCATGCTTATTTATATGCTGAAATCACATCTTTATTCCCTATGGATTCGTCCTAGCAAACCTTTATAATACTAGCTACTCATGAATTTAGAAGAACTCAACAAAACTATTTGATTACTCATGATAAGCAAATACAACAATAGTTCGAATAGCAAAGCACAAATCAATCCAAAAACAGTAACTACAATAAAATAATAGAGTAGATGAAGGTCCTCTTGTCAACGTTTCACCTCGGTTGAAGGAGAAGAATGACTTGTCTTGGAAAGGAAACTCAATCAGAAGAGAAGAGGGAGCCTTTTTTCTTGAATTTCTCCACGGAAGATCTTCCCTTCTTCCTCTAGAATTTCTGACGCCAAGGGAGCCTTTTTTTCCTTCGATCCAACAATCAAGAGATATATCTCTTTTCTACGGTATTGGCCTTTTACGAATCTCTCCACCGTAAAGGAGGATGATCTCCTTCTTTCAACTTGTGTCCTCAGAGGTTCCATAGTCCATACCCTAATCGCAGATCTCCGTCCAAATTAGAGGAACAACCTCAGACGTGGCAGATACAGGAAGGGTCGGCGGCTAAAAACACGTAGGAGAAGAAAAAGTATTGCGATTGCGTTGCGATCGCAAAGTTCCTTGAAGACTGCTTTGCCAGCGCGTTGCGACCGCAAAGCTCTAATTCTGGCTGCCCTTCTTCTTATCCCATTGCGCTCCTTGCAAACTTCAGCAACACTCCTGAAAGGCATTAATTAGACATTTTTTTCACCCATTACACACTTATGCACAGATTTTCCGCATAAGCATTAACTTAACACTATTTCACAAATGTCACTATTAAACACATATTATGCTCAATAATAGCTAAAATGCTCAAAAGACTTCATGAATATAAAGCAAGTATAGACCTAAATAACTCTCATTTGGAGAGTTAACAAGATGGCCAAGGACATTGAAGCAGCTGGCAGCACCAGATCTGAACCAGCAACCGGTCTGCATCACGTACCCAGTGGTAGCAGGTAACTTTTAATTAAAGTCAGGTTTAATTCACCAGTTGGCTTCTTTTCATGGCAATGCAGACGAGGACACGAACAAACACTTGATGGAGTTTCATTGCGTGTGTTCGGGGATGAAGCCCCCAGGGCCCAAGGCGAGGACGCGAACAAACACTTTAAGGGCATTCCCCTTTACCTTGAAGGACAAAGCCAATGACTGGCTTTATTACTTGCCCTTCGGATCCATCACGACGTGGCAAGAGATGATGTGGGTGTTCTTGAAAAAAAAAATTCCTGCCTCTCTTGCCACCACGCTGAGGAAGAGAATTTATGGGATTACTCAAGACGTGGGTGAGTCTCTGCACGAGTATTGGGAATGTTTTGGGCGCCAATCAGCTATTCATTCAGTATTTTTATGAGGGTATGACTCCTCATAATCGACAGATGATCGACGCAACGAGTGGAGGGGCACTGATTGACAAGACCCCAGCCAAGGCCAAACAGTTGATAGCCAACATAGCGGCTAACTCGCAGCAGTTCGGTATTCGTGGAGCAGGACAAGTCCACCAGCTTAGTCAGATTAATGTGATGACATAAATGAAGGCCCAAGTGGCCGAGATTGGAAATTTGCTAAAAAAGTTTGTTGGAGGAGGAAACCATGAGGCAGAAGAGGTAAATGCTATTGGGGGATATGCTTCCAACCCTATGAAGTACGATCCATATTCGAACACGTAGAACCTCGGTTGGCGAGACCACCCAAATTTGAGCTATGGGAATAGAGATGGACAACAACGTTACCAAGGTCAGTCATTCGATAGACCTCAGAACTCCACCCATGTTCAAGCCTCCAGTTCCTCGAATTCTATGGAAGAGATGGTGAGAACCGTCGTTAATTCGACGAGCAAGTTTCAGAAGGAAGCTCGCGAGGAGCTAAATTCGCACAAGGCGGAGCTGCAAAATTTGAACAAGCAGCTCACTCAAATGGCCGTATCGATTAGCAAAATTGAGAGCCACAGCTCAGGAAAGCTTCCTTCCCAAACCACAGTGAACTCGTGTGAGAATGTGAGTTCGATCCAGCTGAGAAGTGGGAAAGCAGTTCCCTCTAGAGCTGAGAAGGAAGTGAAGAAGGACAACCTGAATGTGTCCTCCCCGAGCCATCCTGAAGGTGAATATGTTGAGAAAAAGGAAGAGCAGAAGAAAAGTGTGCAGGAGAATGTTCCCACAGCACCCTTCCCAAGTAGGCTTGCGAAGCCTACCATGGTGAATGAAGATGAGGAGGTCCTCAAAACCTTCCAGAAGGGGATGGTGAACATTCCGCTCTTTAAAGTGGTGAGACAAATTCCAAAATACGCCAAGTTTCTCAAGAGTTGGTGCACAAAGAAAAGAAAGTCAAGAGTGACTGATGAGAAGAAGAAAGAAAACGTCTCGGCGATTCTTCCAGGTTTGTTGCCAACCAATGCAATGACCCGGGTACATTTACTATCCCATTCATGATAGGTAGCAAAATTGTGAAAAATGTCATGCTAGACCTAGGTGCATCTTTGAATGTGATATCTTATGCATTGTTTCAAGATCTTAAATTAAATGAAATGCATGAAACTGATGTGGATGTGCAATTAGCCAATGGGTCTTGTATATGTCCTAGGGGAAAAGTCGAGGATATTCTTGTTAGAGTAGGAAGAATGATGTTTCCTGCAGACTTTTTTGTTTTAGATATGAATGGAAAATCTCTGAATGTCTCAACTTCCACGTTGTTGGGGCGTTCGTTTCTTAAGACTGCTAGGGTCAAAATTGATGTGTATAAGGGCGTCATTTCTTTGGAGTTTGATGAAACTATTAATGAATTTTCCATGTTTGATGAGAAGTCTATAGAAACTGTTGGATGTCTGGAATGTGTGGAGGATAAGAGTTTAACCTCGAGCTTGAGGGATAATTCTTATGCC
The DNA here is from genome assembly GCA_028017165.1 of Herpetospermum pedunculosum. Lineage (NCBI taxonomy): Eukaryota > Viridiplantae > Streptophyta > Magnoliopsida > Cucurbitales > Cucurbitaceae > Herpetospermum > Herpetospermum pedunculosum. The sequence goes on along the minus strand of CM051525.1, from coordinate 5,520,973 downwards.
TCTGTTAAGAAAAAAGATTTAAATTTGAATGTTGATGGTGTTGTTTTTTATGGGACTAATAATGATGATATTCACGGGCTCGAGGCACGAAAAGAAAAAATGTTTTTGAATGATGTTTGCAGGGTCAGGTGGACGAGGAAATGATTGGAACGTCCCCCACGCTGTCGGATTATGGTTGAGTTCTTGGGGAGAATCCAGTCGCTCAAACAAATTTAAAAATTATGCGCTTCTCGAAGGCACCCGAGTGTTGAACTGTCTTTAAGTCTTTAGATTTTGTTGTTTTGTTTAAGTTTCGTTGTTTAATTTAGTTTATTTGCTTGCTGTTTTTTTTTTAGGAGAAACAGGAGACGTTAAGGAAAGTGGGCTTGGATAAGAAAGCGCCGCCTCTCGTCCCTCGCTAACCTCGCAAAGATTAGGGAAGTGTCGTTTTCCTTTCTTTTTAATTTTGCGCATCTGATTAGAAGTATTGAGGACAATGCTATCTTCTGAGGTTGGGGGTGGATGTTATGGATTTCCATGTGCAGTTTGTTGAGCAGTGTAGACTTAGAATTTGAAGTGCTTGAGACTCTATTTATTGCTTTCTAATTATGATGATCTAGGAAGTGCTTTTTGGAATCTTGGCATTTGCATATCTAGTTTTGGCATGAGGTAGTTTTACATTTATTAGGTCCATGTAAAAAAAATTAAAAAAATTTATGTTGCTCCCTTGCATCTATCGAGCACTTAGCAACCTCTTCTTAGACTCTGTAGGCTTAGATTAATCGCATGTTGCATTGATTCTTGGTGTCACCCCGAAAGGCACCCCTAGGGTAGCTTGTTGCATGAGAGTTAGTGATTGATTAATCGAGTTAGCAAAAGCTATTAAGCCTAAAGTAAAAAAAAAATAGAAAAGCATGTTGTTTAGAAAAATCCTCTCGAGGCGCTCCTCCTTCTTAATGGTGCACTTAAGAAGTGAGCATTAGTCCTTAAAAATGTGAAGTTTATGCATGAGCTTGACATGTTAGGCTTCTCGGGTTTGGGAAGAAAAAAAAAAGAAAAAAGTTGGGTTCAAAGAACCAAAATTAAGGGTACAAAGTACTCAAAAAGAAAGGAAAAAAAAAAAGAAAAAAAAAGTATGAGAAAATTGTTTTAGGCCTCTTAATTTATTGCTCTCTCTTATGTTATCAAGTTTAGACTGTTCTTAAATGCTAGAATTAGGGGGAAAATGGGATGATATGTTGCATGCGGTTTTTCCGGGTTTATGTACGTTTAGGATAGGTTGGCTAGCACACACACGTTAGGGAGCGATAGTTAATTTTCTATGTGTTCTTGATTAAATGCATGCGTTGATTGCTTTCTTGAATATGTAATGTTTAGATTTGTAAAAAGCATCGAGGTTTGAATTAGAAGCATGTATGCATGGTTCTTTAGAGTCGAATTCTAGGTTTGCCTTGCTCGAGGACTAGCAAGATTTAGGTTGGGGGTGTTTGATAACTCCATTTTGGAGCTATATTTCACTCCCTAACTCTAGCTAACAGACGCATTTAATTGAGTAATTTGCCTTGTTTTTAGGTGATTTGCGGCGAAGAGCTCATGGTGTCCATTGGACGCGTTTCGTGGCTTAGGAAGCGGTTTTAGCGCCCCGAGAATGCATCGGGAAGAGGGGAAGTTCAACCGTGAATATTTGGAGAAAATTGCCATGCAAAGGCAATTTTCCAGCCCCAAACCCGAGAGCATGTGTCGAGACGCTGCTCAACGCTGCCCAGGCGTCGAAATGCTTCGAAGAGGCCCGTGCGCTGAAGATTATCGGGCCAGCGTCGAGACGCTGACCGAGCGTCTCGATGCCATCGCGATGCCCGCGCTGAGATTTTTTAGGTCGCAGCGTCGCGACGATGGCCTAACGTCTCAACGCTCCGACGGATTATATAGGCCTAGCGTCTCAACGCTCCGACGTCTCAACGCTCCGACGATGGCATCGGCCTGAAACATGAATGAGATTCATGTGAAAAAAGTCGGTTTTTTCTGAAAAACCGAGTTTAGTTATATTATTTAATCAATATTTGATATTGAATTAAATAATATTTATTAATTAAAAAGTTTAATTAATAAATATATATATTTTTTATTTATTAAAATGTTTAATAAATAAAATTATTATTATTATTTTTAATAATAATAATAATTATATGTTTATATATATATATATATATATATATATATACATGTGTCTTGCATGCAGCAAGACACATGTTGATGTATATCAATATATATATCTTACGCTTTGGGCTGATAAAGAAATAAAAAAAAAAGGTGAGGAGAAGAGAATTTAAAGAAATTTCATAAATTGAATTTGATTCAATTTATCAAAGAAGGGGTACACGATTTTGAGTTTTGAGAATTTGTTCTCTCTCTATCTCTTCAGCCTCTGTCTTCTCTTCTTCTTTTTCCTCTTCTCCTTTTCTCTTGTAAAAGGAGTCCCACCACTCCGTTTCTCGGCCTGAGGATAGCGGGACTACCGTGGGTGGTCCACGAACGTTTCGTGAGAAGGCTCGGTGAGCTCGTGAGGAGCTTCTGGCGGTGAAATTGGAGAATTACGAACGACAAGGGTATGTGTTCTAATTTCTCTTTTTCATTGCTTTTGCATGTTTCCATTTGTTTAAATTGATGAAATTAGAGTGTCCTTGATCCAAAACCGCTTCCGCTGCGTGCCTTGAGCGCTCCTTCAATTGGTATCAGAGCGTTTTTGGCCACTCAATTTCAATCAATTTAAATTATGGTGGGTTTTATTTAGAAATTGTTTCTGAATGGGATTCTAAAGTGAATATCGATTTTGGCATAGTTTCTTCTTGAATTTCTTTATTTGTAATTGCCCGAGATTGTATGGGCTTTAATGTATGCTAAAGAGTCTGTATTTTTAGAGTCATTAGAGTCCATATAGGGTTCTTTGTGAAAGAAGTTTGAGTTTGAAACTCGCCGAAATGTTCGGTGTAAGTTCAAACTCATTCTGGGCAATACGAGGAGAAATTCGAAGAAAATTTGGCCGAAGCGTTCGGAGGAAGCAAGTTGGTCAAAGGCGGTGCGAAGAGTTCGAAGTCCGCTCAAGACGTGGCTTGTTGATCAAGCTTGTAATAAATTAGTTATTGCTTGCTAAATGCCAAAATCGATCCACTTTAGTGTGTTTAATTAATTATGCATTGCGAATGTATGTTTTAATTAAATTCCATGTTTGTATGTGCATAGCGTATGCCATATAGATTTAAAATCCCACCGTAGGAAGCATGCTCCATGCATTGAAAATATGTTATAAGTGTTATAATATATCGTATGCATATTTGGCAATTCATGAGTTTTGATATAAAAGTTATATTAATTCATGAATTAGTTGTTGTTAGTTCAATAAAATAATTGATATAAGTGTTATATTAATTATGAAATTAAATCAACAACATAGATTGCCATAGTTTTATGCACATGATATATTATAAGTGTTATAATGTATAAGATGCATGTTTATTCATGAGTATTAATATAAGAGTTATATTAATTCATGAATTAGATGTTGTTTGCTTAATAGAATAATTGATATAAGTGTTATATTAATTATGAAATTAAACATCCAACATAAGATGCATTTTGTTTGTTATAAGCGTTATAATGTATAGGATGCATGCTTAATTCATGAGAATTGATATAAGTGTTATATTTATTTATGAATTAGGAGTTGTATATTTAAAAACATAATTGATATAATTGTTATATTAATTATGAAATTAAATATTCAACTTGTCATGCCTTAGTGTTGCATGTTTGAGAAGCATGTAGAAGTTTGTTGTAGTTAGTCTTAGTTTTGCAAAGCGTTGTAAAATTGGCATAGACTTTTAAAATCTATAACAAAGACAAAGGCATGCTCACTTAGGGTTGAATGTATCGTTCCATTTCATTAGATGAATAGGTCGATATCTTGTAAATGCTAAGGTTACAAGAAACTCACCCGGGGACATCCTGTTCGAGGTTGGAGGTATTTAAGCTGACGGTTTACGGAACACCTCCTACCTGGGGACCATCCGGTTCTTGAGTAAAGTTAACCCGGCTTTATGAGCATGCGTGAGTGGTGTGAGGTAATAAAATGTTTATCACCTAGACATCATAGGTAAAAGTTTGTTTTACCTAGACTTAGGCCTTATTGTCTTAGCCGGATAATGCCTGAGTAATTTACCCATTCCGTCTTAAAATACTTAGTAGAGGTGTAGAGAAGGTATATATGATATGTCCCTCTCCTCCTACGTTCTCTGTTAAGTTCACACCGTGAGAATTATGCTCGGCCTCGTGATGTCAATAGGGCATCCCCATTCGGATGGTATTTGCATAATTCAAGAGCAAGGTGAATGGAGAAAGTATTGATAGTAAGTGGGAGAAGGAAGTATGTCAATACATCCTGCGGTCTCCTCCATTGGATTGAACCGTGAGATTCCTATGTTCTGCCTGCTAGGTGCCCACTAGTGGTACCGATCCATTCGGAGGGCCGTTTCATAGGAATCGGAACATCTCAATCACCATTTATGGATAAAGAAACATAGAGCCATTCCCAACTTTGACATTTCCATTCGGTTGCATCGTTGGGGCCGCCCTATGAATTCTAAAAATGGAGGGTCACACTTACGAGATTTGCTAAGGAGTTAGTAAATCTTGACCAAACAGCGATAACTAAGATGCTATAGGAATATGAGATATTCTGGTATTAGCATTTAGTCAAGAATGTCTTGATTCAGTGAAGGAATGCTTGACTGCCCCTCGGTAGCGACCATTCTGACCCACTGAAGTATCGTTGCAGTTTAATAATGAGTTTTTGGGTACATTATTATTGTTTGCTAAATTCTTGATTGGTGTTTAAATTAGGTTAAAACCTTTTCACTAATATTTATTCATTCTCTTTTCAGCATGTCTAGCTCTTTTATTCACTTACTAGCTTCCGATAAGTTAACCGGCGATAACTACGCGACCTGGAAATCGAACTTGAATACGATTCTCGTTCTAGATGATCTAAGGTTCGTCTTATCAGAGGATTGTCCTTCCCCTCCTAGCTCGGATGCGACTCGAACTGTTCGAGAAGCATATGATAGATGGACAAGGGCTAATGATAAAGCCCGAGTCTATATCTTAGCCAGCATATCTGATGTGTTAGCTAAGAAGCACGAGGATATGGTTTCTGCTAAAGAAATCATGTCTTCATTACAGGAGATGTTTGGACTTCCGTCCTCATCGGTCTGTCATGAAGCCCTCAAATTCGTTTACAACTCTCGCATGAAGGAGGGAACCTCTGTTAGGGAGCATGTCCTTAACATGATGGTCCACTTCAATGTGGCGGAAGTAAACGGAGCTATTATAAATGAGTCAAGTCAAGTAAGCTTTATCTTGGAATCTCTTCCGAAGAGTTTCCTTCAGTTCAGAACCAATTTGGTAATGAACAAGATAAAGTATAATTTGACTTCTCTCCTCAGCGAGCTACAGACCTATCAGTCCCTACAGACTTCTAAAGGAAAAGAGAAGGAGGCAAACGTTGTCACTTCTAGGAAATTCCAAAAGGGGTCGTCTTCAGGGAGTAGGTCTGAACTTTCTTCTATTAAGAATAAGAGTATTCAAAAGAAGAAGAAAGATAAAAGGAAGGGAAAAGCACCTTCTACTGCTAAGTGCAAGAGTAAATCTACAGACAAAGGAAAATGTTTCCATTGTGGTGTAGATGGGCACTGGAAACACAATTGCCCAAAGTATCTTGCAGAGAAAAAGGCTGAGAAAGAAAGACAAGGTAAATATGATTTACTTGTTGTTGAAACATGTTTAGTAGAACATGATTGTCATACCTGGATACTTGATTCAGGAGCTACTAACCATGTTTGTTCTTCTTTTCAGGAAACTAGTTCTTGGCAGCCACTTTCTCGAGGTGAGATAACTCTCAGAGTTGGAACTGGAGAGGTTGTCTCAGCTGAAGCAGTGGGAGTTGTAAAGTTGTTGTATAGAGATAGTTTCATTTTACTAGAAAATGTACTCCTGGTTCCTACCTTCCAGAGGAATCTTGTATCCATATCTTGTTTGTTAGAACAGTTGTATAAAGTATCTTTTGTACATAATGAAGCGTTCATTAGAAAAAGAGGTGTACGTATTTGTTCTGCGAAACTTGAAAACAACTTGTATGTGTTAAGACCAACCGAAGCCAAAGCTATTTTGAACACTGAAATGTTTAAAACAGCTGAGACTCAAACTAAAAGGCAGAAACTTTCTCCAAGTACTTATCTTTGGCACTTAAGACTAGGCCACATTAATCTCAATAGGATTGGGAGATTGGTTAAGAGTGGTCTGCTAAATCGTTTAGAGGACAACTCTTTACCGCCATGTGAGTCTTGTCTTGAGGGCAAAATGACCAAACGATCTTTTTCTGAAAAAGGTCATAGGTCCAAAGAACCTCTAGAAATCGTGCATTCGGATCTCTGCGGTCCTTTGAATGTCAAAGCACGAGGAGGGTATGAATATTTCATCAGTTTCATTGATGATTATTCTAGGTACGGTTATCTTTATCTAATGCATCATAAGTCCGAAGCTCTTGAAAAGTTCAAAGAGTATAAGGCAGAGGTTGAGAACACATTAGGTAAATCGATAAAAACACTCCGATCAGATCGAGGTGGAGAGTATATGGATTTAAGATTCCAGGACTATATGATAGAACATGGAATAGTATCTCAACTCTCAGCGCCAGGAACACCGCAGCAGAATGGTGTGTCCGAGAGGAGAAATAGAACCCTGTTAGACATGGTTCGTTCTATGATGAGTTATGCTCATTTGCCTAGTTCGTTTTGGGGATATGCAGTAGAGACTGCAGTATATATTTTGAACATGGTTCCCTCTAAGAGTGTTTCTGAAACACCTTATGAGATATGGAGAGGGCGTAAAGGTAGTTTACGTCACTTCAGAATTTGGGGGTGTCCGGCACATGTGCTAGTACCCAATCCAAAGAAGTTGGAACATCGTTCAAAATTGTGCCTATTTGTAGGTTACCCCAAGGAAACGAAAGGTGGTTTTTTTTATGATCCTCATGAGAACAAGGTACTAGTATCGACTAATGCCACGTTCTTAGAGGAAGACCACATGAGAGATCATCAACCGTCGAGCAAAATTGTTTTGTCCGATTTTTCCAGGAAAGCTACAGACGAATCAACAAAGGTTGTTGATCAGGCTGGTCCTTCTCAAGAGTTGAGAAAGCCTCGACGCAGTGGGAGGGATGTAAGACAGCCCGACCGCTACATCGGCTTGTCTGAAACTCAAGTCGTCATACCTGATGATGGCGTTGAGGATCCATTGACCTTTAAACAGGCAATGAATGACATAGACAAAGACCAGTGGCTTAAAGCCATGGATCTCGAAATGGAGTCTATGTACTTCAATTCGGTCTGGGATCTTGTAGACCAACCAGATAGTGAAAGACCTATCGGTTGCAAGTGGATCTACAAGAGAAAACGAGACCAAGCCGGTAAGGTGCAAACCTTTAAGGCTCGACTTGTGGCAAAAGGTTATTCCCAAAGAGAAGGGGTGGACTATGAAGAAACTTTTTCTCCTGTTGCCATGTTAAAGTCGATTAGAATACTCTTATCCATTGCTACATTTTATGATTATGAAATCTGGCAAATGGATGTCAAGACTGCCTTTCTGAATGGTAATCTTGAGGAGAGTATCTATATGGCTCAACCAGAGGGATTCATACTTCAGGGTCAAGAGCAAAAGGTTTGCAAGCTTAATCGATCCATTTATGGGTTGAAGCAAGCATCTAGATCCTGGAATATAAGGTTTGATACGGCGATCAAATCTTATGGCTTTGAACAAAATATTGACGAACCTTGTGTTTACAAGAAAGTAGTCAATACTGTTGTAGCTTTCTTAGTCTTGTACGTAGACGATATACTACTCATTGGGAATGATGTAGGGTTCCTAACTGACGTTAAGAATTGGCTAGCGACCCAATTCCAAATGAAAGATTTGGGAGAGGCTCAGTTTGTTCTAGGGATTCAGATCATAAGGGATCGTAAGAACAAAGTGCTAGCGCTGTCTCAAGCATCTTATATTGACAAGGTGTTGTCAAGATATTCGATGCAAAATTCCAAGAAAGGTTCGTTGCCTTTTAGGCATGGAATTCACTTGTCTAAGGAACAGTCTCCTAAGACACCTCAAGAGGTTGAGGATATGAGACGAATTCCCTATGCATCTGCAGTTGGTAGTCTCATGTACGCTATGTTGTGTACACGACCCGACATCTGCTATGCAGTAGGAATTGTCAGTAGGTTCCAGTCCAATCCAGGATATGATCACTGGACAGCCGTTAAACACGTCCTCAAGTATCTTAGGAGAACGAGAGACTATATGCTTGTGTATGGCGCGAAGGATTTGATCCTTGCAGGATACACTGACTCTGATTTTCAGACTGATATAGATTCTAGGAAATCTACATCAGGATCAGTGTTCACTCTTAACGGAGGAGCAATAGTATGGAGGAGTATAAAGCAAGGTTGTATTGCTGACTCCACCATGGAAGCTGAGTATGTCGCAGCTTGCGAAGCAGCGAAGGAAGCTGTATGGCTTAGGAAGTTCTTGACAGATTTGGAAGTTGTTCCAAATATGAACTTGCCAATCACCCTTTATTGTGATAACAGCGGTGCAATGGCAAATTCTAAAGAACCTAGAAGCCATAAGCGTGGAAAGCATATTGAGCGGAAATATCATCTCATCAGGGAGATAGTGCAACGAGGAGATGTGATCGTCACACAGGTAGCCTCGGAGCACAACATTGCTGATCCGTTTACTAAGTCTCTCACGGCTAAAGTGTTTGAGAGACACCTAGAAAGTCTAGGGCTGCGAGCTGCTCAGTAGGACAGTGGGAGAAAATTTAGATATTTGATATTCTAGTTCTCTCGGCCAGCATGTACTCCACTGACGTTTTAGTCCAAGTGGGAGTATTGTTGGGTTTTATGTCCTAAAACTCGTAGTTTGTAAACTGTTTGAATGTAAATAAATATTCTATTTCAATAAAGTTGTTATTGAATTTTAGTGAATTGTGTTTGTATTAACCTATACCAATAACTAACACCCATGGCAGTAGTGTGAGTACTTGAACTTCATGTGTGACATGAATGTGAATCAAGTTCAAGTAGACAGCCAAAATGGTCTATAGTATAGGGATAAGGCTGGGTACCTTATCCTGGGGACACTATTGGACGCGGCTCACTTTGTATAGTACAAAACGATGTGATTCGAATCGTTTCATGTAGAGACATGTGAGTGAGGGCGTCCTGTGCAATGAGTTTGCACAAGACCGAACCAAGAAATGAAATCGCTCTTTCTTTATAACACCGTTTACTGTAAAGACCGATTTTTTCATATGATGACTTAGGTAACTCGATCTCAATCCTGAGCTTACTATGGACTCCTGTTTATTTGACCTTATCCTTTGATTTGTACGGGTGAGAGTGGCCAGATCGCCGACTCAATATGCCTACCATCTTGGGGATAAGATTGAATAAGTGGCTGGGGACATAGTTGTAGCAAGATTGGAGTTCACTCCTACCCGTTTTCAGGGTTAGTAGAGAGGTTGTTCCCTTAAGTGCTGACTCCATGTCTTGAACAATGGGCCCATTCTCTCCTGATCAGGGAGGAATCTGATTTGATGGTTGGACCACAAATCAATTGTTCATTAGAGGTGTCAGTGGTACTTAAGGAACAAGATATAATACAAGGGTTAAACGGTATAAATGACCCGTTGTGATTATGAACGACCTGTGAAGGATCGACTTATTGATGATAGTTATATCAACAGGACACAATATATCTACAGTGAGGAGAGTGCAGCCCTTGGACTTTAGTGGAGTCTCCGGGGGTTAACGAATGTTGGTTAGTTCGGTTGAAAGAGTTTTGACCGGATAATCTCGTATCGTTGGAGCTCATGATCTGTAGGTCCTTACGGTTCTCCTGGCTAGCTCGGATAAAGCCGTGAAACAGTATAAAAGAAAAGAAAAGAATTGGAATCGTTCAAATTCGGGTTTGTGGAAGAAGGATAGACATATTTAAATATGATTTAAATATGGACATATTTAAATATGATTTAAATATAGCATCGGCCTGAAACATGAATGAGATTCATGTGAAAAAAGTCGGTTTTTTCTGAAAAACCGAGTTTAGTTATATTATTTAATCAATATTTGATATTGAATTAAATAATATTTATTAATTAAAAAGTTTAATTAATAAATATATATATATTTTTTATTTATTAAAATGTTTAATAAATAAAATTATTATTATTATTTTTTTATAATAATAATAATTATATATTTATATATATATATATATACATGTGTCTTGCATGCAGCAAGACACATGGTTATGTATATCAATATATATATCTTACGCTTTCGGCTGATAAAGAAATAAAAAAAAAAGGTGAGCAGAAGAGAATTTAAAGAAATTTCATAAATTGAATTTGATTCAATTTATCAAAGAAGGGGTACACGATTTTGAGTTTTGAGAATTTGTTCTCTCTCTATCTCTTCAGCCTCTGTCTTCTCTTCTTCTTTTTCCTCTTCTCCTTTTCTCTTGTAAAAGGAGTCCCACCACTCCGTTTCTCGGCCTGAGGATAGCGGGACTACCGTGGGTGGTCCACGAACGTTTCGTGAGAAGGCTCGGTGAGCTCGTGAGGAGCTTCTGGCGGTGAAATTGGAGAATTACGAACGACAAGGGTATGTGTTCCAATTTCTCTTTTTCATTTCTTTTGCATGTTTCCATTTGTTTAAATTGATGAAATTAGAGTGTCCTTGATCCAAAACCGCTTCCGCTGCGTGCCTTGAGCGCTCCTTCAGAGGGCATTCCCCTTCACGCTCAAGGACAAAGCCAAGGATTGGCTATATTATCTGCCCTCTGGATCGATCACCACGTGGCAAGACATGAAGAGGGTATTCCTGGAGAAGTATTTCCCTGCGTCCTTGGCCACTACTTTGAGGAAGAGAATCTATGGGATCACCTATGACGTGGGTGAGTCTTTGCACGAATACTGGGAACGATTTGGGCGCCTGTGCGCAAGCTTCCCATACCATCAGAATGCCGACCAACTGCTGATACAGTATTTCTATGAGGGGATGACGCCCCACGATCGACAAATGATTGATGCTGCGAGCGGCGGGGCCTTGATCGACAAGATCCCGGTTGAGGCCAAGCAACTGATAGGGAATATGGCAACCAACTCGCAGCAGTTTGGTATTCGGGGGCAAGGACAAGTCCATGAGATGACCCAGAGCCACGAGATGACAGAGATGAGGGCCCAAGTGGCCGAGATCGGTAGTATGCTGAAAAAGATTGTTGGATGAACCCGCGAGGACGAGGAGGTGAATGCGATCGGGGGGTGCGCTTCCAACCCGAGGAAGTACGACCCATATTCAAACAAGTATAACCCCGGTTGGCGCGATCAACCCAACTTCAGCTATGGGAACATGGAAGGACAACCACGCTTCCAAGGCCAGTCTCACGACAGGCTTAATCCTTCCACCCTAGCTCAAGCCTCGAGCACCTCCAGCTCATTAGAAGAAATGGTGAGGACCATTGTCACGAGCACCAGCCAATTCCAAAAAGAAGCTCGAGAAGAGCTTAATTCTCACAAGGCCGAGCTGCAGAATCTAAACAAGCAGCTGACACAAATGGCGGTGTCGATTAGTAAGATCGAGAGCAAGAGCTCAGGGAAGCTTCCTTCCCAAACCACGGTAAACTCATGTGAAAACGTGAGTGTTATTCAGCTGAGGAGTGGAAAGTCATTTTCCACCAGAGCCGTGAAGGAAGTTAAGGACAGCCTGAACAAGTCCGCCCCGCCTGCTCCAGAGATTCAGAATGAGAAAAAAGATGAAAAGGTCAGTGTACCTGAGGATGTTGCCAGAGCACCCTTCCCGAGTAGGCTTGCCTACTTTGGAATCCGATGATGAGGAGGTCCTTCGTACCTTCCAGAAGGTGATGGTCAATATCCCGCTCCTAGAGGCAGTCAGTCAAGTGCCTAAGTACGCAAAATTTTTAAGGAGCTGGTGCACAAAGAAAAGGAAGTCCAGAGGAACTGAGATGAGAAAAGAGAACGTTTCTGCGATCCTCCCAGGTACGTTGCCCGCCAAGCGCAACGATCCAGGTACCTTTACTATTCCTTGTACGATAGGTAGTAAAGTAGTTAGAAATGCCATGCTAGACTTTGGAGCTTCTGTGAACGTTATGTCTTATGCGTTGTTTCTTGATTTGAACTTAAATGAACTGCATGAGTGTAACGTGACTGTCCAGTTAGCTAATGGGTCGAGCGTATGTCCTAGAGGGAAAGTAGAAGATGTTCTTGTTAGGGTTGGTGATATGATGTTCGCTATGTAATCCTCGCGCGCCTTGCGATGGCGTCTCGACGCTTTCCCGATGATTTTCTTGCGCGCGCCTCCTCCGGAGCGTCTCGACGCCAAGCAGAGTCTCGACGCTATCACTCGATGCTAGCTCTCGGGTTTTTGCGGTGTCGAGCCAGCGTCTCGACGCTGGCTCTCGGGTTTGGGGCTGAAAATTTGCCTCTCCTAGTGGGTTTTGGCCCGTTTCTTCACGGATCAACTTCCCTTTTCCCGATGCACTCCTGGGGCGTTAAAACTCCACTTTTAGCTCTCGAACGGGTCCAACGGACGCACGAGCTCTTTGCCGCAATTCTCCTACAAACGAGATATATTAACGAATTAAACGCGGACTTTAGCTACAATTAGGAAGTATTTAATAGCTCCAAAATGAAGTTATCAAACACCCCCAACTTAAACATTGCTAGTCCTCGAGCAAGTGCTACAAAGAAATTGACTCTAATGGCGCGCCTACATGCTACTAACTCAAACCTCCATGCATTTTGAAAATTTAAACACAACATAATCATGAAAGCGTTTCGTGCATGCATTTACTATGAACATATAAAAAATTAACTATTGCCCCCTAACGTGTGTGTGTGCTAGCTAACCACTCCTAAACTTACGTAAACCCAGAAAAACCACATGCAAAACGACATCCTGTTTTCCCCCTACTTCTAGCGTTTAAGAACAGTCTACACTTGACTTACACGAGAGAGAGAAGCAAATTAAGAGACCTAATTATTTTTCTCATTCCTTTTTCTTTTAACGAGTACTTTGTACTCTTTATTAAGGTTCTTTGAACCAACACTTTATTCACTTTTTCTTTCAAACTCGAGCTGCCTAACACGTCAAACTTTGGCCAAAGCTTCACGTTTTTAAGGACTAACGCTCACTTCTTAAGCGCGCTAATAAGAAGGAGGAGCGCCTCGAGAGAATTTTTCTATCAAACATGCTTTTCTATTTTTTTTTTTTACATTAGGCTTAGCATACGCTATCTCAATTAACCAACTACTAACTCTCATGCAACAAGCTACCAAAGAGTGCCTTTCGGGGTGACAACGAGAATTAGTGCAACATGCGTTTAACAAAGCCTACGGAATCTAGGACGAGGTTGCTATGTGCGCGAAAGATGCAAGGGAGCAACAGAAAAAAATTTAAATTTTTTGACATGAACCTAATAAATGCAAGACTCATGCAAAAACTCGATTATGTACATGCTCAGATTTCCAACATGCATTTCCTAGGCTATCATCATCAGAAAACAGTAAACAGAGTCCCAAGCACTTCAATATCGATATAGCACTTCTCAACAGACTACACATGCATATCCATCAGACCAACTCCACCCCCAACTTCAAAATTTGGCATTGTCCTCAATGCCGTACAGTCAGATATACAAAGGAAAAGGGAAGAAAGAATTACACTTCCCTGACTCTTTGTGAAGCTGACGAGGGTGAGGAAGCAGGGCGCACGTACATCGAAGCCCAAAATTTTCTTCTTTCTTCCTCGATTCCTAAAAAAAACAGCAAGCACAGTAAGACTAAATTAAACTAAAAAGCAATAAAAAACAGCAAATAAACTAAAACAGAAAAACAGTTCATCGCTCGGGTGCCTCCGAGAAGCGCAGAATTTTTAAAGTCGTTTGCTCGACTGAATTCTCTCCACTGCTTCACCCATAATCAGAAAGTGCGGGGGACGATCCAGACTTGTCCGCGTCCACACTTATCCTGCAATCAACATTATAAAACTTTTGCACTCTTCGTGCCTCGAGCACGTGAATATCAGAGTCGTTAGTGCAAAAAACAGCAGTATCATCCATCAAATTTAAATCAGACTTTTTAACTGAGACATGGGAACCATCCCTCAAGCGCGAGGGAAGACTCCCATTCTCGTCATGCTTAATCATAGATACATTCTCAGCAGACTTCCTTTCAAATAATGAAAACTCATGCAAAATATCATCAAACTCTAAAGAAACGACGCCCTTAAACACATCGATTTTGACCCTAGCGGTCTTAAGAAAAGGGCGTCCTAACAACATAGAGGACGAAGCATGCAATGACCTTTCATTCATATCTAGAACAAGGAAATCAGCGGGGAACATCATATCATATACCGACCGGTAATTCCACCAGTAAGTTTCCTGGTGAGCTCAAAAACAGAGAAAAACTTACCTTTTTTATTTGTTTGTCTTCTCTTCTCCGCAACAACCTCCTCTGCAAAATCCTTGTTGGGCTTTTGGCTATCTCAGTAAGTCATGGACAACCCTTAGAGGAGTTTCGTGTATTCTGGGGCTTAGTAGCGGAGTTGTGGGACTCCTTGAGCTAAGGGGGATTGTTGAGAGGAGAGGAAGGAAGGAAGAAGAATGTGGTTGTGTTGAGAAAATAGATGAAGTTAAGTCTGAACTTGATGAACAATTCATCAACACTTTCAAACCTTCATCTCAACCATTTTCATGTGTTTTCAACCAATTGAAAAACAAAGTAAGGGAAGAAGTTTGAACTTTTCAAACCATCAACAATTTCTTTAAAAGAAATCCCTCAATGAGCATCAATTCTTCAACATCATCTTCTTCAAGCTTCTTCTTCTTCAACCTTTGAAGAATAGAACGAGCGAGAAGAGAACAGGAGAGAGAAAAACTAATTTTTCATTAGTCTTCAAAGTGAAGACTTTCTTCACTTTTATCTCAAGAGATAAAAAATGGGTTAGTGGGAGATGAAGTGTTCAACATGCAAGCAACTATGTAAATAAAAATTATTATAATAATATTTATTATAAAAATTAATTTAAAATTAAGTTTATTAATAAATATATATAATAATAAATATTTATAATTAATTAAACTTTATAATTAATTCTTTTATTATTTAATTTAATATCAAATTTTAATTAAATAATTAAACTAATCCCGGTTTTCCTAAAACCGTCTTTTCGCATATGAATCTATATTCATATTTTCCTCCGAACATATTTAAATCATATTTAAATATGTCGAACCTCAATCTACAAACCTGAATTTGGATTCCTCCAAATTTTTACCTTTTTCACTACTACAACGGTTTGCCGAGCTAACCAGGAGAACCTAAAGGACCTACAGATGATGAGCTCCAACGATACGAGATTATCCAGTCAAAACTCTTTTAACCGAACTAATCAACATTCGTCAAACCCCCAGAGACTCCACTATAGTCCGAGGGTTGCATTCTCCTCACTGTAAATATATTATGTCCTCTTGATATAACCATCACTGGTGAGTCGATCCTTCACAGGCCGTTCGCAATCACAGCTGGATCATTTATACCGTTTAACCACTGCATTACTTCTTGTTCCTTAAGTACCACTGACACCTCTAATGAAAAATTGTTTTGTGGTCCAACCAACACATCAGGTCTCTCTCTTCCCAAGGAGAGGGTGGGTACCCATTGTTCAAGCCTCAAAGTCAGCTATTAATGAAACAACCTATCTACTAGCCCTGAAGGCGGGTTAGGAGTGAATTTCATCTTGTTGTACTATGTTCCAAGCCACCTATTTGAGTTTATCCCCAAGCTGGTAGGCTTATTGAGCGGACGATCTAGACACTCTCACCAATGCAAGTCAAAGGATACTCTGAAATAAATAGGATTTCATAGCGAGCTCAAGATTAAGATCGAGTTACCTAGGTCATCATATGAAAAAGTCGGTCTCTTCAGTAAATGATGTTATAAATAGAGAGCGACTTGATTCCGCGGTTCAGTCTTGTGTAAAATCATTGCACAGGACGCCCTTTGCTCGCACATCTCAATGTGAAACGATTCAAATCACATCATTTTGTACAATACGAAGCGAGTTGCGTCCAATAGGGGTAACAGAATAAGGTACCCAGCCTTATCCATATACTATAGACCGTTTTGACTGTCTTGTTCTTGATCCACATTCATGTCATACATGAAGTTCAAGTACTCATACTTCTCCATGGGTGTTAGTTATTGGTATAGGTAAATGCAAACACGTTTCACTTTATTCAATAAACACTTTTACTGAATAAAACTCAATAACTCTTTATTGCTAAATAGAACGATTACAAATACATGTTTACAAACTACGAGTTTAGGATATAAAACGAAACAAATATGACCTTGTTAACCCTAAATGACATCTTTTGGACTTCATGAGTTCTTCACCGACAAATACCTATAACAAAAACAATTTAACAATAATTAAACATTGTTTTAGCGATAGTTAAGGAGCTATCATCATTCTTCCCTGGGGAATTCAAGATGCATCTTCAATATAATTGTCTTCTAAATTAATTGATGGGGACTAGCACCACCTTGTTTGCTAATCTCCCAGATGAACATTACTCAGATTACAATTTTGAGGTCCTGCACAACCAGTTCAAAGAGCTTCGAGATATTTTTCTAGGGTTTGAAGATTAAGGAGATGCTATTTGCGAGGACTTTCTGGATGATGTTACGGAGTATCCGGGCACCTGACTTGGCTTTCTAATTTTTGTCTTTATGTTTTTTTAGCGATGTCATTTTTTCTTTGAACTCTATTAGTATCCAATTTTTAAACCTGGTGTAATGCTAAGCTATTTTTTATTTTTTATTTCGATTGAGTGGACATCGACCTTTTGCACCCACTCAGGTTTATTGGTTTTGATCTTTACTTGCGAAATACTAATGTACTTGAGAAAAAAAAAGACATACTTTGTAGAGTTTTTATTCAATTTCGAAAAGATTGGAAAAAATAATAGACTTAATTCTGGTTATTAAAGTGTTTTAACCCTGCATCCTATTGATGCATTCAGCTGCATCAGTGTTTGTTCGCATTGTCGGCTTGACCATGGTTTTCGATCTTGAGGGGACTCCTAGAGAGGTCGATGATCTTTTTTTTGGCCGACTCCTACCTTGATCCGCGGTTCTTCAAGCTTGAAATATTCCTAGGGGTCGGCCTTCCTCTTCTTTAATTCATCTCTATTGGCGTTAGGAACATTCTCTTAACCGATTCCTCAAAGGGATCGACCCCTTTCCTCGACGTCAGATGTTTCATCCCCACCCCTGCATGAAATTAAATTCCTTTGCAAAAAAAAAAAACCAAAAAAGAATAGAAAAATCGTATATTACAAGAATTGATATATTTATTACTATTTTGTTTTCTTTTTTAGTACATTAGGGGTGGGGGATTCGAACCACAGACCTCGTGGTCGTCAATTCATACATATGCCAGCTGAGCTATGCTCGCTTTGGCATATATTTATTACTATTCTCACTCGAGTCTATCCAAAATTAACTAAAAAAATCAAATAAATAAAATTATTATTCTCCTAAAATACTACTAAACTAAAAATAAATATATAACGCACTTCTTTATGAATAGGTATAGAAAAATAGAGGAAGCACTTCTAGCACTTCTCTCAAGTATTTGAAACCAATTTATATTTGTGGAACATAGATGCTATCAATTTGATTCTAGCACTTCTCTCAAGTATTACCTACGTTAGACCCTCAATTTAACAAAAAAAAAAAAAAAAAAAAAATTATGAAAGTGTTACAATAACATTATCAGTCGATTTTAAAATTAAATTCTAATAGATAGTTCACATTGATTATTTTATGAAAGCTCGGGAACTTGGTGTATTAATATTGGTATTGAAACTTGGTGTGTATTAATAATTGTTTTGACTATTGCAACCTCTTCGTGGAATCATTAAAACATTGTTTGTAACGCCCTGCCATGTGAAAAGACTAACCTTATTTTTTTGGAGTTTGATTAAGATTTAATCGATCTATATGATTTTTTTAAATGAAACTTTGAACCTTGGGTTTTAATTAAGTCTCAAATTCTTTATCAAAAATAAAAATTAAGTCTCAAATTCTTAATTTTGAGGATTTTGTGTCTCCTTCCATTTTAATTCAAGTTTGAAAAGTCAAAATTTTGTCATTCCATGTTCAATTATTTTAGATTTCAAGACCAAAGAAAATAAATTAATCAAAAATTAATCAAAGGGAAGTGTTTTATACAAGAAAAAGAAAAAGAAAAAAGTAGTTAAAAAACATAATAATAAATAAATAAGTGGGTTCTTAATTTAAGTGGTTTTTTTTTTTTCATTTCTTATCTTTTATTTTTTTCCTTTCTTTGTCAGTTGAGGTTCAGCCCAACCGCTCACGTTTCTTTGCGCTGGTGGCTCCTCATCACCAATTATGATTTTTCGTTCGCAACCACAAGCTCAGCTAGGGGATAAAGGCGCGACGTGATAGCGTCCAGCAAAAAGCTTCAGGTGGCGGTGCTTCAACGGTGGTAGAACGAGTTTAAGCACCATTTTAATGTATGGATAATGCTAGACATGACCTGTTGAAGTTTGATTTCAACTACTGAATGTTTTTTGAACCATGTAAGTTTGTTTTCTTCTTCATCATTAAAAGTGTTATATTATATAAAATCTTATTGTATTAATATTAGGAGTATTACACACTAAAGAACCATAATATAGTTAGAAATGAAAGCAAAATTAATACAATAATGTATACATCTTAATCTTGTTGAATTATCAATTCATTCTACTTAATAATGTTTTTTTCTCAAATTAATACACCTGCAATGTAGGTGGTAGAAAACTAGTATGTTAAAATATTAGACCGATGAAAAAATCTTTCTTCCATCCACTTATGTAGCCAAAAAAGTTTCTATACCACTTCTTCCATATAGAGAGAAAGTAAGTAACTAACTTTGCAAATCTATATTTAACGAATAACAACCCTATAAGTAGTAACACTCTAAAAGGTGGGAAAAGGAGAAAGCAAATTGTGAGAAAAAAATGGTGAAGAAGATGCTAGCAATATTTCTAATGTGCATTGTGGTCGTGGCCGCACAAAAAGTCACCCAAATCCCCACCAAAGTCGAGTTAGAGGTCCTGATATCGATAATGGATAAATTAGTCAAGGCGGCACCCCAGTTACAGTCATGCTCCGCTACCTGTATCAAGGAATGCATGGCCAAAGGCAATAGCGAGAAATCTTGTGATTCTGAGTGTGAGAAGTATTGCCTCGAAAAATATTTTCCAGGTATTTTCTTTTTGCTCTCCTTGAAAAAAAAATAACTTTACTTTCTAACTATATATTTAGCGAGACGTATCAATTTTTACTTAAACTTTTTGTGCACTTAACAATTAATTATTGTTATTGTTGCTTTCCTTCAAATTTAAAAACATTGCATGATTTTACCTCATTTATTGGAAACTAGAAAAGATCATGATTTTACCCCATTTATTATGTTGATAAGAAAAAAACAAAAAGGTTAGTTTTGATTTTTTTTTTTGTTTTTAAGAGTTGTAAATTTTGGCAGAGTTATTCAGACTTTTTTTATGACCACCTTGAGTTTTGTACTAAAGTTTAATTTTTTTTTTAAATCATTTAGCTTTAAAGTTTTTTTTTACACTAGCTTCGGGAAAAAATGAAAGTTCTTGATGTCTTAGCCCTTTTTGACATTGAAAACCTTTCCAAACTTCACTACCTTCTCAACAAATTACACTTTAGGAGAAACCAGAGGAATGTCTAAAAGTAAGGAAAACAACATGAAAAATGTCTAATGTCTTTTTTCTTTTGAATTATGTCTAAAAATGTTAGGTGGAGAGAGAAAATGGTTCTAGGTGTGGATTTAATAAAGAGGGGATGTTAAAAATCTTAGAACTAAAATGACACTTATCCCATGAGTATTACATAGATATACCTTCTGCCCCAAATAATTAATAAATGGGTATAGACAGAACGAATCCATAAGTGGCGGTCGGTGTGTGAATGCCTGCAAACAGAGTAAAAAGAATACGAACAATTGTTGTGTGTCCATGACTGCATACGTAGTAAGAATGAGAGTCTGCAAACGGAGTAAAAAGAATATGAAAAGTGGCGTGTGTGCATGCTTGCACACATAGTAAGAAATGGGCATAAACGATTTCTGTAGGGGGAATCGAAAATATGTATACCCCGAAGAAATTATACAGCCAACGAATTAACCATCACTGGGGGTGTGCATTACTGCATACAGAGTAATAAAAGAGGTCAACAACTTAAAAGAGAGAATACTCTATTTTTAAATAAGGTAACGATTCCCAATATTTTGATATGTTTATGGAGTAGAGAGAAACATGCACCACGCCGCCTAGAATTAAATTCATCCTCAATATTTGCTTCGATTCGATCTAGAGGCAAAAAAGACATACGCGTACCTTCTTCGACATCGTTCTTCTTCTTCGACCTAGAGGCAGAGCACACCGAAAACACAAAACACAGTTCTTCTTTTGTTGGGCATTACCTTCTTTGGCAGAAAACACCGAAAACACACACTACCTTATTCGACATCGTTCGAAGTAAACACCACGCATTAGACAGGGAAGTTCGACCTACAGTCGTGGTAAGCATTTTCCTCTCTTGCATTTTTTCTCCATCATTGTATTTCTAACGATCGACTAAAATGATAATGAAAGTTTAGGTATAGGGGGTTTCTGGTTAACAATCTAGGGTTTTCCCTTCAGCCGGAGCTGGTTTTTTTTTTTTTTTGTTAAACATGTGATTTGTTTGAATTAAAATCACGGATACCTCTAGGATTTCAAAAAATGGTGGTGATCCCTTTTTTTTAGGGATTCAGTTGAAGTCTCAGAATATCAAAAATACACGGTTACGGGGGATTTACACGTTGTTAAATATAACAATTGCCTATTTTTTCTCATTTCGTAATAAAAAATTTGTCAGTGTCGTTTCGAAAGAGTGACAACCGTTTAATTGTGTGGTGGGAATCCAACTCTAGAGCCTTGGAGATTGAATTGGTGAATTCCAAGTGTAGAATTCGGGGGGACCACAACTCTGCAAGTTTTGTAATTTATCTATTGGTTCATTTCGTTCAAAATCCCATCAAATGCCACCATAATAGAAAGAGACGACGTGGTTTGTTGTTGTGTGGTGGAACAATGCAGAAGAACTCGAAAAGGATGAGGGAAAAAACGCGATGGAAAGGGAAACGTAAAAAAAAACAGAAGATTGAAGATTTGATTCTCCAAAATGTTAGACATTGCATAATTTCAAAGGTATTGTTGTTTAAAACTAAGGGATTTTTACCGATATCTTCTTATTTGTAGGGGTGGATTGTGTATTGTTTGATCCCTATTTTGAAGGAAAGATTTAGAAAAATAATGGAACTAGTAATTACACACGCAGGCTCTAGCTAGATTTAGAAAAATAATGGAACTAGTAATTACACACGCAGGCTCCAGCTGTATACCCCTACCGTTTTTTCTAGTGCGCAATGGTTGTATATACCCACGGGTGTGTCCTAGCGTATACCCCGGCAGATGATGGTAGTGTCGGATCTACTCACAACAACATATGGAGATACAAAATGGCTGACGTTAGTTAACGGAAAAAGAAAAACGATTTATTTTTACGTGAAATGATCCAGCTCACCAAATAAACTGTTAAAATAAATTAAATTTAAAAATAAATTAAACTAATTTCAAACCTAATATTTTTTTAAAAAGTGAATCTTAAAAAGGTATAATAGAGAAACCACTTAAATATATTTGTCCTAAAAAAACTCTAGACATTCATTCCAAAGAAAACACGTGCTTTGACATTTTTCATTTAACGATTTTTTATTGTAGACATTCTTCTAGTTTCCCTTACACTTTACCCCTTTTTAATTACAATGACTCTTTCTCTCCTTTCTTGTCTTATTTTTGTCCTACCTTCTCACAAATTACACTTTACCCCCTTTTAATTACATTACTCTCTCTCCCTTCTTGTCTTATTTTTGGTGTGTTAGGACGACGACATAACTAAAATTTGAAAATTTAATTAATTTATTAAATATAAAATTATATTTTACATCTAATAAGTCCTTAAACTTTCAATTAAATATTTAATAGGGTTGTGAATTTTAAAGAACTTCTAATAGATCATTTTTAAGTTTTAAAAATATATTAAACACATAATTAAAAGTTCGAACATAATTTTTACCATTAAAAGTTCGAACATATTTTTTTACCATTTAGTGACTAAATAGACAAAATTAAGAAAGTTGGATCATCGAACTTATAATATAACCATTATTATTTTAATTATCCATGTGACACCCAAAGAAAGAAAAAAGAAAAAAAAAAACATCAATTTTATTGTCTTAGTTATTTTTTCTAATTTATCATTTTCTTGTATTATTTGTAATTTTGTAGATGAAATGAAAGTTGCTGAAGCTGCAAATTCAATTCATTACTAATTGAGAAATAGAGCTCTAAAGAATTATCAATTTAGTGTCCAACATCAAGTAGAGTTTATTAAATTAAATATTTGGGAGGAAATTTGTATATGAGTCCTCCTTAATTTTATGTCAATTTTATAATTTTATGTTGGTTAATTTTTATTTTTTTATTATAAAAAGATTGTATTTGATATCGATGTGTTTCTTTCATTATTATTTTGAACACACCATCCAACAAAAATTAACTGATTTCTGTTTTTTTTTATTTAGAAAGCTATTATTTTCTTAAATTTCATTCATTATTATAATGTGAAATATATGTATAAATATTTTTGTAAATCGGGTAGGGGTGGACATCGAGATTAATTATTTTAATTTTATTACTGTTCACACGAGATTTCGACGAAGGAAATTCGACACTTGTAAATGAATTTTGATTTGTATTTAATTGTATGTATCAATGCGTAGTGGATTACAATCTTAATGTATGATTCTCTAATTCTTTCTCTCTCAAAGATAAATGTGTTTCGAGGGCTTTGCAGCTTGTTCTCGATGTTGAATTTAGATTCAGGGATTCGCAGCTTGTTCTCAATGTTGAATTTGGATCGAGGGCTTCGCAACTTGTTCTCGATGTTGAAGGATTCTTCAGTCTTCGAAGATTTCAGGGAGTCTTCGTTGTTTGAGAATTCTCTCTGAGCTCTTAGCAGTAAAATTTTTATGAACCTTGAAAATGATGAATGAACTCTCTATTTATAGAGTTCGCATGGGCCTAATGGGCTTGGGCCTGGATTCAATGGGCTTGGGCTTGGATCCAATGGGCTTGGGTCCAATGACATTTTGGGTTCAATGTGCTTTTGGGCTTTGGGCCAAATTGTCATTTAAATAGCTTTCTGGCCCGATTCGATTTCGAGCCCAATTGAGCTATGACCGAATTTTCTCGGCTAAGTCTATTCGATCCGCCGACCATGATGAAGACACGTGGCGACCGCTGATTGACCGAAATTTCTCGATCAATAATTACTATCCGATACAAATACCAATACAAAATAGAAAAAAATTGTCAAAATGAGCATAAATTAGCATAAAGTCGAACTAATGACCAACAGGTCAGAGGTTCGATCATCACCCCGCATTAAATTAAATACTTTACAAAATATATATATATTTATTTATGTAGGAAAAATCTATTTTATACCTATAATCTTTAAGAATAGTAATAATCTTTAAGGTTAGTATAATTTTAATAATTTAGTTATTTATAAGTATTCCTTGTTTCTATCTTGAAAAGAACTAAAAATAATATAGAATTATTATTCTCCTAAAGCGAACCAATTTTTATTTATGGAAAGTTGTTGTTATCAATTTGACTATTTTACCTAAGTTTCACCCTCCATTTAACAAAAATATTATAAAAGTGTTGCAATAACATTATCAGTTGGTTTTAAAATTAAATCTTTATAGACGGTCCACTTTGATTATTTTATGAAATCTCATAAATTTGGGAGAGCCAATTATTAATATTAGTTTTCACAACATCTCCATGGAACCTGGAATCATTAAAGGATAGTTTGTAATGCCTCGCATTTTCAAGTAAGACTAACCTTAATATTTTGTAGTTTAATTAGGACTTAATCAATCCATATTTAGTTTGTTGGTCCAAATCTTATTTAAGTAAAATTAGATTTAGGTGGGTTACGATAATTTTTTTTTTTTTACTTTAACTTGGAAAAAAAGACTTCATGGTCGATGGCACATATTTATGTAAATTATGTTTGATAACTGGATTAAGATAATTAAAACACCAAATCTTGGATGAAAGATTTTTCATCAAGTCTCAAATTCTTAATTTTGAGGATTTAATGTCTCCTTAGTTTTAATTAAGTTTGAAAAGCCAAGATTTGGTCAGTTTGTTTCAAAAAAAAATTCCCCAAATTGTTTTAGCTTTCAAAATTTCACAAAAGAAAAAAGTGAATCAAAGGGTTTTTTTTTTAAAAAAAAAAAAAAAAAAAAGAATTGACTGTGTTTTTACTTTTGAGTGAGACTTCTTCTTTTGGATTTTTCTTTTTTTTTACTTTCTTCTTCTTTGATTCCTCTCTCTCGTTCCATCTCCAACCACGATTTTTCGTTCGTAACCACAGACTCAATTAGGAGATGAAGGCGTGACAACTTTCACTGAAAAGCTTCAGGCAACGATCCTCTGATGGTGGCAGAATGAATTCTAGCAGAGTTTTACTGCCTCAGATGGTGGCAGAATGAATTCTAGCAGCGTTTTACTGCCTCTGATGATGGCAGAATGTAGAGAAGTAGCAGAATTGTTTTTTAAGTTGGCTCAAAATATGCATGCAATCTCATGATTTTTTCGAAATGCACAAATATGGAGTATTCACAAATATTTCACGGACCGTCCTCATTGGACAACATGCAACCAGATTCTAAAGCATCTAAAAATTAGAGTAAACACATGCTTGAACTATAAGGAAATCCTTCAACAAACTTGGTAAGAGAACTTTTGGGTATAATTCTCTATGCTCGTGGGGTCAAATCTCGCCAAAACAATATTTATAAATCCGATACTACTGAGCTTTGCAACTAGTGGTTGTCGGGTGTTGAACCACAGGGAACCTAAATTATTTTCTCCTAATTAATTTCTATTTTCCTTAATTAAAAACAACAAGTAAAAATTGGGAAAAGTTAAAGGAAAAGAAACTAAAATTAAAACATGCAAGAATTAAGCTAACGGAAAAATAGATACCAAGAAATTTAATGTAACATGTGCTCCTAATTTGAGTGTCGGGATTGACTGTTGATGTAATTCAGATCATAGACACAAAAGATACTTAGCGGGTTTTTTTAACACTCACGCACATTACAAGGCCTAATCAAAACAAGTAATCCCATGTTTTAATCAGAAACGAGTAATCCCAAGTAATTAGAAAAGAATTGACAACTCTAAACTAAACTTCACTAATAAATCTAACTTAGGGGCTATCGCTCTCTCGAATTAGAATTAGTCGCGAGCGACGGGTAGTCATGCGACGAGCAAATTGCAGAGACCTCTAACAATGGACTCGATTTTATTTATTTTCTATAATTTATCAGCAACCCAAGCAAACATGGCCATATTTAGAGAAGAATTGAACATTAAAGAATAAGGTTAGAGAAGAATTGAACGCTAGAACAAGCTAAGCATACGTTAAAAAGTTCAAGTCTCACCTAATACATCAACAAAACAATCTTTAATCTCAAATTAGAGCACTTACCTTAGCCAAACGTGTTGAAAATCGATCCAAATTTGCCCCAAAACCTTGAAAATTGATGAAAAAAATCACCAAATCCGAGGCAAAAACAACGAAAAATCGATTTTTCTCTTTCTTAGATGAATAGTGCTGCTAAAACTAGGTTAAAAATGATTTAAAACTAATGAGTTTGGGCGGAGCTGGAGCAGGCTGCTGAGGAGGAGCGGAGTGGACGCTGGTCGCGATGGGCTGAAGGTCGCGCGTCTTGGCCTGGGCGTCTGGGCTTGAGGTGCTGACTGTTGACTGGAGCTGTTGAGTTTTACAAAATGTAAGAAAATCCTCAATACATCTAGAATTGAACCTAAACTCTCCTAATTCCTTAGCATGGCCAACACCATTAAGCCACTAATCAAATTTGAATTAAGATTAGATTATTTAATTAATGTAGTATAATCAGTCAAAACAATTAATTAATAAAATGTTCTAAAATATCCATTTAAGCCCTTAATTAATGCAAATGTCCGATTTACCCCTGATCGATCAAATTAAACAAAATATACCAATTAAGCCCAATTAATTATTCTAATTCTCAAGACATAGGAGCTATATATTAGCACTTTTAAAGTGCTATCAAATTACCCTCAACCTAAATCTTGCTAGTCCTCGAGCAAGGAAAACTCAGAATTAGCTCCTAAGAATGAAGTTGCATGCAACGACTCTAACCTCAATGCTTTAAAAAACAAGGCACTTACAACAAGAAGAATGTGATTAATTGCATGCACAAATTGAGAACATTTCAAAAATTAAACTGCTACTCCCCTACGTTCGTGTGGGATTAGGCAACCTATTCTTGCTCTGATAGACTCGGAAAAATAATATGCAACCCTACATATCGTTTCTCCCCTACGTCTAGCAATTAAGAACAGTCTAAAGACTTTTCAACATTCAAGAGAGTAACAAATTAAAAGGCCTAAATTTTCTATTTTTTTTTTCATGAGTACTTTGTACTCTTTCATTTTATTTTCTACAACTTAATTTTTTATTTTTTACTTTTCTTTTCTTTACATCTCCAAGAGAGCCTAACACGTCAAACTTGCATTTGTTACAGCTTACCTGCAGTTTCATTGCACACTGTATCTGACTACGAGCAAGCTTCACATTTTTTAGGACTAATGATCACTTCTTAATGTGCACTTTAAGAAGGAGGAGCACCTCAGAAGTTTTTATTTACATGCTTAGTCTCTCTTTTTTTAGGCAATAGCTTCGCTATAACACGATTCATTTAATACAACCTATCACGCACCAAGCCTTTCCTAGGGGTGCATTTCGGGGTGACAACAAGATTTCATGCAACATAAGACAAATCTAAGCCCATAGAGTCCAGAACAGGATGCTACGTGCTCAATAGATGCAAGGGAGCAAAAGAATTTTTTAAAATGTTTTTGAAAAATGCTCAACTAGTATACAATCTCCTGCTTTTCTAGATATGCAAACACGGAGAATTTAAAAGCATTTGATAGATTGTTCTCATCGAACAACATGCAACGACAGACCAAAACACTTATAATTCAGAATTTCCACAACTCAACAACTACAGAAATCCAACAACCAACTCCACCCCCAACCTTCGAAAGATACATAGTCCTCTATGTATCAACACATCAGACTATCTAACGTCGTTATGCTGGTGATTGGAGCAGCGCAGTCCTTGCCCTGAATTTTGTTAGGTTGGTGATTGGAGCAGCGCAGTCCTTGCCCGAATATCTCGTTCCTTAGGCCAAACCCCTACAAAAGAAAGCAAAAAAACTAAGCTAGGAAAATAAAAACTGAAAGTAAAGACATAAATTTAAAATACTCTTCGTTGCATAAGAAGCACAATTTTTTTAACGTCGTTATGCTCAACGTGTCTTCCACTCTGTTAGGATACATAGAAATTCTCATATTTCTTCGACCCCTTCTTTCTTGAATCTATAAAACCTGCTAAGAGAAGCAAGCTCTTCGACTTTTCGAGGTAGCCGGACAAAGTTGTTATTTTTTTGGTATTTTCAATATATGAAAAGAAGGACTCAACAGACTCAAACAAAATAAAAGAAGACTCAACTGATTCTACAGAAATAAAAAACTCGACCAGAGGAGGGATCACATCAAAATTGCCAAGGAAACCAACATTCACAGATGCACAGATGGAAGGGGGCATGCAAGATAAATCTTCTATAATACATTGATTATCAGAAGACAAAGCAAGAGAAGATAAGTTTCCAAAAGGCACTACTGCCATGTCCTCATCCATCAAAACAAAATTTTCAAAATATGTTGGTTCTACATCCTCAAAGAAAAGACTTCTAACAATATTTTCATTATCAGGCACATGCTCGAGCTAATCAATGCATGAATCTTCAAACAGATTTTCAATACAAAATTCATGCTCTAAATAAAAATCAATCGGTGGAGGAACACTTACCTTGTACAATTCTCTAGATAACCACCCCAGTTTATCAATCTTCAACGCTCAGCTACACATCTTAGAAATTCTACATCATCAGTCTTTTAGGGAGCTACTCGGGGTAAAGCTCATCCTCCTCAGACTCACCGTTATCCTCTTCGCATGTCAGAAGTTCCTTGATTCTTTCCTCAAAATCGGGGTACATATCGATAATGACCCTTTCCTCAGTGGTTTGGAGAGGGTTCTGGGAAGCTTTGTCTGCTTCGCTCCTTGTATATTGTCCCAAAAATTGCTGTTGAAAATCTTCTATACTAAAACAAGAAGACACAGGGAACCTAAATTAACATTTATAAATCTGATACTATTGAGCTTTGCAGCTAGTGGTTGTCGGGTGTCGAACCTCAGGGAACCTAAATTATTTTCTCCTAATTAATTTCTATTTCCTTAATTAAAAACAACAAGTAAAAATGGGGGAAGGTTAAAGGAAACGAAAGTAAAATTAAAACATGCAAGAATTAAGCTAACGAAAAAATAGATAGCAAGAAATTAAATGTAACATGTGCTCCTAATTTGAGTGTCGGGATTGACTATTGATGTAATTCAGATCATAGACACAAAAGATACTTAGCCGTTTTTTGTTAACACTCACGCACATTAAAAAGACCTAATCAAAACAAGTAATCTCATGCTTTAATAAGAAACGAGTAATCCCAAGTAATTAGAAAAGAGTTTACAACTCTAAACTAAGCTTCGCTAATAATTCTAACTTAGGGGCAATTGCTCTCCCAAATTAGAATTAGTCGCGAGCGATGGGTAGTCATGCGACGAGCAAATTGCAGAGACCTTTCTAATGGACTCGATTTTATTCATTCTCTATAATTTATCAGCAACCCAAGCAAACATGGCCATATTTAATTTGAAATGCTAAATTATGTTACTCAACACACATGGCGCGATCACCCCATTATGAATTTTTAACCCGACCAATACACAACAATCGAAATGGGAGTCAAACCATAAAAAAATCATGCTGGACATTAAAGAACAAGGTTAGAGACGAATTGAACGATAGAACAAGCTAAGCATACGTTAAAAATTCCAAGTCTCACCTAATACATAAACAAAACAATCCCTAATATCAAATTATAGCACGGTTCTAGGGAATATTAAGTGTTGGGTTTTATGTCTTAAAACTCGTAGTTTGTAAACAGTTATGTTTGTAAATAATATATTTAGAATAAAGAGTTATTAAGTTTTATTCAGTAAAAGAGTTTACTGGAATAAAGTGAAACGTGTTTTGTTTATCCTAGACCAATAACCAACACCCATTGGTGAAGGATGAGTACTTGAGCTTCAGGTAGGACATGAATGTAGATCAGGCTCAAGTACACAGTCAAAACGATCTATCGTATACAGATAAGGGTGGGTAACTTATCCTGCTAACACTATTGGATGTGGCTCGCTTTGTATAGTACAAAACAATGTGATCCGAATCGTTTCACATTGAGATGTCCAAGTGAGGGCGTCCTATACAATGAGTTTGTATAAGACTGAACCGCAAAATTAAGTCGCTCTCTCTTTATAACACCGTTTACTGAAGAGACCGAATCTTTCATATGATGGCCTCGGTAACTCGATCTTAATTCGAAGCTCGCTACGAACTCCTATTTATTCGAGAGTATCCTTTGATTTGCACGAGTGAGGGTGGCCCATTAGCGTCAACTCAATAAGCCTACCATCTTGGGATAAACTCGAATAGGTGGTTGGGGACATAGTACAACAAGATGGAATTCACTTCTAATCCTCTCTTTAGGATTAGTAGATAGGTTGTTCCCTTAATAGCTAACTCTAGGTTTGACCCTCTCCTGATCAATGAGCGTTCACCCTCTCCTGACCAGAGAGGGCTTTCTGATCTGTTGGTTGGACCACTGATCTATTGTTCATTAGAGGTGTCAGTGGTACTTAAGGAACAAGAAGTAATGCAGGGGTAAAACGGTATAAATGACCCGGGTGTGATTACGAACAACGTGTGAAGGGTCGACTTGCCCATGACGGTAATATCAAGAGGACATAATATATCTACAGTGAGGAGAGTTCAACCCTCAGACTATAGTGGAGTGGTGAGCGGGATTTTGATTATCCCATATAAACACTACCCTATATTACCTAACTTGTAGATAATGGAAGTCAAGGTCGATGCACAGAGAATTTAACTAGCTTAATCAAGATTATAATTTTAGTTTTTGAATTGTAAAAACATGCTAACGAGGGTTTTGAGAGTTTGTAAATAAGAAACATGCAAGGAAAAGAAAGACTAAAGTAAAATTGGATATGCGGGAGAAACGGTGAAAAGTGAGTTGACGAACACAATCAATCTAAGGGTTCAAGATTTAACAATTGCAATGCGATTCGGATCATAGATAAACACAAGAAATTCTGCTACAAAGGTTTAGAGCAACATCCACCTAGGGGCAGTCTATCACTCCTCCTTTGAATTGAGATAATCTTAGCTAATCACTATTACCAGAATAAATCATATTTCAATAGATCTTTTAGCTATCGTTTACTTTGGTCAAGAAGTTACTAACACTTAGTAATTTTTGTAAGTGTGACCCTCCATTTTCAGACCTCAAAGATCGGAATCAACAAGCTCCCGAAGTTGGAAAGACAATGTTGAAAACGGACCTATGAGACCCTATCCATTTCTGGAGTTCGCAGTGTTCTGAATCCCATGATGCAACCCTCCTAAGGGGTGGTCGCTCCCAGGGCAGACTCGCAGACGCATCATGGGAATCACATGGTGCAACCTAATGGAGGAGACCATAGGATGTGTTGACACACAACCTTCACCCACTTACTATGAACGACTTCCCCTATTCACCTTGTTATTGACTCATGTAAATACTTTCCTACTAGAGGTCCCTCCTAGGACGACTCGAAGCCGAGCATGAATCTCACGTAGGAGCTGGAAATATTTTTCCTCCCACCGAAGTGTTCTAGATGGTTGGGCATGATTTTACTTAGGCATATATTTTGGCTAACTAAAACATATCCTCAGTCTAGGTAATCTTTCCGAGTATAACGTCTATATTGGATTTTAACCTATGATGTCTAGGTGATAAACCTTTTAAAACCTCACATCACTCACGCATGCTCATAAAACCAGGTTAGCTAAACTCAAACGCTAGTTCGATGCCCAGGTAAGAGGTGTTCCGTAAACCGTCAACTTAAATACCCCCAACCTTAGACAACATCTTACCAGGTGAGTTTTTCTTGTAATTGAAGTTTTACAAGACATCGACATATTTTTACTATTAAAGTAGGGGATTGCTTGGTGGTTAACCCTAAATGAGCATGCATTTATCTTTGTTATAGGTTTTAATGTCTAATTCATTTTATAACACTTATAAAAAAAGACAAACCTTATAACATACATCTAACATGCTTTTATATAACAAATATATAAAACAATTCCATGCAAAAATATAACTTCTATCAAATCTCATGGAATCCTAGACATGCATACTTATATTATAACACTTATAACATACTTTCAATGCATGCTTCATGCTTATCTTATGGTGGGATTTTAAATTTGCATGACATATAATATACACACAAGATTATGTTTATTCAAACTATTCATTGACAATGCATAAATAAATAAACCACACTAAAAATGGATTGGTTTTGGCATCCTAAACAAGCAATTACCTAAATTATTACAAAAATAAATTAGAAAAAAGCCTCGAACCGCCCCCGAACAGTTCAAATCGGTCGAACCACTTGTAAGTTGCTGGATTGCACCACCTGCCGCCGAACCGGACCGAACCACCACTCGACGTCTCTTCCAATTTTGATGAACTTCACCCTAAAATAGACTCTAATTACTCTAGAAAAAATTTAGAGACTCTTTGTAACACATTAAAGTCCATCACAAGGGATTTACAATAATTATTACGAATTGGAAGGGAATTGGATGCCAAAGACCAAAAATATCCATTTTAGCACACATGCATTCATCACATGAATTACTACCCACCAACTCTAAATTAACCAAACAAAAAAAAAGTACTTAAAGTATGCTCTGATACCATTTGAAAGAGTTTCGGCATGCATAGCGGAAGACAATAATTTAGGAATTACCTTTGAAGTTCAAAATCTTCTTGATTCCAAACCCGATCTTCGAACGTAACGGTCACGAACGACCACGAGATTCTTCCCAACTATTCTTTTGCCTTAGAACGAGATTGTGGGATCCTTTGAGTGACTAATTTAAAAGAGAATTGAAGATGAATTTGGAGAGAATGGAAGAGAATTTGTCTTAACAATTAAAAAAATTAATAAAAAAATCCAAGAAGAAGTTAATCTAATTAACCCTTTGTATACATAGAAGACTACATGCAAAAACATGCAAAATTGAGTTAACATTAGGATGACATCTACAATCCACTCAATTTAGTGGAATTAGTGGCTTGATGTGGGATGAAAACTTAACAAAAAAGTCTGAGGCAAAAAAACACCAACAAATGGTTTTTCCTACTAACTCAAGAATTGAATTTTTCCACTAATTTAAGAATTGGATTTTTCCACTAACTTTAGTCATCAAATTGACTCTTGACTTTCAAGGTTTAGTGGAGTCAACATTTGACTTTTGACTTTCAAAGTTTTAGTCAATGGTCTACAATTTCACTTTTGACTAACTTTGATCAAATTGATTCAATTTAAAAATTAATTCAAATAATTAATTTTAAATTAATATTAAATTAATATTAAATAATTAATTCAACAATTTAAATAATTCAAATTTAATATTCAATAAATTCAACATTAATCCCGATCATTCCCAATATACATGATTAGGAATCCCTATTCATATTTTCGATATTTAAATCTTATATAAGTATATCCATCTCTCTCTATTGTTCAATTCACAATTGAACGTTATGTCGTTAAATAATCACATATATTTAACGGTTATTCCCTAATTCGAATTCGAATGCTTCGAATTCACTCGTCACACTAACCTCTTTAACCCATGGACCTACAGATCATTAGCCCCAACGATCGGAGATTAAATGATTAAACTCTTTAACCCAGTTAATCAACATTCGTTAACTACTAGGACATTCCACTATAGCCTAGTAGTTGCACTCTCCTCACTGTAGATATATTTATGTCCACTCGATATAACCATGATTAGTAAGTTGACCCTTCACAGTTTGTTAGTAATTTACGATTGGGTCAAATATCTGTTTTACCCCCGTAATTACATTTTGCTCCTTAAGCCACACTAATCCTCTAATGAACAATTGGTTTGTGATCCAATCACTAAACCAATTGGTATGTGATCTAATCACTATACCGAGTCCCCCTCTGGCCAATGAGAAGGTGGGGCCCCTTGTTCAAGACCTAGAGTCAGCACTTAAGGGAACAACTTATCTACTATCTCTAGAGACGGGTAGGACTGAATTTCATCTTGCACCCTATGTCCCCAACTATCTATCCGGTATCACCCCTGAAATGAGAGTCTTATTGAGTCGGCGTTGTTGAGCCACTCTCACCCATGCAGATCTAAGGATAATCCCGAATAAACAAGAGTTCATAGTTAGCTCAGGATTAAGGTCAAGTTACCTAGGTCATCATTTTGAAAAAGTTCGTCTTTAAAAAAGTAAACATCGTTATAAAGCAAGAGTGACTTATTTCGCGGTTCGGTCTACTGCAAACTCTTTGCATAGGACGCCCCCATTCACATGTCTCCAGATGAACGATTCAGGATCACATCGTTTGTACTATATACAAAATGGGTCGTGATAGTTGCAAAATAGAGTTATTATTATGTCCCTAATATTAGCTAAAACCATGCTCAATATTAATTAAAATGCATTTTTGTAGGTAAACTCATGGTAGAGAGCTCGAGGAGTCCGATGACGTGTTTTGAGGCTAAAAACGACGTTTTAGAGCTTTATGGATGCATCAGGAGTGAAGGGGCTTGAAGAATTGAAGAAATGGCAAAAATTGCCATTGAAAGGAAATTTTTGGCCACCAAACCCGAGAGCAAGCGTTGAGCAACAGCGTCGAGACGCTGGCACAACGCTGCGCAGCGTCGAGACGCTGTCCTAGCGTCTCGACGCCGCCCCGACGATTTTCGAAGATGGACGAGAGCCAGCGTCGAGCGCGCGCATCTCAACGCCGATAGCGTCGCGACGCTGGCCTAGCGTCTCGACGCTACCCCGAGCGCACGCGCGGCCAACTTAGGGCACAGCGTCGAGACGCTGCCCTAGCGTCTCGACGCTCCGACGGATATAAATTCAACATTTCTGATTTTTAGACGGATCTTCCCCCCTTTTCCCCTCGGGATTGCCGTTTTCCTCATTTAATTTCTTGTTTTTGCCCATTTTTGGGTTGTATGAAGAAGACAATCTCCATGGAAGCTTGGGCAACCTTCATCTCCATGAATAGCTAGAGGTTATTGGTTGGTTAGTTAAGTTTAGGGATTGATTATCTTTTGCATTAGGTGAGATTAGAGCTTAATTGATGTTTAGCATGAATGAATGATTTTCTTGCATCTCTTGGTCTGTATTAAGAACGAATAACTTGTGATTCTGATTGGGAGTGACGCCCATAATTAGCTACGCATGCTTAGTTGGCTAATATTGATTTTTGACAAACCTCAATACTTAGTAGCGAAAGTTTAGCTCGTGGCTAATCAATTCGAGCCCAAGTGACGGTTGGGGGTAGGAATTGATTAACGTTCTCACGGCGGGCTTAAGACTAAAAGATAAATCGAATTAGTTTTAGGATTAATTCGTCTCAATGATATCCGTTACTGTTTGTTAATTAATTTAAGAGTCATGAACTTAGATTAATTAGTGGGCATGTTTAATTAGGATTGCACTTCCCTAATTAATTCATTGGGATGTTTGGACCCGATAGGGACATAACATTTTGTGTGCATGAAACGTCTTGGCTAATTCACATGTTAATCAATGAACCAAAATACATTAGATCAATCCCGACACTTGCTAATCAATCTTATTCGTCAATTTCATACTTCCCGTTTTAATTTTCCGTTAGCGTAAGTTTAGTTTTCTCCACTGTTTTCCCAAACAAAATCCCCCTATTTTATCATTGCAAATTTAATTCAATTAAATTAGGATTATTAATCGCTCCCTGTGGATCGACCCCGTTACCACTTAACTGCAAATTGCTCGGTGCATTCGGGTTTATAAATTTCATTTTGGCGGGTCTCGACAACCCGAAATTTGTGAACGTACAAAAGTTCACTACCAAAATTGGCGCCGTTGCCGGGGAGTAAAAAAATAATCTTACTTGATTGAATTTTATTTGTTTTGAGTTTTTTTATTTTATTTTATTTTATTTTTCTTTTGTAAATAATTTTATTTTATTTTATTTCTTTTCATTTTATTTTCTTGGGTTCTGTTTATTTTTATTCTTCTTGTACAGTATGACCAGGTTCTTTTAAGTTTTTGTGTGCAGTTTTATTTTAATTTTGAGGAGAGTGGGATTGATGCTGAGGCTAATTTTGAGGATTAAAGGACCATGAGGCAGTTGGCATTACCGGACGTAGACCGCCAACCACTGTGTATAGTGTATCCGGTAGTTCCAGGTAATTTCCAATTAAGATCAGGATTAATTTACCAACTACCTTCTTTTTGTGGTAATGAAGGTGAGGATCCTAAGAAGCATCTTAAGGAATTTCATCTGGTATGTTCGGGGATGATGCCCCAAGGAGTGACTGAAGACCAACTGTGCTTGAAGACCTTTCCTTTCACTTTGAAGGAAGGAAAAGGCAAAAGATTGGCTGTATTGTCTTCCATCTGGGTCTGTCACGACATGGAACGAATTGAAGGGCTTATTTTTGGAAAAGTACTTCCCTGCCTCAAAAGCCACTGAAATCCGGAGGAAAATCTGTAGGATCACGCAGGCAGCTGAGGAGAATTTATTCGAATGTTGGGAGAGGTACAACCGACTGTGCTGGAGCCATCCCAATCACCAGATAGCTGAGCATCACCTCATTCAGCATTTTTACGATGGTATGCTTCCGCGAGACCGCCAGATGATTGATGCTGCTAGTGGAGGATCTCTTCTTGATAAGACGCCCGTGGAGGCCAGAATTCTGATCTCTAATGTGGCTGGGAACCTTCAGCAGTATGCTGCTGGAGGAGTAGAGAATGCTCGTCTCTCAAAGGATCTGAATGAGCTCAAAGCCCAAGTACTCGAGGTAAGTAACTCACTTCTCATAGTAGCCCAAAGCTCACAAAAATCTCAATCTTCCGTTGCAGGTCGAAATTGTTGGGTTTTATGTCCTAAAACTCGTAGTTTGTAAACTGTTTGAATATATATATATATATATATATTATATTTCAATAAAGTTGTTATTGAATTTTAGTGAATTGTGTTTGTATTAACCTATACCAATAACTAACACCCATGGCGATAGTGTGAGTACTTGAACTTCATGTGTGACATGAATGTGAATCAAGTTCAAGTAGACAGCCAAAAATGGTCTATAGTATAGGGATAAGGCTGGGTACCTTATCCTGGGGACACTATTGGACGCGGCTCACTTTGTATAGTACAAAACGATGTGATTCGAATCGTTTCATGTAGAGACATGTGAGTGAGGGCGTCCTGTGCAATGAGTTTGCACAAGACCGAACCAAGAAATAAAATCGCTCTTTCTTTATAACACCGTTTACTGTAAAGACCGATTTATTTATATGATGACATAGGTAACTCGATCTTAATCCTGAGCTTACTATGGACTCCTGTTTATTTGACCTTATCCTTTGACTTGTACGAGTGAGAGTGGCCAGATCGCCGACTCAATATGCCTACCATCTTGGGGATAAGATTGAATAAGTGGCTGGGGACATAGTTGTAGCAAGATTGGAGTTCACTCCTACCCGTTTTCAGGGTTAGTAGAGAGGTTGTTCCCTTAAGTGCTGACTCCAGGTCTTGAACAGTGGGCCCATCCTCTCCTGATCAGGGAGGAATCTGATTTGATGGTTGGACCACAAATCAATTGTTCATTAGAGGTGTCAGTGGTACTTAAGGAGCAAGATATAATACAAGGGTTAAACGGTATAAATGACCCGTTGTGATTATGAACGACCTGTGAAGGATCGACTTACTAATGATAGTTATATCAATAGGACACAATATATCTACAGTGAGGAGAGTGCAGCCCTTGGACTTTAGTGGAGTCTCCGGGGGTTAACGAATGTTGGTTAGTTCGGTTAAAAGAGTTTTGACCGGATAATCTCGTATCGTTGGAGCTCATGATCTGTAGGTCCTTACGGTTCTCCTGGCTAGCTCGGATAAAGCCGTGAAACAGTATAAAAGAAAAGAAAAGAATTTGAATCGTTCAAATTCGGGTTTGTGGAAGAAGAATAGACATATTTAAATATGATTTAAATATGGACATATTTAAATATGATTTAAATATGGACATATTTAAATATGATTTAAATATGAGATTGATCTGAAAACATGAATAGGATTCATATGCAAAAAAAGTCGGTTTTCGGAAAACCGGGATTAATTATATTATTTAATTAATATTTGATATTGAATTAAATAATATTAATTAATTTATATATATATTTTTTATTAATTAAAAAGTTTAATTAATAAAAATAATTATTATTATTTTTATTAATAATAATAATTATATATAAATATAATTATATATATATATATATATATATATATATATATATATATATATATATATATATATATATATTTACATGTGTCTTACATGCAATGTAAGACACATGTAAAATATATACACAGTATATATGTGATTCATCAGATGATTCATCAGTTTAATTAAAAAAAAAAAAAAAAAAAAAAAAAAAAAAAAAAAGAAAGATAGTGGAGTTTGGGTACGTAAATTGAAATTGAGAATTTCAATTCTTCTCTCTCTCTATCTCTTCCGTCTGCTTCTCTTTGCTTCAGAAGAAAATTGTTTTCTTCAGTGAAGTTTCTTCCTCCTTTTCTTTTGTAAAAGGAGTCCCACCACTCTGTTTCTCGGCCCGAGGATAGCGGGACTACCGTGGGTGGTCCACGAAGATTTCGTGAGAAGGCTCGGTGAGCTCGTGAGGAGCTTCTGGCGGTGAATTTGGAGAAATACGAACTACAAGGGTATGTGTTCTAATTTCTCTTTTTCATTGCTTTTGCATGTTTCCATTTGTTTAAATTGATGAAATTAGAGTGTCTATGATCCAATTCGCTCCCGCTGCGTGCCATGAGCGCTCCATCAATTGGTATCAGAGCGTTTTTGGCCACTAAATTTCGATCAATTTAAATTATGGTGGGTTTTATTTTAGAAATTGTTTCTGATTTGATTCTAAAGTGAATATCGATTTTGGCATAGTTTATTTTTGAATTTCATTATTTGTAATTGCCCGAGAATGTATGGGCTTTAATGCATCCTAAAGAGTCTGTATTTTTAGAGTCATTAGAGTCCATATAGGTTTCTTTGTGAAAGAAATTTGAGTTTGAAACTCGCCGAAATGTTCGGTGTAAGCTCAAACTCATTCTAGGCAATACGAGGAGAAATTCGAAGAAAATTTTGGCCGAAGCGTTCGGAGGAAGCAAGTTGGTCAAAGGCGGTGCGAAAAGTTCGAAGTCCGCTCAAGACGTAGCTTGTTGATCAAGCTTGTAATAAATTAGTTATTGCTTGTTAAATGCCAAAATCGATCCACTTTAGTGTGTTTAATTAATTATGGATTGCGAATGTATGTTTTAATTAAATTCCATGTTTGTATGTGCATAACGTATGCCATATAGATTTAAAATCCCACCGTAGGAAGCATGCTTCATGCATTGAAAATATGTTATAAGTGTTATAATATATCGTATGCATATTTGGCAATTCATTTGTTTTGATATAAAAGTTATATTAATTCATGAATTCGTTGTTGATAGTTCAATAGAATAATTGATATAATTGTTATATTAATTATGAAATTGAATGAACAACATAGGTTGTCCTAGTTTTATGCACATGGTATATTATAAGTGTTATAATGTATAGGATGCATGTTTATTCATGAGTATTAATATAAGAGTTATATTAATTCATGAATTAGATGTTGATTGCTTAATAGAATAATTGATATAAGTGTTATATTAATTATGAAATTAAACATCCAACATTAAATGCATTTTGTTTGTTATAAGTGTTATAATGTATAGGATGCATGCTTAATTCAGAGTATTGATATAAATGTTATATTGTTTATGAATTAAGAGTTGAATGTTTAAGAGCATAATCGATATAAGTTTTCTATTGATTATGAAATTAAATATTCAACTTATCATGCCTTAGTGATGCATGTTTGAGAAGCATGTAGAAGTTTGTTGTAGTAAGTCTTAGTTTTGCAAAGCGTTGTAAAATTGGCATAGACTTTTAAATCTATAACAAAGATAAAGTCATGCTCACTTAGGGTTGAATGTATCGTTCCGTTTCATTAGATGAATAGGTCGATATCTTGTAAATGCTAAGGTTACAAGAAACTCACCCGGGGACATCCTGTTCGAGGTTGGAGGTATTTAAGCTGACGGTTTACGGAACACCTCCTACCTGGGGACCATCCGGTTCTTGAGTAAAGTTAACCCGGCTTTAGGAGCATGCGTGAGTGGTGTGAGGTAATAAAATGTTTATCACCTAGACATCATAGGTAAAAGTTTGTTTTACCTAGACTTAGGTCTTATTGTCTTAGCCGGATAATGCCTGAGTAATTTACCCATTCCGTCTTAAAATACTTAGTAGAGGTGTTGAGAAGGTATATATGATATGTCACTCTCCTCCTACGTTCTCTGTCAAGTTCACACCGTGAGAATTATGCTCGGCCTTGTGATGTCAATAGGGCATCCCCATTCGGATGGTATTTGCATAATTCAAGAGCAAGGTGAATGGAGAAAGTATTTATAGTAAGTGGGAGAAGGAAGTATGTCAATACATCCTGCGGTCTCCTAATACATCCTGCGGTCTCCTCCATTGGATTGAACCGTGAGATTCCTATGTTCCGCCTGCTAGGTGCCCACAAGTGGTACCGATCCATTCAGATGGCCGTTTCATAGGAATCGAAACATCTCAATCACCATTTATGGATAAAGAAACATAGATCCATTCCCAACTTTGACATTTCCATTCGGTTGCATCGTTGGGGCCGCCCTATGAATTCTAAAAATGGAGGGTCACACTTACGAGATTTGCTAAGGAGTTAGTAAATCTTGACCAAACAGCGATAACTAAGATGCTATAGGAATATGAGATATTCTGGTATTAGCATTTAGTCAAGAATGTCTTGATTCAGTGAAGGAATGCTTGACTGCCCCTCGGTAGCGACCATTCTGACCCACTGAAGTATCGTTGTAGTTTAATAATGAGTTTTGGGTACATTATTATTCTTTGCTAAATTCTTGATTGGTGTATAAATTAGGTTAAAACATTTTCACTAATATTTATTCATTCTCTTTTCAGCATGTCTAGCTCTTTCATTCACTTACTAGCTTCCGATAAGTTAACCGGCGATAACTACGCGACCTGGAAATCGAACTTGAATACGATTCTCGTTCTTGATGATCTTAGGTTCGTCTTATCAGAGCATTGTCCTCCCCCTCCTAGCTCGGATGCGTCTCGAACTGTTCAAGACGCATATGATAGATGGACAAGGGCTAATGATAAAGCCCGAGTCTATATCTTAGCCAGCATATCTGATGTGTTAGCTAAGAAGCACGAGGAAATGGTTTCTGCTAAAGAAATCATGTCTTCATTACAGGCGATGTTTGGACTACCGTCCTCATCGGTCTGTCATGAAGCCCTCAAATATGTTTACAACTCTCGCATGAAGGAGGGAACCCCTGTTAGGGAGCATGTCCTTAACATGATGGTCCACTTCAATGTGGCGGAAGTAAACGGAGCTACTATTGACGAGTCAAGTCAAGTAAGCTTTATCATGGAATCTCTTCCGAAGAGTTTCCTTCAGTTCAGAACCAATATGGTAATGAACAAGATAAAGTATAATTTGACTTCTCTCCTCAGCGAGCTACAGACCTATCAGTCCCTTCAGACTTCTAAAGGAAAAGAGAAGGAGGCAAACGTTGTCACTTCTAGGAAATTCCAAAAGGGGTCGTCTTCAGGGAGTAGGTCTGAACTTTCTTCTATTAAGAATAAGAGTATTCAAAATAAGAAGAAGGATAAAAGGAAGGGAAAAGCACCTGCTGCTGCTAAGAGCAAGACTAAATCTACAAACAAAGGAAAATGTTTCTATTGTGGTGTAGATGGGCACTGGAAACGGAATTGCCCAAAGTATCTTGCAGAGAAAAAGGCTGAGAAGGAAAGACAAGGTAAATATGATTTACTTGTTGTTGAAACATGTTTAGTAGAACATGATTGTCATACCTGGATACTTGATTCAGGAGCTACTAACCATGTTTGTTCTTCTTTTCAGGAAACTAGTTCTTGGCAGCCACTTTCTCGAGGTGAGATAACTCTCAGAGTTGGAACTGGAGAGGTTGTCTCAGCTAAAGGAGTGGGAGCTGTAAAGTTGTTGTATAGAGATAGTTTCATTTTACTAGAAAATGTACTCCTGGTTCCTACCTTCCAGAGGAATCTTGTATCTATATCTTGTTTGTTAGAACAGTTGTATAAAGTATCTTTTGTTCATAATGAAGCGTTCATTAGCAAAAGAGGTGTACGTATTTGTTATGCGAAACTTGAAAACAACTTGTATGTGTTAAGACCAACCGAAGCCAAAGCTATTTTGAACACTGAAATGTTTAAAACAGGTGAGACTCAAACTAAAAGGCAGAAACTTTCTCCAAGTACTTATCTTTGGCACTTAAGACTAGGTCACATTAATCTCAATAGGATTGGGAGATTGGTTAAGAGTGGTCTGCTAAATCGTTTAGAGGACAACTCTTTACCGCCATGTGAGTCTTGTCTTGAGGGCAAAATGACCAAACGATCTTTTTCTGAAAAAGGTCATAGATCCAAAGAACCTCTAGAAATCGTGCATTCGGATCTCTGTGGTCCTTTGAATGTCAAAGCACGAGGAGGGTATGAATATTTCATCAGTTTCATTGATGATTATTCTAGGTACGGTTATCTTTATCTAATGCATCATAAGTCCGAAGCTCTTGAAAAGTTCAAAGAGTATAAGGCAGAGGTTGAGAACACATTAGGTAAATCGATAAAAACACTCCGATCAGATCGAGGTGGAGAGTATATGGATTTAAGATTCCAGGACTATATGATAGTACATGGAATAGTATCTCAACTCTCAGCGCCAGGAACACCACAGCAGAATGGTGTGTCCGAGAGGAGAAATAGAACCCTGTTAGACATGGTTCGATCTATGATGAGTTATGCTCATTTGCCTAGTTCGTTTTGGGGATATGCAGTAGAGACTGCAGTATATATTTTGAACATGGTTCCCTCTAAGAGTGTTTCTGAAACACCTTATGAGTTATGGAGAGGGCGTAAAGGTAGTTTACGTCACTTCAGGATTTGGGGGTGTCCAGCACATGTGCTAGTACCCAATCCAAAGAAGTTGGGACATCGTTCAAAATTGTGCCTATTTGTAGGTTACCCCAAGGAAACGAAAGGTGGTCTATTTTACGATCCTCATGAGAACAAGGTACTAGTATCGACTAATGCCACGTTCTTAGAGGAAGACCAAATGAGAGATCATCAACCGTCGAGCAAAATTGTTTTGTCCGAATTTTCCAGGAAAGCTACAGACGGATCAACAAAGGTTGTTGATCAGGCTGGTCCTTCTCAAGAGTTGAGAAAGCCTCGACGCAGTGGGAGGGATGTAAGACAGCCTGACCACTACATCGGCTTGTCTGAGACTCAAGTCGTCATACCTGATGATGGCGTTGAGGATCCATTGACCTTTAAACAGGCAATGAATGACATAGACAAGGACCAGTGGCTTAAAGCCATGGATCTCGAAATGGAGTCTATGTACTTCAATTCGGTCTGGGATCTTGTAGATCAACCAGATAGTGAAAGACCTATCGGTTGCAAGTGGATCTACAAGAGAAAACGAGACCAAGCCGGTAAGGTGCAAACCTTTAAGGCTCGACTTGTGGCAAAAGGTTATTCCCAAAGAGAAGGGGTGGACTATGAAGAAACCTTTTCTCCTGTTGCCATGTTAAAGTCGATTAGAATACTCTTATCCATTGCTACATTTTATGATTATGAAATCTGGCAAATGGATGTCAAGACTGCCTGAATGGTAATCTTGAGGAGAGTATCTATATGGCTCAACAGAGGGATTCATACTTCAGGGTCAAGAGCAAAATATTTGCAAGCTTAATCGATCCATTTATGGGTTGAAGCAAGCATCTAGATCCTGGAATATAAGGTTTGATACGGCGATCAAATCTTATGGGTTTGAACAAAATATTGACGACCCTTGTATTTACATGAAAGTAGTCAATACTGTTGTAGCTTTCTTAGTCTTGTACGTAGACGATATACTACTCATTGGGAATGATGTAGGGTTCCTAACTGGCGTTAAGAATTGGCTAGTGTTACGTCTCCAAAAGTGACCTTTTTAGGACTTAATTATCTTAGAAAGATGTTCACTCTTAGGTGTTTTTGAGAGCATTTAGCCTAAACCTATGCTTAAATATGAGAATTAGAAGAAGGTAGCTAAATTAGGACTTATGTACAATAGGAAAGAAAAGGGTTGAAAACCGAAGGAAAAGAATGAAAAACAAGCATTGCGATAGCATTGCGGAAACATTGCGGTTCCCGCAATGTTTCAAGTGAAAACCGTAAGTTGACTGATCTTTTTCTGTTAATTTCCGTTATTTCAGGGATTCGTTCTTTCTCCTCCATCCATTCTGAAGTATGACGTTGAAGATTGATGGTTCTCCTTGGCCCAAAGACGTCTGCAGACTACTATAAATAGGGGTCAAAGTCGAGGGTTCAAGCATCATCCGAAAGCGTAGAAGTCTTCTCGCAGTCCATCTTTTCTCCTGTTTTCCTTTGCCGTCTGCTGGTTTGCGAAGCTCAGCTGTTGGAATCGATAATCTGATAGGAAGGAGAGGAGATTCTTCTTCTCTCCCGATTGGATTCATCCAAGCAAGGCTGACCTTTCTCATCCTTCATTCGAGGCGGCTGCAACGAGACATTCAAGCTTGTTTTACTGCTTTCTGCTCTTCATTTCCATTTTCCAGCTTTGTCTTGTTGCTGTTTCTTTTCTAGTAGCTAGTTTAGACTATTTCGTTGTGTTCTGTCTTGCTGTTAGCTACTTTAAAGCTTTCATTTGCTGAGTCAAACAATCAAGTAATCAAATCTCAATTCTTCACTTCACAGTTTCTTGCCTTTACATTCTACTGCTTTCCCTTACTGTTTTGTCTTTAAATTCCTTCTAAGCATGTCTACTTCTTCTCTTGCTTCTGTTCTGTTTACATCCATGAGTAACTAAGTCACTTAGGGGCATGCTAATGACAACACTATAGGCTAAAAAACGTGAATCAAGCATGTAGGATAGCTCTCGAAACATTGATTGTATGTAAGCTTCATCCCACGGGCAATTTCGATTGGCCATC
Source organism: Herpetospermum pedunculosum (assembly GCA_028017165.1). Lineage (NCBI taxonomy): Eukaryota > Viridiplantae > Streptophyta > Magnoliopsida > Cucurbitales > Cucurbitaceae > Herpetospermum > Herpetospermum pedunculosum. Next base: position 5,476,058 of record CM051525.1, on the reverse strand, counting down.
CATTTTGTCCAAAGAACTCCTAACCTCTGGAAGGAGTAAGAGTTCAGAGTCATACTATCATGCTAGCCTTTCAAGGTAACCAGGAAACGGCCTAGGAATAGGCGTTTCCCTAGTACAAACCATATCTTTCTGCCTTAACAAGATGCTTAAGACCTTACTTTGAGTTGAGTAAACTAAAGAATCTAATGCATGGAATCGGACGATACATGAGATTGAGATAGTTTGATGCATAGTGAGTAGATCCAGTGTTTGAGAATCGTATAAAAATGCCTATAGGATAGTCATTAGTAGCCCTTAATTCACCCATTTACACACTTTCGCTGTTATTTAATTGCGGTAGAATTGTTGTCTCCGCAATTCTGCTTAAGTTAAAATTCTGTTTAGCTGTCTTTGCCTTCATTTATTAATCTCGTCTCTTTTCATGTGAGCTTAGCTTTAACTTGTTCTCGTTTATGTTGCTACCCTTTACACATTCAGCAAGAATTAGACAATTAAAAACTAATTTTACCCCATCAAATCCACCCCTTCTTTCTTAACAAAACACTTCGCGAATAGCTAAAAATAAATCTCTGTGGGAAAACGAATGAAATATACTTACTACTTGCTATAAGATCATGTATGCTTGCATGTTCTGAGTGCTCTATCTCTCTTATTGCCTAATTATTTCAACACATTGAGCACGCAACAAGTTTTTGGCGCCGCTGCCGGGGATTTATTTAAGTGAAAACGAAGTTTGTTAAGTTTGAAACACCAAGTTTATTATCTATTGAAACTAATCTAATTTTCATTTCTTTTGCAGGTGCTAGTAGGGTAGTTTATGAGTGAGCTTTCACGTAGTAATTTAGAGTTCAACCCTGAGCCTGAAAGATTACTTCGAGCTAGAAACAAAGCAAAGAAACGTCTCTTTAAACAACCCTCTATACCCCAAATAAGTGCTGAAACCGAAGAAATGGACGAGATAGTTCCAAATCAGGTACCTGTCATTCGCAATCCCATCGAAATAGCGAATGACAAAAATAGTGCAATCCTTTCATATTTAGTACCTATGCCTGGGGAGCTGAACCCCAGCATAATCCGTCCTGAAATCACTGCCAACTCATTTGAGTTAAAGCCAGTGATGTTCCAAATGTTGTCCACTGTGGGACAATTCTTTGGAGTGGAAAATGAGGACCCCCACAACCATCTTAGAAACTTCTTAGGAGTCAGTGATACCTTTATCATCCCTGGAGTTTCCCAAGAAGCCTTGAGGCTATACTTGTTCCCTTATTCTTTGAGGGACAAAGCAAAAACGTGGTTAAACTCATTACCCTCTGGATTTGTCCTTAATTGGACAGACTTAGCAGAGAAATTCCTAGTCAAATACTTCCCACCTGATAGGAATTCTACCTTTCGTGATGACATAGTTAAGTTCAAACAAGCTGATAATGAATCTCTTCACGAAGCTTGGACAAGGTTCAAAGATCTTCTTCTTAAATGTCCACATCATGGCATCCCATGGTGTATCCAAATAGAGGTCTTTTTCAAAGGATGCAACCCCAGCACCAGGCAAGTCTTAAATTCATCTGCTGGTGGTTCCATGTTGTCCAAGAGTTATAACGAAGCCTATGAGATCTTGGAGAAGATCTCAGCATCTCACTGTAGGTGGTCAGATGATCCTGTTGAGCCAACTAGAGCTCAAGACAAGGATGCTCTAAGTGCAATGAGCAGCCAAATAAATGCCCTGACCAACCTAGTTAAGCAAATGGCTCAAGCCAATCTCCAAACAAGTGTCAACACCGCTACCGCCATGTCAATGGGCACCCAACCAAGTCAAGGTTAGACACTTGTATGTGGATTCTGTGGGGAAGGGCACCTGTATGAGTACTGCCCTGGGAATCCAGCCTCAGTCTGCTATATTGGAAGTCAGCAGCAGCCTAGGAACAACCCCTATTCCAACACTTACAACCCTGGTTGGAGGAACCACCCAAACCTGTCATGGGGTGGCCAACAAAATGCTAACCAAAATCCTAACCAACCTAGACCGAGTGGAACACCTGGTTTCACTCCCCAACATAACCAATCCATGTATCAAAACCATACAACCAACCTGTAGGATCTTCTGTAGAAAACTTACTCAAGGAATACATAGCTAAGAATGATGCTACTCTTCAAAGCCAGCAAGCTACTCTTAGGAGCCTAGAGAACCAAATAGGCCAATTAGCCAATGAACTCAAGAGTAGGCCCCAAGGTAGACTCCCTGCTGACACCGAGGTGCCAAGGAGAGATGGTAAAGAGCAAGTTCAAGCAATTGAACTTAGAAGTGGTAGACCATTGGTGAGCAACACAAAGGACACACCAAAGAGAGTAGAGAACACTGAGTCTAGTGCTCCACTGGAGTCTCTGCCAAACCAAGGTCCACCATCAACTAGCACATCAGGAGCCAGGCTAGAGCCAATTGTTGAGGAGATAGAAGAAATTCCAAGGCCTCCACCTATCCTAAGGCGACCTGACGTGCCTGCATATGTGCCACCACCTCCATATCCTCGAAGGCTTAAGAAGAAGCAGGAACAGGAAGTGCATTTTAATAAATTCTTAGAAATTCTTAAACAAGTGCATGTCAACATTCCTTTTGTAGAAGTTTTACAGTCTATGCCTTCCTATGTAAAGTTTTTGAAAGATATTATTACTAAAAAAAAAATAATTGGTGAGTTTGAAACAGTAAACCTCACTGAGGAGTGCAGTGCCATACTCCAAAACAAGATGCCCAAGAAGGAGAAGGATCCTGGTTCCTTCACCTTACCTGTAGAACTTGGAGGCAAGCACGTAGGCAGAGCGCTTTGTGACCTGGGAGCCAGCATAAACCTCATGCCCCTATCACTATTCCGCCAGTTGGGAATAGGAGAAGCACGTCCAACCACTGTCACTTTACAATTAGCAGACAGATCCATTGCATACCCAGAAGGTAAGATTGAGGATATTTTAGTAAAGGTTGACAAGTTTATTTTCCTTGCAGATTTCATTATCCTGGATTATGAAGCAGACAAGGAGGTCCCCATCCTGTTAGGCAGACTATTTCTAGCCACAGGTAGGGCACTGATAGACGTCCAAAAAGGTGAGCTTACTATGAGGGTTCATGATGAAGAGGTGAAATTTGTGTATAAAGCCTTAAGGTACCCCTCTGACCTTGAATCCTGTGCTAGCATGGACGTTGTAGATTCTTTGATGGAAGAAAAATTGGAGCATGTATTATTAACTAAGCATGCTAATGAATATGTAGGATTAGAATTAACTGACTTAAACATAGCTGAGATAATGGACATATCTGTAAATAACCCTCAGCATGTTTGCATGAATATTGACTTAACTGATAGAGCCTTAAATCCTTTAAAGCCATCCATTGAGCATCCACCTGTATTAGAATTAAAACCTCTCGCCACTCACCTCAAGTATGCATACTTAGGAAATAATGAGACTTTGCCTGTAATTATTTCTTCTAAGCTAAGTAAACAGCATGAGGTTGAGTTAATATTACTACTTAAGCAACATAGGAAGGCTATTGCATGGACTATTGCTGATATTAGAGGCATTAGCCGTTCTTATTGCATGCATAAGATTATACTAGAGGAAGAGCACACACCTAGAGTAGATCACCAACGTAGGCTGAATCCCTCTATGAAAGAGGTAGTTAAGAAAGAGATAATTAAATGGTTAGATGCTGGTGTGATCTTTCCAATAGCTAGTAGTCAGTGGGTGAGCCCTATACAGTGTGTACCTAAAAAGGGTGGGATGACTGTGGTAGTCAATGAGAACAATGAACTGATTCCAACTAGGACTGTCACAGGATGGAGAGTATGTATGGATTATAGGAAACTAAATAAAGAAACTAAAAAAGACCACTTCCCTCTACCATTCATTGACCAAATGTTAGACAGAATAGCTGGTAGAGCCTATTACTGTTTCTTAGATGGTTATTCAGGGTATAACCAGATCACTATAGACCCCAAATACCAAGAAAAGACTACCTTCACTTGCCCTTTTGGAACATTTGCCTTTCGCAGAATGCCTTTTGGCTTATGCAATGCACCGGCAACATTCCAAAGGTGCATGTTGGCAATCTTTTCTGATTTGGATGAGTCCATGATAGAGATATTCATGGATGATTTCTCAGTCTTTGGGGATTCCTTTACTAACTGTCTAGAGAATTTAGGACAAGTCCTGGCTAGATGTGAAGAGACTAACTTAGTCCTTAATTGGGAGAAGTGTCACTTCATGGTGGATGAGGGGATTGTCTTAGGTCATAGAGTATCAAGGGCAGGTGTAGAAGTTGACAGGGCAAAGATAGAAATCATGGAGAAGTTGGTCGAGCCTCAGAATGTCAAGGCCATTAGAAGTTTCTTAGGGCATGCTGGCTTCTACAGAAGGTTCATTAAGGACTTTTCTAAGATAGCCAAGCCTCTGTGTGAGCTTCTAGAGTTAAATAGGCCATTCATCTTCTCTAAGGAATGTTTAGTAGCTTGGCAAACCCTTAAGAAAGCACTAGTCACAGCACCTGTTATTATAGGGCCAGATTGGGATCTCCCCTTTGAGATGTTATGTGATGCTAGTGACTATGCTGTAGGGGTTATGTTAGGACAGAAGATTGACAAGCTAACACACCCTGTCTATTATGCTAGTAAAACCCTGAATGAGGCTCAATGTAATTATACAACTACTGAGAAAGAGATGCTTGCTGTAGTGTTTGCTTGTGAGAAATTTAGAAACTATATTGTAGGCACTAGGACAATTGTGTACACTGACCATTCTGCCTTAAAGTATCTCATGAGGAAGGCTGATGCTAAGCCTAGGTTGATTAGGTGGGTGTTATTGCTGCAGGAATTCGATTTGGACATTCGAGACAAGAAAGGATGTGAAAATGTGGTTGCGGATCACCTTTCTCGATTGCAGCACAATTGCGAAAAAATTGCGGAACCCGCAATTTCTGATGCTTTTATTGATGAACATGTCTTTGTTTTGACTCATTGTGATAACGATGAGGAACCTTGGTTTGCTGACATTGCTAACTTCCTTGCATCACAGGTATTACCAGTTTTCAAGGGAGGACAAGAGAAGAAGAGGTTCCTTCATGAAGCAAGGAAATTCATATGGGATGACCCCACACTTTACAAAACATGTGCTGATGGCTTGCTAAGGAAGTGTGTTTCAGCTGCTGAGGCGAAGTCTGTGCTGCAGCACTGTCACACAGCTCCTTATGGTGGACACTTTGGTGGCCAAAGAACAGCTGCAAAGGTATTTCAGAGTGGCTACTATTGGCCAACGATCTTCAAGGATGCCCACAACTATGCCCACAGCTGTGATGAATGCCAAAGAACAGGTAACCTCAGTCGAAAGGATGAGATGCCTTTCACCTACATCTTAGAGTTGGAGCTCTTTGATGTGTGGGGCATTGACTTCATGGGGCCATTTCCTCCATCCTCAGGTAACCTTTACATTTTGGTGGCAGTAGACTACGTATCCAAGTGGGTAGAGGCCATAGCATGTCCCAATAATGATGCTAAAACAGTCATAAAATTCTTGCATAGGCACATTTTTACTAGGTTTGGGACACCTCGTGCCATCATTAGTGATGAGGGATCACATTTCATTAACAAGGCTATGGAGAGAGTGTTGGCTAAGTATAACATTAGACATAGAGTAGCCACTCCCTATCACCCACACTCGAATGGACAGGCTGAAATTTCAAATAGGGAGATTAAGAACATCCTAGAAAAAGTGGTCAAACCTAATAGGAAAGACTGGTCCTTTAAGCTTGAGGATGCACTTTGGGCATATAGGACAGCATATAAGACACCCCTAGGTATGTCTCCTTACAGGCTTGTATATGGTAAAGCTTGTCATCTTCCATTTGAGTTAGAAATTAAGGCATTTTGGGCACTAAAGGAGTTGAATTATTGCGTGACTGATGCGGGAACGTTGCGGTCTCTGCAATTACATGAGCTTGATGAGCTTAGGCAAATGTCTTATGAAAATGCCAAAATGTATAAGGAAAAGACCAAGATTTGGCACGATAGTAGACTTAGAGTTAAGGACTTTAAGAAGGGTCAGCTTGTATTGTTGTTTAACTCACGGTTGAAACTATTTCCAGGGAAACTTAAGTCTAGGTGGTCAGGTCCATTTGTGATTACTAATGTATTTGTTCATGGTGCCATCGAGATAAAGAACTTGCAGCAAGGCCAACCGTTCATGGTTAATGGTGCAAGGTTGAAGCACTACTATGAGGAAGGAGATGTGAAGACTCTCTCGGCCTTCCTCTTGACTGAAGCGTGAAAACGAGAACGAGAGAGGACGAGTGATTGCTGTGCTCGTCAACATGAGGCTCATGCCTTAGTTTATTTTTTGCGATTTTCCGGTTATCGTTTGTGTGTTTTGTTGTATGCTTTTAATTACGAATTTGATGTTGATTTTATTTCTTTTTGTAGGGAAACAATAAAGGGAATCAAGGAGAGTAAATCCAGCTTTAAAAATCAAGAAAATATTGGGCCAAATAAAAGATACGGATGAGCAAAGATTGACATTTAGATGAAAAACAAATCCCTAAAGGGAGAGAAAGGGTAGCCTTGCTTGGATGAATCCAATCGGGAGAGAAGATGAATCTTCTCTCCTTCCTATCAGATTTTCGATTCCAACAGCTGAACCTCTCAAACCAACAGACAGAGAAGAAAAACAGGAGAAAAGATGGAGCTGCGAGGAGACTTCTACGCTTTCGGATGATGCTCAAACCCTCTACTTTGACCCCCTTTTATAGTAATCTGCAGGTGCGTTTGGGCCAAGGAGAACCATCCATCTTCAACGTCATATTTCAAAATGGATGGAGGAGAAAGAACGAATCCCCGAAATAACGAAAAATAACAGAAAAAGATCAGTCAACTTACGGATTTCACTTGAAACATTGCGGTTTCAGCAATGTTTCCGCAATGTTGCCGCAATGCATATTTTTCATTCTTTTACTTCGTTTTTCAACCCTTTTCTTTCCTTTTGCACACAAGTCCTAATTTAGCCTCCTTCTTCTAATTCTCATATATAAGCATAGGTTTAAGCTAAATCCTATAAAAAACACCTAAGAGTGTACATTTTTCTAAGATAAATAAGTCCTAAAAAGGTCACTTTTGGAGACGTAACACACCCCCAAACTTAAGGTTTTGCTCGTCCTCGAGCAATCTAAGGACTTGCCTAGGCTGCTGTTTTATCTTCTTTAACCATTTACTGACTCCCCTACATACCTATCTATAGCAGTGCTGTCCTGTGACACACTCCTAAGTTTACAACTAACCTTTTTATATTGCTTCTTCTAACTTTCGCACGCCTAATACTCCTGCTGTTTCCTTGACTCCCTACGACTGATCTACTTGCTTCTATCATATCATGTCACTATCCCTAAGGTTTCAAATTCTATCTAGCTTTACCCCAGACTCAGTACATGCTTCTAGTTTATACTTTTGAGCTACCTAGGATCCCTTAGAGTCATGCCAGTCTTAGTACAAACCAGTGACAGCAGTACATTCATAGAACAAACTAAACCCTGACATCACTACATTGGATAGACACTCATCTCCCTAAATAAACCTAAAAGCTACAACCTTGTGCTTAGCTCATTGAGGATCAGAGTTCTTTTTATTCAGGACATCTAAGCCACAAAGTTGTAACCCCTAGGCATACATTCTTCTTCCCTATTTCTTCCTTTGTTTCTTTCTCTCTTTGGTGGAGCCTCTCCTTTGGTTGCCTTTTGATGCAATGCCACTTGTGGATTACACACTTGGCACTGATTACTCAGCACCCTAAGAGAGACACCCCTCTTTATTCTATTTTTCATCTTTTTTTTTCTTCAGATCATCATTTTTTTTTTCAAGGTGAAGAAGAATGCTTATGCTTAAAGGGAGAGAGGAATGTTCCTAAGCCTAGGATGGCCTCCCCCAAACTTAAACTACTCATTGTCCCCAATGAGTGTCTGAGGTGGCACACCCCCAAACATATCCTAGAAGCATCTAGTCTAAGGTAAAACAAAGAGAATCTAAAAGCCCTAGGCATAGACAGAACATTCTAAAAGTAAATATCACAGCAGCAGAAATTCGCAAAAACAGGCAAGTAAGGACTTAAAGTTATGCATGTTGAGCACTTTAAAGAGGCTAATTTAAACTATCAAAAGGTGTCTTATGACTTTCATCCAGCATGCATTTAGATAAGCTATATAAGGTAGTCAAGATAGCAGCAAAAGACAGAATTTAAACAGACCCAGCCTAGCTAAACAGTCAGTCAAAAACATGCATTTACTAATAAAAATTGCGGACTCCGCAATTATTTCGCAATAGAGACAGGGCAGATATATCAGTGATCAAGGCCCCTATGCATACTTTTTCCAGTCATTCCAGCTATACAAAAAGGAAACTAAACTAAACTACCTATTCAGCTACCATCAGACTACACTAAACAATTTTAAAACTCAAAACTAAAGAACTAAAACAGATCAAAATATTAACTCAAAACAACATAATTCACATTGTTCAACAAAAAGCAGTTTGATTTCTTTTTTTTTATTTTAAGGGAACATCAATACTCCCTTGAGTGTCTAGCACTCAGATATCCTCATCATCATCATTCCTTCTTGGTCTTGGTGGCGCCCATGGAGTCAGTAGGTTCGTGGGAAATTCAGGGAAGATGCATCCCAATTGGTCAGCGACCTCCTTGTCCCTTGCTTGCGCATATGTGGCCCATTGAGCCATCCTCTTCTGCAGATCCATCAGGCATGCCATGGACAGAGACTGAGCAGCAGCCAAACCATCCAGCTCGAACTCCATGTTCCCCTTCCTTCGCATCCTCAAGCCTGTAGGCAACTCCAAGTGCCCTGTGTAGGCCAGCTGCCTTTCCATTCGCTCGATTGGGACCCCTGCACGTAAGCAGAGCTTAGTAATTGTATTAGGAAAGAAAAGTGGCCCCTTACCCTTCTTGGCGCAGTCAGCAATTGAAGCTGCAATGACCTCGCCCACGTTGATTGTGAGACCTCGCATGATCGCGTATACCAGCAGCGATCGACTTTGGTTGATGGTGGTCTCATGGGTCACTGGGGACAGCTTCCTCCGTACGAAGGAAAACCAGACAGCCGCCTTGGCTGTGAGGTTGGCACTCATGAGAGTGTGCCTCCCATTGCGCGAGACTGTCCATGCTGCCTCAGGCTGGCCAATTATTCGAAGTGCCTCCTCCAGGACAGCTTCTGTTGGCTCATCAACGATCCGTGCATAATCAGTGTGTTTTTGACCTTTGAGGCCATAGGCTTCGTTGATTGCCTTCGCTGAGAAGTCTACTTCGACTCCTCTGACAACAGACAGGCCATCCTCCGGATTCATCAAATTGGCGTAAAAATCATACACCGTGCTGGAGTAGGCGGGATTGGGTGGTCTGCACAACTCCTCCCAGCAGTGATTCGTGATCCCTGCGCGCAAGAATTGCGGCAGGTCAGCGAGTGCGTCGAGGAATCCCTTCTCGTGCAGCAGTTCCCTCTTCCTCAGCTCAGCGCCTCTGGACTCAGCATCAGAGGACACATACCTCACTGATTGAGGCTCATCTTCGGGGTACAGCTTGACTTTCCCCTTGTCTCTCGGTTTGGCTGACTCAGCAGCCTCAATCTTGAGCTTCTTCAGAGACGGCTCATCACTCCCCTTCTTTGATGAAAGCGCCCTCCTGGTTTTCTTTTTCTTGGACTTCTTTGGCCGTTTGGCCTTGACAGCCTTGGCGGCCTTCTTTTTCAATCTTGCTTTGGTTGTGATTTGCTGGAGGCAATCCCCCAATGTCTCGTCCATTGAATCATCCCTCTGCGCAGAGCTCCCAGGGCTGGCTTCCCTCAACGGAGAGAAGACCTCTTCGTCCTCAGCTTCCTCACTACCCTGCGTCGATTCTTGATGTTCTCCATACGGAAATTCAGGGTCAGGTTGTGGGGAAGTGGGTGATGCTTCAGGGCTCTCTGCTGGTGGCGTGTGTTCAGAACTCTGTGGCGATAGAAGAAGCTCAGGGCTTCGCGCTGGTGGAGATGGCGAAGAGCTTTGCTTGGCCGATTCGTGTGACAGACAGTCACTTTCTTGACTCTCCACAGAGGGAGTCTTTTTCTTGCTCGCTTCTTCGGCCACAGCCATGCTCCACTTGCGTTTCTTGGGCGTTCCTGCTGGCTCAGAGGGTCCAGCAGGGATCTCCGTAACCACCTTCCACTTCTTCTTGCGGACAGGCAGCTTGGGGAGTCGTTCAGTGCGCGCAGCCTCAGCATCTGCGAGGGCAAGAAGTGCTTCCCTCGCAGCGATTTCAGCGTCGTCAGCCTTCTTCTTGGCCGCAGATCTTTCAGCTCTCGTTAGCACCATTGTCGAATCGTGGGAGTCTGGAAAGAGGAATTGCAGATGAAGAGAAAGACAGATTTCTTGGAGTTCAGATAATGGGGAAATCGTACGGATCATCGCGCCTCTAACGGATATAAGTACTGATGGAAATCCCAACGGCTCTTTCCGTTGTGGATTCTGCAAATCCAGCGCAATTTTAGTGACCGTTGGAGATTTTCTGATTTTAAATCCCAATCTTCTCTCAACTGAATCTTCGATTTGGCCCAAAATCTCCTCGATTTTTTTTATCTTGATTTCATCTCCTTGATTCCCTCTATTGATTCCCTATTAAAAGAAATAAAATCGACATCAAATTCATAACTAAAATCACACAAAAATATACACAAACAGTAATCGGAAAAATAGCAAAAAATAACTAAGGCATTAGCCTCGCGTGGACGAGCACAGTGATCACTCGTCTTCTCTCGTTCTTATTTTCATGTTTCAGTCAAGAGGAAGGCCGAGAGAGTCTTCACATCTCCTTCCTCATAGTAATGCTTAAATCTTGCACCATTAACCATGAACGGTTGCCCTTGCTGCAGGTTCTTAATCTCGATTGCACCATGAACAAACACGTTAGTTATGACAAATGGACCTGACCATCTGGACTTAAGTTTCCCTGGAAATAACTTCAATCGTGAGTTAAATAATAAGACAAGCTGACCTTTCTTAAAGTCCTTAATCCTAAGTCTACTGTCGTGCCAAAACTTGGTCTTTTCCTTATACATTTTAGCATTCTCATAGGACATATGCCTAAGCTCATCAACCTCATGTAATTGTAAAGACCGCAATGTTCCCGCATCGGCCACGCAATAATTCAACTCTTTTAGGGCCCAAAATGCTTTAATTTCTAACTCGAATGGTAAATGACATGCCTTGTCATACACAAGTCTATAAGGAGACATACCTAGGGGTGTCTTATATGCAGTTCTATACGCCCAAAGTGCATCCTCGAGTTTAAACGACCAGTCTTTTCTACTGGGTTTGACCACTTTTTCGAGTATATTTTTAATCTCCCTATTTGAAATTTCAGCTTGGCCATTCGAATGTGGGTGATACGGGGTGGCTACTCTATGTCTAACATTATATTTAGCCAACACTCTCTCCATAGCTTTATTAATGAAATGTGTCCCTTCATCGCTAATTATAGCACGAGGTGTTCCAAACCTAGTAAAGATATGTCTATGCAGGAATCTTATGACTGTTTTGGCATCATTATTTGGACATGCTATGGCCTCCACCCACTTAGATACATAGTCTACTTCTACAAGGATGTAAAGGTTACCTGATGATGGGGGAAATGGTCCCATGAAGTCAATGCCCCACACATCAAAGAGCTCCAACTCTAAGATGTACGTGAGAGGCATCTCATCCTTTCGACTAAGGTTACCTGTTCTCTGGCATTCATCACAGCTATGTGCGTAGTTGTGGGCATCCTTGAAGATCGTTGGCCAATAGTAGCCACTCTGGAACACCTTTGCAGCTGTTCTTTGGCCACCAAAGTGTCCACCATAGGGGGCTGTATGGCAGTGCTGCAACACAGACCTTGCCTCCGCAGCTGAAACACACTTCCTTAGCAGACCATCAGCACATGTCTTGTAGAGTGTAGGATCATCCCATATGTACTTCCTGGCTTCATGCAAGAACTTCTTCTTCTCTTGGCCTCCCTTGAAAGTTGGTAGTACCTGTGATGCAAGGAAGTTAGCAATGTCAGCAAACCAAGGTTCCTCATCGTTATCACGATGAGTTAATACGAAGACATTCTCATCAATAAAAGCATCAGAAATTGCGGTTTCCGCAATTTTTTCGCAATTATGCTGCAATCTAGAAAGATGATCCGCAACCACATTTTCACATCCTTTCTTATCTCTAATGTCTAAATCCAATTCCTGCAGCAACAACACCCATCTAATCAACCTAGGCTTAGCATCAGCCTTCCTCATGAGGTACTTCAAAGCAGAATGGTCAGTGTACACGATTGTCCTAGTGCCTACAATGTAATTCCTAAACTTCTCACAAGCAAACACTACAGCTAGCATCTCCTTCTCAGTAGTTGTGTAATTACATTGCGCCTCATTGAGTGTCTTACTAGCATAGTATACAGGATGTGTTAGCTTGTCAATCTTTTGTCCTAGCATAACCCCTACAGCATAGTCACTTGCATCACATAACATCTCAAATGGGAGATCCCAATTTGGACCTACTATAATAGGTGCTTTGACTAGTGCTTCCTTAAGGGTTTTCCAGGCTAGGAAACATTCTTTAGAGAAGATGAATGGTTTGTTCAGCTCTAGAAGCTCACACAAAGGCTTGGAGATCTTAGAAAAGTTCTTAATGAACCTTCTATAGAAACCTGCATGCCCTAAGAAACTTCTAATGGCTTTTACATTCTGAGGCTCTACCAACTTTTCTATTATTTCAATCTTGGCCCTATCGACCTCCACTTCTGCTCTAGACACTCTATGACCTAGGACAATCCCTTCGTCCACCATGAAGTGGCACTTCTCCCAATTAAGGACTAGGTTAGTCTCCTCACACCTAGCCAGGACTCGTCCTAAGTTCTCTGAACAGTTTGTAAAGGAATCCCCAAAGACTGAGAAATCATCCATGAATATCTCTATCATGGACTCATCCAAATCAGAGAAGATTGCCAACATGCACCTTTGGAATGTTGCCGGTGCATTGCATAAGCCAAAAGGCATTCTGCAAAAGGCAAATGTTCCAAAAGGGCAAGTGAAGGTAGTCTTTTCTTGGTCTTTGGGGTCTATAGTGATCTGGTTATATCCTGAATAACCGTCTAAGAAGCAGTAGTAAGCTCTACCAGCTATCCTATCTAACATTTGGTCAATGAATGGTAGAGGGAAGTGGTCTTTTTTGGTTTCCTTATTTAATTTCCTGTAATCCATGCAAACTCTCCATCCTGTGATAGTCCTAGTTGGAATCAGTTCATTGTTCTCATTGACTACCACAGTCATCCGCCCTTTCTTAGGTACACATTGTATAGGACTCACCCACTGGCTACTAGCTATAGGGAAGATCACACCAGCATCTAACCATTTTATTATTTCCTTTTTAACTACCTCTTTCATAGAGGGGTTCAACCTACGTTGGTGATCTACTCGGGGTGTATGCTCTTCCTCTAATATAATCTTATGCATGCAATAAGAAGGGTTAATGCCTCTAATGTCAGCAATAGTCCATGCAATAGCCTTCCTATGTTGCTTAAGTAATAAAATCAGTTCAACCTCATGCTTTTCACTTAATTTAGAAGAAATAATTACAGGAAGAGTATCATTACTTCCTAGATATGCATATTTGAGGTGAGTGGGTAGAGGTTTCAATTCTAAGACAGGTGGATGCTCAATGGATGGTTTTAAAGGATTCATGGATCTATCAGTTAGGTCATTATTTATACATACATGCTGTGTTTTATCTACAGGTACATCCATTATCTCAGAAACATTCAAATCAGTTAAATCTAATTGTACATATTCATTAGCATGCTTAGTCAATAATACATGCTCCAGCTGTTCTTCCATTAATGAATCTACAATGTCCATGCTAGCACAAGATTCATAGTCAGAGGGGTACCTTAAGGCTTTATACACACTAAATTTCACCTCTTCATCATGAACCCTCATAGTGAGCTCACCTTTTTGGACATCAATCAGGGCCCTACCTGTGGCTAGAAAAGGTCTGCCTAATAGGATGGGGACCTCCTTGTCTGCTTCATAATCTAGGATAATGAAATCTGCAAGGAAAATATAACTTGTCAACCTTTACAAGAATATCCTCAATCTTACCCTCAGGGTAGGCTATGGATCTGTCTGCTAGTTGTAAGGTGACAGTGGTTGGACGTGCTTCTCCTATTCCTAGCTGGCGGAATAGTGATAGGGGCATGAGGTTTATGCTGGCTCCCAGGTCACAAAGAGCTCTGCCCACGTGCTTGCCTCCTAGCTCGACTGGTAAGGTGAAGGAACCAGGATCCTTCTCCTTCTTGGGTAGCTTGTTCTGGAGTATGGCACTGCACTCCTCCGTGAGATTTACTGTTTCAAACTCACCAATTATTTTTTTGTTAGTGATTATATCCTTTAAAAACTTTACATAAGAGGGCATAGACTGTAAAACTTCTACAAAAGGAATGTTCACATGCACTTGCTTAAGAATTTCTAGAAATTTATTAAATTGCACTTCCTGTTCTTGTTTTTTCTTTAGCCGTCGAGGGAATGGAGGTGGTGGCACATATGCAGGCTTTTCAGGTTGCCTCAGGATGGGTGGAGGCCTTGGAATTTCTTCTATCTCTTCTATGATTGGCTCCAGCCTGGCTCCTGATGTGCTTGTTGAGGGTTGACCTTGGTTTGTCAGAGACTCCAGTGGAGCACTAGACTGATTGTTCTCTACTCTCTTTGGGGTTTCTTTAGTATTGCTCACCAACGGTCTCCCACTTCTGAGTTCAATTGCTTGAACTTGTTCCTTACCATCTCTCCTTGGCACCTCTGTGTCAGCGGGAAGTCTACCTTGGGGCCTGCTTTTGAGTTCATTGGCTAGTTGCCCTATTTGGTTCTCTAGGCTCCTAAGAGTAGCTTGCTGGCTTTGTAGAGTAGCATCATTCTTGGCGATGTACTCTTTGAGTAGATTTTCTACAGAAGACCCTACTAGTTGGTTGTATGGTTTTTGATACATGGATTGGTTATGTTGAGGAGTGAAACCAGGTGTTCCACTCGGTCTTGGTTGGTTAGGAGCTTGGTTAGCATTCTACTGGCCACCCCATGACAGGTTTGGGTGGTTCCTCCAACCAGGATAGTAAGTATTGGAATAGGGGTTGTTCCTAGGCTGCTGTTGGCTTCCTACATAGCAGACTGAGGCTGGATTCCCAGGGCAGTATTCATACAGGTGCCCTTCCCCACAGAATCCACAGATAAGTGTCTCACCTTGACTTGGCTGGGTGCCCATTGACATGGCTGTGGCGGTGTTGACACTAGTTTGGAGATTGGCTTGAGCCATTTGCTTAACTAGGTTGGTCAGGGCGCTAATTTGGCTACTCATAGCGTTGAGTGTGTCCTTATCTTGAGCTCTACTTGGCTCTATGGGATCATCTGACCACCTACAGTGAGATGCTGAGATCTTCTCCAAGATCTCATAGGCTTCGTTATAACTTTTGGACAACATGGAACCACCAGCAGATGAATTTAAGACTTGTCTAGTGCTGGGGTTGCATCCTTTGAAAAAGACCTCTATTTGGATACACCATGGAATACCATGATGTGGACATTTAAGTAGAAGATCCTTGAACCTTGTCCAAGCTTCGTGAAGAGACTCATTCTCAGCTTGTTTGAACTTGATTATATCATCACGAAAGGTAGAATTCCTATCAGGTGGGAAATATTTGACTAGGAATTTTTCCGCCAAGTCTGTCCAATTGAGGACTGATCCTGAGGGTAATGAGTTTAACCACGTCTTTGCTTTGTCCCTCAATGAGTAAGGGAAGAGGTAAAGCCTCAAGGCTTCTTGGGAAACTCCAGGGATGATGAACGTATCACTAACTCCTAGGAAGTTTCTAAGATTGTTGTGGGGATCCTCATTTTCCACTCCAAAGAATTGTCCCACAGTGGACAACATTTGGAACATCACTGGCTTTAACTCGAATGAGTTGGCAGTGATTTCAGGGCGGATTATGCTTGGGTTTAGTTCCCCAGGCATGGGAACTAAGTATGAGAGAATGGCACTATCCTTATCATTCGCTATTTCGATGGGATTGCGAGTGATAGGTACCGAATTTGGAACTAGTCTATCCATTTCTTCTTGAGAGGATTGCGGAGACTCTGCGGTTTCAGCAATTATTTGGGGTATAGAGGGTTGTTTAAAGAGGCGTTTCTTAGCTTTGTTTCTGGCCCTAAGTAATCTCTCAGGCTCAGGGTTGAACTGTAGATCACTACTTGAAGGCTCATTCATAAACTAACCCACGTAGTACCTGTAAAAGAAATGAAAATAGCTCAGTTTTAATAGATATTAAGAGTTGGTTTTCTAACTTATAAAACTTCGTTTTCACTAAACTAAATCCCTGGCAGCGGCGCCAAAAACTTGTTGCGTGCTCAATGTGTGAAATAAATAAACAATAAGAGAGAGAGAGAGCACTCAGAACATGCAAGCATACATGATCTTGTTAGCAAGTAGTAAGTATTTTTTCATTCGTTTTCCCACAGAGATTTATTATTAGCTACTCGTGAAGTGTATTGTTAAGCATGAATGGGTGGATTTGATGGGGTAGAATTGGTTTTAAGTTGTTTAATTTCTAAGGAATATGTAAAGGGTAGCAATGTAAACAAGTGCAAGTCAATGATAAACTCAAATAACAATAGAAGAGATCAGCAAACGAAGAGGAATTTAGCTAAACAGAATTTTTAACTTAGCAGAATTGCGGAAACAGCAATTCTACCGCAATGTTACTAACAGCGAAAGTGTGTAAAATGGAGAAACAAGGGCTACTAACGATTCCCCTATAGGCATTTTTATACGATTCTCAAGCATTTGATCAACTCACTATGCATCAAACTAACTCATTCTCATGTTTCTTCCGATTTCATGCATTAGATTCTTTAGTTTACTCATGTCCAAGTAAGGTCTTAAGCATCTTGTTAAAGCAGAAAGATATGGTTTGTACTAGGAAAACGCCTATTCCTAGGTCGTTTTCTGGCTACCTTGAAAGGCTAGCATGAGTGTATGACTCTGAACTCTTACTCCTTCCAGAGGTTAGGAGTTCTTTGGACAAAATGGATGGCCAATCGAAATTGCCCGTGGGATGAAGCTTACATACAATCAATGCTTCGAGAGCTATCCTACATGCTTGGTTCACGTTTTTTAGCCTATAGTGTTGTCATTAGCATGCCCCTATTGTTGGGTTTTATGTCCTAAAACTCGTGGTTTGTAAACTGTTATGTTTGCAAATACTCTATTTAGAATAAAGAGTTATTAGTTTTATACAGTAAAAGAGTTTACTGGTATAAAGTGAAATGTGTTTAGGTTAACCTATACCAATGACCAACACCCATGGCTGAATATGAGTACTAGAGCCTCATGTATGACATGATTGTGGATCAGGCTCAAGTAGTCAGTCAAAACGGTCTATAGTATACGGATAAGGCTGGGTACCTTATCCTGGTAACACTATTGGATGCGGCTCACTTTGTATTGTACCAAACGATGTGATCCGAATCGTTTCACATGGAGATGTGCGAGTGAGGGCGTCCTGTGCAAAGAGTTTGCATAAGACCGAACCGCGTATTAAGTCGCTCTCTCTTTATAACTCCGTTTACTGATGAGACCGACTTATACATATTGATGGCCTAGGTAACTCGATCTCAATCCTGAGCTCGCTATGAACTCCTGCTTATTCGATAGTATCCTTTGACTTGCACGGGTGAGAGTGGCCCATTAGCACCGACTCAATAAGCCTACCATCTTGGGGATAAAGTCGAATAGGTAGCTGGGGACATAGTACAGCAAGATTGGAGTTCACTCCTAACCCGCTCTTCAGGGTTAGTAGATAGGTTGTTCCCTTAATAGCTGACTCCGGGGCTTGAACAATTAGCGCGCACACTCTAATGAGATGAGAGAGTTAATTGATCTGTTGGTTGGACCACTGATCTATTGTTCATTAGAGGTGTCAGTGGTACTTAAGGAACAAGACGTAATGCAGGGGTTAAACGGTTTAAATGACCCAGCTGTGATTACGAACAACCTGTGAAGGGTCGACTTGCCCGTGACGGTTATATCTGAGGACACAATATATCTACAGTGAGGAGAGTGCAACCCTCGGACTATAGTGGAGTCTCCGGGGGTTAACGAAAGTTGATTGATTCGGGTTAAAAGAGTTTTGACCGAATAATCTCGTATCTTTGGAGCTCATGATCTGTAGGTCCTTTAGGTTCTCCTGGCTAGCTCGGATAACGTCGTGCAACAATATAAGAGAAATTAAAAGAAAAAGGAAAAAGAATTTGAATTGTTCAAATTCGGTTTTATGGAAGAAGGATGGACATATTTAAATATGATTTAAATATGGAAATGGCCTAAAACATGAATAGGATTCATGTGTAAAAAAAAAGAGTCGGTTTTCGGAAAACCGATTTTAGGCTTATTATTTAATTAATATTTGATATTGAATTAAATAATATTAATTAATTAAATTGTTTAATTAATTAATTAATATATATATATATATTTATTTATTTATTAAAAAGTTTAATAAATAAATTATTTATTATTATTATAATTAATAATAATAATATTTAAAAAAATATATATATATGTGTCTTACATGCAATTGCATGTAAGACACATATGTTAACTTATGTTAATATATATATGTATATTACAAAAGGTGGGATGGGTGTTCATTTTTGAGATTGAAGTTCTGTATACGAAATACAGAAGTTCATATATTTTGAATGTGAACTAAAGCCCTCAGCCAAGTTTCCTTCTTCTTCCTCTTCTTTTTCCTTTTCTTTTCTTTGGGTATCGGTGTCCCACAACACCGTTGCTCGGCGCCGAGGATAGCGGGACTACCTGGGGTGGTCCTCGAGGCGTTCGTGAGAAGAGGGCGGAAGAGTTCGTGACGAGGAACGTGCGGCGGAGCTTGAAGAAATTTGAACTACAAGGGTATGTATTCAAATTTATTTTTTCCGTCGTTTGAGCATGTTTTCTATTTGTTAAATTGATGAAATTAGAGTATCATCGGTCCGAAATCGCTTTCCGCTGCGCAAGTCGCTCCATCAATTGGTATCAGAGCGATTTTGTGATTAACTCAATTTGCATCAATTTAAGTTGGTGGGTATTTTAATTTAGAAATTGTTTCTGAATTTGCGTCTAAAGTGAAATCGATTTTGGCATAGTTTCTATTTGAATTTCATTATATGTAATTGCCCGAGAATGTATGGGCTTTAATGCGTGCGGAAGAGTCTGTATTTTTAGAGTCATTAGAGTCCATATAGGTTTCTTTGTGAAAGAAGCTCGAGTTTTGAGCTCGCCGAAATGTTCGGTATAAGTTCAAACTCGTTCTAGGCAATACGAGGAGAAATTCGAAGAGAAATTGGCCGAAGCGTTCGGAGGAAGCAAGCTTGTCAAAGGCGGTGCGAAGAGTTCGAAGTCGGCTGAAGACTTAGCTTGTTGTTCAAGCTTGTAATAAATTAGTTATTGCTTGGTAAATGCCAAAATCGATCCACTTTAGTGTGTTTAATTAATTATGCATTGTGAATGTATGTTTTAATTAAAATCCATGTTTGTATGTGCATATCGTATGTCATATAGATTTAAAATCCCACCATAGGAAGCATGCTCCATGCATTGGTATTATGTTATAAGTGTTATAATTTATAGTATGCATATTTGGGACTTCATGAGTATTAATATAAGTGTTATATTAATTCATGAATTAGATGTTGTTAATTTAATAGAATAATTTATATAAGTGTTATATTAATTATGAAATTAAATATACAACATAGGTTGCCTTGGCTTTATGCATATTGTAGGTTATAAGTGTTATAATGTATAGGATGCATGTTTAATTCATGAGTATTAATATAAGTGTTATATTAATTCATGAATTAGTTGTTGTTTGCTTAATAGAATAATTAATATAAGTGTTATATTAATTATGAAATGAAACATCCAACCAAGATGCATTATTGTATGTTATAATTGTTATAATGTATAGGATGCATGCTTAATTCATAAATATTTGATATAAGTGTTATATTACTTTATGAATTAGGAGTTGTATATTTAAGAGCATAATCGATATAAGTGTTATATTGATTATGAAGTTAAATATTCAATTTGTCATGCCTTAGCGAATGTATGTTTGAGAAGCATATAGAAGTTTGTTGTAGTAAGTCTAGTTTTTGCAAGTGTTGTAAAAATGACTTAGACTTTTAAAATCTATAACAAAGAAAAGAGCATGTTCATTTAGGGTTAATGGTTCGATCAGGTTCATTAGATGAATAGGTCGAAATCTCGTAAATGCTAAGGTTATGAGAAACTCACCCGGTGAAATCCTGTTCGAGGTTGGAGGTATTTAAGCTGACGGTTTACGGAACACCTCCTACCTGGGGACGATCCGGTACTTGAGTAAAGTTAACCAGGCTTTATGAGCGTGCGGGAGAGGTGTGAGGTTATTTAAATCTGTTAATAACCTAGACATCTCAGGTAAATAGTTTGCCTAGACTTAAGGTTTTATTTACTTAGCCAGATAAAACCTGAGTAGTTTACCCTAAAATCCGTCCACGATGCTTAGTAGATGTGTTGAGAAGGAATATATGATATATCCCTCTCCTGCTACGCACTCCCTAAAGTTCACAACGTGAGAATTTTTGCTCGGCCTCGTGTTGTCAATAGGGCAACCCCATTCGGATGGTATTTGCAACTTTCAATAGCAAGGTGAATGGAGTAAGTATCTAGAGTAAGTGGGAGAAGGAAGTACGTCAGTACATCCTATGGTCTCCTCCATTGGATTGAACCGTAAGATTCCCATGTTCCGCCTGCAGGTTGCTCTTAGTGGCACCATCCATTCGGAGGGCAGGGCATGGGAGATCGAACATCTCAGTCACCATTTATGGATAGTGAAACACAGGGCCATTCCCAACACTGACATTCCATTCGGTTGCTATGTTGGGGCCGTTCTGTGCGTTCTAAAAATGGAGGGTCACACTTACGGGATTTTCTAAGGAGTTAGTAAATCTTGACCAAAAACGATAACTAAGATGCTATAGGAATATGAGTTATTCTGGAGTTAGCATTTAGTCAAGAATGTCTTGGTTTAGTAAAGGAGTGGCTCGACTGCCATTCGGCAGCGACCATTCTGACTTACTAAAGTATCGTAGCTTGTAAATAAAGAGTTTGGGTACTTTATTTGCTGCTAAACCTTTTAATTGGTTTAAATAGGTTAAAATCGTTTCACTAATAGATTTACATTCTTTTTCGGCATGTCGAGCTCGTTTTATTCAGTTGTTAGCTCATGACAAATTAACCGGAGAGAATTACGGAACATGGAAGTCGAACATCAATACGATTCTGGTTCTGTACGACCTGAGGTTTGTCTTAACGAAGGAATGTCCTTCATCTCCTGGCTCGAGTGCATCTCGAAGTGTTCGAGATGCATACGATGGATGGATTAGGGCTATTGATAAAGCCCAAATTTATATCTTGGCAAGCATATTTGATGCCTTGTGCAAGTAGTATGAGGTTATGATTTTCGTAAAGGAAATCATGTCTTCATTACAAGCAATGGTGGACACTCGTCCTCATCACTTCGTAATGAAATCCTCAAGTTCGTTTATAACTCTCGCATAGTGGAGGATACCTTTGTTAGGGAGCTTGTCCTTAACGTGATGGTCCACTTTAATGCGGCGGAAGTAAACGTGGCTACCATCGTTATTTCAGACTTATCAGTTCCTGTACACTTCCAAAGGAATAGAGAAGGAGGCAAATGTTGTCACTTCGACGAAGTTCCTTAAGAGGTCGGCATCAGGAAGTAAGCCTAAGTCTGCTTCTCTGAGTAATGAGATTATTCAGAAGAAGAAGAGTAACAGGAGGAAGAGCAAAGCCCCTACTTTTCGCAAAGTGAAGTCTTCAGACAAAGGAAAATCTTTCCATTGTAATGAAGATGGGTATTGGAAGCGTAACTGCTCCAAATACTTTGCTGAGAAAAAGGCTGAGAAAGAACGACAAGATAAATGTGATTTATTTGTCAAAACAAGTTTAGTGGATATGAATGTCATACCTGGATGTCTTCAGGAACCACTATTCGTGTTTGTTTTTCTACCAGGAAACTAGTTCCTGACAGTCGTTTTCTAGCTGTGAGATATGGAGATATCGTTGCAGCTGAACTAGTGGGAGTCTTTGTAGTTGTTGTATAGAGATAATAACATTTGTTATATGTAATTATTGTCTATATTTCTGGTTTAAACTGAACACTTGTATATTATATCTTTTGGTTTTATAATGAACAGTTCACTTAGCAAAAGATATATACTGATGTGTTCTATTAAACTCAAAAACAACAAGCGTGTTAAGACTCACAGTGTAACGAAAGCTATTGCAGATATCAACAAAGGTTGTTGATCAAACTGGATTTTCTCAACCGTTGAGAAAGCCTCAAGGCAGTGGGAGGGTTGTAGGACAACTCGATCCGCTGCACTGGCTTGTCTTTAACTCAAAGTTCTCATACTTGATGATAACATTGAGGGTTCGTTGTCTTTAATTAGGCAATGGGTCACATAGACAAGGTCATATGGGTCAAAGCCACAAATCTATGGATGGTATTGAGACCAAGCCACTAAGGTGAAAACCTTTATGGCTTGACTTTCTGGTAATGGGATTGTCCCGAAGAGAAAGGGTTTATTGTGTATACTCTTTTTCTCTTGTTGCTAGACGTAAGTTAAATAGATGACTCTTATCCACTACCATGTTCTATCTTTATAGAATTTGGCAAGTGGATATCAAGATAGCTTTTCTGCAGAATTGTTATCTTGATTGAGTATCTATAAGTCTCAACCAGATAGATTAATAATTCGAGGACAAAGAGCAAATGGTTTGCGAGCCTATTCGATTCATAAATGAATTAGAATAAGCATCTTTATCCTGAATTGTAAGGTTTGATATGGTGATCAAACCTTATGGCTTTGAACAGAAGTTTGAACGAAAGTTTGATAAACCTTGTTTGACAAGGGTTTAAACAATGTTGTAGCTTTCATAAACGGTTTCCGTAATTAATGTCCTAATCATTGAGAATGATGTAGGATTCTTTTCTGACATCAAGCATTAACTAGCGACCCATTCCCAAATAGTTGATTTGGAGGTAGGCTTAGTTTGTTCTATGGATTCAGGTTTATCTGAGTCGTAAGAACAAATCGCTAGTGCTGTCTCTAAAATCTTTTATTGACAAGCTGTTGTCAATATTCGATGGTCTATGGAAATGGTTTCCTGAGACACCTCAAGTGTTGAGGATACGAGATGCACCCAAGTGCATTTACATATTGGAGATCAGGTGTATCTTTTGAGATACATGACCCGATATGTGCTATGCAGTGGGAGCTGTCAGTAACACTAGTCCAATTGGATTGGCTTCCGGTTAAATTGTTGTCCTTGTACTTAGAGGAGTAGAATACAAGAGTTGTATTGTTGATTCCTCGTTGGTAGCTAAGTCTATTTGTAGAGCTTGTGAAGCAGCAATAGGTTTATAAGTTGAGCTCGCAGATAGTGCTATGAGGAGATGTGATGGTCACATGGAAAGCCTCGTAGTACTTCATGCTGATTAGTTTACTAAGTCTCTCATGGCTAAAGTGTTTGAGAGGCACCTAGAAGAGTCTAGGGCTCCGAGTTGCTGGAGAGGACAGTAGGAGAAAGCTTCTGATATATGATATATTAGTTTTCTCCACCTAACATGTACACCACTGACGTTTAAGTCCAAGTGGGAGTTTGTTGGGTTTTATGTCCTAAAACTCGTGGTTTGTAAACTGTTATGTTTGCAAATACTCTATTTAGAATAAAGAGTTATTAGTTTTATACAGTAAAAGAGTTTACTGGTATAAAGTGAAATGTGTTTAGGTTAACCTATACCAATGACCAACACCCATGGCTGAATATGAGTACTAGAGCCTCATGTATGACATGATTGTGGATCAGGCTCAAGTAGTCAGTCAAAACGGTCTATTGTATACGGATAAGGCTGGGTACCTTATCCTGGTAACACTATTGGATGCGGCTCACTTTGTATTGTACCAAACGATGTGATCCGAATCGTTTCACATGGAGATGTGCGAGTGAGGGCGTCCTGTGCAAAGAGTTTGCATAAGACCGAACCGCGTATTAAGTCGCTCTCTCTTTATAACTCCGTTTACTGATGAGACCGACTTATACATATTGATGGCCTAGGTAACTCGATCTCAATCCTGAGCTCGCTATGAACTCCTGCTTATTCGATAGTATCCTTTGACTTGCACGGGTGAGAGTGGCCCATTAGCACCGACTCAATAAGCCTACCATCTTGGGGATAAAGTCGAATAGGTAGCTGGGGACATAGTACAGCAAGATTGGAGTTCACTCCTAACCCGCTCTTCAGGGTTAGTAGATAGGTTGTTCCCTTAATAGCTGACTCCGGGGCTTGAACAATTAGCGCGCACACTCTAATGAGATGAGAGAGTTAATTGATCTGTTGGTTGGACCACTGATCTATTGTTCATTAGAGGTGTCAGTGGTACTTAAGGAACAAGACGTAATGCAGGGGTTAAACGGTTTAAATGACCAAGCTGTGATTACGAACAACCTGTGAAGGGTCGACTTGCCCGTGACGGTTATATCAGAGGACACAATATATCTACAGTGAGGAGAGTGCAACCCTCGGACTATAGTGGAGTCTCCGGGGGTTAACGAAAGTTGATTGATTCGGGTTAAAAGAGTTTTGACCGAATAATCTCGTATCGTTGGAGCTCATGATCTGTAGGTCCTTTAGGTTCTCCTGGCTAGCTCGGATAACGTCGTGCAACAATATAAGAGAAATTAAAAGAAAAAGGAAAAAGAATTTGAATTGTTCAAATTCGGTTTTATGGAAGAAGGATGGACATATTTAAATATGATTTAAATATGGAAATGGCCTAAAACATGAATAGGATTCATGTGTAAAAAAAAAGAGTCGGTTTTCGGAAAACCGAGTTTAGGCTTATTATTTAATTAATATTTGATATTGAATTAAATAATATTAATTAATTAAATTGTTTAATTAATTAATTAATATATATATATATATATATTTATTTATTTATTAAAAAGTTTAATAAATAAATTATTTATTATTATTATAATTAATAATAATAATATTTAAAAAAATATATATATATGTGTCTTACATGCAATTGCATGTAAGACACATATGTTAACTTATGTTAATATATATATGTATATTACAAAAGGTGGGATGGGTGTTCATTTTTGAGATTGAAGTTCTGTATACGAAATACAGAAGTTCATATATTTTGAATGTGAACTAAAGCCCTCAGCCAAGTTTCCTTCTTCTTCCTCTTCTTTTTCCTTTTCTTTTCTTTGGGTATCGGTGTCCCACAACACCGTTGCTCGGCGCCGAGGATAGCGGGACTACCTGGGGTGGTCCTCGAGGCGTTCGTGAGAAGAGGGCGGAAGAGTTCGTGACGAGGAACGTGCGGCGGAGCTTGAAGAAATTTGAACTACAAGGGTATGTATTCAAATTTATTTTTTCCGTCGTTTGAGCATGTTTTCTATTTGTTAAATTGATGAAATTAGAGTATCATCGGTCCGAAATCGCTTTCCGCTGCGCAAGTCGCTCCATCACCTATGTGACTTAGTTACTCATGGATATAGAAAGAACAGAAATAAGAGATGAAGTAGACATGCTTAGAAGAGAATTAAACTTAAAACAGCAGGGTAAAACAGTAAGCCGCAAAGATAAGAAATTGTGAAATACAGAATTGTGCTTTGATTACTTGATTGTTTGAATGAACAAAAGGGAAGCTTTAAGTAAATAACATAAAGACAGAAAACAACGAAATGAAATGAACCAGCTATTAGAAAAGAATCAACAACAAAACAGAGCTGGAATTTAGAAATAAAAGAAAGAAAGCAGAAATTGAGCTTGAACGCCTCGTCGCAACTGCCTCGGCTGAAGGGAGAGAAAGGGTAGCCTTGCTTGGATGAATCCAATCGGGAGAGAAGATGAATCTTCCCTCCTTCCTATCAGATTGTCGATTCCAACAGCTGAACCTCTCAAACCAACAGACGGAGAAGAAAAACAGGAGAAAAGATGGAGCTGCGAGAAGACTTCTACGCTTTCGGATGATGCTCAAACCCTCTACTTTGACCCCCTTTTATAGTAATCTGCAGGTGCGTTTGAGCCAAGGAGAACCATCCATCTTCAACGTCATATTTCAAAATGGATGGAGGAGAAAGAACGAATCCCTGAAATAACGGAAAATAACAGAAAAAGATCAGTCAACTTACGGATTTCACTTGAAACATTGTGGTTTCAGCAATGTTTCCGCAATGCTGCCGCAATGCATATTTTTCATTCTTTTACTTCGTTTTTCAACCCTTTTCTTTCCTTTTGCACACAAGTCCTAATTTAGCCTCCTTCTTCTAATTCTCATATATAAGCATAGGTTTAAGCTAAATCCTATCAAAAACACCTAAGAGTGTACATCTTTCTAAGATAAATAAGTCCTAAAAATGTCACTTTTGGAGACGTAACATTAACCTATACCAATAACTAACACCCATGGCGATAGTGTGAGTACTTGAACTTCATGTGTGACATGAATGTGAATCAAGTTCAAGTAGACAGCCAAAAATGGTCTATAGTATAGGGATAAGGCTGGGTACCTTATCCTGGGGAAACTATTGGACGCGGCTCACTTTGTATAGTACAAAACGATGTGATTCGAATCGTTTCATGTAGAGACATGTGAGTGAGGGCGTCCTATGCAATGAGTTTGCACAAGACCGAACCAAGAAATAAAATCGCTCTTTCTTTATAACATCGTTTACTGTAAAGACCGATTTATTCATATGATGACTTAGGTAACTCGATCTTAATCCTGAGCTTACTATGGACTCCTGTTTATTTGACCTTATCCTTTGACTTGTACGGGGGAGAGTGGCCAGATCGCCGACTAAATATGCCTACCATCTTGTGGATAAGATTGAATAAGTGGCTGGGGACATAGTTGTAGCAAGATTGGAGTTCACTCCTACCCGTTTTCAGGGTTAGTAGAGAGGTTGTTCTTTTAAGTGCTGACTCCAGGTCTTGAACAGTGGGCCCATCCTCTCCTGATCAGGGAGGAATTTGATTTGATGGTTGGACCACAAATCAATTGTTCATTAGAGGTGTCAGTGGTACTTAAGGAACAAGATATAATACAAGGGTTAAACGGTATAAATGACCCGTTGTGATTAAGAAAGATAGTGGAGTTTGGGGTACGTAAATTGAAATTGAGAATTTCAATTCTTCTCTCTCTCTATCTCTTCCGTCTGCTTCTCTTTGCTTCAGAAGAAAATTGTTTTCTTCAGTGAAGTTTCTTCCTCCTTTTCTTTTGTAAAAGGAGTCCCACCACTCCGTTTCTCGGCTCGAGGATAGCGGGACTACCGTGGGTGGTCCACGAAGATTTCGTGAGAAGGCTCGGTGAGCTCGTGAGGAGCTTCTGGCGGTGAATTTGGAGAAATACGAACTACAAGGGTATGTGTTCTAATTTATCTTTTTCATTGCTTTTGCATCTTTCCATTTGTTTAAATTGATGAAATTAGAGTGTCTATGATCCAAATCGCTTCCGCTGCGTGCCATGAGCACTCTATCAGAAATGTCGAGGAGATGGTGAGTTCTTACTTGATGAAGTTTTCAGCCATGTTTGAGAGTAGTGGAGTTCAAGTGCGAGGTCTGGCTTATACAATGAAGCGGCTCGACGAAAGGCTTAGTAAGGTGGAGGATCAGTGCTCACGGATACCGCTGCAATAGCCATAACCTTGAGAAGCGGGAAGGAAATCTCTACAACAGTGGAGGAGACTCCTGAACCAAGATGGAAAGGGGTAAATTTTGATCCCACCTGTACTAGAGTGTATGTGCCTAAAGCCCCCTTCCCGAGTAGATTGATGAATCCTCCATCCCAGTTGGAGAGCGAAAAGAAGAACAATCCTCCAGTTGTCCAAAAGTATGCGCCCAAGCCTCCCAATCCAAGAAAACAGCTGAGTCCCAGGATCATTGAAGAAGAGGACCAAGATGAGGAATCTCCTGTGCCTAAGCAAGAACGTGTTCCAGTTGCGTCATTCCCAAGTAGGTTGGCTAAGCCAAAGCCTAAGGTTGATGAGGAAGATAAAGAAGTCTTGGAGACTTCTAAGAGGCTTGTGGTGAACATTCCCTTTTTGGAAGCCATCAAGCAAATTCCTAAGTACTCAAGGTTCCTTAAGAGTTGGTGCACCTCCAAAAGGAAGAAAAAGGCGGAAGAAGAAGTGAAAAGCTTGAATGACTCAAGAATGTCCAACATTGTTCTACCAACGAAATGCAAGGTTCCAGGTAAGTTTACTTTACCTTGCATAATAGGGGACAAAATGATTCATGATGCCATGTTAGATCTAGGATCATCAGTTAATGTGATGTCTTATGATGTTTTTCAAGATCTTAAATTGAAATATATGCATAGATCTGGTGTTATAGTGCAACTGGCTGATAAATCATTTTTGCATCCTATGGGAAAAGTTGAAGATGTTCTTGTTAAGGTTAACAATATGTACTTCCCCGCTGACTTTCATGTGCTTGAAATGAATGAAAACTCATCTCGTATGCCCGCGTCAATTCTTTTAGGACGTCCTTTCATGAAAACTGCTAAGGTTAAAATTGATGTGGATAAAGGAGTCTTATCTGTTCAATTTGATGGAGATAAGAGTGAGTTTAAAATGGATGCATTAATTGATGAACTTGATGGAAATGTGAATGTGGATACTGTGAATGCATTGTTTGGGATTTATGTTGTTAGTGTGCAGGAGAAGCCTAGGAAATTCTTTTCTGTGGACTTTGGCAGGAAGGATGGATATAGGAAGATGGATGGAGTATCTTCCAAGATGTTGGACTATGGATGAGTAGAGTCCGAGAATACAGTCGAGCAATCGACTTTAAAAATTTGCGCTTCTCGGAGGCACCCGAGTTTGAACTGTTATTTCTGTTTGTTTCAGTTGATTACTTTAAGTAGCTTAGTTTTTAATGCTTGCATGCTTGTTTTGTTTCATTTTTCTTAGAAGAATAAGGAGATTGCCCGACTTATGGACCGTAAATTGGGAAAGAAATGATAGCGCCCTCTCTCCGCCAACCTTGCAAAGATCAGGGAAGTTCTCGTGTTCCCTTATTTTGCTGGTTTATTGCTTTATCTGATGGTTGATGCATTGAGGACAATGCATCTCTCCAAGGTTGGGGGTGGTTTGTCTGCGGACTTCTGTGTAGTTATCGAGCATGGGTCTTCTCTGAATTTGAAGTGCCGTAGTCTGAATTTGCATGTTGTTCGATGAGGACAATCTAAGATATGCTTTTAAAATCTTCGTAGTTGGATAATAGGAAAAACATGAGATTGTATGCGTTAATTGAGCATTTTTCAAAAAAAATTAAAATTTTGTCGTTGCTTCCTTGCATCTACCGAGCACGTAGCATCTTATTCTGGACTCTGTAGGCTTAGAATTGCTTTATTTAGCCTGAAATCATGTTGTCACCCCGAAAGGCACCTCTAGGGAAGGCTTGATGCATGATAGGTTTGTTGGGTTTAATGTCCTAAAACTCGTGGTTTGTAAACAATTATGTTTGTAAATTATCTATTTAGTAATAATGAGTTATTAAGTTTTATTCAGTACAAGTGTTTGCTGGAATAAAGTGAAACGTGTTTGCATTAATCTATACCAATGACCAACACCCTTGACAATCATGAGTACTTGAGTTTCATCTATGACATGAATGTGGGTCAAGCTCAAGTAGACAGTCCAAACGGTCTATAGTATATAGATAAGGCTCGGTACCTTATCCTGGTAACACTATTGGATGCGGCCCGTTTTGTATTGTACAAAACGATGTGATCCGAGTCGTTTCACATCGATATGTGCGAGCGGGGGCATCCTACGCGATGAGTTTGCGTAAGACTAAACCACGAAAAGTCGCTCTCTCTTTATAACGTCGTTTACTGAAGAGACCGACTATTTCACCTGATGGCCTAGGTAACTCGATCTCAATCCTGAGCTTACTATGAACTCCTGCTTATTAGACAGTATCCTTAGACTTGTATGGGTGAGAGTGGCAGAATGTCCGCTCAATAAGCCTACCATCTCAGGGATAAAGTCCAATAGGTAGCTGGGGACATAGTGTAGTAAGATGGAGTTCACTCCTAACACGCTTTTAAGGGTTAGTAGATAGGTTGTTCCCTTAATAGCTGACTCTAGGGCTTGAACAATAGGTGCCTACCCTCTCCTTGTTAGAGAGGGTTCCTGATTTGTTGGTTGGACCACTGATCAATTGTTCATTAGAGATGTTAGTGGTAATTAAGGAACAAAGATGTAACGCAGGGGTTAAACGGTTTAAATGACCCAACTGTGACTACGAACAACCTGTGAAGGGTCGACTTGCCCATGACGGTTATATCAAGAGGACACAATATATCTACAGTGAGGAGAGTGCAACCCTCAGACTATAGTGGAGTCTCCGGGGGTTAACGAAAGTTGATTGATTCTGGTTAAAAGAGTTTTGACCGAATAATCTCGTATCGTTGGAGCTCATGATCTGTAGGTCCTTTAGGTTCTCCTGGCTAGCTCGGATAACGTCGTGCAACAATATAAGAGAAAATAAAAGAAAAAGAAAAATTAAAAGAAAAAGAATTTGAATTGTTCAAATTCGGTTTTTGGAAAACCGGGTTGAGCCATATTATTTAATCGATAATTGATATTTAATTAAATAATATTAATTAATTAAAAAGTTTAATTAATTAATAATATATATATATATATATATATATATTTTTTATTTATTAAAAAGTTTAGTAAATAAAATATTTATTATTATTTAAAATTAATATTGTATTAATTTTTAAAAATAATAATTATATATAATTATATATATTTATATATATTTAATACATTTATATATATATATATATATATATATATATATATATATATATATATGTGTGTCTTACATGCATTGTGCATGTAAGACACATATTTATTTTTATGATAATTATATATATATATATATTTGTATTAGATAACTTTGGCAAAGGAGAAATAGGTGTGCTTGGGGGTTTACGAATTGAATTCTTTAAAACTTCATACTTTGAAGTATTTTGATAAAAATATCAGTTCTGTGTTTTCATATACCCATCAAGCCTCCTTAAGTTTCTCTTCTCCGTCTCCTTCTTCTTCCTTTTTCTTTTTCTTTCTTTTCACTTGCAACGGAGTCCACAACTCCGTTGCGCGACGCCGAGGATAGCGGGACTACCTAGGGTGGTCCTCGGCGCGTTCGTGAGAAGAAGCCGGAAGAGTTCGTGACGAGGAACGTGCAGCGGAGCGTAAAGAAAAATTAGAACTTCAAGGGTATGTTTTCTATTTTTCTCATTTCCGTTTTAAGAGCATGTTTTCTATTTGTTAAATTGATGAAATTCGAGTATCATCGGTCCAAAATTGTTTTCCGCTGCGCATGTCGCTCCATCAATTGGTATCAGAGCGATTTTGTGATTAACTCAATTTGCATCAATTTAAGTTGGTGGGTATTTTAATTTAGAAATTGTTTCTGAATGGATGTCTAAAGTGAAAATCGATTTTGGCATAGTTTCTATTTGAATTTCATTATTTGTAATTGCCCGAGAATGTATGGGCTTTAATGTGTGATGAAGCGTCTGTATTTTTAGAGTCATTAGAGTCCATATAGGTTTCTTTGTGAAAGAAGTTTGAGTTTGGAACTCGCCGAAATGTTCGGTATAAGTTCAAACTCGTTCTAGGCGATACAAATGAGAAGCTCGAAGAGAAATTGGCCGAAGCGTTCGGGGGAGCAAGCTGGTCCAAGGCGATGCGAAGAGTTCGAAGTCCGCTCAAGACTTAGCTTGTTGATCAAGCTTGTAATAAAATAGTTATTGCTTGCTAAATGCCAAAATCGATCCACTTTAGTGTGTTTAATTAATTATGCATTGTGAATGTATGTTTTAATTGAAATCCATGTTTGTATGTGCATAATGTATGCCATATAGATTTAAAATCCCACCGTAGGAAGCATGCTCCATGCATAGTAAATATGTTATAAGTGTTATAATATATAGTATGCATATTTAGGAATTCATAAGAATTAATATAAAAGTTATATTAATTCATGAATTGAATATTGTTAGTTTAATAGAGAAATTGATATAAGCGTTATATTAATTATGAAATTAAACGTACAACATTGGTTATCCTAGTTTTATGCTTATTGTATATTATAAGTGTTGTAATGTATACGCATGTTTAATTCATGATTATTAATATAAGAGTTATATTAATTCATGAATTTGATGTTGTTTACTTAATAGAATAATTAATATAAGTGTTATATTAATTATGAAATTAAAACCTTCAAGATTAGTTTTATGCATATTGTATGTTATAATTGTTATAATGTATAGGATGCATGCTTAATTCATAAAATTGATATAAGTGTTATATTAATTTATGAATGAGGAGTTGTATGTTTAAGAGCATAATCGATATAAGTGTTATATTGATTATGAAGTTAAATATTCAACTTTTCATGCCTTAGCGATTGTATGTTTGAGAAACATATAGATAGTTGTGATAGAAAGTCTGCTTTTGCAAGCGTTGTAAAAATGACTTAGACTTTTAAAAAACTATAACAAAGAAAAGAGCATGTTCATTTAGGGTTAATGAGTCGATCTAGTTCATTAGATGAATAGGTCGTTATCTCGGAAATTCTAAGGTTATGAGAAACTCACCCGGTGAAATCCTAATCGAGGTTGGAGGTATTTAAGCTGACGGTTTACGGAACACCTCCTACCTGGGGACGATCCGGTACATGAGTAAAGTTAACCAGGCTTTATGAGCGTGCGAGAGAGGTGTGAGGTTAATTAAATTTGTTAATAACCTATACATCTCAGGTAAATAGTTTGCCTAGACTTAAAGTTTTATTTACTTAGCCAGATAAAACTTGAGTATTTACCCTAAACACCGTCCACGATGCTTAGTAGAAGTGTTAAGAAGGAATATATGATATATCCCTCTCCTGCTACGCACTCCCTATAGTTCACTGATGGAGCGCATGTAGCGCAGCGGAAGCGAGACGGATCATTGGCACTCTAATTTCATCAATTTAGCTAAATAAGAAACATGCACAAAGCTTTGAAATAAAATTAGGAATTAGAACACATACCTCTTGTAGTTCTAAAGACTTCTCTTCCAATGCTCGAATCTCCTCACGAACCCTTCGAAGCTTCCCTCGAACTCCTCGAGAACCACCTCCGGTAGTCCCGCTATCCTCGGGCCGACCAACGGAGTGGTGGGACTCCTTTATGAAAGAAAAAGTTTGGAAGAAGAAGATGGGAAGATGAAAGTGATGAGGATTTTGTGAGAAGAAGTCTAACACTTAGCTTTCTAATTTCTCAAGTAACATGAACTCTTCATGCTCATCCAACATTCAAACTCTTTGAAAATTCATCAACTTCAAACCATTTGAACTTCATCCAATTTATAGGCAATTTACATGCAACAAAGTCTTTGCTTAGCATGACACCTCAAATTGGATGGATTAGTCTTCAACCAAGTGTTCCAAAATTGATGAGTTTATATGCATGTTGTTGGTGATTCACAATCCACTTCACAACTTGGATAAACCCACTCAACTTGGATAAATCCACTCAACATGGATAATTCCACTTTGACTTGGATAATCCCACTTGTAATATTTTGTCATTTAAAATTAATTCATAATTAATTTTAATAAACAAAATAAATTATAATTAATTAAACTTTTTAATTAATTAATATTATTATTTAATTCAATATCAAATATTAATTAAATAATAAGACTAATCCCGGTTTCTTAAACCGAATCATCACACATGAATCCCTATTCATGTTTTACACCGATCCCATATTTAAATCATATTTAAATATGTCCATCATTCTTCCAAAACCGAATTTCAATAAATTCAAATTATTTTTCTCTCATATTTTTACACGGCTTAATCCGAGCTAGCCAGGAGAACCTAAAGGACCTACAGATCATGAGCTCCAACGATACGAGATTAACCGGTCAAACTCTTTAACCAAGCTAACCAACATTCGTTAACCCCCGGAGAATCCACTAAAGTCCAAGGGTTGCACTCTCCTCACCGTAGATATATTTCTGTCCTCTTGATATAACCATCATCAGTAAGTCGATCCTTCACAGGTCGTTCGTAATTACAGCTGGGTCAAAATAACCGTTTTACCCCCGTAATTACATTTTGTTCCTTAAGTCCCACTGATCCTCTAATGAACTATTGGTTTGTGGTCCAACCATCAAACCGATTGGTATGTGATCTCATCACTATACCAAGTCCCTCTCGGGCCAATGAGAGGGTGGGATCCCTAGTTCAAGACCCGGAGTCAGCACTTAAGGGAACAACCTCTCTACTAATCCCTCAGAGCGGGTAGGAGTGAATTCCATCTCGCAGGACTATGTTCCCAGCTACCTACCCGGTCTTATCCCCAAGATGGTAGGCTTATTGAGTCGGCGATCTCGGGCCACTCTCACCCATACAAGTCAAAGGATAAGCTACAAGAATTTTATATTCTCTCGACGGATGTTCTCTCGACGGTTTTGTTTTCGTCGAGAGAACAATACTCTCTCGACGGTTTCTACAACCGTCGAGAGAGTATCGTCTTCTCTCGACGAAATATCATTTCGTCGAGAGAACATACACCTCTCTCGACGGTTTTCAAGAACCGTCGAGAGAGGATATCCTCTCTCGACTGTTTTGATAAACCATCGAGAGATCTGTGATCTATCTCGACGATTTATCAAAAACGTCGAGAGATCGTTGTTCTCTCCCGACGGTTTATCATAACGTCGGGATAACGTCAGGTAAAATCAACTTATCCCGACTGTTTTTACAAACCGTCGAGATAAATTAAGGTTATATCGACGGTTTGACCCAGCCGTCTAGAGAACCGGCCATTTCTCTCGACGATATACATTTCGTCGAGAGAACCGGCAGCCTATCTCGACGATTAATTGACACCGTCGAGAGAACGAGTATGCTCTCTCGACGGTTTCAATTAACCGTCGAGAGAACCGGCATGCTCTCTCGACGGTTTTTAAAAACCGTCGAGAGAGAGCTTAATAACCTAAATTCCATCGTCTTCTTCATTTTCTCCGCCTCCTCGCCTCCATCGTTTTCTCTCTCTCCTTCGCTCCCGCCCTCGTCGCCCTCGCCCTCGCCCTCGCCGTGCCGCCCTCTCCGTCGCCCTCGCCCTCGCCGTGCCGCCCCCTCTGTCGCCTTCGCCCTCGCCGCCATCTCCCTCGCCCTCGCCGTGCCACCCTCGCCCTCGCCCTCGCCCTCGCCGTGCCGCCCTCGCCCTCGCCCTCGCCGTGCCGCCCTCGCCCTCGCCGCGCCGCCCTCGCACTCGCCGCGCCGCCCTCGCCCTCGCCCTCGCCGCGCCGCCTCCTCCCTCCATCGCCCTACCGCCGCCGCCTGCCGCCGCCGTAGGTATTTTTTTAATTCAAACCGTCCCTAATTTTGTTTTTCAATTTTGTTAGTGTATATAATTTGGTTTCAATTTATGATACACAGCCACCATTCGCCGATCGCTCGCCCGCAAGACAACAATCGTTCCCCGCTCCACGCTACAAGAGGTATCATGGTTTACTTTTGCACTGATTAATGGTTTCTGAATTAGGCTAATTTAGGTTACTTTTTGCTAATTTCATTGTTTCATTTGTCGTATATATATGATTAAGCTAATTTGTAGATATGGTTAGGCTAATTGAAAATGAAATTGATATGTTTAAATTTTTATTCAATCCCTACAGGACTTAATTATTCACGATTCACGGGTGGGTTTGAAAATTGTAGAATTAAGAATGAATAAAGATTGGATTAAACTTAGAGATAGGTTCTCTACCGGGTACGTACAAGGGGTTGCTCAGTTTATGGAAATGGCGAAGTCTCACGTTAATCATTTGGGGAAAACAAGATGTCCATGTAAACATTGTATGAATGGAATGTGGCAGTCTTTGGATGGGGTAGAACGACATCTATTTACAAATGGAATATCTCCCTCTTATGGTCAATGGGTATATCACGGAGAACCAAGCAACTTATCTAGGTTCAGAAATATTTCAACTAATTCAATACCCGATGATGGACTACGTACAACATCAATTTTTTTTGATGAAGAGAATGAGATTTTGAACATTCTAAATGACTTACAAACCCCAAACGTAGAAACAAGTGTTCACCAAGAAGATTTTGCAAACGGGATTCCCACTAATGTCCCGGAAAAAGACAGTTCAAAACGATTTGAGGATTTAATGGCTGAAGCATTTAATGAACTATACCCTGGTTGTACGTTATCTTCATTAAATTTTTTGGTGAAGTTAATGCATATTAAGGTTATTAACAATTGGAGTAATAAATCATTGGATATGTTTTTAGAATTGTTAAAGGACGCATTTCCAATTGGTGCATGTATACCTAGTTCATTTTACGAAGCTAAGAGGAAGTTGCGTGACTTGGGGTTCGACTATCAGAACATTGATGCTTGCAAGTATGATTGCATCTTATATTGGAAAGAAAATGCCGATTTGCAAGAATGTCCAATATGTGGTGAATCTCGGTATAAAGTTGCCGAGGAAGGAGGGAAGAAGATTCCACACAAGATTTTACGTCACTTTCCTTTGATACCCAGATTGAAAAGGATGTTTTCATCCAAGCACGTTGCTTCTGAAATGAGTTGGCATAAAGACAAGCGTGTCGATGATGGTGTGTTACGACATCCTGCTGATGCGGAAGGGTGGAAGCATTTTGATAGTAAATTTCCAGAGTTCGCTTCGGAACCACGAAATGTTCGTCTGGGATTAGCTTCAGATGGATTCAATCCATTCGGGAATATGAGCAATTCGTATAGTATGTGGCCAGTGATGCTAATTCCGTACAATTTGCCACCTTGGAAATGCATGAAGGAAACCAATTTCTTCCTTTCTTTACTTATTCCCGGCCCAAAGTCTCCTGGAAAAGAGATTGATGTTTTCTTGCAACCATTGATTGAAGAGTTGAAAGAGTTGTGGAATAATGGTGTGCACACCTATGATTGCGTTAGTGGTGAATACTTTCAACTACACGCAAGTTTGTTGTGGACGATTAATGACTTTCCTGCATACGGTGACTTATCTGGGTGCCCTAACAAGGGCTACAAAGCATGTCCAATTTGTAAGGAAGATACACCATCGCGTTGGATAAGGGGTAAAATGTCTTACATGGGACATCGACGTTACCTTCCAGCCACACACGATTGGCGTAGGAATAAGAAACACGACGGTTGTCTAGAACATAGACCACCTCCAGTCGTAATGGATGGAGACGAGATTTTACAAGAATTGAATATGCTCAACTTTCCAGTGCTTAGTAAACATCCAACAAAACAAGTAAAGAAAAGGAAACGAGATGATCCTTATTGGAAGAAAAAAAGTATTTTTTTTGAACTCCCCTACTGGTCAAAACTTTTATTAAGACATAAGTTGGATATAATGCATATTGACAAAAATATTTGTGACAACGTGGTTGGCACATTGTTAAGCATTGATGGAAAATCGAAGGACACAGAAAATGCTCGAAAGGATCTACAAGATCTACGGAAAGAATTACACTTGATACCTTTAGGAAAAGGCAAGTCTAAAAAACCACATGCTGCGTACACATTCAGTAAGAGTGAAAGACTCGAGTTCTGTAAGTTCTTGAAATCACTGAAATTTCCTGATGGATTTGTCTCGAATATATCAAGATGTGTGAGTGTGAACGATGGAAAAATTCATGGGTTGAAGACTCACGATTGTCATGTTCTGTTGCAGAGGCTTGTCCCTATTAGTGTTCGAGCATATTTACATAAGAATGTGTCGACTACTATTGTTGAGTTATGTACATTTTTTCGTGATCTATGTGCGAAAACAATTACCACAACTGATTTGGATCGATTACAGTCAGACATTATCATGATACTTTGTAAGTTGGAAAAAATTTACCCACCGGCATTTTTTGATGTAATGGTGCATCTTGCAGTCCATTTGCCATATGAGACCAGAATTGTGGGTCCTGTTAGCTATAGTTGGATGTACCCTATTGAAAGAAGTTTGCGAACTTTAAAACAGTACGTTCGAAATAAAGCACGTCCCGAGGGTTCTATAGCAGAAGAATATGTAATAAATGAATCGATGAATTTCTGTTCAATGTACCTAAGTGGTATTGAAACGCGATTCAATAGAGATGAACGAAATGATGATCAAATTCCCGAGAACGATACTTATGGTGAATTTGAATTGTTTAGACAAAGGGCAAAACCGTTTGGGGGTTCAACTTCAAGGACCTTATCGATTGAGGAGAAACGGATAGCACAATGGTATATTCTGAACAATTGTGATGAGATAAGACATTACCGTAGGTACGTATCGTTTTCAATCATTTTAAGGGTGCAAGTGAAATAAATATGAGTCGTAATTTTTACTTTTTGTGTTCATAGGCAACATTTGAGACTGGTTCGTTCTCAAGCACGAAACATATCCGACTTAGATAGAAGACATAAGGAACAATTTCCTGATTGGTTCAAATCTCATGTAAGTATATAGTTATGAGAGTTTATAAATTGAATTTTAATTATGATTAATGTTATGCATTAGTAAGATATATGTTTGAATGAACAGGTTCTCTCATTGCGTAAGAGAGAAAATGTGTCTGATGACGTGTATTCTCTAGCAATGGGTACCACTTCTTTAGTGCGATCGTATACTGGATGCAATGTTAATGGAGTGCGTTTTCACACGGTAGCACGTGATAATCGTCGGACAACGCAAAATAGTGGAGTCATGGTGCCTGGAGAAACTGACAGTGAAGGTGTTGAGTCGAAATTCTATGGTGTAGTGACCGATATTTTGGACTTGGAGTAAGTTAAGAGAAGACGTACTATTATTTTTAAATGTAAATGGTTTGACACTAACAAGATAAAACCACACGTGGATTTAGGGTTTACATCAATTAATACGTCTCATTGTTGGTATGTTGATGATCCTTTCATCTTTGCTAATCAAGCACAACAAGTATTTTACCTCAATGACCCAAAATATGGTAATCATTGGAAAGTAGTGCAAGTGGTCCAAAATAAACGCTTATGGGACATTCCAGAGGTAGAAGATCTTGGAAATGACCAACTTGATTTGTTAGAAGTAGATGGCGGTATGAGAGTCGATGAGAACATATTCATTGATGATGACACCACATTATGCAGAGATGATGTTCCTCCTATAATTGTGGATGACCCAAGTATTGAATCACAAAGTAGAAATCTATCGTCAAACAATAATGATGATTTCATAAATGATGAAAATGAAGATGAAGAGGAAGAGGAAGAGGAAGAGGAAGAGGAAGATCCTGACATTGATTCAAGCGATGAACATTTGGATTGAAATCAGTATGTAGATTTATGTAACATTTGTAGATGTATGTAACTATGTGTTTCATTTATACATTTCATGATTGTTTTGTAGGTAGACGATGTCATCTGATCGTATTAATTCCCGAGATTCAGCTAATATTTATTTGGAGGGATTGCGGATGACAGGCACACCATCTTCTGCGGAGGATGAGCCTTCAGGTTAACTTAATTGAATTGATACTTATATTTTTCGATATGATATGAATATTAAATTGTATGTTCATTATTTATTTCAGTTAGGATTGTACGTAACGTGAGGGGATATGGTCGAAATCTAAATTTGGATAGATATGTTCGAAAACACGGAAAAATCCCAATACATATTTCTGATGAAATCCGGAAGCCGACGTGTGATTTTGCCTCAACGTTCAGCTTAGCCATTGGTACCATTGTGAGAGAAAGCTTTTCTGTGAGATACAAATCATGGAAACAAGTGCCATAGGACGTCCGAGACCACGTTAAAGATCGACTATTGGTAAGTTTATTTTTTTAGTTGTTTGTGATTATTAGCTAAAAATACTTTACTTATGTTTTTCTTTTTTTGCAGAATCATTTTGTGATTGATTTGTCAAACCCCGTCGTTCATGAATGCATTGAGCACATTTCAAAGAATTCTTTTAAAGAGTTTAGAGCGGAATTGCTCAAACATTATAAAGAATCATCCACCCCTGAGGAAGGACGTGCATGGTCGCATGAACGAGTACCTGACATGTCAGATTGGCTTCACCTATGCGATAGGTGGGATGACCCTGAATTTAAGGTACATTACTTAAATCTGTTAGAGATGTGATCATATGACACCATTTAAATTATTTTACACTAATAATCTTTTATTTTCTTAGAAAAATGCAGACAAAAATAAAAAGAATCGACAAAGTC
Source organism: Herpetospermum pedunculosum (assembly GCA_028017165.1). Taxonomy (NCBI): domain Eukaryota; kingdom Viridiplantae; phylum Streptophyta; class Magnoliopsida; order Cucurbitales; family Cucurbitaceae; genus Herpetospermum; species Herpetospermum pedunculosum. The sequence continues at coordinate 5,435,520 of CM051525.1, read as the reverse complement.
TTCCTTTCAATCATTGCACTGGAACTAAGTCATTCCTTCACGTACACGAAAAAATGGTAGGTTGGAAAAACGATTTATGGTTTCAGTTTTTTTTTGTCATGAATAATTATTGATATGGTAAAAAACTTTGTTGTAGAAAGCAAAAGGTGTGAACTTAGGACCTATTGATTTATTTCGTGCCACAAGAACACATAATAAAGGAGGTGAAGATGATCAGTGGGTGAATGAGGCCGCTCGGGATAGTTTTGTAAGTTTCCTACTTCTTAAGGATAATTAATTTGTAAAGTTAGTATCAAAATTCTTATATGAATTAATAATCGCAGCTTAAAATGAAAGAGATGCAAAGTCGACCCACTCCAGAAGGGACCCAACCACTTTCTGAGGAAGAAATACGTGAAGAAGTATTGGGTAGTCGATCAGGTCACATTAAAGGTGTAGGTTATGGACCAAGACCGTCGAAATCAAGAAAACATAGTTCAACCTATAAATCACAGAGAGAGCATGAACTAAGTCTTGTTGTGACTCAGACACAGCAAGAGTTGAACAACACAAAAGAACAATTGAATCAGACCGTGGAACGACTGAATGAAACCCAACAAGAGTTGAAACAAATGATGACTGAAAATACATCTGAACGAGCTAGAAATGCAGCTGAATTAGCTAAAAATACAGCTGAAGTAGCTAGCCTCAGAGAAATGGTTAGCCAACTCGTTCGTTCACAAGGCCGAACATCGAAATAGGTATCATCTTTATCCTCTTGTAATCAAATTATTTGTAGGTAATAAGACTTGTTGGTTTGGCTATCCTGCAGTTATGGTAGCCAATATGATTTTGAGTATATGTGTTGAGTTTGATGTTAAGTTTCGCTAATGATACATGGATGAAAATTGGGTGAATATTATTTTGGTTTGACTATCCTGCAGTTATGGTAGTCAATATGATTTTGAGTATATGTTAGTTTAAAGTTAGTTTAAGTTTAAGTTAATTTTGAGTTGTTTGGTGTTGTTTATAGTTGTTGTTTTGGTTTGTTTGGAGTAGATTTGAGTTGTTTGGAGTAAATTTGGGTTGTTTGATGTTGTTTAGAGTTGATGTTTTGGTTTGTTTGGAGTAGATTTGGGTTGTTTGATGTTGTTTAATTAGAGTTGTTGTTTTGGTTTGTTTGGAGTAAATTTGAGTTGTTTGGTGTTGTTTAAAGTTGTTCTTTTGGTTTGTTTGGATTAATTTTGGGTTGTTTGGTGTTGTTTAGAGTTGTTGTTTTGGTTTGTTTGGAGTAGATTTGAGTTGTTTAGTGTTGTTTTAGAGCGTTAAACTAACTTTAGTTTTGTGTTTTAGTTTAGTTTAAGTTCATATATAGATTTGAGTTGTTTTAAGTAAACTATATATATATATATGAGTTTATGTTGATGTTTAGGTGAATTTAGATTTTGCATGTATGTTGAGTTTATGTTGATGTTTATCTAAATTTAGATTTTGCATGTATGTTGAGTTTAGGTAAATTTAGATTTTGCATGTATGTTGATTTTATGTAAATTTAGATTTTGAATGTATGTTGAGTTTAGCTAAATTTAGATTTTGCATGGATGTTGAGTTTATGTTTATGTTTAGGTAAATTTAGATTTTGCATGTATGTTGATTTTATGTAAATTTAGATTTTGAATGTATGTTGAGTTTAGGTAAATTTAGATTTTGAATGTATGTTGAGTTTAGGTAAATTTAGATTTTGAATGTATGTTGAGTTTAGGTAAATTTAGATTTTGCATGGATGTTGAGTTTATGTTCATGTTTAAGTAAATTTAGATTTTGCATGCATGTTGAGTTTATGTTCATGTTTAGGTAAATTTAGTTTTTGCATTTCACTTTATGTTTTAAGTTATAATTTTTTATTTTTTTGATGCTATGTTAATATGAGATTTATTATTTTATTTTTCAGGTATTTTGGGTTGATGTTGTTCACAAAGCTGCTCTCGAAGTGGACTCGACTGCGTTTAATTTTGAATATTTCTGTAGGTTTAATTTTGTTGTGTAAGTTAACTTTTTAACAATTTTAATTTACATTTCAATGAAAATAACTTTTTACAATCTAATGTTTGAATTTAATTAATTAAATGTGTGTTTCAAACCTATTAGGTATTTTTAATTGAAAAAAAAAAAACAGGAATTAAAAATGTAAATTAAATAAAACTGATCTTCTCCCGACGATTTTGGTTAATCCGTCGAGAGAAGTTGACTTCTCTCGACGAATAATGCTAAATAAAATCGTCGGGAGAAAGGCTTTCTCCCGACGATTTTGGTTAATCCGTCGAGAGAAGTCAACTTCTCTCGACGGATATTGCTAACCAAAATCGTCGAGAGAAACGCTTTCTCCCGACGATTTTAGTTAATCTGTCGAGAGTAGTCAACTTCTCTCGACGGATTTTGCTAAACAAAAGCGTCGAGAGAAACGAGACTCTCTCGACGGATTCGAAAACCCTAATCCGTCGAGAAAGAGCATACTCTCTCGATGGATTTTGGTAACAAAACCGTCGAGAGAGTATACTCTTTCTCGACGGATTAGGGTTTTCAAAACCGTCGAGAGAGTATCATTTCTCTCGACGGATTAGGGTACCATAATCCGTCGAGAAAGAATGCTTTCTCGACGAATAGTCTGATCGTCGAGAGAAACTGTTCTCTCGACGGTGGAGCTAAACCGTCGAGAGAGCAACCTTTCTCGACGAAAATTTAAAAGCGTCGAGAGAGCCTCTCCCGACGCCCTTGTCTCGACGAAATCTCCCGACGGTTGTTTTTCCGTCGGGAAAACTTCTCTCGACGGATTTAGGGTCTTTCTCGACGGATTTTCTGCGTCGAGAAAACCCTAAATTCTTGTAGCCCGAATAAACAGGAGTTCATAGCGTGCTCAGGATTCAGATCGAGTTACCTAGGTCATCATATGAAAAAGTCGGTCTTTACAGTAAACGGAGTTATAAAGAAAAAGCGACTTGTTTCGCGGTTCAGTCTTATGCAAACTCATTGCATAGGACGCCCCCACTCACATGTCTCCACATGAACGATTTCGGATCACATCGTTTGTACTATACAAAGTGGGCAGCGTCCAATAGTGTCCCCAGGATAAGGTACCCAGCCTTATCCCTATACTATAGACCGTTATGGCTATTACTTGAACTTGATCCACAATCATGTCATACATGAAGTTTAAGTATACAACCTATAGCCATGGGTTCTTTGTTTATTGGAGTTAGGTTAAAAGTAAAAACAATTCATTTTATTCAATAACAACTTTACTGAATAAATCTCAATAACAACTTTATTGCAAAATAGAATATACATTCAGTTTACAAACCACGAGTTTTAGGACATAAAACCCAACAAACTCTCACTTGGACTAAAACGTCAGTGGAGTATTACATGCTGGATGAGAAAAACTGGCATATCAAATATTTCCCTGGTTTTTCTCCCACTATCCTACTGTACAACTCGTAGTCCTAGACTCACTAGGTGCCCCTCGAACACTTTAGCCGTGAGGGACTTTGTAAACGGATCAGCAATATTGTGCTCTGAGGCGATCTGCATGACGATCACGTCTCCTCGATGCACTATCTCCCTGATGAGATGATATTTCCGCTCAATGTGCTTTCCACGCTTATGGCTTCTTGGTTCTCTCGAATTTGCCACAGCACCAGTATTATCACAATAAAGTGTGATAGGCAAATTCATATTTGGAACAACTTCCAAATCCGTCAAGAACTTTCTAAGCCATACAGCCTCTTTCGCAGCTTCGCAAGCCGCGACATACTCAGCTTCCATGGTGGAGTCAGCAATACAACCTTGCTTTATACTCCTCCATACTATTGCCCCTTCGTTAAGAGTGAACACTGATCCCGATGTGGATTTCCTCGAATCCTTATCGGTTTGAAAATCAGAGTCAGTGTATCCTGTAAGGATCAAATCCTTCGCGCCATACACGAGCACATAGTCTCTCGTTCTCCGAAGATACTTGAGGATGTGTTTAACGGCAGTCCAATGATTATATCCTGGATTGGACTGGTCCCTACTGACAATTTCCACTGCATAGCATATGTCGGGTCGTGTACATAACACGGCGTACATCAGACTACCGACTGCTGATGCATAGGGAATTCGTCTCATATCCTCAACTTCTTGAGGTGTCTTAGGACACTCTTCCTTTGACAATTGAATTCCATGCCTGAAAGGTAAAGAACCCTTCTTGGAATTCTGCATCGAATATCGTATCAACATCTTGTCGATATAAGATGCTTGAGACAGCGCTAGCGTTTTGTTCTTACGATTCCTTACGATTTGAATCCCTAGAACAAACTGAGCCTCTTCCAAATCTTTTATTTGGAATTGGGTCGCTAACCATTGCTTAACGTCAGTCAGGAACCCTACATCATTCCCAATGAGTAGGATATCATCTACATATAAGACTAAGAAAGCTACAACAGAATTGACTATTTTCTTGTAGACACAAGGTTCGTCAACATTCTGTTCAAAGCCATAAGATTTGATCGCAGTATCAAACCTTATATTCCATGATCTAGACGATTGCTTCAACCCATAAATGGATCGATTAAGCTTGCAAACCTTTTGCTCTTGACCCTGAATTATGAACCCCTCTGGTTGAGCCATATAGATACTCTCTTCAAGATTGCCATTCAGAAAGGCTGTCTTGACATCAATTTGCCAAATTTCATAATCATAAAACGTGGCAATGGACAAGAGTATTCTAATCGACTTTAACATGGCAACAGGGGAGAAGGTTTCTTCATAGTCCACCCCTTCCCTCTGGGAATAACCCTTTGCCACAAGTCGAGCCTTAAAGGTTTGCACCTTACCGGCTTGGTCTCGTTTCCTCTTGTAGATCCACTTGCAACCGATAGGTCTTTCACCATCAGGTTGCTCTACAAGATCCCAGACCGAATTGAAGTACATCGACTCCATTTCGAGGTCCATGGCTTTAAGCCACTGGTCCTTGTCTATGTCATTCATTGCCCGTTTAAAGGTCAATGGATCCTCAACGCCGTCATCAGGTATGACGACCTAGGTTTCCGTTAAATCCATGTAGCGGTCGGGTTGTCTCACATCCCTCCAACTACGTCGAGGTATTCTCAACTCTTGAGAAGGACCAGCCTGATCAACAACTCTTGTTGACCCATCTGTAGCTTTCCTGGAAAGTTCGGTCAAAACAATTTTGCTCGAAGGTTGATGATCTCTCATGTGGTCTTCCTCTAAGAACGTGGTGTTTGTCGATACAAGCACCTTATCTTGTTGAGGATCGTAAAATAGACCACCTTTCGTTTCCTTGGGGTAGCCTACGAATAGGCATAATTTTGAACGATGTTCCAACTTCTTTGGATTGGGCACCAACACATGTGCCGGACACCCCCAAATTCTGAAGTGACGTAAACTACCTTTACGCCCTCTCCATAACTCATAAGGTGTTTCTGAAACACTCTTAGAGGGAACCATGTTCAAAATATATACAGCAGCCTCTACTGCATATCCCCAAAACGAACTAGGCAGTTGAGCATAGCTCATCATAGATCGAACCATGTCTAACAGGGTTCTATTTCTCCTTTCGGACACACCGTTCTGCTGCGGTGTTCCGGGCGCTGAGAGTTGGGATACTATTCCATGTTCTATCATATAGTCCTGGAATCTTAAATCCATATACTCTCCACCTCGATCTAATCGGAGTATTTTAATCGTTTTACCTAATGTGTTCTCAACCTCTGCCTTATACTCCTTGAACTTTTCAAGAGCTTCGGACTTATGATGCATTAGGTAAAGATAGCCGTACCTAGAATAATCATCAATGAAGCTGATGAAATATTCATACCCTCCCCGTGCTTTAACATTCATCGGACCACAAAGATCTGAATGTACAAGCTCTAGAGTTTCTTTGGACCTATGACCTTTTTCAGAAAAAGATCGTTTGGTCATCTTGCCCTCAAGACAAGACTCACATGGTGGTAAAGAGTTGTCCTCTAACTGATTTAGGAGACCACTCTTAACCAATCTCCCAATCCTATTGAGATTAATGTGGCCTAGTCTCAAGTGCCAAAGATAGGTACTTGGAGAAAGTTTCTGCCTTTTAGTTTGAGTTTGAGCTGTTTTAAACATCTCGGTGTTCAAAATAGCTTTTGCCTCTGTTGGTCTTAACACATACAAGTTGTTTTCAAGTTTCGCAGAACATATATGCACACCTCTTTTGCTAATGAACGCTTCATTAAAATCAAAAGATACTTTATACAAATGTTCAAGTAAACAAGAGATAGATACAAGGTTCCTTTTAAAGCTAGGAACCAACAGTACATTTTCAAGTAAAATGAAACTATCTCTATATAACAACTTGACAGCTCCCACTGCCTTGGCTGAGACAACCTCTCCTACTAATCCCTCAGAGCGTTATCTCACCTTCAGCAAGCAGCTGCCAGGAACTAGTTTCTTGGAAAGAAGAACAAACATGGTTAGTGGCTCCTGAATCCAGTATCCAGGCAGAACTATCATGTTCCACTAAACATGTTTCAACAACGAGTAAATCATATTTACTTAGTTGTTTCTTCTCAGCTTTGCTCGCCATGAGGGTATCATGATAGACCGATGAGGACGGTTGTCCAAACATCATCTGTAATGAATCCATGATCTCCTTAGCAGAGACCATTACCTCATGCTACTTAGCTAACACATCGGATGTGCTGGCCAAGATGTAGACTCGGGCTTTATCATTAGCCCTAGTCCACCTGTCAAATGCATCTCGAAAAGTTCGAGTTGCAGATGAGCTAGGAGGGGGAGGACATTCCTCTGTTAAGACAAACCTAAGATCATCGATAACAAGAATCGTATTCAAGTTCGATTTCCAGGTCGTGTAGTTATCGCCGTTTAGTTTATCAGAAGCTAGTAATTGGATAAACGAGCTAGACATGCTGAAAAGAATGAATTCTATTAGTGAATTGAACTTAACCTATTTTTAACAACCAATCAAGAATTTTAGCAAAAGTAATAATGTACCCAAAAAATCATTATTAATTTGCAACGATACTTCAGTGAGTCAGAGCAACCGCTACCGAGGGGCAGTCAATCACTCCTTCACTGAACCAAGACATTCTTGACTAAATGCTAATACCAGAATAACTCATATTCCTATAGCACCTTAGTTATCGCTACTTCGGTCAAGAATCTACTAACAACTTAGTAATCCTGTGTAAGTGTGACCCGCCATTTTCAGAACTCAAAGGTCGGCCCCAACAGTGCAACCGAATGGAAATGTCAGAGTTGGGAATGGACCTAAGAGACCCTATCCATTTCTGGAGATTGAGTTGTTCCGACTCCCATGAAACGGCCCTCCGAATGGACGGTGCTACTATGGGAAACCAGCAGGCGGAACATGGGAATCTCACGGTAAAAACCTAATGGAGGAGACCGCAGGATGTATTGACATACTTCCTTCTCCCACTTACTATAAATACTTTCTCCATTCACCTTGCTCTTGATTTATGCAAACACCATCCGAATGGGGATGCCCTATTGACATCACGAGGCCGAGCATAAATCTCACGGTGTGAACTTCGCGGAGAGCGTAGGAGGAGATTGATATATCATATATACCTTCTCAACACCACTACTAAGTATTTTAGAATGGTTTGGGTAAAGTTTTACTTAGGCATTATCCGACTAAGACAATAAAACCTAAGTCTAGGTAGAACATACTTTTACCTAAGATGTCTAGGTGATAAACGTTTTATAACCTTACACCTCTCACGTGCATGCTCATAAAGCCGGGTTAACTTAACTCAAGTATCGGATCGATCCCCAGGTAGGAGGTGTTCCGTAAACCGTCATCTTAAATACTTCCAACCTTAGTGCAGGATCAAACCGGGTGAGTTCTCTCGTAACCTTAGCTTTACAAGATATCGACCTATTTTAACTATTAAAACGAATCGATACAAAATTCCTAATCGCATTGGAATTCTTTAACCCTTAGTGAGCATGCATTTATCTTTGTTATAGATTTTAAATGTCTATCTCATTTTACAACGCTTTATAAAACAAAGACATTCTATAACATGCTTCCTAAGCTAGAATATAACCATTACATTCAATTTATAACATGCTTCCCAAGCAAGAATATAACAATTATATTCAACTAAGGCAACTATGTTGTATGTTTAATTTCACAATTAATATAACACTTATATTAATTTTACTTTTAAACAAGCAACATCCAATTCATAAATTAATATAACACTTATATTAATTCTCATGAATTAAGCATGCATACTATACAACATAACACTTATATTATACTTTCAATGCATGCAACATGCTTCCTATGATGGGATTTGAAATCTATATGGCATACTTTATGCACATACAAGATACTTTAATTAAAACATACATTCACAATGCATAATTAATTAAACACACTAAAGTGGACCGGTTTTGGCATCACGGACAAGCAAGCAACTACATTATTACAATAATAATTCATCAACTAAGTTCAGACGCTTCCGAACCCTTCGAACCGCCACGAACCAGCTTGAATTTGCTTGAACCGGCCAAAAAAAAAGCAACTACAAAATTTCAAAAAAACTGAACCGGTCCATAACAGTTGTCACGACTTCAACAGCCCGTAGCTGAACCAATACCGACCCGAACCGGACCAAACGAACACTGAACCGGACCTCCAGAGGGTGAAGAACAAGGAACCGGTCTGACTTTCAGTGAACCGGACCGCCCGAGGACCGAACCGGACCGTTTCTTCCACCTTGCGCTGAACCGGTGTTGTGCTGGAATTTTGCAGAAAAAAAAACAGCAAAAAACAGCATGCTGTTTTTTTCGACACCCGAGCTTCTGTCTTTGAATTGAAAGCCTATATGGATTCTAATGACTCCGAATTTTTTACAGACTCTTCTTCACACATTAAAGCCCATACACGCCCGGGAAATTACAAAACGAAGTACAAATAAAAGCTCAAAAAATATGCCAAAACCGGAATCACACTTTAGACGCCCAGAAAAATAATTTCTAAAACAAATACCCACCGAGCTCAAATTGATGCAAATTGAGTGACCAAAAAACGCTCTGATACCAATTGATGGAGCGCATGTAGCGCAGCGGAAGCGAGACGGATCATTGGCACTCTAATTTCATCAATTTATCTAAATAAGAAACATGCACAAAGCTTTGAAATAAAAGGAATTAGAACACATACCTCTTGTAGTTCTAAAGACTTCTCTTCCAATGCTCGAATCTCCTCACGAACCCTTCGAAGCTTCCCTCGACCTCCTCGAGAACCACCTCCGGTAGTCCCGCTATCCTCGGGCCGAGCAACGGAGTGGTGGGACTCCTTTATGAAAGAAAAAGTTTGGAAGAAGAAGATGGGAAGATGAAAATGATGAGGATTTTGTGAGAAGAAGTCTAACACTTAGCTGTCTAATTTCTCAAGTAACATGAACTCTTCATGCTCATCCAACTTTCAAACTCTTTGAAAATTCATCAACTTCAAACCATTTGAACTTCATCCAATTTATAGGCAATTTACATGCAACAAAGTCTTTGCTTAGCATGACACCTCAAATTGGATGGATTAGTCTTCAACCAAGTGTTCCAAAATTGATGAGTTTATATGCATGTTGTTGGTGATTCACAATCCACTTCACAACTTGGATAAACCCACTCAACTTGGATAAATCCACTCAACATGGATAATTCCACTTTGACTTGGATAATCCCACTTGTAATATTTTGTCATTTAAAATTAATTCATAATTAATTTTAATAAACAAAATAAATTATAATTAATTAAACTTTTTAATTAATTAATATTATTATTTAATTCAATATCAAATATTAATTAAATAATAAGACTAATCCCGGTTTATTAAACCGAATCATCACACATGAATCCCTATTCATGTTTTACACCGATCCCATATTTAAATCATATTTAAATATGTCCATCATTCTTCCAAAACCGAATTTCAATAAATTCAAATTCTTTTTCTCTCATATTGTTACACGGCTTAATCCGAGCTAGCCAGGAGAACCTAAAGGACCTACAGATCATGAGCTCCAACGATACGAGATTAACCGGTCAAACTCTTTAACCAAGCTAACCAACATTCGTTAACCCCCGGAGACTCCACTAAAGTCCAAGGGTTGCACTCTCCTCACCGTAGATATATTTCTGTCCTCTTGATATAACCATCATCAGTAAGTCGATCCTTCACAGGTCGTTCGTAATTACAGCTGGGTCAAAATAACCGTTTTACCCCCGTAATTACATTTTGTTCCTTAAGTCCCACTGATCCTCTAATGAACTATTGGTTTGTGGTCCAACCATCAAACCGATTGGTATGTGATCTCATCACTATACCAAGTCCCTCTCGGGCCAATGAGAGGGTGGGATCCCTAGTTCAAGACCCGGAGTCAGCACTTAAGGGAACAACCTCTCTACTAATCCCTCAGAGCGGGTAGGAGTGAATTCCATCTCGCAGGACTATGTTCCCAGCTACCTACCCGGTCTTATCCCCAAGATGGTAGGCTTATTGAGTCGGCGATCTCGGGCCACTCTCACCCATACAAGTCAAAGGATAAGCCCGAATAAACAGGAGTTCATAGCGTGCTCAGGATTCAGATCGAGTTACCTAGGTCATCATATGAAAAAGTCGGTCTTTACAGTAAACGGAGTTATAAAGAAAGAGCGACTTGTTTCGCGGTTCAGTCTTATGCAAACTCATTGCATAGGACGCCCCCACTCACATGTCTCCACATGAACGATTTCGGATCACATCGTTTGTACTATACAAAGTGGGCCGCGTCCAATAGTGTCCCCAGGATAAGGTACCCAGCCTTATCCCTATACTATAGACCGTTCTGGCTATTACTTGAACTTGATCCACAATCATGTCATACATGAAGTTTAAGTATACAACCTATAGCCATGGGTTCTTTGTTTATTGGAGTTAGGTTAAAAGTAAAAACAATTCATTTTATTCAATAACAACTTTACTGAATAAATCTCAATAACAACTTTATTGCAAAATAGAATATACATTCAGTTTACAAACCACGAGTTTTAGGACATAAAACCCAACAAACAACGTGAGAATTTTGCTCGGCCTCGTGATGTCAATAGGGCATCCCCATTCAGATGATATTTGCAACTTTCAACAGCAAGGTGAATGGAGTAAGTGTCTAGAGTAAGTGGGTGAAGGAAGCGCGTCGTTGCTTCCTGTGGTCTCCTCTGTTGGATTGAACCGTAAGATTCCCATGTTCCGCCTGCAGGTTGCTCTTAGTGGCACCATCCATTCGGAGGGCGGGGCATGGGAGATCGAACATCTCAGTCACCATTTATGGATAGTGAAATACAGGGCCATTCCCAACACTGACATTCCATTCTGTTGCTATGTTGGGGTCGTTCTGTGCGTTCTAAAAATGGAGGGTCACACATACGGGATTTGCTAAGGAGTTAGTAAATCCAGACCAAAAACGATAACTAAGATGCTATAGAAATATGAGTTATTCTGGAGTTAGCATTTAGTCAAGAATGTCTTGATTTAGTAAAGGAGTGACTCGACTGCCATTCGGCAGCGATCATTCTGACTTACTAAAGTATCTTAGCTAGTCAATAAAGAGTTCGGGTACTTTATTTACTGCTAAATTTTGTTTTTAATTGGTTTAAATAGGTTAAAACCATTTCACTAATAGGTTTACATTCTTTTTCAGCATGGCGAGCTCATTTGTACAATTATTGGCTAACGACAAACTTACCGGAGAGAATTACGGAACTTGGAAATCCAACATGAATACGATTCTTGTGTTGGATGACCTGAGATTTGTCTTGACCGAGGACTGTCCTCCAACTCCTGGCTCAAACGCTTCACGAACTATTCGTGAGGCGTACGATCGCTGGATTAGGGCTAATGATAAAGCCCGAGTCTATATCTTGGCAAGCATGCAGGATGTCTTGGCCAAGAGGCATGAGGTTATGGTTTCTGCTAAAGAAATCATGTTTTCATTGCAAGAGATGTTTGGACAACCGTCCACGTTTCTTCGCCATGAAGCCCTCAAATTCGTTTATAATGCTCGAATGAAGTAAGTGTTGGGTTTTATGTCCTAAAACTCGTGGTTTGTAAACTGTTATATTTGTAAATACTCTATTTAGAATAAAGAGTTATTAGTTTTATACAGTAAAAGAGTTTACTGGTATAAAGTGAAATGTGTTTTGGTTTAACCTATACCAATGACCAACACCCTTGGCTGAATATGAGTACTTGAGCTTCATGTATTACATGATTGTGGATCAGGCTCAAGTAGTCAGTCCAAACGGTCTATAGTATACGGATAAGGCTGGGTACCTTATCCTGGTAACACTATTGGATGCGGCTCACTTTGTATTGTACAGAACGATGTGATCCGAATCGTTCCACATGGAGATGTGAGAAATGAGGGCGTCCTGTGTAAAGAGTTTACACAAGACCGAACCGCGTATTAAGTCGTTCTCTCTTTATAACTTCGTTTACTGATGAGACCGACTTATACATTTTGATGGCCTAGGTAACTCGATCTTAATCCTGAGCTCGCTATGAACTCCTGCTTATTCGATAGTATCCGTTGACTTGCACGGGTGAGAGTGGTGCATAAGCGCCGACTCAATAAGCCTACCATCTTGGGGATAAAGTCGAATAGGTAGCTGGGGACATAGTACAGCAAGATTGTAGTTCACTCCTAACCCACTCTTCATGGTTAGTAGATAGGTTGTTCCCTTAATAGCTGACTCCGGGGCTTGAACAATTAGTGCGCACACTCTCATGAGATGAGATGGTTATTTGATCTGTTGGTTGGACCACAGATCTATTGTTCATTAGAGGTGTCAAGGGTACTTAAGGAACAAGACGTAATGCAGGGGTTAAACAGTTTAAATGACCTAGCTGTGATTACGAACAACCTGTGAAGGGTCGACTTGCCGATGACGGTTATATCAAGAGGACACAATATATCTACAGTGAGGAGAGTGCAACCCTCGGACTATAGTGGAGTCTCTGGGGGTTAACGAATGTTGATTGATTCGGGTTAAAAGAGTTTTGACCGAATAATCTCGTATCATTGGAGCTCATGATCTGTAGGTCCTTTAGGTTCTCCTGGCTAGCTCGGATAACGTCGTGCAACAGTATAAGAGAAACTTAAAAGAAAAAGAATTTGAATTGTTCAAATTCGGTCTATGGAAGGAGGATGGACATATTTAAATATGATTTAAATATGAGATTGGCCTAAAACATGAATAGGATTCATGTTTAAAAAAGTCGGTTTTCAGAAAACCGGGTTTAGTCATATTATTTAATTAATATTTGATATTGAATTAAATAATAATTATTAATTAAAAAGTTTAATTAATAATTATTATATATATATATTTTATTTATTAAAAAGTTTAAAAAATAAAATTATTATTATTATTATTATTTTTAATAATAATAATAATAATTATATATATATATATATATATATATGTGTCTTGCATGCAACAAGACACATATATATATATGTTAAGTGATATATATATAAAGTTAAGTTTGGCCAGCTTGAATGTGTGATTGAGATTGAAAGAAATTTCAATTGTGGAGAAGTGGAGTGAGGGTATACGAAACTTAGAGAAGAAATTTCTCTCTGTTTTCAGTTTTGAAACCCAACATCTCTCTGGTTCTTCTTCTCCCTTCTTCTTTTCTTCTTCTTTCCTTTTTTGTTTCGGAGTCCCACAACTCCGTTGCGCGGCGCCGAGGATAGCGGGACTACCTGGGGTGGTCCTCGGGGTGTTCGTGAGAAGAGGCCGGAAGAGTTCGTGACGAGGAACCGTCGGCGGACTTGAAGAAATTAGAGCTACAAGGGTATGTATTTCTAATTTCTTAATTCCGTCTTTTGAGCATGTTTACTATTTGTTAAATTGATGAAATTAGAGTATCATCGGTCCGAAATCGCTTTCCGCTGCGCATGTCGCTCCATCAATTGGTATCAGAGCGATTTTGTGATTAACTCAATTTGCATCAATTTAAGTTGGTGGGTATTTTAATTTAGAAATTTTTTCTGAATTGGCGTCTAAAGTGAATATCGATTTTGGCATAATTTCTATTTGAATTTCATTATTTGTAATTGCCCGAGAATGTATGGGCTTTAATGCGTGCTAAAGAGTCTGTATTTTAGAGTCATTAGAGTCCATATAGGTTTCTTTGTGAAAGAAGTTTGAGTTTGAAACTCGTCGAAATAATGAAATTCAAATAGAAATTATGCCAAAATACATACAAAGAGAATCTAAAAGTCTTAGGCATATAATGAACTTTCCTAAAGCAGACACTACAGCACCAGAATTTTGCAAAAACATAAATGTGAAGGACTCAAAGAGATGCATGCTGAGCATTTTTAAGAGAGCTAATTTAAACTATCAAAGGTGTCCTAAGACACTCATCCAGCATGCTCACAGATAGGTCATATATGGCAGTCAAGCAACCAGCAAGAGAGCAAAAATTAAACAGAACCAGCCTAGCTATCAGTTAGTCAACAACATGCGATAACTAACAAAAATTGCGGGAACCGCAATAATTCCGCAATGAACATACAGGGCATATTTAACAGTGATCAAGACCCCTTTTTTCATGCTAGTTCCAGTCATCTACAACGAAACAAAAAGGAAACTAAAACATGCTAGCTACTCAGATACCATCTACCTATACTAAACTATCCTAAACAATCAAAATAAATTTAAAACAGACAAGCATTCGATTCAAAAACATCAGTCACCAGTTAACGAAATGCAGGTTTTTTTGTTGTGTGTTTTTTTTTTATTAAGAGGGAACATAAGTACTCCCTCGAGTGCCCTTCAGACTGGCACTCAAACATCCTCATCATCATCCCTTCTTTCCTTAGGAGGCGCCCACGGCTACAGTAGATCAGTGGGGAAGTCAGGGAAGATGCAGCCTAGCTGATCAGCCACATCTTTATCCCTCGCTTGCGCGTATTCAGCCCACTGTGCCATCTTTTGCTGGAGGTCCATTAAGCAGGCCATGGAGAGTGATTGAGTAGCAGCTAGGCCATCCAGCTCAAACTCCATGTTGCCCCTCCTTCGCATCCTCAGGCCTGTGGGCAGCTCCAGATGGCCCGTGTAGGCCAGTTGCCTCTCCTTCCTCTCGATAGGGACACCTGCACGTAAACAGAGTTTAGTAATGGTGTTTGGGAAGAAGAGAGGGCCCTTACCTTTCTTTGCGCAGTCAGCTATGGAGGCTGCAATTACCTCTCCAACATTTATGGTGAGGCTCCTCATAATGGCATAAACCAGCAAAGATCTCCCCTGGTTTATGGTAGTCTTCTGGGTCACAGGGGAGAGACGCCTTCGTACAAAGGAAAACCAGACGGCCGCCTTGGCATTGAGGGTCGCACTCATCAGAGTGTGCTTCCCATTCCTTGAGATTGTCCACGCCGCCTCAGGTTGGCCTATGATGCGCAGGGCCTCTTCCAAGACAGCCTCAGCTGGTGCGTCGATGATCCTCGCGTAGTCAGTATACTTCTGCCCCTTGAGGCCATAGGCTTCATTGATATCCTTGGCCGAAAAATCGACCTCAATCCCCCTCACCATGGACAGACCATCCTCGGGGTGCGTTAGATTGGTGTAGAAATCGTACACCATGTTGGAGTAGGCAGGGATGGGCGGTCTGCACAGCTCTTCCCAGCCGTGGTTGGAGATCCCTGCGCGCAAGAATTGCGGCAGGTCTGCCAATGCATCAAGAAACTCTTTCTCATGAAGCAGGTCTCTCTTCCTCAATTCAATGCCCCTGGCCTCTGCATCTTGAGAGACATACCGCACGTCTTGAGGATCGTCTTCGGGGTACAATTTTGCCTTCCCCTTATCCTTTGCCTTGGCCAATTCAGCAGCCTCGACCTTCAGCTTCTTTAAAGAAGGCTCACCACTGACCTTCTTCTTCTTGGAACGCTTAGACGCTTTCGGCCGCTTGGCCTTTACAATTTTGGGCGCTTTCTTCCTCAACCGCGCCCTGGTGGTCATTTGTTGGAGGCAATCCCCCAACGTTTCATCCATGGATTCGCTCCGTCCCCTTTCCGCAGGGCTGTCATGGCTGCCTTCCCTTAAGGGAGATAAGACTACATCTTTCTCCACTGGTTCATCGCTCGGCACCGAATCGTGGTGCTCTTCAGGTGGAGCTTCAGGCTCCAGTGTTGGTGAGGAAGGCGACGGCTAAGGGCTCTGGGAAGGTGGAGATGGCTCAGGGCTTTGTGAAGGTGGAGATGCCTCGGGGCTTTGTCTGGCCGTCTCGTAAGATGGGCGGCCACTCCCTCGACTCCCCTCGCTGGGAGTTTTTCCTTTGACGGGTGAATCCTCCACCTTTACCGACCACTTCGTTTTCTTTGGCGCACCTGCTGGCGCAGATGGACCAGCAAGGATCTCAGTCACCACCTTCCACTTTTTCTTGCGTACTGGAAGCTTAGGCGGTCGTGCGGGCTGCACAGCTTCGGCCTCTGCCAAGGAGAGTAATGCCTCCCTCGCAGCTGCCTCTGGGTCAGGTGACTTTTTCTTGGAGGCAGATCGCTCAGCTCGTGTAAGCACCATTGTTTGTTTGGAGAGATCTGAAGGTAGGAGATGCAGAGGAAGAAGATGAACGATTCTTGAAGTCCAACGAATGAAGAAGGCGTAGAGGGCACAGCTGATTTGACGGCTATTTGTAATCAAGTGGATCCCAACGGCTCTTTCTGTTGCGGTTTGTGCAAATTTGCCGCAATTAAATTGGCTGGCCGTTGGAGATTTTCTTGATTTGAATCCCAAGATTCAAACGACTAAATCTTTGATTCGGTCTGATTTCTTCATCGATTCTTTTCCCTTGATTCATCTCCTTGATTTCCTCTTTCGATCCCCTATTAAAACGTACAAAATTAACATCCAATTCGTAATAAAAATCACGCCTAAACACACAAAATAAAAATCGAAGAAATACAAAACAACAGAAAAAAAACTAAGGCATAGCCTCGCATGGACGAGCACAGTAATCACTCGTCCCCTCTCGGTTTTATTTTCAAGCTTCAGATAAGAAGAAGGCCGAGAGAGTCTTCACATCTCCTTCCTCGTAGTAATGCTTCAAACGTGCACCATTGACCATGAATGGTTGCCCATTCTGCAGGTTCCTAATTTTAATTGCACCATGAACAAATACGTTAGTTATAACAAAAGGACCTGACCATCTGGACTTAAGTTTGCCTGGAAATAATCTCAACCTTGAGTTAAATAACAAGACATGCTGGCCTTTCTTGAAGTCCTTAATCCTAAGTCTACTATCATGCCAAATTTTAGTTTTTTCCTTATACATTTTGGCATTTTCATAGGACATATGTCTAAGCTCATCTAACTCATGTAATTGCAGGGACCGCAATGTTCCCGCATCGAGCACGCAATAATTCAACTCTTTTAAGGCCCAAAAGGCTTTGATTTCCAATTCGAATGGTAAGTGACATTCTTTTCCATACACAAGTATATAAGGAGACATACCTAGGGGTGTCTTATATGCAGTCCTATATGCCCAAAGTGCATCCTCTAACTTAAACGACCAATCTTTTCTATTAGGTTTGACCACTTTTTCGAGTATGTTTTTAATCTCCCTATTTGATATTTTAGCTAACACTTTTTCCATAGCTTTATTAATAAAGTGCGTCCCTTCATTACTAATTATAGCACGGGGTGTACCAAACCTAGTAAAGATATGCCTATTAAGGAACTTAATGACTGTTTTGGCATCATTTGATGGGCATGCTATGGCTTCAACCCATTTAGATACATAGTCCACAGCTACGAGTATATAAAGGTTACCTGCTGAAGGAGGGAATGGTCCCATGAAGTCGATGCCCCACACATCAAAGAGCTCCAACTCTAAGATGTAAGGGAGAGACATCTCATCCTTCCGGCTAAGGTTACCTGTTCTTTGACATTCATCGCAGCTGTGTGCATGATCGTGGGCATCTTTGAAGATCGTGGGCCAGTAGTAGCCACTGTGGAACACCTTTGCAGCTGTTCTTTGGCCACCAAAATGGCCACCATAGGGAGATGTATGGCAATGCTGCAGCACAGACTTCGCTTCAGCAGCTGACACACACTTCCTCAGCAACCCATCTGCACATGTCTTGTAGAGTGTAGGATCGTCCCAGATGAACTTCCTAGCCTCATGTAGAAATCTTCTCTTTTCTTGCCCTCCCTTGAAAGTTGGTAGTACCTGCGAGGCAAGGAAGTTAGCAATATCAGCAAACCAAGGTTCCTCATCGTTATCACGATGTGCTAATACAAAGACATGCTCATCGATAAAGGCATCAGAAATTGCGGTTTCCGCAATTTTATCGCAATTATTCCGCAATCTAGAAAGATGATCCGCAACTAAATTTTCGCATCCTTTCTTATCTCTAATGTCTAGATCAAACTCCTGCAACAACAATACCCATCTAATTAACCTAGGCTTAGCATCAGCCTTCCTCATTAGGTATTTCAATGCAGAATGATGAGTATACACAATGGTCCTAGTGCCTACAATGTAATTCCTAAACTTCTCACAGGCAAATACTACTGCTAGCATTTCCTTTTCTGTGGTTGTGTAATTACATTGTGCTTCATTCAGTGTCTTACTTGCATAGTATACAGAATGTGTTAGTTTATCAATTTTTTGTCCTAGCATAACCCCTACTGCATAGTCACTCGCATCACACAACATCTCAAATGGTACGTCCCAATTCGGCCCCACTATAATAGGTGCTTTGACTAAGGCTTCCTTAAGGGTTGTCCAGGCTAAGAAACATTCTTTTGAGAAGACAAATGGCTTATTTAGCTCTAGAAGCTCACACAAAGGTTTAGAGATCTTTGAAAAGTTCTTAATCAACCTTCTATAGAAACATGCGTGTCCTAGAAAGCTTCTAATAGCTTTTACATTCTGAGGTTCCACTAGCTTCTCTATTATCTCTATCTTGGCCCTATCGACCTCTACTCCTGCTCTAGAAACTCTGTGACCTAGGACTATCCCTTCTTCCACCATAAAGTGGCATTTCTCCCAATTAAGGACTATGTTGGTCTCCTCACACCTAGCTAGGACTTGTCCTAAGTTCTCTAAGCAATTTGTAAAAAAATCACCAAAGACCGAGAAGTCATCCATGAATATCTCTATCATGGATTCATCCAAGTCAGAGAAAATAGCAAACATGCACCTCTGGAAAGTTGCTGGTGCATTGCATAAGCCAAAAGGTATTCTGCGAAAAGCAAACGTTCCAAAGGGACATTTAAAGGTTGTTTTCTCCTGGTCCACAGGGTCTATGGTGATTTGGTTATATCCAGAATAACCATCTAGAAAGCAGTAATAAGCTCTACCAGCTATCCTATTTTACATCTGATCTATAAATGGTAAAGGAAAGTAATCTTTTTTTGTTTCTTTATTTAATTTTCTAAAGTCCATACAGACTCTCCATCCTGTAATAGTTCTAGTTGGAATTAGTTCAATACTCTCATTCACTACTACAGTCATCCCACCCTTCTTGGGCACACATTGGATTGGACTCACCCATTGACTATTGGCGATAGGGAAGATTACACCTGCATCTAACCATTTGATTATCTCTTTTTTAACTACCTCCTTCATGGAGGGGTTCAACCTACGTTGGTGATCTACTCGAGGTGTATGTTCTTCTTCAAATAATATCTTATGCATGCAGTAGGAAGGGCTAATACCTCTAATGTCAGCAATCGTCCATGCAATAGCCTTTTTATGTTGCTTAAGCAGCAATATTAGCGCAATTTCATGCTTTTCACTCAACTTGGACGAAATAATAACAGGCAAAGTATCATGCTCTCCTAGATATGCATACTTAAGATGATCAGGCAATGGTTTCAATTCTAATAAAGGTGGATGCTCAATGGATGGTTTCAATGGATTCATGGATCTTTCAGTCAAGTCATTAGTCATACAAACATGTTGAGGTTTATCCACATGTATATCCATTATTTCAGAAATATTTAAGTCAGTTACATCTATTTGTACATAATCATTGCAAGCTGCAAGGTGACAGTAGTGGGACGTGCTTCTCCTATGCCTAGCTGTCGGAATAGGGATAAGGGCATGAGATTTATGCTGGCTCCCAGGTCACAAAGAGCTCTGCCCACGTGCTTGCCTCCCAACTCAACTGGTAAGGTGAAGGAACCAGGATCCTTCTCCTTCTTTGGAAGCTTGTTCTGGAGTATAGCACTGCACTCCTCAGTAAGATTCACTGTTTCAAATTCACCAATGATCTTTTTGTTAGTTATAATATTCTTTAGAAATTTAACATAAGAAGGCATGGATTGCAAAACCTCTACAAAGGGAATATTCACATGCACTTGTTTCAAAATTTCTAAAAATTTATTAAAGTGCACTTCCTGTTCTTGTTTTTTCTTCAGCCTTATAGGGAATGGAGGTGGTGGCACATATGTAGGCACTTCAGGTCGCCTAATGATAGGTGGAGGCCTTGGAATTTCTTCTGGTTCCTCTATGATAGGTTCCAGCCTCACCCTTGTTGTGCTTGGAGGTAGTTGACCATGGTTAGGCAGAGAATCCAGTGGAGCACTATACTCTTCATTCTCTACTCTCTTTGGTGTTTCTCTAGTGTTGCTCACCAATGGTCTTCCACTTCGAAGTTCAATTGCTTGAACTTGCTCTTTTCCATCCTTCTAGGCACTTCAGTGTCAGCAGGCAGTCTACCTTGGGGCCTACTCTTCAATTCATTGGCTAATTCCCCTATTTGGTTCTCTAGGCTCCTAAGGGTAGCTTGCTGACTTTGTAAGGTAGCATCATTCTTTGCTATGTACTCCTTAAGTAGATTTTCTACTGATGACCCTATTGGTTGGTTATATGGTTTTTGGTACATGGATTGGTTATTTTGTTGAGTGAGACCAGGTGTTCCACTCGGTCTTGGTTGGTTTTGACTTTGGTTAGTGTTTTGTTGCCCACCCCAAGAATGATTTGGGTGGTTTCTCCAACCAGGATTGTAAGTGTTAGAGTAGGGGTTGTTCCTAGGCTGCTGTTGACTTCCTACATAGCAGACTGAGGCTGGATTCCCAGGGCAGTATTCATACAGGTGCCCTTCCCCACAGAATCCACAGATCAGTGTCTCACCTTGACCATTTGATGCGCCCATTGAGATGGCTGCTGCGGTGTTGACACTAGGTTGGAGATTGGTTTGAGCCATTTGTTTACTAGGTTTGTCAGGGCGTTAATTTGGCTGCTCATTGCACTAAGTGCATCCTTGTCTTGAGCTCTTCTAGGCTCTACTAGATCATCTGACCATCTACAGTGGGAAGTTGAGATTTTCTCCAGAATCTCATAGGCCTCATTGTAGCTCTTTGAAAGCATGAAACCACCAGCTGATGAATTCAGCACTTGCCTTGTGCTGGGGTTGCATCCTTTAAAGAACACTTCTATTTGGATACACCATGGAATGCCATGGTGTGGACATTTAAGAAAAAGGTCCTTGAACCTTGTCCAAGCTTCGTGAAGGGACTCGTTTTCGGCTTGTTTGAACTTAATTATGTCATCACGAAAGTTGGAATTCCTATCAGGTGGGTAATATTTGATTAGGAATTTTTCAACCAGATCTGTCCAATTGACAATTGATCCAGAGGGTAATGAATTTAGCCACGTTTTGGCTTTATCTCTTAATGAGTAGGGAAAGAGGTAAAGCCTCAAAGCTTCTTGGGAAACTCCAGGGATAAGGAATGTATCACTAACTCCTAGGAAGTTTCTTAGATGATTGTGGGGGTCTTCATTTTCTACTCCAAAGAATTGTCCCACAGTGGACAACATTTGGAACATTACTGGCTTTAACTCGAATGAGTTTGCAGTAATTTCAGGGCGTATAATGCTTGGGTTTAGCTCCTCAGGCATGGGAACTAAGTAGGAGAGGATGGCACTATCCTTGTCATTCGCTATTTCGATGGGGTTACGAATGGTAGGTGTTGGATTTGGGTTTGGTCTATCCATTTCTATTTGATAGAATTGCGAAGACTCCGCGGAGTCAGCAATACTTTGAGTTACAGAGGGTTGTTTAAAGAGGCGTTTCTTACCTTTGTTTCTGGCCCTAAGTAATCTTTCAGGCTCAGGATTGAACTCTAGATCGCTACTTGACTAACCCAATGGTACCTGTAAAAGAAATGAGAATAGATCAGCTCCAATTGATATTAAGATGTGCTTCTAACTTAACAAACTTCGTGTTTACTAAACAAAATCCTCGGCAGCGGCGCCAAAAACTTGTTGCGTGCTCAATGTTTAAAATAAAGATGCAAGGATATAACACTCAGAACTTGCAAGCATACATGATCTTGTAGCAAGTAATAAGGATTTTTTCATTCGATTTCCTGTTGGGTTTTATGTCTTAAAACTCGTGGTTTGTAAACTGTTATGTTTGTAAATATTCTATTTAGAATAAAGAGATATTAGTTTTATTCAGTAAAGGAGTTTACTGGAATAAAGTGAAACGTGTTTGGTTTAACCTATACCAATGACCAACACCCTTGGCTGAATATGAGTACTTGAGCCTCATGTATGACATGATTGTGGATCAGACACAAGTAGTCAGTCAAAACGGTCTATAGTATACGGATAAGGCTGGGTACCTTATCCTGGTAACACTATTGGATGCGGCTCACTTTGTATTGTACAGAACGATGTGATCCGAATCGTTCCACATGGAGATGTGAGAAGTGAGGGCGTCCTGTGTAAAGATATTACACAAGATCGAACTGCGTATTAAGTCGCTCTCTCTTTATAACTCCGTTTACTGATGAGACCGACTTATACATTTTGATGGCCTAGATAACTCGAGCTTAATCCTGAGCTTGCTATGAACTCCTGCTTATTCGGAAGTATCCTTTGACTTGTACGGGTGAGAGTGGCGGAACGCCCGCTCAATAAGCCTACCAACTTGGGGATATAGTCGAATTGGTAGCTGGGGACATAGTACAGCAAGATTGGAATTCACTCCTAACCCGCTCTTCAGGGTTAGTAGATAAGTTGTTCCCTTAATAGTTGACTCTGGGGCTTGAACAATGTGAGCTCACACTCTCATGTGATGAGAGAGTTATATTGATCTGATGGTTGGACCACAGATCTATTGTTTATTAGAGGTGTCAGTGGTACTTAAGGAACAAGATGTAATGCAGGGGTTAAACGGTTTAAATGACCCAGCTGTGATTACGAACAACCTGTGAAGGATCGACTTACCGATGACGGTTATATCAAAAGGACACAATATATCTACAGTGAGGAGAGTGCAACCCTCGGACTATAGTGGAGTCTCCGGGGGTTAACGAAAGTTGATTGATTCGGCTCAAAAGATTTTTGACCGAATAATCTCGTATCGTTGGAGCTCATGATCTGTAGGTCCTTTAGGTTCTCCTGGCTAGCTCGGATAACGTCCTGCAACAGTATAAAAGAAAAGAAAAAGAAAAAGAATTTGAATTGTTCAAATTCGGTTTACGGAAGGAGGATGAACATATTTAAATATGATTTAAATATGAAAATGGCCTAAAACATGAATATGATTCATGTGTAAAAAAGTCGGTTTTTGGAAAACCGGGTTTAATCATATTATTTAATTAATATTTGATATTTAATTAAATAATATTTACTAATTAAAAAGTTTAATTAATAATTATATATATATTTTTTATTTATTAAAAAGTTTAATAAATAAAATTATTATTATTATTATTATTAATGATAATAATAATAATTATATATATATATGTTAAGTGATATATATATAAAGTTAAGTTTGGCCAGCTTGAATGTGTGATTGAGATTGAAAGAAATTTCAATTGTGGAGAAGTGGAGTGAGGGTATACGAAACTTAGAGAAGAAATTTCTCTCTGTTTTCAGTTTTGAAACCCAACATCTCTCTGGTTCTTCTTCTCCCTTCTTCTTTTCTTCTTCTTTTCTTTTTTTGTTTCGGAGTCCCACAACTCCGTTGCGCGGCGCCGAGGATAGCGGGACTACATGGGGTGGTCCTCGGGGTGTTCGTGAGAAGAGGCCGGAAGAGTTCGTGACGAGGAACCGCCGGCGGACTTGAAGAAATTAGAGCTACAAGGGTATGTATTTCTAATTTCTTAATTCTGTCTTTTGAGCATGTTTACTATTTGTTAAATTGATGAAATTAGAGTATCATCGGTCCGAAATCGCTTTCCGCTGCGCATGTCGCTCCATCAATTGGTATCAGAGCGATTTTGTGATTAACTCAATTTGCATCAATTTAAGTTGGTGGGTATTTTAATTTAGAAATTGTTTCTGAATTGGCGTCTAAAGTGAATATCAATTTTGGCATAATTTCTATTTGAATTTCATTATTTGTAATTGCCCGAGAATGTATGGGCTTTAACGTGTGCTAAAGAGTCTGTATTTTAGAGTCATTAGAGTTCATATAGGTTTCTTTGTGAAAGAAGTTTGAGTTTGAAACTCGTCGAAATGTTCGGTATAAGTTCAAACTCGTTCTTGGCAATACAAGGAGATGTTCAAAGAGAAATTGGCCGAAGCGTTCGGAGAAAGCAAGCTGGTCCAAGGCGGTGCGAAGAGTTCGAAGTCCGCTCAAGACTTAGCTTGTTGATCAAGCTTGTAATAAAATAGTTATTGCTTGCTAAATGCCAAAATCGATCCACTTTAGTGTGTTTAATTAATTATGCATTGTGAATGTATGTTTTAATTGAAATCCATGTTTGTATGTGCATAACGTATGCCATATAGATTTAAAATCCCACTGTAGGAAGCATGCTTCATGCATAGTAAATATGTTATAAGTGTTATAATATATAGTATGCATATTTAGGAATTCATAAGAATTAATATAAAAGTTATATTAATTCATGAATTGTATGTGGTTAGTTTAATAAAGAAATTGATATAAACGTTATATTAATTATGAAATTAAACGTACAACATTGGTTATCCTAGTTTTATGCTTATTGTATATTATAAGTGTTGTAATGTATATGCATGTTTAATTCATGAGTATTAATATAAGAGTTATATTAATTCATGAATTTGATGTTGTTTAGTTAATAGAATAATTAATATAAGTGTTATATTAATTATGAAATTAAAACATCCAACATTATTTTTATGCATATTGTATGTTATAATTGTTATAATGTATAGGATGCATGCTTAATTCATTAAAAATTGATATAAGTGTTCTATTAATTAATGAATTAGGAGTTGTATGTTTAAAGAGCTTAATCGATATAAGTGTTATATTGATTATGAAGTTAAATATTCAACTTGCCATGCCTTAGCGAATGTATGTTTGAGAAGCATATAGAAGTTTGTTATTATAGAAAGTCTAGTTTTTGCAAGCGCTGTAAAAATGGTTTAGACTTTTAAAATATATAACAAAGATAAGTGGCATGCTCATTTAGGGTTAAATGGTTCGGTCTGTTTCATTAGATGAATAGGTCGTTATCTCGTAAATGCTAAGGTTATGAGAAGCTCACCCCGTGAAATCCTGTTCGAGGTTGGAGGTATTTAAGCTGACGGTTTACGGAACACCTCCTACCTGGGGACGATCCGGTACTTGAGTAAAGTTAACTAGGCTTTATGAGCGTGCGGAAGAGGTGTGAGGTTATTTAAATCTGTTAATAACCTAGACATCTCAGGTAAATAGTTTGCCTAGACTTAAGGTTTTATTTTCTTAGCCGGATAAAACCTGAGTAGTTTACCCTAAAAACCGTCCACGATACTTAGTAGAAGTGTTGAGAAGGAATATACGATATATCCCTCTCCTGCTACGCACTCCCTAAAGTTCACAACGTGAGAATTTTGCTCGGCCTCGTGTTGTCAATAGGGCAACCCCATTCGGATGATATTTGCAACTTTCAATAGCAAGGTGAATGGAGTAAGTATCTTTAGTAAGTGGGAGAAGGAAGTACGTCAGTACATCCTATGGTCTCCTCCATTGGATTGAACCGTAAGATTCCCATGTTCCGCCTGCAGGTTGCTCTTAGTGGCACCATCCATTCGGAGGGCAGGGCATGAGAGATCGAACATCTCAGTCACCATTTATGGATAGTGAAACATAGGGCCATTCCCAACACTGACATTCCATTCGGTTTCTATGTTGGGGTCGTTCTGTGCGTTCTAAAAATGGAGGGTCACACTTACGGGATTTGCTAAGGAGTTAGTAAATCCAGACCAAAAACGATAACTAAGATGCTATGGGAATATGAGTTATTCTGGAGTTAGCATTTAGTCAAGAATGTCTTGATTTAGTAAAGGAGTGACTCGACTGCCATTCGGCAGCGACCATTCTGACTTACTAAAGTATCGTTGCGAGTAAATAAAGAGTTTGGGTACTTTATTTACTGCTAAACTTCTTAATTGGTTTAAATAGGTTAAAACTGTTTCACTAATAGTTTTACATTCTTTTTCGGCATGTCGAGCTCGTTTATACAGTTGTTAGCTCACGACAAGTTAACCGAAGAGAAACACGGAACTTGGAAGTCGATCCTGAATACGATTCTGGTTCTGGACGACCGGAGGTTTGTCTTAACGTAGGAATGTTCTTCAGCTCCTGGCTCCAGTGCATCTCGAAGTGTTCGAGAGGCATACGATGCCTTGTGCAAGTAGTATGAGGTTATAATTTCCGTAAAGGAAATCATGTCTTCATTACAAGCAATGGTGGACAGTCGTCCTCATCACTTCGTAATGAAGTCCTCAAGTTCGTTTATAACTCTCGCATAGTGGAGGATACCTCTGTTAGGGAGCTTGTCCTTAACATGATGGTCCATTTGGATGCGACAAAAGTAAACGTTGCTACCATCGTCTTTTCAAACTTATCAGTCTCTGTACACTTCCAAAGGAATAGAGAATGAGGCAAGTGTTGTCACTTCGAAGAAATTCCTTAAGAGGTTGGCGTCAGGGAGTAAGTTTATGCTTCTCTGAGTAATGAGATTATTCAGAAGAAGAAGAGTAAAAGGAGAAATGGCAAAGCCCTTATTGTTCGCAAGGTAATGTCTTCAAACATAGGAAAATGTTTCCATTGTACTGAAGATGGGTATTGGAAGCGTAACTGCTCCAAATACTTTGTTGAGAAACAGGCTGAGAAAGAACGACAAGATAAATGTGATTTATTTGTCAAAACAAGGTTAGTGAATATGAATGTCACACTTGGATGTCTTCAGGAACCACTATTCATGTTATGTTTGTAAATATTCTATTTAGAATAAAGAGATATTAGTTTTATTCAGTAAAGGAGTGTACTGGAATAAAGTGAAACGTGTTTGGTTTAACCTATACCAATGACCAACACCCTTGGCTGAATATGAGTACTTGAGCCTCATGTATGACATGATTGTGGATCAGACACAAGTAGTCAGTCAAAACGGTCTATAGTATACGGATAAGGATGGGTACCTTATCCTGGTAACACTATTGGATGCGGCTCACTTTGTATTGTACAGAACGATGTGATCCGAATCGTTCCACATGGAGATGTGAGAAGTGAGGGCGTCCTGTGTAAAGATTTTACACAAGATCGAACCGCGTATTAAGTTGCTCTCTCTTTATAACTCTGTTTACTAATGAGACCGACTTATATATTTTGATGGCCTTGATAACTCGAGCTTAATCCTGAGCTTGCTATGAACTCCTGCTTATTCGGAAGTATCCTTTGACTTGTACGGGTGAGAGTGGCGGAACGCCCGCTCAATAAGCCTACCAACTTGGGGATATAGTCGAATAGGTAGCTGGGGACATAGTACAGCAAGATTGGAATTCACTCCTAACCCGCTCTTCAGGGTTAGTAGATAGGTTGTTCCCTTAATAGCTGACTCCGGGGCTTGAACAATGTGAGCTCACACTCTCATGTGATGAGAGAGTTATATTGATCTGATGGTTGGACCACAGATCTATTGTTCATTAGAGGTGTCAGTGGTACTTAAGGAACAAGATGTAATGCAGGGGTTAAACGGTTTAAATGACCCAGCTGTGATTACGAACAACCTGTGAAGGATCGACTTACCGATGACGGTTATATCAAGAGGACACAATATATCTACAGTGAGGAGAGTGCAACCCTCAGACTATAGTGGAGTCTCCGTGGGTTAACGAAAGTTGATTGATTCGGTTCAAAAGAGTTTTGACCGAATAATCTCGTATCGTTGGAGCTCATGATCTGTAGGTCCTTTAGGTTCTCCTGGCTAGCTCGGATAACGCCGTGCAACAGTATAAAAGAAAAGAAAAAGAAAAATAATTTGAATTGTTCAAATTCAGTTTATGGAAGGAGGATGAACATATTTAAATATGATTTAAATATGGACATATTTAAATATGATTTAAATATGGACATATTTAAATATGATTTAAATATGGACATATTTAAATATGATTTAAATATGAAAATGGCCTAAAACATGAATATGATTCATGTGTAAAAAAGTCGGTTTTTGGAAAACCGGGTTTAATCATATTATTTAATTAATATTTGATATTTAATTAAATAATATTTACTAATTAAAAAGTTTAATTAATAATTATATATATATTTTTTATTTATTAAAAAGTTTAATAAATAAAATTATCATTATTATTATTATTTTTAATAATAATAATAATAATTATATATATATGTTAAGTGATATATATATAAAGTTAAGTTCGGCCAGCTTGAATGTGTGATTGAGATTGAAAGAAATTTCAATTGTGGAGAAGTGGAGTGAGGGTATACGAAACTTAGAGAAGAAATTTCTCTCTGTTTTCAGTTTTGAAACCCAACATCTCTCTGGTTCTTCTTCTCCCTTCTTCTTTTCTTCTTCTTTTCTTTTTTGTTTTGGAGTCCCACAACTCCGTTGCGCGGCGCCGAGGATAGCGGGACTACCTGGGGTGGTCCTCGGGGTGTTCGTGAGAAGAGGCCGGAAGAGTTCGTGACGAGGAACCGCCGGCGGACTTGAAGAAATTAGAGCTACAAGGGTATGTATTTCTAATTTCTTAATTCCGCCTTTTGAGCATGTTTACTATTTGTTAAATTGATGAAATTAGAGTA
Source organism: Herpetospermum pedunculosum (assembly GCA_028017165.1). Lineage (NCBI taxonomy): Eukaryota > Viridiplantae > Streptophyta > Magnoliopsida > Cucurbitales > Cucurbitaceae > Herpetospermum > Herpetospermum pedunculosum. Next base: position 5,406,420 of record CM051525.1, on the reverse strand, counting down.
TCATCGGTCCGAAATCGCTTTCCGCTGCGCATGTCGCTCCATCATTTCCCACAAAGATTTATTCTTAGTTACTAGCGAAGTGAGTTGTTAAGTGAGAATGGGTGGATTAAATGGGGTTGATTTCGTTTTTAATGTGCCTAACTATTAAGGAATGTGTGAGTTTTGAGAGCATAAAAGTGCAAGTAAATAATTAAACTCGAATGTAGAGAGAAGAGAACAACAAACTAAGAAAGAAATGATTAAGGAAAAATTTGAACTAAGAGAATTGCGGAAACAACAATTTTCTAGCAATGTCACTAACAGCGAATTAAGTGTAAAGTGTGGAAACAAGGGCTACTAACGACTCCTCTATAGGCTTTTTCATACGATTCTTAAGCAGTAGATCAACTCATCATGCATCAAACTAACTCATTCTCATGTATCATTCGATTTCATGCATTAGATCCTTTAGTTTACTCATGTCGAAGTAAGGCCTTAAGCATCTATTTATAAAAGCAAGTTATTGATTTGTACTAGGAAAACGCCTATTCCTAGGTCGTTTTCTGGCTACCATGAAAGGCTAGCATGAATGTACGACTCTGAACTCTTACTCCTTCCAGAGGTTAGGAGTTCTTTGGACAAAATGGATGGCCAATCGAAATTGCCCGTGGGATGAAGCTTACATACATTCAATGCATTTGGAGCTAACCTACACGCTTGATTCACGCATTTCTACCTATAGTCTATCATTAGCATGCCCTTATGTGATTTAGTTACTCATGGATAAAGATGGAATGGAAAGAATAGACGAAGACGACATGCTTAACAGAATATAAAGGGTAAAACAGAAGAAGAAAACAGTAAGTAGAAGAGAGAGAGAGCTTGCGAAGTGATGAAATAATGCTTCGATTAACTAAAGTTTGAACTAACCAAATGACAACCTTGAATACTAAAGTAAACAGAAAGAGACGAAATGATGTAGAGTAGCAAATAGAAGGGAAATAAAAACACCAACAATGAAAAACAAAAAGAGAAAGCAATAAAGCGAGTAGATCCGTGCGTAGAGTCCCTCGTCGCGAACGCCTCGGCTGGAGGAAGAACGAGAGCTTTGTTTGGATGAATCTAATCAGAAGAGAAGACAAATCTTCTCTTCTTCCTCTCAGATCGTCGACTCCAACAGCTGAGCCCTTCAAACCAACAGACGGGAGAGAGAAAGAGAGTGGAAAAGACTGCGTTGAACTGGAGAGTCTACGCCTTTCGAGTGTGTTTCAACCTTCCATCTTGACCTCCTTTTATAGTGTTCTGTAGGTACGATTGGGTCAAGGAGAACCATCCATTCTGACTGTCGTTCTTCTACGTGGCAGCAGGAGAAAAATGGGCCCCTGAAAGATCGGAACAAAACAGAAATTGGTTAGACAACTTACGGATTTCACTTAAAACATTGCTGAAACCGCAACGTTTCCGCAATGCTTCAGCAATGTTCAATTTTCACTCATTAGCTTTGTTCTTGGTTCTTTTCCTCTCCTTTTACACATAAGTCCTAATTTAGCTTCATTCTACTAATTCTCATATATAAGCACAAGTTTAAGCTAAATTCTACAAAAACGCTTAAGGATGTACAACTTCCTATAGCAAATATGTCCTAAAATAGTCACTTTTGGAGACGTAACAATTACAAACCACGAGTTTAAAGATTTAAACCGAACACTTGGGACTAGAAGAGTGCAAAAGAGAAACCCTGAGGTGAAGAGTTGAAGAATTGAAGGCCAAAACCCGAGAGCTCAATGCTTAGACGCTCCTCGTGGGGCCTAGGCGCCCATTAGAGCATCAAGACAGAAGGCATAGAGCCTAGGTGTTCTATCGTGGCGCCTAGGCACCGAATAGAATGTCAAACCCGTGGGCCTAGCGCCTAGGCTCCCGATATACCTCCAGACCCGAGACCATAGAGTCTAGGCGCTGGCTTCGCAGCGCCAGGGCGCCGTCGCGATGCGCGCATTTCCTCGGTTACCTAGTGCGCAGCGCCTAGGCACTGACTTAGAGCGCCTAGGCGATTGCCTGACGCGAATTTGGGTATAAATACGAACTGTTCCAAACTTAGGTCGGATCTCATCATCTTCTTCTTCCCATTTTCAATCTCTCTGCACTTTTTAGCCATTTTTGGACCTTGTAACCTCCATTGACGAGGACGTTGAAGCTATCCATGGATTCTTTGGAGATTTTCTCTTCCATGGGTAACTAAAAGGTAACATTCAATCTTTGGGTAAGGGGTTAAACTTTGTAGTTGCGATTTGGTGAGGTTTGGATCTTTTAATGTATGTTTAGCTAATATTAGCGTTCATCTCTTCTCTCCAATTTATTTCCCAACATCATTTACTTCTTGTATTTACTCTCATTGGGTATCTAGTATGTTGGCTTGGTTAGAAATCGTGATGTGATTGTCTGTCGTGGTTTAAGTAAAAGTAGTTTAATTTTTCCCAAATGGGTGTTGCCATGCTCATTCTGGTTGTACGATAAATATAGGGTAAGAGTAAAATCGAGTCTGGTGGTAGTGATTTATGCATCTTGCTCGTTGCATTGTCTCCCTTTGCTTGTTATTAATTCGATATGAAGCGATCGCCCCGAATCGAGTTAGTTGCAAAGCTTAATTTAGAGTTGTCTTCTCTTCATTAAGTTTTTGGGTTACATGTTTTTTATTAGATCATGTAAGTTGCGTTAATGTTATCGAGTTAGCTGAATTTCTTGCGTTGATCTATGATATGAATCGCATTGCAATTGTTAAATCCTGACCCCATATATTGAGTGTGTTCGTCAACTCACTTTTCACCGTTTCTCCCGCATATCCAATTTTTACTTTAGTCTTTCTTTTCCTTGCATGTTTCTTATTTCCAAACTCTCAAAACCCCCGTTAGCATCTTTTACAATTCAACAACTAAAATTAGAATTTTGACTAAGCTAGTTAAATTACCTTTGCATCGACCTTTACTTCCATTATCTACAAGTTCGGTAATATAGGCCAGTGTTTATAAATAGTAAATTTGGCGGGTCTCGACAACCCGAGCTATACGGGATATTCAAAATCCCGCTCACCAGTCCACTATATTGTGAGGGTTGTTCTCTCCTCACTCTAGATATATTATGTCCTCTTGATATAACCGTCATGGGCAAGTCGACCCTTCACAGGTTGTTCGTAATCACTGTCGGGTCATTTATACCATTTTACCCCTGCATTACTTCTTGGTCTTTAAGTATTACTGACACCTCTAATGAACAATAGATCAGTGGTCCAACCAACAGATCAGAAAACCCTCTCTGATTAGGAGAGGGTGAACGCTGATTTATCAGGAGAGGGTCAAACCTAGAGTCTGGTATTAAGGGAACAACTTATCTACTAACCTTGAAGAGGGGATTAGGCGTGAATTCCATCTTGTTGTACTATGTCCCCAGCCACCTATTCGAGTTTATCCCAAAGATGGTAGGCTTATTGAGTCGGCGCTCATGGGCCACCCTCACCCAAGCAAATCAAAGGATACTCTCGAATAAATAGGAGTTCATAGCGAGCTCAGGATTAAGATCGAGTTATCGAGGCCATCATATGAAAGATTCGGTCTCTTCGGTAACTGGTGTTATAAAGAGAGAGTAACTTAATTTCGCCATTCATTCTTATACAAACTAATTGCATAGGATGCCCTCGCTCGCACATCTCAATGTGAAACGATTCGGATCACATTGTTTTGTACTATACAAAGCGAGCCGCATCCAATAATGTTAGAACGATAAGGTACCCAGCCTTATCCGTATACTATAGATCGTTTTGACTGTCTACCTGAGCCTGATGTACATTCCATGTCCTACATGAAGCTCAAGTACTCATCCTTCACCATGGGTGTTGGTTATTGGTCTAGGATTAACTAAACACGTTTCACTTTATTCCAGTAAACTCTTTTACTGAATAAAACTTAATAACTCTTTATTCTAAATATATTATTTACAAACATAACTGTTTACAAACTGCGAGTTTTAGGACATAAAACCCACCACTTAATATTCGCTTGAACCGTGCTTATTATTTATTAAAATACCTTGTTGTAGGTGAATTCATGGTCGGGAGCTAAAGGAGTCCAAAACCGTATTTCGAAGCTGAGACGGATGTTTTAGACGCTTTGGGATCGCATCGGGTAATGAGGAACATCAAAAGTGAAGATTTTGCCAAAAATGAGCAACAAAGGTAAAATAATTTGTCAAAACTCGAGAGCAAGCGTCGAACGCTAGCGTCGAGACGCTGTCGAAGAACGTCTCGACGCTCCAAACGCACGCGCTAACATTTTTCGTCCATAGCGTCTCGACGCTATGGAGATTATAAAAAGGGAAATGTCCGATTTCAGGCCATGTTCTGCACGAATTTTCTTAGGGATTGCTGCATTTTCGCCATTTTTTTCCCCTTTTCTCCTACATTGTTGTATGCTACCAAGCTCTTCCATGGACCTTTGGAGAAATTAATCCTCCATGGAAAGCTAAGTAAGGTTAGTGCTTGATTTTGAGTTGGGATTGTAAACAATGGATTTAAAGGGAGATTTGCCTTTTTTTTTAGTATGTTTAGCTATTTGAAATTTCTTGCATATTCTTCACTTGATTGTCTTTAATTAGCATGTGTAGCTTAATTAGATTTGACCATATAGTTCATATGCATGCTAGAACCCTAGAGATTTAGTTGTTTGTTTGTTTTTTCTCTCTAATTTATTTGTCATGCATGTTTTTCTAGTAAAATATGGTCCAAATTCCATTTTTGTCTTGAACTTTCAATATTTTATTTTAATTCTCAAAATTTCAAGATACATTTTTTAAAGTACTAAAATAATTATTTTAATTTCTCTTTTAAATGGACATGAACCAAAATCAACATTTTAAAAGATCAAAAATAAAATCAAGATTAAGTCATAGAAACTCCTTATTTCTGACTAAATATATCAAATAGTCCTAATTTTTAAAGGGTTTTATTTTTTTTGTCCTTAATTTTTTAAAATTCTCAAATTTACCCTCCATGTATTTAAAAAATTTCAATTAGATCATTCCAAAAAAAAAATGTTAAAATTTGTTAACATAAGTCTGATTTGTTATTAGCTTTTGTTTTATTTATATCGAAATTAGCTTTTGTTCTGTTTATAAATATTTGGACAAGTAGGCATGCCAACTTAGACACGTGGCGTCCAACAAATGATGTCTGAATGACAGATCATTAGGTTAATAAGACTATGAGCCAATATTAAGAGCATAGGACCTGATAAGACTATGAGCCAATATAAGAGCATAACACCTGATGTAACAACTAGAGATTAGAGATCAAGAGGTTCTAGATTCGATTCAATGATTTGAAAAGGTTGAAATATTTCCAAATATGGGGTTGGGTGGAAAAAATTGTTAGGACATTTTAGGAATTTAAAAAAAAACAAAAGTAGCAAAGGCCCTAAACATGGCTATGTAATTTGAATCCAAGTGACAGTTGGAAGTTTGAATTAAATATTGTCTTCATGTTAGGTTTTGGGTAAGAGAAAAATCGAAGTAATCTACAGATTAATTAATCGCAATGTTCCCGTCATTAGCCTTTATTTAATTTGGTCTTGATCACCCCGAATTGATTATTGGCCAAGTGTAATCAGAATTGCACTTATCTAATTACATCATTGTGTCTTTCCGCTAGAGTATGGCCATTCGAATTGCGTGCATGAATATGGTAGCTAATTCCTCTGTTATCGATGATCTGGATGTCCATAGTGATTGATCCCATTACTCAGAGTTAAGCATGTTCGTTTAAATTTTCAATTCACTGTTTAATTTTTTCGTTAGCGTTTTTGCGTGTTTAATTACCATTTTATCCACCAAAATCCCCATTTTTCTTTACCCCAAATTTAGTTTAATTAAGCTTGAATTAACGCCAGTTCTCTATGAATCGACCTGGTTACCGTTAGGTGCAAGTTAGCTTAGTGAGATCAGTTTATAAATTTCATTTTGGCGGGATTCGACAACGCGATAAATGTGAATGTTCGAAAAGTTCAATACCAAAATTGGCGTCGTTGCTGGGGAACTTAAATTAATTCAGCTTGATTAGATTTTATTTGTTTGTTTTAAAAAATTTCTTTTATTTGTATAGTTTAATTTTTTCTTGTACTGTTTCACCCGTTCCCTTTTGAGTTTTTTAGCGCATCTATTCTTTAAAAAATTGAGATAAGCGAAAAGATGGAGGTCGTGGGTAATTAGGAACCTGAGAGGACTATGTGTTAAGTGTTATTTAGGCTTATTAAAGAAAGCTGTTTTCAGAGTTTTAATTGAGTAAGAAGACGTTTTGTGTCTTGTTTCTGTCTGATTGTTGTTTATATTGCATGTAGTTGAAGAAAGAAGGAAGTTGGATGAAGATCGAAAATAAGAGTGAAAATGGGGGGCGAAGCAGCTGGAAATTGATGGAAAAAGCCTAGCGCCTAGGCGCTGATGAGAAGAATTTGACAGTAGCTGTAGCGTCTAGGCGCTGCCTTTCGGTGCTTAGGCGCTGATGAGAAGAATTGGACAGAAGCTGTAGCGCCTAGGCGCTGCCTTTCGGCGCCTAGGCGCTGATCAGATGAAAAATGCAGTAGCTGTAGCGCTGAGGTGCTGTCTTTCAGCGCCTAGGCGCCCGGACGTAAAAATGGGCAGAAGCTATAGCGCCGAGGCGCTGCCTTTCAGCGCCTCGGCGCTACGAAGTCTGAAGCGGTGATTCGTCCTAGCGCCGAGGCGCTGTAACTGAGCGCCTAGGCGCTACGACGGCAACTGACCTAAATTTATAAGGGGTCTGTTATTATTTTGAATGAGAGGTAGAACGTGGACAAGGAACGAAGTGACGAAAGAGAGCGGAGAGAGCAGTTCTTGACATCCGGGTATCCAAACGAAGCGAGAGCTACGCTAGGGAGATCGAGGATTCATCGTGGCTCATTTCTTTTCATCTATTTCATCATTTATTTCTCTTGTAACGAATATGCTTCCGAACATGAACATTGTTGAGATTGTCTCCATGAACTAACTTCTCTGTCTACAGTATTGATGTAGTCGTTGTTGAATTCTGTTTCTTATTGATCAATAGTTAAGAGCTTGATTCCTTGTTAGATTGTGAAAATTCTTATATGTTTACTAAGTACATGTTTGGATTTGGCCAATCTTAGTGTGAGATTTTATCAATGCGTTGAAGTCGATAGACAATTATCGTTGACGAACCTTAATTGTTTTCCCTAACTTATATGAGAGATAGACATATCTTTGTAGGTTTTGTGGCATAATTTAGTTCTACAATCTTAATAATTGAAGTGTTCTAATTGTCATAGAGATATAGGCAATTGTCATTTTAATGAATATTGTTATTACTCGAGAGAGATTAACAAGTCCTCCGAGTAGAACTTGTCAACAATCATAGAGTCAAGCGTTTATAACTAGAAATTAATAAGGAATAGGATGAGACAACGATGAAATCTTTGCTTTAGAACCTCCATCATCTACATTAGCATAATTGTTTCTTTTAGTTTTGTGTGTTCTTTTAATTACTCAAGTCAATAGCATATTTACTTCCCGTACAACTCTGATAATTGATTGCTCAGATAAAACTAAGGTTTAGAATTTTGGTAATTGGTAACTTTCATTCCCTGTAGAGACGATAACTAGTACTTACCAACTATATTACTTGGGACGATTCGTACACTTGCGAATTCGGATAACAAGTTTTTGGCGCCGCTGCCGGGGAATGATTGTTTTTCTTTACTAATATCATAAATCAAGAACTTTAATCTTACTCTGAGTTTTGTGTTACTTTTATTGATTGTGTTCTTTCACTTTTGATTGCAGGAGTTAGAGAGAGTGCATGTAGCAGCTTACTTCCAATTAATCTCGAAATCGAACGTACCTGTCGAAAGAACAGAAAAGAAAAGAGAGAGCGTGTTGCACAAGAGAAGTTCAAAATGGTGGACAACCAAGCGGGCGAAAACAGGACTTTGAGGGACTATGTGTTGCCAAATGTAACGGGGTTACATTCTGCAATCCAAAGACCCGCAATTCAGGCGAATAACTTTGAGATTAAACCTGCCACGATTCAAATGATCCAAACCTCAGTGAACTACAGTGGTTTGAGGAATGAGGATCCAAACTCTCATATTTCAAATTTCCTGGAACTCTGCGATACATTCAAGATGAATGGAGTGTCAGATGATGCCATTAGACTTAGGTTGTTTCCCTTTACTCTTAGGGGGCAAGCTAAACAATGGTTGAGCTCGTTGCCAGCAGGTTCAATAGAGACATGGAATGATCTTGCCCAAAAGTTTCTAGCCAAGTTTTTCCCACCAGCAAAGACAGCAAAGATTCGGAGTGAGATTGAAAATTTTCTTCAGGAAGATGGAGAATCTCTTTATGATGCATGGGAAAGATTTAAGGAGTTTTTGAGGAGATGTCCTCACCATGGATTTCCTAGATGGATGCAAGTGCACAACTTCTATAATGGATTAGGAGGAGGTACTAGGACAACAATAGATGCAGCTGCAGGAGGATAATTTATGAAGAAAACTGAGAGTGAAGCCTTTGAATTATTGGAGGAAATGACTGTTACGTCTCCAAAAGTGCATATTTTAGGGACTTATTTGCTATAGAATTGTGTAAACTCTTAAGCGTTTTTGTTAGAATTTAGTTTAAACATTTTCTTATATATGAGAATTTATATAATGAAACTAAATCAAGACTTAATTGTAAAAGAAAGGAAAAAGAATAAAAAACGAAGTTAAAGAGTTGAAATTCTGTGTTGCAGAAACATTGCGGAAACATTGCTATCTCCGCAATGTTTAAGTTGAAAATGTTAAGTTCTTCTAACCGTCCGCCGTTTTGTTGCGATCTTTCAGCCGCCCAATTTCTCTCCTGCTGCCACGTGGAAGGTCGTCGTTCAGAATGGATGGTTCTCCTTGACTGAAGAATACCTGCAAAACACTATAAAAGAAGGTCAAGGGGGAAGGAGAACAACAAGCTTGGAAGCGTAGAACTCTCCATCTCAACGCAGTTTCTTCTTATTTTCTCCCCCGTTTGTTGGATCGAAGGAATCAGCTCTTGGCACCGATAATCTGAGAGGAAGAAGGGAAGATCTGTCTTCTCTTCTGATTGGATTCATCCCCAAAGAACGCTAACCTTCCCCTTCATCTGAGGCGTTTACGGCGAGGAGTTCACGCACACGTTTATCTGCTTTCTACTGCTTCCTGTTTTCCTTTCTCGCTTCTGTCTGCTGTCATTAACTTCTGTTAGCTACATTGTTTCATTTCGTCTTCTTCTGTTTAATCTTTGCAGACTTTATAATTCCGGATTATGAGGTAGACAATGAGGTACCAATCTTATTGGGCAGACCGTTCTTAGCCACGGGTAGGGCTCTAATCGATGTTCAGAAAGGTGAGCTCACCATGAGAGTTCATGATGAGGAGGTTAAATTCAGTGTATTTAAAGCTTTAACCCCTCTGATCTTGAATCCTGTGCAAATATAGATGTAGTAAATTCACTTATGGAAGAAGAACTTGAGCATGAATTGTTAATTAAGCATGGTACTAACTATGCACAAGTAGATATAGATGATTTAAATATCTCTGAATTGATGAATGTATCTGTGGACAACCCTCAGCATGTATGTATGACTAATAAATTGTCTGAGAGAACCACAACTCCTTTAAAGCCATCAATTGAACACCCACATTTATTAGAATTAAAACTATTGCCTGAACATCTTAAGTATGCATATCTAGGAGAAAAAGATAGCTTGTCTGTTATTATTTCGTCCAAACTAAGTAAACAGCATGAAATTGCGTTAATATTGCTGCTTAAGCAACATAAAAAAGCTATTGCCTGGACGATTGCTGATATAAGAGGTATTAGTCCTTCCTACTGCATGCATAAAATATTGTGGGAAGAGAAACATACACCTAGGGTAGATCACCAACGTAGGTTGAACCCCTCCATGAAGGAGGTAGTTAAAAAATAAATTATCAAATGGTTAGAGGCAGGTGTAATTTTCCCCATAGCCAATAGTCAATGGGTTAGTCTGATTCAATGTGTGCCTAAGAAGGGTGGTATGACTGTAATAGTTAACGAAAACAACGAACTAATACCAACTAGAACTGTTACAGGATGGAGAGTCTGTATGGACTACAGAAAACTTAACAAAGAAACCAAAAAAGACCATTTTCCTTTACCATTTATAGACCAAATGTTAAATAGAATAGCTGGCCGAGCCTATTACTGCTTTTTAGATGGTTATTCAGGATATAACCTTGAGGACCAGGAGAAAACAACATTTACATGTCCCTTTGGAACATTTGCTTTTCGCAGAATGCCATTTGGCTTATGCAATGCACCAACAACATTCCAAAGATGCATGTTGGCTATTTTTTCTGACTTAGTTGAGTCCATGATAGAAATATTTATGGATGACTTCTCAGTCTTTGGTGATTCTATTAACAACTGCTTAGAAAACCTAGGACAAGTCCTAACTAGGTGTGAAGAAACCAACCTAGTCTTAAATTGGGAAAAATGCCACTTTATGGTGGAAGAAGGAATAGTACTAGAACATAAAGTATCCAAAGCAGTTGTAGAGGTCGATAGGGCCAAAATAGAAATCATTGAGAAGCTAGTGGAACCTCAAAACGTCAAAGCTATAAGGAGTTTCCTAGGTAATGCAGGTTTTTATAGGAGATTTATAAAAGACTTCTCAAAGATCTCTAAACCCTTGTGTGACCTTCTAGAGCTAAATAAATCTGTTGTCTTCTCAAAAGAATGTTTCCTAGCATGGACAAAACTTAAAGAAGCCTTAGTCAAAGCACCAATTATTGTAGGCCCAAATTGGGATTTACCTTTTGAACTAATGTGTGATGCTAGTGACTATGCGATTGGGGCTATGCTGGGGCAAAAGATAGATAAACTAACACACCCTGTATATTATGCAAGTAAAACTTAAAATGAAGCGCAATGCAATTACACTACCACATAGAAGGAATTGTTGGATGTAGTGTTTGCGTGTGAAAAATTTAGGACATTTTATTTACACACTGAGCACGCAACATTTAGCATGAAATCTTCAAAGCATGTGTGTTTTTATTCAAACAATGCATTTTCGACCGGCCATCCATTATGTGTTACTGATTTCTGAACCTCCGAGAGGAGTAGGGAGTCTGAGTCATATATTTTTCCTAGCCTTTCACGGTATCCAGAGAGGAGTCTAATCGTACTCACTCTCCTAGCACGTAAGATAACATGTTTGTATGAATAAAATGATAGCCTCAATTGTATATGAATGAACTTGACTTCTAATGCTCAAGATCGAGAGATCTTGTGGGCAAATGTTAGAACGGTACATATGCATGTTTATTTGCAGCTGAAACTTCCCGATCTATGAGTTATTACATGAGTCTTAGCCTACCCTGTTTGTTAGAATAGAAGTTATGTTGCTGCTTTATTTGCATTTATCTTGCTGTTTACGCATTAGTTTCGTAGTCTTGTCTAAAGCTTTGTTCAAGTTGTTGCTAGTCAGCATTTTCTTCTCATACTTGTTTTGATCTCTGGCTGTCTTCTTTGTGTTTAGTTATTTCGCTTTTTACGCATTTTGTTATTTTGTTCAATTTTCGGACTTTTCCTTCTCTCTCTGTCCTTGGAAGTTCTGGTTGAACTCTCCATTGATGATGAGATTCTGAAGAATGAAAGCTTTGGTGTTGAAGATTGAGGTTAGTTCTTGTGAAGATTAATGAAAGATTGAAGATGTTCAATCTTTTTCCCTCCATTTTGTAATTCAATGGTTGAATTACATGAGTTTTTGTTGAGAAATCTTGAGAGAGTTGATGAATGGTTCATCACTTTCAAGTTGTTTCATCTTTAAACTCTCCACCATGGACTTCTTCTTCTTCTTCCTTCTCCCACTCAACAAACCCCCTTTCCCATATTCTCGCCCTCTAGTAAATATACCGGTCGGATTTACGGATAGGTAATTTATCGGTGGGGGCGTTCAACGCTTTTTTGCGTTGGTTCCTCGGTGTGATATAGTGGTCGTTTGTACCGGTAATCACTTTACAGAAGAACCAGACCGGTAATGTTACCTGTCGAAGGCCAAACTGGTTTATCGATAAAATTTCTTGTGACGATTTTTCTTTTGTATACCGGTCCAGGGCTAACCGATATCGTGATATCGGTCGAGGTTAAACTGGTGTGCTCTTACCAGTTGAAATTTACCGGTGTGGGCTTGTGAAGTTTACCGGTTGGCACACTGTTGCGTGCTCAGTGTGTAAAGATAAATAAGCAAAAGGATGGAGAGAGCACTTAGAACATGCAAGCATACATGGTCTCACAGCAAGTAGTAAGTATATTTAATTCGTTTTTTCCACAGAGACTTAATTTTAGCTATTCGCGAAGTGTGTTTGTTAAGAAAGATGGGATGGATTTGATGGGGTAAAATTGGTTTTTAATTAACTACTTTTTGCTGAATGTATAAAGGAACATGCCATAAACAAATTAAAGTGAAAATCAGGCTTAAAGGTCAAGAGATGAAATCAATAAACGAAGAAGAAAACAGCTAGACAGAAAGCAATTTAGCAGAATTGCGAGAACCGCAATTAATCCGCAATTAATTGGCAGCGAAAAACTGGTTAAATGGGTGAATTAAGGGCTACTAATGACTATCCTATAGGCAGTTTATTACGATTATCAAGCTTTGGATCAACTCTCTATACATTAAACTCACTCTATCTCAAGTATCGTCCGATTCCATGCATGAGAGACTCAAGTTTACTCGACTTCAAAGTAAGGTCTTAAGCATCTTGTTAAAACAGGAGTGTTCAGTTTATACTAGGGAAACGCCTATTCCTTGGCCGTTTCCTGGTTACCATGAAAGGCTAGCATGATTATATGACTCTGAACTCTTACTCCTTCCAGAGGTTAGGAGTTCTTTGGACAAAATGGATGGCCAATCGAAATTGCCCGTGGGATGAAGCTTACATACAATCAATGTTCGAGTGTTGATCTACCTACTTGACTTACGTTTTTTAGCCTATAGTTCTGTCATTAGCATGCCCCTAAATGAATTTAGTTACTCATGGATATATGAAGAACAGAAATATAAGATAAAGTAGACATGCTTAGAAGGGAAAAGTGTGTAAAACAGCAAGCCAAACTCGTAGCAGAATAAGGAATAACTGTGAAATGCAGAAACTTACTTTGATTACTTAAAGTGTTTGAATGACAAAGGAAAGCTTAAACAGAATTAATTCAAGGCAGACAACAACGAAATGCAATAAGTAAATGACTAAGCTAAGAACAACATTGAACAGAAATGGAATTGAGAAGGAAAGAGCAGAAAACAGTAAAGGTGTGCTGGAAATCTTCGTGGCAGTCGCCTCGAATGAAGGTGATGAGAATTCAGCCGTGCTTGGATGAATCCAATCGAGAGAGAAGAAGAATCTTCTCTCCTTCCTATCAGATTATCGACTCCAAAAGCTGAGAACCTCACTCCAACAGACGGCAAGGGAAAATCGAGAGAAATGGTGGACTGTGAGAAGACTTCTGCACGTTGAATGATGACTGAACCTCCGACTTTGGCCCCCTTTTATAGTAGTTTGCAGGTGCGATTGGGCCAAGGAGAACCATCAATCTTCAACGTCGTATATCAGAATGGGTGGAGGAGAAAGAACGAATCCCTGAAAAGTCGGATCTAAACAGAAAAATGTCAGCCAACTTACGGTTTTAACTTGAATAATTGCGGCCACCGCAATTATTCCGCAATGCATTCGCAAGGGTTATTTTTTCATTCTTTTCTTCGGTTTTCACCCCTTTTCCTACCTATTGTGCATAAGTCCTATATTAGCTACCTTCTTCTAATTCTCATATTAAAGCATAGGTTTAGGCTAAATGCTCACAAAAACACCTAAATGTGTACATCTTCTTAAGCTAAATGGGTCCTAAATAAGTCACTTTCAGAGACTTAACACACCCCCAAACTTAAGGCTTTGCTTGTCCTCAAGCATACTAAGGACTTACTTAGGCTGCTGTTTCTTCTTCTTTTATCTACTCACTAACTCCCTTATATTCTTGTCTCTAGCAGTGCTGTCCTGTGACACACTTCCAAGTTTAGAACTAGCCTCTTGTCTAGCCTCTTCTGACTTCACCTGCCTACTATACCCACTGCTTTTGTTGACCCCCTACTACTGATCTAACTACTTCTATGACATCATGCTACTATCCCTAAGGTTTCAAATTCTACCAAGCTTTACTCCAGACTCAGTACATGCTTCCAGCTTATTTTTAATGTGTCTAGGATTCCTTAGAGTCATGCCAGTCTTAGTATTAACAGTGACAGTGGTACTTTATAGAGAACAACCTAAACCCTGGCATCACTACATTGGATAAACATTCATCTCCCTAGACAAACCTAAAAGCTACAACCTTGTGCTTAGCTCATTAAGGATCAGAGTTCTTTTTCATAGGACATCTAAGCCACAAGATTACAACTCCTAAGCATACATTCTTCTTCCCCTATTTCTCTTTTTTTTCCTTTTTTACTTAGGTGGAGTCTCCCCTTGGTTTGCCTTTTGATGCAATGCCACTTGTGGTTTACACACTTGGCACTGATTACTCAGCAACTTGAGAAAGACTCCCCTCTTTATTCTATTTTTCACTTTTTCTATTTATCACAAAAATTTTTTTAGGAGAAGAAGAATGCTTATGTCTTAAGGAAGAGAGGAATGTTCCTAGGCCTAGGGTGGCCTCCCCCAAACTTCAACTACTCATTGTCCCCAATGAGTGTTTGAGGTGGCACACCCCCAAACTTGTCCTAGAAGCATCTAGTCTAAAGTAAAACAAAGAGAATCTAAACATCCTAGGCATAGGCAAAACATTCTAGAAGCAACTATCCCAGCAGCAGAAAATTTGAACATAACAGACAGGTTTAAGGACTTATGGTTTATGCATGCTGAGCACTATTCAGAGGCACATTTAAACTATCAAAAGGTGTCCTATGACACTCATCCAGCATGCTTCAAGATCAGCTATATAGGGTAGTCATGCTAGCAGCAAAAGATAGAGTTGAACAGATCACAGCCTAATTAAACAGACAGTCCAAAACATGCAAACAGTCACAAAAATTGCGGGAACCGCAATTATTTCGCAATTCAATCTGGGCAGGTTTAACATTGATGCAGGCCCCTAGCATGCTTTTTCCTGTCACTCATGCATTCTAAAAATGAAACTAAACTATCCTACCTAATTAACTGACATCAGACTATCTTAAGCAAAAGGAAAAACATACAACTAAATACTAAAAACAGATCAAAAATTGACTCAAAAACAGCATAATATACATGAATCTATCAAAAAGCAGAAAAATTGTCTTTTGTTTCTTTAGGGATCAGTAATACTCCCTCTAGTGCTCTTCAAACCAGCACTCAACTCTCATCATCTTCATCTGGTTGCCTTGGTCGTGGGGCCACCCATGGAGTTAGGAGGTTGGTGGGGAAGTCCGGGAAGGTGCATCCCAACTGGTCTGCAACCTCTTTGTCCCTCGCCTGCGCATAGTTGGCCCATTGAGCCATTCTTCTCTGCAGGTCCATCAAACAGGCCATGGATAGGGACTGCTCAGCAGCCAACCTATCCAACTCAAACTCCATATTGCCCTTCCTTCTCAGCCGTAGGTGTGCAGGCAACTCCAGATGGCCTGTGTAGGGCAGCTGCTGCTCCAAGCGCTCGGTAGGAACTCCTGCAAGCAGACATAACTTTGTTATGATGTTGGGGAAAAATAATGGCCCCTTACCCTTTTTAGCACACTCGGCGATGGCAGCATTGATGACTTCTCCCACGTTGATCGTGAGACCTCTCATGATAGCATAAACCAGCAGCGAACGGCTCTGGTTAATGGTGGTCTCATGCGTCACCGGGGAGAGTCTTCTTCTCACGAATGAAAACCACACAGCTGCCTTTGCCGTGAGGTTGGCACTCATGAGCGTGTGCCGCCCATTGCGTGAGACTGTCCAGGAGGCCTCAGGCTGGCCAATGGTGCGGATGGCTTCTTCTAGCACAGCTTCAGTCGGCTCATCCACTATCCGTGCATAGTCTGTGTGAGGCTGGCCCCTTAGACCGAATGCTTCATTGATGGCCTTAGCAGAGAAGTCCACTTCTACCCCTCTGACCACAGACAGGCCATCCTCAGGGCTGAGCACGTTCGCATAGAAGTCATACACCATGCTTGTGTATGCTGGATTGGGAGGTCGACAGAATTCCTCCCAGCCATGGTTGATCACCCCTGCGCGCAAGAACTGCGGCAGGTCAGCTAGGCGATCAAGGAACCCTTTCTCGTGCAACAGGTCCCTTTTCCTCAGCTCCACGCCTCTGGATTCAGCATCAGACGAGACATATCTCACTGATGGAGGTTCATCTTCGGGGTAGAGTTTAGCCTTCCCCTTATCAGCTGGCTTGGAAGATTCAGCAGCCTCCACCTTGAGGCGTTTGAGCGAAGGCTCAGTACTGTCTTCTTCTGCTGAAGGCACTCGCTTGGCCTTCCTCTTCTTCAGTTTCGTGGCTTTCTTGGCTTTCTTGGCCTCCTTGTTGGCCTTCTTCTTGGCCTTCTGCCTCGCCTGGAGTTGTGGGAAACAGGCCCCCAACGTCTCCTCCATCGAATCATCAGCAGGCGTTTGCTGTGCAGGCTCATCAGGGCTGGCTTCTCTCATGGGAGAGAAGACTTCTTCTTCCTCTGCCTCTCCACTGCCTTGCGTGGATTCTTGGTAATCCCCATAAGGGAATTCCGGATCAGGCCGTGGAGAATTGTGCTCCGCTGACGGGGTATGCGCAGAACTCCATGGCGAAGACGGCAACTCAGGACTCTGCACAGCCGCAGGTGGTAGATCAGCACTCTGAGGCGCTGGAGATGACTCGGCGCTCTGCGCAGGCGGTGATGATTCGGTGCTTGGCACTGGTTCAGATGGGAGAGGGCTGCGCACAGGTGATTCAGACGGCAGAGGGCTGCGCACAGGTGATGCAGACGGCGTCGCACCTTCTTTAGCTGACTCGTGGGATGCACGATCAGATTCTTGACTCGCCACAGAGGGAGTCTTGGATTTGCTTGGTCCGGCGGCAGTCTTGACAGTCCACCGGCGCTTCGTGGGCGTGCCCATTGGTTCAGATGGGCCAGCAGGGATTTCAGTTACCACCCTCCACTTCTTCCTACGAATAGGAAGCTTGCCAAGACGGCCAGTGCGTACAGCACCCTGATCAGCAAGGGTGAGAAGCGCTTCCCTCGCAGCCGCTTCAGCTGCGTCGTCGGCCTTCTTCTTGGCGGCGGATCTCTCAGCCCTAGTGGAAACCATGGTCGAATCTTGGAGGTTTGGAGAGAGAGATCAAAGGTGGAGAGAATCGCAGAAATCTTGGAGAGCAAAGAATGAGAAGATCGTATCAAACGGGCGCCTTCTAACGGCTATAAAAGCAACGGATGAAATCCCAACGGCTCTTTTTGCGGAGTCAGCAATATTTTCGCAATTCTAGGGACAAGATTTCATACAAAATCCAAACTTTGATCGCCCGTATCTTTCAATTGGCCCAACCGATTCTTGATTTTTAAAGTGCGATTTACTCCCCTTGATTCCCTCTTTCGATTCCCTACAAAAACAAACAAAACAAACATTAAATACGTAATTAAAATTACACCACAAAACGTACAAACGATCATCGATAAAAACAGAAAAAATAAACTAAGGCATTGGCCTTGACTAAACGAGCACAGGAACCACTCGTTCTCTCTCGTTTCTAACTTCATGCTTCATGTAGGAGGAAGGCTGAGAGAGTCTTTACATCCCCCTCCTCATAGTAGTGCTTCAACCTAGCACCATTGACCATAAATGGCTGTCCTTGCTGTAAGTTTTTAATCTCTATGGCACCATGAACAAAGACATTAGTAATAATAAATGGACCGGACCATCTAGACTTTAATTTGCCTGGAAAGAGCTTTAAGCGTGAGTTAAATAATAATACAAGTTGGCCTTTCTTAAAATCTTTGATCCTGAGTCTACTGTCATGCCATATTTTTGTCTTTTCTTTGTACATCTTGGCATTCTCATAGGCCATGTGCCTAAGCTCATCAAGTTCATGCAGCTGTAAAGATCTTAATGTCCCTGCATCCTTCACACAAAAATTTAATTCTTTCATGGCCCAAAATGCCTTGTTCTCCAACTCAAGTGGCAAGTGGCAAGCCTTGCCATATACCAACCTATAGGGAGACATTCCTAGAGGTGTCTTATATGCTGTTCTATAAGCCCAAAGTGCATCCTCAAGCTTGAAAGACCAGTCTTGTCTATTTGGTTTGACTACCTTCTCTAAGATGTTCTTAATTTCCCTATTTGAAATTTCAGCTTGACCATTTGAGTGTGGGTGATAGGGAGTAGCTACTCTATGCCTAATGTTATATTTAGCCAATATTTTCTCCATAGCCTTATTAATGAAATGTGACCCCTCATCACTAATGATAGCACGAGGAGTCCCAAATCTAGTGAAAATGTGTCTATGCAAGAAATTAGTGACTGTCTTAGCATCATTATTAGGACATGCCTTAGCTTCTACCCACTTTGACACGTAGTCTACTGCTACTAGAATGTATAGATTACCTGATGATGGAGGGAATGGTCCCATGAAATCAATGCCCCACACATCAAAGAGCTCTAACTCTAAGATGTAGGTGAGGGGCATCTCATCCTTGCGACTGAGATTACCTGTCCTTTGGCACTCATCACAGCTGTGGGCAAAGGCGTGTGCGTCCTTGAAGATTGTTGGCCAATAGTAGCCACTCTGAAATACCTTCGCAGCTGTCCTTTGGCCACCAAAGTGACCACCATAAGGAGAGGAGTGACAGTGCTGCAGCACAGACTTCGCTTCAGCAGCTGAAACACATTTCCTCAACAACCCATCAGCACAGGTCCTGTAAAGTATGGGGTCATCCCAGATGAATTTCCTTGCTTCATGGAGGAACCGCTTCTTCTCTTGTCCTCCCTTGAACACTGGTAATACCTGTGATGCACGGAAGTTAGCAATGTCAGCGAACCATGGTTCCTAATCGTTATCACGATGAGTCAAAGCAAAGATATGTTCATCTATAAAAGCATCAGAAATTGCGGGGTCCGCAATTTTTTCGCAATTGTGCTGCAATCGAGACAGGTGATCTGCAACCACGTTTTCACATCCCTTCTTGTCCCGAATGTCCAAATCGAATTCCTGCAGCAATAACACCCATCTAATCAATCTAGGCTTAGCATCAGCCTTCCTCATCAGATATTTTAAAGCAGAATGGTCAGTATATACAATGGTCCTAGTTCCTACAATATAGTTTCTAAATTTTTCACAAGCAAATACTACAGCAAGCATCTCTTTCTCTGTAGTTGTATAGTTACATTGGGCCTCATTCAAGGTCTTGCTAGCATAATAGACAGGATGTGTGAGCTTGTCAATCTTCTGTCCTAACATGACTCCTACAGCATAGTCACTGGCATCACATAGCATCTCAAATGGGAGATCCCAATTTGGTCCTACTATGATTGGTGCTGTGACCAGTGCTTCCTTAAGGGCTTTCCAAGCTACTACACACTCCTTAGAGAAGATAAAAGGTCTATTTAGCTCTAGAAGCTCGCACAGAGGCTTGGCTATCTTAGAAAAGTCCTTGATGAACCTTCTATAGAAGCCAGCATGCCCTAAGAAGCTTCTAATGGCTTTGACGTTCTGGGGCTCTACCAACTTCTCTATGACCTCTATTTTTGCTCTATCCACTTCTACACCCGCCCTTGACACTCGATGTCCTAACACAATCCCTTCATCTACCATAAAATGGCATTTTTCCCAATTTAGGACTAGGTTGGTCTCTTCACACCTAGCCAGGACTTGTCCTAGGTTTTCTAGACAGGTTTTAAATGAGTCCCCAAAGACTGAGAAGTCATCCATGAATATTTCTATCATGGACTCATCCAACTCAGAGAAGATTGCCATCATGCACCTCTGGAAAGTTGCCGGTGCATTGCATAAGCCAAAAGGCATTCTGCGGAAGGCAAACGTTCCAAAAGGGCAAGTGAAGGTGGTCTTCTCTTGATCCTTAGGGTCTATAGTTATTTGATTGTAGCCTGAATAGCCATCTAGGAAACAGTAGTAGGCTCTACCAGCTATTCTGTCTAGCATCTGGTCAATAAACGGTATGGGGAAGTGGTCTTTTTTAGTTTCTTTATTTAGTTTTCTGTAATCCATACATACCCTCCACCCTGTGACAGTCCTTGTTGGAATTAGTTCGTTATTCTCATTGACTACCACAGTTATTCCCCCCTTTTTAGGCACACATTGGATGGGGCTCACCCACTGGCTACTAGCTATGGGGAAAATTACTCCTGCATCTAACCACTTTATTATTTCTTTCTTCACTACCTCTTTCATAGAGGGGTTTAACCTACGCTGGTGATCTACCCTAGGTGTGTGTTCTTCCTCTAGAATAATTTTGTGCATACAATAAGAAGGGCTAATGCCTCGAATATCAGCAATAGACCATGCTATAGCCTTCCTATGTTGCTTAAGCAGTAAAATTAAATCAACCTCATGCTGTTCACTTAGCTTAGAAGAAATAATTACAGGCAGTGTGTCATTATCTCCTAGATATGCATATTTGAGGTGAGTTGGTAGTGGTTTTAGTTCTAAAACAGGTGGATGCTCAATGGAGGGCTTCAGAGGGTTAATAATTCTATCAGTTAAATCTATAGTCATACATACATGCTGAGGGTTATTTACAGGCATGTTCATTATGTCAGCTACATTTAGATCATCTACATCTATTTGTACATATTCACTAGCATGCTTGGTTAATAAGACATGCTCTAATTGTTCTTCCATAAGTGAGTCAATAACATCCATGCTAGCACAAGACTCAGAATCAGAGGGGTATTTTAAAGCTTTGTAAACACTAAATTTTACCTCTTCATCATGAACTCTCATAGTTAACTCACCTTTTTGCACATCTATTAGTGCCCTACCTGTGGCTAGAAATGGCCTACCTAGCAGGATGGGTACCTCCTTGTCTGCTTCATAGTCCAGGACAATGAAATCTGCAAGGAAAATGAATTTGTCAACTTTAACTAGAATATCCTCAATCTTACCTTCTGGATATGCGATGGATCTGTCTGCTAGTTGTAAAGTGACAGTAGTTGGACGTGCTTCTCCTATTCCCAACTGACGGAATAGGGACAGGGGCATGAGATTTATGCTGGCGCCCAGGTCACAAAGCGCTCTGCCCACATGCTTGCCTCCAAGTTCTACAGGTAAGGTGAAGGAACCAGGATCCTTCTCCTTCTTGGGCAGCTTGTTCTGGAGGATGGCACTGCACTCCTCGGTGAGGTTTACTGTTTCAAACTCACCAATTATCTTTTTGTTAGTAATGATATCCTTCAAAAACTTTACATATGAAGGCATAGACTGTAAAACCTCTACAAAAGGAATATTCACATGCACTTGCTTAAGTATTTCTAAGAATTTATTAAAATGAACTTCCTGTTCCTGCTTCTTCTTCAGTCTTCGAGGATAAGGAGGTGGTGGCACATAAGCAGGCACGTCAGGACGCCTTAAGATAGGTGGAGGCCTTGGAATTTCTTCTACGTCCTCTACAATTGGCTCTAACCTGGCTCCTGATGTGCTAGTTGGTGGTGGACCTTGGTTTGGCAGAGACTCCAGTGGAGCACTAGACTCAGTGTTCTCTACTCTCTTTGGTGTGTCTTTTGTAATGCTCACCAATGGTCTTCCACTCCTAAGTTCAATGGCTTGAACTTGTTCCTTGCCATCTCTCCTTGGTATCTCGGTGTCAGCAGGGAGTCTACCTTGGGGCCTACTTTTAAGTTCATTGGCTAACTGGCCTATTTGGTTTTCCAGGCTCCTAAGGGTAGCTTGCTGGCTCTGAAGAGTAGCATCATTCTTAGCTATATATTCCTTGAGTAGGTTCTCTACAGAAGATCCTACAGGTTGATTATACGGTTTTTGGTACATTGACTGGTTATGTTGGGGAGTGAAACCAGGTGTTCCACTCGGCCTTGGTTGGTTAGAATTTTGGTTAGTGTTTTGCTGGCCACCCCATGACAGGTTAGGGTGGTTTCTCCAACCAGGATTGTAAGTTTGTGAGTAGGGGTTATTCCTAGGCTGCTGCTGACTACCTACATAGCAGACTGAGGATGGATTCCCAGGGCAGTATTCATAAGGGTGCCCTTCCCCACAGAATCCACAGATAGGTGCCTCGCCTTGATTTGGTTGTACGCCCATTGACATGGCTGTGGCGGTATTGGCACTGGTTTGGAGATTGGCCTGAGCCATTTGCTTGACTAAGTTGGTCAGGGCATTTATTTGGGTGCTCATGGCGCTTAGAGCATCCTTGTCTTGAGCCCTAGTTGGCTCTACTGGATCGTCTGACCATCTGCAGTGAGATGCTGAGATCTTCTCCAGGATCTCATAAGCTTCGTTGTAACTCTTGGACAACATGGAACCTCCAGCAGATGAATTTAAGACTTGTCTGGTGCTGGGGTTGCATCCTTTAAAGAAAACTTCTATTTGAATACACCATGGAATGCCATGGTGTGGACATTTAACGAGAAGATCTTTAAATCTAGTCCAAGCTTCGTGAAGAGACTCACTTGGAGCTTGTTTGAATTTGACTATGTCATCACGGAAAGTAGAATTCCTATCAGGTGGGAAGTATTTGACTAGGAATTTTTCTGCTAGATCTGTCCAATTGCGGACAGATCCTGAGGGTAAAGAATTTAGCCACGTTTTGGCTTTGTCCCTCAAAGAGTAAGGGAAAAGATATAGCCTAAGGGCCTCTTGGGAAACTCCAGGGATTAGGAAGGTGTCACTAACTCCTAGGAAGTTCCTAAGGTGATTATGGGGGTCCTCATTTTCTATTCCAAAGAATTGTCCCACAGTGGACAACATTTGGAACATCACTGGCTTTAACTCGAAAGAGTGGGCAGTGATTTCAGGACGGATTATGCTGGGGTTCAGCTCCCCAGGCATAGGTACTAGGTATGAAAGAATGGCACTATTCTTGTCATTCGCTATTTCTATGGGGTTGCGAATGGCAGGTGCTGGATTTGGAACTAAATCGCCCATTTCTTTGGTTTCAGGTAAGATTTGAGGTATAGGAGGTTGTTTAAAGAGGCGTTTCTTTGCTTTATTTCTAGCTCGAAGTGATCTTTCAGGTTCAGGATCGAACTCTAAATTACTATGTGAACGCTCACTCATAAACTACCTTAACAGTACCTGCAAAAGAAATGAAACAGATTAGTTTCACTCAATGATAAACTTGGTTTTCTTAAACTTAACAACTTCGTTTTCACTTAAAAATAAGTCCCCGGCAGCGGCGCCAAAAACTTGTTGCGTGCTCAGTGTGTAAAGATAAATAAGCAAAAGGATGGAGAGAGCACTTAGAACATGCAAGCATACATGGTCTCACAGCAAGTAGTAAGTATATTTAATTCGTTTTTTCCACAGAGACTTAATTTTAGCTATTCGCGAAGTGTGTTTGTTAAGAAAGATGGGATGGATTTGATGGGGTAAAATTGGTTTTTAATTAACTACTTTTTGCTGAATGTATAAAGGAACATGCCATAAACAAATTAAAGTGAAAATCAGGCTTAAAGGTCAAGAGATGAAATCAATAAACGAAGAAGAAAACAGCTAGACAGAAAGCAATTTAGCAGAATTGCGAGAACCGCAATTAATCCGCAATTAATTGGCAGCGAAAAACTGGTTAAATGGGTGAATTAAGGGCTACTAATGACTATCCTATAGGCAGTTTATTACGATTATCAAGCTTTGGATCAACTCTCTATACATTAAACTCACTCTATCTCAAGTATCGTCCGATTCCATGCATGAGAGACTCAAGTTTACTCGACTTCAAAGTAAGGTCTTAAGCATCTTGTTAAAACAGGAGTGTTCAGTTTATACTAGGGAAACGCCTATTCCTAGGCCGTTTCCTGGTTACCATGAAAGGCTAGCATGATTATATGACTCTGAACTCTTACTCCTTCCAGAGGTTAGGAGTTCTTTGGACAAAATGGATGGCCAATCGAAATTGCCCGTGGGATGAAGCTTACATACAATCAATGTTCGAGTGTTGATCTACCTACTTGACTTACGTTTTTTAGCCTATAGTTCTGTCATTAGCATGCCCCTAAATGAATTTAGTTACTCATGGATATATGAAGAACAGAAATATAAGATAAAGTAGACATGCTTAGAAGGGAAAAGTGTGTAAAACAGCAAGCCAAACTCGTAGCAGAATAAGGAATAACTGTGAAATGCAGAAACTTACTTTGATTACTTAAAGTGTTTGAATGACAAAGGAAAGCTTAAACAGAATGAATTCAAGGCAGACAACAACGAAATGCAATAAGTAAATGACTAAGCTAAGAACAACATTGAACAGAAATGGAATTGAGAAGGAAAGAGCAGAAAACAGTAAAGGTGTGCTGGAAATCTTCGTGGCAGTCGCCTCGAATGAAGGTGATGAGAATTCAGCCGTGCTTGGATGAATCCAATCGAGAGAGAAGAAGAATCTTCTCTCCTTCCTATCAGATTATCGACTCCAAAAGCTGAGAACCTCACTCCAACAGACGGCAAGGGAAAATCGAGAGAAATGGTGGACTGTGAGAAGACTTCTGCACGTTGAATGATGACTGAACCTCCGACTTTGGCCCCCTTTTATAGTAGTTTGCAGGTGCGATTGGGCCAAGGAGAACCATCAATCTTCAACGTCGTATATCAGAATGGGTGGAGGAGAAAGAACGAATCCCTGAAAAGTCGGATCTAAACAGAAAAATGTCAGCCAACTTACGGTTTTAACTTGAATAATTGCGGCCACCGCAATTATTCCGCAATGCATTCGCAAGGGTTATTTTTTCATTCTTTTCTTCGGTTTTCACCCCTTTTCCTACCTATTGTGCATAAGTCCTATATTAGCTACCTTCTTCTAATTCTCATATTAAAGCATAGGTTTAGGCTAAATGCTCACAAAAACACCTAAATGTGTACATCTTCTTAAGCTAAATGGGTCCTAAATAAGTCACTTTCAGAGACTTAACACACACCTCGGTAAATTTACCAGTGGCTTCCTAACCGGTTGGGAATACTTGTGAAGTATTTACCGATCGAGGCTTACCAGTAAGCCATTTACCGGTGATGAATATCAGATTCATACCGGTAGCTTACCAAAGCCTTTACCGGTTGTCTCTTACCGGTCATCCTTAACTGGTTGACTTTACCGGTTGATTTACCTGTCGGTAATGATACTTATCGGTCAGGGACTCGGGCAGTTCAGAAATTTTCTAAGTGTTAGATTATTTCTCTCTCCTGATTTGTTGCTTATTGATTGCGGAAGATCCTCATCCAGTTTAGGCTTTTTCTGCTGTGCCTCTGGTTGTTTCGGGATTTCAGTTCCATCAACTTCTTCGGCTATTATGTGCCGCGTGTTGCAAGTGCTAGGGATTTCCACTTGTCGGCTGCGACTTCTAGGTCTATCCCATGCAGACTTCTTAACCTTCTTTGGACTTGGAAACAAAAAACGATTTCTAAACTTCGTTTTCTTTTGCAAAGAAGTTAGAGATGTGAAACTGGGTAGTGAGATGTCCACTTGTCGGATGTGATTTGTAGGGTTATCATGTGCCACGTGTTACCCCTTCTAGGGATGTAAACTTGCCGTATGCAACTTGTAGGTCCATCCCATGCAGAAATCTTCAACTTCTTTAGACTTGGAAACACAAAACCATTTCTAAGCTTATTTTCATTTTGCAAAGAAGTTAGAGATGAGACACTGGGTAGTAGGATGTCCACTTGTCGGATGGGACTTATAGGGCTATACTGTGCCAACTGTTGTTTCTGCTAGGGATATTCACTTATCGGATGCGACTTGTACTATCCCATGAAGAAATCTTCAACTACTTTGCACCTGAAAACAAAAAATGATTTCTAAACTACTTTTTCTTTTTCAAAGAAGTTAGTGATGTGACACTAGGTAGTGGGATGTCCACTTGTCGGATGCGACTTGTAGGTTTATCCCATGTAGACATCTTCAACTTCTTTGGACATGGAAACCAAAAAACGATTTCTGAAGTTCTTTTCCTTTTGCAAAGAAGTTAGAGATATGACACTTGGTAGTGTAATGTCCACTTGTCGGATGCAACTTGTAGGGCTATCCTGAGCCAAGTGTTGACCCTGCTAGGGATGTTCACTTGTCGGATGCGACTTTTAGGTGTATCCCATGCAAACATCTTCAAATTATTTGGACTTGGAAACACAAAACAGTTTCTAATCTTCTTTTCAATATGCAAAGAAGTTAGAGATGTGACACTGGGTAGTGGGATGTTCACTTGTCGGATGCGACTTGTAGGGCTATCCTATTCCGCGTGTTGCCTCTGCCAGGGATGTCCACTTGTCGGATGCGACTTGTAGGTCTATCTCATGCAGACATCTTCAACTTCTTTGGACTTGGAAACACAAAACGATTTCTAATTAAACTTCAAAATGTTAAGGTTAGTCTTATCTGAAAACGCGGGCATTACAAACTATCTTGTAATGATTCCATGATTCCACCGAGAGGTTGCATTACTCAACCAATATGAATACTTGTCTCCACCAAATTCCTGAGATTTCATAAAATAATTAAACTGAACTGTCGATAAGAATTTAATTTTAAAACTGACCAATAATATTATTGGAACACTTTTATAATATTTTTGTAAAATGGAGGGTCTAACGTAGATAAAATGAACAAATTGATAGCAACAACTTTTCACAAATATAAATTGGTTTGCTTTAGCAAAAAGTACGTCACATATTTTCTTTTATTTTTAGTTCTTTTCCGTATAGAATCAAGGAAGAATAGTTATAAATAACTAAATTATTAAAATTGTTTAACTTACCCCGTTCTAGGGTAATTTCTAGGGTTCAAATATATATAAAGTTTTAAAGTACTAGGTTTCAATTCATACAAACCATAAAGATTATAGGTATAAAATAGATTAATTATTAAAACTGTTTCACTTACCAAGTTCTAGGGTTTAAATATATATAGTTGTATAGTACTAGGTTTGAATTCATACAAACCATAAAGATTATAGGTATAAAATAGATTTTCCATATATATATATATATATATATATATATATATTCTTGTAAAGATATTTAATTTAATGGGGGTGAGGATCGAACCTCTAACCTCTTGGTCATTCGTTCGACTTTATGCTAATTTTTGCTCATTTTGACAAAGGTATTTGTATCAGTCATAAATAAAATTAAAATAATTAATCTCGATGTCCACCCCAACATGATTTACAAAAATATATATATATATATACCTATATATATATAAATACAACTTAGGAATATTTATCATTTATAATATAATTCTTATTATTATTCATAGTTTTCACATTATGATAAAAAAATTAAATATAAGAAAATAATAGTTTTGGGAATAAAAAAACACACACAAATCAATTATTTTTTGTTGGATTGTCCGTGTTCAGAATAATAATGAAAGAAGCACATCGATATCAAATACAATCTTTTTATAATGAAATAAAAATAACAAACATTACATTACAAAAATAAAATAAGGGGGATTCATATATAAATTTCCTCCCAAATTGATAATTCTCCCGAGCTCTTTTTCTCAATTATCAATGAATTGGTTCAACAGCTTTCATTTCATCTACAATATTACAAATAATACAAGTGCATGATAAATTAAGACAAAATAACTAAGGTAATAAAATAAAATTAACTTAAATTTAAGCATCAAATCTTCACTCTAAACTATTTAATTTGATTTGGTCTCACAAAAAAAAAAAACTATTTAATTTGATAAACACATAATTTTTGTTTTCAAAGCTAGTGTTTTCGGCGCCGTGCAACAGAGTTGTGGGACTACGTTAAGAAAAGAAAAGAAAAAAAAGAGGAAGAAGGAAGGTGAGGGAACAAATTTTAAAACTTCAAAGAAGTTTTAATCCTTTCTTCAGCCTCTAGTTGTGTAAAGAACACTTCATGAGAATTGAAATCTCTTTCAATTAATTGGCTTTTTGGCCCTTAATCTTAAATTAATTAATTTTAATTAATTAATTAATTAATGTTTTGATGATAACAAACCTAATTTTGTTTACTAACAATTTGAATGTTTTGAAGTGTCCAAAGTGTAGAGCTCGAAAATACGATTCCAACGCCTTTCGAATCACTTGAATTGGACATCAAACGAAGAAGTTATGAGCAAAACAAAATTGACGAGAATCTTACGTGGCGCTGACGTGGCGTCCAAACGGGCATAGATGTTGATGTGGCAAATGACGTGGATCATAACGTGGTGACACGTGGACTAATCGGAATTCGACACGTGGCAATTTAATTTATTTAAATAAAAAAATGAATTTAATATTATTAAAATTAATTCCAATGGTCAATTTTTTAAATTATTTAATTTATTTTATTCCAGCCAATGAAATCTTGACACGTGGCAGATTTGAATTTTTTAATAATAAAAAAAAGGTCAAACGGTCAAATTTTTGAATTATTTAATAATATTTTATTATTATATTTTGCAGCCAATCAGAAGCTGACACGTGGCAACTAACGGCTAGTTTTCTCATTTCTCATCTATTTGAGCTCGGAAAAAATTGGAAAAAATGGGGAAAAAATTCTGAAAAATTCTATTCAACTTGGAGAGCATTTCCACCATTTTTAGAGAAATTTTGAGCTTCTAATTTTTATTTTTCATAGCCATTTGAGGGGCTTTATTTGTGAGATTTTTTCTTACAAAGTTGTGAGTTTAGATTTGTGTATCTACTCTTTGAGAGAGTTGTTCTATATTGTTCTTCATTTTCAAATCTTATAAGGGGTTGCTCTTGAACCCGTAAGAAGGAGCATTGTAACGGTTTGATCCTGAACCGTGGAAAGGATCGGGTTTGTTCTTGCACCCGGAAAAAGAACGTTGTAGCGGTTTGATTCTAAGCCGTATAAAGAGTCTGTTTGTTTTAGTGGAATACCCAAGAGGCGCTTGGGGAGTGGAGTAGGTCGTTGTGCCGAACCACTATAAATTTACGGTGTCAAATTTTTCTATCCCTTCTCTATTTAATTTTAGCAATTAGTTTTCAATTATTATATGTTATAATCATTGCTAGAATTTTGTGTTGAAATTAAATACTCATAGTTAATTATTTTGTCGGTAGAATTGTTCATTGCATATTTATTATCATTCATAAGTTTAGAATTAAACTAGATGCTTAAAATTGTTATTCTTAATTTCTAGTTTAATTTGAGTTGTTCTTATTTGGATGAATTTATTGTTTTAATTGTTTGTTAATAAAAAGTATATTAATTTGTTAAATTGGGCCCACTTACGAAAAAGTTCCATAAACGTTCGTTAAACCCTATTCACCCCCCTCTAGGGTTTTCATACCGATCCAACAATTAACTCATTGTTCTCATTAACTACTGTCATACCTCCTTTTTTTGGTACACATTGGATGGGACTGACCCACTGACTATTGGATATTGGGAAGATTACACTCGCATCTAACCATTTAATAATTTCCTTTTTAACTACCTTCTTCATGGAGGGGTTCAACCTACGTTGATGCTCTATCCTAGGTGTGTGTCCTTCCTCTAACAATATCTCATACATCTTCCGATTATATGCTTTAGACTCTTAAGTTACTCATATCCAAGTAAGTTGTAAGAATCTATCTATATGTTCATGCTATAAAACTGTTGGGTTTTATGTCCTAAAACTCGTGGTTTGTAAACTGAATGTATATTCTATTTTGCAATAAAGTTGTTATTGAAATTTATTCAGTAAAGTTGTTATTGAATAAAGTGAATTGTGTTTCCTTTTAACCTAACTCCGATAAACAAAGAACCCTTGTCTATAGGTTGTATACTTGAACTTCATGTATGACATGATTGTGGATCAAGTTCAAGTAATAGCCAGAACGGTCTATAGTATAGGGATAAGGCTGGGTATCTTATTCTGGGGACACTATTGGACGCGACCCACTTTGTATAGTACAAACGATGTGATCCGAAATCGTTCATGTGGAGACATGTGAGTGGGGGCGTCCTATGCAATGAGTTTGCATAAGACTGAACCGCGAAACAAGTCGCTCTTTCTTTACAACTCCGTTTACTGTAAAGACCGACTTTTTCATATGATGACCTAGGTAACTCGATCTGAATCCTGAGCACGCTATGAACTCCTGTTTATTCGGGCTTATCCTTTGACTTGTATGGGTGAGAGTGGCCCGAGATCGCCGGCTCAATAAGCCTACCATCTTGGGGATAAGACCGGGTAGGTAGCTGGGAACATAGTCCTGCGAGATGGAATTCACTCCTACCCGCTCTGAGGGATTAGTAGAGAGGTTGTTCCCTTAAGTGCTGACTCCGGGTCTTGAACTAGGGATCCCACCCTCTCATTGGCCCGAGAGAGACTTGGTATAGTGATGAGATCACATACCAATCGGTTTGGTGGTTGGACCACAAACCAATAGTTCATTAGAGGATCAGTGGGACTTAAGGAACAAGATGTAATTACGGGGTAAAACGGTTATTTTGACCCAGCTGTAATTACGAACGACCTGTGAAGGATCGACTTACTAATGATGGTTATATCAAGAGAACAAAAATATATCTACGGTGAGGAGAGTGCAACCCTTGGACTTTAGTGGAGTCTCCGGGGGTTAACGAATGTTGGTTAGCTTGGTTAAAGAGTTTGACCGGTTAATCTCATATCGTTGGAGCTCATGATCTGTAGGTCCTTTAGGTTCTCCTGGCTAGCTCGGATTAAGCCGTGTAACAATATGAGAGAAAAAGAATTTGAATTTATTGAAATTCGGTTTTGGAAGAATGATGGACATATTTAAATATGATTTAAATATGAGATCGGTGTAAAACATGAATAGAGATTCATGTGTGATGATTCGGTTTAAGAAACCGGGATTAGTCTTATTATTTAATTAATATTTGATATTGAATTAAATAATAATATTAATTAATTAAAAAGTTTAATTAATTATAATTTATTTTGCTTATTAAAATTAATTATGAATTAATTTTAAAATGACAAAATATTACAAGTGTGATTATAAGACAAAGTGGAATTATCCATGTTGAGTGGATTTATCCAAGTTGAGTGTGTTTATCCAAGTTGTGAAGTGGATTGTGAATCACCAACAACATGCATATAAACTCATCAATTTTGGAACACTTGGTTGAAGACTAATCCATCCAATTTGAGGTGTCATGCTAAGCAAAGACTTTCTTGCATGTGAATTGCCTATAAATTGGATGAAGTTCAAATGGTTTGAGGTTGATGAATTTTCAAAGAGTTTGAATATTTGGATGAGCATGAAGAATTCATGTTACTTGAGAAATTAGAAAGGTAAGTGTTAGACTTCTTCTCACAAAATCCTCATCACTTTCATCTTCCCATCTTCTTCTTCCAAAATATTTTCTTTCATAAAGGAGTCCCACCACTCCGTTGCTCGGCCCGAGGATAGCGGGACTACCGGAGGTGGTTCTCGAGGAGTTCGAGGGAAGCTTCGAAGGGTTCGTGAGGAGATTCGAGCGTTGGAAGAGAAGTCTCTAGAACTACAAGAGGTATGTGTTCTAATTCCTTTTATTTCAAAGCTTTGTGCATGTTTCTTATTTAGGTAAATTGATGAAATTAGAGTGCCAATGATCCGTCTCGCTTCCGCTGCGCTACATGCGCTCCATAAAAAACGTGTTAGGAGAGTACCTATTCCTAGACCACTCTTTGTCTACCACGGAAGGCTAACATGAATGAATGACTCTGAATTCTTACTCCTTCCGGAGGTAAGGAACTCTTTAGAACAAAATGGATGGCCGGTCGAAAATGTCCATGGGATGAAGTTCACACTCATTCAATGCATTCATGCTTATTTACATGCTGAATTCACATAGTTGTGTCCTACAGATTCATCTTAACAAACCCTTATAACTCTAGCCACACATGATAAAAGAAGAACTCAACAAAACTATCTGATTACTCATAAAAATAGAAGAACTCAACAAAACTAATTGATTACTTATGAAATGCAAATCCAGTAACATATCGAAAAGCTAAAACACAATTCAATCCGAAAATAATACGAAAGTAAAGCAGTAGGTGAAGGCTCGATTGTCCACGATTCGCCTCGGTTGAAGGAGAAGAATGGCTTGTCTTGGGAAGAAACTCAATCAAAAGAGAAGATGGATCTTCTCTTCTTCGTCTTGAATTACTGACGCCAAGGGAGCCTTTGTTTCTTCGATCCAACAAAGGGAGAGCTTCCTCTTTTCTGCGGTATTCGGCCTTCTCCGAGTCTTCATCGTAAAATGGATTCTCCTTTCTTGCTTCATCTTACTCTCTTATATAGCCTTTAGTGGTTCCATAGTCTGCTCCCTAATCACGGATCTCCATCCAAATTAGGGAAACAACCTCATACGTGCCGGATACAGGAAGGGTCGGTGTTACGTCTCCAAAAGTGACCTTTTTAGGCCTTAATTAGCTTAGAAAGATGTTCACTCTTAGGTGTTTTTGATAGCATTTAGCCTAAACCTATGCTTAAATATGAGAATGAGAAGAGGGTAGCTAAATTAGGACTTATGCACAATAGGAAAGAAAAGGGTTGAAAACCGAAGGAAAAGAATGAAAAAAACTGCATTGCGACAGCATTGCGGAAACATTGCTGAAGCCGCAATTATTCAAGTGAAAACCGTAAGTTGACTGATCTTTTTCTGTTAATTTCCGTGATTTCAGGGATTCGTTCTTTCTCCTCCATCCATTCTGATATACGACGTTGAAGATTGATGGTTCTCCTTGGCCCAAACGCACCTGCAAACTACTATAAAAGGGGGTCAAAGTCGGAGGTTCAATCATCATCCGAAAGCGTAGAAGTCTTCTCGCAGTCCATCTTTTCTCCTGTTTTCCTTTGCCGTCTGCTGGTTTGCGAAGCTCAGCTGTTGGAATCGATAATCTGATAGGAAGGAGAGGAGATTCTTCTTCTCTCCCGATTGGATTCATCCAAGCAAGGCTGTTCTTTCTCATCCTTCATTCGAGGCGACTGCAACGAGACATTCGAAGCTGTTTTCCTGTTTTTGTTCTTCATTTCCATTTTCTCCTTCTGTCTTGTGTTGTTTCTGTTCTTGTGGCGAATTCATTCATTTCGTTGTGTTCCGTCTTTCTGTTCTTTACTTTAAGTATCTCTTATGTTCGTTCAAACAATCAATCAATCAAACATAGAATTCAGTATTTCACAGTTCTCGTCTTTGCATTCTACTACTTTCCCTTGCTGTTTTACACACATTTCCCTTCTAAGCATGTCTATTTTATCTTTTAGTTCTGTTCTCCTTATATCCATGAGTAACTAAGTCACTTAGGGGCATGCTAATGACAACACTGTAGGCTAAAAAACGTGAACCAAGCATGTAGGATAGCTCTCGAAGCATTGGTTGTATGTAAGCTTCATCCCACGGGCAATTTCGATTGGCCATCCATTTTGTCCAAAGAACTCCTAACCTCTGGAAGGAGTAAGAGTTCAGAGTCATACCATCATGCTAGCCTTTCAAGGTAACCAGGAAACGGCCTAGGAATAGGCGTTTCCCTAGTACAAACCATATCTTTCTGCCTTAACAAGATGCTTAAGACCTTACTTTGAGTTGAGTAAACTAAAGAATCTAATGCATGGAATCGGACGATACGTGAGTTTAAGATAGTTTGATGCATAGAGAGTAGATCCAGTGCTTGACAATCGTATAAAAATGCCTATAGGATAGTCATTAGTAGCCCTTAATTCTCCCTTTTACACACTTTTACTGTTTTTACAATTGCGATAACATTGCGGTATCCGCAATTCTACTAAGTTACCATTCTGTTTAGCTGTTTTCTTCTTCGTTTATTAATTCCATCTCTTGTCCTTTAAGTCTAATTTCAACTTGCATCTGTTTATGTTGCATTCCTTTACACATTCAGCAAAGATTAGATAATTAAAAACCAATTTTACCCCATCAAATCCACCCCTTCTTTCTTAACAAAACACTTCGCGAATAGCTAAAAATAAGTCTCTGTGGGAAAACGAATGAAATATACTTACTACTTGCTATAAGATCATGTATGCTTGCATGTTCTGAGTGCTCTCTCTCTCTTATTTCTTATTCTTATTAACACATTGAGCACGCAACAAGTTTTTGGCGCCGCTGCCGGGGACTTATTTTAAGTGAAAACGAAGTTTGTTAAGTTTGAAAAACCAAGTTTATTGCTTATTGAAGCTGATCTGTTTCATTTCTTTTGCAGGTATTATTGGGTTAGTTTATGAGTGAGCCTTCAAGTAGATATCTAGAGTTCAATCCTGAGCCTGAGAGACTACTTAGAGCTAGAAACAAAGCAAAGAAACAACTCTTTAAACAACCTCCTATACCTCAAATCATACCTGAAATCGAAGAAATGGACGAGATAGTTCCAAATCCGGTACCTGTCATTCGCAACCCCATCGAAATAGCGAATGACAAGAATAGTGCCATTCTTTCATATTTAGTACCTATGCCTGGGGAGCTGAACCCCAGCATAATTCGTCCTGAAATCACTGCCAACTCATTCGAGTTAAAGCCAGTGATGTTCCAAATGTTGTCCACTGTGGGACAATTCTTTGGAATAGAAAATGAGGACCCCCACAACCATCTTAGGAACTTCTTAGGAGTCAATGATACCTTTATCATCCCTGGAGTGTCCCAAGAAGCTTTGAGGCTATACTTGTTCCCTTACTGTTTGAGGGACAAAGCCAAAACATGGTTGAACTCATTACCCTCTGGATCTGTCCTTAATTGGACAGACTTAGCAGAGAAATTCCTAGTCAAATACTTCCCACCTGATAGGAATTCTACCTTTCGTGATGATATAGTTAAGTTCAAACAAGCTGATAATGAATCTCTTCACGAAGCTTGGACAAGGTTCAAGGACCTTCTTCTAAAATGTCCACATCATGGCATCCCATGGTGTATCCAAATAGAGGTCTTTTTCAAAGGATGCAACCCCAGCACTAGGCAAGTCTTAAATTCATCTGCTGGTGGTTCCATGTTGTCCAAGAGTTACAACGAGGCCTATGAGATCTTGGAGAAGATCTCAGCATCTCATTGTAGGTGGTCAGATGATCCAGTTGAGCCAACTAGGGCTCAAGACAAGGATGCTCTAAGTGCAATGAGCACCCAAATAAATGCCCTGACCAACCTAGTTAAGCAAATGGCTCAGGCCAATCTCCAAACAAGTGTCAACACCGCCACCGCCATGTCAATGGGCACCCAACCAAGTCAAGGTGAGGCACTTATATGTGGATTCTGTGGGGAAGGGCACTTGTATGAATACTGCCCTGGGAATCCATCCTCAGTCTGCTACATTGGAAGCCAGCAGCAGCCTAGGAACAACCCCTATTCCAATACTTACAACCCTGGTTGGAGGAACCACCCAAACCTGTCATGGGGTGGCCAGCAGAATGCTAACCAAAATCCTAACCAGCCTAGACCGAGTGGAACACCTGGTTTCACTCCCCAACATAACCAATCCATGTATCAAAAACCTTACAGCCAACCTGTAGGATCTTCTGTAGAAAACTTACTCAAGGAATACATAGCTAAGAATGATGCTACTCTTCAAAGCCAGCAAGCTACTCTTAGGAGCCTAGAGAACCAAATAGGCCAATTGGCCAATGAACTCAAAAGTAGGCCCCAAGGGAGACTCCCTGCTGACACCGAG
Organism: Herpetospermum pedunculosum; assembly: GCA_028017165.1. Lineage (NCBI taxonomy): Eukaryota > Viridiplantae > Streptophyta > Magnoliopsida > Cucurbitales > Cucurbitaceae > Herpetospermum > Herpetospermum pedunculosum. The sequence continues at coordinate 5,370,593 of CM051525.1, read as the reverse complement.
GTGCCAAGGAGAGATGGTAAAGAGCAAGTTCAAGCAATTGAACTTAGAAGTGGCAGACCCTTGGTGAGCAACACAAAGGACACACCAAAGAGAGTAGAGAACACTGAGTCTAGTGCTCCACTGGAGTCTCTGCCAAACCAAGGTCCACCACCAACGAGCACATCAGGAGCCAGGCTAGAGCCAATTATTGAGGAGATAGAAGAAATTCCAAGGCCTCCACCTATCCTAAGGCGCCCTGACGTGCCTGCATATGTGCCACCACCTCCATATCCTCGAAGGCTTAAGAAGAAGCAGGAACAGGAAGTGCATTTTAATAAATTCTTAGAAATTCTTAAACAAGTGCATGTCAACATTCCTTTTGTAGAAGTTTTACAGTCTATGCCTTCCTATGTGAAGTTTTTGAAGGATATTATTACTAACAAAAAAATAATTGGTGAGTTTGAAACAGTAAACCTCACTGAGGAGTGCAGTGCCATCCTCCAAAACAAGCTGCCCAAGAAGGAGAAGGATCCTGGTTCCTTCACCTTACCTGTAGAACTTGGAGGCAAGCACGTGGGCAGAGCGCTTTGTGACCTGGGCGCCAGCATAAACCTCATGCCCCTATCACTATTCCGCCAGTTGGGAATAGGAGATACACGTCCAACCACTGTCACTTTACAATTAGCAGACAGATCCATTGCATATCTAGAAGGTAAAATTGAGGATATTTTAGTAAAGGTTGACAAATTTATTTTCCTTGCAGATTTCATTATCCTGGATTATGAAGCAGACAAGGAGGTCCCCATCCTGCTAGGCAGGCCATTTCTAGCCACAGGTAGGGCACTTATAGACGTCCAAAAAGGTGAGCTCACTATGAGGGTTCATGATGAAGAGGTGAAATTTAGTGTGTATAAAGCTTTAAGGTATCCCTCTGACCTTGAATCCTGTGCTAGTATGGACGTTGTTGATTCTTTAATGGAAGAACAATTGGAGCATGTATTATTAACCAAGCATGCTAATGAATATGTACAGTTAGATGTAGCTGACTTGAATGTATCTGACATAATGGATATGCCTGTAGATAAACCACAACATGTATGTATGAATATAGACCTAACTGATAGATCTGTGAATCCTTTAAAGCCATCCATTGAGCATCCACCTGTATTAGAACTTAAACCACTACCCACTCACCTCAAGTATGCATATTTAGGGAGTAATGAAACTCTGCCTGTTATCATTTCTTCTAAGCTAAGTGAAAAGCATGAGGTTGAACTGATATTACTACTTAAGCAACATAGGAAGGCTATTGCATGGACTATTGCTGATATTAGAGGCATTAGCCCTTCTTATTGTATGCATAAGATTATATTAGAGGAAGAGCACACACCTAGAGTAGATCATCAACGTAGGCTGAACCCCTCTATGAAAGAGGTAGTTAAGAAAGAAATAATAAAATGGTTAGATGTTGGTGTGATCTTTCCCATAGCTAGTAGCCAGTGGGTGAGCCCTATACAATGTGTACCTAAAAAGGGTGGGATGACTGTGGTAGTCAATGAGAACAATGAACTGATTCCAACTAGGACTGTCACAGGATGGAGAGTATGTATGGATTATAGGAAATTAAATAAAGAAACTAAAAAAGACCACTTCCCTCTACCGTTCATTGACCAGATGTTAGACAGAATAGCTGGTAGAGCCTACTATTGTTTCTTAGATGGTTATTCTGGCTATAATCAGATTACTATAGACCCTAAGGACCAAGAGAAGACTACCTTCACTTGCCCTTTTGGAACTTTTGCCTTCCGCAGAATGCGTTTTGGCTTATGCAATGCACCGGCAACTTTCCAAAGGTGCATGATGGCAATCTTCTCTGAGTTGGATGAGTCCATGATAGAAATATTCATGGATGACTTCTCAGTCTTTGGGGATTCCTTTACCAACTGTCTAGAGAATTTAGGACAAGTCCTGGCTAGATGTGAAGAGACTCACTTAGTCCTTAATTGGGAAAAGTGTCACTTCATGGTGGATGAAGGGATTGTTTTAGGTCATAGAGTGTCAAGGGCGGGTGTAGAGGTCGATAGGGCCAAGATAGAAATCATAGAGAAGTTGGTAGAGCCTCAGAATGTCAAGGCCATTAGAAGTTTCTTAGGGCATGCTGGTTTCTACAGAAGGTTCATCAAGGACTTTTCTAAGATAGCCAAGCCTCTATGTGAGCTTCTAGAGCTAAATAGGCCATTCATCTTCTCTAAGGAATGTATAGTAGCTTGGACCACCCTTAAGAAAGCACTAGTCACCGCACCTATTATAGTAGGGCCAGATTGGGATCTCCCATTCGAGATGTTATGTGATGCTAGTTACTATGCTGTAGGGGTCATGTTAGGACAGAAGATTGACAAGCTAACACACCCTGTCTATTATGCTAGTAAGACCTTGAATGAGGCTCAATGTAATTATACAACTACTGAGAAAGAGATGCTTGCTGTAGTGTTTGCTTGTGAGAAATTCAGGAACTATATTGTAGCCACAAGGACAATTGTATACACTGACCATTCTGCCTTGAAATATCTTATGAGGAAGGCTGATGCCAAGCCTAGGTTGATTAGGTGGGTGTTATTGCTGCAAGAATTTGATCTGGATATTCGAGACAAGAAAGGTTGTGAAAATGTGGTTGCAGATCACCTTTCTCGATTGCAGCACAATTGCGAAAAAATTGCGGACACCGCAATTTCTGATGCTTTTATTGATGAACATGTCTTTGTTTTGACTCATCGTGATAACGATGAGGAACCTTGGTTTGCTGACATTGCTAACTTCCGTGCATCACAGGTATTACCAGTTTTCAAGGGAGGACAAGAGAAGAAGAGGTTCCTTCATGAAGCAAGGAAATTCATCTGGGATGACCCCACACTTTACAGAACCTGTGCTGATGGCTTGCTGAGGAAGTGTGTTTCTGCTGCTGAAGCGAAGTCTGTGCTGCAGCACTGTCACGCAGCTCCTTATGGTGGACACTTTGGTGGCCAAAGAACAGCTGCAAAGGTATTTCAGAGTGGCTACTATTGGCCAACAATCTTCAAGGATGCCCACAACTATGCCCACAACTGTGATGAATGCCAAAGAACAGGTAACCTCAGTCGAAAGGATGAGATGCCCCTCACCTACATCTTAGAGTTGGAGCTCTTTGATGTGTGGGGCATTGACTTCATGGGGCCATTCCCTCCATCATCAGGTCACCTTTACATATTAGTGGCAGTAGACTATGTGTCCAAGTGGGTAGAAGCCAAAGCATGTCCTAATAATGATGCTAAAACAGTCACCAACTTCTTGCATAGGCACATTTTTACTAGGTTTGGGACACCTCGTGCCATCATTAGTGATGAGGGGTCACATTTCATTAACAAGGCTATGGAGAGAGTGTTGGCTAAATATAACATTAGACATAGAGTAGCCACTCCCTATCACCCACACTCGAATGGACAGGCTGAAATTTCAAATAGGGAAATTAAGAACATCCTAGAAAAAGTGGTCAAACCTAATAGGAAAGACTGGTCCTTTAAGCTTGAGGATGCACTTTGGGCTTATAGGACAGCATATAAGACACCCCTAGGTATGTCTCCTTATAGGTTGGTATATGGCAAGACTTGTCACTTACCACTTGAGTTAGAAAACAAAGCATTTTGGGCCATGAAGGAATTGAATTTTTGTGTAAGGGATGCGGGAACACTGCGGTCTTTACAATTACATGAGCTTGATGAGCTTAGACATATGGCCTATGAGAATGCTAAAATGTATAAGGAAAAGACCAAGATTTGGCACGATAGTAGACTTAGAGTTAAGGACTTTAAGAAGGGTCAACTTGTCTTGTTGTTTAACTCACGGTTGAAACTATTTCTAGGGAAACTTAAGTCTAGGTGGTCTGGTCCATTTGTGATTACTAATGTGTTTGTTCATGGTGCCATAGAGATAAAGAACTTGCAGCAAGGACAACCATTCATGGTTAATGGTGCAAGGTTGAAGCACTACTATGAGGAAGGAGATGTGAAGACTCTCTCGGCCTTCCTCTTGATTGAAGCATGAAAAGAGAACGAGAGAGGACGAGTGGTTGTTGTGCTCGTCGACATAAGGCTCATGCCTTAGTTTATTTTTTGAGTTTTTCCGGTTATCGTTTGTGTGTTTTGTTGTATGATTTTAATTACGAATTTGATGTTGCTTTTATTTCTTTTTGCAGGGAATCAATAGAGGGAATCAAGGAGAGTAATTCCAGCTTTAAAAATCAAGAAACGATTGAGCCAAATAAAAGATACGGACGAGCAAAGATTGACATTTTGATGAAAAAATATCCCTACAATTGCGCTGGATTTGCGGTATCCGCAAAAATAGAGCCGTTGGGATTTAGCCGTTTCCTTTATATCCGTTAGAAGGCGCTTGATCGATACGATTCTCCCACTCTCTGATTTCCAAGAAAACTGAGATTCTCTTCATCTTTGATTCTTCTCTCCAAATCTCCAAGATCCAACAATGGTACTCACAAGGGCTGAAAGATCTGCGGCCAAGAAAAGGGCTGATGAAGCTGAAACAGCTGCGAGGGAAGCACTTCTTGCCCTCGCAGATGCTGGTCCTGCACGCACCGAACGTCTTCCCAAGCTTCCGATCCGTAGGAAGAAGTGGAGGGTTGTCACAGAAATCCCTGCTGGACCCTCTGAACTAGCGGGCACACCCAAGAAGCGTCGGTGGAGTGTCGAGACGGCCGCCGAACCAAGCAAAGCAAAGACTCCCTCTGTGGAGAGTCAAGAAACGGATCGTGCGTCCCACGAGTCGACCAAGAAGGGTTCGTCGCCATCTGCATCGCCTGCGCACAGCCCTTCACCATCTGAACCAGTGCAGAGCCCAGAGCTCTCTTCATCGCCGCCTGTGCAGAGCCCTGAGTTGTCTTCTTCACCACTGAGTTCTGCACAGACACCTACGGCAGAGCAAAGCACCACGCCGTCGCACAATTCCCCACGGCCTGACCCTGAATTCCCATATGGGGAGTACCAAGAATCAACGCAGGGCAGTGGGGAAGGTGAGAATGAGGAGGTTTTCTCGCCTGTGAGGGACGCTAGTCCAGCGAGTCCTGCACAGCAGGATGATTCCATGGAGGAGACATTGGGAGCATGCCTTCAGCAGATCACCATCAAGGCTAAGCTCAAGAAGAAGAAAAAGGCCAAGATCCTCAAGGCCAAACGATCCAAGAAGCTGAAAAAGGCCAAGAAGGCGCCTTCATCTGAAAAGGAGAGCACTGAGCCTTCGCTCAAAAGACTCAAGGTTGAGGCTGCAGAATCATCCAAGCCAGCAGATAAAGGGAAGGCCAAGCTCTACCCTGAAGAAGAGCCTCAATCAGTGAGGTATGTGTCCTCTGACGCCGAGTCCAGAGGCATAGAGTTGAGGAAGAGGGAGCTGCTGTCGAGAAGGGCTTCCTCGACAGACCTGCTGACCTGCCGCAGTTCTTGCGCGCAGGAATTATCAATCACAGCTGGGAGGAGTTGTGTAGGCCACCCAATCCGGCTTACACAGCTATGGTATATGACTTCTATGCTAACCTGCAGAACTCTGAGGAGGGGCTGTCTGTGGTGAGGGGAGTAGAAGTGGACTACTCAGCAAAGGCCATCAACGAAGCCTATGGCCTCAAGGGCCAAAGACACACTGATTATGCGAGGATCGTTGATGAGCCTACTGAGGCAGTGCTGGAGGAGGCCATCCGAACCATTGGCCAGCCTGAAGCAGCGTGGACTGTATCACGCAATGGGAGGCACACCCTCATGAGTGCCAACCTGACAGCAAAGGCAGCTATATGGTTTGCCTTCGTAAGGAGGAAGCTGGCACCTGTGACCCATGAGACGACCATCAACCAGAGCAGATCGCTGCTGGTCTACGCCATCATGCGAGGTCTCACGGTCAATGTGGGTGAAATCATGTCAGCCGCCATTGCTGAATGTGCCAAGAAAGGTAAGGGACCACTGTTTTCAACTTGCATCTGTTTATGTTGCATTCCTTTACACATTCAGCAAAGATTAGATAATTAAAAACCAATTTTACCCCATCAAATCCACCCCTTCTTTCTTAACAAAACACTTCGCGAATAGCTAAAAATAAGTCTCTGTGGGAAAACGAATGAAATATACTTACTACTTGCTATAAGATCATGTATGCTTGCATGTTCTGAGTGCTCTCTCTCTCTTATTTCTTATTCTTATTAACACATTGAGCACGCAACAGTCGGCGGCTGGAAAAACGCAGCAGAAGAGATCAGTATTGCGATTGCGTTGCGATCGCAAAGTTCCTTGAAGACTCCTTTGCGATTGCTTTGCGATCGCAAAGCTCTGTTTCCGGTTGCCCTTCTTCTAATCCCATTGCGTTCCTCGCAAAACTTCAGCACCATTTCACAAACTAGACATTTTTTCCACCAATTACACACTTATGCACAGATTTTTCACATAAGCATTAATTTTAACACCATTTCACAAATGTCACTATTAAACACATATTATGCTCAATAATGGCTATAATGCTTCAAATGACTTCATGAATTAAAGCAATTATAGACCTAAATAACTCTCATTTGGAGAGTTAGCAGGTACCTTATCCTGAGACACTATTGGACGCGACCCGCTTTGCATAGTACAAACGATGTGATCCGAAATCTTACATGTAGAGACATGCGAGTGGGGGCGTCCTGTGCAAAGAGTTTGCATAAGACTGAACCGCGAAATAAGTCGCTCTTTCTTTATAAGTTCGTTTACTGTAAAGACCGACTTTTTCACATGATGACCTAGGTAACTGGATGTGAATCCTGAGCACGCTATGAACTCCTGTTTATTCGGGCTTATCCTTTGACTTATATGGGTGAGAGTGGCTCGAGATCGCCGACTCAATAAGCCTACCATCTTGGAGATAAGACCGGGTAGGTAGCTTGGAACATAGTCCTGCGAGATGGAACTCACTCATACCCGCCTTGAGGGATTAGTAGAGAGGTTGTTCCCTTAACTGCTGACTATGGGTCTTGAACTAGGGTTCCCACCCTCTCATTGACAAGAGAGGGACTTGGTATAGTGATGAGATCACATACCAATCGGTTTGGTGGTTGGACCACAATCCAATAGTTCATTAGAGGATCTGTGGGACTTGAGGAACAAGATGTAATTACAGGGGTAAAACGGTTATTTTGACCCAGCTATAATTACGAGCGACTTGTGAAGGATCGACTTACAAATGATGGTTATATCAAAAGGACAGAAATATATGTACGGTGAGGAGAGTGCAACCCTTGGACTTTAGTTGGGTCTCCGGGGGTTAACGAATGTTGGTTAGCTTGGCTAAACAGTTTGGCCGGGTAATCTCGTATCGTTGGAGCTCATGATCTGTAGGTCCTTTACGTTCTCCTGGCTAGCTCGGATTAAGCCGTGTAACAATATGAGATAAAAATAATTTGAATTTATTCAAATTAATTTTTGGAAGAATGATGGACATATATTAATATGATTTAAATATGGGATCGCTCTAAAACATGAATAGGGATTCATGTGTGATGATTCAGTTTAAGAAACCGAGATTAGTCTTATTATTTAATTAATATTTGATATTGAATTAAATAATAATATTAATTAATTAAAAAGTTTAATTGATTAAAATTTATTTTGTTTATTAAAATTAAGGGAAAAAATCAATTTATACCCCTAAACTTTGAGGGTTGTATCAATTAAAACCCTAAACTAACAATTGTATCAATTTAAACCCTAAACTATCATAAGTGTATCAATTTACACCCTTTGTTAGATTTTATTTGAAAATAAATAATTTAAACGGGTGGAGACTTATGATTTTAACAATTAAACCCATAAACTTTCATAAATGAATCAATTCTATGAAAGTTTAAGAGTTTAATTAATAAATTACAAGTCTCCACCCATGTAAAAGCTTACATTTTTATACTAGAAGGTGTAAATTGACACACTTATGAAAATTTAGGGTTTAAATTGATACAATTGTTAGTTTAGGGTTTTAATTGATACAACCCTCAAAGTTTAGGGGTATAAACTGATTTTTTCCCTAAAATTAATTATGAATTAATTTTAAAATGACAAAATATTACCAGTGGGATTATCCAAGTCAAGTGGATTTATCCAAGTTGAGTGGGTTTATCCAAGTTGTGAAGTGGATTGTGAATCACCAACAACATGCATAAACTCATCAATTGTTGAACACTTGTGTGAAGACTATTTCATCTAATTTCAGGTGTCATGCTAAGTAAAAAGTTTGTTGCATGTGAATTGCCTATAAATTGGATGAAGTTCAAATGGTTTGAGGTTGATGAATTTTCAAAGACTTTGAACATTTGGACGAGGGTTGATGAAGAGTTCATATTACTTGGAGAAATTAGAAATCTAAGTGTTAGATATTTCTCACAAAATCCTCATTACCACTGGAGATTTATTCCAAGTGGGAGTTTGTTGGGTTTTATGTCCTAACATTCGTTCTTTGTAAACGATAAACATATTTTATTACTAATAAAGTATTATTAAGGTTTATTCAATAAAGTTATTATTGAATATGTGAATTTCTTATTTCATTTTTTAAAACCCTCCTTAGGGGTGGTCGCTCCCAGGGTAGACTCGCAGGCGCATCATGGGAATCTCACGATGCAACCTAATGGAGGAGACCGTAGGATGTGTTGACACACAGTCTTCGCCAACTTACTATGAAAGACTTCCCCTATTCACCTTGTTATTGACTCATGCAAATACTTTCCTATTGGAGGTCGCTCCCAGGGAGACTCAAAGCCGAGCATGAATCTCACGGTGTGAACTCTTAGGGACTTAGGAGCTGAAAAACATTTTTCCTCCCACTGAAGTGGTCTATACGATTGGGTATGATTTTACTTAGGCATATATTTTGGCTAACTAAAACATATCCTAAATCTAGGTAATCTTTTCGAGTAAAACGTTTATACTGGATTTTAACCTATGATGTCTAGGTGATAAACCTTTTAAAACCTCACATCACTCACGCATGCTCATAAAACCGGGTTAGCTAAACTCAAACGCGAGTTCGATGCCCAGGTAGGAGGTGTTCCGTAAACCATCAACTTAAAACCCCCAACCTTAGACAGCATCTTACCGGGTGAGTTTTTCTTGTAACGAAGTTATACAAGATATCGACCTATTTTAACTATTAAAACAGGAGATTGCTTGGTAGTTAACTGGTAATAGGATTTTTGAATATCCTATAAATTTCGGGGTGTCGAGTCCCGCCAAAATAACATTTATAATACCGCTACAACTGAGCTTTGCAGCTAGTGGTAGTCGGGTCGATCCGCAGGGAACCGAAATTATTTTCTACTAAAAAATTAAAACTAATTACATGTGTTCCTAATTTTAAGGGTTGGGGTTGACCTTGATGTGACTCGATTCATTGGGATTCAAACATACTTAGCAAAAGCATAATTAAACACATAATTTACTTGCACGAAACTATTAATACAAGTAACCCAAATAATTAATTAGAAACGTGGAGTTCTAAGTGGACTATTCTATAATTACTCTAAGGTGATCAATCCTAACTTAAATAAAGAACATAGACGAATGTTTGATTCTAATTAAACGTGGCAATGAATCAACAGGGGGCCAACGCCGCCCATATTGATTAATTGACAGTAACAGGAGCACTACGATGGATGTTTAACCTGGAAGCCTCTGTTAATATTCCGATTTATCTATTTCTTCAAGATAAGTTACAACCAAGATCAACAAGGAAGCCTATATTACCTATGGCTCAACTTATCCATCTTACTTGGCGATTAAGAGAGGCAAGGCATCATAATATTTAACAATAAAACATGCCAGAAATCAAGGTCGTCTACTCCTATCAATCAAACATGCTTATGTGATATTCTTAGAAGAAATAAAATTGCCCAATTAGTCATGCTAAGCTCAAAATTAAAGATCTAAACCCTCATGAATCGCATCAAATTTAACCCCTAACCTCAAATTAGAGGACTTACCTTGCTCGGGATGAAAACCAAGCTAATCCAACCAAGTCTATGCTTTGATATATGAGAAAACGGGAGAAAACCCCAAGAATCTAGAGAGAAAACGCTAAAAATAAAGCCAAACCCGAGAGTGAATGCCCTAAAAAACGCTAAAAAATGGATTTTATACGGTCGGAGCGTCGAGATCCTCGTACATGGCATCATATTGATATAACCGTCATTAGTAAATCGATCATTCAAAGGTTGTTCGTAATTACAATTGGGTCAAATATATCGTTTTACCCTCGTAATTTCATCTTGTTCTTTAAGTCCCACTAATGCTCTAATGAAAAATTGATTTGTGGTCCAACCACCAAACCATAGTCCCTCTCGGGCCAATGAGAGGAATAGACCTCTTGTTCAAGACCCGGAGTCAGCACTGAAGGGAACAACTTCTGTATTAAACCCTAAAGGCGGGTAAAAGTGATTTCCATCTCGCAGGACTATGTTCACAGCTTCCTACCCGGTCTTATCCCCAAGATGGTAAGCTTATTGAGGAGGCGATCTCGGGCCACTCTCACTTGTACAAGTCAACGGATAAGCCCGGATAAATAGGAGTTCATAGTGTGCTCAAGATTCAGATTGAGTTACCTAGGTCATCAAGTGAAAAAGTCGGTTTTTACAGTAAACATAATTATAAAGAAAGAGTGACTTGATTCCGCGTTTCAGTCTTATGCAAACTCATTGAACAGGACGCCCCCACTCGCATGTCTCCACATGAACGATTTCGAATCACATCATTTGTACTATACAATGTGGGTCGTGTCCATAGTGTCCCCAAGATAAGGTACCCAACCCTATCTCTATACTATAGGCCGTTTTGGCTATTACTCGAACTTGATCCACAATCATGTCACCATGAAGTTCAAGTATACAACCTATAGCCATCAGTTCTTTGATTATTGGATTATGTTTAAAAGAACACAATTCACATATTCAATAACAACTTTACTAAATAAACCTCAATAACAACTTTATTGCAAAATAGAATATACATTCAGTTTACAAACCACGAGTTTTAGGACATAAAACCCAAGAGTTCGAAATCTTATTTGAGTAAAATTAAATAAATTGAGTGAGTTTTTTTTTTTTTTTTTTACTTTTCAGCAGACTTCTTGTTGTTGTGTATTCTTCTTTTGTTTTTTCATTTTTTTTCCTTTCTTTGTCAGTTGAGCTCCAACCACACCGCTCTCTATTTTTTTTATTCTTCTTCGATTCCTTTCTCTCGTTCCTTCACGTCGGTGACTCCTCATCACCCGCCATGATTTTTTGTTCTCGACCACACCGCTCTCTATTTTTTTTATTCTTCTTCGATTCCTTTCTCTCGTTCCTTCACGTCGGTGACTCCTCATCACCCGCCATGATTTTTTGTTCTCAACCACAGGCTCAACTAGGAGATGAAGGCGCGACGCAATAGCGCCTAGCGAAACGCTTCAAGTGGCGGTGCTTCGATGGCGGTAGAACGAGTTTAGACAGCGTTATAAGGGCTGGACAATGTCAGACAAGACCCGTTGAAATTTAATTTCAATTACCCATTGTTTTTTGGCGTTGGATTCACGAATTTGGGTGTTTTTGGAACGCCATAAGTTAGTTTTCTTCTTCGTCCTTAAAATTATGTTATATTATATGAAAAAATATAATATAATACAAACTTTTAATGTATACATCTTAATCTTGATGAATTATAAATCCATTTATTTTTTTCTCAAATTACTAAAGTTGCAATGCACATGGTAGAAAACTAGTATGTTAGAATATTAGTATTGAAATCCTTATTGCTTCATTTATTATGAAAAAATATTGAATTATTTATGTATATTAGGAGGAGAGTAATTTGCTTCCAATATTTTCGGGATCTTCGCTTCTTAAGCTATTATTCCAGCATTAAAATCATGCCTATCCATGGAATATGATATTATAATAGATTCACCATATTTGTGATTTTCAAGAATGATTACAATTAAATTAAATAAAAGACCCATGAAAAAGTCTTTCTTCCATCCACTAATGTAGCAAAAAAAAGTTTCTATACCACTTCTTCCATATACAGTAAGAAACTAACGTTGCACTTAATGATCTAAATTTAACGAATAACAACAGTATAAATTGGCTTTCAAATTTCTTCCCACGATCATCCACTGAGAAATCGTCTTTGAAAAGAAAAACACTCTAAAAGGTACCAAATAGAGCCAATTGTTTAAGGCGAGAAAAAAATGGAAAAGAAGATGCTAGCAATGTTTCTAATGTGCATTGTGGTCGTGGCCGCACAACAAGTCACCCACACCCCCACCAAAGCCGAGTTAGAGGCCATGATAGCGAGATTGAATAAAATAACCAAGCTGGCACCCGAGTTACAGTCATGCTCTGATACTTGTATGAAGGAATGCATGGGCAGAGGCAATAGCAAGAAATCGTGTGATTCTGAGTGTGAGAAGTATTGCTTCGAAAAATATTTTCCAGGTATTTTTTCTTGCTTTCCTTGAAAAAAAAAGTTTACTTTCTAACCATATATTAAGCTAGAAGTATCAATTTTTTTCTCCACCTAACAATTAATAATTGTTAATGTTGCAACTTTTAGGTTGAACTTTAAAAGATTGCTTTAGTTCAAATTTGAAAACATTACATGATTTTACCCCATTTATTGTAAACTTGAAAAGATTGCATGATTTCACCCCATTTATTCTGTTGATAAAAAAGTAAACAAAAAGGTTAGTTTTGATTTATTTATTTTTAATAAAAGTTGAATTTTGATAGAGTTATCAGTCTTTTTTTTATGACCACCTTGAGTTTTGTACTAAAGTTCAATTTATTTTTTAAATCATTGTTTTAAAATTTTTTTTTTACAATATCTTCGAAAACAAAAATCATGAGTTTATCAAATTAAATAGTTCAGAGTGAAGATTTGATGCTTAAATTTAAGTTAATTTGATTTTATTGCCTTAGTTATTTTGTCTTAATTTATCAACTACTTGTATTATTTGTAATTTTGTAGATGAAATGAAAGCCGCTGATCCAATTCATTGATAATTGAGAAAAAGTGCAGATCCAATTCATTGATAATTGAGAAAAAAGAGCTCTGGATAATTATCAATTTTGTTTCAAAGATCAAGTAGAGTTTATTAAATAAAAATTTTGACAGGAAATTTATATATGAATCCCTCTTAATCTTATTTTATTTTTGTAATGTAATGTTTGTTATTTTTATTTCATTATAAATAGATTGTATTTGCTATCGATGTGCCTATTTGTCTGAACAAAGACAATCCAACAAAAATTAATTGATTTGTGTGTGTTTTTTTTATTCCCAAAACTATTATTTTCTTATATTTAATTTGTTATCATAATGTGAAAACTATGAATAATAATAAGAATTATATTATAAATGATAAATATCCATAAGTTGTATATATATATATATATATATATATATATATATATATATATATATATATATATATATATTTGTAAATCAGGTTGGGGTGGACATCCAGATTCATTATTTTAATTTGATTGATATGTGATACAAATACCTTTGTCAAAATGAGCAAAAATTAGCATAAAGTCGAACTAATAATGACCAAGAGGTTACAGTTTCGATCCTCACCCGCATTAAATTAAATATCTTTACAAAATATATATATATATATATATATGGAAAATCTATTTTATACCTATAATGTTTATGGTTTGTATGAATTGAAACCTAGTACTTTACAACTCTATATATTTAAACCCTAGAAATTAACCTAGAAACCCTAGAAATTTGTAAGTGAAAAAGTTTTAATAATTTAGTTATTTATAACTATTTTTCCTTGATTCTATCCGAAAAAGAACTAAAAATAAAAGGAAACATGTGACACTTTTTCCTAAAGCAAACCAATTTATATTTGTGAAAAGTTTTTGTTATCAATTCGTCTATTTTATCTACGTTATTCGTCAGTTTTAAAATTAAATTCTTATACACAGTCCAGTTTGATTATTTTATGAAATCAAAGGAATTTGGTGGAGCCAATTATTCATATTGGTTTTGAGTATTGCAACCTCTCGGTGGAATCATTAAATGATAGTTTGTAATGCCCGCGTTTTTAAGATAAGACTAACCTTAAAAGTTTGAAGTTTAATTAGGATTTATTCAATCTATATGTATTTAGCTGTTCCAAATGTTATTTGAGTAAAATTAGATTTAGGTAGATTATGATAATTTTTTTTTACTTCAACTTGGAAGAAAGGGGACTCGAGCCTCAGACCTCATGGATGAGGGCACATATTTATGTCAGATAAGTTTGACAACTGGATTGAGATAATTAAAACATGAAATGTTGGATGAAAGATTTTTAATCAAGTCTCAAGTTCCTAATTTTAAGGATTTAGTATCTCTTTGGGTTTTAATTGAGTTGTAATAGCTAAAATTTGGTCAGCTTTTTAAAAAAAAAAATTGCCCAAATTATTTTAGATTTCAAAATTTGACAAAAGAAAAAGAAAAAAAGAAATTGAGTGGGTTTTTTATTTAAGTGGGTTTTTATTTACTTTTGCCCAGACTTCTTCTTCTCGGTTCTTCTTTTTTTATTTTCTTTTTCCTTTTTTTTTTTCCTTTCTTTGTTTGTTAAACTTCAGCCCCACCGCTCACTATTTTTTTTATTCTTCTTCGTTTCCTCTCTCTCGTTCCATCTTCAGCCATGATTTTTCGTTCGTAACCACAAACTCAACTAGGAGATGAAGGCGCGACAACGTCCAACGAAAAGCATCAGGCGACGGTGCTCCAATGGTAGCTGAATGAATTCAAGCAGCGTTTTAATGTATGTGCAGCGCCAGTCAAGACCGGTTGAAGTTTGATTTCAATTACCCATTATTTTTGGGCATTGGATTCACGAATTTCGGTTTTTTTTTAATGTTGTCCTGCAGGGTATCGGTGAACTTTGGGTGAATTCTCATTCGTAAAATACCACCTTAATCCATTACATTAAAGCCTTAAATTATGTTTAATGTATGTTTGTTTTCTAATTTTTGACTATTTTAAATTATGAGGGTAAGGTTTGAAGGCGTGTTCGAGAACAAGTTTTGTTGGTAAGTTGTAGCCTCAAAGTTGTAAGCCCCAAATTTATGTTTACATGCTATAATTTCTGCGTTCGAACCTTTTTTTAAATTGGGTGAAGGAACTTCACATTATGAAGATCTTCATTTATGGGTTCGTTGCAAAATGTAAGTTATCTGGAAGCTCTTTATTTATGAGTTTGTGGGAAAATGTAAATGATTGTAGTTAAATAGGTTGTATATGTGTGTTGGTAGTTGAATAGGATGTATATATTTGGTGTAGGATGTAGGATAGTGAACTATGTGTGATTATGTTGGATGAATGTCATGCTTTGTTCATGGATGGGATATAAAGGAAAAATAGAGATTGACATGCATGTAAGTGTGATGGATTTATTGTTTAAATGTCAATGAAAAGGTAGCCCATTTGCTTTTGTAAAATTGCACTCAAATGAGAATGCATGTTAAATTTTAAAGTTTATGGATGTGAGAAGATTGTGGATCTTGTTTAATGGAATGTTTAGAAAACTTTGTGGTGACAAAATGACTCTGAATACTTGTGAATGTGGATTTCTTGGGTTTGGGAATGGTCTACAGTTTTTGTATACCTCCAGTGGTTGTTCATCTCGTCGTCTCTTCTCGTCGCATGGTTGTTCCCTATGGGACCTCATTCCTTTGTATGTTGCAGAAATGAAAGGTTATGCTTTCGAGGGTTGTGGCAATTACCTTCCTCTATATATTGATGTACATCTACAAGGGAAAATGAAGGGCTTGTGCGCCAGGGGATCGGTTCTGCTGACGGAATGTTGGTTGGCTCGCTGTCTGTGTTGAAGTTTTGGTGCGATATGCTATTGCATGTAGGACATGCGATGAAAAATTATAAAGCATGCAATGGTTTACAATATTTTACATAACGTGGTAGTGCAAGTGCACACTAACAGGTCAGTCAAGTAATAAAGGGGAATACATGTAATTCAAGATCAAACCCAAAGGAATAAGCGGTAGCCCAAGTCCAAACTAACATGCCAAACTTTACGAACATGCATCAGATGTGGTAACAATGTAAATAAAAGTGGTTTGTTGGTTAATCATGGAGTGAAGGAAATAATCAATGTAAAATTGCAAGGAAATAAAGTCTTTAAGGTTATGTCTATCATGACACTCTAATGATGCATTAGGTTTACGCTTTTTGTATCATTTGCTCTAGTAGTCTAGCTATATCTAAGAAAGACAAGGTCGGTCAATGGTTCCTTATGGTTCGGTATTGCACGGGGTTGGGTAGTAGCTTAATGCTACCACCTCTTAGGCGTTACTCCTCCACCTTTCTCTTTTGCCCATGAGCAATTGCATGCAATATTATCCTTCTAACACTATATGGTATAATCATACCAACTCGTATATGGGTGTTCCACACATAGATCCACATATTTCAAAGATCAATCAAGATATCTGATAGCTCCAAAATAGACCTATTATTTACTCCATAATTATGGCTAGAAGTCGTGCTTAATATTGTTTAATTTCCTCTGGTTCAGCTATTTCACGGTTAGGGAACTCGAGGGGTCCAAGGACCTGTTTCAGTGGAAAGAAATGTGTTTTAGAAGCTTCGCGAAGCAACTAGGCGAAGAAGAGGAGCTAAGGACCAAAGTTTCACTTTCGGTCCAGCATCTCGACGCTGCTCCATCAGATTTTAAGAAAAACCCAAGAGCATCGTCGAGACGCCGCTGAACGGTTTCCCAGCGTCTCGCTGCAGCCCATAGCGTATCGACGCTCCGAACGCACGCGTTTGAAATTTCGTCTGTAGCATTGCGATGCTACCTGTTATAAAAGCTTTCTTCTCCAATTTTTAGGTCACTTCTTCATTCCTCCATTGTTGTAAACTCCGATTTTGGGAGCTCAAACTTCATTTTCTCCCCTCTTTTCTATATAGAAGCTAAGACCATTGTGGTTTGGCTTTATTTTCACAACTAGGACCTAAGGTAAGTGCTGTAATTTGAGGTTATGGATTTTATCTTGATGTTTAGTGAGGGTTTATGTTAATTTCTAGCTTAGAATTGATTATCGCTTGCATCTTCTACCTGTATTAAGATTGAATAACATGTCTTTCCAATTGGGAGTGACGTCTTTGA
Organism: Herpetospermum pedunculosum; assembly: GCA_028017165.1. Classification (NCBI taxonomy): domain Eukaryota; kingdom Viridiplantae; phylum Streptophyta; class Magnoliopsida; order Cucurbitales; family Cucurbitaceae; genus Herpetospermum; species Herpetospermum pedunculosum. Next base: position 5,353,391 of record CM051525.1, on the reverse strand, counting down.
TTGTTACGCATTGTAGTGGGTTAGCATTAATTCGTGATTAGTTTTAATGCAAGTAGTGAGGGTCTAATCGTGGCTAATTAACTCGAGTCTATGTGACAGGTGTGGGGATGAGTTAGTTATTCGCTTCATGGTGGGCTCAAGGTTAGGAGAGTAATCAAATTAATCTTAGGATTAATTCGTCGCGATGTTACCTGTCACTGTTCTCTGATTAATTTAGGACTTATCACCTTAGATTAATTAATGAGCAAGTCTAATTAGAATTGTTTTTTTTAATTCGTTAACTGTGATGTTTGTGCCAGAGTATGGGCAAGCATTTTGTGTGCATTATATAGAATAGCTTTGCATATTAGAATCTTTATGATCTAAGCGCATCAAGTAAATCTCGAGCAAACAAATTATGAGCACAGGTTAGTATTTTAATTTTTCGTTATTTAATTTTGTGTTATTTAATTTTTCGTAACCAATCGCCCATTTTATTTCTTGTTTTATTTTGAGTTTTAATTAACACAAAAATAGAAATTAGTTAAGAGAAGTTAATTTACGTAAAAGTTTGACCTGGTTACCACTACCTAAAAGTTTGCTTAGTCTAATCGGTATTTATAAATTTCATTTTGGCAGGATTTGACACTCTGAAAAATAGTGAACATTCAAAAGTCCACTTACCAAATTCGCGCTGTTACTGGGGAACCATTTAGTTTCTCTTAGTTAAATTTTATTTGTTTAGAAATCCAAAATCGGTCGAGATGTTCCAGTTTAATCAACAACCTTTGTATTGCGTGTTTAATTGATAATATAATAGATATATAACTTTTGTATTCGCGCCGTTAAGATATCGTTTTGTGTTTCCAAGTCCAAAGAAGTTGAAGATGTCTGCATGAGATAGACCTACAACTCGCATTCGACAAGTAGACATCCCTAACAGAGGCAACACGCAGCATAGGATAGCAGTACAAGTCGCATCCGACAAGTGAACATCCCACTACCCAGTGGTCACATCTCTAACTTCTTTACAAATTGAAAAGAAGTTTAGAAACTGTTTTGTGTTTCAAAGTCCAAATAATTTGAAGATGTCGTTAAGATATTGTTTTATATGCATGTTGTTGGTGATTCACAATCCACTTCACAACTTGGATAAACCCACTCAACTTGGATAAATCCACTCAACATGGATAATTCCACTTTGACTTGGATAATCACACTTGTAATATTTTGTCATTTTAAAATTAATTCATAATTAATTTTAATAAGCAAAATAAATTATAATTAATTAAACTTTTTAATTAATTAATATTATTATTTAATTCAATATCAAATATTAATTAAATAATAAGACTAATCCCGGTTTCTTAAACCGAATCATCACACATGAATTCCTATTCATGTTTTAGACCGATCTCATATTTAACTCATATTTAAATATGTCCATCATTCTTCCAAAACCGAATTTGAATAAATTCAAATTCTTTTTCTCTCATATTGTTACACGGCTTAGTCCGAGCTAGCCAGGAGAACCTAAAGAACCTACAGATCATGAGCTCCAACGATATGAGATTAACCGGTCAAACTCTTTAACCAAGCTAACCAACATTCGTTAACCCCCGAAGATTCCACTAAAGTCCAAGGGCTGCACTCTCCTCACCGTAGATATATTTATGTCCGCTTGATATAACCATCATCAGTAAGTCGATCCTTCACAGGTCGTTCGTAATTACAGTTGGGTCAAAATAACCGTTTTACCCCCGTAATTACATCTTATTCCTTAAGTCCCACTGATCCTCTAATGAACTATTGGTTTGTGGTCCAACCACCAAACCGATTGGTAAGTGATCTCATCACTATACCAAGTCCTCTCGGGCCAATTAGAGGGTGGGATCCCTAGTTCAAGACCCGTAGTCAGCACTTAAGGGAATAACCTCTCTACTAATCCCCAAAGGCGGGTAGGAGTGAATTCCATCTCGCAGGACTATGTTCCCAGCTACCGACCCGATCTCATCCCCAAGATGGTAGGCTTATTGAGTCGGCGATCTCGGGCCACTCTCACCCATACAAGTCAAAGGATAAGCCCGAATAAACAGGAGTTCATAGCGTGGTCAGGATTCAGATCGAGTTACCTAGGTCATCATATGAAAAAGTTGGTCTTTACATTAAACGGAGTTGTAAAGAAAGAGCGACTTTTTTCGCGGTTCAGTCTTATGCAAACTCATTGCATAGGACGCCCCCACTCACATATCTCCACATGAACGATTTCGGATCACATCGTTTGTACTATACAAAGTGGGACGCGTCCAATAGTGTCCCCAGGATAAGGTACCTAACCTTATCCCTATACTATAGACCGTTCTGGCTATTACTTGAACTTGATCCACAATCATGTCATACATGAAGTTCAAGTATACAACCTATAGCCATGGGTTATTTGTTTATTGGAGTTAGGTTAAAAGTAAACACAATTCACTTTATTCAATAACAACTTTACTGAATAAAACTCAATACCCACTTTATTGCAAAATAGAATATACATTCAGTTTACAAACCACGAGTTTTAGGACATAAAACCCAACAAACTCCCACTTGGACTAAAACGTCAGTGGAGTATTACATGCTGGATAAGAAAAACTGGAATATCAAATATTTCCATGGCTTTTCTCCCACTATCCTACTGTACAACTCGTAGTCCTAGACTCACTAGGTGCCCCTCGAACAGTTTAGCCGTGAGGGACTTTGTAAACGGATCAGCAATATTGTGCTCTGAGGCGATCTGCCGATCACGTCTCCTCGATGCACTATCTCCCTGATGAGATGATATTTCCGCTCAATGTGCTTTACACGCTTATGGCTTCTTGGTTCTCTCGAATTTGCCACAGCATCAGTATTATCACAATAAAGTGTGATAGGCAAATTCATATTTGAAACAACTTCCAAATCCGTCAAGAACTTTCTAAGCCATACAACCTCTTTCGCAGCTTCGCAAGCCGCGACATACTCAGCTTCCATGGTGGAGTCAGCAATACAACCTTGCTTTATACTCCTCCATACTATTTCCCCTCTGTTAAGAGTGAACACTGATCCCGATGTGGATTTCGTCGAATCCTTATCGGTTTGAAAATCAGAGTCAGTGTATCCTGTAAGGATCAAATCCTTCGCGCCATACACGAGCACATAGTCCCTCATTCTCCGAAGATACTTGAGCATGTGTTTAACGGCAGTCCAATGATCATATCCTGGATTGGACTGATACCTACTGACAATTCCCAATGCATAGCATATGTCGGGTCATGTACATAACATGGCGTACATCAGACTACCGGCTGCTGATGCATAAGGAATTCGTCTCATATCCTCAACTTCTTGAGGTGTCTTAGGACACTCTTCCTTTGACAATTGAATTCCATGCCTGAAAGATAAAGAACCCTTCTTGGAATTCTGCATCGAATATCGTATTGTTACGTCTCCAAAAGTGCATATTTTAGGGACTTGTTTGCTATAGAATGGTGTGCACTCTTAAGCGTTTTTGATAGAATTTAGTCTAAACATGTGCTTATATATGAGAATTTATAGAATGAAGCTAAATCAGGACTTATGTGTAAAAGAAAGGAAAAAGAATAAAAAACAAAGCTAATGAGTTGAAATTTCTGTATTGCAGGAACATTGCGAAAACATTGCTGTCTCAGCAATGTTTTAAGTGAAATTGTTAAGTTGTCTAACCGTCCGTCAGTCTGTTGCGATGTTTCAGCCGCCCATTCTTTCTCCTGCTGCCACGTGGAAGGTCGTCGTTCAGAACGGATGGTTCTCCTTGGCTGAAAAATACCTGTAAAACACTATAAAAGGAGGTCAAGGGGGAAGGATAACAACAAACTCGGAAGCGTAGAACTCCCAACTCAAGGCAGTTTCTTCTCTATTTCTTCTCCCGTGTGTTGGCGTGAAGGATTCAACTGTTGGTATTGATAATCTAAGAGGAAGAAGAGAAGATCCTTCTTCTCTTCTGATTGGATTCATCCCCAAACAAAGCTCCCCTTCTCCCTTCATTCGAGGCGCTTGCGGCGAGGAGTTCACGCACACGTTTAATTGCTTTCTTATGTTTTCTGTTTCCTTTTTGCTGCTGTTTGTCGCCATTTACTTCTGCTAGATACATTGTTTCATTTCGTCTTCTTCTGTTTAGTCTTCACTGTTTTAGAGTTGTTGCTTATGACATTTTAAACTTTGTTTAATCGAAGAAGTGTTTGCCTATTTCGCGAGTTCCTCATTGTTTTTATTGTGCCTGTTCTCTTTTATTTCCATTTCATTACTGCCAAGCATGTCTACACCATCTATTCTTCCCCATCTATCATCATCCATGAGTAACAAAACAACATAAGGGTTTGCTAATGATGAATCTATAGGTAGAAATGCGAGAACTCAGCATGTAGGATAGTTTCGAATGCATTGAATGTATGTGTGCTTCATCCCACGGGCAATTTCGATTGGCCATCCATTTTGTCAAAAGAACTCCTAACCTCCGGAAGGAGTAAGAGTTCAGAGTCGTCCATTCATGCTAGCCTTTCATGGTAACCAGAAAACGACCTAGGAATAGGCGTTTTCCTTCCACAATTCATTAACTTGCTTTTATAAATAGATGCTTAAGTCTTACTTGGACATGAGTGAACTAAAGGATCTAATACATGAAATCGAGAGATACATGAGAATGAGTTAATTTGATGCATGACAAGTTGATCTACTGCTGAAGAATCGTATGAAAAAGCCTTTAGAGGAGTCGTTACCTGCCCTTGTTTCCACACTTTACCTTTAAAACATTGTTAGTACAATTGCTAGAAAATTGTTGTCTGCGCAATTTTCTTAGTTTTACTTTTGCCCTAGCAATTTTTTTCAGTTTTCTGTTTTGCGATTTTATTGCTAGATAACTTCTTTCTCCGTAATTCTTTTTCTCCTACATTCAAGTTAACCTCTTTACTCTTTCTTGTTTATGCTTGCATATCTCGCACGTTCTTTATTAGTTAGGCACATTAATCCCAATTCTACCCCATTTAAACCATCTTTTCTAATTTAACATCTCACTTCGTTAGTAACTAAGAATAAATCTCTGTGGGAAATCGAATGAAAAAATACTTATTACTTGCTACAAGATCATGTATGCTTGCATGTTCTGAGTGCTCTCCCATTGCATTTTTATTTAAACACTGAGCACGCAACACGTATCAACACCTTGTCGATATAAGATGCTTGAGACAGCGCTAGCGTTTTGTTCTTACGATTCCTTACGATTTGAATCCCTAGAACAAACTGAGCCTCTCCCAAACACTGAGCATTCTATAACATGCTTCCTAAGCTAGAATATAACCATTACATTCAATTTATAACATGCTTCCCAAGCAAGAATATAACAATTATATTCAACTAAGGCAACTATGTTGTATGTTTAATTTCACAATTAATAGAACACTTATATTAATTTTACTTTTAAACAAGCAACATCGAATTTATAAATTAATATAACACTTGTATTAATTCTCATGAATTAAGCATGCATACTATACAACATAACACTTATATTATACTTTCAATACATGCAACATGCTTCCTATGGTGGGATTTGAAATCTATATGGCATACTTTATGCACATACAAGATACTTTAATTAAAACATACATTCACAATGCATAATTAATTAAACACACTAAAGTGGACCGGTTTTGGCATCACGGACAAGCAAGCAACTAAATTATTACAATAATAATTCATCAACTAAGTTGAGACGCTTCCGAACTCTTCGAACCGCCACGAACCAGCTTGAATTTGCTTGAACCGGCCAAAAAAACAGCAACTACAAAACTTAAAAAAAAAAAACTGAACCGGTCCGTAACAGCTGTCCCGACTTCAACAGCCCGTAACTGGACCAATACCGACTCGAACCGGACCAAATGAACGCTGAACCGGACCTCCAGAGGGTGAAGAACAAGGAACCGGTCTGACTTTCAGTGAACCGGACCGCCCGAGGACCGAACCGGACTGTTTCTTCCACGTTGCACTGAACCGGTTTTGTGCTGGAATTTTGCAGAAAAAAAAAACAGCAAAAAACAGCATGCTGTTTTTTCCGACACCCGAGCTTCTGTCTTCGAATTGAAAGCCTATATGGACTCTAATGACTCCGAATTTTTTACAGACTCTTCTGCACACATTAAAGCCCATACACGCCCGGGCAATTACAAAACAAAGTACAAATAAAAGCTCAAAAAAATATGCCAAAACCGGGAAACACTTTAGACGCCCAGAAAAATAAATTTCTAAAACAAATACCCACCGAGCTCAAATTGATGCAAATTGAGTGACCAAAAAACGCTTTGATACCAATTGATGGAGCGCATGTAGCGCAGCGGAAGCGAGACGGATCATTGGCACTCTAATTTCATCAATTTAGCTAAATAAGAAACATGCACAAAGCTTTGAAATAAAAGGAATTAGAACACATACCTCTTGTAGTTCTAAAGACTTCTCTTCCAACGCTCGAATCTCCTCACGAACCCTTCGAAGCATCCCTCGAATTCCTCGAGAACCACCTCTGGTAGTCCTGCTATCCTCAGGCCGAGCAACGGAGTGGTGGGACTCCTTTATGAAAGAAAAAGTTTGGAAGAAGAAGATGGGAAGATGAAAGTGATGAGGATTTTGTGAGAAGAAGTCTAAGTTCTCAAGTAACATGAACTCTTCATGCTCATCCAAATATTCAAAGTCTTTGAAAATTCATCAACCTCAAACCATTTGAACTTCATCCAATTTATAGGCAATTCACATGAAAACAAAGTCTTTGCTTAGCATGACACCTCAAATTGGATGGATTAGTCTTCAACCAAGTGTTCCAAAATTGATGAGTTTATATGCATGTTGTTAGTGATTCACAATCCACTTCACAACTTGGATAAACCCACTCAACTTCGATAAATCCACTCAACATTGATAATTCCACTTTGACTTGGATAATCACGCTTGTAATATTTTGTCATTTTAAAATTAATTCATAATTAATTTTAATAAACAAAATAAATTTTAATTAATTAAACTTTTTAATTAATTAATATTATTATTTAATTCAATATCAAATATTAATTAAATAATAAGACTAATCTCGGTTTCTTAAACCGAATCATCACACAAGAATCCCTATTCATGTTTTAGACCGATCTCATATTTAAATCATATTTAAATATGTCCATCATTCTTCCAAAACCGAATTTGAATAGATTCAAATTCTTTTTCTCTCATATTGTTACACGGCTTAATCCGAGCTAGGCAGGAGAACCTAAAGGACCTACAGATCATGAGCTCCAACGATACGAGATTAACCGGTCAAACTCTTTAACCAAGCTAACCAACATTCGTTAACCCCCGGAGATTCCACTAAAGTCCAAGGGCTGCACTCTCCTCACCGTAGATATATTTCTGTCCTCTTGATATAACCATCATCAGTAAGTCGATCCTTCACAGGTCGTTCGTAATTACAGTTGGGTCAAAATAACTGTTTTACCCCCGTAATTAGATCTTGTTCCTTAAGTCCCACTGATCCTCTAATGAACGATTGGTTTGTGGTCCAACCACCAAACCGATTGGTAAGTGATCTCATCACTATACCAAGTCCTCTCGGGCCAATGAGAGGGTGGGATCCCTAGTTCAAGACACGGAGTCAGCACTTAAGGGAACAACCTCTCTACTAATCCCCAAAGACTGGTAGGAGTGAATTCCATCTCGCATGACTATGTTCCCAGCTACCTACCCGGTCTTATCCCCAAGATGGTAGGCTTATTGAGTCGGCGATCTCGGGCCACTCTCACCCTTACAAGTCAAAGGATAAGCCCGAATAAACAGGAGTTCATAGCGTGCTCAGGATTCAGATCTAGTTACCTAGGTCATCATATGAAAAAGTCGGTCTTTACAGTAAACGGAGTTGTAAAGAAAGAGCGACTTGTTTCGCGGTTCAGTCTTATGCAAACTCATTGCATAGGACGCCCCCACTCACATGTCTCCACATGAACAATTTCGGATCACATCGTTTGTACTATACAAAGTGGGCCGCGTCCAATAGTGTCCCCAACCTTATCCCTATACTATAGACTGTTCTGGCTATTACTTGAACTTGATCCACAATCATGTCATACATGAAGTTCAAGTATACAACCTATAGCCATGGGTCTTTGATTATTGGAGTTAGGTTAAAAGTAAACACAATTCACTTTATTCAATAACAACTTTACTGAATAAAACTCAATAACCACTTTATTGCAAAATAGAATATGCATTCAGTTTACAAACCACGAGTTTTAGGACATAAAACCCAACAGCAGGGACAACACTTGGGTCAGGATAGCCGTACAAGTTGCATCCGACAAGTGGACATTACACTACCCAGTGTCATATCTCTAACTTCTTTGAAAAAGGAAAAGAACTTCAGAAATCGTTTTTTTTTGTTTCCATGTCCAAAGAAGTTGAAGATGTCTACATGGGATAGACCTACAAGTCGCATCCGACAAATGGACATTCATAGTAGGGCAACACGCAGCATAAGATAGCCCTACAAGTCGCATCCGACAAGTGGACATCCCACTACCTAGTGTCACATCACTAACTTCTTTGAAAAAGAAAAAGTAGTTTAAAAATCATTTTTTGTTTTCAAGTCCAAAGTAGTTGAAGATTCTTCATGGGATAGTACAAGTCGCATCCGATAAGTGAACATCCCGAGCAGAAACAACACTTGGCACAGTATAGCCCTACAAGTCCCATCCGACAAGTGGACATCCCACTAACGAGTGTCTCGTCTCTAACTTCTTTGCAAAATGAAAATAAGTTTAGAAATCGTTTTGTGTTTCCAAGTCCAAAGAAGTTGAAGATTTTTGCATGGAATGGACCTACAAGTTGCATCCGACAAGTTTACATCCCTAGAGGGGGTAACACGTGGCACATGATAACCCTACAAGTCACATCCGACAAGTGGACATCTCACTACCCAGTTTCACATCTCTAACTTCTTTGCAAAAGAAAACGAAGTTTAGAAATCATTTTTTGTTTCCAAGTCCAAAGAAGGTGAAGATGTCTGCATGGGATAGACCTTGAAGTCGCAGCCGACAAGTGGAAATCCCTAGCACTGGCAACACGCGGCACAGGATAGCCCAAGAAGTTGATGGAGCTGAAATCCCGAAACAACTAGAGGCACATCAGAAAAAGCCTAAACTGGCTGAGGATCTTCAGCAATCAATAAGCAACAAATCAGGGAAGAGAAATAATCTAACACTTAGAAAAATTCTGAACTGCCCGAGTCCCTGACCGGTAAGTATCATTACCGACAGGTAAATCAACCGGTAAAGTCAACCAATTAAGGTTGACTGGTAAGAGACAACCGGTAAAGGCTTTGGTAAGCTACCGGTATGAATCTGATATTCATCACCGGTAAATGGCTTACTGGTAAGCCTCGACCGGTAAATACTTCACAAGTATTCCCAACCGGTTAGAAAGCCACTGGTAAATTTATCGTGGTGTGCCAACTGGTAAAGTTCACAAGCCAACACCAGTAAGAGGCACACTGGTAAATTTCAACCGATAAGAGCACATCGGTGTAACCTCGACCGATATCACGATATCGGTTAGCCCTGGACCGGTATTGTTGCGTGCTCAGTGTGTAAGTAAAATGTAATGCGAAGAGCACTCAGATCATGCAAGCATACATGGTCTGCAGCAAGTGATAAGTATAATTGAATTTGTTTTCCCACAGAGATTGAGTTTAGTGACTAACGATTTGATTTGCTAAATTAGATAAGGTAACTTAAATTGGGTAGATGTTGGGTTGGAGTGCCGAAATAAAAGAGGTTGGTGGGACGGATTTTGAATATCCTTCCTAAATTCGGGTTGTCCAGACTCGCCAAAATAAAATTTATATACCTATTAACCTTAGCTTTGCAGCTAGCGGTAACAGGGTCGATCCACAGAGAAGGTCTTAACATGTTTGAAATTAAGGTTCGAGAATTTAATTGGTTGATTAATTGAGTTTTGGTAAACGGGGGTTTTTATCATGCAACAAGAATAACAAAAATGCTAACGAAAGGAATTTAAAGAGAAAGAGATTAACGAGTGCACGGTTCGGGGATTTTCGGGATTTATGGTTAACCATTTGTCATGCACGCGATCAGTTACCTGGGAACCCCTTTTGGTAACCGGCTTCATATTAATTAATTAAACCATCAGTCTAATTAAACATTGCTCAAAGCATTCCTAGAGTGATCAGCTATAAATTTACTCTAAACAGTTACTAGCTAACCGCGACGAACATTCGACCATGCAATCCTAATGCTAACTGGCTACCCGCCAACGCTGAAGTACCCAACATTTATCATGCATAAATCAATACTTCGATTTGTTTCATTGTTCTGTGTTACTAGGCGAAAATGAGAGGCACGACATCGCTATTATTTAACTCTAACACATGCTAGAAAACTCGATTGTCCGTCGGCGAAATCTAACACATGCATGGGATTAAGGAAGAACAACAAATGCATACAAATCAGAGACCAAATCAGAACTTAAAGCTTGTATTATTAAAATGGAGAAGTCTAACAAATAATCCCTAAATCACCCCAAACCGTTCACAGTACCTTAGCCGACAATGGGGCGGATCGTCCCAAACGCTCCAACGGAGGCAATGGACATCATCTCTAAGCCTATTACAAATAAAAGCTCCAAATCTAGGCCACAAATAGCGGAGCTAAGCTAAAACTAGAAGAAAACCCGAGAGAAAGAAGATGAAATTCCAAGATGGCTGCTGGAAAATCGTCTTCAGCCTTTTAAAATCCGTCGGAGCGTCGAGACGCTGGGACAGCGTCGCAACGCTGCGACCTAATGAATCCGCGCGCGCCTCGCGATGGCGTCGAGACGCTAGGCGAGCGTCTCGACGCTGGCCCGATAATTTCCTGCGCGCGCCTCCCTCGGAGCGTTTCGACGCCACGGCAGGGTCTCGACGCTCGGCAGCGTTGAGCAAGCGTCTCGACGCTTGCTCTCGGGTTTGGGCTGGAAAATTGCCTCTCCTAGGCAATTTTGGTCTGGTTCTTCTTGGATCAACTTGCTCTTTTCCCGATGCACTCCCGGAGCATTAAAACACCGCTCTTAGCTCCGAAACGAGTCCAATGGATGCATAAGCTCTTCACCGGAATTCTCCTATAAACGAGATAAATTAAACAATTAAATGCGGAATTTAGCTTGACTTAGGGAATGAATAATAGCTCCAAAATGGAGTTATCAAACACCCCCAACTTGAATCTTGCTAGTCCTCGAGCAAGGCTAATAAAGAAATTGACTCTAGGGACATGCTTACATGCTACTAATTCAAACCTCAATCATTTTGCAAATTTAAACATAACATAATCACGAAAGCAATCAGCGCATGCATTTACTACGAACATATCAAAAATTAACTATCGCTCCCTAACGTGTGTGTGTGCTAGACAACCTATCCTAAACTCACATAAGCTCGAAAAAATCACATGCAACATATCATCCCGTTTTCCCCCTACTTCTAGCATTTAAGAATAGTCTACACTTTACTTACACGAGAGAGAGTAATAAATTAAGAGACCTAAAATTTGCTCATTCTTTTTCTTTTTACGAGTACTTTGTACTCTTTTATTGAGGTTCTTTGAACCCAACACGTATTCTCTATTTCTTTCCAACCTCTAGTTGCCCAACACGTCAAATTCATGCATAAATTTCACGTTTTTAAGGACTAACGCTCACTTCTTAGGTGCACCGATAAGAAGGAGGAGCGCCTCAAGAGGTTTTTCTTGCTAACATGCTTTTCTATTTTTTTTTTACTTTAGGTTAGCGTAAGCTAACTCGATTAATCGACCACTAACTCTCATGCAACAAGCTACCTAAGGGTGCCTTTCGGGGTGACAACAAGAATTAATGCTACATGCAATTGACTAAGCCTACGGAGATTAGGACGAGGTTGCTAAGTGCTCGGTAGATGCAAGGGAGCAACATAAAAAAAATTTAAAATTTTTGACATGAACCTAATAAATGCAAAACTCATCATGCAAAAACAAGATTATGTACATGCTCAGATTTTCAATATGCATTTCCTAGATTATCATAATTAGAAAACAGTAAACAGAGTCCCAAGCACTTCAGTATTCAAAATTAGCACTGCTCAACCAACAACACATGTTTATCCACAAACTCCACCCTCAACTTCAAAAGTTGGCATTTTCCTCAATGCCACTTAATCAGATACACAAAGTTAAAGGGAAAGAGAAACTACATTTCCCTGACTCTTTGTGAAGCTGGCGAGGGAAAGGACGCGGCGCGCTCATCATCGAAGCCCAAAATTTTCCTCAACTTCCTCGATTCCTAAAAAAAAACAGCAAGCAACATAAGGCTAAATTAAACTAAAAACAACAAAAAAACAGCAATGAAACTAAAACAGAAAAAACATTTCAACGCTCGGGTGCCTCCGAGAAGCGCTGAATTTTTAAAGTCGTTTGCTCGACTGAATTCTCCTCAAACACTCATCCATATTCTGATAGTGCGGGGGACGTTCCAGTCTTGTCCTCTTCCACACTGGTCCTGCAAATCACATCAACAATTTTTTTTTCTCTTCGTGCCTCTAGCACGTGAATATCATCGTGGTTAGTACAAAAAACAACATCAATTTCAATCAAATTTAGATCAGATTTCTTAACAGAAACATAAGATTCATCCCTCAAGCGCGAGGTCAAACCCTTAGTCTCGACAAACTCCACACAAGCAACATTCTCCACTGATTTCTCCTTAAACAAAGAAAACTCATGCACTGTATCATCAAACTCTAAGGAAATTACACCCTTGAACACATCAATTTCGACCTTCGCGGTCTTAAGAAAAGGGCGTCCTAACAGCATAGAGGACGAAACATGCAAGGAATTTCTATTCATATCAAGCACGAGAAAATCAGCAGGGAACATCATCTCACCCACTCTCACGAGAACATGCTCAACCTTCCCTCTAGGAAATATGCTCGACCCGTTAGCTAACAGGACAACCACGTCACACTCATGCAATTCGTTTAAGTTCAATTCAAGAAATAAAGCATAAAACATGACATTCACAGAAGCACCAAGATCAAGCATCGCATTTTTAACTACTTTACTACCTATAGTGCAAGAGATAGTAAAAGTACCTGGATCGTTGCACTTGGTAGGCAACGTAGCTGGGTGGATTGCGCAGACATTCTCTTTTTTCTTTTCAGTCTCTCTGGACTTCCGTTTCTTTGTGCACCAATTCTTGAGGAATTTGGCATATTTAGGCACTTGGTGCACTGCCTCAAGAAGCGGTATGTTCACCATCACCTTCTGGAAGGTTCGCAGGACCACCTCGTCTTCGCTCTCCAAAGTAGGCTTCGCAAGCCTACTGGGGAAGGGTGCTTTGGGAACATTTCCTTGCACATTCCTTTCTTCTTTCTCATCATTCAGAATCTTGAGAGCAATCGGGGAGGACTCATTCAAACTGTCCTCTGCTTCCTTCGCGGCTCTGGAGGGAACTGATTTCCCACTCCTTAGCTGGATTGAGCTCACATTCTCACATGAGTTCACAGTGGTTTGGGAAGGAAGCTTCCCAGAGCTCTTGCTCTCTATCTTGGTTATCGACACCGCCATTTGCGTCAGCTGCTTGTTCAGATTTTGCAGCTCGGCTTTGTATGAGTTTAGCTCTTCTCGAGCTTCTTTCTGAAACTAGCTTGTCGTCGTGACGATGGTTCTGACCATCTCTTCCAATGAGCTGGAGGAGCTCGAGGCTTGAGCGTGGGTAGAATTGCTAGGCATATCATAGGACTGGCCTTGGAAGCGTTGTTGTCCTTCCCTATTCCCATAGCTCAAATTGGGGTGGTCACGCCAACCGGAGTTGTATGCGCTCGAATAAGGATCATACTTCCTGGGGTTGGAAGCATATCCTCCCATTGCGTTCACCTCTTCCGCCTCGCGGTTTCCTCCGACAAATTTCTTCAGTAAATTTACAATCTCGACCACCTAGGCCCTCATTTCAGTCATCTCATGATTCTGGGTCACACTGTGAACTTGCCCCTGCTCGCGAATACCGAATTGCTGCGAGTTGGTCGCCATGTTTGCAATTAATTGTTTGGCCTCAACTGGGGTCTTGTCAATCAATGCCCCATCACTCGCGACATCGATCATCTGGCGATCATGAGGTGTCATGCCCTCATAAAAGTATTTGATCAGGAGCTGATCGACAATTTGATGATGTGGAAAGCTTGCGCACAGGCGCCCAAAGCGTTCCCAATATTCATGCAGGGACTCTACTACATCCTGGGTGATCCCATAAATCCTTTTTCTCAGCGTTGTGGCAAGGGACGCAAGGAAATATTTCTCTAAGAAGACCCTCTTCATGTCCTGCCACGTCGTAATCGATCCGGATGTCCTGCCACGTCGTAGTCGTTTTGAGCGTGTTTTCTATTTGAAAAATTGATAAAATTTGAGTATCAACGATCCAAAATGGCTTCCGCAGCGTGATACGCTCCATCAATTGGTATCAGAGCATATTTTGATCAACTCAATTTGCATCAATTTAAGTTAGTGGGTATTTTAATTATAGAAATTGTTTCTAAATGGACGTTTAAAGTGAATATCGGTTTTGGCATTATTTTTTTTTAATTTTATTATTTGTAATTGCTCGAGAATGTATTGGTTTTAATGTTTGTTGAAGAGTCTGTATTCTTTAGAGTCATTAGAGTCCATATAGATTTCTTGCCCATACTCTGGCACAAACATCACAGTTAACGAATTAAAAAAAGACAATTCTAATTAGACTTGCTCATTAATTAATCTAAGGTGATAAGTCCTAAATTAATCAGAGAACAGTGACGGGTAACATCGCGACGAATTAATCCTAAGATTAATTCGATTTTTCTCATAACCTTGAGCCCACCATGAAGCGAATAACTAACTCATACCCACACCTGTCACATAGACTCGAGTTAATTAGCCACGATTAGACCCTCGCTACTTGCATTAAAACTAATCATGAATTAATGCTAACCCACTAACATGCGTAACAATCAAAGACGTCACTCCCAATTAGAAAGGCATGTTATTCGTTCTTAACACAGGTAGAAGATGCAAGCGATAACCAATTCTAAGCTAGAAATTAACATAAACCCTCACTAAACATCAAGATAAAATTCATAACCTCAAATTACAGCACTTACCTTAGGTCCTCGTTGTGAAAATAAAGTCAAACCACAATGGTTTTAGCTTCTATATAGAAAAGAGGGGAGAAAATGGAGTTTGAGCTCCCAAAATCGGAGTTTACAACAATGGAGGAATGAAGAAGTGACCTAAAAATTGGAGAAGAAAGCTTTTATAACAGGTAGCATCGCAATGCTACAAACGAAATTTCAAACGCGTGCGTTCGGAGCGTCGATACGCTATGGCCTGCGGCGAGACGCTGGGAAACCGTTCAACGGCATCTCGACGCTGCTCTCGGGTTTTTCTTAACATCTGATGGAGCAGCGTCGAGACGCTGGACCGAAAGTGAAACTTTGGTCCTTAGCTCCTCTTCTTCGCCTAGTTGCTTCCCGAAGCTTCTAAAACACAATTCTTTCCACTGAAACAGGTCCTTGGATTCCTCGAGCTCCCTAACCGTGAAATACCTAAAACAGAGGCAATTAAACAATATTAAGCACGACTTCTAGCCATAATAAGGGAGTAAATAATAGGTCTATTTTGGAGCTATCAAATATCTTGATTGATCTTTGAAATATGTGGATCTATGTGTGGAACACCTATATACGAGTTGGTATGATTATACCATAGAGTGTTTGAAGGATAATATTGCATGCAATTGCTCATGGTCAAAAGAGAAAGGTGGAGGAGTAACGCCTAAGAGGTGGTAGCGTTAATCTACTACCCAACCCCGTGCAATACCGAACCATAAGGAACCATTGACCGACCTTGTCTTGCTTAGATATAGTTAGACTACTAGAGCAAATCATACAAAAAGCATAAACCTAATGCATCATTAGAGTGTCATGATAGACATAGCCTTAAAGACTTTATTTCCTTGCAATTTTACATTGATTATTTCCTTCACTCCATGATTAACCACCAAACCACTTTTATTTACATTGTTACCACATCTGATGCATGTTCGTAAAGTTTGACATGTTAGTTTGGACTTGCGCTACCGCTTATTCCTTTGGGTTTGATCTTGAATTACATGTATTCCACTTTATTACTTGACTGGCCTGTTAGTGTGCACTTGCACTACCACGTTATGTAAAATATCGTAAACCATTGCATGCTTTACAATTTTTCATCGCATGTCCTACATGCAATAGTATATCGCACCAAAACTTCAACACAAACAGCGAGCCAACCAACATTCCGTCAGCAGAATCGATCCCCTGGCGCACAAGCCCTTCATTTTCCCTTGTAGATGTACATCAATATATAGAGGAAGGTAATTGCCATAACCCTCGAAAACATAACCTTTCATTTATGCAACATACAAAGGAATGAGGTCCCATAGGGAACAACCATGCGACGAGAAGAGACGACGAGATGAACAACCACTGGAGGTATACAAAAACTGCAGACCATTCCCAAACTCAAGAAATCGACATTCACAAGTATTCAAAGTCATTCTGTCACCAAAAAGTTTTCTAAACATTCCATTAAACAACATCCACAATTTTCTCACATCCATAAACTTTAAAATTTAACATGCGTTCTCATTTGAGTGCAATTTTACAAAAGCAAATGGTCTACCTTTTCATTGACATTTAAACAATAAATTCATCACACTTACATGCATGTCAATCTCTATTTTTCCTTTATATCCCATCCATGAACAAACCATGACATTCATCCAACATAATCAAACATAGTTCACTATCCTACATTCTACAACAAATATATACATCCTATTCAACTACCAGCACACATATACAACCTATTTAACTACAATCACTTACATTTTCCCACAAACTGATAAATAAAGTGCTTCCAGATAACTTACTGTTCACACGAGATTTCGAACGACGAATGGAAATTCGACACGTGTAAATTAATTTGAATTTGTGTTGTTGTATTGTATTTATCAGTACGTAGTGGATTACAATCTCTAATGTTTGATCCTCTGATTCTCTCTCTCAAATGTAAATGTTTCTCGAGGGCTTCGCAGCTTGTTCTCGATGTTGAATTTGGATCGAGGGCTTCGCAGCTTGTTCTCGATGTTGGATTTGTTTCGAGGGCTTTGCAGCTTGTTCTCGATGTTGGATGTGTTTCGAGGGCTTTGCAGCTTGTTCTCGATGTTGAATCTTCAGCTTCACGTAGCGGTGAAGTCTTCAGATGTTTGAATTTGGAGTGGCGTTCAGTCTTCAGGATTTCAAAGAGTCTTTCGTTGTTTGGGAATTCTCTCTGAGTTCTTATGAGAAGAAATTTTCTGAACCTTAGAAATGAAAATGAACTCTCTATTTATAGAGTTTTCATGGGCCTGGATCCAATGGGCTTGGGTTTGGACCCAATGGGCTTTTGGGCTTTGGGCCAAATTGTCATTTAATCTTTCTGGCCCGATTCGACTTCGAGCCCAATTGCGGTTTGGCCGACTTTGCTCGGTCAAGTCTATCTGATCCCCGATCGTGATGGAGACACGTGGCGACCACTGATTGGCCGAAATTTCTCGGTCAACAAATGCCCTCTTTTTCGAGAGTTATGCACAAGTATGTGTGGGTGAGTCTCGGAAAAGTTGAATAGATAAATCGAAACGTAGGACATCCTAATTTCGACTCCGCTTTGACGTATCAATTTTATCGAAATATGAAGTTCGATTCATAGATCAATTATTTTAATTGACGTCTATTTCCATGTCAATCGATCAAAAATATGAATTTGGCTCGTAGTTTTGATCTTTCTTATCTGACAGAAATTTGATTTAAACTTCGGTAGAGAGATTTTTTTTCTACCTTAGTTTATCTTGAGATGTAGAGTAAGGACTTGTGTCTGCCCAATTGTATTTTGAATAGGGTTTGACTTTGAATTTTACTCTAATTTCGACGTGGATAAAATATACCCAAACCGCCAATTTTGATTTGAGACTTGGATTTAGATAACTTTTGACTCTAAATCATGTCTGAAAATAAATTTTGGAATATGCCCAAAAAATTTAATTTTCTCGGTCAAAAAAAATGGTAAGCTTCTAAAGTTTGGCTTGAATTCGGAATAAAAGTGTTGAATTTTTTTTTATTTTGGCATAAATAATTGGGCAGATGAAACACTTGAATGTGAAAACAAATGATAACCAAGAAACTTGTTTGGTAGAGCGGAACTTGGATGGCTTTAGTTGTTATTGGTCCTTATTTTTGCAACAACTTTTTTTTTAACTTAAATGAAGGACATTTAAGTAATTTTACTCTCCAAACCCTAACCCATTTAGGTTTTCTAATTCATATAAATAGAATGAGATGGAATTTGAAGTCTTAGAATAAGACTTTAGGGTTTATTTGGAGAGGAAGGGAGAAAGTTTGCTTGGAGAGGAAGAAGAAGGAGAGCTCCAGCCGCCGCCGCCACCGCGCTTCAGCCCGCGCCGCCGCGTCGCTCCGCCTGCACCGTCGCGCCGCCGCCGCGCGCTCCAGCTGCACCGCCGCCCGCAGCTCCGCCCGAACCGCCGTGCTTCAGCCGCATCTGTAGCTCCGTTCCGCCAGCCGCCGTCGTTTCCAGACCAGCAGCCAGCCGCAACCGTCGCACGTCCTGGCCGCAGCGCCGCACGTCTCTGCCCCGTGCTTCAGCCGTCGCCGCCGCGCCTCAGCCCATCTCGCGCCCTGCGCTCCGGATCTGTACCGTCGGCCTTCTCCGGATCTTCTTCCGCGCGAACCGCCGCATCCGTCAGCCCATCGCGCAGCATCGCCGCCCCCGCGCAGCACCTCGCGACCCATGCCGCCGCTGCCGCACGCCGCCGCACGCCGCCGCCGTCTTCATCGCCCACTACAAGAATTTTATGTTCTCTCGACGGATATTCTCTCGACGGTTTCTAAAACCGTCGGGAGAGCATTGTTCTCTCGACGGTTTCTAAAACCGTCGAGAGAGTATCGTCTTCTCTCGACGACAGATTATTTCGTCGAGAGAATATATGCCTATCTAGACGGTTTTGAAAAACCGTCGGGAGAATATATGCCTCTCTCGACGGTTTTAGAAACCGTCGAGAGAACATATGCCTATCGCGACGGTTTGTCAAATCCGTCGAGAGAACATATGCCTATCTCGACGGTTTATAAAACCGTCGGGATAAGGTCAGGTTTTCTCGACGACTGTTACAATTCGTCGAGATGAATTCCGCTTATCTCGACGGTTTTTACAAACCGTCGAGACAAATTATGGTTATATCGACGGCTTGACCCAGCCGTCTAGAGAACCGGCCATTTCTCTCGACGATATATATTTCGTCGAGAGAACTTGTACCCTCTCTCGACGGTTTCCATTAACCGTCGAGAGAGCATTCCGGTTCTCTCGACGGTTTCAATTAACCGTCGAGAGAACCGGTATGCTCTCTCGACGGTTTCAACTAACCGTCGAGAGAACTGGATGCCTCTCTCGACGATTTCTAAAAACCGTCGAGAGAGAACTTAATAACCTAGAATTCCATCGTCTTCTTCATTTTCTCCGCCTCGCCCATCGCCTTCTCTCTCTCGCCCTCTCGCCCTCGCCCTCGCCGTTACCTTCTCTCCCTCGCCCTCGCCCTTGCCGCGCTGCCCTCGCCATCTTCCTCGTCGCGCCGCCTATCCCTCGCCGTCGTCGTGTCGCCCTCGCCCTCGCCCTCGCCGCCCTCGCCCTCGCCGTGCCGCCCTCGCCCTCGCCCTCGCCATCGCCCTCGCCGCCCTCGCCCTCGCCGTGCCGCCCTCGCCCTCGCCCTCGCCATCGCCCTCGCCGCCCTCGCCCTCGCCGTGCCGCCCTCGCCCTCGCCGTGCCGCCCTCGCCCTCGCCTGCTGCGTCCTACCGCCGCTCCCGCCGCCGCCTGCTGCCGCTTGTAGGTATTTTTTTAATTCAAACCGTCCCTAATTTTGTTTTTCAATTTTGTTATTGTATATAATTTGCTTTCAATTTATGATACACAGCCACCATTCGCCGGTCGCTCGCCCGCAAGACAACAGTCGTTCCTCGCTCCACGTTACTTCAAACAGCTCGATCGTTCGCCTCTAGGTATCATGGTTTACTCTTGCACCTAATGATTAATGGTTTCTGAATTAGGCTAATTTAGGTTACTTTTTGCTGATTTCATTGTTTCATTTGTCGTATATATAATTTAGGTTACTTTTTGCTGATTTCATTGTTTAAATATGGTTAGGCTAATTGAAACTGAAATTGATATGTTTAAATTTTTATTCAATCCCTACAGGACTTAATTATTCACGATTCACGGGTGGGTTTGAAAATTGTAGAATTAAGAATGAATAAAGATTGGATTAAACTTAGAGATAGGTTCTCTACCGAGTACGTAGAAGGGGTTGCTCAGTTTATGGAAATGGCGAAGTCTCACGTTAATCATTTGGGGAAAACAAGATGTCCATGTAAACATTGTATGAATGCAATGTGGCAGTCTTTGGATGGGGTAGAACGTCATCTATTCACAAATGGAATATCTCCCTCTTATGGTCAATGGGTATATCATGGAGAACCAAGCAACTTATCTAGGTTCGAAAATCAATCAACTAATTCAATACCCGATGAGGGACTACGTGCAACATCTAATTTTTTTGATGAAGAGAATGACATTTTGGACATTCTGAATGACTTACAAGCCCCAAACGTAGAAACGAATGTTCACCAAGAAGATTTTGCAAACGTGATTCCCACTAATGTCCCAGAAAGTGATAGTTCAAACCGATTTGAGGATTTAATGGCTGAAGCATGTAATGAACTCTACCCTGGTTGTACGTTATCTTCATTAAATTTTTTGGTGAAGTTAATGCATATTAAGGTTATTAACAATTGGAGTAATAAATCATTGGATATGTTGTTAGAATTGTTAAAAGACGCATTTCCAATTGGTGCATGTATACCTAGTTCATTCTACGAAGCTAAGAGGAAGTTGCGTGACTTGGGGTTCGGCTATCAGAACATTGATGCTTGCAAGTATGATTGCATCTTATATTGGAAAGAAAATGCCGATTTGCAAGAATGTCCAATATGTGGTGAATCTCGATATAAAGTTGCCGAGGAAGGAGGGAAGAAGATTCCACATAAGATTTTACGTCACTTTCCTTTGATACCCAGATTGAAAAGGATGTTTTCATCCAAGCACGTTGCTTCTGAAATGAGTTGGCATAAAGATAAGCGTGTCGATGATGGTGTGTTACGACATCCTGCTGATGCAGAAGGGTGGAAGCATTTTGATAGTAAATTTCCAGAGTTCGCTTCGGAACCACGAAATGTTCGTTTGGGATTAGCTTCAGATGGATTCAATCCGTTCGGGAATATGAGCAATTCGTATAGTATGTGGCCAGTGATGCTAATTCCTTACAATTTGCCACCTTGGAAATGCATGAAAGAAACCAATTTCTTTCTTTCTTTACTTATTCCCGGGCCAAAGTCTCCTGGAAAAGAAATTGATGTTTTCTTGCAACCATTGATTGAAGAGTTGAAAGAGTTGTGGAATAATGGTGTGCGCACGTATGATTGTGTTAGTGGCGAATACTTCCAACTACACGCAAATTTGTTGTGGACGATTAATGATTTCCCTGCGTACGGTGACTTATCTGGGTGGCCTAACAAGGGCTACAAGGCATGTCCAATTTGTAAGGAAGATACATCATCGCTTTGGATAAGGGATAAAATGTCTTTCATGGGACATCGACGTTATCTTCCGGCGACACACAGTTGGCGTAGGAATAAGAAACACGACGGTTATCGAGAACCTAGACCACCTCCAGTCGTAATGGATGGAGACGAGATTTTACAAGAACTAAGTATGCTAAACTTTTCAGTGCTTAGTAAACATCCAAAGAAGCAAGGCAAGAAAAGGAAACGAAATGATTCTTATTGGAAGAAAAAAAGTATTTTTTTTGAACTCCCCTACTGGTCAAAACTTATATTGAGACATAAGTTGGATATAATGCATATTGAAAAAAATATTTGTGATAACTTGGTTGGCACATTGTTAAACATTCATGGAAAAACAAAGGACACAGAAAAGGCTCGAAATGATCTACAAGATCGGGGTATACGAAATGAATTACACTTGATACCTTTAGGAAACGGTAAGTTTGAAAAACCACATGCTGCGTACACATTCACTAAGAGTGAAAGGGTGGAATTCTGTAAGTTCTTGAAATCAGTGAAATTTCCTGATGGATTTGTCTCGAATATATCACGATGTGTGAGTGTGAACGATGGAAAAATTCATGGGTTGAAGACTCACGATTGTCATGTTCTGCTGCAGAGGCTTCTCCCTATTGGTGTTCGAGCATATTTACATAAGAATGTGTCCACTACTATTGTTGAGCTATGTACATTTTTTCGTGATCTATGTGCGAAAACGATTACCACAACTTATTTGGATCGATTACAGTCAGATATTATAGTTATACTTTGTAAATTGGAAAAAATTTTCCCACCGGCATTTTTTGATGTAATGGTGCATCTTGCCGTTCATTTGCCATATGAGACCAGAATTGCGGGTCCTGTTAGCTACAGTTGGATGTACCCTATTGAAAGAAGTTTACGAACATTAAAACAATATGTTCGAAATAAAGCGCGTCCCGAGGGATCTATAGCAGAAGAGTATGTAATGAATGAATCGATGAATTTTTGTTCAATGTACCTAACTGGAATTGAAACGCGATTCAATAGAGACGAACGCAATGATGATCAAATTCTCGATAACGATACTTGTGGCGAATTTGAATTGTTTAGACAAAGGGCACGACCGTTTGGGGGTTCAACTTCAAGGACCTTATCAATTGAGGAGAAACAAATAGCACAATGGTATATTCTGAACAATTGTGATCAGATAAAACCTTATCGTAGGTACGTATGTATCTATATTGTAATTTTCACTTTTAGGGTGCAAGTGAAATATATATGAGTCATAATTCTTGTTTTTTGTGTTTAATAGGCAACATTTGAGACTAATTCGTTCTCAATCAGAAAGCATATCTGACTTAGAAAAAAGACATAAGGAACAATTTCCCGATTGGTTCAAATATCATGTAAGTATATAGTTACGAGTAATGTTTTGAGTAATGTTATGCATTTCTAAGATATATGTACGAATTCACAGGTTCTCTCATTGCGTAAGAGAAAAAATGTGTCTGATGACGTGTATTCTCTAGCGATGGGTCCCACTTCTTTAGTGCGCTCTTATACTGGATGCAATGTTAATGGAATACGTTTTCACACGGTAGCGCGTGATAATCGTCGGACAACGCAGAATAGTGGAGTGATGGTGCCTGGAGAGACAGACAGTCAAGGTGTTGAGTCGAAATTCTATGGTGTAGTGATTGACATTTTGGACTTGGAGTATGTCATGAGAAGACGTACTATTGTTTTTAAATGTAAATGGTTTGACAGTAAGAAGAATAATCCACACGTGGATTTAGGGTTTACATCAATTAATACGTCTCATTATTGGTATGTTGATGATCCTTTCATCTATGCTAATCAAGCACAACAAGTATTCTACCTCAATGACCCAAAATATGGTAATCATTGGAAAATAGTGCAATTGGTCCAAAATAAACGCTTATGGGAAATTCCGGAGGTAGAAGATCTTGGAAATGACCAACTTGATTTGTTGGAAGTAGATGGTGGTACGAGAGTCGATGAGAACACATCCATAGATGATGACATCACATTATGCAGAGATGATGTTCCTCCTACAATTGTGGACGGTGAAATTATTCAATCACAGAGTAGAAATGTATCGTCAAACAATGATGATTTCATAAATGATGAAGAGGAAGAGGAAGAGGAAGATGAGGTGGAGGAAGAAGAGGAAGATGAAGATGAGGATGTACAAGTATATTCTGACAATGGTTCATGTGATGAAAATTTGGATTGAAATCTGTATGTACATGTCTGTAACTATGTGTTTCATTTCTTATTTTAGATGTCATTTATCTTTATTCTTGTATTCGTATCATTTATACATTTCATGACTGCGCTTGTAGGTAGACGATGGCATCTGATCGTAATAATTCTGGAGATGCAGCTAATATTTATATGGAAGAATTGCGGATGACGGGCACACCATCTTCTGCGGAAGATGAGTCTTCAGGTTAGTTAGTTTCAATAGATATCTATTTTTCGATATGATATTGATATTAAATTGTATGTTCATTATTTATTTCAGATATGATAATACGTAAGGTTAGGGGATATGGTAGAAATCTGAATTTGGACAGATATGTTCGAAAACACGGGAAAATTCCAATACACATATCTGATGAAATCCGGAAGCCAACGTGTGAGTTTGCCTCAACGTTCAGCTTAGCCATTGGTACTATCGTGAGAGAAAGTTTTTCAGTCAGATACAAATCATGGAAACAAGTGCCACAAGACATAAGGGACCACGTTAAACATCGACTTATGGTAAGTTTATTGTTTAGTTGTTTGTGAATATTATCTAAAGATACTTTACTTATGTTTTTATTTTTTTGCAGAACCATTTTGTGATTGATTTGTCGAATCTCGTGGTCCATGAATGTATTGAGAACAATTCAAAGACTTCTTTTAAGGAGTTCAGAGCGGAATTGCTCAGACACTATAAAAAAGCAGCCACCCCTGAGGAAGGACGTACACGCCCGCATAATCGAGTACCTGATATAGAGGATTGGCTTCACCTATGCGATAGGTGGGATAACCCGGAATTTAAGGTACATTACTTACATTTGTTAGAGATGACATATGACGCAATTTACATTAATTTTTCACACTAATAATCTCTTATTTTCTTAGAAAAATGCGGACACCAATAAACAGAATCGAGACATGATGCCTTTCAATCATTGCACTGGAACTAAGTCATTCCTTTACGTACACGAATCAATGGTATGTTGGAAAAACGATTTATGGTTTATGTTTTTTTATTGGATGATTATTGATATGGTAAAAAACATTGTTGTAGAAAGCAAAAGGTGTGCATTTAGGACCTATTGAGTTATTTCGTGCAACAAGAACTCATAAAGAAGGTGAAAATGAGTGGGTGAATGATGCCGCTCGTGAAAGTTTTGTAAGTTTCCTACTTCCTAAAGATATTTAATTTTAGTTAAGTTGGTATCAACATTCTTATATCAATTTATTATCGCAGGAAAAAATGAAAGAGTTGCAAAGTCGCCCCACTCCAGAAGGGACCCAACCACTTTCTGAGGAAGAAATACGTGAAGAAGTATTGGGCAGTAGATCATGTCACGTTAAAGGTGCTGGTTATGGACCAAGGCCATCAAAAGCACGAAAGCGTAGCTCAACCTATCCATCGCAGAGAGAGCATGAACTAAGTCTTGTTGTGACTCAGACGCAAGAAGAGTTGAGTAGCACCAAACAACAATTGAATCAGACCGTGGAACGACTGAATGATACTCAACAAGAGTTGAGGCAAATGATGACTGAAAATACATCTGAACGAGCGAAAAATGCAGCCGAATTAGCTAGCCTTAGGGAAATGCTTAACAAACTCGTGCATTCACAAGGCGGAACATCGAAATAGGTATGAACTATATCCTCTTGTAATAAATTTATTTATAGTTTAGGAAAACTTGTTGAGTTTGGCTATCCTGCAGTTATGGTAGCCAATATAATTTTGAGTATATGTGTGTTGCGTTTGGCTATCCTGCAGTTATGGTAGCCAATATAATTTTGAGTATATATGTGTGCTGAGTTTTTGGCTATCCTGCAGTTATGGTAGCCAATATAATTTTGAGTATATGTGTGTTGAGTTTGGCTATCCTGCAGTTATGGTAGCCAATATAATTTTGAGTATATATGTGTGCTGAGTTTTTGGCTATCCTGCAGTTATGGTAGCCAATATGATTTTGAGTATATGTGTGTTCAGTTTGGTGTTGTTTAAAGTTAAGTTTAACTAATGGAGTCAGTACATGGATGAAAAGGAGAAGAACAATATGTGTGTTTAGTTTAGCTAATGAAGTCAATAGTTGAAGTACATTTCGGTTGTTTTAGTTTAAGTTTAGTGAATTTTGTTGTTTAGGGTTAGTTTAAGTTTAGGTAAGTGTAGTTTAAGTTCATTTTGTTGTTTTTCTTTAGTTGAATTAGATTTGGGTTGTTTTGTATTGTTTAAACTTTAGTTGAAGTATATGGGTTGAGTTTAGTGTATAAAAACTATATATATGTGGGTTGTTTTAGTTTAGTGGAAGTAGACTTTGGTTGTTTTAGTTTAAGTTTATTGAATTTCATTGTTTAGGGTTAGTTTAAGTTTAGGTAAGTTTAGTTTAAGTTCAATTTGTTGTTTTTCTTTAGTTGAATTAGATTTGGGTTGTTTTGTATTGTTTAAACTTTAGTTGAAGTATATATGTGTTGAGTTTAGTGTAAAAAAACTATATATATGTGTGTTGTTTTAGTTTAGTGGAAGTAGACTTTGGTTGTTTTAGTTTAAGTTTATTGAATTTCATTGTTTATGGTTAGTTTAAGTTTAGGTAAGTTTAGTTTAAGTTCATTTTCTTGTTTTTCTTTAGTTGAATTAGATTTGGGTTGTTTTGTATTGTTTAAACTTTAGTTGAAGTATATATGTGTTGAGTTTAGTGTAAAAAAACTATATATACGTGGGTTGTTTTAGTTTGGTGGAAGTAGATTTTGGTTGTTTTAGTTTAAGTTTATTGAATTTGATTGTTTAAAGTTAGTTTAAGTTAATTATTTTGGTTGTTTAAAGTTTAGGTAAGTGTAGTTTAAGTTAATTTTAGTTTAGTTGAAGTTATCTTTTGAGTTTATGTTTTAAGTTATAATTCCATCATTTTTCTTTTTTCAGGTATATTTTGGGTTGATGTTATTCACAAAGCCTCGAAGAAGCCTCGAAGATTATATATGTAGGCTTAGTTTTGCTTGTAACCGAACTTTGTACCAATTACTTTATATTTTAATGAAGATACTTTTTTTTACAAAGTAATGTTCCAATTTATTTAGATATTATCAGGTATTTTAATTATAAAAAAAAATATGGAATAAAAATAATATACCAAAAACTCAAACATACATTTCTCTCGACGGTTTGGTTTAATTAAACCGTCGAGAGAACATATAGTTTTCTCGACGGTTTAGATAAATCGTCGAGAGAAAGATCATGCTTTCTCGACGATTTGGTTAAATCAAACCGTCGAGATAACCTATACACTCTCTCGACGGTTTGGTTTCTCAAAACCGTCGAGAGAGTGTATAGGTTCTCTCGACGGTTTAACTAAACCGTCGAGAGAAATACGTTACTCCCGACGGTTTAGTAAACCGTAAACCGTCGAGAGAGATAGGCTTCCCTCGACGGTTTGACCAACCGTCGAGAGAGGATATTCTCCCGACGGTTTAGTTAAACCGTCGAGAGAAACAGGATCCGTCGAGAGAACTATCTATCTCGACGGTTTAAGTAAACCGTCGAGAGAACATATTCTCTCGACGGGTTGACCAAACCGTCGAGAGAGATAGTTCTCTCGACGGTCTCCAAAAAACCGTCGAGAGAGGCTCTCCCGACAGTGTTCTCTCGACGATTCACCCCGACGATTTTTTTTCCGTCGAGAAAGCCTATCTCGACGGTTTAGTGGCTTCTCTCCACGATTTTTTTGCGTCGAGAAAAACTAAAATTCTTGTAGTGCGCAAGCCGCAGCCGTAGGTGAGTTTCTTCTTCTTTTTTTTTTTTTTTTATTTGTTTTGTTTTTTTTTTGTTATTTATTATTATTTAGTTTTTTTTATGATACATATATCTTTTTCTTTTTTTCTTTTTTTTTTATTTTTTTTATTTTTATTATGTTTTATTCTAACTTTATAGATATATATTTTTTCATATACAGGTGCCTATTTTCATTCTCCCGACGTTCTTCGTACCGACCTTAATTTGGTAATTTAATTTATTGTATGCAATTTAAATACTGTATGTAATTTAATTCATTGTATGTAATTTTAATGTGTGTAATTTATGTATGTGATTTATGTATGTAATTTATGTATGTAATTTAATTTATGGGTTGTAATTTACTTATGGGTTGTAATTTATTTACATAATTTGATGTAATTTATTTATGGGCTGTAATTTACTTATGGGTTGTAATTTATGTTATTTGTGATGGCCTGTAATATTTTGCTATTTTGCATTTTGTTATTGTTGGTTGTGATTGCATTTATTTTATGAAGATTGGGCTTTAGGAATCTCAGTAATTTTCGATTTGGTATTTTGTGATTAAAAAAGCCAAATAAGAAATTTGTTAATTTGAAATTAAGGTTTTTTTTCAAAATTAGTTAAAGTCAGGAATCTTCCGTAATTTTCAATTTGGTATTTTGTGATTAAAAAGCCAAATAAGAAATTTGTTAATTTGAAATTAAGGTTTTTTTTTTTTCAAAATTAGTTAAAGTGATTTGAGATTTTGTAATTTAAAAAATCCAATAAAAATAAATTTTAATTTGAAATTAAGGCTTTTTTTTAAAAAAAAAATAGTTACGTGATTTGAGATTTTGTGATTAAAAACCCAATAAAAATAAATTTTAATTTGAAATGAAGGCTTTTTTAAAATTAGTTACGTGATTTGGGATTTTGTGATTAAAAATCCATTTTTTTTTTTAATTTTAAATTAAGGCTTCTTAAAATTAGTTAAGTGATTTGAGATTTTAAAAAATTTTAATTTTTGCTTTTTTTTTTTTAAAATGAAATTAAGAATTAGAATTAGTTATTTTAATTTTGAAATTGAGATTTTATAAATACATTAAAGTAATTTGGGAATTGGGGGTTAGGAAATTTAAAATTAGTTAAATGATTTTGAATTTGGCATTTTATGAATATATTATTTTATTATATATATATACACCTTGATTTGAAATTTATTCACTTTTCGATTTTAATTTGTTTATTCCAAATGGGGAACGTTGGGACTTTTTTTTTGTAGGTGTGCCACTTCTTTTACCGCCAAATCGTCGTGTTCAGCTCCCGTGGCCTCGACGTAACAATCTACGGGCGTTACTTCTCCTATGCAGATGCACGTCTGTTTAGGGAACGTATTCCGTCCTAGGTTGTGCGTCGAGTCGTTCTGTTCTGTTCCCATGGCCTCGACGTAACAATCTACGGGCGTTACTTCTCCTATGCAGATGCACGTCAGTTTAGGGAACGTATTCCGTCCTAGGTTGCGCGTCGAGTTGTTCTGCTCTGTTCTCGTGGCCTCGGCGTAACAATCTACGAGCGTTACTTCTCTTATGCAGATGCACATCTGTTTAGGGAACGTATTCCGTCCTAGCTTGTGCGTCGAATCGTTCTGTTCTGTTCCCGTGGCCTCGGCGTAACAATCTACGGGCGTTACTTCTCTTATGCAGATGCACGTCTGTTTAGGGAACGTATTTCGTCCTAGGTTGCGCGTCGATTTGTTCTCCTCTGTTCTCGTGGCCTCGGCGTAACAATCTACGGGCGTTACTTCTCTTATGCAGATGCACGTCTGTTTAGGGAACGTACTCCGTCCTAGGTTGCGCGTCGAGTCGTTCTGTTCTGTTCTCGTGGCCTCGGCGTAACAATCTACGGGCGTTACTTCTCTTATGCAGATGCACGTCTGTTTAGGGAACGTATTCCGTCCTAGGTTGCGCGTCGAGTTGTTCTGCTCTGTTCTTGTGGCCTCGGCGTAACAATCTACGGGCGTTACTTCTCTTATGCAGATGCACATCTGTTTAGGGAACGTATTCCGTCCTAGGTTGTGCGTCGAATCGTTCTGTTCTGTTCCCGTGGGCTCGACGTAACAATCTACGGGCGTTACTTCTCTTATGCAGATGTACGTCTGCTTAGGGAACGTATTCCGTCCTAGGTTGCGCGTCGAGTCGTTCTGTTCTGTTCTCGTGGCCTCGGCGTAACAATTTACGAGCGTTACTTCTCTTATGCAGATGCACATCTGCTTAGGGAACGTATTCCGTCCTAGTTTGTGCGTCGAGTTGTTCTGTTTCTATGAGATCGGCGTGCCGACTTAAAGGCGTTACTTCTCTTTTGTAGATGCGTCAGTTTGGGCATTTCCACTATACGTGAAATGTGCGCGTCTACTTAGAGAACGCATTCCGTCTTTGTTGGTACGTCAGATCGTCGCGTTCCGTTTCTGTGAGATCGACGTACTGATTTAAAGACGTTGCTTCTCTTTTGTAGATGCGTCAGTTTGGGCATTTCCACTATACGTGAAATGTGCGCGTCTGCTTAGAGAACGTACTCCGTGTTTGTTGGTACGTCGAATCGCCGCGTTCCGTTCCTATGAGATTAACGTGCCGACTTGAAGGCGTTACTTCTCTTTTGTAGATGCGTCAGTTTGGGCATTTCCACTCTACGTGAAATGAGCGCATCTACTTAGAGAACGTAGTCCGTCTTTGTTGGTACGTCGAATCGCCGCGTTCCGTTCCAATGAGATTAGCGTACCGACTTGAAGGCGTTACTTCTCTTTTGTAGATGCGTCAGTTTGGGCATTTCCACTATACGTAAAATGTGCGCGTCTACTTAGAGAACGTACTCCTTCTTTGTTGGTACGTCAGATCGTCGCGTTCCGTTCCTATGAGATTAGCGTACCGACTTGAAGGCGTTACTTCTCTTTTGTAGATGCGTCAGTTTGGGCATTTCCACTATACGTGAAATGTGCGCGTCTACTTAGAGAACGTACTCCTTCTTTGTTGGTACGTCAGATCGTCGCGTTCCGTTCCTATGAGATTAGCGTACCGACTTGAAGGCGTTACTTCTCTTTTGTAGATGCGTCAGTTTGGGCATTTCCACTCTACGTGAAATGAGCGCATCTACTTAGAGAACGTACTCCGTCCTTGTTGGTGCGTCGAATCGCCGCGTTCCGTTCCTATGAGATTAGCGTGCCGACTTGAATGCGTTACTTCTCTTTTGTAGATGCGTCAGTTTGGGCATTTCCACTCTACTTGAAATGAGCGCATCTACTTAGAGAACGTACTCCATCTTTGTTGGTACGCCGAATCGCCGCGTTCCGTTCTTATGAGATTAACGTACCGACTTGAAGGCGTTACTTCTCTTTTGTAGATGCGTCAGTTTGGGCATTTCCACTATACGTGAAATGTGCGCGTCTACTTAGAGAACGTACTCCTTCTTTGTTGGTACGTCAGATCGTCGCGTTCCGTTCCTATGAGATTAGCGTACCGACTTGAAGGCGTTACTTCTCTTTTTTAGATGCGTCAGTTTGGGCATTTCCACTATACGTGGAATGTGCGCGTCTACTTAGAGAACGTACTCCGTCTTTGTTGGTAAGTCAGATCGTCGCGTTCCGTTTCTGTGAGATCGACGTACTGATTTAAAGACGTTGCTTCTCTTTTGCAGATGCGTCAGTTTGGGCATTTCCACTATACGTGAAATGTGCGCGTCTGCTTAGAGAACGTACTCCGTGTTTGTTGGTACGTCGAATCGCCGCGTTTCGTTCCTATGAGATTAGCGTACCGACTTGAAGGCGTTACTTCTCTTTTGTAGATGCGTCAGTTTGGGCATTTCCACTATACGTGAAATGTGCGCGTCTACTTAGAGAACGTACACCTTCTTTGTTGGTACGTCAGATCGTCGCGTTCCGTTCCTATGAGATTAGCGTACCGACTTGAAGGCGTTACTTCTCTTTTGTAGATGCGTCAGTTTGGGCATTTCCACTCTACGTGAAATGAGCGCATCTACTTAGAGAACGTACTCCGTCCTTGTTGGTGCGTCGAATCGCTGCGTTCCGTTCCTATGAGATTAGCGTGCCGACTTGAAGGCGTTACTTCTCTTTTGTAGATGCGTCAGTTTGGGCATTTCCACTCTACGTGAAATGAGCGCATCTACTTAGAGAACGTACTCCGTCTTTGTTGGTGTGCTTCCCCCATAACACTCTCACTTTTTTTTTTTGCTTTAAGATTTCTCCCCATTTTTTGGAAGGCTATATGTGTTGTCATTTTCTTTTTGTCATTCGGTTTGTTTTGTTTTAAGGGTGTACATAGCTCCCTTTTTTTTGTTGTTGTTGCGTTTTCTTCGTAGTCGCTTCATGTTTGCATGTTTGTGTAGCTCATTTAATTCCTTCGCCATACTCGTCGCTTTGTTTTGAATTTATTAACTCTTTCGAATTTGTTTTGCAGGAAAATGGTGTATTTTGCAGAGCAGATCGTCTCTGAAGAGAAACATCTCGTTCTTTTAAAAGATGAACATCAACCCTTAAAACGCGGAGTTAACCTCCTAGTAGAAGAGGCGAAAGCGAAGATAGAAGCTGCGAAGATCGAACTTGAGAGGCTTTCCACTTTTGTCTCTGCCCGGGAGCAAGTCTTGAGTCGCGGGACACTTGAAGTTTCGCGTGTACGCGAAGAGATTCGTGCCCTCGAATGTGCCCCCATTATTGACGAGGACGATGCTCGAGCCGTTGCTGCAGTTTGCGAGCTTCTAGAGAGCTCGCGCGCGGAGTTGAAAGAGTTTCAGTGGGCGCCTTGATTTACGCATATATGTGCATATATATTTTTTTTATCTATCTTCTTCTAGATTTCTCTCGTGTAAAAGAACTTTATGTTTTTCTTTATGAACATTTGGCTTGTCTCCCTCATTTTGGAATAATACTTTTCCTTTGTTGCTTTGTTGAACTTTTTTTTTGTTGCTTACGTATTTTCGAAATCAAGAGATCACTTGTTTGAACGTAGCTCGAATGGAATGAATGTATATTTTTTATTGCGCGCGACTGGACTTAAAGTATATATGTATTTTTTCTTTAAGTTGCCTACGTACCCTTAGATGGAAGGGATCAAGTCATAACGTAGTTCAAAATTACATGAAGAGAATTCTTTTTTTTTTTTTTACTTGGGCCGTTCACCTTTTAAGCTCGTGCGGGCCAGGAGCAACATGTAGTTTATACTCTTACGTTAAGGAGTATTACATTTTTTTTTTTTTTACTTGGGCCGTTCACCTTTTAAGCTCGTGCGGGCCAGGAGCAACATGTAGTTTATACTCTTACGTTAAGGAGTATTACATTATTTTTTTTTTACTTGGGCCGTTCACCTTTTAAGCTCGTGCGGGCCAGGAGCAACATGTAGTTTATACTCTTACGTTAAGGAGTATTACATTATTGTTTTTTTTACTTGAGCCGTTCACCTTTTAAGCTCGTGCGGGCCAGGAGCAACATGTAGTTTATACTCTTACGTTAAGGAGTATTACATTTCAACAGATCTTATCTGCATCACGGTCTTGATCAGATCCTTCGTTTGTAGGATTCGTTAGAATAATGATATTTTTCTTCACCTTCAAGGAGCCTTCTGTATTTATGAGAACAGATAATTTCTTCTTCATGCGCGAAGGAACACGACTGTGAATTTTTTTGTCGCTACTTTCTTCATCGAAGAGTCTTGCCTCTACAGTCTTCATCTTTCCTTCTTGTTGATCGTTTGTCCCTTTGAGGCGATCAAAAACAGATGTTGAAGGTCGGTCTTTCTTTGATGTGGAGACACTTAACCTTTGGAAAGCGGAAGTTCGAGTGGAGGTAGAAGTTAGACATGGATTTTCTTCTTTTGTCGCGGCCATACTCATCCTTTGGAAGACCGAAGTTCGAGTAGTTGAAGGCTTGATGCGATTGAAGACAGAAGTTCTTTGGTCGACTTCTTTTGAGTCGTCGACTTCTTCTGCGTTGATGTAGCATGAAGTTGCAAAGATTTCTTCCTCTTTATTGATAGGAAGGAAACTTCTTGAGAAGAATTCTTTTAAGGTCACCCGTCGTCGAGGTTGAGAAAAATATTTGTTTTCTCTTCTCTCGTGTTTAGGCTTCCTCGAATTGATTCTTCCTTTCTTCTTTCAAAGCTTATTGTTCCGTTTATCATCTCGAAACATGCTATCTTCTTTCTGGACGGGTCTTTGTCGTCGTATTTTCTGACGAGCCACGACGGTCCAACATTTATCCTCATTTCCGATGACCTCATGTTTTACCTGAGAAATTTGTTTTGGGGTTTCATGTCTAAACCGAACAATTATTGGTTCGAAGGTCCCAAACTGGATCAGGCTTTCTTTTTGCTTCTCAAATGAGACCGGAGATAATTGAGCGCTGAAGTTCATTGTTACTGCAGCGTGGTTTGATTGAGCTATTTCATCTAAGTCTAGCTCGATTTTTCCTTCTTTAGCTAACCTTAGAATTAGCTCCTTTAGGACGAAACATTTATCCACTGGATGACTGATAACTCGATGATACTTACAATAGTTGGGATCATCGACTTTGTCCATTTCTTCCGGGCGCCTACACTCGGGAAACTCAATCAATCTTGTTTCCAGTAGTTGCTCTAAAATGTCAGGAATGTCAGAGTTTGGAAACGGGTAGACTTTTTCTTGTTTCTCTTTTAAAGTAAGGCGACGTTTCTCGCCTCCGTCATTTCTTCTCTCTGTCTTGTTTTCATTTCCTTTTGAGGGAAATCTGAAAGGGGTCGTGTTGACGACCATGGATGTTTCCACGACATTTTTAGTGATTTTCCCAACTCCCTTCGTTTCCGTCTTTATTTTCTTTACGTCGGGGACTAAGAGGTCTTTGTTTCCTCTGTTGGCAATACTCAGCTCCATATCATGGGCGCGAGTTGCCAATTCCTCGAATGTTTGGGGCTTTATCCCTTGTAGGATGTAGTGAAGTCCCTAATGCATGTCGCCGATGCACATTTCGACAGCAGACACCTCGGTGAGTCGATCCTTGCAGTCGAGACTCAACAATCTCCAACGGTTGATGAAATCGATGACTGACTCGCCCATTCTTTGGTTAGCGTGCGAGAGTTCGGACATACTAACTGTTCGCCTCGTACTGTAGAAGCGATTCAAGAAGTCTCTCTCAAACTGCTCCCAACTGTCAATCGTCTCGGCTTCCAAGTCGGTGTACCAGTCGAAAGCGTTTCCTTTCAGAGTTCGGACGAATTGCCTAACCAGCAAGTCTCCGCGAGTTCCAGCGTTCTCACACGTCTCAACAAAGTGGGCAATGTGTTGTTTAGGGTTGCCCTTGCCGTCAAATTGTTGAAACTTTGGCGGCTGATACCCGATGGGCATTCTTAAGCTATCAATCCTCTTGGAATACGGTTTGGTATACAAGAGGGTGCTCTGAGCTGGTCCACCGTATTGGTCTCGGATGGTGTTCGTGATCATGTCTTGCAGTTGTTGGACAGACAATGAAGCGACCGACGTTGAGTGATACGGTTGGTCTTCTTGGATGACATTTTTTTCTTTGTCATTCTCTCTTGCTGCAGGAGTTTGACTTGACTCTGCAGCCTCTCTACTTTGCATCTGATTTCTTAAGTTTGCAATCTCGAGGTCTCGTTCTTCAACTACTTTCATCAGAAAGTTTAGTTTCTTTTCCATTTCAGCGATCACTTCGTCGCTTATGCGTGCGTCTGCCATCATTACAGACATCACATTTGGATCAGACCCCTTATTTGGTTGATCAGATGAGGGAACAAATTCATCGTACAAGAAATTTTCCTGAGTGATTATCCCCTCACGCGTAGACTCTGTCATTCGTTCCTCCATAACATTTATTTCAGTCATCATGGAGGATGTTACGTCAGAATCGAACTCAAATAGAGGGTTACACCTGACGGCAAATTCGTCACTTGTAGACGCCCCCGCCAATGTCATTCTTTCTTCCATAGTATTTGTTTCAGTCGTTATGACGGATGCTACGTGAGAATGGAACTTGAACAAAGGGTTACACCTAACATTAAATTTGTCACTCGTAGATGCCCCTGACGATGTCATTACTCTGCTCACAATTGTGACAAAATCATGTGGACAATCATGGCGAGTAGAACTCGTGTAGCGGTTGTTCATGACTACGGTTGTTAAAGGAGTTCTGAACGACATAACTTCACTTGTTTTTTTTTTTTAGATGAGGGAAAGAGATGAGAGGTAGAGTTGTCCCACCGGGCGTGCCAATCTGTTCACACGAGATTTCGAACGACGAATGGAAATTCGACACGTGTAAATTAATTTGAATTTGTGTTGTTGTATTGTATTTATCAGTGCGTAGTGGATTACAATCTCTAATGTTTGATCCTCTGATTCTCTCTCTCAGATGTAAATGTTTCTCGAGGGCTTCGCAGCTTGTTCTCGATGTTGAATTTGGATCGAGGGCTTCGCAGCTTGTTCTCGATGTTGGATTTGTTTCGAGGGCTTTGCAGCTTGTTCTCGATGTTGGATGTGTTTCGAGGGCTTTGCAGCTTGTTCTCGATGTTGAATCTTCAGCTTCACGTAGCGGTGAAGTCTTCAGATGTTTGAATTTGGAGTGGCGTTCAGTCTTCAGGATTTCAAAGAGTCTTTCGTTGTTTGGGAATTCTCTCTGAGTTCTTATGAGAAGAAATTTTCTGAACCTTAGAAATGAAAATGAACTCTCTATTTATAGAGTTTTCATGGGCCTGGATCCAATGAGCTTGGGCTTTGGGCCCAATGGGTTTGGGTTTGGACCCAATGGGTTTGGGTTTGGACCCAATGGGCTTGGGTTTGGACCCAATGGGCTTTTGGGCTTTGGGCCAAATTGTCATTTAATCTTTCTGGCCCGATTCGACTTCGAGCCCAATTGCGGTTTGGCCGACTTTGCTCGGTCAAGTCTATCTGATCCCCGGTCGTGATGGAGACACGTGGCGACCACTGATTGGCCGAAATTTCTCGGTCAACACTTACATTTTGCAACGAACCCATAAATGAAGAGCTTCATAATGTGAAGTTCCTTCACCCAATTTAAAAAAAGTTTCGAATGCAAAAATTATACCATGTAAACATAAATTTGGGGCTTACAACTTCGAGGCTACCACTTACCAACAAAACTTGTTCTCGAACACGCCTTCAAACCTTACCCTCATAATTTAAAATAGTCAAAAATTAGAAAACAAACATACATTCGAACTTAATTTAAGGCTTTAATGTAATGGATTAAGGTGGTATGTTACAAATGAGAATTCACCCAAAGTTCATCGATACCCTCCAGGACAACATTCAAAAAACACCGAAATTCGTGAATCCAATGCCAAAAAACACTGGGTAATTGAAATAAAACTTCAACCAGTCTTGACTGGCGTTGCACATACATTAAAACGCTGCTTGAATTCATTCAGGCACCATCGGAGCACCGTCTCCAGAAGCTTTTCGTTGGACGTTGTTGCGCCTTCATCTCCTAGTTGAGTCTGTGGTTACGAACAAAAAATCATGGTTGAAGATGGAACGAGAGAGAGGAATCGAAGAAGAATAAAAAAAATAGTGAGCGGTGGGGCTGAAGCATAACAAACAAAGAAAGGAAAAAAAAGAAGGAAAAAGAAAATAAAAAAAGAAGAACCGAGAAGAAGAAGTCTGGTCAAAAGTAAATAAAAACCCACTTAAATCAAAAACCCACTCAATTTGTTTTTTTTCTTTTTCTTTTGTCAAATTTTGAAATCTAAAATAATTTGGACAATTTTTTTTTAAAAAAAGCTGACCAAATTTTAGCTATTACAACTCAATTAAAACCCAAAGAGATACTAAATCCTCAAAATTAGGAACTTGAGACTTCATTAAAAATCTTTCATCCAACATTTCATGTTTTAATTATCTCAATCCAGTTGTCAAACTTATCTGACATAAATATGTGCCCTCAACCGTGAGGTCTGAGGTTCGAGTCCCCTTTCTTCCAAGTTGATGTAAAAAACAATTATCATAATCTACCTAAATCTAATTTTACTCAAATAACATTTGGAACAACTAAATACATATAGATTGATTACATCCTAATTAAACTTCAAAATTTTAAGGTTAGTCTTATCTTAAAAAGACGGGCATTACAAACTATCCTTTAATGATTCCACCGAGAGGTTGCAATACTCAAAACCAATATGAATAATTGGCTCCATCAAATTCCTGTGATTTCATAAAATAATCAAACTGGACTGTGTATAAGAATTTAATTTTAAAACCGACGGATAATATTATTGAAACACTATTATAATATTTTTGTTAAATGGAGGGTCTAACGTAGATAAAATGGACAAATTGATAACAAAAACTTTTCTCAAATATAAATTGGTTTGCTTTAGGAAAAAGTGTCACATGTTTCCTTTTATTTTAAGTTCTTTTCCGGATAGAATCAAGGAAGAATAGTTATAAATAACTAAATTATTAAAACTGTTTCACTTACAAATTTCTAGGGTTTGAATTTCTAGGGTTTAAATATATAGAGTTGTAATGTACTAGGTTTCAATTCATACAAACCATAAAGATTATAGGTATAAAATAGATTTTCCCTATATATATATATATATATATATATATATATATATATATATATATATATATATTTTTTTTTGTAAAGATATTTAATTTAATGCAGGTGAGGATCGAACCTGTAACCTCTTGGTCATTATTAGTTCGACTTTATGCTAAATTTTGCTCATTTTGACAAAGGTATTCGTATCAGATATCAATCAAATTAAAATAATGAATCTGGATGTCCACCCCAACCTGATTTACAAATATATATATATATATATATATATATATATATATATATATATATAAATATATATATATATATATATATACAACTTATGGATATTTATCATTTATAATATAATTCTTATTATTATTCATAGTTTTCACATTATGATAACAAATTAAATATAAGAAAATAATAGTTTTGGGAATAAAAAAACACACACAAATCAATTAATTTTTGTTCGATTGTCCGTGTTCAGAATAATAGGCACATCGATAGCAAATACAATCTATTTATAATGAAATAAAAATAACAAACATTACATTACAAAAATAAAATAAGATTAAGAGGGATTCATATATAAATTTCCTGCCAAAATTTTTATTTAATAAACTGATGTTGGAAACCAAATTGATAATTATCCAGAGCTCTTTTTTCTCAATTATCAATGAATTGGATCAGCAGCTTTCATTTCATCTACAAAATTACAAATAATACAAGTAGTTGATAAATTAAGACAAAATAACTAAGGCAATAAAATCAAATTAATTTAAATTTAAGCATCAAATTTTCACTCTAAACTATTTAATTTGATAAATTCATGCTTTTTGTTTTTGAAGAAATTGTAAAAAAAAAAAACTTTAAAAACAATGATTTAAAAAATAAATTGAACTTTAGTACAAAACGCAAGGTGGTCATAAAAAAAAAAAAGTCTGATAACTCTATCAAAATTCAACTTTTATTAAAAAAAATAAATCAAAACTAATCTTTTTGTTTTCTTTTTTATCAACAGAATAAATGGGGTGAAATCATGCAATCTTTTCAAGTTTACAATAAATGGGGTAAAATCATGTAATGTTTTCAAATTTGAACTAAGCAATCTTTTAAAGTTCAACCTAAAGGTTGCAACAATAACAATTATTACTTGTTAGGTGGGGGAAAAAAATTGATACTTCTAGCTTAATATATGGTTAGAAAGTAAACTTTTTTTTTCAAGGAGAGCAAGAAAAAATACCTGGAAAATATTTTTCGAAGCAATACTTCTCACACTCAGAATCACACGATTTCTTGCTATTGGCTTTGCCCATGCATTCCTTCATACAAGTATCAGAGCATGACTGTAACTCGGGTGCCAGCTTGGTTATTTTATTCAATGTCCAAAGTTGGAAGCTTGGTCTGGTGGTAGACTGCCCCTAGGTGGATGTTCCTCTAAAAGATCTATTGGAATATGAGTTATTCTGGTAATAGTGATTAGCTTAAATTGACTCAATTCAAAGGAGGAGTGATAGACTGCCCCTAGGTGGATGTTCCTCTAAACCTTTGTAGTATCGTTGCAATAAAGAATAAATGATGGGTACATTATTACTTTTGCTAAAACTTGATTGGATAATATAAAAGGGTTAATAGCAATTTCACTAAATACGATATGTTACCTTTTTTTAGCATGTCCAACGCAATAGTAAAGTTACTAGCTTCTGAGAAACGTAACGAGGATAATTACGCAACGTGGAAATCAAATTTAAACACAATACTGGTAATTGATGATCTAAGGTTCTTTTTAACTGAGGAGTGTCCTCCAAACCCCGACACAAATGCAAATCGAAATGTTTGGGATACATATGACAGGTTGACAAGGGAAGATGATAAAGCCCGCATCTACACACTGGCCGGGATATCTGATGTATTGGCTAAGAAACACGATGGTATGGGTGCTGCAAAAGAGATTATGGAATCTCTGAAGGGGATGTTTGGACAACCGTCCTTCTCCCATAGGCATGATGCCATCATGTACGTTTATAATTATCGCATGAGAGAAGGGACCTATGTTAGAGAACATGTCCTGGACATGATGGCACATTTCAATGTGGAAGAAGTAAACAGAGCTGTCATAGATGAGAAGAGTCAGGTCAGTTTTATTCTGAAGTCTCTTTCGAAGAGCTTCCTACAGTTCCGCACAAATGCGATGATGAACAAAATTGAATATAACTTGACTACCCTTCTGAATGACCTTTAGACTTATCAATCCCTCCTGAAAACTAAGGGACATGAAGTGGAGGCAAATGTTGCTACCACTAAAAGGTTCTATAGAGGATCGTCCTCTTAGACGAAGTCTAGCCCTTCTTCTTCCAAAAATAAGAGTATTTCGATGAAAAAGAAAGGGAAGGTGAAAAGTAAAAATCCTAATGACCGCAAAAGCAAGGCTCAAGTTGCAGATAAAGGAAAATGTTTCCACTACAACGAGAATGGGCATTGAAAAATAAACTACCCAAAGTACCTTGCAGAGAAGAAAGTTGAAAAGGAAAAACAAGGTAAATATGATTTACTAGTTGTTGAAACATGTTTAGTGGAGAGTGATGACTCATCCTGGATACTGGATTCAGGGGCTACTAATCATATTTGTTCTTCTTTTCAGGAAACTAGTTTATAGAGAACGCTTGCGGAAGGTGAGATAACTCTCATGGTTGGAACAGAAGAGGTTGTTTCAGCAAAATCATTGGGAGATTTGAAGTTATTTTTTGGAGTTAGATTCATTATATTAGATGATGTGTATCTTGTTCCTGGAATGAAAAGGAATCTTGTATCTATCTCTTGTTTGTTAGAACAATTGTATAAAGTATCTTTTGACTAAGGTTGTATGTTACGAATGAGAATTCACCCAAAGTTAATTACGATACCCTGCAGGACAACGTTCAAAAAACACCGAAATTCGTGAATCCAACGCCAAAAAACAATGGGTAATTGAAATTGATAGAACTCCAAAAGTGCTATTTTATACCTTTTAATTCTTGTTAGCTGATTCAAATTAATGTGTTTAATCATATGTTTTGCAGGAATCGAGCATTCAGAGGTGAACGAGACACTTGTGTTAAATAAGAACTCAAAAGAGGAGTTTTAGAGTATAATATTAACAAACCGAGCCGCAAATGATACTATGAAGATAAAAAATTATTTAATGTCCAAAGTTGGAAGCTTGGTCTGGTGGTGAAATGTTTATTATGTTATTCTTTGAGCCGTGCGTATAACAGACCTTAGGATTATAAAAAATGTTTAATTGAATATGATCAATTTAATTAACATTCTAATCAATCAATGTGCTTAGAGCTGATAGCTAGTTAGCATGAAACGCTATCGTGCCCAGCTAATTGGCCGGTTTAGAATCAGTTAAGTCGATTACGCTTTTAAATTAAGAAATTGTATTTTTATTGGAGTAAACGATGAGCAAAATCCATTAAGTCCCGACAATCTCTGAATTAGCAAGGTAATCTCTTGTTTATTTCTTTCATTCTTTAATCCTTATCTTTAATTGTTATTTAAATTTAGTAGATTAATATGCAATTCAAAAACCGCCCATTTATTGTTTTTACATGGGAACAACCTATCTACTATCCCTAGAGACGGGTAGGAGTGAATTTCATCTTGCACCCTATGTCCCCAGCTATCTATCCGGTCTTACCCCTGAAACGGAAGGCCTATTGAGTCAGCGTTGTTGAGCCACTCTCACCCATGCAGATCTAAGGATAATCTCGAATAAACAAGAGTTCATAGTTAGCTCAGGATTAAGGGCAAGTTACCTAGGTCATCGTTTTGAAATAGTCAATCTTTAAAACAGTAAACAGCGTTATAAAGCAATAGTAACTTATTTCGCGGTCCGGTCTAATGCAAACTCTTTGATGAGCAAAATCCATGTGGAGACATGTGAATGGGGGCGTCCCATGCA
Source organism: Herpetospermum pedunculosum (assembly GCA_028017165.1). NCBI lineage: Eukaryota > Viridiplantae > Streptophyta > Magnoliopsida > Cucurbitales > Cucurbitaceae > Herpetospermum > Herpetospermum pedunculosum. The sequence goes on along the minus strand of CM051525.1, from coordinate 5,311,071 downwards.
ATGAGTTTGCATTAGACCGGATCGCGAAATAAGTTACTATTGCTTTATAATGATGTTTACTGTTTTAAAGACTGATTATTCCAAAACGATGACCTAGGTAACCTAACCTTAATCCTAAGCTAACTATGAACTCCTGTTTATTCGAGATTATCCTTAGATCTGCATGGGTGAGAGTGACTCAACAACGCCGACTCAATAAGCCTTCCATTTCAGGGCGGATCTCCGGCAAGCTCCACCCTCTTCCTCAGGCGGCGGCGTCTCTACGAACCCAGTCGTAATCTGAAGACCACGGCGACGTCTTCTTCCTTCAACCACGGCGGCGTCTGTGCGAACCAACTTCGTCTTCAACCACGAACTCAGACAACCCAGACGCCTCTCCGGCGAGCTTCGCCCTTCCGAACCGACGACGGATGAACCAGACGCCAGCGGGCTCCTCATCCTCCGGATCTGCGGCGGCGCAGCTCGAATCAACGGCGGAGAGATCCACCCTCTTCCTCAGACGACAGCGTACCACGAACCTAGATCCAGACCTCGGTAGCGGCACCTTCGCGAACCAGTGCACTGCACGATTTCATCTTCCTCAAGCATTCAACTCCGGCGGCGCAACTCAACCCAGACGACGAGCGGCGGCTTGCAACAACGACCTGCCTTCTCCTCGAACCTAGACGCCGGCGGAGCTCCAAGCTCCATCTTCAACCCAAGCGGCGAGCTTCACCATCACGAACTCAGACGAACCAGCTTCATCTTCAGCCTCGAACCAGCGGCGGATCTCACCAGCCCGACCTCACTTCGCGGCGGACATCAATTCCACGGCGAACTAACTCCGACGAACGACCAGCAGCCCTCGAACTACGATGATGGTGTTGCGTGAAGAAGAAGACTCGGACGACGGCGTGCTTCGCGTGGGTAACGTTTAATTGTTTTTAGTTTTTTTGAAATTACGATTTTGCCCCTGTTCTTTTATTAAAGTTTAGCTGATTTGTTGTTGATATATACCCCCTCTGATTTGGATATATACCCCTACATGTTCAATATATACCCTTCTTTATATACCTATGTTATATCGTATATGCATGTTAGTTTGTGATTCGTTTCAATTTAATTTTTAAAGTTTATTTTCTGGATTACTTACGTTAATTTGATCGTTTATTCTTCTGTCGCTCCATTTTATCGTCTTCGTTATTTTATGCGCGTTCGTTTAGTTTTAATTTGTAACCCGGGAGAGATGAAGGACTGTTCCTTTCATCTCGAGGGTATTTTAATATTAAATTTTAACCCCGGGAGAGATGAAGGACTAATCCTTTCATCTCGAGGGTATTTTAAATTTTATTTGCAACCCCGGGAGAGATGAAGGACTGTTCCTTTCATCTCAAGGGTATTTTAATATTAAATTTTAACCCCGGGAGAGATGAAGGACTATTCCTTTCATCTCGAGGGTATTTTAAATTTTATTTGCAACCCCGGGAGAGATGAAGGACTGTTCCTTTCATCTCGAGGGTATTTTAATATTAAATTTTAACCCCGGGAGAGATGAAGGACTGTTCCTTTCATCTCGAGGGTATTTTAATATTAATTTGCAACCCCGGGAGAGATGAAGGACTGTTCCTCTCATCTCGAGGGTATTTTAATTTTATTGAAATCCCGGGATAAATAGGGTTTCCCTATTTTTGAGGATTTATTATTACAGCCATCATGCGCTAATTACAAGAATGCCCTTGTTTTAAAAAATAGGTTTTTCTTTGATTTTAAAATTAAGTTTTAAAATTGAATTTCGATTTATTTTGATTTCGAAACAAAAGATTTTTATTTCAAATTAAGTTTAAATTAAATTTCGAAATTGTTTGTTTTCACAACCAAAGTGTTTTAAATTCAATTCGAGTTTTAATCGGATTTCAAATTGAATTTGAAATAAAACGATTTTATTAAATGATTTTTAAAGTTCTTGTTTTGTTGTATGATCTCGGTATCGGGATCAAGACGATTAATGGCGAAATTAACAATCTCGCTCACAAAACCAAATTCCTACTTTCTTTAAAGTTAGGATTTGATAAGTTGAGACATTATAATTTTAGTTGTTTATTTTATTTATGATTTAGGACCATTTGAAATTAGCTAGATAAATAGGATAAAATGTTTTGGCTACCGTTTTTGAACGGGATGTTTTGGCTACCCTACACTTAACCGACCCCCGAACCTTGTCTTTTTACTTCGTAGATCGTATTTTTAAGGTGACCAATCACACCCGAAATGATTGGTGGTGACTCCATTTTTTTGTGAAAACCCATGTTTAACAAGAAGGTTGTCGGCCGCTCCGCGTCGCAAAAACGTTGTGACAGCATGGCGACTCTGCTGAGACTTTTTTAGTGGGTCTAGGTCATGTCATTTTATCTGGCATTTATCCGGTTTTTCTTTTTGGTCTTTGTATATATATATTTTTTTTTATTGAATTATGCTGCCTTAATTAGCTTGCTTTGTTTAAATTCACTTATTATCGCATGATTCATGCATTTCACACACAATCACGAGCCTCCTACCCGGGCTCTACCATTTAGGATTAGAATCGGAGATAGAGTAGTGTGACCTTCGTGGAACTTCGGTTCTCGTGCAGGCGCAAGAAATTCTCCACTCGAGCTATCCACGGTGTTTAATCAGTTGGAAAACTCGGGGACCGTTTTCTTTTAGCATTGTTTAGAACCTAAATTACACTCATGTGCATCCTGGAGCCGATCGTTGTTTATTTATCTTTATGTTTTGTGTCGGGTTTTTATTTCTGTTGTTCTCGCAATTTACTGTTTATGGCATTATCATGCATTTCACACACAATCACGAGCCTCCTACCCGGGCTCTACCATTTAGGATTAGAATCGGAGATAGAGTAGTGTGACCTTCGTGGAACTTCGGTTCTCGTGCAGGCGCATGAAATTCTCCACTCGAGCTATCCATGCTGTTTAATCAATTTGAAAGCTCGGGGACCGTTTTTCTAGGATTGTTAGAACCTAAACCACACTCATATACATCCTAGGGTTAACCGTTAATTGTCCAAACTATGAATTTTAGAATACACCTACTTTGTCGCATGTTTGATTCTCGTGCTTGTATCATATTGCGTGTTTCATTCACATATTTAAGCTGCGTGTGTTGATTTCATTATATGTGTTTTATTTTGATTTTTTACAAAAAATTATCGAGTCGTCCCCCTGAGGTTTAGAACAGATAATCGAGTAATGTCGACCTTCAAAGGGACATAATCACCCTTGTATGGCGCACGAAAGATTCACGTTCAAATTAATTTGTTTGCTAATTTTTAGCATTCAATTATAATTGGGGACCTCTTTGTTTAGGTTTAGAATGGAGAGTCGAGTAATGTCGACCTGCTGAAGGATGTAACCTGCCCCCGTAAAGGCGCACGAAAAGTCTTCGTTCATTTTTCATTTTTTCGTTTTCAGAAAATTTTCTTCTAGTGACATTCGTTCTACACGTTGTGTTTTTTTAAAAAAAAATCAAAAATCAAAAAAATCATTTGTATTTCCACATCTTAGAATTTAATGATCATGCATTTTTTTTACGAGTCATCACGTTCTCATCGAAATAAAGTCTTTCGTTCAGGGTTTAGAGACGTGCAACAAAAAAAAACAAAAAAACGAAAAAACAAAACAAAAAAAATCAAAACAAAAATAGGTCTTTTTTCGTTAATTGCATCTCGTTTATGCATCGAAAAAAAAAATCGAGTCTCATTTCATCATTCATGCATAAGTAAAAATTCATGAATTGTTTCATTTTGCATGACATTTAAAAAAAAAAAAAAACAAATCAATTGCATGCATAAAAAAAAATGATCATTCCAAAAAATATTTATCATTTCTCATCCATCATTTGCACAATATCATGTGTACATAAAAAAAAATCATGCATAACATGCATTGTCTTATGTTTGTATGGTGTTATTTCACACATGCATATGTAGTAAGCATCAATTCATGCATTTTGCATGTAAAAAATCATTTCATCAATTGCATGATATCATCTCACGCAGTCATAAAATCATTTTGCATTAAAAAAAAATGTTCATGCATAAAATCATAGAAAATCATTCATCAATTGCATAATGACATCTCGCACATGCATAATAAAAATGTGCATTCATGCATCATCTGATTTTCCATGTCAAAAAATCATTTCATATTGCATGGTGTCATTCCATACGTACACGTGTAATAATAGCAGTTTTTGCATTTAGCAGGTCAAAAATCATTTCATCAATTGCATGGTGTCATCTCACTAATGCATAATAAAATGTGCATTCATACATTTTAAAAAAATATTTTGCATAAAAAAAAAGGGTTCATGCATAAAATCATAGAAAATCATTTAATCAATTGCACGACATCATCACACGTGCATCATAAAAAGCCATGCATCTTCTCATGCATAAAATCATAAAAAAATCATTTCACCAATTGCATGGTACACGTGCACATGTAATAAAAACATTCATTCATGCATTATCTTATTTGGGGCAAATCATAAAACATAAAATCTCAAAAAAAAAAAATGTTCATGCATCATAAACTAATTTTGCATGACGAATCAGTTGCATATCATCAAAAAAAAAAAAAAAAAAAAACATGCATCACATGCATTATCCCAATTGCATAGTGTCGTCTGTCTCATGCATAATAAAATTGTATTCATACATGTTAAAAATCATTTAGCATAGAAAAAAATGTTCATGCATTTTCTCATGCATAAAGTCATATAAAATCATTTCATATTGCATGGTGCCATTTCACACGTGTACATGTAATAAAAACATCAATTCATGCATTTTTCATGTAAAAATTATTTCATCAATTGCATGATGTCATCTCACGCACTTATAAAATCATTTTGCATAGAAAAACGCTCATGCATCTTCTCAGGCATAAAATCATAGGAAATCATTTCATATTGCATGATGTCATTTCACACGTGCACACATAATAAAAGCATAAGTTCATGCATTTGGCATGTAAAAAAAAAAAAAATATTCATGCATCATATCATTTTCGCATGTCGAATAATTTAATTGCATATTATCATGCTAAAAATGTGTCCATGTGTCATCATGCTAAAAAAAATATTCATGTATCATCTCATTTTGCATGTCGTTTGATCATTTGTTTATCATTCAATTACATATCATCATGCATATTTTTTTTAAAAATAAAAAATAAAAAAAATGTCCATGCATCATAAATTCATTTTGCATGTCGTTTGATCATTTGTTTACCATTCAATTGCATATCATCATGCATAAAAAAAATGTCCATGCATCATCTCTTTTTGCATGTAGTTTGGTCATTTGTTTATTATTTCATTGCACATCATCATGCATGTTAAAAAGGGTCCATGCATCAGAAAATCATTTTGCATGTCGAATCATTTATTGCATATCATCATGCATAAATAAAAAAATGTTCATCCATCATAAAATCATTTTTGCGTGTCGAATAATTAGTTGCGTATCATCATGCATTCACAAAAAGAATGTCCATACATTGTTAATTCATTAAGCATGCATCAAAGTTCATCACATCCCCACGTCATAAAAGAGGTTCATGCATTATCTCATTTGAAAGAAAATCATAATATTTCAACATTCGTTGCATCGTATCATTTTTGTACATTCGCCAAAATTCATCACATCATAAAAAAATGTTTCGACATTAGCTCATTTGCATGACAAAAAAATAAAAAATAAAAAAATCATCATGTATCATAGAAAGTGTTCATGCATGCATTATTTCATTTTGTATGGCATACACAGAGTCTCAAAGGCATGCATAAAAAAATTCACATATATAACAAAAAATATATGCATTAGCTTATCTTGCATGTCAAGTCATAACATCTAAAAAAAAAAAAATCAGTTGCATCATATCATGCATCCAATAGCTCATTTGCATGGATATCTCTATCATTTCAACGAAAAAACACAAAAAAAAACATTTTCTATAGATCATGCATAAAATAAAAATGGGGTCCATGCATGTGTCGTTTCATTTTGCCTGATAGAAAAATCAAAATTATTGCATAACACCATGTTATCACATCATCAAAATTGTTCATGCATTTAAAAAAAAAAAAAAAATGGTGCAATCTCGTGCGTATTTTGAAAACTGTTCATGCATTTTCATCCATGTTATCACATTTTCAAAATTGTTCATGCATTTTCAAAAGTTTCATGTATCGTCTCATTTTACATGTCATAACATAAAAATCATGTCTTTCAATAATTGCATCTCGTGCGTATTTTGAAATTAAAGATCTCATCACTTGCATCAAATAAAAAAAAATTAATCAAAAAAAAGTCTGTTGTGTGTTTACTTAATCATTTTTGTGATTGCTTTAATTGTTCTTAGAGTTGAAACCTTAGCAAGAATTAAGTACCAAATCATGGTGTTTCATCATTTAAAAAAAAAATAAAAAAATAAATAAAATAAAATTTAAAGAAAGAAAAATGGTTGCTTTAACTGCTCTCATGTTGGAAAATTTGTCGAGTCTCAACCATCTCATTGCCTTTTCAAATACTCCTCTCAAGCCTTTTAAGCTAAATTTCATTTTTCAAGCGGAGCTTTATTTTGACCGTTATTATCCCTCATGTGCTAAAATCCATCCCATCATACCCAATTGATCAGTGCTCTAATTATCACACTGGGGTAAGCCCATCTTGCAGTGTCTGTTCAAAATTACTCACGGTAAAACCTTGTACCTGCATGCCACACATAATTTTGAGGCAATCCTCTAAATTTGTAGATCCATCGCAAAATAGTTGGTTCATTTCACCATCTACATTTATACGGTGTATCTCTACATCTTTTTATCCGCCAAGCATTTTGCAAAGCAAGTCACACTCAATTATGTGGCGAACCTCTCAAAATTATCCACCGGACCAAGAGAGCTTCAAATGTAATGAAATAATGTTGAATGTTTGTGATTTACTGCTTCATAATTAAGACTTGTAATTTCTCGTACACTCTTCCATTTAAACTTCATCTCTACAAATTCATTCCCCTTTTTCCTATTCTTTGAGCTATCTCTTTCCTCGAGTAGGGATTGATTTCAGGACTAAGGACGTTGGCTTTGAGAGCTAGAGAGGTAGTAACTTTGGAAATTATCTCAAGGTCTTAAATGAGTATTCCCTCGGGGTTAACATCATCGCAAGGAGCGTGGATAAAGAAATGATAAGGAATGTGTGCTAGAGTGACATAAGAGTCTGGTTGCACCGAAAAAAAAAAAAAAACAAAAAACGAGGATAATGCAATAAAAGCTACATCTTTAAGATGCTGAAAGGTCTCCGCAGTATATCAATAAGCTGGGGCAAAGTCTTAGCCTTTGTCACTGTTACGTCTCCAAAAGTGCAAAAATTAGGGACTTATTTACCATGGAATTGAGTAAACTCTTAAGCGTTTTTGTTAGAATTTAGTTTAATACGTGCTTAAATATGAGAAATCAAGGAATGGAGCTAAATTAGGACTTATTTGTAAAAGGAACAAAAAAGAATAAAAAACGAAGTTAAAAGAGTTGAAATTGTGCATTGTAGGAAAATTGCTGAAACATTGTTGTCTCCGCAATGTTTAAGCTGCAAATGTTAAGTTGTTCCAACCGTCCGCCGTTTTGTTGCGAACTTTCAGCCGCCCAAATTCTCCCCTTCTGCCACGTGGAGGGTCGTCGTTCAGAATGGATGGTCCTCCTTGACTGAAGAGTACCTGCAATACACTATAAAAGGAGGTGAAGAGGGAAGGAGAACAACAAGCTTGGAAGCGTAGAACTCTCCATCTCAACGCAGTTTCTTCTTATTTTCTCTCTCGTTTGTTGGAGTGAAGGAATCAACTCTTGGCGCCGATAATCTGAGAGGAAGAAGTGAAGATCCGTCTTCCCTTCTGATTGGATTCATCCCCAAAGAACGCTAACCTTCCCCTTCATCCGAGGCGCTTGCGGCGAGGAGTTCACCCACACGCTTATCTGCTTTCTACTGCTTTCTGCCTTTCCTTTTCGCTGCTGTTTGCTGCCATTTGGTTCTGTTAGCTACATTGTTTCAATTCGTCTTCTTCTGTTTAGTTTTTACTGCTTTAAATTCGTTGCACATTAAGCTTTGAATCTTATTCAATAGAGGAATTATTTGACAACTTCGCAAGTCTCTTATTGCTTTCTGTTTCCTGTTTGCTTCCATTTAAATACTGTTAAGCATGTCTAAACAATCCATTCTCCCCACTCCATCATCATCCATGAGTAACTAAACCACACAAAGGTCTGCTAATGATGAATCTATAGGTAGAAATACATGAATTCAGCATGTAGGATAGCTTCGCACGCATTGAATGTATGTGTACTTCATCCCACGGATAATTTCGATTGGCCATCCATTTTGTCTAAAGAACTCCTAACCTCCGGAAGGAGTAAGAGTTCAGAGTCGTACATTCATGCTAGCCTTTCATGGTAGCCAGAAAACGACCTAGGAATAGGCGGTTTCCTAGCACAATTCATTAACTTGCTTTGATAAATAGATGCTTAAGTCTTACTTGGATATGAGTAAACCTAAGGATTTAATGCATGTAATCGAGAGATGCTTGAGAATGAGTTAAATTGATGCATGATAAGTTGATCTACTGCTGAAGAATCCTATGAAAAAGCCTATAGAGGAGTCGTTAGTTGACCTTGTTTCCACCACTCACCCTTAAAACGCTGTTAGTTTAATTGCTATACAATTGCTGTCTGCGCAATTCTTTTCCTTTAGTTTTTTCCTTAGCCATTTTTCCAGTCTTTTGTTTTGCGATTTTATTGCTAAATAATTGTTCTCTCCGCAATTCTTTTTCTTCTACATTCAAGTCAATCTCTTTACTTGTCTTTGTTTAAACTTGAATACCTCGCACGTCCTTTATTAGTTAGGCACATTAATCCCAATTCCACCCCATTTAAACCATGATCAATCACCACCAAGCACAACAAGGGTGAGGCTGAAACCTATCATTGAGGAACCAGAAGAAATCCCGAGGCCTCCACTTGTCATTAGGAAACCTGAATTGCCTACCTATGTGCCACCACCTCAATTCCCTAGACGGCTCAAAAAGAAACAAGAACAGGAAGTGCACTTTCATAAGTTTTTAGAAATTTTAAAACAAGTGCATGTTAATATTCCCTTCGTGGAAGTTTTGCAATCTATGCCTTCATATGTTAAGTTCTTAAAAGATATTATTACTAACAAAAAAATTATTGGTGAATTTGAAACAGTGAATCTCACTGAGGACTGCAGTGCCATACTCCAAAATAAGCTGCCAAAGAAGGAGAAGGACCCTGGTTCCTTCAGCTTGCTAGTCGAATTGGGAGGCAAGCACGTGGGCAGAGCTTTGTGTGATCTGGGAGCCAGCATCAATCTCATGCCCTTGTCACTATTCCAAAACTTGGGATAGGGGAAGCACGACCAACCACTGTCACCTTGCAGCTTGCAGACAGATCCATCGCGTACCCTGAGGGTAAAATTGAGGATATACTTGTCAAGGTTGACAAGTTTATTTTTCTTGCAGACTTTATAATTCTGGATTAAGAGGCAGACAAGGAGGTTCCAATCTTATTGGGCAGACCGTTCCTAGCCACAGGTAGGGCTTTAATTGATGTCCAGAAAGGTGAGCTCACCATGAGAGTTCAGGATGAAGAGGTTAAGTTCAGCATGTTTAAAGGTTTAAGGTACCCCTCTGATCATGAATCCTGTGCAACTATAGATATTGTAGATTCACTAATGGAAGAAGAACTGGAGCATGAATTGTTAATTAACCATGCTATTAACTATGCACAAGTAGAAGTAGATGATTTAAATATCTCTGAATTGATGATGTATCTGTGGACAACCCTCAGCATGTATGTATGACTAATAAATTGTCTGAGAGAACCACAACTCCTTTAAAACCATCAATTGACCACCCACCTTTACTAGAATTAAAACCATTGCCTGAAAATCTTAAGTACACAGCATGAAATTGCGTTAATATTGCTGCTTAAGCAACATAAAAAAGCTATTGCCTGGACGATTGCTGATATTAGGGGTATTAGTCCTTCCTACTGCATGCATAAAATATTATTGGAAGAGCCAAAGATGCATGTTGGCTATTTTCTCTTACTTAGATGAATCCATGATAGAAATATTTAGGATGACTTCTCATTCTTTGGTTATTCTTTTAACAACTGCCAAGAAAACCTAGGACAAGTCCTAAGTAGGTGTGAAGAAACCAACCTAGTCTTAAATTGGGAAAAATGTCACTTTATGGTTGAAGAAGGAATAGTATTAGGGCATAGAGTGTCCAAAGCAGGAGTAGAGGTCGATAGGGCCAAAATAGAAATCATTGAGAAACTAGTGGAACCTCAAAATGTCAAAGCTATAAGAAGTTTCTTAGGACATGCAAGATTTTATAGGAGATTAATAAAAAACTTTTCAAAAATCTCTAAACCCCTGTGTGAGCTCTTAGAGGTGAATAAAACTTTTCTCTTCTCAAATGAATGTTTCATAGCATGGACCAAACTTAAAGAAGCCTTAGTCAAAGCACCAATCATAGTAGGCCCAAATTGGGATTTACCTTTTGAACTAATGTGTGATGCTAGTGACTATGCAATTGGGGCTATGCTTGGCCAAAAAATAGATAAACTAACACACCTTGTATATTATGCAAGTAAAACTTTAAATGAAGCGCAATGTAATTACACTACCACAGCGAAGGAAATGTTAGCTGTAGTGTTTGCATGTGAAAAATTTAGGCCTTATATTGTAGGTACTAAAACGATTGTGTACACTGATCACTCTGCAATAAAATATTTAATGAGAAAGGCTGATGCTAAGCCTCGTCTAATTAGGTGGGTGTTATTATTGCAAGAGTTTGATCTAGAGATTAGAGATAAAAAAGGATGCGAAAATGTAGTTGCTGATCATTTATCTAGATTACGGAGTAATTGCGAAATAATTGCTGAGCCCGCAATATCTGATGCCTTTGTTGATGAACATGTCTTTGTGTTAGGGCATTGTGATAACAATGAGGAACCTTGGTTTGCGGATATTGGTAACTTCCTTGCCTCGCAGGTATTACCAACTTTCAGAGGGGGGCAAGAAAATAAGAGGTTCCTACACGAAGCTAGAAAGTACATTTGGGACGATCCGACACTTTACAAAAATGTGCGGAGGGATTGCTGAGGAAGTGTGTGTCAGCTGCTGAATCAAAGTCAGTATTGCAGCATTGTCATACATCTCCTTACGGTGGACACTTTGGTGGTCAAAGGACGGCTGCAAAGGTGTTCCAAAGTGGCTACTACTGGCCCACAATCTTCAGGGATGCACACCACTAAGCACACAGCTGCAATGAGTGTCAACGTACAGGTAACCTTAGTAGAAAACATGAGATGCCTCTCACATATATCTTAGAGTTGGAACTCTTTGATGTATGGGGCATTGACTTCATGGGACCATTCCCTCCATCTGCTGGTAATCTTTACATTCTAGTAGCTGTAGATTATGTTTCCAAATGGGTAGAAGCAATTGCATGCCCCTTAAATGATGCCAAAACAGTCGTTAAATTTCTAAATAGGCACATTTTTACACGATTTGGCACACCACATGCAATCATAAGTGATGAAGGAACGCACTTTATAAACAAAGCTATGGAAAAGGTACTGGCTAAATATAATGTTAGACATAGAGTAGCAACACCTTATCACCCACACTCAAATGGACAAGCTGAAATACCTAATAGAGAGATCAAGAGCATACTTGAAAAAGTTGTTAAACCTAATAGAAATGACTGGTCTTTTAAGTTAGACGATGCACTGTGGGCGTATAGGACTGCATATAAAACGCCCTTAGGCATGTCTCCTTATCGGTTAGTGTATGGAAAAGCATGCCACTTACCCTTTGAATTAGAAATCAAAGCCTTTTGAGCCTTAAAAGAGTTGAATTATTGCGTAACCGATGCGGAAACATTGCGGTCTCTGCAATTACATGAGTTAGATGAACTAAGACACATGTCATATGAAAATGCTAAAATGTATAAGGAAAAAACTAAGATTTGGCATGATAGTAGACTTAGGATCAAGGACTTCAAAAAGGGTCAGGATGTTTTATTATTCAACTCACGATTGAGGTTATTTTCGGGCAAACTTAAGTCTAGGTGGTCGGGTCCTTTTGTGATTACTAATGTCTTTGTTCATGGTGCATTTGAAATTCGAAATCTAAATCTAGGGAAATCGTTCATGGTAAATGGCGCGAGATTGAAGCACTATTATGAGGAAGGAGATGTGAAGACGCTCTCGGCCTTCCTTCTATCCGAAGCCTAAGAAGCAAATCAAGAGAGGATGAGCAAGGATGTGTAATGAAAATATCACTGTGCTCATCCGTCAGAGGGCTATGCCATATATTATTCTTTATTGTTTTTAGATTGCGTATCATATTGTTATTTCTCGTTTTAATTAAGTGTTTTTAATTTGATTAGGAGCGTGGTAATGGGAGATCTTAAACGACAATGAGGAAGGTGAATCAAGAGGAGAAGATCAAGCAAAAGATCTTGCAAGATCAAAGATTTCGTTGCTAAGGTCTTGCGACAGAAATCAAGAAAAATCTTAACGGTTATATTGTCAATGCTGAAAAATTGCTGAAGAATTACGGCGTCCGCAATAAAACAGCCGTTGGGGGAACACTCGTGTATAAATAGACGGCGTTAGGGATCGTTTTCCTCTACGATTTTTCAAACCGTTGGGACTCCACAATTCTGAACTGCATTCCTCTGAAACTCCCATGCTCAGATCTTCAAAGAAGCAACCATGGTGACAACGAGAGCTGACCGATCCACGCCCAAGAAAGCGTCACCTGACGCAGAAGAGACGAGACTGGTAAGGGAGGCGTTGCTTTCTTTGGCAAATGCCGACGCTGCGCAACCCTCGAGGCCCCCAAAGCTTCCTGTGAGAAGGAAGAAATGGAAGGTGGCGACAACGGTAGCTGCTGACCCCTCTGATTCGGCAGGAACTCCTAAGAAGAAGAAGTGGAAGGTCGCAGTGCCTGATTCCCCGATCAGAGAGAAGAAGACCCCGAGTGAGGAAAGCCTCAATAGTGGTCGGCCATCATTTGAAATGGCCATGCAGAGCCCTGAATCTCCTCAGCAGGCGCCGAAGCCTGAAATTCCTTCTGAAGAGCGACAAAAATCGGTGCCAATTGATGATCCGACTGAGGAGGAAGAGGTGTTTTCCCCCTTCAGGGATGTCAATCTTGACAACCCTGTGTAGAGGGAAAGCATGGACTCAATGAAGGAAACACTAGGTGAATGCCTCCAGCACATGACCACAAAGGCGCGGCTCAAGAAGAAGGCACCTGTGATTGTGAAGGGCAAGCGGCCAAAGGAGTCCAAACGGACCAAAAGGAAGAGGGTTGAAGTTGAACCCTCTATGAAGAAAATGAAAACTGAGGCTTTTGAATCGGCCAAAGAAAGGGAAAAGAGGAAGAGAAAGATGTATCAAGAAGATGAGCCTCGAGCTGCAAGGTATGTCTCAAAGGAAGCAGAGGCCAAGGGCCTCGAATTGATGAAAAATGAACTCCTCCACGAGAGAGGATTTCTTGATGCTCTTACGGACCTGCCGCAATTCTTGCGCTCAGGGATTATGAATCATGGCTGGGAAGAGCTATGTAGGCCTCCAATTCCAGCCTACTCCGACATGGTGTACGACTTCTACGCCAACCTCACGCACCATGAAGGTTGTTTTTCAATGGTGAGGGGAGTAGAGGTTGATTTCTCAGCCAACGCAATCAACGAAGCGTATGCTCTCAAGGGGCATAAGCACTCTGAATACGCTAGGATAATGGAATCACCCTCAGAGGCAGTCCTGGAGGAAGCTCTGAATACAATAGGGAAACCCGAGGCAGCATGGGCAGTCTCAAGGAATGGGAGACACACACTGATGAGTGCGGCTCTCCGGGACAAAGCAGCCATCTGGTTTTCCCTCGTACAAAGACGAATCTCCCCGGTCACACATGAGACAACCATCAACTAGGGGAGATCACTACTGATCTATGCGATAATGAAGGGACTCACCATTGATGTGGGTGAAGTCATTGCAGCCTCTATCATCGAATGCTCCAAGAAAGGTAAGAGCCAACTCTTTTTTCCTCAATACCATTACTAAGCTATGTTTGCGTGCAAGAGTACCTGTTACGAAGGAAGAGAGGCAATTGGCCTATACTGGCCATCTAGAGTTGCCCACTATCTTGAGGATGAGAAGAAGAAGCAACATGGAGTTCGAGATGGATGGACTGGCTGCTGCACAATCATTGTCCATGGCCTGCCTGATGGACTTGCAACACAAGTTAGCTCAATGGGCCAAGTATTCGCAGGCAAGGGATCAAGAGCTAGCTGAGCACCTGCGGTGCACGTTCCCCACCTTCCCTGCTGAGTTGTTGAACCCTTGGGTGCCTCCAAGCGGAAGGAGTAAAGAAGACAATGATGATTGTGATGGAGCGCATGTAGCGCAGCGGAAGCGAGACAGATCATTGGCACTCTAATTTCATCAATTTAGCTAAATAAAAAACATGCACAAAGCTTTGAAATAAAAGGAATTAGAACACATACCTCTTGTAGTTCTAAACACTTCTCTTCCAACGCTCGAATCTCCTCACGAACCCTTCGAAGCTTCCCTCGAACTCCTCGAGAACCACCTCCGGTAGTCCCGCTATCCTCGGGCCGAGCAACGGAGTGGTGGGACTCCTTTATGAAAGAAAAAGTTTGGAAGAAGAAGATGGGAAGATGAAAGTGATAAGGATTTTGTGAGAAGAAGTCTAACACTTAGCTTTCTAATTTCTCAAGTAACATGAACTCTTCATGCTCATCCAAATATTCAAACTCTTTGAAAATTCATCAACATCAAACCATTTGAACTTCATCCAATTTATAGGCAATTCACATGCAACAAAGTCTTTGCTTAGCATGACACCTCAAATTGGATGGATTAGTCTTCAACCAAGTGTTCCAAAATTGATGAGTTTATATGCATGTTGTTGGTGATTCACAATCCACTTCACAACTTGGATAAACCCACTCAACTTGGATAAATCCACTCAACATGGATAATTCCACTTTGACTTATAATCACACTTGTAATATTTTGTCATTTTAAAATTAATTCATAATTAATTTTAATAAACAAAATAAATTTTAATTAATTAAACTTTTTAATTAATTAATATTATTATTTAATTCAATATCAAATATTAATTAAATAATAAGACTAATCCCGGTTTCTTAAACCGAATCATCACACATGAATCTCTATTCATGTTTTACACCGATCCCATATTTAAATCATATTTAAATATGTCCATCATTCTTCCAAAACCGAATTTCAATAAATTCAAATTCTTTTTCTCTCATATTGTTACACGACTTAATCCGAGCTAGCCAGGAGAACCTAAAGGACCTACAGATCATGAGCTCCAACGATACGAGATTAACCGGTCAAACTCTTTAACCAAGCTAACCAACATTCGTTAACCCCCGGAGACTCCACTAAAGTCCAAGGGTTGCACTCTCCTCACCGTAGATATATTTCTGTCCTCTTGATATAACCATCATTAGTAAGTCGATCCTTCACAGGTCGTTCGTAATTACAGCTGGGTCAAAATAACCGTTTTACCCCCGTAATTACATCTTGTTCCTTAAGTCCCACTGATCCTCTAATGAACTATTGGTTTGTGGTCCAACCACCAAACCGATTGGTATGTGATCTCATCACTATACCAAGTCCCTCTCGGGCCAATGAGAGGGTGGGATCCCTCGTTCAAGACCCGGAGTCAGCACTTAAGGGAACAACCTCTCTACTAATCCCTCAGAGCGGGTAGGAGTGAATTCCATCTCGCAGGACTATGTTCCCAGCTACCTACCCGGTCTTATCCCCAAGATGGTAGGCTTATTGAGTCGGCGATCTCGGGCCACTCTCACCGATACAAGTCAAAGGATAAGCCCGAATAAACAGGAGTTCATAGCGTGCTCAGGATTCAGATCGAGTTACCTAGGTCATCATATGAAAAAGTCGGTCTTTACAGTAAACAGAGTTAAAAAGAAAGAGCGACTTGTTTCGCGGTTCAATCTTATGCAAACTCATTGCATAGGACGCCCCCACTCACATGTCTCCACATGAACGATTTTGGATCACATCGTTTGTACTATACAAAGTGGGCCGCGTCCAATAGTGTCCCCAGGATAAGGTACCCAGCCTTATCCCTATATTATAGACCGTTCTGGCTATTACTTGAACTTGATCCACAATCATGTCATACATGAAGTTCAAGTATACAACCTATAACCATGGGTTCTTTGTTTATTGGAGTTAGGTTAAAAGTAAAAACAAATCATTTTATTCAATAACAACTTTACTGAATAAATCTCAATAACAACTTTATTGCAAAATAGAATATACATTCAGTTTACAAACCACGAGTTTTAGGACATAAAACCCAACAAACTCCCACTTGGACTAAAACGTCAGTGGAGTATTACATGCTGGATGAGAAAAACTGGAATATCAAATATTTCCATGGCTTTTCTCCCACTATCCTACTGTACAACTCGTAGTCCTAGACTCACTAGGTGCCCCTCGAACACTTTAGCCGTGAGGGACTTTGTAAACGAATCAGCAATATTGTGCTCCAAGGAAACTTGCGTGACAATCACGTCTCCTCGTTGCACTATCTCCCTGATGAGATGATATTTCCGCTCAATGTGCTTTCCACGCTTATGGGTTCTTGGTTCTCTCGAATTTGCCACAGCACCAGTATTATCACAATAAAGTGTGATAGGCAAATTCATATTTGGAACAACTTCCAATTCCGTCAAGAACTTTCTAAGCCATACAGCCTCTTTCGCAGCTTCGCAAGCCGCGACATACTCAGCTTCCATGGTGGAGTCAGCAATACAACCTTGCTTTATACTCCTCCATACTATTGCCCCTCCGTTAAGAGTGAACACTGATCCCGATGTGGATTTCCTCGAATCCTTATCGGTTTGAAAATCAAAGTCAGTGTATCCTGTAAGGATCAAATCCTTCGCGCCATACACGAGCACATAGTCCCTCGTTCTCCGAAGATACTTGAGGATGTGTTTAACGGCAGTCCACTGATCATATCCTGGATTGGACTGATACCTACTGACAATTCCCACTGCATAGCATATGTCGGGTCGTGTACATAACATGGCGTACATCAGACTACCGACTGCTGATGCATAGGGAATTCGTCTCATATCCTCAACTTCTTGAGGTGTCTTAGGACACTCTTCCTTTGACAATTGAATTCCATGCCTGAAAGGTAAAGAACCCTTCTTGGAATTCTGCATCGAATATCGTATCAACACCTTGTCGATATAAGATGCTTGAGAAAGCGCTAGCGTTTTGTTCTTACGATTTGAATCCCTAGAACAAACTGAGCCTCTCCCAAATCTTTCATTTGGAATTGGGTCGCTAGCCATTGCTTAACGTCAGTCAGAAACCCTACATCATTCCCAATGAGTAGGATATCATCTACATATAAGACTAAGAAAGCTACAACATAATTGACTATTTTCTTGTAGACACAAGGTTCGTCAACATTCTGTTCAAAGCCATAAGATTTGATCGCAGTATCAAACCTTATATTCCAGGATCTAGACGCTTGCTTCAACCCATAAATGGATCGATTAAGCTTGCAAACCTTTTGCTCTTGACCGTGAATTATGAACCCCTCTGGTTGAGCCATATAAATACTCTCTTCGAGATTGCCATTCAGAAAGGCTGTCTTGACATCCATTTGCCAAATTTCATAATCATAAAATGTGGCAATGGACAAGAGTATTATAATCGACTTTAACATGGCAACAGGGGAAAAAGTTTCTTCATAGTCCACCCCTTCCCTCTGGGAATAACCCTTTGCCACAAGTCGAGCCTTAAAGGTTTGCACCTTATCGGCTTGGTCTCGTTTCCTCTTGTAGATCCACTTGCAACCGATAGGTCTTTCACCATCAGGTTGCTCTACAAGATCCCAGACCGAATTGAAGTACATCGACTCCATTTCGAGGTCCATGGCTTTAAGCCACTGGTCCTTGTCTATGTCATTCATTGCCTGTTTAAAGGTCAATGGATCCTCAACGTCGTCATCAGGTATGACGACCTGGGTTTCCGTTAAACCCATATAGCGGTCGGGTTGTCTCACATCCCTCCCACTACGTCGAGGTATTCTCAACTCTTGAGAAGGACCAGCCTGATCAACAACTCTTGTTGACCCATCTGTAGCTTTCCTGGAAAGTTCGGTCAAAACAATTTTGCTCGAAGGTTGATGATCTCTGTTACGTCTCCAAAAGTGACCTTTTTAGGACTTAATTATCTTAGAAAGATGTTCACTCTTAGGTGTTTTTGAGAGCATTTAGCCTAAACCTATGCTTAAATATGAGAATTAGAAGAAGGTAGCTAAATTAGGACTTATGTACAATAGGAAAGAAAAGGGTTGAAAACCGAAGGAAAAGAATGAAAAACAAGCATTGCGATAGCATTGCGGAAACATTGCGGTTCCCGCAATGTTTCAAGTGAAAACTGTAAGTTGACTGATCTTTTTCTGTTAATTTCCGTTATTTCAGGGATTCGTTCTTTCTCCTCCATCCATTCTGAAGTATGACGTTGAAGATTGATGGTTCTCCTTGGCCCAAAGACGTCTGCAGACTACTATAAATAGGGGTCAAAGTCGAGGGTTCAAGCATCATCCGAAAGCGTAGAAGTCTTCTCGCAGTCCATCTTTTCTCTCCTGTTTTCCTTTGCCGTCTGCGGGTTTGCGAAGCTCAGCTGTTGGAATCGATAATCTGATAGGAAGGAGAGGAGATTCTTCTTCTCTCCCGATTGGATTCATCCAAGCAAAGCTGACCTTTCTCATCCTTCATTCGAGGCGGCTGCAACGAGACATTCGAGCTTGTTTTACTGCTTTTTGTTCTTCATTTCCATTTTCCAACTCTGTCTTGTTGTTGTTTCTGTTCTGGTGGCTAGTTTAGTCCATTTCGTTGTGTTCTGTCTTTCTGTTCTTTACTTTAAGTATCCCTTATGTTCATTCAAACAATCAATTAATCAAACATAAAGTTCAGTATTTCACAGTTTCTGCCTTTGCAACTCACTGTCTTGCTTTGCTGTTTTAAGTATATTTCCCTTTTAAGCATGTCTATCTTATCCTTTATTTCTGTTCTCCTTATATCCATGAGTAACTAAGTCACTTAGGGGCATGCTGATGACAACACTATAGGCTAAAAAACGTGAATCAAGCATGTAGGATAGCTCTCGAAGCATTGATTGTATGTAAGCTTCATCCCACGGGCAATTTCGATTGGCCATCCATTTTGTCCAAAGAACTCCTAACCTCTGGAAGGAGTAAGAGTTCAGAGTCATACTATCATGCTAGCCTTTCAAGGTAACCAGGAAACGGCCTAGGAATAAGCGTTTCCCTAGTACAAACCATATCTTTCTGCCTTAACAAGATGCTTAAGACCTTACTTTGAGTTGAGTAAACTAAAGAATCTAATGCATGGAATCGGACGATACATGAGATTGAGATAGTTTGATGCATAGTGAGTAGATCCAGTGCTTGAGAATCGTATAAAAATGCCTATAGGATAGTCATTAGTAGCCCTTAATTCACCCATTTACACACTTTCGCTGTTATTTAATTGCGGTAGAATTGTTGTCTCCGCAATTCTGCTTAAGTTAAAATTCTGTTTAGCTGTCTTTGCCTTCATTTATTAATCTCGTCTCTCTTCATTTGAGCTTAGCTTTAACTTGTTCTCGTTTATGTTGCTACCCTTTACACATTCAGCAAGAATTAGACAATTAAAAACCAATTTTACCCCATCAAATCCACCCCTTCTTTCTTAACAAAACACTTCGCGAATAGCTAAAAATAAATCTCTGTGGGAAAACGAATGAAATATACTTACTACTTGCTATAAGATCATGTATGCTTGCATGTTCTGAGTGCTCTATCTCTCTTATTGCCTAATTATTTCAACACATTGAGCACGCAACAAGTTTTTGGCGCCGCTGCCGGGGATTTATTTAAGTGAAAACGAAGTCTGTTAAGTTTGAAACACCAAGTTTATTATCTATTGAAACTAATCTACTTTTCATTTCTTTTACAGGTACTAGTAGGGTAGTTTATGAGTGAGCTTTCACGTAGTAATTTAGAGTTCAACCCTGAGCCTGAAAGATTACTTCGAGCTAGAAACAAAGCAAAGAAACGTCTCTTTAAACAACCCTCTATACCCCAATTAAGTGCTGAAACCGAAGAAATGGACGAGATAGTTCCAAATCAGGTACCTGTCATTCGCAATCCCATCGAAATAGCGAATGACAAAAATAGTGCCATCCTTTCATATTTAGTACCTATGCCTGGGGAGCTGAACCCCAGCATAATCCGTCCTGAAATCACTGCTAACTCATTCGAGTTAAAGCCAGTGATGTTCCAAATGTTGTCCACTGTGGGACAATTCTTTGGAGTGGAAAATGAGGACCCCCACAACCATCTTAGAAACTTCTTAGGAGTCAGTGATACCTTTATCATCCCTGGAGTTTCCCAAGAAGCCTTGAGGCTATACTTGTTCCCTTATTCTTTGAGGGACAAAGCCAAAACGTGGTTAAACTCATTACCCTCTGGGTCTGTCCTAAATTGGACAGACTTAGCAGAGAAATTCCTAGTCAAATACTTCCCACCTGATAGGAATTCTACCTTTCGTGATGACATAGTTAAATTCAAACAAGCTGATAATGAATCTCTTCACGAAGCTTGGACAAGGTTCAAAGATCTTCTTCTTAAATGTCCACATCATGGCATCCCATGGTGTATCCAAATAGAGGTCTTTTTCAAAGGATGCAACCCCAGCACTAGGCAAGTCTTAAATTCATCTGCTGGTGGTTCCATGTTGTCCAAGAGTTACAACGAAGCCTATGAGATCTTGGAGAAGATCTCAGCATCTCACTGTAGGTGGTCAGATGATCCAGTTGAGCCAACCAGAGCTCAAGACAAGGATGCTCTAAGTGCAATGAGCAGCCAAATAAATGCCCTGACCAACCTAGTTAAGCAAATGGCTCAAGCCAATCTCCAAACAAGTGTCAACACCGCTACCGCCATGTCAATGGGCACCCAACCAAGTCAAGGTGAGACA
This sequence comes from Herpetospermum pedunculosum, assembly GCA_028017165.1. Taxonomy (NCBI): domain Eukaryota; kingdom Viridiplantae; phylum Streptophyta; class Magnoliopsida; order Cucurbitales; family Cucurbitaceae; genus Herpetospermum; species Herpetospermum pedunculosum. The sequence continues at coordinate 5,289,850 of CM051525.1, read as the reverse complement.
CTTGTATGTGGATTCTGTGGGGAAGGGCACCTGTATGAGTACTGCCCTGGGAATCCAGCCTCAGTCTGCTACATTGGAAGTCAGCAGCAGCCTAGGAACAACCCCTATTCCAACACTTACAACCCTGGTTGGAGGAACCACCCAAACCTGTCATGGGGTGGCCAACAAAATGCTAACCAAAATCCTAACCAACCTAGACCGAGTGGAACACCTGGTTTCACTCCCCAACATAACCAATCCATGTATCAAAAACCATACAACCAACCTGTAGGATCTTCTGTAGAAAACTTACTCAAGGAATACATAGCTAAGAATGATGCTACTCTTCAAAGCCAGCAAGCTACTCTTAGGAGCCTAGAGAACCAAATAGGCCAATTAGCCAATGAACTCAAGAGTAGGCCCCAAGGTAGACTCCCTGCTGACACCGAGGTGCCAAGGAGAGATGGTAAAGAGCAAGTTCAAGTAATTGAACTTAGAAGTGGTAGACCATTGGTGAGCAACACAAAGGACACACCGAAGAGAGTAGAGAACACTGAGTCTAGTGCTCCACTGGAGTCTCTACCAAGCCAAGGTCCACCATCATCTAGCACATCAGGAGCCAGGCTAGAGCCAATTATTGAGGAGATAGAAGAAATTCCAAGGCCTCCACCTATCCTAAGGCGACCTGACGTGCCTGCATATGTGCCACCACCTCCATATCCTCGAAGGCTTAAGAAGAAGCAGGAACAGGAAGTGCATTTTAATAAATTCTTAGAAATTCTTAAACAAGTGCATGTCAACATTCCTTTTGTAGAAGTTTTACAGTCTATGCCTTCCTATGTAAAGTTTTTGAAAGATATTATTACTAACAAAAAAATAATTGGTGAGTTTGAAACAGTAAACCTCACTGAGGAGTGCAGTGCCATACTCCAAAACAAGCTGCCCAAGAAGGAGAAAGATCCTGGTTCCTTCACCTTACCTGTAGAACTTGGAGGCAAGCACGTGGGCAGAGCGCTTTGTGACCTGGGCGCCAGCATAAACCTCATGCCCCTATCACTATTCCGCCAGCTTGGAATAGGAGAAGCACGTCCAACCACTGTCACTTTACAGCTAGCAGACAGATCCATTGCATACCCTGAAGGTAAGATTGAGGATATTCTAGTGAAAGTTGACAAATTTATTTTCCTTGCAGATTTCATTATCCTGGATTATGAAGCAGACAAGGAGGTCCCCATCCTGTTAGGCAGACCATTTCTAGCCACAGGTAGGGCACTGATAGACGTCCAAAAAGGTGAGCTCACTATGAGGGTTCATGATGAAGAGGTGAAATTTAGTGTGTATAAAGCTTTAAGGTACCCCTCTGACCTTGAATCCTGTGCTAGCATGGACGTTGTAGATTCTTTGATGGAAGAACAATTGGAGCATGTATTATTAACTAAGCATGCTAATGAATATGTAGGATTAGAATTAACTGACTTAAACATAGCTGGGATAATGGACATATCTGTAAATAACCCTCAGCATGTTTGTATGAATATTGACTTAACTGATAGAGCCTTAAATCCTTTAAAGCCGTCCATTGAGCATCCACCTGTATTAGAATTAAAACCTCTCCCCACTCACCTCAAGTATGCATACTTAGGAAATAATGAGACTTTGCCTGTAATTATTTCTTCTAAGCTAAGTGAACAGCATGAGGTTGAATTAATATTACTACTTAAGCAACATAGGAAGGCTATTGCATGGACTATTGCTGATATTAGAGGCATTAGCCCTTCTTATTGCATGCATAAGATTATACTAGAGGAAGAGCACACACCTAGAGTAGATCATCAACGTAGGCTGAATCCCTCTATGAAAGAGGTAGTTAAGAAAGAGATAATTAAATGGTTAGATGCTGGTGTGATCTTTCCAATAGCTAGTAGTCAGTGGGTGAGCCCTATACAGTGTGTACCTAAAAAGGGTGGGATGACTGTGGTAGTCAATGAGAACAATGAACTGATTCCAACTAGGACTGTCACAGGATGGAGAGTATGTATGGATTATAGGAAACTAAATAAAGAAACTGAAAAAGACCACTTCCCTCTACCATTCATTGACCAAATGTTAGACAGAATAGCTGGTAGAGCATATTACTGTTTCCTAGACGGTTATTCAGGGTATAACCAGATCACTATAGACCCCAAAGACCAAGAAAAGACTACCTTCACTTGCCCTTTTGGAACATTTGCCTTTCGCAGAATGCCTTTTGGCTTATGCAATGCACCGGCAACATTCCAAAGGTGCATGTTGGCAATCTTTTCTGATTTGGATGAGTCGATGATAGAGATATTCATGGATGATTTCTCAGTCTTTGGGGATTCCTTTACTAACTGTCTAGAGAATTTAGGACAAGTCCTGGCTAGATGTGAAGAGACTAACTTAGTCCTTAATTGGGAGAAGTGTCACTTCATGGTGGATGAGGGGATTGTCTTAGGTCATAGAGTATCAAGGGCAGGTGTAGAAGTTGACAGGGCAAAGATAGAAATCATAGAGAAGTTGGTCGAGCCTCAGAATGTCAAGGCCATTAGAAGTTTCTTAGGGCATGCTGGCTTCTACAGAAGGTTCATTAAGGACTTTTCTAAGATAGCCAAACCTCTGTGTGAGCTTCTAGAGTTAAATAGGCCATTCATCTTCTCTAAGGAATGTTTAGTAGCTTGGCAAACCCTTAAGAAAGCACTAGTCACAGCACCTGTTATTATAGGGCCAGATTGGGATCTCCCATTTGAGATGTTATGTGATGCTAGTGACTATGCTGTAGGGGTGATGTTAGGACAGAAGATTGACAAGCTAACACACCCTGTCTATTATGCTAGTAAGACACTCAATGAGGCACAATGCAACTACACAACTACTGAGAAAGAGATGCTTGCTGTAGTTTTTGCTTGTGAGAAATTTAGAAACTATATTGTAGGCACTAGGACAATTGTGTACACTGACCATTCTGCCTTAAAGTATCTCATGAGGAAGGCTGATGCTAAGCCTAGGTTGATTAGGTGGGTGTTATTGCTGCAGGAATTTGATTTGGACATTCGAGACAAGAAAGGATGTGAAAATGTGGTTGCGGATCACCTTTCTCGATTGCAGCACAATTGCGAAAAAATTGCGGAACCCGCAATTTCTGATGCTTTCATTGATGAACATGTCTTTGTTTTGACTCATTGTGATAACGATGAGGAACCTTGGTTTGCTGACATTGCTAACTTCCTTGCATCACAGGTACTACCAGTTTTCAAGGGAGGACAAGAGAAGAAGAGGTTCCTTCATGAAGCAAGGAAATTCATATGGGATGACCCCACACTTTACAAAACATGTGCTGACGGCTTGCTAAGGAAGTGTGTTTCAGCTGCTGAGGCGAAGTCTGTGCTGCAGCACTGTCACACAGCTCCTTATGGTGGACACTTTGGTGGCCAAAGAACAGCTGCAAAGGTATTTCAGAGTGGCTACTATTGGCCAACGATCTTCAAGGATGCCCACAACTATGCCCACAGCTGTGATGAATGCCAAAGAACAGGTAACCTCAGTCGAAAGGATGAGATGCCTCTCACCTACATCTTACAGTTGGAGCTCTTTGATGTGTGGGGCATTGACTTCATGGGGCCATTTCCTCCATCCTCAGGTAACCTTTACATTTTGGTGGCAGTAGACTATGTATCCAAGTGGGTAGAGGCCATAGCATGTCCCAATAATGATGCCAAAACAGTAATAAAATTCTTACATAGGCACATTTTTACTAGGTTTGGAACACCTCGTGCTGTCATTAGTGATGAGGGGACACACTTCATTAACAAGGCTATGGAGAGAGTGTTGGCTAAGTATAACATTAGACATAGAGTAGCCACTCCCTATCACCCACACTCGAATGGACAGGCTGAAATTTCAAATAGGGAGATTAAGAACATCCTAGAAAAAGTGGTCAAACCTAATAGGAAAGACTGGTCCTTTAAGCTTGAGGATGCACTTTGGGCATATAGGACAGCATATAAGACACCCCTAGGTATGTCTCCTTACAGGCTTGTATATGGTAAAGCTTGTCATCTTCCATTTGAGTTAGAAATTAAGGCATTTTGGGCACTAAAGGAGTTGAATTATTGCGTGACTGATGCGGGAACGTTGCGGTCTCTGCAATTACATGAGCTTGATGAGCTTAGGCAAATGTCTTATGAAAATGCCAAAATGTATAAGGAAAAGACCAAGATTTGGCACGATAGTAGACTTAGAGTTAAGGACTTTAAGAAGGGTCAGCTTGTCTTGTTGTTTAACTCACGGTTAAAACTATTTCCAGGGAAACTTAAGTCTAGGTGGTCAGGTCCATTTGTGATTACTAATGTATTTGTTCATGGTGCCATCGAGATAAAGAACTTGCAGCAAGGCCAACCGTTCATGGTTAATGGTGCAAGGTTGAAGCACTACTATGAGGAAGGAGATGTGAAGACTCTCTCGGCCTTCCTCTTGACTGAAGCATGAAAACGAGAACGAGAGAGGACGAGTGATTGCTGTGCTCGTCAACATGAGGCTCATGCCTTAGTTTATTTTTTGCGATTTTCCGGTTATCATTTGTGTATAAGTTTGTATGATTTTAATTGCGAATTTGATGTTGCTTTTATTTCTTTTTGTAGGGAATCGATAGAGGGAATCAAGGAGAGTAAATCCAGCTTTAAAAATCAAGAAAAGATTGGGCCAAATAAAAGATACGGATGAGCAAAGATTGACATTTAGATGAAAAAATATCCCTAAAATTGCGCTGGATTTCCAGGATCCGCAAAAATATAGCCGTTGGGATTTATCCGTTTCCTTTATATCCGTTAGAAGGCGCTTGATCTGTACGATTCTCCCACTCTCTGAATTCCAAGAAAACTGCGATTCTCTTCATCTTTGATTCTTCTCTCCAAACCTCCACGATTCAACAATGGTGTTCACGAGGGCTGAAAGATCTGCAGCCAAGAAGAGGGCTGACGACGCTGAAACGGCTGCGAGAGACGCACTGCTTGCTTTGGCTGAGGCTGACGCTGCGCGAACTGAACGCCTTCCCAAACTTCCGATTCGCAAGAAGAAGTGGAAGGTTGTCACTGAGATCCCTGCTGGACCCTCTGAGCCAGCAGGCACACCCAAGAAGCGACGATGGAGTATGGCTGTGGCCGATGAAGAAATCAAGAACAAGACTCCCTCTGTGGGGAGTCAAGAACAAAGCCAGCCATCCCACGAGGCAGCCAAGCGCAGCCCGTCGCCATCCCCACCGGTGCAAAGCCCTGAGCCCTCTTCATCGCCACCGGCGCAGAGCCCTGAGCAGCCGTCTTCACCACAGAGTTCTGCACAGACACCTACAGCAGAGCAAAGCACCACGCCGTCGCACACTTCCCCACGGCCTGACCCTGAATTCCCATATGGGGAGTACCAAGAATCAACGCAGGGCAGTGGGGAAGGTGAGGAAGAAGAGGTTTTCTCTCCGTTGAGGGAAGCCAATCCTGAGAGCCCTGCGCAGAAGGATGATTCCATGGAAGAGACGCTGGGGGCGTGCCTCCAACAGATCACCATCGAGGCAAAGCTCAAGAAGAAGAAGAAGGCCAAGATTCTCAAGGCCAAGCGATCCAAGAAGCTGAAAAAGAAGAAGGCCAAGAGGGCGCCTTCATCAGAGAAGGAGAGCACTGAGCCATCGCTCAAAAGACTCAAGGTTGAGGCTGCAGAGTCAGCCAAGCCAGCAGACAAAGGGAAGGCCAAGCTTTACCCTGAAGATGAACCTCAGTCAGTGAGGTATGTGTCCTCTGACGCTGAGTCCAGAGGCGTTGAGCTGAGGAAGAGGGAGTTGCTGCACGAGAAGGGCTTCCTCGACAGACCTGCTGACCTGCCGCAATTCTTGCGCGCAGGCATAGTGAATCACAGCTGGGAGGAGTTGTGCAGGCCACCCAATCCGGCTTACACAAGTATGGTGTATGACTTCTACGCCAACCTGCGAAACTCTGAGGAGGGGCTGTCTGTGGTTAGGGGAGTAGAAGTGGACTACTCAGCAAAAACCATCAACGAAGCCTATGGCCTCAAGGGCCAAAGACATACTGACTATGCGAGGATCGTTGATGAGCCTACTGAGGCAGTGCTGGAGGAGGCCATTCGAACCATTGGCCAGCCTGAAGCAGCGTGGACTGTATCACGCAATGGGAGGCACACTCTCATGAGTGCCAACCTCACAGCAAAGGCGGCTGTATGGTTTGCATTTGTAAGGAGGAAGCTGTCCCCCGTGACTCATGAGACCACCATCAACCAGAGCAGATCGCTGCTGGTCTATGCCATCATGCGAGGTCTCACGGTCAACGTGGGAGAAATCATGTCAGCCGCCATTGCTGAGTGCGCCAAGAAAGGTAAGGGACCACTGTTTTTCCCTAATACCATCACTAAACTCTGTTTGCTTGCAGGGGTTCCCATTGAGCAAATGGAGCAGCAAATGGCTTACACATGCCACTTGGAGCTGCCTGCTGGCCTGAGGCTAAAGAGGAAGGGGAACATGGAGTTCGAACTGGATAGGTTGGCTGCTGATCAGTCACTATCCATGGCGTGCCTGATGGATATGCAGAAGAGGATGGCTCAATGGGCCACTTACGCGCAGGCACGGGACAAGGAGGTTGTAGACCAACTGGGGTGCATCTTCCCTGACTTCCCCACGAATCTCCTGACTCCATGGGTGCCTCCACGACCACGACAACCTGATGAAGATGAAGACATTTGAGTGCTGGTTTGAATTGCACTGAAGGGAGTATTGCTGTTCCCTTAGAATAAAAAAAAAAAACAAAAACATTTCTGCTTTCTGATAGACCATGTGAATTATGCTGTTTTTAGTACAATTTTGATCTGTTTAGATGCTTAGTTTTATGTTTTTAAAATTGCTTAGTATAGCCTGTTGTTAGCTGACTAGGTAGGATAGTTTAGTTTTATTTTTAGAGAGCTTGAATGACTGGAAAAAGCATGCTTAGGGGCCTTAATCACTGTTATATCTGCCCTGACTTAATTGCGAAATAATTGCGGTCCCCGCAATTTTTATTACTGAAAGCATGTTTTGGACTGTCTGTTTAGCTAGGCTGTGATCTGTTTAAATTCTATCTTTTGCTGCTATCATGACTACCTTATATGGCTTATCTAAATGCATGCTGGATGAGTGTCATAGGATACCCTTTGATAGTTTAAATTAACCTCTAAATAGCTCAGCATGCATAGCTGTAAGTCCTTGCCTGTCTGTTTTCCAAATTCCTGCTGCTGTGATATTTTCTTTTAGAATGTTCTGTCTATGCCTAGGTCTTTTAGATTCTCTTTGTTTTACCTTAGACTAGATGCTTCTAGGACAAGTTTGGGGGTGTGCCACCTCAGACACTCATTGGGGACAATGAGTAGTTGAAGTTTGGGGGAGGCCACCCTAGGCCTAGGAACATTCCTCTCTCCCTTAAAGCATAAGCATTCTTCTTCTCTTCTTCTTCTCCTTTAAAAAAAAAAAAAAAAAAAAAAAAAAAAAAATATAATGAAAAAAAAGAATAAAGGGGGGAGTCCCTCTTAGGTTGCTGAGTAATCAGTGCCAAGTGTGTAACCCACAAGTGGCGTTGCATCAAAAGGCAACCAAAGGAGAGGCTCCACCAAAGTAAGAAAGAAAGAAAAAAGAAGAAGTAGGGAAGAAGAATGTATACCTAGGAGTCGCAATTTTGTGGCGTAGATGTCCTATTTAAAAAGAACTCTGATCCTCAAATTAGCTAGGCACAAAGTTGTAACTTGTAGGGTTGTTTAGGGAGATGAATGTCTATTCAATGTTGTGATGCCAGGGTTTAGGTTGTTCTCTAAAAGTACCACTGTCACCGTTAATACTAAGACTGGCATGACTCTAAGGAATCCTAGACAAATTAAAAATAAAGCTAGAAGCATGTACTGAGTCTGAGGTAAAGCTAGGCAGAATTTGAAACCTTAGGGATAGTGGCATGATATGACAAAAGCAAATAGATCAGTTGTAGGGAGTTAATGAAAACAGAAGGAGTGTTAGGCAGGCAAAGTCAGAAGAAGCTAGATAAGAGGGTAGTTTTAAGCTTAGAAGTGTGTCACAGGACAGCAGTGCTATAGATAGGGATATAGGGGAGTTAGTAAGTGGTTAAAGAAGAAGAAACATCAGCCTAGGAAAGTCCTTAGATTGCTCGAGGACAAGCAAAACCTTAAGTTTGGGGGTGTGTTACGTCTCCAAAAGTGACCTTTTTAGGACTTAATTATCTTAGAAAGATGTTCACTCTTAGGTGTTTTTGAGAGCATTTAGCCTAAACCTATGCTTAAATATGAGAATTAGAAGAAGGTAGCTAAATTAGGACTTATGTACAATAGGAAAGAAAAGGGTTGAAAACCGAAGGAAAAGAATGAAAAACAAGCATTGCGATAGCATTGCGGAAACATTGCGGTTCCCGCAATGTTTCAAGTGAAAACCGTAAGTTGACTGATCTTTTTCTGTTAATTTCCGTTATTTCAGGGATTCGTTCTTTCTCCTCCATCCATTCTGAAGTATGACGTTGAAGATTGATGGTTCTCCTTGGCCCAAAGACGTCTGCAGACTACTATAAATAGGGGTCAAAGTCGAGGGTTCAAGCATCATCCGAAAGCGTAGAAGTCTTCTCGCAGTCCATCTTTTCTCTCCTGTTTTCCTTTGCCGTCTGCGGGTTTGCGAAGCTCAGCTGTTGGAATCGATAATCTGATAGGAAGGAGAGGAGATTCTTCTTCTCTCCCGATTGGATTCATCCAAGCAAAGCTGACCTTTCTCATCCTTCATTCGAGGCGGCTGCAACGAGACATTCGAACTTGTTTTACTGCTTTTTGTTCTTCATTTCCATTTTCCAACTCTGTCTTGTTGTTGTTTCTGTTCTGGTGGCTAGTTTAGTCCATTTCGTTGTGTTCTGTCTTTCTGTTCTTTACTTTAAGTATCCCTTATGTTCATTCAAACAATCAATTAATCAAACATAAAGTTCAGTATTTCACAGTTTCTGCCTTTGCAACTCACTGTCTTGCTTTGCTGTTTTAAGTATATTTCCCTTCTAAGCATGTCTATCTTATCCTTTATTTCTGTTCTCCTTATATCCATGAGTAACTAAGTCACTTAGGGGCATGCTGATGACAACACTATAGGCTAAAAAACGTGAATCAAGCATGTAGGATAGCTCTCGAAGCATTGATTGTATGTAAGCTTCATCCCACGGGCAATTTCGATTGGCCATCCATTTTGTCCAAAGAACTCCTAACCTCTGGAAGGAGTAAGAGTTCAGAGTCATACTATCATGCTAGCCTTTCAAGGTAACCAGGAAACGGCCTAGGAATAGGCGTTTCCCTAGTACAAACCATATCTTTCTGCCTTAACAAGATGCTTAAGACCTTACTTTGAGTTGAGTAAACTAAAGAATCTAATGCATGGAATCGGACGATACATGAGATTGAGATAGTTTGATGCATAGTGAGTAGATCCAGTGCTTGAGAATCGTATAAAAATGCCTATAGGATAGTCATTAGTAGCCCTTAATTCACCCATTTACACACTTTCGCTGTTATTTAATTGGGGTAGAATTGCTGTCTCCGCAATTCTGCTTAAGTTAAAATTTTGTTTAGCTGTCTTTGCCTTCATTTATTAATCTCGTCTCTCTTCATTTGAGCTTAGCTTTAACTTGTTCTCGTTTATGTTGCTACCCTTTACACATTCAGCAAGAATTAGACAATTAAAAACCAATTTTACCCCATCAAATCCACCCCTTCTTTCTTAACAAAACACTTCGCGAATAGCTAAAAATAAATCTCTGTGGGAAAACGAATGAAATATACTTACTACTTGCTATAAGATCATGTATGCTTGCATGTTCTGAGTGCTCTATCTCTCTTATTGCCTAATTATTTCAACACATTGAGCACGCAACAATCTCTCATGTGGTCTTCCTCTAAGAACGTGGTGTTTGTCGATACAAGCACCTTATCTTGTTGAGGATCGTAAAATAGACCACCTTTCGTTTCCTTGGGGTAGCCTACGAATAGGCATAATTTTGAACGATGTTCCAACTTCTTTGGATTGGGCACCAACACATGTGCCGGACACCCCCAAATTCTGAAGTGACGTAAACTACCTTTACGCCCTCTCCATAACTCATAAGGTGTTTCTGAAACACTCTTAGAGGGAACCATGTTCAAAATATATACAGCAGCCTCTACTGCATATCCCCAAAACGAACTAGGCAGTTGAGCATAGCTCATCATAGATCGAACCATGTCTAACAGGGTTCTATTTCTCCTTTCGGACACACCGTTCTGCTGCGGTGTTCCGGACGCTGAGAGTTGGGATACTATTCCATGTTCTATCATATAGTTCTGGAATCTTAAATCCATATACTCTCCACCTCGATCTGATCGGAGTGTTTTAATCGTTTTACCTAATGTGTTCTCAACCTCTGCCTTATACTCCTTGAACTTTTCAAGAGCTTCGGACTTATGATGCATTAGGTAAAGATAGCCGTACCTAGAATAATCATCAATGAAGCTGATGAAATATTCATATCCTCCCCGTGCTTTAACATTCATCGGACCACAAAGATCTGAATGTACAAGCTCTAGAGTTTCTTTGGACCTATGACCTTTTTCAGAAAAAAATCGTTTGGTCATCTTGCCCTCAAGACAAGACTCACATGGTGGTAAAGAGTTGTCCTCTAACTGATTTAAGAGACCACTCTTAACCAATCTCCCAATCCTATTGAGATTAATGTGGCCTAGTCTCAAGTGCCAAAGATAGGTACTTGGAGAAAGTTTCTGCCTTTTAGTTTGAGTTTGAGCTGTTTTAAACATCTCGGTGTTCAAAATAGATTTTGCCTCTGTTGGTCTTAACACATACAAGTTGTTTTCAAGTTTCGCAGAACATATATGTACACCTCTTTTGCTAATGAACACTTCATTAAAATCAAAAGATACTTTATACAAATGTTCAAGTAAACAAGAGATAGATACAAGGTTCCTTTTAAAACTAGGAACCGACAGTACATTTTCAAGTAAAATGAAACTATCTCTATATAACAACTTGACAGCTCCCACTGCCTTGGCTGAGACAACCTCTCCTGTTCCAACCCTGAGAGTTATCTCACCTTCAGCAAGTAGCTGCCAGGAAGTAGTTTCCTGGAAAGAAGAACAAACATGGTTAGTGGCTCCTGAATCCAGTATCCAGGCAGAACTATCATGTTCCACTAAACATGTTTCAACAACGAGTAAATCATATTTACTTAGTTGTTTCTTCTCAGCTTTGCTCACCATGAGGGTATCATGATAGACCGATGACGACGGTTGTCCAAACATCATCTGTAATGAATCCATGACCTCCTTAGCGGAGACCATTACCTCATGCTTCTTAGCTAACACATCGGATGTGCTGGCCAAGATGTAGACTCCGACTTTATCATTAGCCCTAGTCCACCTGTCAAATGCATCTCGAACAGTTCGAGTTGCAGATGAGCTAGGAGCAGGAGGACATTCCTCTGTTAAGACAAACCTAAGATCATCGATAACAAGAATCGTATTCAAGTTCGATTTCCAGGTTGTGTAGTTATCGCCGTTTAGTTTATCATAAGCTAGTAATTGGATAAACGAGCTAGACATGCTGAAAAGAATGAATTCTATTAGTGAATTGAACTTAACCTATTTTTAACAACCAATCAAGAATTTTAGCAAAAGTAATAATGTACCCAAAAAATCATTATTAATTTGCAACGATACTTCAGTGAGTCAGAGCAACCGCTACCGAGGGGCAGTCAATTACTCCTTCACTGAACCAAGACATTCTTGACTAAATGCTAATACCAGAATAACTCATATTCCTATAGCACCTTAGTTATCGCTACTTCGGTCAAGAATCTACTAACAACTTAGTAATCCTTGTAAGTGTGACCCGCCATTTTTAGAACTCAGAGGTCGGCCCCAACAGTGCAACCGAATGGAAATGTCAGAGTTGGGAATGGACCTAAGAGACCCTATCCATTTCTGGAGATTGAGTTGTTCCGACGCCCATGAAACGGCCCTCCGAATGGACGGTGCTACTATGGGCAACCAGCAGGCGGAACATGGGAATCTCACGGTTCAACCTAATGGAGGAGACCGTAGGATGTATTGACATACTTCCTTCTCCCACTTACTATAAATACTTTCTCCATTCACCTTGCTCTTGATTTATGCAAACACCATCCGAATGGGGATGCCCTATTGACATCACGAGGCCGAGCATAAATCTCACGGTGTGAACTTTGCGGAGAACGTAGGAGGAGATTGATATATCACATATACCTTCTCAACACCACTACTAAGTATTTTAGAATGGTTTGGGTATAGTTTTACTTAGGCATTATCCGGCTAAGACAATAAAACCTAAGTCTAGGTAGAACATACTTTTACCTAAGATGTCTAGGTGATAAACGTTTTATAACCTTACACCTCTCACGTGCATGCTCATAAAGCCGGGTTAACTTAACTCAAGTATCAGATCGATCCCCAGGTAGGAGGTGTTCCGTAAAACGTCATCTTAAATACCTCCAACCTTAGTGCAGGATCAAACCGGGTGAGTTCTCTCGTAACCTTAGCTTTACAAGATATCGACCTATTTTAACTATTAAAACGAATCGATACTAAATTCCTAATCGCATTGGAATTCTTTAACCCTTAGTGAGCATGCATTTATCTTTGTTATAGATTTTAAATGTCTATCTCATTTTACAACGCTTTATAAAACAAAGACATTCTATAACATGCTTCCTAAGCTAGAATATAACCATTACATTCAATTTATAACATGCTTCCCAAGCAAGAATATAACAATTATATTCAACTAAGGCAACTATGTTGTATGTTTAATTTCACAATTAATATAACACTTATATTAATTTTACTTTTAAACAAGCAACATCCAATTCATAAATTAATATAACACTTATATTAATTCTCATGAATTAAGCATGCATACTATACAACATAACACTTATATTATACTTTCAATGCATGCAACATGCTTCCTATGGTGGGATTTGAAATCTATATGGCATACTTTATGCACATACAAGATACTTTAATTAAAACATACATTCACAATGCATAATTAATTAAACACACTAAAGTGGACCGGTTTTGGCATCACGGACAAGCAAGCAACTACATTATTACAATAATAATTCATCAACTAAGTTGAGACGCTTCCGAACCCTTCGAACCGCCACGAACCAGCTTGAATTTGCTTGAACCGGCCAAAAAAACAGCAACTTCAAAACTTCAAAAAAAATTGAACCGGTCCATAACCGTTGTCCCGACTTCAACAGCCCGTAACTGGACCAATACCGACCCAAACTGGACCAAACGAACGCTGAACCGGACCTCCAGAGGGTGAAGAACAAGGAACCGGTCTGACTTTCAGTGAACTGGACCACCCGAGGACCGAACCGGACCGTTTCTTCCACCTTGCGCTGAACCGGTTTTGTGCTGGAATTTTGCAGAAAAAAAAACAGCATGCTGTTTTTTTCGACACCCGAGCTTCTGTCTTTGAATTGAAAGCCTATATGGACTCTAATGACTCCGAATTTTTTACAGACTCTTCTTCACACATTAAAGCCCATACACGCCCGGGCAATTACAAAACAAAGTACAAATAAAAGCTCAAAAAAATATGCCAAAACCGGAATCACACTTTAGACGCCCAGAAATTTAATTTCTAAAACAAATACCCACCTAGCTCAAATTGATGCAAATTGAGTGACCAAAAAACGCTCTGATACCAATTTATGGAGCGCATGTAGCGCAGCGGAAGCGAGACGGATCATTGGCACTCTAATTTCATCAATTTAGCTAAATAAGAAACATGCACAAAGCTTTGAAATAAAAGGAATTAGAACACATACCTCTTGTAGTTCTAAAGACTTCTCTTCCAACGCTCGAATCTCCTCACGAACCCTTCGAAGCTTCCCTCGAACTCCTCGAGAACCACCTCCGGTAGTCCCGCTATCCTCGCGCCGAGCAACGGAGTGGTGGGACTCCTTTATGAAAGAAAAAGTTTGGAAGAAGAAGATGGGAAGATGAAAGTGATAAGGATTTTGTGAGAAGAAGTCTAACACTTAGCTTTCTAATTTCTCAAGTAACATGAACTCTTCATGCTCATCCAAATATTCAAACTCTTTGAAAATTCATCAACATCAAACCATTTGAACTTCATCCAATTTATAGGCAATTCACATGCAACAAAGTCTTTGCTTAGCATGACACCTCAAATTGGATGGATTAGTCTTCAACCAAGTGTTCCAAAATTGATGAGTTTATATGCATGTTGTTGGTGATTCACAATCCACTTCACAACTTGGATAAACCCACTCAACTTGGATAAATCCACTCAACATGGATAATTCCACTTTGACTTATAATCACACTTGTAATATTTTGTCATTTTAAAATTAATTCATAATTAATTTTAATAAACAAAATAAATTTTAATTAATTAAACTTTTTAATTAATTAATATTATTATTTAATTCAATATCAAATATTAATTAAATAATAAGACTAATCCCGGTTTCTTAAACCGAATCATCACACATGAATCTCTATTCATGTTTTACACCGATCCCATATTTAAATCATATTTAAATATGTCCATCATTCTTCCAAAACCGAATTTCAATAAATTCAAATTCTTTTTCTCTCATATTGTTACACGACTTAATCCGAGCTAGCCAGGAGAACCTAAAGGACCTACAGATCATGAGCTCCAACGATACGAGATTAACCGGTCAAACTCTTTAACCAAGCTAACCAACATTCGTTAACCCCCGGAGACTCCACTAAAGTCCAAGGGTTGCACTCTCCTCACCGTAGATATATTTCTGTCCTCTTGATATAACCATCATCAGTAAGTCGATCCTTCACAGGTCGTTCGTAATTACAGCTGGGTCAAAATAACCGTTTACCCCCGTAATTACATCTTGTTCCTTAAGTCCCACTGATCCTCTAATGAACTATTGGTTTGTGGTCCAACCACCAAACCGATTGGTATGTGATCTCATCACTATACCAAGTCCCTCTCGGGCCAATGAGAGGGTGGGATCCCTAGTTCAAGACCCGGAGTCAACACTTAAGGGAACAACCTCTCTACTAATCCCTCAGAGCGGGTAGGAGTGAATTCCATCTCGCAGGACTATGTTCCCAGCTACCTACCCGGTCTTATCCCCAAGATGGTAGGCTTATTGAGTCGGCGATCTCGGGCCACTCTCACCCATACAAGTCAAAGGATAAGCCCGAATAAACAGGAGTTCATAGCGTGCTCAGGATTCAGATCGAGTTACCTAGGTCATCATATGAAAAAGTCGGTCTTTACAGTAAACAGAGTTATAAAGAAAGAGCGACTTGTTTCGCGGTTCAATCTTATGCAAACTCATTGCATAGGACGCCCCCACTCACATGTCTCCACATGAACGATTTTGGATCACATCGTTTGTACTATACAAAGTGGGCCGCGTCCAATAGTGTCCCCATGATAACGTACCCAGCCTTATCCCTATATTATAGACCGTTCTGGCTATTACTTGAACTTGATCCACAATCATGTCATACATGAAGTTCAAGTATACAACCTATAGCCATGGGTTCTTTGTTTATTGGAGTTAGGTTAAAAGTAAAAACAATTCATTTTATTCAATAACAACTTTACTGAATAAATCTCAATAACAACTTTATTGCAAAATAGAATATACATTCAGTTTACAAACCACGAGTTTTAGGACATAAAACCCAACAGATTGAATGCCAGACTGACGGCATTCGAGGGAGTATTTACGATCCCTCTGAAAAAAAAAAACAAGAAATATGCTTTTCTGTGACCTGTTACCCCCCCCCCCCCCCCCCCCCCCCCTATAATCAATTGTTTGATCTGTTTTCAATTGTTAATTTGTTTGTTTAGAGTAGTTTAGTTGTGTTTAATGTCTTCTTAGTAGGTAACTTAGGTAGTTTTGCTGTTTTTTTGTAGTTGTCTATGAACGAATATTGCATGCTAGGAGCCTTGATCACAGTTCAATTTGCTCTGTTGGAATAATTGCGAATTCCTTGCGGATGCCGCAATATTTTGTTAGTTTTAAGCATGTTGTGGGAAGATTTTCTGATGGGTTGTCTGCTTTTGAATCTCAATATTTTGCTGTATTGCTGAAGTCCTTAAGTAGTTTATCTAATGAGCATGCTGGATGAGTGTCAAATACGCCCTTGTTAGTTTTAGTTAGCTTCATACTTTGTTGGGCATGTACCTCTGTGAGACCTTACCTTGCTGTTTTTTTTTAAATTCTGCTTATGAGTTATCTAAACTAGGAGGGTCATTTTATCCCTAGGAGTTGTTAGATTCTGTCTGGTTTTTCCTTAGACTAGATGCTTCTAGTACAAGTTTGGGGGAGTACCACCTCAGACTCTCGTTGGGGACAATGAGAAGGTAAGTTTGGGGGAGGCAGCCTGTGGGCCTAGGAGCACTCCTCTCTCCCTCTTGAAAAACATAAACATTCTTCTTCTTTGAAAAAAAATAAAATGAAAAAGAAAGAAACAGAAAAGTAAAGGGTCGTGTCTCTCTAAAGGATGCTGAGTAATCAGGGCCATTTGTGTAACGCTGGGGGGACGTATTTTGAATATCCTCCCTAAATTCGGGTTGTCGAGACCCGCCAAAATAAAATTTATATACCTATTAACCTTAGCTTTGCAGCTAGTGGCAACAGGGTCGATCCATAGAGAAGGTCTTAATATGATTGAAATTAAGGTTCGAGATATTAATTGGTTGATTGATTGAGTTTTGGTAAACGGGGGTTTTTATCATGCAATGAGAATAATTAAAACGCTAACGGAAGGAATTTAAAGAGAAAGAGATTAACGAGTGTACGGTTCAGGGATTTTCGGGATTTCTTTGCTAGACATTCTACCATTTATCATCTAATTCAAATCTAAGGTTATCCAATTGTCATGCACGCGATCAGTTACCTGGGAACACCTTCGGTAACCGGATTCATCCTAATTAATTAAACAACCAGTCTAATTAAACATTATTCAAAGTATTCCTAGAGCGATCAGCTCTAAATTTACTCTAAACAGTTACTAGCTAACCGCGACGAACATTCGGCCATGCCATCCTAATGCTAACTGGCTACCCGCCAACGCTGACGTACCCAACATTTATCATGCATAAATAAATACTTCGATTTGTTTCATTGTTCTGTGTTACTAGGCGAAAAGTGAGAGGCATGACATCGCTAATCTTTAACTCTACCACATGCTAGAAAACTCGATTGTCCGTCGGCAAAATCTAACACATGCATGGGATTAAGGAAGAACAACAAATGCATACAAATCAGAAACCAAATCAGAATTTAAAGCATTAATTATCAAAATGAAGAAGTCTAACAAATAATCCCTAAATCACCCCAAACCGTTCACAGTACCTTAGTCGACCATGGGGCGGATCGTCACAAACGCTCCAATGTACGCCTTAGACATAATCTCCAACTTACATACAAAGAAAAGCTCCAAGAAATGGCCACAAATGGCGGAGCAAGAAGGAAAATTAAGCAAAACCCGAGAGGTAGAAGATGAAGCAAAATGATGACTGCAGAATCGTCCTTACAACCCTTTAAATCCGTCGGAGCGTCGAGACGCTGGGACAGCGTCGCGACGCTGCGACCTAATGAATCCGCGCGCGCCTCGCGATGGCGTCTCGACGCTGGGCGAGCGTATCGACGCAGGCCCGATAATTTCCTGCCTGCACGCCCCTCGGAGCGTCTCGACGCCGTAGCGGGGTCTCGGTGCTGTCTGCTCGACGCTTGCTCTCGAGTTTGGGCTGGAAAATTGCCTCTCAAGGGAGCAACATAAAAAATTTTAAAATTTTCGACATGAACCTAATAAATGCAAAACTACTTCATGCAAAAACTAGACTACGCAAATGCTCAGATTTCCAAAATGCACTTCCTAGATTATCATAATTAGAAAGCAGTAAACAGAGTCCCAAGCACTTCAATTTCAAAACTAGCACTGCTCAACAAACTACACATGCTCGTCCATAACATCCACCCCCAACTTCTAAAGTTAGCATTGTCCTCAATGCTACTTAATCAGATACACAACAGAAAATAAAGGGAATGAAAAACAATACTCCCCGGATTCTTTGCGAAGTCGGCGAAGGAAGAGACGCGGCGCATTCCACATCGTAGCCCAAAATTTCCTCACTTCTCCTCAATTCCTAAAAAAAAAACAGCAAGCTACATTAGCTAAATTAAACTAAACTAAGAACAAAAAACAACAATGAAATTAAAAACAGAAAGAACAGTTCAACGCTGGGTGCCTCGGAGAAGCGCATAATTTTTAAAGTCGTTTGCTCGACTGAATTCTCCCTTAAAACGCATCCATACTTTGACAGTGCGGGGGACGTTCCAGACATGTCCTCTTCCACACTGTACCTGCAAACACCATTCAAAACTTTCTCTTCTCTTCGTGCCTCAAGCACATGAATATCACTTTGATTAGTACAAAAAACAGCATCAATTTTAATCAATTCTAAGTCAGATTTTTTAACGGAGACATGACAGTTATCCCTCAAGCGCGAGGTCAAACTCTCAGTCTCGACAGACTCCACACAAGCAACGTTCTCCACAGATTTCTTAACAAATAAGGAAAACTCACCCACAACTTCATCAAACTCTAATGAAATAACGCCCCTAAACACATCTATTTTGACCCTCGCGGTCTTAAGAAATGGGCGTCCTAACAACATAGAGGACGAAGCATGCAAAGAATTTCTATTCATGTCAAGCACAAGAAAATCTGCAGGAAACATCATATCTCCTACTCTAATCAAAACATCCTCGACCTTCCCTCTAGGACGTATACAAGACCCATTAGCTAGCTGAATCACCACATCAGTCTCATGCAACTCATTAAGATTCAAATCTAGAAATAAAGCAAGCGACATGACATTAACAGATGCTCCTAGGTCAAGCATGGCATTTTTAACAGTTTTACTACCTATCATGCATGAGATAGTAAACGTACCTGGGTCGTTGCACTTGGCGGACAACGTACCTGGGAGGATCGCAAAAACATTCTCCTTTTTCTTTCCAGTCCCTCTAGACTTCCTTTTCTTTGTGCACCAGCTCTTGAGGAATTTGGCATATTTCGGCACTTGGCTCACTGCCTCAAGAAGCGGTATGTTCACCATCACCTTCTGAAAGGTTATCAGGACCTCCTCGTCTTCGTTCACCAGAGCAGGCTTCGCAAGCCTACTGAGGAAGGGTGCTTTGGGAACATTCTCTTGCACATTCTTCTCTTTTTTCTCATCATTTAGATTCTTAAGAGCAATCGGGGAGGACTCATTCAAACTGTCCTCTGCTTCCTTCGCGGCTCTGGAGGGAACTTATTTCCCACTCCTTAGCTGGATCGAGGTCACGTTCTCACATGAGTTCACAGTGGTTTGGGAAGGAAGCTTCCCATAGCTCTTGCTCTCAATCTTGCTTATCGACACCGCCATTTGCGTCAGCTGCTTGTTCAGATTTTGCAGCTCTGCTTTGTGTGAGTTTAGCTTTTCTCGAGCTTCTTTCTGAAACTGGCTTGTCGACGTCACGATGGTCCGAACCATCTCTTCCAACGAGTTGGAGGAGCTTGAGGCTTGGGCTTGGGAAGAATTGGTAGGCCGATCATAGGACTGACCTTGGAAGCGTTGTTGTCCCTCTCTATTCCCATAGCTCAAATTGGGATGGTCACGCCAACCTGGGTTGTATGTTTTCGAGTAAGGATCATACTTCCTTGGGTTGGAAGCATATCCCCCGATTGCGTTGACCTCCTCCTCTCGGTTACCTCCGACAAATTTTTTCAGTAAATTCCCAATCTCCGCCACCTGGGCCTTCATTTCAGACATATCGTGACTCTAGGCCACGCTGTGAACTTGTCCCTGCCCATGAATACTGAATTGCTGCGAGTTGGCCGCCATGTTTGCAATTAACTGCTTGGCCTCAACCGGGGTCTTGTTAATCAACGCCCCACCACTCGCGGCATCGATCATCTGCCGATCATGAGGCGTCCTGCCCTCATAAAAAAACTGAATCAGGAGCTGATCGGCAATTTGATGATGCGGAAAGCTTGCGCACAGGCGTCCAAAGTGTTCCCAATACTCGTGCAGGGATTCACCTACATCCTGGCTGATCCCATAAATTCTCTTCCTCAGAGTCGTGGCAAGGGACGTGGTATTGGTACTTTATGTGGTACTCCAAATTCAAGCTGTCGAGGCTTGCCAAAATACAATTTATAAACCCGAATGCACCGAGCTATTCGAAGCTTAGTGGTAACGGGGTCGATCCACTGGGAAATAAGAAATTTAATCTAACTAAGCCTAGTTTGCTAATTATAAAAAGTATGCACAATTAAAGAATTGTAATTTGGTTTGGGGGGAAGGGAGCTCCTTATATGCAACTAACGGAAAATTAAATGACGAGTGCAAGAATTTAAATGGTCGTGCTTAACTTCGAGAAATGGAATTGATCGTTATAGATGTTCGGTTCATCGACACAATTTCTTAAGTAATCATGCTTATTTACACAATTCATTTAGCTAATGCTAGCTCAAATGACCCAAGGATTTAATTAGATACGTGCAATTCTAATCGTACTTGGCCAATAATCTATTCAAGGTAGCGACCCATAAATCGACTATAAGCCAGTGACGGGAACATTGTGACGGCTTAATCCTAAGACTAACCCGGTTTCTCTCTTGCCTTAAGCTTAACATGAAAACATTAATTAACTCAGATTACCAACTGTCACTTTGGGTTTAATTAATTAGCCATGCTTAAACTCGTGCTACCTAGCGGTTTGGGCAATTATACGTCCCAATCTTTAGCCCTCTATCATGCATAAGAACTAGGGCGTCAATGTTGCGTGCTCAATGCGTGAAATAAATAGCAATAAGAGAGAGAGAGCACTCAGAACATGCAAGCATACATGATCCTGTAAGCAAGTAGTAAGTATTTTTTCATTCGTTTTCCCACAGAGATTTATTATTAGCTACTCGTGAAGTGTATTGTTAAGAAAGATTGGGTGGATTTGATGGGGTAGAATTGGTTTTAAGTTGTCTAATTTCTAAGGAATATGTAAAGGGAAGCAACATAAACAAGTTCAAATCAATGATAAACTCAAATGAGAATAGAAGAGATTAATAACCGGAGAGGAAAATAGCTAAGCAGAAATTTTAACTTAGCAGAATTGCAGAAACAGCAATTCTACCGCAATGTTACTAACAGCGAAAGTAGGTAAAATTGAGAACTAAGGGCTACTAACGACTCCTCTATAGGCATTTTTATACGATTCTCAAGCACTGGATCAACTCACTATGCATCAAACTAACTCAATCTCATGTATCTTCCGATTTCATGCATTAGATTCTTTAGTTTACTCATGTCCAAGTAAGGTCTTAAGCCTCTTGTTAAAGCAGAAAGATATGGTTTGTACTAGGAAAACGCCTATTCCTAGGTCGTTTTCTGGCTACCTTGAAAGGCTAGCATGAGTGTATGACTCTGAACTCTTACTCCTTCCAGAGGTTAGGAGTTCTTTGGACAAAATGGATGGCCAATCGAAATTGCCCGTAGGATGAAGCTTACATACAATCAATGCTTCGAGAACTATCCTACATGCTTGGTTCACGTTTTTTAGCCTATAGTATTATCGTTAGCATGCCCCTAAGTGACTTAGTTACTCATGGATATAGAAAGAGCAGAAGTGATAGATGAAATAGACATGCTTAGAAGAAAAACAAACTTAAAACAGCAAGGCAAAACAGTACACAGCAAAGATAAGAAACTGTGAAATAATGAATTGTGCTTTGATTACTTGATTGTTTGAATGAACAAAGGGAAGCTTAAGGTAAATAACATAAAGACAGAAAGCAACGAAATGAAATGAACTAGCCACTAGAAAAGAAACAACAACTAAACAGAGCTGGAAATCAGAAACAAAAGACAGAAAGCAGAAATCAAGCTTGAACGCCTCGTCGCAAACGCCTCGGCTGAAGGGAGAGAAAGAGTAGCCTTGCTTGGATGAATCTAATCGGGAGAGAAGATGAATCCTCTCTCCTTCCTATCAGATTGTCGATTCCAACAGCTGAAACTCTCAAACCAACAGACGGAGAAGAAAAACAGGAGAAAAGATGGAGCTGCGAGAAGACTTCTACGCTTTCGGATGATGATCAAACCCTCTACTTTGACCCCCTTTTATAGTAATCTGCAGGTGCGTTTGGGCCAAGGAGAACCATCCATCTTCAACGTCATATTTCAGAATGAATGGAGGAGAAAGAACGTATCCCTGAAATAACGGAAAATAACAGAAAAAGATCAGCCAACTTACGGTTTTCACTTGAAACATTGCGGTTTCAGCAATGTTTCCGCAATGCTGCCGCAATGCATATTTTTCATTCTTTTACTTCGTTTTTCAACCCTTTTCTTTCCTTTTGTACATAAGTCCTAATTTAGCTACCTTCTTCTAATTCTCATATCTAAGCATAGGTTTAAGCTAAATCCTATCAAAAACACCTAAAAGTGTACATCTTTCTAAGATAAATAAGTCCTAAAAAGGTCACTTTTGGAGACGTAACACACCCCCAAACTTAAGGTTTTGCTCGTCCTCGAGCAATCTAAGGACTTTCCTAGGCTGCTGTTTCATCTTCTTTAACCACTTACTGACTCCCCTACATTCCTATCTATAGCAATGCTGTCCTGTGACATCCTCCTTAGTTTACAACTAGCTTTTAATATTGCTTCTTCTGACTTCGCACGCCTAATACTTCTGCTGTTTTCATTAACTCACTACAACTGATCTACTTGCCTTTATCATATCGTGCATCTATCCCTAAGGTTTTAAATTCTACCTAGCTTTACCCCAGACTCAGTACATGCTTCTAGTTTTACTTTTGAGCTACCTAGGATTCCTTAGAGTCATGCCAGTCTTAGTACAACCCAGTGACAGTAGTACATTCATAGAACAAACTAAACCTTGACATCACTACATTGGATAGACACTCATCTCCCTAAAAGCTACAACCTTGCGCTTAGCTAATTAAGGATCAGAGTTCTTTGTATTCAGGACATCTAAGCCACAAAGTTGCAACTCCTAGGCCTACATTCTTCTTTCCTACTTCTTTTTTTTTTTTTTTTTTTCTTTCGGTGGAGCCTCTCCTTAGGTTGCCTTTTGATGCAATGCCACTTGTGGGTTACACACTTGGCACTGGTTACTCAGCAACTTTAAGATAGACACCCCGCTTTATTCTATTTTTTTCTTTTTATTATTTTTTTTAGCTCATCATTTTTTGTAGAGGAGAAGAAGAATGCTTATGCTTTTAAGGGAGAGAGGAATGTTCCTAGGCCTAGGGTGGCCTCCCCCAAACTTAAACTACTCATTGTCCTCAATGAGTGTCTGAGGTGGCACACCCCCAAACTTGTCCTAGAAGCATCTAGTCTAAGGTAAAACAAAGAGAATTTAAAGGCTCTAGGCATAGACAGAACATACTAAAGCAAACATCACAGCAACAAAAATTCATAAAAAACAGACAGGTAAGGACTTAAAGCTAAACATGCTGAGCAATGTTAAGAGGTTAATTTAAACTATCAAAGGGTGTCTTATGACACTCATCCAGCATGCTTATAGAAAGGTTATATAAGGGAGTCAAGATAGCAGCAAAAGAACAAAATTAAGCAGACCCAGCCTAGCTAAACAGTTGGTCAAAAACATGCAAATACTAAGAAAAATTGCGGATTCCGCAATTTTTTCGCAATGGATACAGGCAGATATATCAGTGATCAAGGCCCTTATGCATGCTTTCTCCAGTCATTACAGCTATCCAAAAAAAGAAACTAAACTAATCTACCTACTCAGCAACCATCAGACTACACTAAACAAGTTTAAACAATAAAAATAAAGAACTAAAAACAGATCAAAACATGCACTCAAAACAGCATAATTCACATGGTTCAACAAAAAGCAGTTAGATTTTTTTTATTTTAAGGGAACAACAATACTCCCTTGAGTGTCTCGCACTCAGATATCCTCATCATCATCATTCCTTCTTGGTCTTGGAGGCGCCCATGGAGTCAGGAGGTTCGTGGGGAAGTCAGGGAAGGTGCATCCTAACTGATCAGCAACCTCCTTGTCCCTTGCCTGCGCATATGTGGCCCATTGAGCCATCCTCTTCTGCAGGTCCATCAGGCATGCCATGGATAGAGAATGAGCAGCAGCCAACCCATCCAGCTCGAACTCCATGTTCCCCTTCCTTCTCATCCTCAAGCCTGTAGGTAGCTCCAAGTGGCCTGTGTAGGCCACTTGCCTTTCCATTCGCTCGATTGGGACCCCTGCACGCAAGCAGAGCTTAGTAATTGTATTAGGAAAGAATAATGGCCCCTTACCCTTCTTGGCGCAGTCAGCAATGGAGGCTGCAATGACCTCGCCCACGTTGATTGTGAGACCTCGCATGATCGCGTACACCAGCAGCGATCTGCTCTGGTTGATGGTGGTCTCATGGGTCACTGGGGACAGCTTCCTCCGCACGAAGGAAAACCAGTCAGCCGCCTTAGCTGTGAGGTTGGCACTCATGAGAGTGTGCCTCCCATTACGCGATACTGTCCACGATGCCTCTGGCTGGCCAATGATCCGAATTGCCTCCTCCAGGACAGCTTCCGTTGGCTCATCAACGATCCTTGAGTAATCAGTGTGTTTTTGGCCCTTGAGGCCATAGGCTTCGTTGATTGCCTTCGCTGAGAAGTCCACTTCGACTCCTCTGACCACAGACAGGCCATCCTCAGGATTCATCAAGTTGGCGTAAAAGTCATACACCATGCTGGAGTATGCTGGATTGGGTGGTCTGCACAGCTCCTCCCAACCGTGATTCGTGATCCCTGCTCGCAAGAATTGTGGCAGGTCAGCAGGTGCGTCGAGGAATCCCTTCTCGTGCAGCAATTCCCTCTTCCTCAGCTCAGCGCCTCTGGACTCAGCATCAGAGGATACGTACCTCACTGATTGAGGCTCATCTTCAGGGTAAAGCTTGGCTTTCCCTTTGTCTTTTGGTTTGGCTGACTCAGCAGCCTCAATCTTGAGCTTCTTCAGCGACGGCGCATCACTCTCCTTCGCTGATGAATGCGCCCTCTTGGTTTTCTTTTTCTTGGACTTCTTGGGCCGTTTAGCCTTAACAACCTTGGCGGCCTTCTTCTTCAACCTTGCCTTGGTTGTGATCTGCTGGAGGCAATCCCCCAGCGTCTCATCCATCGAATCATCCCTCAGCGCACGGCTGCCAGGGCTGGCTTCCCTCAAAGGAGAGAAGACCTCTTCTTCCTCAGCTTCCTCACTCCCCTGCGTCGATTCTTGACGCTCTCCATAAGGAAATTCAGGGTCAGGTTGTGGGGAAGTGGGTGATGCTGCGGGGCTCTACGCTGCTGGTGGCGTCTGTTCAGAGCTCTGTTGAGAAGGAGAGATCTCAGGGCTTCGCGCTGGTGGTGAGGATGGAGAAGAACTCTACTTGGCCGACTCGTGTGACAAACGGTCACTTTCTTGACTCTCCACAGAGGGAGTCTTTTTCTTGCTTGCTTCTTCGGCCACCGCCATGCTCCACTTGCGTTTCTTGGGCGTTCCTGCTGGTTCAGAGGGTCCAGCAGGGATCTCCGTAACCACCTTCCACTTCTTCTTGCGGATGGGCAGCTTGGGGAGTCGTTCAGTGCGCGCTCAATGCGTGAAATAAATAGCAATAAGAGAGAGAGAGCACTCAGAACATGCAAGCATACATGATCCTGTAAGCAAGTAGTAAGTATTTTTTCATTCGTTTTCCCACAGAGATTTATTATTAGCTACTCGTGAAGTGTATTGTTAAGAAAGATTGGGTGGATTTGATGGGGTAGAATTGGTTTTAAGTTGTCTAATTTCTAAGGAATATGTAAAGGGAAGCAACATAAACAAGTTCAAATCAATGATAAACTCAAATGAGAATAGAAGAGATTAATAACCGGAGAGGAAAATAGCTAAGCAGAAATTTTAACTTAGCAGAATTGCGGAAACAGCAATTCTACCGCAATGTTACTAACAGCGAAAGTAGGTAAAATGGAGAACTAAGGGCTACTAACGACTCCTCCATAGGCATTTTTATACGATTCTCAAGCACTGGATCAACTCACTATGCATCAAACTAACTCAATCTCATGTATCTTCCGATTTCATGCATTAGATTCTTTAGTTTACTCATGTCCAAGTAAGGTCTTAAGCATCTTGTTAAAGCAGAAAGATATGGTTTGTACTAGGAAAACGCCTATTCCTAGGTCGTTTTCTGGCTACCTTGAAAGGCTAGCATGAGTGTATGACTCTGAACTCTTACTCCTTCCAGAGGTTAGGAGTTCTTTGGATAAAATGGATGGCCAATCGAAATTGCCCGTAGGATGAAGCTTACATACAATCAATGCTTCGAGAACTATCCTACATGCTTGGTTCACGTTTTTTAGCCTATAGTATTATCGTTAGCATGCCCCTAAGTGACTTAGTTACTCATGGATATAGAAAGAGCAGAACTGATAGATGAAATAGACATGCTTAGAAGAAAAACAAACTTAAAATAGCAAGGCAAAACAGTACGCAGCAAAGATAAGAAACTGTGAAATAATGAATTGTGCTTTGATTACTTGATTGTTTGAATGAACAAAGGGAAGCTTAAGGTAAATAACATAAAGACAGAAAGCAACGAAATGAAATGAACTAGCCACTAGAAAAGAAACAACTACTAAACAGAGCTGGAAATCAGAAACAAAAGACAGAAAGCAGAAATCAAGCTTGAACGCCTCGTCGCAAACGCCTCGGCTGAAGGGAGAGAAAGAGTAGCCTTGCTTGGATGAATCTAATCGGGAGAGAAGATGAATCCTCTCTCCTTCCTATCAGATTGTCGATTCCAACAGCAGAAACTCTCAAACCAACAGACGGAGAAGAAAAACAGGAGAAAAGATGGAGCTGCGAGAAGACTTCTACGCTTTCGGATGATGATCAAACCCTCTACTTTGACCCCCTTTTATAGTAATCTGCAGGTGCGTTTGGGCCAAGGAGAACCATCCATCTTCAACGTCATATTTCAGAATGAATGGAGGAGAAAGAACGTATCCCTGAAATAACGGAAAATAACAGAAAAAGATCAGCCAACTTACGGTTTTCACTTGAAACATTGCGGTTTCAGCAATGTTTCCGCAATGCTGCCGCAATGCATATTTTTCTTTCTTTTACTTCGTTTTTCAACCCTTCCTTTTGTACATAAGTCCTAATTTAGCTACCTTCTTCTAATTCTCATATTTAACCATAGGTTTAAGCTAAATCCTATCAAAAACACCTAAAAGTGTACATCTTTCTAAGATAAATAAGTCCTAAAAAGGTCACTTTTGGAGACGTAACAGTCAACCTAATTTAGCTACACATGCTAGATATTATGAAGATCAATCAAGAAGATGCATAAACAAATTAATTACATCAACATTTACAAAGGGGCAAATCTCCCCAAACATCCATAATTTCACAAACCAAAACTCAAAATCAAGCACTAACCTTAGTTTAGCCTTCCATGGAGGATGAATAAATCAAATCCCCCATGGAAGAGCTTAGTAGCATACAAAGAGGAGAAGAAGAAGCTCAACAATGGTGGAAAATAGTCTAGACCCGAGGGGAAAATGTTGGGGAACAAGGAGAAGCAAAAAGTTAGGCAAAATGTGGCGTTTTCACGCCTTTAAGTGTCGGAGCGTCGAGACGCTAGGCAAGCGCCGAGACGCTGTGCCCTAAGTTGGTCGCGCGCGCGCGCGGGCGTCGAGACGCTCGGACAGCGTCTCGACGCTGTCGCGCGTCTATCTGGGAAAATTGTCGGGCAAGCGTCGAGACCCTCGGGCGGCGTCTCGACGCTGTCGCGTGTTTCGTCTGCGGTTGGCAATCGGGGCGGCGTCGAGACCCTCGGGCGGTGCCGAGACGCTGGGGCGCGCGCGTGCTTCGGATGGTGTCGGGGCGGGCGTCGAGACGCTCGGCCAGCGTCTCGACGCTGGCAGCGTCGAACTAGCGTCGAGCTAGCGTCTCGACGCTGCCGCCCATGCAAGCTTGCTCTCGGGATTGGATGGCCAAATTGTGTCTCTTCAAGGCAATTTTTGCTATCTCTTGGATTCTTCAAGCCATTTCACTCCCGATGCATCTATAAAGCTCTAAAACGGCACTTTAAGCCCCGAAATGTGTGTTTGGACTTCCCGAGCTCTCTACCATGAAATCACCTACAAGGAAGCTTTTAATCAATATATGTCATGGTTTTAGCCAGAATTAGGGACATAAAGATAGCTCTATTTTGGAGCTATCAAAATACCCCCGACCTAAATCTTGCTAGTCCTCGAGCAAGGTATACTCTAAATTATCTTCAAAGAATTAAATGCATGCTTAGAATCTAACCTCAATGCTTGTGAAACAAGGTACTTGAATAAATGTAAAACCATCAAATGCATGCAAACGTTGAAATCATTTCAAAATTTTAACTCCTATTCCCTTACGTGTGTGTGTGTGCTTAGCACCTCTCAACCTAGCTCATGCAAGCTCGGAACAACCTTATACAGTCCTATAACTCGTTTTCCCCCTACTTATGGCGATAAGAACATTCTAATGGCTTTCAGCGATAGAAAAAGCAACAAAACATAAGGCCTACATTTTCTTTCTATTCCTTGAGTACTTTGTACCCATTATTCTTTTTGAACCACTGTTTTTATTTTTCTCAAAGAGAGCCTAACACGTCAAGCCAAATTTAGCTTCCTGTTTTTAAGGACTATTGCTCACTTCTATTAGTTCCCCTTTCATGCATTGACAACCGTGGGTTAAACGATCGCCCCTGGTTATACGGGCAACACAAGAAGGAGGAGCAACTCTAGAGTTTTTATTTTTCATGCATACTTTTTTTTTTTTAGGCAATAGCTTCGCTATACAACAAATGAGTCATTACTACTTCTACACATCAAGCCTCCATAATGATACCTTTCGGGGTGACAACAAGATTTCAGACCAAATAAAATCATTCTAAACCTACTGAGCTGAGAATAAGAGGGCTATGTGTTCCGTGAATGTAGGGAAATAACAATTTTTTTTTTAAAATAGGCTCAAAATGTGCATACATCGTCAAATTTTTCTAATCATACAAATACGGAGTGTTAACAAGCAAATCACAGACCGTCCTCATCGGACAACATGCATTCAGATTCTAATCTAACCATCAGAGTATACATACGCCCGACAACTACTAAGAAGTCTTATCTCTATCAAATCAACAAACTCCACCCCCCACCTAAAGATATGCATTGTCCCCAATGCATTAAACAATCAAAACAATAAAATCCTAAGGGAACAGAAAACCTCCCCTGAATCTTATGGAGCCGACGGGTGGAGATGCGCACCATCGTCTTCCAAAATGCTCTCGAATTATCGGCCATTCCACCTTTTCTCCTAAGAAAACAAGAAAACAAACAACAAATTCAAAAGCTAATATAAACAAAAGCAAAACAGTAAATAATAGAATTACAGTCCAAGCTCGAGTGCCTCCGAGAAGCGCAAATTTTTAAAGTCGATTGCTCGACTGTATTCACTCATCAACTCATCCATAATCGAACTTGGAACATGCCTCATCCATCTTCCTAATTTCCTCTTTCCTGCGAAAATCCATGAACAATTCTTTCTCTCGTGCCTTCTGCGCACATACAACATCAATTTTAAATTTGGCAGGTTTCATAAAAGGTTGATCCCATAAAATTGATGCAAAAACATGAGAGAGATTTTCATGCATTCCAAAAGCATAAGGATCAGCAGGAAAGAACGGGTCATTTACTTGGCCCAAAACATCTTCCACCTTTTTCAGGGGGTGCACATAGGATTCATCAGCCAATTGCACAATAGAACCAGATTCATGCAAGTCATTCAGTTTAAGCTCATTAAAGACAGCATGCGACTTAACATTAATCGATGGTTCTAAATCTAGCAAGGCTTGATTAATCATTTCATTTCCAATAGTGCAAGGTAAAGTGGAAGGGAGTAGCTTAGCAGGATTCTCAACAATTGTCAAAGCAGAAACAGATGAATCACAAAATTCAGCCAAGTGTGGTTCATGCAACACATAATCATCAAAAAGTTCAGTTAAAAATAATGGGTCATCCCCATCCTCAACAGTCATGCATTCATTATGAGCTAAAGATTCAAAAGTTTCTACTTGACAAAGAGAGAATACATCATCAACATGCTCTTCTACAATGGGCAAATGCATCTCAACAACCTCTCCGCCATACTCAACAGATAAAATGCCCTTATCCACATTTATTTTAGTTTTAGTAGTTTTCATAAAGGGCCTACCTAATAAGATCGAAGCAGGCGATGAGGAATAATTTTCATCCATTTTCAGAACATAAAAATCAAAAGGAAAAATTAATTCATTAACCTGCACTAACACATCTTCTACTATTCCTAAAGAATGTACAGAAGTTCTATCAGCAAGTTGAATAACTGTTCCTGTTTTATTCATTCCTTTCAATTTCAGTTTCTGATAAATGGAATAAGGCATAACACTAATGGAGGCTCCTAAATCCAGCATTGCTCTTCTAATATGCATGCTTCCAATCTTACAAGGGAGAGAGAACATACCTGGATCGTCGCATTTAACCGGTAAGCTCTTTCTGATCAAAGTGGAAACGTTCTCACTTACCACGACGCGTTCACTCTCCTTTGTCTTCCTCTGGTTGGTGCAAAGTTTCCTTAGGAATTTGGCGTACCTCGGAATTTCCTTTAGAGCATCAAACAGAGGGATATTGATCTCTACCTTCCTGAACGTGTCCAGGAACTCCTTCTCGTAGTCCTCCTTAGGCGGTCTCGCTAACCTGCTAGGAAAAGGAGCCTTAGGCACATAAACTTTAGTTCATGTAGGATCGAAATTTACCCCATGCCACCGTGGTTCGGGATTTTCTGTCTGTGGCTCGACGTGGCCATAATCGACTTCCACCGGCGGGGTGCTCGTGGGAAGATGCTTCCCACTTCTCAAAGCGATGGCATTCGCGCTTTAAGCTTTTTGCTTTTCCAACAAATTTACCTTCTTGGTCATAAAGGATATTTCCTTACCCAAATCCTTCATCTGAGTTCCAACGTTATCGAGCTTGTCCGAGGTTATTGTAAGGAGAGCTTGAAACATGTCCTCGACAGATCTACCTAGAACAGAAGATTGGGATTTCAGAAAATCATCCTTTAAAGCGAGAACAACTTTACTTACTTCAAAAAGCTGAGCCTTAAGCTCATCCACGTCCGTTCTCAAGCGAGCTTGCTCCTCGCTTCCGTCTCCACTCCGCTCCAAGCTTCTGGCCAAGATGGAAATTAAAACTCTAGCTTCGGCGGGTGTCTTGTCCATGAGCAAACCTCCACTAGCGACATCAACTAACCGTCGGTTTGGCTGTAAGAGACCTTCGTAGAAATTATGAATTAGGCGTTGGTCAGACACTTGGTGGTTGGGACAATCCTCACACAACCGGCCAAAGCTCTCCCAACACTCGAGAACCGTCTCTTTTTCTCATTGCTCAATTCTGTTTATCATTCTTCTAAGGGCGGCTACCTTGGGAGGCGGAAAATACTTCGCATAAAACGCTCCCTGCAGCTCTGCCCAAGAAGTGATGGACCCGGTCGGTAGGTAATACATCCACTCTTTTGCCTCCCCCTTCAAGGTGAAAGGGAAAGCTCTAAGATGGAGTTGATCTTCGGTGATGCCGTCGGTCCTAAATGACGAACACACCATCTTAAATGCCTTGAGGTGTCTGACGGGATTCTCATCTGTATTACCATAAAAAGAAGGTAATAAGTTAACCAGATAAACTTTAAGATCAAAATTACGTGCAGCTACCGGATACAAAATACTCGATGTGCTACGGCTTAGCTCAGATGATGCATGCTCCCTCAAGGTTCTTTGTTGCTCATAATTACCCACGACCTCCATCTTGGCGCTTCTTTTGAATTTTCAAAGAATGACTGCGCTAAAAAACTCAAACAAAAATGGGTAAAATAATACAAAAGAATTAAACTGTACAAAAAGGAGTAAAGAAAATTTTTAAAACCAACAAACTAAACTTAATAAAACTAAACTAAACTTAGTTCCCCGGCAACGACGCCAATTTTGGTAGAGGTACTTTATGTGGTACTCCAAATTCAAGCTGTCGAGGCTTGCCAAAATATAATTTATAAACCCGAATGCACCGAGCTATTCGAAGCTTAGTGGTAATGGGGTCGATCCATAGGGAAATAAGAAATTTAATCTAACTAAGCCTAGTTTGCTAATTATAAAAAGTATGCACAATTAAAGAATGGTAATTTGGTTTGGGGGGAAGGGAGCTCCTTATATGAAACTAACGGAAAATTAAATGACGAGTGCAAGAATTTAAATGGTCGTGCTTAACTTCGAGAAATGGAATTGATCGTTATGGATGTTCGGTTCATCGACACAATTTCTTAACTAATCATGCTTATGCACACAATTCATTTGGCTAATGCTAGCCCAAATGACCCAAAGATTTAATTAGATACGTGCAATTCTAATCGTACTTGGCCAATAATCTATTCAAGGTAGCGACCCCTAAATCGACTATAAGCGAGTGACGGGAACATTGTGACGGCTTAATCCTAAGACTAACCCGGTTTCTCTCTTGCCTTAAGCTTAACATGAAAACATTAATTAACTCAGATTACAAACTGTCACTTAGGGTTGAATTAATTAGCCATGCTTAAACCCGTGCTACCTAGCGGTTTGGGCAATTATACGTCCCAACCTTTAGCCCTTTATCATGCATAGGAACTAGGGCGTCAACCTTATTTAGCTACACATGCTAGATATTATGAAGATCAAGCAAGAAGATGCATAAACATATTAATTACATCAACATTTACAAAGGGGCAAATCTCCCCAAACATCCATAATTTCACAAACCAAAACTAAAAATCAAGCACTAACCTTAGTTTAGCCTTCCATGGAGGATGAATAAATCCAATCCCCCATGGAAGAGCTTAGTAGCATACAAAGAGGAGAAGAAGAAGCTCAACAATGGTGGAAAATAGCCTAGACCCGAGAGGAAAATGTTGGGGAAGAAGGATAAGCAAAAAGTTAGGCAAAACGTGGCGTTTTCACGCCTTTAAGTGTCGGAGCATCGAGACGCTAGGCAAGCGTCTCGACGCTGTGCCCTAAGTTGGCCGCGCGCGCGCACCCGGGCGTCTCAACGCTCGGACAGCGTCTATCTGGGAAAATTGTCGGGCAGGCGTCGAGACCCTCAGGCGGCGTCTCGACGCTGTCGCGCGCTTCGTCTGCGGTTGGCAATCGGGGCGGCGTCATAACGCTGGGGCGCGCGCGTGTTTCGGATGGTGTCGGGGCGGGCGTCGAGCTTGTGATAGCTCCATTTTGGAGCTATAATTATGTCCTTAATTCACGATTATTACTTGCTTAATCTTGCTTTTATGTGTTAATTGCAGGTGTTCTCGGTAATTCACCCACAGGTGCGTTTCGACGCCGTTCGAGGCTTAAAGTCACATTTTAAGGACCTAGGAACACTTTTGGGGAAAGACCATGCAAAAATATGAAGAATTGACGTTTTGGGAGAATTGAAGGCAAAATACCATGCAAAAACCCGAGAGCTAGCGTCGCGACGCTAGCTCGACGCTGCCCAAGCGTCGAGACGCTGTCAGAGCGTCTCGACGCTCCGAAGTCTGAGGCGTATATTTGAAATTCCACCCGAGAGCAAGCATCGAGCGACAGCGTCTCGACGCTCGCTCGACGCCGCCCCGACTGCGCGCGCTGAATCTTTAGGGCGTAGCGTCGAGACACTGCCCTAGCGTCTCGACGCTCCAACGGATTACTTAAGTTTTTGTCCGATTTTTAGCGGCCATCTTCATCTCCTACCTCGGGCTCCGCACCAGATTAGACGTTTCAGCAGCCATGTTGTTTTCGCTCTTGATAAATTTCGACCTTATATTCTTGGATCTAAAGTAATTGTTTTTTCTGATCATGCAGCAGTTCGTTATCTGATGAACAAGAAGGACTCGAAGCCTAGACTACTCAGGTGGGTACTATTACTCTAGGTGTTCGACGTCTCAATCCAGGATAGGAAAGGATCAGAGAATACAGTTGTTTTTTACTCTAGGATTTTTAGCCGCCATGTTGTTTTCGCTCTTGATAAATTTCGGCCTTATATTCTTGGATCTAAAGTAATTGTTTTTTCTGATCATGCAGCAGTTCGTTATCTGATGAACAAGAAGGACTCGAAGCCTAGACTACTCAGGTGGGTACTATTACTCTAGTAGTTCGACGTCTCAGTCAAGGATAGGAAAGGATCAGAGAATACAGTTGCTGACCACTTGAGCCGCTTTGTGCGCAACGAGGATGACTTGCCCCTGAACGACGAATTCCCTGATGAAGTTCTCTTTTAAGTGAGTGTGGAGATACCATGGTATGCCGACATCGTCAATTACTTGGTCACAGGTACGTTCCCATCCGATTTTTCATATAACAAAAGAGCTAAGCTGCGAAGCGAAGCTAAGACTTATGTCTGGGAAGAGCCCGTTTTATGGAAATTTTGCGCTGACCAAGTAATTAGGAAGTGTGTCCCTAAGTTTGAGCATAAGTCTATACTTGTATTTTGCCATGAATTTGCATGTGGGAGACACTTTGGGCCAAATAGGACAGCGAGGAAAATATTAGATTGTGGGTTTTTCTGGCCATCACTGTTTAAAGATTGTTATGAATTTTGTAAATCATGTGATAAGTGCCAGAGAAAAGGGTCCATCTCAAGTAGGAATGAAATGCTCCAAACACCTATTTTAACTTGCGAAATTTTTGAGGTTTGGGGTAAGGACTTTATGGGACCCTTTCCCCCTTCATTTGGTTTTGTTTATATCTTGTTGGTTGTGGACTACGTATCTAAGTGGGTGGAAGCTAAGGCCACCAAAGTCGATACTGCTAATGTTGTTTCCAGTTTTGTCAAATCTAACATTTTTAGCAGGTATGGAGTTCCACGAGCCATTATAAGCGATCAAGGGAGTCACTTCTGCAACAAGACGATACAAGCCTCGATGAGGAAGTATGGGGTCAATCATAAAATATCTACCCCGTACCACCCTCAAACCAATGGCCAGGCGGAGGTCTCCAATCGAGAAGTGAAGAGCATCCTCGAGAAAACAGTAAGTCCAGCGAGGAAGGATTGGAGTCTTAGGCTGGACGATGCTTTGTGGGCCTATCGCACGACTTACAAAACCCCAATAGGGATGTCTCCCTACCGGATGGTTTTTGGGAAAACCTGTCATCTCCCAGTGGAGATCGAGCACAAAGCTTACTGGGCCGTGAAGAAGTGTAATATGGACATTGACAAGGCTGGCAAAGAAAGACTCCTCAAATTGCAAGAACTAGAGGAGCTTCGCCTGGATGCATATGAGAACTCGAAGATCTACAAGGAAAAGACCAAGATGTTCCACGACAGACGAGTCATCTGGAAACACTTCGAGGTTGGCCAGAAGGTCCTCTTGTTCAACTCCCGCCTGAAGTTCATGCCAGGTAAACTTCGTTCCCGGTTGCTTGGTTCTTTTATTATAACCGATGTCCATCACTATGGTGCAGTCAAGATTCAGAGCCTAGATTCAGAGAAGGAATTCACGGTGAATGGCCAACGACTGAAGATCTTCCATAAGGGAATGTCAGAGGACTTCGACGAGCATGCCCACTTGAGAGAGCCCGATTATGAGAAAGGATGAAATGAGTTTTGGTAAAGTCGAGCAATCGACTCTAAAAATTTGCGCTACTCGGAGGCACCCGAGCTTGAACTGTACATGCTTTTTGTTTACTTTACTGTTTTTAGGACTAGCTTAGGTTCTTACTCTGATGTTGTGAGTTTTCAGGTGAAACAATGGCTCGTCCTTGAGGTTGATTTGCTAAGCATTAAGCGCACTCTCCAACCCTCTAAGTCACAATTCAGGGAAGGTTTTCTTTCCTTAGAATTTTGACTGTGCCTATTAAGTCCAATGAGGACATTGTCCATTTCTAAGTTGGGGGTGGTGGGTTGTGCCTTGCAGTGATTGTCGAGATTAGTTGTGGAATTCTGATAAACGTGTTGTGTTATGGTGTATGCATGCTAGTCTGACTATGAAATGCTGGGATGTTATGTTAAGGTCTTCGTATTTGTATTTGTAGTAAAATTCAGCATGATTGCATTTGCTAAGACCATTTTGAAAAAAAATTCAAGTTATTTCCCTGTTCGAGCTTCGCATGTTAGCACTCTATCTTGGATCTGTGGGTTTAGGATAGTTCTGCTTGTTTTGAAATTCGTTGTCACCTCGAAAGGCAACCTTAGGATGGGCTAAGATTCGTTCATGTTCGTAATTCATGTGCTAAAAAATTTAATATGACTCATAGGCTAAAAAATAAAAAGAATGCAAAAATTTCGAAAAAGAAAGCAATCTCCCGAGGTGTTCCTCCTTCTTGAGTTGCCTTAGTAGCCAGAGGCGGTCGTGCAACCCACGGTCGCCACTGCATGAAAAGGGAACACAAAGAAGTGAACGTTAGTCCTTAAAATTAAGATTTAAGTTGGGGGTGTTTGATAGCTCCATTTCGGAGCTATAATTATGTCCTTAATTCACGATTATTACTTGCTTAATCTTGCTTTTATGTGTTAATTGCAGGTGTTCTCGGTAATTCGCCCTCGGGTGCGTTTCGACGCCGTTCGAGGCTTAAAGTCACATTTTAAGGACCTAGGAACACTTTTGGGGAAAGACCATGCAAAAATATGAAGAATTGACGTTTTGGGAGAATTGAAGGCAAAATACCATGCAAAAACCCGAGAGCTAGCGTCGAGCGACAGCGTCGCGACGCTAGCTCGACGCTGCCCAAGCGTCGAGACGCTGCCTGTAGACACCGTATTTCGTCCGGCCTTGTTTATCAACATTTTGGATTTTTCACATAATTTTATGTTTTTCACTCATTTTTAAGTATTTTTGGAGTTTGTCTTTAATTTCGCGTTTTTCGTCATTTTCGAAGTTTTCAAGAAAATCACAAAAAAATTGGTTTTCCGTTAGTGGGTCGTTCGAAGCTTCTTGGGTTTTGTTTTAGGGTTTAGCGCTTCGATCTGGGTTTTGTTTTAGGGTTTTCAATTTAGGTTTTCAATTTAGGATTCCATTTTAGGGTTTCCAATTTAGGGTTCCAATCTAGGGTCCATTTTTAAGGTTTCCAATTTTAGTGTCTCGATCTCGGGACTCCGATTTAACGTTTTATCTTAAGTTTTGGGTTTAAAGTTCCAATTTGAGGTTTCGTTTGGGGTTTCAGTTAGGGTTTTAGTGTTTAGCTTTTAGGGTAGGGGAATTGGGGAAAGGCCAAGTTTAGGGCCCATTTTTGACTTATGATCTATCCTAGGGGGCTATAAATTGGTAAGGATGGGACATGTGGGGGATGGGACAAAAATATTGGTAATCCCAAAGCTCCCAAAAAAAACAAATCCCTCTCTCCTCACTATTCATCATCCCTTCCCTGTCATCACCCTCATCAATCTGGCCACCACCCGACTCCTGTACTTCACGGCGGTTTTCCATCACGTACGGCGGAGAACCACCGTGCACGGCGGCGCTCCGACCGAACTTCTTCAAGCTCACGAACCAGACGGCGGCGGCATCCCATCTTCAGCTTCATCTCACGGCGAAGGAGTCAGCTTCGTCTTCAACCTCGAACCCACACGACGGAGTTCCAATCCCAGCACCACCTTGAGCTCAGACGAACCAGCTTCGTCTTCAACCTCGAAGGAGCGGCGATCTCCAAGTTCTTTGCTCCGAACCCAGACGAACGGCGGTCATTTTCTCCTCCATACGCCGGCGACCCCTCTAAGCTTCTCCAACGGCGTCGTCCTCGGCCCTGAGCTCCACCTTCGATAAACCCAGGCGAACGACGGACTACCTTCTCCTTCGGACGACGGCGGCGACGATTTGGGCTTCAGACTTCCAATCCCAGCACTACCTCGAACTCAGACGACCCCGACGGTGGAACGTCATCCTCAGCCATACCACGAACCAGCGGCGGAGCTCCATTCCAACGATGGACACCGGCGGCGTTCGTTTCTCTCAGCCCTCCAACTACGTTGCTTCCGGCGAGCTACGGCGACAGCAGCCTCGTGAAGGATCTGCGTGCGGAAGAAGAACCAGACGCCTGATTGGGTAACGACACTTTTTATGTTTTTTTAGTAAAGTTACTGAAATGCCCCTATTCTTGTAGTGAAGTATGTTTGATTGGTTTTGTGCTCATATATACCTCTGCCTATCTGATATATTCCCCCCTGTTATATGCATATATACCCCTGTTTTGAGCATATATACCCCCCTGTTTATATGCATATATACACTTGTTTTGAGTATATATACCCCCTGTTTATATGCATATATACCCCTGTTTTGAGCATATATACCCCCTGTTTATATGCATATATACCCCTGTTTTGAGCATATATACACCCCTGTTTACATGCATATATACCCCTGCTTTGAGCATATATACCCCCTTGTTTATATGCATATGTACCCCTGTTTATATGCATATGTACCCCTGTTGATATGCATATATACCCCTGTTTGTATGCATATATTCCCCTGTTTTATCTTCTTGTTTTAATCTTTAGTCTCCATGAGTTCATTATTTTTCTATTTTGGTCAAATAAAATTTAATTTGTAACCCCGGGAGAGATGAAGGACTGTTCCTTTCATCTCGAGGGTATTCTAAATTCCAGTCGCCACCCCGGGAGAGATGAAGGACTGTTCCTTTCATCTCGAGGGTACTTTAAATTCCAGTCGCCACCCCGGGAGAGATGAAGGACTTTTCCTTTCATCTCGAGGGTAATTTAAAATTTAATTTGTAACCCCGGGAGAGATGAAGGACTGTTCCTTTCATCTCAAGGGTACTTTAAATTCAAGTCGCCACCCCGGGAGAGATGAAGGATTGTTCCTTTCATCTCGAGGGTAATTTAAAATTTAATTTGTAACCCCGGGAGAGATGAAGGACTGTTCCTTTCATCTCGAGGGTAATTTAAAATTTAATTTGTAACCCCGAGAGAGATGAAGGACTGTTCCTTTCATCTCGAGGGTAATTTAAAATTTAACTTGTGACCCCGGGAGAGATGAAGGACTGTTCCTATCATCTCGAGGGTATTGAGATCAAGGCGATTAAATGGCGAAATTAACGATATTGTTCACAAAATCAAATCCCTACTTTACGAGTTAGGGTATGATTAGTTGGGACATCACTTTAATTTTAATTGTTTATTTTATTTATGTTTTTTTTAGGACCATTTGAAATTAGCTAGATACTTAGGATAAAACGTTTTGGCTACCGTTTTTTAAATGGGATGTTGTAGGGTGCTAGCACCTTCCCTACACTCAACCGACCCCCGAACCTCGTATTTTTTTACTTCGTAGGCCGTGTTTTTAAGGTGATCAATCACACCCTAAATTATTGGTGGAGACTCCATTTTTTTTGAAAACCCCTGGTTAACAGAAGGTTGTCGGCCGCTCGGCGTCGCAAAAACGTTGCGACAGCATGGCGACTCCACTGGGGACATTTTTTTTTAGTGGGTCTAGGTCATTGCATTTTATCTTACATATAGCTAATCTTCTTTTTTGGTCTTTGTTTGTCTTAGTTTTATTTATTTAATTATGTGTTGTTTTATTTATCGCAATTTACTGTTTATCGCATTATCATGCATTTCACACAAATTCACGAGCCTCCTACCCGGGCTCTACCTTTTAGGATTAGATTTGAGAATCGAGTAATGTCGACCTTCAAGGGGATATAATTGCCCCTGTATGGCGCACGAAAGATTCTCTCTCAGATTAATTCGTTGGCTAATCTTTAGCTTTCAAATTAATTTGGGGGCCTTTATCCTTAGATTTAGAGCATTACCCTCACATCATGTTTACTGTTTAATTCATTGCGTTGTTATGCATTGTTTTATTTAAATTGTTTCATTTATCGTAATTTAAATTGCTTACATTATCATGCATTTCACACATTCACCAGCCTTCTACCCGAGCTCTACCTTTTACGATTAGATTTGAGAATCGAGTAATGTCGACCTTTAAAGGGATATAATTGCCCCTGTATGGCGCACGAAAGATTCTTGCTCAGATTAATTCGTTGGCTAATCTTCAACTTTCAAATTAATTTGGGGGCCTTTGTCCTTAGATTTAGAATCTTACCCTCACATCATTTTTATTATTCAAGTTATCTCGTGATTATGCTTTGATTAAACTTGTTTCATTTAGCGTAATTTACTGTTTATTGCATTATCATGCATTTCACACGCGTTCACAAGCCTTCTACCCGGGCTCTACCATTTAGGATTAGGTTTGAGAATCGAGTAATGTCGACCTTCAAGGGGATGTAATTGCCCCTATATAGGCGCACGAAAGATTCTCGCCCCAAGTTGGTTCGTCTACTAATTTATAGCATCAGATTCAATTCGGGGTTTTCACCCAAGCATTATTGTTATCTTGCCTATTAGTGATCGCCGCGTCTTTGTTAGTCATGGTTTATCTTTCTTGGTGTTTATTACTGTTTTGGTGTGCCAAAGTTATTAATACTTTTTTGGTGTACTTTTCGCATGTGTCTCTATGATATTTCCTTTTTAAGATGGAGTAGTGTCGACCTTCGATGAGATAGTCAATGTCTCCGGCAGGCGCATGATGTTTTTCTTTTCTTATTTCGGGTCAAGTAGTGTCGACCTTCGAGGGGATGTAAATGCCCCCGTATTGGCGCATGAAAGTCTCATTTCAAAATCAATTGATATCTTTTTTCTTTTGTTTTTAGGGGAACAAAAATGAATGCCAATGTACCCATTATATCGATACGATCATCTACATCTTGGTATGACGAGTTGGGTAGTGTACTACACTGGGCAGAGCAGATACAGTTAAGACAAGGAGATAGTTTATCCGCTACTGATACAGAGCCATTACTTTCCTTCACTCGAGTGGAGTTTATTTCTAATGAATTAGGAAAGCTGGAGGTCATTTGGGAAGGTTTGACACTGAAAAAGAGGTTCGAGTTTTCAAGAAAGTATGGCAGCATAGCTGATCTTATGTACGTCCCCGTCAATCGTTTTGCCATACAAGCTTTGCTAGACTTTTGGGATCCTGCCTATAGATGTTTCACGTTTGGAGATATTGATCTCGTGCCTACTATTGAAGAATATCACTCGATGTTGGGAATTCCAGAAAAGGTCGGGGAGTCGGTCTACTGCTTTAACCCCCAACACACCGCAAAGAGGATTTTGGCTGAATTTCTTCAAATACGTGCCCTCGAAATACAAAAACACTTAGAAGTCAAAGGAAAGGAGGAGTCCATATCATTGGATTACTTAATTGAACTCGCCTGCAACTACATCAAGCAAGAAAAAGGTATGACCTTGTTCGCACTATGCATCTACGGGACAGTCTTGTACCCTAAAGCAAAAGGGCGTGTGGATGGGCAAGTTCTAAAATTATTTTTCAACATAGAGCAAGGAGTAAACCCAATCATACCTCTCCTCGCAGAAACCTTCAGGACACTTAACTTTTGTAGAAGTAACAAGGAGGAGAAATTAAGATTTTGTGTTCCATTGCTCTACGTATGGATGCATAATCACATTAAATTCCCAAAGGATTTCAGGTGTCCAAGTGTCAACTACAGTAGCACGTGGAACATAACGCGGAACACCATTTCAGAGTTTGGCACAGCCCAGTGGGATGTGAATCACCCGAAGAAGGAGGCATGGGCATCATTCCTATCAAAAGTAACAATGGGAAGCATAATATGCAAGGCGTCATGGATGCCTCTGAAAACATTGATATATAGGTGTGGGGATTATCATACAGTCCCTCTCTGGGGTCCTTGGGGATGTATCCATTATGCACCATTGATGGTGTTACGACAATTATGGTTTAGGCAATTTATACCGGTAACTCATGGACTCAGCAAACTAGAGTTCTCGTATGACGAGGAGGGATCCAATGGGAAAAAGCGACAAGCATCGAGCTCCTGGAGAGCAGTAAGACGGATAAAGAGCAACGATCATTGTGAGGGGACTACTCCTGGATATTTGCATTGGAACACCAAGAGGAAGAAGAGCGTGACGGGAATCTTGACCTGCAACATCAGAGAATCTCTCGCTAAAACGATGATGGGCGAACCAGATCAAGAGGTAACAAAGCATAAAATGTTATGGGAAAGGAATCAAACTCTCGAACTGGAAAATGAGAAGCTACGATGAGAAATCAGTCGACTTGTGGAACAGGTAGCCCAGACAAGCGAGAAGTGCGAAAGAGCAAAAGGGGTGACTAGGGAGCAAGCAAAGCGACAAGGAGATCATGACTGGCTAGACAATGAAAATAGAAGTTTAAGCAAGGAGAATCATGCGCTAAAGAATCATCATGCCACGTTGCGGAAAACAGTTGGCCTGCAGGAGAATCAGATAAAGGTCTTTTCAGAAGAGAAAGCCTCTATGTTAAAGTTAATATCAGAAATGGAAGACGTCATCGGCAAAAAGGAAATACAACTCGGTGAACTGGAAAGGAATAACGTTGATCTTCGTCAAGATGTCAAAAATCATTTAGAGGGGTACAACATCTTAAAAAAATTTGCAAACTCATTAGACCAGCGACTCGAAGCATACCAAAAAGCAGGGGAGAAATTATCACAGGAAAGAGAGCATCTAGAAAAGGAGTATAGTTCTATAAAGCAGGCTTATCATGCTCTGAGAGACGATATGCAAGTAATTGTTGAAAAAGTGGATAAAACAATGGATACCATCAAGATAATGGCTAGAAGGGCTCAAAGGTTGGCGGATTGGCCAAGATGTCTACGAGAAAGCACCTCACCAATGATAGCTAATGCAGAAGAGTTATTTGAATTCTTAGGGATGATTCGTAGTGATCTTGGGTACTTTGGCCACTTTCATTAAATGTTCCCCGAAACTGTTGTTTATGTCTTTAAGGTTCTTTTGTCATTTTTACTTGTTGTATTTGTTTACCTTGCTAATTCGAAACGTTTATTTCATTTGAGCAGTAAAAGCTTTCATTCATGCATCATGTGTTTGTGTCTTACTTTTTTTTCTTTTACTAATTTTTAAACTCTAAAACGAAAATAAAACATAACAAAACGATAGCTCAGTCACCACCAACTCCTCACGTCCATTTCACGAGACACAGAAAAAGAATCATGGAAGAACAAAATGCTGAAATAGAGAGAACAAGGAAGGATCTAGACTTGCTGAGAAGCAAGATGGATGCAATTCTGTTGGCACTCGAAAAGGGCAAAATGGTCGCAGATCCAGTACAAACAAGCAACGCGGTCAGTGAACCTATAGAGGTTATCCCCTCTCAGTACCCACCAATGGAGGGATTCATACCCTCATACACTGCGTACAACCCGTGGCACCATTCCTCAACCGAGCACTACCAAGGCCTCAAAGGAGCGGGGGTCTCCATGGCCAATCAAGCTGGTGTTTCAGATCCTAAAGAAGAGCCCTCCAAGGTGACCATCACAATTCCCAATCATGACAAATCTGAGTTTAGGAAGGACTGGACAAATGAAGGGCATAAGAACCCAAACGACGGAGTTTTGGGAGTCTTAGAGGAAAGGCTAAGAGCCATTGAAGGAACCAGTGTCTCCGGCAGCATCGACGCTACTAAGCTATGCCTAGTGCCCGACGTAATAATTCCTCCGAAGTTCCGAGCGCCTGATTTTGAAAAGTACGACGGGACATCATGTCCAAAGAGTCATCTTACTATGTATTGTAGAAAAATGGCAGGCTATATTC
Source organism: Herpetospermum pedunculosum (assembly GCA_028017165.1). NCBI lineage: Eukaryota > Viridiplantae > Streptophyta > Magnoliopsida > Cucurbitales > Cucurbitaceae > Herpetospermum > Herpetospermum pedunculosum. The sequence goes on along the minus strand of CM051525.1, from coordinate 5,245,926 downwards.
AGGATGAAAAACTACTATTCCATTGTTTCCAGGATTGCCTAACCGGTCCCGCATCTCGCTGGTACATGCAACTCGATAGCGCACATGTTTATTCGTGGAAAAATTTGGCTGATTCTTTCTTGAAGAAATATAAGCACAATATAGATATGACTCCAGATCGCATGGATCTGCAAAGGATGGAGAAGAATAACACGGAAAACTTCAAGGAGTATGCGCAGAGATGGAGAGATATTGCTGCACAGGTCCAGCCGCCGTTGACGGACAAGGAGTTGTCGGCCATGTTCATGAATACTCTTAAAGCCCCCTTCTACGACAAGATGATCGGAAGCACTTCCACGAACTTCTCAGACATAATGATGATTGGGAAAAGAATTGAATACGGGATTAAACATGGCAAAATAATTGATACATCTGAATCTTCAGTAAAGAAGGAGGGGGAAGTCCAAATGGTAGGAAATACAAACCAATCGGCATGGAGACAATCGCCGCAGTCTAGTGCAGGAGCTCCGCAATACTCTTCGAATTATTATACGGCTCCTTATGCAAATTATCAGCCGTATGTTAACAATACAAATGCACAGTATTCTGCACCATTCCTTCAAAATGCACCCCCTTAAGGAAATCAGGGTTATCAACCGCGGAGCCATGCAACTGCTTCCTACGCTCAAGGCCCCCAAATTAATAGAGGAGCCCCAAAGCAAATCCAGTTCGACCCAATCCCTATGACATATACAGAATTGTTGCCACGGTTATTCCAGAATAATCAGTTATCACCTATACCTACAGCCCCATGCAACCACCCTACCCTAGGTGGTATGATGCAAGTGCTAGTTGTGACTATCATGCGGGTGTAGCTGGGCATTCAACAGAGAGTTTTTTCGCCCTCAAGAAAAAGGTACAGGAACTGATTAAAGTAGGGTGGTTAAATTTCAAGAAGGAAAACGAGCCTGACGTCAACAATAACCCGTTACCAAATCATCAGAATCCACGAGTGAATGCAGTTGAGATTTATGAGCCAAGTTCGAGGAAAGATGTAGAGGAAATCATGACATCTATGGAGGAGCTTTTCTGGGTTCTGTTCAAAAATGGATTTATCAAAGTGGAATACGCTCAACCTCTTCTCCCTTTTGAAGAGTACAATGATGGCTTGAAATGTTTGTTCCATGCGGGAAAGAAGGGACACTCCATCAACCAATGCAGATGCTTTCGCCAAAAGGTCCAAGAACTACTAGATACACACATGTTAACCGTCTCGAGAAAAACAATGACTCACCCGGAGATCGAGGTGAACATGATGGATGAGGTATCTCTTGCAGAAGGATCAAAGAACCCCCATAAGCCAAGGCCTTTAACTATCTTCTACCAAGAAAGGCCAATTACCATTCAAATCCCATCCCCATTCAAATATGAAAATTCAAAAGTCGTACCTTGGAGATACGGATATGAGGTAGTTGTGGAAGGCGACCAGCTCCCAATTGACAATATCACGGGGATAGGAGGGGTAACGCGAAGCGGAAGATGCTACGCACCAGGGGAGTTAATGAAGGAAATGAGTAAAGAAAAGGGGAAGGCCAAGCTAAACGAAGATATTAATGTCGAGTTAGAAGAGCCTTGTGCGTTGAAGAAGGGAGACAAGGAGCCAATATTAGAGCAGGAGGTCCAAGAATTCCTGAAGTTGGTTAAGCAAAGCGAATATAAAGTAATCGAACAATTTAGATGGTATTATCGGAAACATCACATCAGCAAGCACGGTGACCTTCTCTAGTGATGAGTTGCCTTCTGAAGGTACAAATCATACTAAGGCTCTCCACATTACAGTCAAGTGCAAAAGATACGCTGTGGCAAAAGTACTTGTAGACAATGGCTCCTCTCTGAATATAATGCCCAAATCCACGTTAGAAAAATTACCTATCGATATGTCACATGTCAGGCCTAGCACTATGATAGTGAGAGCATTTGATGGAGCCCGCAGTGAAGTAATTGGAGATATAGAGGTCCCTATTCAAATCGGACCTTGTACTTTCAACATAACCTTCCAGGTAATGAATATCAATTCAGCTTACAGCTGCCTATTGGGGCGCCCCTGGATCCACTCTGCTGGGGTAGTTCCGTCATCATTACACCATAAGTTGAAATTCGTGATTGACCGCAGGTTAGTGATTGTATCTGGCAAGGAAGATATTTTGGTATCAAAGCCTTCCTCCATGCCGTATTTAGAAGCCGCAGAAGAAGCTTTCGAGTCTTCATTCCAATCATTTGAGGTCGCAAGTGCCACCACCATAACGGGAGACCTAAGGAAGGTAGAGCAACAATTAGCAAAATTCTCTATAAAAGGAAGTAACAAGCGTCTCGACGACCTGCTGAATATACAAAAGAATACGAAAAGGTTCGGTCTGGGATATAGGCCAAATGGGAAGGATATTGTTAGAGCATATGGGTTAGGAGGAAGAGGATGTCCGACAAGATTCAAGGATCATGAGCCCGAGCCACGATTGAAGTTTTTTGTTCATATCTACTACTCATTCAAGTCTGGAGGCAAGATACATTCCGAGGGTCAAGACTCCGCAATCATGGCAGTGATAGAAGAACTCAAGGAGGCAGACCTGTTGGTGTACCCGTGCCCGGAGAATTGCGAACTCGATAATTGGACTGTTTTAGAATTACCATCATGTATCGATGAAATATCGAAGTAATTGTTCAAACCCTGTTTTGTTTTGTTTTCTTTCCCTTCGGTTTATGCATTTCTTTCTAGTTCATTTTCTTTTTTCACTCTTATGTCAAACTTCGTTATAATTCAGTAAAGTTATCATTTCATTTTCTATCGTCTATTTCGTTTGGTGTTTTTCCTTGTTTTTACTTCCCATTTCGACCAATTTTTGTTCTTTCAAAAATAAAAAACAAACAGCGATATTGAAACTGAAGGCGCTATTGATCATAAGTACGGACCATATACCTTCGCATACATAGTCGAATTTGAAACAAGCGATGATGAAGAGGAATCTAATCCTACCCCTAAATTGTTAAGGATGATCAACGAAGAAGATAAACTAATGGGGCCGCATGAAGAGCTAACAGAGGCCATTAACCTAGGGTCTCAGCTTGAGATTAAGGAAATTAAAATCGGAACCAACATGACGACCGAAGGCCGTCAGCAGCTGGTAGACTTGCTTCAGGAGTTTGCTGATGTTTTTGCATGGTCTTATCAAGATATGCCGGGACTAGACGCAAGCATCGTAGCACACCAGATACCATTAAAGCCAGAATGCAGGCCAATAAAGCAGAAGTTAAGCAGAATGAAGTCGGACGTGGTGATCAAAGTAAAGGAAGAAGTGAAAAAACAAATGGATGCAGGATTCTTGACAGTGGCAAAGTATCCTGAATGGGTGGTGTTACGTCTCCAAAAGTGACCTTTTTAGGACTTAATTATCTTGGAAAGATGTTCACTCTTAGGTGTTTTTGATAGGATTTAGCTTAAACCTATGCTTGAATATGAGAATTAGAAGAAGGTAGCTAAATTAGGACTTATGTACAAAAGGAAAGAAAAGGATTGAAAACCGAAGTAAAAGAATGAAAAGTAAGCATTGCGGCAGCATTGCGGAAACATTGCTGAAACCGCAATGTTTCAAGTGAAAACCGTAAGTTGACTGATCTTTTTCTGTTAATTTCCGTTATTTCAGGGATTCGTTCTTTCTCCTCCATCCATTCTGAAGTATGACGTTGAAGATGGATGGTTCTCCTTGGCCCAAATGCATCTGCAGATTACTATAAATAGGGGTCAAAGTCGAGGGTTTGATCATCATCCAAAAGCGTAGAAGTCTTCTCGCAGCTCCATCTTTTCTCCTGTCGTTCTTCTCCGTCTGTTGGTGTGAGAGTCTCAGCTGTTGGAATCGACAATCTGATAGGAAGGAGAGAAGATTCATCTTCTCTCCCGATTGGATTCATCCAAGCAAGGCTATTCTTTCTCCCCATTCAGCCGAAGCAATCGCAACGAGGCGTTCACGCTCAATTTCAGCTTTCTGCTCTTTATTTCCATTTTCCAGCTTTGTATTGTTGTTGTTTCTTTTCTAGTAGCTAGATCAGTCCATTTCGTTGTGTTCTGTCTTTCTGTTATTCACTTTAAGTTTCTCTTTTGTCCATTCAAACAATCAAGTAATTAAAGCATAATTCTTCATTTCACAATTTCCTATCTTTGCAACTCACTGTCTTACCTTGCTTTTTTCAGTTTATTTCTCTTCTAAGCATGTCTCTTTCATCTCTTATTTCTGTTCTCCCCATATCCATGAGTAACTAAGTCACTTAGGGGCATGCTAATGACAATACTATAGGCTAGAAAACGTGAATCAAGCATGTAGGATAGCTCTCGAAGCATTGATTGTATGTAAGCTTCATCCCACGGGCAATTTCGATTGGCCATCCATTTTGTCCAAAGAACTCCTAACCTCTGGAAGGAGTAAGAGTTCAGAGTCATACACTCATGCTAGCCTTTCAAGGTAGTCAGAAAACGACCTAGGAATAGGCGTTTTCCTAGTACAAACCATAACTTTCTGCTTTAACAAGATGCTTAAGACCTTACTTGGACATGAGTAAACTAAAGAATCTAATGCATGGAATTGGAAGATACATGAGATTGAGTTAGTTTGATGCATAGTGAGTTGATCCAGTGCTTGAGAATGGTATAAAAATGCCTATAGGAGAGTCGTTAGTAGCCCTTAATTTTCCATTTTACCCACTTTCGCTGTTAGTAACATTGCGGTAGAATTGCTGTTTCCGCAATTCTGCTAAGTTAAAAATTCTGTTTAGCCATTTTCCTCTTCGTTTATTAATCTCGTCTATTTTCACTTGAGTTTATCATTGATTTGAACTTGTTTATGTTGCTACCCTTTACATGTTTCCTAGAAATTAGACAAATTAAAACCAATCCTACCTCATCAAATCCATCCAATCTTTCTTAACAACACACTTCACGAGTAGCTAATAATAAATCTCTGTGGGAAAACGAATGAAAAAATACTTACTACTTGCTTACAAGATCATGTATGCTTGCATGTTCTGAGTGCTCTCTATCTTTTATTGTTATTTATTCAACACATTGAGCACGCAACAAGTTTTTGGCGCCGCTGCCGGGGATTTAGTTTAGTGAAAACGAAGTTTGTTAAGTTAGAAAACCAACTCTTAATATCTATTGAAGCTGATCCGTTTTCATTTCTTTTGCAGGTACTCTTTGGGTTAGTTTATGAATGAGCATTCAAGTAGTGATCTAGAGTTCAATCCTGAGCCTGAGAGATTACTTAGGGCCAGAAATAGAGCCAAGAAACGTCTCTTTAACCAACCCCCTTTACATCAAAAAATTGCTGAAACCGCAGAGTTTCCGCAATCCTCTCAAGAAGAAATGGATAGATTAGTTCCAAATCCGGTACCTGTCACTCGCAATCCCATCGAAATAGCGAATGATAAGAATAGTGTCATTCTCTCATACTTAGTTCCCATGCCTGGGGAGCTAAACCCAAGTATAATCCGCCCTGAAATCACTGCCAACTCATTCGAGTTAAAGCCAGTGATGTTCCAAATGTTGTCCACTGTGGGACAATTCTTTGGAGTGGAAAATGAGGATCCCCACAACCATCTTAGAAACTTCCTAGGAGTCAGTGATACCTTCATCATCCCTGGAGTTTCCCAAGAAGCCTTAAGGCTATACCTCTTCCCTTACTCATTGAGGGACAAAGCAAAAACGTGGCTAAACTCATTGCCCTCTGGATCAGTCCTCAATTGGACAGACTTGGCGGAGAAATTCCTAGTTAAATACTTCCCACCTGATAGGAATTCTACCTTTCGTGATGACATAGTCAAATTCAAACAAGCTGAGAATGAGTCTCTTCACGAAGCTTGGACTAGGTTCAAAGATCTTCTTCTTAAATGTCCACACCATGGTATTCCATGGTGTATCCAAATAGAGGTCTTTTTCAAAGGATGCAACCCCAGCACTAGACAAGTCTTAAATTCATCTGCTGGAGGTTCCATGTTGTCCAAGAGTTATAACGAAGCCTATGAGATCTTGGAGAATATCTCAGCATCTCACTGTAGGTGGTCGGATGATCCAATAGAGCCAAGTAGAGCTCAAGATAAGGACACACTCAATGCTATGAGTAGTCAAATAAATGCTCTGACCAACTTAGTTAAGCAAATGGCTCAAGCCAATCTCCAACCTAGTGTCAACACCGCCACAGCCATGTCAATGGGCACCCAACCAAGTCAAGGTGAGACACTTATATGTGGATTCTGTGGGGAAGGGCACCTGTATGAATACTGCCCTGGGAATCCAGCCTCAGTCTGCTACGTTGGAAGCCAACAGCAGCCTAGGAACAACCCCTATTCCAATACTTACAACCCTGGTTGGAGGAACCACCCAAACCTATCATGGGGTGGCCAACAAAATGCTAACCAAGCTCCTAACCAACAAAGACCGAGTGGAACACCTGGTTTCACTCCCCAACATAACCAATCCATGTATCAAAAACCATATAACCAACCAGTAGGGTCTTCTGTAGAAAATCTACTCAAAGAGTACATCGCCAAGAATGATGCTACTCTACAAAGCCAGCAAGCTACTCTTAGGAGCCTAGAGAACCAAATAGGGCAACTAGCCAATGAACTCAAGAGTAGGCCCAAAGGTAGACTTCCTGCTGACACTGAGGTGCCAAGGAGAGATGAAAAAGAGCAAGTTCAAGCAATTGAACTTAGAAGTGGTAGACCGTTGGTAGGCAACACAAAGGAAGCACCAAAGAGAGTAGAGAACACTGAGTCTAATGCTCCACTAGAGTCTCTGCCAAACCAAGGTCCACCATCCACAAGAACATCAGGAGCCAGGCTGGAGCCAATCATAGAGGAGATAGAAGAAATTCCAAGGCCTCCACCTATCCTAAGGCGACCTGAAGTGCCTGCATATGTGCCACCACCTCCATTTCCTCGAAGGCTGAAGAAAAAACAAGAACAGGAAGTGCACTTTAATAAATTTCTAGAAATTCTTAAGCAAGTGCATGTTAACATTCCTTTTGTAGAAGTTTTACAGTCTATGCCTTCTTATGTAAAGTTTTTAAAAGATATTATTACTAACAAAAAAATAATTGGTGAGTTTGAAACAGTAAATCTCACCGAGGAGTGCAGTGCCATACTCCAAAACAAGCTACCCAAGAAGGAGAAGGATCCTGGTTCCTTCACCTTACCAGTAGAACTAGGAGGCAAGCACGTGGGCAGAGCGCTTTGTGACCTGGGCGCCAGCATAAACCTCATGCCCCTATCACTATTCCGCCAGCTAGGAATAGGAGAAGCACGTCCAACCACTGTCACTTTACAACTAGCAGACAGATCCATAGCATACCCTGAAGGTAAGATTGAGGATTTTCTAGTAAAAGTTGACAAGTTTATTTTACTTGCAGATTTCATTATCCTGGATTATGAGGCAGACAAGAAGGTCCCCATCCTATTAGGCAGACCGTTTCTGGCCACAGGTAGGGCCCTGATAGACGTCCAAAAAGGTGAGCTCACTATGAGGGTTCATGATGAAGAGGTGAAATTTAGTGTGTATAAAGCCTTAAGGTACCCCTCTGACCATGAATCTTGTGCTAGCATGGACGTTGTAGATTCGTTAATGGAAGAACAATTGGAGCATGTATTATTAACTAAGCATGCTAATGATTATGTACAATTAGAGTTAATTGACTTAAATGTTTCTGAGATAATGGATATACCTGTAGATAAACCACAGCATGTATGTATAAATAAAGACCTAACTGATAGATCCTTAGATCCTTTAAAGCCATCCATTGAGCATCCACCTGTCTTAGAATTAAAACCACTACCCACACACCTCAAGTATGCATACTTAGGAAGTAATGATACTCTGCCCGTAATTATTTCTTCTAAATTAAGTGAAAAGCATGAGGTTGATCTGATTTTATTACTTAAGCAACATAGGAAGGCTATTGCATGGACTATTGCTGACATTAGAGGCATTAGCCCTTCTTATTGTATGCATAAGATTACATTAGAGGAAGAACATACACCCCGAGTAGATCACCAACGTAGGTTGAACCCCTCTATGAAAGAGGTAGTTAAAAAGGAAATAATAAAATGGTTAGATGCTGGGGTGATCTTCCCTATAGATAGTAGTCAGTGGGTGAGTCCTATACAATGTGTACCTAAGAAGGGGGGGATGACTGTGGTAGTCAATGAGAACAATGAACTGATTCCAACTAGAACTGTCACAGGCTGGAGAGTATGTATGGATTATAGGAAACTAAATAAGGAAACTAAAAAAGACCACTTCCCTCTACCATTCATTGACCAAATGTTAGACAGAATAACTGGTAGAGCTTACTACTGCTTCTTAGACGGTTATTCGGGATATAACCAGATCACTATAGACCCCAAAGACCAAGAAAAGACTACCTTTACTTGCCCCTTTGGAACATTTGCCTTTCGCAGAATGCCTATTGGCTTATGCAATGCACCGGCAACATTCCAAAGGTGCATGTTGGCAATCTTCTCTGATTTGGATGAGTCCATGATAGAGATATTCATGGATGATTTCTCAGTCTTTGGGGATTCCTTTACAAAATGTTTAGAGAACTTAGGACAAGTCCTGGCTAGGTGTGAGGAGACTAACCTAGTCCTTAATTGGGAAAAGTGCCACTTCATGGTGGATGAAGGGATTGTCTTAGGTCATAGAGTGTCAAGAGCAGGAGTGGAGGTCGATAGGGCCAAGATAGAGATCATAGAGAAGTTGGTAGAACCTCAGAATGTAAAAGCCATTAGGAGTTTCTTAGGACATGCAGGCTTCTATAGAAGGTTCATTAAGAACTTTCCTAAGATAGCCAAGCCTCTGTGTGAGCTTCTAGAGCTGAATAGGCCATTCATCTTCTCTAAGGAATGTTTAGTAGCATGGAAAACACTTAAGGAAGCACTAGTCAAAGCACCTATTATAGTAGGGCCAAATTGGGATCTCCCATTTGAGATGTTATGTGATGCAAGTGACTATGCTGTAGGGGTCATGTTAGGACAAAAGATTGACAAGTTAACACACCCTGTATACTATGCTAGTAAAACACTTAATGAGGCTCAATGTAATTATACAACTACTGAAAAAGAGATGCTAGCTGTAGTGTTTGCTTGTGAGAAATTTAGAAATTACATTGTAGGCACTAGGACGATTGTGTATACTGACCATTCTGCTTTAAAGTACCTCATCAGGAAGGTTGATGCTAAACCTAGGTTGATTAGGTGGGTACTACTGCTGCAGGAATTTGATTTAGACATGAGAGACAAGAAAGGATGTGAGAATGTGGTTGCGGATCACCTTTCGAGATTGCAGCATAATTGCGAAAAAATTGCAGAAACCGCAATTTCTGATGCTTTCATTGATGAACATCTCTTTGTATTAACTCATCGTGATAACGATGAGGAACCATGGTTTGCTGACATTGCCAACTTCCTTGCATCCCAGGTACTACCAACCTTCAAGGGAAGCCAAGAGAAGAAGAAGTTCCTCCACGAAGCTAGGAAGTTCATATGGGATGATCCCACACTCTACAAGACATGTGCTGATGGTCTGCTAAGGAAGTGTGTTTCAGCTGCGGAGGCAAGGTCTGTGTTGCAGCACTGCCATACAGCCCCCTACGGTGGACATTTTGGAGGTCAGAGAACAGCTGCGAAGGTGTTCCAGAGTGGCTACTATTGGCCAACGATCTTCAAAGATGCCAACAACTATGCACACAGCTGTGATGAATGCCAGAGGACAGGTAACTTGAGTCGCAGGGATGAGATGCCTCTCACTTATATCTTAGAGTTGGAGCTCTTTGATGTGTGGGGCATTGATTTCATGGGGTCATTTCCTCCATCATCAGGTAACCTGTATATCCTTGTAGCGGTAGATTATGTGTCCAAGTGGGTAGAGGCCATAGCATGTCCAAATAATGATGCTAAGACAGTCATAAGATTCCTGCATAGACACATTTTTACTAGATTTGGGACACCTCGTGCTATAATCAGTGATGAGGGGACACATTTCATTAATAAGGCTATGGAGAGAGTGTTGGCTAAGTATAATGTTAGACATAGAGTAGCCACTCCATATCACCCACATTCAAATGGCCAAGCTGAAATTTCAAATAGAGAGATTAAGAACATACTTGAAAAAGTGGTCAAACCCAATAGGAAAGACTGGTCATTTAAACTCGAGGATGCACTTTGGGCGTATAGAACTGCATATAAGACACCCCTAGGTATGTCTCCTTATAGACTTGTGTATGGCAAAGCATGTCACTTGCCATTCGAGTTAGAAATTAAGGCATTTTGGGCCCTAAAAGAGTTGAATTACTGCGTGACCGATGCGGGAACATTGCGGTCTTTGCAATTACATGAGCTTGATGAGCTTAGGCATATGTCTTATGAAAATGCCAAAATGTATAAGGAAAAGACCAAGATTTGGCATGACAGTAGACTTAGGATTAAGGACTTCAAGAAAGGCCAGCTTGTCTTATTATTTAAGACACGATTGAAATTATTTCCTGGCAAACTTAAGTCTAGATGGTCAGGTCCATTTGTAATAACTAATGTGTTTGTGCTGGAACCCCCACTCAACCAACTGCGAGGGTCCCGGCCCTCGACCAGAGGCGCAGCGGAAGAAAAACTTAAACAAAAGCCTAAAACTGGTTGAGGACCTTAAGCAATCAATAAGGAACGAACTAAGAATTGAAGAAACATTTCTAACACTTAGAAAAAATCTTTAATTCGAGTCCAACGGAAAAAACCCTCTCCACCGGTAAACCTACCGGTAAAAGTCAACCGAAAAAGTTGACCGGTAAAAGCCACCGGTAAAAATATCACCGGTATATATCATATATACACCGGTATATATTATACCGAAGAAATACCGACCGGTATATACCACCGGTATATATATATCACGGGTAAATAATATATATACCACCGGTATATACCACCGGTATATATATCACCGGTATATATACCACCGGTATATATCACCGGTATATACCATATATACCACCGGTATATATCCCACCGGTATATATCCCACCGGTAAATTTACCACCGGTATATATACCACCGGTAAATTATATATACCACCGGTATATATCTCACCGGTATATATCCCATCGGTAAATATTATATATACCACCGGTATATTTACCACCGGTATATATACCACCGGTATATATACCACCGGTAAATTATATATACCACCGGTATATTTTCCAGTGAAGAGAAACCAAGAAAAAGCACCGGTATATATCATATAGTCACCGGTATATATAGACAAAAATACCTTATTTTGACGTTCGTCTTCTCGTCTACCTCTGCACCTCTACAGCCCCCTCGATCTCTACCTCTCCTCCGGTCACGAACTCAGCACGAACAATCACGAGCACACGAGGACCACCCTTAGAGTAGTCCCAACAATTCTCAGGCGGAAATAGCGGAGTGGTGGGACTCCTTAAACTAAGGGGGTTAGTTTGAGGGTGGAGGAACAAGATGAAGCTTTTGGTTTGTGTTTAGTATTGTGTTAATATGAACTTGATGAACAATTCATCAAAAACATCAAGAACACAATACAATAAACCCTTTGAATTTCAACAACTTGAAACCCAAAAACAAGGGAAGAAGAATTAACAACTTAACTCTTCTTCAATCTTTCCCAAAGAATCACCTTGATTTTACAACAACCAAAGCTACAACTTCTCTTCTTCTTCAAGCTTGAACCATGGAGATTTCCTTCAACACTTGAAGATTCTCAATCCAAAAGCTTTTTGAGAGAAGAAGTTCCAACGTGAGAGAGAGAGAGAAGTCCTATCACAAACTTGGAGAGCACCCTTTTTTCACAAGCCAAAAGTCATATTTTCATCTCCATTTGACTTGCTTCATGAGTAAGGAAAAGATAAATAGTGGAATCACACATGTTGGACATGCAACAATAACTATTAATGATAATAATAATAATTATAAATAATTATTATTTATTAAAATTAATAATAATTAAAACAATTTTAATTATTTAAATTTATTATTAATATTAATATCAAATACTAATATAATAATAAACCTTCCACTATAGCCCGATTTTCAAAAAATCGACTTTTCCAAAATACGAATCAAAATTCATATTTTTCTCCGGTCGAGTATTTAAATCACATTTAAATACGACTTCCTCCGATTATATATTTAAATCACATTTAAATATACAAACCCCTCGAACAAACCCTAATTCAGATTTCTCCGAATACAACCCTATAGCACTGCTATACCGCTTTATCCGAGCTAGCCAGGAGAACCTAAAGGACCTACAAATCATGAGCTCCAACGATACGAGATCATTCGGTCAAAACTCTTTTGATCCGAATCGATCCACATTCGTTAACCCCCAGAGACTCCACTAAAGTCCAAGGGCTGCACTCTCCTCACTGTAGATATATTGTGTCCTCTTGATATAACCGTCATTGGTAAGTCGATCCTTCACAGGTTGTCCGTAATCACAGCTGGGTCGTATAAACCGTTTAACCCCTGCATTACATCTTGTTCCTTAAGTACCACTGAAACCTCTAATGAACAATAGATCTTTGGTCCAACCAATAGATCAATATAACTCTCTCATCACATGAGAGTGTGAGCTCACATTGTTCAAGCCCCGGAGTCAGCTATTAAGGGAACAACCTATCTACTAACCCTGAAGAGCGGGTTAGGAGTGAATTCAAATCTTGCTACACTATGTCCCCAGCTACTTATTCGGCTTTATCCCCAAGTTGGTAGGCTTATTGAGCGGGCGTTCCGCCACTCTCACCCGTACAAGTCAAAGGATACTTCCGAATAAGCAGGAGTTCATAGCAAGCTCAGGATTAAGAACGAGTTACCTAGGCCATCAATGTGTATAAGTCAGTCTCGATCAGTAAATGGTGTTATAAAGAGAAAGTGACTTAATACGCGGTTCGATCTTGTGTAAACTCTTTACACAGGACGCCCTCACTTCTCACATCTTCATGTGGAACGATTTGGATCACATCGTTCTGTACAATACAAAGTCTGCCGCATCCAATAGTGTTACCAGGATAAGGTACCCAACCTTATCCATATACTATAGATCATTTTGGCAGTATACTTGAACCTGATCCACAATCATGTCATACATGAGGTTCAAATACTCAAACATGCCAAGGGTGTTGGTTATTGGTATAGGATAAAACATGTTTCACTTTAATCCAGTAAACTCTTTTACTGAATTAAAACTTAATAACTCTTTATTACTAAATAGATTGTTTACAAACATAACAGTTTACAAACCACGAGTTTTAGGACGTAAAACCCAACAAACTCCCACTTGGACTAAAACGTCTGTGGTGTACATGTTGGTGGAGAAAACGAAATATCTCATATTTCTAGTTTACTCCCACTATCCTTTTTGAATAACTTGGAGCCCTAAACACTTTAGGTATTTCTCAAACACTTTAGCCACGAGAAACAAAGTAAACAAAACAAGATGTAGTGCTGTGAGGAACCCATGTGACTATCACATCCTCTCAGAGCGCTAAACTTTGAGTTTAATTCATAAACTTTTTGCTACTTCACAAGTTGCAAGAAAGCTTAGCTATCACATGAGAAAACATCAATACAACTCTTGTAATCTATTACTCCTTGACAAAACTTTAACCACATTACTTTTGACAGCTCCCACTAGCCATATGTTCTTACGATTCAGATTAACCCGAATCCTTAGAACCAACGGAGCTAATCTAAGCTTATCAAAGACATGACTCCTTCATCATTCACAATGATTAGGAGTGAAACTATGGGTATTTATTATGAAAGCTATTACATTGATCAAATACTTGTCCAACAATATTTATCAATGTAATGTTCAAAACCATAAGATTTGATTCGAAAAACAAACCTTATAATTTAAGATTTAGATACTAAATTCAATTCATAAATGAATTGAATAAGACTGCAAACGATTTGCTCTGAATCTTAAATAATGAATCTTCCTGGTTCAGACTAATAGATACTCTATCAAGATAGCTAATCTTGATTTCCATTTACCTTATCCTATCAAATAGAACAAGACAATGAACTCGAGTGTTCTATATAACTTACATCTGACAACAAGAGAAGAAGTTAATACACAATTAACTCATTCTCTTCGGGACAGTCCCTTTGTCAGAAAGTCAAGCCTTAGAGGTTTTCACCTCATAGACTAGGTCTTTAAACCCCTTGAAGATTCATGGTTTTGAGTTACTGGTTCTTGTTTATGAATTTACCATTATCAACAAGTTTGATAACTAGAGTCATAACACAAGCCAATATAGTGGTCTAGATTAACTCATAAACCTCCCACTACATATAGGCTTTCTCAACGGTTGAGAAGAACCAGCTAAACTAACAACCTTTGTTAATTTAAATTTTTGCTTTCAATATAAAACAAGATAAATCTTAACACTTTAGTTGTTTACCAAGTTTTAATAGAACACTACTAGTATATATCTTTTGCAAAATGAACTCTTCATTTAATAAACAAAAGATACTATATACAATAAAAGTGTTCACAATAAACTTGAGTTCTATAGATAATAATTACAACAGTTGAAATTATTTCTATACAAACAACTAAACTATCAGCAAGCTCCCACTGTAGATACTGCGAAGACATCTTCATAAGTTGTCTTCGTCAAGTAATAGGCAGACAGGAACTAGTTTCCTGAAAAAGAATAACAAACATGATTAGTGGTTCCTGAATCAACATTCAGATATGACAATCATAATCCACAACACATGTTTAGACAAAAGATAAATCATATTTACCTTGTCGTTCATTCTTTTGCCTTTTTCTCTGCAAGATATTTGGGGCAGTTCCGCTTCCAATGCCCTTCTTCACCACAATGAAAACACTTTCCACTGTGTGAAGCTTTTACCTTGCCAACAGCTGGGGTCTTGCCCTTCCTGACACTTCTCTTCTTCTTGTGAATAATCTTATTACTCACAGAAGGTGGTTCAGATTTAGTCCCAGACCCAGACCCTTTCTGAAATTTCACAGAAGTGGTAACATTTACCTCCTTCTCCTTTCCTTTAGAGGTATGCAGGGACTGATATACCTGAAGCTCGTTTAGAAGAGACGTCAGATTGTATTCTATCTTGTTCATGACCATATTGGCCCTGAAGTGCAGGAAGCTCTTCGGAAGAGATTCCAAGATAAAACCAACCTGACCTTGTTCGTCAACGGTTGCTCCATTAACTTCTGCAGTATTGAAGTACACCATCATGTTAAGGACATGCTCCCTAACAGAGGTTTCTTCAACCATACGGCAGTTGAAAATGTGCTTGAGGGCTTCATACCTAAGTGATGAGGAAGGTTTTCCAAACATCTCTTGTAGTGAAGCCATGATTTCCTTAGCGGAAACCATCCCCTCATGCTTCCTAGACAAGACATCAGATATGCTTGCCAGGAGGTAGACTCGAGCTTTATCATTAGCCCGAATCCGACCGTCGTATGCTTCACGAACAGTTCGTGAGGCATTTGAACCAGGAACTGGAGGACACTCCTCCGTTAAGACAAATCTCAGGTTGTCAAGAACCAAAACCGCATTAAGGTTCGACTTCCATGACCCAAAATTTTCTCCGGTTAATTTGTCGTGTGACAGCAACTGTATGAACGAACTCGACATGCTGTAAAGGAATGTAAATCTATTAGTGAAACAGTTTTAACCTATTTGAACCAATTAAAGACTTTAGCAGTAAATAAAGTACCCAAACTCTTTATTTACTAACAACGATACTTTAGTAGGTCAGAATGGTCGCTACTGAATGGTAGTCGAGCATTCCTTTACTAAACCAAGACATTCTTGACTAAATGCTAACTCCGGAATAACTCTTATTCCCATAGCATCTTAGTTATCGTTTTTGGTCTGGATTTACTAACTCCTTAGCAAATCCCGTAAGTGTGACCCTCCATTTTTAGAATGCACAGAACGTCCCCAACATAGCAACCGAATGGAATGTCAGTGTTGGGAATGGCCCTGTGTTTCACTATCCATAAATGGTGACTGAGGTGTTCGATCTCCCATGCCCCGCCCTCCGACTGGATCGGTACCACTCTTGGGCACCTAGCAGGCGAAACATGGGAATCTCACGGTTCAATCCAATGGAGGAGACCGTAGGATGTACTGACGTACTTCCTTCTCCCACTTACTATAGATACTTACTCCATTCACCTTGCTATTGAAAGTTGCAAATACCATCCGAATGGGGTTGCCACATTAGCAACACGAGGCCGAGCAAAATTCTCACGTTTGTGAACTTCACGGAGTGCGTAGCAGGAGAGGGATATATCATATATTCCTTCTCAACACATCTACTAAGCATCATGGACGGTTTTAAGGGTAAACTACTCAGGTTTTATCCGGCTAAGAAAATAAAACCTTAAGTCTAGGCAAACTATTTACCTGAGATGTCTAGGTTATAAACACTTTTATTAACCTCACACCTCTCACGCACGCTCATAAAGCCGGGTTAACTTTACTCAAGTACCGGATCGTTCCCAGGTAGGAGGTGTTCCGTAAACCGTCAACTTAAATACCTCCAACGTCGAACAGAATTTCACCGGGTGAGTTTCTCATAACCTTAGCATTTACGAGATAACGACCTATTCATCTAATGAACCGGACGTCTCATTTAACCCTAAATGAACATGCTTTTCTTTGTTATAGATTTTAAAAGTCTATCAAACTTTACAACGCTTTGCAAAACTTAGACTTTCTACAACAACTCTACATGCTTCTCAAACAAGCAACACTAAGGCATGGCGAATTGAATATTTAACTTCATAATTAATATAACACTTACATCAATTATGCTCTTAAACATACAATTCCCTAATTCATAACCAATATAACACTTATATTGAATCTCATGAATTAAGCATGCATCCTATACATTATAACACTTATAACATACATAATGCATGCAACATGCTTCCTAAGGTGGGATTTGAAATCTATATGGCATACTTTATGCACAAGCAAGGGCATTAATTTAAACCATACATCTCATGCATCCTATAAATTAATCACACTAAAGCAATTCGGTTTATGGCATCAAGCAAGCAATGCTAATTATTACAAGCTTGTCAAAACCCCAAGCTAGGTCTTGAAGCACAACGAACTCTTCGAGCAACTCCAAGCACCTCGGCTTCTTGGCTCCTTGCACACCTTGGCTCCGCAACAACCCTAGACTCTAAGACTAAACGAATTACAGACTCCAAGCCACACAATAAGCCTTATTTAACAAGCCAAGGCTATTACATACCAAAGGTAAAAACAAGGAAAGTAAACAATGCCATAAACCAAAATGCTTCAGCCATCCAAGCAAGAAATCAAAACAACCCACCTAGGACTCAATTTGTGCAAAATTGAGAGCTTAAAGGATGCTCTGATACCAATTGCTGGAACCCCCACTCAACCAACTGCGAGGGTCCCGGCCCTCGACCAGAGGCGCAGCGGAAGAAAAACTTAAACAAAAGCCTAAAACTGGTTGAGGACCTTAAGCAATCAATAAGGAACGAACTAAGAATTGAAGAAACATTTCTAACACTTAGAAAAAATCTTTAATTCGAGTCCAACGGAAAAAACCCTCTCCACCGGTAAACCGACCGGTAAAAGTCAACCGAAAAAGTTGACCGGTAAAAGCCACCGGTAAAAATATCACCGGTATATATCATATATACACCGGTATATATTATACCGAGGAAATACCGACCGGTATATACCTCCGGTATATATATATCACGGGTAAATAATATATATACCACCGGTATATATATCACCGGTATATATACCACCGGTATATATCACCGGTATATACCATATATACCACCGGTATATATCCCACCGGTAAATTTACCACCGGTATATATACCACCGGTAAATTATATATACCACCGGTATATATACCACCGGTAAATTATATATACCACCGGTATATATCCCACCGGTATATATCCCATCGGTAAATATTATATATACCACCGGTATATTTACCACCGGTATATATACCACCGATATATTTTCCAGTGAAGAGAAACCAAGAAAAAGCACCGGTATATATCATATATACACCGGTATATATAGACAAAAATACCTTATTTTGACGTTCGTCTTCTCGTCTACCTCTGCACCTCTACAGCCCCCTCGATCTCTACCTCTCCTCCGGTCACGAACTCAGCACGAACAATCACGAGCACACGTGGACCACCCTTAGAGTAGTCCCCACTATTCTCAGGCGGAAATAGCGGAGTGGTGGGACTCCTTAAACTAAGGGGGTTAGTTTGAGGGTGGAGGAACAAGATGGAGCTTTTGGTTTGTGTTTAGTATTGTGATAATATGAACTTGATGAACAATTCATCAAGAACATCAAGAACACAATACAATAAACCCTTTGAATTTCAACAACTTGAAACCCAAAAACAAGGGAAGAAGAATTAACAACTTAACTCTTCTTCAATCTTTCCCAAAGAATCACCTTGATTTTACAACAACCAAAGCTACAACTTCTCTTCTTCTTCAAGCTTCAACCATGGAGATTTCCTTCAACACTTGAAGATTCTCAATCCAAAAGCTTTTTGAGAGAAGAAGTTCCAACGTGAGAGAGAGAGAGAAGTCCTATCACAAACTTGGAGAGCACCCTTTTTTCACAAGCCAAAAGTCATATTTTCATCTCCATTTGACTTGCTTCATGAGTAAGGAAAAGATAAATAGTGGAATCACACATGTTGGACATGCAACAATAACTATTAATGATAATAATAATAATTATAAATAATTATTATTTATTAAAATTAATAATAATTAAAACAATTTTAATTATTTAAATTTATTATTAATATTAATATCAAATACTAATATAATAATAAACCTTCCACTATAGCCCGATTTTCAGAAAACCGACTTTTCCAAAATACGAATCAAAATTCATATTTTTCTCCGGTCGAGTATTTAAATCACATTTAAATACGACTTCCTCCGATTATATATTTAAATCACATTTAAATATACAAACCCCTCGAACAAACCCTAATTCAGATTTCTCCGAATACAACCCTATAGCACTGCTATACCGCTTTATCCGAGCTAGCCAGGAGAACCTAAAGGACCTACAGATCATGAGCTCCAACGATACGAGATCATTCGGTCAAAAGTCTTTTGATCCGAACGATCCACATTCGTTAACCCCCGGAGACTCCACTAAAGTCCAAGGGCTGCACTCTCCTCACTGTAGATATATTGTGTCCTCTTGATATAACCGTCATTGGTAAGTCGATCCTTCACAGGTTGTCCGTAATCACAGCTGGGTCGTATAAACCGTTTAACCCCTGCATTACATCTTGTTCCTTAAGTACCACTGACACCTCTAATGAACAATAGATCTTTGGTCCAACCAATAGATCAATATAACTCTCTCATCACATGAGAGTGTGAGCTCACATTGTTCAAGCCCCGGAGTCAGCTATTAAGGGAACAACCTATCTACTAACCCTGAAGAGCGGGTTAGGAGTGAATTCCAATCTTGCTACACTATGTCCCCAGCTACTTATTCGGCTTTATCCCCAAGTTGGTAGGCTTATTGAGCGGGCGTTCCGCCACTCTCACCCGTACAAGTCAAAGGATACTTCCGAATAAGCAGGAGTTCATAGCAAGCTCAGGATTAAGAACGAGTTACCTAGGCCATCAATGTGTATAAGTCAGTCTCGATCAGTAAACGGTGTTATAAAGAGAAAGTGACTTAATACGCGGTTCGATCTTGTGTAAACTCTTTACACAGGACGCCCTCACTTCTCACATCTTCATGTGGAACGATTCGGATCACATCGTTCTGTACAATACAAAGTGTGCCGCATCCAATAGTGTTACCAGGATAAGGTACCCAACCTTATCCATATACTATAGATCATTTTGGCAGTATACTTGAACCTGATCCACAATCATGTCATACATGAGGTTCAAATACTCAAACAATGCCAAGGGTGTTGGTTATTGGTATAGGATAAAACATGTTTCACTTTAATCCAGTAAACTCTTTTACTGAATTAAAACTTAATAACTCTTTATTACTAAATAGATTGTTTACAAACATAACAGTTTACAAACCACGAGTTTTAGGACATAAAACCCAACAGTTTGTTCATGGCGCAATCGAGATAAAGAACCTGCAGCAAGGACAACCATTCATGGTTAATGGTGCAAGATTGAAGCACTACTATGAGGAAGGAAATGTGAAGACTCTCTCGGCCTTCCTCTTGACTGAGACGTGAAAACGAGAACGAGAGAGGACGAGTGATTGTTGTGCTCGTCCATGCGAGGCTCATGCCTTAGTTTATTTTTTGCGATTTTCCGGATACTGTTTGTGTATATGTTTGTGTGATTTTAATTAAGTATTTGATGTTGATTTTATTTGTTTTTACAGGGAATCGATAGAGGCAATCAAGGAGAAGAAATCAAGATAAAAAAATCGAGGAGATATCAAGCCAAATCAAAGATACGGTTGAGAAAAGATTGGCATTTAAACGCAAAAAAATCTCCAACGGTCACTAGAACTGCGCTGGATTTGCGGAATCCGCAACAAATATAGCCGTTGGGATTTTTTTTTTTATATCCGTTAAGAGGCGCGTTGATCCGTACGATTCTCCCATTCTCTGAACTCCAAGAAATCTGCTTTTCTTTTCATCTGTAATTCCTCTCTCCAGAATTCCACAATTCGACAATGGTGCTAACAAGGGCTGAAAGATCCGCGGCCAAGAAGAAGGCTGAGGACGCTGAAAACGCTGCGAGGGAAGCACTTCTTGCACTCGCAGATGCTGAGGCTGCGCGCACTGAACAACGAATCAAGCTGCCTGTCCGCAAGAAGAAGTGGAAGGTGGTTACGGAGATTTCTGCTGGACCTTCTGAACCAGTGGGAACGCCCAAGAAACGTAAATGGAGCATGGCGGTGGCCGAAAAAGCAAGCAAAGAAAAGACTCCCTCTGTGGAGAGTCAAGAAAGTGATCGTGTGTCACACGATTCGGCCAGGAAGAGCTCTTCACCATCTGCACCACCAGCGCGAAGCCCTGAGATTTCTCCTTCGCCGCAGAGTTCTGCACAGACCCCTACAGCAGCACAAAGCACTACACCATCACCCACTTCTCCACGGCCTGACCCTGACTTTCCCTATGGAGAGTATCAAGAATCGATGCAGGGCAGTGGGGAAGCTGAGGAAGAAGAGGTCTTCTCTCCGTTGAGGGAAGCCAGCCCTGGGAGTCCTGCGCAGAAGGATGATTCTATGGACGAGACACTGGGGGCATGCCTCTAGCAGATCACAACCAAGACGAAGCTGAAGAAGAAGAAGGCCGCCAAGGTTGTCAAGGCCAAACGCTCCAAGAAGTCGAAGAAAAAGAAAGCCAAGAGGGCGCCTTCATCAGAGAAGGAGAGTGCTGAGCCGTCGCTCAAGAAGCTCCAGATTGAGGCTGCTGAGTCAGCCAAACCAAAAGACAAAGGGAAGGCCAAGCTTTACCCTGAAGATGAGCCTCAGTCAGTGAGGTACGTGTCTTCTGACGCTGAGTCTAGAGGCATTGAGCTGAGGAAGAGGGAGCTGCTGCACGAGAAGGGATTCCTCGACAGACCTGCTGACCTGCCGCAGTTTTTGCGCGCAGGGATCACGAATCACGGCTGGGAAGAGCTTTGCAGACCACCCAATCCAGCCTACTCCAGCATGGTCTATGACTTTTACGCAAATCTGCTGAATCCTGAGGATGGCCTGTCTGTGGTCAGAGGGGTAGAAGTGGATTTCTCAGCGAAGGCAATGAACGAAGCCTATGGTCTCAAGGGCCAGAAACACACTGATTATTCAAGGATCGTTGATGAGCCTACAGAAGCTGTCTTGGAGGAGGCAATTCGGATCATTGGCCAGCCTGAAGCTTCATGGACAGTATCTCACAATGGGAGGCACACTCTCATGAGTGCCAACCTCACAGCCAAGGCGGCTGTGTGGTTTTCCTTCGTGCGAAGGAAGCTGTCCCCAGTAACTCATGAGACCACAATCAACCAGAGCAGATCACTGCTGGTCTATGCAATCATGCGAGGTCTCACAATCAACGTGGGCGAAGTCATTGCAGCTTCCATTGCTGACTGCGCCAAGAAGGGTAAGGGTCCATTGTTCTTCCCTTATACTATTACTAAACTCTGTTTACGTGCAGGGGTCCCCATCGAGCGAATGGAACAGCAGATGGCTTACACAGGCCACTTAGAGCTGCCTACAGGCTTGAGGTTGAGAAGGAAGGGGAATATGGAGTTCGAGCTGGATGGTTTGGCTGCTGCTCAGTCGCTGTCCATGGCATGCCTGATGGATCTACAGAAAAGGATTGCTCAATGGGCCACATATGCGCAGGCAAGGGACAAGGAGGTTGGTGAGCAATTGGGATGCAGTTTCCCTGATTTTCCCACAAACCTACTGTCTCCATGGGTGCCGCCAAGACCAAGAAGGAGTGATGATGAGGAAGATATCTGAGTGCTAGTTTGAGAAGCACTAAAGGGAGTATTGCTGTTCCCTTAGAATAAACAAAGATAAAAAAATCAAACTGTTTTTGTTGAACCATGTGAATTATGCTGTTTTTAGTTAATATTTTGATCTGTTTTAGTTGCTTAGTTTTAAGTGAAATTGTTTAGTGTAGTCTGAGGATAGCTGAATAGATAGACTAGTTTAGTTTTATTTTTGTATAGCTTGAATGACTGGAAAAAGCATGCTTAGGGGCCTTGATCACTGTTCTATCTGCCCTGTGTCTGTTGCGAAATAATTGCGGAATCTGCAATTTTTATGAGTAAATGCAGGTTTTTGACTGACTGTTTAGCTAGGCTGGGTCTGTTTAAATTCTGTCTTTTGCTGCTGTCTTGACCACCTTATATAGCTTATCTAAATGCATGCTGGATGAGTGTCATAAGACACCCCTTGATAGTTTAAATTAGCCTCTTAAAAGTGCTCAGCATGCATAGCTTTAAGTCCTTACCTGTCTGTTTTTTCAATTTTCTGCTGCTGTGATATTTTCTTTTAGAATGATCTGTCTATGCCTAGGGCTTTTAGATTCTCTTTGTTTTACCTTAGACTAGATGCTTCTAGGACAAGTTTGGGGGTGTGGCACCTCAGACACTCATTGGGGACAATGAGTAGTTTAAGTTTGGGGGAGGCCACCCTAGGCCTAGGAACATTCCTCTCTCCTTTTAAGCATAAGCATTCTTCTTCTCCTTCACAAAAAAAAAAAAAAAAAAAAAAAAAAAAAAAAAATGAGTTAAAAGAAAAAACAGAAGAAAGAGGGGTGTCTCTCTTTGGTTGCTGAGTAATCAGTGCCAAGTGTGTAACCCACAAGTGGTGTTGCATCAAAAGGCAACCAAAGGAGAGGCTCCACCAAAGTAAGAAAGAAAGAAAAAAGGAAGAAGTAGGGAAGAAGAATGTATACCTAGGAGTTGCAACTTTGTGGCTTAGATGTCCTGAATAAAAAGAACTCTGATCCTTAAATTAGCTAAGCACAAGGTTGTAGCTTGTAGGGTTGTTTAGGGAGATGAATGTATATCCAATGTAGTGATGCCAGGGTTTAGGTTCTTCTCCGAAAGTACTACTGTCACCGTTAATACTAAGACTAGCATGACTCTAAGGAATCCTAGGTAATTTAAAAATAAAAGCTAGAACCATGTACTGAGTCTGGGGTAAAGCTAGGTAGAATTTGAAACCTTAGGGATAGATGCACGATATGATAAAAGCAAGTAGATCAGTCGTAGGGAGTTAATGAAACAGCAGAAGTAGTGGGCGTGCGAAGTCAGAAGAAGCAATATAAAAGGTTAGTTGTAAACTTAGAAGTGTGTCACAGGACAGCACTGCTATAGATAGGAATATACGGGAGTCAGTAAGTGGTTAAAGAGGATGAAACAGCAGCCTAGGAAAGTCCTTAGTTTGCTCGAGGATGAGCAAAACCTTAAGTTTGGGGGTGTGTTACGTCTCCAAAAGTGACATTTTTAGGACTTAATTATCTTGGAAAGATGTTCACTCTTAGGTGTTTTTGATAGGATTTAGCTTAAATCTATGCTTAAATATGAGAATTAGAAGAAGGTAGCTAATTAGGACTTATGTACAAAAGGAAAGAAAAGGATTGAAAACCGAAGTAAAAGAATGAAAAGTAAGCATTGCGGCAGCATTGCGGAAACATTGCTGAAACCGCAATGTTTCAAGTGAAAACCGTAAGTTGACTGATCTTTTTCTGTTAATTTTCGTTATTTCAGGGATTCGTTCTTTCTCCTCCATCCATTCTGAAGTATGATGTTGAAGATGGATGGTTCTCCTTGGCCCAAATGCATCTGCAGATTACTATAAATAGGGGTCAAAGTCGAGGGTTTGATCATCATCCAAAAGCGTAGAAGTCTTCTCGCAGCTCCATCTTTTCTCCTGTCGTTCTTCTCCGTCTGTTGGTGTGAGAGTCTCAGCTGTTGGAATCGACAATCTGATAGGAATCCCGATTGGATTCATCCAAGCAAGGCTATTCTTTCTCCCCATTCAGCCGAAGCAATCGCAACGAGGCGTTCACGCTCAATTTCAGCTTTCTGCTCTTTATTTCCATTTTCCAGCTTTGTATTGTTGTTGTTTCTTTTCTAGTAGCTAGATCAGTCCATTTCGTTGTGTTCTGTCTTTCTGTTATTCACTTTAAGTTTCTCTTTTGTCCATTCAAACAATCAAGTAATTAAAGCATAATTCTTCATTTCACAATTTCCTATCTTTGCAACTCACTGTCTTACCTTGCTGTTTTCAGTTTATTTCTCTTCTAAGCATGTCTCTTTCATCTCTTATTTCTGTTCTCCCCATATCCATGAGTAACTAAGTCACTTAGTGGCATGCTAATGACAATACTATAGGCTAAAAAACGTGAATCAAGCATGTAGGATAGCTCTCGAAGCATTGATTGTATGTAAGCTTCATCCCACGGGCAATTTCGATTGGCCATCCATTTTGTCCAAAGAACTCCTAACCTCTGGAAGGAGTAAGAGTTCGGAGTCATACACTCATGCTAGCCTTTCAAGGTAGTCAGAAAACGACCTAGGAATAGGCGTTTTCCTAGTACAAACCATAACTTTCTGCTTTAACAAGATGCTTAAGTCCTTACTTGGACATGAGTAAACTAAAGAATATAATGCATGGAATTGGAAGATACATGAGATTGAGTTAGTTTGATGCATAGTGAGTTGATCCAGTGCTTGAGAATCGTATAAAAATGCCTATAGGAGAGTCGTTAGTAGCCCTTAATTCTCCATTTTACCCACTTTCGCTGTTAGTAACATTGCGGTAGAATTGCTGTTTCCGCAATTCTGCTAAGTTAAAAATTCTGTTTAGCCATTTTCCTCTTCGTTTATTAATCTCGTCTATTTTCACTTGAGTTTATCATTGATTTGAACTTGTTTATGTTGCTACCCTTTACATGTTTCCTAGAAATTACACAAATTAAAACCAATCCTACCTCATCAAATCCATCCAATCTTTCTTAACAACACACTTCACGAGTAGCTAATAATAAATCTCTGTGGGAAAACGAATGAAAAAATACTTACTACTTGCTTACAAGATCATGTATGCTTGCATGTTCTGAGTGCTCTCTGGCCACTTAATCTCAAGCTGTCGAGGCTTGCCAAAATACGATTTATAAAGCCTATGACCAAGGCTTTGCAGCCAGTGGTAACAGGGTCGATCCAAGGAATAGGAAGAGTGAATTTACTAGTGAAATTGGGATTTAATTGATTCATTGGTAACGGGGGGTTTTATCATGCAAGAGAAATATCAAATAAGCTAACGGAAGAAAGAAATAATAAGAAGAGAACGTGTGCACGGTTTGGGGAGTCTCGGGATCAATTGTCAGACAAATTTAGCTTATCATTTAATTCTAATAACATGGAATTCAGTTTATAGAGCACGCGGACGACTACCAGAGAAGCCCCAAAGTAGCCGACTCCATGGATTTTAATTAGACCACACAGTTCTAATTACACGTTATCTAATCTCACGTTAAGATGATCAGTCCTAAGGTGAATTTAGACAGTCACTAGCTAACCGCGACGAACATTCGAGCGTGAATTCTAATTGCTAGTAGGTTGCCCGCAAACGCTGTATGCAACCAACAATTATCCTACCCGACCCGATACTTCGATTTAGTTCTATTTACCTGTGTTACTTAGTCGAGCAGTGAGAGGCACGGCATCGCTACTCTTTAACATACACAACATGCGAAACTACCCGAGTGTCAATCAACGTATTCTAGCATGCGCGTTGGATTAAGCAAGGTAAACAAATGCTAATAAACAGAACCAATATGCATATCTAAATTCAGATTATCAAAGCTAAAATCATCCAACAAAATTCCCCTAAACAAATCCCAAACCGTCACCCTTACCTTAGCCGCTCATGGCGCGGTGCGTCAATCCCGCTCCAACAACGGCCATGGAAGGATCCGTCTACTTATTACAAAGGAAAGTGGAGCTCACTAGCATGCCAACAATGGCGGAGCTCCACGGAATATAGAGAGAAAATGGGGAAGAAGAAGACCAAAATCGTCGGAATCCGTTGAGAGATGAAGAAGATGAAGATTCTGAAAAAAGTGCAGAAAAATCGTCTTTTAGCTACTGCCTTCGTCGTAGCGTCGAGACGCTAGGCCTAGCGTCTCGACGCTGTGCCCTAAGTTGCCCGCGCGCGCGCTCGCGATGGCGTCGCGACGCAAGGCCAGCGTCGCGACGCTGCCCCGATAAAATTCCTGCGCGCGCCTCCTCCGGAGCGTCTCGACGCCAAGCAGGGTCTCGACGCCAGGGCAGCGTCGAGCTAGCGTCTCGACGCTACCATTCGACGCTTGCTCTCGGGTTTTTCCAGCGTCGAGCCAGCGTCTCGACGCTATAGCTCGACGCTGGCTCTCGGGTTTGGGGCTGAAGCTATGCCTCTCCAAGGCTGTTTTGGCCCGTTTCTTCACGGAACAAATTCCCCTCTTCCCGATGCATTCCCGGGGCGCTAAAACTCTGCTTTAAACGCTCGAACAAGCCCAACGGACGCACGAGCTCTTTGCCGCTTGTTACGTCTCCAAAAGTGACCTTTTTAGGACTTAATTATCTTAGAAAGATGTTCACTCTTAGGTGTTTTTGATAGCATTTAGCCTAAACCTATGCTTAAATATGAGAATTAGAAGAAGGTAGCTAAATTAGGACTTATGTATAATAGGAAAGAAAAGGGTTGAAAACCGAAGGAGAAGAATGAAAAACAAGCATTGCGATAGCATTGCGGAAACATTGCGGTTCCCGCAATGTTTCAAGTGAAAACCGTAAGTTGACTGATCTTTTTCTGTTAATTTCCGTTATTTCAGGGATTCGTTCTTTCTCCTCCATCCATTATGAAGTACGACGTTGAAGATTGATGGTTCTCCTTGGCCCAAATGCACCTGCAGATTACTATAAATAGGGGTCAAAGTCGAGGGTTCAAACATCATCCGAAAGCGTAGAAGTCTTCTCGCAGTCCATCTTTTCTTCTGTTCTTCTTTGTCGTCTGCTGGTTTGCGAAGCTCAGCTGTTGGAATCGATAATCTGATAGGAAGGAGAGGAGATTCTTCTTCTCTCCCGATTGGATTCATCCAAGCAAGGCTGACCTTTCTCATCCTTCAGTCGAGGCGGTTGCGACGAGACATTCAAGCGTGTTTTACCGTTTTCTGCTCTTCATTTCCATTTTGCAACTCTGTCTTGTTTCTGTTTCTTTTCTAGTAGCTAGATTAGACTATTTCGTTGTACTCTGTCTTTCTGTTCTTTGATTTAAAGCTTTCCTTTGCCAGTCAACCAATCAAAAAATCAAGTCTCAATTCTTCATTTCACAGTTTCTTGCCTTTGCATTCTACTGCTTTCCCTTGCTGTTTTAAGCGTGATTCTCTTCCAAGCATGTCTCTTTCATCTCTTATTTCTGTTTATCCCATATCCATGAGTAACTAAGTCACTTAGGGACATGCTAATGACAGCACTATAGGCTAAAAAACGTGAACCAAGCATGTAGGATAGCTCTCGAAGCATTGATTGTATGTGAGCTTCATCCCACGGGCAATTTCGATTGGCCATCCATTTTGTCCAAAGAACTCCTAACCTCTGGAAGGAGTAAGAGTTCAGAGTCATACTATCATGCTAGCCTTTCAAGGTAACCAGGAAACGGCCTAGGAATAGGCGTTTCCCTAGTACAAACCATATCTTTCTGCCTTAATAAGATGCTTAAGATCTTACTTTGAGTTGAGTAAACTAAAGAATCTAATGCATGGAATCGGACGATACATGAGATTGAGATAGTTTGATGCATAGTGAGTAGATCCAGTGCTTGAGAATCGTATAAAAAAGCCTATAGGATAGTCATTAGTAGCCCTTAATTCACCCATTTACACACTTTCGCTGCTATTTAATTGCGGTAGAATTGCTGTCTCCGCAATTCTGCTTAAGTTACAATTCTGTCTAGCTGTTTTTGTCTTCATTTATTAATCTCGTCTCTTTTCATTTGAGCTTAGCTTTAACTTGTTCTCGTTTATGTTGTTACCCTTTACACATTCAGCAAGAATTAGACAATTAAAAACCAATTTTACCCCATCAAATCCACCCCTTCTTTCTTAACAAAAACACTTCGCGAATAGCTAAAAATAAATCTCTGTGGGAAAACGAATGAAATATACTTACTACTTGCTATAAGATCATGTATGCTTGCATGTTCTGAGTGCTCTATCTCTCTTATTGCCTAATTATTTCAACACATTGAGCACGCAACAAGTTTTTGGCGCCGCTGCCGGGGATTTATTTAAGTGAAAACGAAGTTTGTTAAGTTTGAAACACCAAGTTTATTATCTATTGAAACTAATCTACTTTTCATTTCTCTTACAGGTACTAGTAGGGTAGTTTATGAATGAGCTTTCACGTAGTAATTTAGAGTTCAACCCTGAGCCTGAAAGATTACTTCGAGCTAGAAACAAAGCAAAGAAACGTCTCTTTAAACAACCCTCTATACCCCAAATAAGTGCTGAAACCGAAGAAATGGACGAGATAGTTTCAAATCAGGTACCTGTCATTCGCAATCCCATCGAAATAGCGAATGACAAAAATAGTGCCATCCTTTCATATTTAGTACCTATGCCTGGGGAGCTGAACCCCAGCATAATCCGTCCTGAAATCACTGCCCACTCATTTGAGTTAAAGCCAGTGATGTTCCAAATGTTGTCCACTGTGGGACAATTCTTTGGAGTGGAAAATGAGGATCCCCACAACCATCTTAGAAACTTCTTAGGAGTCAGTGATACCTTTATCATCCCTGGAGTTTCCCAAGAAGCCTTGAGGCTATACTTGTTCCCTTATTCTTTGAGGGACAAAGCCAAAACGTGGTTAAACTCATTACCCTCTGGATCTGTCCTTAATTGGACAGACTTAGCAGAGAAATTCCTAGTCAAATACTTCCCACCTGATAGGAATTCTACCTTTCGTGATGACATAGTTAAGTTCAAACAAGCTGATAATGAATCTCTTCACGAAGCTTGGACAAGGTTCAAAGATCTTCTTCTTAAATGTCCACATCATGGCATCCCATGGTGTATCCAAATAGAGGTCTTTTTCAAAGGATGCAACCCCAGCACCAGGCAAGTCTTAAATTCATCTGCTGGTGGTTCCATGTTGTCCAAGAGTTACAACGAAGCCTACGAGATCTTGGAGAAGATCTCAGCATCTCACTGTAGGTGGTCAGATGATCCTGTTGAGCCAACTAGAGCTCAAGACAAGGATGCTCTAAGTGCAATGAGCAGCCAAATAAATGCCCTGACCAACCTAGTTAAGCAAATGGCTCAAGCCAATCTCCAAACAAGTGTCAACACCGCTACCGCCATGTCAATGGGCACCCAACCAAGTCAAGGTGAGACACTTATATGTGGATTCTGTGGGGAAGGGCACCTGTATGAATACTGCCCTGGGAATCCAGCCTCAGTCTGCTATATTGGAAGTCAGCAGCAGCCTAGGAACAATCCCTATGCCAATACTTACAACCCTGGTTGGAGGAACCACCCAAACCTGTCATGGGGTGGCCAACAAAATGCTAACCAAAATCCTAACCAACCTAGACCGAGTGGAACACCTGGTTTCACTCCCCAACATAACCAATCCATGTATCAAAAACCATACAACCAACCTGTAGGATCTTCTGTAGAAAACTTACTCAAGGAATACATAGCCAAGAATGATGCTACTCTTCAAAGCCAGCAAGCTACTCTTAGGAGCCTAGAGAACCAAATAGGCCAATTAGCCAATGAACTCAAGAGTAGGCCCCAAGGTAGACTCCCTGCTGACACCGAGGTGCCAAGGAGAGATGGTAAAGAGCAAGTTCAAGCAATCGAACTTAGAAGTGGTAGACCATTGGTGAGCAACACAAAGGACACACCAAAGAGAGTAGAGAACACTGAGTCTAGTGCTCCACTGGAGTCTCTGCCAAACCAAGGTCCACCATCAACTAGCACATCAGGAGCTAGGCTAGAGCCAATTGTTGAGGAGATAGAAGAAATTCCAAGGCCTCCACCTATCCTAAGGCGACCTGACGTGCCTGCATATGTGCCACCACCTCCATATCCTCGAAGGCTTAAGAAGAAGCAGGAACAGGAAGTGCATTTTAATAAATTCTTAGAAATTCTTAAGCAAGTGCATGTCAACATTCCGTTTGTAGAAGTTTTACAGTCTATGCCTTCCTATGTAAAGTTTTTGAAAGATATTATTACTAACAAAAAAATAATTGGTGAGTTTGAAACAGTAAACCTCACTGAGGAGTGCAGTGCCATACTCCAGAACAAGCTGCCCAAAAAGGAGAAGGATCCTGGTTCCTTCACCTTACCTGTAGAACTTGGAGGCAAGCACGTAGGCAGAGCGCTTTGTGACCTGGGCGCCAGCATAAACCTCATGCCCCTATCACTATTCCGCCAATTGGGAATAGGAGAAGCACGTCCAACCACTGTCACTTTACAACTAGCAGACAGATCCATTGCATACCCTGAAGGTAAAATTGAGGATATTCTAGTGAAAGTTGACAAATTTATTTTCCTTGCAGATTTCATTATCCTGGATTATGAAGCAGACAAGGAGGTCCACATCCTATTAGGAAAACCGTTTCTTGCCACAGGTAGGGCACTGATAGACGTCCAAAAAGGTGAGCTCACTATGAGGGTTCATGATGAAGAGGTGAAATTTAGTGTGTATAAAGCCTTAAGGTACCCCTCTGACCTTGAATACTGTGCTAGCATGGACGTTGTAGATTCTTTGATGGAAGAACAATTGGAGCATGTATTATTAACTAAGCATGCTAATGAATATGTAGGATTAGAATTAACTGACTTAAACATAGCTGAGATAATGGACATATCTGTAAATAACCCTCAGCATGTTTGTATGAATATTGACTTAACTGATAGAGCCTTAAATCCTTTAAAGCCATCCATTGAGCATCCACCTGTATTAGAATTAAAACCTCTCCCCACTCACCTCAAGTATGCATATTTAGGGAATAATGAGACTTTGCCTGTAATTATTTCTTCTAAGCTAAGTAAACAGCATGAGGTTGAATTAATATTACTACTTAAGCAACATAGGAAGGCTATTGCATGGACTATTGCTGATATTAGAGGCATTAGCCCTTCTTATTGCATGCATAAGATTATACTAGAGGAAGAGCACACACCTAGAGTAGATCACCAACGTAGGCTGAATCCCTCTATGAAAGAGGTAGTTAAGAAAGAGATAATTAAATTGTTAGATGCTGGTGTGATCTTTCCAATAGCTAGTAGTCAGTGGGTGAGCCCTATACAGTGTGTACCTAAAAAGGGTGGGATGACTGTGGTAGTCAATGAGAACAATGAACTGATTCCAACTAGGACTGTCACAGGATGGAGAGTTTGCATGGATTATAGGAAACTAAATAAAGAAACTAAAAAAGACCACTTCCCTCTACCATTTATTGACCAAATGTTAGACAGAATAGCTGGTAGAGCATATTACTGTTTCCTAGACGGTTATTCAGGGTACAACCAGATTACTATAGACCCCAAAGACCAAGAAAAGACTACCTTCACTTGCCCTTTTGGAACATTTGCCTTTCGCAGAATGCCTTTTGGCTTATGCAATGCACCGGCAACATTCCAAAGGTGCATGTTGGCAATCTTTTCTGATTTGGATGAGTCCATGATAGAAATATTCATGGATGATTTCTCAGTCCTTGGGGATTCCTTTACCAACTTTCTAGAGAATTTAGGACAAGTCCTGGCTAGATGTGAAGAGACTAACTTAGTCCTTAATTGGGAAAAGTGTCACTTCATGGTGGATGAAGGGATTGTCTTAGGTCATAGAGTGTCAAGGGCAGGTGTAGAGGTTGACAGGGCAAAGATAGAAATCATAGAGAAGTTGGTAGAGCCTCAGAATGTCAAGGCCATTAGGAGTTTCTTAGGGCATGCTGGTTTCTACAGAAGGTTCATTAAGGACTTTTCCAAGATAGCCAAGCCTCTGTGTGAGCTTCTAGAACTAAATAGGCCATTCATCTTCTCTAAGGAATGTGTAGTAGCTTGGACAACCCTTAAGAAAGCACTAGTCACAGCACCTATTATAGTAGGGCCAGATTGGGATCTCCCATTTGAGATGTTATGTGATGCTAGTGACTATGCTGTAGGGGTTATGTTAGGACAGAAGATTGACAAGCTAACACACCCTGTCTATTATGCTAGTAAAACCTTGAATGAGGCTCAATGTAATTATACAACTACTGAGAAAGAGATGGTTGATGTAGTGTTTGCTTGTGAGAAATTCAGAAACTATATTGTAGGCACTAGGACAATTGTGTACACTGACCATTCTGCCTTGAAGTATCTCATGAGGAAGGCTGATGCTAAGCCTAGGTTGATTAGGTGGGTGTTATTGCTGCAGGAATTTGATTTGGACATTCGAGACAAGAAAGGATGTGAAAATGTGGTTGCAGATCACCTTTCTCGATTGCAGCACAATTGCGAAAAAATTGCGGAACCCGCAATTTCTGATGCTTTTATTGATGAACATGTCTTTGTTTTGACTCATCGTGATAACGATGAGGAACCTTGGTTTGCTGACATTGCTAACTTCCTTGCATCACAGGTATTACCAGTTTTCAAGGGAGGACAAGAGAAGAAGAGGTTCCTTCATGAAGCAAGGAAATTCATATGGGATGACCCCACACTTTACAAAACATGTGCTGACGGCTTGCTAAGGAAGTGTGTTTCAGCTGCTGAGGCGAAGTCTGTGCTGCAGCACTGTCACACAGCTCCTTATGGTGGACACTTTGGTGGCCAAAGAACAGCCGCAAAGGTATTTCAGAGTGGCTACTATTGGCCAACGATCTTCAAGGATGCCCACAACTATGCCCACAGCTGTGATGAATGCCAAAGAACAGGTAACCTCAGTCGAAAGGATGAGATGCCTCTCACCTACATCTTAGAGTTGGAGCTCTTTGATGTGTGGGGCATTGACTTCATGGGACCATTTCCTCCATCGTCAGGTAACCTTTACATTTTGGTAGCAGTAGATTACGTATCCAAGTGGGTAGAGGCCATAGCATGTCCCAATAATGATGCCAAAACAGTCATAAAATTCTTGCATAGGCACATTTTTACTAGGTTTGGAACACCTCGTGCCATCATTAGTGATGAGGGGACACATTTCATTAACAAGGCTATGGAGAGAGTGTTGGCTAAGTATAACATTAGACATAGAGTAGCCACTCCCTATCACCCACACTCGAATGGACAGGCTGAAATTTCGAATAGGGAGATTAAGAACATCCTAGAAAAAGTGGTCAAACCTAATAGGAAAGACTGGTCCTTTAAACTTGAGGATGCACTTTGGGCATATAGGACAGCATATAAGACACCTCTAGGTATGTCTCCTTACAGACTTGTATATGGTAAAGCTTGTCATCTTCCATTTGAGTTAGAAATTAAGGCATTTTGGGCACTAAAAGAGTTGAATTATTGCGTGACCGATGCGGGAACGTTGCGGTCTCTGCAATTACATGAGCTTGATGAGCTTAGGCAAATGTCTTATGAAAATGCCAAAATGTATAAGGAGAAGACCAAGATTTGGCACGACAGTAGACTTAGGGTGAAGGACTTTAAAAAGGGTCAACTTGTCTTGTTGTTTAACTCACGGTTGAAACTATTTCCAGGGAAACTTAAGTCTAGGTGGTCAGGTCCATTTGTGATTACTAATGTGTTTGTTCATGGTGCCATCGAGATAAAGAACTTGCAGCAAGGCCAACCGTTCATGGTTAATGGTGCAAGGTTGAAGCACTACTATGAGGAAGGAGATGTGAAGACTCTCTCGGCCTTCCTCTTAACTGAAGCGTGAAAACGAGAACGAGAGAGGACGAGTGATTGCTGTGCTCGTCAACATGAGGCTCATGCCTTAGTTTATTTTTTGCGATTTTCCGGTTATCGTTTGTGTGTTTTGTTGTATGATTTTAATTACGAATTTGATGTTGATTTTATTTCTTTTTGTAGGGAAACAATAGAGGGAATCAAGGAGAGTAAATCCAGCTTTAAAAATCAAGAAAATATTGGGCCAAATAAAAGATACGGATGAGCAAAGATTGACATTTAGATGAAAAAAAAATCTCCAACGGTCCCTAAAATTGCGCTGGATTTGCAGGATCCGCAAAAATATAGCCGTCTGGATTTATCCGTTTTCTTTATATCCGTTAGAAGGCGCTTGATCTGTACGATTCTCCCACTCTCTGAACTCCAAGAAAACTGCGATTCTCTTCATCTGTGATTCTTCTCTCCAAACCTCCACGATTCAACAATGGTGTTCACGAGGGCTGAAAGATCTGCAGCCAAGAAGAGGGCTGACGACGCTGAAACGACTGCGAGAGACGCACTGCTTGCCTTGGCTGAGGCTGATGCTGCACGAACTGAACGCCTTCCCAAACTTCTGATTCGCAAGAAGAAGTGGAGGGTTGTCACTGAGATACCTGCTGGGCCCTCTGAACCAGCAGACACACCCAAGAAGCGCAGATGGAGTTTAGCGGTGGCCGCTGAACCGAGCAAAGAAAAGACTCCCTCTGTGGAGAGTCAAGAAACTGATCGTGTGTCCCACGATTCAGCCAAGAAGAGTGCCTCGCCACCTGCACCATCAGCGCACAGCTCTTCCCCATCACCTCCAGCGCAGAGCCCTGCACTGCCTTCTTCACCGCACAGTTCTGAGAATACCTTGCCAGCAGAGAGTCCTGAGGCATCGCCCACTTCCCCACAACATGACCCTGAATTCCCATATGGTGAATATCAAGAATCGACGCAGGGCAGTGGGGAAGGTGAGGAAGAGGAGGTTTTCTCTCCTGTGAGGGAAGCTAGCCCGGTGAGTCTTTCACAAAAAGATGACTCAATGGAGGAGACGCTGGGGGCGTGCCTTCAGCAGATCACAATCGAGGCAAAGCTAAAGAAGAAGAAGAAGGCCAAGATTCTCAAGGCCAAGCGATCCAAGAAGCTGAAAAAGAAGAAGGCCAAGAGGGCGCCTTCATCAGAGAAGGAGAGCACTGAGCCATCGCTCAAAAGACTCAAGGTTGAGGCTGCAGAGTCTGCCAAGCCAGCAGACAAAGGGAAGGCCAAGCTTTACCCTGAAGATGAACCTCAGTCAGTGAGGTATGTGTCCCTTGACGCTGAGTCCAGAGGCGTTGAGCTGAGGAAGAGGGAGTTGCTGCACGAGAAGGGCTTCCTCGACCGACTGGTAGACGTACTTTTGGGGTACTCTAAATTCAAGCTGTCGAGGCTTGCCAAAATACATTTATAACTCCGCTACAACAGAGCTTTGCAGCTAGTGGTAGTCGGGTGTCGAACCACAGGGAACCAAAATTACTTTCTCCTAATTAATTTCTATTTGTTTTTAAAACTAAGACTCGAAAGCAATTAAAATGGGGGGTTTGGCGAAATATAAGCTAACGGGAAAATAAATGCGAAAAGTAAAGCGCGGAAAATTAAACGGAACACGTGCTCCTAATTTTAAGGGTCGGGGTTTACTTTGATGCGACTCAATTCATTGGGATTCAAACATACTTAGCAAGAGCGTAATTGAACACGTAATTTACTTGCACGAAACTACTAATACAAGTAACCCAAATAATTAATTAGAAACGTGGAATGCAAAGCGGACTGTTCTTTTATTAATCTAAGGGGATCAATCCTAAATTAAGTAAAGAACAGAGACGAATGTACGATTCTAATTAAACGTGGCAGTGAATTAATAGGGAGCAAACGCCACCCATATTGACTCATCGACAGTAACGGGAGCATTACGACGGATGTTTAACTAGGACGCCTGAGCTAATATTCCGATTTGCCTATTTCGTTCAAGATAAATTGCCGCCAAAGATCAACTGGAAACCCACATTACCTATGACTCAAATTATCCGTGTTACTTGGCGATTAAGAGAGGCACGGCATCATAATCTTTAACAATCAAACATGCTTGAAATCAAGGGTGTCTAGGCCTAAATCATTCGTACACGTTCATGTGATATGCTTAGAAGAAATAAATTCGCCCAATCAGTCATGCTAAGTCACGGAATTAAGAACGAACCCTCATGAAACGCATCAAAATTCACCCCTAACCTCAAATTAGAGCACTTACCTTAGCTCACCGTTGTGCAAATCAAGCAAAAACGCTAATGTTAGAGCTTTATTGATGAAGTAATGGAAGAAATACAAGTTTAGAGCTCCCACCCGAGCCTAACAATGGTGGAAAAACCAAAATCCAAGAAGAAGTGTCAAAGTCTGCGGCAAAAAACGGAGAAGAAGGCTTTTAAAGCCGGCGGAGCGTCGAGACGCTAGGGCAGCGTCTCGACGCTGTGCCCTAAGTTGGCAGGCGCGCGCGCGGGGTAGCGTCGCGACGCTCGCGCAGCGTCGAGACGCTGCGCGCGGCGTCGAGCGAGCGTCGAGACGCTTGCGCTCGACGCTTGCTCTCGGGTTTTTCTCAAATGTACGCTTCAGAGTTCGGAGCGTCGAGACGCTCGGCCAGCGTCTCGACGCTGTCGCGCGCGGTCATGGCGACGCGGACACGGGCGAGGGCGCGCGGGCGCGAGGCGAGGCGGAGCGGGCGTGGGCGCGCGGGCGCGAGGCGAGGCGGAGCGGGCGAGGGCGAGGCGGCGCGCGCGGGCGCGCGCGCGTCTGGCCGTCTGGGCGCGGGCGTGCGGTGCGTGCGGCGCGCGCGGGTGCGCGCGCGTTGGGCGCCTGGGCGCTGGGCGCCGGCGCTTGGACGCTGCCCTCTCGGCTCTTAGCCCACTTTTGGGTCGTTTTGGCTCCCGAGCTCCGTTTGGCCTATCGTTTTGACCCGAACACATCCCGAAACATGCTAAATGACCTTTTTAGCCCCGAAAATCATCAATGGACTTCCCGAGCTCTTCACCATGAAATCACCTATAAGAAAGCATTTTAATCAATATCGAGCATGGTTTTAGCTAGAATTAGGGAGTAAATAATAGCTCTAATTTGGAGCTATCAAAATACCCCCAACCTAAATCTTGCTAGTCCTCGAGCAAGGCTAATAAAGAATTTGACTCTAAGGGACCATACATACATGCTTCTAATTCAAACCTCGATGCTTTTTACAAATCTAAACAGAACATAATCATGAAAGCAATCGGCGCATGCATTTAATCAAGATCACATCAAAAATTAACTATTGCTCCCTAACGTGTGTGTGTGCTAGCCAACCTATCCTAAACCATCGAAAGCCTGGAAAAACCACATGCAACATATCATCCCGTTTTCCCCCTACTTCTAGCGATTAAGAACAGTCTAAACTTGACTTACACGAGAGAGAGTAATAAATTAAGAGACCTAAAATTTTCTAATTCCTTTCTCTTTTCTTTGAGTACTTTGTACTCTTTGTTAAGGTTCTTTGAACCCAACTTTTTATTTTCTTTTTCTTTCCCATCCCGAGTTGCCTAACATGTCAAACTTAAGCTTCAGCTTCACATTTTTAAGGACTAACGTTCACTTTTTAAGTGCGCACTTTTAAAAAGGAGGAACGCCTCGGGAGAATTTTCTTGCTAACATGCTTTTCTGCTTTTTTTTTTATTAGGCTTAATTAACTACTAACTCTCATGCAACAAGCTACCCTAGGGGTGCCTTTCGGGGTGACAACAAGAATTAATGCTACATGCAATCAACTAAGCCTACGGAGTCTAAGATAAGGTCGCTAAGTGCTCGATGGATGCAAGGGAGCAACAGGAAAAATTTTAAAATTTTTGACATGAACCTAATAAATGCAAAGCTACATCATGCAAAAACTAGATTATGCAAATGCTCAGATTCCAAAAAGACACTTCCTAGATCATCATAATTAGAAAGCATATAAACAGAGTCCCAAGCACTTCAAATTTTAAATTAGCACTCAACAAACTGCACATGGAATCCATCCAACTTACAACTCCACCCCCAACCTAAAATTATACATAGTCCTCTATGTATCAACATTTCAGACTAAGCAGTTAAAATACACAAAATAAAAGGGAACAGAAAACCTCCCCTGAATTTTGTTAGGTTGCTGGTTGGAGCAGTGCACTGTTCACCTACTGATCCGATTCTTAAGCCGCAAAACTTCTACAAAAGAAAGCAAGAAAAAACTAAGCTAGGAAAATAAAAACTAAAAGTAAAAACATGAATTAAAAATACTCATGGGTTGCCTCCCAAGAAGCGCAAATTTTTAACGTCGTTATGCTCGACGTGTCTTCCTCTCTGTCAGGGTACGTAAAAATTTTCGTATTTCTTCGGCCCCTTCTTCCTTGAATCAACGAAACCTGCTAAGAGAAGCAAGCTCTTCGACTTTTCTAGGCAGCCGGACAGAGTTGTTATTTTTTTGGTGTTTTTGATATATGGAAAAATAAAAGACTCAACAGAATGAAATAAAACAAAACAAGACTCAACTGAAAATAAAGACTCGACAGGGGAAAAAGGAAGAAAGCATGATTCGATAGAAGGGAGCTCAGGAAATAAAATAGAAAGAGACTCGTCAGCCTCGAACTCTATCACCTGGAATTCCTTCAAGATAGTAGGCTCGGCTCTCTTCTTTTTCCAGAAGATCTCATTGTCATATGGCGGAGCAATCATGACTTCTATTTTTGGGCTGGGGTGAAGTTCCTCGAGCATAAAATCAATCTGTTCCTTCATATTATCAATCGAGAAGTCAAGATACAGGGAAGATCGATTTTCGAACTCGGGATGCTCTTGTGCGGGGTAGACATCAAGGAGACCGGTTGGTGGCGACTCAAGGCATGCGCAGGAAGTATGACCCCCTACCGAGCAAGCACAACACTTTGCTCTTGCATGCGTCTCTCTAACAAACGTCCACCAAACCTCGAAGTGCAGCTTGCGCATTTGTCTCATATATTCTTTCGCAACCTGCAAACCCCTTCTGAACCTCTCACGTCTGTTGGAATCGAAATTTGAAGCTAGCAGAATCTCCATGTCATCACATGCCATGTCGTCATTCAAAGCAATTTCTGAAGCTTCACGCCTTGAAACTTTCACCCAACTTTCTAAGTGAATACCTGC
Organism: Herpetospermum pedunculosum; assembly: GCA_028017165.1. Lineage (NCBI taxonomy): Eukaryota > Viridiplantae > Streptophyta > Magnoliopsida > Cucurbitales > Cucurbitaceae > Herpetospermum > Herpetospermum pedunculosum. Next base: position 5,206,226 of record CM051525.1, on the reverse strand, counting down.
CATACTCAAACAAGAAGACACAAGAAAAGAAAAATATTTTTGTGGTTTTCTAACAAATAAAATTTAACTAAGAGAAACTAAATGGCTCCCCGGCAACGGCGCCAATTTTGGTAGAAGTACTTTTGGGGTACTCTAAATTCAAGCTGTCGAGGCTTGCCAAAATACATTTATAACTCCGCTACAACAGAGCTTTGCAGCTAGTGGTAGTCGGGTGTCGAACCACAGGGAACCAAAATTACTTTCTCCTAATTAATTTCTATTTGTTTTTAAAACTAAGACTCGAAAGCAATTAAAATGGGGGGTTTGGCGAAATATAAGCTAACGGGAAAATAAATGCGAAAAGTAAAGCGCGGAAAATTAAACGGAACACGTGCTCCTAATTTTAAGGGTCGGGGTTTACTTTGATGCGACTCAATTCATTGGGATTCAAACATACTTAGCAAGAGCGTAATTGAACACGTAATTTACTTGCACGAAACTACTAATACAAGTAACCCAAATAATTAATTAGAAACGTGGAATGCAAAGCGGACTGTTCTTTTATTAATCTAAGGGGATCAATCCTAAATTAAGTAAAGAACAGAGACGAATGTACGATTCTAATTAAACGTGGCAGTGAATTAATAGGGAGCAAACGCCACCCATATTGACTCATCGACAGTAACGGGAGCATTACGACGGATGTTTAACTAGGACGCCTGAGCTAATATTCCGATTTGCCTATTTCGTTCAAGATAAATTGCCGCCAAAGATCAACTGGAAACCCACATTACCTATGACTCAAATTATCCGTGTTACTTGGCGATTAAGAGAGGCACGGCATCATAATCTTTAACAATCAAACATGCTTGAAATCAAGGGTGTCTAGGCCTAAATCATTCGTACACGTTCATGTGATATGCTTAGAAGAAATAAATTCGCCCAATCAGTCATGCTAAGTCACGGAATTAAGAACGAACCCTCATGAAACGCATCAAAATTCACCCCTAACCTCAAATTAGAGCACTTACCTTAGCTCACCGTTGTGCAAATCAAGCAAAAACGCTAATGTTAGAGCTTTATTGATGAAGTAATGGAAGAAATACAAGTTTAGAGCTCCCACCCGAGCCTAACAATGGTGGAAAAACCAAAATCCAAGAAGAAGTGTCAAAGTCTGCGGCAAAAAACGGAGAAGAAGGCTTTTAAAGCCGGCGGAGCGTCGAGACGCTAGGGCAGCGTCTCGACGCTGTGCCCTAAGTTGGCAGGCGCGCGCGCGGGGTAGCGTCGCGACGCTCGCGCAGCGTCGAGACGCTGCGCGCGGCGTCGAGCGAGCGTCGAGACGCTTGCGCTCGACGCTTGCTCTCGGGTTTTTCTCAAATGTACGCTTCAGAGTTCGGAGCGTCGAGACGCTCGGCCAGCGTCTCGACGCTGTCGCGCGCGGTCATGGCGACGCGGACACGGGCGAGGGCGCGCGGGCGCGAGGCGAGGCGGAGCGGGCGTGGGCGCGCGGGCGCGAGGCGAGGCGGAGCGGGCGAGGGCGAGGCGGCGCGCGCGGGCGCGCGCGCGTCTGGCCGTCTGGGCGCGGGCGTGCGGTGCGTGCGGCGCGCGCGGGTGCGCGCGCGTTGGGCGCCTGGGCGCTGGGCGCCGGCGCTTGGACGCTGCCCTCTCGGCTCTTAGCCCACTTTTGGGTCGTTTTGGCTCCCGAGCTCCGTTTGGCCTATCGTTTTGACCCGAACACATCCCGAAACATGCTAAATGACCTTTTTAGCCCCGAAAATCATCAATGGACTTCCCGAGCTCTTCACCATGAAATCACCTATAAGAAAGCATTTTAATCAATATCGAGCATGGTTTTAGCTAGAATTAGGGAGTAAATAATAGCTCTAATTTGGAGCTATCACCGACCTGCTGACCTGCCGCAATTCTTGCGCGCAGGCATAGTGAATCACAGCTGGGAGGAGTTGTGCAGGCCACCCAATCCGGCTTACACAAGTATGGTGTATGACTTCTACGCCAACCTGCGAAACTCTGAGGAGGGGCTGTCTGTGGTTAGGGGAGTAGAAGTGGACTACTAAGCAAAGGCCATCAACGAAGCCTATGGCCTCAAGGGCCAAAAACATACTGACTATGCGAGGATCGTTGATGAGCCTACTGAGGCAGTCCTGGAGGAGGCCATTCGAACCATTGGCCAGCCTGAAGCAGCTTGGACTGTATCACGCAATGGGCGGCACACTCTCATGAGTGCCAACCTCACAGCAAAGGCGGCTGTATGGTTTGCCTTTGTAAGGAGGAAGCTGTCCCCCGTGACTCATGAGACGACCATCAACCAGAGCAGATCGCTGCTGGTCTATGCAATCATGCGAGGTCTCACGGTCAACGTGGGTGAAGTCATGTCAGCCGCCATTGCTGAGTGTGCGAAGAAAGGTAAGGGTCCATTGTTTTTCCCTAATACCATAACTAAACTTTGTTTGCTTGCAGGAGTCCCTATTGAACGATTGGAGCAGCAGATGGCTTACACAGGCCACTTGGAGCTGCCTGCTGGCCTGAGGCTAAAGAGGAAGGGGAACATGGAGTTCGAACTGGATAGGTTGGCTGCTGATCAGTCACTGTCCATGGCGTGCCTGATGGATATGCAAAGGGGGATGGCTCAATGGGCCACTTACGCGCAGGCACGGGACAAGGTAGTTGCTGACCAGCTTGGCTGCATCTTCCCTGATTTCCCCACAAATCTCCTGACTCCATGGGTGCCTCCACGACCACGACAGCCTGATGAGGATGAAGACATCTGAGTGCTGGTTTGAATTGCACTCAAGGGAGTATTGCTGTTCCCTTAGAATAAAAAAACATTTCTGCTTTCTGATAGACCATGTGAATTATGCTGTTTTTAGTAGAATTTTGATCTGTTTTAGTTGCTTAGTTTTACGTTTTTAAATTGTTTAGTGTAGTCTGATGATAGCTGACTAGGTAGGTTAGTTTTGTTTTATTTTTAGAGAGCTTGAATGACTGGAAAAAGCATGCTTAGGGGCCTTAGTGAATGATATATCTGCCCTGACTTGATTGCGAAATAATTGCGGTACCCACAATTTTTATTACTGAAAGCATGTTTTGGACTGTCTGTTTAGCTAGGCTGTGATCTGTTTAAATTCTATCTTTTGCTGCTATCATGACTACCTTATATAGCTTATCTAAATGCATGCTGGATGAGTGTCATAGGACACCCTTTGATAGTTTAAATTAACCTCTAAATAGCTCAGCATGCGTAGCTGTAAGTCCTTGCCTGTCTGTTTTTTTTTTCAGTTTTCTGCTGCTGTGATATTTTCTTTTACAATGTTCTGTCTATGCCTAGGGCTTTTAGATTCTCTTTGTTTTTCCTTAGACTAGATGCTTCTAGGACAAGTTTGGGGGTGTGCCACCTCAGACACTCATTGGGGACAATGAGTAGTTGAAGTTTGGGGGAGGTCACCCTAGGCCTAGGAACATTCCTCTCTCCCTTAAAACATAAGCATTCTTCTTCTCCTTTAAAAAAAAAAAAAAAAAAAAAAAAAAAAAAAAAAGAATAAAGGGGGGAGTCTCTCTTAGGTTGCTGAGTAATCAGTGCCAAGTGTGTAACCCACAAGTGGCGTTGCATCAAAAGGCAACCGAAGGAAAGGCTCCACCAAAGTAAGAAAGAAAAAGAAGAAGTAGGGAAGAAGAATGTATACCTAGGAGTTGCAACTTTGTGGCTTAGATGTCCTGAATAAAAAGAACTCTGATCCTCAAATTAGCTAGGCACAAAGTTGTAACTTGTAGGGTTGTTTATGGAGATGAATGTCTATCCAATGTAGTGATGCCAGGGTTTAGGTTGTTCTCTAAAAGTACCACTGTCACCGTTAATACTAAGACTGGCATGACTCTAAGGAATCCTAGACAAATTAAAAATAAGCTAGAAGCATGTACTGAGTCTGAGGTAAAGCTAGGCAGAATTTGAAACCTTAGGGATAGTGGCATGATATGACAAAAGCAAATAGATCAGTTGTAGGGAGTTAATGAAAACAGAAGGAGTGTTAGGCAGGCAAAGTCAGAAGAAGCTAGATAAGAGGGTAGTTTTAAGCTTAGAAGTGTGTCACAGGACAGCATAGCTAGAGATAGGGATATAGGGGAGTTAGTAAGTGGTTAAAGAAGAAGAAACAGCAGACTAGGAAAGTCCTTAGATTGCTCGAGGACAAGCAAAACCTTAAGTTTGGGGGTGTGTTACGTCTCCAAAAGTGACCTTTTTAGGACTTAATTATCTTAGAAAGATGTTCACTCTTAGGTGTTTTTGATAGCATTTAGCCTAAACCTATGCTTAAATATGAGAATTAGAAGAAGGTAGCTAAATTAGGACTTATGTATAATAGGAAAGAAAAGGGTTGAAAACCGAAGGAGAAGAATGAAAAACAAGCATTGCGATAGCATTGCGGAAACATTGCGGTTCCCGCAATGTTTCAAGTGAAAACCGTAAGTTGAAGATTGATGGTTCTCCTTGGCCCAAATGCACCTGCAGATTACTATAAATAGGGGTCAAAGTCGAGGGTTCAAACATCATCCGAAAGCGTAGAAGTCTTCTCGCAGTCCATCTTTTCTTCTGTTCTTCTTTGCCGTCTGCTGGTTTGCGAAGCTCAGCTGTTGGAATCGATAATCTGATAGGAAGGAGAGGAGATTCTTCTTCTCTCCCGATTGGATTCATCCAAGCAAGGCTGACCTTTCTCATCCTTCAGTCGAGGCGGTTGCGACGAGACATTCAAGCGTGTTTTACCGTTTTCTGCTCTTCATTTCCATTTTGCAACTCTGTCTTGTTGCTGTTTCTTTTCTAGTAGCTAGATTAGACTATTTCGTTGTACTCTGTCTTTCTGTTCTTTGATTTAAAGCTTTCCTTTGCCAGTCAACCAATCAAAAAATCAAGTCTCAATTCTTCATTTCACAGTTTCTTGCCTTTGCATTCTACTGCTTTCCCTTGCTGTTTTAAGCGTGATTCTCTTCCAAGCATGTCTCTTTCATCTCTTATTTATGTTTATCCCATATCCATGAGTAACTAAGTCACTTAGGGACATGCTAATGACAGCACTATAGGCTAAAAAACGTGAACCAAGCATGTAGGATAGCTATCGAAGCATTGATTGTATGTGAGCTTCATCCCACGGGCAATTTCGATTGGCCATCCATTTTGTCCAAAGAACTCCTAACCTCTGGAAGGAGTAAGAGTTCAGAGTCATACTATCATGCTAGCCTTTCAAGGTAACCAGGAAACGGCCTAGGAATAGGCGTTTCCCTAGTACAAACCATATCTTTCTGCCTTAACAAGATGCTTAAGACCTTACTTTGAGTTGAGTAAACTAAAGAATCTAATGCATGGAATCGGACGATACATGAGATTGAGATAGTTTGATGCATAGTGAGTAGATCCAGTGCTTGAGAATCGTATAAAAAAGCCTATAGGATAGTCATTAGTAGCCCTTAATTCACCCATTTACACACTTTCGCTGCTATTTAATTGCGGTAGAATTGCTGTCTCCGCAATTCTGCTTAAGTTACAATTCTGTCTAGCTGTTTTTGTCTTCATTTATTAATCTCGTCTCTTTTCATTTGAGCTTAGCTTTAACTTGTTCTCGTTTATGTCGTTACCCTTTACACATTCAGCAAGAATTAGACAATTAAAAACCAATTTTACCCCATCAAATCCACCCCTTCTTTCTTAACAAAAACACTTCGCGAATAGCTAAAAATAAATCTCTGTGGGAAAACGAATGAAATATACTTACTACTTGCTATAAGATCATGTATGCTTGCATGTTCTGAGTGCTCTATCTCTCTTATTGCCTAATTATTTCAACACATTGAGCACGCAACACCGCTTTTCTCCTACAAAAGAGATATATTAAATCAATTGAAAGCGGACTTTAGCTATAATTAGGAAGTATTTAATAGCTCCAAAATGGAGTTATCACTCTCTATCTTTTATTGCTATTTATTCAACACATTGAGCACGCAACAGGTGGCAAACATTGTTCCTGTAACAAAGAAAAATGGCCAAGTACGAATGTGTGTGGATTACAGAGATTTAAACCGAGCAAGCCTGAAAGATAATTTTCCTCTTCCTCACATAGATGTGCTGGTAGATAACACCGCCGGTTTCTCCACGTTCTCCTTTATGGATGGTTTCTCTGGTTATAACCAAATAAAAATGGCACCGGAAGATCAGGAAAAAACTACTTTCATCACCCTATGGGGGACTTTTTGTTATAAAGTCATGTCGTTCGGATTAAGAAACGCTGGAGCAACCTATCAACGAGCTATGGTAACTCTTTTTCACGATTTAATGCATAAAGAAATAGAGATTTATGTGGACGACATGATTGCCAAGTCAAAGAAAGGGGAGGAACATACGGTCATCCTGCGAAGACTTTTCGAACGATTGAGGAAATTTAAATTGAAATTAAATCCCAATAAATGCACGTTCGGAGTAAACTCCGGGAAGTTATTAGGTTTCATCGTAAGTCAAGAAGGAATTAAAGTCGACCCAGATAAGGTCAAAGCCATCATAGAGATGCCACCACCGCGCACGCAAAAGGAAGTTAGAGGTTTCCTTGGCAGATTAAACTATATCGCCAGATTCATTTCTCACTTGACAACAACATGCGAGCCGATTTTCAAATTACTTCGCAAGAGTGATGCTGGTGTTTGGAACGAGAATTGCCAAAAGGCTTTCGAGAGGATCAAACATTATTTGCAAAGTCCTCCCTTCCTAGTCCCCCCGACTCCGGGTCGTCCACTCATCTTATACATCACGGTAACGGAGAATTCAATGGGTTGTGTGTTGGGGCAACATGATAAGTCAGGCAGAAAAGAGCAGGCCATATATTATCTGAGCAAAAAATTCTCTAGCTGCGAAGCTAAATACTCACTGTTAGAAAAGACATGTTGCGCACTAGCTTGGTCAGCTCGTCGATTGAGACCATACATGTTATACTACAAAACATGGCTCATCTAAAAAATGGATCCCATCAAGTACATTTGCGAAAGACCATTCTTGTCAAGAAGAATCGCAAGATGGCAGGTTCTTCTGTCAGAGTACGACATCGTTTACGTCACACGTAAAGCCGTAAAAGGAAGTGCGCTAGCCGACTATTTGGCTGAGCTACCCGTGGAAGATTATGAGCCAATGAAATTTGACTTCCCAGATGAACTGGTCTCTACCATATTAAAGGAGGAAACAACTCAAAATTCGGAAAGATGGACTATGTTGTTTGATGGAGCCTCTAATGAGCTGGGAAATGGAATTGGAGTAGTGCTAATATCACCGAAGGGGGAAATCTTCCCCATCACCGCCAGTTTAATTTTTGATTGTACGCATAACATGGCTGAATACGAAGCATGTTCCATGGGTATACAAACGGCTGTTGACATGAAGATAAAAAAACTCCAAGTCAGGGGAGATTCAATGATGGTAATTCACCAGTTAAGAGGAGAATGGGAGACAAGGGATGCCAAGTTATTACCTTACAAGAAACTCATTCTAGGGTTGTCTCAGTACTTTGAGGAAATCACTTTCGACTATCTTCCCAGAGAAAGCAACAAGGTAGCGGATGCTTTAGCAACGTTGGCAGTAATGCTCAACCTATGTCCTGATCAGGAAATTGAACCCATCAAACTCGGGAAAAGAAATGTTTCAGCCACCTGTATGAATGTTGAAAAGGAGCCTGATAATAAGCCTTGGTACCATGACATAAAGCGTTATATAAAAGAGAAGAAGTACCCACTGAACGTCTCAGAGAATGACAAACGCACGCTAAGAAGATTGGCCATGAACTTCTTTCTGAATGGAGAAGTGCTTTATAAAAGAAATCAAGATATGGTACTTTTAAGATGTGTGGATGCCGTTGAAGCTAATACGATTATGAAAGAAAACCACAAAGGGGTTTGCGGTACTCACACTAGCGGACATATGATGGCTAGGCAAGCGCTTAGAGCTGGATATTTTTGGTTAACCATGGAAACAGATTGCATCAGATATACAAGGGAATGCCACAAATTTCAAATATATGCAGATAGAGCCCACGCGCCCTCATCTCCGTTAAGCGTAATGACGGCCCCATGGCCGTTCTCAATGTGGGGAATGGACGTTATAGGTCCTATTGAACCTAAAGCTTCGAACGGGCATCGTTTTATTCTGGTAGTCATAGATTACTTCACCAAGTGGGTAGAAGCAATGACATACCGAGAAATAACAAAGAAGGTCGTGATCAAGTTCATAAAGAAAGAAATCATATGTCGCTACGGTCTTCGCGAGGCAATAATATCGGATAATGCAAAGAATCTGAATAGCAAATTAATGAAGGAGCTATGCGAGCAATTCCAAATCAAGCACATGAACTCTACCCCATACAGGCCAAAGATGAACGGGGCAGTAGAGGAAGCCAACAAAAACATAAAAAGAATTGTGCAGAATATGACGTCAACTTATAGAGACTGGCATGACATGCTTCCGTTCGCATTACACGGTTATCGCACATCTGTTCGTACTTCGACTGGGGCAACCCCGTTTTCACTGGTCTACGGCATGGAGGTTGTTCTTCCAATAGAGCGAAAAATCCCGTCATTGAGAATTCTCTTAGAGGCCGAGTTAGAAGAAGCTGAATGGATACAAAAACGTTATGAGCAACGGAACTTTGTGGAAGAAAAAAGATTAACAGCACTATGCAAGGGCCAACTTTATCAACGAAGAATGATGAGAGCTTATGATAAGAAAGTACGTTCTAGGATTTTCAGAGAGGGAGACTTAGTGCTAAAACGAATTCTCCCATTTCAAAAGGATCATCTGGGAAAATGGACTCCCAATTACGAAGGACCGTTTGTTGTAAAAAAGGCTTTCTCTGGAGGAGCATTAATCCTAACTAACATGGATGGCGACGACTTGCCGAACCCGACCAGTGCAGATTATGTACGAAGATACTTCGCTTAAAGCAGGTTTTGTTAAGAGGAGGGTGTCTCGCCGAGTACTCAGAGAAATCGCACTACAGTTTCAATATCGTACCCAAAGTTGTTCTCTCAATTTCTTTTTTTTTTTTTTTTTTTTTTAGAATTAAAGGCGTTTTGTAATACTCCCCATTTTGATTGATGAATCTTTTACAAGTAGTTGTACTCGTCAGAGTTCTTTCTGCAATCTTTTGTCGCTGCATTTCAAAAATCAAAATAATAAAGATATTTCACGTAGCTGATGGTAATAAAAGCATGACAATCATGATATCGCAATGGCCGGTTAGAAGTTTCGTGAAATTAAAGACGACGGTGGTGATTGAGTTATTCCAAAAAAAAAAAAACTTGAATTACTGCATTCGGCATGTCAAGTCATTCAAATTTTGTTTGTTCGTAATTGCATGTAACATCTATTTCATGCATCGTCTCCTTTTGCATATCATAAAATAAAAAAATAAAAAAGGTAAGGTCTTTCCATAATTACATCTCATGCATATTTTGAAATTAAAAGTCCCATCACTTGCATAAAAAAAAAAAAAAAAAAAAAAAAATCAAAAAATTCTTTTGTGTATTTACTTGATCATTCTTGTGTTTGTTTTAGTCGTTCTTATTAGCTAAAACTTTAGCGAGAATTGAATACAAATCATGGTGAATCATCGTTAAAAAAAAAATAAAAAATAAAAAAAATAAAAAATGGTTCCTTTCACTGCTTTTCTCTGAGAAATTTGTCGGTCACAACCATCTCATTACCTTTTCAAATACTCTTCTCAAACTTAATTGTTAAGCCAAGCTCGAGAATTGAGGAGAACTTTATTTGACCATTATTATCCCTCATGTGCTAAAAATTCATATCACCATACCTCACTGAGCAGTGTTTAAATTATCGCACTGGGGCAAACCCATCTTGCAGCGAGAGTTCAAAATTACTCACTGTAAAACCTTATACCTGCATGCCGCACATAATTTTGAGGAAATCTACTCAATTTGTAGATCCACCGTAAAATCTTGGGCTAATTTCACCATCTACATTTATACGGTGTATCTTTACATTTACCTATCCGCCAAGCCTTTTGCAAAGCATGTCACACTCAATTATGTGGCGAACCTCTCAAAATTATCCACCGGACCAAGAGAGCTTCAAATGTAATGAAATAATGTTGAATGCTTGTGATTTACTGCTTCATAATTAAGACTTGTAATTTCTCATTTCAATTTCATCTCTATAAATTCATTCTCCTTTTTCCTACTCTTTGAGCTATCTCTTTCCTCGAGTAGAAATTGATTCCAGGACTAAGGATGTTGGTTTTGAGAGCTAAAGATGTAGTAACTTTGGAAATTACCTCAAGGTCTTAAATGAGTTTTTGCTCAGGGTTAACATCATCGCAAGGAGTGTAGATAAAGAAATGATAGGGGATGTGTGCTAGAGTAACATCAGAGTCTGGTTGCACCGTAAAAAAAATAAAAAAATAAATACATGATGCAATAAAAGCTACATCTTGAAGATGCTGAAAGGTCTCCGTGGTAAATAAATAAGCTGGGGCAAAGCCTTCGCCTTTGCCACATTAGAAAAAGTCTATGTCTGAGGCACGCTAGATCTCGTCTTCGCAACACTGGGGCAAAGCCTATGCCTTTGCCACGCGCTGCAACATCATATACTGGGGCAAAGCCCTCATCTTCGTAACATTGGGGCAAAGTCTACGCCTTTGCTGCTCGGAATCAATATCATCAATACTGGGGCAAAGCCTTCGTCTTTGCAGCACTGGGGCAAAGCCCTCGTCTTTGCAGCACTGGGGCAAAGCCCGCGTCTTTGCCGCATAAGAGCGAAGTCACCATCATCCAACTGGGGCAAAGCCCTCATCTTCGCAACATTGGGGCAAAGCCCTCGTCTTTGCAGCACTGGGACGAAGCCCTCGTCTTTGCAGCACTGGGGCAAAGCCCGCGTCTTTGCCGCATAAGAGCGAAGTCACCATCATCCAACTTGGGCAAAGCCCTCATCTTCGCAACATTGGGGCAAAGTCTACGCTTTTGCTGATCGGAATCAATATCATCAATACTGGGGCAAAGCCCTCGTCTTTGCAACACTCGGGCAAAGCCCACGTCTTTGCCACAAATAGAGCGAAGCCACCGTCTACAAGTTGGAACACGTTAATGCATCATGTCTCAAAAAAAAAAAAAAAAAAAAAAAATTGGTGCAATCAATTGATCAAGAATTTCTCACAAAGCTTGTTGGACATCAGCAAAACTGGGGCAAAGCCCTCGTCTTTGCGACATTGGGGCAAAGCCCACGTCTTTGCCTCAAATAGAGCGAAGCCGTCAACAAGTTGGAACACTTTATTGCATCATGTCTCTTCAAAAAAAAAATTAAAAAAATAAATAAATGCAAAGCTGGTGCAATCAATAGATCAAGAACCTACATCTCACAAAGCTTGAAGTGTCTCATTCACACATCACCCATACTGGGGCAAAGCCTACGTCTTTGCCACGGCGGATCAACGTCTACAAAACTGGGGCAAAACCTACGCCTTTGCCACGATCAAATATCATCAAAGATCTCGAGCTTACTCGAAGAAAGCGAGAATTTCTCAAGAAGCTACTTTTGGCTCTCAAAACCCTTGTCCGAGGAAATTGAGTCATATCACTCATCTTTTCATCTAACCAATTTCCAATTTCTTACTCAAATGTGAAAATGCATTTTCAATCTCTTATTGTCCAAGAGATATTTTGAAAGCATTGGAGTAATACATCTTCCTTCGCATTCCTTTCTTCATTGGTTGTCATCCTATATTCTAAATCTAAATTCAATTTCTTATAATCCAACATTCTTGTTCATTATAAGGCTAAGTTATGAAGCAGTTTAATCAGAAGATGTTCAACATTGTCAATTACTTTTGATAAGTTCTCTAATCTAGCACATGAGAATCTACCCAACAGCCCACAATGTCCAATATGGCTGACTGATCTAGGACCGACACATTTATCTCTTCCTCAAGTGAAAGCATTCCCAAAAAAAAAAAAAAAAAAAAAAAATAAAGTTATTTGATGATGACACCATTATTTTCATTTTCATTCTCTGCTAAGTATTGGCTGATAAGATCGATGAACTTAAGCAAGAGTGATCATTTCATTAACACAAAAGTTATTTTTGATAGCTCATTTGTTTTCACAAATCATGCATTCCATCATGTAAGTTGCTATCACTAACATCATGATTTCAAAAAAGAAAAAAAACTCACATATCATGGCTAGTTGGTAGATCATATGATTCGTGCATACATGTGGCATTCTACAGTTTTCTACCCTCAGCATGATACATTCAATCATTCATCACCTTTAACACATTATGCACATGATGCATTCAATCATTCTTCTACTCTCGACATGCATCAGTATGTTGCATTCATGACATTATTATATCCTTAGGATGCATATGCATCAGTATCATGCATCCATACTGCATTCATGACATCTGTCATTCTACTCCTAGCATGCTCATGCATACGTGCTACATTTTTGACATTTTGTTAATGCACATGCATACATGTTGCATTCATGACATTTAACATATTATGCACACATGTTGCATTCATGGCATTATTTTATCCTTAAGATGCATATCCATCAATATCATGCATACATAATGCATTCATGGCATTCGCCATCCTACTCCTAGCATGCTCATGAATACATGCTACATTTATTACGCTTTGTTAATGCACATGCATACATGTTGCATTCTACAGTCTTCTACCCTCAACATGTTGCATTCAATCATTTTTATACCCTCGACAAGCATGCGCGCACATGTTGCATTCAGGACATCCATTACCCTCAACATATTATGCACGCATGTTGCATTCAATTATTACCAGTATCATGCATACATACTGCATCCATGACATTCGTCATCCTACTTCTAGCATGCTCATGCATACGTGCTACAACTATGACATTTTGTTAATGCACATGCATACATGTTGCATTCATGACATTCATTATCTTTAACATATTATGCACACATGTTGCATTCATAAACAATCATCTTCTACCATTAGCATGCATGTGCATCATCGCGTCATGCTTTCAAAGTCAAACTCATTGGTCAAGCCAAGCAAATCAAGACATATCTTCATCAAATTATCAATTGCATTGTTGCTTCTCAGAATTAATGAGCATTGTTTCATCATTGACATTGCACATCAACGCATGCGCTCGTGCTTTGTGCGACATTCGAGTCAGATTATGCAACTCGCATTTGCATCATATTCTCATTAGAGAGTCAATTCAAAAAGAAAAAAATCCCACTCATCTCACTTTGTTTAAATTCATGTTGGTTAAATCGAACCCTATGTCTGCGGGTAAGTCCCGGTAGCTGGTCGAAGCCTGGCAAAACCAGGTCCGTTTAAATTCCTGTTGGTTAAATCGAACCCTATGTCTGCGGGTAAGTCCCGGTAGCTGGTCGAAGCTTGGCAAAACTAGGTCCGTTTAAATTCCTGTTGGTTAAATCGAACCATATGTCTGCGGGTAAGTCCCGGTAGCTGGTCGAAGCCTGGCAAAACCAGGTCCGTTTAAATTCCTGTTGGTTAAATCAAACCCTATGTCCGCTGGTAAGTCCAGGTAGCTGGTCGAAGCCTGGCAAAACCAGGTCCATTTAAATTCCTGTTGGTTAAATCGAACCCTATGTGTGCGGGTAAGTCCCGGTAGTTGGTCGAAGCCTGGCAAAACCAGGTCCATTTAAATTCCTCTTGGTTAAATCGAACCCTATGTCTGTGGGTAAGTCCCGGTAGCTGGTCGAAGCCTGGCAAAACCAGGTCCGTTTAAATTCCTGTTGGTTAAATCAAACCCTATGTCTGCTGGTAAGTCCCGGTAGCTGGTCGAAGCCTGGCAAAACCAAGTCCATTTAAATTCCTGTTGGTTAAATCGAACCCTATGTCTGCGGGTAAGTCCCGGTAGCTGGTCGAAGCCTGGCAAAACCAGGTCCGTTTAAATTCCTGTTGGTTAAATCGAACCCTATGTCTGCGGGTAAGTCCCGGTAACTGGTCGAAGCCTGGCAAAACCAGGTCCGTTTAAATTCTTGTTGGTTAAATCGAACCCTATGTCTGCGGGTAAGTCCCGGTAGCTGGTCGAAGCCTGGCAAAACAAGGTCCGTTTAAATTCCTGTTGGTTAAATCGAACCCTATGTCTGCGGGTAAGTCCCGGTAGCTGGTCGAAGCCTAGCAAAACCAGGTCCGTTTAAATTCCTGTTGGTTAAATCGAACCCTATGTCTGCGGGTAAGTCCCGGTAACTGGTCGAAGCCTGGCAAAACCAGGTCCGTTTAAATTCTTGTTGGTTAAATCGAACCCTATGTCTGCGGGTAAGTCCCGGTAGCTGGTCGAAGCCTGGCAAAACAAGGTCCGTTTAAATTCCTGTTGGTTAAATCGAACCCTATGTCTGCGGGTAAGTCCCGATAGCTGGTCGAAGCCTGGCAAAACCAGGTCCGTTGAAATTCGTGTTGGTTAAATTGAACCCTATGTCTGCGGGTAAGTCCCGGTAGCTGGTCGAAGCCTGGCAAAACCAGGTCCGTTTAAATTCCTGTTGGTTAAATCGAACCCTATGTCTGCGGGTAAGTCCCGGTAGCTGGTCGAAGCCTGGCAAAACCAGGTCCATTTAAATTCCTGTTGGTTAAATCGAACCCTATGTCTGCGGGTAAGTCTCGGTAGCTAGTCGAAGCCTGACAAAACCAGGTCCATTTAAATTCCTGTTGGTTAAATCGAACCCTATGTCTGCGGGTGTTGCGTGCTCAATGTTTTAAAATAAAGATGCAAGAATAGAGCACTCAGAACATGCAAGCATACATGATCTTGTAGCAAGTAATAAGTATTTTTTCATTCGATTTCCCACAGAGATTTATTCTTAGTTACTGACGAAGTGAGAGGTTAAGTAAGAAAGGGTGGTTTAAATGGGGTAGATTTGGGTTTAAAATGCCTAACTATTAAGGAACATGCAAGATATGAAACCATAAACAAATGCAAGTAAAGAGGTTAACTCGAATGTAGGAGGAAAAGAATTGCGGAGAACGCAATTATCTAGCAATAAAATCGCAAAGCAAAAGACTAAAAAAAATGGCTAAGGCAGAAATTTGAACTAAGACAATTGCGGAAACAACAATTTTCTAGCAATGTTACTAACAACGAATCAGGGGTAAAGTAGGGAAACAAGGGCTACTAACGACACCTCTATAGGCTTTTTCATACGATTCTCAAGCAGTAGATCAACTCATCATGCATCAAACTAACTCATTCTCATGTATCTTCCGATTTCATGCATTAGATCCTTTAGTTTACTCATGTCCAAGTAAGGCCTTAAGCATCTTTTTATAAAAGCGAGTTTTAGTGTTTTGTACTAGGAAAACACCTATTCCTAGGTCGTTTTCTTGCTACCATGAAAGGCTAGCATGAATGTACGACTCTGAACTCTTACTCCTTTCTGAGGTTAGGAGTTCTTTGGACAAAATGGATGGCCAATCGAAATTGCCCGTGGGATGAAGCTTACATACATTCAATGCATTTGGAGCTAACCTACCCGCTTGATTCACCTATTTCTACCTATAGTCTTGTCATTAGCATGCCCTTATGTGATTTAGTTACTCATGGATGAATATGGAATGCGAAGAATAGATGAAGACGACATGCTTAACAGAATATAAAGGGTAAAACAGAAGAATAAAACAGTAAACAAAAGAGTGGGAGACCTTGCGAAGTGATGAAATAATGCTTAGATTAACCAAAGTTTGAACTAAACAAATGACAACCTTGAGCAACTAAAGCTAAACAGAAAGAGACGAAATGAAGTAGAGTAGCAAACAAAAGGGAAATAACAACACCAGTAATGCAAACAGAAACATAAAACAGTAAAGCAAGTAGATCCGTGCGTAGAATCCCTCGTCGCGAACGCCTCAGCTGAAGGAAGAAGGAGAGCCTTGCTTGGATGAATCTAATCAGAAGAGAAGACAAATCTTCTCTTCTTCCTATCAGATTATCGACTCCAACAACTGATCCCTTCAAACCAACAGACGGAAGAGAGAAAAAAGAGTAGAAAAGACTGCGTTGAACTGGAGAGTCTACGCCTTTCGAGTGTGTTTCAACCTTCCATCTTGACCTCCTTTTATAGTGTTCTGCAGGTACGATTGGGTCAAGGAGAACCATCCATTCTGAACGTCGTTCTTCTACGTGGCAGTAGGAGAAAGAATGGGCCCCTGAAAGATCGGATCAAAACAGAAATTAGTTAGACAACTTACGGATTTCACTTAAAACATTGCTAAAACCGCAATGTTTCCGCAATGCTTCAGCAATGTGCAATTTTCACTCTTTAGCTTTGTTTTTTGTTCTTTTCCTTTCCTTTTACACATAAGTCCTAATTTAGCTTCATTCTACTAATTCTCATATATAAGCACAAGTTTAAGCTAAATCCTACCAAAAACGCTTAAGGATGTACAACTTCCTATAGCAAATAAGTCCTAAAATCGTCACTTTTGGAGACGTAACACACCCTCAAACTTAAGGTTTTGCTCGCCCTCGAGCAATATAAGGACTTACTTGGGCTGCTGTTAACCTTTCTAACCACTTGCTGACTTCCCTAAGTTCACTATCTATGGCAATGTTGTCCTGTGACACGCTTCTAAGTTTAAAACCAACTCTTTATTTTGCTATTTCTGATTTCTCTTGCCTTATAATCCTACTGTTTTTATTAACTCCCTACAACTGATCTATCTGCTTTGGTCATTAGGTTCATTGTGCAACTATCCCCAAGTTTTCAAATTCTACCTAGCTTTACTCTAGACTCAGTACATGCTTCTAATGTTTTTCTTTTGAACTGCCTAGGATTCCTTAGAGTCATGTCAGTCTTAGTATAAACCAGTGTCAGTAGTACTTTCATAGAACAACCTAAACCCTGGCATCACTACATTGGATATACATTCATCTCCCTCAACAAACCTACAAGCTACAACCCTGTGCTTAGCTAATTGAGGACCAGAGTTCATTCATATAGGACACCTAAGCACAAAAGTTATAACTTACAGGCACACACTCTCCTTCCTTGGTTTTTTCCTTTTTCTTTCTTTCTTTGGTAGGGCCTCTCCTTTGGTTGCCTTTTGATGCAATGCCACTTGTGGGTTACACACATGGCACTGATTACTCAGCAACCTCACGAGAGACACCCCTCTTTATTCTTTTTTCATTTTTTTTTTCAGTTCATCATTTTTTCACAAGGAGAAGAAGAATGCTTATGTTTAAAAGGGAGAGAGGAATGTTCCTGGGTCTAGGGCTGCCTCCCCCAAACTAAAACTTCTCATTGTCCTAAATGAGAGTCTGAGGTGGCACACCCCCAAACTTGTCCTAGAAGCATCTAGTCTAGGGAAAAACAAGGAGAATCTAAAAGTCCTAGGCATAGAATGAACATTCGTAAAGCAAATAACACAGCAGCAGATTTCCAAAAAAAACAGTCTGTTAAGGGCTTAACGAGATGCATGCTGAGCAACTTAAGGGCGTTGTTTTAACCTATCAAAGGTGTTCTAAGACACTCATCCAGCATGCTCACAGATAGGTCATATATGGCAGTCACACAAGCAGCAAGAGAGCAAAATTTAAACAGAACCAGCCTAACGAACAGTCAGTCAATAGCATGCGATAACTAACAAAAATTGCGGAATCCGCAATCATTTCGCAATGAACATACAGAGCAAATTTATCAGTGATCAAGGCCCCTTTTGCATGCTATTTCCAGTCATCTAAAACTAAACAAAAAGAAACTAAAACATGCTAGCTACTCAGATACCATCTACCTATTCTAAACTATCCTAAACAACCAAAAGAAATTAAAAACAGAACAAGCATTTGATTCAAAAATATCAGTCACCAGTTAACGAAAAGCAGATTTTTTTTTTCAAGAGGGAACAGAAGTACTCCCTCGAGTGCCCTTCAGACTGGCACTCAAACATCCTCATCATTACCCCTCCTTTCCTTAGGAGGTGCCCACGGCTGCAGTAGATCAGTGGGGAAAGCAGGGAAGATGCATCCCAGCTGATCAGCCACGTCTTTATCCCTCGCCTGCGCGTATTCAGCCCACTGCGCCATCTTTCGCTGGAGGTCCATTAAACAGGCCTTGGAGAGTGATTGAGCAGCAGCCAGGCCGTCCAACTCATACTCCATGTTGCCCCTCCTTCACAACCTCAGGCCTGTGGGCAGTTCCAAATGACCCGTGTAGGCCAACTGCCTTTCCTTCCTCTCGATGGGCACACCTGCACGTAAGCAGAGTTTAGTAATGGTGTTTGGGAAGAAAAGAGGGCCCTTACCTTTCTTTGCGCAGTCAGCTATGGAGGCTGCAATGACCTCTCCCACATCTATGGTGAGGCCCCTCAGGATGGCGTAGACCAGCAACGATCTCCCCTGGTTTATGGTTGTCTCGTGGGTGACAGGGGAGAGACGCCTTCGCACAAAGGAGAACCAGACGGCCGCCTTGTCCTTGAGGGTTGCTGTTACGTCTCCAAAAGTGACCTTTTTAGGACTTAATTAGCTTAGAAAGATGTTCACTCTTAGGTGTTTTTGATAGCATCTAGCCTAAACCTATGCTTAAATATGAGAATTAGAAGAAGGTAGCTAAATTAGGACTTATGTACAATAGGAAAGAAAAGGGTTGAAAACCGAAGGAAAAGAATGAAAAACAAGCATTGCGAAGGCATTGCGGAAACATTGCGGTTCTCGCAATGTTTCAAGTGAAAACCGTAAGTTGACTGATCTTTTCTGTTAATTTCCGTTATTTCAGGGATTCGTTCTTTCTCCTCCATCCATTCTGAAGTACGACGTTGAAGATTGATGGTTCTCCTTGGCCCAAATGCACCTGCAAATTACTATAAATAGGGGTCAAAGTCGAGGGTTCAAGCATCATCCGAAAGCGTAGAAGTCTTCTCGCAGTCCATCTTTTCTCTTGTTTTCCTCTACCGTCTGCTGGTGTGCGAAGCTCAGCTGTTGGAATCGATAATCTGATAGGAAGGAGAGGAGTTTCTTCTTCTCTCCCGATTGGATTCATCCAAGCAAGGCTGACCTTTCTCATCCTTCATTCGAGGCAGCTGCAACGAGACATCCAAGCTTGTTTTATTGCTTTCTGTTCTTCATTTCCATTTTCCAGCTTTGTTTTGCTGTTGTTTCTTTTCTAGTAGCTAGGTTAGACTATTTCGTTGTGTTCTGTCTTGCTGTTATCTACTTTAAAGCTTTCATTTGTTGAGTCAAACAATCAAGTAATCAAATCTAAATTCTTCACTTCACAGTTTCTAGCCTTTACATTCTACTGCTTTCCCTTACTGTTTTGTCTTTAAATTCCTTCTAAGCATGTCTACTTCTTCTCTTGCTTTTGTTCTGTGTACATCCATGAGTAACTAAGTCACTAAGGGGCATGCTAATGACAACACTGTAGGCTAAAAAACGTGAATCAAGCATGTAGGATAGCTCTCGAAGCATTGATTGTATGTAAGCTTCATCCCACGGGCAATTTCGATTGGCCATCCACTTTGTCCAAAGAACTCCTAACCTCTGGAAGGAGTAAGAGTTCAGAGTCATATTATCATGCTAGCCTTTCAAGGTAACCAGGAAACGGCCTAGGAATAGGCGTTTCCCTAGTACAAACCATATCTTTCTGCCTTAACAAGATGCTTAAGACCTTACTTTGAGTTGAGTAAACTAAAGAATCTAATGCATGGAATCGGACGATACATGAGATTGAGATAGTTTGATGCATAGTGAGTAGATCCAGTGCTTGAGAACCGTATAAAAATGCCTATAGGATAGTCATTAGTAGCCCTTAATTCACCCATTTACACACTTTCGCTGTTATTTAATTGCGGTAGAATTGCTGTCTCCGCAATTCTGCTTAAGTTAAAATTCTGTTTAGCTGTCTTTGCCTTCATTTATTAATCTCGTCTCTTTTCATTTGAGCTTAGCTTTAACTTGTTCTCGTTTATGTTGCTACCCTTTACACATTCAGCAAGAATTAGACAATTAAAAACCAATTTTACCCCATCAAATCCACCCCTTCTTTCTTAACAAAACACTTCGCGAATAGCTAAAAATAAATCTCTGTGGGAAAACGAATGAAATATACTTACTACTTGCTATAAGATCATGTATGCTTGCATGTTCTGAGTGCTCTATCTCTCTTATTGCCTAATTATTTCAACACATTGAGCACGCAACAGTTGCACTCATCAGGGTGTGCTTCCCATTTCGCGAGATTGTCCAAGCCGCCTCAGGTTGTCCTATGATGCGCAGGGCCTCTTCCAAGACAGCCTCTGATGGTGCGTCGATGATCCTCGCGTAGTCAGTGTACTTCTGCCCCTTGAGGCCATAAGCTTCATTGATAGCTTTGGCCGAAAAATCGACCTCAATCCCCCTTACCATGGACAGACCATCCTCGGGGTGCGTTAGATTGGCATAGAAATCGTACACCATGTTGGAATAGGCAGGGATGGGCGGTATGCACAGCTCTTTCCAGCCGTGGTTGGCGATCCCTGCGCGCAAGAATTGCGGCAGGTTTGCTAATGCATCAAGAAACCCCTTCTCATGGAGCAGGTCTCTCTTCCTCAATTTAGTGCCTCTGGCCTCTGCATCTTGAGAGACATACCGCACGTCTTGAGGATCGTCTTCGGGGTACAGTTTTTCCTTCCCCTTATCCTTTGCCTTAGCCGATTAAGCAGCCTCGACCTTCAGCTTCTTTAAAGAAGGCTCACCACTGACCTTCTTCTTCTTGGAACGCTTAGACGCTTTCGGACGCTTGGCCTTTACAATCTTGGGTGCCTTCTTCCTCAGCCGCGCCCTGGTGGTCATTTGTTGGAGGCAATCCCCCAACGTTTCATCCATGGAGTCGCTCCGTCCCCCTTCCGCAGGGCTGTCTTGGCTGCCTTCCCTTAAGGGAGAGAAGACTTCAACTTCCTCCACTGGTTCATCGCTCGGCACCGAATCGTGGTGCTCTTCAGGTGGAGCTTCAGGCTCCGGTGTTGGTGAGGAAGGAGACGGCTCAGGGCTCTGGGAAGGTGGAGATGGCTCAGGGCTCTGTCTGGCCGTCTCGTAAGATGAGCGGCCACTCCCTCGAATCCCCTCGCTGGGAGTTTTTCTTTTGACGGGTGAATCCTCCACCTCCACCGTCCACTTTCTTTTCTTTGGCGCACCTGCTGGCGTAGATGGACCAGCAGGGATCTCAGTCACCACCTTCCACTTCTTCTTGCGTACTGGAAGCTTAGGCGGTCGTGCGGGCTGCGCGGCTTCGGCATCTGCCAAGGAGAGCAATGCCTCCCTCGCAGCTGCCTCTGCGTCAGGTGACTTTTTCTTGGAGGCAGATCGCTCAGCTCGTGTAAGCAGCATTGTTGGTTTGGAGAGATCTGAAGGTAGGAGATGCAGAGGAAGAAGATGAGTGATTCTTGAAGTCCAACGAATGAAGAAAGCGTAGAGGGCACAGCTGATTTAACAACTATTTGTAATCAAGTGGATCCCAACGGCTCTTTCTGTTGCGGTTTTTGCAAATCTACCGCAATTAAATGGGCTGGCCGTTGGAGATTTTCTTGATTTGAATCCCAAGATTCAAACGACTAAATCTTTGATTCGGCCCGATTTCTTCATCGATTCTTTTCCCTTGATTCATCTCCTTGATTTCCTCTTTCGATCCCCTATTAAAATATACAAAATTAACACAAAATTCGTAATAAAAATCACACCTAAACACACAAAATAAAAATCGAAGAAATACAAAACAACAAAAAAAAACTAAGGCATAGCCTCGCATGGACGAGCACAGTAATCACTCGTCCCCTCTCGGTTTTATTTTCAAGCTTCAGATAAGAGGAAGGACGAGAGAGTCTTCACATCTCCTTCCTCGTAGTAATGCTTCAAACGTGCACCATTGGCCATAAACGGTTGCCCATTCTGCAGGTTTCTAATCTCTATTGCACCATGAACAAACACGTTAGTTATAACAAAAGGACCTGACCATCTGGACTTAAGTTTTCCTGGAAATAATCTCAACCTTGAGTTAAATAACAAGACATGCTGGCCCTTCTTGGAGTCCTTAATCCTAAGTCTACTATCATGCCAAATTTTAGTTTTTTCCTTATACATTTTGGCATTTTCATAGGACATATGTCTAAGCTCATCTAGCTCATGTAATTGCAGGGACCGCAATGTTCCCGCATCGGTTACGCAATAATTCAGCTCTTTTAAGGCCCAAAAGGCTTTGATTTCCAATTCGAAGGGTAAATGGCATGCTTTTCCATACACAAGTCTATAAGGAGACAAACCTAGGGGTGTCTTATATGCAGTCCTATATGCCCAAAGTGCATCCTCTAACTTAAACGACCAATCGTTTCTATTAGGTTTGACCACTTTTTCGAGTATGTTTTTAATCTGAGTCGCTACTCTATGTCTAACATTGTACTTAGCTAACACTTTTTCCATAGCTTTATTAATAAAGTGAGTCCCCTCATCACTAATTATAGCCCGTGGTGTACCAAACCTTGTAAAGATGTGCCTATTAAGAAACTTAATGATTGTTTTGGCATCGTTTGATGGACATGCTATGGCTTCTACCCACTTAGATACATAGTCTACAGCTACAAGTATGTAGAGATTACCTGCTGAAGGAGGGAATCGTCCCATAAAGTCGATGCCCTACACATCAAAGAGCTCCAACTCCAAGATGTAAGTGAGAGGCATCTCATCTTTCCTACTGAGATTACCTGTTCTTTGACATTCGTCGCAGCTGTGCGCATGATCGTGTGCATCCTTGAATATTGTGGGCCAATAGTAGCCACTCTGGAACACCTTCAGAGCTGTCCTTTGGCCACCAAAATGGCCACCATATGGAGAGGTATGGCAGTGCTGCAACACCGACTTCGCCTCAGCAGCTGAGACACACTTCCTCAGCAATTCGTCTGCGCATGTCTTCTAAAGTGTAGGATCGTCCCAGATGAACTTCCTAGCTTCATGTAGAAACCTCTTCTTTTCTTGCCCTCCCTTGAAAGTTGGAAGTACCTGCGATGCAAGGAAGTTAGCAATATCAGCAAACCAAGGTTCCTCATCGTTATCACGATGTGCTAACACAAAGACATACTCATCGATAAAGGTATCAAAAATTGCGGTTTCCGCAACTTTATCGCAATTATGCTGCAATCTAGAAAGATGATCCGCAACTACATTTTCGCATCCTTTCTTATCTCTAATGTCTAGATCAAACTCTTGCAACAACAATACCCATCTAATTAACTTAGGCTTAGCATCAGCCTTCCTCATTAAGTATTTTAATGCAGAATGATCAGTATACACAATGGTCCTAGTACCTACAATGTAATTCCTAAACTTCTCACAGACAAACACTACAGCTAGCATTTCCTTTTCTGTGGTTGTGTAATTACATTGTGCTTCATTCAATGTCTTACTTCCATAATATACAGGATGTGTTAGTTTATCAATCTTTTGCCCTAGCATAACCCCTACTGCATAATCACTCGCATCACACAACATCTCAAATGGTAGGTCCCAATTTGGCCCCACTATAATAGGTGCTTTGACTAAGGCTTCCTTAAAGGTTGTCCAGGCTAAAAAACATTCTTTTGAGAAGACAAATGACTTATTTAGCTCTAGAAGCTCACACAGAGGTTTAGATATCTTTGAAAAGTTCTTAATGAACCTTCTATAGAAACCTGCGTGTCCTAGGAAACTTCTAATAGCTTTTACATTCTGAGGTTCCACTAGCTTCTCTATTATCTCTATCTTGGCCCTATCGACCTCTACTTCTGCTCTAGACACTCTATGACCTAGGACTATCCCTTCTTCCACCATAAAGTAGCATTTCTCCCAATTTAGGACTAGGTTGGTCTCCTCACACCTAGCTAGGACTTGTCCAAAGTTCTCTAAACAATTTGTAAAAGAATCACCAAAGACCGAGAAGTCATCCATAAATATCTCTATCATGGATTCATCCAAGTCAGAGAAAATCGCTAACATGCACCTTTGGAATGTTGCAGGTGCATTGCATAAGCCAAAAGGCATTATGCGGAAAGCAAATGTTCCAAAGGGACATGTAAAGGTTGTTTTCTCCTGGTCCACAGGGTCTATGGTGATTTGGTTATATCCAGAATAACCATCTAAGAAGCAGTAATAAGCTCTACCAGCTATCCTATCTATAAACGGTAAAGGAAAATGATCTTTTTTTGTTTCTTTATTTAATTTTCTATAGTCCATACAGACTCTCCATCCTGTAATAGTTCTAGTTGGAATTAGTTCATTACTCTCATTCACTATTACAGTCATCCCCCCCTTCTTAGGCACACATTGGATTGGACTCACCCATTGACTATTGGCTATAGGGAAGATTACACTTGCATCTAACCATTTGATTATCTCTTTTTTAACTACCTCCTTCACGGAGGGGTTCAACCTACGTTGGTGATCTACTCTAGATGTATGCTCCTCTTCCAATAATATCTTATGCATGCAGTAGGAAGGACTAATACCTCTAATGTCAGCAATCGTCCATGCAATGGCCTTTTTCTGTTGCTTAAGCAGCAATATTAGCGCAATTTCATGCTTTTCACTTATCTTGGACGAAATCATAATAGGCAAAGTATCATGCTCTCCTAGATAGGCATACTTAAGATGATCAGGCAATGGCTTCAATTCTAATACAGGTGGATGCTCAATGGATGGTTTCAATGGATTCATGGACCTTTCAGTCAAGTCATTAGTCATACAAACATGCTGAGGTTTATCCAAATGTATATCCATTATCTCAGAAATATTTAAGTCAGTTACATCTATTTGTACATAGTCATTGGCATGCTTAATCAACAATTCATGCTCAAGCTGTTCTTCCATTAGTGAATCTACTATATCTACATGTTACGTGCTCAATGTGTTAAAATAAATAAGCAATAAGATAGAGAGAGCACTCAGAACATGCAAGCATACATGATCCTATAGCAAGTAGTAAGTATTTTTTCATTCGTTTTCCCACAGAGATTTATTATAAGCTACTCGTGAAGTGTAAAGTTAAGAAAGAAAGGGTGGATTTGATGGGGTAGAATTGGTTTTTAATTGTCTATTTCCTACTGAATACGAAGAGGGTAGCAACATAAACAAGTGCAAGTCAAAGTTAAACTCAAATGAAAAGAGACGAGATTAATAAATGAAGAAGAAAACAGCTAAACAGAATTGTAAACGTAGCAGAATTGCGGAAACAGCAATTCTACCGCAATTTTATGAACAGCGAAAGTGTATAAAATGGAGAAACAAGGGCTACTAATGACTCCTCTATAGGCTTTTTCATTCGATTCTCAAGCTTTGGATCAACTCACTATGCATCAAACTCACTCAATCTCATGTATCTTCCGATTCCATGCATTAGATTCTTTAGTTTACTCATATCCATGTAAGGTCTTAAGCATCTTGTTAAAGCAGAAAGTTACGGTTTGTACTAGGAAAACGCCTATTCCTAGGTCGTTTTCTGGCTACCTTGAAAGGCTAGCATGAGTGTATGACTCTGAACTCTTACTCCTTCCAGAGGTTAGGAGTTCTTTGGACAAAATGGATGGCCAATCGAAATTGCCCGTGGGATGAAGCTTACATACAATCAATGCTTCGAGAGCTATCCTACATGCTTGGTTCACGTTTTTTAGCCTATAGACTTGTCATTAGAATGCCCCTATGTGACTTAGCTACTCATGGATATAGACAGAACAGAAGTAAAAGAAGAAGTAGACATGCTTAGAAGGAATTTAAAGACAAAACAGTGAGGAAAAGCAGTAGATCGCAAAGGCAAGAATTGTGAAATGACGAATGGTGATTTGATTACTTGATTGTTTGAATGAACAAAGGAACGCTTAAAGTAAATAACTTAAAGACAGAAAGCGACGTAATGAAATAAACTAGTCACTAGAACAGAAACAACAACTAAACGATGCTGGAAATTAGAAAGGAAAGTCAGAAAGCAGGTAAATGAGCTCGAATGCCTCGTCGCAACCGCCTCGGCTGAAGGATGAGAAAGATCAGCCTTGCTTGGATGAATCCAATCGGGAGAGAAGATAAATCTCCTCTCCTTCCTATCAGATTATCGATTCCAACAGCTGAGCTTCGCACACCAACAGACGGCAAAGGAAAACAGGAGAAAAGGTGGAGCTGCGAGAAGACTTCTACGCTTTCGGATGATGATTGAACCCTCGACTTTGACCCTCTTTTATAGTAATCTGCAGGTGCATTTGGGCCAAGGAGAACAATCAATCTTCAACGTCGTACTTCAAAATGGATGGAGGAGAAAGAACGAATCCCTGAAATAACGGAAATTAACAGAAAAAGATCAGTCAACTTACGGTTTTCACTTGAAACATTGCGGTTTCAGCAATGTTTCCGCAATGCTATCGCAATGTGCATTTTTCATACTTTTCCTTCGGTTTTCAATCCTTTTCTTTCCTTTTTCACACAAGTCCTAATTTAGCTACCTTCTTTTAATTCTCACAAATAAGCATAGGTTTAAGCTAAATCCTATCAAAAACACCTAAGAGTGTGCATCTTTCTAAGCTAAATAAGTCCTAAATAAGTCACTTTTGGAGACATAACACACCCCCAAACTTAAGGTTTTGCTTGTCCTCAAGAAAACTAAGGACTTGCCTAGGCTGCTGTTTCACCTTCTTTAACCACTTACTGACTCCCCTATATCCCTATCTATAGCAGTGCTGTCCTGTGACACACTTCTAAGTTTAAAACTATCCTCTTATCTAGCTTCTTCTGACTTCGCATGCCTAATACTCCTGTTGTTTTCATTAACTTCCTACAACTGATCTACTTGCTTTTGTCATATCATGCCACTATCCCTAAGGTTTCAAATTCTACCTAGCTTTACCCCAGACTCAGTACATGCTTCTAGTTTTTACTTATGAGCTACCTAGGATTCCTTAGAGTCATGCCAATCTTAGTATTAACAGTGACAGTAGTACTTTAAGAGAACAACCTAAACCCTGGCATCACTACATTGGACATACATTCATCTCCCTAAACAACCCTACAAGCTACAACTTTGTGCTCAGCTAATTGAGGATCAGAGTTCTTTTTATCAGGACATCTGAGCCACAAAGCTGCAACTCCTAGGTATACATTCTTCTTCCCTATTCTTCTCCTTTTTTCTTACTTAGGTGGTGCCTCTCCTTTGGTTGCCTTTTGATGCAATGCCACTTGTGGATTACACACTTGGCACTGATTACTCAGCAACCTAAGAGAGACACCCCTCTTTATTCTATTTTTCATTCATTTTTTTTTTTTCAGCTCATCATTTTTTGTAAAGGAGAAGAAGAATGCTTATGTTTTTGAGGGAGAGAGGAATGTTCCTAGGCCTAGGGTGGCCTCCCCCAAACTTAAACTACTCATTGTCCCCAATGAGTGTCTGAGGTGGCACACCCCCAAACTTTCCTAGAAGCATCTAGTCTAAGGTAAAACAAAGAGAATCTAAAAGCCCTAGGCATAGACAAAACAATCTAAAAGTAAATATCACAGCAGCAGAAATTTGAAAAAAAAAACAGACAGATAAAGACTTAAAGCTATGCATGCTGAGCTTTTTAAAGATTAATTTAAACTATCAAAGGGTGTCCTATGACACTCATCCAGCATGCTTTAAGATAAGCTATATAAGGTAGTCATGGTAGCAGCAAACGATAGAATTTAAACAGAACCAACCTAGCCAAACAGACAGTCAAAAACATGCATTCAGTAATAAAAATTGCGGGATCCGCAATTATTTTGCAATAAAGTCAGGGCAGATATATCAGTGTTTAAGGCCCCTACGCATGCTTTTTCCAATCATTCAAGCTTTCTAAAAATGAAACTAAACTAATCTACCTAATCAGCTAGCAGCAGGCTATACTAAACAATTTAAAAACTAAAAACTAAGCAACTAAAAAAGATCAAAATATTAACTAAAGACAGCATAATTCCCACGGTTCACAAAAAGCAGTTTAATTTTTTTCTAAGGGAACAGCAATACTCCCTTTAGTGCTCTGCAATCTAGCACTCAGATGTCGTCATCCTCATCATCAGTCCCTCGTGGTCGTGGAGGCACCCATGGAGACAGTAGGTTTGTGGGAAAGTCAGGGAAGATGCATCCCAGTTGGTCAGCAACTTCCTTGTCCCTTGCCTGTGCGTATGTGGCCCATTGAGCCATCCTCTTCTGTAGATCCATCAGGCACGCCATGGACAGTGACTGAGCAGCAGCCAATCTGTCTAGCTCGAACTCCATGTTCCCCTTTCTCCTCAACCTCAAGCCTGTAGGCAGCTCCAAGTGGCCTGTGTAAGCCATCTGCTGTTCCATCCGCTCAATGGGGACTCCTGCACGCAAGCATAGTTTAGTAATAATATTAGGGAAGAACAATGGACCCTTACCCTTCTTGGCGCAGTCAGCAATGGCAGCTGACATGACTTCGCCCACGTTGATTGTGAGACCTCGCATGATTGCATAGACCAGCAGCGATCTGCTCTGGTTGATTGTGGTCTCATGTGTCACGGGGGACAGCTTCCTTCTCACGAAAGAAAACCAGACAGCCGCCTTAGCTGTGAGGTTGGCACTCATGAGAGTGTGCCTCCCATTGCGCGACACGGTCCATGATGCTTCAGGCTGGCCAATTGTTCGAATGGCCTCTTCCAGGACGGCTTCAGTAGGCTCATCAACAATCCTCGCATAGTTAGTATGTTTTTGGCCCTTGAGGCCATAGGCTTCGTTCATTGCCCTTGTTGAGAAGTCCACTTCTACTCCCCTGACCACAGACAACCCCTCCTCAGAATTCCTCAAATTGGCGTAGAAGTCATACACCATGCTTGTGTAAGCTGGATTGGGTGGTCTGCACAACTCCTCCCAGCCGTGATTCGTAATTCCTGCGCGCAAGAATTGCGGCAGGTATCCAGGTCTGTCGAGGAAGCCCTTCTCGTGCAGCAGCTCCCTTTTCCTCAGCTCAATGCCTCTAGACTCAGCGTCAGAAGACACGTACCTCACTGACTGAGGCTCATCTTCAGGGTACAGCTTGGCCTTCCCCTTGTCTTTCAGTTTGGCTGACTCAGCAGCCTCAATCTTGAGCTTCTTTGGGGAAGGCTCGTCACTCCCCTTCTTGGATGAAGGCGCAGCCCTGGACTTCTTCTTCTTCTTGGACTTCTTTTTTGTTCTTGGCCGTTTGGCCTTGACAACTGTGGCTTCCTTCTTCCTCAATCGTGCCTTTGTTGCCATCTGCTGGAGGCAATCCCCCAGTGTCTCGTCCATCGAGTCAGCCTGCTGTACAGGGCTCTCAGGGCTGGCTTCCCTCAAAGGAGAGAAGACCTCGTCTTTCTCAGCTTCCCCACTGCCCTGCGTCGATTCTTGGTACTCCCCATATGGGAATTCAGGGTCAGGCCGTGGAGAAGTGTGCGAAGGAGTGGTGCTTTGTGCTGCTGTAGGGGTCTG
The DNA here is from genome assembly GCA_028017165.1 of Herpetospermum pedunculosum. Lineage (NCBI taxonomy): Eukaryota > Viridiplantae > Streptophyta > Magnoliopsida > Cucurbitales > Cucurbitaceae > Herpetospermum > Herpetospermum pedunculosum. Next base: position 5,176,768 of record CM051525.1, on the reverse strand, counting down.
TGCAGAGCTCTGCGCTGGTGGCGATGAAGAGAGCTCAGGGCTTCGAACCGGTGGGGATGGTGAAGGGCTGCGCTCTGCTGTCTCGTGGGATGACTGGCCGAGTTCTTGACTCTCCACAGAGGGAGTCTTTTTCTTGATTTCTTCTTCGGCCATGGCCATACTCCATCTGCGCTTCTTGGGTGTGCCTGCTGGTTTAGAGGGTCCAGCAGGTATCTCTGTGACGACCTTCCACTTCTTCTTGCGGATCGGAAGTTTGGGAAGTCGTTCAGTTCGCGCAACATCAGCGTCTGCAAGGGCAAGAAGTGCTTCCCTCGCAGCCGTTTCAGCCTCATCAGCCCGTTTCTTGGACGCAGATCGTTCGGCTCTTGTTAGCACCATTGTTGAATTGTGGAGATTTGGAGAGAGGAATCACAGATGAAGAGAAAAGCAGCTTTCTTGGAGTTCAGATAATGGGAGAATCGTACGGATCAACGCGCCTTCTAACGGATATAAAGAAACCCAAAAAAATCCCAACGGCTATATTTTTGCGGATTCTGCAAATCCAGCGCAATTCTAGTGACCGTTGGAGATTTTTTGCATTTAAATGTCAACCTTTGCTCAACCGTATCTTTGATTTGGCCCTATATCTTCTTGATTTTTTTAGCTGGATGTAATCTCCTTGATTCCCTCTATTGATTCCCTACAAAAAGAAATAAAATCAACATCAAATTCGTAATTAAAATCATACAAACATATACACAAATGATAACCGGAAAAATGGAAAAAATAAACTAAGGCATGAGCCTCATATTGACGAGCACAGCAATCACTCGTCCTCTTTCGTTCTTAATTTCACGCTTCAGTCAAGAGGAAGGCCGAGAGAGTCTTCACATCTCCTTCCTCATAGTAGTGCTTCAACCTTGCACCATTAACCATGAATGGCTGTCCTCGCTGTAGGTTCTTTATCTCAATGGCACCATGAACAAACACATTAGTTATTATGAAAGGACCTGACCATCTGGACTTTAATTTGCCTGGAAATAATCTCAATCGTGAGTTAAATAACAAAACAAGTTGGCCTTTCTTAAAGTCCTTAATCCTAAGTCTACTGTCGTGCCAAATCTTGGTCTTTTCCTTATACATTTTGGCATTTTCATAAGACATATGCCTAAGCTCATGAAGCTCATGTAATTGCAAAGACCGCAACGTTCCCGCATCGGTCACGCAATAATTCAACTCTTTTAGTGCCCAAAATGCCTTAATTTCTAACTCGAATGGAAGATGACAAGCTTTACCATACACAAGTCTGTAAGGAGACATACCTAGGGGTGTCTTATATGCAGTTCTATACGCCCAAAGTGCATCCTCAAGTTTAAAGGACCAGTCTTTTCTATTGGGTTTGACCACCTTTTCTAGTATGTTCTTAATCTCCCTATTGGAAATTTCAGCCTGTCCATTCGAGTGTGGGTGATAGGGGGTGGCTACTCTATGTCTAATGTTATACTTAGCCAACACTCTCTCCATAGCCTTATTAATGAAATGTGTCCCCTCATCACTAATGATAGCACGAGGTGTTCCAAACCTAATAAAAATGTGCCTATGCAAGAATTTTATTACTGTTTGGGCATCATTATTGGGACATGCTATGGCCTCTACCCACTTGGATACATAGTCTACTGCCACTAATATGTAAAGGTTACCTGATGATGGGGGAAATGGTCCCATGAAGTCAATGTCCCACACATCAACGAGCTCCAACTCTAAGATGTAAGTGAGAGGCATTTCATCCTTGCGACTGAGGTTACCTGTTCGTTGGCATTCATCACAGCTGTGGGCATAGTTGTGGGCATCCTTGAAGATTGTTGGCCAATAGTAGCCACTCTGAAATAGCTTTGCAGCTGTTCTTTGGCCACCAAAGTGTCCACCATAAGGAGCTGTGTGGCAGTGCTGCAGCACAGACTTCGCCTCAGCAGCTGAAACACACTTCCTTAGCAAGCCGTCAGCACATGTTTTGTAAAGTGTGGGGTCATCCCATATGAATTTCCTTGCTTCATGAAGGAACCTCTTCTTCTCTTGTCCTCCCTTGAAAGTTGGTAGTACCTGCGATGCAAGGAAGTTAGCAATGTCAGCAAACCAAGGTTCCTCATCGTTATCACGATGAGTCAATACAAAGACATGTTCATCAATAAAAGCATCAGAAATTGCGGTTTCCGCAATTTTTTCGCAATTATGCTGCAATCTCGAAAGATGATCCGCAACCACATTTTCACTTCCTTTCTTATCTCTTATGTCTAGATCAAACTCTTGCAGCAGCAGTACCCACCTAATCAACCTAGGCTTAGCATCAGCCTTCCTCATAAGGTACTTTAAAGCAGAATGGTCAGTGTACACAATCGTTCTGGTGCCTACAATATAGTTCCTAAATTTCTCACAAGCAAACACTACAGCTAGCATCTCTTTCTCAGTGGTTGTGTAGTTGCATTGTGCCTCATTAAGTGTCTTACTAGCATAATAGACAGGGTGTGTTAACTTGTCAATCTTCTGTCCTAACATAACCCCTACAGCATAGTCACTGGCATCACATAACATCTCAAATGGGAGATCCCAATTTGGTCCTACTATAATAGGGGTTGTGACTAGTGCTTCCTTAAGGGTCTTCCAAGCTAGGAAACATTCCCTAGAGAAGATGAAGGGTTTGTTTAGCTCTAGAAGCTCGCATAGAGGCTTGGAGATCTTAGAAAAGTCCTTAATGAACCTTCTATAGAAGCCAGCATGACCTAAGAAACTTCTAATGGCCTTGACATTTTGAGGTTCTACCAATTTCTCTATTATTTCAATTTTTGCCCTGTCAACCTCTACACCTGCCCTTGACATTCTATAACCTAAGACAATCCCTTCATCCACCATGAAATGGCACTTTTCCCAATTTAGGACTAGGTTGGTCTCCTCACACCTAGCCAGGACTTGTCCTAGGTTCTCTAGACAGTTTGTAAATGAATGCCCAAAGACTGAGAAATCATCCATGAATATCTCTATCATGGACTCATCCAAATCAGAGAAGATTGCCAACATGCACCTTTGGAAAGTTGCCGGTGCATTGCATAAGCCAAAAGGCATTCTGCGAAAGGCAAAATTTCCAAAAGGGCAAGTGAAGGTAGTCTTCTCTTGGTCCTTAGGGTCTATAGTAATCTGGTTATATCCTGAATAACCGTCTAAGAAACAGTAGTAGGCTCTACCAGCTATCCTATCTAGCATTTGGTCAATGAATGGTAGAGGGAAATGGTCTTTTTTGGTTTCTTTATTTAGTTTCCTATAATCCATGCAAACTCTCCATCCTGTGACAGTCCTTGTTGGAATCAGTTCATTGTTCTCATTGACTACCACAGTCATCCCCCCCTTCTTAGGTACACACTGTATAGGGCTCACCCACTGGCTACTAGCTATGGGGAAGATCACACCAGCATCTAACCATTTTATTATTTCCTTTTTAACTACCTCTTTCATAGAGGGATTCAACCTACGTTGGTGATCTACTCTAGGGGTATGCTCTTCATCTAATATAATCTTATGCATGCAATAAAAAGGGCTAATGCCTCTAATGTCAGCAATAGTCCATGCAATAGCCTTCCTATGTTTCTTAAGTAGTAATATCAGTTCAACCTCATGCTTTTCACTTAATTTAGAAGAAATAATCACAGGCAAAGTATCATTACTTCCTAGATATGCATACTTGAGGTGAGTGGGGAGAGGTTTCAATTCTAAAACAAGTGGATGCTCAATGGATGGTTTTAATGGATTCACAGATTTTTCAGTTAAGTCAATATTCATACAAACATGCTGAGGGTTATTTACAGATATGTCCATCATCTCAGCTATGTTCAAGTCAGTTAATTCTAATCCTACATATTCATGAGCATGCTTAGTCAACAATTCATGCTCCAATTGTTCTTCCATTAATGAATCTACAATGTCCATACTAGCACAAGATTCAGAGTCAGAGGGGTACCTTAAGGCTTTATACACACTAAATTTCACCTCTTCATCATGAACCCTCATAGTGAGCTCACCTTTTTGGACATCTATCAGTGCCCTACCTGTGGCTAGAAATGGTCTACGTAACAGGATGGGGACCTCCTTGTCTGCTTCATAATCCAGGATAATGAAATCTGCAAGGAAAATAAATTTGTCAACCTTTACAAGAATATCTTCAATCTTACCTTCAGGGTATGCAATGGATCTGTCTGCTAATTGTAAAGTGACAGTGGTTGGACGTGCTCTCCTATTCCTAGCTGGCGGAATAGAGATAGGGGCATGAGGTTTATGCTGGCTTCCAGGTCACAAAGAGCTCTGCCCACGTGCTTGCCTCCTAGCTCTACAGGTAAGGTGAAGGAACCAGGATCCTTCTCCTTCTTGGGTAGCTTGTTTTGGAGTATAGCACTGCACTCCTCAGTGAGATTGACTGTTTCAAACTCACCAATTATTCTCTTGTTAGTTATAATATCCTTCAAAAACTTTACATAAGAAGGCATAGACTGTAAAACTTCTACAAAAGGAATATTAACATGCACTTGCTTAAGAATTTCTAGAAATTTATTAAAGTGCACTTCCTGTTCTTGTTTTTTCTTTAGCCTTCTAGGAAATGGAGGTGGTGGCACATATGCAGGCACTTCAGGTCGCCTTAGGATAGGTGGAGGCCTTGGAATTTCTTCTATTTCTTCTATGATTGGCTCCAGCCTTGATCCCGATGTGTTTGTTGGTGGTGGACCTTGGTTTGGCAGAGACTCCAGTGGAGCACTAGACTCAGTGTTCTCTACTCTCTTTGGTGTGTCCTTGGTGTTGCTCACCAATGGTCTACCACTTCGAAGTTCAATTGCTTGAACTTGCTCTTTACCATCTCTCCTTGGCACTTCAGTGTCAGCAGGTAGTCTACCTTGGGGCCTACTTTTGATTTCATTAGCTAGTTGCCCTATTTGGTTCTCTAGGCTCCTAAGAGTAGCTTGCTGACTCTGTAAAGTGGCATCATTTTTGGCTATGTATTCCTTAAGTAAGTTTTCTACAGAAGATCCTACAGGTTGGTTGTATGGTTTTTGATACATGGATTGGTTATGTTGGGGAGTGAAACCAGGTGTTCCACTCGGTCTTGGTTGGTTAGGATTTTGATTAGCATTCTGTTGGCCACCCCATGACAGGTTTGGGTGGTTCCTCCAACCAGGGTTGTAAGTATTGGAATAGGGGTTGTTCCTAGGCTGCTGCTGGCTTCCAACATAGCAGACCGAGGCTGGATTCCCAGGGCAGTATTCATACGGGTGCCCTTCCCCACAGAATCCACAGATAAGTGTCTCACCTTGACTTGGTTGGGTGCCCATTGACATGGCTGTGGCGGTGTTGACACTTGTTTGGAGATTGGCTTGAGCCATTTGCTTAACTAGGTTGGTCAGGGCATTTATTTGGCTGCTCATTGCACTTAGAGCATCCTTGTCTTGAGCTCTAGTTGGCTCAACTGGATCATCTGACCACCTACAGTGAGATGCTGAGATCTTCTCCAAGATCTCATAGGCTTCGTTGTAACTCTTGGACAACATGGAACCTCCAGCTGATGAATTTAGAACTTGTCTAGTGTTGGGGTTGGATCCTTTGAAAAAGACCTCTATTTGGATACACCATGGGATGCCATGGTGTGGACATTTAAGAAGGAGATCTTTAAACCTTGTCCAAGCTTCGTGAAGAGACTCAGTGTCAGCTTGTTTGAACTTGATTATGTCATCACGAAAGGTAGAATTCCTATCAGGTGGGAAGTATTTGAGTAGGAATTTTTCTGCTAAGTCTGTCCAATTACGGACTAATCCTGAGGGTAATGAGTTTAACCACGTTTTGGCTTTGTCCCTCAAAGAATAAGGGAACAAGTATAGCCTCAAGGCCTCAAGGTATCACTGACTCCTAAGAAGTTTCTAAGATGGTTGTGGGGGTCCTCATTTTCCACTCAAAAGAATTGTCCCACAGTGGACAACATTTGGAACATCACTGGCTTTAACTCGAATGAGTGGGCAGTGATTTCAGGACGGATTATGCTGGGGTTCAGCTCCCCAAGCATAGGTACTAGGTAAGAGAGTATGGCGCTATCCTTATCATTCGCTATTTCGATGGGATTGCGAGTGACAGGCACCGGATTTGGAACTATTCCATCCATTTCTTCTTGAGATAATTGCGGAGGAATTGTGGTTCCCGCAATTATTGGAGGTATAGAGGGTTGGTCAAAGAGACGTTTCTTTGCTCTATTTCTGGCTCTAAATAGTCTCTCGGGCTCAGGATTGAACTCTAGATCACTATTTGAAGACTCATTCATAAACTAACCCAATGGTACCTGCAAAAGAAATGAAACAGATCAGCTTCAATAGGTAATAAACTTGGTGTTTCAAACTTAACAAACTTCGTTTTCACTTAAATAAATCCCCGGCAGCGGCGCCAAAAACTTGTTACGTGCTCAATGTGTTAAAATAAATAAGCAATAAGATAGAGAGAGCACTCAGAACATGCAAGCATACATGATCCTATAGCAAGTAGTAAGTATTTTTTCATTCGTTTTCCCACAGAGATTTATTATAAGCTACTCGTGAAGTGTAAAGTTAAGAAAGAAAGGGTGGATTTGATGGGGTAGAATTGGTTTTTAATTGTCTATTTCCTACTGAATACGAAGAGGGTAGCAACATAAACAAGTGCAAGTCAAAGTTAAACTCAAATGAAAAGAGACGAGATTAATAAATGAAGAAGAAAACAGCTAAACAGAATTGTAAACGTAGCAGAATTGCGGAAACAGCAATTCTACCGCAATTTTATGAACAGCGAAAGTGTATAAAATGGAGAAACAAGGGCTACTAATGACTCCTCTATAGGCTTTTTCATTCGATTCTCAAGCTTTGGATCAACTCACTATGCATCAAACTCACTCAATCTCATGTATCTTCCGATTCCATGCATTAGATTCTTTAGTTTACTCATATCCAAGTAAGGTCTTAAGCATCTTGTTAAAGCAGAAAGTTACGGTTTGTACTAGGAAAACGCCTATTCCTAGGTCGTTTTCTGGCTACCTTGAAAGGCTAGCATGAGTGTATGACTCTGAACTCTTACTCCTTCCAGAGGTTAGGAGTTCTTTGGACAAAATGGATGGCCAATCGAAATTGCCCGTGGGATGAAGCTTACATACAATCAATGCTTCGAGAGCTATCCTACATGCTTGGTTCACGTTTTTTAGCCTATAGACTTGTCATTAGCATGCCCCTATGTGACTTAGCTACTCATGGATATAGACAGAACAGAAGTAAAAGAAGAAGTAGACATGCTTAGAAGGAATTTAAAGACAAAACAGTGAGGAAAAGCAGTAGATCGCAAAGGCAAGAATTGTGAAATGACGAATGGTGATTTGATTACTTGATTGTTTGAATGAACAAAGGAACGCTTAAAGTAAATAACTTAAAGACAGAAAGCGACGTAATGAAATAAACTAGTCACTAGAACAGAAACAACAACTAAACGATGCTGGAAATTAGAAAGGAAAGTCAGAAAGCAGGTAAATGAGCTCGAATGCCTCGTCGCAACCGCCTCGGCTGAAGGATGAGAAAGATCAGCCTTGCTTGGATGAATCCAATCGGGAGAGAAGATAAATCTCCTCTCCTTCCTATCAGATTATCGATTCCAACAGCTGAGCTTCGCACACCAACAGACGGCAAAGGAAAACAGCAGAAAAGGTGGAGCTGCGAGAAGACTTCTACGCTTTCGGATGATGATTGAACCCTCGACTTTGACCCCCTTTTATAGTAATCTGCAGGTGCGTTTGGGCCAAGGAGAACCATCAATCTTCAACGTCGTACTTCAAAATGGATGGAGGAGAAAGAACGAATCCCTGAAATAACGGAAATTAACAGAAAAAGATCAGTCAACTTACGGTTTTCACTTGAAACATTGCGGTTTCAGCAATGTTTCCGCAATGCTATCGCAATGTGCATTTTTCATACTTTTCCTTCGGTTTTCAATCCTTTTCTTTCCTTTTTCACACAAGTCCTAATTTAGCTACCTTCTTTGAATTCTCACAAATAAGCATAGGTTTAAGCTAAATCCTATCAAAAACACCTAAGAGTGTGCATCTTTCTAAGCTAAATAAGTCCTAAATAAGTCCCTTTTGGAGACATAACACTACACTTGCACAAGATTCAGAGTCAGAAGGATACCTTAGAGCTTTAAAGACACTAAACCTAACCTCCTCATCATGAACCCTCATGGTGAGCTCACCTTTCTGGACATCGATCAGGGCCCTACCTGTGGCTAGAAATGGTCTGCCTAATAGGATGGGGACCTCCTTGTCTGCTTCATAATCCAGAATGATGAAGTCTGCAAGAAAAATGAATTTGTCAACCTTGACAAGAATATCCTCAATCTTACCCTCAGGGTATGTTATGGATCTGTCTGCAAGTTGCAAGGTGACAGTAGTGGGACGTGCTTCTCCTATTCCAAGTTGGCGGAACATTGATAAGGGCATGAGATTTATGCTGGCTCCCAGGTCACAAAGAGCTCTGCCCACGTGCTTGCCACCCAACTCGACTGGTAAGGTGAAGGAACCAGGATCCTTCTCCTTCTTTGGAAGTTTGTTCTGGAGTATAGCACTGCACTCCTCAGTAAGATTCACTGTTTCAAATTCACCAATGATCTTTTTGTTAGTAATTATATCTTTAAAAAATTTAACATAAGAAGGCATAGATTGCAAAACCTCTACAAATGGAATATTGACATGCACTTGCTTTGAAATTTCTAAAAACTTATTAAAGTGCACTTCCTGTTCTTGTTTTTTCTTCAGCCTTCTAGGGAATGGAGGTGGTGGCACATATGTAGGCACTTCAGGTCGCCTAATGATAGGTGGAGGCCTTGGAATTTCTTCTTGTTCCTCTATGATAGGTTCCAGCCTCACCCTTGATGTGCTTGTTGATGGTTGACCATGGTTTGGCAGAGAATCTAGTGGAGCACTAGACTCTTCATTCTCTACTCTCTTTGGTGTTTCTCTAGTGTTGCTCACCAATGGTCTCCTAGTTCGAAGTTCAATTGCTTGAACTTGCTCTTTTCCATCCCTCCTAGGTACTTCAGTGTCAGCAGGCAACCTACCTTGGGGCCTACTTTTCAGTTCATTTGCTAATTGCCCTATTTGGTTCTCTAGGCTTCTAAGGGTAGCTTGCTGACTCTGTAGGGTAGCATCATTCTTTGCAATGTACTCCATAAGTAGATTTTCTACTTATGACCCTATTGGTTGGTTATATGGTTTTTGGTACATGGATTGGTTATTTTGAGGAGTGAAACCAGGTGTTCCACTCGGTCTTGGCTGGTTTGGAGCTTGGTTAGTATTTTGTTGCCCACCCCAAGAAAGATTTGGGTGGTTCCTCCAACCAGGATTGTAAGTGTTAGAATAGGGGTTGTTCCTAGGCTGCTGTTGACTTCCTACATAGCAGACTGAGGCTGGATTCCTAGGGAAAAATTCATACAGGTGCCCTTCCCCACAGAATCCACAGATTAGTGTCTCACCTTGACCATTTGATGCGCCCATTGAGATGGCTGTTGCGGTGTTGACACTCGGTTGGAGATTGGGTTGAGCCATTTGTTTGACTAGGTTGGTCAGGGCGTTTATTTGGCTACTCATGGCACTGAGTGCATCCTTGTCTTGAGCTCTACTTGGCTCTTCTGGATCATCTGACCACCTACAGTGAGAAGTTGAGATTTTCTCGAGAATCTCATAGGCTTTATTATAGCTCTTTGAAAGCATGGAACCCCCAGCTGAAGAATTCAGCACTTGCCTTGTGCTGGGGTTGCATCCTTTAAAGAACACTTCTATTTGAATACACCATGGAATGCCATGGTGCGGGCATTTAAGCAAGAGGTCCTTGAACCTTGTCCAAGCTTCGTGAAGAGACTCGTTTTCGGCTTGTTTGAACTTAATTATGTCATCACGAAAGTTGGAATTCCGATCAGGTGGGAAGTATTTGACTAGTGTTAAGTCTCTGAAAGTGACTTATTTAGGACCCATTTAGCTTAAGAAGATATACACTTTTAGGTGTTTTTGATAGCATTTAGCCTAAACCTATGCTTAAATATGAGAATAAGAAGAAGGTAGCTAGATTAGGACTTATGTGCAATAGGAAAGAAAAGGGTTGAAAACCGAAGGAAAAGAATGAAAAAAACTGCATTGCGACAGCATTGCGGAAACATTGCTGAGGCCGCAATTATTCAAGTGAAAACCGTAAGTTGACTGATCCTTTTCTGTTAATTTCCGTAATTTCAGGGACTCGTTCTTTCTCCTCCATCCATTCTGATATATGACGTTGAAGATTGATGGTTCTCCTTGGCCCAAACGCACCTGCAAACTACTATAAAAGGGGGCCAAAGTCGGAGGTTTGATCATCATCCGAAAGCGCAGAAGCCTTCTCACAGTCCACTTTTTCTCCCCGTTTTCCTTTGCCGTCTGTTGGAGTGAGAGTCTCAGCTGTTGGAATCGATAATCTGATAGGAAGGAGAGGAGATTCTTCTTCTCTCTTGATTGGATTCATCCAAGCAAGGCTGACCTTTCATCCCCTTCATTCGAGGCGACTGCAACGAAGCTTTCAAGCGCCATTTTACTGTTTTCTGTCGTTCTTCTTCTAATTTCCAGCTTTAATCATTGTTGTTCCTAGTTTAGTGTTTTAGTTACTGCATTTCGTTATTGTCTGTCTTTGAATTACTGCCTTTAAGTTGCCTTTGAGCGTTCAAACATTCAAAGTAATCAAAGTACAATTCTGCATTTCACAGTTTCCACCTTCTGCTGCTACGGTTTTGTCTTGCTGTTTTAAGCACATTTCCCTTCTAAGCATGTCTGTTTCATCTTTTATTTATGTTCTCTATATATCCATGAGTAGCTAAGTCACTTAGGGGCATGCTAATGACAGAACTATAGGCTAAAAAACGTGAACCAAGCATGGAGGATCGCCTTCGAAACATTGATTGTATGTAAGCTTCATCCCACGGGCAATTTCGATTGGCCATCCATTTTGTCCAAAGAACTCCTAACCTCTGGAAGGAGTAAGAGTTCAGAGTCATATAATCATGCTAGCCTTTCATGGTAACCAGGAAACGGCCTAGGAATAGGCGTTTCCCTAGTACAAACTAAACACTCCTGTTTTAACAAGATGCTTAAGACCTTACTTTGAAGTCGAGTAAACTAAAGAATCTAATGCATGGAATCGGACGATACTTGAGATAGAGTGAGTTTGATGTATAGAGAGTTGATCCAATGCTTGAGAATCGTAATAAAATGCCTATAGGATAGTCATTAGTAGCCCTTAATCCACCCATTTACACACGTTCGCTGCTGTTTAATTGCGGAAACATTGCGGTCCCCGCAATTCTGTTAAGTTTTTATTCTGTTTAGCTGTTTTCTTCTTTGTTTATCAATTCCATCTCTTGTCCTTTGAGTCTAATTTCAACTTCCATTCGTTCATGTTGCATTCCTTTACACATTCAGTACAAATTAGATAATTAAAAACCAATTTTACCCCATCAAATTCACCCCATCTTTCTTAACAAATACACTTCGCGAATAGCTAAAAATGAGTCTCTGTGGAAAAAACAAATGAAATATACTTACTACTTGCTGTGAGACCATGTATGCTTGCATGTTCTGAGTGCTCTTTCTACCTCCTTGCTTATTTATCTTTACACATTGAGCACGCAACAACTAGGAATTTCTCAGCCACATCTGTCCAATTGACAATTGATCCGTAGGGTAATGAATTTAACCACGTTTTGGATTTATCTCTTAATGAGTAGGGAAAGAGGTAAAGCCTCAAAGCTTCTTCGGAAACTCCAGGGATAAGGAAGGTATCACTAACTCCTAGGAAGTTTCTTAAATGATTGTGGGGATCTTCATTTTCCACCCCAAAAAATTGTCCCACAGTGGACAACATTTGGAACATTACTGGCTTTAACTCGAATGAGTTGGCCGTAATTTCAGGGCGTATGATGCTGGGGTTTAGCTCCCCAGGCATGGGAACTAAGTAAGAGAGGATGGCACTATCCTTGTCATTCGCTATTTCGATGGGGTTGCGAGTGGTAGGTACCGGATTTGGGACTGGTCTTTCCATTTCGATGTGTAGGAATTGCGAAGACTCCGCGGAGTCAGCAAAGTTTTGAGTTACAGAGGGTTGTTTAAAGAGGCGTTTCTCAGCTTTATTTCTGGCCCTAAGTAATCTTTCAGGCTCAGGATTGAAATCTAGATCGCTACTTGAATGCTCATTCATAAACTGACCCAATGGTACCTGTAAAAGAAATGAGAATAGATCAGCTCCAATTGATATTAAGATGTGTTTCTAAATTATCAAACTTCGTGTTTACTAAACAAAATCCCCGGCAGCGGCGCCAAAAACTTGTTGCGTGCTCAATGTTTTAAAATAAAGATGCAAGAATAGAGCACTCAAAACATGCAAGCATACATGATCTTGTAGCAAGTAATAAGTATTTTTTCATTCGATTTCCCACAGAGATTTATTCTTAGTTACTAACGAAGTGAGAGGTTAAGTAAGAAAGGGTGGTTTAAATGGGGTAGATTTGGGTTTAAATTGCCTAACTATTAAGGAACATGCAAGATATGAAAGCATAAACAAATGCAAGTAAAGAGGTTAACTCGAATGTAGGAGGAAAAGAATTGCGGAGAACGCAATTATCTAGCAATAAAATCGCAAAGCAAAAAACTAAGAAAAATGGCTAAGGTAGAAATTTGAACTAAGACAATTGCGGAAACAACAATTTTCTAGCAATGTTACTAACAATGAATCAGGGGTAAAGTAGGGAAACAAGGGCTACTAACGACTCCTCTATAGGCTTTTTCATACGATTCTCAAGCAGTAGATCAACTCATCATGCATCAAACTAACTCATTCTCATGTATCTTCCGATTTCATGCATTAGATCCTTTAGTTTACTCATGTCCAAGTAAGGCCTTGAGCATCATTTTATAAAAGCGAGTTTTAGTGTTTTGTACTAGGAAAACGCTTATTCCTAGGTCGTTTTCTTGCTTCCATGAAAGGCTAGCATGAATGTACGACTCTGAACTCTTACTCCTTCCAGAGGTTAGGATTTCTTTGGACAAAATGGATGGCCAATCGAAATTGCCCGTGGGATGAAGCTTACATACATTCAATGCATTTGGAGCTAACCTACATGCTTGATTCACGTATTTCTACCTATAGTCTTGTCATTAGCATGCCCTTATGTGATTTAGTTACTCATGGATGAAGATGGAATGCGAAGAATAGATGAAGACGACATGCTTAACAGAATATAAAGGGTAAAACAGAAGAAGAAAACAGTAAACGGAAGAGAGGGAGAGCTTGCAAAGTGATCAAATAATGCTTCGATTAACCAAAGTTTGAACTAAACAAATGACAACCTTGAGCAACTAAAGCTAAACAGAAAGAGACGAAATGAAGTAGAGTAGCACACAAAAGGGAAATAACAACACCAGTAATGAAAACAGAAACAGAAAACAGTAAAGCAAGTAGATCCGTGCGTAGAATCCCTCGTCGCGAACGCCTCGGCTGAAGGAAGAAGGAGAGCCTTGCTTGGATGAATCTAATCAGAAGATAAGACAAATCTTCTATTCTTCCTATCAGATTGTCGACTCCAACAGCTGATCCCTTCAAACCAACAGACGGAAGAGAGAAAAAAGAGTAGAAAAGACTGCGTTGAACCGGAGAGTCTACGCCTTTCGAGTGTGTTTCAACCTTCCATCTTGACCTCCTTTTACTGTGTTCTGCAGGTACGATTGGGTCAAGGAGAACCATCCATTCTGAACGTCGTTCTTCTACGTGGCAGTAGGAGAACGAATGGGCCCCTGAAAGATCGGATCAAAACAGAAATTAGTTAGACAACTTACGGATTTCACTTAAAACATTGCTAAAACCGCAATGTTTCCGCAATGCTTCAGCAATGTGCAATTTTCACTCTTTAGCTTTGTTTTTGGTTCTTTTCCTTTCCTTTTACACATAAGTCCTAATTTAGCTTCATTCTACTAATTCTCATATATAAGCACAAGTTTAAGCTAAATCCTACCAAAAACGCTTAAGGATGTACAACTTCCTATAGCAAGTAAGTCCTAAAATAGTCACTTTTGGAGACGTAACAGCGGGTAAGTCCCGGTAGCTGGTCGATGCCTGGCCAAACCAGGTCCGTTTAAATTCATGTTGGTTAAATCGAACCCTATGTCTGCGGGTAAGTCCCGAAAGCTGGTCGAAGCCTGGCAAAACCAGGTCCGTTTAAATTCCTGTTGGTTAAATCGAACCCTATGTCTGCGGGTAAGTCCCGGTAGCTGGTCGAAGGCTGGCAAAACCAGGTCCGTTTAAATTCCTGTTGGTTAAATCGAACCCTATGTCTGCGGGTAAGTCCCGCTAGCTGGTCGAAGCCTGGCAAAACCAGGTCCATTTAAATTCCTGTTGGTTAAATCGAACCCTATGTCTGCGGGTAAGTCCCGGTAGCTGGTCGAAGCCTGGGAAAACCAGGTCAGTTTAAATTCTTGTTGGTTAAATCGAACCCTATGTCTGCGGGTAAGTCCCGGTAGCTGGTCGAAGCCTGGCAAAACCAGGTTCGTTTAAATTCCTGTTGGTTAAATCGAACCCTATGTCTGCGGGTAAGTCCAGGTAGCTGGTCGAAGCCTGGGAAAACCAGGTCCGTTTAAATTCCTGTTGGTTAAATCGAACCCTATGTCTGCGGGTAAGTCCCGGTAGCTGGTCGAAGCCTGGCAAAACCAGGTTCGTTTAAATTCATGTTGGTTAAATCGAACCCTATGTCTGCGGGTAAGTCCCGGTAGCTGGGCGAAGCCTGGCAAAAACAGGTCCATTTAAATTCCTGTTGGTTAAATCGAACCCTATGTCTGCGGGTAAGTCCTGGTAGCTGGTCGAAGCCTGGCAAAACCAGGTCCATTTAAATTCTTGTTGGTTAAATCGAACCCTATGTCTGCGGGTAAGTCCCGGTAGCTGGTCGAAGCCTGGCAAAACCAGGTCCGTTTAAATTCCTGTTGGTTAAATCGAACCGTATGTCTGCGGGTAAGTCCCAGTAGCTGGTCGAAGCCTAGCAAAACTAGGTCCGTTTAAATTCATGTTGGTTAAATCGAACCCTATGTCTGCGGGTAAGTCCCGGTAGCTGGTCGAAGCCTGGCAAAACCTGGTCCGTTTAAATTCCTGTTGGTTAAATCGAACCCTATGTCTGCGGGTAAGTCCCGGTAGCTGGTCAAAGCCTGGCAAAACCAGGTCCGTTTAAATTCCTGTTGGTGAAATCGAACCTTATGTCTGCGAGTAAGTCCCGGTAGCTGGTCGAAGCCTAGCAAAACCAGGTCCGTTTAAATTCCTGTTGGTTAAATCGAACCCTATATCTGCGGGTAAGTCTCGGTAGCTGGTCGAAGCCTGGCAAAACCAGGTCCGTTTGAATTCTTGTTTGTTAAATCGAACCCTATGTCTGCGGGTAAGTCCTAGTAGCTGGTCGAAGCCTGGCAAAACCAGGTCCGTTTAAATTCGTGTTGGTTAAATCGAACCCTATGTCTGCGGGTAAGTCCCGGTAGCTGGTCGAAGCCTGGCAAAACCAGGTCCATTTAAATTCCTGTTGGTTAAATCGAACCCTATGTCTGCGGGGAAGTCCCGGTAGCTGGTCGAAGCCTGGCAAAACCAGGTCCGTTTAAATTCCTG
This sequence comes from Herpetospermum pedunculosum, assembly GCA_028017165.1. Classification (NCBI taxonomy): domain Eukaryota; kingdom Viridiplantae; phylum Streptophyta; class Magnoliopsida; order Cucurbitales; family Cucurbitaceae; genus Herpetospermum; species Herpetospermum pedunculosum. The sequence continues at coordinate 5,161,049 of CM051525.1, read as the reverse complement.
TTGGTTAAATCGAACCGTATGTCTGCGGGTAAGTCCCAATAGCTGGTCGAAGCCTGGCAAAACCAGGTCCGTTTAAATTCCTGTTGGTTAAATCGAATCGTATGTCTGTGGGTATGTCCCGGTAGCTGGTCGAAGCATGGCAAAACCAGGTCCGTTTAAATTCATGTTGGTTAAATCGAACCCTATGTCTGCGGGTAAGTCCCAGTAGCTGGTCGAAGCCTAGCAAAACCATGTCCGTTTAAATTCATGTTGGTTAAATCGAACCCTATGTCTGCGGGTAAGTCCCGGTAGCTGGTCGAAGCCTGGCAAAACCCGGTCCGTTTAAATTCCTGTTGGTTAAATCGAACCCTATATCTGCGGGTAAGTCCCGGTAGCTGGTCGAAGCCTGGCAAAACCAGGTCCGTTTAAATTTTTGTTGGTTAAATCGAACCCTATGTCTGCGGGTAAGTCCCGGTAGCGGTCGAGGCCTGCTCAACCCAGGTCCACGTTGTTGTTGATGATAAACAATTGTGGCCGCCCAAATACTTTGTCTTTATCATTTGTCTACCTTTCAATTCTTCAAGGATATACAAAGGGGGGCAAGCTGTAGACACCGTATTTCGTCCGGTCTTGTTTATCAACATTTTGGATTTTTCACATAATTTTATGTTTTTCACTCATTTTTAAGTATTTTTGGAGTTTGTCTTTAATTTCGCGTTTTTCGTCATTTTCGAAGTTTTCAAGAAAATCACAAAAAAAATTGGTTTTCCGTTAGTGGGTCGTTCGAGGCTTCCTGGGTTTTGTTTTAGGGTTTAGCGCTTCGATCTCGGTTTTCCCCTGCGGTTTGTTTTTAGTTTTTGGTTTTCCCATTTTAGGGTTTTTAATTTAGGTTTTCAATTTAGGATTCCATTTTAGGGTTTCCAATTTAGGGTTCCAATCTAGGGTCCATTTTTAGGGTTTCCAATTCTAGTGTCTCGATCTCGGGACTCCAATTTAGCGTTTTATCTTAAGTTTTGGGTTTAAAGTTCCAATTTGAGGTTTCGTTTGAGGTTTCGTTTAGGGTTTTAGTGTTTAGCTTTTAGGGTAGGGGAATTGGGGAAAGGCCAAGTTTAGGGCCCATTTTTGACTTATGACCTAGCCTAGGGGGCTATAAATTGGTAAGGATGGGACATGTGGAGGATAGGATAAAAATATTGGTAATCCCAAAGCTCCCAAAAAAAAAATCCCTCTCTCCTCACTATTCATCATCCCTTCCCTCTCATCACCCTCATCAATCCGGCCACCACCCGACTCTGGTACTTCTTCAAGCTCACGAACCAGACGGCGGCGGCATCCCATCTTCAGCTTCATCTCACGGCGAAGGAGTCAGCTTCGTCTTCAACCTCGAACCCACACGGCGGAGTTCCAATCCCCGCACCACCTCGAGCTCTGACGAACCAGCTTCGTCTTCAACCTCGAAGGAGCGGCGATCTCCAAGTTCTTTGCTCCGAACCCAGACGAACGGCGGCCATTTTCTCCTCCAGACGCCGGCGACCCCTCTGAGCTTCTCCAACGGCGTCGTCCTCGGCACTGAGCTCCACCTTCGATAAACCCAGGCGAACGACGGACTACCTTCTCCTTCGGACGACGGCGACGACGATTTGGGCTTCAGACTTCCAATCTCAGCACCACCTCGAACTCAGACAACCCCGACAGTGGAACGTCATCCTCAGCCATACCACGAACCAGCGGCGGAGCTCCATTTCAACGACGGACACCGGCGGCGTTCGTTTCTTGATTCGGAGCAAAGAACTTCGGGATCCACGGCGACAGCAGCCTCGTGAAGGATCTGCGTGCGGAAGAAGAACCAGACGCCTGATTGGGTAACGACACTTTTTTTGTCTTTATAGTAAAATTACTGAAATGCCCCTATTCTTGTAGTGAAGTATGTTTGATTGGTTTTGTGCTCATATATACCTCTGCCTATCTGATATATTCCCCCCTGTTATATGCATATATACCCGTGTTTTGAGCATATATACCCCCCTGTTTATATGCATATATACTCCTGTTTTGAGTATATATACCCCCTGTTTATATGCATATATACCCCTGTTTATATGCATACATACCCCTGTTTTGAGCATATATACCCCCCTGTTTACATGCATGTATACCCCTGCTTTGAGCATATGTACCCCTGTTTATATGCATATGTACCCCTGTTCATATGCATATATACCCCTGTTCATATGCATATATACCCCTGTTTATATGCATATATTCCCCTGTTTTATCTTCTTGTTTTAATCTTTAGTCTCCATGAGTTCATTATTTTTCTATTTTGGTTAAATAAAATTTAATTTGTAACCCCGGGAGAGATGAAGGACTATTCCTTTCATCTCGAGGGTATTATAAATTCCAGTCGCCACCCCGGGACAGATGAAGGACTGTTCCTTTCATCTCGAGGGTACTTTAAATTCCAGTCGCCACCCCGGGAGAGATGAAGGACTGTTCCTTTCATCTCGAGGGTACTTTAAATTCCAGTCGCCACCCCGGGAGAGATGAAGGATTGTTCCTTTCATCTCGAGGGTAATTTAAAATTTAATTTGTAACCCCAGGAGAGATGAAGGACTGTTCCTTTCATCTCGAGGGTACTTTAAATTCAATTCGCCACCCCGGGAGAGATGAAGGATTGTTCCTTTCATCTCGAGGGTAATTTAAAATTTAATTTGTAACCCCGGGAGAGATGAATGACTGTTCCTTTCATCTCGAGGGTAATTTAAAATTTAATTTGTAACCCCGGGAGAGATGAAGGATTGTTCCTTTCATCTCGAGGGTAATTTAAAATTTAATTTGTGACCCTGGGAGAGATGAAGGACTGTTCCTATCATCTCGAGGGTATTGAGATCAAGGCGAATAAATGGCGACATTAACGATATTGTTCACAAAATCAAATCCCTACTTTACGAGATCAAGGCGAATAAATGGGACATCACTTTAATTTTAATTGTTTATTTTATTTATGTTTTTTAGGACCATTTGAAATTAGCTAGATACTTAGGATAAAACGTTTTGGCTACCGTTTTTTAAATGGGATGTTGTAGGGTGCTAGCACCTTCCCTACACTCAACCGACCCCCGAACCTCGTTTTTTTTACTTCGTAGGCCGTGTTTTTAAGGTGACCAATCACACCCTAAATGATTGGTGGCGACTCCATTTTTTGTGAAAACCCCTGTTTAACAGACGATTGTCGGCCGCTCCGCGTCGCAAAAACGTTGCGACACTACCAGAGCGTCTCGACGCTCCGAAGTCTGAGGCGTATATTTGAAATTCCACCCGAGAGCAAGCGTCGAGCGACAGCGTCTCGACGCCGCCCCGACTGCGCCCGCTGAATCTTTAGGGCGTAGCGTCGAGACGCTGCCCTAGCGTCTCGATACTCCGACGGATTACTTAAGTTTTTGTCTGATTTTTAGCCGCCATCTTCATCTCCTACCTTGGGCTCCGCACCAGATTAGACGTTTCTGATGGAGCGCATGTAGCGCAGCGGAAGCGAGACGGATCATTGGCACTCTAATTTCATCAATTTAGCTAAATAAGAAACATGCACAAAGCTTTGAAACAAAAGGAATTAGAACATATACCTCTTGTAGTTCTAAAGACTTCTCTTCCAATGCTCGAATCTCCTCACGAACCCTTCGAAGCTTCCCTCGAACCCCTCGAGAACCACCTCCGGTAGTCCCGCTATCCTCGGGCCGAGCAACGGAGTGGTGGGACTCCTTTATGAAAGAAAAAGTTTGGAAGAAGAAGATGGGAAGATGAAAGTGATGAGGATTTTGTGAGAAGAAGTCTAACACTTAGCTTTCTAATTTCTCAAGTAACATGAACTCTTCATGCTCATCCAACATTCAAACTCTTTGAAATTTCATCAACCTCAAACCATTTGAACTTCATCCAATTTATAGGCAATTCACATGCAACAAAGTCTTTACTTAGCATGACACCTCAAATTGGATGGATTAGTCTTCAACCAAGTGTTCCAAAATTGATGAGTTTATATGCATGTTGTTGGTGATTCACAATCCACTTCACAACTTGGATAAACCCACTCAACTTGGATAAATCCACTCAACATGGATAATTCCACTTTGACTTATAATCACACTTGTAATATTTTGTCATTTTAAAATTAATTCATAATTAATTTTAATAAGCAAAATAAATTATAATTAATTAAACTTTTTAATTAATTAATATTATTATTTAATTCAATATCAAATATTAATTAAATAATAAGACTAATCTCGGTTTCTTAAACCGAATCATCACACATGAATCCCTATTCATGTTTTACACCGATCCCATATTTAAATCATATTTAAATATGTCCATCATTCTTCCAAAACCGAATTTCAATAAATTCAAATTCTTTTTCTCTCATATTGTTACACGGCTTAATCCGAGCTAGCCAGGAGAACCTAAAGGACCTACAGATCATGAGCTCCAACGATACGAGATTAACCGGTCAAACTCTTTAACCAAGCTAACCAACATTCGTTAACCCCTGGAGACTCCACTAAAGTCCAAGGGTTGCACTCTCCTCACCGTAGATATATTTCTGTCCTCTTGATATAACCATCATCAGTAAGTCGATCCTTCACAGGTCGTTCGTAATTACAGCTGGGTCAAAATAACCGTTTTACCCCCGTAATTACATTTTGTTCCTTAAGTCCCACTGATTCTCTAATGAACTATTGGTTTGTGGTCCAACCACCAAACCGATTGGTATGTGATCTCATCACTATACCAAGTCCCTCTCGGGCCAATGAGAGGGTGGGATCCCTAGTTCAAGACCCGGAGTCAGCACTTAAGGGAACAACCTCTCTACTAATCCCTCAGAGCGGGTAGGAGTGAATTCCATCTCGCAGGACTATGTTCCCAGCTACCTACCCGGTCTTATCCCCAAGATGGTAGGCTTATTGAGTCGGCGATCTCGGGCCACTCTCACCCATACAAGTCAAAGGATAAGCCCGAATAAACAGGAGTTCATAGCGTGCTCAGGATTCAGATCGAGTTACCTAGGTCATCATATGAAAAAATCGGTCTTTACAGTAAACGGAGTTATAAAGAAAGAGCGACTTGTTTCGCGGTTCAGTCTTATGCAAACTCATTGCATAGGACGCCCCCACTCACATGTCTCCACATGAACGATTTCGGATCACATCGTTTGTACTATACAAAGTGGGCCGCGTCCAATAGTGTCCCCAGGATAAGGTACCCAGCCTTATCCCTATACTATAGACCGTTCTGGCTATTACTTGAACTTGATCCACAATCATGTCATACATGAAGTTCAAGTATACAACCTATAGCCATGGGTTCTTTGTTTATTGGAGTTAGGTTAAAAGTAAAAACAATTCATTTTATTCAATAACAACTTTACTGAATAAATCTCAATAACAACTTTATTGCAAAATAGAATATACATTCAGTTTACAAACCACGAGTTTTAGGACATAAAACCCAACAAACTCCCACTTGGACTAAAACGTCAGTGGAGTATTACATGCGGGATGAGAAAAACTGGAATATCAAATATTTCCATGGTTTTTCTCCCACTATCCTACTGTACAACTCGTAGTCCTAGACTCACTAGGTGCCCCTCGAACACTTTAGCCGTGAGGGACTTTGTAAACGGATCAGCAATATTGTGCTCTGAGGCGATCTGCATGACGATCACGTCTCCTCGATGCACTATCTCCCTGATGAGATGATATTTCCGCTCTATGTGCTTTCCACGCTTATGGCTTCTTGGTTCTCTCGAATTTGCCACAGCACCAGTATTATCACAATAAAGTGTGATAGGCAAATTCATATTTGGAACAACTTCCAAATCCGTCAAGAACTTTCTAAGCCATACAGCCTCTTTCGCAGCTTCGCAAGCCGCGACATACTCAGCTTCCATGGTGGAGTCAGCAATACAACCTTGCTTTATACTCCTCCATACTATTGCCCCTCCGTTAAGAGTGAACACTGATCCCGATGTGGATTTCCTCGAATCCTTATCGGTTTGAAAATCAGAGTCAGTGTATCCTGTAAGGATCAAATCCTTCGCGCCATACATGAGCACATAGTCTCTCGTTCTCCGAAGATACTTGAGGATGTGTTTAACGGCAGTCCAATGATTATATCCTGGATTGGACTGGTACCTACTGACAATTCCCACTGCATAGCATATGTCGGGTCGTGTACATAACATGGCGTACATCAGACTACCGACTGCTGATGCATAGGGAATTCGTCTCATATCCTCAACTTCTTGAGGTGTCTTAGGACACTCTTCCTTTGACAATTGAATTCCATGCCTGAAAGGTAAAGAACCCTTCTTGGAATTCTGCATCGAATATCGTATCAACACCTTGTCGATATAAGATGCTTGAGACAGCGCTAGCGTTTTGTTCTTACGATTCCTTACGATTTGAATCCCTAGAACAAACTGAGCCTCTCCCAAATCTTTCATTTGGAATTGGGTCGCTAGCCATTGCTTAACGTCAGTCAGGAACCCTACATCATTCCCAATGAGTAGGATATCATCTACATATAAGACTAAGAAAGCTACAACAGAATTGACTATTTTCTTGTAGACACAAGGTTCGTCAACATTCTGTTCAAAGCCATAGGATTTGATCGCAGTATCAAACCATATATTCCAGGATCTAGACGCTTGCTTCAACCCATAAATGGATCGATTAAGCTTGCAAACCTTTTGCTCTTGACCCTGAATTATGAACCCCTCTGGTTGAGCCATATAGATACTCTCTTCAAGATTGCCATTAAGAAAGGCTGTCTTGACATCCATTTGCCAAATTTCATAATCATAAAACGTGGCAATGGACAAGAGTATTCTAATCGACTTTAACATGGCAACAGGGGAGAAGGTTTCTTCATAGTCCACCCCTTCCCTCTGGGAATAACCCTTTGCCACAAGTCGAGCCTTAAAGGTTTGCACCTTACCGGCTTGGTCTCGTTTCCTCTTGTAGATCCACTTACAACCGATAGGTCTTTCACCATCAGGTTGCTCTACAAGATCCCAGACCGAATTGAAGTACATCGACTCCATTTCGAGGTCCATGGCTTTAAGCCACTGGTCCTTGTCTATGTCATTCATTGCCTGTTTAAAGGTCAATGGATCCTCAACGCCGTCATCAGGTATGACGACCTGGGTTTCCGTTAAACCCATGTAGCGGTCGGGTTGTCTCACATCCCTCCCACTACGTCGAGGTATTCTCAACTCTTGAGAAGGACCAGCCTGATCAACAACTCTTGTTGACCCATCTGTAGCTTTCCTGGAAAGTTCGGTCAAAACAATTTTGCTCGAAGGTTGATGATCTCTCATGTGGTCTTCCTCTAAGAATGTGGTGTTTGTCGATACAAGCACCTTATCTTGTTGAGGATCGTAAAATAGACCACCTTTCGTTTCCTTGGGGTAGCCTACGAATAGGCATAATTTTGAACGATGTTCCAATTTCTTTGGATTGGGCACCAACACATGTGCCGGACACCCCCAAATTCTGAAGTGACGTAAACTACCTTTACGCCCTCTCCATAACTCATAAGGTGTTTCTGAAACACTCTTAGAGGGAACCATGTTCAAAATATATACAGCAGCCTCTACTGCATATCCCCAAAACGAACTAGGCAGTTGAGCATAGCTCATCATAGATCGAACCATGTCTAACAGGGTTCTATTTCTCCTTTCGGACACACCGTTCTGCTGCGGTGTTCCGGGCGCTGAGAGTTGGGATACTATTCCATGTTCTATCATATAGTCCTGGAATCTTAAATCCATATACTCTCCACCTCGATCTGATCGGAGTATTTTAATCGTTTTACCTAATGTGTTCTCAACCTCTGCCTTATACTCCTTGAACTTTTCAAGAGCTTCGGACTTATGATGCATTAGGTAAAGATAGCCGTACCTAGAATAATCATCAATGAAGCTGATGAAATATTCATACCCTCCCCGTGCTTTAACATTCATCGGACCACAAAGATCTGAATGTACAAGCTCTAGAGTTTCTTTGGACCTATGACCTTTTTCAGAAAAAGATCGTTTGGTCATCTTGCCCTCAAGACAAGACTCACATGGTGGTAAAGAGTTGTCCTCTAACTGATTTAGGAGACCACTCTTAACCAATCTCCCAATCCTATTGAGATTAATGTGGCCTAGTCTCAAGTGCCAAAGATAGGTACTTGGAGAAAGTTTCTGCCTTTTAGTTTGAGTTTGAGCTGTTTTAAACATCTCGGTGTTCAAAATAGCTTTTGCCTCTGTTGGTCTTAACACATACAAGTTGTTTTCAAGTTTCGCAGAACATATATGTACACCTCTTTTGCTAATGAACGCTTCATTAAAATCAAAAGATACTTTATACAAATGTTCAAGTAAACAAGAGATAGATACAAGGTTCCTTTTAAAGTTAGGAACCAACAGTACATTTTCAAGTAAAATGAAACTATCTCTATATAACAACTTGACAGTTCCCACTGCCTTGGCTGAGACAACCTCTCCTGTTCCAACCCTGAGAGTTATCTCACCTTCAGCAAGCAGCTGCCAGGAACTAGTTTCCTGGAAAGAAGAACAAACATGGTTAGTGGCTCCTGAATCCAGTATCCAGGCAGAACTATCATGTTCCACTAAACATGTTTCAACAACGAGTAAATCATATTTACTTAGTTGTTTCTTCTTAGCTTTGCTCGCCATGAGGGTATCATGATAGACCGATGAGGACGGTTGTCCAAACATCATCTGTAATGAATCCATGATCTCCTTAGCGGAGACCATTACCTCATGCTTCTTAGCTAACACATCGGATGTGCTGGCCAAGATGTAGACTCGGGCTTTATCATTAGCCCTAGTCCACCTGTCAAATGCATCTCGAACAGTTCGAGTTGCAGATGAGCTAGGAGGGGGAGGACATTCCTCTGTTAAGACAAACCTAAGATCATCGATAACAAGAATCGTATTCAAGTTCGATTTCCAGGTCGTGTAGTTATCGCCGTTTAGTTTATCAGAAGCTAGTAATTGGATAAACGAGCTAGACATGCTGAAAAGAATGAATTCTATTAGTGAATTGAACTTAACCTATTTTTAACAACCAATCAAGAACTTTAGCAAAAGTAATAATGTACCCAAAAAATCATTATTAATTTGCAACGATACTTCAGTGAGTCAGAGCAACCGCTACCGAGGGGCAGTCAATCACTCCTTCACTGAACCAAGACATTCTTGACTAAATGCTAATACCAGAATAACTCATATTCCTATAGCACCTTAGTTATCGCTACTTCGGTCAAGAATCTACTAACAACTTAGTAATCCTTGTAAGTGTGACCCGCCATTTTCAGAACTCAGAGGTCGGCCCCAACAGTGCAACCGAATGGAAATGTCAGAGTTGGGAATGGACCTAAGAGACCCTATCCATTTCTGGAGATTGAGTTGTTCCGACTCCCATGAAACGGCCCTCCGAATGGACGGTGCTACTATGGGCAACCAGCAGGCGGAACATGGGAATCTCACGGTTCAACCTAATGGAGGAGACCGCAGGATGTATTGACATACTTCCTTCTCCCACTTACTATAAATACTTTCTCCATTCACCTTGCTCTTGATTTATGCAAACACCATCCGAATGGGGATGCCCTATTGACATCACGAGGCCGAGCATAAATCTCACGGTGTGAACTTTGCGGAGAACGTAGGAGGAGATTGATATATCATATATACCTTCTCAACACCACTACTAAGTATTTTAGAATGGTTTGGGTAAAGTTTTACTTAGGCATTATCCGGCTAAGACAATAAAACCTAAGTCTAGGTAGAACATACTTTTACCTAAGATGTCTAGGTGATAAACGTTTTATAACCTTACACCTCTCACGTGCATGCTCATAAAGCCGGGTTAACTTAACTCAAGTACCGGATCGATCCCCAGGTAGGAGGTGTTCCGTAAACCGTCATCTTAAATACCTCCAACCTTAGTGCAGGATCAAACCGGGTGAGTTCTCTCGTAACCTTAGCTTTACAAGATATCGACCTATTTTAACTATTAAAACGAATCGATACTAAATTCCTAATCGCATTGGAATTCTTTAACCCTTAGTGAGCATGCATTTATCTTTGTTATATATTTTAAATGTCTATCTCATTTTACAACGCTTTATAAAACAAAGACATTCTATAACATGCTTCCTAAGCTAGAATATAACCATTACATTCAATTTATAACATGCTTCCCAAGCAAGAATATAACAATTATATTCAACTAAGGCAACTATGTTGTATGTTTAATTTCACAATTAATATAACACTTATATTAATTTTACTTTTAAACAAGCAACATCCAATTCATAAATTAATATAACACTTATATTAATTCTCATGAATTAAGCATGCATACTATACAACATAACACTTATATTATACTTTCAATGCATGCAACATGCTTCCTATGGTGGGATTTGAAATCTATATGGCATACTTTATGCACATACAAGATACTTTAATTAAAACATACATTCACAATGCATAATTAATTAAACACACTAAAGTGGACCGGTTTTGGCATCACGGACAAGCAAGCAACTAAATTATTACAATAATAATTCATCAACTAAGTTGAGACGCTTCCGAACCCTTCGAACCGCCACGAACCAGCTTGAATTTGCTTGAACCGACCAAAAAAAAACAGCAACTTCAAAACTTCAAAAAAAACTGAACCGGTCCATAACAACTGTCCCGACTTCAACAGCCCGTAACTGGACCAATACCGACCCGAACTGGACCAAACGAACGCTGAACCGGACCTCCAGAGGGTGAAGAACAAGGAACCGGTCTGACTTTCAGTGAACCGGACCACACGAGGACCGAACCGGACCGTTTCTTCCACCTTGCGCTGAACCGGTTTAGTGCTGGAATTTTGCAGAAAAAAAAAACAGCAAAAAACAGCATGCTGTTTTTTTCGACACCCGAGCTTCTGTCTTTGAATTGAAAGCCTATATGGACTCTAATGACTCCGAATTTTTTACAGACTCTTCTTCACACATTAAAGCCCATACACGCCCGGGCAATTACAAAACAAAGTACAAATAAAAGCTCAAAAAAAAATGCCAAAACCGGAATCACACTTTAGACGCCCAGAAAAATAATTTCTAAAACAAATACCCACCGAGCTTAAATTGATGCAAATTGAGTGACCAAAAAACGCTCTGATACCAATTGATGGAGCGCATGTAGCGCAGCGGAAGCGAGACGGATCATTGGCACTCTAATTTCATCAATTTAGCTAAATAAGAAACATGCACAAAGCTTTGAAACAAAAGGAATTAGAACATATACCTCTTGTAGTTCTAAAGACTTCTCTTCCAATGCTCGAATCTCCTCACGAACCCTTCGAAGCTTCCCTCGAACCCCTCGAGAACCACCTCCGGTAGTCCCGCTATCCTCGGGCCGAGCAACGGAGTGGTGGGACTCCTTTATGAAAGAAAAAGTTTGGAAGAAGAAGATGGGAAGATGAAAGTGATGAGGATTTTGTGAGAAGAAGTCTAACACTTAGCTTTCTAATTTCTCAAGTAACATGAACTCTTCATGCTCATCCAACATTCAAACTCTTTGAAATTTCATCAACCTCAAACCATTTGAACTTCATCCAATTTATAGGCAATTCACATGCAACAAAGTCTTTACTTAGCATGACACCTCAAATTGGATGGATTAGTCTTCAACCAAGTGTTCCAAAATTGATGAGTTTATATGCATGTTGTTGGTGATTCACAATCCACTTCACAACTTGGATAAACCCACTCAACTTGGATAAATCCACTCAACATGGATAATTCCACTTTGACTTATAATCACACTTGTAATATTTTGTCATTTTAAAATTAATTCATAATTAATTTTAATAAGCAAAATAAATTATAATTAATTAAACTTTTTAATTAATTAATATTATTATTTAATTCAATATCAAATATTAATTAAATAATAAGACTAATCTCGGTTTCTTAAACCGAATCATCACACATGAATCCCTATTCATGTTTTACACCGATCCCATATTTAAATCATATTTAAATATGTCCATCATTCTTCCAAAACCGAATTTCAATAAATTCAAATTCTTTTTCTCTCATATTGTTACACGGCTTAATCCGAGCTAGCCAGGAGAACCTAAAGGACCTACAGATCATGAGCTCCAACGATACGAGATTAACCGGTCAAACTCTTTAACCAAGCTAACCAACATTCGTTAACCCCTGGAGACTCCACTAAAGTCCAAGGGTTGCACTCTCCTCACCGTAGATATATTTCTGTCCTCTTGATATAACCATCATCAGTAAGTCGATCCTTCACAGGTCGTTCGTAATTACAGCTGGGTCAAAATAACCGTTTTACCCCCGTAATTACATTTTGTTCCTTAAGTCCCACTGATTCTCTAATGAACTATTGGTTTGTGGTCCAACCACCAAACCGATTGGTATGTGATCTCATCACTATACCAAGTCCCTCTCGGGCCAATGAGAGGGTGGGATCCCTAGTTCAAGACCCGGAGTCAGCACTTAAGGGAACAACCTCTCTACTAATCCCTCAGAGCGGGTAGGAGTGAATTCCATCTCGCAGGACTATGTTCCCAGCTACCTACCCGGTCTTATCCCCAAGATGGTAGGCTTATTGAGTCGGCGATCTCGGGCCACTCTCACCCATACAAGTCAAAGGATAAGCCCGAATAAACAGGAGTTCATAGCGTGCTCAGGATTCAGATCGAGTTACCTAGGTCATCATATGAAAAAATCGGTCTTTACAGTAAACGGAGTTATAAAGAAAGAGCGACTTGTTTCGCGGTTCAGTCTTATGCAAACTCATTGCATAGGACGCCCCCACTCACATGTCTCCACATGAATGATTTCGGATCACATCGTTTGTACTATACAAAGTGGGCCGCGTCCAATAGTGTCCCCAGGATAAGGTACCCAGCCTTATCCCTATACTATAGACCGTTCTGGCTATTACTTGAACTTGATCCACAATCATGTCATACATGAAGTTCAAGTATACAACCTATAGCCATGGGTTCTTTGTTTATTGGAGTTAGGTTAAAAGTAAAAACAATTCATTTTATTCAATAACAACTTTACTGAATAAATCTCAATAACAACTTTATTGCAAAATAGAATATACATTCAGTTTACAAACCACGAGTTTTAGGACATAAAACCCAACAGTTTCAGCAGTCGTTTTCACCATGGGAGAGGCTAGGAAGCTTGGAATGGAGCCATCGCACATCACACACAACATGAGTGAGTAGTCTATAGCGTTTTTTACTCGGGATTGTAAAGGAATAATGTAGTTTGAACTTTTGGTGAGGTTGTTGAACTAAATTTTGATTTGGCTTGAATGATTGATTGAATTAGCTTCTATTTCTTTGCTTATTCCATGAACGTGTTTGAATGATTTAGGACTAGGCACCCTTGATTTCGAGCATGCTTCATTTGTTAAAGGTTTTGACGTCGTGCCTCTTTGAGCGCATAGGCGTCCTTGCGTTCTTGGTGTTCGTTCTTCTCGAATTAGAATCTGAAATCGATACACTAATTTCGCGTCCAAATTAGATAATCGTCGTAGTTAGCTCGTTGCTATTGATTGGTCTTGGGAGAGCGTTGGCCGCCAATGTCCAATCGATATGCTTGATTAGCATGATTTATTGTGTCTAATTAATATACATGGAGCATGTCTAAATTGATTTATTGATTTGAGACGGGCTGCGTATTCGTTCAATTATTTGGCCAATATCTTCGTCAACCTATGATCCAAGAGGCATGCTAATTTTATTCCTGATCGTTCCGAGTCGAACGCCCCGTTAGTTTGATTTTCCCTCTTTTGCGTTGTTTCCCCAATTTGTTAATTGACACCAAAATTCCCCACGTTTTGTTTATTTTCACAGTTTACAAATCTAATTAGGATTAAGTCAAATTCACTTATTTCCCTGTGGATCGACCCCGTTACCACTAATCTACTAATAGTTCAGTGTATTCGGGTAATTATAAATTTATTTTGGCGGGTCTCGACAACCCGATGATTGGCGATAATTCGAAAATATCGTTACCAGCTAGCGTCGAGCTACCGTCTCACGCTGTCGCCCATGCAAGCTTGCTCTCGGGTTTGGATGGCCAAATTGTGTCTCTTCTAGGCAATTTTTGCCATCTCTTGGATTCTTCAAGCCATTTCACTCCCGATGCATATATGAAGCTCTAAAACGACACTTTAAGCCCCAAAATGTGTCTTTGGACTTCCCGAGCTCTCTACCATGAAATCACCTACAAGGAAGCATTTTAATCAATATATGTCATGGTTTTAGCCAGAATTAGGGACTTAAAGATAGCTCTATTTTGGAGCTATCAGGACGCAGGGAAATATTTCTCCAAGAAAACCCTCTTCATGTCCTGCCACATCGTTATCGACCCGGAGGGCAAATAATAAAGCCAATCCTTGGCTTTATCCTTCAGCGTAAAGGGGAATGCCCTTAAATTCAACTGCTCCTCCGTTACACCTGGGGGTTTCATCCCCGAACATACACAGTGAAATTCCATCAGGTGCTTGTTCGCATCTTCACCTGCATTGCCATGAAAAGAAGGTAATTAGTGAATCAATCTAGATTTCAGCTCAAAATTACCTGCTACCACGGGGTAGTTAATGCACAGAGGCTGCAAGTTCAGATCTGGCGCTGCCAGCTGCTTCAACGTCATTGGCACTTCTCCTTGTGCCATTGATAGCTCTAAAATAGAGCTATAATTATAGCCTTAAATCTAGCTAAATGCCATGCTTAATTCAATTAAATCTTCTTATTTTAGGTATTTCGTGGCAAAGAGCTCGGGAAGTCAAATTATGAATTTCAGGGCTAAATCGGTCATTTAAGAGGTTTTAGGAAGTGTTCGGGTCAAAAAGATAGGCCAAACGGAGCTCGGGAGCCAAAACGACCCAAAATTGGGTTTAGACCCGAGAGGACAGCGCCCAGGCGCCCATCGGAGCCAAACGCCCGTGCCCAGCCCAGACCGCCCACGCCCAGACGCCCGTGCACGCCCGTGTCCGCACGCGCAGCCGAGTGCCTGTGATCGAAAGTCCCGCGCGCGCCCGCGCGCGCCGGTCGTTAGCCCCCCCGGTCCTTGCCCCGCGCGTCCACGTCATCGGGCGCGTCCACGCCCGCGCACGCCCGTGTCCGCGCGCGCCGCACGCCAACACCCGCGCGCGTCCTCGTTCGTCCGCCTCCGTGCCCGTGTCCGACATCAAAATTCGCCCGCGCAGCGCCTGCTCGCCCGTGTCCGCGCGCTGACCCTAGCCATGACCCGAATTACCCGACATTAAAAGTCCTGAAAAAGTCCGACATTAAAAGTTATAAAAAATCTCAGATTTTGTAAATTTTCCAGAGAGCTCAGCGCCTAGGCGCTGTCCCGATTCTGTGCGCGCGCGCCCGCGGCGCCTAGGCGCTGACTTATGGCGCCTAGGAGCTTGTCTGACGCGAAAATGGGTATAAATACCCATTTTCCGATTTTAGGTCATGATCCTATTCTTTTCCCCCTCGGGATTGCCATTTTTCTCTCTCTTTTTCTGGTTTTTACCCATTTTTGGGTTGTATGAAGGAGACAACCTCCATGAATGCTTGGGAAAACTTCATCTCCATGGATAGCTAGAGGTTAGTGATTGGTTAGTTAAGTTTAGGGGTTGATTATCTTTTGTATTAGGTGAGATTAGAGCTTAATTGAACTATTTAGCATGATTGAATGAGTTTCTTGCATCTCTTGGTCTGTATTAAGAACGAATGACTTGCCTTTCTGATTGGGAGTGACGTTCATAATTAGTTACGCATGCTTAGTTGGCTAATATTGATTTTTGACAAACCTCAATACTTGGTAGCGAAAGTCTAGCTCGTGGCTAATCAATTCGAGCCTAAGTGACAGTTGGGGGTAGGAGTTGATTAACGTTTTCACGGCGGGCTTAAGACTAAGAGATAAATCGAATTAGTTTTAGGATTAGTTCGTCTCAATGATACCCGTTATTGTTTGTTAATTAATTTAAGAGTCATGAACTTAGATTAATTAGTGGGCATGTTTAATTAGGATTGCACTTCATTAATTAATTCATTGGGATGTTTGGACCCGATAGGGACATAACATTTTGTGTGCATGAAACATTTCGGCTAATTTACATATTAATCAATGAACCAAAATACATTAGATCAATCCCGACACTTGCTTATCAATCGAATTCGTCAATTTCATACTTCCCGTTTTAATTTTCCGTTAGCTAAAATTCTGTTTTTGTTACTTTGTTTTCCCAAACAAAATCCCCCCATTTTATCATTGCAAATTTAATTCAATTAATTTAGGATTATTGATCACTCCATGTGGATCGACCCCGTTACCACCTAGCTCCAAATTGCTTGGTGCATTCGGGTTTATAAATTTCATTTTGGCGGGTGTTGCGTGCTCAATGTTTAAAAGAAATATGCAATAAGAGAGCACTCAGAACATGCAAGCATACATGATCTTGTAGCAAGTAGTAAGTATTTTTTCATTCGTTTTCCCACAGAGATTTATTATTAGTTACTCGCGAAGTGTGTTGTTAAGCAAGAATGGGTGGATTTAATGGGGTAGATTTGGTTTTAAAGTTCCTAATTACTAATGAATATATAAAGGATAGCAACATGAACAAGTGCAAGACAATGATAAACTCAAATGTAAAGAGAAGAGATTAATAAACGAAGAGGAAAATGGCTAAAGCAGATTTTTTTAACTGAGGGAATTGCGAGAACAGCAATTCTACCGCAATGTTCTTAACAGCGAGTACGTGTAAAATGTGGAAACAAGGGCTACTAAAAAGATAGGCCAAACGGAGCAAGAATGGGTGCTTTTGACTCTCCTATAGGCTTTTTCACACGATGCTCAAGCATTAGATCAACTCTCTATGCATCAAACTAACTCATTCTCATGTATCTTCCGATTTCATGCATTAGATTCTTTAGTTTACTCATGTCCAAGTAAGGTCTTAAGCATCTTGTTAAAACAGTAAGTTATGATTTGTACTAGGAAAACGCCTATTCCTAGGTCGTTTTCTGGCTACCTTGAGAGGCTAGCATGAGTGTATGACTCTGAACTCTTACTCCTTCCAGAGGTTAGGAGTTCTTTGGATAAAATGGATGGCCAATCGAAATTGCCCGTGGTATGAAGCTTACATACAATCAATGCATTCGAGAGCTATCCTACATGCTTGGTTCACGTGTTTTAGCCTATAGTATTGTCATTAGCATGCCCCTATGTGACTTAGTTACTCATGGATGTAGGGAGAACAGAAATATTAGATGAAGTAGACATGCTTAGAAGAGAATTAAAGACGAAACAGAAAGTTAAAGCAGTGGACCGCAAAGACAAAGACCATGAAATAATGAATTGTGGTTTTGATTTAACAAGCGCTTGAACGAAACAAATGGAAATTCAGAGTTACGAAAGTAAGGACAGAAAGCAACGAAATGGAATGGACTAACTACTGGGAAAGAAATAACAACAAATGGTGCTGTAAATAAGAAACTAAAACAGAAAGCAAGTAAAGGTGTGTTTGATCGCCTTGTCGCAAACGCCTCGGCTGAAGGGAGAGAAAGGTAAGCCTTGCTTGGATGAATCCAATGAGAAGAGAAGATGAATCTTCTCTTCTTCCTATCAGATTGTCGACTCCAATAGCTGAACCTCTCAAACCAACAGACGGAGAAGAGAAAGAATGGGAAAGACTGCGCTGCGAGAGACTTCAACGCTTTCGGATCATGCTTAAACCCTCCTCTTTGACCTCCTTTTATAGTATTCTGCAGGTGCGATTGGGCCAAGGAGAACCATCCATCCTCAACGTCGTACTTCAACATGGATGGAGGAGAAAGAACGAATCCCTGAAATATCGAATCTCAACAGAAAAAGGTTAGCCAACTTACGGATTTCACTTAAAACATTGCGGTTTTAGCAATGTTTCCGCAATGCCTCCGCAATGCACAGTTTTCATTCTTTTAACTTCGTTTTTCATTCTTTTTCTTTCCTTTTGCATACAAGTCCTAATTTAGCTTCATTCTCCTAATTCACATATATAAGCATAGATTCAAGCTACTTCCTATCACAAACACTTGCAAATGCACGACTTTCTATCACAAATAAGTCCTAAAATAAGCACTTTTGGAGACGTAACACACCCCCAAACTTAAGGTTTAGCTCGTCCTCGAGCAAACTAAGGACTTACTTAGGCTGCTATTTTATCCTCTTTAACCACTTGCTGACTCCCCTAAATTCCTATCTATAGTAGTGCTGTCCTGTGACATACTTCTAAGTTTACAACTACCCTTTTATTTTGCTTCTTCTGACTTCGCACGCCTAATACTCCTACTGTTTCATTAACCCCCTACGACTGATCTACTTGCTTCTGTCATATAATGCAACTATCCCTAAAGTTTCAAATTCTACCTAGCTTTACCCCAGACTCAGTACATGCTTCTATTTTCTACTTTTGAGCTGCCTAGGATTCCTTAGAGTCATGCCAGTCTTAGTACAAACCAGTGACAGTAGTACATTCATAGAACAAACTAAACCCTCGCATCACTACATTGGATAGACATTCATCTCCCTAGACAAACCTAAAAGCTGCAACCTTGTACTTAGCTCATTGAGGATCAAAGTTCTTTTTATTCAGGACATCTAAGCCACAAAGTTGCAACTCCTAGGCATACATTTTTCTTCCCTATTTCTTCCTTCTTTCTTTCTTACTTTGGTGGAGCCTCTCCTTTGGTTGCCTTTTGATGCAATGCCACTTGTGGGTTACACACTTGGCACTGATTACTCAACAACTTAAAGAGAGACCCCTCTTTATTCTATTTTTCATTTTTTTTTCTTCAGCTCATCATTGTTTTGTAAAGGAGAAGAAGAATGCTTATGCTTTAAGGGAGAGAGGAATGTTCCTAGGCCTAGGGTGGCCTCCCCCAAACTTAAACTAGTCATTGTCCCCAATGAGTGTCTGAGGTGGCACACCCCCAAACTTGTCCTAGAAGCATCTAGTCTAAGGTAAAACAAAGAGAATCTAAAAGTCCTAGGTCTAGACAGAACATTCCCAAAGCAAATATCACAGCAGCAGAAATTTATAAAAACAGGCAGGGAAGGACTTAAAGCTAGGCATGCTGAGCAATTTTAAGAGGCTAATTTAAACTATCAAAGGTGTCTCATAACACTCATCCAGCATGCTTATAGATAGGCTATATAAGGTAGTCAAGATAGCAGCAAAAGAACAAAATTAAACAGAACCAGCCTAGCTAAATAGTCGGTCAAAAACATGCAATTACTAATAAAAATTGCGGATTCCGCAATTATTTCGCAATGGACACAGGGCAGATATATCAGTGATCAAGGCCCCTATGCATGCTCTTTCCAGTCACTTCAGCTATACAAAAAGGAAACTAAACTAATCTACCTATTCAGCAACCAACAAACTATACTAAACAAATCCACACAATAAAAATACAGAACTAAAAACAGACAAAATATTAACTCAAAACAGCAGAATTCACATGGTTCAACGAAAAGTAGTTTGATTTTTTTTCTTTGAGGGAACAGAAATACTCCCTTGAGTGCTAATCAGCCTAGCAGTCAGATGTCCTCATCATCATCATCCCTCCTTGGTCCTGGAGGCGCCCATGGTGTCAGTAGGTCTGTGGGAAACTCAGGAAAGATGCAACCCAATTGGTCAGCAACATCCTTATCCCTCGCCTGTGCATATGTGGCCCATTGAGCCATCTTCTTCTGCAGATCCATCAGACATGCCATGGACAGAGACTGAGCAGCAGCCAGGCCATCTAGCTCGAACTCCATGTTCCCCTTCCTGCGCATCCTCAAGGCCGTAGGCACATCCAGGTGCCCTGTGTAGGCCAGCTGCCTTTCCATCCTCTCGACTGGAACCCCAGCACGTAAGCAAAGCTTAGTGATTGTATTGGGAAAGAAAAGTGGACCCTTACCCTTTTTGGTGCAGTCTGCGATTGAGGCTGCAATGACCTCCCCAACGTTGATTGTGAGGCCCCTCATGAGCGCATAGACCAGCAACGATCTGCCTTGGTTGATGGTGGTCTCGTGGGTCACTGGGGACAGCCTCCTCCTCACGAAGGAAGACCAGACAGCTGCCTTGGCTGTGAGGGTAGCACTCATCAGCGTGTGCTTCCCATTGCGTGAAACCGTCCACGCTGCTTCAGGTTGGCCAATGATCCTCAGTGCTTCCTCCAAGACCGCCTCAGTTGGCGCATCAATGATCCTTGCATAATCCGTGTGTCTTTGCCCCTTGAGGCCATAAGCTTCATTGATCGCTTTAGCTGAGAAATCCACCTCGACTCCTCTGACCACAGATAGGCCATCTTCAGGGTTCATCAAGTTGGCGTAGAAGTCATACACCATGCTGGAGTAGGCGGGGATGGGCGGTCTACACAGCTCTTCCCAACCGTGATTGGTGATCCCTGCGAGCAAGAATTGCGGCATGTCTGCGAGCGCATCAAGGAACCCCTTCTCATGGAGCAGGTCCCTCTTCCTCAGCTCAGTGCCTCTGGACTCAGCATCAGAGGACACATACCTCACAGATTGAGGCTCATCTTCGGGGTACAGCTTGGCTTTCCCCTTATCCTTTGGTTTGGCTGATTCAGCAGCCTCGATCTTGAGCTTCTTCAGAGAGGGCTCATCACTGACCTTCTTTGCTGAATGCTCACCCCTGACTTTCTTTTTCTTGGATTTCTTCGAGGCTTTTGACCGTTTAGCCTTGACAACCTTGGGGCCTTTCATTCTCAACCTCGCCTTCGTTGTGATCTGTTGGAGGCAATCCCCCAACGTCTCATCCATCGAATCATTCCCTTCTGCAGGGCTGTCGGGGCTGACCTCCCTCAAAGGAGAGAATACCTCGTCTTCCTCAGCTGCGTCATCACCCTGCGCCGATTCTTGAGGGTCTGCCTATGGAATTTCATGTTCAGGCGTCTGGGAGATGGGTGATGCTTCAGGGCTCTGCGGCGGTGGAGAGTGTTCAGAGCTCTGCGCTGGTGGAGATGGCGAATGGCTTTGTCTGGCCGTCTCGTAAGATGGACGGCCACTTTCTTGACTCTCCACAGAGGGAGTCTTCTTCTTGATTGTTGCGTCGGCCACAACCATCTTCCACTTTCTTTTCTTGGGCGTCCCTGCTGGTTCAGATGGCCCAGCAGGGATCTCCGTCACCACCTTCCACTTCTTCCTGCGAACAGGGAGTTTGGGAAGGCGTTTGGTTCGTGCAGCCTCAACATCTGCCAAGGCAAGGAGTGCCTCTCTCGCAGCGGTTTCAGCGTCGTCGGCCTTCTTCTTGGACGCGGATCTCTCTGCTCTTGTTAGCACCATGGTGGAATCGTAGGAATCTGGAAAGAGGGATTGCAGAGGAAGAAGGAGAGAGTTTTCTTGGAGTTCAGGGAATGAGGGAAACGTACGGATCAGAGCGCTTCCAACGGCTATAAGTAATGATGGAAATCCCAACGGCTATTTTTGTTGCGGATTTCGCAAATCTACCGCAATTAAATGGCCGTTGGAGATTTTCTTGCATTTAAATTCCAATCTTCTCCCAACTGAATCTTTGATTTTGCCCCATATCTTCCTCGATTTTTAATCTGGGATTCATCTCCTTGATTCCCTCTATCGATCCCCTAGTAAAAGAAATAAAATCAACATCAAATTCGTAATCAAAATCACACAAAAATATACACAAACAGTAACCGAAAAATAACAAAAAATAAACTAAGGCATTAGCCTCGCATGGACGAGCACAGTGATCACTCGTCCTCTCTCGGTTTTATTTTCACGTTCCAGTCAAAAGGAAGGCCGAGAGAGTCTTCACATCTCCTTCCTCATAATAATGCTTCAGTCGTGCACCATTAACCATGAACGGTTGCCCTTGCTGCAGGTTCCTAATCTCAACTGCGCCATGAACAAACACGTTAGTTATCACAAAAGGACGTGACCATCTGGACTTAAGTTTGCCTGGAAATAATCTCAACCGTGAGTTAAATAATAAGACAAGCTGGCCTTTCTCAAAGTCCTTAAACCTAAGTCTACTATCATGCCAAATCTTGGTCTTTTCCTTATACATTTTAGCATTTTCATAGGACATATGTCTAAGCTCATCAAGCTCATGTAATTGCAGAGACCGCAATGTTCCCGCATCGGTCACGCCATAATTCAGTTCTTTTAAGGCCCAAAAGGCTTTGATTTCCAATTCGAAGGGAAGATGACATGTTTTTCCATACACTAGCCTATAAGGAGACATACCTAAGGGAGTTTTATATGCAATCATATAGGCCCACAGTGCATCATCAATTCATGCTAAACGACTATGATTGTTGGCGCATAATAAATATTTCATTCCCAAAATAAATTACTCCTAACATACGAAATCTAAACAAAGCATGATAAAATCCTAATTTAAGAGTTTAGGGATCAGAAATCTCCCTTGTCAATCTGCCTCATATGGATATTCTTCAATGTTTCGAGGCATCACTTTTGCTCCTTTAAGATACTTAAGTCTTGATTTACGGGGTCGGACATTCTGCCACACCTTGAATTTGTTGATTCTTTCAAAGAGACTGCATGTTATAACATCCCAAGGTTTGTACTTTCTGTGCGTTGGTTTTGTTTCTACAATATTTGCTACAACATAGCTTTGATGCGATGGGACTTCTTTTTCTGGCACATCTCTTTCTAACTCCTTCAGCTGGAGCATTTGTGGTGGTGGTGGCTCAACTCTTTCATTGGTGGAGAAGCTTGGTACACCCTCAAACATTTCAAATTCTTGTTCCTCAAGCAGCGCATTAGTCTCTTTGACCTCATCCAGCACAATTTCATTTTTCTCACCTTTCACCAACTCCACCATTTCATATGGATATTCCATTGGATCACTCTTCTAAGATTCGAAGGTAACAAAGGATTCATCATCATAAAAATCGAACATCTGAGGGCATGGTGGTGGTGATTTTGCTATAGCAAGTAGATCTTGTAAGTCATTTGTGAGCTGAGCTAATTGCACATCCCTTCTCCTCATGGATGCATCATTCCTTTCCATGAATTCTATCCATAGTGCCTCCAAAGCGGGTGATAATTCTTCATTTGGAGTTGGGGCATAATGTTGATAGTCTTCATGTTGGGGGAACTCTTCATAATGAGCAATTTGCACATGCTCTTCCCAAGGATTATTTGAGAGTTGCCACTGATCATGTTCAGACATGTACGAATAATGGTTGTCATAGCTTTGTTGATATTGCCTCTCTTGATAATTCCAGGTTGGGCAATTCTCCAAGTTATGATTATCCCCACAATAAGCACATGGCTGATAAAATTCTTCAAACTGTTGTGGGCAAACTCGTCCTCCAATTAAGTTCTGCAGCGTATTCATTTACCTTGTCGTACACATACGTTTTCCACCTGCAAAGTTTCTCTCTGTTGCGAGTTGAGGTTTGGAAACTCTTTCATAAACTAGCTTGATAGTACCTGTAAAAGAAATGAAAGAAGATTAGCTCCACTAGATATTGAGTTTTTTTTTTTTTTTTTTTTTTTCTCTAACTTAAGAAACTTCGTTTTCACTAAACTAAATCTCCGGCAGCGGCGCCAAAAACTTGTTGCGTGCTCAATGTTTAAAAGAAATATGCAATAAAAGAGCACTCAGAACATGCAAGCATACATGATCTTGTAGCAAGTAGTAAGTATTTTTTCATTCGTTTTCCCACAGAGATTTATTATTAGTTACTCGCGAAGTGTGTTGTTAAGCAAGAATGGGTGGATTTAATGGGGTAGATTTGGTTTTAAAGTTCCTAATTACTAATGAATATATAAAGGATAGCAACATGAACAAGTGCAAGACAATGATAAACTCAAATGTAAAGAGAAGATATTAATAAACGAAGAGGAAAATGGCTAAAGCAGATTTTTTTAACTGAGGGAATTGCGAGAACAGCAATTCTACCGCAATGTTCTTAACAGCGAGTGCGTGTAAAATGTGGAAACAAGGGCTAATAACGACTCTCCTATAGGCTTTTTCACACGATTCTCAAGCATTAGATCAACTCTCTATGCATCAAACTAACTCATTCTCATGTATCTTTCGATTTCATGCATTAGATTCTTTAGTTTACTCATGTCCAAGTAAGGTCTTAAGCATCTTGTTAAAACAGTAAGTTATGATTTGTACTAGGAAAACGCCTATTCCTAGGTCGTTTTCTGGCTACCTTGAGAGGCTAGCATGAGTGTATGACTCTGAACTCTTACTCCTTCCAGAGGTTAGGAGTTCTTTGGACAAAATGGATGGCCAATCGAAATTTCCCGTGGTATGAAGCTTACATACAATCAATGCATTCGAGAGCTATCCTACATGCTTGGTTCACGTGTTTTAGCCTATAGTATTGTCATTAGCATGCCCCTATGTGACTTAGTTACTCATGGATGTAGGGAGAACAGAAATATTAGATGAAGTAGACATGCTTAGAAGAGAATTAAAGACGAAACAAAAAGTTAAAGCAGTGGACAGCAAAGACAAAGACCATGAAATAATGAATTGTGCTTTTGATTTAACAAGCGCTTGAACGAAACAAATGGAAATTAAGAGTTACGAAAGTAAGGACAGAAAGCAACGAAATGGAATGGACTAACTACTGAGAAAGAAATAACAACAAATGGTGCTGGAAATAAGAAACTAAAACAGAAAGCAAGTAAAGGTGTGCATGATCGCCTTGTCGCAAACGCCTCGGCTGAAGGGAGAGAAAGGTAAGCCTTGCTTGGATGAATCCAATCAGAAGAGAAGATGAATCTTCTCTTCTTCCTATCAGATTGTCGACTCCAATAGCTGAACCTCTCAAACAAACAGACGGAGAAGAGAAAGAATGGGAAAGACTGCGCTGCGAGAGACTTCAACGCTTTCGGATCATGCTTAAACCCTCCTCTTTGACCTCCTTTTATAGTATTCTGCAGGTGCGATTGGGCCAAGGAGAACCATCCATCCTCAACGTCGTACTTCAACATGGATGGAGGAGAAAGAACGAATCCCTGAAATATCGGATCTCAACAGAAAAAGGTTAGCCAACTTACGGATTTCACTTAAAACATTGCGGTTTTAGCAATGTTTCCGCAATGCCTCCGCAATGCACAGTTTTCATTCTTTTAACTTCAATTTTCATTATTTTTCTTTCCTTTTGCATACAAGTCCTAATTTAGCTTCATTCTCCTAATTCACATATATAAGCATAGATTCAAGCTACTTCCTATCACAAACACTTTCAAATGCACGACTTTCTATCACAAATAAGTCCTAAAATAAGCACTTTTGGAGACGTAACAGCGGGTCTCGACAACCCGAAATTTGTGAACGTACAAAAGTTCACTACCAAAATTGGCGCCGCTGCCGGGGAGTAAAAATATAATCTTGATTGATTGAATTTAATTTGTTTTGTGTTTTTATTTTATTTTATTTTTCTTTTTGTAAATAATTTTATTTTATTTTATTTCTTTTTATTTTTATTTTCTTGGTTTCTGTTTATTTTTATTCTTCTTGTACAATATGACAAAGTTCTTTTAAGTTTTTGTGTACAGTTTTATTTTAGTTTTTTTTAGGAGAGTGGAAAAGATGGAGGCTTAGGCTAATTTTGAGGATCAAAGGACCATGAAGCAGTTGGCATTACCGGACGTAGACCACCAACCATTGTGTATAGTGTATCCGGTAGTTCCAGGTAATTTTCAATTAAAATCTGGATTAATTAACCAACTATGTTTTTTTTGTGGTAATGCAGGTGAGGATCCTCAGAAGCATCTTAAGGAATTTCATCTGGTATGTTCGGGGATGATGCCCAAGGAGTGACTGAAGACCAATTGTGCTTGAGGGCCTTTCCTTTCACTTTGAAGGAAAAGGAAAAAGACTGGTTGTATTGTCTTCCATCTGGGTCTGTCACGACATGGAACAGACTGAAGGGCTTATTTTTGGAGAAGTACTTCCCTTCCTCAAAAGCCACTGAAATCCGGAGGCAAATCTGTAGGATCACGCAGGGAGCTGAGGAGAATTTATTCGAATATTGGGAGCGGTACAACCGACTATGTGGAAGCCACCCCAATCACCAGTTAGCGAAGCATCTCCTCATTCTGTAATTTTACGATGGTATGCTTCCATGAGATCGCCAGATGATCGATGCTGCTAGTGGAGGATCTCTTCTTGATAAGACGCCAGTGGAGGCCAGAATTCTGATCTCTAATATGGCTGGGAACCTTCAGCAGTATGGTGGTGGAGGAGTAGAGAATACCCGTCTCTCAAAGGAACTGAAGGAGCTCAAAGCCCAAGTACTCGAGGTAAGTAACTCACTTCTCATAGTAGCCCAAGGCTTACAAAAATCTCAATCTTCTGTTGCAGATCGAAATGTCGAGGAGATGGTGAGTTCTTACTTGATGAAGTTTTCAGCCATGTTTGAGAGTAGTGGAGCTCAAGTGCGAGGTCTGGCTGATGTAATGAAGAGGCTCGACGAAAGGCTTAGTAAGGTGCAGGATCAGTGCTCATGGATACCGCCGCAACAACCGATGGCGAACACTTGTGAACAAGCGTGCGCCATAACCTTGAGAAGCGGGAAGGAAATCTCTACACCAGTGGAAGAGACTCCTGAACCAAGATGGAAAGGGGTAAATTTTGATCCCACTTGTACTAGAGTGTATGTGCCTAAAGCCCCTTTCCCAAGTAGATTGATGGAACCTCCAACCTAGTTGGAGAGCGAAAAGAAGAAAAGTCCTCCAGTTGTTCCAAAATATGTGCCCAAGCCTCCCAATCCAAGAAAACAGCTGAGTCCCAGGATCATTGAAGAAGAGGACCAAGATGAGGAATCTCCTGTGCCTAAGCCAAATTGTGTTCCAGTTGTGCCATTCCCAAGTAGGCTGGCTAAGCCAAAGCCTAAGGTTGATGAGGAAGATAAAGAAGTCTTGGAGACTTTTAAGAGGGTTATGGTGAACATTCCCCTTTTGGAAGCCATCAAGCAAATTCCTAAGTACTCAAGGTTTCTTAAGAGTTGGTGCACCTCCAAAAGGAAGAAAAAGGCGGAAGAAGAAGTGAAAAGCTTAAATGACTCAAGAATGTCCACCATTCTTCTACCAACGAAATGCAAGGATCCAGGTAAGTTTACTTTACCTTGCATAATAGGGGACAAAATGATTCATGATGCCATGTTAGATCTAGGATCATCAGTTAATGTGATGTCTTATGATGTTTTTCAAGAGCTTAAATTGAAATATATGCATAGATCTGGTGTTATAGTACAACTGGCTGATAAATCATTTGTGCATCCTATGGGAAAAGTTGAAGATATTCTTGTTAAGGTTTACAATATGTACTTCCCCGCTGACTTTCATGTGCTTGAAATGAATGAAAACTCATCTCGTATGCCCACGTCAATTCTTTTAGGACGTCCTTTCATGAAAACTGCTAAAGTTAAAATTGATGTGGATAAAGGAGTCCTATCTGTTGAATTTGATGAAGACAAGAGTGAGTTTAAAATGGATGCATTAACTGATGAACCTGATGGGAATGTGAATGTCGATACTGTGAATGCATTGTTTGGGATTGATGTTGTTAGTGTGCAGGAGAAGCCTAGGAAATTCTTTTCTGTGGACTTTGGCAGGAAGGATGGATATAGGAAGATGGATGGAGTATCTTCCAAGATGTTGGACTATGGATGAGTGGAGTCCGAGAATACAGTCGAGCAATCGACTTTAAAAATTTGCGCTTCTCGGAGGCACCCGAGTTTGAACTGTTATTTCTGTTTGTTTTAGTTGATTACTTTAAGTAGTTTAGTTTTTAATACTTGCTTGCTTGTTTTGTTTCGTTTTTCTTAGGAGAATAAGGAGATTGCCCGGCTTATGGACCTTAAATTGGGAAGAAAAGATAGCGCTCTCTCTCCGCCAACCTTGCAAAGATCAGGGAAGTTCTCGTGTTCCCTTATTTTGCTCGTTTATTGCTTTATCTGATGGTTGATGCATTGAGGACAATGTATCTCTCTAAGGTTGGGGGTGGTTTGTCTGTGGACTTCTGTGTAGTTATCGAGCATGGGTTTTCTCTGATTTTGAAGTGTCGTAGTCTGAATTTGTATGTTCACCGATGAGGACAATCTAAGATGTGCTTTTAAAATCTTCGTAGTTGCATAATAGGAAAAGCATGAGATTGTATGCGTTAATTGAGCATTTTTCGAAAATTTTTAAAAATTTTGTCGTTGCTTCCTTGCATCTATCGAGCACGTAGCACCTTATTCTGGAGTCTGTAGGCTTAGAATTGCTTTACTTAGCCTGAATTCATGTTGTCACCCCGAAAGGCATCCCTAGGGAAGGCTTGATGCATGATAGGTTGTAATAGGTTAATCGAAGTGTAGCGAAGCTATCGCCTAGTAAAAAAAAACAGCAAGCATGAAAATAAAAGCTCCTAAGGTGCTCCTCCTTCTTAGAGTCGCGACTAAGAAGTGAGCATTAGTCCTTAAAAATGTGAAGCTTGCCCGTAGTCAGATACATTGTGCAATGAAATTGCAGGTAAGCTGGAACGAAGGCAAGCTTGACATGTTAGGCTCTCTTGGAGGAGAAAAAGAAAGAAAAAAAATTTTTTAGCAAGTTCAAAAGAAAAAAAAAAGAATTAGGCCTTTTAATTTGTTACTCTCTTGATTGTTGAAAACCGTAGACTGTTATGTATTGCTAGAAGTAGGGGGAAAACGTGATGTAAGGTTGCATAAAGTTTTTCCGGGTCTATGTGAGCTAGAATATGTTTGCTGAACACACACGCACGTAGGGGAGTAACGGTTAGATTTTCGAAAGGTTCTCAATAAGTGCATGCAATTAATTGCTTGCTTGTTAAGTAAATGCCTTGATCTTTGAAGCATTGAGGTTTGAGTCGATAGCATGCAAAATTTTGTTTTGTGGTGATAATTTAAATTTAGTTCTCGAGGACTAGCAAGATTTATGTCGGGGGTATTTTGATAGCTCTAAAATAGAGCTATAATTATAGCCTTAAATCTAGCTAAATGCCATGCTTAATTCAATTAAATCTCCTTATTTTAGGTATTTCGTGGCAAATAGCTCGGGAAGTCAAATTATGAATTTCAGGGCTAAATCGGTCATTTAAGAGGTTTCAGGAAGTGTTCGGGTCAAAAAGATAGGCCAAACAGTGCTCGGGAGCCAAAACGACCCAAAATTGGGTTTAGACCCAAGAGGACAGCGCCTAGGCGCCGTCGCCCAGCGCCCAGGCGCCCATCGGAGCCAGACGCCCGCCCACGCCCGTGTCCGCGCGCGCAGCCGAGTGCCCGTCATCGAAAGTCCCGCGCGCGCCGCTCGCCAGCCCGCCCCGGTCCTTGCGCCGCGCGTCCACGCCCGCGCACGCCCGTGTCCGCGGGCGCGCCGCACGCCAACACCCGCGCGCGTCCTCGTTCGTCCGCCTCCGCGCCCGTGTCCGACATCAAAAGTCAGCGCCCAGGCGCCCGCTCGCCCGTGTTCGCGCGCGCTGACCCTAGCCATGACCCGAATTACCCGTCATTAAAAGTCCTGAAAAAGTCCGACATTAAAAGTTATAAAAAATCCCAGATTTTGTAAATTTTCCAGAGAGCTCAACGCCTAGGCGCTGACTTACAGCGCCTAGACGCTGTCCCGATTCTGTGCGCGCGCGCCCGCGGCGCCTAGGATCTGACTTATGGCGCCTAGGCGCTTGTCTGACGCGAAAATGGGTATAAATACCCATTTTCCGATTTTAGGTCATGATCCTATTCTTTTCCCCCTCGGGATTGCCGTTTTTCTCTCTCTTTTTCTAGTTTTTACCCATTTTTGGGTTGTATGAAGGAGACAACCTCCATGAATGCTTGGGCAAACTTCATCTCCATGGATAGCTAGAGATTAGTGATTGGTTAGTCAAGTTTAGGGGTTGATTATCTTTTGTATTAGGTGAGATTAGAGCTTAATTGAACTGTTTAGCATGATTGAATGAGTTTCTTGCATCTCTTGGTCTGTAATAAGAACGAATCACTTGCCTTTCTGATTGGGAGTGACATCCATAATTAGTTACGCATGCTTTGTTGGCTAATATTGATTTTTGACAAACCTCAATACTTAGTAGCGAAAGTCTAGCTCGTGGCTAATCAATTCGTGCCTAAGTGACAATTGGGTGTAGGAGTTGATTAACGTTTTCACGGCGGGCTTAAGACTAAGAGATAAATCGAATTAGTTTTAGGATTAGTTCGTCTCAATGATACCCGTTACTGTTCGTTAATTAATTTAAGAGTCATGAACTTAGATTAATTAGTGGGCATGTTTAATTAGGATTGCACTTCCTTAATTAATTCATTGGGATGTTTGGACCCGATAGGGACATAACATTTTGTGTGCATGAAACATTTCGGCTAATTTACATATTAATCAATGAACCAAAATACATTAGATCAATCCCGACACTTGCTAATCAAACGAATTCGTCAATTTCATACTTCCCGTTTTAATTTTCCGTTAGCTTAAATTCTGTTTTTGTTACATTGTTTTCCTAAACAAAATCCCCCAATTTTATCATTGCAAATTTAATTCAATTAATTTAGGATTATTGATCACTCCCTGTGGATCAACCCCGTTACCACTTAGCTCCAAATTGCTCGGTGCATTCGGGTTTATAAATTTCATTTTGGCGGGTCTCGACAACCCTAAATTTGTGAACGTACAAAAGTTCACTACCAGCCATCTCCTCGCCAAAGAAGGGATTGTCTTCTTCCTCAAACAATCTTCGCCCCTCCCGGGCTTCTTTTCTCAATCGCCGCTCTTCTCTTTCAATCTCAGGTATAAACTGTAATCCACTAAACTCAGAAGACCGGGTCATACAACAACAAAAATTTTAAACATGCAAAAAAATTTCAGCACACAACAAATCAACCAAAGTAAAAATCAAACATAACTTAAATCAAATCATGCCTTCCCCGGCAAAGGCGCCAATTTTGGTGGGACGTATTTTGAATATCCTCACTAAATTCGGGTTGTCGAGACCCGCCAAAATAAAATTTATATACCTATTAACCTTAACTTTGCAGCTTGTGGTAACAGGGTCGATCCACAGAGAAGGTCTTAATATGATTGAAATTAAGGTTCGAGATTTTAATTGGTTGATTGATTGAGTTTTGGTAAACGGGGGTTTTTCTCATGCAATGAGAATAATTAAAACGCTAACAGAAGGAATTTAAAGAGAAAGAGACTAACGAGTGTACGGTTCGGGGATTTTCGGGATTTCTTTGCTAGACATTCTACCATTTATCATCTAATTCAAATCTAAGGTTATCCAATTGTCATGCACGCGATCAGTTACCTGGGAACCCCTTTGGTAACCGGCTTCATCCTAATTAATTAAACCAACAGTCTAATTAAACATTATTCAAAGTATTCCTAGAGTGATCAGCTCTAAATTTACTCTAAACAGTTACTTGCTAACCGCGACGATCATTCGACCATGCAATCCTAATGCTAACTGGCTACCCGCCAACGCTGAAGTACCCAACATTTATCATGCATAAATCAATACTTCGATTTGTTTCATTGTTCTATGTTACTAGGCGAAAAGTGAGAGGAATGGCATCGCTAATCTTTAACTCTAACACATGCTAGAAAACTAGATTGTCCGTCGGCGAAATCTAACACATGCATGGGATTAAGGAAGAACAACAAATGCATACAAATAAGAAACCAAATCAGAATTTAAAGCATGTATTATCAAAATGAAGAAGTCTAACAAATAATCCCTAAATCATCCCAAACCGTTCACAATACCTTAGTCGACCATGGGGCGGATCGTCACAAACGCTCCAATGGACGCCTTAGACATAATCTCCAACTTACATACAAAGAAAAGCTCCAAGAAATGGCCACAAATGGCGGAGCAAGAAGGAAAATTAAGCAAAACCCGAGAGGTAGAAGATGAAGCAAAAGGATGGCTGCAAAATCGTCCTTACAACCTTTTAAATCCGTCGGAGCGTCGAGACGCTGGGACAGCGTCGCGACGCTGCGACCTAATGAATCCGCGCGCGCCTCAGGCGAGCGTCTCGACGCTGGCCTGATAATTTCCTGCGCACGCGCCCCTTGGAGCGTCTCGACGCCGCAGCAGGGTCTCGACGCCAGGTAGCGTTGAGCAAGCGTCTCGACGCTCTCTGCTCGACGCTTGCTCTCGGGTTTGGGCTGGAAAATTGCCTCTCCTAGGCAATTTTGGTCCGGTTCTACTTGGATCAGCTTGCCCTTTTCCCGATGCATTCCTGGAACGTTAAAACACCGCTTTTAGCTTCAAAACGAGTCCAATGGACGCATGAGCTCTTCACCGCAAATCTCCTATAGATGAGACATTTTAACAAATTAAATGCGGAATTTAGCTAGAATTAGGAAGTGAATAATAGCTCCAAAATGGAGTTATCAAACCCACAAGTGGCACTGCATTAAATAGCAAACCAAAAGAAGACTCTACCGAAAGAAAAAAAAAAAGAAAAAAAAAAACAAGACCAAGGAAGAAGAATGTATGCCAACAAGCTATGGCCTAAGTGCTTAGGTGTCCTGTGTAATTGAACTCTGATCCTTAAGTTTGCTAAGCACAGGGCTGTAGCTTGAAGGTTTGTCAAGGGAAATGAGTGTCAATCCAATACAGTGATGCCAGGGCTTAGGTGTTCTATGGAGTGTACTATGATTCTCATGTGTGCTAAGCCTTGCATAACTCTAAGGATTCCTAGGTAGCTCAATAATAAATACATTAGAAGCATGTACTGAGTCTGAGTTAAAATTAGGGAGAGATTGAAAACTTAGGGATAGCTGCACAATGAACCCAATGACATAGGCAGATAAACCATATGTTATGAAGTTTTGTGAAGACAAAAGGTTTGAAATGCAAGAGAAACCAGAATGAGCAGAGTGTGAAGTTAGTCTGAACCTAGAAGAGTGTCATTGGACAACAGTGCCTTGGGTAGTAAGCCTAGGGAAGTCAGCAAGTCAGTTAGATAGAGTTTAAAAGTCAAGAATTAGCAGCCCAAGCGAGCCTTTATATTGCTCGAGGACGAGCAATACCTCAAGTTTGGGGGTGTGTTACCTACTCCAAAAGTACATTATTTAGGGACATATTTACCTTAAAATTATTTAGCTTAATACGTGCTTAAATGTGAGAATTCGAGGAAATAAGCTAAAATAGGACTTATTTGGAAAAGGAACGAAAAATAATAGAAAATGATGTTAAAAGAGTTAAAATGTACATTGCAGGAGAATTGCTGAAACATTGCTGGGAGAGCAATGGACATTGCGGCCATCGCAAGGAATCCGCAATGTCAAGCTGCTGCTGCTGAGCTTTTCCCAGCCGTCAGTCGTCGTTGTTGCGATCTTTCAGCCGCCTAAGCCTTCCTCTGCTGCCACCTGGAGGATTGTTGTTCAGAATGGATGGTTCTCTGTGGCTGAAGGTATCTGCAAAAGCTATAAAAAGAGGTGAAGGGTGAAGAAGAAAGACAGCTCGGAAGCGTGGAGTTCTCCGTCACAACGCAATCCGCATACACATTTTCCTTACCCCGTTTGTTGGAACGAAGAAATCAGCCCTTGGCGTCGATAGTTCGAGAGGAAGAATAGGAGATCCTTCTTCTCTTCTGATTGAATTCATCCCCAAGAATAGCTATTCTTCCCCTTCATCCGAGGCGCTTGCGACGAGGAGATCTGTGCACTCTTTTACAAAGCTTTCTTTACTGTTTTCTGCCTTTCGTTTCCATTTGCTACACTAATTCGATTTGTCTCCAATTTACTCAGTTCTTTACTGTTTTTCATACCTTCGCACACTGTGGTCTGAAACTTAATTTAGAAAGTAATC
The DNA here is from genome assembly GCA_028017165.1 of Herpetospermum pedunculosum. Lineage (NCBI taxonomy): Eukaryota > Viridiplantae > Streptophyta > Magnoliopsida > Cucurbitales > Cucurbitaceae > Herpetospermum > Herpetospermum pedunculosum. The sequence continues at coordinate 5,127,127 of CM051525.1, read as the reverse complement.
ATTTAAGTCTTTTCGAGTTCGACATCTTGTTATCTTTTATTCTATCGCTTCCATTAAGTTCTTTAAATCATGCTTAATCAATCCATCTGTTCTAATTCTCCACCAACCATGAGTAACTGGTCACACAAAGGTCTGCTAAAGATGAATCTATAGGTTAAAAATACGAGAGTTCAGCATGTAGGATAGCTTCGAATGCATTGAATGTATGTGTACTTCAACTCATGGGCAATTTCGATCGGCCATCCATTTTGTCTAAAGAATTCCTAACATCCGGAAGGAGTAAGAGTTCAGAGTCATCCATCCATGCTAGCCTTTCATGGTAACCAGAAAATGACTTAGGAATAGGCGTTCTCCTAGCACGATTCATTAGCTTGCTGGTATAAATAGGTGTTTATGTCTTACTTGGATATGAGTGAACTAAAAGATCCAACGCATGTAATCGAGAGATGCATGAGACTAAGCTAAATCGATGCATGATAAGTTAATCTACTGCTGAATGATCGTAGTTAAGTGCCTATAGAGGAGTCTTAAGTCGACCTTGTTGCCTTATCTCACGTTTAAATCGTTGCTAATTTAATTGCTAGATAATTGCGGGAACCGCAATTCTATAGTTCTGTTTTTGCCTTAGCATTTTTGTTCCCAGTCTTTTACTTTTGCGATTTTATTGCTAGAACATTGCTAGATCCGCAATTATTTAATTATTATTTGATATTGAATTAAATAATATTAATTAATATATATATATTTTTGATTAATTAAAAAGTTTAATTAATAAAATAATTATTATTATTTTTTAATAATAATAATAATAATATATAAATATATATATATATATATATATATATTTAAATGTGTCTTACATGCAATGTAAGACACATGTAAGATATATACTATGTATATATTCGTGATTCAGCAGATCAATTAAAAAAAAAAAAAAAAAAAAAAAACAAATTAAATGCGGTTAGTGCCTTTTGGGGAACTCACTTGCAAATTGAATTTGTGAATTCAATTTCTTCTTCTTCTGCCGTCTATAGCTCTCTGCTTCTGAAAAAATAGTTTTTTCAGTGGAGCTTCTTCCTCCGTTTCTTTTGTAAAGGAGTCCCACTACTCTGTTTCTCGGCCCGAGGATAGCGGGATTAGCGTGGGTGGTCCACGAAGATTTCGTGAGAAGGCTCGTTGAGCTGGTGAGGAGCTTCTGGCGGTGAAAACTGGAGAAATACGAACGACAAGGGTATGTGTTCTAATTTTTCTTTTTCATTGCTGTTTCATGTTTTCGTTTGTTTAAATTGATGAAATTAGAGTGTCTATGATCCAAATCGCTTCCGCTGCGTTCCATCAACGCTCCATCAATTCTCTTGTTCGTGCACCAATTCTTGAGGAACTTTGCATATTTCGGCACTTGACTTACTGCCTCAAGAAGCGGTATGTTCACCACCACCTTCTGGAAGGTTCTCATGACCTCCTCGTCTTCGGTCACCAGAGTAGGCTTCGCAAGCCTACTAGGGAAGGGTGCTTTGGGAACATTTCCTTGCACATTAATTTCTTCTTTCTCAACATTCAGCTCATCAAGAGCAACTGTGGCGGACTCATTAAGGCTGTCCTCTGCTTCCTTCACGGCTCTGGAGGGAACTGATTTCCCACTCCTTAGCTGGATTGAGGTCACGTTCTCACATGAGTTCACAGTTGTTTGGGAAGGAAGCTTCCCATAGCTCTTGCTCTCTATTCTGCTTATCGACACCGCCATTTGCGTCAGCTTCTTGTTCAAATTTTGCAGCTCGACTTTCTGTGAGTTTAGCTCTTCTTAAGCTTCTTTCTGAAACTGGTTGGTCGACGTCACGATAGTTCTGACCATCTCTTCCAATGAGTTGGAGGAACTCGAAGCTTGAGCTTGAGAGGAATTGTTAGGCCTATCATGGGACTGGCCTTGGAAGCGTTGTTGTCCTTCCCTATTCTCATAACCCAAATTGGGGTGGTCACGTCAACAGGAGTTGTATGTGCTCGAATAGGGATCATACTTCCTTGGGTTGGAAGCATATCGTCCGATTGCGTTTACCTCCTCCGCCTCGCGGTTTCCTCCAACAAATTTTTTCAATAAATTTCCAATCTCGGCCACCTGGGCCCTCATTTTCGTCATCTCATGGCTCTGGGTCACACTGCGAACTTGCCCCTGCCCACGAATACCAAACTGCTGCGAGGTGGCCGCCATGTTTGCAATTAGTTGCTTGGCCTCAACTGGGGTCTAGTCAATCAGATCCCCACCACTCGCTGCGTCGATCATGAGGCGTCATGCCCTCATAAACGTATTGGATCAAGAGCTGATCCACAAGCTGATGATGCGGAAAGCTTGCGCACATGCACCCAAAGCGTTCCCAATATTCATGCAGGGACTCACCTACATCCTGGGTGATCCCATAAATCCTTTTTCTCAGAGTTGTGGCAAGGGACGCAGGGAAATATTTTTCTAAGAAGACCCTCTTCATGTCCTGCCACGTCGTAATCGATCCGGAAGGCAGATAATAAAGCCAGTCCTTGGCTTTATCTTTAAGCGTGAAGGGGAATGCCCTTAAGTTCAACTGCTCTTCTGTCACTCCTGCGGGCTTCATCCCTGCACAGACGCAATGAAACTCCATCAAATGCTTGTTCGCATCCTCGCCTGCATTGGCATTGAAAGAAGGCAATTGGTGAATTAAACCGGACTTTAATTCAAAATTACCTGCTACCACGGGGTAGTTGATGCACAGGGGTTGCAAATTCAAATTTGGCGCTGCCAGCTGTTTCAACGTCCTTTGCGCTTCTCCTTGCGCATCTCGTCACCGAAAAAGGGATCGCCTTCTTCCTCAAACAACCTTTGCCCCTCACGGGCTTCTCTTCTCAACCGCCGCTCTTCTCTTTCTATCTCAGGTACAAACTGTAATCCACTAATCTTAGAAGAACGGGTCATACACAAACAAAATTTTAAACATGTAAAAAAATTTCAGCACACAACAAATCAACCAAAATCAAAATCAATCATAACTTTAATCAATTTTTGCCCTTCCCCTGCAACGGCGCCAATTTTGGTGGGACAAATTTTGAATATCCTCCCTAAATTCGGTTTGTCGAGACCCGCCAAAATAAAATTTATAAGCCTATTAACAAAAGCTTTGCAGCTAGTGGTAACAGGGTCGATCCACGGAGAAGGACGTGATTAAAATTAAAGTTTGAAAAAAAATTAGTTGATCAATTGGGTTTTGTAACAAGGGGGAGATTAAGCATGCAACAAAAAGAATTAATCGCTAACGGAAGAATTAATGAGAAAGAGACTGACGGGTGTACGGTTCGGGGATTTTCGGGCATTCTTTGCTAGACATTCTACCACTTATCATTTAATACAATCCTAAGGCTAACAGTTTGTCATACACGCGGTCGGTTACCCAGGACACCCTAAAGTAACCAGCTCCATAGCAATTAACTAAATCAAAAGATCTAATTAAACATTGTTTGAAGTTTCATTAGAGTGATCAGCCCGAAATTGACTCTAAACAGTCACTAGCATACCGCGACGGACATTCGACCACGTAATCAAATTGCTAACTGGCTACCCGCCAACGCTGAAGTACCCAACAACTATCTGGTAGCGGAATTTTGTGAATATTCCGTGTGTTTCGGGTTGTCGAGACCCGCCAAATTAAAATTTATAAACACTGCCTAAGGCTTCTTCAAAACTTGTAGAAAGCGGTAGTCAGGATCGTACCACAGGGAATTTAATAGCTTAATCTAAATTCAGAATTTTAATTGATTAATAAGAGAAAATGATGATGGGGGGTTTTGAGAATTAAAAGAAGAAAAGAGAAAATAACGGGAAAAATTAAATGACAATTTGGAATAACGGGAGAAATGGAAATTGTAACGGAAATACTCAATCTAAAGGTTCCGGGTTATTAATTGCGATGTGATTCGGATCATAGACGCCCAAGACTTAGCATGCTTTTGACTAACACCCACACAAATTACACATTTCTAAGAAGAAACAAGAAATCCCGAGTAGTTGATGAAGAGTTGACAGCTCTTCATCAAGCTTCGATGTTAATTCAATTGAGGGCAATCGCTCTCCCAAATAGAGTTAAGTACGAGCGACGGGTAACCATGCGACGAGTACGTTACTGAGATCTCTAATAACGGGCTCGATTTACTCTTCAACTAGAGCCTAACAAGTAACTAAATTAAATGCTGCAGCACCAATTTAACTACATTAAGACTGCTGTCACTCAACCCACAAGAGGCAAACGCATAATGGGTTTTTGACCAACCCAACAATCAATTAACTAAATGGGAGTCAAACCAAGAAGAAATTGATGCTAAAAATTAAAGCTTAGATTAGAGAAAAGTTGAATGCTAAACATGCTAAACATACACAATAAACCCAAGTCTCACCTAATCACATTTACAACATCTAACCCATCTCCTAAAGATCAAGTACTTACCTCTTAGTTAGCCATGGATGCAAATGGGAAGAAAGAAATCCATGGGTGGCCTTCCAAGCTCCATTAATGGAGTTACAATACCAAAAAATGGGTGGAGAATCGGTTTTAGAAGAGAAGGGGGAGAAGAGAATGCCCTAAATTCGGAAAAACTGACTTAAATACCCATTTCTGCGTCAGATTAGCGCCTAGGCGCCATAAGTCAGTGCCTAGGCGCCGCGGGCTCGCGCGCACAGAATCGGGACAGCGCCTAGGCGCTATAAGTCAGCGCCTAGGCGCTGAGCCCTCTGGAAAATTTACAAAATCTGGGATTTTTTATAACTTTTAATGTCGGACTTTTTCAGGACTTTTAATGACGGGTAATCTGTGTCATTGCTAGGGTCAACGCGCGGACGAGGCGAGGCGAGGCGAGCGGCACGCGCGGACACGGGCGTGGGCGGGCGGCGCGCGCGCTGACTTTTGATTTCGGACACGGGCGTGCGGCGCGCGCGCGATGGGGCGGACGCGCGGGCAAGGACCGGGGCGGGCTGGCGCGCGGGCGCGCGCGGGACTTTCGATGTCGGGCACTTGGCTGCGCGCGCGAACACGGGCGTGCGCGGGCGTCTGGGCGTGGGCGGTCTGGGCGTGCGGCGCGGTTGGGCGCCTGGGCGCTGACCTCTCGGGTCTAAGCCCAATTTTGGGTCGTTTTTGCTCCCGAACTCCGTTTGGCCTATCTTTTTGACCCGAACACTTCCCGAAACCTCTTAAATGACCGATTTAGCGTTGAAATTCATAATTTGACTTCCCGAGCTCTTTGCCACGAAATACCTAAAATAAGGAGATTTAATTGAATTAAGCATGGCATTTAGCTAGATTTAAGGCTATAATTATAGCTCTATTTTAGAGCTATCAAAATACCCCCGACCTGAATCTTGCTAGTCCTCGAGCAAGGAACACTTTGATTTATCTTATAGGAATAGACATGCATGCTGACGACTCGAATCTCAATGCTTGCAAAAACAAGATAATCATGCTAACGGAAAACAATCAAGCGTATGCATAATTTGTGAATATTTCAAAATATTAGCTCTCATTCCCTAACGTGTGTGTGTGATTATTAGCACCTCCTATCCTAGCTTCCATAGACCCAGAACCACCTTAATCAATCCTAATACTCATCTTCCCCCTACTTCTGGCAATAAGAACAGACTATCGACTTTTCAATGTCGGAAAGAATAACAAAACAAAAGGTCTAACTATATTTTTTTTCTCTTTTCTTTTCTTTTCTTGAGAGCCTAACACGTAAATGCTTTTATTTCGCTTCACGTTTTTTAGGACTAGTGCTCACTTCCGTTAGTTGCCCTTTCATGCAGTGGCAACCGTGGGTTACACGATCGCCCCTGGTTACACGGGCAACACAAGAAGGAGGAACACCTCAGAATACATTTCAAACATGCTTTTACTCTCAATAATTTTTTTTTTATAGGCGCATAGCTTTGCTAAATCAAATGATTCGTTATAAATTCTAACACATCAAGCCTCCCTAAACGGACCTTGCGCGGTGACAACGAATTTTCAGACAAAATAAAATAATTCTAAGCCTACAGAACTAAGAGTAAGAGGTCTACGTGCTCAGTTAATTTAGGGGAATAATCGAAATTTTTTTAAAATATGCTCAAAATATGCATACATTCCCATAATTTTCTCGCAATGCACAACTATGGAGTATTCACAAGCAAATCACAGAAAGTCCTCATCGGACAACATGCATTCAGATTCCTAAACATCTCAAAATCAGAATATGACATGCTCGAGAACTACAACGAAGTTCGAATATAAATTCCACCCCCCACCTAAAAGACTGCATTGTCCTCAATGCATCTAATCCACCATATAGAACATGATAACGACAAAAATTAAAGGGAACAGAAACCTCCCTGAATTTTTGCGGGATCGGTGAGAGGGTACGCACAACTTCAAATTCAATGTAGATCCGAGATATCGGTCATCTCTCCTTTATTACCTAAGAAAGCAAAATAACAAAGTTAAACAACTAAAACTAAACAAGTAAAAACTATAAAAAACAACAACTAATCAAAAATACAGTTCAACGCTCGGGTGCCTCCGAGAAGCGCAAATTTTTAAAGTCGATTGCTCGACTGAATTCTCCCTTTATCAATCGACTTCGAAGGAGGTCAAGTACAAGCAGTCAGCATAAGAATCCGCGACCCCTTCATGGAAAACTTTCAACCGGTGACCGTTCACCTTGAATGAATGATCAGAATCTAACAATCTGATTTCCACTGAACCATAAGGTAGAACATTAGTCACGACATAAGGACCTAACCATTTGGAAGAAAGTTTACCTGACATGAGCTTCAACCGAGAGTTGAAAAGAAGAACTTTTTGTCCTACATGAAATTGCTTCTTTTCAATTTTTCGGTCATGGAATAGCTTGGACTCTTCCTTGTAATTTTTTGAATTCTCATAAGCTTCCAAGCGATGTTCCTCCAATTCTTGCAGCTGAAAAAGACGTGTCTCTCCTGCCGCATCCAAGCTCATGTTGCATTTCTTAATGGCCCAAAATGCCTTGTGTTCAATTTCCACCGGTAGGTGGCACGCTTTCCCAAAAACCAACCTATAGGGAGACATCCCTATAGGGGTTTTGTAAGCGGTCCTATATGCCCACAAGGCATCTTCCAAACCTTGGCTCCAATCCTTCCTACTTGGGTTTACCGTTTTCTCAAGAATGGATTTGACCTCTCTGTTCGAGACCTCGGCTTGCCCATTGGCTTGCGGGTGGTAAGTGGTGGACACTCGATGATTAACACCATACCTTTTCATCAGGGCGGAAACCGATCTGTTACATAAATGTGTTCCTTGATCACTGATTATAGCTCGTGGTACTTCGAATCTGCTGAAAATGTTAGACTTGACAAACTTAACAACAGTGTTAGAATCATCAGTTTTAGTGGCCTTAGCTTCTACCCATTTGGACACGTAGTCCACAGCTAATAAGATGTAGGAAAATCCACAGGAGGAAGGGAAAGGACCCATAAAATCCATGCCCCAGACATCAAAGATCTCACAAATCAAGATGGGGACTTGGGGCATTTCATTCTTTTTAGTTATACTCCCCATCCTTTGGCATTTATCACAAGTTTTGCAATAATCATAAGCATCCTTAAACATTGAATTCCAGAACAAACCACAGGCTAGAATTTTTTTAACAGTCCTATTAGACCCGAAATGTCCCCCACATGCAAATTCATGACAGAAAGCGAGAATAGATTCATGCTCAGATAGAGGAACGCACCTCCTAACTACTTGGTCCGCACAAAATTTCCATAAATACGGGTCTTCCCATACATAATGTTTAGCCTCGCTTTTCAGCTTAGCTTTTCTATTCGGAGGGAAATTAAATGGAAAATTACCTGTAACCAAGTAGTTTACTAAATCGGCGTACCAGGGGGTTTCCGAACTCATCTGGAAAAGGATTTCATCCGGAAAGTCATCATTCAATGGCAAAACATCCTCTTCCCTCACTATGCGGCTTAGGTGGTCGGCCACCGTGTTTTCAGATCCCTTCCGGTCCTGGACTGTCACATCAAATTCTTGAAGGAGTAGCACCCACCTGAGGAGTCGAGGTTTTGAGTCCTTCTTGTTCATTAAATACCGAACCGCTGCATGATCAGAAAAGACAACCACTTTAGATCCAAGCAAATAGGGACGAAATTTATCAAGAGCGAATACTATTGAAAGTAGCTCCTTCTCTGTTGTGGTGTAGCTAATCTGCGCGGAATTGAGCGTTCTGGACGCATAATATATAACGTGGCTCTTTTTCTCTATCCTTTGACCGAGCACAGCACCAACCGCGTAATTGCTTGCGTCGCACATAATCTCGAAGGGGGTTCCCCACTGCGGTGGATGTATGATGGGCGCATTGGTCAAACACCTCTTTAGAATGTCAAAAGCATGCTTGCACTCTTTCCCAAAGCTGAATGGGACATCCTTCTTCAACAAGCTCGTCATGGGTGTCACTATCTTTGAAAAATCCTTTATGAACCTGCGATAGAAACCTGCATGACCAAGGAAAGATCGCAATTCTCGAATATTCGTAGGGTAAGGCAGGTCAGAAATAACATCAATTTTGCCTTATCGACCTCAATGCCCCTAGATGAAACTATATGACCAAGGACAATGCCGTGATTGGCCATGAAGTGACACTTTTCGAAATTCAACACTAAATTTGTTTCTATGCATCTTTCCATGACATTTGACAAATTAATTAGGCACTCATCGAAGGAATTCCCATAAACGGTAAAATCGTCCATAAAAACTTCAATGCACTTTTCTACGAATTCGGAAAAAATTCTCATCATGCAGCGTTGAAATATCCCAGGAGCGTTACAAAGACCAAAGGGCATCTTCCTATATGCATAAGTGCCAAACGGGCAAGTAAATGTGGTTTTTTCCTGGTCATCCTGAGCTATGGGGATTTGGTAAAACCCCGAAAATCCATCCAAAAAACAGAAATATGGCTTCCCAACTAAACGCTCCACCATTTGATCGATGAAAGGAATTGGAAAATGATCTTTCTTAGTTACATTATTTAGCTTCCTAAAATCGATACACATTCTCCAACCATTCTGGATTCTCTTAGGAACTAGCTCACCTTTTTCATTTTTAACCACAGTTATCCCAGTCTTTTTAGGCACAACGTGAATCGGGCTTACCCACCGACTATCAGAAATGGGATAGATGATACCTGCATCGAGGAGTTTATGGATCTCCGATAGGACTACCTCTTTCATTGCAAGATTCAGCCTTCGTTGAGGCTCTCGAGAGGGTTTAGCTCCATCCTCAAGCCGTATTTTGTGCATGCATAAGGCCGGACTCAATCCATGCAAATCTGCCAATGTCCATCCTATAGCCCGCTTTTTCTCCTTCAAGATTTCAATTAATCTCCCCTCCTGCTCTGGTGTAAGCTCCTTAGAAATGATCACCGGGAGTGTTTCCACATCTCCCAAATAAACATATTTCAGATGATTTGGCAACTCCTTGAGTTCCAGTTTGGGAGCCTGCAAAAGAGAAGGTAAAAGTTTAGGAGGTTTCTCGCATGCTTCTAAAGCAATAACATCTTGTGTACAAGACTCAGTCAACTTGGGTTCACTTGACTCTGTTTCATCAAAAAGATCAGCAAATATCAATGGGCCATCCCCATCGTCAACAGACATGCATGTATCTTTTTCTAAAGATTCAATCAAATCAACTTTGCAAATCAAGTGTGTGTCATTTTTGTGTTTCATGGTATTGAAAACATTGAATTCAAACACTTCACCTTCATACTCAACAAACAAAATTCCTTCATGCACATTAATTTTTGTTCTAGCAGTTTTCATGAAGGGCCTCCATAATAAAACTGAATCAGAAGAATGGGCATGCTCATCCATTTTTATAACATAGAAATCAACAGGAAAAATCAAATCTTCAACTTTAACTAACACATCCTCCACTACTCCTAACGGGCGAATAGAGGATCTATCGGCTAATTGAATAATAACACTAGTTTCCTGCATTTCATTCAGTTCAAGCTCCTTGTAAAGAGAATAAGGCATGACATTTATTGAGGCACCGAGATCTAACATTGCGCGCTTAACTTTCCTCTTTCCTATGGTGCAAGGTAGAACAAACATACCTGGATCTTTGCATTTTTCGGGCATGCTTTTCGTGAGCAAAGCCGATACATTCTCACTTACAACCACTCTCTCAATTCCTTTTGCCTTTCTTTTGTTGGTACACAATTCCTTAAGGAACTTCGCATACCTTGGGATTTGTTGAATGGCTTCTATCAAAGGAATGTTTATTCCAACCTTCTTGAGTGTGTCAAAAATCTCCTCGTCTTTATTTTCCTTAGGGGGTCTCATCAACCTACTAGGGAAGGGAGCCTTAGGAACATAAGATTTCATATATGAAGGAGGATTTGAACATACCGGATTTCTTGAAGATGTTGCCTCATTTCCTTCCACAGGTTCCTCTACCTGTTTCTCGCACTCAATAGGAATAGAGCGTGGGGTAATTTCCTCCCCATTCCTGAAAGTGATAGCATTAGCACTCTCGACTCCTCTAGTTTTCAACTTGACTATCCTCCCAGCCACTTGGGTTATCGCATTGCTAAGATTTTGAAATTGCTCCTGGTTTTGTTTTTGAAAAACTAAATTTGACTCCACTAGAGATTTCATCATTTCCCCAAGCGATTTGCCTGAAACAGAGGAACAAATTTGTGGTAAGCTTTCTTTCGGTTCAAGTACAGCGCTACTTACCTCAGCCACGCGGTCCTTCAGCTCGTTCACTTTGCTTTTGAGGCGAATTTGGTCATTACTTCCACCTTCATATTGCTGAAGATTTCCAGCCATGCTTGAGATTAAGAGTCTAGCTTCAACTGGGGTTTTGTCCATGAGAGCTCCACCGCTAGCTGCATCTATTATCCTCTGATCATATGGGAGCAAACCTTCATACACAAACCCAATGAGATTTTGTTCGGAGATCTTGTGATTCGGGCATTCTTCGCACAATCTAAGAAACTTCTCCCAATATTCGTGTAGATTTTCGCCACCTTTCTGTTGAATGGCATAGATTCTTTTCTTGGCGGTAGTAGCTTCCGAAGCAGGAAAGAATCTTTCTAAATAAAGCCTCTGCATATCGCTCCAAGTGGAAATAGAGCCCGGCGGTAGGTAATGGAGCCATTCTCGAGCTTTTCCCTTTAAGGTAAAAGGGAAAGCTCTCAAGCTCACTTGATATTCCGTGGCTTCGATTGTCATTAACCCCGCTCTCACCAACTGAAATTCCTTGAGATGAATATGCGGGCTTTCACCTGCATTACCAGAAAATGAAGAAAGTAAGTTGATGAAGCTAGCCTTAAGTTTGAAATTACCTGTTACCGCAGGATACGATATACATAATGGTTGATGGTCTAAATCCGGCATCGCCAACTCCCTAAGAGTCTTTTGAAACCCATCATTCCTTTCCAAGGCTTCCATCATACCCTGCTCTTAACAAAACACTAGGAAAACGCTTAAAACAATAAAAGAAAGAAAAACAAACAAAACAATTTTTTTAAACTAAACAATTAAAATTTGAATCAAGACAAACTAATTTAAAGTCCCCGGCAACGGCGCCAAATTTGGTAGCGGAATTTTGTGAATATTCCGTGTGTTTCGGGTTGTCGAGACCCGCCAAATTAAAATTTATAAACACTGCCTAAGGCTTCTTCAAAACTTGTAGAAAGCGGTAGTCAGGATCGTACCACAAGGAATTTAATAGGTTAATCTAAATTCAGAATTTTAATTGATTAATTAGAGAAAATGATGATGGGGTGTTTTGAGAATTAAAAGAAGAAAAGATAAAATAACGGGAAAAATTAAATGACAATTTGGAATAACTGGAGAAATGGAAATTGTAACGGAAATACTCAATCTAAAGGTTCCGGGTTATTAATTGCGATGTGATTCGGATCATAGACGCCCAAGACTTAGCATGCTTTTGACTAACACCCACACAAATTACACATTTCTAAGAAGAAACAAGCAATCCCGAGTAGTTGATGAAGAGTTGACAGCTCTTCATCAAGCTTCGATGTTAATTCAATTGAGGGCAATCGCTCTCCCAAATAGAGTTAACTACGAGCGACGGGTAACCATGCGACGAGTACGTTACTGAGATCTCTAATAACGGGCTCGATTTACTCTTCAACTAGAGCCTAACAAGTAACTAAATTAAATGCTGCAGCACCAATTTAACTACATTAAGACTGCTGTCACTCAACCCACAAGAGGCAAACGCATAATGGGTTTTTGACCAACCCAACAATCAATTAACTAAATGGGAGTCAAACCAAGAAGAAATTGATGCTAAAAATTAAAGCTTAGATTAGAGAAAAGTTGAATGCTAAACATGCTAAACATACACAATAAACCCAAGTCTCACCTAATCACATTTACAACATCTAACCCATCTCCTAAAGATCAAGTACTTACCTCTTAGTTAGCCATGGATGCAAATGGGAAGAAAGAAATCCATGGGTGGCCTTCCAAGCTCCATTAATGGAGTTACAATACCCAAAAATGGGTGGAGAATCGGTTTTAGAAGAGAAGGGGGAGAAGAGAATGCCCTAAATTCGGAAAAACTGACTTAAATACCCATTTCTGCGTCAGATTAGCGCCTAGGCGCCATAAGTCAGCGCCTAGGCGCCGCGGGCTCGCGCGCACAGAATCGGGACAGCGCCTAGGCGCCGCGGGCTCGCGCGCACAGAATCGGGACAGCGCCTAGGCGCTGAGCCCTCTGGAAAATTTACAAAATCTGGGATTTTTTATAACTTTTAATGTCGGACTTTTTCAGGACTTTTAATGACGGGTAATCTGTGTCATGGCTAGGGTCAACGCGCGGACGAGGCGAGGCGAGGCGAGCGGCACGCGCGGACACGGGCGTGGGCGGGGGAGCGGGCGCCTGGGCGTTGCGCGGGCGGCGCGCGCGCTGACTTTTGATGTCGGACACGGGCGTGCGGCGCGCGCGCGATGGCGCGGACGCGCGGGCAAGGACCGGGGCGGGCTGGCGCGCGGGACTTTCGATGTCGGGCACTTGGCTGGGCGCGCGAACACGGGCGTGCGCGGGCGTCTGGGCGTGGGCGGTCTGGGCGTGCGGCGCGGTTGGGCGCCTGGGCGCTGACCTCTCGGGTCTAAGCCCAATTTTGGGTCGTTTTTGCTCCCGAACTCCGTTTGGCCTATCTTTTTGACCCGAACAGTTCCCGAAACCTCTTAAATGACCGATTTAGCCTTGAAATTCATAATTTGACTTCCCGAGCTCTTTGCCACGAAATACCTAAAATAAGGAGATTTAATTGAATTAAGCATGGCATTTAGCTAGATTTAAGGCTATAATTATAGCTCTATTTTAGAGCTATCAAAATACCCCCGACCTGAATCTTGCTAGTCCTCGAGCAAGGAACACTTTGATTTATCTTATAGGAATAGACATGCATGCTGACGACTCGAATCTCAATGCTTGCAAAAACAAGATAATCATGCTAACGGAAAACAATCAAGCGTATGCATAATTTGTGAATATTTCAAAATATTAGCTCTCATTCCCTAACGTGTGTGTGTGATTATTAGCACCTCCTATCCTAGCTTCCATAGACCCAGAACCACCTTAATCAATCCTAATACTCATCTTCCCCCTACTTCTGGCAATAAGAACAGACTATCGACTTTTCAATGTCGGAAAGAATAACAAAACAAAAGGCCTAACTATATTTTTTTTCTCTTTTCTTTTCTTTTCTTGAGAGCCTAACACGTAAATGCTTTTATTTCGCTTCACATTTTTTAGGACTAGTGCTCACTTCCGTTAGTTGCCCTTTCATGCAGTGGCAACCGTGGGTTACACGATCGCCCCTGGTTACACGGGCAACACAAGAAGGAGGAACACCTCAGAATACATTTCAAACATGCTTTTACTCTCAATAATTTTTTTTTTATAGGCGCATAGCTTTGCTAAATCAAATGATTCGTTATAAATTCTAACACATCAAGCCTCCCTAAATGGACCTTGCGCGGTGACAACGAATTTTTAGACAAAATAAAATAATTCTAAGCCTACAGAACTAAGAGTAAGAGGTCTACGTGCTCAGTTAATTTAGGGGAATAATCGAAATTTTTTTAAAATATGCTCAAAATATGCATACATTCCCATAATTTTCTCGCAATGCACAACTATGGAGTATTCACAAGCAAATCACAGAAAGTCCTCATCGGACAACATGCATTCAGATTCCTAAACATCTCAAAATCAGAATATGACATGCTCGAGAACTACAACGAAGTTCAAATATAAATTCCACCCCCACCTAAAAGACTGCATTGTCCTCAATGCATCTAATCCACCATATAGAACATGATAACGACAAAAATTAAAGGGAACAGAAACCTCCCCTGAATTTTTTCGGGATCGGTGAGAGGGTACGCAAAACTTCAAATTCAATGTATATCCGAGATATTGGTCATCTCCCCTTTATTACCTAAGAAAGCAAAATAACAAAGTTAAACAACTAAAACTAAACAAGTAAAAACTATAAAAAGACAACAACTAATCAAAAATACAGTTCAACGCTCGGGTGCCTCCGAGAAGCGCAAATTTTTAAAGTCGATTGCTCGACTGAATTCTCCTTTTTTCAATCGACTTCGAAGGAGGTCAAGTACAAGCAGTGAGCATAAGAATCCGCGACCCCTTGATGGAAAACTTTCAACCGGTGACCGTTCACCTTGAATGAATGATCAGAATCTAACAATCAGATTTCCACTGAACCATAAGGTAGAACATTAGTCACGACATAAGGACCTAACCATTTGGAAGAAAGTTTACCTGGCATGAGCTTCAACCGAGAGTTGAAAAGAAGAACTTTTTGTCCTACATGAAATTGCTTCTTTTTCAATTTTTCGGTCATGGAATAGCTTGGACTTTTCCTTGTAATTTTTTGAATTCTCATAAGCTTCCAAGCGATGTTCCTCCAATTCTTGCAGCTTAAAAAGACGTATCTCTCCTGCCGCATCCAAGCTCATGTTGCATTTCTTAATGGCCCAAAATGCCTTGTGTTCAATTTCCACCGGTAGGTGGCACACTTTCCCAAAAACCAACCTATAGGGAGACATCCCTATAGGGGTTTTGTAAGCGGTCCTATATGCCCACAAGGCATCTTCCAAACGTTGGCTCCAATCCTTCCTACTTGGGTTTACCATTTTCTCAAGAATGGATTTGACCTCTCTGTTCGAGACCTCGGCTTGCCCATTGGCTTGCGGGTGGTAAGTGGTGGACACTCGATGATTAACACCATACCTTTTCATCAGGGCGGAAACCGATCTGTAACAGAAATGTGTTCCTTGATCACTGATTATAGCTCGTGGTACTCCGAATCTGCTGAAAATGTTAGGCTTGACAAACTTAACAACAGTGTTAGAATCATCAGTTTTAGTGGCCTTAGCTTCTACCCATTTGGACACGTAGTCCACAGCTAATAAGATGTAGGAAAATCCACAGGAGGAAGGGAAAGGACCCATAAAATCCATGCCCCAGACATCAAAGATCTCACAAATCAAGATGGGGACTTGGGGCATTTCATTCCTTTTAGTTATACTCCCCATCCTTTGGCATTTATCACAAGTTTTGCAATAATCATAAGCATCCTTAAACATTGAATTCCAGAACAAACCACAGGCTAGAATTTTTTTAACAGTCCTATTAGGCCCGAAATGTCCCCCACATGCAAATTCATGACAGAAAGCGAGAATAGATTCATGCTCAGATAGAGGAACGCACCTCCTAACTACTTGGTCCGCACAAAATTTCCATAAATCTACGGGAATAGATTCATGTTCCTAAGGAAGGAGATCTACGGGATTGTCCAAAATGAAGGGGAGACCTTTCCTGAATATTGGGAGCGGTATACCAGGATGTCAGAGGACTTCCCCCACCATCATATATCGGAGGCTGAACTCATTCGTTTCTTCTATGAAGGCCTTTGCATGCATGATAGACTGATGCTAGATGCAGCTAGTGGAGGGGCGTTGCTTGACAAGACCCCAGCAGAAGCTCGGCTTTGATCTCAAATATGGCTCAGAATATGCAGCAGAATGAAAGTCCAGCACATGAGCAAACCCGCCTCTTAAGCGAAGTCAAGGAGCTTAAGGCTCAAATGTCCAAGGTATGTGGCGTTATCCTTAAAATACAAGAAAACTCACCGCAAGCTTTTTCTTCTGTTTCAGGTCAATCCCTGAAGGGAATGTTCAAATCTTTCCTGAAAAGGAGCATGGAGCATCGCGAAGAGTACAAAGCGCAATTTGAGTCATTGAGAAAAGAGATTTCTGAATTGAAAGGTACGATGAGTAACGTGGAAACTCAGGCAGTAGCACCTAAATGATATTGCACTTAAGAGTGGAAGGGATGTCCCCTCGAGTTCTGCACCTGTCAAGTGCAATGAGAGTCCTTGGATGTTACCCCCACAAGCGAGGATGAGTTTCTTTGAGCAGGTCTGTGCAATTAACTTACGAAGTGGGAGAGAAATCTCTCCAAACCCCGTTGTTGGGAAGAAAGAGGAAGGCAAGGATGAGAAAAAGATCGAGGATCTTGACTCAAGAAGGAATGAAGTTCAGTTGGATGCACCCCCGAGCTTGAAAGGCTACAAGCCCAAGGCTCCCTTCCCAAGCCATTTGTTGCCTCCCGTTGTTGAGAAAAAGGGGAAACCGATTGAATGCTCCTCAAGTCAGTTTTAGGATGAGAAGATGGACAAAAATGAAGAATTAAAGAAGAACGTGCGTGAGTATGTTCCCATAGCACCCTTCCCGAGTAAGCTCGCAAGGCCTATGGTCGTGAACGAAGATGAGGAGATCCTCAAAACCTTCCAGAAGGTGACGGTGAACATCCAACTCTTGGAGGCCGTGAAGTAAATACTGAAATATGCAAAGTTCCTCAAGAGTTGGTGCACAAGTAAGAGAATCTCGAGAAAGAATGATGAGAAGAAGAAAGTAACTGTCTCTGCAATTTTCCAAGGCACGCTTCCACCAAAGTGCGTTGATCCTGATATGATTACTATCCCATGAACTATTGGTACTAAACTGATTGAAAATGCCATGTTAGATCTCGGTGCCTCAATTAATATCATGTCTTTTGATGTGTTTAAAAAACTTGAATTGTGCAATTTAATTGAGTCTAATATAGTTGTCCAACTAGCCGATCGATCTTATGTGCACCCGTTAGGGAAAATTGAGGACATTTTAGTCAAAGTGAAAGATTTGTTGTTTCCATGCGATTTCTACGTGCTGAATATGAACAAAAATTCTTCGCATGTTTCCTCTTCTATCTTACTAGGACGCCCATTTATGAAGACCTATAAGGTCAAGATTGATGTTGATAGGGATGCTTTGTCTGTAGAATTTGATGGATCTGTGAATGAATTTTTTATGAATGCTTCGAAATCTTTTGTGCATGATGAGAATGGAAATGTTAAATCTGTGTATTGTGTGAAGGAGGAGAATTTGACCTCGCACTTGAGGGACTATTCTTTTGCCTCTGTTAGAAATAAGGATTTGGATTTGAATGAAAATGGTGCTGTTTTTTATAGTACTAACATTGATGATGTTCACGTGCTCAAGGAACGAAGAGAAAAATTGCTCTTAAATGATATTTGCAGAAACAGTGTGGACGAGGAGATGTTTGGAACGTCCCCCGCGCTGTCAGAATATGGATGAGTTCGTTGGGTGAATTCAGTCGAGCAAACGACTTTAAAAATTTTGCGCTTCTCGGAGGCACCCGAGTGTTGAACTGATTTTAAGTCATTTAGTTTATCGTTGTTTTAGTTTTAAGTTTCGTAGTGTAATTTAGCTTAATTTAGCTTGCTGTTTTTTTTTTGAAATGAGGAGAGTTGAGGAAATTTTGGGCTCCGATGTGGAACGCGACGCGTCCTTTCCCTCGCCGACTTCACAAAGAATCAGGGGAGTGTTGTTTTTCATTCCCTTTATCTTCTAAATATCTGATTAAGTAGCATTGAGAACCATGCTATCTTCTGAAGTTGGGGGTGGATGTTGTGGATATGCATGTGTAGTTTGTTGAGCAGTGCTAATTTGAATTTGAAGTGCTTGGGACTCTGTTTACTGCTTTCTGATTATGATGATCTAGGAAGTGTCTTTTTGGAAACCTGAGCATTTCCATAATCTAGTTTTTGCATGATGTTGTTTTGCATTTATTAGGTTCATGTCAAAAATTTTAAATTTTTTTCTGTTGCTCCCTTGCATCTATCGAGCACTTAGCAACCTCATCTTAATCTCCGTAGGCTTAGTTGATTGCATGTGGCATGATTCTTGTTGTCACCCCGAAAGGCACCCCTAGGGTAGCTTGTTGCATGAGAGTTAGTGGTTAATTAAGCCCAAGGAAAAAAAAAATAGAAAAGCATGATTGGTTAGAAAATTCTCCCGAGGCGTTCCTCCTTTTTAAGTTCGCTCTTAAGAAGTGAACGTTAGTCCTTAAAAATGTAAAGCTTAGGCAAAAGCTTGACATGTTAGGCAACTCGGGATTGGAAAGAAAAAAGAAAATAAAGTTGGGTTCAAAGAACCATAACAAAGAGTACAAAGTACCCAAAAAGAGAAAAAGAAAAAAAGTATGAGAAAATCGTTTTAGGCCTTTTAATTCATTGCTCTCTCTTATGTGATCAAGTTTAGACTTTTCTTAAATGCTAGAAGTAGGGGGAAAACGGGATGATATGTTGCATGTGGTTTTTCCGGGGTTACGAAGGTTTAAGATAGGTTGGCTAGCACACACACACACGTTAGGTAGCGATAGTTAATTTTTGATATGTTCGTAATAAAATGCATGCGCTGATTGTTTTCGTGATAATGTTATGTTTAGATTTGTAAAAAGCATCGAGGTTTGAATTAGAAGCATGTATGCATGGTTCTTTAGATTTGAATTCTTTATTTGCCTTGCTCGAGGACTAGCAAGATTTAAGTTGGGGGTATATTTCACTCTCTAACTCTAGCTAAAAGTCGTGATTAATTGTTTAATATGTCTTGTTTATACGAATTTTGCGGCATAGAGCACGTTGTATCCATTGAGTGCGTTTTGTGGCTAAGGAAGGCGTTTTAGTGCCCTGGAAGTGCTTCGGGAAAAGGGCAAGCTCACACAAAAAGAACTGGGCAAAATTGCCAAGAAGAGGCAATTTTCCAGCCCCAAACCCGAGAGCAAGCGTCGAGCAACAACGTCGAGACGCTTGCTCAACGCTGCAGCATCGAGACCCTTGCACCAGCGTCGGGACGCTCTGGAGGCACGCGCGCGCTGGAAATCATCGGGGCAGCGTCGAGACGCTCGCCTGGCGTCTCGACGCCATCGCGAACGCGCGCGCTGGAGAAATTGGCCGCAACGTTGTGACGCTCGCCTAGCATCTCGACGCCATCACGACGAAAAGGCGCGCGACACTTAGGGCACAGGGTCGAGACGCTTGCCTAGCGTCTCAACGCTCCGACGGCTTAAAACGCCATTTTGACGATTTTTCAGCCAACTTGGGATATATCTTCTTCTTCCTCTCGGGTTTTCTTCTCCTATTCCCCTTTGCTCCGCCATTTGTGGCCTATTTTTGGAGCTTTTCTTTGAATTAATGTTAGAGATTATGGCCAAGATATCCGTTGGAGCCTTTGTGACGACTCTCTCGATGGTCGGCTAAGGTACTGTGTGAGATTCAGGATGGTTTAGGGATTTTTAGTTAGGCTTCTATATTTTGATAATCTTATGCAATTGGTTCTGATTAGGCTTTGATTTTGTATACATTTTTTGTTCTTTCTTAATCCAATGCATTTGTTAGATTTAAACGACGGACAATCGGGTTTTCTAGCATGTGTTAGAGTTATAGAATAGCGATGCCTTGCCTCTCCTTTTCGCCTAGTAACACAGAGCAATGAAACAAATTGGAATATCGATACAGGCATGATAATTGTTGGGTTCTTTAGTGTTGGCGGGTAGCCAGTTAGCAATAGGAATGCATATTCGAATGTTCGTCGCGGTTAGCTAGTGACTGTTTAGAGTCAATTTGGGGCTGATCACTCTAATGAGACTTTGAACAATGTTTAATTAGGACTTTTTGATCTAATTAATTAATATGGAGTCGGTTACAAAAGGGCGTCCCAGGTAACCGACCGCGTGCATAACAAGTTAATTAGCCTTAATGTTGAGTGAATTAAATAATAAATGTTAGAACGCCTAGCGAAATCCCAAGACTCCCCGAATAGAACACCTTTGAATCTCTTTCTCTTTACTTTTTCCGTTAGCATTATTTTTCATTATGCTGCATGATAAATCCCCCCTCTTTGGTGACAAATCTCCTTATGAACTTAGTTTTAACTCAAACAATTAATTCTCAATTATATTCCCTCTCTGTGGTTCGACCCCGTTACCGCTAGCTGCAAAGCTAAACGCTACGAGTTTATAAATTCATTTTGGCAAGCCTCGACAACTTGATATTGGAGTACCCCGAAAGTAACTCTACCACGTACTCCGTCCTTGTTGGTGCGCCGAGTCGTCATTTTCAGCCCGCATGAGATCGGTGCGCTGACTTAAGGGCGTTACTTCTCCTTTGTAAATACGCCAGTTTGGGCATTTTTACTTTACGAGAAATGGGCATGTCTGCTTAGGGAACGTACTCCGTCATTTTTGGTGTGCCGAGTCGTCATGTTCAGCTGGCGTGAGATCGGTGCGTCGACTTAAGGGCGTTACTTATCCTTTGTAGATGCGCCAGTTTGGTCATTTCCACTTTACGTGAAATGGGCGCGTCTGCTTAAGGAACGCACTTCGTCCTTGTTGGTGGACCGAGTCATCATCTTCAGCCCGCGTGAGATCAGTGCTCCGACTTAAGGGCGTTACTTGTCCTTTATAGATGCGTCAGTTTGGGCATTTCTCCTTTACGTGAAATGAGCGCTTCTGCTTAGGGAACGTACTCTGTCCTTGTTGGTGCGCCACGTCGTCATGTTCAGCCCACGGGAGATCGGTGCGCCGACTTAAGGGTGTTACTTCTCCTTTGTACATGCGCTAGTTTGGGCATTTCCAGTTTATGATTGATTAGCAAGTGTCGGGATTGATCTAATGTACTTTGGTTCATTGATTAACATGTGAATTAGCCAAGACGTTTCATGCACAAAAAAGGTTATGTCCCTATCGAGTCCAAACATCCCAATGAATTAATTAGGGAAGTGCAATCCTAATTAACCATGCCCACTAATTAATCTAAGTTCATGACTCTTAAATTAATTAACAAACAGTAACGGGTATCATTGAGACGAATTAATCCTAGAACTAATTCGATTTATCTCTTAGTCTTAAGCCCGCCGTGAGAACGTTAATCAATTCCTACCTCCAACTGTCACTTGGGCTCGAATTGATTAGCCACGAGCTAGACTTTCGCTACTAAGTATTGAGGTTTGTCAAAAATCAATAATAGCCAACTAAGCATGCGTAACTAATTATAGACGTCACTCCTAATCGGAAAGGCAAGTCATTCGTTCTTAATACAGACCAAGAGATGCAAAAAAATCATTTATTCATGCTAAACATTCAATTAAGCTTTAATATCACCTAATACAAAAGATAATCAATCCCTAAACTTAACTAACCAACCACTAACCTCTAGCTATCCCTGGAGATGAAGTCTTGCCAAGCATCCATGGAGATTGTCTTCTTCATACAACCAAAAAATGGGCAAAAACCATAAAATAATGGAAGAAAACGGCAATCCCGAGGGGAAAAGGGGAGAGGAGTCGTCTAAAAATTGGAAATGATGAGTTTATATCCTTCGGAGCGTCGAGACGCTGCGCCCTAAGTTGGCCGCGCACGTGCTCGGGGTAGCGTCCAAACGCTAGGCCAGCGTCGCGACGCTGTCGGCGTTGAGCGAGCGTTGAGACGCGCACGCTCGACGCTGGCGCTCGTCAATCTTCGGAAATCGTCGGGGCGGCGTCGATACGCTAGGACAGCGTCTCGACGCTGCCGCTCAACGCTTGCTCTCGGGTTTGGTGGCCAAAAATTGCCTTTCCATGGCAATTTTTGCCATTTCTTCAATTCTTCAAGCCCTTTCATTCCCGATGCATCCATGAAGCTCTAAAACGTCACTTTTAGCCTCGAAACACGTCCTCGGACTCTTCGAGCTCTCTACCATGAGTTTACCTACAAAAAGGAATTTTAATCAATATTGAGCATGGTTTTAGCTATAATTAGGGAGTAAATAATAGCTCTATATTGGAGCTATCAAAATACCACCAACCTAAATCTTGCTAGTCCTCGAGCAAGGCTGATCTTAAATTATCACCACAGAAAAGAATTTTGCATGCTATCGACTCAAACCTCAATGCTTCAAAGATGAAGGCATTTACTTAACAAGAAAGCAATTAATCGCATGCACTAATTGAGAACATTTCGAAAATCTAACCGTTACTCCCCTACGTGCGTGTGTGTTCAGCAAACATATTCTAGCTCACATAGACCCGGAAAAACTTTAAGCAACCTTACATCACGTTTTCCCCCTACTTCTAGCGATACAGAACAGTCTAACGGTTTTTTAACAATCAAGAGAGTAACAAATGAAAAGGCCTAATTTTTTTTCTTTTTCTTTTGCACTTGCTAAATTTTGTACTTTTTTCTTTCTTTTGCTTCTCCAAGAGAGCCTAACATGTCAAGCTTGCCTTCGTTCCAGCTTACCCGCAATTCCATTGCACAATGTATCTGATTACGAGCAAGGTTCACATTTTTAAGGACTAATGCTCACTTCTTAGTCGCGATTCTAAGAAGGAGGAGCACCTCAGAAGCTTTTATTTTCATGCTTGCTTTTTTTTACTAGGCAATAGCTTCACTACAATTCAATTAACCTATTACAACCTATCATGCATCAAGCCTTCCCTAGGGGTGCCTTTCGGGGTAACAACATGATTTCAGGCTAAATAAAGCAATTCTAAGCCTACAGAGTCCATAATAAGATGCTACGTGCACGATAGATGCAAGGAAGCAACGACAAAAATTTTAAAAATTTTCGAAAAATGCTCAATTAACGCATACAATCTCATGCTTTTCCTATTATGCAACTAAGAAGATTTTAAAAGCATATCTTAGATTGTCCTCATCGAACAACAGGCAAATTCAGACTACGACACTTTAATTTAAGAGAAAACCCATGCTCGATAACTACACAGAAGTCCACAGACAAACCACCCCCAACCTTAGAGAGATGCATTGTCCTCAATGCATAAACCATCAGATAAAGCAATAAACGAGCAAAATAAGAGAACACGAGAACTTCCCTGATCTCTGCAAGTTTGTCGGAGAGAGGGAGCTATCTTTTCTTCCCAATTTAAGGTCCATAATGATGGAGCGCATGTAGCGCAGCGGAAGCGAGACGGATCAATGGCACTCTAATTTCATCAATTTAGCTAAATAAGAAACATTCACAAAGCTTTGAAATAAAAGGAATTAGAACACATACCTCTTGTAGTTCTAAGGACTTCTATTCCGATGCTCGAATCTCTTCACGAACCCTTCGAGTCCTCCCTCGAACTCCTCGAGAACCACCTCCGGAAGTCCCGCTATCCTCGGGCCGAGCAACGGAGTGGTGGGACTCCTTTGTAAAAGAAGAAGATGGGAAGATTAAAATGATGAGGATTTTGTGAGAAAAAATCTAACACTTAGCTTTCTAATTTCTCAAGTAACATGAACTCTTCATGCTCATCCAAATATCAAACTCTTTGAAAATTCATCAACTTCAAACCATTTGAACTTCATCCAATTTATAGGCAATTCACATGCAACAAACTCTTTGCTTAGCATGACACCTCAAATTGGATGGATTAGTCTTCAACCAAGTGTTCCAAAATTGATGAGTTTATGCATGTTGTTGGTGATTCACAATCCGCTTCACAACTTGGATAAATCCACTCAACTTGGATAAATCCACTAACTTGTATAAGTCAACTTTGACTTGGATAATCTCACTTGTAATATTTTGTCATTTTAAAAATTAATTCATAATTAATTTTAATAAACAAAATAAATTTTGATTAATTAAATTTTAATTAATTAATATTATTATTTAATTCAATATCAAATATTAATTAAATAATAAGACTACTCCCGGTTTCTTGAACCAAATCATCACACATGAATCCATATTCATTTTTTGACCGATCTCATATTTAAATCATATTTAAATATGTCCATCATTCTTCCAAAACTGAATTTGAATAAATTCAAATTCTTTTTCTCTCATATTGTTACACGGATTAATCCGAGCTAGCCAGGAGAACCTAAAGAACCTACAGATCATGAGCTCCAACGATACGAGATTAACCGACCAAACTCTTTAGCCAAGCTAACCAACATTCGTTAACCCCCGGAGACTCCACTAAAGTCCAAGGGTTGCACTCTCCTCACCGTAGATATATTTATGTCCTCTTGATATAACCATCATCAGTATGTCGATCCTTCACAAGTCGTTCGTAATTACAGCTGGGTCAAAATAACCGTTTTACCCCCGTAATTAAATCTTGTTCCTTAAGTCCCACTGATCCTCTAATGAACTATTCGTTTGTGGTCCAACCACCAAACCGATTGGTAAGTGATCTCATCACTATACCAAGTCCCTCTCGGGCCAATGAGAGGGTGGGATCACTAGTTCAAGACCCGGAGTCAGCACTTAAGGGAACAACCTCTCTACTAATCTCTAAAGGCGGGTAGGAGTGAATTCCATCTCGCAGGACTATGTTCCCAGCTACCTACCCGGTCTTATCCCCAAGATGGTAGGCTTATTGAGTCGCGGATCTCAGGCTACTCTCACCCATACAAGTCAAAGGATAAGGCCGAATAAGCAGGAGTTCATAGCGTGCTCAGGATTCAGATCGAGTTATCTAGGTCATCATATGAAAAAGTCAGTCTTTAACGTAAACGGAGTTGAAAAGAAAGAGTGACTTTTGTTGCGTGCTCAGTGTTTAAATAAAAGTGTGAAGCGAATAGCACTCAGAACATGCAAGCATAGATGGTCTTGTAGCAAGTAATAAGTATTTTTTCATTCGATTTCCCACAGAGATTTATTCTTAGTTACTAGCGAAGTGAGATGCTAAATTAGAAAGGGTGGCTTAAGTGAGGTGAATTGGAGAGTAATGTGTCTAACTAATGAAGAACGTGCGAGATATGCAAGCATAAACAAAAGCAAGTAAAGAGGTTAACTCGAATGTAGAGGAAAAAGAATTGCGGAGAAAACAATTTCCTTGTTGGGTTTAATGTCCTAAAACTCGTGGTTTGTACACAGTTATGTTTGTAAATTATCTATTTAGTAATAATAAGTTATTAAGTTTTATTCAGTAAAGGTGTTTGCTGGAATAAAGTGAAACGTGTTTGCATTAATCTATACCAATAACCAACACCCTTGACGATCATGAGTACTTGAGTTTCATGTATGACATGAATGTGGATAAGGCTCAAGTAGACAGTCAAAACGGTCTATAGTATACGGATAAGGTTGGGTACCTTATCTTGGTAACACTATTGGATGCGGCCCGTTTTGTATTGTACAAAACGATGTGATCCGAGTCGTTTCACATCGAGATGTGCGAGCGGGGGCGTCCTACGCGATGAGTTTGCGTAAGACTGAACCACGAAAAGTCGCTCTCTCTTTATAACGCCGTTTACTCAAGAGACCGACTATTTCACCTGATGGCCTAGGTAACTCGATCTCAATCCTGAGCTTACTATGAACTCCTGTTTATTAGACAGTATCCTTAGATTTGGATGGGTGAGAGTGGCAGAATGTTCGCTCAATAAGCCTACCATCTCAGGGATAAAATCCAATAGGTAGTTGGGGACATAGTGTAGTAAGATGGAGTTTACTCCTAACCCGCTCTTCAGGGTTAGTAGATAGGTTGTTCCCTTAATAGCTGACTCCAGGGCTTGAACAATAGGCGCCTACCCTCTCCTCGTTGGAAAGAGTTCCTGATCTGTTGGTTGGACCACTGATCAATTGTTCATTAGAGGTGTCAGTGGTACTTAAGGAACAAAGATGTAACGCAGGGGTTAAACGGTTTAAAAGACCCAGCTGTGATTACGAACAACCTGTGAAGGGTCGACTTGCCCATGACCGTTATATCAAGATGACACAATATATCTACAGTGAGGAGAGTGCAACACTCAGACTATAGTGGAGTCTCCGGGGGTTAACGAATGTTGGTTAGTTCGGTTGAAAGAGTTTTGACCGGATAATCTCGTATCGTTGGAGATCATAATCTCGTAAGGAGTTTCTCTAGTGTTGCCCACCAATGGTCTTCCATTACGAAGTTCAATTGCTTGAACTTGCTCTTTTCCATCCCTTCTAGGTACTTCACTGTCTGCAGGCAACCTACCTTGGGGCCTATTTTTCAGTTCATTAGCTAACTGCCCTATCTGGTTTTCTAGGCTCCTAAGGGTGGCTAGCTGACTTTGCAGGGTAGCATCATTTTTTGCAATGTACTCCTTAAGTAAATTTTCTACTGATCACCCTATTGGTTGGTTATATGGCTTTTGGTACATGGATTGGTTATTTTGCTGAGTGAAACCAGGTGTTCCACTCGGTCTGGGTTGATTTTGAACTTGGTTAGTGTTTTGTTGTCCACCCCAAGAAAGATTTGGGTGGTTCCTCCAACCAGGGTTATAAGTGTTAGAATAGGGCTTGTTCCTAGGCTGCTGTTGGCTTCCAATATAGCAGACTGAGGCTGGATTCCCAGGGCATAAATCATATAAGTGCCCTTCCCCACAGAATCCACAGATTAGTGTCTCACCTTGACTATTTGATGCGCCCATTGAAATGGCTGCTGCGGTGTTGACACTAGGTTGGAGATTGGTTAGAGCCGTTTGTTTAACTAGATTGGTCAGGGTATTTATTTGGCTGCTCATTGCACTAAGTGCATCCTTGTCTTGAGCTCTACTTGGCTCTACTGGATCATCTGACCATCTACAGTGGGAGGTTGAGATTTTCTCCAAAATCCCATAGGCTTCATTGTAGCTCTTTGAAAGCATGGAACCACCAGTTGAAGAATTTAGCACTTGCCTTGTGCTGGGGTTGCATCCTTTAAAGAACACTTCTTTTTGGATACACCATGGAATGCCATGGTGTGGACATTTAAGCAAAAGGTCCTTGAACCTTGTCCAAGCTTCGTGAAGGGACTGGTTTTCGGATTGTTTGAACTTGATAATGTCATCACGAAAGTTGGAATTCCTATCAGGTGGGAAGTATTTGACTAGGAATTTCTCAGCCAGATCTGTCCAATTGACAATTGATCCGGAGGGTAAAGAATTTAACCACGTTTTGGCTTTATCTCTTAATGAGTAGGGAAAGAGATAAAGTCTCAAGGCTTCTTAGGAAACTCCAGGGATGATGAAGGTATCACTAACTCCTAGGAAGTTTCTTAGATGATTGTGGGGATCTTCATTTTCCACTCCAAAGAATTGTCCTACGCTGGACAGCATTTGGAACATTACTGGCTTTAACTCGAATGAGTTGGCAGTAATCTCAGGGCGTATAATGCTTGGGTTAAGCTCCCCAGGCATGGGAACTAAGTATGAGAGGATGGCACTATCCTTGTCATTCGCTATTTCGATGGGATTGCGAATGGTAGGTGCTGGGTTTGGCTGGTGTCTATCCATTTCGATTTGATGGAATTGCGAAGACTCCGCGGAGTCAGCAATGTTTTGAGTAAAGAGGCGTTTCTTAGCTTTGTTTCTGGCCCAAAGTAATCTTTCAGGCTCAGGATTGAACTCTAGATCGCTACTTGAATGCTCATTCATAAACTAACCCGATGGTACCTGTAAAAAGAAATGGAAAAAGATCAGCTCCAATAGATATTAAGATTTTTGTTTCTAACTTAACAAACTTCGTGTTTACTAAACAAAATCCCCGGCAGCGGCGCCAAAAACTTGTTGCGTGCTCAGTGTTTAAATAAAAATGCAATGGGAGAGCACTCAGAACATGCAAGCATACATGGTCTTGTAGCAAGTAATAAGTATTTTTTCATTCGATTTCCCACAAAGATTTATTCTTAGTTACTAACGAAGTGAGATGTTAAATTAGAAAGGATGGTTTGAATGGGGTAGAATTGAGATTAATGTGCCTAACTAATAAAGAATGTGCAAGATATGCAAGCATAAACAAAGACAAGTAAAGAGGTTAACTTAAATGTAGGAGAAAAAGAATTGCGGAGAAAGCAATTATCTAGCAATAAAATCGCAAAACAGAAACCTGAAAAAAATTGGCTAAGGAAAAAAGTAAACTAAGAAAATTGGGCAGACAGCAATTTTCTAGCAATTGTACTAACAACGTTTTAAGAGTAAAGTGTGGAAACAAGGGCAGCTAACGACTCCTCTATAGGCTTTTTCATGCGATTCTTCTGCAGTAGATCAACTTATCATGCATCAAATTAACTCATTCTCATGTATCTCTCGATTTCATGCATTAGATCATTTAGTTCACTTATGTCCATGTAAGGCTTAAACATCTATTTATAAAGGCAAGTTAATGAATTGTGCTAGGAAAACGCCTATTCCTAGGTCGTTTTCTGGTTACCATGAAAGGCTAGCATGAATGGACGACTCTGAACTCTTACTCCTTCCGGAGGTTAGGAGTTCTTTGGACAAAATGGATGGCCAATCAAAATTGCCCGTGGGATGAAGCACACATACATTCAATGCATTTGAAACTCTCCTACATGCTGTGTTCACGCATTTCTACCTACAGATTCATCATTAGCAGCTCCTTATGTGGTTTAGTTACTCATGGACGATGGTGGAGTGGAAAGATTAGGTTGTTTAAACATGCTTATTAGAATGCAAATGATAGCAAAGACGAAAGGAAGCAGTAAAGAGAGTTGCGAAGTAGTCAAATAACTCTTTGATTAACCAAGGTTCAAACTAAACAAGCAACAACTTTAAAATGACGAAGACTAAACAGAAGTGAACGAAATGAATTGGAGCAGCAAACAGAAACTAAATACAACAGACAGAAACGAAAAGGAAAGCAGAAAGCAATAGAAAGCAGGTAACCTGTGCGTGTGAACTCCTCGCCGCAAGCGCCTCAGATGAAGGACGAAGGTGAGCTTGTTCGTGGATGGATCCAATCAGAAGAGAAGAAAGATCCTCTCTTCTTCCTCTCAGATTATCGATTCCACCAGCTGAAACCCTCACACCAACAACCGGAAGAGAAAACAATGAGAAAATGCGTTGAGATGGGAGTTCTACGCTTCCGAGTCTGTGTTTGTCCTTCCCCCTTGACCCTCCTTTATAGTGTTTTGCAGGTATTCTTCAGCCAAGGAGAACCATCCATTCTGAACGACGACCTTCCACGTGGTAGCAGGAGAGCAATTGGACGGCTGAAAGATCGCAACAAAATGGCGGACGGTTAGACAACTTAACAACTTCACTTAAAACATTGCTGAGACAACAATGTTTTCGCAATGTTCCTGCAATACAAAAATTTCAACTCTTTAGCTTTGTTTTTTATTCTTTTTCCTTCCTTTTACACATAAGTCCTATTTTAGCTTCATTCTCTAAATTCTCATATATATGCACATGTTTAGACTTAATTCTATCAAAAATGCTTAAGAGTGTACATCATTCTATAGCAAACAAGTCCCTAAAATATGCACTTTTGGAGACGTAACACAAGCTCGGAAACGTCGTGCAACAATATAAGAGAAAATTAAAAGAAAAAGAATTTGAATTGTTCAAATTCGATTTATGGAAGAAGGATGGACATATTTAAATATGATTTAAATATGGAAATGGCCTAAAACATGAATAGGATTCATGTGTAAAAATGTCGGTTTTCGGAAAACCGGGTTTAATCTTATTATTTAATTAATATTTGATATTGAATTAAATAATAATTATTAATTAAAAAGTTTAATTAATAATTATATATATATATATATATTATTTATTAAAAAGTTTAATAAATAAAATTATTATTATTATTTTTAATAATAATAATAATTATATATATATATGTGTCTTGCATGCAGCAAGACACATATATATTAAGTAAATATATATATATATGTAAGGGAGTTTGGCCATTGTGGGTAGATGAGAAGGGAATTGAAATTGAATGTTGATTCATTTTGGTGAGGAGAGAAAAGGAGTACACGATTGTGTACAGAAGGTGAAACATTAGAAAATCACTTTTTTGAGATTTTGGTTCTTCTCCACTCCTCTACCTCTCCTTCTTCTTCTTCTTTCTTCCTCTTTTCTTTTCTTTTTCTCTTCTATTCGGAGTCCCACCACTCCGTTGCGTGGCGCCGAGGATAGAAGAGTTCGTGACGAAGAATGGTCGGCGGAACGCGAAGAAAATTCTAGAACTTCAAGGGTATGTTTTCTATTTTTCTTATTTCCGCTTTTAAGAGCATGTTTTCTATTTGTTAAATTGAAGAAATTAGAGTATCATCGGTCCGAAATCGCCTCCGCTGCGCATGTCGCTCCATCATTCCTAGCAATAAAATCGCAAAGCAGAAGACTGGGAAAATGGCTAAGGAAAAAATAGAACTAAAAGAATTACGCAGACAGCAATTATCTAGCAATTAAATTAACAACGTTTTAAGGGTGAGATGGTGAAACAAGGTCAACTACCGACTCCTCTATAGGCTTTTTTATACGATTCTTCAACAGTAGATCAACTTATCATGCATCAATTTAACTCATTCTCATGCATCTCTCGATTTCATGCATTAGATCATTTAGTTCACTCATATCCAAGCAAGACTTAAGCATCTATTTATATAAGCAAGTTAATGAATTGTGCTAGGGAAACGCCTATTCCTAGGTCGTTTCCTGGCTACCATGAAAGGCTAGCATCAATGGACGACTCTGAACTCTTACTCCTTCCGGAGGTGATAGCTCCAAAATAGACCTATCTTTATGTCCCTAATTATGGCTAAAACCATGACATATATTGATTAAAGCGCTTTCTTGTAGGTGATTTCATGGTCGAGAGCCCGGGAAGTCCAAAGACATATTTCGGGGCTTAAAGTGCCGTTTTAGAGCTTCATAGATGCATCGGGAGTGAAAGAGCTTGAAGAATCCAAGAGATGGCAAAAATTGCCTTGGAGAAGCACAATTTGGCCATCCAAACCCGAGAGCTCACTTGCATGGGCGGCAGCGTCGAGACGCCGCCCGAGGGTCTCGACGCCGCCCCGATTGCCAACCGCAGACGAAGCGCGCGACAGCGTCGAGACGCCGCCCGAGGGTCTTGACGCTAGCCCGACAATTTTCCCAGATAAAGGCGTGAAAACGCCACATTTTGCCTAACTTTTCATTCTTCTTCTTCCCCAATTCTTTCTCTCGGGTCTAGGCGTTTTCCCACCATTTTTGGACTTCTTCTTCTCCTCTTTGTATGCTACTAAGCTCTTCCATGGGGGATTGGATTTATTCAGCCTCCATGGAAGGCTAAACTAAGGTTAGTGCTTGATTTTAAGAGTTGGTTTTGTGATTTATGGATGTTTGGGGAGGTTTGCCCCTTTGTAATTGTTGATGTAATTAGCATGTTTCTTGCATTTCTTGCTTGTTCTTAATCCAATTCTAGCATGTGTAGCTAAATTAGATTGACGCTCTAATTCCTATGCATGATAGAGGGCTAAAGGTTGGGACGTATAATTGCCCAAACCGCTAGGTAGCACGGGCTTAAGCATGGCTAATTGATTCGTCCCAAAGTGACAGTTGGTAATCTGAATTAATTAACGTTTTCATGTTAGGCTTAAGGCAAGAGAGAAACCGGGTTAGTCTTAGGATTAGACCGTCACAGTGTTCCCGTCACTGGCTTATAGACGATTTAGGGGTCGCGACCTTGGATAGATTATTAGCCAAGTATAATTAGAATTGCACGTGTCTAATTATATCTTTGGGTCATTTGAGCTAGCACTTAGCCAAATGAATTGTGTGCTGAAGCATGACTGATTAATCAATTGTATCGATGATCCGGACATCCATAACGATCAATCCCATTATTCGAAGTTAAGCACGGCCATTTAATTTTGCATGTTGTCATTTAACTTTCCGTTAGTTGCACGTTAGGAGCTCCCTTCCCCCCAAACCAAATTACCATTCTTTTATTTCAATTTGTGCATATTTTTTATCTCTAGCAAATTAGACTTAGTTAAATTAGATTTCTTAATTCCCTGTGGATCGACCCCGTTACCACTTAGCTGCAAATTGCTCGGTACATTCGGGTTATAAATTGTATTTTGGCAAGCCTTGACAGCTTGAATTTGGACTACCACATAAAGTACGTCTACCAAAATTGGCGCCGTTGCCGGGGAACTAAGTTTAATTTAGTTTGATTAAGTTTAGTTTGTTGGTTTTAAAAATCTTCTTTACTTTTTTGTACAGTTTAATTCTTTTGTATTATTTTACCCGTTTTTGTTCGATTTTTTGAGCGCAGTCATTCTTTGAAAATTCAAAAGAAGCGCTGAAATGGAGGTCGGGGGTAATTGTGAGCATCAAAGAACCTTGAGGGAGCTTGCATCACCTGAGCTAGGCCGGAACTCATCGAGTATTATGTATCCGGTAGCTGCAGGTAATTTTGAACTTAAAGTTGGTCTATTTAACTTATTACCTTCTTTTTATGGTAATACAGATGAGGATCCCGTCAGACACCTCAAGGCATTCCAGATGGTGTGTTCGTCATTCAGAACCGATGACACCACCGCAGATCAATTCCATCTCAGGGCCTTTCCTTTCACCTTGAAGGAGAAGGCGAGAGATTGGTTGTATTACATACCGACCGGATCCATCACGAATTGGAAGTTGCTGAATGGGGCGTTTTTAGAAAAGTATTTTCCTGCTTCAAAGGTCGTCGCCCTCTGGTAACGATATTTTCGAATTATCGCCAATCATCGGGTTGTCGAGACCCGCCAAAATAAATTTATAATTACCCGAATACACTGAACTATTAATAGATTAGTGGTAACGGGGTCGATCCACAGGGAAATAAGCGAATTTGACTTAATCCTAATTAGATTTGCAAACTGTGAAAATAAACAAAATGTGGGGGATTTTTGGTTTCAATTAACAAATTGGGGAAACAACGCAAAAGAGGGAAAATTAAACTAACGGGGCGTTCGACTCGGGACGATCAGGAATAAAATTAGCATGCCTCTTGGATCATAGGTTGACGAGTATAATGGCCAAACAATTGAACGAATACGCAGCCCGTCTCAAATCAATGAATTAATTCAGACATGCTCCATGGATATTAATTAGACAAAATAAATCATGCTAATCAAGCATATCGATTGGACATTGGCGGCCAAGGCTCTCCCAAGACCAATCGATAACAACGAGCTAACTACGACGATTATCTAATTTGGACGCGAAATTAGTGTATCGATTTCAGATTCTAATTCGAGAAGAACGAACACAAAGAACGCCAAGGACGCCTATGCGCTCGAAAGCATCATTAATCTTTGTTACTTGGCGGTTCAGAGAGGCACGACATCAAAACCTTTAACAAACACATTCATGGGATAAGCAAAGAAATAGAAACTAATTCAATCAATCATTCAAGGGAATTCAGAATTTGGTTCAACAATCTCACCAAAAGTTCAAACTACATTATTCCCTTACAATCTCGAGCCAAAAACGCTATAAACTACTCACTCATAATGGATGTGATGTGGGATGGCTCCAATCCAAGCTCTCTAGCCTCTCCCATGGTGGAAATGACTTCTAAAACGTCAAATCTGGTGCGGAGCCCGAGGTAGGAGATGAAGATTCCGGCTAAAAATCGGACAAAAACTTAAGTAATCCGTCGGAGCGTTGAGACGCTAGGGCAGCGTCTCGACGCTATGCCCTAAAGATTCAGCGCGCGCAGTCGGGGCGGCGTCGAGACGCTCGCGCAGCGTCGAGACGCTGTCACTCGACGCTTGCTCTCGGGTGGAATTTCAAATTGGTGCCTCAGACTTCGGAGCGTCTCGACGCTATGGCAGCGTCTCGACGCTTGGGCAGCGTCGAGCTAGCGTCGCGACGCTGTCACTCGACGCTAGCTCTCGGGTTTTTGCATGTTCTTTTGCCTTGAAACTTCCCAAAACGCCAACTCTTCATATTTTTGCATGGTCCTTCCCCAAAAGTGTTCCTAGGTCCTTAAAATGTGACTTTAAGCCTCGAACGACATTGAAACGCACCTAAGGACGAATTACTGAGAACACCTGTAATTGACACATATAAGCAAGATTAAGCATGTAATAATCATTTCGGAGAAAGTTTTTGTCGCCGTTAAAGTCGAGAGAGAAGTCTCTAAAGCCGCTATGGTCTGGGCTCTCACTCACGTCGTCCGCTGCGCCCGCCCCCTACTTAGTCAATGGGGCTAGCGCATAAGGACTAGACTTCTCTAAAGTGGAATTCAAGTCGATATTTAAATCCTACACCCTCAAAGAAAGCCTTTTTCGCATCTTTCGCTTTACTTTTGTGTTGCGAGTGCATGCGCGGCGAACGCTTCCAAAGGCGACCCTCTCGATCATGACATTGTAGGTGCTTGCGATGGGACGGATGCGCCTCCGCGCGCTGGGCATACCTCTTCTGTGCGTCTTTCTCGTGGCGCACCATTACAGCTGGGGTGGGGCTCGGCCTCCGAACCGTACGTGAGACGAGTTTAAG
This sequence comes from Herpetospermum pedunculosum, assembly GCA_028017165.1. NCBI lineage: Eukaryota > Viridiplantae > Streptophyta > Magnoliopsida > Cucurbitales > Cucurbitaceae > Herpetospermum > Herpetospermum pedunculosum. The sequence continues at coordinate 5,092,457 of CM051525.1, read as the reverse complement.
GAATGCTGCTGTAAAAAATGGAGGCGATTCTTTTTTTCTTCGGAAGATGGTCAAGGTAGCTTGCTTCCAAGGCATATATATGAGATGAAGCACACCCGAAGACAAGGCTGTCTCGACTCTCGTTTTTAGTGGGGAGGAATTGTTTTCGTATCCTGGACTTAAGGAGAAAGAGCGGGCACCGATCCTCTCTTTTAACCCTCGAAAGCGGATTCCGGGATGCTAGACTTCCGTATGCTTTCTTCTCTGCCTTCTCCTCTCAAAAGACCAAGGGAGAGACTGCACCATTCCTCTCCCCTGGACCCGGAGCAAAGGGAGGTAACCCTATACAAACAAAGGCATCAGGAACGAATGTCACTTGGAGAACGTGGAGCCTTTCTTTCTCGGTCGTCTGTCTTTCTCGTTGTGGATTCCGGGAAGAGAAAGCATATCAAGCCCAATGTTGGGATTGAAGGCTTATATGCACTTTTTTGTTGAGAAAAGATATCGGGGAGACCCTTGACCTGGGCGGGCTCCCGCGCCCCGACGACTCGTGAAGAGATAAACCGCCAGAAGCAGGCAAAAAGGGGCTGCAGCGGTCGAACTCGAATTCTGGAAATCCGCCGCAGGCGCGAAGCGTGGTAGGCCTGCGAAACCTGAGTGGATCTGCGGCAAAGCGGAGCCTCCGACGATGCCCCCTGGGCGAAAGGGGCCCCCAGCTTCCCACCACGCGAAGTTCAAACCTCGCCGGAGAGAGAGAAGCGAATTGAAAACCGGTCTCAAATCCCTTCGCAATCGAAGGAGGGTACTTATTTTTTTTTCCCTTCCGGAAAGAATGACGTGTGGAGTTTGCCATCCAAGCTTTCTCCGGCTATCCCTCGAATTGTATCCGAGGACCAGGGGGATACAAAAAAGTAATAAGGGACATAAACATAGCTCCGAAATGGAGCTATCAAACACCCCCAACTTAAATCTTGCTAGTCCTCGAGCAAGGTGGAATTCTGATTAATCAAAATAAAAGGATACGCATGCTAGGGACTCTATTCTCGGGTACTGGAAACGAAAAAGCATTTATGTTCGAATGAAATAGCTGCATGCATGCATTGGTTAAGAACAATTCGAAAAATTCAAAGATGCTTCCCTATTTATGCTTCGGACCCAGCTCTTTATTTTAGATTTTTACAGGCTTAGAACAGCTCTACCCGTCCCAAAACTTCGCCTTCCCCCTACTTATGGCTGAACAGAACAGTCTAAAGGCTTTTCATCGTCTAAGCAAGTAATAGATCGCGAGACATCTTTTCTTTTCTTTTTTTTTGATCTCCATGAGCGCCTAACATGTCAAGTTTACCTTCGTTTCAGCTTGCCTGCAATTTCATTGCACAGTGCATCTGACTACGGGAAAAATTCACATTTTTAAGGACTAGCGTTCACTTCTTTGTTCTCCCTTTTCATGCCGTGGCGACTGTGGGTTACATGACCGCCCCTGGCTACTAAGGCAACTCAAGAAGGAGGAACACCTCGGGAGATTGCTTTCTCTCTTTTTTTTTTTTTTTTTTTTTTTTTTTTAGCCTATAAACCATGTCAAAAATTTTAGCGCATGGATTACGAATATGAACGAATCTTAGCCCTTCCTAAGGTTGCCTTTCGAGGTGACAACGAATTTCAAAACAAGCAGAACTATCCTAAACCCACAGATCCAAGATAGAGTGCTAACATGCGAAGCTCAAACAGGGAAATAACTTGAAAAATTTCTTAAAATGGCCTTAGCAAATGCGATCATGCTGAATTTTACTACAAATACAAATACGAAGACCTTAACAGTACATCACAAAATTTCATAGTCAGACTAGCATGCATACCCCATAACACAACACGTTTATCAGAATTCCACAACTAAACTCGACAATCACTGTAAGGCACAACCCACCACCCCCAACTTAGAAATGGACAATGTCCTCATTGGACTAAATAGGCACAGTCAAAATTCTAAGGAAAGAAAACCTTCCCTGAATTGTGACTTAGAGGGTTGGAGAGTGCGCTTAATCCTTAGCAAATAAACCTCAAGGACGAGCCATTGTTTCACCTGAAAACTCACAACATCAGAGTAAGAACCTAAGCTAGTCCTAAAAATAGTAAAGTAAACAAAAAGCATGTACAGTTCAAGCTCGGGTGCCTCCGAGTAGCGCAAATTTTTAGAGTCGATTGCTCGACTTTACCAAAACTCATTTCATCCTTTCTCATAATCGGGCTCTCTCAAGTGGGCATGCTCGTCGAAGTCCTCTGACATTCCCTCATGTAAGATCTTCAGTCGTTGGCCATTCACCGTGAATTCCTTCTCTGAATCTAGGCTCTGAATCTTGATTGCACCATAGTGATGGACATCGGTTATAATAAAAGGACCAAGCCACCAGGAATGAAGTTTACCTGGCATAAACTTCAGACGGGAGTTGAACAAGAGGACCTTCTGACCAACTTCGAAGTGTTTCCGGATGACTCGTCTGTCGTGGAACATCTTGGTCTTTTCCTTGTAGATCTTCGAATTCTCATATGCATCCAGGCGAAGCTCCTTTAATTCTTGCAATTTGAGGAGTCTTTCTTCGCCAGCCTTGTCAAAGTCCATATTACACTTCTTCACGGCCCAGTACGCTTTGTGCTCGATCTCCACTAGGAGATGACAGGCTTTCCCAAAAACCATCCGGTAGGGAGACATCCCTATGGGGGTTTTGTAAGCCGTGCGATAGGCCCACAAAGCGTCGTCCAGCCTGAGACTCCAATCCTTCCTTGCTGGACTTACTGTTTTCTCGAGGATGCTCTTCACCTCTCGATTGGACACCTCTGCCTGACCATTGGTTTGAGGGTGGTACGGGGTAGATATTTTATGATTGACCCCATACTTCCTCATCAAGGCTTGTATCGTCTTGTTGCAGAAGTGACTCCCTTGATCGCTTATGATGGCTCGTGGAACTCTGATAGCACTCCAAAAGTGCTAATATTTAGCTCCTAAGTCTTGTAAATTAGAATAATTATTTAGGCTTCATTGATATATTTTGTATAATTTAATTCCTAAGGGGTAAATCGGGCATTTGCGATAATTAAAAGCTTAAATGAATATTTTATAATATTTTATTAGTTAGTCGTTTTGAGTGATTAAGCTACATTAATTAAATAATCTAATTTTAACTCAAAATTGATTAAGTTGTTTGATGGTATAGTCCTTATTTAGACAACGGGGGTGCCCAGGTTCAAATCCTAGTTAATGCAGGATTTTCTCTCATTTTTATAAAAGTCAACGGTCAATGGTCAACAGCCCACACGCCCACGGCCCAGACCGCCTGCCCGCGCGCCCATCCGCGCGCGCGACCCGCTTCGCCCAAACGTGCCCCTGATCCGCCCAGACGCGCCCTGTGCGCAGCCCATGCGCGCGAGCGGCCCAGCACGCCCTCCAGCCCATCGTGCGCGCGACCCACGCGGCCCGCTCCATCAGACGCCCCGACCCGCGCCCACGACCCGCCTCAGCGCCCCAACACGCCCAGCGCCTGCCGACCTGTCTGCGCGGCCCAAAACTCATTTTTTCAGCTTTTTAAGCATTTAGACCTAGTTTTTCAGCCACCATTCACTTAGGAGAGAGAAAAAATCGATTTTGAAAGTTTTGGCCTCGGGTTTGGTGATATTTTCATCAATTTTAAAGGTTTTGGGACAATTTTTGATCGATTTTCAACACGTTTGGCTAAGGTAAGTGCTCTAATTTGAGTTAGGGATTTACTTTGATGCTTAGTGAGGGTTTTTGGATGAATTTCTAGCATTGTGTTGTTGATTTCTTGCATCTCCAATCTATATAAAGAACGAATGTCATGCCTTTCTAATTAGGATTGACACCCATAATTGTTACGCATGTTAGTAGGCTAAGCGTTAATTCTTGATAAGCTTTAATGCATTGTAGCGAGGGTCTAGCTCGTGGCTAATCAATTCGAGCCCAAGTGACAGTGGGGGTATGAGTTGATTAACGTTTTCACGGCGGGCTCAAGGTTAGGAGAGAAATCGAATTAGTCTTAAGAAATAATTCGTCGCAATTATACCCGTTACTGTTTTCTGATTAATTGATGGCTTATCACCTTAGATTAATTAAGAAGCATGTTTAATTAGAATTGACACCTCTAATTAATTCTTTGGGGTGCTTTAGACCCGGTTGGGACAAGGCATTTTGCGTGCATGAAATAGAATTACTTTGCTAATTAGAATCCCTATGAACTAAGTGCATCAAGTAAATCCCGAGCACTCAAATTAGGAGCACGCGTTACGTTTAATTTTTCCGTTATTTAATTTTCCGTTAGCTAGTTTACATGCTTACTTTAATTTTCCGTTAGCAATCCCCCTTTTATTTATCGTTTTATTTTATTGTTTTAGTTAATTAAAAAGAAAATAGAAATTAATTAGGAGAAAATAATTTAGGTTCCCTGTGGATCGACCCGACTACCACTAGCTGCAAAGCTCAGTTGTAGCGGAATTATAAATGTTATTTTGGCGGGATTCGACACCCCGAAATTTATAGGATATTCAAAAATCCTAGTACCAAAGTCCATACCTGCTGAAAATGTTAGATTTGACAAAACTGGAAACACCATTAGCAGTATCAACTTTGGTGGCCTTGGCCTCCACCCATTTAGACACGTAGTCCACAACCAACAAGATATAGACAAAACCAAATGAAGGGGGAAAGGGTCCCATAAAGTCCATACCCCAAACCTAAAAAAATTCACAAGTTAAAATAGGGGTTTGGAGCATTTCATTCCTACTTGAGATGGAGCCTTTTCTCTGACACTGATCACATGATTTACAAAATTCGTAACAATCTTTGAACAGTGATGGCCAGAAAAAACCACAATCTAATATTTTCCTTGTTGTCCTAGTTGGCCCAAAGTATCCCCCACATGCAAATTCATGGAAAAATACAAGTATTTGGTCAGCACAAAATTTCCATAAAACGGGTTCATCCCAGACATAAGTCTTAGCTTCGCTTCGCAGCTTAACTCTCTTGTTATATGAAAAATCGGATGGGAACGTACCTGTGACCAATTAATTGACGATGTCGGCATACCATGTTATCTCCACACTCACTTGAAAGAGGACTTCATCAGGGAATTCGTCGTTCAGGGGCAAGTCATCCTCATTACGCACAATGCGGCTCAAGTGGTCAGCAACTGTATTCTCTAAGCCTTTCCTATCCTGACTGAGACGTCGAACTCCTGGAGTAGTAGTACTGTTAAGTCTCTGAAAGTGACTTATTTAGAACCCATTTAGCTTAGGAAGATGTACACTTTTAGGTGTTTTTGTTAGCATTTAGCCTAAACCTATGCTTTAATATGAGGATTAGAAGAAGGTAGCTAATATAGGACTTATGTACAATAGGTAGAAAAAGGGTTGAAAACCGAAGGAAAAGAATGAAAAAATGAGCATTGCGAATGAATTGCGAAAACATTGCGGTGACCGCAATTATTCAAGTGAAAACCGTAAGTTGACTGATCTTTTTCTGTTAATTTCCGTTATTTCAGGGATTCGTTCTTTCTCCTCCATCCATTCTGATATACGACGTTGAAGATTGATGGTTCTCCTTGGCCCAAACGCACCTGCAAACTACTATAAAAGGGGGCCAAAGTCGGAGGTTTGATCATCATTCGAAGCGCAGAAGTCTTCTCGCAGTCCATCATTTCTCTCTGTTTTCCTTTGCCGTTTGTTGGAGTGAGAGTCTCAGCTTTTGGAGTCGATAATCTGATAGGAAGGAGAGGAGATTCTTCTTCTCTCTCGATTGGATTCATCCAAGCAAGGCTGACTTTTCATCACCATCATTCGAGGCGACTGCCACGAAGTTTTCCAGCAATCCTTTACTGCTTTTCTGTTCTGTTCTTCTTATTTCCATTTCTGATCACTGTTGTTCTTAGTTTAGTATTTTTACTTACTGCATTTCGTTGTTGTCTGTCTTGGATTCATTTCTTTTAAAGCTTTCCTTTGTCATTCAACGTTCAAAGTAACCAAAGTAAAATTCTGCACTTCACAGTTTCTACCTTGTTCTGCTACGGTTTTGTCTTACTGCTTTAAGCACATTTCCCTTCTAAGCATGTCTATCTCGTCTGCCATTTCTGTTCTCCATATATCCATGAGTAGCTAAATCACTTAGGGGCATGCTAATGACAGAACTATAGGCTAAAAAACGTGCATCAAGTATGTAGGGTAGCTCTCGAATCATTGATTATATGTAAGCTTCATCCCACGGGCAATTTCGATTGGCCATCCATTTTGTCCAAAGAACTCCTAACCTCTGGAAGGAGTAAGAGTTCAGAGTCGTATAATCATGCTAGCCTTTCATGGTAACCAGGAAACGGCCTAGGAATAGGCGTTTCCCTAGTACAAACTAAACACTTCTGTTTTAACAAGATGATTAAGTCCTTACTTTGAGTCGAGTAAACTTAAGAGTCTAATGCATGGAATCGGACGATACATGAGATAGAGTGAGTTTGATGCATAGAGAGTAGATCCAGTGCTTGAGAATCGTATAAAAAGGCCTATAGGATAGTCATTAGTAGCCCTTAATTCACCCATTTACACACTTTCGCTGCTGTTTAATTGCGGAAACATTGCGGTCCCCGCAATTCTGCTTAGTTTTCATTCTGTTTAGCTGTTTTCTTCTTCGTTTATCAATTCCATCTCTTGTCTTTTGAGTCTAAATTCAACTTGCATTTGTTTATGTTATATTCCTTTATTCATTCAGCAAAAATTAGATAATTAAAAACCAATTTTACCCCATCAAATCCACCCCATCTTTCTTAACAAATACACTTCGCGAATAGCTAAACATAAGTCTCTGTGGAAAAAACGAATGAAATATACTTACTACTTGCTGTGAGACCATGTATGCTTGCATGTTCTAAGTGCTCTCTCTCTCTTATTTCTCATTTTTATTAACACATTGAGCACGCAACAAGTACCCACCTGAGCAGTCTAGGCTTCGAGTCCTTCTTGTTCATCAAATAACGAACTTCTGCATGATCAGAAAAAATAATTACTTTAGATCCAAGAATATAATGCCGAAATTTATCAAGAGCGAAGACAATGGACAGCAGCTTCTTCTCTGTAGTGGTGTAGCCGATCTGCGCAGAGTTGAGCGTCCTGGAGGCATAATAAATCACGTGGCTTTTCTTGTCTATCCTCTGACCCAGCACAGCGCCAACGGCATAATTGCTCCCATCGCACATAATCTCGAAGGGGGTACCCCACTGCGGTGGATGAATGATGGGTGCGTTGGTCAAACACTCCTTCAGGACATCGAAGGCCAGCTTGCACTCCTTGTCAAAACAGAATGGGACATCTTTTTTAAGCAAGCTCGTCATCGGAGTCACTATCTTCGAGAAGTCCTTAATGAACCTGCGGTAGAAACCTGCATGACCAAGAAAAGAACGCACTTCCCAAAGATTCGTGGGGTAAGGTAAATCAGATATAACATCAATTTTTGCTTTATCCACCTCTATCCCCTTAGCTGACACAACGTGACCTAGGACTATGCCTTGACTGGACATGAAATGACACTTTTCGAAATTAAAAACAAGATTAGTTTCAATGCATCTTTCCATGACTCTAGACAAGTTAAACATGCAATCCTCAAATGAACTCCCATATACAGTGAAATCATCCATAAAGACTTCGATGCATTTTTCTACGAATTCGGTAAATATGCTCATCATGCATCGCTGAAAAGTCTCTGGAGCATTACAAAGCCCGAAGGGCATTCTCCTATATGCGTAAGTTCCGAATGGACATGTAAAACCCAGAAAAACCATCTAGAAAACAGAAGTATGGCTTTCCAGCTAAACGCTCCACCATTTGATCTATGAAGGGAATTGGAAAATTGTCCTTCTTAGTAACATCATTCAGTTTTCTAAAATCTATCCACATCCTCCACCCATTTTGCACTCTCTTAGGTACTAACTCTCCCTTCTCATTTCTAATAACGGTTATGCCCGTCTTTTTAGGTACAACATGAATGGGGCTAACCCACTGGCTATCAGAAATGGGATAGATAATACCTGCGTCAAGGAGTTTGTGTATCTCAGACAACACTACCTCTTTCATTGCTGGGTTTAGTCTCCGCTGAGGCTCTCAGGATGGTTTCGCTCCCTCATTCAGCCGAATCTTGTGCATGCAAAGAACTTGACTCAACCCATGCAAATCTGCCAACGTCCATCCTATCGCTCTTCTATTCTTTTTCAAAACTTCCACCAACTTGCTTTCTTGCTCCGATGTAAGCTCCTTAGAAATAATTACCGGGAGTGTCTCCACCTCACCCAAGTATATATACTTGAGATGACCCGACAATTCCTTAAGTTCGAACTTGGGAGCCTGCAAAAGAGATGGCAATATTTTAGTTGGCTTTTCACACGCCTCTAAAGCAAGAGTAGTTTGTTCAGACGAGTCAGACAATATGGGCGCACTACTTTCAATCTCGCCAACAGTTTTAGTACAAACGAATGGGTCATCCCCATCAACAGCAGTCATGCATTCTTCTTGTTCTAAAGTATCGATAAGATCAATTTTACAGATAGAATGCACATCAGCATGGTGTTTCATGGCATCAAAGACATTAAATTCAAACACATCTCCTTCATACTTGACTGCCAAAGTACCATCATGCACATTAATTTTTGTCTTAGCGGTTTTCATGAATGGTCTACCTAGCAGCACGGAAGTAGTGGACAATGCGCTTTCTTCCATTTTTATCACGTAAAAATCAGCAGGAAAAATGAGGTCCTTAACTCTAACCAACACATCCTCAATCACCCCTAAAGGATGAATAAAAGACCTATTAGCTAACTGGATGACTATACTAGTTTCCTGCATACCTTCTAAATCGAGACTCTTGTAGACTGAGTATGGCATAACATTAATTGAGGTTCCTAAGTCTAGCATGGCGTGCTCAATTTCTCTATCTCCAATAGTACATGGTAAGAGGAACATACCTAGGTCCTGGCACTTGTCTGGCATGTTTTGTGTTACCAGGGCAGAAACATTCTTACTTACCACTACTCTCTCGGCACTCTTAGCCTTCCTCTTATTGGTGCACATCTCCTTTAGAAATTTCGCGTACCTTGGAATTTGATGAATTGCGTCAAGCAGCGGCATATTGATTCCAACTTTTTTCAGCCTATCAAGGATGTCCGCGTCTTTGTCCTCCTTAGGCGGCCTCGCCAACCTACTAGGAAAAGGAGCAACGGGAGTGTAAGACTTCATAGAAATAGAAGGAGGAGCTACAACCGTTTTAGAGGGTGTTTCGTGACACTTATCTGAAGATATCTCTGTATCCTTATTAGAATCCTCGGGAGTGGGTCGTGATGGTACCTCCTTGCCACTTCTGAGAGCGATGGCACTAACGTTTTCCGCTTTGGACTCCAATTTGCTCATCCTTTCCTTGATCTCTGTGAACCCATCGCTTAGCGACCGCATCTGCGAACTGGTCTCCTTGCTAGATTCCCCATAAATGATTTGAACATGCCTTCAAAGGCTTGACCTGAAATAGAAGAAACAGCCTGGGATGAGTTTTCTTGCAACGTATGAAATAAGCCAAATACCTGAGACACTTTCTCTTTGAGCTCTTCTATGTCGGTCAACAGTTTAGCTTGTTCATTTCTTCCCCCGTATTGGCGACGGTTCTCAGCCATGTTAGAGATCAACTGTCTGGCTTCCGCAGGCGTTTTCTCCCAAAGGGATCCTCCGCTCGATGCATCGAGCATCTAACAGTCGTGCGGTAGCAAACCTTCATAGAAGAACTGAATAAGCGCAGCCTCTGCTATCAGATGGTTCGGGCAGCTCTCGCAGAGCTTAATGAATCTCTCCCAGCACTCGTGAAATGCCTCTTTCTCTTCTTGTTTGAAACCATAAATATCTTTTTTCAAGGCTCTGGCTCTCGACGCTGGGAAATATCTTTCTAAGAACATGCTCTTTAGCTTCTCCCAAGTGAAGATGGTTCCCGATGGTAAGTAATGTAGCCAATCTCGAGCTTCGCCTCTCAAGGTGAATGGAAAAGCTCTCAGGTAGAGCTGATCTTCAGTAATGTCGCTTGGTTTCATTGCAGAACTTGTCATTTGAAAAGGTTTGAGATGTTTAAAGGGATCTTCATTTGGTTCACCACAAAAAGAAGGCAGATGGTCAATTAAACCAGATTTAAGCACAAACTCACCTGAAATTTCCGGGTAGGAAATACAAGAAGGTTGGTGGTCCATAGCAACCGATGCCCACTTCCTGAGTGTTTTTGGGGCTCCAGCCTCATCGTCAACTTCCATTTTCTCAATAAAAAATTAGGCACCTCTAGCACCCTTGAACAAACAAATCAAATCTTGCAAACAATAAAAGAACAAGCAAATTTTAAAGTAAAAGTCAAAAGTGTACAAATTAAATCTAAATTAGGCCGAATTACACTTAGTTCCCCGGCAACGGCGCCAATTTTGGTAACGATATTTTCGAATTATCGTCAATCATCGGGTTGTCGAGACCCGCCAAAATAAATTTATAATTACCCGAATACACTGAACTATTAATAGATTAGTGGTAACGGGGTCGATCCACAGGGAAATAAGTGAATTATACTTAATCCTAATTAGATTTGCAAACTGTGAAAATAAACAAAATGTGGGAGATTTTTGGTTTCAATTAACAAATTGGGGAAAAAACGCAAAAGAGGGAAAATTAAACTAACGGAGCGTTCGACTCGGGACGATCAGGAATAAAATTAGCATGCCTCTTGGATCATAGGTTGACGAGTATAATGGCCAAACAATTGAACGAATACGCAGCCCGTCTCAAATCAATAAATTAATTCAGACATGCTCCATGGATATTAATTAGACACAATAAATCATGCTAATCAAGCATATCGATTGGACATTGGCGGCCAAGGCTCTCCTAAGACCAATCGATATCAACGAGCTAACCACGACGATTATCTAATTTGGACGCCAAATTAGTGTATCGATTTCAGATTCTAATTCGAGAAGAACGAACACCAAGAACGCAAGGACGCCTATGCGCTCGAAGGCATCGTTAATCTTTGTTACTTGGCGGTTCAGAGAGGCACGGCATCAAAACCTTTAACAAATGAAGCATGCTCGAAATCAAGGGTTCCTAGTCCTAAATCAATCAAACACATTCATGGGATAAGCAAAGAAATAGAAACTAATTCAATCAATCATTCAAGCCAATTCAGAATTTGGTACAACAACCTCACCAAAAGTTCAAACTACATTATTCCCTTACAATCCCGAGCCAAAAACGCTATAAACTACTCACTCATGATGGATGTGATGTGGGATGGCTCCAATCCAAGCTCTCTAGCCTCTCCCATGGTGGAAATGGCTTCTAAAACGTCAAATCTGGTGCGGAGCCCGAGGTAAGAGATGAAGATTCCGGCTAAAAATCGGACAAAAACTTAAGTAATCCGTCGGAGCGTCGAGACGCTAGGGCAGCGTCTCGACGCTACACCCTAAAGATTCAGCGCGCGCAGTCGGGGCGGCGTCGAGACGCTCGCGCAGCGTCGAGACACGTGCGCGGCGTCGAGCGAGCGTCGAGACGCTGTCACTCGACGCTTGCTCTCGGGTGGAATTTCAAATTGGCGCCTCAGACTTCGGAGCGTCGAGACGCTTGGGCAGCGTCAAGCTAGCGTCGCGACGCTGTCACTCGACGCTTGCTCTCGGGTTTTTGCATGTTTTTTTGCCTTGAAACTTCCCAAAACGCCAACTCTTCATATTTTTGCATGGTCCTTCCCCAAAAGTGCTCCTAGGTCCTTAAAATGTGACTTTAAGCCTCGAACGACGTCGAAACGCACCCGAGGACGAATTACCGAGAACACCTATAATTGACACATATAAGCAAGATTAAGCATGTAATAATCATTAATTAGGGACATAAACATAGCTCTGAAATGGAGCTATCACCCTTAGAAGGGAGATCCACAAAATTGAGCAAGGAAAGGAAGAAACCGTCCTTGAATGCTGGGAGAGGTTTGGTCCGTTATGCGAGGATTGTCCCAATCATCAAATAACCGAGCATTCCCTCATTCAGAGTTTCTACTACGGTTTGCTTCCCCAAGGCCAGCAGATGATAGATGCCGCCAGTGGAGGTTCGCTCATGGATAAGACACCCGCTGAAGCTAGAGTTTTGATTTCCAACGTAGCTAGAAGCTTGGAGTGGAGTGCAGATAGAGACAAGGAACATACTCGCCGGAGAAGGGACGTGGACGATCTTAAGGCCCAATTTTTAGCGGTAAGTAGCGCTGTTCTTGCTTTGAAAGATCACTTACCGCCCCGTCCTTCTGTTTCAGGTAGATCCTTGGAAGAAATGCTTGAATCACAACATAGGGAAACTCGAGAGCAGTTTCAAACTCTGAGCGATGCAGTGATTCAAGTGAGTAAGAGGTTGACAGTGATGGAGCACCAGAACGTAGAGAACGCTAGTGCCATCACCTTGAGAACTGGGAAGCATCTTCCCACTAGTACCCCGCCGGTGGAAGTCAATTATGGCCACGTCGAGCCATAGACAGAAAATCCCGAACCACGGTGGCATGGGGTAAATTTCGATCCTACATGCACTAGAGTTTATGTGCCTAAGGCTCATTTTCCTAGCAGGTTAGCGAGACCGCCTAAGGAGGACTACGAGAAGGAGTTCCTGGACACATTCAGGAAGGTAGAGATCAACATCCCTCTATTGGATGCCCTGAAGGAAATTCCGAGGTACGCAAAGTTCCTAAGGAAACTTTGCACCAACCAGAGGAAGACAAAGGAGAGTGAACGCGTCGTGGTAAGTGAGAACGTCTCAGCCTTGATCACAAAGAACTTACCGGTTAAATGCGACGATCCAGGTATGTTCTCTCTCCCTTGTAAGATTGGAGGCATGCATATTAGAAGAGCAATGCTGGATTTCGGAGCCTCCATTAGTGTTATGCCTTATTCCATTTATCAGAAACTGAAATTGAAAGGAATGACTAAAATAGGAACAGTTATTCAACTTGCTGATAGAACTTCTGTACATCGTTTAGAAATAGTAGAAGATGTGATAGTGCAGGTTAATGAATTAATTTTTCCTGTTGATTTTTATGTTCTGAAAATGGATGAGAATTATTCCTCTTCGCCTGCTTCGATCTTATTAGGTAGGCCCTTTATGAAAACTGCTAAAACTAAAATAAATTTGGATAAGGGCATTTTATCTGTTGAGTATGGCGGAGAGGTTGTTGAGATGCATTTGCCCATTGTAGAAGAGCATGTTGATGATGTAATCTCTCTTTGTCAAGTAGACACTTTTGAATCTGTAGCTCATAATGAATGCATGACTGTTGAGGATGGGGATGACCCATTATTTTTAACTAATCTTTTTTATGAACATGAGTTGCATGAACCACCCTTGACTGAATTTTGTGATTCATCTGTTTCTGCTTTGACAATTTGTGAGAATCCTGCTAAGCTACTCCCTTCCACTTTACCTTCCACTTTGGGAAATGAAATGACTAATCAAGCCTTGCTAGATTTAGAACCATCGATTAATGTTAAGTCGCATGTTGTTTTTAATGAGCTTAATCTGAATGACTTGCATGAATCTAGTGATATTATGCATTTGGCTGACAAATCCTATGTGCACCCCTTGAAAAAGGTGGAAGAGGTTTTGGGCAGAGTAACTGACTCGTTCTTTCCTGCTGATCCTTATGCTTTTGGAATGCATGAAAATCTCTCGCATGTTTTTGCATCAATTTTATGGGATCAACCTTTTACGAGACCTGCCAAATTTAAAATTGATGTTGTATGTGCGCAGAAGGCACGGGAGAAAGAATTGTTCATGGATTTTCGCAGGAAAGAGGAAATTAGGAAGATGGACGAGGCATCTTCCAAGTTCGATTATGGATGAGTGGACGAGAGAATACAGTCGAGCAATCGACTCTAAAAATTTGCGCTTCTCGGAGGCACCCGAGCTTGGACCGTAATTCTGTTGTTTATTGCTTTGCTTTTGTTGATATGAGCTTTTGAATTAGTTGTTTATTTTCTTGTTTTCTTAGGAGAAAAGGTGGAATGGCCGACAATTCGAGAGCATATTGGAAGACGATGGTGCACATCTCCACCCGTCGGCTCCATAAGATTCAGGGGAGGTTTTCTGTTCCCTTAGGATTTTATTGTTTTGATTGTTTAATGCATTGGGGAAAATGCATATCTTTAGGCGGGGGTGGAGTTTGTTCATAGAGATAAGACTTCCTAGTAGTCGTCGGGCATATGTATACTCTGACTGTTAGATTAGAATCTGAATGCATGTTGTCCGATGAGAACGGTCAATGATTTGTTTGTGAACACTCCGTATTTGTATGATTCGAAAATTTGACGATGTATACACATTTTGAGCCTATTTTAAAAAAATTTCTGTTATTTCCCTACATTCACTGAGCACATAGCCCTCTTATTCTCAGTTCTGTAGGTCTAGAATGATTTTATTTTGTCTAAAACCTTAGTGTCACCCCGAAAGGTACCATTAGGGAGGCTTGATGTGTAGAAGTAGTAATGACTCATTTGTTGTATAGCGAAGCTATTGCCTAAAAAAAAAGTAGTATGCATGAAAAATAAAAACTCTAGAGTTGCTTCTCCTTCTTGTGTTGCCCGTGTAACCAGGGGCGATCGTGTAACCCACGGTTGTCACTGCATGAAAGGGGAACTAATAGAAGTGAGCAATAGTCCTTAAAAACGTGAAGCCAGATTTGGTTTGACGTGTTAGGCTCTCTTGGAGAAAAATAAAAAAAAGTGGTTCAAAAAGAATAATGGGTACAAAGTACTCAAGGAATAGAAAGAAAATGTAGGTCTTATGTTTTGTTGCTTTTTCTATCGTTGAAGGCCATTAGACTGTTCTTATCGCCATAAGTAGGGGGAAAATGAGTTATAGGACTGTATAAGGTTGTTCCGGGCTTGCATGAGCTAGGTTGAGAGGTGCTAAGCACACACACACGTAAGGGAATGGGAGTTTAAATTTTGAAATGATTTCAACGTTTGCATGCATTTGATGGTTTTACATTTATTCAAGTACCTTGTTTCACAAGCATTGAGGTTAGAGTCTAAGCATGCATTTAATTCTTTGGAGATAATTTAGAGTATACCTTGCTCCAGGACTAGCAAGATTTAGGTCGGGGGTATCTTTATGTCCATAATTCTGGCTAAAACCATGACATATATTGATTAAAGCGCTTTCTTGTAGGTGATTTCATGGTCGGGAGCCCGGGAAGTCCAAAGACACATTTTGGGGCTTAAAGTGCCGTTTTAGAGCTTCATAGATGCATCGGGAGTGAAAGAGCTTGAAGAATCCAAGAAATGGCAAAAATTGCCTTGGAGAAGCACAATTTGGCCATCCAAACCCGAGAGCTCACTTGCATGGGCGGCAGCGTCGAGACGCTAGCTCGACGCTGCCAGTGTCGAGACGCTGGCCGAGCGTCTCGACGCCGCCCCGACACCATTCGAAGGACGAACGCGCCCCAGCGTCTCGACGCCGCCCGAGGGTCTCGACGCCGCCCCGATTGCCAACCACAGACGAAGCGCCCGACAGCGTCAAGACGCCGCCCGAGGGTTGGTAGAGCTCACTTTAATGTGTACTACAAATTCGAGTTGTCGAGACTCGCCAAAATACAATTTATAAGCCTATTATCAATAGCTTTGCAGCCAGTGGTAACAGGGTCGATCCAAGGAGAAGGTTGTGACTGAAATTAAATTAAAATTGAAATTAATTAATTGATTGCGGTTTTTGTAACGGGGGGATGTTTAAGCATGCAAAGTAGTGAAATAAATGCTAACGGAAGAAATAAAAGAGAGAGAGAGAGACGAGTGCACGGTTTGGGGATTTTCGGGATTTAATTGTTAGACATCTTCAGCTTATCATTTAACACTATTCTAAGACGAGCAGTTTGTAATACACACGGTCGATTACCCGAGAAGCCCCAAGGTAACCGGCTCCATAGAAATTAATTAGACCACACAGTTCTAATTAAACATTATCTAAAATTTCATTAAGGTGATCAGACCCAAATTTACTCTAGATAGTTACTAGCAAACCGCGACAGACATTCGATCACGTAATCTAATTGCTAACTGATTGCCCGCAAACGCCGTATGCAACCAACAACCATCATGCATGACTCGATACTCCGGTTTAATTTTACCATTTTGTGTTACTAGTCGAATAGTGAGAGGCACGGCATCACTACTCTTTAACATTAACAAAATGCTAGAAAACTAGAGTGTCAATCGGCGAAATCTAACATATGCATAGGGTGAAACAAGAATGATAAATGCATACAAAACAGCCACCAATTTGCAAACTAAGCATGGATTATCAAAGCTAAAAGAGTCTAACAAAAATCCCTCAAATGTATCCCAAACCGTTCACCTAACCTTAGCCGTCCATGGAACGGGTTGTCATCACCGCTCCAAGGGAGGCCATGGAAGTCATCTCCAAGCTAATACAAATTAAACGCTCCAAAACATGCCACAAATGGCGGAGCTAAGGTGAAAAACGAAAAAAAACCGAGAGGAAGAAGATGAAGTATCGCCCAAGAATGTCAAGAAGTGCTGCAAAAATCGTCATTACAACCCCTTTAATCATCGTAGCGTCGAGACGCTAGGGAAGCGTCGCGACGCTACGCCCTAAGTAATCCGCGCGCCCCCCGCGATGGCGTCGAGACGCTAGGCGAGCGTCTCGACGCCGCAGCAGGGTCTCGACGCTAGCTCTCGGGTTTGGGGCTGGGAAAATTGCCTCTCCTAGGCAATTTTGGTTTGTTTCTTCTCGGATCGACTTGCCCTTTCTCAATGCACTCCCAGGGCGTTAAAACTCCACTTTTAGCTCCAAAACGGGTCCAATGGACGCACCAGCTCTTTGTCGCATTTCTCCTACAAATGAGATTAATTATACAATTAAATGCCGAATTTAGCCATAATTAGGAAGTGAATAATAGCTCCAAAATGGAGTTATCAAGGGTCTCGACGCCAGCCCGACAATTTTCCCTGATAGACGCGCGACAGCGTCGAGACGCCCGCGCGCGCGCGCAGCTAACTTAGGGCACAGCGTCGAGACGCTTGCCTAGCGTCGAGACGCTTGCCTAGCGTCGAGACGCTCCGACACTTAAAGGCGTGAAAACGCCAAATTTTGCCTAACTTTTCATTCTTCTTCTTCCCCAATTCTTCCTCTCAGGTCTAGGCATTTTTCCACCATTTTTGGACTTCTTCTTCTCCTTTTTGTATGCTACTAATGTTGGGATTTATGCCCTAAAGCCTCGTAATTAATTAATAATTATTTGATAATTATTTTATTATTAATATTTGCAATTTATAATATTCATTATATAAATAAAATCAAAGGTTATTAGTGTAATCTTGAACTGTATGTAGTTGACATACGGGAGGATCATGTTCAAATAATAACCTAAAGGGTCTATAGTATATGGATAAGGTTGGGTGCCTTATCCTGGTAACACTATTGATACGACCCACTTTGTAATTGTTACAAATGATTTGATCCAAATCATTCATGTAGAGACATGTGAGTGGGGGTATCCTATACAATGAGTTTGTATAAGACTGGACCACGAAATATATAATCTCTCTTTATAAATCCGTTATTTGAGAAGATTAGTATTTCACAGGATGATCATATGTGACTCGATCTTAATCCTGAGTGAGTTATGAACTCCTGCCTGTGAGGGCTCGTCCTTTGATTTGTATGGGTGAGAATGGCCTTTATAGCCGATTCAATAAGCCTACCATTTTGGGGACTTGACCAAATAGGGAGTTGGGAACATAAGTTTCACAAGATGGAATTCACTTCTTCCCATATAGGGAAAGTAGATGAGTAGTTCCCTTAAGTGCTGATTTCGGGACTTAAAGAATGGGGCCCCACCCTCTCACTGGCCCGAGAGGGACTTCGTTTATGGTTGGATCATAAACAGGTTGTTCATTAGAGAATCAGTGGTACTTAAGTTGTAAGATGTAATTACAGGGGTAAAACGGACTTTTGACCCAGCTGTAATTACGAACAACTCGTGAAGGATCGACTTGCATGTAATGGTTATATCCATGGACACAACTTGTCCTACAGTGCATAAGAGTGCAACTCTAGGCCTATAGTGGAGTGACCTAGAGTTAATGAATGAAAGTCAATTAATTAAAGAGTTTAATTAATTAGTTTTGTATCATTGGAGCTTATAAATCTGTAGGTCCCCTTGCTAGCTCATAGTAACACTAAAAGGATCAATTTAGTTGAAAGAAAATTTGAAATATTCATCAAAGGTAATTTCATATATGCTTAACCTTGTTTTTAGTTTAATTCTAAATAAATCAAAGTAACGATTCCAAACGCTTCCGCTGCGGGGAATGAAGAGTCCATTCCCTACAATTGGTATCAGAGCTTTCTTTGAGTTTTGTTTAGAATTAAAATTGTGTATGGTGGGTATTTTAAGTTTATATATATGTGATATATATGGTTTGCAAAATTGATTGTTTAGGCATATTTGATTGGCATTAGATTTAAACCTTTTGATTAGATCAAATTGTAAAACCCATAAGGGTTAAGGATTTTTATAATTTAATCTGTTCTTCAAAGAGATGGAGACAAGATGGCAGACGACTGTGATTTCGTTAGGCGGTGAAGATTCTTTGAAAGAATGATTGATTTGCATATGCAACTTATTTGTTGAGGTGAGTCAAAGTGATGAATACAAAGTGCAAGTGGTGTACTCATTTAGCTTAAATGTTAGGCGGTGAAGACATTGATTCCGCTGAAGATTAATTCTTGAATTGAATTGATGAATTCTTTTTAAAATCTCAATTTAGAATTGAGTTTCTTCAGCTGAACCTCAAAAATCAATTCTTTAACTGAGAATAGAGTTTTTCAAATTGTTTGGACATTGGGTCTTCAATCTGTCACCATCGCCTATGAATTGCAGAAAGAGTTTGAGTTGACCAATCTGGTGGTTTGAGAAGCATATATTTTTTTTCAAAGGCGGGTGGATACTCAAGACAATTTTAGGGTTTCTAAATTTCGATAGATCAACAAAGGAAGGAAATTCGAAGACCAAGATATGTCTTGGATTTAAATTATTGTAATTTAAATTGTTTTTCAATTTCTTAGGATATGCCAAATATGCCGGTCAATTTTGCTGTATTTTTAATTTAACTATGCATGTTGATGTATGTTTTAAATTTTAATTGATTGCATAGAGTATGCCATCTAGATTAAAATCCCACCATAGGTTAAGCATGATCATGCATTTTAATTATTTTTAATATAAGTGTTATATTTGGATAATTATGATTAAAATGCTTTCTAATTTGATTAGATGATTTTCTAATATGTTTATATTTCCATATTTACAATATAATTGTTATATTTGAAAATTTTAAATTAGGATACTTCCTTTTATAATAGATATCCATATTTTTCTAATATTGATTAGGATATATTTTTCTAGATATAGTGATATCAGTAAAATCTGGGAAATCTATTGGGAAATCTTTTCCAATGAGATTGAGAAATCTTTTCCTAATATGATTGAGAAATCTTCTGAGATATATTTTCCCAATAAGATTGACATATATTTTCTCTATTAGATACTTTCCAAATGAGATTTGATATTTTCTAATAAGATTCATATATTTCAATTAGAATGTTTCTTTCCTTATTTAAAAGATAATTTAATTCATTCTTTAAAGAGTTTAAATATTTGAATTTAGTTTATCTTTTATTCTAATAAGATTAGAATATAGGATAATCTTTAATTTTGTTTTAAAGGGTTTAAAATTGTTAAAAATTCAAGCTTATCCACAAGGTGAATTAGTTTTTAATAGGATTAAAAATATTGCTTAAAATCACTTGAAGTTCATTGATCTAGTAATTAATAGTTAATTAAAGATTAATGAATTTAAAATAAAAATTGACTATAAGGGAACCCTGTCTAAGAAAGGTTACTCGGGTGAGTTACTTAAGTTGACTGAAAAGGAACACCTCTACCTAAGAACTGGCCTGGGGGTTGAATTAGTCAAATTTTATTTTATTTCATTAAGCAGGCTCATAATGTGATTAGTTTTAAATAGTTTAATATACTTGATAATTCACATTAAAATCAATCTAACCAACATAAGGGTTATGAAAGGGTAGATTGAAAAACTTAGATAAATGAGATTAGCCTAATTTGTCTAAGTAATAGAAAACCCTATTTCAAAATACTTAGTGGGAGAAAGACATATGTCAAAATAACCCTACGGTCTCTACCATAGATTCACAACGTGAGATTCATGTGAGGCCTCGAGGCGGCTTTGGACCGTCCCCCTACGGAAGGTGTTTACATGGGTCAATATCAGGGTGAATCTCTTGAGAAAGTATTTTTAAATAGTAAGTGGGAGAAGGAAATGTGTCAACATATCTTACGGTCTCTATCATTGGTTCATAACGTGAGATTCATGTGGGGCCTCGCGGCGGCTTTTGGACCGTCCCCCTACGGAAGGTGTTTACATGGGTCAATATCAGGGTGAATCTCCTGAGAAGGATAGGATTGTAATTTATTTCCAATACTTGACCTACCCTACGGCAGCACTTGTTGGGATAAAATTATAGAATCTAAAATGATGGGTTATACTTACAAAGATATCATTAAGGTTGTTAATGATTTTCTTGACCAAACTAATGGTAACTAAATGTTATAGAAATAAGAGTTATTTTGGGATAACACTTGGTTGAGATTGTCTCGGTTTAGTGAAGGGGCATTCGACCTACCCTACGGCGGCACTTGTTCTAACTCACTAAAGTATCATAGCATTAAAACAATAATGTTTCAGGGTTCATTTATCAAATTGTTTGTTTTCTATGCTGAAATTGAATGAATATTGATTGCATGTTATTAGATAAATATATATATTTTTTATATATTTCAATATTATGTCTATCTCTCTCAATTTTATTTTTCGTTGCTAATTTGTCAAATTGAGAAAATAATATCACTTGAAAAAAATAATGTTAACACTCTATAATGATCGTGTAAAATTTTTCTTTAATTTGTCTTTATTGAGAAATGTTCTCAAAAACCTGTTGTCAATGCTAATCGAATTGTTTGTAAAGCACATGATTAATAAAACAATATAACGAGATGGCTTATACAAATTTTCTATTTGACATATTAGATGTCAAGCTAAGAAGATAAAGAAGATGAGAACAACATATGAGATATTGTTGAAGTCAATAAAAGCTAGATTTAGATATTTATCTAAATAATCTCAAAAATTAAGTATTACCAAAATCCAAGAAAAGAAACCATATGACTGTAGCTAAAAGAAAATAGTTTCTAAATTAGCAAAGTAGTCATAATAAAAGGAATTTATGAAATACCTCTATAAGAAGAACATGGATAAAAGTAAATTTGATTTACTAGATTTTTTCATTACCACCTATATAGTAGATTCAGATCCACTATTAAGATTTGTTCTTCATTACATTTTATATAATTCTTGGAAAATACTTAATTATGTAGAATGATCTCTACTTGTTGGCACCAGAAAACCCATCTCAATTAATATAGTGGGAGACATTAAGATGTTGATGCGAGCTTGTCGAGGCCCGTCAAATACAATTTATATTTACCGATCAACGGCTTGTAGTAAACTACAGCGGACCAGATCGAACTCAGGGAACCGAAATTTAAATTCTCTAAATTAAACTTGATGTAAAAACAATAAATGGGGGGTTTTTTGATTGCAGGTTAATGTAATGAATTAAAATAAACAATTAAAGATAAAGTTTAAAGAATTAAAGAATTAAATAAATAAACAAGAAATTACCTTGCTGATTCAGAGTTTGTCGGGACTTAAAATGGATTTTGCTCATCGATTACTCCAATAAAAATATAATTTCTTAATTAAAAGTCTAATCGACTTAACTGGAACAGCCATGAAAAGTCTAAGATCCTATCATGCAATTAATCCGACAGAGCATCGTAATTAACTCTAAACTAGTCAATTAGCTGGGCACGATAGCGTTCCATGCTAACTACCTAGCAGCTCTAAGCACATGGATTGATTAGAACGTTAATTAAATTGATCAGATTCAATTAAATATTTTTATATTCCTAAGGTCTATTATACGCACCATGTTAACTATGGAAAAGCCATAATATTAACACTAGTCATAATCTGACCATCTTGCTACTATAATTAAGCATGCAATTTCTGACAATTACGGATCACAAATTACAAACATAGCATACATGAACAATTAATATTTAATTGATTAAGCTGTCACATTAACCAATACTAAATGCACATGAAATAAACAAAGAATAGAAAACAATTAATCAAGAAATTAGATTGCAATTTAATACCAAAAATCTCACAAAAAACGTTAAGCCCGACAAACCTCTAAATCAGCCTTACAAGCTTAGCCGAACATCGCTAAGACGATCCCGACTACAAAGCACAATAGAAATCTCTACAGAGAGAGAAAGGGAGAATTGAGATAGTGATGGTGTGTGTTGGTGTGTGGGGAATGCTGTAAGGTGTGAGGTGTAAGAGAAATGTTGTAAGGTGTGAGGTGTAATGGTGTGTACTCTACCCTTTTTATACTAAAAAGGAAATAACCATTTACTATTTTTAAATAAAAATAAATAAATAAAATAAATAAAACATAAAAACTTGTGGTTGAGGAGTGATTTCTTCTTAGTGGGATCTTGAGTGAAGACTTCTTCATGGGACTTCGTGCGAGATGACTTCTTCCTGATCAACTAGGAGCTGCCACGTGTCGTACTCGATATCAAAGTCTAACATAATCAACCTTTCACCATCAAACCAAGCTTCCAACTTTAAATATTAAATGGTTTTTATATTCATAGTATTATCTGCGGCTCGGTTTGTTGATATTATACTCTAAAACTCCTCTTTTGAGTTCTTATTTAATATAAGTGTCTCATTCACCTCTGAATGCTCGATTCCTGCAAAACATATGATTAAACACATTAATTTGAATCAACTAACAAGATGTAAAGGTTATAAAATAGCACTTTTGGAGTTCTATCAAATACCCCACACCTAAATCTTGCTAGTCCTCGAGCAAGAAATAATTTAAACATTAAAATGAATCGTTGGCTGCAAATTAATGACTCTATCCTCTGTATCTTAAACAATAAAATATTCACAACTCACAACATTCAAATGCATTCAATCAACGAGAAATTTAAAATTAGTTCTTTCATCCCTTATGTGTGTGTGTGCGTAGCCTTTTCTATCTCGATCTTTATAAGTCCGGAAATATTTTATTCAACCCTCAACTCGTTTTCCCCCTACTTCTGGTCATTTAGAACAAACTATCAAGCACCAATACATTCAAGTAAGTAATATTTCTATTAAGGTGCCTAAAAACAACTTTGGGGATCCCCTAAACTTGCAACATTTTAACTCAAGGGCACTAGCTTTCACACCCAACTGCAGGGCCTCTCACCCAGAGCACTCGCTCAATGGGCGGCCTAACTACTCACATTTGGGGCAGCTCTTTTTACCCCTTATTGTTTTACTCATTACAAGCTGATTTTCACTTTTCTTGAGCTCGAGCAATATTATATTTTTTATTTTATTTTTTCATTTTATTTTTCTTTTCACAAGGCTAGGCATGCTATACCTCCTTAATATCTCATTACAAACTATCATGCAAGATAACTTTCTAATTATTTCTAAGAGCCTTTCGAGGTGACAACAAACATATAGGTCAAATAATACAGTCCTAAGCCTTTAAAACCATAGATGAGAAGACTATGTGCACAATAGTTATAAGAGAATTCAGAGAAAATTTTTAAATGTGGCTCGAAATCATGCATGCATTCTCAATATTTGCAAGAAAAAGTGAAAAAACATAATGAACAAAAAATGTATAAGACACATCATAGATTGTCATCATCATATAATATGCAACCAACTAATCATCATACATTTCAAGCAAGATTTTAGTAATTTAAAAGTCAGATGCTCAATCACATGCTTTGCAAATATATCTCCACCCCCCACCTAAAACAATACATTGTCCACAATGTATAATTAAGTAGATTGATCCAAAAGAAATGAGAAAGATATTTTTTTTTTAATTAAAGAGAAAAAAAAAAAATTTGAAGAACAAAAATCTTCCCATGTCAGTTCCTAGTTAGAGGTGTTCCGTTTCGGTCAACTTAAGTACCTCAGTCTAGACAGAACTATCCATAGGTAGATTTATCCTTAATAGATAACTAAGTAGACTTATCCTTAATAGATAACTAAGTAGATTACACACAAAAGAAACAATAAAGAGAAGAAAACTCCCCTGAAATTTTTCATGTATGGTTCTAAGGGCGATCGTGGTATTCTCGCATCTAACACGATCATCTTTTTCTTCAGTCCAAAGGCAACCTAAATCTCCAAACAACTAAAAAGCAACTCTGTTAGTAGTTAAATATTGTTGAGAAAGTTCTGATATGTTAGAATAATTAAACAAAACAAAAATAAACTAAAAGAAATATTTTTGTGATTTTTGTAAATTTTGTGATTTTTTTATTACAATTAAAAATACGAGTTTTTTTTTTTCTGAAAAAAAAAATGTTTTTTTTTAACAAAGACATTTTTTTGGTTAAGAAAGACATTATTTTTTTAAAAAATAAATAAAATAATAAATAAATTTAAAAAAAGAGAATTTAATTGGCTCCCCTTTGATGCAAACTTCTTTTATTAAAAAAAAACATTTTTTTTTTTAAAGAAAACAAACTAAAATAAATATTTTTGTGGTCTTTGTTAAAGTTGTAAATTTTGTGATTTTTTTTTATTGCAATTAAAAATAAGAGTTTTTTTTTTTTCCTAAAAAAAAAAAAAAATAATAATAAATAAATTTAACAAAGACATTTTTTTTTTTGGTTAAGAAAGACATTTTTTTTTTTAAAAAAAAAAAACAAAACAAAAAAATAATAAATAAATTTAAAAAAAGAGAATTTAAATGGTTCCCCGGCAGTGGCGCCAATTTGATGCGAGCTTGTCGAGGCCCGTCAAATACAATTTATATTTATCGATCAACGGCTTGTAGTAAACTACAGCGGACCGGGTCGAACTCAGAGAACCGAAATTTAAATTCTCTAAATTAAACTTGATGTAAAAACAATAAATGGGGGGTTTTTTGATTGCAGGTTAATGTAATGAATTAAAATAAACAATTAAAGATAAAGTTTAAAGAATTAAAGAATTAAATAAATAAACAAGAAATTACCTTGCTGATTCAGAGATTGTCGGGACTTAAAATGGATTTTGCTCATCGATTACTCCAATAAAAATATAATTTCTTAATTAAAAGTCTAATCGACTTAACTGGAACAACCATGAAAAGTCTAAGATCCTATCATGCAATTAATCCGACAGAGCATCGTAATTAACTATAAACTAGTCAATTAGCTGGGCACGATAGCGTTCCATGCTAACTACCTAGCAGCTCTAAGCACATGGATTGATTAGAACGTTAATTAAATTGATCAGATTCAATTAAACATTTTTATATTCCTAAGGTCTATTATACGCACCATGTTAATTATGGAAAAGCCATAATATTAACACTAGTCATAATCTGACCATCTTGCTACTATAATTAAGCATGCAATTTCTGACAATTACGAATCACAAATTACAAACATAGCATACATGAACAATTAATATTTAATTGATTAAGCTGTCACATTAACCAATACTAAATGCACATGAAATAAACAAAGAATAGAAAACAATTAATCAAGAAATTAGATTGCAATTTAATACCAAAAATCTCACAAAAAACGTTAAGCCCGACAAACCTCTAAATCAGCCTTACAAGCTTAGCCGAACATCGCTAAGACGATCCCGACTACAAAGCACAATAGAAATCTCTACAGAGAGAGAGAGGGAGAATTGAGATAGTGATGGTGTGTGTTGGTGTGTGGGGAATGCTGTAAGGTGTGAGCTGTAAGAGAAATGTTGTAAGGTGTGAGGTGTAAGAGAAATGTTGTAAGGTGTGAGGTGTAATGGTGTGTACTCTACCCTTTTTATACTAAAAAGGAAATAACCATTTACTATTTTTAAAATAAAAATAAATAAATGGAGATATATTTGCAAAGCATGTGATTGAACATCTGACTTTTAAATTGTGAAAATATGATTAGTTGGTTGCTGTTCACACGAGATTTCGATATAGGAGAAATTTGATACGTGGAAATGAACTTGAATTTTATTGATTTTGATATATATTTGAGTGTTACAGTCTCTAATCTTTATCCTCTGATGCTTTCTCTCCAATGTAGACGTTTGCTTTGGGCTGGTTGATTTCCTGGATCGGCCTGTCGGCTTATTGATCTTTGGAGCGGCCTGTTGATCTTTGGAGCGACCTGTTGATCTTTGGAGCGGCCTGTTGACTTGTTGATCTTGAAGTTGTTGATCTTTGGAGCGGCCTGTTGACTTGTTGATCTTGAAGTTGTTGATCTTTGGAGCGGCCTGTTAATTTGTTGTTGAAGTCTGTAGTCTTCGAATCTTCTGAACTCTGAGTCTTTGATGCCTCTGAATTCTCTGGACTCTGAGTGCTGGTCTGGATTCTGGCTCAAGGCTGAATGTCTAGAATGAATGGTGGCCTCCTCTATTTATAGAGTTTGATGGACCTAGTATGGGCTTGGGCCTGATTGACTTTTGGCCCAACTTTTGGGCTTTTATTTATTTGGGCTTAATCCATTTATTTTCAATAACTTGGATTATTTAATTTTAGCCCAAAATTATTTTTAGCGATCTCGGCTAAATAACTTTGGGTCCAACCGCCATGTGGCAATGTTTGATTGGACTAGCTCGGGTCGCGGGTGACATGTGGCATAATTTGATTTGTCAATTTTATATGTCTCTTAATTTAAATTGAGGACATGTGTAACTTTGTAATTGGTCCCAAATTTATAAATATATATTTTTATCATTAACTTGAATTAACTCAAATTAATGATGTGTCAATTTATGATTGGCCGAAATTTATTATTCAACAAATGCCCCCTTTTCGAAATTTATGCACCTATATGCGTGCGTGAATTTCGGAAAGAAAGAAATAATGTCATTTGAAATATATGATATGATATATAAACAAAATTTTAATTTATTGATTTTGATGGGCAACGTGAATTTGATACACGACTCCGAAATATTTTATTTTCAAAGTCAACACTAAATGTTTTGATGTTTCAACTTTTGACATTTTTTTTTTAATGTCAAAAATATTGAAACAAAGTATCCAAAATTTGACTTTCATCAATATTTAGTAAAATAATGAATCAAACAAATTTAATTGGCCAAACTTTTGACATTTGCATTTAGGACAATTTCCCTCCTAATTGAAACATGGATTAAGAATTATATATTTCCTTAATAAAAAAAAGTAGATTTTTTATTTTTTTTTATTTTATTTTATTTTTTTTTTTTATGTCAAATTTTATTATGTTGGACACATGAATGGGGTAGGATATTTTTCTTAATAAAAAAGTAGGAAACCTCCTTATTTGATTAACCCAAAATTTTGACTTTTTGCATTTAAGAAAAATTCCCTCCTAATTGAAATATGGATTAGGAATTAAATTTTTCCTTAATGAAAAAGTAGATGTTTTTTATGTCAAATTTTATTATTTTGGACACATGAATGAGATAAGATATTTCACCTTAATCAAAAAGTAGGAAATCTTTTGATTAACCCAAAATTTTGACTTTTTGCATTTAAGAAAATTTTTCTCCTAATTGAAATATGGATTAGGAATTAGAGTTTTTCTTAATGAAAAAGTAGAGATTTTTTTATGTCAAATTTTATTATTTTGGACACATGAATAGGGTAGGATATTTTACTTAATCAAAAAGTAAGAAACTTCTTATTTGATTAACCCAAAATTTTGACTTCTGTATTTAAGAAAAATTCTCTCCTAATTGAAATATGTATTAGGAATTAGATTTTTCCATAATAAAAAAAGTAGAGATTTTTTTTTTTTTTTTTTTTGTCAAATTTTATTATTTTGGACACATGAATAGGGTAGGATATTTTACCTTAATCAAAGAGTATAAAATATTCTTATTTGATTAAGCCAAAATTTTCACCTAAAATAAAGAAATTCTTTGTTGTGACCTAAATCTCCCCTTATAAATAGGAGGCAATTGCATGAACTCATACACAATTCGGTCCATAGAAAAAGCTTTTGGTATGTCCCAAACCTTTTTATTTCTCCAACACACTTTTTTTTTTGTTTTACTTGACTTCTAATCTTCATATTTTTTCTTCTTTCTATAGGTCTTGGATTCTTCTTTTGCTCGTAGCAATAAGCCTTATTCAAGCCATTTTATTTGCGTTATCGGTAAGCGAAAAGAATTGTTTGAAACTCTATTTCTTACCTTTAACTGTTGCAAATTTCAACCCATTTGTTTTGATTTTTGGTATTTTTTTTTAATGTTTTTGGTATTTTTTTTGTTTTTGTTTTTGTTTTTTTTTTTTAAAAAACTGTTTCTTTTTCTTTTTCTGTTTTAAAATAAACTTATTTTTTTTTATGCTGTTTTTCTTTTTTAAATCTGTTTTTTTTTTTTCTTTCTTTTATAAAACTGTTTTTTATTTTTTATTTTTTTATAAAACTGTTTTTTTTTCTGTTTTAAAACAAACTGTTTTTTTTAAAGCTGTTTTTAAATTTTTTTTTCTCTTTTTTAAAACTGTTTTTTTTTTCTTTTCTAAAACTATTTTTTTTCCTTTCTAAAACTGTGTTTTTTTTTTTTTTTTTTTTTTTTTTTTAAAAAACGGTTTCTTTTTCTTTTTCTGTTTTAAAATAAACTTCTTTTTTTTTTATGCTGTTTTTCTTTTTTAAATCTGTTTTTTTTTTTTTATAAAACTGATTTTTTTAAAGCTGTTTTTAAATTTGTTTTTTTCTCTTTTTTAAAATTGTTTTTTTTTTCTTTTCTAAAACTGTTTTTTTTAATTATTTTTTTAAAGCTGTTTTTAAATCTATTTTTTCTTTTTCTTTTTTTAAAACTGTTTTTTTTTTTTCTTTCTAAAACTGTTTTTATTATTTTTTTATTTTTTTAAAAGCTGTTATTAAATTTTTTTATTCTTTTTTTAAAACTGTTTTTTTTTTTTTTTTTTTTTTTCTAAAACTGTTTTTTTTTTTTTATTATTGTTTTTTTAAAGCTGTTTTTAAATCTTTTTTTTCAATTTTTTTTTTTTTTTTTTTTTTTTTTGGAACATTTTTGTTTTCCAACTATTTCATAGCTGTACTAGTGGCCTGTGCTCTCCATCTGAAAAGGTACCAATTTCATACTCAACTTTTTTTTTTTTTTTTTTTTTTTTAACAAGTTAAAGTATGCATTTTTGTTTGATGATGCTCCTATTGAATATGCATTTGCAAATTGTTTTGATTTCTCCGTAGAACTTTTTTCCATTGCTATGGTAAACTGTTTAGATCTTGTGTGCATCACTTTGTCTTGTCATTATTGATGTTGATTTGCTAGTAAAATGTCTTCTACTTAGTGCTCACCAACTTCAACAGTGATGCCACTTATGTCTAGACACTTCACCTTTGGTGATTGTTGTAGCCTGACAGGAGTGTTCGCCAGCTCCACCTACATTGATGTCGCTTCTGTCTAGACACTTCACCTTTGGTGATTGTTGTAACCTGACAGGAGTGCTCGCCAGCTCCACCTACATTGATGTGACTTCAGTCTAGACACTTCACCTTTGGTGATTGTTGTAACCTGACAGGAGTGTTCGCCAGCTCCACCTACATTGATGTCACTTCTGTCTAGACACTTCACCTTTGGTGATTGTTGTAACCTGACAGGAGTGCTCGCCAGCTCCGCCTGCAGTGATATCACTTCTGTCTAGACACTTCACCTTTGGTGATTGTTGTAACCTGACAGGAGTGCTCGCCAGCTCCACCTACATTGATGTCTCACTTCTGTCTAGACACTTCACCTTTGGTGATTGTTGTAACCTGACAGGAGTGTTCGTCAGCTCCACCTACATTGATGTCTCACTTCTGTCTAGACACTTCACCTTTGGTGATTGTTGTAACCTGACAGGAGTGCTCGCCAGCTCCACCTACATTGAGGTCTCACTTCTGTCTAGACACTTCACCTTTGGTGATTGTTGTAACCTGACAGGAGTGCTCGCCAGCTCCACCTACATTGAGGTCTCACTTCTGTCTAGACACTTCACCTTTGGTGATTGTTGTAACCTGACAGGAGTGCTCGCCAGCTCCGCCTGCAGTGATATCACTTCTGTCTAAACACTTCACCTTTGGTGATTGTTGTAACCTGACAGGAGTGCTCGCCAGCTCCACCTACATTGATGTCTCACTTCTGTCTAGACACTTCACCTTTGGTGATTGTTGTAACCTGACAGGAGTGTTCGCCAGCTCCGCCTGCAGTGATATCACTTCTGTCTAGACACTTCACCTTTGGTGATTGTTGTAACCTGACAGGAGTGCTCGCCAGCTCCACCTACATTGAGGTCTCACTTCTGTCTAGACACTTCACCTTTGGTGATTGTTGTAACCTGACAGGAGTGCTCGCCAGCTCCGCCTGCAGTGATATCACTTCTGTCTAGACACTTCACCTTTGGTGATTGTTGTAACCTGACAGGAGTGCTCGCCAGCTCCGCCTGTAGTGATATCACTTCTGTCTAGACACTTCACCTTTGGTGATTGTTGTAACCTGACAGACGTGTCCACCAAATCAAACAGTGATGTCGCGCCACACATTTTTTTATTTTGTTCATGATGTGAGATGATGATGATGATTTTTTTTTTATTCTGGACTGAGCTTAAAGTTTCCTTCAAGTTGCCTACGTACCCTTTAACAAAAGGGATCAAGTCATAACGTAGTTCATTACACATACATTTTATTTTTCATTAAATTTTTTTTTTTTGGAGGCCGTTCGCAATTTTAACTCATGCGGGCTAGGAGTACCATGCAGTTTAGGCTCTTGCGATAATGAGCGTTACATTTTACGCATAGTATTTCTTCAGAAACTTTCCGTTGATCGGACCAATTCTGAGTCCGTCTTTGTCAATTATCTTGTATGCTCCATTCGTGTAGACTTCTTTCACAACGTAGGGTCCGTCCCATTTAGGAGTGAACTTATTCCCTGTATGTCGAGTTGTTATAATAGGTTTTCGAACTGCTAGCACGAGCTCCCCAACTTGGAATGAGCGAGGTCGTATCTTTTTGTCGAAAGCTTTACACATGCGTGCTTGATAACATTCTAATGTTTGCTGCGCGTCTAGTCTTTTTTCATCCAACGCCTCTAATTCTTGGAGACGTAACTTGGCATTATCCTCAACAGTGAGTCCTTCTTGAATTGCCATTCGCAACGATGGGATTTCTCTTTCCAAAGGGAGAACAGCTTCTACTCCATAGACAAGAGAATAAGGTGTGGCTCCTGTCGGAGTACGATAGGTAGTTCGATATGCCCATAATGCTTCGCCGATTCTTTCTTGCCAGTCTCTTTTCGTTTTTGATACTACTTTCTTCAACAGGTTGCATAACGTCTTGTTAAATGCTTCAGCTAAGCCATTTGCCGCGGCATTGTACATAGAAGAATTAAATTGCTTGAAGCTAAACTTTTCGCATAACTTGTCCATTAAGCTGTTAGAAAATTGTCTCCCATTGTCGGTCACAATGCGATGAGGAATGCCGTATCGATAGATGAGATGATTACGAACAAAATCAGCTACATTTTCTTTCTTTGCTTCTTTTAATGCAACGGCTTCAGCCCATCTTGAGAAATAATCTGTCGCCGCAAGAATATAAGAATGCCCTGCTGATGATTTAGGTGTTATTGGCCCGACAAGGTCAAGTCCCCAAGCTTCGAATGGCCATGAGGCTACAGTTGGATGAAGTGGCTCCGGAGATTGATGTATGAAGTTGGCATGAAATTGACAAGCTTCACATTTCTTCGCGTACTGCATCGAGTCTTGAACCATCGATGGCCAATAATAACCCATCCTTTTCAGCTGAAAATGAAGTTTTGGCCCAGATTGGTGAGCTCCACAGAGGCCTGAATGAGCTTCTTCTAAGGCTTGTGTTGATTCTTCTTTTCCTAAGCATCGAAGAAAAAGACCCTCATATGAGCGGCGATATAGAACATCTTTGTAGTGGATGAATCGAGATGCTCTTCTCCGTATCTCAGTTTTATGTCGCACATCAATGGGAAGCTTTCCATGCTGTAGATAATCTATAATCGATTGTCTCCAATCTTCTTCTTCAATCACATAGACGGATATTACATTGGTTTCTTGACTTTCTTTTTCAGTCGGTGGTACAATCCATCTTTGACAAAGTGGGATGTTTAAAACTTCACTTTCTGAAATTGAAAGAGCCGTGGCCAGATTTGCCAACGCATCCGCCTTTGTATTTTCGGTTCTTGGAACATGCTCTATCGTCATACTTTCAAAATTTTCTAATAGTTGTCTGGCATAATTGAAGTAAGGTATTAAATCTTCATGCTTTACCTCGTATTGGAGCAACAATTGATTGATTATCAATTTTGAATCTCCATAGATTTCTATATAACTCACCCCAATTTCTATGGCTATTTGAAGACCCATAATGAGCGCTTGGTATTCGGCAACATTATTCGAACATACTTCTCCGAATGTGAAGCTATATGGTAACATATGTTTTTCAGGCGAGATAAATATTACGCCTGCTCCTGCGCCATTCCTTCGAGCTGCCCCGTCAAAATACATAGTCCAAGGTTCAGCAATTTCGACGTAGAAGATTTCTTCGTCGGGCAAGTCTTCCGATAATTTCCAGTCTGATGGCACTGGATGATCTGCCAAGAAGTCTGCCAAGGCTTGTCCCTTCACCGCCTTTTGCGGAACATAGACAATATCATATTGCTGAAGTAAGATTGCCCACTTAGCCAATCGTCCTGAGATAATCGGTCGGGATAAGACATATTTGATTGGGTCTGCCTTCGCCACCAAATTCACTGTGAACGCTTGCATATAATGCCTTAGTTTATCGATGGCAAAGAAAAGTGAAAGACACATCTTCTCGATGGGTGAATAATTCAGTTCTGCCCCATTCAAAGTTCTACTTAGGTAGTAAAGGGCACACTCTTTACCTTTCTCCCTTTCTTGTGCTAGCAATGCCCCAAGCGATCTTTCTTGTGCAGTAATATACAATATTAATGGTTTTTCTGCTATGGGAGCGCTTAAAACTGGAGGGTTGAGCAAATATTTCTTTATGCTATCAAAAGCATTTTGACATGCTTTGTCCCACTCAAATGTCGTATCCTTCCTCATCAATCTTTGGAATGGTTGACATCGACCTGCTAGATTAGATATGAACCTTCTGATATAAGCCAGTCGTCCTTGAAGACTTCTTAGTTCATGTAAGTTTCGCGGCTCTGGCATTTTCTGAATGGCATCGATCTTGGACTGGTCGATTTCAATCCCTCGATGTTTTACTACGAAACCAAGAAACTTTCCTGATGTCACGCCGAATGCACATTTGAGAGGATTCATTTTCAATTGATATTTTCTCAGACGATCGAAAACTATCTTTAGATCTTGTAAATGGTCTTTTCGTTTGTTGGACTTAACCACAAGATCGTCAACATAACATTCAACGCGTTTATGGAGCATGTCATCAAAGATCTTTTGCATAGCACGCTGGTATGTTGCTCCAGCATTCTTCAAACCAAAGGGCATCACTTTGTAACAATATATTCCTTTGGGAGTTCGGAATGCTGTCATCTCTTCATCTTGAAGGGCCATCCGAATTTGATTATATCCTGAAGATCCATCCATGAATGATAAAGCTTCATGTCCTGTGGTAGCATCAACCATGAGTTCAGTGATGGGCAATGGAAAATCATCTTTGGGGCATGCATTATTGAGATCGCGAAAGTCAACACATACGCGGAGTTGTCCATTCTTCTTTTTCACTGGAACAATATTTGATATCCATGTTGGATATTTTACCTCTCTGATGAACCCCGCTTCTATCAATTTATTAACTTCAACTTCAATTTGAGGAACGAGCTCCGGTCGAAAACGTCTTTGACCTTGCTTGATTGGTCGATACCCTTGTTTGGTTGCAAGATGGTGGACTGCTATCTTTGGGTCGAGTCCTGGCATCTCTTTGTACGACCAAGCAAAAACATCTTTGTATAAAGTGAGCAAGTTCAAATATTCTCCTTCCTCTTCACCATTAAGTGATGCACTTATGAAGGTTGGACGTGGATTTTCAGCCGTACCGAGGTTTACCTCTTTGAGCTCATCAATCGTAGATTGACTACCATCTTCTAGTGATGCTGGCGCTTCTTCAGCATCTTCTTCGGAAATTTCAATGTCTGACATTTCTTCAACGGTAATATGACAACAGACATCCTGACCTTCTTCATGCTCTTGGTTTACCTGTGCAGGATTAGTCAAAATGGTTAACTGTCGCTTCACTTTCAAAGCACCTTCCATATTTATAAGAACAAACGACTTTCTTTTCATCCGTGAAGGAACAATACTACGAAATTCATTATCGTCATTCATTTCTTCAAGTTGTTCTTTTTCTTGAGTTTTCAACTTTCCTCTGTAATGATTACTCGTTGTTTCAAGGCGATCGAAGACTGATCGCGAAGGTTTTTCTATTTTCTTCGATGCAGACACGCTTAACCTTCGGAATACTGAAAGTCGAGTGGGTATTGAAGCCAGACTTTGATCTTCTCTTTTTGTTGTCGTGAAACTTAAACGTTGGTGAACTGAAAGACGGGTAGTTGGAACTTCAATGCGGTTGAAGACAGAGATCCTCTGATTATTATTGTTCTTTTCTTCTTCTGAGTCGCCAACCTCTTCTGTCGTTATGTGATGGGCATTCACAACTTTTTCTTTTCCCTTTCTTATTATGCGAACTGGCTCTGGTGGGTTATACCCTAGTCCAGCTCTTGAAGTAGGTATGACGTAACCCTCTTTTTGGAGCTTCTTTTGTGTTGGAGAAAGATTAGGCATTTCGTCAAAGATTTTTAGACCTTCGAACTTTGTATGTGTTGTGAAGTCATAGCCTGCCTTTTCTAGGAGTTTGTATGCATTTGGATCAAACCCATCATTCGTTCGTTTGTCAGGTAAAGTCTTTTTTGTGTGGTCACCCTTCGACTCCCGGATCTCTTGTTTGGTAATCGTTGTAAGAGGTGTGACAAAACTTTCTTTTAGAATTTCCACATCACCGACTTTCAGATTTCCTGAACATTATGTGAATGGTGATTCCCCTTTCTTACGTCGAGACAAAGGGACATAGCGCAATACAGGAATATTTGGCGGCTTCTCTTCTTTTGGGGCCTTTGACTGTGTCTGATCGACAAAAGTTTTATCCGTTTGAACTTTGCAAACATCTACTTCTTCGACTTGCTTTTTCTTTGTATTTTTTTGGTGTTCCGTCTTTCCATTTTCAACCAAAGGGATTTCTGCAAGAGCTATCTCCACTGCCTCATCGTTCTGTATATAGAATTTTGCGTCTGCGAAGTGAGACTCTGCCTCCGAGAATGGATTGGTATCCGCTTCTACTTTCTTAACACCGTCTTGATAGTATTTGAAACATTGATGTAGTGTAGAAGGTATTACTCCATTCCCATGTATCCATGGACGACCTAACAGTAACTTGTAAGTAGTCTTGGAGTCTATGATGTGGAACAAAGTGTTGGCCTTCAAATCTCCGATAATAAGCTCTAGACGGATCATGCCGATTGCTCGCTGTCCACCTTGGTTAAATCCTTGGATAACCAATCGACTATTTGTTAATTCGTCCGTTGAGATCCCTATTTTTGTCATGGTCGACTTAGGCATTATATTGACAGCTGATCCATCGTCAATGAGAATCCGACCAACTCTTTGCTCTTGGATGTAGCCCGAGACGAATAACGGTCTATTATGAGGCTTTGATCCTAACATCAAGTCTTCATCTGTGAAGCTAATGGACACGCAACATGAGGCACCTACGTGTACTTCAGAGTCGTCGATGTTGAATGAAGGTAGATCTCTTGTCTTTCCTGCCACTTGAGATGAGATTGATAAAGAATCGTCTTCTTCGAACGTGTCAATCGCATGGCATGTGACAGTGTCATGGATGTCTTTATGCTCTTCATTAAGAAAGTTCTTTGGAAAAAATTCTTTTAGCATCAATGGTTGTCGAGAT
The DNA here is from genome assembly GCA_028017165.1 of Herpetospermum pedunculosum. Taxonomy (NCBI): domain Eukaryota; kingdom Viridiplantae; phylum Streptophyta; class Magnoliopsida; order Cucurbitales; family Cucurbitaceae; genus Herpetospermum; species Herpetospermum pedunculosum. The sequence goes on along the minus strand of CM051525.1, from coordinate 5,056,236 downwards.
CGAACAAAATCTCCATTCTCTTCTACGACCAACTTATGCTTTCTGGAGCCTATAGTCTTTTTCTTCTTCTTTTGCGACATATTCTTTCTTCTATAGTTTCGAAATACTTGAGCCTCTTTCCGGACAGAGTGTGGTACTTTCTTCTTTCGACGAGTTACCAAAATCCATTCTTCATCTTCGTTTTTAACAGACCCAGATTTGCTATGGGAGATAATTCTTGGAAATTCTTGCTGAAACCAAATAACTACAGGTTCTAAAGTTCCGAATTGAATCAGACTCGCTTCTAGATTATGAACTGTGCTTGAATATGTTTGGTTGTTGAGGTTTGTTGTTATTGTAGCATGGTTCGATTGTGCTACTTCATCAAGCTCCAACTCAATCCTTTTTTCTGTAGCTAACTTCAAAATTAGCTCCTTCAGAACAAAACATTTCTCCACCGGGTGACTAATAACTCGGTGATACTTGCAGTAATTGGGATCATTAACTCGTCCCATCTCTTCTGGTCGCTTACACTCTGGCAATTCGATAAGTTTCTTTTCCAAGAGTTGTTCTAACATGTCTGAGATGTCAGAGTCTGGAAAAGGGTAAACTTTATCTTGTCTTTCTTTCAGGGTCAAGCGTCTTTTTTCGCCTCCATCATGTTGCTTCTCTGTCTTCTTGTCTTTTCCTCTTGCAAAAAATTTGAAGGGAGTTGCATTAACGACCATTGATTCTTTGGTAGGGCCTTTAGAAAACTTTTCAGTAGTCGTCGCTTCTTTCTTTTCTTTCTTGATGTCTAGAGCAAGAAGATCTTTATTTCCTCTGTTGGCGATGCTCAACTCCATGTCATGAGCACGAGTTGCTAGTTCTTCGAACATGTGAGGCATAATTCCCTGCAAAATATAATGGAGTCCCCAATGCATGCCTTGAATACACATTCCAATTGCAGATATTTCAGTGAGCCGATCTTTGCAGTCGAGACTTAGAGTTCTCCAGCGGTTGATGTAGTCAACAACTGGTTCGCCTTTTCGCTGTTGGGTATTTGTGAGCTCCAACATGCTGACAGTTCGCCTTGTGCTATAAAAGCGGTTGAGGAACTCCTTTTCAAGCTGCTCCCAACTTTCAATAGTCTCAGATTCAAGATCAGTATACCAGTCAAAAGCGTTTCCCTTCAGTGTCCGGACAAATTGTTTGACTAGTAGATCTCCTCGTGTACCGGCATTTTCACATGTTTCGATAAAGTGAGCAATATGTTGCTTGGGATTGCCCTTCCCATCGAACTGTTGAAACTTTGGTGGTTGATATCCACTAGGCATCTTCAGGTTGTCAATCCTCTTGGTATAAGGCTTAGAATAAAAGATGGAACTTTGAGCAGGTCCACCATATTGAGCTCTGATGGAGTTCATAATCATATCTTGGAGTTGCTGGACAGACAAAGAAGCGATTGAAGTAGAATGTTGCGACTGACTTTCTTGTGCAACGTTCTTTCCTTTATTTTTGACGGCAGGGGTCTGACTTGATTCCGCGGCGTCTCGACTTTCAATTTGATTCTTCAGAGAAGCTATTTCATAGTCTTTTTCTTCTACCGCCTTCAGTAACATGCTAATCTTTTTTTCCACTTCAGCCATTCTTTCTTCGCTAGTGCCTGCATCAGTCATCATGACGGACATTACATCCAGATTTGATGCTTCTTTTGGTTGAAGAGAAGGAAAAACAAGTTGGTCAAACACAAGGTTTTCTGCGAGGAGGATATCAGCTTGAGTAGATTCTGTCATGCGTCTCAACATTTTGTTCGCGATGACGGGTGTTTGACTTTCTTCATCCTGGATTTCTTTAGAGCGACTGCGCGTAACTGGCCCTCCATAGGAGTCATTTGAAGTAGCAGTCTTTGAAGGAGCTTCTTTGGATGCCATCACTTTTTGGAGAGAGAAAGAGATGAGAGGTAGAAACTGTCCCACTGGGCGTGCCAATTTGTTCACACGAGATTTCGATATAGGAGAAATTTGATACGTGGAAATGAACTTGAATTTTATTGATTTTGATATATATTTGAGTGTTACAGTCTCTAATCTTTATCCTCTGATGCTTTCTCTCCAATGTAGACGTTTGCTTTGGGCTGGTTGATTTCCTGGATCGGCCTGTCGGCTTATTGATCTTTGGAGCGACCTGTTGATCTTTGGAGCGACCTGTTGATCTTTGGAGCGGCCTGTTGACTTGTTGATCTTGAAGTTGTTGATCTTTGGAGCGGCCTGTTGACTTGTTGATCTTGAAGTTGTTGATCTTTGGAGCGGCCTGTTAATTTGTTGTTGAAGTCTGTAGTCTTCGAATCTTCTGAACTCTGAGTCTTTGATGCCTCTGAATTCTCTGGACTCTGATTGCTGGTCTGGATTCTGGCTCAAGGCTGAATGTCTAGAATGAATGGTGGCCTCCTCTATTTATAGAGTTTGATGGACCTAGTATGGGCTTGGGCCTGATTGACTTTTGGCCCAACTTTTGGGCTTTTATTTATTTGGGCTTAATCCATTTATTTTCAATAACTTGGATTATTTAATTTTAGCCCAAAATTATTTTTAGCGATCTCGGCTAAATAACTTTGGGTCCAACCGCCATGTGGCAATGTTTGATTGGACTAGCTCGGGTCGCGGGTGACATGTGGCATAATTTGATTTGTCAATTTTATATGTCTCTTAATTTAAATTGAGGACATGTGTAACTTTGTAATTGGTCCCAAATTTATAAATATATATTTTTATCATTAACTTGAATTAACTCAAATTAATGATGTGTCAATTTATGATTGGCCGAAATTTATTATTCAACAGTTGCATATTATATGATAATGACAATCTATGATGCGTCTTAGATATTTTATGTTCATTATGTTTTTTCACTTTATCTTGCAAAGCATGAGAATGCATGCATGATTTTGAGTCAAATTTAAAAATTTTCTCTGGATTCTCTTATAACTATTGTGCACATAGCCTTTTCATCTATGGTTTTAAAGGCTTAACATTGTATTATTTGGCCTATATGCTTGTTGTCACCTCGAAAGGCCCCTAGAACTGATTAGAAAGTTATCTTGCACGATAGTTTGTAATGAGATATTGAGGAGGTATAGCATGTCTATCTGCCTTGTGAAAAGAAAAAGAAAATAAAAATAGAATATTGCTCAAGCTCAGCAAGAAAAGAAGTGAAAATCAGCTTGTAATGAATAAAACAATAAAGGGTAAAAAGAGCTGCCCCAAATGTGAGTAGTTAGGCCGCCCATTGAGAGAGTGCTCTGGGTGAGAGGCCCTGCAGTTGCGTGTGAAAGCTAGTGCCCTTGAGTTAAAATATTGCAAGTTTAGGGGATCCCCAAAGTTGTTTTTAGCCACCTTAATAGAAATATTGCTTACTTGAATGTATTGATGCATGCTTGATAGTTTGCTCTAAATGACCAGAAGTAGGGGGAAAACGAGTTGAGGGTTGAATAAAATATTCCCGAACTTATAAAAATCGAGATAGAAAAGGCTACGCACACACACACATAAGGGATGAAAGAACTAATTTTAAATTTTCTCGTTGATTGAATGCATTTGAATGTTGTGAGTTGTGAATATTTTTATTTTTTAAGATACAAAGGTTAGAGTTATTAATTTGCAGCCAACGATTCATTTTAACGTTTAAATTATTTCTTGCTTGAGGACTAGCAAGATTTAAGTGTGGGGTATTTGATAGAACTCCAAAAGTGCTATTTTATAACCTTTAATTCTTGTTAGTTGATTCAAATTAATGTGTTTAATCATGTGTTTTGCAGGAATCGAGCATTTAGAGGTGAATGAGAAACTTATATTAAATAAGAACTCAAAGGAGGAGTTTTCGAGTATAATATCAACAAACCGAGCCGCAGATGATACCATAAAGATAAAAATCATTTAATGTTTAAAGTTAGAAGCTTGGTCTGACGGTGAAGAGTTGATTATGATTGACTTTAATCTCAAGTTCGATTCTTGGAGAATGTTATTATTAATTGTATTTTTTTACTCCAACCATCACCTCGCACACGTGTCAGCTCCTGATTGATCTAGGAAGAAGTCTCACACGAAGCCACGAAGAAGTCTTCACTCAAGATCCCACTAAGAAGAAATCACTCCTCAACCACAAGTTTTTATGTTTTATTTATTTTATTTATTTATTTTTATTTTAAAAATAGTAAATGCTATTTCTCTTTTAGTATAAAAAGGGGAGAGTCCCTACAAGAAAAAATACACCATTCCCCACAGACCATTCCCCACACACCATTCCTCACACCTTACCCCATACACCACCATTCCACACACCTTACACCAACACACACCATCAATATTCTTTCTTTACTTCTGTTTACAGTTTTTTATTTCTTTTTATGTTCGGCTAAGCATGTGATGCTGATTTAGAGGTTGGTCGGGCTAAATGTTTTTGTGAGATTTTTTTATATTCAATTGCAATCTAATTTCTTGATTAATTGTTTTCTATTCTTTGTTTATTTCATGTGCATTTAATATTGGTTAATGTGACAGCTTAATCAATTAAATATTAATTGTTCATGTATGCTATGTTTGTAATTTGTGATCCGTAATTGTCATAAATTGCATGTTTAATTATAGTAGCAAGATGGTCAGGTTATGACTAGTGTTAATATTATGGCTTTTCCATAGTTAACATGGTGCGTATAATAGACCTTAGGAATAGAAAAATGTTTAATTGAATCTGATCAATTTAATTAACGCTCTAATCAATCCATGTGCTTAGAGCTGCTAGGTAGTTAGCATGGAACGCTATCGTGCCCAACTAATTGACTAGTTTAGAGTTAATTACGATGCGCTGTCGGATTAATTGTATGATAGCATCTTAGAGACTTTTCATGACTGTTCCAGTTAAGTCGATTAGACTTTTAATTAAGAAATTGTATTTTTATTGGGATAATCGATGAGCAAAATTCATTAAGTCCCGACAATCTCTGAATTAGCAAGGTAATCTCTTGTTTATTTCTTTAATTCTTTAATTCTTTAAACTTTATCTTTAATTGTTATTTTAACTCATTACATTAACATGCAATCCAAAAACCCCCATTTATTGTTTTTACATAAAGTTTAATTTAGAGAATTTATATTTCGGTTCCCTGAGTTCGATCCGGTCCGCTGTAGTTTACTGCAAGCCTTTGATCGGTAATTATATGTTTTTTCAAATATATCTCCACCCCCCACCTAAAACAATACATTGTCCCCAATGAAAAAATGTATTTTTAAACAAAAGAAGCTCGCTTCAAATTGGCGCCGCTGCCGGGGAGCCAATTAAATTCTCTTTTTTAAAATTTATTTATTATTGTTTTTTATTTTTATTTTTTTAAAAAAATGTCTTTTCTTAACCAAAAAAAAATGTCTTTGTTAAATTTATTTATTATTATTATTTTTTTTTCAAAAAAAAAAAAAAAAAAAACTCTTATTTTTAATTGCAATAAAATAAAATCACAAAACTCACATAAATCACAAAAATATTTCTTTTAGATTGTTTTTGTTTTGTTTAATTATTCTCATGCCAGAACTTTCTCAACAATATTTAACGGCTAACCGAGTTGCTTTTTAGTTGTTTGAAGATTCAGGTTGTTTTTGGACTTGAAGAAAAAGATGATCTTGTTAGATGCGAGAGCGCCACCACCGCCCTTAGACCCATGCAAGAGAAATTTCAGGGGAGTTTTCTTCTCTTTATTGTTTCTTTTGTGAGTAATCTATTTAGTTATCTATTAACGATAAATTTACATATGGATAGTTCTGTCTAGACTGAGGTACTTAAGTTGACCGAAAGGGAACACCTCTAACTGGGAACTGACATGGGAAGATTTTTGTTCTTCAATTTTTTTTTTCTTTAATTAAAAAAAAAAGTATTTTCTCATTTATTTTGGGGACATAATCTACTTAATTATACATTGGGGACAATGTATTGTTTTAGGTGGGGGGTGGAGATATATTTGCAAAGCATGTGATTGAGCATCTGACTTTTAAATTATGAAAATATGATTAGTTGGTTGCATATTATATGATAATGACAATCTATGATGCGTCTTAGATATTTTATGTTCATTATGTTTTTTCACTTTTTCTTGCAAAGCATGAGAATGCATGCATGATTTTGAGTCAAATTTAAAATTTTTCTCTGGATTCTCTTATAACTATTGTGCACATAGCCTTTTCATCTATGGTTTTAAAGGCTTAAGATTGTATTATTTGGCCTATATGCTTGTTGTCACCTCGAAAGGCCCCTAGAACTGATTAGAAAGTTATCTTGCACGATAGTTTGTAATGAGATATTGAGGAGGTATAGCATGTCTATCTGCCTTGTGAAAAGAAAAAGAAAATAAAAATAGAATATTGCTCGAGCTTAGCAAGAAAAGAAGTGAAAATCAGCTTGTAATGAATAAAACAATAAGGGGTAAAAAGAGCTGCCCCAAATGTGAGTAGTTAGGCCGCCCATTGAGCGAGTGCTCTAGGTGAGAGGCCCTGCAGTTGGGTGTGAAAGCTAGTGCCCTTGAGTTAAAATATTGCAAGTTTAGGGGATCCCCAAAGTTGTTTTTAGCCACCTTAATAGAAATATTGCTTACTTGAATGTATTGATGCATGCTTGATAGTTTGTTCTAAATGACCAGAAGTAAGAGGAAAACGAGTTGAGGGTTGAATAAAATATTCCCGAACTTATAAAAATCGAGATAGAAAAAGGCTACGCACACACACATATAAGGGATGAAAGAACTAATTTTAAAATTTATCGTTGATTGAATGCATTTGAATGTTGTGAGTTGTGAATATTTTTATTTTTTAAGATACAGAGGTTAGAGTTATTAATTTGCAGCCAACGATTCATTTTAACGTTTAAATTATTTCTTGCTTGATTGATCTAGGAAGAAGTCTCACACGAAGCCACGAAGAAGTCTTCACTCAAGATCCCACTAAGAAGAAATCACTCCTCAACCACAAGTTTTTATGTTTTATTTATTTATTTTTATTTTAAAAATAGTAAATGCTATTTCTCTTTTAGTATAAAAAGGGGAGAGTCCCTACAAGAAAAAACACACCAACACACACCATCACTATCTCAATTCTCCCTTTCTCTCTCTGTAGAGATTTCTATTGTGCTTTGTAGTCGGGATCGTCTTAGCGATGTTCGGCTAAGCTTGTAAGGCTGATTTAGAGGTTTGTCGGGCTTAACGTTTTTTTGTGAGATTTTTGGTATTAAATTGCAATCTTATTTCTTGATTAAAAAAAAAAAAAAAATTTATACATTCTTTAAGAATCGAACTCGAGATCAAAATCTAACATAATCAACCTTTCACCATCAAACCAAGCTTCCAACTTTAAATATTAAATGGTTTTTATATACATAGTATCATCTGCGGCTCGGTTTGTTGATATTATACTCTAAAACTCCTCTTTTGAGTTCTTATTTAATATAAGTGTCTCATTCACCTCTGAATGCTCGATTCCTGCAAAACATATGATTAAACACATTAATTTGAATCAACTAACAAGAATTAAAGGTTATAAAATAGCACTTTTGGAGTTCTATCAGATGTCCATAAGAAACAATTGTTATTTAATGCTGAATATGGAGTTTTTAGTACCATAGGAGAAATTCAATTTCTCTAACTTTATTACTAATAAAATGTTCATATAGTATGAATATTTTAGTACTAAATTTTTATTTTCAAAATTGTTTGAAAAATCCAGCTGAAAAATAAGAATAATTTCTATGTGTTAAATTATTAACATATAAAATACTACAGAGTGAGATATTCAGGATTATAGAATCCAGAATATAAAGACAATTTATATTCTCCTAGAATATGATACTTGTCTTTGGCATTCAAGATTGATTATGATCAATTTGAATAAAAAGACTACTACGAAGTGATTCTCTAAATGTTAGAGTTAATTACATTATATGTCTTAATTTCTTGCCTTTCATGCAAGATAATCAATAGGTTTTGGTTGGAAAAGCCTACAGGCCAAAGAACACCAATGAATATTTCATCACTCTAGCTGATGATTATTCAAGAAATAAGTATCGTAACCTAATGCAACATAAGTCTGAATATTTTGAAAAGTTCAAGGAATATAAGACTCAAGTTGAAGGTCAATTAGGTAAATTTATCAAGACACTATGATCAGATCACAGTAAAAAGTACAGGAACCTTATGTACTAAGACTAATTGATAGAAAGTGAGATTTTATCTCAACTCTAGCACAAAGTACAATTGTGTGAAATTGTGCTGTAAGAGGAGAAACAAGACCTTGTTAGACATGGTCAGAACAATAAAGAATTACACGTCATTATCAGACTCTTGTTAGGATATACAATATAGATTGTATAGTGAACATCATTATATCTAAAAGATGTCCATGAGACAACTTTGAGATTATAGAAGAGTAGTAAAGTTAGTTTACAACCCTTCGAGTTTTGAGTGTTTTAAGCATACATGCTGAAACTTGAATATGTTCAATAGTGTTGAAAAGTTGGTTCCAAGTGAAGCCACTAAATAGTTAATAAAAGTTGTTAACAATTTAATTACATTTGATAGTCAAATGGATCCTAGTCATGAATTGGATAAGCCTCATCGTAATGGGAGAGTTATGAGATGACCCGACCATTACAAGAGCTTATATGAAGCCTAAGTTGTCAAATTAGATGACAAAATGTAGGGCTTCTTGACCTCAAAGTTGAAATGAGGGTCAATGACAAAGACTAGTAGACCAAAGTCATAAATCTCGAGATAGAGTAGATGTACTCATCTTTATCTAGAACTTATAGATATTCGTGATGGGGTAAAACCCATAGGTTTTGAATATATCTACAAAAGTAAAAGATTTGTAAATAAGAAGGTAGAGACCTTAAAAATAAGACTAATGACAAATATAGATGGAGAAAGTAAACTATGGATAAACTTTCTCATTTGTTGTCATATTAGAGTATATAAGCATTTCCTAATTCATAGTTGCATATGAGATATGTCAAGTGAAGGTTTAAGAAATCTTTTTTTGAAAAGAAGTCTTAAAGAATGCATTTACAAATCAATTACATGAGTTAAATTTCAAAAATCAAAAGCAAAAGGTTTGCAAGTAGTAAAGGTTCATTTATGAAATGAATTTGATCACTAGATTTTTGAATGTAAGGTTCGATAAAAGTATCAAAAACTATGACTTTGAATAAATATTAATGATATTGTATAGACAAGAAAATCATTAATTACTTAGTGGACTTTTCTCATATTTTATGTGGATTACTTATTACCCATTGTGAATGCTGTAAGATTTGAATCCAACATAAAATGTTGACTACCTAACCAATTCCAAATGAATGATTTAAATTACTGGGTATGTCCTAAAATAGAGTTTTCGAGGACAAAATGTTATTTATGTCTCACACATCTTATATTGACAAATTTGTTGTCAAGTATATGATGTAGTACACCAAAAAATGATAATGTATCATTCTCACATGAAGTTTAGATTGTCTAAGGAATAGTGTCCTAAGACATTTCAAAATGTTGAGAACATAAGATTGACTATCTACGTTTGAGTGGGAGAAAATCTAATGTACACTTGAGACATGACATTTGACAGTAAAATTGGTTAGCATTTATTAGTTAACCCAATGGTATGACCATTGCGCAGAAAAATATAAACTTTTCTCAAAATATCTATGGATAAAATTAAGAAATTAGATTTTTGTGTATGAGGTTAAAGATTTGATCTTTACGAGATGCACTGGTTTTAACAAAGATTTATGGAAATCTATGTTTACCCTAGATGATGGAGTATGGTATCCAAGTTAAATGTTCTTATTTATGAAGTAAAGAACTTGCATAACTCAAATAATTTCTTATTGGTCTGAAAGATGTTTCAGATATAGTTAAGCCTAAAACGTTTTATGTAATGGCTAAACTTAAGAAACTTAGATAACATCAATACATAGGGTATCCTGAGAGAGAAAGAATCGTGGTAGGACCAAGATGACTTTTGATTGACAGTCGTTTTGATCTATATAAAAAGACTTTCCAGGCTAAAGTGTTTGAAAGCCACCTAGAATGTCTAGGATTATGAGACACTTCTCATCTTCACTAGGGCAAGTGGGAGAACATGTTGGGTGTACAGTATGCCCTAGGATACATGTCTCACCGGCTTTAGTGGAAGTGGGAGATTGTTGGGATTTATGCCCTAAAGCCTCGTAATTAATTAATAATTATTTGATAATTATTTTATTATTAATATTTGCAATTTATAATATTCATTATATAAATAAAATCAAAGGTTATTAGTGTAATCTTGAACTGTATGTAGTTGACATACGGGAGGATCATGTTCAAGTAATAACCTAAAGGGTCTATAGTATATGGATAAGGTTGGGTGCCTTATCCTGGTAACACTATTGATACGACCCACTTTGTAATTGTTACAAATGATTTGATCCAAATCATTCATGTAGAGACATGTGAGTAGGGGTATCCTATACAATGAGTTTGTATAAGACTGGACCACGAAATATATAATCTCTCTTTATAAATCCGTTATTTGAGAAGATTAGTATTTCACAGGATGATCATATGTGACTCGATCTTAATCCTGAGTGAGTTATGAACTCCTGCCTGTGAGCGCTCGTCCTTTGATTTGTATGGGTGAGAATGGCCTTTATAGCCGATTCAATAAGCCTACCATTTTGGGGACTTGACCAAATAGGGAGTTGGGAACATAAGTTTCACAAGATGGAATTCACTTCTTCCCATATAGGGAAAGTAGATGAGTAGTTCCCTTAAGTGCTGATTTCGGGACTTGAACAATGGGGCCCCACCCTCTCACTTGCCCGAGAGGGACTTCGTTTATGGTTGGATCATAAACAGGTTGTTCATTGGAGAATCAGTGGTACTTAAGGTGTAAGATGTAATTACAGGGGTAAAACGGACTTTTGACCCAGCTGTAATTACGAACAACTCGTGAAGGATCGACTTGCATGTAATGGTTATATCCATGGACACAACTTGTCCTACAGTGCATAAGAGTGCAACTCTAGGCCTATAGTGGAGTGACCTAGAGTTAATGAATGAAAGTCAATTAATTAAAGAGTTTAATTAATTAATTTTGTATCATTGGAGCTTATAAATCTGTAGGTCCATAAGGTCCCCTTGCTAGCTCATAGTAACACTAAAAGGATCAATTTAGTTGAAAGAAAATTTGAAATATTCAAATTAATATTTAATATATTTGATATATTAAATGTAGAAGAGTAAAATATATTTATTGTATTTGATACATTAAATATTAGAGGAAATAGTTTATGTATATGATACATTAATATTAAAAACTATATACTTATGTTATTTGAATGTGATTCAAATTGGTTTAAAGTATATTATAAAAGATTAATTTTATAATATTTGAATAAGATTCAAATAAATATAAAATACATATTTTAATATATTAGATATTAAAATGTATTTTATAAAATAAAATTAATTCCTAAAAGCATTATTATAAATAAGACATTTAGGTTTAGCCAAAAGGTTGGCCAAAACACACTATTCACCCTCTGCAGAAAATTGTTCTCTCATTCTTTCAAAGAGCTCCCACAAGCCTTGATCCCGTGTTCGAGTCATAGCGAGGAAGATCTCGTGGAAAAAGGAACACAAGAAGATGATTCATCAAAGGTAATTTCATATATGCTTAACCTTGTTTTTAGTTTAATTCTAAATAAATCAAAGTAACGATTCCAAACGCTTCCGCTGCGGGGAATGAAGAGTTCCTTCCCTACAACTAAGCTCTTCCATGGGGGATTGGATTTATTCATCCTCCATGGAAGGCTAAACTAAGGTTAGTGCTTGATTTTAAGAGTTGGTTTTGTGATTTATGGATGTTTGGGGAGGTTTGCCCCTTTGTAATTGTTGATGTAATTAGCATGTTTCTTGCATTTCTTCCTTGTTCTTAATCCAATTCTAGCATGTGTAGCTAAATTAGATTGACGCTCTAATTCCTATGCATGGTAGAGGGCTAAAGGTTGGGACGTATAATTGCCCAAACCGCTAGGTAGCACGGGCTTAAGCATGGCTAATTCATTCGTCCCAAAGTGACAGTTGGTAATCTGAATTAATTAACGTTTTCATGTTAGGCTTAAGGCAAGAGAGAAACCGGGATAGTCTTAGGATTAGACCGTCACTGTGTTCCCGTCACTGGCTTATAGTCGATTTAGGGGTCGCGACCTTTGATAGATTATTAGCCAAGTATAATTAGAATTGCACGTGTCTAATTATATCTTTGGGTCATTTGAGCTAGCACTTAGCCAAATGAATTATGTGCTGAAGCATGACTGATTAATCAATTGTATCGATGATCCGAACATCCATAACGATCAATCCCATTATTCGAAGTTAAGCACGGCCATTTAATTTTGCACGTTGTCATTTAACTTTCCGTTAGTTGCACGTTAGGAGCTCCCTCCCCCCCAAACCAAATTACCATTCTTTTATTTCAATTTGTGCATACTTTTTATCTCTAGCAAATTAGACTTAGTTAAATTAGATTTCTTAATTCCTTGTGGATCGACCCCGTTACCACTTAGCTGCAAATTGCTCGGTGCATTCGGGTTATAAATTGTATTTTGGCAAGCCTCGACAGCTTGAATTTGGAGTACTACCTAAAGTACGTCTACCAGGAGGATAGGAGTTCTCTAGACAAAATGGATGGCCAATCGAAATTGCCCGTAGGATGAAGTACACATACATTCAATGCATTCGAGCTATCCTACATGCTGAATTCACGTATTTCTACCTATAGATTCATCATTAGCAGACCCTTGTGTGGTTTAGTTACTCATGGATGATGTGGAGTTGGAAAGACTAGATGGATTAAACATGGTTTAAAGAAAACTGAAAGTAAAGGGAAGACAGAAGGTGATAAGAAGCTTGCAACGTTTGTAAATGATTCCTCTATTACGTAAGATTCAAAGCTTAATGTGCAACGACTATAAAACAGTAAATACTAAACTACTGGAGTCGAATTGAATTGAGGTAGCAAACAGAAGCAAATAGCAGAAGACAGTAAAGAAATGGAAGACAAAAAGCAGTAGAAAGCAATGTAAATGTGTGCGTGAACTCCTCGCCGCAAGCGCCTCGGATGAAGGGGAAGGTTAGCGTCTTTTTGGGGATGAAGGGGAAGGTTAGCGTCCTCTCGAATTATCGGTGCCAAAAGCTGATTCTTTCTGTTGGGATTTATGCCCTAAAGCCTCGTAATTAATTAATAATTATTTGATAATTATTTTATTATTAATATTTGCAATTTATAATATTCATCATATAAATAAAATCCAAGGTTATTAGTGTAATCTTGAACTGTATGTAGTTGACATACGGGAGGATCATGTTCAAGTAATAACCTGAAGGGTCTATTGTATATGGATAAGGTTGGGTGCCTTATCCTGGTAACACTATTGATACGGCCCACTTTGTAATTGTTACAAATGATTTGATCCAAATCATTCATGTAGAGACATGTGAGTGGGGGTATCCTATACAATGAGTTTGTATAATACTGGACCACGAAATATATAATCTCTCTTTATAAATCCGTTATTTGAGAATATTAGTATTTCACAGGATGATCATATGTGACTCGATCTTAATCTTGAGTGAGTTATGAACTCCTGCCTGTGAGGGCTCGTCCTTTGATTTGTATGGGTGAGAATGGCCTTTATAGCCGATTCAATAAGCCTACCATTTTGGGGACTTGACCAAATAGGGAGTTGGGAACATAAGTTTCACAAGATGGAATTCACTTCTTCCCATATAGGGAAAGTAGATGAGTAGTTCCCTTAAGTGCTGATTTCGGGACTTGAACAATGGGGCCCCACCCTCTCACTGGCCCGAGAGGGACTTGGTTTATGGTTGGATCATAAACAAGTTGTTCATTAGAGAATCAGTGGTACTTAAGGTGTAAGATGTAATTACAGGGGTAAAACGCACTTTTGACCCAGCTGTAATTACGAACAACTCGTGAAGGATCGACTTGCATGTAATGGTTATATCCATGGACACAACTTGTCTTACAGTGCATAAGAGTGCAACTCTAGTCCTATAGTGGAGTGACCTAGAGTTAATGAATGAAAGTCAATTAATTAATGAGTTTAATTAATTAATTTTGTATCATTGGAGCTTATAAATCTGTAAGTCCATAAGGTCCCCTTGCTAGCTCATAGTAACACTAAAAGGATCAATTTAGTTGAAAGAAAATTTGAAATATTCAAATTAATATTTAATATATTTGATATATTAAATGTAGAAGAGTAAAATATATTTATTGTATTTGATACATTAAATATTAGAGGAAATAGTTTATGTATATGATACATTAATATTAAAAACTATATATTATTTGAATGTGATTCAAATTGGTTTAAAGTATATTATAAAAGATTATTTTATAATATTTGAATAAGATTCAAATAAATATAAAATACATATTTTAATATATTAGATATTAAAATGTATTTTATAAAATAAAATTAATTCCTAAAAGCCTTATTATAAATAAGACATTTAGGTTTAGCCAAAGGGTTGGCCAAACACACTACTCACCTTCTGCAGAGAATTGTTCTCTCATTCTTTCAAAGAGCTCCCACAAGCCTTGATCCCGTGTTCGAGTCATAGCGAGGAAGATCTCGTGGAAAAAGGAACACAAGAAGATGATTGTTCATCAAAGGTATTATTTGCTTAACTTGTATTTTTTAGTTTAATTCTAAACAAAACAAAAGATGGATTCCAAACGCTTCCGCTACGCGGAATGAAGAGTTCATTCCCTTCACCGTCACTCCAACAATCGGGAGAGAAAATGGAGAGAAACTGCGTTGAGATGGAGAGTTCTACGCTTCCAAGCTTGTTGTTCTCCTTCCCCCTTGACCTCCTTTTATAGTGTTTTGCAGGTACACTTCAGTCAAGGAGAACCATCCATTCTGAACGACGTCACTCCACGTGGCAGCATGAGAGAGCTGAGGCGGCTGAAAGATCGCAACAAAACGGCGGATGGTCAGAACAACTTAACATTCGCAGCTTAAACATTGCAGAGACAACAATGTTTCAGCAATTTTCCTACAATGAACAATTTCAACTCTTTTAGCTTTGTTTTTGATCCTTTCTTATTCCTTTTACAAATAAGTCCTGATTTAGTTTCATTCTATGAATTCTCATATATAAGCACATATTTAAAATAAATTCTATCAAAAACGCTTAAGAGATTACACAATTATATGGCAAATAAGTCCCTAAATTAAGTACTTTTGGAGACGTAACACACCCCCAAACTTGAGTTATTGCTCGTCCTCGAGCAATATAAGGGCTTAATTGGGCTGCTATCACTCTATCTGACTACTTGCTGACTTTCCTAAGCTTACTATTGTTGCGTGCTCAATGTGTAAAGATAAATAAGCAAGGAGGTAGAAAGAGCACTTAGAACATGCAAGCATACATGGTCTCACAGCAAGTAGTAAGTATATTTCATTCGTTTTTTCCACAGAGACTCATTTTTAGCTATTCGCGAAGTGTATTTGTTAAGAAAGATGGGGTGAATTTGATGGGGTAAAATTGGTTTTTAATTATCTAATTTGTACTGAATGTGTAAAGGAATGCAACATGAACGAAGGGAAGTTGAAATTAGACTCAAAAGACAAGAGATGGAATTGATAAACAAAGAAGAAAACAGCTAAACAGAATAAAAACTTAACAGAATTGCGGGGACCGCAATGTTTCCGCAATTAAACAGCAGCGAAAGTGTGTAAATGGGTGGATTAAGGGCTACTAATGACTATCCTATAGGCATTTTATTACGATTCTCAAGCATTGGATCAACTCTCTATACATCAAACTCACTCTATCTCAAGTATCGTCCGATTCCATGCATTAGATTCTTTAGTTTACTCGACTTCAAAGTAAGGTCTTAAGCATCTTGTTAAAACAGGAGTGTTTAGTTTGTACTAGGGAAACGCCTATTCCTAGGCCGTTTCCTGATTACCATGAAAGGCTAGCATGATTATATGACTCTGAACTCTTACTCCTTCCAGAGGTTAGGAGTTCTTTGGACAAAATGGATGGCCAATCGAAATTGCCCGTGGGATGAAGCTTACACACAATCAATGACTCGAGAGTTAACCTACATACTTGATTCACGTTTTTTAGCCTATAGTCCTGTCATTAGCATGCCCCTAAGTGACTTAGCTACTCATGGATATATAGAGAATTGAAATAAAAGATGAAACAGACATGCTCAGAAGGGAAGTGTGCTTAAAACAGCAAGACAAAACCGTAGCAGCAGAAGGTGGAAACTGTGAAATGCAGAATTTTACTTTGATTACTTTGAATGTTTGAACGAACAAAGGAAACTTTAAAGGCAATAATTCAGAGACAGACAACAACGAAATGCAGTAACTAAAACACTAAGCTAGGAACAACAATGATTAAAGCTGGAAATTAGAAGAAGAACGACAGAAAACAGGAAATGGCGCTTGAAAGCTTCGTTGCAGTCGCCTCGAATGAAGGGGATGAAAGGTCAGCCCTGCTTGGATGAATCCAATCGAGAGAGAAGAAGAATCTCCTCTCCTTCCTATCAGATTATCGATTCCAACAGCTGAGACTCTCACTCCAACAGACGGCAAAGAAAAATGGGGAGAAAAAGTGGACTGTGAGAAGGCTTCTGCGCTTTCGGATGATGATCAAACCTCCGACTTTGGCCCCCTTTTATAGTAGTTTGCAGGTGCGTTTGGGCCAAGGAGAACCATCAATCTTCAACGTCATATATCAGAATGGATGGAGGAGAAAGAACAAGTCCCTGAAATTACGGAAATTAACAGAAAAGGATCAGTCAACTTACGGTTTTCACTTAAATAATTGCGGCCTCAGCAATGTTTCCGCAATGCTGTCGCAATGCAGTTTTTTCATTCTTTTCCTTCGGTTTTCAACCCTTTTCTTTCCCATTGCTCATAAGTCCTAATCTAGCTACCTTCTTCTTATTCTCATATTTAAGCATAGCTTTAGGCTAAATGCTATAAAAAACACCTAAAAGTGTATATCTTCTTAAGCTAAATGGGTCCTAAATAAGTCACTTTCAGAGACTTAACACACCCCCAAACTTAAGGCTTTGCTTGTCCTCAAGCACACTAAGGACTTACCTAGGCTGCTGTTTCTCCTTCTTTAACCACCTACTGACTCCCTTATACCCCTATCTATAGCACTGCTGTCCTGTGACACTCCTTAGTTTAAAACTACCCTCTTATCTAGCTTCTTCTGACTTTGCCTGCCTAACACTCCTTCTGCTTTCATTAACTTCCTACAGCTGATCTATTTACTTCTGTCATATCATGCCCCTATCCCCAAGGTTTCAAATTCTGCCTAGCTTTACCTCAGACTCAGTACATGCTTCTAGCTTTATTTTTAATGTGTCTAGGATTCCTTAGAGTCATGCCAGTCTTAGTATTAACGGTGACAGTAGTACTTTTAGAGAACAACCTAAACCCTGGCATCACTACATTGGATAAACACTCATCTCCCTAAACAACCCTACAAGTTACAACTTTGTGCTTAGCTAATTGAGGATCAGAGTTCTTTTTAAATAGGACATCTAAGCCACAAAGTTATAACTCCTAGGTATACATTCTTCTTCCCTATTCTTTTCTTTTTCTTACTTAGGTGGGGCCTATCCTTTGGTTGCCTTTTGATGCAATGCCACTTGTGGGTCACACACTTGGCACTGATTACTTAGCAACCTAAGAGAGACCCCCCTCTTTATTCTATTTTTCATTTTTTTTTTTCAGTTCATCATTTTTTGTAAAGGAGAAGAAGAATGCTTATGTTTCTAAGGGAGAGAGGAATGTTCCTAGGCCTAGGGTGGCCTCCCCCAAACTTCAACTACTCATTGTCCCCAATGAGTGTCGGAGATGGCACACCCCCAAACTTGTCCTAGAAGCATCTAGTCTAAGGTAAAACAAAGAGAAACTAAAGCCCTAGGCATAGACAAAACATTCGAATAGCAAATATCACAGCAGCAGAAAACTAAAAAAAACAGGCAGATAAGGACTGACAGCTATGCATACTGAGCTATTTAGAGGTTAAATTAAACTATCAAAGGGTGTCCTATGACACTCATCCAGCATGCATCTAGATAAGCTATATAAGGTAGTCATGCTAGCAGGAAAAGATAGAATTTAAACAGATCACATCCTAGCTAACAAACAGTCCAAAACATGCTTTTAGTCATGAAAATTGCGGGGACCGCAATTATTTCGCAATCAAGTCAGGGTAGATATTACAGTGATTAAGGCCCCTAAGCATGCTCTTTCCAGTCATTCCAGCTCTCTAAAAACGAAACTAAAGTATCCTACCTAGTCAGCTAACATCATACTATCCTAAGCAAAAGGAAAAACATAAAGCTAAACATCTAAAACAGATCAAAATTGAACAAAAACAACATAATTTACATGGTCCTATCAGAAAGCAGAAAATTGTGTTTTTTTTTTTCTAAGGGAACAACAGTACTCCCTTTAGTGCACTTCAAACCAGCACTCAATTCTCGTCATCCTCATCAGGTTGTCTTGGTCGTGGGGGCACCCATGGAGTTAGGAGATTGGTAGGGAAGTCAGGGAAGATGCACCCCAGCTGGTCTGCAACTTCCTTGTCCCTTGCCTGCGCATAAGTGGCCCATTGAGCCATTCTTCTCTGCATATCCATTAAGCAGGCCATGGATAGAGACTGTTCAGCAGCCAACCTATCCAATTCAAACTCCATATTCCCCTTCCTTCTCAGCCTCAGGTTCGCAGGCAGCTCCAAGTGGCCCGTGTAGGCCATCTGCTGCTCCAGGCGCTCGGTGGGGACTCCTGCAAGCAAACATAGTTTGGTTATGGTATTAGGGAAAAACAGTGGTCCCTTACCTTTCTTGGCGCATTCAGCAATGGCCGCAGTGATGACTTCCCCCACATTGATTGTGAGACCTCTCATTATCGCATACACCAGCAGCGATCGGCTCTGGTTGATTGTAGTCTCGTGAGTCACAGGGGACAATCTCCTTCGCACGAACGAAAACCAAACAGCTGCCTTAGCCGTGAGGTTGGCACTCATGAGAGTGTGCCTCCCATTGCGTGACACGGTCCAGGAAGCTTCAGGCTGGCCAATGGTGCGAATGGCCTCTTCCAGCACTGCCTCAGTAGGCTCATCAACGATCCGTGCATAATCTGTATGTGTTTGGCCCTTGAGACCAAAGGCTTCGTTGATGGCCTTGGCTGAGAAATCCACTTCTACCCCTCTGACCACAGACAGGCCATCCTCAGGGCTGAGCACATTGGCGTAGAAATCATACACCATGCTCGTGTAGGCTGGATTGGGCGGTCTGCAGAATTCCTCCCAGCCATGGTTGATCACCCCTGCGCGCAAGAACTGCGGCAGGTCAGCAGGTCGGTCGAGGAAGCCTTTCTCGTGCAGCAACTCCCTCTTCCTTAGCTCAGCACCCCTGGATTCAGCATCAGATGAGACATACCTCACTGACTGAGGTTCTTCTTCAGGGTAGAGTTTAGCCTTCCCCTTATCTGCTGGCTTGGCTGACTCGGCAGCCTCGACCTTGAGTCGTTTGAGTGAAGGCTCAGCGCTCTCTTTGTCTGTTGATGGCACCCTCTTGGCCTTCTTCTTCTTCTTGGATCGCTTGGCCTTAACAATCTTAGCTTTCTTCTTCTTCTTGATCTTAATGTTGATCTGCTGGAGGCATGCCCCCAACGTCTCCTCCATGGAATTGTCCTGCTGTGCAGGCTCGTTAGGGCTATCTTCCCTCGTAGGAGAGAAGACTTCGTCTTCCCCAGCATCTCCACTGCCCTGCGTGGACTCTTGATAATCCCCATATGGGAATTCAGGATCAGGCCGTGGAGAATTGTGCGATGGCGTGGGATTGTGCTCTGCTGATGGTGTCTGCGCAGAACTCAGTGGCGAAGATGGCAGTTCAGGACTCTGCGCTGCTGCAGGTGTCGGGTCAGAACTCTGAGGTGCTGGAGACAACTCGGAGCTCTGTGCAGGCGGTGACGACTCTGCGCTTGGCACTGGTTCAGATGGTGAAGGGCTGTGCACAGGTGATGCGGATGGCGACGAACCCTCTTTGGCTGACTCGTGGGATGCACGATCAGTTTCTTGACTTTCCACAGAGGAAGTCTTTGCTGTGCTTGGTTCGGCGGCCATCTCGACACTCCACCGGCGTTTCTTGGGCGTACCTGCTGGTTCAGAGGGTCCAGCAGGGATTTCAGTGACAACCCTCCACTTCTTCCTACGGATTGGGAGCTTGGGAAGAGGTCCGGTGCGAACGGCACCATCATCGGCAAGGGTGAGCAGTGCTTCCCTCGCAGCCGCTTCAGCTGCGTCATTCGCCTTCTTCTTGGCTGCGGATCTTACAGCCCGTGTGAACACCATCGTCGAGTCTTGGAGATCTTGAGAGAAGAATCAAAGATGAAGAGAATCTCAGAGTTCTTGGAAATCAAAGAATGAGAGAATCGTATCGATCGAGCGCTTTCCAACGGATATAAAGGCAACGGAAAAATCTCAACGGCTCTTTTTTTTTTTTGCGAATCCAGCAATTCCAGCGCAATTCCAGGGATATTTTTTCATCAAAATCTCAAACTTTGCTCGTCCGTATCTTTTATTTGGCTCAACCGTTTCTTGATTTTAAAAGTTGGATTTACTCTCCTTGATCCCCTCTTTCGAATCCCTGCAAAAACAAATAAAACAAACATTAAATACGCAATTAAAATCACACCACAAAACATACAAACGATAATCGAAAAAAACAGAAAAAATAAACTAAGGCATTGGCCTTGACTAAACGAGCACAGTAACCACTCGTTCTCTCTCGTTTTTAACTTCATGCTTCACGCAAGAGGAAGGCCGAGAGAGTCTTCACATCCCCTTCCTCATAGTAGTGCTTCAACCTTGCACCATTCACCATAAATGGTTGACCTTGCTGCAAGTTCTTTATTTCTATGGCACCATGAACAAACACATTAGTAATCACAAATGGACCTGACCATCTAGACTTAAGTTTCCCTGGAAATAGTTTCAACCGTGAGTTAAACAACAATACAAGTTGACCCTTCTTAAAGTCCTTAACTCTAAGTCTACTATCATGCCAAATCTTGGTTTTTTCCTTATACATCTTGGCATTCTCATAGGCCATGTGTCTAAGCTCATCAAGCTCATGCAATTGTAAAGACCTTAGTGTTCCTGCATCTTTTACACAAAAATTCAATTCCTTCATGGCCCAAAATGCTTTATTTTCTAACTCAAGTGGTAAATGACAAGTCTTGCCATAAACTAGCCTATAAGGAGACATTCCCAGAGGTGTCTTATATGCTGTCCTATAAGCCCAAAGTGCATCCTCAAGCTTGAAGGACCAGTCTTTCCTATTAGGCTTGACTACTTTCTCTAGGATGTTCTTTATTTCCCTATTTGAAATTTCAGCCTGTCCATTTGAGTGTGGGTGATATGGAGTGGCTACTCTATGTCTAATGTTATATTTAGCCAATACTTTCTCCATAGCCTTATTAATGAAATGTGACCCCTCATCACTAATGATAGCACGAGGAGTCCCAAATCTAGTGAAAATGTGCCTATGCAAGAAGTTAGTGACTGTTTTAGCATCATTATTAGGACATGCTTTGGCTTCTACCCACTTGGACACGTAATCCACTGCCACTAATATGTAGAGGTTACCTGATGATGGAGGGAATGGTCCCATGAAGTCAATGCCCCATACATCAAAGAGCTCCAACTCTAAAATGTACGTGAGGGGCATTTCATCCTTGCGCTTGAGGTTACCTGTCCTTTGGCACTCATCACAGCTGTGGGCATAGTTGTGGGCATCCTTGAAGATTGTTGGCCAATAGTAGCCACTCTGAAATACCTTCGCAGCTGTTCTTTGACCACCAAAGTGTCCACCATAAGGAGATGAGTGACAGTGCTGCAGCACAGACTTCGCTTCAGCAGCTGAAACACATTTCCTTAGCAAGCCATCAGCACAGGTTCGGTAAAGTGTGGGGTCATCCCAGATGAATTTCCTTGCTTCATGAAGGAACCTCTTCTTCTCTTGTCCTCCCTTGAACACTGGTAATACCTGTGATGCACGGAAGTTAGCAATGTCAGCAAACCAAGGTTCCTCATCGTTATCACGATGAGTCAAAGCAAAGACATGTTCATCTATAAAAGCATCAGAAATTGCGGGATCCGCAATTATTTCGCAATTGTGCTGCAATCGAGACAGGTGATCTGCAACCACGTTTTCACATCCTTTCTTGTCCCGAATGTCCAAATCAAATTCCTGCAGCAATAACACCCACCTAATCAACCTAGGCTTGGCATCAGCCTTCCTCATAAGATATTTCAAGGCAGAATGGTCAGTGTATACAATTGTCCTAGTGCCTACAATATAGTTTCTGAATTTCTCACAAGCAAACACTACAGCAAGCATCTCTTTCTCAGTAGTTGTATAATTACATTGAGCCTCATTCAAGGTCTTGCTAGCATAATATACAGGATGTGTTAGCTTGTCAATTTTCTGTCCTAACATGACCCCTACAGCATAGTCACTGGCATCACATAACATCTCAAAGGGAAGATCCCAATTTGGTCCTACTATGACAGGGGCTGTGACTAGTGCTTTCTTAAGGGTGGTCCAAGCTACTACACATTCCTTAGAGAAGATGAATGGCCTATTTAATTCTAGAACCTCACACAGAGGCTTGGCTATCTTAGAGAAGTCCTTAATGAACCTTCTGTAGAAGCCAGCGTGCCCTAAGAAGCTCCTAATGGCCTTGACATTCTGAGGCTCTACTAACTTCTCTATGATCTCTATTTTTGCCCTATCCACTTCTACACCTGCCCTTGACACTCTATGTCCTAAGACAATCCCTTCATCTACCATAAAATGGCACTTCTCCCAATTTAGGACTAGGTTGGTCTCCTCACACCTAGACAGGACTTGTCCTAAGTTTTCTAGACAGGTTTTAAATGAATCCCCAAAAACTGAGAAGTCATCCATGAATATTTCTATCATGGACTCATCCAACTCAGAGAAGATTGCCATCATGCACCTTTGAAAAGTTGCCGGTGCATTGCATAAGCCAAAAGGCATTCTGCGGAAGGCAAACGTTCCAAAAGGGCAAGTGAAGGTGGTCTTCTCTTGATCCTTAGGGTCTATAGTAATTTGATTATAGCCTGAATAGCCATCTAAGAAACAATAGTAGGCTCTACCAGCTATTCTGTCTAGCATCTGGTCAATGAACGGTATAGGGAAATGGTCTTTTTTAGTCTCTTTATTTAATTTTCTGTAGTCCATACACACTCTCCACCCTGTGACAGTCCTTGTTGGAATCAGTTCGTTATTCTCATTGACTTCCACAGTTATTCCCCCCTTTTTAGGTACACATTGGATGGGGCTCACCCATTGGCTACTAGCTATGGGGAAAATCACTCCTGCATCTAACCATTTTATTATTTCCTTCTTTACTACCTCTTTCATAGAGGGGTTTAGCCTACGCTGGTGATCTACCCTAGGTGTGTGCTCTTCCTCTAGTATAATTTTGTGCATGCAATAAGAAGGGCTAATGCCTCGAATATCAGCAATAGTCCATGCTATAGCCTTCCTATGTTGCTTAAGCAGTAAAATTAATTCACCCTCATGCTGTTCACTTAGTTTAGAAGAAATAATTACAGGCAGTGTATCATTATTTCCTAAATATGCATATTTGAGGTGAGTGGGTAGTGGTTTTAGTTCTAAAACAGGTGGATGCTCAATGGAGGGCTTCAAAGGATTTACAGTTCTATCAGTTAAATCTATATTCATACATACATGTTGTGGTTTATCTACAGCTATGTCCATTATGTCAGATACATTCAAGTCAGCTACATCTAATCCTACATATTCATTAGCATGCTTTGTTAATAATACATGCTCCAATTGTTCTTCCATTAAAGAATCAACTACGTCCATACTAGCACAGGATTCAAGGTCAGAGGGATACCTTAAAGCTTTATATACACTGAACTTTACCTCTTCATCATGAACCCTCATAGTAAGCTCACCTTTTTGGACGTCTATAAGTGCCCTACCTGTGGCTAGAAATGGTCTGCCTAGCAGGATGGGGACCTCCTTGTCTGCTTCATAATCCAGGATAATGAAATCTGCAAGGAAAATAAATTTGTCAACCTTTACTAAAATATCCTCAATTTTACCTTCTGGATATGCAATGGATCTGTCTGCTAATTGTAAGGTGACAGTGGTTGGACGTGCTTCTCCTATTCCCAACTGGCGGAATAGTGATAGGGGCATGAGGTTTATGCTGGCACCCAGGTCACAAAGCGCTCTGCCCACGTGCTTGCCTCCAAGTTCTACAGGTAAGGTGAAGGAACCAGGATCCTTCTCCTTCTTGGGCAGCTTGTTCTGGAGGATGGCACTACACTCCTCGGTGAGGTTTACTGTTTCAAACTCACCAATTATTTTTTTGTTAGTAATAATGTCCTTCAAAAACTTTACATAAGAAGGCATCGACTGTAAAACCTCTACAAAAGGAATGTTAACATGCACTTGCTTAAGAATTTCTAAGAATTTATTAAAATGAACTTCCTGTTCCTGCTTCTTCTTAAGCCTTCGAGGGTATGGAGGTGGTGGCACATATGCAGGCACGTCAGGACGCCTTAGGATAGGTGGAGGCCTTGGAATTTCTTCTATCTCCTCAATAATTGGCTCCAGCCTGGCTCCTGATGTGCTAGTTGGTGGTGGACCTTGGCTTGGCAGAGACTCCAGTGGAGCACTAGACTCAGTGTTCTCTACTCTCTTTGGTGTGTCCTTTGTGTTGTTCACCAAGGGTCTTCCACTCCTAAGTTCAATTGCTTGAACTTGTTCTTTGCCATCTCTCCTTGGTACCTCAGTGTCAGCAGGGAGTCTACCTTGGGGCCTACTTTTGATTTCATTGGCTAGTTGCCCTATTTGGTTTTCTAAGCTCCTAAGAGTAGCTTGCTGGCTTTGTAGAGTAGCATCATTCTTAGCTATGTATTCCTTGAGTAGGTTTTCTACAGAAGATCCTACAGATTGATTGTATGGTTTTTGGTACATTGACTGGTTATGTTGGGGAGTGAAACCAGGTGTTCCACTCGGCCTTGGTTGGTTAGGATTTTGGTTAGTGTTTTGTTGGCCACCCCATGACAGGTTTGGGTGGTTCCTCCAACCAGGGTTGTAAGTTTGTGAGTAGGGGTTATTCCTAGGCTGCTGCTGGCTTCCAACATAGCAGACTGAGGACGGATTCCCAGGGCAGTATTCATAAGGGTGCCCTTCCCCACAGAATCCACAGATAGGTGCCTCGCCTTGACTTGGTTGGGTGCCCATTGACATGGCTGTGGCGGTATTGGCACTGGTTTGGAGATTGGCCTGAGCCATTTGCTTAACTAGGTTGGTCAGGGCATTTATTTGGGTGCTCATGGCGCTTAGAGCATCCTTGTCTTGAGCCCTAGTTGGCTCTACTGGATCGTCTGACCACCTACAATGAGATGTTGAGATCTTCTCCAAGATCTCATAAGCTTCGTTGTAACTCTTGGACAACATGGAACCACCAGCAGATGAATTTAGAACTTGTCTGGTGCTGGGGTTGCATCCTTTAAAGAAGACTTCTATTTGGATACACCATGGAATACCATGGTGTGGACATTTAATGAGAAGGTCTTTGAATCTTGTCCAAGCTTCGTGAAGAGACTCATTATCAGCTTGTTTAAACTTGACTATGTCATCACGAAAGGTAGAATTCCTATCAGGTGGGAAGTATTTCACTAGGAATTTTTCTGCTAAATCTGTCCAATTGCGGACAGATCCAGAGGGTAATGAGTTCAACCATGTTTTGGCTTTGTCCCTCAAAGAATAAGGAAACAAGTATAGCCTTAAAGCTTCTTGGGACACTCCAGGGATGATAAAGGTATCACTGACTCCTAAGAAGTTCCTAAGATGGTTGTGGGGGTCCTCATTTTCTATTCCAAAGAATTGTCCCACAGTGGACAACATTTGGAACATCACTGGCTTTAACTCGAATGAGTGGGCAGTGATTTCAGGACGGATTATGCTGGGGTTCAGCTCCCCAGGCATAGGTACTAGATATGAAAGAATGGCACTATTCTTGTCATTCGCTATTTCGATGGGGTTGCGAATGACAGGTACCGGATTTGGAACTATATCGTCCATTTCTTCGATTTCAGGTATGATTTGAGGTATAGAAGGTTGTTTAAAGAGTCGTTTCTTTGCTTTGTTTCTAGCTCGAAGTGATCTTTCAGGTTCAGGATCGAACTCTAAATTACTACGTGAACGCTCACTCATAAACTACCCTAATAGTACCTGCAAAAGAAATGAAACAGATTAGTTTCACTCAATAATAAACTTGGTGTTTCAAACTTAACAAACTTCGTTTTCACTTAAAATAAGTCCCCGGCAGCGGCGCCAAAAACTTGTTGCGTGCTCAATGTGTAAAGATAAATAAGCAAGGAGGTAGAAAGAGCACTTAGAACATGCAAGCATACATGGTCTCACAGCAAGTAGTAAGTATATTTCATTCGTTTTTTCCACAGAGACTCATTTTTAGCTATTCGCGAAGTGTATTTGTTAAGAAAGATGGGGTGAATTTGATGGGGTAAAATTGGTTTTTAATTATCTAATTTGTACTGAATGTGTAAAGGAATGCAACATGAACGAAGGGAAGTTGAAATTAGACTCAAAAGACAAGAGATGGAATTGATAAACAAAGAAGAAAACAGCTAAACAGAATAAAAACTTAACAGAATTGCGGGGACCGCAATGTTTCCGCAATTAAACAGCAGCGAAAGTGTGTAAATGGGTGGATTAAGGGCTACTAATGACTATCCTATAGGCATTTTATTACGATTCTCAAGCATTGGATCAACTCTCTATACATCAAACTCACTCTATCTCAAGTATCGTCCGATTCCATGCATTAGATTCTTTAGTTTACTCGACTTCAAAGTAAGGTCTTAAGCATCTTGTTAAAACAGGAGTGTTTAGTTTGTACTAGGGAAACGCCTATTCCTAGGCCGTTTCCTGATTACCATGAAAGGCTAGCATGATTATATGACTCTGAACTCTTACTCCTTCCAGAGGTTAGGAGTTCTTTGGACAAAATGGATGGCCAATCGAAATTGCCCGTGGGATGAAGCTTACACACAATCAATGACTCGAGAGTTAACCTACATACTTGATTCACGTTTTTTAGCCTATAGTCCTGTCATTAGCATGCCCCTAAGTGACTTAGCTACTCATGGATATATAGAGAATTGAAATAAAAGATGAAACAGACATGCTCAGAAGGGAAGTGTGCTTAAAACAGCAAGACAAAACCGTAGCAGCAGAAGGTGGAAACTGTGAAATGCAGAATTTTACTTTGATTACTTTGAATGTTTGAACGAACAAAGGAAACTTTAAAGGCAATAATTCAGAGACAGACAACAACGAAATGCAGTAACTAAAACACTAAGCTAGGAACAACAATGATTAAAGCTGGAAATTAGAAGAAGAACGACAGAAAACAGGAAATGGCGCTTGAAAGCTTCGTTGCAGTCGCCTCGAATGAAGGGGATGAAAGGTCAGCCCTGCTTGGATGAATCCAATCGAGAGAGAAGAAGAATCTCCTCTCCTTCCTATCAGATTATCGATTCCAACAGCTGAGACTCTCACTCCAACAGACGGCAAAGAAAAATGGGGAGAAAAAGTGGACTGTGAGAAGGCTTCTGCGCTTTCGGATGATGATCAAACCTCCGACTTTGGCCCCCTTTTATAGTAGTTTGCAGGTGCGTTTGGGCCAAGGAGAACCATCAATCTTCAACGTCATATATCAGAATGGATGGAGGAGAAAGAACGAGTCCCTGAAATTACAGAAATTAACAGAAAAGGATCAGTCAACTTACGGTTTTCACTTAAATAATTGCGGCCTCAGCAATGTTTCCGCAATGCTGTCGCAATGCAGTTTTTTCATTCTTTTCCTTCGGTTTTCAACCCTTTTCTTTCCCATTGCTCATAAGTCCTAATCTAGCTACCTTCTTCTTATTCTCATATTTAAGCATAGGTTTAGGCTAAATGCTATCAAAAACACCTAAAAGTGTATATCTTCTTAAGCTAAATGGGTCCTAAATAAGTCACTTTCAGAGACTTAACAACTATCCATAGCATGACTGTCCTGTGACACTCTTCTAAGTTCAAACTAACTCCACTTTTTGCTTATTCTGGTTTCTCCTGCCTTTAAAATCTATTGCCTTATAAATTTCCTACAACTGATCTATCTGCCTATGTCATTAGGTTCATTGTGCAGCTATCCCTAAGTTTTCAAATTCTTCCTTGCTTCACCCCAGACTCAGTACATGCTTCTAATGTTTTTCTTTTAAGCTACCTAGGATTCCTTAGAGTCATGCCAGTCTTAGTACACACGAGTAGCAGTAGTACATTTCATAGAACAACCTAAACCCTGGCATCACTACATTGGATATACACTCATCTCCCTTGACAAACCTACAAGCTACAGCCCTGTGCTTAGCAAACTAAGGATCATAGTTCATTTATATAGGACACCTAAGCACATAGACTATAACTTGTAAGCATACATTATTCTTCCTTGGTTTGTCATTTTCCTTTTTTTCTTTTTCTGGTAGAATCTCTCCCTACAGCTTACCTTTTGATGCAGTGCCACTTGTGGGTTACACAAATGGCCCTGATTACTCAGCAACCTCAAGAGAGACACTCCTCTTTATTCCTTTGTTTTTCATTTTCTTCTTTCGTTCATCATTTTTTTTTTTTCAAAGAAGAAAAATGCTTATGTCTAAAGAGGGAGAGAGGAATGTTCCTAGGCCTAGAGGCTGCCTCCCCCAAACTTGAACTCCTCATTGTCCCCAATGAGAAACGGAGGTGGCACACCCCCAAACTTATCCTAGAAGCATCTAGTCTAAGGCAAAACAAGTAGAATCTAAAATTCCTAGGCATAAAAATGACCTTCGTAAAGCAGATAACTCAGAGGCATAATTTTTGCAAAAACAACATGTTAAGGACTTATAGAGGTGCATGCTGAGCAATAAAGGAAGCAAATTCAGACTAACAAAGGTGTACTATGACACTCATCCAACATGCTTAGCAGATAGATAACATAGTGAAGTCAATAAAGCAGCAAGGTACCGAGATCTAAACAAAATCCACAATTAAACCTACAGAGCAATTGTAGCAGTGATCAAGGCTCCTAACATGCTATATTCAGACATCAACAACTACACCAAACAGCAAAACTAACTAAGCTAACTACTCAGATACCATATAACAAAAGCAAACTA
The DNA here is from genome assembly GCA_028017165.1 of Herpetospermum pedunculosum. Classification (NCBI taxonomy): domain Eukaryota; kingdom Viridiplantae; phylum Streptophyta; class Magnoliopsida; order Cucurbitales; family Cucurbitaceae; genus Herpetospermum; species Herpetospermum pedunculosum. The sequence goes on along the minus strand of CM051525.1, from coordinate 5,026,832 downwards.
TCCTAAGCAAACAAATAAACAACTAAAACAGATCATTGATTGGATTAACAGTTCACAGAAAAGCAGGGTTTTTTTTATTTTCAAGAGGGAACAGAAAACTCCCTCGAATGTCGTTCAGTCTGGCATTCAAACATCTTCATCCTCATCTCTCCTTTCTCTAGGGGGCGCCCATGGCTTCAGCAGGTCAGCAGGGAAGGTGGGGAATATGCATCCTAGCTGATCAGCCACATCTTTATCCCTCGCCTGCGCATACATAGCCCACTGAGCCATCTTGTGCTGCAAGTCCATCAAGCAAGACATGGACAGCGACTGTGCAGCAGTCAGGCCGTCCATCTCAAATTCCATATTGCCCCTCCGACGCATCCTCAAGATTGTGGGCAGCTCCAGATGGCCAGTTGTTACGTCTCCAAAAGTGACTATTTTAGGACTTATTTGCTATAGGAAGTTGTACATCCTTAAGCGTTTTTGGTAGAATTTAGCTTAAACTTGTGCTTATATATGAAAATTAGTAGAATGAAGCTAAATTAGGACTTATGTATAAAAGGAGAGGAAAAGAACCAAAAACAAAGCTAAAGAGTGAAATTTGCACATTGTTGAAGCATTGCGAAAACATTGTGGTCTCAGCAATGTTTTAAGTAAAAGTTGTTACTTGTTTAACTGATTTCTAGTTAGGTCTTACTTGGAAATTAGTAAACTAAAGGATCTAATGCATGAAATCGAAAGGTACATGAGATTGAGTTAGTTTGATGCATGATGAGTTGATCTACTGCTTGAGAATCGTATGAAAAAGCCTATAGAGGAGTCGTTAGTAACCCTTGTTTCCCTACTTTACCCCTGGTTCGTTGTTAGTAACATTGCTAGAAAATTGTTGTTTCCGCAACTGTCTTAGTTCAAATTTCTGCCTTAGCCATTTTTCTTAGTCTTTTGCTTTGCGGTTTTATTGCTAGATAATTGTGTTCTCCGCAATTTTTTTCTTTCTACATTCGAGTTAACCTCTTTACTTGCATTTGTTTATGCTTTCATATCTTGCACGCTCCTTAATAGTTAGGCACTTTAAACCCAAATCTACCCCATTTAAACCACCCTTTCTCACTTAACCTCTCACTTCGTTAGTAACTAAGAATAAATCTCTGTGGGAAATCGAATGAAAAAATACTTATCACTTGCTACAAGATCATGTATGCTTGCATGTTCTGAGTGCTCTGTCCTTGCATCTTTATTTTAAACATTGAGCACGCAACAAGTTTTTGGCGCCGCTGCCGGGGATTTTGTTTAGTAAACACGAAGTTTGTTAAGTTAGAAACACATCTTAATATCAATTGGAGCTGATCTATTCTCATTTCTTTTGCAGGTACCACTGGGTTAGTTTATGAATGAGCATTCAAGTAGCGATCTAGAGTTCAATCCTGAGCCTGAAAGATTACTTAGGGCCAAAAACAAAGATAAGAAACACCTCTTTAAACAACCCTCTGTAACTCAAAGTATTGCTGACTCCGCGAGGTCTCCGCAATTCCTACAAACAGAAATGGATAGACCTCAGCCAAATCCAGCACCTACCATTCACAACCCCATCGAAATAGCGAATGACAAGGATAGTGCCATCCTCTCCTACTTAGTTCCCATGCCTGTGGAGCTAAACCCCAGCATCATGCGCCCTGAAATTACTGCCAACTCATTCGAGTTAAAGCGAGTAATGTTCCAAATGTTGTCCACTGTGGGACAATTCTTTGTTGTAGAAAATGAAGATCCCCACAATCATCTAAGAAACTTCCTAGGAGTTAGTGATACCTTCCTTATCCCTGGAGTTTCCCAAGAAGCTTTGAGGCTTTACGTCTTTCCCTACTCATTAAGAGGTAAAGCCAAAACGTGGTTAAACTCATTACCCTACGGATCAATTGTCAATTGGACAGATCTGGCTGAGAAATTCCTAGTCAAATACTTCCCTCCGGATCAATTTTCTTAGTCTTTTGCTTTGCGATTTTATTGCTAGATAATTGCGTTCTCCACAATTCTTTTCTTTCTAAATTCGAGTTAACCTCTTTACTTGGATTTGTTTATGCTTTCATATCTTGCACGCTCCTTAATAGTTAGGCACTTTAAACCCAAATCTACCCCATTTAAACCACCCTTTCTCACTTAACTTCTCACTTCGTTAGTAACTAAGAATAAATCTCTGTGGGAAATCGAATGAAAAAATATTTATCACTTGCTACAAGATCATGTATGCTTGCATGTTCTGAGTGCTCTGTCCTTGCATCTTTATTTTAAACATTGAGCACGCAACACCAGTGTAAGCCAACTGCCTCTTATTCCTCGCAATAGGCACACCTGCACGTAGGCACAGTTTAGTTATAGCGTTTGGGAAAAGTAATTGGCCCTTACCTTTGCGTGAGCATTCGGTGATGGATGAGGCAATGACTTCACCAACATCAATGGTGAGGCCACGCATGATGGCATATAGCAGCAACGATCGCCCCTTGTTGATAGTCGTCTCATGAGTCACTAGGGAGATGCGTCTGCGCACAAGAGAGAACCAGACAGCCGCCTTGTCTCTAAGGGTAGCACGCATCAGGGTGTGCTTCCCATTCCTTGAGACCGCCCAGGCTGCCTCAAGTTTGCCGATAGTGTGCAAGGCCTCTTCTAAGACTGCCTCAGATGGCGAGTCGACGATCTTAGCATACTCATAATGTGTATGCCCTTTGAGAGCATAGGCCTCATTGATGGCGTTGGCAGAGAAGTCGATTTCTATCCCCCTCACTGTTGATAAACACGCTTCAGGGTGTGTGAGATTGGCGTAGAAATCGTACACCATATCAGGATACGCTGGAATTGGAGGCCGGCAGAGTTCCACCAAGCCATGGTTGATGATCCCTGCGCGCAAAAATTGCGGCAGGTCTGCCAATGCATCAAGAAATCCCCGCTCGTGGAGGAGTTCCTTCTTCATTAATTCGAGGCCCTTGGTCACAGCTTGAGGTTCATCTTTTGGGTACAATTTCTTCTTCCCCTTCTCCTTTGCTTTGGCCGACTTAGAGGCCTCAAGCTTCATTTTCATGAAAGAAGGTTCAACTCCAACCTTCTTCTTCTTGGCTCGTTTTGAGGACTTCGGCCGCTTGCCTTTAACGATCACGGGGGGCCTCTTCTTGAGCCGTGCCTTGGTGGTAATTTGCTGGAGACAATCCCCCAGTGTTTCGTCCATGGAGTCCTTGCTTCCCCCCTCCACAGGGCTGTCAAGACTGACATCCCTTCAGGGGGAAAATACCTTCTCTTCCTCCGCCGGCTCGTCACTTGGCACCGAATCTTGGTGCTCTTCAGGTGGAGCTTCAGGCTCCAGCGCTTGTGGAGAAGGTTCGGGGCTCTGTCTGGCTGTCTCATATGATGGGCGGCCACTCCCACGGCTTTCCACGCTGAGAGTCTTTCTGACCGGTGACTCAGCCACCGCGATCTTCCATTTCCTCTTCTTGGGTGTTCCGATCGGATCAGAAGGACCAACAACTTCCTCAGTCACCACCTTCCATTTCTTTTTTCGCACAGGTAGCTTCGGAGGGCGTGCGGGTTGCGCAGCATCGGTGTCTGCTAAAGAGAGCAGCGCCTCCCTCGCAGCTTCTTCTGCGTCAGGCGACGCTTTCTTGGGCGTGGAACGATCTGCTCGCGTGGTCACCATTGTCGTTCTTTGAGGATCTGAATGTAGGAGATGCAGAGGAAGGAGAAGACTGAATTTTGGAGGTCCAACGGTTTGAGAAAACGTAGAGGTCAGGGATTCCCCAACGACGGAGATTTGGACTCAAGTACTCTCCAACGACTCTTTTCTCTTGCGGACTCAGCAAATTTTACGCAATTAGTTCGCCTAGCCGTTGGGATTTTTCTTGATTTGAGTTGCAAGATTTAGCAACCAAATCTTTGATTTAACTCGATCTTCTTCGTGGATCTTCTCCCCTCGATTCATCTCCTTGATTGCCTCTTAAAGATCTCCCATTAATATCCTCCTAATTAAAACAAAAATACTTAATTAAAACCAAAAATAAACAAACAAAATGCAATCGAAAATACTTAAAGAAAATTCTAAGGCATAGCCTTCTGATGGATGAGCACAATGGTCACTCATCCCCTCTCGATTCGTTTCTCAAGCTTTAGATAGGAGGAAGGCGGAGAGTGTCTTCACATCTCCTTCCTCATAGTAGTGCTTCAACCTTGCACCATTTACCATAAACGGCTGGACGTGGTGTAGGTTCCGAATCTCAATAGCACCATGAACAAAGACGTTAGTAATAACAAAAGGACCTGACCACCTAGACTTAAGTTTGCCTGGAAATAACCTTAACCGTTAGTTAAATAATAAGACATGCTGACCTTTTTTAAAGTCCTTGATCCTAAGTCTACTATCATGCCAAATCTTAGTTTTTTCCTTATACATTTATCATTTTCATAGGACATATGTCTTAGCTCATCTTACTCATGTAATTGCAGAGATCGCAAAGTTCCCGCATCGGTCACGCAATAATTCAGTTCTTTTAAGGCCCAAAAGGCTTTGATTTCCAATTCGAAGGGTACGTGGCATGCTTTTCCATATACTAGCCTATAAGGAGACATGCCTAAGGGCGTTTTATATGCAGTCCTATACGCCCACAATGCATCATCAATTCATGCTAAACAACTATGATAGTTGGCACATAATAAATATTTCATTCCCAAAATAAACTACTCCTAACATACGAAATCTAAGCAAATCATGATAAAATCCTAATTTAAGAGTTTAGGGATCAGAAATCTCCCTTGTCAATCTGCCTCATATGTATATTCTTCAACGTTTCGAGGTATCACTTCTGCTCCTTTAAGATACTTAAGTCTTGATTTACGGGGTCGGACATTCTGCCAAACCTTGAAACTGTTGATTCTTTCAAAGAGACTGCATGTTATAATATCCCAAGGTTTGTACTTTCTGTGCGTTGATTTTGTTTCTACAACATTTGCTACAACATAGCTTTGATGCGATGAGACTTCTTTTTCTGGCACATCTCTTTCTAACTCCTTCAGCTGGAGCATTTGTGGTGGTTTGGCCTCATCCAGCACAATTTCATTTTTCTCAACTTTCACCAACTCTACCATTTCATATGGAGATTCCATTGGATCACTCTTCTCAGATTCGAAGGTAGCAAAGGATTCATCATCATAAAAATCGAACATCTGAGGGCATGGTGGTGGTGATTTTGCTATAGCAAGTAGATCTTGTAAGTCATTTGTGAGCTGGACTAATTGCACATCCATAACGGACATGTAAAAGTAGTCTTTTCTTGGTCTTCCTGGGCTATGGGAATTTGGTAAAACCCAGAAAAACCATCTAGAAAACAGAAGTATGGCTTCCCAGCTAAACGCTCCACCATTTAATCTATGAAGGGAATTGGAAAATGGTCCTTCTTAGTCACATCATTCAGTTTTCTAAAATCTATACACATCCTCCACCCATTTTGCACTCTCTTAGGCACTAACTCTCCCTTTTCATTCCTAATAACAGTTATGCCCATCTTTTTAGGTACAACATTGTTACGTGCTCAATGTGTTAAAATAAATAAGCAATAAGATAGAGAGAGCACTTAGAACATGCAAGCATACATGATCTTATAGCAAGTAGTAAGTATTTTTTCATTCGTTTTCCCACAGAGATTTATTATAAGCTACTCGTGAAGTGTAAAGTTAAGAAAGAAAGGGTGGATTTGATGGGGTAGAATTGGTTTTAAATTGTCTATTTCCTACTGAATACGAAGAGGGTAGCAACATAAACAAGTGCAAGTCAAAGTTAAACTCAAATGAAAAGAGACGAGATTAATAAATGAAGACAAAAACAGCTAGACAGAATTGTAACTTTAGCAGAATTGCGGAAACAGCAATTCTACCGCAATTTTAATAACAGCGAAAGTGTGTAAAATGGAGAAACAAGGGCTACTAACGACTCCTCTATAGGCTTCTTCATACGATTCTCAAGCATTGGATCAACTCCCTATGCATCAAACTCACTCAATCTCATGTATCTTCCGATTCCATGCATTAGATTCTTTAGTTTACTCATATCCAAGTAAGGTCTTAAGCATCTTGTTAAAGCAGAAAGTTACGGTTTGTACTAGGAAAACGCCTATTCCTAGGTCGTTTTCTGGCTACCTTGAAAGGCTAGCATGAGTGTATGACTCTGAACTCTTACTCCTTCCAGAGGTTAGGAGTTCTTTGGACAAAATGGATGGCCAATCGAAATTGCCCGTGGGATGAAGCTTACATACAATCAATGCTTCGAGAGCTATCCTACATGCTTGGTTCACGTTTTTTAGCCTACAGTATTGTCATTAGCATGCCCCTATGTGACTTAGTTACTCATGGATATAGGGAGAACAGAAATAAGAGATAAAACAGACATGCTTAGAAGGAATTTAAAGGCAAAACAGTAAGGAAAAACAGTAGACCGCAAAGGCAAGAAACTGTGAAATGCTGAATTTTGCTTTTGATTACTTGAATGTTTGAATGGACAAAGGAAAGCTTAAAGTAAATAACACAAAGACAGAAAGCAACGAAATGCAATAAACTAGCTACTAGAACAGAAACAACAACTAAACAATGCTGGAAAGGAGAAATGAAAGACAGAATGCAGGTAAATGAGCTCGAATGCCTCGTCGCAATCGCCTTGGCTGAAGGATGAGAAAGATCAGCCTTGCTTGGATGAATCCAATCGGGAGAGAAGATGAATCTCCTCTCCTTCCTATCAGATTATCGATTCCAACAGCTGAGCTTCGCAAACCAACAGACGGCAGAGAAAAACAGGAGAAAAGTTGGAGCTGCGAGAAGACTTCTACGCTTTCGGATGATGATTGAACCCTCGACTTTGACCCCCTTTATAGTAATCTGCAGGTGCGTTTGGGCCAAGGAGAACCATCAATCTTCAACGTCGTACTTCAAAATGGATGGAGGAGAAAGAACGAATCCCTGAAATAACGGAATTTAACAGAAAAAGACCAGTCAACTTACGGTTTTCACTTGAAACATTGCGGTTTCAGCAATGTTTCCGCAATGCTATCGCAATGTAGTTTTTTTTCATTCTTTTACTTCGGTTTTCAATCCTTTTCTTTCCTTTTGCACACAAGTCCTAATTTAGCTACCTTCTTTGAATTCTCACAAATAAGCATAGGTTTAAGCTAAATCCTATCAAAAACACCTAAGAGTGTGCATCTTTCTAAGCTAAATAAGTCCTAAATAAGTCACTTTTGGAGACATAACACACCCCCAAACTTAAGGTTTTGCTTGTCCTCAAGCAAACTAAGGACTTGCCTAGGCTGCTGTTTCACCTTCTTTAACCACTTACTGACTCCCCTATATCCCTATCTATAGCAGTGCTGTCCTGTGACACACTTCTAAGTTTAAAACTACCCTCTTATCTAGCTTCTTCTGACTTGGCCTGCCTAATACTCCTGCTGTTTTCATTAACTCCCTACAACTGATCTACTTGCTTTTGTCATATCATGCCACTATCCCTAAGGTTTCAAATTCTACCTAGCTTTACCCCAGACTCAGTACATGCTTCTAGTTTTTACTTTTGAGCTACCTAGGATTCCTTAGAGTCATGCCAGTCTTAGTATTAACAGTGACAGTAGTACTTTAAGAGAACAACCTAAACCCTGGCATCACTACATTGGACATACATTCATCTCCCTAAACAACCCTACAAACTACAACTTTGTGCTTAGCTAATTGAGGATCAGAGTTTTTTTTATCAGGACATCTAAGCCACAAAGTTGCAACTCCTAGGTATACATTCTTCTTCCCTATTCTTTTCCTTTTTTCTTACTTAGGTGGAGCCTCTCCTTTGGTTGCCTTTTGATGCAATGCCACTTGTGGGTTACACACTTGGCACTGATTACTCAGCAACCAAAGAGAGACACCCCTCTTTATTCTATTTTTCATTTTTTTTTTTCAGTTCATCAATTTTTTGTAAAGGAGAAGAAGAATGCTTATGCTTTTAAGGGAGAGAGGAATGTTCCTAGGCCTAGGGTGGCCTCCCTCAAACTTAAACTACTCATTGTCCCCAATGAGTGTCTAAGGTGGCACTCCCCCAAACTTGTCCTAGAAGCATCTAGTCTAAGGTAAAACAAAGAGAATCTAAAAGTCCTAGGCATAGACAAAACAATCTAAAAGTAAATATCACAGCAGCAGAAATTTGAAAAAAAAAAAACAGACAGGTAAGGACTTAAAGCTATGCATGCTGAGCACTGTTTAGAGGTTAATTTAAACTATCAAAGGGTGTCCTATGACACTCATCCAACATGCTTTAAGATAAGCTATATAAGGTAGTCATGGTAGTCGCAAAAGATAGAATTTAAACAGATCACAGCCTAGCTAACAGACAGTCCAAAACATGCATTCAGTAATAAAAATTGCGGGTACCGCAATTATTTCGCAATAAAATCAGGGCAGATATATCATTGATTAAGGCCCCTACGCATGCTTTTTCCAGTCATTCAAGCTCTCTAAAAATGAAACTAAACTAAGCTACCTAATCAACTATCATCATACTACACTACACAATTTAAAAACTTAAAACTAAGCAACTAAAACAGATCAAAATATTAACTAAAAACAGCATAATTCACACGGTTCACAAAAAGCAAAAAAAAATTTCTTTTTTTTTTTAATTGTAAGGGAACAGCAATACTCCCTTGAGTGCTCTGCAATCTAACACTCAGATGTCGTCATCCTCATCATCAGTCCCTCGTGGTCGTGGAGGCACCCACTGAGACAGTAGGTTTGTGGGAAAGTCAGGAAAGATGCATCCCAGTTGGTCAGCAACTTCCTTGTCCCTTGCCTGTGCGTATGTGGCCCATTGAGCCATCCTCTTCTGTAGATCCATCAGGCACGCCATGGACAGTGACTGAGCAGCAGCCAATCTGTCCAGCTCGAACTCCATGTTCCCCTTTCTCCTCAGCCTCAAGCCTGTAGGCAGCTCCAAGTGGCCTGTGTAAGCCATCTGCTGTTCCATCCGCTCAATGGGGACCCCTGCACGCAAGCATAGTTTAGTAATAGTATTAGGGAAGAACAATGGACCCTTACCCTTCTTGGCGCAGTCAACAATGGCGGCTGACATGACTTCACCCACGTTGATCGTGAGACCTCGCATGATTGCATAGACCAGCAACGATCTGCTCTGGTTGATGGTGGTCTCATGAGTCACTGGGGACAGTTTCCTTCGCACGAAGGAAAACCAGACAGCCGCCTTAGCTGTGAGGTTGGCACTCATGAGAGTGTGCCTCCCATTCCGTGACACGGTCCAGGATGCTTCAGGCTGGCCAATGGTCCGAATGGCCTCTTCCAAGACAGCTTCAGTAGGCTCATCAACAATCCTCGCATAGTCATTATGTTTTTGGCCCTTTAGGCCATAGGCTTCGTTGATGGCTTTTGCTGAGAAGTCCACTTCTACCCCTCGGACCACAGATAGGCCCTCCTCAGAATTCCTGAAATTGGCGTAGAAGTCATACACCATGCTTGTGTAAGCCGGATTGGGTGGTCTGCACAACTCCTCCAGCATGCATTTAGATAAGCTATATAAGCTAGTCAAGATAGCAGTAAAAGATAGAATTTAAACAGATCACAGCCTAGCTAAACAGACAGTCCAAAACATGCTTTCAGTAATAAAAATTGCGGGTACCGCAATTATTTCGCAATCAAGTCAGGGCAGATATATCATTCACTAAGGCCCCTAAGCATGCTTTTTCCAGTCATTCAAGCTCTCTAAAAATAAAACAAAACTAACCTACCTAGTCAGCTATCATCAGACTAAACTAAACAATTTAAAAACGTAAAACTAAGCAACTAAAACAGAACAAAATCTTACTAAAAACAGCATAATTCACATGGTCTATCAGAAAGCGGAAATGTTTTTTTATTCTAAGGGAACAGCAATACTCCCTTGAGTGCAATTCAAACCAGCACTCAGATGTCTTCATCCTCATCAGGCTGTCGTGGTCGTGGAGGCACCCATGGAGTCAGGAGATTTGTGGGGAAATCAGGGAAGATGCAGCCAAGTTGGTCAGCAACTTCCTTGTCCCGTGCCTGCGCGTAAGTGGCCCACTGAGCCATCCTCCTTTGCATATCCATCAGGCACGCCATGGACAGTGACTGATCAGCAGCCAACCTATCCAGTTCGAACTCCATGTTCCCCTTCCTCTTTAGCCTCAAGCCAGCAGGCAGCTCCAAGTGGCCCGTGTAAGCCATCTGCTGCTTCATCCGCTCAATGGGAACTCCTGCAAGCAAACAGAGTTTAGTGATGGTATTAGGGAAAAACAATGGTCCCTTACCTTTTATAGCGCACTCAGCAATGGCAGCAGCAATGACTTCTCCCACGTTGACCGTGAGACCTCGCATGATGGCATAGACCAGCAGCGATCTGCTCTGGTTGATGGTGGTCTCATGAGTCACGGGGGACAGCTTCCTCCTTACAAAGGCAAACCATACAGCCGCCTTAGCTGTGAGGTTGGCACTCATGAGAGTGTGCCTCCCATTGCGTGACACAGTCCAGGCTGCCTCAGGCTGTCCAATGGTGCGAATGGCCTCTTCCAGGACTGCCTCAGTAGGCTCATCAACAATCCGGGCATAATCTGTATGTTGTTGGCTCTTCAGACCATAGGCTTCGTTGATGGCCTTTGCTGAGAAGTCCACTTCTACCCCTCTGACCACAGACAAGCCATCCTCAGGGCTAAGCACATTAGCGTAGAAATCATACACCATGCTTGTGTAGGCTGGATTGGGCGGTCTGCAAAACTCCTCCCATCCGTGGTTTGTAATTCCTGCGCGCAAGAACTGCGGCAGGTCAGCAGGTCTGTCGAGGAAGCCTTTCTCGTGCAGCAACTCCCTCTTCCTCAGCTCAATGCCTCTGGACTCAGCGTCAGAGGACACATACCTCACTGACTGAGGCTCATCTTCAGGGTAAAGCTTGGCCTTCCCTTTGTCTGTTGGTCTGGCTGACTCCGCAGCCTCAACCTTGAGTTTCTTGAGCGACGGCTCCGTGCTTTCCTTCTCTGATGAATGTGCCCTCTTGGCCTTCTTCTTTTTCAGCTTCTTGGACCGCTTGGCCTTGAGAATCTTGGCCTTCTTCTTCTTCTTGAGCTTAGCCTTGATGGTGATCTGCTGGAGGCAAGCCCCCAGTGTCTCCTCCATTGAGTCATTCTTCTGTTCAAGACTCTTCGGGCTAGCTTCCCTCATAGGAGAGAGAACCTCCTTTTCCTCACCTTCCCCACTGCCCTGCGTTGATTCTTGGTACTCCCCATATCGGAATTCAGGGTCAGGCCGTGGGGAAGTGTGCGACGGCGTGGTTCTTTGCTCTGCTGTAGGTGTCTGTGCAGAACACTGTGGTGAAGATGGCTGCTCAGGGCTCTGCGCTGGTGGTGATGATGAAAGGTTGCGCTCGGCTGATTCGTGGGATGGCTGGCTTTGTTCTTGACTCTCCACAAAGGGAGTCTTGTTCTTGATTTCTTCCTCGGCCACCGCCATACTCCATCGTCGCTTCTTGGGTGTGCCTGCTGGTTCAGAAGGTCCAGCAGGTATCTCTGTAACTACCTTCCACTTCTTCTTGCGGACAGGCAGTTTCGGCAGGCGTTCGGTACGCGTAGCCTCAGCATCAGCCAAGGCAAGCAGTGCCTCTCTCGCAGCCATTTCAGCGTCATCGGCCCTTTTCTTGGCTGCAGATCTTTCAGCCCTCGTGAGTACCATTTTTGAATCGTGGATGTTTGGAGAGAAGAATCACAGATGAAGAGAATCGAAGCTTTCTTGAAGTTCAGAGAATGGGAGAATCGTATAGATCAACGCGCCTTCTAACGGATATAAAGAAAACGGATAAATCCCAACGGCTATATTTTTGCGGAACCTGCAAATCCAGCGCAATTTTAGGGACCGTTGGAGATTTTTTTCATCTAAATGTCAATCTTTGCTCATCCGTATCTTTTATTTGGCCCAATATTTTCTTGATTTTTAAAGCTGGATTTACTCTCCTTGATTCCCTCTATTGTTTCCCTACAAAAAGAAATAAAATCAACATCAAATTCGTAATTAAAATCATACAACAAAACACACAAACGATAACCGGAAAATCGCAAAAAATAAACTAAGGCATGAGCCTCATGTTGACGAGCACAGCAATCACTCGTCCTCTCTCGTTCTCGTTTTCACGCTTCAGTTAAGAGGAAGGCCGAGAGAGTCTTCACATCTCCTTCCTCATAGTAGTGCTTCAACCTTGCACCATTAACCATGAACGGTTGGCCTTGCTGCAAGTTCTTTATCTCGATGGCACCATGAACAAACACATTAGTAATCACAAATGGACCTGACCACCTAGACTTAAGTTTCCCTCGAAATAGTTTCAACCGTGAGTTAAACAACAAGACAAGCTGACCCTTCTTAAAGTCCTTAACTCTAAGTCTACTATCGTGCCAAATCTTGGTCTTTTCCTTATACATTTTGGCATTTTCATAAGACATTTGCCTAAACTCACCAAGCTCGTGTAATTGCAGAGACCGCAACGTTCCCGCATCAGTCACGCAATAATTCAACTCCTTTAGTGCCCAAAATGCCTTAATTTCTAACTCAAATGGAAGATGACAAGCTTTACCATATACAAGCCTGTAAGGAGACATACCTAGGGGTGTCTTATATGCTGTCCTATATGCCCAAAGTGCATCCTCAAGTTTAAAGGACCAGTCTTTCCTATTAGGTTTGACCACTTTTTCTAGGATGTTCTTAATCTCCCTATTCGAAATTTCAGCCTGTCCATTCGAGTGTGGGTGATAGGGAGTGGCTACTCTATGTCTAATGTTATACTTAGCCAACACTCTCTCCATAGCCTTGTTAATGAAATGTGTCCCCTCATCACTAATGATGGCACGAGGTGTTACAAACCTAGTAAAAATGTGCCTATGCAAGAATTTTATGACTGTTTTAGCATCATTATTGGGACATGCTATGGCCTCTACCCACTTGGATACGTAATCTACTGCTACCAAAATGTAAAGGTTACCTGATGAGGGAGGGAATGGCCCCATGAAGTCAATGCCCCACACATCAAAGAGCTCCAACTCTAAGATGTAGGTGAGAGGCATCTCATCCTTTCGACTGAGGTTACCTGTTCTTTGGCATTCATCACAGCTGTGGGCATAGTTGTGGGCATCCTTGAAGATCGTTGGCCAATAGTAGCCACTCTGAAATACCTTTGCGGCTGTTCTTTGGCCACCAAAGTGTCCACCATAAGGAGCTGTGTGACAGTGCTGCAGCACAGACTTCGCCTCAGCAGCTGAAACACACTTCCTTAACAAGTCGTCAGCACATGTTTTGTAAAGCGTGGGGTCATCCCATATGAATTTCCTTGCTTCATGAAGGAACCTCTTCTTCTCTTGTCCTCCCTTGAAAACTGGTAATACCTGTGATGCAAGGAAGTTAGCAATGTCAGCAAACCAAGGTTCCTCATCGTTATCACAATGAGTCAAAACAAAGACATGTTCATCAATGAAAGCATCAGAAATTGCGGGTTCCGCAATTTTTTCGCAATTGTGCTGCAATCGAGAAAGGTGATCTGCAACCACATTTTCACATCATTTCTTGTCTCGAATGTCCAAATCAAATTCCTGCAGCAATAACACCCACCTAATCAACCTAGGCTTAGCATCAGCCTTCCTCATGAGATACTTTAAGGCAGAATGGTCAGTGTACACAATTGTCCTAGTGCCTACAATATAGTTTCTAAATTTCTCACAAGCAAATACTACAGCAAGCATCTCTTTCTCAGTGGTTGTGTAGTTGCATTGTGCCTCATTGAGTGTCTTACTAGCATAATAGACAGGGTGTGTTAGCTTGTCAATCTTCTGTCCTAACATAACCCCTACAGCATAGTCACTAGCATCACATAACATCTCAAATGGGAGATCCCAATCTGGCCCTATAATAACAGGTGTTGTGACTAGTGCTTTCTTAAGGGTTTGCCAAGCTACTAAGCATTCCTTAGAGAAGATGAATGGCCTATTTAGCTCGAGAAGCTCACACAGAGGCTTGGCTATCTTAGAAAAGTCTTTAATGAACCTTCTGTAGAAGCCAGCATGCCCTAAGAAACTCATAATGGCCTTGACATTCTGAGGCTCTACCAACTTCTCTATGATTTCTATCTTTGCCCTGTCAACTTCTACACCTGCCCTTGACACTCTATGACCTAATACAATCCCTTCATCCACCATGAAATGGCACTTTTCCCAATTTAGGACTAGGTTGGTCTCCTCACACCTAGCCAATACCTGTCCTAAATTCTCTAGACAGTTTGCAAATGAATCCCCAAAGACTGAGAAATCATCCATGAATATTTCTATCATGGACTCATCCAAATCAGAGAAGATTGCCAACATGCACCTTTGGAAAGTTGCCGGTGCATTGCATAAGCCAAAAGGCATTCTGCGAAAGGCAAAAGTTCCAAAAGGGCAAGTGAAGGTGGTCTTCTCTTGATCCTTAGGGTCTATAGTGATCTGGTTATAACCTGAATAACCGTCTAAGAAACAGTAGTAGGCTCTACCAGCTATTCTGTCTAACATTTGGTCAATAAATGGTAGAGGGAAGTGGTCTTTTTTGGTCTCTTTATTTAGTTTTCTATAATCCATACATACTCTCCATCCTGTGACAGTCCTAGTTGGAATCAGTTCATTGTTCTCATTGACTACCACAGTCATCCCACCCTTCTTAGGTACACACTGTATCGGGCTCACCCACTGACTACTAGCTATGGGAAAGATCACACCAGCATCTAACCATTTAATTATTTCTTTCTTAACTACCTCTTTCATAGAGGGATTCAGCCTACGTTGGTGATCTACTCTAGGTGTGTGCTCTTCCTCTAGTATAATCTTATGCATGCAATAAGAAGGGCTAATGCCTCTAATATCAGCAATAGTCCATGCAATAGCCTTCCTATGTTGCTTAAGTAGTAATATTAATTCAACCTCATGCTGTTCACTTAGCTTAGAAGAAATAATTACAGGCAAAGTCTCATTATTTCCTAAGTATGCATACTTGAGGTGAGTGGGGAGAGGTTTTAATTCTAATACAGGTGGATGCTCAATGGATGGCTTTAAAGGATTTAAGGCTTTATCAGTTAAGTCAATATTCATGCAAACATGCTGAGGGTTATTTACAGATATGTCCATTATCTCAGCTATGTTTAAGTCAGTTAATTCTAATCCTACATATTCATTAGCATGCTTGGTTGATAATACATGCTCCAATTGTTCTTCCATCAAAGAATCTACAACGTCCATGCTAGCACAGGATTCAAGGTCAGAGGGGTACCTTAAAGCTTTATACACACTAAATTTCACCTCTTCATCATGAACCCTCATAGTAAGCTCACATTTTTGGACGTCTATCAGTGCCCTACCTGTGGCTAGAAATGGTCTGCTCAACAGGATGGGGACCTCCTTGTCTGCTTCATAATCCAGGATAATGAAATCTGCAAGGAAAATAAACTTGTCAACCTTTACTAAAATATCCTCAATCTTACCTTCTGGGTATGCAATGGATCTGTCTGCTAACTGTAAAGTGACAGTGGTTGGACGTGCTTCTCCTATTCCCAACTGGCGGAATAGTGATAGGGGCATGAGGTTTATGCTGGCGCCCAGGTCACAAAGCGCTCTGCCCACGTGCTTGCCTCCAAGTTCTACAGGTAAGGTGAAGGAACCAGGATCCTTCTCCTTCTTGGGCAGCTTGTTCTGGAGTATGGCACTGCACTCCTCAGTGAGGTTTACTGTTTCAAACTCACCAATTATTTTTTTGTTAGTAATAATATCTTTCAAAAACTTCACATAGGAAGGCATAGACTGTAAAACTTCTACAAACGGAATGTTGACATGCACTTGCTTAAGAATTTATAAGAATTTATTAAAATGCACTTCCTGTTCTTGCTTCTTCTTAAGCCTTCGAGGATATGCAGGCACGTCAGGTCGCCTTAGGATAGGTGGAGGCCTTGGAATTTCTTCTATCTCCTCAACAATTGGCTCTAGCCTGGCTCCTGATGTGCTAGTTGATGGTGGACCTTGGTTTGGCAGAGACTCCAGTGGAGCACTAGACTCAGTGTTCTCTACTCTCTTTGGTGTGTCCTTTGTGTTGCTCACCAATGGTCTACCACTTCTAAGTTCAATTGCTTGAACTTGCTCTTTACCATCTCTCCTTGGCACCTCGGTGTCAGCAGGGAGTCTACCTTGGGGCCTACTCTTGAGTTCATTGGCTAATTGGCCTATTTGGTTCTCTAGGCTCCTCAGAGTAGCTTGCTGGCTTTGAAGAGTAGCATCATTCTTGGCTATGTATTCCTTGAGTAAGTTTTCTACAGAAGATCCTACAGGTTTGTTGTATGGTTTTTGATACATGGATTGGTTATGTTGGGGAGTGAAACCAGGTGTTCCACTCGGTCTAGGTTGGTTAGGATTTTGGTTAGCATTTTGTTGGCCACCCCATGACAGGTTTGGGTGGTTCCTCCATCCAGGGTTGTAAGTGTTGGAATAGGGGTTGTTCCTAGGCTGCTGCTGACTTCCAATATAGCAGACTGAGGCTGGATTCCCAGGGCAGTATTCATGCAGGTGCCCTTCCCCACAGAATCCACATATAAGTGTCTCACCTTGACTTGGTTGGGTGCCCATTGACATGGCGGTAGCGGTGTTGACACTTGTTTGGAGATTGGCTTGAGCCATTTGCTTAACTAGGTTGGTCAGGGCATTTATTTGGCTGCTCATTGCACTTAGAGCATCCTTGTCTTGAGCTCTAGTTGGCTCAACTGGATCATCTGACCACCTACAGTGAGATGCTGAGATCTTCTCCAAGATCTCATAGGCTTCGTTGTAACTCTTGGACAACATGGAGCCCCCAGCAGATGAATTTAAGACTTGCCTGGTGCTGGGGTTGCATCCTTTGAAAAAGACCTCTATTTGGATACACCATGGGATGCCATGATGTGGACATTTAAGAAGAAGATCTTTGAACCTTGTCCAAGCTTCGTGAAGAGATTCATTATCCGCTTGTTTGAACTTAACTATGTCATCACGAAAGGTAGAATTCCTATCAGGTGGGAAGTATTTGACTAGGAATTTCTCTACTAAATCTGTCCAATTAAGGACAGATCCAGAGGGTAATGAGTTTAACCACGTTTTGGCTTTGTCCCTCAAAGAATAAGGGAACAAGTATAGCCTCAAGGCTTCTTGGGAAACTCCAGGGATGATAAAGGTATCACTGAATCCTAAGAAGTTTCTAAGGTGGTTGTGGGGATCCTCATTTTCCACTCCAAAGAATTGTCCCATAGTGTACAACATTTGGAACATCACTGGCTTTAACTCAAATGAGTTGGCAGTGATTTCGGGACGGATTATGCTGGGGTTCAGCTCCCCAGGCATAGGTACTAAATATGAAAGGATGGCACTATTTTTGTCATTCGCTATTTCGATGGGATTGCGAATGACAGGTACCTGATTTGGAACTATCTCATCCATTTCTTCGGTTTCAGCACTTATTTGGGGTATAGAGGGTTGTTTAAAGAGACGTTTCTTTGCTTTGTTTCTAGCTCGAAGTAATCTTTCAGGCTCAGGGTTGAACTCTAAATTACTACGTGAAAGCTCACTCATAAACTACCCTACTAGTACCTATAAAAGAAATGGAAAGTAGATTAGTTTCAATAGATAATAAACTTGGTGTTTCAAACTTAACAAACTTCGTTTTCACTTAAATAAATCCCCGGCAGCGGCGCCAAAAACTTGTTGCGTGCTCAATGTGTTGAAATAATTAGGCAATAAGAGAGATAGAGCACTCAGAACATGCAAGCATACATGATCTTATAGCAAGTAGTAAGTATATTTCATTCGTTTTCCCACAGAGATTTATTTCTAGCTATTCGCGAAGTTTTTTTGTTAAGAAAGAAGGGGTGGATTTGATGGGGTAAAATTGGTTTTTAATTGTCTAATTCTTGCTGAATGTGTAAAGGGTAACAACATAAACGAGAACAAGTTAAAGCTAACCTCAAATGAAAAGAGACGAGATTAATAAATGAAGACAAAAACAGCTAGACAGAATTGTAACTTAAGCAGAATTGCGGAGACACCAATTCTACCGCAATTAAATAGCAGCGAAAGTGTGTAAATGGGTGAATTAAGGGCTACTAATGACTATCCTATAGGCATTTTTATACGATTCTCAAACACTGGATCTACTCACTATACATCAAACTATCTCAATCTCATGTATCGTCCGATTCCATGCATTAGATTCTTTAGTTTACTCAACTCAAAGTAAGGTCTTAAGCATCTTGTTAAGGCAGAAAGATATGGTTTGTACTAGGGAAACGCCTATTCCTAGGCCGTTTCCTGATTACCTTGAAAGGCTAGCATGAAAGTATGACTCTGAACTCTTACTCCTTCCAGAGGTTAGGAGTTCTTTGGACAAAATGGATGGCCAATCGAAATTGCCCGTGGGATGAAGCTCACATACAATCAATGCTTCAAGAGCTATCCTACATGCTTGGTTCACGTTTTTTAGCCTATAGTGTTGTCATTAGCATGTCCCTAAGTGACTTAGTTACTCATGGATATGGGATAAACAGAAATAAGAGATGAAAGAGACATGCTTGGAAGAGAATTACGCTTAAAACAGCAAGGGAAAGCAGTAGAATGCAAAGGCAAGAAACTGTGAAATGAAGAATTGAGACTTGATTATTTGATTGTTTGACTGACAAAGGAAAGCTTTAAATCAAAGAACAGAAAGACAGAGTACAACGAAATAGTCTAATCTAGCTACTAGGAAAGAAACAGCAACAAGACAGAGTTGCAAAATGGAAATGAAGAGCAGAAAACGGTAAAACACGCTTGAATGTCTCGTCGCAACCGCCTCGACTGAAGGATGAGAAAGGTCAGCCTTGCTTGGATGAATCCAATCGGGAGAGAAGAAGAATCTCCTCTCCTTCCTAAATTAACAAACTTCGTGTTCACTAAACAAAATCCCCGGTAGCGGCGCCAAAAACTTGTTGCGTGCTCAGTGTTTAAATAAAAGTGTGAAGCGAAGAGCACTCAGAACATGCAAGCATACATGGTCTTGTAGCAAGTAATAAGTATTTTTTCATTCGATTTCCCACAAATATTTATTCCTAGTTACTAGCGAAGTGAGATGCTAAATTAGAAAGGGTGGCTTAAGTGAGGTGAATTGGAGAGTAATGTGCCTAACTAATGAAGAACGTGCGAGATATGCAAGCATAACCAAAAGCAAGTAAAGTGGTTAACTCGAATGTAGAGGAAAAATAATTGCGGAGAAAACAATTTCCTAGCAATAAAATCGCAAAGTAGAAGACTGGGAAAATGGCTAAGGGAAAAATAGAACTAAAAGAATTGCGCAGACAGCAATTATCTAGCAATTAAATTAACAACGTTTTAAGGGTGAGATGGTGAAACAAGGTCAACTAACGACTCCTCTATAGGCTTTTTCATACGATTCTTCAGCAGTAGATCAACTTATCATGCATCAATTTAACTCATTCTCATGCATCTCTCGATTTCATGCATTAGATCCTTTAGTTCACTCATATCCAAGCAAAACTTAAGCATCTATTTATATAAGCAATATAAGCAGGTCGTTTCCTGGCTACCATGAAAGGCTAGCATGAATGGACGACTCTGAACTCTTACTTCTTTCGGAGGTTAGGAGTTCTTTAGACCAAATGGATGGCCAATCGAAATTCCCCGTAGGATGAAGTACACATACATTCAATGCATTCGAGCTATCCTACATGCCGAATTCACGTATTTCTACCTATAGATTCATCATTAGCAGACCCTTGTGTGGTTTAGTTACTCATGGATGATGTGGAGTTGGAAAGACTAGATGGATTAAACATGGTTTAAAGCAAACTGAAAGTAAAGGGAAGACAGAAGGCGATAAGAAGCTTGCAACGTTTGTAAATGATTCCTCTATTACGTAAGATTCAAAGCTTAATGTGCAACGACTATAAAACAGTAAAGACTAAACAACTGGAGTCGAATTGAATTGAAGTAGCAAACAGAAGCAAATAGCAGAAGACAGTAGAGAAATGGAAGACAGAATACAGTAGAAAGTAATGTAAATGTGTGCGTGAACTCCTCGCCGCAAGCGCCTCGGATGAAGGGGAAGGTTAGCGTCTTTTTGGGGATGAATCCAATCAGAAGTAAAGAAGGATCTTCTCTTCGTCCTCTCGAATTATCGGTGCCAAAAGCTGATTCCTTCACTCCAACAACCGGGAGAGAAAATGGAGAGAAACTGCGTTGAGATGGAGAGTTCTACGCTTCCAAGCTTGTTGTTCTCCTTCCCCCTTGACCTCCTTTTATAGTGTTTTGCAGGTACTCTTCAGTCAAAGAGAACCATCCATTCTGAACGACGTCCCTCCACGTGGCAGCAGGAGAGAGCTGAGGCGGCTGAAAGATCGCAACAAAACGGGGGACGGTTGGAACAACTTAACATTCGCAGCTTAAACATTGCGGAGACAGCAATGTTTCAGCAATTTTCCTGCAATGCACAATTTCAACTCTTTTAGCTTTGTTTTTTATCCTTTCTTGTTCCTTTTACAAATAAGTCCTGATTTAGTTTCATTCTATGAATTCTCATATATAAGCACATATTTAAGCTAAATTCTATAAAAAACGCTTAAGAGATTACACAATTATATGACAAATAAATCCCTAAATTTAGTACTTTTGGAGACGTAACAACTTTATTTCACGGTTCAGTCTTATGCAAACTCATTGCATAGGACGCCCCCACTCACATGTCTCCACATGAACGATTTCGGATCACATCGTTTGTACTATACAAAGTGGGCCGCGTCTGAAAGTGTCCTCAGGATAAGGTACCCAACCTTATCCCTATACTATAGACCGTTCTGGCTATTACTTGAACTTGATCCACAATTATATCACACATGAAGTTCAAGTATACAACCTATAGCCATGGGTTCTTTGTTTATCGGAGTTAGGTTAAAAGTAAAAACAATTCACTTTATTCAATAACAACTTTATTGCAAAATAGAATATACATTCAGTGTACAAACCACGAGTTTTAGGACATAAAACCTAACAAACTCCCACTTGGACTAAAACGTCAGTGGAGTATTACATGCTGGATGAGAAAAACTAGAATATCAAATATTTCCATGGCTTTTCTCCCACTATCCTATTGTACAACTCGTAGTCCTACACTCACTAGGTGCCCCTCGAACACTTTAGCCGTGAGGGACTTTGTAAACAGATCAACAATATTGTGCTCCGAGGCGATCTGCATAACGATCACGTCTCCTCGATGAACTATCTCCCTGATGAGATGATATTTCTGCTCAATGTGCTTTTCACGCTTATGAATTCTTGGTTTTGTGGAATTTGCCACAGCACCAGTATTATCACAATAAAGTGTGATAGGCAAATTCATATTTGGAACAACTTCCAAGTCTGTCAAAAACTTGCTAAGCCATACAACCTCTTTTGCAGCTTCGCAAGCAGCGACATACTCAGCTTCCGTGGTGGAGTCAGCAATACAACCTAGCTTTATACTCCTCCATACTATTGCCCCTCCGTTAAGAGTGAACATTGATCCCGATGTGGATTTCCTCGAATCCTTATCGGTTTGAAAATCAGAGTTAGTGTATCCTGTAAGGATCAAATCCTTCGCGCCATACACGAGCACATAGTCCTTCGTTCTCCGATGATCATATCCTGGATTGGACTGATACCTATTGACAATTCCCACTGCATAGTATATGTCGGGTCGTGTACATAACATGGCATACATAAGACTACCGACTGTTGATGCATAAGGAATTCGTCTCATATCCTCAACTACTTGAGGCGTCTTAGGACACTCTTCCTTTGACAATTGAATTCCGTGCCTGAAAGGTAAAGAACCCTTCTTGGAATTTTGCATCGAATATCGTATCAACACCTTGTCGATATAAGATGATTGAGACAGCGCTAGCATTTTGTTCTTACGATTCCTTACGATTTGAATCCCTAGAACAAACTGAGCCTTTCACAAATCTTTCGTTTGGAATTGAGTCGCTAGCCATTGTTTAACGTCAGTCAGGAATCCTACATCATTCCCAATAAGTAGGATATCATCTACGTATAAGACTAAGAAAGCTACAACAGAATTGACTATTTTCTTGTAGACACAAGGTTCGTCAACATTCTATTCAAAGCCATAAGATTTGATCGCAGTATCAAACCTTATATTCCAGGATCTAGACGCTTGCTTCAACCAATAAATGGATCGATTAAGCTTGCAAACTTTTTGCTCTTGACCCTGAACAATGAACCCCTCTGGTTGAGCCATATAGATACTCTCTTCAAGATTGCCATTAAGAAAGGTTGTCTTGACATCCATTTGCCAAATTTCATAATCATAAAACGTGGCAATGGATAAGAGTATTCTAATCGACTTTAACATGACAACAGGGGAGAAGGTTTCTTCATAGTCCACCCCTTCCCTCTGGGAATAACCCTTTGCCACAAGTCGAGCCTTAAAGGTTTGCACCTTACCGGCTTGGTCTCGTTTCCTCTGTAGATCCACTTGCAACCGATAGGTATTTCACCATCAGGTTGTTCTACAAGATCCCCGACCGAATTGAAGTACATCGACTCCATTTCGAGGTCCATGGCTTTAAGCCACTGATCCTTATCAATGTCATTCATTGCCTGTTTAAAGTTCAATAGATCCTCAACGCCGTCATCAGGTATGACGACCTGGGTTTCCATTAAACTCATGTAGCGGTCGGGTTGTCTCACAACAACTCTTGTTGACCCTGTTGGGTTTTATGTCCTAAAACTCGTGGTTTGTAAACTGTTTTGTTTGTAAACAATATATTTAGTAATAAAGAGTTATTAAGTTTTAATTCAGTAAAAGAGTTTACTGGATTAAAGTGAAACATGTTTTATTCTATACCAATAACCAACACCCTTGGCATTGTTTGAGTATTTGAATCTCATGTATGACATGATTGTGGATCAGGTTCAAGTATACTGCCAAAATGATCTATAGTATATGGATAAGGCTGGGTACCTTATCCTGGTAACACTATTGGATGCGGCTCACTTTGTATTGTACAGAACGATGTGATCCGAATCGTTCCACATGGAGATGTGAGAAGTGAGGGTGTCCTGTGTAAAGAGTTTACACAAGATCGAACCGCGTATTATGTTACTCTCTCTTTATAACACCGTTTACTGATCGAGACTGACTTATACAAATTTATGGCCTAGGTAACTCGTTCTTAATCCTGAGCTCGCTATGAACTCCTGCTTATTCGGAAGTATCCTTTGACTTGTACGGGTGAGAATGGCGGATTGCCCGCTCAATAAGCCTACCAACTTGGGGATAAAGACGAATAAGTAGCTGAGGACATAGTATAGCAAGATTGGAATTCACTCCTAACCCGCTCTTCAGGGTTAGTAGATTGGTTGTTCCCTTAATAGTTGATTCCGAGGCTTGAACAATGTGAGCTCACACTCTCATGTGACGAGAGAGTTATATTGATCTTTTGGTTGGACCAAAGATCTATTGTTCATTAGAGGTGTCAGTGGTACTTAAGGAACAAGATGTAATGTTGGGGTTAAACGGTTTATACGACCCAGCTGTAATTACGGACGACCTGTGAAGGATCGACTTACCAATGACGGTTATATCAAGAGGACACAATATATCTACAGTGAGGAGAGTGCAGCCCTTGGACTTTAGTGGAGTCTCCGGGGGTTAACGAATGTTGATCAATTCGGGTCAAAAGAGTTTTGACCGTATGATCTCGTATCGTTGGAGCTCATGATCTGTAGGTCCTTTAGGTTCTCCTGGCTAGCTTGGATAAAGCGGTATAGCAGTGCTATAGTGTTAAATTCAGAGAAATCTGAATTAGGGTTTGTTCGAGGGTTTATATATTTAAATGTGATTTAAATATATAATTGGAGGAAGTTATATTTAAATGTGATTTAAATACTCGACCGGAGAAAAATATGAATTTTGATTCGTATTTTGGAAAAGTCGGTTTTCTGAAAAACCGGGCAATAGTGGAAGGTTTATTATTATATTAGTATTTGATATTAATATTAATAATAAATTAAATAATTAAAAATGTTTTAATTATTATTAATTTTAATAAATAATAATTATTTATAATTATTATTATTATCATTAATTCTTTCATGCATGTCCAACATGTGTCTTCCACTATTGTTTTCTTTTCCTTACTCATGAAGCAAGTTGTTGCGTGCTCAATGTGTTGAAATAATTAGGCAATAAGAGAGATAGAGCACTCAGAACATGCAAGCATACATGATCTTATAGCAAGTAGTAAGTATATTTCATTCGTTTTCCCACAGAGATTTATTTTTAGCTATTCGCAAAGTGTTTTTGTTAAGAAAGAAGGGGTGGATTTGATGGGGTAAAATTGGTTTTTAATTATCTAATTTTTGCTGAATGTGTAAAGGGTAGTAACATAAACGAGAACAAGTTAAAGCTAAGCTCAAATGAAAAGAGACGAGACTAATAAATGAAGGCAAAAACAGCTAGACAGAATTTTAACTTAAGCAGAATTGCGGAGACAGCAATTCTACCGCAATTAAATAGCAGCGAAAGTGTGTAAATGGGTGAATTAAGGGCTACTAATGACTATCCTATAGGCATTTTTATACGATTCTCAAGCACTGGATCTACTCACTATGCATCAAACTATCTCAATCTCATGTATCGTCCGATTCCATGCATTAGATTCTTTAGTTTACTCAACTCAAAGTAAGGTCTTAAGCATCTTGTTAAGGCATAAAGATATGGTTTGTACTAGGGAAACGCCTATTCCTAGGCCGTTTCCTGGTTACCTTGAAAGGATAGCATGATAGTATGACTCTGAACTCTTACTCCTTCCAGAGGTTAGGAGTTCTTTGGACAAAATGGATGGCCAATCGAAATTGCCCGTGGGATGAAGCTTACATACAATCAATGTTTCGAGAGCTATCCTACATGCTTGATTCACGTTTTTTAGCCTATAGTGTTGTCATTAGCACGCCCCTAAGTGACTTAGTTACTCATGGATGTAAACAGAACAGAAGCAAGAGAAGAAGTAGACATGCTTAGAAAGAATTTAAAGATAAAACAGTAAGGGAAAGCAGTAGAATGTAAAGGCAAGAAACTGTGAAGTGAAGAATTGAGATTTGATTACTTGATTGTTTGACTCAACAAATGAAAGCTCTAAAGTAGATAACAGCAAGACAGAACACAACGAAATAGTCTAAACTAGCTACTAGAAAAGAAACAGCAACAAGACAAAGCTGGAAAATGGAAGTGAAGAGCAGAAAGCAGTAAAACAAGCTTGAATGTCTCGTTGCAGCCGCCTCGAATGAAGGATGAGAAAGGTCAGCCTTGCTTGGATGAATCCAATCGGGAGAGAAGAAGAATCTCCTCTCCTTCCTATCAGATTATCGATTCCAACAGCTGAGCTTCGCAAACCAGCAGACGGCAAAGGAAAACAGGAGAAAAGATGGACTACGAGAAGACTTCTACGCTTTCGGATGATGTTTGAACCCTCGACTTTGACCCCTATTTATAGTAATCTGCAGGTGCATTTGGGCCAAGGAGAACCATCAATCTTCAACGTCGTACTTCAGAATGGATGGAGGAGAAAGAACGAATCCCTGAAATAACGGAAATTAACAGAAAAAGATCAGTCAACTTACGGTTTTCACTTGAAACATTGCGGGAACCGCAATGTTTCCGCAATGCTTTCGCAATGCTTGTTTTTTCATTCTTTTCCTTCGGTTTTCAACCCTTTTCTTTCCTATTGTACATAAGTCCTAATTTAGCTACCTTCTTCTAATTCTCATATTTAAGCATAGGTTTAGGCTAAATGCTATCAAAAACACCTAAGAGTGAACATCTTCCTAAGATAATTAAGTCCTAAAAAGATCACTTTTGGAGACGTAACACAAGTCAATTGAGATAATCTATGATTTTGGCTTGAGTGAGAGTTATCTCTGAGGTGTTGAAGAAAAACTTTTCTCTCTCTCTCTCTCTCTTTCGTTGGAACTTCTTCTTTCAAGTTTTTTGGATTGAACATCTTCAAGTGTTGAAGGTAATATCCATGGTTGAAGCTTGAAGAAGAAGAGAGAAGTTGAAGCTTTGGTTGTTGTAAATTCAAGGTGGTTCTTTGAGAAAGATTCAAGAAGAGTTAAGTTGTTAATTCTTCTTCCCTTGATATTTGATTTCAAGTTGTTGAAATTCAAAGGGTTTGTTGTATTGTGTTCTTGATGTTCTTGATGAATTGTTCATCAAGTTCATATTAACACAATTCCAAACACAACCCATAAGCTTCATCTTGTTCCTCCACCCTCAAACTAACCCCCTTAGCTTAAGGAGTCCCACCACTCCGCTATTACCGCCTGAGAATAGCTGGGACTACTCTAAGGGTGGTCCTCGTGTGCTCGTGACTGTTCGTACTGAGTTCGTGACCGGAGGAGAGGTAGAGATCGAGGGGGCTGTAGAGGTGCAGAGGTAGACGAGAAGACGAACATCAAAACAAGGTAATTTTGTCCTTGTTGCTCACTGGTAAATTTACCGGTCGGTATTTACCGATAGGTAATTTACCGGTGGGGCTTCCCAAACGCTGTTTCTTAAGAGTTTGGGGGTTGTTTCCCTGGTCGAGATTTATCGGTCGGTAAACCGGTAAATCTCATACCGAGGAAACCGGTCGGTAAGTGTTACCGGTCTGCTTTACCGGTTGAAATTTATCGGTTGATAAATTTACCGGTCTTTAGTTTACCGATGGGGTTGAGCCGGTTCGTTTACCGGTTGCCTTGTACCGGTGTATGGGCGTCGGTTTATCGGTCAGACTTTTACTTCGGTAATTCCTTTACCGGTCGGTATTTACCGGTTGACTTTGCCGACCGGTATTTATCGGTAGACTTTACCGGTCGGTATTTACCGGTGGGACTCGAAGTGATGAAAAATGTTAAGTGTTAGCATTGTTTCTCATTTCTTGTTTGTTGCTTATTGATTGCTGAAGATCCTCAGCCAGTTTAGGCTTCTTCCGCTGCGCCTCTGGTTGTGTCGGGATCCTTCGGTTTCCATCAATTGGTATCAGAGCAAGCTTTAAGCTCTCAATTTTGCACAAATTGAGTCCTAGGTGGGTTGTTATGATTTCTTGATTGGGTGACTGAAGCATTTTGGTTTATGACATTGGTTTACTTTCCTTGTTTTTACCTTTGGTATGTAATAGCCTTGATATGTTTAAATAAGGCTTAATGTGTGGCTTGGAGTCTGTAATTCGTTTAGTCTTAGAGTCTAGGATTGTTGCAGAGCCAAGGTGTGCAAGGAGCCAAGAAGCCGAGGTGTTTGAAGTTGCTCGAAGAGTTCGTTGTGCTTCAAGACCTAGCTAGGGGTTTTGACAAGCTTGTAATAATTAGTATTGCTTGCTTGATGCCATAAACCGAATTGCTTTAGTGTGATTAATTTATAGGATGCATGAGATGTATGGTTTAAATTAATGCTCTTGCTTGTGCATATAGTATGCCATATCGATTTCAAATCCCACCTTAGGAAGCATGTTGCATGCATATTGTATGTTATAAGTGTTATAATGTATAGGATGCATGCTTAATTCATGAGATTCAATATAAGTGTTATATTGGTTATGAATTAGGAAATTGTATGTTTAAAAGCATAATTGATATAAGTGTTATATTAATTATGAAGTTAAATATTCATTTTGTCATGCCTTATTCTTGCATGTTTGAGAAGCATGTAGAATTGTTGTAGAAAGTCTAAAGTTTTGCAAAGTGTTGTAAAATTGGATAGACTATTAAAATCTATAACAAAGAAAAGCATGTTCATTTAGGGTTAAATGAGACGGCCGGTTCATTAGATGAATAGGTCGTTATCTCGTAATTGCTAAGGTTATGAGAAATTCACCTGGTGAATTTCTGTTCGAGGTTGGAGGTATTTAAGATGACGGTTTACGGAACACCTCCTACCTGGGGACGATCCGGTACTTGAGTAAAGTTAACCCGGCTTTATGAGCGTGCGTGAGAGGTGTGAGGTTAATAAAAATGTTTATAACCTAGACATCTCAGGTAAATAGTTTGCCTAGACTTAAGGTTTTATTTTCTTAGCCAGATAAAACCTGAGTAGTTTACCCTAAAACCGTCAATGATGCTTAGTAGATGTGTTGAGAAGGAATATACGATATATCCCTCTCCTGCTACGTACTCCCTATAGTTCACAACGTGAGAATTTTGCTCGGCCTCGTGTTGTCAATAGGGCAACCCCATTCGGATGGTATTTGCAACTTTCAATAGCAAGGTGAATGGAGTAAGTATCTATAGTAAGTGGGAGAAGGAAGTACGTCAGTACATCCTATGGTCTCCTCCATTGGATTGAACCGTTAGATTCCCATGTTTCGCCTACTAGGTGCCCACAAGTTGTACCGATCCAGTCGGAGGGCAGGGCATGGGAGATCGAACATCTCAGTCACCATTTATGGATAGTGAAACACAGGGTCATTCCCAACACTGACATTCCATTCGGTTGCTATGTTGGGGTCGTTCTGTGCATTCTAAAAATGGAGGGTCACACTTACGGGATTAGCTAAGGTGTTAGTTAATCCAGACCAAAAACGATAACTAAGATGCTATAGGAATATGAGTTATTCTGGAGTTAGCATTTAGTCAAGAATGTCTTGGTTTAGTAAAGGAATGTTCGACTACCATTCGGTAGCGACCAATCTGACTTACTAAAGTATCGTTGTTAGTAAATAAAGATTTTGGGTACTTTATTTACTGCTAAACCTCTTAATTGGTTTAAATAGGTTAAAACCGTTTCACTAATAGTTTTACATTCTTTACAGCATGTCGAGTTCGTTCATTCAGTTGCTTTCACACGACAAATTAACCGGAGAAAATTTTGGGTCTTGGAAGTCGAACCTTAATGCGATTTTGGTTCTTCACAACCTGAGATTTGTCTTAACGGAGGAGTGTCCTCCGGTTCATGGTTCTAATGCCTCACGAAGTGTTCGTGAAGCATATGATGGTTGAATTCGGGCAAATGATAAAGCTCGAGTTTACATCCTGGCAAGCATATCTGATGTTTTGTCAAGGAAGCATGAGGAGATGGTTTCCGCTAAGGAAATCATGGCTTCACTACAAGAGATGTTTGGAAAGCCTTCCTCATCTCTTAGGTATGAAGCCCTCAAGCACATTTACAACTGTCGTATGGCTGAAGGAACCTCTGTTAGGGAGCATGTCCTTAACATGATGGTGTACTTCAATACTGCAGAAGTAAATGGAGCAACCGTTGATGAACAAGGTCAGGATGGATTTATCTTGGAATCTCTTCCGAAGAGTTTCCTGCATTTCAGGACCAATATGGTCATGAATAAGATAGAATACAATCTGACGTCTCTTCTGAACGAGCTTCAGATTTATCAATCCCTACATACCTCGAAAGGAAAGGAGAAGGAGGTAAATGTTACCACTTCTGTGAAATTCCAGAAAGGGTCTGGGTCTGGGACTAAATCTGAATCTCCTTCTGTGAGTAATAAGATTATTCACAAGAAGAAAAGAAGTGCCAGGAAGGGAAAAACTCCAGCTGTTGGCAAGGTAAAACCTTCACACAGTGGAAAGTGTTTTCATTGTGGTGTAGAAGGGCATTGGAAACGGAATTGCCCCAAATACCTTGCAGAGAAAAAGGAAAAGAATGAACGACAAGGTAAATATGATTCATCTTTTGTCTAAACATGTGTTGTGGATTATATTTGGATGTTGATTCAGAACCACTAATCATGTTTGTTATTCTTTTTCAGGAAACTAGTTCCTGTCTGCCTATTTCTTGACGAAGACGACTTATGAAGATGTCTTTGATGGAGCGCCCATGGCACGCAGCGGAAGCCCATGGCACGCAGCGGAAGCGAATTTGGATCATGGACACTCTAATTTCATCAATTTAAACAAATGGAAACATGCAAAAGCGATGAAAAGAGAAGTTAGAACACATACCCTTGTCGTTCGTATTTCTCCAAATTCACCGCCAGATGCTCCTCACGAGCTCACCGAGCCTTCTCACGAAACGTTCGTGGACCACCCACGGTAGTCCCGCTATCCTCAGGCCGAGAAACGGAGTGGTGGGACTCCTTTAATTCAAGAAAAGAGGGAAGAAAGTTCACTGAAGAAAACTTTTTTCTTAAACAGAGAACTACGGAAGAAGAAGAAGAGATAGAGAGAGAGTTCAATTTGAAATCACAATTCAAATTGACGAACCCAAAGTGCACTAAGCACTTTTCTTTTTCTATTTCTTTTTCTTTTTTTTTTTTTTTTTTTTTTTTTTTAATTAGTCTGATGAATCATAATATATATACTCTGTATATATAACATGTGTCTTACATCTTGCATGTAAGACACATGTATATATATATATATATATATATATATATATATATATATATATATATATTTATATATTATTATTATTAATAAAATTAATAATAATTAATTTATTAATTAAACTTTTTAATTAATAAAAAAATATATATATATAAATTAATTAATATTATTTAATTCAATATCAAATATTAATTAAATAATATAATTAATCCCGGTTTTCCGAAAACCGACTTTTTGCACATGAATCCTATTCATGTTTTCAGACCAATCTCATATTTAAATCATATTTAAATATGTCCATATTTAAATCATATTTAAATATGTCTATTCTTCTTCCACAAACCCGAATTTGAACGATTCAAATTCTTTTCTTTTCTTTTATATTGTTTCACGGCTTTATCCGAGCTAGCCAGGAGAACCGTAAGGACCTACAGATCATGAGCTCCAACGATACGAGATTATCCGGTCAAAACTCTTTTAACCGAACTAACCAACATTCGTTAACCCCCGGAGACTCCACTAAAGTCCAAGGGCTGCACTCTCCTCACTGTAGATATATTGTGTCCTGTTGATATAACTATCATCAGTAAGTCGATCCTTCACAGGTCGTTCATAATCACAACGGGTCATTTATACCGTTTAACCCTTGTATTATATCTTGTTCCTTAAGTACCACTGACACCTCTAATGAACAATTGATTTGTGGTCCAACCATCAAATCAGATTCCTCCCTGATCAGGAGAGGATGGGCCCATGTTCAAGACCTGGAGTCAGCACTTAAGGGAACAACCTCTCTACTAACCCTTAAAGCGGGTAGGAGTGAACTCCAATCTTGCTACAACTATGTCCCCAGCCACTTATTCAATCTTATCCCCAAGATGGTAGGCATATTGAGTCGGCGATCTGGCCACTCTCACCCGTACAAATCAAAGGATAAGATCAAATAAACAGGAGTTCATAGTAAGCTCAGGATTGAGATCGAGTTACCTAAGTCATCAAATGAATAAATCGGTCTTTACAGTAAACGGTGTTATAAAGAAAGAGCGATTTTATTTCTGGTTCGGTCTTGTGCAAACTCATTGCACAGGACGCCCTCACTCACATGTCTCTACATGAAACGATTCGAATCACATCGTTTTGTACTATACAAAGTGAGCCGCGTCCAATAGTGTCCCCAGGATAAGGTACCCAGCCTTATCCCTATACTATAGACCATTTTGGCTGTCTACTTGAACTTGATTCACATTCATGTCACACATGAAGTTCAAGTACTCACACTACAGCCATGGGTGTTAGTTATTGGTATAGGTTAATACAAACACAATTCACTAAAATTCAATAACAACTTTATTGAAATATAATATTTACATTTACATTCAAACAGTTTACAAACTACGAGTTTTAGGACATAAAACCCAACAAACTCCCACTTGGACTAAAACGTCAGTGGAGTACATGCTGGTCGAGAGAACTAGAATATCAAATATCTAAAGTTTCTCCCACTGTCCTACTGAGCAGCTCGCAGCCCTAAACTTTTTAGGTGTCTCTCAAACACTTTAGCCGTGAGAGACTTAGTAAAAGGATCAGCAATGTTGTGCTCCGAGGCTACCTGTGTGACAATCACATCTCCTCGTTGCACTATCTCCCTGATGAGATGATACTTTCGCTCAATATGCTTTCCACGCTTATGGCTTCTAGGTTCTTTAGAATTTGCCACTGCACCACTGTTATCACAATAAAGGGTGATTGGCAAGCTCATATTTGGAACAACTTCCAAATCTGTCAAGAACTTCCTAAGCCATACAGCTTCCTTCGCTGCTTCGCAAGCTGCGACATACTCAGCTTCCATGGTGGAGTCAGCAATACAACCTTGCTTTATACTCCTCCATACTATTGCTCCTCCGTTAAGAGTGAACACTGATCCTGATGTAGATTTCCTCGAATCTATATCAGTCTGAAAATCAGAGTCAGTGTATCCTGCAAGGATCAAATCCTTCGCGCCATACACAAGCACATAGTCCCTCGTTCTCCTAAGATACTTGAGGACGTGTTTAACGGCTGTCCAGTGATCACATCCTGGATTGGACTGGAACCTACTGACAATTCCTACTGCATAGCAGATGTCGGGTCGTGTACACAACATAGCGTACATGAGACTACCAACTGCAGATGCATAGGGAATTCGTCTCATATCCTCAACCTCTTGAGGTGTCTTAGGAGACTGTTCCTTAGACAAGTGAATTCCATGCCTAAAAGGCAGCGAACCTTTCTTGGAATTCTGCATCGAATATCTTGACAACACCTTGTCAATATAAGATGCTTGAGACAACGCTAGCACTTTGTTCTTACGATTCCTTATGATCTGAATCCCTAGAACAAACTGAGCCTCTCCCAAATCTTTCATTTGGAATTGGGTCGCTAGCCAATTCTTAACGTCAGTTAGGAACCCTACATCATTCCCAATGAGTAGTATATCGTCTACGTACAAGACTAAGAAAGCTACAACAGTATTGACTACTTTCTTGTAAACACAAGATTCGTCAATATTTTGCTCAAAGCCATAAGATTTGATCGCCGTATCAAACCTTATATTCCAGGATCTAGATGCTTGCTTCAACCCATAAATGGATCGATTAAGCTTGCAAACCTTTTGCTCTTGACCCTGAAGTATGAATCCCTCTGGTTGAGCCATATAGATACTCTCCTCAAGATTACCATTCAGAAAGGCAGTCTTGACATCCATTTGCCAGATTTCATAATCATAAAATGTAGCAATGGATAAGAGTATTCTAATCGACTTTAACATGGCAACAGGAGAAAAGGTTTCTTCATAGTCCACCCCTTCTCTTTGGGAATAACCTTTTGCCACAAGTCGAGCCTTAAAGGTTTGCACCTTACCGGCTTGGTCTCGTTTTCTCTTGTAGATCCACTTGCAACCGATAGGTCTTTCACTATCTGGTTGGTCTACAAGATCCCAGACCGAATTGAAGTACATAGACTCCATTTCGAGATCCATGGCTTTAAGCCACTGGTCCTTGTCTGTGTCATTCATTGCCTGTTTAAAGGTCAATGGATCCTCAACGCCATCATCAGGTATGACGACTTGAGTTTCAGACAAGCCGATGTAGCGGTCGGGCTGTCTTACATCCCTCCCACTGCGTCGAGGCTTTCTCAACTCTTGAGAAGGACCAGCCTGATCAACAACCTTTGTTGATCCGTCTGTAGCTTTCCTGGAAAATTCGGACAAAACAATTTTGCTCGACGGTTGATGATCTCTCATGTGGTCTTCCTCTAAGAACGTGGCATTAGTCGATACTAGTACCTTGTTCTCATGAGGATCATAAAATAAACCACCTTTCGTTTCCTTGGGGTAACCTACAAATAGGCACAATTTTGAACGATGTTCCAACTTCTTTGGATTGGGTACTAGCACATGTGCCGGACACCCCCAAATCCTGAATTGACGTAAACTACCTTTACGCCCTCTCCATAACTCATAAGGTGTTTCAGAAACACTCTTAGAGGGAACAATGTTCAAAATATATACTGCAGTCTCTACTGCATATCCCCAAAACGAACTAGGCAAATGAGCATAACTCATCATAGATCGAACCATGTCTAACAGGGTTCTATTTCTCCTCTCGGACACACCATTCTGCTGTGGTGTTCCTGGCGCTGAGAGTTGAGATACTATTCCATGTTCTATCATATAGTCCTGGAATCTTAAATCCATATACTCTCCACCTCGATCTGATCGGAGTGTTTTTATCGATTTACCTAATGTGTTCTCAACCTCTGCCTTATACTCTTTGAACTTTTCAAGAGCTTCGGACTTATGATGCATTAGATAAAGATAACCGTACCTCGAATAATCATCAATGAAACTGATGAAATATTCATACCCTCCTCGTGCTTTGACATTCAAAGGACCGCAGAGATCCGAATGCACGATTTCTAGAGGTTCTTTGGACCTATGACCTTTTTCAGAAAAAGATCGTTTGGTCATCTTGCCCTCAAGACAAGACTCACATGGCGGTAAAGAGTTGTCCTCTAAACGATTTAGCAGACCACTCTTAACCAATCTCCCAATCCTATTGAGATTAATGTGGCCTAGTCTTAAGTGCCAAAGATAAGTACTTGGAGAAAGTTTCTGCCTTTTAGTTTGAGTCTCAGCTGTTTTAAACATTTCAGTGTTCAAAATAGCTTTGGCTTCGGTTGGTCTTAACACATACAAGTTGTTTTCAAGTTTCGCAGAACAAATACGTACACCTCTTTTGCTAATGAACGCTTCATTATGAACAAAAGATACTTTATACAACTGTTCTAACAAACAAGATATAGATACAAGATTCCTCTGGAAGGTAGGAACCAGGAGTACATTTTCTAGTAAAATGAAACTATCTCTATACAACAACTTCACAGCTCCCACTGCTTCAGCTGAGACAACCTCTCCAGTTCCAACTCTGAGAGTTATCTCACCGCGAGAAAGTGGCTGCCAAGAACTAGTTTCCTGAAAAGAAGAACAAACATGGTTAGTAGCTCCTGAATCAAGTATCCAGGTATGACAATCATGTTCTACTAAACATGTTTCAACAACAAGTAAATCATATTTACCTTGTCTTTCTTTCTCAGCCTTTTTCTCTGCAAGATACTTTGGGCAATTCCGTTTCCAGTGCCCATCTACACCACAATGGAAACATTTTCCTTTGTCTGCAGATCTACTCTTGCTCTTAGCAGTAGCAGGTGCTTTTCCCTTCCTTTTATCTTTCTTCTTCTTTTGAATACACTTATTCTTAATAGAAGAAAGTTCAGACTTACTCCCAGAAGACGACCCCTTTTGGAATTTCCTAGAAGTGACAACATTTGCCTCCTTCTCTTTTCCTTTAGAAGTGTGAAGGGACTGATAGGTCTGTAGCTCGCTAAGGAGAGAAGTCAAATTATACTTTATTTTGTTCATTACCAAATTGGTTCTGAACTGAAGGAAACTCTTCGGAAGAGATTCCAAGATAAAGCTTACTTGACTTGACTCATTTATAATAGCTCCGTTTACTTCCGCCACATTAAAGTGGACCATCATGTTAAGGACATGCTCCCTAACAGAGGTTCCCTCCTTCATGCGAGAGTTGTAAACGAATTTGAGGGCTTCATGACAGACCGATGAGGACGGAAGTCCAAACATCTCCTGTAATGAAGACATGATTTCTTTAGCAGAAACCATATCCTCGTGCTTCTTAGCTAACACATCAGATATGCTGGCTAAGATATAGACTCGGGCTTTATCATTAGCCCTTGTCCATCTATCATATGCTTCTCGAACAGTTCGAGTCGCATCCGAGCTAGGAGGGGGAGGACAATCCTCTGATAAGACGAACCTTAGATCATCAAGAACGAGAATCGTATTCAAGTTCGATTTCCAGGTCGCGTAGTTATCGCCGGTTAACTTATCGGAAGCTAGTAAGTGAATGAAAGAGCTAGACATGCTGAAAAGAGAATGAATAAATATTAGTGAAAAGGTTTTAACCTAATTTACACACCAATCAAGAATTTAGCAAAGAATAATAATGTACCCAAAACTCATTATTAAACTGCAACGATACTTCAGTGGGTCAGAATGGTCGCTACCGAGGGGCAGTCAAGCATTCCTTCACTGAATCAAGACATTCTTGACTAAATGCTAATACCAGAATATCTCATATTCCTATAGCATCTTAGTTATCGCTGTTTGGTCAAGATTTACTAACTCCTTAGCAAATCTCGTAAGTGTGACCCTCCATTTTTAGAATTCATAGGGCGGCCCCAACGATGCAACCGAATGGAAATGTCAAAGTTGGGAATGGCTCTATGTTTCTTTATCCATAAATGGTGATTGAGATGTTCCGATTCCTATGAAACGGCCCTCCGAATGGATCGGTACCACTTGTGGGCACCTAGCAGGCAGAACATAGGAATCTCACGGTTCAATCCAATGGAGGAGACCGCAGGATGTATTGACATACTTCCTTCTCCCACTTACTATAAATACTTTCTCCATTCACCTTGCTCTTGAATTATGCAAATACCATCCGAATGGGGATGCCCTATTGACATCACGAGGCCGAGCATAATTCTCACGGTGTGAACTTTACAGAGAACGTAGGAGGAGAGGGACATATCATATATACCTTCTCAACACCTCTACTAAGTATTTTAAGACGGAAAGGGTAAATTACTCAGGCATTATCCGGCTAAGACAATAAGACCTAAGTCTAGGTAAACTTTTTACCTGAGATGTCTAGGCTATTAACAAGTTTAATTAACCTGATACCTCTCGCGCACGCTCATAAAACCAGGTTAACTTTACTCAAGTACCGGATCGTCCCCAGGTAGGAGGTGTTCCGTAAACCGTCAGCTTAAATACCTCAAACCTCGAACAGGATGTCCCCGGGTGAGTTTCTTGTAACCTTAGCATTTACAAGATATCGACCTATTCATCTAATGAAACGGAACGATACATTCAACCCTAAGTGAGCATGCCTTTGTCTTTGTTATAGATTTTAAAAGTCTATGCCAATTTTACAACGCTTTGCAAAACTAAGACTTACTATAACAAACTTCTACATGCTTCTCAAACATGCATCACTAAGGCATGACAAGTTGAATATTTAATTTCATAATTAATATAACAATTATATCGATTATGATTTTAAATATACAACTCCTAATTCATAAATTAATATAACACTTATATCAATTCTCATGAATTAAGCATGCATCCTATACATTATAACACTTATAACAAACAAAATGCATCTTATGTTGGATGTTTAATTTCATAATTAATATAACACTTATATCAATTATTCTATTAAGCAAACAACATCTAATTCATGAATTAATATAACTCTTATATTAATACTCATGAATAAACATGCATCCTATACATTATAACACTTATAATATACCATGTGCATAAAATTAGGACAACCAATATTGTTGATTCAATTTCATAATTAATATAACATTTATATCAATTATTCTATTGAACTAACAACAATTAATTCATGAATTAATATAACTTTTATATTAAAACAGATGAATTGCCAAATATGCATACGATATATTATAACACTTATAACATATTTTCAATGCATGAAGCATGCTTCCTATGGTGGGATTTTAAATCTATATGGCATACGTTATGCACATACAAACATGGAATTTAATTAAAACATACATTCGCAATGCATAATTAATTAAACATACTAAAGTGGATCGATTTTGGCATTTAGCAAGCAATAACTAATTTATTACAAGCTTGATCAACAAGCCACGTCTTGAGCGGACTTCGAACTCTTCGCACCGCCTTTGACCAACTTGCTTCCTCCGAACGCTTCGGCCAAATTTTCTTCGAATTTCTCCTTGTAATGCCCAGAATGAAATTGAACTTACACCGAACATTTCGGCGAGTTTCAATCTCAAAATTCTTTCACAAAGAACCCTATATGGACTCTAATGACTCTAAAAATACAGACTCTTTAGCATACATTAAAGCCCATACATTCTCGGGCAATTACAAATAATGAAATTCAAAAAGAAACTATGCCAAAATCGATATTCACTTTAGAATTCCATTCAGAAACAATTTCTAAATAAAACCCACCATAACTTAAATTGATTGAAATTGAGTGGCCAAAAACGCTCTGATACCAATTGATGGAGCGCCCATGGCACGCAGCGGAAGCCCATGGCACGCAGCGGAAGCGAATTTGGATCATGGACACTCTAATTTCATCAATTTAAACAAATGGAAACATGCAAAAGCGATGAAAAGAGAAGTTAGAACACATACCCTTGTCGTTCGTATTTCTCCAAATTCACCGCCAGATGCTCCTCACGAGCTCACCGAGCCTTCTCACGAAACGTTCGTGGACCACCCACGGTAGTCCCGCTATCCTCAGGCCGAGAAACGGAGTGGTGGGACTCCTTTAATTCAAGAAAAGAGGGAAGAAAGTTCACTGAAGAAAACTTTTTTCTTAAACAGAGAACTACGGAAGAAGAAGAAGAGATAGAGAGAGAGTTCAATTTGAAATCACAATTCAAATTGACGAACCCAAAGTGCACTAAGCACTTTTCTTTTTCTATTTCTTTTTCTTTTTTTTTTTTTTTTTTTTTTTTTTTAATTAGTCTGATGATTCATAATATATATACTCTGTATATATAACATGTGTCTTACATCTTGCATGTAAGACACATGTATATATATATATATATTTATATATTATTATTATTAATAAAATTAATAATAATTAATTTATTAATTAAACTTTTTAATTAATAAAAAAATATATATATATATAAATTAATTAATATTATTTAATTCAATATCAAATATTAATTAAATAATATAATTAATCCCGGTTTTCCGAAAACCGACTTTTTGCACATGAATCCTATTCATGTTTTCAGACCAATCTCATATTTAAATCATATTTAAATATGTCCATATTTAAATCATATTTAAATATGTCTATTCTTCTTCCACAAACCCGAATTTGAACGATTCAAATTCTTTTCTTTTCTTTTATATTGTTTCACGGCTTTATCCGAGCTAGCCAGGAGAACCGTAAGGACCTACAGATCATGAGCTCCAACGATACGAGATTATCCGGTCAAAACTCTTTTAACCGAACTAACCAACATTCGTTAACCCCCGGAGACTCCACTAAAGTCCAAGGGCTGCACTCTCCTCACTGTAGATATATTGTGTCCTGTTGATATAACTATCATCAGTAAGTCGATCCTTCACAGGTCGTTCATAATCACAACGGGTCATTTATACCGTTTAACCCTTGTATTATATCTTGTTCCTTAAGTACCACTGACACCTCTAATGAACAATTGATTTGTGGTCCAACCATCAAATCAGATTCCTCCCTGATCAGGAGAGGATGGGCCCATGTTCAAGACCTGGAGTCAGCACTTAAGGGAACAACCTCTCTACTAACCCTTAAAGCGGGTAGGAGTGAACTCCAATCTTGCTACAACTATGTCCCCAGCCACTTATTCAATCTTATCCCCAAGATGGTAGGCATATTGAGTCGGCGATCTGGCCACTCTCACCCGTACAAATCAAAGGATAAGATCAAATAAACAGGAGTTCATAGTAAGCTCAGGATTGAGATCGAGTTACCTAAGTCATCAAATGAATAAATCGGTCTTTACAGTAAACGGTGTTATAAAGAAAGAGCGATTTTATTTCTGGTTCGGTCTTGTGCAAACTCATTGCACAGGACGCCCTCACTCACATGTCTCTACATGAAACGATTCGAATCACATCGTTTTGTACTATACAAAGTGAGCCGCGTCCAATAGTGTCCCCAGGATAAGGTACCCAGCCTTATCCCTATACTATAGACCATTTTGGCTGTCTACTTGAACTTGATTCACATTCATGTCACACATGAAGTTCAAGTACTCACACTACAGCCATGGGTGTTAGTTATTGGTATAGGTTAATACAAACACAATTCACTAAAATTCAATAACAACTTTATTGAAATATAATATTTACATTTACATTCAAACAGTTTACAAACTACGAGTTTTAGGACATAAAACCCAACAGTCTTCGCAGTCTATACAGTGGGAGTTTGCTTGTTTGTTTAGTTGTCTGTATAGAAATAATTTCAACTGTTGTAATTATTGTCTATAAACTCAAGTTTGTTGTGAACGCTTTAGATATATATAGTATCTTTTGTTTTTTATGAATAGTTCATTTTGCAAAAGATGTATACAAGTAGTGTTCTATTAAACTTGGTAACAACTAAAGTGTTAAGACTTATCTTGTTTTATTGGAACCTATAAATTAACAATGGTTGTTAGTTTTGCTGGTTCTTCTCAAGTGTTGAGAAAGTTTTAATGCAGTGGGAGAATTATGAGATAATACGGCCTGCTGTATTAGTATGTTGTATGACTCCAGTTATCATGCTTGATGATGACGGTGAGTACATAGACAAGAACTAGTGGCTCAAAGCCATGGATCTTCAAGAGGTTTAAAGACCTAGTCTATGAGGTGAAAACCTCTAAGGCTTGACTTTCTGACAAAGGGACTGTCCCAAAGAGAAGAGGTTAATTGTGTATTAACTTCATCTCTTGTTGTCAGATATAAGTTATATAGTATACTCGTATCCATTGCCCTGTTCTATCTGATAGAACAAGACATATGGATATCAAGACTAGCTATCTTGATAGAGTATCTATTAGTCTTAACCAGGGAGATACATTTTTCAGGATTAAGAGCAAATCGTTTGCGAGCTTCTTCAATCCATTTATGAATTGAAATAAGCATCTATATTCTGATTTATAAGGTTTGTTTTTCAAATCTTATGGTTTTGAACATTACATTGATAAAACTTGTTGGACAAGTGTTTAATCAATGTTAAAGCTTTCATAATAAATTCCCATAGTTTCACTCCTAATCATTGTGAATGATGAAGGAGTCATTTCTTTGATAAGCTTAAATTAGCTTAGTTGGTTCTAAGGATTCAGGTTAAACTGAATCGTAAGAACATATGGCTAGTGGGAGCTGTCAAAAGTAATGTGGTTAAAGTTTTGTCAAATGTGTTAGGAGTATTATAATACAAGAGTTGTATTGCTGATTTCTCTTGGGATAGCTAAGCTTTCTTGCAGCTTGTGAAGTAGCAAAAAGTTTGTGAATTAAACTCAAAGTTTAGTGCTTTGAGAGGATGTGATAGTCACATGGGTTCCTCACAGCACTACATGTTGTTTTTGTTTACTTTGTTTCTCATGGCTAAAGTGTTTGAGAAATACCTAAAGTGTTTAGGGCTCCGAGTTGTTCAATTAGGAAAGTGGGAGTAAACTAGAAATATGAGATATTTCATTTTCTCCACCTAACATGTACACCACATACGTTTTAGTCCAAGTGGGAGTTTGTTGGGTTTTATGTCCTAAAACTCGTGGTTTGTAAACTGTTTTGTTTGTAAACGATCTATTTAGTAATAAAGATGATGGAGCGTTTTACCGCAGCGGAACGCGATTTCGGACCGATGATACTCTAATTTCATCAATTTAACAAATAGAAAACATGCTCAAAAGACGGAAATAAGAAATTAAGAATACATACCCTTGTAGTTCCAATTTCTTCAAGTTCCGCCGCACGTTCCTCGTCACGAACTCTTCCAACCTCTTCTCACGAACTCTTCAAGGACCACCCCAGGTAGTCCCGCTATCCTCGGCACCGCGCAACGGAGTTGTGGGACTCCGAAACAAAGAGAAAAGAAGAGGAAAAGAAGAAGAGGAAGGAGATGGAATGGAGACAGAGGGTTCTAAAGTTTTTTTTTATAAAGCTTTCAAGCAGTTGAAGAATGAAGGCTTAGAACTTTAAAAACCAATTCCAAAACTTAAGAAACCCCCATCTCCACCCACGTAAAAATAGTCATTGTAAATATATGTATATAACATATTTAAACAAAAAACCACATGTCTTACATGCATAATGCATGTAAGACATGTAATTATTTTATTTATAATATATTATATATTATTATTATTGATAAAATTAATACAATATTAATTTTAAATAATAATAAATATTTTATTTATTAAACTTTTTAATAAATAAAATATATATATTAGTAATTAATTAAAACTTTTAATTAATTAATATTATTTAATTTAATATCAAATATCAATTAAATAATATGGCTCAACCCGGTTTTCCGAAAACCGAATTTTTCACATGAATCCTATTCATGTTTTAGACCATTCCCATATTTAAATCATATTTAAATACGTCCATCATCCTTCCAAAAACTGAATTTGAACAATTCAAATTCTTTATCTTTTTCTTTTATTTTCTTTTATATTGTTGCACGGCGTTATCCGAGCTAGCCAGGAGAACCTAAAGGACCTACAGATCATGAGCTCCAACGATACGAGATTATTCGGTCAAAACTCTTTTAACCCGAATCAATCAACTTTCGCTAACCCCCGGAGACTCCACTATAGTCCGAGGGTTGCACTCTCCTCACTGTAGATATATTGTGTCCTCTGATATAACCGTCACGGGTAAGTCGACCCTTCACAGGTTGTTCGTAATCACAGCTGGGTCATTTAAACCGTTTAACCCCTGCATTACGTCTTGTTCCTTAAGTACCACTGACACCTCTAATGAACAATAGATCTGTGGTCCAACCAACAGATCAATTAACCCTCTCATCTCATGAGAGTGAGCGCGCTAATTGTTCAAGCCACGGAGTCAGCTATTAAGGGAACAACCTATCTACTAACCCTGAAGAGCGGGTTAGGAGTGAACTCCAATCTTGCTGTACTATGTCCCCAGCTACCTATTCGACTTTATCCCCAAGATGGTAGGCTTATTGAGTCGGCGCTTAAGGGCCACTCTCACCCGTGCAAGTCAAAGGATACTATCGAATAAGCAGGAGTTCATAGCGAGCTCAGGATTGAGATCGAGTTACCTAGGCCATCAATATGTATAAGTCGGTCTCATCAGTAAACGGAGTTATAAAGAGAGAGCGACTTAATACGCGGTTCGATCTTGTGTAAACTCTTTACACATGACGACCTCACTCCTCACATCTCTATGTGGAACGATTCGGATCACATCGTTCTGTACGATACAAAGTGAGCCTCATCCAATAGTGTTACATGGATAAGGTACCCAGCCTTATCCATATACTATAGACCATTTTGACGGACTACTTGAGCCTGATCCACAATCATGTCATACATGAAGCTCAAGTACTCATATTCAGCCAAGGGTGTTGGTCATTGGTATAGGTTAAACCAAACACGTTTCACTTTATTCCAGTAAACTCTTTTACTGAATAAAACTAATAACTCTTTATTCCAAATAGAATATTTACAAACATAACAGTTTACAAACCACGAGTTTTAGGACATAAAACCCAACAAACTCCCACTTGGACTTAAACGTCCGTGGTGTACATGTTAGGTGGAGAAAACTAATATATCAAATATCAGAAGCTTTCTCCCACTGTCCTCTCTAGCAACTCGGAGCCTTAGACTCTTCTAGGTGTCTCTCAAACACTTTAGCCATGAGAGACTTAGTAAACTAATCAGCATGAAGTAGTACAAGGCTTTCCATGTGACCATCACATCTCCTCATAGCACTATCTGCGAGCTCAACTTATAAACCTATTGCTGCTTCACAAGCTTCAAATAGACTTAGCTACCAACGAGGAATCAGCAATACAACTCTTGTATTCTACTCCTCTAAGTACAAGGACAAAACTTTAACCGGAATCCAATCCAATTGGACTAATAATACTGACAGCTCCCACTGCATAGCACATATCGGGTCATGTATCTTAAAAGATACATCTGACCTTCAATATGTAAATGCACTTGGGTGCATCTCGTATCCCCAACACTTGAGGTGTCTTAGGAAACCATTTCCATAGACCATCGAATATTGACAACAACTTGTCAATAAAAGATTTTAGAGACAACACTAGCGATTTGTTCTTACGACTCAGATCAAGCTGAATCCTTAGAACAAACAAAGCCTACCTCCAGATCAACTATTTGGGAGTGGGTCGCTAGTTTATGCTAAAAGTCAGAAATAGATCCTACATAATTCTCAATGATTAGGACAAAATTACGGGAATATATTATGAAAGCTTTAACATTGATTAAACACTTGTCCAACAAGTTTTATCAATGTAATGTTCAAAACCATAAGTTTTGAAAAACAAACCTTATAAATCAGAATATAGATGCTTATTTCAATTCATAAATGGATTGAAGAAGCTCGCAAACGATTTGCTCTTAATCCTGAAAAAAGTATCTCCCTGGTTAAGACTAATAGATACTCTATCAAGATAGCTAGTCTTGATATCCATATGTCTTGTTCTATAAGATAGAACAGGGCAATGGATACGAGTATACTATATAACTTATATCTGACAACAAGAGATGAAGTTAATACACAATTAACCTCTTCTCTTCGGGACAGTCCCTTTGTCAGAAAGTCAAGCCTTAGAGGTTTTCACCTCATAGACTTGGTCTATAAACCTCTTGAAGATCCATGGCTTTGAGCCACTAGTTCTTGTCTATGTACTCACCGTCATCATCAAGCATGATAACTGGAGTCATAAAACATACTAATACAGCAGGCCGAATTATCTCATAATTCTCCCACTACATTAAAGCTTTCTCAACACTTGAGAAGAACCAGCTAAACTAACAACCATTGTTAATTTATAATTTAGCTTTCAATATAAAACAAGATAAGTCTTAACACTTTAGTTGTTACCAAGTTTAATAGAACACTACTTGAATACATCTTTTGTGAAATGAACCATTCATTTATAAAAACAAAAGATACTATATACATAAAGTGTTCAACAAAAACTTGAGTTTATAGACAATAATTACAACACTTGAAATTATTTCTATACAGACAACTAAAAACAAGT
Source organism: Herpetospermum pedunculosum (assembly GCA_028017165.1). Taxonomy (NCBI): domain Eukaryota; kingdom Viridiplantae; phylum Streptophyta; class Magnoliopsida; order Cucurbitales; family Cucurbitaceae; genus Herpetospermum; species Herpetospermum pedunculosum. Next base: position 4,981,918 of record CM051525.1, on the reverse strand, counting down.
AAGCTCCCACTGTATAAACTGCGAAGACGTCTTCATAAGGCATCTTCGTCAAGAAACTGGCAAACAGGAACTAGTTTCTTGAAATAGAATAACAAACATGATTAGTGGTTCCTGAATCAACATCCAGGTATGATAATCATAATCCACAATTCATGTTTAGACAGAAGATAAATCATATTTACCTTGTCGTTCATTCTGTGCCTTTTTCTCCGCTAGGTATTTAGGGCAGTTTCGCTTCCAGTGCCCTTCTTCACCACAATGAAAACACTTTCCACTGTGTGAAGCTTTTACCTTGCCTACAGCTGGGGTCTTGCCTTTCCTGGCACTTCTCTTCTTCTTGTGAATAATCTTATTACTCACAGTAAGAGGTTCAGATTTAGTCCCAGACCCAGACCCTTTCTGGAACTTCACAGAAGTGGTAACATTTACCTCCTTCTCCTTTCCTTTTGAGGTATGCAGGGACTGATAAATCTGAAGCTCGTTCAGAAGAGACGTCAGATTGTATTTTATCTTGTTCATGACCATATTGGCCCTGAAGTGCAGGAAACTCTTCAGAAGAGATTCCAAGATAAATCCAACCTGACCTTGTTCGTCGACGGTTGCTCCATTTACTTCTGCTGTATTGAAGTATACCATCATGTTAAGGACATGTTCCCTAACAGAGGTTCCTTCAGCCATACGGCAGTTATAAATGTGCTTGAGGGCTTCATACCTAAGAGATGAGGAAGGCTTTCCAAACATCTCTTGTAGTGAAGCCATGATTTCCTTTGCGGAAACCATCCCCTCATGCTTCCTTGACAAAACATCAGATATGCTTGCCAGGATATAAACTCGAGCTTTATCGTTAGCCCGAATCCAACTGTCATATGCTTCACGAACAGTTCGTGAGGCATTTGAACCAGGAACCGGAGGACACTCCTCCGTTAAGACAAATCTTAGGTTGTCGAGAACCAAAACTGCATTAAGGTTCGACTTCCACGTCCCAAAATTTTCACCGGTTAATTTGTCGTGAGCTAACAACTGTATAAAAGAGCTCGACATGCTGAAAAAGAATGTAAAACTATTAGTGAAACGGTTTTAACCTATTTAAACCAATTAAGAGGTTTGGCAGCAAATAAAGTACCCAAACTCTTTATTTACTCGCAACGATACTTTAGTAAGTCAGAATGGTCGCTACCGTAGGGCAGTCGAGCACTCCTTTACTAAATCAAGACCATCTTGACTAAATGCTAACACTAGAATAACTCATATTCCTATAGCATCTTAGTTATCGTTTTTGGTCTGGATTTACTAACTCCTTAGAAAATCCCGTAAGTGTGACCCTCCATTTTTAGAACGCACAGAACGGCCCCAACATAGCAACCGTATGGAATGTCAGTGTTGGGAATGGCCCTATGTTTCTTTATCCATAAATGGTGACTGAGGTGTTCGATCTCCCATGCCCAGCCCTCCGTTTGGATGGTGCCCCAAGGGCAGCCTGCAGGCGGAACATGGGAATCTCACGGTTCAATCCAATGGAGGAGACCATAGGATGTACTGACATACTTCCTTCTCCCACTTACTATAGACACTTACTCCATTCACCTTGCTATTGAAAGTTGCAAACACCACCCGTCTGGAGATGCCCCATATGGCATCATGAGGCCAAGCAAAATTCTCACGTTGTGAACTATAGGGAGTGCGTAGCAGGAGAGGGATATATCATATATTCCTTCTCAACACATCTACTAAGCATCATAGACGGTGATTTTTAGGGTAAACTACTCAGGTTTTATCTGGCTAAGAAAATAAAACCTTAAGTCTAGGTAAACTTTTTACCTGAGATGTCTAGGTTATTAACAAGTTTAATTAACCTCACACCTCTCCCGCACGCTCATAAAGCCTGGTTAACTTTACTCAAGTACCGGATCGTCCCCAGGTAGGAGGTGTTCCGTAAACCGTCAGCTTAAATACCTCCAACCTCGAACAGGATTTCACCGGGTGAGTTTCTCATAACCTTAGCATTTACGAGATTTCGACCTATTCATCTAATGAACCTGATCGAACCATTAACCCTAAATGAACATGCTCTTTTCTTTGTTATAGATTTTAAAAGTCTAAGTCATTTTTACAACACTTGCAAAAACTAGACTTTCTATAACAAAATCTATATGCTTCTCAAACATACATTCGCTAAGGCATGACAAATTGAATATTTAACTTCATAATCAATATAACACTTATATCAATTATGCTCTTAAATACACAACTCCTAATTCATAAATTAATATAACAGTTATATCAAAAGTTTATGAATTAAGCATGCATCCTATACATTATAACAATTATAACATACAATAATGCATCTTGGTTGGATGTTTAATTTCATAATTAATATAACACTTATATTAATTATTCTATTAAGCAAACAACAACTAATTCATGAATTAATATAACACTTATATTAATACTCATGAATTAAACATGCATCTAATACATTATAACACTTATAACCTACAATATGCATACAACCATGGCAACCTATGTTGTATATTTAATTTCATAATTAATATAACACTTATATCAATTATTCTATTAAATTAGCAACATCCAATTCATGAATTAATATAACACTTATATTAATACTCATGAAGTCCCAAATATGCATACTATAAATTATAACACTTATAACATAATACCAATGCATGGAGCATGCTTCCTATGGTGGGATTTTAAATCTATATGGCATACTATATGCACATACAAACATGGATTTTAATTAAAACATACATTCACAATGCATAATTAATTAAACACGCTAAAGTGGATCGATTTTGGCATTTAGCAAGCAATAACTAATTTATTACAAGCTTGAACAACAAGCTATATCTTGAGCGGACTTCGAACTCTTCGCACCGCCTTTGACCAGCTTGCTTCCTCCGAACGCTTCGGCCAATTTCTCTTCGAATTTCTCCTCGAATTGCCTAGAACGAGTTTGAACTTATACCGAACATTTCGGCGAGTTCCAAACTCAAACTTCTTTCACAAAGAAACCTATATGGACTCTAATGACTCCAAAAATACAGACTTTTTAGCACGCATTAAAGCCCATACATTCTCGGGCAATTACAAATAATGAAATTCAAATAGAAACTATGCCAAAATCGATATTCACTTTAGACATCCATTCAGAAACAATTTCTAAATTAAAATACCCACCAACTTAAATTGATGCAAATTGAGTTAATCACAAAATCGCTCTGATACCAATTGATGGAGCGTTTTACCGCAGCGGAACGCGATTTCGGACCGATGATACTCTAATTTCATCAATTTAACAAATAGAAAACATGCTCAAAAGACGGAAATAAGAAATTAAGAATACATACCCTTGTAGTTCCAATTTCTTCAAGTTCCGCCGCACGTTCCTCGTCACGAACTCTTCCAACCTCTTCTCACGAACTCTTCAAGGACCACCCCAGGTAGTCCCGCTATCCTCGGCGCCGCGCAACGGAGTTGTGGGACTCCGAAACAAAGAGAAAAGAAGAGGAAAAGAAGAAGAGGAAGGAGATGGAATGGTGACAGAGGGTTCTAAAGTTTTTTATTATAAAGCTTTCAAGCAGTTGAAGAATGAAGGCTTAGAACTTTAAAAACCAATTCCAAAACTTAAGAAACCCCCATCTCCACCCACGTAAAAATAGCCATTGTAAATATATGTATATACCATATTTAAACAAAAAACCACATGTCTTACATGCATAATGCATGTAAGACATGTAATTATTTTATTTATAATATATTATATATTATTATTATTTATAAAATTAATACAATATTAATTTTAAATAATAATAAATATTTTATTTATTAAACTTTTTAATAAATAAAATATATATATTAATAATTAATTAAAACTTTTAATTAATTAATATTATTTAATTTAATATCAAATATCAATTAAATAATATGGCTCAACCCGGTTTTCCGAAAACCGAATTTTTCACATGAATCCTATTCATGTTTTAGACCATTCCCATATTTAAATCATATTTAAATACGTCCATCATCCTTCCAAAAACTGAATTTGAACAATTCAAATTCTTTATCTTTTTCTTTTATTTTCTTTTATATTGTTGCACGGCGTTATCCGAGCTAGCCAGGAGAACCTAAAGGACCTACAGATCATGAGCTCCAACGATACGAGATTATTCGGTCAAAACTCTTTTAACCCGAATCAATCAACTTTCGTTAACCCCCGGAGACTCCACTATAGTCCGAGGGTTGCACTCTCCTCACTGTAGATATATTGTGTCCTCTGATATAACCGTCACGGGTAAGTCGACCCTTCACAGGTTGTTCGTAATCACAGCTGGGTCATTTAAACCGTTTAACCCTTGCATTACGTCTTGTTCCTTAAGTACCACTGACACCTCTAATGAACAATAGATCTGTGGTCCAACCAACAGATCAATTAACCCTCTCATCTCATGAGAGTGAGCGCGCTAATTGTTCAAGCCACGGAGTCAGCTATTAAGGGAACAACCTATCTACTAACCCTGAAGAGCGGGTTAGGAGTGAACTCCAATCTTGCTGTACTATGTCCCAGCTACCTATTCGACTTTATCCCCAAGATGGTAGGCTTATTGAGTCGGCGCTTAAGGGCCACTCTCACCCGTGCAAGTCAAAGGATACTATCGAATAAGCAGGAGTTCATAGCGAGCTCAGGATTGAGATCGAGTTACCTAGGCCATCAATATGTATAAGTCGGTCTCATCAGTAAACGGAGTTATAAAGAGAGAGCGACTTAATACGCGGTTCGATCTTGTGTAAACTCTTCACACATGACGACCTCACTCCTCACATCTCTATGTGGAACGATTCGGATCACATCGTTCTGTACGATACAAAGTGAGCCTCATCCAATAGTGTTACCAGGATAAGGTACCCAGCCTTATCCATATACTATAGACCGTTTTGACGGACTACTTGAGCCTGATCCACAATCATGTCATACATGAAGCTCAAGTACTCATATTCAGCCAAGGGTGTTGGTCATTGGTATAGGTTAAACCAAACACGTTTCACTTTATTCCAGTAAACTCTTTTACTGAATAAAACTAATCACTCTTTATTCTAAATAGAATATTTACAAACATAACAGTTTACAAACCACGAGTTTTAGGACATAAAACCCAACAAAAGAGTTATTAAGTTTTAATTCAGTAAAAGACTTTACTGGATTAAAGTGAAACATGTTTTATTCTATACCAATAACCAACACCCTTGACATTGTTTGAGTATTTGAATATCATGTATGACATGATTGTGGATCAGGTTCAAGTATACTGCCAAAATGATCTATAGTATATGGATAAGGCTGGGTACCTTATCTTGGTAACACTATTGGATGCGGCTCACTTTGTATTGTACAGAACGATGTGATCCGAATCGTTCCACATGGAGATGTGAGAAGTGAGGGTGTCCTGTGTAAAGAGTTTACACAAGATCGAACCGCGTATTAAGTCACTCTCTCTTTATAACACCGTTTACTGATCGAGACTGACTTATACAAATTGATGGCCTAGGTAACTCGTTCTTAATCCTGAGCTCGCTATGAACTCCTGCTTATTCGGAAGTATCCTTTGACTTGTACGGGTGAGAGTGGCGGATTGCCCGCTCAATAAGCCTACCAACTTGGGGATAAAGATGAATAAGTAGATGGGGACATAGTATAGCAAGATTGGAATTCACTCCTAACCCGTTCTTCAGGGTTAGTAGATAGGTTGTTCCCTTAATAGTTGACTCCGAGGCTTGAACAATGTGAGCTCACACTCTCATGTGATGAGAGAGTTATATTGATCTTTTGGTTGGACCAAAGATCTATTGTTCATTAGAGGTGTCAGTTGTACTTAAGGAACAAGATGTAATGCAGGGGTTAAACGGTTTATACGACCCAGCTGTAATTACGGACGACCTGTGAAGGATCGACTTACCAATGACAGTTATATCAAGAGGACACAATATATCTACAGTGAGGAGAGTGCAGCCCTTGGACTTTAGTGGAGTCTCCGGGGGTTAACGAATGTTTATCGATTCGGGTCAAAAGAGTTTTGACCGAATGATCTCGTATCGTTGGAGCTCATGATCTGTAGGTCCTTTAGGTTCTCCTGGCTAGCTTGGATAAAGCGGTATAGCAGTGCTATAGTGTTAAATTCAGAGAAATCTGAATTAGGGTTTGTTCGAGGGTTTGTATATTTAAATGTGATTTAAATATAGAATTGGAGGAAGTTGTATTTAAATGTGATTTAAATACTCGACCGAAGAAAAATATGAATTTTGATTCGTATTTTGGAAAAGTCGGTTTTCTGAAAACCGGGCAATAGTGGAAGGTTTATTATTATATTAGTATTTGATATTAATATTAATAATAAATTAAATAATTAAAATTGTTTTAATTATTATTAATTTTAATAAATAATAATTATTTATAATTATTATTATTATCATTAATTCTTTCATGCATGTCCAACATGTGTCTTCCACTATTGTTTTCTTTTCCTTACTCATGAAGCAAATCAATTGAGATATTCTATGATTTTGGCTTGAGTGAGAGTGATCTCTGAGGTGTTGAAGAAAAACTTCTCTCTCTCTCTCTTTCGTTGGAACTTCTTCTTTCAAGTTTTTTGGATTGAACATCTTCAAGTGTTGAAGGTAATATCCATGGTTGAAGCTTGAAGAAGAAGAGAGAAGTTGAAGCTTTGGTTGTTGTAAATTCAAGGTGGTTCTTTGAGAAAGATTCAAGAAGAGTTAAGTTGTTAATTCTTCTTCCCTTGATATTTGATTTCAAGTTGATGAAATTCAAAGGGTTTGTTGTATTGTGTTCTTGATGTTCTTGATGAATTGTTCATCAAGTTCATATTAACACAATTCCAAACACAACCCATAAGCTTCATCTTATTCCTCCACCCTCAAACTAACCCCCTTAGCTTAAGGAGTCCCACCACTCCGCTATTACCGCCTGAGAATAGCTGGGACTACTCTAAGGGTGGTCCTCGTGTGCTCGTGACTGTTCGTGCTGAGTTCGTGACCGGAGGAGAGGTAGAGATCGAGGGGGCTGTAGAGGTGCAGAGGTAGACGAGAAGGCGAACATCAAAACAAGGTAATTTTGTCCTTGTTGCTCACTGGTAAATTTACCGGTCGGTAAACCGGTCGGTATTTACCGATAGGTAATTGACCGGTGAGGGTTCCCAAACGCTGTTTCTTAAGCGTTTGGGGGTTGTTTCCCCGGTCGAAATTTACCGGTCGGTAAACCGGTAAATCTCATACGGAGGAAACCGGTCGGTAAGTGTTACCGGTCTGCTTTACCGGTTGAAATTTATCGGTTGATAAATTTACCAGTCTTTAGTTTACCAATGGGGTTGAACCGGTTCGTTTACCGGTTGCCTTTTACCGGTGTATGGGCGCCGGTTTATGGGTCAGACTTTTGCTTCGGTAATTCCTTTACCGGTCGGTATTTACCGGTTGACTTTACCGATCGGTATTTACCGGTTGACTTTACCAGTCGGTATTTACCGGTGTTAAGGAATTACCGGTGGGACTCGAAGTGATGAAAAATGTTAAGTGTTAGCATTGTTTCTCATTTCTTGTTTGTTGCTTATTGATTGCTGAAGATCCTCAACCAGTTTAGGCTTCTTTCGTTGCGCCTCTGGTTGTGTTCGGGATCCTTCGGTTTCTATCAGACCCATCTGTAGCTTTCCTGGAATGTTCGTTCAAAACAATTTTGCTCGAAGGTTGATGATCTCTCATGTGGTCTTCCTCTAAGAACGTGGTGTTTGTCGATACAAGCACCTTATCTTGTTGAGGATCGTAAAATAGACCACCTTTGGTTTCCTTGGGGTAGCCTACGAATAGGCATAATTTTGAACGATGTTCCAACTTCTTTGGATTGGGCACCAACACATGTGTCGGACACCCCCAAATTCTGAAGTGACGTAAACTACCTTTACGCCCTCTCCATAACTCATAAGGTGTTTCTAAAATACTCTCAGAGGGAACCATATTCAAAATATATACAGCAACATCTATAACATATCCCCAAAACGAACTAGGCAGTTGAGCATAGCTCATCATAGATCGAACCATGTCTAACAGGGTTCTATTTCTCCTTTCGGACACACCGTTCTGTTGCGTTGTTCCGAGTGCTGAGAGTTGGGATACTATTCCATGTTCTATCATATAGTCTTGGAATCTCCAATCCATATACTCTCCACCTCGATCTGATCGGAGTGTTTTAATCGTTTTACCTAATGTGTTATCAACCTCTGCCTTATACTCCTTGAACTTTTCGAGAGCTTCAGACTTATGATGCATTAGGTAAAGATAGTCGTACCTAGAATAATCATCAATGAAGCTGATGAAATATTCATACCCTCCCCGTGCTTTAACATTCATCGGACCACAAAGGTCTAAATGTACAAGCTCTAGAGTTTCTTTGGACCTATGACCTTTTTCAGAAAAAGATTATTTGATCATCTTGCCCTCAAGACAAGACTCACATGGTGGTAAAGAGTTGTCCTCTAACCGAGTTAGGAGACCACTCTTAACCAATCTCCCAATCCTATTGAGATTAATGTGGCCTAGTCTCAAGTGCCAAAGATAGGTACTTGGAGAAAGTTTCTGGCTTTTAGTTTGAGTCTCAGTTGTTTTAAACATCTCGGTGTTCAAAATAGCTTTTGCCTTTGTTGGTCTTAACACATACAAGTTGTTTTCAAGTTTCGCAGAACATATATGTACACCTCTTTTGGTAATGAACGCTTCATTAAATTCAAAAGATACTTTATACAAATGTTCAAGTAAACAGTACATTTTCAAGTAAAATGAAACTATCTCTATATAACAACTTGACAGCTCCCACTGCCTTGGCTGAGACAACCTCTTCTGTTCCAACCCTGAGAGTTATCTCACCTTTAGGAAGCAGCTGTCAGGAACTAGTTTCCTGTAAAGAAGAACAAACATGGTTAGTGGCTCCTGAATCCAGTATCCAGGCAGAACTATCATGTTCCACTAAACATGTTTCAACAACAAGTAAATCATATTTACTTTGTTGTTTCTTCTCAGCTTTACTCGCCATGAGGCTATCATGCTAGACCGATGAGGACGGTTGTCCAAACATCGTCTGTAATGAATCCATGATCTCCTTAGCAGAGACCATTACCTCATGCTTCTTAGCTAACACATCAGATATGCTGGCCAAGATGTAGACTCGGGCTTTATCATTAGTCCTAGTCCACCTGTCAAATGTATCTCGAACAGTTCGAGTTGCAGACGAGCTAGGAGTGGGAGAACATTCTTCTGTTAAGACAAACCTAAGATCATCGATAACAAGAATCATATTGAAGTTCGATTTCCAGGTCGTGTAGTTATCGCCGTTTAGTTTATCATAAGCTAGTAATTGGATAAACGAGCTAGACATGCTAAAAAGAATAAACTCTATTAGTGAATTGATTTTAACCCATTTCATACATCGAAACAAGATTTTAGCAAAAGTAATAATGTACCCAAAAAATCATTATTAATTTGCAACGATACTTCAGTGAGTCAGAGCAACCGCTACCGAGGGGCAGTCAATCACTCCTTCACTGAACCAAGACATTCTCGACTAAATGCTAATACCAGAATAACTCATATTCCTATAGCACCTTAGTTATCGCTACTTCGATCAAGAATCTACTAACAACTTAGCAATCCTTTGTAAGTGTGACCCGCCATTTTCAGAACTCAGAGGTCGGCCCCAACAGTGCAACCGAATGGAAATATCAGAGTTGGGAATGAACCTAAGAGACCCTATCCATTTCTGGAGATTGAGTTGTTCCGACTCCTATGAAACGGCCCTCCAAATGGACGGTGCTACTATGGGCAACCAGCAGGCGGAACATGAAAATCTCACGGTTCAACCTAATGGAGGAGACCGCAGGATGTATTGACATACTTTCTTCTACCACTTACTATAAATACTTTCTCCATACACCTTGCTCTTGATTTATGCAAACACCATCCGAATGGGGATGCCCTATTGACATCACGAGGCGGAGCATAAATCTCACGGTGTGAACTTCGCGGAGAGCGTAGGAGGAGATTTATATATCATATATACCTTCTCAACACCACTACTAAGAAGTTTAGAATGGTTTGGGTATACTTTTACGTAGGCATTATCCGGCTAAGTCTAGGTAAAACATACTTTTACCTAAGATGTCTAGGTGATAAACGCTTTATAACCTTACAACTATCATAAAGTCGGGTTAACTTAACTCAAGTACCGGATCGATCCCCAAGTAGGAGGTGTTCCGTAAACCGTCATCTTAAATACCTCCAACCTTAGTACAGGATCTCACCAGGTGAGTTCTCTTGTAACCTTAGCTTTACAAGATATCGACCTATTTTAACTATTAAAACGAATCGATACTAAATTCCTAATCGCATTGGAATTCTTTAACCCTTATTGAGCATGCATTTATCTTTGTTATAGATTTTAAATGTCTATCTCATTTTACAACGATTTATAAAACAAAGACATTCTATAACATGCTTCCTAAGCTAGAATATAACAATTACATTCAATTTATAACATGCTTACCAAGCAAGAATATAACAATTATATTCAACTAAGGCAACTATGTTGTGTTGGGTTTTATGTCCTAAAACTCGTGGTTTGTAAACTGAATGTATATTCTATTTTGCAATAAAGTTGTTATTGAGATTTATTCAGTAAAGTTGTTATTGAATAAAGTGAATTGTGTTTACTTTTAAACTAACTCCGATAAACAAAGAACCCATGGCTATAGGTTGTATACTTGAACTTCATGTATGACATGATTGTGGATCAAGTTCAAATAATAGCCAGAACGGTCTATAGTATAGGGATAAGGCTGGGTACCTTATCCTGGGGACACTATTGGACGCGGCCCACTTTGTATAGTACAAACGATGTGATCCGAAATCGTTCATGTGGAAACATGTGAGTGGGGGCGTCCTATGCAATGAGTTTGCATAAGACCGAACCGCGAAACAAGTCGCTCTTTCTTTATAACTCCGTTTACTGTAAAGACCGACTTTTTCATATGATGACCTAGGTAACTCGATCTGAATCCTGAGCACGCTATGAACTCCTGTTTATTCGTGCTTATCCTTTGACTTGTATGAGTGAGAGTGGCCCGAGATCGCCGACTCAATAAGCCTACCATCTTGGGGATATGACCGGGTAGGTAGCTGGGAACATAGTCCTGCGAGATGGAATTCACTCGTACCCGCTCTGAGGGATTAGTAGAGAGGTTGTTCCCTTAAGTGATGATTCCGGGTCTTGAACTAGGGATCCCACCCTCTCATTGGCCCGAGAGGGACTTGGTATAGTGATGAGATCACATACCAATCGGTTTGGTGGTTGGACCACAAACCAATAGTTCATTAGAGGATCAGTGGGACTTAAGGAACAAGATGTAATTACGGGGGTAAAACGGTTATTTTGACCCAGCTGTAATTACGAACAACCTGTGAAGGATCGACTTACTGATGATGGTTATATCAAGAGGACAGAAATATATCTACGGTGAGGAGAGTGCAACCCTTGGACTTTAGTGGAGTCTCCGGGGGTTAACGAATGTTGGTTAGCTTGGTTAAAGAGTTTGACCGGTTAATCTCGTATCGTTGGAGCTCATGATCTGTAGGTCCTTTAGGTTCTCCTGGCTAGCTCGGATTAAGCCGTGTAACAATATGAGAGACAAAGAATTTGAGTTTATTGAAATTCGATTTTGGAAGCATGATGGACATATTTAAATATGATTTAAATATGGGATCGGTGTAAAACATGAATAGGGATTCATGTGTGATGATTCGGTTTAAGAAACCGGGATTAGTCTTATTATTTAATTAATATTTGATATTGAATTAAATAATAATATTAATTAATTAAAAAGTTTAATTAATTATAATTTATTTTGCTTATTAAAATTAATTATGAATTAATTTTAAAATGACAAAATATTACAAGTGTGATTATAAGTCAAAGTGGAATTATCCATGTTGAGTGGATTTATCCAAGTTGAGTGGGTTTATCCAAGTTGTGAAGTGGATTGTGAACCAACAACATGCATATAAACTCATCAATTTTGGAATACTTGGTTGAAGACTAATCCATCCAATTTGAGGTGTCATGCTAAGCAAATAATTTGTTGCATGTGAATTGCCTATAAATTGGATGAAGTTCAAATGGTTTGAGGTTGATGATTTTTCAAAGAGTTTGAATATTTGGATGAGCATGAAGAGTTCATGTTACTTGATAAATTAGAAAGCTAAGTGTTAGACTTCTTCTCACAAAATCCTCATCACTTTCATCTTCCCATCTTCTTCTTCCAAGTTTTTTCTTTCATAAAGGAGTCCCACCACTCCGTTGCTCGGCCCGAGGATAGCGGGACTACCGGAGGTGGTTCTCGACGAGTTCGAGGGAAGCTTCGAAGGGTTCGTGAGGAGATTCGAGCGTTGGAAGAGAAGTCTTTAGAACTACAAGAGGTATGTGTTCTAATTCCTTTTATTTCAAAGCTTTGTGCATGTTTCTTATTTAGCTAAATTGATGAAATTAGAGTGCCAATGATCCGTCTCGCTTCCGCTGCGCTACATGCGCTCCATCATGTTGTATGTTTAATTTCACAATTAATATAACACTTATATCAATTACACTTTTAAACAAGGAACATCCAATTCATAAATTAATATAACACTTATATTAATTCTCATGAATTAAGCATGCATACTTGTTGCGTGCTCAATGTGTAAATAAAAATGCGGTGTGAGAGCACTCAAAACATGCAAGCATACATGGTCTTGTAGCAAGTTATAAGTATTTTTTCATTCGATTTCCCGCAGAGATTTATTCTTAGTTACTAACGAAGTGAGATGTTAAATTAGAAAGGATGGTTTAAATTGGGTGGAATTGGGATTAATGTGCCTAACTAATAAAAAACATGCGAGATATGCAAGCATAAACAAGACAAGTAAAGAGATTAACTTGAATGTACAAGAAAAAGAATTGCGGAGAGAGCAATTTTCCAACAATAAAATCGCAAAACAGAAGACTGAAAAAATGGCTAAGGAAAAAATAGAACTAAAAGAATTGCGCAGACAACAATTTTCTAGCAATTAAACTAACAACGTTTTAAGGGTGAAAGGTGGAAACAAGGTCAACAAACGACTCCTCTATAGGTTTTTTCATACGATTCTTCAGCAGTAGATCAACTTATCATGCATCAATTTAACTCATTCTCATGCATCTCTCGATTACATGCATTAGATCCTTTAGTTCACTCATATCCAAGTAAGACTTAAGCATCTATTTATATAAGCAAGTTAATGAATTGTGCTAGGAAAACGCCTATTCCTAGGTCGTTTTCTGGCTACCATGAAAGGCTAGCATGAATGGACGACTCTGAGCTCTTACTCCTTCCGGATGTTAGGAGTTCCTTAAACAAAATGGATGGTCAATCGAAATTGCTCGTGGGATGAAGTACACATACATTCAAAGCATACGAAACTATCCTACATGCTGAATTCACGTACTTCTACCTCCAACGGCTCTTTTCTGTTGCGGACTCAGCAAATCTTCCGCAATTAATCCGCCTAGCCGTTGGGATATTTCTTGATTTGAGTTGCAAGATTTAGCAACCAAATCTTTGATTTAGCCCGATATTCTTCGTGGATTTTCTCCCCTCGATTCATCTCCTTCATTGCCTCTTAAAAATCTCCCATTAATATCCACCTAATTAAAACAAAAATACTTAATTAAAACCAAAAATAAACAAACAAAACACAATCGAAAATACTTAAAGAAAATTCTAAGGCATAGCCTTCTGATGGATGAGCACAGTGGTCACTCATCCCCTTTCGATTCGTTTCTCAAACTTCAGATAGGAGGAAGGCCGAGAGTGTCTTTACATCTCCTTCCTCATAGTAGTGCTTCAACCTTGCACCATTTACCATAAACGGCTGCCCGTGGTGTAGGTTTCTAATCTCAATAGCACCATGAACAAAGACGTTAGTAATAACAAAAGGACCTGACCACCTAGACTTAAGTTTGCCTGGAAATAACTTTAACCGTGAGTTAAATAATAAGACGTGCTGGCCTTTTTTAAAGTTCTTGATCCTAAGTTTACTATCATGCCAAATCTTAGTTTTTTCCTTATACATTTTAGCATTTTCATAGGACATATGTCTTAGCTCATCTAACTCATGTAATTGCAGAGACCGCAAAGTTCCAGCATCGGTCACGGAATAATTTAGTTCTTTTAAGGCCCAAAAGGCTTTGATTTTCAATTCGAAGGGAAGATGACATGCTTTTCCATACACTAGCCTATAAGGAGACATACCTAACGGTGTTTTATACGCAGTCCTATATGCCCAAAGTGCATCGTCTAACTTAAAAGACTAGTCTTTTCTATAAGGTTTGACCACTTTTTCAAGTATGCCCTTAATCTCCCTATTGGATATTTCAGCTTGTCCATTTGAGTGTGGGTGATAAGAAGTTGCCACTCTATGTCTAACATTGTATTTAGCTAGTACCTTTTCCATGGCTTTATTTATAATGTGGGTTCCCTCATCACTTATTATCGCGCGTGTTGTACCAAATCTTGTGAAAATATGCCTATTTAGAAACTTAACTACTCTCTTTGCATCATTTGAGGGACATGCTATGGCTTCTACCCATTTAGAGACATAGTCTAGGGCTACAAGTATATAAAGATTACCTGCAGATGGGGGGAATGGTCCCATGAAGTCAATGCTCCATACATCAAAGAGTTCCAACTCTAAGATGTAGGTGAGAGGCATCTCATCCTTCCTACTAAGGTTACCTGTCTGTTGACATTCATCGCAGCTGTGTGCATGGTCGTGTGCATCTTTGAAGATCGTAGGCCAGTAGTAGCCACTCTGGAACACCTTTGCAGCCGTCCTTTGGCCACCAAAATGTCCACCATAAGGAGACATATGGAAGTGCTGCAACACTGACTTCGCCTCAGCAGCTGATACACACTTCCTCAACAATCCGTCTGCACAAGTCTTGTAAAGTGTCGGATCGTCCCAGATGAACTTCCTAGTTTCATGTAAAAACCTCTTCTTTTATTGCCCCCCTTTGAAAGTTGGTAGTACCTGCGAGGCAAGGAAGTTAGCAATATCCGCAAACCACGGTTTCTCATCGTTATCACGATGTGCTAACAGAAAGACATGCTCATCAATAAAGGCATCAGAAATTGTTGGCTCAACAATTTTTTCGCAATTACTTCGCAATCTAGATAAATGGTCAACAACTACATTTTCGCATCCTTTTTTATCTCTAATGTCTAAGTCAAACTCTTGCAATAATAATACCCATCTAATTAACCGTGGCTTAGCATCAGCCTGCCTCATTAGATATTTTAGTGCAGAGTGATCGGTGTAAACAATGGTTCCAGTTCCTACAATGTAATTCCTAAACTTTTCACAGGCAAATACTACAGCTAGCATTTCCTTCTCGGTGGTGGTGTAATTACATTGTGCTTCATTCAAAGTCTTACTTGCATAATATATAGGGTGTGTTAGTTTATCTATTTTTGGTCCTAGCATAACCCCGACTGCATAGTCACTAGCATCGCACATCATTTCAAACGGTAAATCCCAATTTGGACCTACTATAATTGGTGCTTTGACTAAGGCTTCCTTAAGTGTTGTCCATGCTACGAAACATTCTTTTGAGAAGACAAATGGTTTATTAAGCTCTAGAAGCTCACACGGAGGTTTAGAGATTTTTGAAAAGTTTTTAATGAATCTCCTATAAAAACCTGCATGACCTAGGAAACTTCTAATAGCTTTTACCTTTTGAGGTTCCACTAGCTTCTCTATTATTTCTATTTTGGCCCTATCGACCTCTACTCCTGCTCTAGACAATCTATGACCTAGGACTATTACTTCCTCCACCATAAAGTGACATTTCTCCCAATTTAAGACTAGGTTGGTCTCCTCACACCTAGTTAGGACTTGTCCTAAGTTTTCTAAGCAATTGGTAAACGAATCACCAAAGACTGAGAAGTCATCCATAAATATTTCTATCATGGATTCATCTAAGTCAGGGAAAATGACCAACATGCACCTTTGAAATGTTGCTGGTGCATTGCATCAGCCAAATGGCATTCTGCGAAAAGCAAACGTTCCAAAGGGACATGTAAAGGTTATTTTCTCCTGATCCACAGGGTCTATGGTAATTTGGTTATACCCAGAATAACCATCTAAGAAACAGTAGTAGGCTCGGCCAGCTATTCTATCTAACATTTGATCTATAAACGGTAAAGGAAAATGATCTTTTTTTGTTTCTTTGTTAAGTTTTCTGTAGTCCATACAGACTCTCCATCCTGTAACAGTTCTAGTTGGAATTAGTTCATTATTCTCATTAACTATTACAGTCATTCCACCCTTCTTAGGCACACATTGGATTGGACTAACCCATTAACTATTGGCTATAGGGAAAATTACACCAGCGTCTAACCATTTAATAATCTCTTTTTTAACTACCTCCTTCATGGAGGGATTCAACCTACGTTGGTGATCTACCCTAGGTGTATGTTCCTCTTCCAACAATATCTTATGCATGCAATAGGAAGGACTAATACCTCTTATGTCAGCAATCGTCCATGAAATAGCTTTTTTATGTTGCTTAAGCAGCAATATTAACGCAATTTCATGTTGTTCACTCAATTTGGACGAAATAATAACAGACAAAGTATCATGCTCTCCTAAATCTGCATACTTAAGATGATAATGCAATGGTTTTAATTCTAGCAAAGGTGGATGTTCAATTGATGGTTTCAAAGGGATTGTGGTTCTTTCAGACAAGTCATTAGTCATACAAACATGCTGAGGTTTGTCCACAGATATATCCATCAATTCAGAAATGTTCAAGTCAGTTATATCTACTTGTACATAGTCCGTAGCATGCTTAATTAACAGTTCATGCTCAAGTTGTTCTTCCATCAGTGAATCTACTACATCTACACTTGCACAGGATTCAGAATCAGAGGGATACCTTAGAGCTTTAAATACACTGAATTTAACCTCTTCATCATGAACTCTCATGGTGAGCTCACCTTTTTGGACATCGATTAAAGCCCTACCTGTGGCTAGAAATGGTCTGCCCAATAAGATTGGTACCTCCTTGTCTGTCTCATAATCCAGGATGATGAAGTCTGCAAGAAAGATGAATTTTTCAACCTTGACAAGTATATCCTCAATTTCCCCTCCGGGTATGCTATGGATCTGTCTGCAAACTGCAAGGTGACAGTAGTAGGTCGTGCTTCCCCTATTCCAAGCTGACGGAATAGTGACAAGGGCATGAGATTGATGTTGGCTCCCAGATCACACAGAGCTCTGCCCACGTGCTTGCCTCCTAACTCGACTGGTAAGGTGAAGGAACCAGGATCCTTCTCCTTCTTCTGTAGTTTGTTTTGGAGTATAGCACTGCACTCCTCGGTGAGATTCACTGTTTCAAATTCACCAATAATTTTCTTGTTAGTAATTATATCTTTCAAGAATTTCACATAAGAAGGCATAGATTGCGAAACTTCTACAAATGGGATATTAACATGCACTTGTTTTAAAATTTCTAAAAACGTTTTTTGTTTTTTTTGAAAAGGATACTTCATTCATGATCAAGAGAAATAGAGAAGAAGAGGCTAGAGAAAAGCCTTCCAATTGAGTACAATGATAGATAAATCATAGTTACAAAATAATTTACATTTCAAGCACCACGAAGTAGCATTGAGGATGATATCGTCCCGAAGCTGAAAAAAAGTCTTCGAACTATCATTGAAAATTCGGTTGTTTCGTTCCAACCATAAGTTCCATAAAATGGCACCAAATATGTTGCTCCAAAGGATGTTTCTGGCAGATGTTTGAGATATGTCAAAACCTTGAGATAAGAAAGTATCAAAATTGCTCGATCTTGAGGCGAACAATCTTGATTCATTAAATAAGATGGACCAGAGGTTATCGGCATAAGAGCAATGATAGAAGATATGATCCAAAGATTCAGAATTCCTCTTGCAAAGAACACACCAGCTTGGATTCAAATTAAACTTGGGGAAACGAACTTGCATCTTGTCAGCCGTGTTTAATCCTTTGTGCTTAACTGTCCAAAGAAAGAATTTGCATTTTTTGGGGAAGTATAAAGACCAGAGCTTCCCAACATTTGGAGTTATGAGATGAATTGACTCGGCAAGCAAAAATATTTTTCATTGATTTAACTGAGAAAAGTCCTTTGGAATCAGGAATCCAATATATGCAATCTGTACCTGTTGAAGAGCACTTCCTGTTCTTGTTTTTTCTTCAGCCTTCTAGGGAATGAAGGTGGTGGCACATATGTAGGCACTTCAGGTCGCCTAATGACAGGTGGAGGCCTTGGGATTTCTTCTGGTTCCTCAATGATAGGTTCCAGCCTCACCCTTGTTGTGCTTGTTGATGGTTGATCATGGTTGGGCAGAGAATTCAGTGGAGCACTAGACTCTTCATTCTCTACTCGTTTTGGGGCTTCTCTATTGTTGATCACCAATGGTCTTCCACTACGAAGTTCAATTGCTTGAACTTGTTCTTTTCCATCCCTTCTTGGTACTTTAGTGTCTGCAGGCAATCTACCTTGGGGCCTATTTTTTCAGTTCATTTGCTAACTGCCCTATTTGATTTTCTAAGCTCCTAAGGGTGGCTTGCTGACTTTGCAGGGTTGCATCATTTTTTGCAATATATTCCTTGAGTAAATTCTCCACTGATGATCCTATTGGTTGGTTATATGGCTTTTGGTACATAGATTGGTTATTTTGTTGAGTGAAACCAGGTGTTCCACTCGGTCTTGGTTGGTTTTGTGCTTGGTTAGTATTTTGTTGTCCACCCCAAGAAAGGTTTGGGTGGTTCCTCCAACCAAGATTATAGGTGTTAGAGTAGGGGTTGTTCCTAGGCTGCTGTTGGCTTCCAATATAGCATACCGAGGTTGGATTCCCAGGGGAGAAATCATACAAGTGCCCTTCCCCACAGAATCCACAGATTAGTGTCTCACCTTGACTAGTTGATGCGCCAATTGAAACGGCTGCTGCGGTGTTGACACTTTGTTGGAGATTGGTTTGAGCCATTTGTTTTACTAGATTGGTCAGGGCATTTATTTGGCTACTCATTGCACTAAGTGCATCCTTGTCTTGAGCTTTTCTTGGCTCTACCGGATCGTCTGACCATCTACAATGGGAAGTTGAGATTTTCTCAAAAATCCCATAGGCTTCATTGTAGCTCTTAGAAAGCAAGGAACCACCAGCTGAAGAATTCAGCACTTGCCTTGTGCTGGGGTTGCATCCTTTAAAGAACACTTCTATTTGGATACACCATGGAATGCCATGGTGTGGACATTTAAGCAATAAATCTTTGAATCTTGTCCAAGCTTCGTGAAGGGATTCGTTTTCGGCTTGTTTGAACTTGATTATATCACCACGAAAGTTGGAATTCCTATCAGGTGGGAAGTATTTGACTAGGAATTTTTCATCCAGATCTGTCCAATTGACAATTGATCCAGAGGGTAAGGAATTTAACCACGTTTTGGCTTTATCTCTTAATGAGTAGGGAAAGAGGTAAAGTCTTAAGGCTTCTTGGGAAACTCCAGGGATGATGAAAGTATCACTGACTCTTAGGAAATTTCTTAGATGATTGTGGGGATCTTCGTTTTTCCACTCCAAAGAATTGTCCTACGGTGGACAGGATTTGGAACATAACGGGCTTTAACTCAAATGAGAGAGTTGTAATCTCAGGACGTATTATGCTAGGATTAAGCTCCTCAGGCATGGGAACTAAATATGAGAGGATGGCATTATCCTTGTCATTCGCGATTTCGGAGGGGTTGCGAATGGCAGGTGCTTGGTTTGGGGTTGGTCTTTCCATTTCAAATTGTTGGAATTGCGATGACTCCGCGGAATCAGCAAGGTTTTGAGTTACAGGGGGCTGTTTAAAGAGACGTTTCTCAGCTTTGTTTCTGGCCCTAAGAAGTCTTTCAGGCTCAGGATTGAACTCTAGATTGCTACTTGAATGCTCATTTATAGTTTCTCAGCTTAGTTACTAACGAAGTGAGATGTTAAATTAGAAAGGATGGTTTAAATGGGGTGGAATTGGGATTAATGTGCCTAACTAATAAAGAACGTGCGAGATATGCAAGCATAAACACGACAAGTAAAGAGATTAACTTGAATGTAGAAGAAAAATATTTGTAGAGAAAACAATTTTCCAGCAATAAAATCGCAAAACAGAAGACTGAAAAAATGGCAAAGGCAAAAATAGAACTAAAAGAATTGCGCAGACAGCAATTTTTTAGCAATTAAACTAACAACGTTTTAAGGGTGAAAGGTGGAAACAAGGTCAACTAACGACTCCTCTATAGGCTTTTTCATACGATTCTTCAGTAGTAGATCAACTTATCATGCATCAATTTAACTCATTCTCATGCATCTCTCGATTACATGCATTAGATCCTTTAGTTCACTCATATCCAAGTAAGACTTAAGCATCTATTTATATAAGCAAGTTAATGAATTGTGCTAGGAAAACGCCTATTCCTAGGTCGTTTTCTGGCTACCATGAACGGCTAGCATGAATGGACGACCATGAACTCTTACTCCTTCCGGAGGGTAGGAGTTCTTTAGACAAAATGGATGGTCAATCGAAATTGCCCATGGGATGAAGTACACATACATTCAAAGCATACGAAACTATCCTACATGCTGAATTCACGTACTTCTACCTATAGATTCATCATTAGCAGACCCTTATGTGGTTTAGTTACTCATGGATGATGATGGATTAGGAAGAATAGATTGACTAAACATGATTTAATAGTACTTAAATGACAGCAAAGGAAAACAGAAAGTAATATGAAGCTGCGAAGTTGTAAATGTTTCCTCTATTGCGTAAAATTCAAAGCTTAAAATGCAACGTTTGTAAATAAGTAAAGCCTAAAAAACCGAAGACGAACTGAAACAGTGTAGCAAACTTAAGCAAATGGCAACAAACAGTAGAGAAAATGGAAGAGAGAAAGCAGTAGAAAGTGTATAAATGTGTGCGTGAACTCCTCGCAGCAAGCGCCTCGGAGGAAGGGGGAAGGTGAGCGTGTCTTGGGGGATGAATCCAATCAGAAGAGAAGGGAGATCCTCTCTTCTTCCTCTTGAATTATCGATGCCAAGGGTTGAATCCTTTACTTCAACAAACGGGAGAGGAAATGGGGAGAAACTGCGTTGAGATGGAGAGTTCTACGCTTCCAAGCTTATCGTTCTCCTTGCCCCTTGACCTCCTTTTATAATGTTTTGCAGGTACTCTTCAGTCAAGGAGAACCATCCATTCTGAACGACGACCCACCACGTGGCAGCAGGGGAGAAATTGGGCGCCTGAAAAATCACAACAAAACGGCGGACGGTTGGAAGAACTTATCATTTGCAGCTTAAACATTGCGGAGACAACAATGTTTCAGCAATTTTCCTGCAATGCACAATTTCAACTCTTTTAGCTTTGTTTTCGATCCTTTCTTGTTCGTTTTACAAATAAGTCTTGATTTAGTTTCATTTTATGAATTCTCATATATAAGCACATGTTTAAACTAAATTCTAACTAAAACGTTTAAGAGTTTACACAATTCTATAGCAAATAAGTCTCTAAAATATGCACTTTTGGAGACGTAACAATACTATACAACATAACACTTATATTATACTTTCAATGCATGCAACATGCTTCCTATGGTGGGATTTGAAATCTATATGGCATACTTTATGCACATACAAGAGACATTAATTAAAACATACTGTTGACAGAGAAATTTCGGCCAACCAGCGGTCGCCACGTGTCTTCATCACGGACGATGGATCAGATAGACTTGAGACTTGATCGAGCAAATTCGGTCACACCGCAATTGGGCTTGAAATCGAATCGAGCCAGAAAGCTATTTAAATGACAATTTGGCCTAAAGCCCAAAAGTCCATTAATTCCAAAATGCCATTGGACCCAAGCCCATTGGATCCAAGCCCAAGCGCATTGGATCCAGGCCCAAGCCCACCCGGCCCATGAGAACTCTATAAATAGAGAGCTCATTCTTCATTTTCATGAGTCAGAAAATTTCTTCTCCTAAGAACTCAGAGAGAATTCTCAAACAACGAAAGACTCTTTGAATCCTGAAGACTGAACACCACTCCAAGTTCAAACATCTGAAGACTTCACCGCTATGCGAAGCTGCAGATTCAACATCGAGAACAAGCTGCGAAGCCCTCGATCCAAATCCAACATCGAGAACAAGCTGCGAAGCCCTCGAGATACATTTACATTTGAGAGAGAAAGAATAAGAGGATCATACATTAGAGATTGTAATCCACTACGCACTGATACAAATAAAAATACAAATTCAAATTTCATTTACACGTGTCGAATTTCCTTCCGTCGTTCGAATTCTCGTGTGAACACATACATTCACAATGCATAATTAATTAAACACACTAAAGTGGACCGGTTTTGGCATCACGGGCAAGCAAGCAACTATATTATTACAATAATAATTCATCAACTAGGTTGAGACGCTTCCGAACTCTTCGAACCGCCCCAAACCGTCTTGAATTGCTTGAACCGGCCAAAAAAAAAAACAGCAACTACAAGCTTCAAAAAAAACTGAACCGGTCCAAAACAGTTGTCCCAACTTCAACAGCCAGGAATCGGACCAATAACGACCCGAACCGGACCAAACGAATGCTGAACTGGACCTCTAGAGGGTGAAGAACAAGGAACCGGTCTGACTTTCAGTGAACCGGACCACCTGAGGACCGAATCAGACCGTTTCTTCCACCTTGCGCTGAACCGGTTTTGTGCTGGAATTTTGCAGAAAAAAAAACAGCAAAAAACAGCATACTGTTTTTTCCGACACCCGAGCTTCTGTCTTCGAATTGAAAGCCTATATGGACTCTAATGACTCCGACTTTTTTACAGACTCTTATTCACACATTAAAGCCCATACACGCCCGGGCATTTACAAAACAAAGTACAAATCGAAGCTAAAAAAAATATGCCAAAACCGGGAAACACTTTAGACGCCCAGAAAAATAAATTTCTAAAACAAATACCCACCGAACTTAAATTGATGGAGCGCATGTAGCGCAGCGGAAGCGAGACGGATCAATGGCACTCTAATTTCATCAATTTATCTAAATAAGAAACATGCACAAAGCTTTGCAATAAAAGGAATTAGAACACATACCTCTTGTAGTTCTAAGGACTTCTATTCCGATGCTCGAATCTCTTCACGAACCCTTCGAATCTTCCCTCGAACTCCTCGAGAACCACATCCGGAAGTCCCGCTATCCTCGGGCCGAGCAACGGAGTGGTGGGACTCCTTTGTGAAAGAAAAAGTTTGGAAGAAGAAGATGGGAAGATTAAAGTGATGAGGATTTTGTGAGAAAAAATCTAACACTTAGCTTTCTAATTTCTCAAGTAACATGAACTCTTCATGCTCATCCAAATATCAAACTCTTTGAAAATTCATCAACTTCTAAACCATTTGAACTTCATCCAATTCATAGGCAATTCACATGCAACAAACTTTTTGCTTAGCATGACACCTCAATTTGGATGGATTAGTCTTCAACCAAGTGTTCCAAAATTGATGAGTTTATGCATGTTGTTGGTGATTCACAATCCACTTCACAACTTGGATAAATCCACTCAACTTGGATAAATCCACTAACTTGTATAAGTCAACTTTGACTTGGATAATCCCACTTACATCTTGTTCCTTAAGTCTCATTGATCCTCTAATGAACTATTGGTTTCTGGTCCAACCACCAAACCGATTGGTAAGTGATCTCATCACTATACCAAGTCCCTCTCGGGCAAATGAGAGGGTGGGATCCCTAGTTCAAGACCCGGAGTCAGCACTTAAGGGAACAACCTCTATACTAATCCCTAAAGGCGGGTAGGAGTGAATTCCATCTCGCAGGACTATGTCCCCAGCTGCCTACCTGGTCTTATCCCTAAGATGGTAGGCTTATTGAGTCGGCGATCTCGGGCCACTCTCACCCATACAAGTCAAAGGATAAGGCCGAATAAACAGGAGTTCATAGCGTGCTCAGGATTCAGATCGAGTTACCTAGGTCATCATATGAAAAAGTCAGTCTTTATAGTAAACGGAGTTGAAAAGAAAGAGTGACTTTATTTCGCGGTTCAGTCTTATGCAAACTCATTTTATAGGACGCCCCCACTCACATGTCTCCACATGAACGATTTTGGATCACATCGTTTGTACTATACAAAGTGGGCCGCGTCCGATAGTGTCCTCAAGATAAGGTACCCAATCTTATCCCTATACTATAGACCGTTCTGGCTATTACTTGAACTTGATCCACAATCATGTCACACATGAAGTTCAAGTATACAACCTATAGCCATGGGTTCTTTGTTTATCGGAGTTAGGTTAAAAGTAAAAACAATTCACTTTATTAAATAACAACTTTACTGAATAAATCTCAATAACAACTTTATTGCAAAATAGAATATACATTCAGTTTACAAACCACGACTTTTAGGACATAAAACCCAACACATAAGCCGGGCAATCTCCTTATTCTCCTAAGAAAAACGAAACAAAACAAGCAAGCAAGCATTAAAAACTAAGCTACTTAAAGTAGTCAACTAAAACAAACAGAAATAACTGTTCAAACTCGGGTGCCTCCGAGAAGCGCAAATTTTTAAAGTCAATTGCTCGACTGTATTCTCAGACTCTACTCATCCATAGTCCAACATCTTGGAAGATACTCCATCCATTTTCATATATCCATCCTTCCTGCCAAAGTCCACAGAAAAGAATTTCCTTGGCTTCTCCAGCACACTAACAACATCAATCCCAAACAATGAATTCACAGTATCCACATTCACATTCCTATCAGGTTTATCAGTTAATGCATCCATTTTAAACTCACTCTTATCTCCATCAAATTCAACAGATAAGACTCCTTTATCTACATCAATTTTAACCTTACCAGTTTTCATGAAAGAACGTCCTAAAAGAATTGACGCGGGCATACGAGATGAGTTTTCATTCATTTCAAGCACATGAAAGTCAGCGGGGAAGTACATATTGTTAACCTTAACAAGAACATCTTCAACTTTTCCCATAGGATGCATGATAGCACACAAAATGAGCTATCTTTATGACTTATTTTATGCTAGTTTGAAGAATTAAATGTGTACTTTCACGATTATATTTGATTATTTTATAGATATCGAGCATTTTGGAGTAAATCGGGGAATTTAGAAGCTTTGTGGTGAAAATTAAACTATTTTGATGAAATTTGAAGTTCCCAAGTGGTCAAAAGAAGGATTTTGGGTCGAAAACCCGAGAGCATAGCGCCTAGGCGCCCATTCCGAGCGCCTAGGCGCTACAAATTGATGAAAGAAAAATAAAAACTACAAATGAACCAACTTGGACTCGAACACAGGTCCATGGGCGTGCAAAGCAATTCCTTAGAGAGAACTCAACCATTTCAACCATCAATGTAACTTGTATCTTTTCCAGCGACATATTTATGTTATGTTGTGGCTCAGCCCATTTTCAGCCTACACTGCACTTCCATGATGCTTCATGCGCGTGTGCCACACTCGATCCGAGCCCCCCAGATTTTTCTAATTCCTTTTATATTCGGGTTTTGCCCTATTTTGCCATATAAATACATATTTTTATGGAGTTTTTTGAGAGCCGATTTGGAGAGTCAATCCCAATTTCGAAATTACATAGTTTTTAGAGTTAGAAGAGATTTTTGGGAGCACCAAGTACAGATTTACATGCTCGGGATCGTGAAGATTGCAGTGGAAACGTGGAATCGACACGAGTTTTATTTCTTCTTTCCCTATTAATTTGTAGTTTTATTATGGATTTATTTTTGAGTTTATATTTTGAATTATTGAACATTATGAGCTAAACTCTCTTGACTTTGAGCTTTGATGTAACCGTTTATTGAATTTTATTCTTCTTAATTAATAGTTGGTATTTCAATTTCATATTGGTTGTGAGAATTTTTCTGAGCTTAATGCATGTTAGGATTTGGCCATTCTTTGCATGATTTTTATATCAATAATTTGAGGTCGAGAGACGATTATTGTTGATGATCCTGAATTGTTTTCCCTAATTTATACATGAGATAGACATATCCTTGTAGATTTTGTGACAATTATAGTTTTACGTTATTCATATTTGAATTGTCTGAATTGCCATAGAAATATTGGTAATTTACTTTTCAAAGAATATTGTTATGGCTCGAGAGAGAATAACAAGTCTATAGGGTAGAACTTGTCAACAATCTAGAAATTGATTAATTCCATCTTTTAATGAATGAAGAATTTGATGAGATAACGGTGAAGTCATTGCTCAAGTCAATTCCCTAGGATATATCTCTCCATATTGTTCTCCAAATTTTATTTTATGTTTTATTTTAATTTTGTTTTCATCATATCATTTGAATTTCATTCTCTAAATAAGATTGAGTGATAATATTCATGGTAATTAGGTGAACTAGAAAACCAATCCTGAGGACGATATCCGTATTTTTTATACACTATATTAAAACTTGACCCGTACACTTGCGGTATTTTATTGCACTAATTTTGCACAACAAGTTTTTGGCGCCGCTGCCGGGGATTGGTAATTATTTAGTTTCACCTAATATTGTGGAGAACTCACCCGGTCTTACTTTAGAGTTTTATTTTATTTTTATTATTATTTTTTTTTTGTCTTGTTATTTTATTGTTTTTGTTTTGAGTTTTTATCTTTACCTCCTGACTATATTTTTTTTTATTGGTGTTTGCATTTATCTGAAAGCCTAAGTTTAGTTCTTTATTTTATTTTTATGGCTTTTAATAATTATGGGTGGTCTTATAGGGAGTTTCAAACCACCCAAGAACCAACACCATCCTTCAATTCATACCCTTTGAACTACACCTCTTATGACAATGAGAATTATAATGATAATTATGGCTTTCAGGGATATCAAATGCATGATTATTATCATTCTGAATCTATGAGTTATGAAAATTATTTATATGATAATGATGAGGGCATTCAGAACCAAAATTTTTACTCTCCAAACAAAACTGATTTAAAATCTGCCTTGGAAGCCAATAAAACTTTATTGCAAGAGTACATTGTTGAACAACGAGCTAGTTGTTTACTCATGAATGAGTCAAGAGAGAGACTTAATACCCAAATAGAAGCTCTTACATCAAAATACAATTCTATAGGATATCAAGTTAGTCCTGACTCACTAATAGCTTTACAAGAAGAAAATTGTGTTGATGTCAATGTGACCGATAATATAAAAATTTGTGAAGCCATAGACATTGAGAGTGAGGATGAATTGGAGACTTTTGAGTCATGTCAGGATGAGGTTTGTGAGATAAAGAAAGAAAATGAGTCTAATGTGGAGGAGGAAATTCAGATTATAGAGTATGAGGCTGAAAAGTCTCACCTTATTTTATTTCCAGAATTTCCTCTTAAAGTTGATATTTCTTTTCTTTATTCTCACGAATCTTGTGGTTGTGATTTTGAGTTTTTGTCTTTTTTTTCTTTTATTTATTTAAATAAAAATAACAAAAATATTTAT
This sequence comes from Herpetospermum pedunculosum, assembly GCA_028017165.1. NCBI lineage: Eukaryota > Viridiplantae > Streptophyta > Magnoliopsida > Cucurbitales > Cucurbitaceae > Herpetospermum > Herpetospermum pedunculosum. Next base: position 4,954,220 of record CM051525.1, on the reverse strand, counting down.
TCTTCAGGTACCTGTTGACCGAGAAATTTCGGCCAATCAGTGGTCGCCACGTGTCTCCATTACGACCGGGGATCAGATAGACTTGACCGAGCAAAGTCGGCCAAACTGCAATTGGGCTCGAAGTCGAATCGGGCCAGAAAGATTAAATGACAATTTGGCCCAAAGCCCAAAAGCCCATTGGGTCCAAACCCAAGCCCATTGGGTCCAAACCCAAACCCATTGGGTCCAAACCCAAACCCATTGGGCCCAAAGCCCAAGCCCATTGGATCCAGGCCCATGAAAACTCTATAAATAGAGAGTTCATTTTCATTTCTAAGGTTCAGAAAATTTCTTCTCATAAGAACTCAGAGAGAATTCCCAAACAACGAAAGACTCTTTGAAATCCTGAAGACTGAACGTCACTCCAAATTCAAACACCTGAAGACTTCACCGCTACGCGAAGCTGAAGATTCAACCTCGAGAACAAGCTACGAAGCCCTCGAGTACGTAACATTTAAGAGAGAGAATCAGAGGATCAAATATTAGAGATTGTAATCAGAGAATCAGAGAATCAGAGGGTCAATTTTGCTGTGTTTTTAATTTAATTATGCATTTTATTTTTAATTTAATTATGCATGTTGACGTATGTTTTAAATTTTAATTGATTGCATAGAGTATGCCATCTAGATTAATATCCCACCATAGGTTAAGCATGATCATGCATTTTAATTATTTTTAATATAAGTGTTATATTTGGATAATTATGATTAAAATGCTTTCTAGTTTGATTTGATGATTTTCTAATATGTTTATATTTCCATATTTACAATATAATTGTTATATTTGGAAATTTTAAATTAGGATACTTCCTTTTATAATAGTGTTGACCGAGAAATTTCGGCCGATCAGTGGTCGCCACGTGTCTCCATCACGACCGGGGATCAGATAGACTTGACCGAGCAAAGTCGGCCAAACTGCAATTGGGCTCGAGGTCGAATCGGGCCAGAAAGATTAAATGACAACTTGGCCCAAAGCCCAAAAGCCCATTGGGTCCAAACCCAAGCCCATTGGGTCCAAACCCAAACCCATTGGGCCCAAAGCCCAAGCCCATTGGATCCAGACCCATGAAAACTCTATAAATAGAGAGTTCATTTTCATTTCTAAGGTTCAGAAAATTTCTTCTCATAAGAACTCAGAGAGAATTCCCAAACAACGAAAGACTCTTTGAAATCCTGAAGACTGAACGTCACTCCAAATTCAAACACCTGAAGACTTCACCGCTACGCGAAGCTGAAGATTCAACCTCGAGAACAAGCTACGAAGCCCTCGAGTACGTAACATTTAAGAGAGAGAATCAGAGGATCAAATATTAGAGATTGTAATCAGAGAATCAGAGAATCAGAGGGTCAATTTTGCTGTGTTTTTAATTTAATTATGCATTTTATTTTTAATTTAATTATGCATGTTGACGTATGTTTTAAATTTTAATTGATTGCATAGAGTATGCCATCTAGATTAATATCCCACCATAGGTTAAGCATGATCATGCATTTTAATTATTTTTAATATAAGTGTTATATTTGGATAATTATGATTAAAATGCTTTCTAGTTTGATTTGATGATTTTCTAATATGTTTATATTTCCATATTTACAATATAATTGTTATATTTGGAAATTTTAAATTAGGATACTTCCTTTTATAATAGTGTTGACCGAGAAATTTCGGCCGATCAGTGGTCGCCACGTGTCTCCATCACGACCGGGGATCAGATAGACTTGACCGAGCAAAGTCGGCCAAACTGCAATTGGGCTCGAGGTCGAATCGGGCCAGAAAGATTAAATGACAACTTGGCCCAAAGCCCAAAAGCCCATTGGGTCCAAACCCAAGCCCATTGGGTCCAAACCCAAACCCATTGGGCCCAAAGCCCAAGCCCATTGGATCCAGGCCCATGAAAACTCTATAAATAGAGAGTTCATTTTCATTTCTAAGGTTCAGAAAATTTCTTCTCATAAGAACTCAGAGAGAATTCCCAAACAACGAAAGACTCTTTGAAATCCTGAAGACTGAACGTCACTCCAAATTCAAACACCTGAAGACTTCACCGCTACGCGAAGCTGAAGATTCAACCTCGAGAACAAGCTACGAAGCCCTCGAGTACGTAACATTTAAGAGAGAGAATCAGAGGATCAAATATTAGAGATTGTAATCCACTACGCACTGATAAATACAATACATCAAATACAAATTCAAATTCATTTGCACGTGTCGGATTTCTATTCGTCGTTCGAATTCTCGTGTGAACAGATTGGCACGCCCGGTGGGACCTCTCTACCTTTCATCTCTCTCTCTCAACAAAAATTAACAATGGCATCAAAGAAGACAACGTTCCAGGCCGTCAGTTCCAACAGCCCTTACAGGGGACCTACCACCCGCAGCCGCGTCATCAAAGAAGTCTCGCAGACGGGCGAACACACTCCTGCCATCGTGCGCAAAATATACAAACGACTGACGGAGTCCGAGCGGGTTGGGATAATCATCAAGGATAATCCTCTGTTCGATGAGGTTGTTCCCTCCTCTGATCAGCCGGAGAAGGTGTCTGACTCCAGCGTATCTGTAATGATGGCGGATGCGCGTACTAACGACGAAGCGATGGCTGAGATGGAAAAGAAAATCAGCTTCCTGATGAAAGCAGTCGAGGACAAAGACTTCGAGATTGCCCAACTGAGGAGTCAGATGCAGAGCCGTGAGGTCGCGGAGTCAAGCCTAACTCCTGCGGCCAGAAAGAATGACAAAGAAAAAATGGTCATCCAGGAAGACCAAGCGCAACACTCGACGTCAGTCGCCTCCTTGTCTGTCCAACAACTGCAGGATATGATTACCAACACCATCCGAGTCCAGTACGGCGGACCAGCCCAAAGCACCCTCTTGTATACCAAACCGTATTCCAAGAGGATTGACAGCTTAAGAATGCCCATTGGGTATCAGCCGCCAAAGTTTCAACAATTCGATGGGAAGGGCAATCCTAAACAACACATTGCCCACTTCGTCGAAACATGCGAGAATGCTGGAACTCGCGGAGACTTGCTGGTTAGGCAATTCGTCCGAACCTTGAAAGGAAACGCCTTTGACTGGTACACCGACTTGGAACCCGAGACGATCGACAGTTGGGAGCAGTTTGAAAGAGACTTCCTGAATCGCTTCTACAGCACGAGGCGAACAGTCAGCATGTCAGAACTCTCGCATGCTAGCCAAAGAATGGGCGAGCCTGTCGTCGACTTCATTAACCGCTGGAGATCGTTGAGTCTTGATTGCAAGGACCGACTCACGGAAGTGTCTGCTGTCGAGATGTGCATCGGCGGCATGCATTGGGGACTTCACTACATCCTGCAAGGGATAAAACCCCAAACATTCGAGGAGCTGGCAACTCGCGCCCACGATATGGAGTTGAGTATTGCCAATAGAGGAAACAAAGACCTCTTAATCCCCGATGTAAAGAAAACAAAGACGGAAATGAAAAGCGTTGGGAAGATCACGAAGAATGTCGTGAAAGAATCCATGGTCGTCAACACGGCCCCCTTAAGGTTTTCCTCCAAAGCAAAGGAAAACAAAACAGAAGTAAGAAATGACAAAGGCGAAAGACGTCGCCTTACGCTGAAAGAAAGACAAGAAAAGATCTACCCGTTTCCAGACTCGGACATTCCCGATATGTTAGAGCAGTTGCTGGAAACACAACTCATCCAACTGCCAGAATGCAAACGACCGGAGGAGTTAGGAAAGGTAAATGATCCTAACTACTGCAAATACCACCGGGTCGTCAGTCATCCTGTAGGCAAATGCTTCGTCCTGAAAGAGCTAATCATGAAGTTAGCTAGTGAAAATAAGATTGAGCTAGATCTCGACGAAATAGCTCAAGCAAATCACGCCGCTGTAACATTGAACTCCGACGTTCAATTATCTCCTGTCTCTCCTAAGAAGCAAGATGAGAGTTTGATCCAGTTCGGGACTTGCGAACCTGTAATCGTTCGATACGAACATGAAATCCTACAGGAGACTTCGCGGGTGGAGCCCGAACCCGTTGGAGATGAGGATGAAGGATGGACCGTCGTAACTCGTCGGAAAATGCGGCGACAGACACCTGTTCAGAAAGAAGCCCGCCTGCTTCGAGAGTATAGGCGAAAAAGTAAACTTCCAAAGAGAAAAGGAAGAAAGAGTATGAGAAAGCCAAAATTTGTCGTGGAGGAAAACAAAGACCTCCCTCGACCCCAGCAGCCTATGACCCTACGGGAATTTTTCCCCAAGGGATTCCTTAATGAGAAGACGGAAGAAATAATTGAAATTGCTACGTGCCATGTCGTTGTGGCAATTGAGGATGACAGCGCCACTCCAAGTTCAACGGAGTTGTCAATAAAGCTGGACAATACACCTTCCCCCGATTTAGTAGATTTGCCTCAAATGGACAAAACTGCTCACGTCAACACATTGAAGGACTCTAATGTTTCAGAACCGTCAACCTCTACAGCACATGCAGGTGCGTCTGATTGCATGTCCATAAGCTTCACCGATGATGATTTGATGTTGGGGTCAAAACCTCACAATAGACCTTTGTTCGTCTCGGGATACATTCGAGAACAGAGGGTCGGTCGAATCCTTATTGATGATGGATCGGCCGTCAACATAATGCCGAAATCACTCATGAATGAGATTGGCATCCTGACGGAAGAACTATCAAGTAGCAAGCTGGTAATCCAGGGTTTCAATCAGGGAGGACAACGAGCGATCGGCATGATTCGCCTACAGCTCATCATCGGAGACTTAGAAGCACATACCTTATTTCATGTCATAGACTCCAGGACCACCTATAAAATATTGTTGGGTCGCCCTTGGATTCATGGAAATGGGGTAATAACTTCCACCTTGCATCAGTGCTTCAAGTTCTATCAGAACGACGTCAAAAAGGTTGAGGCAGACACTAAGCCATTTTCAGAGGCTGAGTCTCATTTCGCGGATGCCAAGTTTTATATAAATAACAGCAACATAGAAGAAATAATGCCAAAAGAAATCCCTTTGATCAGCGGGGAGCAGAAGACTTGCGCAGGGAAAGAATCCATCAAAGAAGAAAATGTTCCCAAGTTTTGCGAAAGTAAAACATCTGTCAGCCCTACGAAGGCTAAGGCCTTGAAAGATGAGAAAAGTTCGAACCCTTCTGTTCTGCGCTACGTTCCCTTGTCCCGGCGTAAGAAAGGTGAATCACCATTCGCAGAATGTACTAAAAGTTTGAAAGTCGGTGACATTAAGATCCTGAAAGAAAATTTTGTCACCCCTCTTACGAAGATAACAAAACAAGAGGTCACGAAGTCCAAAGAGACTCAGAAAGGGATGGTCCTACCTGAGAAACGAACGAAAGAAGGGTACGATCCCAAGGCATATAAACTTCTAGCAAAAGCAGGATATGACTTCACAACTCACACTGAGTTCAAGGGCCTGAAAATCCTCGAGGGCAGGTCAGAGCTTTCTTCGACACAAAAGAAGCTCCTAAAAGAGGGATATCCTATACCGGCATCAAGAAAGGGGCTTGGATATAAGTCCCCTGAACCAGTCCGGATAACCCGAAAAGGGAAAGAGAAAGTGGTCAACAGTAATAACATAACGACCAAAGAGGCACACAATTCAAAAGAAGAGGAAGCTGTCAAACCAAGGATCTCCATCTTTAAGCGCATCAAGCCGCCAGCTACGCGCGCTTCAGCCTTCCAGCGATTGAAAACGGCTGTGACAAAAGAGGATAGTTCGCACTCAACACCCAAACCCACCAGATCTTCCGTCTTTCAAAGGTTGAGTAAGTCGGCAGACAAAAAAGAAAGCATGTCGTCTGCTGAACCTCTCTCACGGCAATTAGCATTGCAAAGGTTGAGTAAGCCAACAGATGAGAAGGAAAACACAGCGTCCGCTAAACCCCTCTCACGAAAGTCAGCGTTTCAAAGGTTGAGTAAGCCGACAGAGGAGAAAGAAAATACGTTGCCCGATAAATCTCTCTCACGAACGTCAGCGTTGCAAAGATTAAGCGTGACCACAAAGAGAGATAAGAAACTTTCATCCACTTCCATCTTCGATCGCCTCCTACACGAAGAGGCTCGAGAGACTTTGAACAATAAAGAGTCTAGCGAAACAAAAAGCGATGAAGAGATCCGCAGTATCGTCCCCTCACGGATGAAAAGAAAAACTTTTGTCACTGTGAATACAGATGGTGCATTGAAGGTTAAACGACGTAATGTCATCATCACCAACCCTGCAAGCAAACATGCAGAGAATGGGGATGAAGCCTCTTGTTATCATATTACTGCCGAGGAAGAAATGGAAGCCGAGATATCTGAAGAGGATGTTGAAGAGGCTCCACTGCCACTCGAAGATGGAAGTCAACCAACAGTTGACGAACTGAAAGAAGTTAATCTGGGTACGACGGAAGAACCACGTCCAACCTTTATAAGCGCATCACTTTCCGATGAAGAGGAGTGTGAGTACTTGAGTTTGCTCATTGCGTATAAAGATGTCTTTGCTTGGTCGTATAAAGAGATGCCGGGACTTGATCCAAAAGTCGCAGTACATCATCTCGCTATTGAACATGGGTATCGACCAGTCAAACAAGCTCAACGACGTTTCAGGCCAGAGCTCATTCCCCAAATTGAAAATGAAGTCAACAAGCTAATTGAAGCGGGGTTCATTCGCGAAGTAAACTACCCGACATGGATAGCAAACATTGTCCCCGTCAGAAAGAAAAACGGACAATTACGGGTATGCGTTGACTTTCGCGATCTGAATAGTGCGTGTCCGAAAGACGACTTCCCATTGCCCATCACTGAACTAATGGTCGATGCTACCACAGGGCATGAAGCTTTGTCTTTCATGGATGGGTCATCAGGATACAACCAGATTCGAATGGCCCTCAAAGATGAAGAAATGACAGCGTTCCGGACTCCAAAAGGGATATACTGTTACAAGGTAATGCCCTTTGGATTAAAGAACGCCGGCGCGACTTATCAACGTGCCATGCAAAAGATCTTCGACGATATGCTGCATAAACATGTCGAGTGCTACGTCGACGATCTTGTAGTCAAGTCCAAAAAGCGACAGGATCACTTGAAAGATCTAAAAGTGGTTTTCGATCGTTTGAGAAAGTACCAATTGAGGATGAATCCTCTCAAATGTGCATTCGGCGTAACTTCGGGGAAATTCCTTGGTTTCGTCGTAAAACATCGAGGGATCGAGATTGATCAATCCAAGATCGACGCCATTCAAAAAATGCCAGAGCCGCGAAACTTGCATGAACTAAGAAGTCTCCAAGGACGACTTGCTTATATCAGGAGGTTCATCTCCAATCTAGCAGGCCGATGCCAACCATTTCAGAGACTGATGAGGAAAGACACGACCTTTGAGTGGGATGAAGCATGTCAAAATGCCTTTGACAACATAAAGCAATATTTGCTTAACCCTCCTGTTTTGGGCGCACCCGTAGCAGGAAGACCATTGATACTCTACATTACTGCGCAAGAAAGGTCGCTTGGGGCATTGCTTGCACAAGAAAGCGAGAAGGGTAAAGAATGTGCCCTCTACTACTTAAGTAGAACTCTCAATGGGGCAGAGCTGAATTATTCACCCATTGAGAAGATGTGCCTCTCGCTCTTCTTCGCCATCGATAAGTTGAGGCATTATATGCAGGCGTTCACAGTGCATCTGGTGGCTAAGGCTGACCCAATCAAGTATGTTCTGTCTAGACCAATTATCTCCGGTCGGTTGGCAAAGTGGGCAATTTTACTACAACAGTATGATATTGTCTATATTCCACAAAAGGCGGTGAAGGGGCAAGCCTTGGCTGATTTCTTGGCAGATCATCCAGTGCCGTCAGACTGGAAATTATCTGACGACCTGCCTGACGAAGAAATCTTCTACGTTGAAATTGTTGACCCGTGGATTATGTATTTTGACGGTGCAGCTCGAAGATATGGCGCAGGAGCGGGTATAGTATTCATTACCCCTGAAAAACACATGCTGCCGTATAGCTTCACATTTGAAGAGGTATGTTCGAATAATGTGGCTGAATATCAAGCACTCATTATGGGTCTTCAAATAGCAATAGAAATTGGAGTGACCTACATTGAGATTTATGGAGATTCAAAACTGATAATTAATCAGTTGTCACTCCAATACGAGGTGAAGCATCCAGATTTAATGCCCTACTTTAATTATGCAAGACGACTCTTAGAAAGCTTTGATAGTATGACGATAGAGCATATTCCAAGAGCTGAAAATGCAAAGGCAGATGCATTAGCAAACTTGGCCACAGCCCTGACTGTATCAGAAGGTGAAATATTGAACGTCCCGATTTGTCAAAAATGGGTTATACCGCCAACTGAAGTTGAAAGTCAAGAAGCAAACGTAATATCGGTCTATGTGATTGAGGAAGAAGATTGGCGACAACCGATTGTAGATTATCTACAACATGGAAAACTTCCCACAGAGTCCCGACGTAAGGCCGATATACGAAGAAGAAGTGCTCGATTCATCTACTACAAGGAAACCCTTTATCGACGCTCCTATGACGGACTTTTTCTTCGATGCTTAGGAAAAGAAGAATCGATAAAGGCATTAGAGGAAGCACACTCAGGGGTCTGTGGTGCTCATCAATCGGGACCGAAACTTCATTTTCAGTTAAAAAGAATGGGTTATCACTGGCCAACGATGATTCAAGACTCGATGGAGTACGCAAAGAAATGTGAGGCTTGTCAGTTTCATGCCAACTTCATACATCAGCCGCCAGAACCACTTCACCCAACCATAGCTTCATGGCCCTTTGAAGCTTGGGGGCTCGATCTCGTTGGTCCAATAACACCTAAGTCCTCAGCGGGACATTCTTATATACTCGCTGGGACAAATTATTTTTCAAGGTGGGCCGAAGCAATTGCGTTAAAGGAGGCAAAGAAGGAAACTGTTGTGAATTTCATCCGAACCCACATCATTTACCGTTACGGCATCCCTCACCGCATCGTGACCGATAACGGAAGACAATTCTCCAATAGTCTAATGGACAGCTTATGTGAGAAATTCAAGTTCAAGCAATGCAAGTCATCCATGTACAACGCTCCGGCAAATGGATTGGCAGAAGCATTCAACAAGACATTGTGCAACTTGCTAAAAAAGGTAGTCTCCAAGTCAAAAAGAGACTGGCAGGAAAAGATTGGTGAGGCATTATGGGCTTACCGAACTACCCACCGCACTCCTACAGGGGTCACACCTTATTCCCTAGTCTATGGGGTTGAAGCTGTGCTCCCTTTGGAAAGAGAAATCCCTTCCTTAAGAATGGCGGTGCAAGAAGGGCTAACTACCGAAGACAATGCAAGATTGCGCCTCGAAGAATTGGAAGCGCTCGATGAAAGAAGATTGGATGCTCAGCAAGCATTGGAATGTTACCAAGCGCGAATGACCAAGGCTTTCAACAAAAATTTGAAGCCCCGATCATTTCAAGTTGGTGATCTAGTGCTCGCGGTTCGAAGACCCATCATCACAACGCGACACACGGGGAGCAAGTTCACTCCTAAATGGGACGGACCCTATGTTGTCAAAGAAGTCTACACACATGGGGCATACAAGATCGTGGATCAAGATGGATTAAGGATTGGCCCAATCAACGGCAAATTCCTTAAGAAATTTTATGCATAAAAAAAAAAACAAAGGAAAAGTATTATTCCAAAATGAGGGAGACAAGCCAAATGTTCATAAAAAAAAAATATAAAGTTCCTTTACACGAGAGAAATCTAGAAGAAGATAGATAAAAAAAATATATATGCACATATATGCGCAAATCAAGGCGCCCACTGAAACTCTTTCAACTCCGCGCGCGAGCTCTCTAGAAGCTCGCGAACTGCAGCAACGGCTCGAGCATCGTCCTCGTTAATAATGGGGGCACATTCGAGGGCACGAATCTCTTCGCGTACACGCGAGACTTCAAGTGTCCCGCGACTCAAAACTTGCTCCCGGGCAGAGACAAAAGTGGAAAGCCTCTCAAGCTCGAGCTTCGCAGCTTCTATCTTCGCTTTCGCCTCTTCTATCTCCGTTTTCGCCTCAGTAACCTCTAGGAGGGATCGGTCCAAATAACTCTTCTTTTCTTCTAATTGACAATCCCTACTGTTGGAGTTTAAATGGGTGGAAATTGAAGATTGCATCTGGTTGTAGTCTTCCACTCTCTTACAATAGCCTTCTACAAATTCTTGCAGAGACACCTGGTTGTTTGCCCGAGTGTCCGATATGCCCTTAAGAATCTTACGAATTTCTGGCTCAAGTTTCGGAACATCCTCAAAAGGGGTACGCGCCATTTTCTCTCGCAAGCTTTGCCACATAGACATGGCCGCTTTTCGTTGAAGGCTGGATACTATGTTGTCAGCACAATAAACAGAAGTTTCAGGAGCTTGCGAAACTGCATCCAATGGAACATGTTGAGAACGCTCCCTGATGGTAAGCAGAGGTAAATTGGTACTTCGCTCTTCCAATGGGGCAGAAGAGCTCCCAGGTCGCCTATCAATAGAAACCGAAGCTTCTGAACCCTCCGACGATTGATCGCTAGGTTGCTCGCCCTCGGCTTGAATATAATCATTCAGGGGAAGCTGTAACAATAGAAGATTTTCAAACAAGTTATTTGCCGATATATATATGTATACATAAAAAATTTAAACGGAAGGTGGATGTAAAAATGAAAAAAAAAATATATATATTAAAAAAAAAAAGAAGGAGAAAGTTACTGAACTAGGGCTCCAACGTCATCAGGTATGTCACAAGCAGTAGGGACATCGTCGAAAAATCTGTCGTCTAGATCGGGGAGATCGGGGGTCTGTCTGAGCCTTTTATCCTTCTTCCAATAAACGTCTCGACTACCTTCAGCTTGATCTGAGGCATGGCATGACGGTTTATCTGTGAGCAAATGAATTTTCTTTCCTCCTAGGTTAACATTGACCTTCTTAGACTTCTTAGGTTTTGAACAATCTGAGTGAGGAAGAGCGCTGTCAATCAATTTATCAACACCTTTCCTCAAATAATCGCCATGCTTAATTGACCACCACTTTCGATAATTTGAAGTAACATGGTCATGGGGGTTCAACATTCGAGCTGGAAGAAACACTTCCCACCCTACGTCAGCGTAAATACAAACCCGCCAGTGATGTAAAATAGTACACGAATCGACCGAAGGAGAAGCTTCCCTTATATCATTTGGCACGTCTTGGTAGAACCCGAACTGACGGCCAAATCGATACGGACTATATGATTCGATGACAAGCGATTCCCCACATCGCGCTGATATATAGCACGATCGGAGGCTCGAAAAATATGAAGAATCTTCAGAGTCGTTGATGGTTTCTCTATTTAAGATTTCGTGTTTATTCCTATGTTGGAGAGTCACGTGCCATGCTATCGATGCACCCTCATGGATCAGTTCATGCGCTTCAGATTCATCTAGATACTTAGCTCCACCTTCGCCGGAAAATTCAACCATCCCTGGACCTTGGACCTCCTCAGGAGTCTTGTGATGAGTATTAAAGTAATGAGCTAACCAGCCTATAATGTAATGCACCGGGAGACAGGTTTCGATACGGCCAACCGAACTAGCAGTCATTGAGATTTTTCCTAACACGTGGTAAAGGTTAGCTAAGACCGGGACGGCAAGACTAAAAGTTTCACCCTCGGCCATCATACAAGCAATCTTGAAAACACCTGGACGGATGTGGTGAGCATTGGCCTGAGGAAATACGAAGGCACAGAGCCAGCAACATAAAAAGGCGGCCAAGTATGTTCTATCCTTCCATCCTTCGTCAATATTTAGATTACGGAACATGTCGCACTCATCGTCTGACCATTCACGATATTTAACTTTCGTGCCGTCAGGGTTATGAGTCACGCCGGGGCGAGAGGTGGGTTTAGAAGCAGTTCTTTTCTTTGACCTTCGCGCCGGTATTTTACCATATCGCTGGACGCCTTTAAACCATAATGAAATCCAATCACTGATGGCAACGTGAGATGGATCCGTCTTCTTAGCAGTTAGTGTATAATAAGCGCGAAATAAATGTTCGCAACTTTTTGGAAGGTATCTGCCATTCCGTCTCGATCCAGTCAACTCTTCAAGACACGGAATGACTTCCTCATAAAATTTTCCATCAATAGGAAGACCCCCGAATTTCCAAAGGTCCCACAAAGAGATGGAAAGTTCCCCAGCTTGGGTATGAAGAGTATTAGTTGCAGGGCACCATGCTTCACAAAAGGCTCGTACCACGGCCTTATTGCGATCGTAAGTGTAGAGCGAAGCCATCACGGCATCTAGCAGACAAGCATGACGAAGTATCTTCCTACTGCGACCGACGACAAGCTCCAACCACTCCCAATATTCAGGGATAAAAAGGAATTCTCCAGAAATCTTTAATACAGAGCCCCAACGAGCGGTGCCTTCGATAATTCGGCGTCCCAATGTTAGCTCGGGGGTTTGACTGGGATTTTGGCGGTGAAGCGCAGAACCTAACATCCACACCTTAGACGAGGAACCTTGACCTAAAGGTTTTTCTGAGGACCATTTTGACAAACGACCTGGTTTTCCGAGTCGCGGCCACTTATTGGAGTAATCGCCGATCTTGGGTTCTTCTACTAGGAGGTTAACTCCACGTTTTAAGGGCTGATGTTCATCTTGTAAAAGAACGAGAAATTTCTCTCCAGAGACGATCTGCTCTGCAAAATACACCATGTTCCTGCAAAACGAATTCGAAAGAGTTAATAAATTCAAAGCAAAGCGATAAGTATGGCGAAGGAATTAAATGAGCTACACAAACATGCGAGCATGAAGCGGTTACCAAGAAAACGCAACAACAAAAAAAGGGGAGCTATGTACACCCTTAAAACAAAACAAACCAAATGACAAAAAAAAACTTTGAAAAAAAAAGGACAACACATATAGCCTTCCAAAAATGGGGAGAAATCTTAAAGCAAAAAAAAAAAGAAGAGAACGTTATGGGGGAAGCACACCAACAAAGACGGAGTACGTTCTCTAAGTAGACGCGCCCATTTCACATAAAGTGTAAATGTCAAGCTAGCGCATCTACGAAGGAGAAGTAACGTCTCTAAGTCGGCGTATCATCCTTAAATTGTTACGTCGACTTCGCAGAAACGGAACACGATGATCCGACGTACCAACAAAGACGGAGTACGTTCTCTAAGTAGATGCGCTCATTTCACGTAGAGTGGAAATGCCCAAACTGACGCATCTACAAAAGAGAAGTAACGTCTTTTAAATCAGTACGTCGATCTCACAGAACAGAACAGAACGACTCGACGCACAACCTAGGACGGAATACGTTCCCTAAGCAGACGTACATCTGCATAAGAGAAGTAACGCCCGTAGATTGTTACGTCGAGCCCACGGGAACAGAACAGAACAATTCGACGCACAACCTAGGACGGAATACGTTCCCTAAACAGATGTGCATCTGCATAAGAGAAGTAACGCCCGTAGATCGTTACGCCGAGGCCACGAGAACAGAACAGAACCACTCGACGCGCAACCTAGGACGGAATACGTTCCCTAAACAGACGTGCATCTGCATAAGAGAAGTAACGCCCGTAGATTGTTACGCCGAGGCCATGAAAGCAGAACAGAACGACTCGACGCGCAACCTAGGACGGAATACGTTCCCTAAACAGATGTGCATCTGCATAAGAGAAGTAACGCCCGTAGATTGTTACGCCGAGCCCACGGGAACAGAACAGAACAATTCGACGCACAACCTAGGACGGAATACGTTCCCTAAACAGATGTGCATCTGCATAAGAGAAGTAACGCCCGTAGATCGTTACGCCGAGGCCACAAGAACAGAACAGAACCACTCGACGCGCAACCTAGGACGGAATACGTTCCCTAAACAGACGTGCATCTGCATAAGAGAAGTAACGCCCGTAGATTGTTACGCCGAGGCCATGAAAGCAGAACAGAACGACTCGACGCGCAACCTAGGACGGAATACGTTCCCTAAACAGATGTGCATCTGCATAAGAGAAGTAACGCCCGTAGATTGTTACGCCGAGGCCACGAGAACAGAACAGAACAACTCGACGCGCAACCTAGGACGGAATACGTTCCCTAAACAGACGTACATCTGCATAAGAGAAGTAACGCCCGTAGATTGTAACGCCGAGACCACGAGAACAGAACAGAACCACTCGACGCACAACCTAGGACGGAATACGTTCCCTAAACAGACGTGCATCTGCATAAGAGAAGTAACGCCCGTAGATTGTTACGCCGAGACCATGAGAACATAACAGAACCACTCGACGCGCAACCTAGGACGGAATACGTTCCCTAAACAGACGTGTATCTGCATAAGAGAATGAACGCCCGTAGATTGTTACGTCGAGACCATGGGAACAGAACAGAACGACTCGACGCACAACCTAGGACGGAATACGTTCCCAAACAGACGTGCATCTGCATAGGAGAAGTAACGCCCGTAGATTGTTACGTCGAGGCCACGGGAGCTGAACAGAACGACTTGGCGGTAAAAGAAGTGACACACCTACAAAAAAAAAAGGAGGTCGCAACGTTCCCATTTGGAATAAACAAATTAAAATCGAAAAAGTGAATAAATTTCAAATCAAGGTGTATATACATATAGTAAAATAACATATTCATAAAATGCCAAATTCAAAATCATTTAACTAATTTTAAATTTCCTAACCCCCAATTCCCAAATTACTTTAACGTATTTATAAAATCTCAATTTCAAAATTAAAATAACTAATTCTAATTCTTAATTTCATTTAAAAAAAAAAAAAAAAAAAAAAGCAAAAATTAAAATTTTTTAAAATCTCAAATCACGTAACTAATTTTTTTTAAAAAAAAAGCCTTCATTTCAAATTAAAATTTATTTTTATTGGGTTTTTAATCACAAAATCCCAAATCACTTTAACTAATTTTGAAAAAAAAAAACCTTAATTTCAAATTAACAAATTTCTTATTTGGCTTTTTAATCACAAAATACCAAATTGAAAATTACGGAAGATTCCTCACTTTAACTAATTTTGAAAAAAAAAAACCTTAATTTCAAATTAAAATTTATTTTTATTGGATTTTTAAATTACAAAATCTCAAATCACTTTAACTAATTTTGAAAAAAAAAACCCTTAATTTCAAATTATCAAATTTCTTATTTGGCTTTTTAATCACAAAATATCAAATTGAAAATTACGGAAGATTCCTCACTTTAACTAATTTAAAAAAAAAAAAAAAAACCTTAATTTCAAATTAACAAATTTCTTATTTGGCTTTTTTTTTAAATCACAAAATACCAAATCGAAAATTAATGAGATTCCTAAAGCCCAATAAATAAATGCAATCACAACCAAGAATAAAAAAATGCAAAATAGCAAAATATTACAGGCCATCACAAATAACATAAATTACAACCCATAAGTAAATTACAGCTCATAAATAAATTACATCAAATTACACACATTAAAATTACGTAAATAAATTACAACCCATAAAAGTAAATTACAACCCATGAATTAAATCACATACATAAATTACATACATTAAAATTGCCTACAATAAATTAAATTACCAAAGTAAGGTCACATAAATTACATACATTAAGGTCACATAAATTACATACATTAAAATTGTATACAATAAATTAAATTACCAAAGTAAGGTCGGTACGAAGAACACCGGGACAATGAAAATAAGCACCTGTACATAAAAAAATATATACATATTAAAATATACAGTAAAGAATTGATAAAAGAAAAATAAAATTAAAACCAAATAAAATAAAACAATTAAAAAAAAAATAATAAAAAAAAAAATAAAAAAAAATTTCACCTCACGGGTTGCGCAGGGTTGCAGAGCTGTTGGCGGCTGGCGGCGCGACGGTGCGGCTGAAGCGCGCGACGGTGCGGCTGAAGCGCGCGGCGGCTGCGGCGAGGACGTGCGACGGTTGCGGCTGGCTGCGCGGCACAGGCCGGATCTGGCAGAGACGCGCGGTGGCGAAGGTGGCTGCGGCGGCGGCGACCGGTTCGGCAGAACTGAAGCAGCGGCTGAGGCGATGCAGATCTGAAGCGCGGCTGTTCGGGCGGAGACGCAGGCGGAGGTGCGGCGGCGTGACGGTGCTGGCAGAGTGGCGGTGCGACTGGCGGAGCGACTCGGGCGCGAAGGAGACAGCGGGCTGAAGTGCGACGGTGGCAGCGCGGCGTTGCAGGCGGAGCGATGCAGACGGCAGCGGGCTGAAGCAGCGGCTGACGCGGCGGCGGTGGTGCGACGGTGCAGGCTAGCAGGCGCGGGGCTGCAGATCTGAAAGGCGGCTGTTCGGGCGGAGACGCAGGCGGAGGTGTGGCGGCGCGACGGTGCAGGCGGAGCGACGCGGCGGCGCGGGCTGGCGGCGGTACGGCGGCGGGCTGAAGCGCGGCGGCGGCGTGCGGCGGCGGCGGCTGGAGCTCCTTCTTCCTCTCCAAGCAAACTTTGCCTTTCCTCTCCAAATAAACTTTAAAACCCTATTCTAACTCTTCAAATTCCATCTCATTCTATTTATATGAGTTAGAAAACCTAAATGGGTTAGGGTTTGGAGAATAAAATTACTTAAATGTCCTTCATTTAAGTTAAAAAAGTTGCAAAAATAATGTACGGAGTCAGACTCGAACTCAGGACCAATGACAACTAAAGTAGTCCAAGTTCCGCTCTACCAAACAAGTTTCTTGATTATCAATTGTCTTCACATTCTAGTATTTCATCTGGCCAATTATTTATGCCAAAACAAAAAAAATTCCAACACTCCTATTCCGAATTCAAGCCAAACTTTAGAAGCTTACCATTTCTTTTTACCGAGAAAATTAAAATTTTTGGGCATATTCCAAAATTTATTTTCAGACATGATTTAGAGTCAAAAGTTATCTAAATCCAAGTCTCAAATCAAAATTGGCGGTTTGGGTATATTTTATCCACGTCGAAATTAGAGTAAAAATTCAAAGTCAAACCCTATTCAAAATACAATTGGGCAGACACAAGTCCTTACTCTACATCTCAAGATAAACTAAGGTAGAAAAAAAATCTCTCTACCGAAGTTTAAATCAAATTTCTGTCAGATAAGAAAGATCAAAACTACGAGCCAAATTCATATTTTTGATCGATTGACATGGAAAGAGACGTCAATTAAAATAATTGATCTATGAATCGAATTTCATATTTCGATAAAATTGATACGTCAAAGCGGAGTCGAAATTAGGATGTCCTACGTTTCGATTTGTCTATTTAACTTTTCCGAGACTCACCCACACATACTTGTGCATAACTCTCGAAAAAGGGGGCATTTGTTGACCGAGAAATTTCGGCCAATCAGTGGTCGCCACGTGTCTCCATTACGACCGGGGATCAGATAGACTTGACCGAGCAAAGTCGGCCAAACTGCAATTGGGCTCGAAGTCGAATCGGGCCAGAAAGATTAAATGACAATTTGGCCCAAAGCCCAAAAGCCCATTGGGTCCAAACCCAAGCCCATTGGGTCCAAACCCAAACCCATTGGGTCCAAACCCAAACCCATTGGGCCCAAAGCCCAAGCCCATTGGATCCAGGCCCATGAAAACTCTATAAATAGAGAGTTCATTTTCATTTCTAAGGTTCAGAAAATTTCTTCTCATAAGAACTCAGAGAGAATTCCCAAACAACGAAAGACTCTTTGAAATCCTGAAGACTGAACGTCACTCCAAATTCAAACACCTGAAGACTTCACCGCTACGCGAAGCTGAAGATTCAACCTCGAGAACAAGCTACGAATCCCTCGAGTACGTAACATTTAAGAGAGAGAATCAGAGGATCAAATATTAGAGATTGTAATCCACTACGCACTGATAAATACAATACATCAAATACAAATTCAAATTCATTTGCACGTGTCAGATTTCTATTCGTCGTTCGAATTCTCGTGTGAACAGTACCCATGAGAAACAAGTTAGCCTACTAAACTTAGTAGGTTACATCGATTCAAGCAAGAAGGGACCGAAGAAAATAGAGGAGTTTTATGTACCCTGACTCATAAATGTTCCTCCCGTCTAGCTAAGACGTTAAATAAAGCGCTTCTTGGGAGGCAACCCAAGTTTACATTCTTTAAGTTTTAAGTTTTTTGTTATTTTCTTTATTTTATTGTGTGTCGTGGTCCTCATGTTTCTGTTTATTTATTTTTTGTAGGAGCAAGATCACCATCAATCTCTTCCACAAATCTACTGCTAATGTTGACTCTCTCATTTATCAGGGCAGTATTATCCACTCTTGTATTTTCTTTGTCCTTCGCATTACTTAGTAGTTTATACATTGAGGACAATGTATGCCTTAAGTTTGGGGTGGAAATATTTCACTTTGAGTTATGAATAGCATGATTTTGAGCTTAAATTTTAAATTTTTAGCATGCTCTTCATGATTGAATCTTTGTTGCATTGCTTGTGATTATGACAACCTAGGAAGTGTTCTAAGTTTGATAATCTGAAATTCTTGGACTATGAGACTATGCCTATAAACTGAGTAAATTTTTGTATTTTTTTTTAGTCCCTAATGATATCATTGAATACTTTGTATGCTAAATGTGCATCTTTGTTTTGAGTTTTAAGCATGAGAGGGATAAGCATGATTAGTTTTTCGTTGAAAATTTATGATGGTGTCTCTTTGAGTTATTGAATGAAGAATGCATAGGATTTTATGCCAAACTACCCTACTTTTATGTGAGTTTTTGAGCCATTAAGCACCTCTATTACACCGTGCTAATCTCTTAAATTGTGTGATTACCATGCATGATTGTTTTTTCTAGAACTTGCTTTGTTATGCATGTCTGGAATCTCTGAATTGATTTGAATGCTTTAATTTCACAAGGGCAATTAGGTAAAACCACTTTTAACTTTCTCAAAGAGCCTACCTTTGACATAATCCTTAGAAAGCCAAATTTTGAGCCTTAGACCTGTTCATTGGAAAATTACCACATTACAATCCATAAATCCATTTGTTTGTTATTTTCCTTTCTTTAAACCCTGAAATGAAGAATTATATTTGGTTACCACATGAAGTCTCAGTTAATCAAAAGGAGAGAGTTGATCATTTGTCAATAGAGTAGTCAAAGGGAAGCATATCTTTCTTAGCTTCTCTTAGAGAGAAAAAAAAATAGAAAAAAAAAGAAAAGAAAAAAACAAAGCAAAATAGTTCATTACGTGAAGGGAAGTTAATGCTTCAACAAAGTTAAAAAATGATCATTGTTCAAAAGTCGAAAAATTGAGCTTCATGTGAAAAAGTTTTATAATTCTATTATAGTAGCTTAAAATTTCCATCCATCTACCCTTACCTAAGCCCAAGTACAACCAAAATGAGACCCTTGAAATTTTTTGCATTCATTTTATTCATCGATGATGAAGATGTGATATATTAGCAAGCTTATGGTAAAAATCTTTTATGTTTTGGTTCGAGTGTTTATCTTATATATACCATAAACAGTTGAGCGTATTGAGTGAAATTATGTGAGGGTGTTAGGTCTTGTGCATTCGAATTTGGTAACTTGATGAGATGCTTGAGTTTTTGGTACAAAATGTAGCCTATGAATGCTTATTTTCTTGATTGTCACTATAACTTAAGACATTGATGTGTGTTTAGCTTTATTTGTATTCTTAGATATCAAGGGAATATTAATTAGCACACACTCACGTAAGAGATACAATGATTTACTCTTAAATGTCTTATTGATGGGTTGTGGTTTAATATGTCCTTAAATTTTGGATTATTTGTTTTATGAACACTGAGGTTTGAGTCACTTGCATGCATTCATTGATTCAATTAGTGACCTTGTTTTATTTTGCTCGAGGACTAGCAAAAGCTTAAGTTTGAGGGTATTTGATAGCACACAAAAAGAGCTATCTTTATGACTTATTTTATACTAGTTTGAAGAATTAAATGTGTACTTTCACGATTATATTTGATTATTTTATAGATATCGAGCATTTTGGAGTAAATCGGGGAATTTAGAAGCTTTGTGGTGAAAATTAAACTATTTTGATGAAATTTGAAGTTCCCAAGTGGTCAAAAGAAGGATTTTGGGTCGAAAACTCGAGAGCATAGCGCCTAGGCGCCCATTCCGAGCGCCTAGGCGCTACAAAGTGATGAAAGAAAAATAAAAACTGCAAATGAACCAACTTGGACTCGAAGACAGGTCCATGGGCGTGCAAAGCAATTCCTTAGAGAGAACTCAACCATTTCAACCATCAATGTAACTTGTATCTTTTCCAGCGACATATTTATGTTATTTTGTGGCTCAGCCCATTTTCAGCCTACACTGCACTTCCATGATGCTTCATGCGCGTGTGCCACACTCGATCCGAGCCCCCCAGATTTTTCTAATTCCTTTTATATTCGGGTTTTGCCCTATTTTGCCATATAAATACATATTTTTATGGAGTTTTTTGAGAGCCGATTTGGAGAGTCAATCCCAATTTCGAAATTACATAGTTTTTAGAGTTAGAAGAGATTTTTGGGAGCACCAAGTACAGATTTACATGCTCGGGATCGTGAAGATTGCAGCGGAAACGTGGAATCGACACGAGTTTTATTTCTTCTTTCCCTATTAATTTGTAGTTTTATTATGGATTTATTTTTGAGTTTATATTTTGAATTATTGAACATTATGAGCTAAACTCTCTTGACTTTGAGCTTTGATGTAACCGTTTATTGAATTTTATTCTTCTTAATTAATAGTTGGTATTTCAATTTCATATTGGCTGTGAGAATTTTTCTGAGCTTAATGCATGTTAGGATTTGGCCATTCTTTGCATGATTTTTATATCAATAATTTGAGGTCGAGAGACGATTATTGTTGATGATCCTGAATTGTTTTCCCTAATTTATACATGAGATAGACATATCCTTGTAGGTTTTGTGACAATTATAGTTTTACGTTCTTCATATTTGAATTGTCTGAATTGCCATAGAAATATAGGTAATTTACTTTTCAAAGAATATTGTTATGGCTCGAGAGAGAATAACAAGTCTATAGGGTAGAACTTGTCAACAATCTAGAAATTGATTAATTCCATCTTTTAATGAATGAAGAATTTGATGAGATAACGGTGAAGTCATTGCTCAAGTAAATTCCCTAGGATATATCTCTCCATATTGTTCTCCAAATTTTATTTTATGTTTTATTTTAATTTTGTTTTCATCATATCATTTGAATTTCATTCTCTAAATAAGATTGAGTGATAATATTCATGGTAATTAGGTGAACTAGAAAACCAATCCTGAGGACGATATCCGTATTTTTTATACACTATATTAAAACTTGACCCGTACACTTGCGGTATTTTATTGCACTAATTTTGCACAACAATGCACAAATGATTTATCAGCCAGTTGCACTATAACACCAGATCTATGCATATATTTCAGTTTAAGCTCTTGAAAAACATCATAAGACATCACATTAACTGATGATCCTAGATCTAACATGGCATCATGAATCATTTTGTCCCCTATTATGCAAGGTAAAGTAAACATACCTGGATCCTTGCATTTCGTGGGTAGAACAATGTTGGACATTCTCGAGTCATTCAAGCTTTTCACTTCTTCTTCCACCTTTTGCTTCCTTTTGGAGGTGCACCAACTCTTAAGGAATCTTGAGTACTTAGGGATTTGCTTGATGGCTTCCAAAAGGGGAATGTTCCCCACAACCCTCTTAAAAGTCTCTAAGACTTCTTTATCCTCCTCATCAACCTTAGGCTTTGGCTTAGCCAGCCTACATGGAAATGGCGCAACTGGAACACGTTCTTGCTTAGGCACAGGAGATTCCTCATCTTGGTCCTCTTCTTCAATGATCCTGGGACTCGGCTGTTTTCTTGGATTGGGAGGCTTTGGCCCATACTTTGGAACAACTGGAGGATTTTTCTTCTTTTCGCTCTCCAACTCGGCTGGAGAATCCATCAATCTACTTGGGAAGGGGGCTTTAGGCACATACACTCTAGTACAGGTGGGATCAAAATTTACCCCTTTCCATCTTGGTTCAGGACTCTACTCCACTGGTGTAGAATTTGTAGAGATTTCCTTCCCGCTTCTCAAGGTTATGGCGCACACTTGTTCACAAGTGTTTGCCATCTGTTGTTGCGGCGGTATCCGTGAGCACTGATCATCCACCTTACTAAGCCTTTCGTCGAGCCTCTTCATTGTATCAGCCAGACCTCGCACTTGAACTCCACTAGTCTCAAAGATGGCCAAAAACTTCATCAGGTAAGAACTCACCATCTCCTCCACATTTCGATCAGCAACCGAAGATTGAGATTTTAGTAAGCTTTGAGCTACAATGAGAAGTGAGTTACTTACCTTGAGTACTTGGGCTTTGAGCTCGTTCAGATCCTTTGAGGGACGGGCATTCTCCACTCCTCCACCACCATACTGCTGAAGGTTCCCGGCCATATTAGAGATCAGAACTCTAGCCTCTATGGGAGTCTTATCAAGAAGAGATCCTCCACTAGCAGCATCAATTATCTGGCAGTCTCGTGGAAGCATACCATCGTAAAAATACTGATTAAGGAGATACTCAACTTTCTTGTGATTGGGATGGCTCCCACACATTCGGTTGTACCTCTCCCAACATTCGAATAAATTCTCCTCAGCTCCCTGCGTGATCCTACAGATTTGCCTCCTGATGTCAGTGGCTTTTGAGGCAGGGAAGTACTTTTCCAAAAATAAGCCCTTCAATCCGTTCCATGTCGTGACAGACCCAGATGGAAGACAATACAGCCAATCTTTTCCCTTTTCCTTCAAAGTGAAAGGAAAGGCCCTCAAGCACAGTTGGTCTTCAGTCACTCTTTGGGCCATCATCCCCGAACATACCAGATGAAATTCCTTAAGATGCTTCTGAGGATCCTCACATGCATTGCCACAAAAAGAAGGTAGTTGGTAAATTAATCCACATTTTAATTGGAAATTACCTGGAACTACCGGATACACTATACACAGTGGTTGGCGGTCTACGTCCGGTAATGCGAACTGCCTCATGGTCCTTTGATCCTCAAAATTAGCCTCCATCTCTTCCACTTTTCTCAAAAATTAAAGAGAAAAAAAATTGTACACAAAAACTGAAAAGAAACGGGTCATACTGTACAAGAAGAATAAAAATAACGGAACCCAAGAAAATAAATAAAAAGAAATAAAATAAAATAAAATTATTTACAAAAGAAAAATAAAATAAAATAAAAACACAAAACAAATAAAATTTGAATCAAGTAAGATTATATCTTTGCTCCCCGGCAACGGCGCCAATTTTGGTAGTAAACTTTTGTACGTTCACAAATTACAGGTTGTCGAGACCCGCCAAAATGAAATTTATAAACCCGAATGCACCGAGCAATTTGCAGCTAAGTGGTAACGGGGTCGATCCACAGGGAGCGATCAATAATCCTAATATAATTGAATTAAATTTGCAATGATAAAATAGGGGGATTTTGTTTGGGAAACAGTGGCAAAAACTAAATTTACGCTAACGGAAAAATAGAACGAGAAGTATGAATTTGACGAATACGATTGATTAGCAAGTGTCGGGATTGATCTAATGTACTTTGGTTCATTGATTAACATGTGAATTAGCCAAGACGTTTCATGCACACAAAATGTTATGTCCCTATCGGGTCCAAACATCCCAATGAATTAATTAGGGAAGTGCAATCCTAATTAAACATGCCCACTAATTAATCTAAGTTCATGACTCTTAAATTAATTAACAAACAGTAACGGGTATCATTCAGACGAATTAATCCTAGAACTAATTCGATTTATCTCTTAGTCTTAAGCCCGCCGTGAGAACGTTAATCAATTCCTACCTCCAACTATCACTTGGGCTCAAATTGATTAGCCACGAGCTAGACTTTCGCTACTAAGTATTGAGGTTTGTCAAAAATCAATAATAGTCAACTAAGCATTCGTTCTTAATACAGACCAAGAGATGCAAGAAAATCATTCATTCATGCTAAACATTCAATGAAACTCTAATCTCACCTAATACAAAAGATAATCAATCCCTAAACTTAACTGACCAACCACTAACCTATAGCTATCCATGGAGATAAAGTATTGCCAAGCATCCATGGAGATTGTCTTCTTCATACAACCCAAAAATGGGCAAAAACCAGAAATTAATGGAAGAAAACGGCAATCCCGAGGGGAAAAGGGGAAAGAACTCGTCTAAAAATCGGAAATGATGAATTTATATCCGTCGGAGCGTCGAGACGCTAGAGCAGTGATAACTCCATTTTTGAGCTATTATTCACTTCCTTATTATAGCTAAATTCTGCATTTAATTGTTTAATTAATCTCGTTTGTAGGAGAAATGCGGCAAAGAGCTCGTGCGTCCATTGGACCCGTTTCAGAGCTAAAAGCGGAGTTTTAACGCCCCGGGAGTGCATCGGGAAAAGGGCAAGTCAACCCAAGAAGAACCGGACTAAAATTGCCTAGGAGAGGCAATTTTCCAGCCCAAACCCGAGAGCTAGCGTCGAGCATCAGCGTCGAGACGCTTGCTCGACGCTTGTTGCGTGCTCAATGTGTAAAGATAAATATGCAAAAGGGTAGAGAGAGCACTTAGAACATGCAAGCATACATGGTCTCACAGCAAGTAGTAAGTATATTTCATTCGTTTTTTCCACAGAGACTCATTTTTAGCTATTCGCGAAGTGTATTTGTTAAGAAAGATGGGATGAATTTGATGGGGTAAAATTGGTTTTTAATTATCTAAGTTTTGCTGAATGTATAAAGGGATATAACATAAACAAATGCAAGTTGAAATTAGATGCAAAGGACAAGAGATGGAATTAATAACCGAAGAAGAAAACAGCTAAACAAAATGCAACTTAGCAGAATTGCGAGAACCGCAATTAATCCGCAATTAACTCAACAGCAAAAGTGTGTAAATGGGCGAATTAAGGGCTACTAATGACTATCCTATAGGCAGTTTATTACGATTATCAAGCTTTGGATCAACTCTCTATACATCAAACTCACTCTATCTCAAGTATCGTCCGATTCCATGCATTAGAGTCTTAAGTTTACTCGATTTCAAAGTAAGGTCTCAAGCATCTTATTTAAGCAGGAGTGTTTAGTTTGTACTAGGGAAACGCCTATTCCTAGGCCGTTTCCTGATTACCATGAAAGGCTAGCATGATTATATGACTCTGAACTCTTACTCCTTCCAGAGGTTAGGAGTTCTTTGGACAAAATGGATGGCCAATCGAAATTGCCCGTGGGATGAAGCTTACATATAATCAATGATTCGAGAGCTACCCTACATACTTGATGCACGTTTTTTAGCCTATAGTTCTGTCATTAGCATGCCCCTAAGTGATTTAGCTACTCATGGATATATAGAGAACAGAAATGGTAGATAAGATAGACATGCTTAGAAGGGAAATGTGCCAAGAACAGTAAGCAAAACCCGTAGCAGAAGAACGGAAATGAGAAATGCAGAAATGAACTTTGATTACTGAATTTGTTTGTTGAACAGATAAGAGCTGGAAAA
Organism: Herpetospermum pedunculosum; assembly: GCA_028017165.1. Classification (NCBI taxonomy): domain Eukaryota; kingdom Viridiplantae; phylum Streptophyta; class Magnoliopsida; order Cucurbitales; family Cucurbitaceae; genus Herpetospermum; species Herpetospermum pedunculosum. Next base: position 4,928,640 of record CM051525.1, on the reverse strand, counting down.
TAAATAGCAACAAGACAGAGAGCAACGAAATAAACTAATCTAGCTACTTAGGAAAAGAACAGCACGAAGCAGAATGAAAAACAGAAGAGGAAGACAGAAAAGCAGTAAAAAGTTGCTGGAAAGCTTCGTGGCAGTCGCCTCGAATGATGGTGATGAAAAGTCAGCCTTGCTTGGATGAATCCAATCGAGAGAGAAGAAGAATCTCCTCTCCTTCCTATCAGATTATCGACTCCAAAAGCTGAGACTCTCACTCCAACAAACGGCAAAGGAAAACAGAGAGAAATGATGGACTGCGAGAAGACTTCTGCGCTTCGAATGATCATCAAACCTCCGACTTTGGCCCCCTTTTATAGTAGTTTGCAGGTGCGTTTGGGCCAAGGAGAACCATCAATCTTCAACGTCGTATATCAGAATGGATGGAGGAGAAAGAACGAATCCCTGAAATAACGGAAATTAACAGAAAAAGATCAGTCAACTTACGGTTTTCACTTGAATAATTGCGGTCACCGCAATGTTTTCGCAATTCATTCGCAATTCTCATTTTTTCATTCTTTTCCTTCGGTTTTCAACCCTTTTTCTACCTATTGTACATAAGTCCTAAATTAGCTACCTTCTTCTAATTCTCATATTAAAGCATAGGTCTAGGCTAAATGCTAACAAAAATACCTACATGTGTACATCTTCTTAAGCTAAATGGGTCCTAAATAAGTCACTTTCAGAGACTTAACACACCCCCAAACTTAAGGCTTTGCTTGTCCTCAAGCATACTAAGGACTTACCTAGGCTGTTATTTTATCTTCTTTAACTACTTACCGACTCCCCTATAGCCCTATCTCTAGCAGTGCTGTCCTGTGACACACTTCTAAGTTTAGAACTAACCTCTTATCCAGCTTCTTCTGACTTCACCTGCCTACTATACCCGCTGCTTTTGTTAACCCCCTACTACTGATCTAACTACTTTTATGATATCATGCTATTATCCCTAAGGTTTCAAATTCTACCAAGCTTTACTCCAGACTCAGTACATGCTTCTAGCTTATTTTTAATGTGTCTAGGATTCCTTAGAGTCATGCCAGTCTTAGTATTAACGGTGACAGTGGTACTTTTAGAGAACAACCTAAACCCTGGCATCACTACATTGGATATACATTCATCTCCCTAGACAAACCTAAAAGCTACAACCTTGTGCTTAGCTCATTAAGGATCAGAGTTCTTTTTACATAGGACATCTAAGCCACAAGATTATAACTCCCAAGCATACATTCTTCTTCCCCTATTTCTCCTTTTTCCTTTTTTTTTTTTTTTTTTTTTTTTACTTAGGTGGAGTCTTGGTTTGCCTTTTGATGCAATGCCACTTGTGGTTTACACACTTGGCACTGATTACTCAGCAACTTGAGAAAGACTCCCCTCTTTATTCTATTTTTCACTTTTTCTATTTATCACAAAATTTTTTTTATTTTTTTAGGAGAAGAAGAATGCTTATGTCCTAAGGAAGAGAGGAATGTTCCTAGGCCTAGGGTGGCCTCCCCCAAACTTCAACTACTCATTGTCCCCAATGAGTGTCTGAGGTGGCACACCCCCAAACTATCCTAGAAGCATCTAGTCCAAAGTAAAACAAAGAGAATTTAAAAATCCTAGGCATAGGCAAAACATTCTAAAAGCAACTATCCCAGCAGCAGAAAATTTGAACATAACAGAAAGTTTTAAGGACTTATGGTTTATGCATGCTGAGCACTATTCAGAGGCAAATTTAAACTATCAAAGGGTGTCCTATGACACTCATCCAGCATGCTTCAAGATCAGCTATAAAAGGTAGTCATGCTAGCAGCAAAAGATAGAATTTAACAGATCACAGCCTAACTAAACAGACAGTCCAAAACATGCAATCAGTCACAAAAATTGCGGGAACCGCAATTATTTCGCAATTCAATCCGGGCAGATTTAACTTTGATGCAGGCCCCTAGCATGCTTTTTCCTGTTACTCATGCATCCTAAAAATAAAACTAAACTATCCTACCTATTCAGCTAACATCAGACTAGACTAAGCAAAAGAAAAAACATAAACCTAAACATTAAAAACAGATCAAAAGCTGAACACAAAACAGCATACTATACATGATTCTATCAAAAAGCAGGAAAATTGTTTTGTTTTTCTTAAGGGAACAGTAATACTCCCTTTAGTGCACTTCAAACCAGCACTCAATTCTCATCATCCTCATCTGGTTGCCTTGGTCGTGGGGGCACCCATGGAGTTAGGAGGTTGGTGGGGAAGTCCGGGAAGATGCACCCCAACTGGTCTGCAACTTCTTTGTCCCTCGCCTGCGCATAATTGGCCCATTGAGCCATTCTCCTCTGCATGTCCATTAAGCAGGCCATGGATAGGGACTGTTCAGCAGCCAGCCTATCCAACTCAAACTCCATATTCCCCTTTCTTCTCAGCCTCAGGTTCGCAGGCAGCTCCAAATGGCCTGTGTACGGCATCTGCTGCTCCAAGCGCTCGGTGGGAACTCCTGCAAGCAAACACAATTTTGTTATAGTGTTGGGGAAAAATAATGGCCCCTTACCTTTTCTGGCGCATTCAGCAATGGCAGCAGTGATGACTTCTCCCACGTTGATCGTGAGACCTCTCATTATAGCATATACCAGCAGCGAACGGCTCTGGTTAATTGTAGTCTCATGAGTTACTGGGGAGAGTCTTCTTCTGACGAATGAAAACCACACAGCTGCCTTAGCCGTGAGGTTGGCACTCATGAGAGTGTGCCTCCCATTGCGTGAGACAGTCCACGCTGCTTCAGGCTGGCCAATTGTGCGAATGGCCTCTTCTAGCACGGCCTCAGTCGGCTCATCAACTATCCGTGCATAATCTGTGTGCGCTTGGCCCTTGAGACCAAAGGCCTCATTGATGGCCTTGGCTGAGAAATCAACTTCCACCCCTCTGACCACAGATAGGCCATCCTCAGGGCTGAGCACATTGGCGTAGAAATCGTACACCATGCTCGTGTAGGCTGGATTGGGAGGTCTGCAGAATTCCTCCCAGCCATGGTTGAGCACCCCTGCGCGCAAGAACTGCGGCAGGTCAGCAAGTCGATCAAGGAAACCTTTCTCGTGCAATAGGTCCCTCTTCCTCAGCTCAACACCCCTGGATTCAGCATCAGATGAGACATACCTCACTGATGGAGGTTCATCTTCAGGGTAGAGTTTAGCCTTCCCCTTATCGGCTGGTTTGGATGATTCAGCAGCCTCCACCTTGAGGCGTTTGAGTGATGGCTCCGTGCTTTCTTCGTCTGCTGAAGGCACTCTTTTGGCCTTCTTCTTCTTCAGCTTCTTGGATTTCTTGGCCTTGACAATCTTGGCCTTCTTCTTCTTTTTCTTAATGTTGATCTGCTGGAGGCAAGCCCCCAACGTCTCCTCCATGGAATCATCCTGCTGGGCAGGAACATCAGGGCTGTCTTCTCTCATGGGAGAGAAGACTTCTTCTTCCCCAGCATCTCCACTACCTTGCGTAGACTCCTGATAATCCCCATAAGGGAATTCAGGATCAGGCCGTGGAGAATTGTGCTCTGTTGATGGTGTCTGCGCAGAACTTAGTGGCGAAGATGGCAGCTCAGGGCTCTGCGCTGCTGCAGGCGTCGGATCAGAACTCTGAGGTGCTGGAGACAACTCGGCGCTCTGTGCAGGTGGTGACGACTCTGCGCTTGGCACTGGTTCAGATGGGAGAGGGCTGCGCGCAGGTGATTCAGACGGCGACGATCCTTCTTTGGCTGACTCGTGGGATGCACGATCAGGTTCTTGACTCTCCACAGAGGGAGTCTTGGCTGTGCTTGGTTCGGCGGCCGTCTTGACGCTCCACCGGCGTTTCTTGGGCGTGCCCATTGGCTCAGATGGCCCAGCAGGGATCTCAGTGACCACCCTCCACTTCTTCCTACGAATTGGAAGCTTGGGAAGACGGCCAGTGCGTACAGCACCCTCATCAGCAAGGGTGAGAAGCGCTTCCCTCGCAGCCGCTTCAGCTGCATCATCGGCCTTCTTCTTGGCTGCGGATCTTTCAGCCCTAGTGGAAACCATTGTCGAATCTTGGAGGTTTGGAGAGAAGAATCAAAGATGGAGAGAATCGCAGAAATCTTGGAGAGCAAAGAATGAGGGAATCGTATCGATCGAGCGCCTTCTAACGGCTATAAAAGCAACGGAAAAATCCCAACGGCTCTTTTTTTGCGGATCCAGCAATTTTTGCGCAATTGTAGGGATATTATTTCATAAAAATCTCAAACTTTGATCGCCCGTATCTTCTATTTGGCTCAACCGTTTCTTGATTTTTAAAGTGGGATTTACTCTCCTTGATCCCCTCTTTCGATTCCCTACAAAAACAAATAAAACAAACATTAAATATGCAATTAAAAACATACCACAAAACATACAAACGATAAGCGGAAAAACAGAAAAAATAAACTAAGGCATTCGGCCTTGACTAAACGAGCACAGTAACCACTCGTTCTCTCTCGTTCTCTTTGTCATGCTTCAGTCAAGAGGAAGGCCGAGAGAGTCTTCACATCTCCTTCCTCATAGTAGTGCTTCAACCTGGCACCATTGACCATAAATGGCTGTCCTTGCTGCAAATTTTTAATCTCTATGGCACCATGAACAAAGACATTAGTAATAATAAATGGACCTGACCATCTAGACTTTAGTTTGCCTGGAAATAGTTTTAATCGTGAGTTAAATAATAGTACAAGTTGGCCCTTCCTAAAGTCTTTGATCCTGAGTCTACTGTCGTGCCATATTTTTGTCTTTTCTTTATACATTTTTGCATTCTCGTAGGCCATGTGCCTAAGCTCATCAAGTTCATGTAGCTGCAAAGATCTCAATGTCCCCGCATCCTTCACACAAAAATTCAATTCCTTCATGGCCCAGAATGCTTTATTTTCTAACTCAAGTGGCAAGTGGCAAGCCTTGCCATACACCAACCTATAGGGAGACATTCCTAGAGGTGTCTTATATGCTGTTCTATAAGCCCAAAGTGCATCCTCCAGCTTGAAAGACCAGTCTTTTCTATTAGGTTTAACTACCTTTTCTAGGATGTTCTTTATCTCCCTATTGGAAATTTCAGCTTGACCATTTGAGTGTGGGTGGTAGGGAGTAGCTACCCTATGTCTGATGTTATACTTAGCCAATATTTTCTCCATAGCCTTATTAATGAAATGTGACCCCTCATCGCTAATGATAGCACGAGGAGTCCCAAATCTAGTGAAAATGTGCCTATGCAAGAAGTTAGTGACTGTTTTAGCATCATTATTAGAACATGCCTTAGCTTCTACCAACTTTGACACGTAGTCTACTGCTACTAAGATGTACAGGTTACCTGATGATGGAGGGAAGGGTCCCATGAAATCAATGCCCCACACATCAAAGAGCTCCAACTCTAAGATGTAGGTGAGGGGCATCTCATCCTTGCGACTGAGGTTACCTGTCCTTTGGCACTCGTCACAGTTGTGGGCATAGTTGTGGGCGTCCTTGAAGATTGTTGGCCAGTAGTAGCCACTCTGAAATACCTTAGCAGCTGTTCTTTGACCACCAAAGTGCCCACCGTAAGGAGATGAGTGACAGTGCTGCAGCACAGACTTTGCTTCAGCAGCTGAAACACACTTCCTCAACAACCCATCAGCACAGGTTCTATAAAGTATGGGGTCATCCCAGATGAATTTCCTTGCTTCATGGAGGAACCTCTTCTTCTCTTGTCCTCCCTTGAACACTGGTAATACCTGTGATGCACGGAAGTTAGCAATGTCAGCAAACCAAGGTTCCTCATCGTTATCACGATGAGTCAAAGCAAAGATATGTTCATCTATAAAAGCATCAGAAATTGCGGGGTCCACAATTTTTTCGCAATTGTGCTGCAATCGAGACAGGTGATCTGCAACCACGTTTTCACATCCCTTCTTGTCCCGAATGTCCAAATCGAATTCCTGCAGCAATAACACCCATCTAATCAATCTAGGCTTAGCATCAGCCTTCCTCATAAGATATTTTAAAGCAGAATGGTCAGTATATACAATGGTCCTAGTGCCTACAATATAGTTTCTAAATTTTTCACAAGCAAATACTACAGCTAGCATCTCTTTCTCAGTAGTTGTATAATTACATTGAGCCTCATTCAAGGTCTTGCTGGCATAATAGACAGGATGTGTGAGCTTGTTAATCTTCTGTCCTAACATGACTCCTACAGCATAGTCACTGGCATCACATAGCATCTCAAATGGGAGATCCCAATTTGGTCCTACTATGATTGGTGCTGTGACCAGTGCTTCCTTAAGGGTTTTCCAAGCTAGTACACATTCTTTAGAGAAGATGAATGGCCTACCTAGCTCCAGTAGCTCACATAGAGGCTTGGCTATCTTAGAAAAGTCCTTGATGAACCTTCTGTAGAAGCCAGCATGTCCTAAGAAACTCCTAATAGCCTTGACATTCTGGGGCTCTACCAACTTCTCTATGACCTCTATTTTTGCCCTATCCACTTCTACACCTGCCCTTGACACTCTATGTCCTAAGACAATCCCTTCATCTACCATAAAATGGCACTTTTCCCAATTTAAGACTAGGTTGGTCTCCTCACACCTAGCCAAGACTTGCCCTAGGTTCTCTAGACAGGTTTTAAATGAGTCCCCAAAGACTGAGAAGTCATCCATGAATATTTCTATTATGGACTCATCCAACTCAGAGAAGATTGCCATCATGCACCTTTGGAAAGTTGCCGGTGCATTGCATAAGCCAAAAGGCATTCTGCGGAAGGCAAACGTTCCAAAAGGGCAAGTGAAGGTAGTCTTCTCTTGATCCTTAGGGTCTATAGTGATTTGATTATAGCCAGAGTACCCATCTAAAAAACAATAGTAGGCTCTACCAGCTATTCTGTCTAGCATCTGGTCAATGAATGGTAGAGGGAAATGGTCTTTTTTAGTTTCTTTATTTAACTTTCTGTAATCCATACATACTCTCCACCCTGTGACAGTCCTTGTTGGAATCAGTTCGTTGTTCTCATTGACTACCACAGTTATTCCCCCCTTTTTAGGTACACATTGGATGGGGCTCACCCACTGGCTACTAGCTATGGGGAAAATTACTCCTGCATCTAACCACTTTATTATTTCTTTCTTCACTACCTCTTTCATAGAGGGGTTTAACCTACGCTGGTGATCTACCCTAGGTGTGTGCTCTTCCTCTAGAATAATTTTGTGCATGCAATACGAAGGGCTAATGCCTCGAATATCAGCAATAGTCCATGCTATAGCCTTCCTATGCCGCTTAAGCAGTAAAATTAAATCAACCTCATGCTGTTCACTTAGCTTAGAAGAAATAATTACAGGCAGCGTATCATTATCTCCTAGATATGCATATTTGAGGTGAGTAGGTAGTGGTTTCAGTTCTAAAACAGGTGGATGCTCAATGGAGGGTTTTAACGGATTTACAGTTCTATCAGTTAAATCTATATTCATACATACATGCTGAGGTTTATCTACAGGCATATTCATTATTTCAGATACATTCAAGTCAGCTAAATCTATTTGTACATATTCATTAGCATGCTTGGTTAACAGTACATGCTCTAATTGTTCTTCCATTAGTGAGTCAACAACATCAATGCTAGCACAAGACTCAGAATCAGAGGGATATCTTAAAGCTTTATAAACACTAAATTTTACCTCTTCATCATGAACCCTCATAGTTAACTCACCTTTTTGCACATCTATTAGTGCCCTACCTGTGGCTAGGAATGGTCTACCTAGCAGGATGGGGACCTCCTTGTCTGCCTCATAGTCCAGGACAATGAAATCTGCAAGGAAAATAAATTTGTCAACTTTAACTAGAATATCCTCGATCTTACCTTCTGGATATGCGATGGATCTGTCTGCTAGTTGTAAAGTGACTGTGGTTGGACGTGTTTCTCCCATTCCCAACTGGCGGAATAGGGACAGGGGCATGAGATTTATGCTGGCGCCCAGGTCACAAAGCGCTCTGCCCACGTGCTTGCCTCCAAGTTCTACAGGTAAGGTGAAGGAACCAGGATCCTTCTCCTTCTTGGGCAGCTTGTTTTGGAGGATGGCACTGCACTCCTCGGTGAGGTTTACTGTTTCAAACTCACCAATTATTTTTTTGTTAGTAATAATGTCCTTCAAAAACTTTACATAAGAAGGCATCGATTGCAAAACCTCTACAAAAGGAATGTTCACATGCACTTGCTTAAGTATTTCTAAGAATTTATTAAAATGAACTTCCTGTTCCTGCTTCTTCTTCAGCCTTCGAGGATATGGAGGTGGTGGCACATATGCAGGCACGTCAGGACGCTTTAAGATAGGTGGAGGTCTTGGTATTTCTTCTACCTCCTCAATGATTGGCTCCAGCCTGGCTCCTGATGTGCTAGTTGGTGGTGGACCTTGGTTTGGCAGAGACTCCAGTGGAGCACTAGACTCAGTGTTCTCTACTCTCTTTGGTGTGTCTTTTGAATTGCTCACCAATGGTCTTCCACTCCTAAGTTCAATTGCTTGAACTTGTTCTTTGCCATCTCTCCTTGGTACCTCGGTGTCAGCAGGGAGTCTACCTTGGGGCCTACTTTTAAGTTCATTGGCTAATTGGCCTATTTGGTTTTCCAGGCTCCTAAGGGTAGCTTGCTGGCTCTGAAGAGTAGCATCATTCTTAGCGATATACTCCTTGAGTAGGTTCTCTACAGAAGATCCTACAGGTTGATTATAAGGTTTTTGGTACATTGACTGGTTATGTTGAGGAGTGAAACCAGGTGTTCCACTCGGTCTAGGTTGGTTAGAATTTTGATTAGTGTTTTGTTGGCCACCCCATGACAGGTTAGGGTGGTTTCTCCAACCAGGGTTATAGGTGTTGGAGTAGGGGTTATTCCTAGGCTGCTGCTGACTTCCTACATAGCAGACTGAGGATGGATTCCCAGGGCAGTATTCATAAGGGTGCCCTTCCCCACAGAATCCACAGATAGGTGCCTCGCCTTGATTTGGTTGAGTGCCCATTGACATGGCTGTGGCGGTATTGGCACTGGTTTGGAGATTGGCCTGAGCCATTTGCTTGACTAAGTTGGTCAGGGCATTTATTTGGGTGCTCATGGCGCTTAGAGCATCCTTGTCTTGAGCCCTAGTTGGCTCTACTGGATCATCCGACCACCTACAGTGAGATGCTGAGATCTTCTCCAAGATCTCATAAGCTTCGTTGTAACTCTTGGACAACATGGAACCTCCAGCAGATGAATTTAAGACTTGTCTGGTGCTGGGGTTGCATCCTTTAAAGAAAACTTCTATTTGGATACACCATGGAATGCCATGGTGTGGACATTTAATGAGAAGGTCTTTGAATCTAGTCCAAGCTTCGTGAAGAGACTCATTATCAGCTTGTTTAAACTTTATGATATCATCACGAAAGGTTGAATTCCTATCAGGTGGGAAGTATTTGACTAGGAATTTTTCTGCTAAATCTGTCCAATTGCGGACAGATCCTGAGGGCAATGAATTTAACCATGTTTTGGCTTTGTCCCTCAAAGAGTAAGGGAAAAGATATAGCCTCAGGGCTTCGTGGGAAACTCCAGGGATTAGGAATGTGTCACTAACTCCTAGGAAGTTCCTAAGGTGGTTATGGGGGTCCTCATTTTCTATTCCAAAGAATTGTCCCACAGTGGACAACATTTGGAACATCACTGGTTTTAACTCGAATGAGTGGGCAGTGATTTCAGGACGGATTATGCTGGGGTTCAGCTCCCCAGGCATAGGTACTAGATATGAAAGAATGGCACTATTCTTGTCATTCGCTATTTCGATGGGGTTGCGAATGGCATGTGCCGGATTTGGAACTATATCGCCCATTTCTTTAGTTTCAGGTATGGGTTGAGGTATAGGAGGTTGTTTAAAGAGACGTTTCTTTGCCTTATTTCTAGCTCGAAGTGATCTTTCAGGTTCAGGATCGAACTCTAAATTACTATGTGAACGCTCACTCATAAACTACCTTAATAGCACCTGCAAAAGAAATGAAACAGATTAGTTTCACTCAATGATAAACTTGATTTCTCAAACTTAACAACTTCGTTTTCACTTAAAATAAGTCCCCGGCAGCGGCGCCAAAAACTTGTTGCGTGCTCAATGTGTAAAGATAAATATGCAAAAGGGTAGAGAGAGCACTTAGAACATGCAAGCATACATGGTCTCACAGCAAGTAGTAAGTATATTTCATTCGTTTTTTCCACAGAGACTCATTTTTAGCTATTCGCGAAGTGTATTTGTTAAGAAAGATGGGATGAATTTGATGGGGTAAAATTGGTTTTTAATTATCTAAGTTTTGCTGAATGTATAAAGGGATATAACATAAACAAATGCAAGTTGAAATTAGATGCAAAGGACAAGAGATGGAATTAATAACCGAAGAAGAAAACAGCTAAACAGAATGCAACTTAGCAGAATTGCGAGAACCGCAATTAATCCGCAATTAACTCAACAGCAAAAGTGTGTAAATGGGCGAATTAAGGGCTACTAATGACTATCCTATAGGCAGTTTATTACGATTATCAAGCTTTGGATCAACTCTCTATACATCAAACTCACTCTATCTCAAGTATCGTCCGATTCCATGCATTAGAGTCTTAAGTTTACTCGATTTCAAAGTAAGGTCTCAAGCATCTTATTTAAGCAGGAGTGTTTAGTTTGTACTAGGGAAACGCCTATTCCTAGGCCGTTTCCTGATTACCATGAAAGGCTAGCATGATTATATGACTCTGAACTCTTACTCCTTCCAGAGGTTAGGAGTTCTTTGGACAAAATGGATGGCCAATCGAAATTGCCCGTGGGATGAAGCTTACATATAATCAATGATTCGAGAGCTACCCTACATACTTGATGCACGTTTTTTAGCCTATAGTTCTGTCATTAGCATGCCCCTAAGTGATTTAGCTACTCATGGATATATAGAGAACAGAAATGGTAGATAAGATAGACATGCTTAGAAGGGAAATGTGCCAAGAACAGTAAGCAAAACCCGTAGCAGAAGAACGGAAATGAGAAATGCAGAAATGAACTTTGATTACTGAATTTGTTTGTTGAACAGATAAGAGCTGGAAAATAAATAGCAACAAGACAGAGAGCAACGAAATAAACTAATCTAGCTACTTAGGAAAAGAACAGCACGAAGCAGAATGAAAAACAGAAGAGGAAGACAGAAAAGCAGTAAAAAGTTGCTGGAAAGCTTCGTGGCAGTCGCCTCGAATGATGGTGATGAAAAGTCAGCCTTGCTTGGATGAATCCAATCGAGAGAGAAGAAGAATCTCCTCTCCTTCCTATCAGATTATCGACTCCAAAAGCTGAGACTCTCACTCCAACAAACGGCAAAGGAAAACAGAGAGAAATGATGGACTGCGAGAAGACTTCTGCGCTTCGAATGATCATCAAACCTCCGACTTTGGCCCCCTTTTATAGTAGTTTGCAGGTGCGTTTGGGCCAAGGAGAACCATCAATCTTCAACGTCGTATATCAGAATGGATGGAGGAGAAAGAACGAATCCCTGAAATAACGGAAATTAACAGAAAAAGATCAGTCAACTTACGGTTTTCACTTGAATAATTGCGGTCACCGCAATGTTTTCGCAATTCATTCGCAATTCTCATTTTTTCATTCTTTTCCTTCGGTTTTCAACCCTTTTTCTACCTATTGTACATAAGTCCTAAATTAGCTACCTTCTTCTAATTCTCATATTAAAGCATAGGTCTAGGCTAAATGCTAACAAAAATACCTACATGTGTACATCTTCTTAAGCTAAATGGGTCCTAAATAAGTCACTTTCAGAGACTTAACAACGCTCCAGAGGAGGCGCGCGTAAGGAATTATCGGGCCAGCGTCGAGACACTCGCCTAGCGTCTCGACGCTATTGCGAGGCGCGCGTGCAGATCACTTAGGTCGTAGCTTCGCGACGCTGCCCTAGCGTCTCGACGCTACGACGATTTTAAAGAGCTGAATGACGATTTTGCAGCCACTTTTTGACGAACTTCATCTTCTTCCTCTCGGCTTTTCCCCATTTTTCACCTTTGCTCTGCCATTTGTGGAATGTTTTGGAGCTTGTAAGTTGTATTAGCTTAGAGACGACTTCCATGGCCTTCCTTAGAGCGGTGGTGACAATCCGTCCCATGGACGGCTACGGTAAAGTGAGCGGTTTGGGATAATTTGAGGGATTGTTTGTTAGATTTTTAAGCTTTGATAATCTATGCTATAATTTCCAACTTGGTGGCTGATTTGTATGCATTTATTATTCTTGCTTCACCCTATGCATGTGTTAGATTTCGCCGATTGACACTCGTGTTTTCTAGCATTTTGTTAGCGTTAAAGAGTAGCGATGCCGTGCCTCTCACTATTCGACTAGTAACACAGAATAATCAAATTAAACCAGAGTATCGAGTCATGCATGATGGTTGTTGGTTACATACAGCGCTTGCGGGTAGCCAGCTAGCAATTAGATTACGTGATCGAATGTCTGTCGCGGTATGCTAGTGCCTATCTAGAGTCAATTTGGGGCTGATCACCCTAATGCAACTTTAGATAATGTTTGATTAGAACTGTGTGGTCTAATTAATTTCTATGGAACCGGTTACCTTGGGGCTTCTCGGGTAACTGACCGTGTGTACTACAAACTGCTCGCCTTAGGATTGTGTTAAATGATAAGCTGAAGAATGTCTAACAAATAAATCCCAAAAATCTCCAAACCGTGCACTCGTCTCTCTCTCTCTTTAATTTCTCCGTTAGCGTTTAATTACTTACTTTGCATGTTTACACATCCCCTCCTTACAAAAACCCAATCGATTAATTATTTTCAAGTTTAATTTAATTTCAATCATAACATTCTCCTAAGATCGACCCTGTTACCACTAGCTGCAAAGCTTTGGCTAATAGGTTTATAAATTGTATTTTAGCGGGTCTCGACAACCTGAATTTATAGCAGGACATTCAAAAAGTATGTTGCCAAGCAGCGTCTCGACGCTGCGCCCTAAGTTGGCCGCAAGCACTCGGGGTAGCGTCGAGACGCTAGGCCAGCGTCGCGACGCTCTCGGCGTTGAGCGAGCGTTGAGACGATGGCGCTCGTGAATCTTCAAAAATTGTCGAGGCGGCGTCGAGAAGCTAGGACAGCGTCTCGACGCTGAGCAGCGTTGAGCCAGCGTCTCGACGCTCACTCAACGCTTGCTCTCGGGTTTGGTGGCCAGAAATTGCCTTTCCATGGCAATTTTTGCCATTTCTTCAATTCTTCAAGCCCCTTCACTCCCGATGCGTCCATGAAGCTCTAAAACGTTGGTTTTAGCCTCGAAACACGTCCTCGGACTTCTCGAGCTCACTACCATGAGTTTACCTACAAAAAGGAATTTTAACCAATATTGAGCAGTGTTTTAGATATAATTAGGAAGTAAAGAATAACTCTATTTTGGAGCTATCAGTGCGTTGACTTAAGGGCGTTACTTCTCCTTTTTAAATGCGCCAGTTTGGGCATTTCTACTTTACGAGAAATGGGCATGTCTGCTTAGGGAACGTACTCCGTCCTTGTTGGTGTGCCGAGTCGTCATCTTCAGCCGACGTGAGATCGGTGCGTCGACTTAAGGGCGTTACTTATCCTTTGTAGATGCGCCAGTTTGGGCATTTCCACTTTACGTGAAATGGGTGAGTCTGCTTAAGGAACGTACTTCGTCCTTGTTGGTGCACCGAGTCATCATTTTCTGGTCGCGTGAGATCAGTGCTCCAACTTAAGGGCGTTACTTCTCCTTTGTAGATGCGTTAGTTTGGGCATTTCCACTTTACGTGAAATGAGCGCTTCTGCTTAGGGAACGTACTCTACCCTTGTTGGTGCGCCGAGTCGTCATGTTCAGCCCACGTGAGATCGGTGCGCCGACTTACGGGCGTAACTTCTCCTTTGTAGATGCCTCGGTTTGGGCATTTCCACTTTACGTGAAATAGGCGCATCTGCTTAGAGAACGTACTCCTTCCTTTTTGGTGCGCCTAGTCGTCATCTTCAGCCCGCGTGAGATCGGTGCGCTGACTTAAGATCGCTAAGTCATGGATTTTTAATCGAACCAACACACAATTTACTAAACGAGTGTCAATCATTAAGAAAATCATGCTGGACATTAAGATCGATGCTAGAGATGAATTGAATGCTAGAACAAGCCAAGAAGATGATAAAAAGAACAAATCTCACCTAAAACATCAACAACACAAACCCTAGACCCAAATTAGAGCACTTACCTTAGTTGCCCGTTGTGAAAATCAAGAGAAATCCACTCAAATGTATTAGAAATAGGTAAGAAACGTATTTTGGCTCAAGATTTGAGCTCTACAAAAGATGGGGGCGGAAGAAATTGAGAGAGAATGGGAAAGGAATCACCTAAAAACAGCAAAAACGGACTTAAATACCCATTTCTGCATCAGACTAGCGCCTAGGCGCCATAAGTCAGAGCCTAGGCGCCGCGGGGGCGCGCGCACAGAATCGGGACAGCGCCTAGGCGCCATAAGTCAGCGCCTAGGCGCTGAGCCCTCTGGAAAATTAACAAATTTGGGAATTTCTTGACTTTTAAGGACGGGCTTCAGGACTTTAGATGACGGGCATTTTGCGTCAGGGAAGGGGTGTGCGTGCGGGCGAGGCGAGGCGTGGGCGAGGCGAGGCGTGGGCGAGGGCGCGCGCGGACACGGGCGAGCGGCCGAGCGGCGTGCGCGGGCGCGCGCGCAGACTTACGATGACGGGCGCTCGGGCGCTGAGGCGGACGAGCGACGCGCGCGGGCGTCGGCGGACACGGGCGAGGCGAGGCGATGCGCGGGGCGCGCGGGCGTGCGGCGCGAGTGTGGGCGGAGCGCGCGCGGGGTGCGCGCGGTCTGGGCGGTCTGGGCGCGGCGTGCGCGCGGGCGTGGGCGTCTGGTTCCGTTGGGCGCCTGGGCGCTGGGCGCCGACGCCTGGGCGCTGCCCTCTCGGGTCTAAGCCCAATTTTTGGTCGTTTTGGCTCCCGAGCTCCGTTTGGCCTATCTTCTTGACCCGAACACTTCCCGAAACCTCTTAAATGACCGTTTTAGCCCCGAAAATCATAAATGGACTTCCCGAGCTCTTCGCCACGAAAACACCTATAAAAAGGCAATTTAACTAAATTAAGCATGGCGTTTAGCTAGATTTGAGGCTATAATTATAGCTCTATTTTAGAGCTATCACTAGTCGTCATCTTCAGCTCGCGTGAGATCGGTGCGCCGACTTAAGGGCGTTACTTCTCCTTTTTAGATGCGTCAGTTTGGCATTTCCACTTTACGTGAAATGAGCGCTTCTGCTTAGGAAACGTACTCCGTTCTGTTGGTGCGCCGAGTCGTCATCTTCAGCCCCTGTGAGATCAGTGCGCCGACTTAATGGCGTTACTTCTCTTTTGTAGATGCGCCAGTTTGGGCATTTCCACTTTACGTGAAATGAGCGATTCTGCTTAGGGAACGTACTTGTTGCGTGCTCAGTGTGAATGTAAATTAGATAAGAAGAGCACTCAGATCATGCAAGTATACATGGTCTGCAGCAAGTGATAGGTATAATTTATATCGGTTTTCCATAGAGACTGAGTTGAGTGACTAGCGATTTGATGCGTGTTAAATTAGATAAGGTAACTAGGAATGAATGGATTTTGGTTTGAGGCACGAAATTATAAAGGGTGCAAGGAAAATGCAAAGTCAACACAAAGCAAAATAAGTTAAGGAAACTACAATGTTGAGAATAGTATTGCGGGTCTCGCAATACTTTCGCAATGGATTCGCAATGGATTGAAAGACTAATAAAAGACTAAGGTAAAGGCAGAAAAGTTGTATTGCAGATCTCACAATACTTTTTCAATAGATTAGCAGCGATTAAAATCTAAAATAAAGACAGCAAGGTTGGCTTAAGAGTCTTTTATAGGCATCTAACTATGATCATTCAGCAGTAAATTAGCATCTTATGCATCGCCTTAGCTAGATCTCATACATCTTCCGATTATGTGCATTAGATTCTTAGATTACTCATATCCAAGTAAGGCTAAAAACCTATTTATACAAGCATGCTAACAAACGTGCTAGGAGAATGCCTATTCCTAGGCCACTCTCTGTTTACCATGAAAGGCTAACATGAATGAACGACTCTGAATTCTTACTCCTTCCAGAGTTTAGGAATTCCTTAGAACAAAATGGATGGTCGGTCGAAAATGCTCATGGGATGAAGTTCACATTCATTCAATGCACTCATGCTTCTTTACATGCTGAATTCACATAAGTACATCCTATAGATTCATCTCAGCAAACCTCTATAAAATTAGCTACGCATGGCTTTAAAAGAACTCAACAAAACTAATTGATTACTCATGAAATGAAGAACTCAACAAAACTAATTGATTACTATTAAAAGGCAAATCCAGTAACAATTCATGAATCAAACAAGGTTTGTTCTGAGATAGTAATTAAAGCACAGCAGTAGATGAACAAGACTTAAGGGCGTAACTTCTCCTTTGTAGATGCCTCAGTTTGGGCATTTACACTTTACGTGAAATGGGCGCGTCTGCTTAGAGAACGTACTCTGTCCTTTTTGGTGCGCCTAGTTGTCATCTTCAGCCCGCGTGAGATCGGTGCACCGACTTAAGGGAGTTACTTCTCCTTTGTAGATGCGTCAGTTTGGGCATTTCCACTTTACGTGAAATGAGAGGGTCTGCTTAAGGAACGTACTCAGTCCTTGTTGGTGCGCCGAGTCGTCATCTTCAGCCTGCGTGAGATCTGTGCGCCGACTTAAGGGCGTTACTTCTTGTTTGTAGATGCGCCAGTTTGAGCATTTTCACTTTACGTGAAATGATCGCGTCTGCTTAGGGAACGTACTTCGTCCTTGTTGGCATGTTGCGTCGTCATGTTCGGCCCGCGTGAAATCGGTGCACCGACTAAAGGGCGTTACTTCTACTTTGTAGATGCGCCAGCTTGGGCATTTACACTTTACGTGAAATGGGAGCGTCTGCTTAGGGAACGTACTCCGGCCTTGTTGGTGCGCCGAGTCGTCATTTTCAGTCCGCGTGAGATCGGTGCGCTGACTTAAGGGCGTTACTTTTCCTTTGTAAATGCGCCAGTTTGGGCATTTCTACTTTACGAGAAATGGGCGTGTCTGCTTCGAGAACGTATGTTGCTTTGCTCAATGGGGTTATATATTGTTTAAATTAAGCAAATAACCATGCAAGTATACACGGTCTGCAGCAAGTGATAAGTATATTTTATATCGATTTCCCACAAAGACTAAGTTGAGTAAATGCCGATTTTATACGTGTTAAATTAGATAAGGTAACCAGGAATGAAATGGATTTTTGTTCGAGACACGAAATTGTAAAGTTCGCAAGGAAAAAACAAAGTTACCACAATGCAAAATAAACTAAGGGAACTACAATATTGAAAAATAGTATTGCGGGACTCGCAATACCTTCGCAATAAGCTGACAATAAATTAACAGACTAGTAAAATCTAACGTAAGTCCAAGAAAATAAGCTAACTAACTCACAAAATAGAAGAATAGTATTTCGGGTCTCGCAATACTGTCGCAATGAACTAGCAATAGATTAAAAGACAAGTAAAATCTAAAATAAAGACAGAAAATAAGATTGCGGCTCTCCCAATACTTTCGCAATAAACTCGCAACGAGTGAAATCTTAAGATAAAAACAGCAAGGTTGGCTAAGAATCCTCCATAGGCAGGAACCATGATCATTCAGCAGCAAATTAACATTACATGCATCGTTTTAGCTAGATCTCATACATCTTCCGATTATATGCTTTAGACTCTTAAGTTACTCATATCCAAGTAAGTTTTAAGAATCTATCTATCTGTTCATGCTATAAAACGTGTTAGGAGAGTGTCTATTCCTACATTTGAGAGAGCAAGAATCAGAGGATAAACATTAGAGATTATAATCCACTACGCACTGATACATACAATACAAATACAAATTCAAATTTCATTTTCACGTGTGGAATTTCCATCATTCTTTCGAAATCTCGTGTGAACAGATTGACACGCCCGGTGGGACCACTCTACCTCTCATATCTTCCTCTCTCAACTAAAAGTTAACAATGACATCGAAGAAAACAACATCCACGTCTCTCATTTCCAACAACCCTTACAAGGGACCTGTCACCCGCAACCGCTTATTCAAAGAAGTCTCGCTGACGGACGAACACACTCCTGTCATCGTGAGCAAAATTTACAAACGACCGACGGAGTCTGCCCAGGGTGGGATAATCATCAAGGAAAATCCCTTGTACAATGAATATGTTCCTTCCTCTGATCAGTTAGAGAAGGTGTCTGATTCCAACGTAATGTTTGTAATGATGGCAGACGCACGCACTAACGATGAAGCAATGGCTGAAATGGAAAAAAAAATTAAATTTTCTGATGATAGCAGTTGAAGAACGAGACTTCGAGATTGCAAACTTGAGAAATCAGATGCAAAGTTGAGAGGCTGCAGAGTCAAGTTTAACTCCTGCAGCAAGGAGGAATGACAAAGTAAAAAATGTCATCCAAGAAGACCAACCGCATCATTCAACGTCGGTCGCTTCGCTGTCTGTCCAACAACTGCAAGACATGATCACGAACACTATTAGAGCTCAATACGGTGGACCCACCCAAAGCTCCCTCTTGTATACCAAACCGTATACAAAGAGGATCGACAACTTGAGAATGCCCACCGGGTATCATCCGCCAAAGTTTCAACAATTTGACGGCAAGGGCAATCCTAAACAACACATTGGCCACTTTGTTGAGACGTGCGAGAATGCGGGAACTTCGGGAGACCTGCTGGTTAGGCAAATTGTCCGGACTCTGAAAGAAAATGCCTTCGATTGGTATACGCGTGAGATCGGTGCAAATTGTCCCGAGTGTAGGCGCCCGGAAAAGATGGAAAAAGTCGATGATCCCAACTATTGTAAGTATCATCGAGTTATCAGTCATCCGGTGAAAAAATGTTTCGTTCTAAAGGAGCTAATTCTAAGGTTAGCTAAAGAAGGTGAGCTAGACCTGGATGAAATAGCTCAATCAAACCATGCTGCGGTGACAACAAGTGCGCGCAGCCAAACGCGTTCTCGTCCGCTTCATGATCAGGAAATGCGCGTAATCCAGTTTGAAACCTTAGAACCCATATCTATTTGGTTTCAACATGATGTACCAGGCAATAAATTTCCAGACGCGGTCAAACATATTAATGATGAAGATAAATGATGGAGTGTTGTGACCCGTCGGAAGAAACAAGAACAACATCTTATCCTCCAACTCAAGTCGTCATACCTAATGATGGCGTTGAGGATCCATTGACCTTTAAACAGGCAATGAATGAAATAGACAAGGACCAGTGGCTTAAAGCCATGGATCTCGAAATGGAGTCTATGTACTTCAATTCGGTCTGGGATCTTGTAGACCGATAACTTCATTTTGGAGCTATTAAATACTTCCTTATTATGGCTAAAGTCCGCGTTTAATTGTATAATTGATCTCGTTTGTAGGAGAAATGCGGCAAAGAGCTCGTGCGTCCATTGGACCCGTTCGAGAGCTAAAAGCGGAGTTTTAACGCCCCGGGAGTGCATCGGGAAAGGGCAAATCAATCCGAGGAGAAACGGACCAAAACTGCCTAGTAGAGGCAAATTTCCAACCCCAAACCCGAGAGCTAGCGTCGAGCTAGAGCGTCGAGACGCTAGCTCGACGCTGCAAAAACCTGAGAGCTAGCGTCGAGACGCTAGCTCGACGCTGCCAAGCGTCGAGACTCTGCCGAGGCGTCGAGACGCTCCAGAGGAGGCGCGCGCAAGAAATCATCGGGCAAGCGTCGAGACGCTGCCCTAGCGTCTTGACGCCATCGCGAGGCGCGCGCGGATTATTTAGGGCGCAGCGTCGAGACGCTGGCCTAGCGTCTCGACTCTACGACGATTACAGAAGTTAAATGACGATTTTTCTGCGGAAAAATGGGTATCTTCTCCATTTGAAAACGCTTTCTTCTTCTTCTTCCTCTCAATTTTCTCTTAGATTTCCTTTAGCTCAGCCATTGTTGGCATGTTTAAGAGCTTTCTTCTTGTAATTTGTTGATGACGCCTTCCATGGCCTACGTTGGAGCGGAATTGACAACCCGTTCCATGGACGGCTAAGGTAAGAGTGAACGGTTTGAGAATTGTTTAAGGGATTTTTGTTAGACATTTTAGTTTTGATAATCCATACTTTGATTACATTTTGGTGGCTGTTTATATGCATTTGTCTATTTTGCTTAAACCCATGCATATGCTAGATTTCTATGATTGACACTCGAGCTTTCTAGCATGTTATGAATGTTAAAGAGTAGCGATGTCGTGCCTCTCACTGCTCGACTAAGTAACACAGATAGATAAAACTAAATCGGAGTATCGAGTCGTGTATGATAGTTGTTGATTGCATACAGCGTTGGCGGGCAATCAGTTAGCAATTAGATTACATGCTTGAATGTTTGTCGCGGTTAGCTAGTGACTACCTACAATAAATTTGGGGCTGATCACCTTGATGCAATTTTAGGTAATGTTTAATTGGAACTGTGTGGTCTGGTTACTTTCTATGGAGTCGGTTACCTTGGGGCTTCTCGGGTAATCGTCCGTGTGTATTATAAACTGATAGCTCTAAAATAGAGCTATAATTATAGCCTTAAATCTAGCTAAATGCCATGCTTAATTTAGTTAAATTGCCTTATTATAGGTATTTTCGTGGCGAAGAGCTCGGGAAGTCCATTTATGATTTTTCGGGCTAAAACGGTCATTTAAGAGGTTTCGAGAAGTGTTCGGGTCAAAACGATAGGCCAAACGGAGCTTGGGAGCCAAAACGACCCTAAATTGGGCTTAGACCCAAGAGGGCAGCGCCCATCGGAGCCAGACGCCCACGCCCGCGCCGCACGCCCGCCCGTCATTGAAGGTCCGCGCGCCGCCTCGCCTCGCCCGCGCCCAGACCGCCCACGCCCGTGTCCGCCGACGCCCGCGCGCGTCCTCGCCCGCCAACGCCCGTGTCCGCCGACGCCCGCGCGCGTCCTCGCCCGCCAACGCCCGTGTCCGCGCGCGCCGCTCGCCCACGCCTCGCCTCTCCCGCGCGCGCACCTCTTCCCTGACGCAAAATACCCGTCATCTAAAGTAAAAAACGCCCGTCCTTAAAAGTCAAGAAATTCCCAATTTTGTAAATTTTCTAGAGAGCTCAGCGCCTAGGCGCTGTCCCGATTCTGTGCGCGCGCCCCCTCGGCGCCTAGGCATTAAAGTCCGTTTTTGCTGTTTTTAGGTCATTCTTTCCCATTCTCTCCCATTTTCTTCTGCCCCCATTTATTGTAGAGCTCAAATCTTGAGCCAAAACACAATTTTTCTATCATGCAAAATGAAACGACACATGCATGGACCTCATTTTTATTTTATGCATGATGTTATAGAAAATGTTTTTTTTTTTTTTTTTTTTTTTGCTGAAATGATAGAGATATCCATGCAAATGAGCTATTGGATGCATGATATGATGCAAATAATTTTTTTTTTTTTTTTTGCTTTTTTGAGATGTTATGACTTGACATGCAAGATAAGCTAATGCATATATTTTTTGTTTTATATGTGAATTTTTTTATGCATGCCTTTGAGACTTTGTGTATGCCATACAAAATGAAATAATGCATGGATGAACACTTTCTATGATACATGATGATTTTTTTTATTTTTATTTTTTTGTTCATGCAAATGAGCTAATGTCGAAACATTGTTTTTATGATGTGATGAATTTTGGTGAATGTACAAAAATGATACGATACAAATAATGTTGAAATATTATGATTTCTTGTTCAAATGAGATAATGCAACAACCTCTTTTATGACGTGAGGATGTGATGAACTTTGATGCATGCTTCATGAATTAACAATGTATGGACATTCTTTTTGTGAATGCATGATGATACGCAACTAATTATTCGACACGCAAAAATGATTTTATGATGCATGAACATTTTTTTATTTATGCATGATGATATGCAATAAATGATTCGACATGTAAAATGATTTTATGATGCATGGACCCTTTTTAACATGCATGATGATGTGCAATGAAATAATAAATAAATGACCAAAGTACATGCAAAAAGAGATGATGCATGGACATTTTTTTTTATGCATGATGATATGCAATTGAATGGTAAACAAATGTTCAAACGACATGCAAAATGAATTTATGATACATGAAGATTTTTTTTTTTTTTTTTTTTTTTTTTTTTTTTTTTTTTTTTTTTTTAAATATGCATGATGATATGTAATTTAATGATAAACAAATGATCAAACGACATGCAAAATGAGATGATGCATGGACACATTTTTAGCATGATAATATGCAATTAAATTATTCGACATGCGAAAATGATATGATGCATGAACATTTTTTTTTTTTTTTACATGCCAAATGCATGAACTTATGCTTTTATTATGTGTGCACGTGTGAAATGACATCATGCAATATGAAATGATTTCCTATGATTTTATGCATGAGAAGATGCATGAGCGTTTTTCTATGCAAAATGATTTTATAAGTGCGTGAGATGACATCATGCAATTGATGAAATAATTTTTACATGAAAACTGCATGAATTGATGTTTTTATTACATGTGCACGTGTGAAATGACATCATGCAATATGAAATGATTTTCTATGACTTTATGCATGAGAAAATGCATGAACATTTTTTTCTATGCTAAATGATTTTTAACATGTTTGAATACAATTTTATTATGCATGAGCGAGACGACACTATGCAATTGGGATAATGCTCGTGATGCATGATTATTTTATTTTTTTTTTTTTATGATATGCAACTGAATGATTCGTCATGCAAAATTAGTTTATGATGCATGAACATTTTTTTTTGAGATTTTATGTTTTATGATTTGCGCCAAATAAGATAATGCATGAATGAATGTTTTTATTACATGTGCACGTGTACCATGCAATTGATGAAATGATTTTTTTTATGATTTTATGCATGAGAAGATGCATGGCTTTTTATGATGCACGTGTGATGATGTCGTGCAATTGATTAAATGATTTTCTATGATTTTATGCATGAACCCTTTTTTTTTTATGCAAAATGTTTTTTTTGATGGAACGACATGCGCAGCGGAGGCGATTTCGGACCGATGATACTCTAATTTCATCAATTTAACAAATAGAAAACATGCTCATAAAGCGGAAATGAGAAAAATAGAAAACATACCCTTGAAGTTCTACTTTTCTTCGCGTTCCGCCGGCCGTTCTTCGTCACGAACTCTTCAAATCTCTTCTCACGAACGCGTCGAGGACCACCCGAGGTAGTCCCGCTATCCTCGGCGCCGCGCAACGGTGTTGTGGGACACCGTTACAAGAGAAAAGAAAAGAAATAAAAGAAGGAGAAGAAGAAGGAATGGCTGGGGAAGTCCAAAAGTTCACCAGAGAGAAAACTTCAAAAATGAAGGTTTCTCAATTCCAAATTTTTAACGTGAACCCACACTTCAACCAAAGCCAAACTTTAATATATATTATATATATAAACCCTCAAATGTGTCTTACATGCACAATGCATGTAAGACACATATATATTTATATATATTAATATATTAAATAAATATATATAATTATTATTTTTAAAAAATTAATACAATATTAATTTTAAATAATAATAAATATTTTATTTATTAAACTTTTAATAAATAAAATATATATATTATTAATTAATTAAACTTTTTAATTAATTAATATTATTTAATTCAATATCAAATATCAATTAAATAATATGGCTTAACTCGGTTTTCCGAAAACCGAATTTTTGCACATGAATCCTATTCATGTTTAAGACCATTCCAATATTTAAATCATATTTAAATACGTCCATCATTCTTCCAAAAACGGAATTTGAACAATTCAAATTCTTTACCTTTTTCTTTTATTTTCTCTTATATTGTTGCACGGCGTTATCCGAGCTAGCCAGGAGAACCTAAAGGACCTACAGATCATGAGCTCCAACGATACGAGATTATTCGGTTAAAACTCTTTTAACCCGAATCAATCAACTTTCGTTAACCCCCGGAGACTCCACTATAGTCCGAGGGTTGCACTCTCCTCACTGTAGATATATTGTGTCCTCTTGATATAACCGTCATGGGCAAGTCGACCCTTCACAGGTTGTTCGTAACTACAGCTAGGCCATTTAAACCGTTTAACCCCTGCGTTACTTCTTTGTTCCTTAATTACCACTGACACCTCTAATGAACAATTGATCAGTGGTCCAACCAACTGATCAGAAACCCTCTCTAACGAGGAGAGGGTAGGCGCCTATTGTTCAAGCCCTGGAGTCAGCTATTAAGGGAACAACCTATCTACTAACCCTGAAGAGCGGGTTAGGAATGAACTCCATCTTACTACACTATGTCCCCAGCTACCTATTGGACTTTATCCCTGAGATGGTAGGCTTATTGAGCGGACATACTGCCACTCTCACCCATACAAGTCTAAGGATACTGTCTAATAAGCAGGAGTTCATAGTAAGCTCAGGATTGAGATCGAGTTACCTAGGCCATCAGGTGAAATAGTCGGTCTCTTCAGTAAACGGCGTTATAAAGAGAGAGCGACTTTTCGTGGTTCAGTCTTACGCAAACTCATCGCGTAGGACGCCCCCGCTCACACATCTCGATGTGAAACGACTCGGATCACATCGTTTTGTACAATACAAAACGGGCCGCATCCAATAGTGTTACCAGGATAAGGTACCCAGCCTTATCCATATACTATAGACCATTTTGACTGTCTACTTGAGTTTGACCCACATTCATGTCATACATGAAACTCAAGTATTCATGATCGTCAAGGGTGTTGGTCATTGGTATAGATTAATGCAAACACGTTTCACTTTATTCCAGCAAACACCTTTACTGAATAAAACTTAATAACTCATTATTACTAAATAGATAATTTACAAACATAACTGTTTACAAACCACGAGTTTTAGGACATTAAACCCAACAAACTCCCACTTGGACTTAAACGTCTGTGGTGTACATGTTGGGGAGGAGAACTATAATATCATATATCTATAGTCTTCTCCCACTATCCTATTTAGCAACCCGGAGCCCTAAACTCTTTAGGTATCTCTCAAACACTTTAGCCGTGAGAGACTTAGTAAACATATCAGCATGAAGTACTATGAGGTTTTCCATGTGACCATCACATCTCCTCATCCGCACTACTTAAGAGCTCAAAAACCATTTTTTTTATGTTGCAATACAAGCTGCAACAAATTTTTAGCTTTTATAGAGGAATCAACAATACAACTCTTGTATTCCATTCCTTTATACTATGACAAATTATTAACCGATATAACCGACAACTCCCACTGCATAAAACATATCGGGTCATCTATCTCAGAAGAGATAGATCTTAACCCAATAAGTGTTAAAGCGTAGGGACAGCACCTCATAACATCAATTATTAACAACTCTTGTCAATATCAGATGTTAGGAGATTACACTAGCGATTTGTTCTTACGACTCAGATTAATCTGAATCCTTAGAATAAACAAGACCTCACCCAGATCACATATCTGGAAACAGGTCGCTAGTTTATGCTTAAGTGCCAGAAACTACATCCTATAACATTCTCAATGAATAGGACATTAATTACGGAAACATATCATGAAAGCTATAGTATTGATAAAACACTTGCCCGAAAAAGTTTATCAATAACATGTTTAAGCCATAAGATTCGATTTGAACATCAAACCTTAATCATTCAAGATTAAGTTGCTAGTTTCAATCCATAAAAGAATTGAATAAGCTAACAAAACTATTTTGTTCTTAATCTTGCATATGACTCTCAGAGAGATTATGACTTATAGACACTCTGATCAAGATAGCTAGTCTTGATTTCTATTTATCTTATCCTATCTAGTATAGAACAAGAAAAATAGATGAGAGTCGTCTAACAACTTACATCTGGTAACAAGTAAACAAGTTGATACACAATCAACCTCTTCACTTTGGGACTGTCCCATTACCAGAAAGTCAAGCCTTAAAGGTTTTCACCTTAGAGGCTCGGTCATTTAACCCCTCGAAGATCTACAGCTTCGAACCATTGGTCCTTGTCTAAATAATTCATTATCTAATTAAAGACAACGAATCCTCAAGTCATCATCTGGTATGATAACTTGAGTTTTATAGACAAACCAATAAGTTAGGGTTTTCTCAACTATTGAGAATAACCAACTCTACTATCAACAACCCTTGTTGATTTAGATATAGCTTTCCTCTAATACGCCTAGTCTTAATATCCATGTTGTTTTCTGAATTAATAGAACATGCAAGTATACACCTTTTGTAAAATGAACCGTTCATTTATTTACACCAAAAGATACTTATATACATATGCTCAAAAATACAGAAATATGTACAACTTAATTACACATATCACATATATGATTTAGGTTCATACAAAACAACATCAAAAGCACAAAACTTCCACTGTGCAGCTGAATAGACGTCTTCTCAAGTCATCCAACACGGAGAAACCGACAATCAGGAACTAGTTTCCTGAAAGAAAAACAAACATGATTAGTGGTTCCTGAAAAAAAAAATTCAGGTATGACATTCATAAATCCACTATACATGTTTAGACAAATAAATCTCATTTACCTTGTCGTTCTTTCTCGGCATGTTTCTCTGCAAGGTATTTCGGGCAATTGCGCTTCCAATGCCCTTCTTCGTTACAATGGAAACACTTCCCTTTGTCCGAAGACTTTACCTTGGCCACAACAACAGGGGCTTTGCCCTTTCTCCTATTTCTCTTCTTTTTACGAATAGTCCTACTACTCGTAGCAGTTGCTTCAGACTTACTCCCAGACCCAGCCCCCTTCAGGAACTTCTTC
This sequence comes from Herpetospermum pedunculosum, assembly GCA_028017165.1. Taxonomy (NCBI): domain Eukaryota; kingdom Viridiplantae; phylum Streptophyta; class Magnoliopsida; order Cucurbitales; family Cucurbitaceae; genus Herpetospermum; species Herpetospermum pedunculosum. The sequence continues at coordinate 4,901,691 of CM051525.1, read as the reverse complement.
GAAGTGACTACATTAGCCTCCTTCTCTTTTCCTTTAGAGGCATGAAGGGTCTGGTAAGTCTGCAACTCGTGCAGAAGAGTGGTCAAGTTGAATTCTATCTTATTCATGACCATGTTAGATCTGAAATTCAGGAAACTCTGCGGGAGAGATTCCAAGATAAAACTTACTTGACTCTTCTCATCAATCGCAGCTCCGTTCACTTCTGCCGTCATGAAGTGGACCATCATGTTAAGGACATGTTCCCTAACAGAGGTTCCTTCCTTCATTCGAGCATTATAAACGAATTTGAGGGCTTCATGGCGAAGAGACGAGGATGGTTGTCCAAACATCTCTTGCAATGAAAACATGATTTCTTTAGCAGAAACCATAACCTCATGCCTCTTGGCCAAGACATCCTGCATGCTTGCCAAGATATAGACTCGGGCTTTATCATTAGCCCTAATCCAGCGATCGTACGCCTCACGAACAGTTCGTGAAGCGTTTGAGCCAGGAGTTGGAGGACAGTCCTCCGTCAAGACAAATCTCAGGTCATCCAACACAAGAATCGTATTCAAGTTGGATTTCCAAGTTCCGTAATTCTCTCCGGTAAGTTTGTCGTTAGCTAATAATTGTACAAAAGAGCTCGCCATGCTGAAAAAAGAAATGTAAACCTATTAGTGAAACGGTTTTAACCTATTTAAACCAATTAAGAGATTTAGCAGTAAATAAAGTACCCAAACTCTTTATTTACAAGCAACGATATTTTAGTGAGTTAGAATGATCGCTACCTAAGGGTAAACGAGCACTCCTTCACTAAACCAAGACATTCTTGACTAAATGCTAGCTCCAGAATAACTCATATTCCACTAGCATCTTAGTTATCGTTTTCGGTCAAGATTTACTAACTCCTTAGCAAATCTCGTAAGTGTGACCCTCCATTTTTAGAACGCACAGGACGGCCCCAACAGTGCAACCTAAGGGAATGTCAGAGTTGGGAATGGCCCTATGTTTCTTTATCCATAAATGGTGACTTACTTGTTCAAGTCCCATGAAACGACCCTCCTAAGGGATTGGTGCCGCCAAGGGCACCTTGCAGGCGGAACATGGGAATCTCACGGTTCAATCCAATGGAGGAGACCGTAGCAAGTACTGACGTACTTCCTTCTCCCACTTACTATAGACACTTACTCCATTCACCTTGCTATTGAAAGTTGCAAATGCCATCCTAAGGGGGTTGCCACATTAGCAACACGAGGCCGAGCAAAATTCTCACGTTGTGAACTATAGGGAGTGCGTAGCAGGAGAGGGATATATCATATATTCCTTCTCAACACTTCTACTAAGCATCGTGGACGGTATTTAGGGTAAAAACTCAGGTTTTATCTGGCTAAGTAAATAAAACCTTAAGTCTAGGCAAACTATTTACCTGAGATGTCTAGGTTATTAACAGATTTAATTAACCTCACACCTCTCATGCACGCTCATAAAGCCTGGTTAACTTTACTCAAGTACCGGATCGTCCCCAGGTAGGAGGTGTTCCGTATACCGTCAGCTTAAATACCTCCAACCTCGAACAGGATTTCACCGGGTGAGCTTCTCATAACCTTAGCATTTACGAGATAACGACCTATTCATCTAATGAACCAGACCGAACCATTTAACCCTAAATGAGCATGCCACTTTTTTCTTTGTTATAGTTTTTAAAAGTCTAAGTCATTTTTACAACGCTTGCAAAAGCAGACTTTCTATAACAATTATCTATATGCTTCTCAAACATACAATTGCTAAGGCATGACAAGTTGAATATTTAAATTCATAATCAATATAACACTTATATTGATTATGCTCATACAACTCCTAATTCATAAATTAATATAACACTTATATCAATTTTTCATGAATTAAGCATGCATCCTATACATTATAACAATTATAACATACAATATGCATAAAACTAATGTTGGATGTTTTAATTTCATAATTAATATAACACTTATATTAATTATTCTATTAAGTAAACAACATCAAATTCATGAAGTAATATAACTCTTATATTAATACTCATGAATTAAACATGCATATACATTACAACACTTATAATATACAATATGCATAAAACTAGGATAACTAATGTTGTACGTTTAATTTCATAATTAATATAACGCTTATATCAATTTCTCTATTAAACTAACAACATTCAATTCATGAATTAATATAACTTTTATATTAATTCATATGAATTCCTAAATATGCATACTATATATTATAACACTATAACATATTTACTATGCATGGAGCATGCTTCCTACAGTGGGATTTTAAATCTATATGGCATACGTTATGCACATACAAACATGGATTTCAATTAAAACATACATTCACAATGCATAATTAATTAAACACACTAAAGTGGATCGATTTTGGCATTTAGCAAGCAATAACTAATTTATTACAAGCTTGAACAACAAGCTACGACTTGAGCGGACATCGAACTCTTCGCACCGCCTTGGACCAGCTTGCTCCCCCGAACGCTTCGACCAATTTCTCTTTGAACTTCACATTTGTATCGCCTAGAACGAGTTTGAACTTATACCGAACATTTCGGCGAGTTCCAAACTCAAACTTCTTTCACAAAGAAACCTATATGGACTCTAATGACTCTAAAAATACAGACGCTTCAGCACACATTAAAGCCCATACATTCTCGGGCAATTACAAATAATGAAATTCAAATAGAAACTATGCCAAAATCGATTTTCACTTTAGACTCCAATTCAGAAACAATTTCTAAATTAAAATACCCACCAACTTAAATTGATGCAAATTGAGTTAATCACAAAATCGCTCTGATACCAATTGATGGAGCGACATGCGCAGCGGAGGCGATTTCGGATCGATGATACTCTAATTTCATCAATTTAACAAATAGAAAACATGCTCTTAAAGCGGAAATGAGAAAAATAGAAAACATACCCTTGAAGTTCTACTTTTCTTCGCGTTCCGCCGGTCGTTCTTCGTCACGAACTCTTCAAATCTCTTCTCACGAACGCGTCGAGGACCACCCGAGGTAGTCCCGCTATCCTCGGCGCCGCGCAACGGTGTTGTGGGACACCGTTACAAGAGAAAAGAAAAGAAATAAAAGAAGGAGAAGAAGAAGGAATGGCTGGGGAAGTCCAAAAGTTCACCAGAGAGAAAACTTCAAAAATGAAGGTTTCTCAATTCCAAATTTTTAACGTGAACCCACACTTCAACCAAAGCCAAACTTTAATATATATTATATATATAAACCCTCAAATGTGTCTTACATGCACAATGCATGTAAGACACATATATATTTATATATATTAATATATTAAATAAATATATATAATTATTATTTTTAAAAAATTAATACAATATTAATTTTAAATAATAATAAATATTTTATTTATTAAACTTTTAATAAATAAAATATATATATATTATTAATTAATTAAACTTTTTAATTAATTAATATTATTTAATTCAATATCAAATATCAATTAAATAATATGGCTTAACTCGGTTTTCCGAAAACCGAATTTTTGCACATGAATCCTATTCATGTTTAAGACCATTCCAATATTTAAATCATATTTAAATACGTCCATCATTCTTCCAAAAACGGAATTTGAACAATTCAAATTCTTTACCTTTTTCTTTTATTTTCTCTTATATTGTTGCACGGCGTTATCCGAGCTAGCCAGGAGAACCTAAAGGACCTACAGATCATGAGCTCCAACGATACGAGATTATTCGGTTAAAACTCTTTTAACCCGAATCAATCAACTTTCGTTAACCCCCGGAGACTCCACTATAGTCCGAGGGTTGCACTCTCCTCACTGTAGATATATTGTGTCCTCTTGATATAACCGTCATGGGCAAGTCGACCCTTCACAGGTTGTTCGTAACTACAGCTAGGCCATTTAAACCGTTTAACCCCTGCGTTACTTCTTTGTTCCTTAATTACCACTGACACCTCTAATGAACAATTGATCAGTGGTCCAACCAACTGATCAGAAACCCTCTCTAACGAGGAGAGGGTAGGCGCCTATTGTTCAAGCCCTGGAGTCAGCTATTAAGGGAACAACCTATCTACTAACCCTGAAGAGCGGGTTAGGAATGAACTCCATCTTACTACACTATGTCCCCAGCTACCTATTGGACTTTATCCCTGAGATGGTAGGCTTATTGAGCGGACATACTGCCACTCTCACCCATACAAGTCTAAGGATACTGTCTAATAAGCAGGAGTTCATAGTAAGCTCAGGATTGAGATCGAGTTACCTAGGCCATCAGGTGAAATAGTCGGTCTCTTCAGTAAACGGCGTTATAAAGAGAGAGCGACTTTTCGTGGTTCAGTCTTACGCAAACTCATCGCGTAGGACGCCCCCGCTCACACATCTCGATGTGAAACGACTCGGATCACATCGTTTTGTACAATACAAAACGGGCCGCATCCAATAGTGTTACCAGGATAAGGTACCCAGCCTTATCCATATACTATAGACCATTTTGACTGTCTACTTGAGTTTGACCCACATTCATGTCATACATGAAACTCAAGTATTCATGATCGTCAAGGGTGTTGGTCATTGGTATAGATTAATGCAAACACGTTTCACTTTATTCCAGCAAACACCTTTACTGAATAAAACTTAATAACTCATTATTACTAAATAGATAATTTACAAACATAACTGTTTACAAACCACGAGTTTTAGGACATTAAACCCAACATTTTTAACATGTATGAATACACATTTTATTATGCATGAGTGAGATGACACCATGCAATTGATGAAATGATTTTTGGCATGCTTAATGCAAAAACTACTATTATTACACGTGTACGTGTGGAATAACACCATTCAATATGAAATGATTTTTTGACATGCAAAATGAGATGATGCATGAATGAACATTTTTATTATGCATGCGCGAGATGTCATTCTGCAATTGATGAATGATTTTCTCTGATTTTATGCATGAGCATTTTTTTTTTTAATGCAAAATGATTTTATGAGTGCGTGAGATGACATCATGCAATTGATGAAATGATTTTTTACCTGCAAAATGCATGAATTGATGCTTACTACATATGCATGCGTGAAATAACATCATACAAACATAAGACAATGCATGTTATGCATGATTTTTTTTTTATGTACACGATATTGTGCAAATGATGGATGAGAAATGATAAATATTTTTTGGAATGATCATTTTTTTTTTATGCATGCAATTGATTTGGTTTTTTTTTTTTAAATGTCATGCAAAATGAAACAATTCATGATTTTTTACTTATGCATGAATGATGAAATGAGACTCGATTTTTTTTTCCGATGCATAAACGAGATGCAATTAACGAAAAAAGACCTATTTTTGTTTTGATTTTTTTTGTTTTGTTTTTGTTTTTGTTTTTTTTTTTGCACGTCTCTAAACCTTGAACGAAAGACTTTATTTCGATGAGAACGCGATGACTCGTAAAAAAAATGCATGATCCTTAAATTCTAAGATGTGGAAATACAAATGATTTTTTTGATTTTTTTTTTTAAAAAAAAATACGTGTAGAACGAATATCACTAGAAGAAAATTTCCGAAAAACGAAAAAATGAAAAATGAACGAAGACTTTTCGTGCGCCTTTACGGGGGCAGGTTACATCCTCCCACAAGTCGACATTACTCGACTCTCCATTCTAAACCTAAACAAAGAGGTCCCCAATTATAATTGAATGCTAAAAATTAGCAAACGAATTAATTTGAACGTGAATCTTTCGTGCGCCATACAAGGGTGATTATGTCCCTTTGAAGGTCGACATTACTCGATTATCTGTTCTAAACCTCAAGGGGATGACTCGATAATTTTTTGTAAAAAATCAAAATAAAACACATATAATGAAATCAACACACGCAACTTAAATATGTGAATGAAACACGCAATATGATACAAGCACGAGAATCAAACATGCGACAAAGTAGGTGTATTCTAAAATTCAGAGTTTGGACAATTAACGGTTAACCCTAGGATGGAATGATCCTTTCTTGTAACTAGATCAGTCCATTTCGTTGTGTTCTGTCTTTCTGTTATGCACTTTAAGTTCCTCTTTTTGTCCATTCAAACAATCAAGTAATCAAAGCACAGTTATTATTTCATAGTTTCCTATCTTTGCAACTCACTGTCTTACCTTGCTGTTTTAAGTATATTTCTCTTCTAAGCATGTCTCCTTCATCTCTTATTTCTGTTTACCCCATATCCATGAGTAACTAAGTCACTTAGGGGCATGCTAATGACAACACTATAGGCTAAAAAACGTGAACCAAGCATGTAGGATAGCTCTCGAAGCATTGATTGTATGTAAGCTTCATCCCACGGGCAATTTCGATTGGCCATCCATTTTGTCCAAAGAACTCCTAACCTCTGGAAGGAGTAAGAGTTCAGAGTCATACACTCATGCTAGCCTTTCAAGGTAGCCAGGAAACGGCCTAGGAATAGGCGTTTCCCTAGTACAAACCATATCCTTCTGCCTTAACAAGATGCTTAAGACCTTACTTGGACATGAGTAAACTAAAGAATCTAATGCATGAAATCGGAAGATACATGAGATTGAGATAGTTTGATGCATAGTGAGTTGATCCAGTGCTTGAGAATCGTATGAAAAAGCCTATAGGATAGTCGTTAGTAGCCCTTAATTCATCATTTTACACACTTTCGCTGTTATTAAAATTGCGGTAGAATTGTTGTTTCCGCAATTCTGCTAAAGTTACAATTCTGTCTAGCTGTTTTTGTCTTCATTTATTAATCTCGTCTCTTTTCATTTGAGTTTAGCTTTGACTTGCACTTGTTTATGTTGCTACCCTCTTCGTATTCAGTAGGAAATAGACAATTAAAAACCAATTCTACCCCATAAAATCCACCCTCTCTTTCTTAACTTTACACTTCACGAGTAGCTTAAAATAAATCTCTGTGGGAAAACGAATGAAAAAAATACTTACTACTTGCTATAAGATCATGTATGCTTGCATGTTCTAAGTGCTCTCTCTACTTTATTGCTTATTTATGTAACACATTGAGCACGTAACAAGTTTTTGGCGCCGTTGCCGAGGATTTATTTAAGTGAAAACGAAGTTTGTTAGGTTTGAAACACCAAGTTTATTACCTATTGAAGCTGATCTGTTTCATTTCTTTTGCAGGTACCATTGGGTTAGTTTATGAGTGAGCCTTCAAGTAGTGATTTAGAGTTCAATCCTGAGCCTGAGAGATTACTTAGGGCCAGAAATAGAGCCAAGAAACGTCTCTTTAACCAACCCTCTATACCTCCAACAATTGCGGGAACCGCAATTCCTCCGCAATTGTCTCAAGAAGAAATGGCTGGAATAATTCCAAATCCGGTACCTATCACTCGCAATCCCATCGAAATAGCGAATGATAAGAATAGTGCCATTCTCTCATACCTAGTTCCTATGCCTGGGAGCTGAACCACAGCATAATCCGTCCTGAAATCACTGCCAACTCATTCGAGTTAAAGCCAGTGATGTTCCAAATGTTGTCCACTGTGGGACAATTCTTTGGAGTGGAAAATGAGGACCCCCACAACCATCTTAGAAACTTCTTAGGAGTCAGTGATACCTTTATCATCCCTGGAGTTTCCCAAGAAACCTTGAGGCTATACCTGTTCCCTTACTCTTTGAGGGACAAAGCCAAAACATGGTTAAACTCATTACCCTCTGGATCTGTCCTTAATTGGACAGACTTAGCAGAGAAATTCCTAGTCAAATACTTCCCACCTGATAGGAATTCTACCTTTCGTGATGACATAGTTAAATTCAAACAAGCTGAGAATGAGTCTCTTCACGAAGCTTGGACAAGGTTCAAAGATCTTCTTCTTAAATGTTCACATCATGGCAACCCATGGTGTATCCAAATAGAGGTCTTTTTCAAAGGATGCAACCCCAACACTAGACAAGTTCTAAATTCATCAGCTGGAGGTTCCATGTTGTCCAAGAGTTACAACGAGGCCTATGAGATCTTGGAGAAGATCTCAGCATCTCACTGTAGGTGGTCAGATGATCCAGTTGAGCCAACTAGAGCTCAAGACAAGGATGCTCTAAGTGCAATGAGCAGCCAAATAAATGCCCTGACCAACCTAGTTAAGCAAATGGCTCAAGCCAATCTCCAAACAAGTGCCAACACCGCCACAGCCATGTCAATGGGCACCCAACCAAGTCAAGGTGAGACACTTATCTGTGGATTCTGTGGGGAAAGGCACCCGTATGAATACTGCCCTGGGAATCCAGCCTCAGTCTGCTATGTGGGAAGCCAACAGCAGCCTAGGAACAACCCCTACTCCAATACTTACAATCCTGGTTGGAGGAACCACCCAAACCTGTCATGGGGTGGCCAACAGAATGCTAACCAAAATCCTAACCAACCTAGACCGAGTGGAACACCTGGTTTCACTCCCCAACATAACCAATCCATGTATCAAAAACCATACAACCAACCTGTAGGATCGTCTGTAGAAAACTTACTCAAGGAATACATAGCCAAGAATGATGCCACTCTACAGAGTCAGCAAGCCACTCTTAGGAGCCTAGAGAACCAAATAGGGCAACTAGCCAATGAAATCAAAAGTAGGCCCCAAGGTAGACTACCTGCTGACACTAAAGTGCCAAGGAGAGATGGTAAAGAGCAAGTTCAAGCAATTGAACTTAGAAGTGGTAGACCATTGGTAAGCAACACCAAGGACACACCAAAGAGAGTAGAGAACACTGAGTCTAGTGCTCCACTGGAGTCTCTGCCAAACCAAGGTCCACCACCAACAAGCACATCAGGAGCAAGGCTGGAACCAATCATAGAGGAGATAGAAGAAATTCCAAGGCCTCCACCTATCCTGAGGCGACCTGATGTGCCTGCATATGTGCCACCACCTCCATTTCCTAGAAGGCTAAAGAAGAAACAAGAACAGGAAGTGCACTTTAATAAATTTCTAGAAATTCTTAAGCAAGTGCATGTTAACATTCCTTTTGTAGAAGTTTTACAGTCTATGCCTTCCTATGTAAAGTTTTTGAAGGATATTATAACTAACAAGAAAATAATTGGTGAGTTTGAAACAGTCAATCTCACTGAGGAGTGCAGTGCCATACTCCAGAACAAGCTACCCAAGAAGGAGAAGGATCCTGGTTCCTTCACCTTACCTGTAGAGCTAGGAGGCAAGCACGTGGGCAGAGCTCTTTGTGACCTGGGAGCCAGCATAAACCTCATGCCCCTATCACTATTCCGCCAGCTAGGAATAGGAGAAGCACGTCCAACCACTGTCACTTTACAACTAGCAGACAGATCCATTGCATACCCTGAAGGTAAGATTGAGGATATTCTTGTAAAGGTTGACAAGTTTATTTTCCTTGCAGATTTCATTATCCTGGATTATGAAGCAGACAAGGAGGTCCCCATCCTGTTAGGCAGACCATTTCTAGCCAGAGGTAGGGCACTGATAGACGTCCAAAAAGGTGAGCTCACCATGAGGGTTCATGATGAAGAGGTGAAATTTAGTGTGTATAAAGCTTTAAGGTATCCCTCTGACCTTGAATGTTGTGCAAGCATGGACGTTGTAGATTCTTTAATGGAAGAACAATTGGAGCATGAACTATTGACTAAGCATGCTCATGAATATGTAGGATTAGAATTAACTGATTTAAACATAGCTGAGATAATGGACATATCTGTAAATAACCCTCAGCATGTTTGTATGAATATTGACTTAACTGAAAAATCTTTAAATCCATTAAAACCATCCACTGAGCATCCACCTGTATTAGAATTAAAACCACTGCCCACACACCTCAAGTATGCATACTTAGGAAATAATGAGACTTTGCCTGTAATTATTTCTTCTAAGCTAAGTGAACAGCATGAGGTTGAACTAATATTACTACTTAAGCAACATAAGAAGGCTATTGCATGGTCTATTGCTGATATTAGAGGCATTAGCCCTTCTTATTGCATACATAAGATTATACTAGAGGAAGAGCATACTCCTAGAGTAGATCACCAACGTAGGCTGAATCCCTCTATGAAAGAGGTAGTTAAGAAAGAAATAATTAAATGGTTAGATGCTGGTGTGATCTTCCCCATAGCTAGTAGTCAGTGGGTGAGCCCTATACAATGTGTACCTAAGAAGGGGGGGATGACTGTGGTAGTCAATGAGAACAATGAACTGATTCCAACTAGGACTGTCACAGGATGGAGAGTGTGTAAGGATTATAGGAAACTAAATAAAGAAACTAAAAAAGACCACTTCCCGTTACCATTCATTGACCAAATGTTAGACAGAATAGCTGGTAGAGCTTATTACTGCTTCCTAGACGGTTACTCAAGGTATAACCAGATTACTATAGACCCTAAGGATCAAGAGAAGACTACCTTCACTTGCCCTTTTTGAACTTTTGCCTTTCGCAGAATGCCTTTTGGCTTATGCAATGCACCGGCAACTTTCCAGAGGTGTATGTTGGCAATCTTCTCTGATTTGGATGAGTCCATGATAGAAATATTCATGGATGATTTCTCAGTCTTTGGGGATTCCTTTACAAACTGTCTAGAGAATTTAGGACAAGTCCTGGCTAGGTGTGAGGAGACTAACCTAGTCCTTAATTGGGAAAAGTGCCACTTCATGGTGGATGAAGGGATTGTCCTAGGTCATAGAGTGTCAAGAGCAGGAGTGGAGGTCGATAGGGCCAAGATAGAAATCATAGAGAAGTTGGTAGAGCCTCAGAATGTCAAGGCCATTAGAAGTTTCTTAGGGCATGCTGGCTTCTACAGAAGGTTCATTAAGGACTTTTCTAAGATAGCCAAGCCTCTGTGTGAGCTTCTAGAGCTGAATAGGCCATTCATCTTCTCTAAGGAATGTTTAGTAGCCTGGAAAACCCTTAAGGAAGCACTAGTCACAGCACCCATTATAGTAGGGCCAAATTGGGACCTTCCCTTTGAGATGTTATGTGATGCCAGTGACTATGCTGTAGGGGTTATGTTAGGACAGAAGATTGACAAGTTAACACACCCTGTCTATTATGCTAGTAAAACACTTAATGAGGCACAATGCAACTACACAACCACTGAGAAATAGATGCTAGCTGTAGTGTTTGCTTGTGAGAAATTCAGGAATTACATTGTAGGCACTAGGACAATAGTGTACACTGACCATTCTGCCTTAAAGTACCTCATGAGGAAGGCTGATGCTAAGCCTAGATTGATTAGGTGGGTGTTATTGCTGCAGGAGTTTGATTTGGACATTAGAGATAAGAAAGGATGTGAAAACGTGGTTGCGGATCATCTTTCCAGATTGCAGCACAATTGCGAAAAAATTGCGGAAACCGCAATTTCTGATGCTTTTATTGATGAACATGTCTTTGTATTGACTCATCGTGTTAACGATGAGGAACCTTGGTTTGCTGACATTGCTAACTTCCTTGCATCGCAGGTACTGCCAACTTTCAAGGGAGGACAAGAGAAGAAGAGGTTCCTTCATGAGGCAAGGAAATTCATATGGGATGATCCCACACTTTACAAAACATGTGCTGACGGCTTGCTAAGGAAGTGTGTTTCAGCTGCTGAAGCGAAGTCTGTGCTGCAGCACTGCCACACAGCTCCTTATGGTGGACACTTTGGTGGACAAAGAACAGCTGCAAAGGTATTTCAGAGTGGCTACTATTGGCCAACAATCTTCAAGGATGCCCACAACTATGCCCACAGCTGTGATGAATGCCAAAGAACAGGTAACCTTAGTCGTAAGGATGAAATGCCTCTCACTTACATCTTAGAGTTGGAGCTCTTTGATGTGTGGGGCATTGACTTCATGGGACCCTTTCCCCCATCATCAGGTAACCATTACATATTAGTGGCAGTAGACTATGTATCCAAGTGGGTAGAGGCCATAGCATGTCCCAATAATGATGCCAAAACAGTAGTAAAATTCTTGCATAGGCACATTTTCACTAGGTTTGGAACACCTCGTGCTATCATTAGTGATGAGGGGACACATTTCATTAATAAGGCTATGGAGAGAGTGTTGGCTAAGTATAACATTAGACATAGAGTAGCCACTCCCTATCACCCACACTCGAATGGTCAGGCTGAAATTTCAAATAGGGAGATTAAGAACATCCTAGAAAAGGTGGTCAAACCGAATAGGAAAGACTGGTCCTTTAAACTTGAGGATGCACTTTGGGCGTATAGAACAACATATAAGACACCCCTAGGTATGTCTCCTTACAGACTTGTGTATGGTAAAGCTTGTCATCTTCCATTCGAGTTAGAAATTAAGGCATTTTGGGCACTAAAAGAGTTGAATTATTGCGTGACCGATGCGGGAACGTTGCGGTCTTTGCAATTACATGAGCTTGATGAGCTTAGGCATATGTCTTATGAAAATGCCAAAATGTATAAGGAAAAGACCAAGATTTGGCACGACAGTAGACTTAGGATTAAGGACTTTAAGAAAGGCCAACTTGTTTTGTTATTTAACTCACGATTGAGGTTGTTTCCAGGCAAACTAAAGTCCAGATGGTCAGGTCCTTTCATGATAACTAATGTGTTTGTTCATGGTGCCATCGAGATAAAGAACCTGCAGCAAGGTCAACCATTCATGGTTAATGGTGCAAGGTTGAAGCACTACTATGAGGAAGGAGATGTGAAAACTCTCTCGGCCTTCCTTTTGTCTGAAACGTGAAAACAAGAACGAGAGAGGACGAGTGATTGCTGTGCTCGTCCAGACAGGGCTCAATGCCTTAGTTTATTTTTTCCATTTTTTTCGGTTATCGTTTGTGTACATGTTTGTATGATTTTAATTACGAATTTGATGTTGATTTTATTTCTTTTTGTAGGGAATCGATAGAGGGAATCAAGGAGATTAAATCCAGCTAAAAAAATCAAGAAGATATTGGGACAAATCAAAGATACGGTTGAGCAAAGATTGACATTTAAATGAAAAAAATCTCCAACGGTCACTAAAATTGCGAAGGATTTGCAGAATCCGCAAAAATATAGCCGTTGGGATTTCTTTTTCCGTTTTCTTTATATCCGTTGAGACGCGCGTTGATCTATACGATTCTCCTATTATCTAAACTCAAAGAAAGCTGCGATTCTCTTCATCTGTGATCTCTCTCTCCAAAACTCCACAAGTCAACAATGGTGCTAACACGAGCCGAACGATCTGCGTCCAAGAAAAGGGCTGATGAAGCTGAAACGGCTGCGAGGGAGGCACTCCTTGCCCTTGCAGAGGCTGATGCTGCACGGACTGAACGACTTCCCAAACTTCCGATTCGCAAGAAGAAGTGGAAGGTCGTCACAGAGATACCTGCTGGACCCTCTGAACCAGCAGGCACGCCCAAGAAACGTAGATGGAGCATGGCGGTGGCCGAAGAACCAACCAAAGAAAAGACTCCCTCTGTGGAGAGTCAAGAGAGTGATCGCGTGTCACATGATTCGGCCAAGAAGAGCTCCTCGCCATCTGCACCGCCAGCGCAGAGCCCTGAGCTGCCTTCATCACCGCAAAGTTGTGAGCATTCCCCACCAGCAGAGAGCCTTGAGGCATCGCCTACTTCCCCACAACATGACCCGGAATTCCCATATGGTGAGTATCAAGAATCGACGCAGGGCAGTGGGGAAGGTGAGGAAGAAGAGGTCTTCTCTCCGTTGAGGGAAGCCAGCCCTGGGAGCCCTGCACAGCAGGATGATTCTATGGAAGAAACACTGGGGGCGTGCCTCCATACGATCACAACCAAGGCGAAGTTGAAGAAGAAGGCTGCCAAGATTATCAAGGCCAAGCGGTCCAAGAAATCAAAGAAGAAGAAGGCCAGAAGGGCGCCTTCATCAGAGAAAGAGAGCGCTGAGCCTTCGCTCAAGAAGCTCAAGATTGAGGCTGCAGAGTCAGCCAAGCCAAAGGACAAAGGGAAGGCCAAGCTTTACCCTGAAGATGAGCCTCAATCAGTGAGGTACGTGTCCTCTGACGCTTAGTCCAGAGGCATTGAGCTGAGGAAGAGGGAGTTGCTGCACGAGAAGGGCTTCCTCGACAGACCTGCTGACCTGCCGCAGTTCTTGCGCGCAGGAATTACAAATCATGGATGGGAGGAGTTGTGCAGACCACCCAATCCAGCTTACACAAGCATGGTGTATGACTTTTACGCCAATATGCTTAATCCTGAGGAAGGCCTGTCTGTGGTCAGAGGGGTAGAAGTGGATTTCTCAGCGAAGGCAATCAACGAAGCCTACGGCCTCAAAGGCCAACAGCACACTGATTACTCGAGGATCGTTGATGAGCCTACAGAGGCTGTCTTGGAAGAGGCCATTCGGATAATTGGCCAACCTGAAGCATCATGGACCGTGTCGCGCAATGGGAGGCACACTCTCATGAGTGCCAACCTCACAGCTAAGGCGGCTGTGTGGTTTTCCTTCGTGAGGAGAAAGCTGGCCCCCGTGACCCATGAGATCACAATCAACCAGAGCAGATCGCTGCTGGTCTATGCCATAATGCGAGGTCTCACAATCAACGTGGGAGAAGTCATTGCAGCTGCCATTGCCGAGTGCGCCAAGAAGGGTAAGGGTCCATTGTTTTTCCCTAATACTATAACTAAACTCTGCTTGCGTGCAGGGGTTCCCATTGAGCGAATGGAGCAGCAGATGGCTTACACAGGCCACTTGGAGCTGCCTACTGGCTTAAGGCTGAAAAGGAAGGGGAACATGGAATTTGAGCTGGATAGGTTGGCTGCTGATCAGTCGCTGTCCATGGCTTGCCTGATGGATATGCAAAGGAGGATGGCTCAATGGGCCACATACGCACAGGCACGGGACAAGGAAGTTGCTGACCAACTTGGATGCATCTTCCCTGACTTTCCCACAAATCTCCTGACTCCATGGGTGCCTCCAAGACCAAGAAGGAGTGATGATGAGGAAGATGTCTGAGTGCTAGTTTGAGGAGCACCAAAAGGGAGTATTGCTGTTCCCTTAGAAAAATAAAAAAAAAAAATCTGCTTTCTGATAGACTATGTGAATTATGCTGTTTTTAGTTAAAATTTTGATCTGTTTTAGTTGCTTAGTTTTAAGTTTTTAAATTGTTTAGTATAGACTGATGATAGCTGATTAGGTAGATTAGTTTAGTTTTATTTTTAGAGAGCTTGAATGACTGGAAAAAGCATGCTCAGGGGCCTTAATCACTGATATATCTGCCCTGACTTTATTGCGAAATAATTGCGGAACCCGCAATTTTTATTACTGAATGCATGTTTTGGACTGTCTGTTTAGCTAGGCTGTGATCTGTTTAAATTCTATCTTTTGTTGCTGTCATGACTACCTTATATAGCTTATCTTAAAGCATGCTGGATGAGTGTCATAGGACACCCTTTGATAGTTTAAATTAACCCCTAAAAAGCTCAGCATGCATAGCTGTAAGTCCTTGCCTGTCTGTTTTTTTTTTTTTTTTTTAATTTTCTGCTGCTGTGATATTTTCTTGTAGCATGTTCTGTCTATGCCTAGGGCTTTTAGATTCTCTTTGTTTTACCTTAGACTAGATGCTTCTAGGACAAGTTTGGGGGTGTGCCACCTAAGACACTCAGTGGGGACAATGAGCAGTTTAAGTTTGGGGGAGGCCACCCTAGGCCTAGGAACATTCCTCTCTCCCTTAAAAGCATAAGCATTCTTCTTCTCCTTTACAAAAAATTGATGAACTGCTGAAAAAAAAAAATGAAAAATAGAATAAAGAGGGGTGTCTCTCTTAGGTTGCTGAGTAATCAGTGCCAAGTGTGTAACCCACAAGTGGCATTGCATGAAAAGGCAACCAAAGGAGAGGCTCCACCTAAGTAAGAAAAAAAAGAAAAGAATAGGGAAGAAGAATGTATACCTAGGAGTTGCAACTTTGTGGCTTAGATGTCCTGATAAAAAGAACTTTGATCCTAAATTAGCTAAGCACAAGTTGTAGCTTGTAGGGTTGTTTAGGGAGATGAATGTATGTCCAATGTAGTGATGCCAGGGTTTAGGTTGTTCTCTTAAAAGTACTACTGTCACTGTTAATACTAAGACTGGCATGACTCTAAGGAATCCTAGGTAGCTCAAAAGTAGAAACTAGAAGCATGTACTGAGTCTGGGGTAAAGCTAGGTAGAATTTGAAACCTTAGGGATAGTGGCAGGATATGACAAAAGCAAGTAGATCAGTTGTAGTAAGTAAGAAAAAACAGCAGAAGTATTAGGCATGCGAAGTCAGAAGAAGCTAGATAAGAGGGTAGTTTTAAGCTTAGAAGTGTGTCACAGGACAACACTGCTATAGATAGGGATATAGGGGAGTCAATAAGTGGTTAAAGAAGAAGAAACAGCAGCCTAGGAAAGTCCTTAGATTGCTCGAGGACAAGCAAAACCTTAAGTTTGGGGGTGTGTTACGTCTCCAAAAGTGACCTTTTTAGGACTTAATTATCTTAGAAAGATGGTCACTCTTAGGTGTTCTTGATAGCATTTAGCCTAAACCTATGCTTAAATATGAGAATTAGAAGAAGGTAGCTAAATTAGGACTTATGTACAATAGGAAAGAAAAGGGTTGAAAACCGAAGTAAAAGAATGAAAAACAAGCATTGCGACAGAATTGCGGAAACATTGCTGAAACCGCAATGTTTCAAGTGAAAACCGTAAGTTGACTAATCTTTTTCTGTTAATTTCCGTTATTTCAGGGATTCGTTCTTTCTCCTCCATCCATTCTGAAGTATGACGTTGAAGATGGATGGTTCTCCTTGACCCAAATGCAGCTGCAGATTACTATAAATAGGGGTCAAAGTCGAGGGTTCAATCATCATCCGAAAGCGTAGAAGTCTTCTCGCAGCTCCATCTTTCTTCCTGTGTTCCTTTGCCGTCTGTTGGTGTGAGAGTCTCAGCTGTTGGAATCGACAATCTGATAGGAAGGAGAGAAGATTCATCTTCTCTCCCGATTGGATTCATCCAAGCAAAGCTATTCTTTCATCCCCTTCAGCCGAGGCGGTTGCGACGAGGCTTTCAAGCTCTTTTACTTGTTTCTGTCTCCATTTCCATTTTCCAGCTTTAGTTTGTTGTTGTTTCCTTTCTTGTAACTAGATCAGTCCATTTCGTTGTGTTCTGTCTTTCTGTTATGCACTTTAAGTTCCTCTTTTTGTCCATTCAAACAATCAAGTAATCAAAGCACAGTTATTATTTCATAGTTTCCTATCTTTCCAACTCACTGTCTTACCTTGCTGTTTTAAGTATATTTCTCTTCTAAGCATGTCTCCTTCATCTCTTATTTCTGTTTACCCCATATCCATGAGTAACTAAGTCACTTAGGGGCATGCTAATGACAACACTATAGGCTAAAAAACGTGAACCAAGCATGTAGGATAGCTCTCGAAGCATTGATTGTATGTAAGCTTCATCCCACGGGCAATTTCGATTGGCCATCCATTTTGTCCAAAGAACTCCTAACCTCTGGAAGGAGTAAGAGTTCAGAGTCATACACTCATGCTAGCCTTTCAAGGTAGCCAGGAAACGGCCTAGGAATAGGCGTTTCCCTAGTACAAACCATATCCTTCTGCCTTAACAAGATGCTTAAGACCTTACTTGGACATGAGTAAACTAAAGAATCTAATGCATGAAATCGGAAGATACATGAGATTGAGATAGTTTGATGCATAGTGAGTTGATCCAGTGCTTGAGAATCGTATGAAAAAGCCTATAGGATAGTCGTTAGTAGCCCTTAATTCATCATTTTACACACTTTCGCTGTTATTAAAATTGCGGTAGAATTACTGTTTCCGCAATTCTGCTAAAGTTACAATTCTGTCTAGCTGTTTTTGTCTTCATTTATTAATCTCGTCTCTTTTCATTTGAGTTTAGCTTTGACTTGCACTTGTTTATGTTGCTACCCTCTTCGTATTCAGTAGGAAATAGACAATTAAAAACCAATTCTACCCCATCAAATCCACCCTCTCTTTCTTAACTTTACACTTCACGAGTAGCTTAAAATAAATCTCTGTGGGAAAACGAATGAAAAAAATACTTACTACTTGCTATAAGATCATGTATGCTTGCATGTTCTAAGTGCTCTCTCTACTTTATTGCTTATTTATGTAACACATTGAGCACGTAACATACTCCTTAAGTAAATTCTCTACTGATGATCCTATGGGTTGGTTATATGGCTTTTGATACATGGATTGGTTAGTTTGAGTGAAACCAGGTGTTCCACTCGGTCTTGGTTGGTTTTGAGCTTGGTTAGTATTCTGTTGTCCACCCCAAGAAAGGTTTGGGTGGTTCCTCCAACCAGGATTATAGGTGTTAGAGTAGGGGTTGTTTCTAGGCTGCTGTTGGCTTCCAATGTAGCATACCGAGGCTGGATTCCCAGGGCAGAAATCCTACAAGTGCCCTTGCCCACAGAATCCACAGATGAGTGCCTCACCCTGGTTAATTGTTGCGCTCGTTGAAACGGCTGCTGCGGTGTTGGCACTTTGATGGAGATTAGTTTGAGCCATTTGTTTTACTAGATTGGTCAGGGCATTAATTTGGCTACTCATTGCACTAAGTGCGTCCTTGTCTTGAGCTCTCCTAGGCTCTACAGGATCGTCTGACCATCTACAATGGGAAGTTGAGATTTTCTCCAAAATCTCATAGGCTTCATTGTAGCTCTTTGAAAGCATGGAACCACCAGCTGAAGAATTAAGCACTTGCCTTGTGCTGGGGTTGCATCCTTTAAAGAACACTTTTATTTGGATACACCATGGAATGCCATGGTGTGGACATTTAAGCAAGAGATCTTTGAATCTTGTCCAAGCTTCGTGTAATGACTCGTTTTCGGCTTGTTTGAACTTGATTATGTCATCAAGAAAGTTGGAATTCCTATCAGGTGGGAAGTATTTGACTAGGAATTTTTCAGCCAGATTTGTCCAATTGAAAATTGATCTGGAGGGTAAGGAGTTTAACCACGTTTTGGCTTTATCTCTTAATGAGTAGGGAAAGAGATAGAGTCTTAAGGCTTCTTGGGAAACTCCAGGGATGATGAAAGTATCACTAACTCCTAGGAAATTTCTCAGATGATTGCGGGGATCCTCATTTTCCACTCCAAAAAATTGTCCTGCGGTGGACAGCATTTGGAACATAACTGGCTTTAATTCGAATGAGAGAGTTGTAATCTCAGGGTGTATTATGCTCGGATTAAGCTCCTCGGGCATGGGAACTAAATATGAGAGGATGGCACTATCCTTGTCATTCGCTATTTCGATGGGGTTGCGAATCGCAGGTGCTTGGTTTAGGGCTGTTCTATCCATTTCAATGTGTTGGAATTGCGATGACTCTGCGGAGTCTGCAATGTTTCGAGTTACAGGTGGCTGTTTAAAGAGAAGTTTCTTAGCTTTGTTTCTGGCCCTAAGAAGTCTTTCAGGCTCAGGATTGAACTCTAGATCGCTACTTGAATGCTCATTCATAAACTAGCTCGATGGTACCTGTAAAAGAAATGAAAGAAGATTAGCTCCAATTGATATTAAGTTTTGTTCTTCCTAAATTAACAAACTTCGTGTTCACTAAACAAAATCCCCGGCAGCGGCGCCAAAAACTTGTTGCGTGCTCAATGTGTAAATAAAAATGCAGTGTGAGAGCACTCAGAACATGCAAGCATACATGGTCTTGTAGCAAGTAATAAGTATTTTTTTCATTCGATTTCCCACAGAGATTTATTCTTAGTTACTAACGAAGTGAGATGCTAAATTAGAAAGGGTGGTTTAGATGGGGTAAAATTGGGATTGATGTGCCTAACTAACAAAGAAAGTGCAATATATGCAAGCGTAAACAACAACAAGTAAAGAGACTAACTTGAATGTAGGAGAAAAAGAATTGCGGAGAAAGCAATTATCTAGCAATAAAATCGCAAAGCAAAAAGCTGGAAAAAATGGCTAAGACAAAAACAGACTTATGGAATTGCGCAGACAACAATTTTCTCGCAATTAAGCAGCAACGTTTTAAGGGTAAGTTGTGGAAACAAGGTCAACTAACGACTCCTCTATAGGCTTTTTCATACGATTCTTCAACAGTAGATCAACTTATCATGCATCAATTTAACTCATTCTCATGCATCTCTCGATTACATGCATTAGATCCTTTAGTTCACTCATGTCCAAGTAAGACTTAAGCATCTATTTATATAAGCAAGTTAATGAATTGTGCTAGGAAAACGCCTATTCCTAGATCGTTTTCTGGTTACCATGAAAGGCTAGCATGAATGGACGACTCTGAACTCTTACTCCTTCTGGAGGTTAGGAGTTCTGTGGACAAAATAGGGTTCGATTTAACAAACATGAATTTAAACGAACCTGGTTTTGCCAGGCTTCGACCAGCTACCGGGACTTACCTACAGACATAGGGTTCGATTTAACCAAAAGAAATTTAAACGGACTTGGTTTTGCCAGGCTTCGACCAGCTACTCGGACTTACCCACAGACATAGGAATCGATTTAACCAACAAAAATTTAAACGGACCTGGTTTTGCCAGGCTTCGACCAGGTACCGGGACTTACCCGCAGACATAGGGTTCGATTTAACCAACGGGAATTTAAACGGACCTGGTATTGCCAGGCTTCGACCAGCTACCGGGACTTACCCGCAGACATAGGGTTCGATTTAACCAACAGAAATTTAAACGGACCTGGGTTTGCCAGGCTTCGAACAGCTATTGGGACTTACCCGCATACATAGGGTTCGATTTAACCAACATGAATTTAAACGGACCTGGTTTTTGCTAGGCTTCGACCAGCTACCGGGACTTACCTGCAGACATAGGGTTCGATTTAACCAACAGAAATTTAAACGAACCTTGGTTTGCCAGGCTTCGACCACCTATCGGGACTTACCCGCAGACATAGGGTTCGATTTAACCAACAGGAATTTAAACGGACCTGGTTTTGCCAGGCTTCGACCAGCTACCGGGACTTACCCGCAGACATAGGGTTCGATTTATCCAACAGGAATTTAAACGGACCTGGTTTTTCCAGGCTTCGACCAGCTACCGGGACTTACCCGCAGACATAAGGTTCGATTTAACCAACAAAAATTTAAACGGACCTAGTTTTCCCAGGCTTCGACCAGGTACCGGGACTTACCCGCAGACATAGGGTTCGATTTAACCAACAGAAATTTAAACAGACCTGGTTTTGCCAGGCTTCAACCAGCTACCGGGACTTACCCGCAGACATAGGGTTCGATTTAACCAACAAGAAACTTGAAAGCAGAGTGAGATTTTTTTGTGCGTGTGTGTGTGTGCGAGACAACGGTTTTTATTTCAAAACTTTGTTGTAAAAACAAAAGACAGTGGTTTTTATTTCAAAACTTTGCTGCAAAACAAAACTTGGAAAAACTTTTTGAAAAGCATTAGAAACTCTCATGAATATGAAGAAGTCCTAAATGCATGATTTTTTTTTTAATATGAACTGATGAGACTGACCCTCAATGAGAATATGATGCAAATGCGAGTTGCAAAATGTGACTCTACTGTCGCGCAAAACATGAGTGTATGCGTTGATGTGCAATGGCAAAGATGAAGCCATGTTCCTTAATTTTGGGAAGTGGCAATGCATTTGACAATTTTGTGAAAATATGTCTTGATTCGTTTGGCTTGACCAATGAATTTGACTTTGAAAGCACGACGCAATGATGCATATGCCTGCTAATGGTAGAAGATGATTGTTTATGAATGCAACATGTGTGCATTATATGTTAAAGATAATGAATGTCATGAATGCAACATGTGCATAATATGTTAAAGGTAATGAATATCAAGAATGCAACATGTTTGCATGTGCATTAACAAAATGTCTTAAATGCAGCATGTATGCATGAGCATGCTAGGAGTAGGATGACTGATGTCATGAATGCGGTATGTATGCATGATACTGATGCACATGCATCCTATGGATAAAATAATGTCATGAATGCAACATGTGTGCACATGCTTGTCGAGGGTAGAAGAATGGTTGAATGCAACATGCTAAGGTAAGAAAAATGATCGAATGCAATGTGTGTGCATGATTCATATGATCTACCAACTAGCCATGATATGTGAAAATGTTTTTTTTTTTGAACTTATGATGTTAATGATATCAACTTGCATGATTTGTGAAAACAAATGGTTAATCAAAAATAACTTTTGTGTTAATGAAATGATCACTCTTGCTTAAGTCCATCGATCTTATCAGCCAATACTTAACGGAGAATCAAATAAAAATAATGGTGTCATCATTAAGATTTTTTTTTTTTTTTTATGATGCTTTCACTTGAGATAAATTAAATGTGTTTGTCTTAGATCACTCAACCATATTGGACATTGTGGGTTGTTGGGTAGATTCTCATGTGCTAGATTAGAGAACTTATCAAAAATAATTGACAATGTTGAACATCTTCTGATTAAACTGCTTCATAACTTAGCCTTGTAATGAACAAGAATGTTGAATTACAAGAAAATGAATTTAGATTTGGAATATGGGATGACAATCAGTCAATATTGAAAGTTTTTTTTTTCTTTTTTTCTAAATGAAATAAGTAATGCGAAGGAAGATGTAGTACTCGCATGCTTTAAGAAGATCTCTTGGACAATAAGAGATTGAAAATGTATTTTCACATTTGAGTGAGAAATTGGAAATTGGTTAGATGGAAAGATGAGTGATATGACTCCATTTCCTCGGACAAGGGTTTTGAGAGCTAAAAGTAGCTTCTTGAGAAATTCTCGCTTTCCTTTGAGTAAATTCGAGATCTTTGATGATATTTGATCTAGCATGGCAAAGGCGTAGGCCTTGCCCCAGTTTTGCATACGTCGATCCGTCGTGGCAAAGACATAGGCTTTGCCCCAGTATGGATGATGTGTGTCTGAAATACCCCTAGCTTCTTGTTCTACTGATTGCACAAGTTTTTTTTTTTTTTTTTTTTTTTTTTGTGGATGATGCAATAAAATGCCTCAACTTGATGACAGTGACTTCGCTCTATTTGTGGCAAAGACGTGGGCTTTGCCCCAGTGTTTATGATATTGATCCATCGTGGCGAAGACGCAGGCTTTGCCCCAGCATTAATGACATTGATAAGATATTTCAAGGTTTGTGAGATGTAGATTCTAGATCAATTGATTGCTCCAATCTCAATTTTTTTTTTTAGCAAGGAAAGGTGCAATAAGATGCTCAAGTTTTGACGGCGACATCGCTCTATTGTGGAAAAGACGTGGCCTTTGCCCCAGTGCTGCAAAGACGAAGGCTTTGCCCTAGTCTATGATGTTGCACCACCGTGTAGCAAAGGTGTAGGCTTTGCCCCAGTGTTGCGAAGATGAGATCCCGCGTGGCTCAGACATAGGCTTTATCCTGAATATGGCAAAGGCTAACACTTTCCCCCAACTAATCGATATACCGCGGAGACCTTTCAGCATCTTCAAGATGTAGCTTTTATAGCATCATCATCGTTTTTTGTTTTGATTTTTTTTTTCGGTGCAACCAGACTCTAATGTCACTCTAGCACACATTCCTTATCATTTCTTTATCCACGCTCCTTGCGATGATGTTAACACCGAGTGAATACTCATTTAAGACCTTGAGATAATTTCCAAAGTTACTACCTCTCTAGCTCTCAAAACCAACGTCCTTAGTCCTGAAATCAATTTCTACTCGAGGAAAGAGATAGCTCAAAGAATAGGAAAAAGGGGAATGAATTTGTAGAGAGGAAGTTTAAATGGAAGAGTGTACGAGAAATTACAAGTCTTAATTATGAAGCAGTAAATCACAAACATTGAACATTATTTCATTACATTTGAAGCTCTCTTGGTCCGGTGGATAATTTTGAGAGGTTCGCCACATAATTGAGTGTGACTTGCTTTGCAAAAGGCTTGGCGGATAGAAAGATGTAGAGATACACCGTATAAATGTAGATGGTGAAATGAACCAACTATTTTGCGGTGGATCTACAAATTTAGAAGATTGCCTCAAAATTATGTGTGGCATGCAGGTACAAGGTTTTACAGTGACTAATTTTGAATAGTCACGGCAAGATGGGCTTGCCCCAGTGTGAGAATTAGAACACTGATCAATTGGGTATGATGGGATGGATTTTAGCACATGAGGGATAATAACGGTCAAAATAAAGCTCCTCTTGAAAAATGAAATTTAGCTTAAAAGGCTTGAGAGGAGTATTTGAAAAGGTAATGAGATGCTTGAGACTCGACAAATTTTCCAACAGGAAGGAAGTGAAAGCAACCATTTTTCTTTCTTTCAATTTTTTTTTTTTTTTTTTTTTTTGAAATGATGAAACACCATGATTTGGTACTTAATTCTTGCTAAGGTTTCAACTGATAAGAACAATTAAAGCAATCACAAGAATGATTAAGTAAACACACAACATACTTTTTTATGATGCATGGACCCTTTTTAACATGCATGATGATGTGCAATGAAATAATAAACAAATGACCAAAGTACATGCAAAAAGAGATGATGCATAAACATTTTTTTTATGCATGATGATATGCAATTGAATGGTAAACAAAGAATCAAACGACATGCAAAATGAATTTATGATGCATGGAGATTTTTTATTTTTTTAAAAAAAAAAAAATATGCATGATGATATGCAATTGAATGATAAACAAATGATCAAACGACATGAAAAATGAGATGATACATGGACACATTTTTAGCATGATAAAATGCAATTAAATGATTCGACATGCGAAAATGATATGATGCATGAACACTTTTTTTTATTTTTTTTTACATGCCAAATGCATGAACTTATGCTTTTATTATGTGTGCACGTGTAAAATGACATCATGCAATATGAAATGATTTCCTATGATTTTATGCATGAAAAGATGCATGAGCGTTTTTCTATGTAAAATGATTTTATGAGTGCGTGAGATGACATCAGGCAATTGAGGAAATAATTTTTACATGAAAAATGCATGATTTAATGTTTTTATTACATGTGCACGTGTGAAATGACACCATGCAATATGAAATGATTTTCTATGACTTTATGCATGAGAAAATGCATGAACATATTTTTCTATGCTAAATGATTTTTAACATGTATGAATACAATTTTATTATGCATGAGCGAGACGACACTATGCAATTGGGATAATGCCCGTGATGCATGATTTTTTTTATTTATTATTTTTTTTTTTGATGATATGCAACTGAATGATTTGTCATGCAAAATTAGTTTATGATGCATGAACATTTTTTTTTTTTGAGATTTTATGTTTTATGATTTGCGCCAAATAAGATAATGCATGAATGAATGTTTTTATTACATGTGCACGTGTACCATGCAATTGATGAAATAATTTTTTTTATGATTTTATGCATGAGAAGATGCATGACTTTTTATGATGCACGTGTGATGATGTCGTGCAATTGATTAAATGATTTTCTATGATTTTATGCATGAACCCTAAATGTTTTTTTAACATGTATGAATGCACATTTTATTATGCATGAGTGAGATGACACCATGCAATTGATGAAATGATTTTTGGCATGCTAAAAGCAAAAACTGCTATTATTACACGTGTACGTGTGGAATGACACCATGCAATATGAAATGATTTTTTGACATGCAAAATCAGATGATGCATGAATGCACATTTTTATTATGCATGCGCGAGATGTCTTTAAGATGATATCATGCAATTGATAAAATGATTTTT
The DNA here is from genome assembly GCA_028017165.1 of Herpetospermum pedunculosum. NCBI lineage: Eukaryota > Viridiplantae > Streptophyta > Magnoliopsida > Cucurbitales > Cucurbitaceae > Herpetospermum > Herpetospermum pedunculosum. Next base: position 4,875,985 of record CM051525.1, on the reverse strand, counting down.
TACAGCAAAATGCATGAATTGATACTTACTACATATGCATGTGTGAAATAACACCATACAAACATAAGACAATGCATGTTATGCATGATTTTTTTTATGTACACATGGTATTATGCAAATGATGGATGAGAAATGTTAAATATTTTTTGGAATGATCATTTTTTTTTATGCATGAAATTGATTTGTTTTTTTTTTTTTTAAAAATGTCATGCAAAATGAAACAATTCATGAAATTTTACTTATGCAGGAATGATGAAATGAGACTCGATTTTTTTTTCTGATGCATAAACGAGATGCAATTAACGAAAAAGACCTATTTTTGTTTTGTTTTTTTGTTTATTTTTTTTGCACGTCTCTAAACCCTGAACGAAAGGCTTTATTTGGATGAGAACACGATGACTCGTAAAAAAAATGCATCCATTCTAAACCTAAACAAAGAGATCCCCGATTATAATTGAATGCTAAAAATTAGCAAACGAATTAATTTGAACGTGAATCTTCCGTGCGCCATACAAGGGCGATTATGTCCCTTTGAAGGTCGACATTACTCGATTATCTGTTATAAACCTCAGAGTTTGGACAATTAACGGTTAACCCTAGGATGTATATGGGTGTGGTTTAGGTTCTAACAATCCTAGAAAAACGGTCCCCGACCTTTCAAACTGATTAAACAGCGTAGATAGCTCGAGTGGAGAATTTCATGCGCCTGCACGAGAACCGAAGTTCCACGAAGGTCACACTACTCTATCTCCGATTCTAATCCTAAATGGTAGAGCACGGGTAGGAGGCTCGTGATTGTGTGTGAAATACATGATAATGCCATAAACAGTAAATTGCGAGAACAACAGAAATAAAAACCCGACACAAAACATAAAGATAAATAAACAACGATCGGCTCGAGGATGCACATGAGTGTAATTTAGGTTCTAAACAATCCTAAAAGAAAACGGTCCCCGAGTTTTCCAACTGATTAAATAGCGTGGATAGCTCGAGTGGAGAATTTCATGTGTCTGCACGAGAACCGAAGTTCCACGAAGGTCACACTACTCTATCTCCGATTCTAATCCTAAATGGTAGAGCCCGAGTAGAAGGCTCGTGATTGTGTGTTAAATGCATGAATCATGCGATAATAAGTGAATTTAAACAAAACAAGCTAATTAAGGCAGCATAATTCAATAAAAAAAATAAAAATAAACAAAGACCAAAAAGAAAAACCGGATAAATGCAAGATAAAATGACATGACCTAGACCCACTAAAAAAGTCCCCAGCAGAGTCGCCATGCTGTCGCAACGTTTTTGCGACGCGGAGCGGCCGACAACCTTCCTGTTAAACAGAGGTTTTCACCAAAAATGGAGTCGCCACCAATCATTTCGGGTGTGATTGGTCACCTTAAAAATACGGTCTACGAAGTAAAAAGACGAGGTTCGGGGGTCGGTTAAGTGTAGGGAAGGTGCTAGCACCCTATAACATCCTGTTCAAAAACGGTAGCCAAAACATTTTATCCTATTTGTCTAGCTAATTTCAAATGGTCCTAAAACATAAATAAAATAACCAACTAAGATCATACGACAAAACAAGAACTTTAAAAATCATGTAATAAAATCGTTTTATTTCAAATTCAATTTGAAATCCGATTAAAACTCGAATTGAAATTAAAACACTTTGGTTGTGAAAACAAACAATTTCGAAATTTAATTTAAACTTAATTTGAAATAAAAATGTTTTGTTTCGAAATCAAAATAAATCGAAATTCAATTTTAAAACTTAATTTTAAAATCAAAGAAAAACCACTTTTTTAAAACAAGGGCGTTCTTGTAATTAGCGCATGATGGCTGTAATAATAAATCCTAAAAAATAGGGAAACCCTATTTATCCCGGGATTTCAATAAAATTAAAATACCCTCGAGATGAGAGGAACAGTCCTTCATCTCTCCCGGGGTTGCAAATTAATATTAAAATACCCTCGAGATGAAAGGAACAGTCCTTCATCTCTCCCGGGGTTAAAATTTAATATTAAAATACCCTCGAGATGAAAGGAACAGTCCTTCATCTCTCCTGGGGTTGCAACTAAAATTTAAAATACCCTCGAGATGAAAGGAACAGTCATTCATCTCTCCCGGGTTACAAATTAAAACTAAACGAACGCGCATAAAATAACGAAGACGATAAAATGGAGCGACAGAAGAATAAACGATCAAATTAACGTAAGTAATCCAGAAAATAAACTTTAAAAATTAAATTGAAACGAATAACAAACTAACATGCATATACGATATAACCTAGGTATATAAAGCAGGGTATATATTGAACATGCAGGGGTATATATCCAAATAAGAGGGGGTATATATGCATATAGCACGGGTATATATCAACAACAAATCAGCTAAACTTTAATAAAAGGACAGGGGCAAAATTCTAATTTCAAAAAAATTAAAAAACAATTAAATGTTACCCACGCGAAGCACGCCGTCGTCTGAGTCTTCTTCTTCACGCAGCACCATCGTCGTAGTTCGAGGGCTGCTGGTCATTCGCCGGAGTTAGATCGCCATGGAATTGATGTCCGCCGCGAAGTGAGGTCGCGCTGGTGAGATCCGCCGCTGGTTCGAGGCTGAAGATGAAGCTGGTTTGTCTGAGTTCGTGAGAGTGAAGCTTGCCGCTTGGGATGAAGATGGAGCTTGGAGCTCCGCCGACGTCTGGGTTCGAGGAGAAGGCAGGTCGTTGTTGCAAGCCGTTGCTCGTCGTCTGGGTTGAGTTGCGCCGCCGGAGTTGAATGCTTGAGGAAGATGAAATCGTGCAGTGCGCTGGATCGCGAAGGAGTCGCTCCCGAGGTTTGGATCTGGGTTCGTGGTCCGCTGTCGTCTGAGGAAGAGGGTGGATCTCGCCGCCGCTGATTCGAGCTGCGCCGCCGCAGATCCGAAGGATGAGGAGCCTGCTGACGTCTGGTTCGTCCGCCGTCGGTTCGTGAGGGTGAAGCTCGCCGGAGAGGCGTATGGTTTGTCTGAGTTCGTCGTTGAAGACGTAGTTGGTTCGCACAGACGCCGTCGTGGTTAAAGGAAGAAGACATCGCCGTGGTCTTCGGATTACGACTGGGTTCGTAGAGACGCCGCCGCCTGAGGAAGAGGGTTGAGCTTGCCGGAGATCCGCCCTGAAATGGAAGGCTTATTGAGTCGGCGTTGTTGAGCCACTCTCACCCATGCAGATCTAAGGATAATCTCGAATAAACAGTAGTTCATAGTTAGCTCAGGATTACGGTTAGGTTACCTAGGTCATCGTTTTGAAATAGTCAGTGTTTAAAACAGTAAACAACGTTATAAAACAATAGTAACTTATTTCGCGGTCCGGTCTAATGCAAACTCTTTGCATAGGACGCCCCCATTCACATGTCTCCACATGGATTTTGTTCATCAAAGAGTTTGCATTAGACCGGACCGCGAAATAAGTTACTATTGCTTTATAACGTTGTTTACTGTTTTAAAGACTGACTATTTCAAAACGATGACCTAGGTAACTTGACCTTAATCCTGAGCTAACTATGAACTCCTGTTTATTCGAGATTATCCTTAGATCTGCATGGGTGAGAGTGGCTCAACAATGCCGACTCAATAAGCCTTTCATTTCAGGGGTAAGACCGGATAGATAGCTGGGGACATAGGGTGCAAGATGGAATTCACTCCTACCCGTCTCTAGGGATAGTAGATAGGCTGTTCCCATGTAAAAACAATAAATGGGCGGTTTTTGAATTGCATATTAGTCTACTAAATTTAAATAACAATTAAAGATAAGGATTAAAGAATTAAAGAAATAAACAAGAGATTACCTTGCTAATTAAGAGATTGTCGGGACTTAATGGATTTTGCTCATCGATTACTCCAATAAAAATACAATTTCTTAATTTAAAAGCCTAATCAACTTAACTGGAACAACCATGAAAAGTCTCTAAGGTCCTCTCATGCAATTAATTCGACAGAGCATCGTAATTAACTCTAAACTGGCCAATTAGCTGGGCACGATAGCGTTTCATGCTAACTAGCTAACAACTCTAAGCACATGGATTGATTAGAATGTTAATTAAATTGATCAGATTCAATTAAACATTTTTTATATTCCTAAGGTCTGTTATACGCACCATGTTAACTATGAAAAAGCCAGAATATTAACACTAGTCATAACCTGACCCATTTTGCTACTACAAGCAATTTATGACAATTACGGATCACAAATTACAAACATATCATACATGAACAATTAATATTTAATTGATTAAGCTGTGACATTGACCAATACTAAATGCACATGAAATAAACAAAGAATAGAAAACAATTAATCAAAAAATTTGATTGCAAAGATGACTTCTTCGTGGGAGATTACTTCTTCCTAGATCAATAAAGAACTGCCACGTGTTGTATTCAGAGATCAAACTTTGGCTCAAAGAATAAGATAATAAACCTTTCACCACCATACCAATCTTCCAACTTTGAACATTAAATCATTTTTATCTTCATAGTATCATCTGCGGCTCGGTTTGTTAATATTATACTCTAAAACTCCTCTTTTGAGTTCTTATTTAACATAAGTGTCTCGTTCACCTCTGAATGCTCGATTCCTCTGAATGCTCAGGTATCGTAATTAACTTTGGGTGAATTCTCATTCGTAACATACAACCTTAATCCATTACATTAAAGCCTTAAATTAAGTTTTAATGTATGTTTGGTTTCTAACATACCACCTTAGTCAAAAGATATTTTATACAATTGTTCTAACAAACAAGAGATAGATACAAGATTCATTTTCATTCCAGGAACAAGATACAGATTATCTAATATAATGAGTCTAACTCCAAAAAACTGAAGGGAATGAACTCTTCATTCCCCGCAGCGGAAGCGATTGGAATCGCTCTTTGTTTTATTTAGAATTAAACAAAAAAATACAAGTTAAGCATATATTAAAATTACATTTGATGAACAATCATCTTCTTGTGTTCCTTTTTCCACGAGATCTTCCTCGCTATGACTCGAACACGGGATCAAGGCTTGTGGGAGCTCTTTGAAAGAATGAGAGAACAATTCTCTCTGCAGAGGGTGAGTGGTGTGTTTGGCCAACCTTTTGGCTAAACCTAAATGTCTTATTTATAATAAGGCTTTTAGGAATTAATTTTATTTTATAAAATACATTTTAATATCTAATATATTAAAATATGTATTTCATATTTATTTGAATCTTATTCAAATATTATAAAATTAATCTTTTATAATATACTTTAAACCAATTTTAATCACATTCAAATAACATAAGTATATAGTTTTTAATATTAATGTATCATATACATAAACTATTTCCTCTAATATTTAATGTATCAAATACAATAAATATATTTTACTCTTCTACATTTAATATATCAAATATATTAAATATTAATTTGAATATTTCAAATTTTCTTTCAAAGTAAATTGATCCTTTTAGTGTTACTATGAGCTAGCAAGGGGAGCTTATGGACCTACAGATTTATAAGCACTAATGATACAAAATTAATTAATTAAACTCATTAATTAATTGACTTTCATTCATTAACTCTAGGTCACTCAACTATAGGCCTAGAGTTGCACTCTTATGCACTGTAAGACAAGTTGTGTCCATGGATATAACCATTACATGCAAGTCGATCCTTCACGAGTTGTTCGTAATTACAGTTGGGTCAAAAGTCCGTTTTACCCCTGTAATTACATCTTACACCTTAAGTACCACTGATTCTCTAATGAACAACTTGTTTATGATCCAACAATAAACCAAGTCCCTCTCGGGCCAGTGAGAGGGTGGGGCCCCATTGTTCAAGTCCCGAAATCAGCACTTAAGGGAACTACTCATCTACTTTCCCTATATAGGAAAGAAGTGAATTTCATCTTGTGAAACTTATGTTCCCAACTCCCTATTTGGTCAAGTCCCCAAAATGGTAGGCTTATTGAATCGGCTATAAAGGCCATGCTCACCCATACAAATCAAAGGACGAACCCTCACAGGCAGGAGTTCATAACTCACTCAGGATTAAGATCGAGTCACATATGATCATCCTGTGAAATATTAATCTTCTCAAATAACGGATTTATAAAGAGAGATTATATATTTCGTGGTCCAGTCTTATACAAACTCATTGTATAGGATACCCCCACTCACATGTCTCTACATGAATGATTTGGATCAAATCATTTGTAACAATTACAATGTGGGCCGTATCAATAGTGTTACCAGGATAAGGCACCCAACCTTATCCATATACTATAGACCCTTTAGGTTATTACTTGAACATGATCCTCCCGTATGTCAACTACATACCGTTCAAGATTACACTAATAACCTTGGATTTTATTTATATAATGAATATTATAAATTACAAATAATAATAATAAAATAATTATCAAATAATTATTAATTAATTACGAGGCTTTAGGGCATAAATCCCAACAATCTCCCACTTGCACTAAAGCCGGTGAGACATGTATCCTAGGGCATACTCTACACCCAACATGTTCTCTCACTTGCCCTAGTGAAGATGAGACATGGCTCATAATCCTAGACATTCTAGGTGGCTTTCAAACACTTTAGCCTGGAAAGTCTTTTTAAACAGATCAAAACGACTGTCTATTAAAAGTCATCTTGGTCCTACCACGATTCTTTCTCTCTCAGGATACCCTATGTATTGATGTTATCTAAGTTTCTTAAGTTTAGCCATTATATAAAACGTTTTAGGCTTAACTATATTTTAAACATCTTTCAGACCAATAAGAAATTATTTGAGTTATGCAAGTTCTTTACTTCATAAGCAAGAACATTTAACTTGCATACCATGCTCCACCATTTAGGGTTAACATAGATTTCCATAAATCTTTTTTAAAACCAGTGCATCTCGTAAAGATCAAATCTTTAACCTCATATACAAAAATATAATTTCTCATTTTATCCATAGATATTTTGAGAAAAGTTTTTATTTTTTCGCGCAATGGTCATACCATTGGGTTAACTAATCAATGCTAACCAATTTTACTGTCAAATGTCATGTCTCAAGTGTACATTAGATTTTCTCCCACTCAAACGTAGATAGTCAATCTTATGTTCTCAACATTTTGAAATGTCTTAGGACACTATTCCTTAGACAATCTAAACTTCATGTAAGAATGATACATTATCATTTTTGAAGTACTACATCATATACTTGATAACAAATTTGTCAATATAAGATGTGTGAGACATAAATAACATTTTGTCCTCGAAAACTCTATTTTAGGACATACCCAGTAATTTAAATCATTCATTTGGAATTGGTTAGGTAGTCAACATTTTATGTTGGATTCAAATCTTACAGCATTCACAATGGGTAATAAGTCATCCACATAAAATATGAGAAAATTCCACTAGTTAATTAATGATTTTCTTGCCTATACAATATCATTAATATTTATTCAAAGTCATAGTTTTTGATACTTTTATCAAACCTTACAAAAAATCTAGTGATCAAATTCATTTCATAAATGAACCTTTACTGCTTGCAAACCTTTTGCTTTTGATTTTTGAAATTGAACTCATGTAATTGATTTGTAAATGCATTCTTTAAGATTTCTTTTCAAAAAAGATTTCTTAAACCTTCACTTGACATATCTCATATGCAACTATGAATTAGGAAATTCTTATATACTCTAATATGACAACAAATGAGAAAGTTTAATGACAAATATAGATGGAGTAAGTAAACAATGGATAAACTTTCTCATTTGTTGTCATATTAGAGTATATAAGCATTTCCTAATTCATAGTTGCATATGAGATATGTCAAGTGAAGGTTTAAGAAATCTTTTTTTGAAAAGAAGTCTTAAAGAATGCATTTACAAATCAATTACATGAGTTCAATTTCAAAAATCAAAAGCAAAAGGTTTGCAAGCAGTAAAGGTTCATTTATGAAATGAATTTGATCACTAGATTTTTGAATGTAAGGTTTGATAAAAGTATAAAAAACTATGACTTTGAATAAATATTAATGATATTGTATAGACAAGAAAATCATTAATTACTTAGTGGAATTTTCTCATATTTTATGTGGATGACTTATTACCCATTGTGAATGCTGTAAGATTTGAATCCAACATAAAATGTTGACTACCTAACCAATTCCAAATGAATGATTTAAATTACTGGGTATGTCCTAAAATATGTTATTTATGTCTCACACATCTTATATTGACAAATTTGTTGTCAAGTATATGATGTAGTACTTCAAAAAATGATAATGTATCATTCTTACATGAAGTTTAGATTGTCTAAGGAATAGTGTCCTAAGACATTTCAAAATGTTGAGAACATAAGATTGACTATCTACGTTTGAGTGGGAGAAAATCTAATGTACACTTGAGACATGACATTTGACAGTAAAATTGGTTAGCATTTATTAGTTAACCCAATGGTATGACCATTGCACGGAAAAATAAAAACTTTTCTCAAAATATCTATGGATAAATTGAGAAATTATATTTTTGTGTATGATGTTAAAGATTTGATCTTTACGAGATGCACTGGTTTTAACAAAGATTTATGGAAATCTATGTTTACCCTAGATGATGGAGTATGGTATGCAAGTTAAATGTTCTTACTTATGAAGTAAAGAACTTGCATAACTCAAATAATTTCTTATTGGTCTGAAAGATGTTTCAGATATAGTTAAGCCTAAAACGTTTTATGTAATGGCTAAACTTAAGGAACTTAGATAACATCAACATATAGGGTATCCTGAGAGAGAAAGAATCGTGGTAGGACCAAGATGACTTTTAATTGACAATCGTTTTGATCTATATAAAAAGACTTTCCAGGCTAAAGTGTTTGAAAGCCACCTAGAATGTCTCTAGGATTATGAGACATGTTTCATCTTCACTAGGGCAAGTGGGAGAACATGTTGGGTGTAGAGTATGCCCTAGGATACATGTCTCACCGGCTTTAGTGCAAGTGGGAGATTGTTGGGATTTATGCCCTAAAGCCTCGTAATTAATTAATAATTATTTGATAATTATTTTATTATTAATATTTGCAATTTATAATATTCATTATATAAATAAAATCCAAGGTTATTAGTGTAATCTTGAACTGTATGTAGTTGACATACGGAGGATCATGTTCAAGTAATAACCTAAAGGGTCTATAGTATATGGATAAGGTTGGGTGCCTTATCCTGGTAACACTATTGATACGGCCCACTTTGTAATTGTTACAAATGATTTGATCAAAATCATTCATGTAGAGACATGTGAGTGGGGGTATCCTATACAATGAGTTTGTATAAGACTGGACCACGAAATATATAATCTCTCTTCATTAATCCGTTATTTGAGAAGATTAGTATTTCACAGGATGATCATATGTGACTCGATCTTAATCTTGAGTGAGTTATGAACTCCTACCTGTGAGGGCTCGTCCTTTGATTTGTATGGGTGAGAATGACCTTTATAGCCGATTCAATAAGCCTACCATTTTGGCGACTTGACCAAATAGGGAGTTGGGAATAGTTAAGGGATGTATTGTTAGACTTTTCAATTTTGATAATCTATACATTTGATGATGCATATTGGTGGTTGTTCATTCGCATTTGTCTTTCTTGCTTAATCCAACGCGCATGTTTGATTCCTACGATTGACACTCGAGTCGTCTTGCATGTTGTGTATGTTAAAGAGTAGCGATGCCGTGCCTCTCACTGCTCGACTAAGTAACACAGGAAGATAAAATTAAATCGAAGTATCGAGTTGTGTAGGATAGTTGTTGATTGCATACAGCGTTTGCGGGCAATCTACTAGCAATTAGAATTCACACTTGAATGTTCGTCGCGGTTAGCTAGTGATTGTCTAGATTTATCTTAGGGCTGATCACCTTAATGTAAGTTTGGATAACGTATAATTGGAACTGTGTGGTCTGATTAAAATCTAAGGAGTCGGCTACCTTGGGGCTTCTCGGGTAGTCGTTCGTGTGTGAAATAAACTGCATGCCATGAATTCAGTATTAAATGATAAATTGAATTTGTCTAGCAATCAATCCCGAAACTCCCAAACCGTGCACGCGTTTTTCTGCTTATTATTCTTCCGTTAGCATTTAACTGTTTTCCCTTGCATGTTAAACAAATCCCCCGTTACAAAATCAATCAATAAATTCCAATCTCATTAGTAATTTCAATCTACCTTCTCCTTGGATCGACCCTGTTACCACTGGCTGCAAAGCCTTGGTTATAGGCTTTATAAATAGTATTTTGGCAAGCCTCGACAGCTTGAGTTTATAGCGATAGTTCAAAAATATCGTCTACCAGACACGCAGGGTTTTACAGAAGATTTATAAAAGACTTCTCAAAAATCTCCAAACCCCTCTGTGAGCTCCTAGAGCTAACTAGAACTTTTATCTTCTCAAATGAGTGTTTGATAGCTTGGACTAAGCTTAAGACTGCCCTAGTAAAAGCTTCAATCATAATCGGTCCAAATTGGGATAGGCCTTTTGAATTGATGTGCGATGCAAGTGATTATGCAATTGGAGCCATGCTTGGCCAAAAGAGAGATAAATTGACACATCCTATATATTATGCAAGTAAAACATTGAATGAAGCTCAATGCAACTACACTACTAGTGAAAAGGAAATGTTAGCCGTAGTGTTTGCATGTGAGAAGTTCATAGCATATATGGTATGAAATAAAACAATCGTTTACACTGATCATGCTGCAATAAAGTACTTAATGAGAAAGGTTGATGCCAAACCTCGTCTGATTAGATTGGTGTTACTTTTCCAGGAGATTGATTTTGAAATACGAGACAAAAAAGGGATGTGAAAATGTAGTTGTTGATCACTTGTCAAGATTGTAGAGTCATTGCGAATCTATTGCGGAGCCCGCAATGATGGAGTCTTTTATTGATGAACATATTTTTGTTTTAGTACATTGTGATAATAATGTTGAGCCTTGGTTTGCTGACATTGCCAATTTTCTTGCCTCACAGGTGCTACTTGAATTCAATAAAGGACAGAACAAGAAAAAATTCTTAAACGAGGCTAGAAAGTACATTTGGGACGACCCTACCCTTTACAAGTGCTGTGCGGATGGATTATAAAGAAATGTGTGTCAGCTGCGGAAGCAAGATCCATCCTACAGCATTGCCATACAACACCGTATAAAGAACACTTTGGTGGTCAGAGGACTGCCGCGAAGGTATTTCAGAGTGGCTACTTCTGGCCTACAATCTTCAAAGATGCACATGAGTACGCACGCACGTGCAATGAATGCCAACGAACAGGTAACCTCATTAGGAAGGATGAGATGCCTCTAACATACATCTTAGAGTTAGAACTCTTTGACGTATGGGATATTGACTTCATGGGTCCATTCCCACCATCTGCTGGTAATCTATATATTTTATTAGCTGTAGACTATGTCTTAAAATGGGTTGAGGCAATTGCGTGTCCTTTAAATGATGTTAAGACAGTTATAAAATTTCTTAATAGACATATTTTCACACGATTTGGCAGTCCACGTGCCATCATAAGTGATGAGGGATCACACTTCATAAACAAATCTATGGAGAACGTGTTAGCTAAATATAATGTTAAGCATAGGGTAGCAACACCCTATCACCCCCATTCAAATGGGCAAGCGGAAATTTCTAATAGAGAGATCAAGAGTATACTAGAAAAAGTTGTAAAACCAAATAGAACGGATTGGTCTTTCAAATTAGATGATGCATTATGGGCATATAGAACTGCATACAAAACACCTTTAGGAATGTCCTCCTATAAGTTAGTTTATGGAAAAGCATGCCATCTCCCCCTCGAATTAGAAAACAAAGCCTTTTGGGCTTTAAAGGAGTTAAATTTTTGCGTGACCGATGCGGGAACATTGCGGTCTCTGCAATTACATGAATTAGAAGAATTAAGGCACATGTCATATGAAAATGCTAAGATGTATAAAGAAAAAACTAAAATTTGGCATGATAGTAAACTTAGGCCAAAGGATTTTAAAAAGGGCCAACATGTTTTATTATTTAATTCACGATTGAAGATGTTTCCTGGAAAACTCAAGTCTCGTTGGTCTGGTCCCTTTGTCATTACTAATGTGTTTGTGCATGGTGCAATTGAGATCCAAAATTTGGAACAGGGCCAACCGTTTATGGTGAATGGTGCGAGATTGAAGCACTACTACGAGGAAGGAGACGTAGGAACGCTTTCGGCATTCCTCTTGTCTGAAGCTTGAAGTCAAGCAAGAAGAGATGAGCATGGGCGTTATTGGAAATATCTTTGTGCTCAAAATATTATTTTAAATGCGAAAAATTTATTTTTATTTAATGTATTTTGTTAATTAAATCCTTAATTGCTGAGATTAGTTAATTTTGTTTAATGTTGATTGAAATTAGGAGGCGATATTTGAAGTTCAAACGGCAAAATCGGTGGATAAAGTGAGAGGAAGAGAGGAATTATAGGAAGAATCAAGAAAAATCAGAGATTTGGGATTGTGAAGATCCTGCGGGAGTCGCCAAAACGGGAAATAAAATCCCCAACGGTTATATTTTGAAGATTTTGTGTGAGATTAGAGGTATTGTGATTGCATTGCGGAGTACGCAAAGGTATGACTTTTAAGTGTTGAAAACCGTTATAAATAGGGAAAGTCTGAACAGCCCACTTCCCATTCACAATTCCGAAACCCCCGTGCTCTCAATAGATTTTCTCTCTTCTTCCTCACAAGAATCCATTTATCTCTTTATCTCCAAGAAAATAAACCATGGTATCCACCCGAGAATCCTGTCGTCAAGAAGCTGAGGGCTCTACCCCAACAAAACCTTCTCCCACAACGGAAGAAACTGCTATGGTAGGGGATGCTCTAATCTCCTTAGCCTCGGCTGAGGCAGCCAACCCCTCTGAGCCTAGAAAGACCCCTGCGAAAAGAAAGAGAAAGATCACGGCAGGGAGGGACCCAAAGACCAAGATCAGAGAGGAACCAAGTGAGGAAAGCCCCACCGCCAGCGTGCCTTCCTTCGAAACTGCCATGCAAAGCCCGTCGGCTACGCAACAGCAGTCAGGGACTGAGGTCTCTCCTCCAGAGCAGTCGAAGTCGGCATCTACCAGAATTGGTGATGCGAGAAAGGGCGAGGAGGTCATCAGCCCCTTCAGGGACGTTAGCCTTGATGCGCAAGGGGGAGAAGACGATAGTCCCCTAACGGATGAAAGTTCTGTTGCGGAAGAACTCGAGAGACGGTCACCTGTGACCGAAATAATAGATGACTGCATCAAACGGGTGGCTACTGAAGTAGTGGCTGGATTAGGAAAAGGGGCAGAGACGGTGTCCAAGAAGAGGGCCCCAGTAATCGTAAAGGCGAAAAGGCCGAAGGCCTCAAAGAAGGCTAAGAAAAAGAAGACCGAGTCCGAACACCCTGCCAAGAAGATGAAGACAAAAGTTGTTGAGGCAGCAAAGGCTAAGCCAGAGGCAAAAGGGAAAAAGAAAATGTTTTCAGAGGATGAACCTCAAGCTGAGAGGTATGTGTCTGAGGCAGCCAAGGCAAGGGGCTTAACCTTGATGAAAAGGGAACTCCTCCATGAGAGAGGATTTTTGGATACTCTTGCTAATCTGCCGCAATTCCTCCGCACAGGCATTGCAAACCACGGCTGGGAAGAACTGTGTAGACCACCAATTCAAGCCTATTCGGAGATGGTCTATGACTTCTATGCCAACTGACTCATCCAGAAGGCTGCTACTCTATAGTAAGGGGCGTTGAGATTGATTTTTCAGCTGAGGCAATCAATGAGATTTATGCTCTCAATAAGCATAAGAATTCGGACTATGCGAGGCTGATGGCCAACCCGTCTGAGGCTATTTTGGAGGAGGTGTTGAGCGAAATAGGCAAGCCTGAGGCAATGTAGGCCATTTCCAAACAAGGGAAGCACACTTTGATGAGCGTAGTGCTTAAAGACAAGGCAACCGTCTGGTTTTCCCTAATAAGAAGAAGGATCACTCCCGTGACACACGAGACAACAATCAATCAAGGGAGATCCTTGCTTCTTTATGCGATCATGAAGGGGCTGACAATTGACGTGGGCGAGCTCATCTCTGCCTCCATCCTTGAATGTGCAAAAAAGGGAAAAGACAGACTCTTCTTCCCCAATACCATTACTAAACTTTGTCTCCGTGCAGGAGTGACGGTGACAAAGGAAGAGAAGAAGTTGGCCTATGCAGGCCACTTAGAGCTGTCGAGCGACCTGAAGTTGAAGAGGAAGGGCAATATGCAGATCGAGCTGGACAACCTTGCCTCTGCTCAGGCTTTTTCTATGTCATGTTTGCTGGACATACAGCAAAAGCTAGCCCAATGGGCTGAGTACTCACAAGCAAGAGACATAGAACTGGTTGAGCACTTGAGGTGAAAATTCCCTGCTTTCCATGTGCCTTGTTGGACCCCTGGATGCCTCCGAGCGTGGAGGAGACTGATGAAGAAGAAGAAGAAGAAAATGAATGAATGTCATTGATTGACGACATTCGAGGGAGTTATTCTTTTTTCCCTCACCCTGCTTTTCTGTTAACTGGATACCCCCCCCCCCCCCCCCCCCCCCCCCCCAAATATCAATTGTTGTTTTGTTTTCATTTCAATAGTTAGCTTAAGTTAGAGTAGCTTAGATTATTTTAACTTAGTATAGCACTGTTAGTTTAGATAGTTCTTTTCTGTTGTCTTTACTTTTCCACAAGCCCCATGGGCCACATTAGAGTTAGAGTAGTTAGGAGCCCTGATGACTGAAATATCTGCTCTGTTAAATAGATTGCGATTTCATTGCACTCTCTGCATGTCCCTTTCAAGCATGTTTTGTCTAAATCAGCATGCTCTCATTACAAAAATCCAAGCATGTTGTTGTTGTGCAATGTATCTTCTGCTATTTGTTATGTTTCTATCTCTTCATACTTAGCTGAATGTGATTCTCTGTGGGTTGTTTACTGTTTGTTGAAGTGTGCTGGATGAGTGTCGAGTACACGCTTTAAAATTGAATTAGCTTCATAGATTGGAAAGCATGAAACCCTGTAAGACCTTACATTTCCTTGAATAAACCTCTGCCTAGTGTGTTATATCTACCCTAGGAGAGTCATTCCAACCTTTAGCTATTTTCAGTTTGCCTGTTTTTAACTTAAACTAGATGCTTCTAATTAAGTTTGGGGGTGTGCCACCCAATGCTCTCATTGAGGACAATGAGAAGTCCAAGTTTGGGGGTAAGGCAACCTTCTAGACCTAGGAACACTCATCTCTCCCTTATTAGACATGCATTGTTCTTCTTTGAAAAAAAAACAAAATAAGAAAAAAACATTTTCTTTTCTCTAGGAATGTTGAGTAATCAGGGTCACTTGTGTAACCCACAAGGGGCACTTCATCAGGCAGACTTAAGGAAAAAGAAAGCATTGCAAAAGAAAAAGAGAAAAGAAAAAAGAACATAAAACAAAGAAGAAGAATGTATTGATGGAGCGCTCATGGAACGCAGCGGAAGCGATTTGGATCATAGACACTCTAATTTCATCAATTTAAACAAAACGGAAACATGCAAAAACAATGAAAAAGAGAAATTAGAACACATACCCTTGTCGTTCGTATTTCTCCAGTTTTCACCGCCAGAAGCTCCTCACGAGCTCAACGATCCTTTTCAGGAAACCTTCTTGGACCACCCACAGTAGTCCCGCTATCCTCAGGCCGAGAAACGGAGTAGTGGGACTCCTTTTAAAAGAGAAAAGAGGGAAGAAGCTTCACTGAAGAAAACTCTTTTCTTCTTCACAGAAGCACAACCGAAGGAAGAAGAAGAGATAGAGAGAGAAATTGAAATTCACAATTTCAATTGTGAGACCCAAAAGACACTCAGCCTATTTCTTTTCCTTTTCATTTTTTTTTTATTTAATTGATCTGACTATTAAATATATATACTCTGTATATATTACATGTGTCTTACATCTTGCATGTAAGACACATGTATATATATATATATATTTATATATTAATATTATTATTAAAAATAATAATTATTATTTTTATTAATTAAACTTTTTAATTAATAAAAAATATATATATTAATTAATATTATTTAATTCAATATCAAATATTAATTAAATAATATAATTAAACCCGGTTTTCCGAAAACCGACTTTTTGCACATGAATCCAATTCATGTTTTCAGACCAATCTCATATTGAAATCATATTTAAATATGT
This sequence comes from Herpetospermum pedunculosum, assembly GCA_028017165.1. NCBI lineage: Eukaryota > Viridiplantae > Streptophyta > Magnoliopsida > Cucurbitales > Cucurbitaceae > Herpetospermum > Herpetospermum pedunculosum. Next base: position 4,859,758 of record CM051525.1, on the reverse strand, counting down.
CCATATTTAAATCATATTTAAATATGTCTAACCTTCTTCCACAAACCCGAATTTGAACGATTCAAATTCTTTTATTTTCTTTTATATTGTTTCACGGCTTTATCCGAGCTAGCCAGGAGAACCGTAAGGACCTACAGATCATGAGCTTCAACGATACGAGATTATCCGGTCAAAACTCTTTCAACCGAACTAACCAACATTCGTTAACCCTCGGAGACTCCACTAAAGTCCAAGGGTTGCACTCTCCTCACTGTAGATATATTGTGTCCTGTTGATATAACTATCATCAGTAAGTCGATCCTTCACAGGTCGTTCATAATCACAACGGGTCATTTATATCGTTTAACCCTTGTATTATATCTTGTTCCTTAAGTACCACTGACACCTCTAATGAACAATTGATTTGTGGTCCAACCATCAAATCAGATTCCTCCCTGATCAGGAGAGGATGGGCCCACTGTTCAAGACCTGGAGTCAGCACTTAAGGGAACAACCTCTCTACTAACCCTTAAAGCGGGTAGGAGTGAATTCCATCTCGCACAACAACGTCCCCAGCCACTTATTCGATCTTATCCCCAATATGGTAGGCTTATTGAGTCGGCGATCTGGACACTCTCACCCGTACAAGTCAAAGGATAAGGTAGAATAAACAAGGGTTCATAGTGAGCTCAGGATTGAGATCGAGTTACCTAAGTCATCATATGAATAAACCGGTGTTTACAGTAAACGGTGTTATAAAGAAAGAGCGATTTTATTTCTTGGTTCGGTCTTGTGCAAACTCATTGCACAGGACGCCATCACTCACATGTCTCTACATGAAACGATTCGAATCACATCGTTTTGTACTATACAAAGTGAGCCGCGTCCAATAGTGTCCCGAGGATAAGGTACCCAGCCTTATCTCTATACTATAGACCATTTTGGCTGTCTACTTGAACTTGATCCACATTCATGTCACACATGAAGTTCAAGTATTCATACTATCGCCATGGGTGTTAGTTATTGGTATAGGCTAATACAAACACAATTCACTAAAATTCAATAACAACTTTATTGAAATATAATATATACATTCAAACAGTTTACAAACTACGAGTTTTAGGACATAAAACCCAACAAACTTCCACTTGGACTAAAACGTCAGTGGAGTACATGCTGGTCGAGAGAACTAGAATATCAAATATCTAAAATTTCTCCCACTGTCCTACTGAGCAGCTCGCAGCCCTAGACTTTTTAGGTGTCTCTCAAACACTTTAGCCGTGAGAGACTTAGTAAACGGATCAGCAATGTTGTGCTCCGAGGCTACCTGTGTGACGATCACATCTCCCCGTTGCACAATCTCCCTGATGAGATGATACTTCCGCTCAATATGTTTTCCACGCTTATGGCTTCTAGGTTCTTTAGAATTTGTCAATGCACTAGTGTTATCACAAGAAAGGGTGATTGGCAAGTTCATATTTGGAACAACTTCCAAATCTGTCAAGAACTTCCTAAGCCATACAGCTTCCTTCGCTGCTTCGCAAGCTGCGACATACTCAGCTTCCATGGTGGAGTCAGCAATACAACCTTGCTTTATACTCCTCCATACTATTGCTCCTCCGTTAAGAGTGAACACTGATCCTGATGTAGATTTCCTGGAATCTATATCAGTCTGAAAATCATAGTCAGTGTATCTTGCAAGGATCAAATCCTTCGCGCCATACACAAGCACATAGTCTCTCGTTCTCCTAAGATACTTGAGGACGTGTTTAACCGCTGTCCAGTATTCATATCTGGATTGGACTGGTACCTACTGACAATTCCAACTGCATAGCAGATATCAGGTCTTGTACACAACATAGCGTACATGAGACTACCAACTGCAGATGCATAAGGAATTCGTCTCATATCCTCAACCTCTTGAGGTGTCTTAGGAGACTGTTCCTTAGACAAGTGAATTCCATGCCTAAAAGGCAGCGAACCTTTCTTGGAATTCTGCATCGAATATCTTGACAACACCTTGTCAATATAAGATGCTTGAGACAGCGCTAGCACTTTGGTCTTACGATTTCTTACTGTTACGTCTCCAAAAGTGACTATTTTAGGACTTATTTGTGTTAGGAAGTTGTGCATTTGTAAGTGTTTTTGATAGGATTTAGCTTGAACCTATGCTTATATATGAGAATTAGAAGAGGGAAGCTAAAATAGGACTTGTATGCAAAAGGAAAGAAAAAGAATGAAAAACGAAGTTAGAAGAATGGAAACTGTGCATTGCGGAGGCATTGCGGAAACATTGCTAAAACCGCAATGTTTTAAGTGAAATCCGTAAGTTGGCTAACCTTTTTCTGTTGTGATCCGATATTTCAGGGATTCGTTCTTTCTCCTCCATCCATGTTGAAGTACGACGTTGAGGATGGATGGTTCTCCTTGGCCCAATCGCACCTGCAGTATACTATAAAAGGAGGTCAAAGAGGAGGGTTTAATCATCATCCGAAAGCGTAGAAGTCTCTTCGCAACGCAGTCTTTTCTATTCATTCTCTTCTCCGTCTGTTGGTTTGAGAGGTTCAGCTGTTGGAGTCGACAATCTGATAGGAAGGAGAGAAGATTCATCTTCTCTTCTGATTGGATTCATCCAAGCAAGGCTTACCTTTCTTTCCCTTCAGCCGAGGCGTCTGCGACGAGGCGATCAAGCAAACTTTCACTGCTTTCTGTCTTTAACTTTTCATTTCCAGCACCGTTTGTTGTTATTTCTTTTCCATTAGTTAATCCAGTCCATTTCGTTGCTTTCTGTCTTTATGCTAGTGACTTTAAGTCTTCATCTGTTCATTCAAACAATTGATTAATCAAAGCACAATTCATCATTTCGCACTTTGTCTTCACCCTCTCTGCTTACTGTTTTCCCTTGCTGTTTTGTCTTTAATTTTCTTCTAAGCATGTCTACTTCATCTAATATTTCTGTTCTCTCTACATCCATGAGTAACTAAGTCACATAGGGGCATGCTAATGACAATACTATAGGCTAAAATACGTGAACCAAGCATGTAGGATAGCTCTCGAATGCATTGATTGTATGTAAGCTTCATACCACGGGCACCTTCGATTGGCCATCCATTTTGTCCAAAGAACTCCTAACCTCTGGAAGGAGTAAGAGTTCAGAGTCATACACTCATGCTAGCCTCTCAAGGTAGCCAGAAAACGACCTAGGAATAGGCGTTTTCCTAGTACAAATCATAACTCACTGCTTCAACAAGATGCTTAAGACCTTACTTGGACATGAGTAAACTAAAGAATCTAATGCATGAAATCGGAAGATACATGAGAATGAGTTAGTTTGATGCATAGTGAGTTGATCCAATGCTTGAGAATCATGTGAAAATGCCTATAGAGGAGTCGTTAGTAGCCCTTGTTTCTCCATTTTACACACTTTCGCTGTTAGTAACATTGCGGTAAAGTTGCTGTTCTCGCAATTCTATTAAGTTAAAAATTCTGCCTTAGCCATTTTCCTCTTCGTTTATTAATCTCTTCTCTTTACATTTGAGTTTGTCATTAACTTGCACTTTTTTATGTTGCTATCCTTTATATATTCATTAGTAAATAGGAACTTTAAAACCAAATCTACCCCATTAAATCAACCCATTCTTGCTTAACAACAAACTCCGCGAGTAACTAATAATAAATCTCTGTGGGAAAACGAATGAAAAAATACTTACTACTTGCTACAAGATCATGTATGCTTGCATGTTCTGAGTGCTCTCTCTCTCTTATTGCTTATTTCTTTTACACATTGAGCACGCAACAAGTTTTTGGCGCCGCTGCCGGAGATTTAGTTTAGTGAAAACGAAGTTTGTTAAGTTTGAAACACGAAGTTAATATCCATTGGGACTAATCTATTTCTTATTTCTTTTGCAGGTACCATTGGGTTAGTTTATGAATGAGCATTCAATTAGCGATCTAGAGTTCAATCCTGAGCTTGAAAGATTACTTAGGGCCAGAAACAAAGCTAAGAAACGTCTCTGTAAACAACCCTCCATACCTCAAATAATTGCTGAAACCGCAGAGTCTCCGCAATTCCATCAAGAAGAAATGGAGATACCAAACCCAAATCCAGCACCTACCACTCGCAATCCCATCGAAATAGCGAATGATAAGGATAGTGCCATACTTTCTTACCTAGTACCTATGCCTGGGGAGCTAAACCCAAGCATAATCCGCCCTGAGATTACTGCCAACTCATTCGAGTTAAAGCCAGTAATGTTCCAAATGTTGTCCACTGTGGGACAGTTCTTTGGAGTGGAAAATGAGGACCCCCACAACCATCTTAGAAACTTCCTAGGAGTCAGTGATACATTCCTCATCCCTGGAGTTTCCCAAGAAGCTTTGAGGCTTTACCTGTTCCCTTACTCTTTGAGGGACAAGGCCAAAACGTGGTTAAACTCATTACCTTCCGGATCAGTCCGCAATTGGACAGACTTGGCGTAAAAATTCCTAGTCAAATATTTCCCACCTGATAGGAATTCAACCTTTCGTGATGACATTATTAAATTCAAACAAGCTGAGAATGAGTCTCTTCACGAAGCTTGGACAAGGTTCAAGGACCTTCTACTTAAATGTCCACACCATGGCATTCCATGGTGTATCCAAATAGAGGTCTTTTTTAAAGGATGCAACCCCAGCACCAGACAAGTGTTAAATTCATCTGCTGGAGGTTCCATGCTGTCCAAAAGTTATAAGGAAGCCTATGAGATCTTGGAGAAGATCTCAGCATCTCACTGTAGGTGGTCAGATGATCCAATAGAGCCAAGTAGAGCTCAAGATAAGGACGCACTCAATGCTATGAGTAGCCAAATAAGCGCCCTGACCAACCTAGTTAAACAAATGGCTCAAGCCAATCTCCAAACTAGTGTCAACACCGCCACAGCCATGTCAATGGGCACCCATCCAAGTCAAGGGGAGACACTACTCTGTGGATTCTGTGGGGAAGGGCACCTGTACGAATACTGCCCTGGGAATCCAGCCTCAGTCTGCTATGTGGGAAGCCAGCAGCAGCCTAGGAACAACCCCTATTCTAATACTTACAATCCTGGTTGGAGGAACCACCCAAATCTCTCATGGGGTGGTGTTGCGTGCCCAATGTGTTAATAAGAATAAGAAATAAGAGAGAGAGAGCACTCAGAACATGCAAGCATACATGATCTTATAGCAAGTAGTAAGTATATTTCATTCGTTTTCCCACAGAGACTTATTTTTAGCTATTCGCGAAGTGTTTTGTTAAGAAAGAAGGGGTGGATTTGATGGGGTAAAATTGGTTTTTAATTATCTAATCTTTGCTGAATGTGTAAAGGAATGCAACATAAACAGATGCAAGTTGAAATTAGACTTAAAGGACAAGAGATGGAATTAATAAACGAAGAAGAAAACAGCTAAACAGAATGGTAATTTAGTAGAATTGCGGATACCGTAATGTTATCGCAATTGTAAAAACAGTAAAAGTGTGTAAAAGGGAGAATTAAGGGCTACTAATGACTATCCTATAGGCATTTTTATACGATTCTCAAGCACTGGATCTACTCTCTATGCATCAAACTATCTTAATCTCATGTATCGTCCGATTCCATGCATTAGATTCTTTAGTTTACTCAACTCAAAGTAAGGTCTTAAGCATCTTGTTAAGGCAGAAAGATATGGTTTGTACTAGGGAAACGCCTATTCCCCTAGGCCGTTTCCTGGTTACCTTGAAAGGCTAGCATGATAATATGACTCTGAACTCTTACTCCTTCCAGAGGTTAGGAGTTCTTTGGACAAAATGGATGGCCAATCGAAATTGCCCGTGGGATGAAGCTTACATACAACCAATGCTTCGAGAGCTATCCTACATGCTTGCTTCACGTTTTTTAGCCTACAGTGTTGTCATTAGCATGCCCCTAAGTGACTTAGTTACTCATGGATGTAAGGTAAACAGAAGTAAAGGATAAGACAGTCATGCTTAGGAGAGAAATATGCTCAGAACAATAACGGAAAGCAGTAGATTGGAAATGCGAGAAACTGTGGAGTGAAGAATTGGAATTTGATTATTTATCTGTTTGACTGACAAAAGAAAGCTTTAAACTAAATAGCACGAAGACAGAACACAACGAAATGAACTACACTAGCCACTACAACAGAAACAACAACTAAACAGAGCTGGAAAGCAGAAATGAAAACAGAAAACAAGTAAATGCGTCTGAACGCCTCGTCGCAATCGCCTCGGCTGAAGGATGGGAAAGATCAGCCTTGCTTGGATGAATCCAATCGAGAGAGAAGATAAATCTCCTCTCCTTCCTATCAGATTATCGACTCCAACAGCTGAGCCTTGCACACCAACAGACGGCAGAGGAAAACAGGAGGAAAAGTAGACTGCGAGAAAACTTCTACGCCTTCGGATGATGATTGAACCTCCGACTTTGACCCCCTTTTATAGTAGTTTGCAGGTGCGTTTGGGCCAGGGAGAACCATCAATCTTCAACGTCGTATATCAGAATGGATGGAGGAGAAAGAACGAATCCCTGAAATCACGGAAATTAACAGAAAAAGATCAGTCAACTTACGGTTTTCACTTGAATAATTGCGGCTTCAGCAATGTTTCCGCAATGCTGTCGCAATGCAGTTTTTTTCATTCTTTTCCTTCGGTTTTCAACCCTTTTCTTTCCTATTGTGCATAAGTCCTAATTTAGCTACCCTCTTCTCATTCTCATATTTAAGCATAGGTTTAGGCTAAATGCTATCAAAAACACCTAAGAGTGAACATCTTTCTAAGCTAATTAAGGCCTAAAAAGGTCACTTTTGGAGACGTAACACACCCCCAAACTTAAGGTTTTGCTTGTCCTCAAGCAAACTAAGGACTTTCCTAGGCTGCTGTTAATTCTTCTTTAACCACTTACTAACTCCCCTATATTCTTGTCTATAGCAATGCTGTCCTGTGACACACTCCTAAGTTTAAAACTACCCTCTTATCTAGCTTCTTCTGACTTTGCCTGCCTAACACTCATTCTGCTTTCATTAACTTCCTACAACTGATCTATTTACTTTTGTCATATCATGCCACTATCCCTAAGGTTTCAAATTCTGCCTAGCTTTACCTCAGACTCAGTACATGCTTCTAGCTTTATTTTTAATGTGTCTAGGATTCCTTAGAGTCATGCCAGTCTTAGTATTAACGGTAACAGTAGTACTTTTAGAGAACAACCTAAACCCTGGCATCACTACATTGGATAAACACTCATCTCCCTAAACAACCCTACAAGTTACAACTTTGTGCCTAGCTACTTTGAGGATCAGAGTTCTTTTTAAATAGGACATCTAAGCCACAAAGTTGTAACTCCTAGGTTTACATTCTTCTTCCCTACTTCTTTTTTTTTTCTTTCTTTCTTACTTTGGTGGAGCCTCTCCTTTGGTTGCCTTTTGATGCAACGCCACTTGTGGGTTACACACTTGGCACTGATTACTCAGCAACCTAAGAGAAACTCCCCCCTTTATTCTTTTTTCATTTTTTTTTTCAGTTCATCATTTTTTTGTAAAGGAGAAGAAGAATGCTTATGTTTCTAAGGGAGAGAGGAATGTTCCTAGGCCTAGGGTGGCCTCCCCCAAACTTCAACTACTCATTGTCCCCAATGAGTGTTTGAGGTGGCACACCCCCAAACTTGTCCTAGAAGCATCTAGTCTAAGGTAAAACAAAGAGAATCTAAAGCCCTAGGCATAGACAGAACATTTGAAAAGAAAATATCACAGCAGCAGAAAACTGAAAAAAAACAGGCAGATAAGGCCTTACAGCTATGCATGCTGAGCTATTTAGAGGTAAATTTAAACTATTAAAGGGTGTCCTATGACACTCATCCAGCATGCATTTAGATAAGCTATATAAGGTAGTCATGATAGCAACAAAAGAAAAATTTAAACAGATCACAGCCTAGCTAAACAGACAGTCCAAAACATGCTTTCAGTAATAAAAATTGCGGGCACCGCAATTATTTCGCAATTAAGTCAGGGCAGATATAACAGTGATTAAGGCCCCTAAGCATGCTTTTTCCAGTCATTCAAGCTCTCTAAAAATAAAGCTAAACTATCCTACCTAGTCATCTAGCATCAGACTATACTAAACATAATTAAAGACATAAAACTAAGCATCTAAAACAGATCAAAATTGTACTAAAAACAGCATACTTCACATAGTCTATCAGAAAGCAGAAAATTGTTTTTTTTTCCTAAGGGAACAACAATACTCCCTTCAGTGCAATTCAAACCAGCACTCAAACGTCTTCATCCTCATCAGGCTGTCGTGGGCGTGGAGGCACCTATGGAGTCAGGAGATTGGTGGGGAAGTCAGGGAAGATGCACCCAAGTTGGTCTGCAACTTCCTTGTCCCTTGCCTGCGCGTAAGTGGCCCATTGAGCCATCCTTCTTTGCATATCCATCAGGCATGCCATGGATAGTGACTGATCAGCAGCCAGCCTATCCAGTTCAAACTCCATATTCCCCTTCCTCTTCAGCCTCAAGCTAGCAGGCAGCTCCAAGTGGCCCGTGTAAGCCATCTGCTGCTCCAGTCGCTCAGTGGGGACTCCTGCAAGCAAACATAATTTGGTTATGGTGTTAGGGAAAAACAGTGGTCCCTTACCTTTCTTGGCACATTCAGCAATGGCGGCTGACATGATTTCACCCACATTGACCGTGAGACCTTGCATGATGGCGTAGACCAGCAGCGATCTGCTCTGGTTGATGGTCGTCTCATGGGTCACAGGTGCCAGCTTCCTCCTTACGAAGGCAAACCATACAGCTGCCTTTGCTGTCAGGTTGGCACTCATGAGGGTGTGCCTCCCATTGCGTGATACAGTCCACGCTGCTTCAGGCTGGCCAATGGTTCGGATGGCCTCCTCCAGCACTGCCTCAGTAGGCTCATCAACGATCCTCGCATAATCAGTGTGTCTTTGGCCCTTGAGGCCATAGGCTTCGTTGATGGCCTTTGCTGAGTAGTCCACTTCTACTCCCCTCACCACAGACAGCCCCTCTTCAGAGTTCTGCAGGTTAGCGTAGAAGTCATATACCATAGCTGTGTAAGCCGGATTGGGTGGCCTACACAACTCCTCCCAGCTGTGATTGATAATTCCTGCGCGCAAGAACTGCGGCAGGTCAGCAGGTCTGTCGAGGAAGCCCTTCTCGTGCAGCAGCTCCCTCTTCCTCAATTCTATGCCTCTGGATTCAGCATCAGAGGAAACATACCTCACTGATTGAGGCTCTTCTTCAGGGTAGAGCTTGGCCTTCCCTTTATCAGTTGGTTTAGCTGACTCCGCAGCCTCAACCTTGAGTCTTTTGAGCGAAGGCTCAGCACTCTCCTTTTCTGATGAAGGCGCCCTCTTGGCCTTCTTCTTTTTCAGCTTCTTGGATCGTTTGGCCTTGAGAATCTTGGCCTTCTTCTTCTTCTTGAGTTTAGCCTTGATGGTGATCTGCTGGAGGCACGCCCCCAATGTCTCCTCCATGGAATCATCCTATTGTGCAGGACTCGCTGGACTAGCTTCCCTCATAGGTGAGAAAACCTCTTCCTCCTCACCTTCCCCACTGCCCTGCGTTGATTCTTGGTACTCCCCATAGGGGAATTCAGGGTCAGGCCGTGGGGTAGTGTGCGACGGCGTGGTGCTTTGCTCTGCCGTAGGTGTCTGTGCAGAACTCAGTGGTGAAGAAGACAATTCAGGGCTCTGTGCAGGCGGCGATGAAGGGAGCTCTGGGCTCTGCACTGGTTCAGATGGTGAAAGGCTGTGCGCAGGTGATGCAGATGGCGACGAACCCTTCTTGGTCGACTCGTGGGACGCACGATTCGTTTCTTGACTCTCCACAGAGGGAGTCTTTGCTTTGCTTGGTTCGGCGGCCGTCTCGACACTCCACCGGCGCTTCTTGGGTGTGCCCGCTGGTTCAGAGGGTCCAGCGGGGATCTCAGTGACAACCTTCCACTTCTTCTTGCGAATGGGAAGCTTGGGCAAGCGCTCAGTTCGCGCAGCATCTGCCTCGGCCAGGGCAAGCAGTGCGTCTCGCGCAGCCGCTTCAGCGTCGTCAGCCCTCTTTTTGGCCGCAGATCGTTCAGCCCTCGTGAACACCATTGTTGGATCTTGGAGATTTGGAGAGAAGAATCAAAGATGAAAAGAATCGCAGCTTTCTTGGAAATCAGAGAGTGGGAGAATCGTATCGATCGAGCGCCTTCTAACGGATATAAAGAAAACGGCTAAATCCCAACGGCTATATTTTGCGGATCCTACAATTCCAGCGCAATTTTAGGGATTGTTTTTCATCTAAATAGCAAACTTTGCTCGTCCGTATCTTTTATTTGGCTCGATCGTTTCTTGATTTTTAAAGCTGGATTTACTCTCCTTGATTCCCTCTATTGATTTCCTGCAAAAAGAAATAAAAGCAACATCAAATTCGTAATTAAAATCATACAACAAAACACACAAACGATAACCGGAAAATCACAAAAAATAAACTAAGGCATGAGCCTTATGTCGACGAGCACAGCAATCACTCGTCCTCTCTCGTTCTCGTTGTCACGCTTCAGTCAAGAGGAAGGCCGAGAGAGTCTTCACATCTCCTTCCTCATAGTAGTGCTTCAATCTTGCACCATTAACCATGAATGGTTGTCCTTGCTGCAAGTTCTTTATCTCTATGGCACCATGAACAAACACCTTAGTAATCACAAATGGACCAGACCACCTAGACTTAAGTTTCCCTGGAAATAGTTTCAACCGTGAGTTAAACAACAAGACAAGTTGACCCTTCTTAAAGTCCTTAACTCTAAGTCTACTATCGTGCCAAATCTTGGTCTTTTCCTTATACATTTTAGCATTTTCATAAGCCATATGTCTAAGCTCATCAAGCTCATGTAATTGTAAAGACCGCAATGTTCCCGCATCCTTTACACAAAAATTCAATTCCTTCATGGCCCAAAATGCTCTGTTTTCTAACTCTAGTGGTAAGTGACAAGTCTTGCCATATACCAGCCTATAAGGAAACATACCTAGGGGTGTCTTATATGCTGTCCTATAAGCCCAAAGTGCATCCTCAAGCTTAAAGGACCAGTCTTTCCTATTAGGTTTGACCACTTTTTCTAGGATGTTCTTAATTTCCCTATTTGAAATTTCAGCCTGTCCATTTGAGTGTGGGTGATAGGGAGTGGCTACTCTATGTCTAATGTTATACTTAGCCAACACTCTCTCCATAGCCTTGTTAATGAAATGTGATCCCTCATCACTAATGATGGCACGAGGTGTCCCAAACCTAGTAAAAATGTGCCTATGCAAGAATTTGGTGACTGTTTTAGCATCATTATTGGGACATGCTTTGGCTTCTACCCACTTGGACACATAGTCCACTGCCACTAATATGTAGAGGTTACCTGATGATGGAGGGAATGGTCCCATGAAGTCAATGCCCCACACATCAAAGAGCTCCAACTCTAAGATGTAGGTGAGGGGCATCTCATCCTTTCGACTGAGGTTACCTGTTCTTTGACATTCATCGCAGCTGTGGGCATAGCTGTGGGCATCCTTGAAGATCGTTGGCCAATAGTAGCCACTCTGAAATACCTTCGCAGCTGTTCTTTGGCCACCAAAGTGTCCACCATAAGGAGCTGTGTGACAGTGCTGCAGCACAGACTTCGCCTCAGCAGCTGAAACACATTTCCTTAGCAAGCCGTCAGCACAGGTTCTGTAAAGTGTGGGGTCATCCCAGATGAATTTCCTTGCTTCATGAAGGAACCTCTTCTTCTCTTGTCCTCCATTGAAAACTGGTAATACCTGTGATGCAAGGAAGTTAGCAATGTCAGCAAACCAAGGTTCCTCATCGTTATCACGATGAGTCAAAACAAAAATATGTTCATCAATAAAAGCGTCAGAAATTGCGGGATCCGCAATTTTTTCGCAATTGTGCTGCAATCGAGAAAGGTGATCTGCAACCACATTTTCACATCCCTTCTTGTCTCGAATGTCCAAATCAAACTCCTGCAGCAATAACACCCACCTAATCAACCTAGGCTTCGCATCAGCCTTCCTCATAAGATATTTCAAGGCAGAATGGTCAGTGTATACAATTGTCCTAGTGCCTACAATATAGTTCCTGAATTTCTCACACGCAAACACTACAGCAAGCATCTCTTTCTCAGTAGTTGTATAATTACATTGAGCCTCATTCAAGGTCTTACTAGCATAATAGACAGGGTGTGTTAGCTTGTCAATCTTCTGTCCTAACATGACCCCTACAGCATAGTCACTAGTATCACATAACATCTCGAATGGGAGATCCCAATCTGGCCCTACTATAATAGGTGCGGTGACTAGTGCTTTCTTAAGGGTGGTCCAAGCTACTATACATTCCTTAGAGAAGATGAATGGCCTATTTAGTTCTAGAAGCTCACACAGAGGCTTGGCTATCTTAGAAAAGTCCTTAATGAACCTTCTATAGAAGCCAGCATGCCCTAAGAAACTCCTAATGGCTTTGACATTCTGAGGCTCTACCAACTTCTCTATGATTTCTATTTTTGCCCTATCAACTTCTACACCCGCCCTTGACACTCTATGACCTAAAACAATCCCTTCATCCACCATGAAGTGACACTTTTCCCAATTAAGGACTAAGTGAGTCTCTTCACATCTAGCCAGGACTTGTCCTAAATTCTCTAGACAGTTGGTAAAGGAATCCCCAAAGACTGAGAAGTCATCCATGAATATTTCTATCATGGATTCATCCAACTCAGAGAAGATTGCCATCATGCACCTTTGGAAAGTTGTCGGTGCATTGCATAAGCCAAAAGGCATTCTGCGAAAGGCAAAAGTTCCAAAAGGGCAAGTGAAGGTAGTCTTCTCTTGGTCCTTAGGGTCTATAGTAATCTGATTATAGCCAGAATAACCATCTAAGAAACAATAGTAGGCTCTACCAGCTATTCTGTCTAACATCTGGTCAATGAACGGTAGAGGGAAATGGTCTTTTTTAGTTTCTTTATTTAATTTCCTGTAATCCATACATACTCTCCATCCTGTGACAGTCCTAGTTGGAATCAGTTCATTGTTCTCATTGACTACCACAGTCATCCCACCCTTTTTAGGTACACATTGTATAGGGCTCACCCACTGGCTACTAGCTATGGGAAAGATCACACCAGCATCTAACCATTTTATTATTTCTTTCTTAACTACCTCTTTCATAGAGGGGTTCAGCCTACGTTGATGATCTACTCTAGGTGTGTGCTCTTCCTCTAGTATAATCTTCTGCATACAATAAGAAGGGCTAATGCCTCTAATATCAGCAATAGTCCATGCAATAGCCTTCCTATGTTGCTTAAGTAGTAATATCAGTTCAACCTCATGCTTTTCACTTAGCTTAGAAGAAATGATAACAGGCAGAGTTTCATTACTCCCTAAATATGCATACTTGAGGTGAGTGGGTAGTGGTTTCAGTTCTAATATAGGTGGATGCTCAATGGATGGCTTTAAAGGATTCACAGATCTATCAGTTAGGTCTATATTCATACATACATGTTGTGTTTCATCTACAGGCATATCCATTATGTCAGATACATTCAAGTCAGCTACATCTAACTGTACATATTCATTAGCATGCTTGGTTAATAATACATGCTCCAATTGTTCTTCCATTAAAGAATCAACGACGTCCATACTAGCACAGGATTCAAGGTCAGAGGGATACCTTAAAGCTTTATACACACTAAATTTCACCTCTTCATCATGAACCCTCATAGTGAGCTCACCTTTTTGGACGTCTATAAGTGCCCTACCTGTGGCTAGAAATGGTCTGCCTAGCAGGATGGGGACCTCCTTGTCTGCTTCATAATCCAGGATAATGAAATCTGCAAGGAAAATAAACTTGTCAACCTTTACTAAAATATCCTCAATTTTACCTTCTGGATATGCAATGGATCTGTCTGCTAGTTGTAAAGTGACAGTGGTTGGACGTGCTTCTCCTATTCCCAATTGGCGGAATAGTGATAGGGGCATGAGGTTTATGCTGGCGCCCAGGTCACAAAGCGCTCTGCCCACGTGCTTGCCACCAAGTTCTACAGGTAAGGTGAAGGAACCAGGATCCTTTTCCTTTTTGGGCAACTTGTTTCGGAGGATGGCACTGCACTCCTCAGTGAGGTTTACTGTTTCAAACTCACCAATTATTTTTTTGTTAGTAATAATATCTTTCAAAAACTTCACATAGGAAGGCATAGACTGTAAAACTTCTACAAAAGGAATGTTGACATGCACTTGTTTAAGAATTTCTAAGAATTTATTAAAATGCACTTCCTGTTCCTGCTTCTTCTTAAGCCTTCGAGGATATGGAGGTGGTGGCACATATGCAGGCACGTCAGGGCGCCTTAGGATAGGTGGAGGCCTTGGAATTTCTTCTATCTCCTCAATAATTGGCTCTAGTCTGGCTCCTGATGTGCTCGTTGGTGGTGGACCTTGGTTTGGCAGAGACTCCAGTGGAGCACTAGACTCAGTGTTCTCTACTCTCTTTGGTGTGTCCTTTGTGTTACTCACCAAGGGTCTACCACTTCTAAGTTCAATTGCTTGAACTTGCTCTTTACCATCTCTCCTTGGCACCTCGGTGTCAGCAGGGAGTCTCCCTTGGGGCCTACTCTTGAGTTCATTGGCTAATTGGCCTATTTGGTTCTCTAGGCTCCTAAGAGTAGCTTGCTGGCTTTGAAGAGTAGCATCATTCTTAGCTATGTATTCCTTGAGTAAGTTTTCTACAGAAGATCCTACAGGTTGGTTGTAAGGTTTTTGATACATTGATTGGTTATGTTGGGGAGTGAAACCAGGTGTTCCACTCGGTCTAGGTTGGTTAGGATTTTGGTTAGCATTTTGTTGGCCACCCCAGGACAGGTTTGGGTGGTTCCTCCAACCAGGGTTGTAAGTATTGGAATAGGGGTTGTTCCTAGGCTGCTGCTGACTTCCAATGTAGCAGACTGAGGATGGATTCCCAGGGCAGTATTCATACAGGTGCCCTTCCCCACAGAATCCACATATAAGTGCCTCACCTTGACTTGGTTGGGTGCCCATTGACATGGCGGTAGCGGTGTTGACACTTGTTTGGAGATTGGCCTGAGCCATTTGCTTAACTAGGTTGGTCAGGGCATTTATTTGGGTGCTCATTCCACTTAGAGCATCCTTGTCTTGAGCCCTAGTTGGCTCAACTGGATCATCTGACCACCTACAATGAGATGCTGAGATCTTCTCCAAGATCTCATAGGCCTCGTTGTAACTCTTGGACAACATGGAACCACCAGCAGATGAATTTAAGACTTGCCTAGTGCTGGGGTTGCATCCTTTGAAAAAGACCTCTATTTGGATACACCATGGGATGCCATGATGTGGACATTTTAGAAGAAGGTCCTTGAACCTTGTCCAAGCTTCGTGAAGAGATTCATTATCAGCTTGTTTGAACTTAACTATATCATCACGAAAGGTAGAATTCCTATCAGGTGGGAAGTATTTGACTAGGAATTTCTCTGCTAAGTCTGTCCAATTAAGGACAGATCCAGAGGGTAATGAGTTCAACCATGTTTTGGCTTTGTCCCTCAAAGAGTAAGGGAACAAGTATAGCCTCAAAGCTTCTTGGGACACTCCAGGGATGATAAAGGTATCACTGACTCCTAAGAAGTTCCTAAGATGGTTGTGGGGGTCCTCATTTTCTATTCCAAAGAATTGTCCCACAGTGGACAACATTTGGAACATCACTGGCTTTAACTCGAATGAGTTGGCAGTGATTTCAGGACGGATTATGCTGGGGTTCAGCTCCCCAGGCATAGGTACTAGATATGAAAGGATGGCACTATTCTTGTCATTCGCTATTTCGATGGGGTTGCGAGTGACAGGTACCGGATTTGGAATTATTCCAGCCATTTCTTCTTGAGACAATTGCGGAGGAATTGTGGTTCCCGCAATTATTTGAGGTATAGAGGGTTGGTTAAAGAGACGTTTCTTGTCTTTAGTTCTGGCTCTAAATAGTCTCTCGGGCTCAGGATTGAACTCTAGATCACTACTTGAATGCTCACTCATAAACTAACCCAACTAGTACCTGCAAAAGAAATGAAACTAGATTAGTTCCAATAGATAATAAACTTGATGTTTCAAACTTAACTAACTTCGTTTTCACTTAAATAAGTCCCCGGCAGCGGCGCCAAAAACTTGTTGCGTGCCCAATGTGTTAATAAGAATAAGAAATAAGAGAGAGAGAGCACTCAGAACATGCAAGCATACATGATCTTATAGCAAGTAGTAAGTATATTTCATTCGTTTTCCCACAGAGACTTATTTTTAGCTATTCGCGAAGTGTTTTGTTAAGAAAGAAGGGGTGGATTTGATGGGGTAAAATTGGTTTTTAATTATCTAATCTTTGCTGAATGTGTAAAGGAATGCAACATAAACAGATGCAAGTTGAAATTAGACTTAAAGGACAAGAGATGGAATTAATAAACGAAGAAGAAAACAGCTAAACAGAATGGTAATTTAGTAGAATTGCGGATACCGCAATGTTATCGCAATTGTAAAAACAGTAAAAGTGTGTAAAAGGGAGAATTAAGGGCTACTAATGACTATCCTATAGGCATTTTTATACGATTCTCAAGCACTGGATCTACTCTCTATGCATCAAACTATCTTAATCTCATGTATCGTCCGATTCCATGCATTAGATTCTTTAGTTTACTCAACTCAAAGTAAGGTCTTAAGCATCTTGTTAAGGCAGAAAGATATGGTTTGTACTAGGGAAACGCCTATTCCTAGGCCGTTTCCTGGTTACCTTGAAAGGCTAGCATGATAATATGACTCTGAACTCTTACTTCTTCCAGAGGTTAGGAGTTCTTTGGACAAAATGGATGGCCAATCGAAATTGCCCGTGGGATGAAGCTTACATACAACCAATGCTTCGAGAGCTATCCTACATGCTTGCTTCACGTTTTTTAGCCTACAGTGTTGTCATTAGCATGCCCCTAAGTGACTTAGTTACTCATGGATGTAAGGTAAACAGAAGTAAAGGATAAGACAATCATGCTTAGGAGAGAAATATGCTCAGAACAATAACGGAAAGCAGTAGATTGGAAATGCGAGAAACTGTGGAGTGAAGAATTGGAATTTGATTATTTATCTGTTTGACTGACAAAAGAAAGCTTTAAACTAAATAGCACGAAGACAGAACACAACGAAATGAACTACACTAGCCACTACAACAGAAACAACAACTAAACAGAGCTTGAAAGCAGAAATGAAAACAGAAAACAAGTAAATGCGTCTGAACGCCTCGTCGCAATGAGGGTTCACGATGAGGAGGTTAAGTTTAGTGTTTTTAAAGCTCTAAGGTACCCCTCTGACTCTGAATCTTGTGCTAGCATGGACATTGTAGATTCACTGATGGAAGAACAGCTGGAGCATGAATTATTAACTAAGCATGCTAATGAATATGTACAATTAGATTTAACTGATTTGAATGTTTCTGAAATAATGGATATACCTGTAGATAAGATACAGCATGTTTGTATGAATAGTGACTTGACTGACAGATCCCTGAATCCATTAAAACCATCCATTGAGAATCCACCTGTCTTAGAATTGAAACCTTTACCCACTCACCTTAAATATTCATATCTAGGAAGTAATGATACTCTGCCTGTGATTATTTCTTCTAAATTGAGTGAGAAGCATGAGGTTGAACTAATATTATTACTTAGGCAGCATAAAAAGGCTATTGCATGGACTATTGCTGACATTAGAGGCATTAACCCTTCTTACTGCATGCATAAAATAATATTAGAGGAAGAGCATACACCCCGAGTAGATCACCAACGTAGGTTGAACCCCTCGATGAAAGAGGTAGTTAAAAAAGAAATCATAAAATGGTTAGATTCAGGTGTAATCGTCCCTATAGCTAGTAGTCAGTGGGTGAGCCCTATACAATGTGTACCTAAGAAGGGGGGGATGACTGTAGTAGTGAATGAGAGCAACGAACTGATTCCAACTAGAACTATTACCGGATGGAGAGTCTGTATGGACTATAGAAAACTAAATAAGGAAACAAAAAAGGATCACTTCCCTTTACCATTTATTGACCAGATGTTAGATAGGATAGCTGGTAGAGCTTATTACTGCTTCTTAGACGGTTATTCAGGATATAACCAGATCACTATAGACCCTAAGGACCAGGAGAAGACAACCTTCACTTGTCCCTTTGGAACATTTGCCTTTCGCAGAATGCCTTTTGGCTTATGTAATGCGCCAGCAACGTTCCAAAGGTGCATGTTGGCAATCTTTTCGGACTTAGATGAATCCATGATAGAAATATTTATGGATGACTTCTCAGTCTTTGGTGATTCATTCACAAACTGTTTAGAGAACTTAGGACAAGTCCTAGCTAGGTGTGAGGAGACCAACCTAGTACTTAATTGGGAAAAGTGCCACTTCATGGTGGAAGAAGGGATAGTCCTAGGTCATAGAGTGTCTAGAGCAGGAGTAGAGGTCGATAGGGCCAAGATTGAAATAATAGAGAAGTTAGTGGAACCTAAGAATGTAAAAGCCATTATGAGTTTCTTAGGACACGCAGGTTTCTATAGAAGGTTCATTAAGAACTTTTCAAAGATCTCCAAACCTTTGTGTGAGCTTCTAGAGTTGAATAGGCCATTCATCTTCTCTAAAGAATGTTTACTAGCCTGGAAAACCCTTAAGGAAGCATTAGTCAAAGCACCTATTATAGTGGGACCAAATTGGGACCTTCCATTTGAAATGTTATGTGATGCTAGTGACTATGTTGTAGGGGTTATGCTAGGACAGAAGATTGACAAACTAACACACCCTGTATACTATGCTAGTAAGACACTTAATGAGGCACAATGTAATTACACAACAACGGAAAAGGAAATGCTAGCTGTAGTGTTTGCCTGCGAAAAGTTTAGGAATTACATTGTAGGCACTAGGACAATCGTGTACACTGATCACTCTGCACTAAAATACCTTATGAGGAAGGCTGATGCTAAGCCTAGGTTGATTAGATGGGTATTAATCCTGCAGGAGTTCGATCTAGACATTAGAGATAAGAAAGGTTGTGAAAATGTGGTTGCGGATCATCTTTCTAGATTGCAGCATAATTGCGATAACATTGCGGAAACCGCAATTTCTGATGCATTTATCGATGAACATGTCTTTGTGTTAGCACATCGTGATAACGATGAGGAACCTTGGTTTTCTGATATTGCTAACTTCCTTGCATCGCAGGTACTACCAACTTTCAAGGGAAGCCAAGAGAAGAAGAGGTTCCTACATGAGGCTAGGAAGTTTATATGGGATAATCCCACACTCTACAAAACATGTGCAGATGGCTTGTTGAGGAAATGTGTGTCAGCTGCTGAGGCGAAGTCTGTGCTGCAGCACTGCCATAAAGCCCCCTATGGTGGACACTTTGGTGGCCAAAGAACAGCTGCAAAGGTGTTCCAGAGTGGCTACTATTGGCCCACCATCTTCAAAGATGCCCACGAGTACGCACACAGCTGTGATGAATGTCAAAGAACAGGTAATCTTAGTCGGAAGGATGAGATGCCTCTCACTTACATCTTAGAGTTGGAGCTCTTTGATGTGTGGGGCATTGACTTCATGGGACCATTTCCCCCATCAGCAGGTAACCTTTACATACTTGTAGCTGTAGACTATGTATCTAAGTGGGTAGAAGCCATAGCATGTCTAAACAATGATGCCAAAACAGTCATTAGGTTCCTTAATAGACATATCTTTACTAGGTTTGGAACACCTCGTGCTATCATTAGTGATGAAGGGACACACTTTATTAATAAGGCAATGGAAAAAGTGTTGGCTAAATACAATGTTAGACATAGGGTAGCCACCCCTTATCACTCACATTCGAATGGTCAAGCTGAAATATCAAATAGGGAGATTAAAAACATACTCGAAAAAGTGGTCAAACCCAATAGGAAAGATTGGTCGTTTAAACTCGAGGATGCACTTTGGGCATATAGGACTGCATATAAGACACCCCTAGGTATGTCTCCTTATAGACTTGTGTATGGCAAGGCTTGTCACTTACCATTCGAATTGGAAATTAAAGCGTTTTGGGCCTTGAAAGAACTGAATTATTGCGTGATCGATGCGGGAACATTGCGGTCTCTGCAATTACATGAGCTTGATGAGCTTAGACATATGTCCTATGAAAATGCTAAAATGTATAAGGAAAAGACTAAGATTTGGCATGACAGTAGACTTAGGATTAAGGACTTTAAGAAAGGCCAGCATGTCTTGTTATTTAACTCGAGGTTGAGATTATTTCCAGGCAAACTTAAGTCCAGATGGTCAGTGATAACTCCATTTTGGAGCTATTAAACACTTCCTAATTATAGCTAAAGTCCGCCTTCAATTGATTAAATGTATCTCTTTTGTAGGAGAAAAGCGGCAAAGAGCTGGTGCGTCCGTTGGGCTTGTTCGAGAGCTTAAAGCAGAGTTTTAGCGCCCCGGGAATGCATCGGGAAGAGGGGAATTTGTTCCGTGAAGAAACGGGCCAAAACTGCCTTAGAGAGGCAAAGCTTCAGCCCCAAACCCGAGAGCCAGCGTCGAGCTATAGCGTCGAGACGCTGGCTCGACGCTGGAAAAACCCGAGAGCAAGCGTCGAGTGATAGCGTCGAGACGCTAGCTCGACGCTGCCCTGGCGTCGAGACGCTCCGGAGGAGGCGCGCGCAGGAATTTTATCGGGGCAGCGTCGCGACGCCATCGCGAGCGCGCGCGGCAACTTAGGGCATAGCGTCGAGACGCTAGGCCTAGCGTCTCGACGCTACGACGATGGCAGTAGCTTAAATGACGATTTTCTGCAACTTTTTGGAGGAGCTTCTTCTTCATCTCTCAACCGATTCCGGCGATTTTGGTCTTCTTTTTCCCCATTTTCTCTCTATTTTCCGTGGAGCTCCGCCATTGTTGGCATGCTTGTGAGCTCCACCTCCATTGTAATAAGTAGATGAATCCTTCCATGGCCGTTGTTGGAGCGGGATTGACGCACCGCGCCATGAGCGGCTAAGGTAAGGGTGACGGTTTGGGATTTGTTTAGGGGAATTTTGTTAGACATTTATGCTTTGATAATCTGAGTATAGTTTTGCATATTGGAATCTGATTATTAGCATCTGTTTACCTTGCTTAATCCAACGCGCATGCTAAAATACGTTGATTGACACTCGGGTAGTTTCGCATGTTGTGTATGTTAAAGAGTAGCGATGCCGTGCCTCTCACTGCTCGACTAAGTAACACAGGTAAATAGAACTAAATCGAAGTATCGGGTCGGGTAGGATAAGTGTTGGTTGCATACGGCGTTTGCGGGCAACCTACTAGCATTTAGAATTCACGCTCGAAGGTTCGTCGCGGTTAGCTAGTGACTATCTAAATTCACCTTAGGACTGATCATCTTAACGCGAGCTTAGATAACGTGTAATTAGAACTGTGTGGTCTAATTAAAATCTATGGAGTCGGCTACTTTGGGGCTTCTCTGGTAGTCGTCCGCGTGCTCAATAAACTGTATTCCATGTCATTAGCGTTAAATGATAAGCTGAATGTTGTCTAACAGTAGATCCCTAGACTCCCAAACCGTGCACACATTCTCTTCTTATTATTTCTTTCTTCCGTTAGCTTTCTTATTGTTTCTCTTGCATGGTAAAACCCCCCGTTACCAATTAATCAATTGAATCCCAATTTCACTAGTAAATTCACTCTTCCTATTCCTTGGATCGACCCTGTTGCCACTGGCTGCAAAGCCTTGGTTATAGGCTTTATAAATCGTATTTTGGCAAGCCTCGACAGCTTGAGATTAAGCGGATATTCAAAATTCTGCCCACCAAAATTGGCGCCGTTGCCGGGGAGTAGGCAATGGATTGAATTTATGATTGAAGTTTGAATTTGATTCTTTGATGGTTGACTGAAAATTTTTCTTGTTTGTAATTGGTATGTTTAGATTTTTGTTTGTGTATGACCCGTTCCTCTGAGGGTAGTTTGCAGTTTATCCCTGAGATTGACAGAGAGGAGCGGCGGTTACGTAGAGAAGCCCGAGAAGGGCAAGGACCGTTTGAAAGAGAAGAAGGCAATCCCTTCTTATTTGACGAGATGGCGCAAGGTGATGCGCCACGGACGCTTAAGCAACTGGCAGCGCCAGACCTGAACCTGCAGCCTTTGTGCATTAACTACCCCGTGGTAGCAGGTAACTTTGAGTTGAAATCTGGTTTAATTCACCAGTTACCTTCTTTCCATGGAAACGCAGGTGAGGATGCGAACAAACATCTGATGGAGTTCCATTGCGTCTGCGCGGGAATGAAGCCCGCAGGGGTCACGGAGGAGCAACTGAATATGAGGGCATTCCCCTTCACGCTCAAGGACAAGGCCAAGGATTGGCTGTACTATTTGCCCTCCGGATCCATCACAACGTGGCAGGATATGAAGCGGGTATTCTTGGAGAAATACTTTCCCGCATCCTTAGCCACCACTCTGCGGAAGAGGATTTATGGGATCACCCAGGATGTTGGTGAGTCCCTGCACGAATACTGGGAACGTTTCGGGCGCCTGTGCGCGAGCTTCCCACATCATCAGATTGCTGATCTGTTGTTGATACAGTACTTTTATGAGGGGATGACGCCCCATGACCGGCAGATGATCGATGCAGCGAGTGGAGGGGCACTGATTGACAAGACCCCAGTCGAGGCCAAGCAGTTAATTGCAAATATGGCCACCAACTCGCAGCAATTCGGTATTCGGGGGCAAGGACAAGTGCACAGCGTGGCTCAGAGCCACGAGATGACTGAAATGAGGGCCCAGGTGGCCGAAATAGGGAGTATGTTAAAGAAAATAGTTGGAGGACACCGTGAGGAGGCGGAGGTCAACGCGATCGGGGGGTATGCTTCCAACCCGAGGAAGTACGACCCATATGCAAACACTTACAACCCCGGTTGGCGCGACCATCCTAGTTTCAGCTATGGGAATAGGGAAGGACAAACTCGTTTCCAAGGCCAATCCCAGGATAGGCCTAATTCTTCCACCCAGGGTCAAGCCTCGAGCTCCTCCAGCTCGCTTGAAGAGATGGTAAGGACCATCGTGACTAGCACCAGCCAGTTTCAGAAAGAAGCTCGAGAGAAGCTTAATTCTCATAAGGCAGAGCTGCAGAATTTGAACAAGCAGCTGACACAGATGGCGGTGTCTAACAGTAAGATTGAGAGCAAGAGCTCGGGGAAGCTTCCTTCCCAAACTACAGTAAACTCGTGTGAAAACGTGAGCGCCATTCAGCTGCGCAGTGGGAAGTCACTTTCCACCAGAGCTGCGAAGGAAGCCACGGACAGCCTGAATAAGTCCACCCCGACTGCTCCTGAGATTCAGAATGTGAGAAAAGATGAGAAGGTCAGTGTACCTGAGGATGTTGCCAGAGCACCATTCCCAAGTCGGCTTGCGAAGCCTGCTTTGGAGACCGAGGATGCGGAGGTCCTTCGAACCTTCCAAAAGGTGGTGGTCAACATCCCACTTCTTGAGGCCGTAAGCCAAGTGCCAAAATATGCCAAGTTTCTCAAGAAGTGGTGTACGAGTAAGAGAATGTCGAGAAAAAGTGAAGAGACGAAGAAAGAAACCGTCTCCGCAATCTTCCAAGGTAATCTTCCGCCGAAGTGCATCGATCCTGGTATGTTTTCTATCCCATGCACTATCGGTACTAAATTCATTGAAAATGCCATGTTAGATCTCGGTGCCTCGATTAATGTCATGTCTTATGATGTTTTTAAAGAACTTGAATTGTGTACTTTAATCGAGTCCAATATAGTTATCCAACTAGCTGATCGATCTTGTGTGCATCCTTTAGGAAAGATTGAGGATGTTTTAGTCAAAGTTAAGGACTTACTGTTTCCATGCGATTTTTATGTGCTGAATATGAATGAGAATTCTTCGCATGTTTCCTCTTCTATTTTGTTAGGCCGCCCATTTATGAAGACCGCTAAGGTCAAGATAGATGTTGATAGGGGTGCCTTATCTGTAGAATTTGATGGAATGGTGAATGAATTTATTATAAATGCATCAAAGTCGTCTGTGACTGCTGGAAATGTGTCTGTTTGTGAGCATGATGAGAATGGGAGTCTACCCTCGCGCTTGAGGGATGGATCCCATGTCTCAGTTAAAATTTCTGATTTAAATATGTGTGATGATAATGCTGATTTTTGCACTAACATGTCTGATATTCACGTGCCGGAGGCACGAAGAGTGCAAAATATTTTTCAGGATGATGGTAGGAAAGGTGTGGCCAAGGACAAGTCTGGATCGTCCCCCGCACCTACAGACTATGGATGAGTCTGCTGAGAGAATACAGTCGAGCAACCGACTTTAAAAATTCTGCGCTTCTTGGAGGCACCCGAGCGATGGACTGTTTTTATGCTTTAGTTTAGTTTTATTGCTTTTTAGATTAATTTAGTATTAATTAGCTTGCTGTTTTTTTTTAGGAATCGAGGAAGAGAAGACAATTTTGGGCTCTGATGCGTTCGTGCGCCGCTTCCTCGCCCTCGCCGGCTTCACCAAGAGTCAGGGAAGTGTATTTCTTCTTCCCTTTTACTTTATTGTATCTGACTGGTTGGCATTGAGGACAATGCCAAATTTTGAAGTTGGGGGTGGAGTAGTCCGATGGATGTGCATGTGTAGTTTGTTGAGCAGTGCTATAAAGATATTGAAGTGCTTGGGACTCTGTTTACTGTTTTCTGACTATGATAGCCTAGGAAATGCATATTGGAAACCTGAGCATGTTCATAATCGAGTTTTTGCATGAGTTTTGTGTTTATTAGGTTCATGTCAAAAATTTTAAATTTTTTTTCTGTTGCTCCCTTGCACTTGTCGCGCACTTAGCAACTTCTCCCTAGATTCCGTAAGCTTGGTTTATCGCATGTTTAGCCAATTCTCGTTGTCACCTCGAAAGGCACCCTTAGGTAGCTTGTTGCATGAGAGTTAGTAGTTAGTTAATTGAGAAAGCATGTGCTTAGCCTAATAAAAAAAAAACAGAAAAGCATGTTTGGTAGAAAATTCCTCTCGAGGCGCTCCTCCTTCTTATTAGCGCTTAAAAGAAGTGAGCGTCAGTCCTTAAAAACGTGAAGCTTTGGCCAAAGTTTGACGTGTTAGGAAGCTCGAGTAGGAAAGAAAAAGAAATGAAAGGTTGGTTCAAAGAACCCAAATAAAAGAGTACAAAGTACTTTTGAAAAGAAAGAAAAAGAATGAGAAAATAATTAGGTCTCTTAATTTGCTTCTCTCTCTCTCGTGTAAGTCAAGTGTAGCTGTTCTTAAACGCTAGAAGTAGGGGGAAAATGGGATGTGCGTTGCATGTTGGTTTTCCGGGTTTATGTGAGTTTAGGAGTGGTTGTCTAGCACACACACACGTTAGGGGGCAAGAGTTAATTTTTGATATGTCCTAGTTAATACATGAACAAAATGCTTCCATGATTATACTCGTGTTTAAATTTCGATATGCATGGAGGTTTGAGTTAGAATGCATGTAAGCGCGTCCTTAGAGTCAATGTCTTTGTAGTGCTTGCTCGAGGACTAGCAATGTTTAAGTTGGGGGTGTTTGATAACTCCATTTTGGAGCTATTAAATACTTCCTAATTATAGCTAAAGTCCGCCTTCAATTGATTAAATGTATCTCTTTTGTAGGAGAAAAGCGGCAAAGAGCTCGTGCGTCCGTTGGGCTTGTTCGAGAGCTTAAAGCAGAGTTTTAGCGCCCCGGGAATGCATCGGGAAGAGGGGAATTTGTTCCGTGAAGAAACGGGCCAAAACTGCCTTGGAGAGGCAAAGCTTCAGCCCCAAACCCGAGAGCCAGCGTCGAGCTATAGCGTCGAGACGCTGGCTCGACGCTGGAAAAACCCGAGAGCAAGCGTCGAGTGATAGCGTCGAGACGCTAGCTCGACGCTGCCTTGGCGTCGAGACCCTGCTTGGCGTCGAGACGCTCCGGAGGAGGCGCGCGCAGGAATTTTATCGGGGCAGCGTCGCGACGCTGGCCTTGCGTCGCGACGCCATCGCGAGCGCGCGCGGCAACTTAGGGCACAACGTCGAGACGCTAGGCCTAGCGTCTCGACGCTACGACGATGGCAGTAGCTTAAATGACGATTTTCTGCAACTTTTTGGAGGAGCTTCTTCTTCATCTCTCAACCGATTCCGGCGATTTTGGTCTTCTTTTTCCCCATTTTCTCTCTATTTTCCGTGGAGCTCCGCCATTGTTGGCATGCTTGTGAGCTCCACCTCCATTGTAATAAGTAGATGAATCCTTCCATGGCCGTTGTTGGAGCGGGATTGACGCACCGCGCCATGCGCGGCTAAGGTAAGGGTGACGGTTTGGGATTTGTTTAGGGGAATTTTGTTAGACATTTATGCTTTGATAATCTGAGTATAGTTTTGCATATTGGGATCTGATTATTAGCATCTGTTTACCTTGCTTAATCCAACGCGCATGCTAAAATACGTTGATTGACACTCGGGTAGTTTCGCATGTTGTGTATGTTAAAGAGTAGCGATGCTGTGCCTCTCACTGGTCGACTAAGTAACACAGGTAAATAGAACTAAATCGAAGTATCGGGTCGGGTAGGATAAGTGTTGGTTGCATACGGCGTTTGCGGGCAACCTACTAGCATTTAGAATTCACGCTCGAAGGTTCGTCGCGGTTAGCTAGTGACTATCTAAATTCACCTTAGGACTGATCTTCTTAACGCGAGCTTAGATAACGTGTAATTAGAACTGTGTGGTCTAATTAAAATCTATGGAGTCGGCTACTTTGGGGCTTCTCTGGTAGTCGTCCGCGTGCTCAATAAACTGTATTCCATGTCATTAGCGTTAAATGATAAGCTGAATGTTGTCTAACAGTAGATCCCTAGACTCCCAAACCGTGCACACATTCTCTTCTTATTATTTCTTTCTTCCGTTAGCTTTCTTATTGTTTCTCTTGCATGGTAAAACCCCCTGTTACCAATTAATCAATTGAATCCCAATTTCACTAGTAAATTCACTCTTCCTATTCCTTGGATCGACCCTGTTGCCACTGGCTGCAAAGCCTTGGTTATAGGCTTTATAAATCGTATTTTGGCAAGCCTCGACAGCTTGAGATTAAGCGGATATTCAAAATTCTGCCCACCAGTCAGGTCCTTTTGTTATAACTAATGTGTTTGTTCATGGCGCAGTTGAGATTAGGAACCTGCAGCAAGGGCAACCGTTCATGGTTAATGGTGCACGATTGAAGCATTATTATGAGGAAGGAGATGTGAAGACTCTCTCGGCCTTCCTCTTGACTGAAACGTGAAAATAGAACCGAGAGAGGACGATTGATCACTGTGCTCGTCCATGCGAGGCTATGCCTTAGTTTATTTTTTTTTTTGTTATTCTTTCGGTTACTATTTGTGTATGTTTTTGTGTGATTTTTATTACGAATTTGATGTTGATTTTATTTCTTTTATTAGGGGATCGAAAGAGGGAATCAAGGAGATGAATCCAGGATTAAAAATCGAGGAAGATATTGGGCCAAATCAAAGATTCAGGTTAGAGAATATTGGCATTTAAATTCAAGAAAATCTCCAACGGCCATCTAATTGCGGTGGATTTGCTGAATCCGCAACAGAAAATAGTTGTTGGGATTTCTATCATTACAAATAGCCGTTAGAACCGCCGTGGCCCATACGCTTTCTTCATTCACTGAACTCCAAGAAAACTCTCTCCTTCTTCCTCTGCAATCCCTCTTTCCAGATCCCTACGATTCCACCATGGTGCTAACAAGAGCTGAGAGATCTGCGTCCAAGAAGAAGGCCGCCGACGCTGAGCAAGCTGCGAGAGAGGCGCTACTTGCCCTGGCAGATGCCGAAGCCGCACGAACCGAACAACGTATCAAGCTGCCTGTCCGCAAGAAGAAGTGGAAGGTGGTGACTGAGATTCCTGCTGGGCCATCTGAACCAGCAGGGACGCCCAAGAAAAGGAAGTGGAAGATGGCTGTGGCCGATGCAGCGATCAAGAAGAGGACTCCCTCTGTGGAGAGTCAAGAAAGTGGTCGTCCATCGTACGAGACGGCCAGACAAAGTCATTCGCCTTCTCCACCAGCACGAAGCCCCGTACCATCTCCATCTCCGCAGAGCTCTGAACACTCTCCACCGCAGCAGAGCCCTGAGGCATCACCAGCCTCCCAGACGCCTGAACCTGAAATTCCAAGCGACGCGCATTAAGAATCGGCGCAGGGCGATGAAGCAGCTGAAGAAGAAGAGGTCTTCTCTCCTTTGAGGGAAGTCAGCCCCGAGAAGGGGGATGATTCAATGGATGAGACGTTGGGGGATTGCCTCCAACAGATCACAACCAAGGCAAGATTGAGAAAGAAAGCCACCAAGGTTGTCAAGGCCAAGCGGCCGAAGGCTTCGAAGAAGGCCAAGAAAAAGAAAGCCAGGGGTGAGCCTGCATCAAAGAAGGTTAGTGCTGAGCCATCTCTTAAGAAGTTAAAGATCGAGGCTGCTGAATCAGCCAAAGCAAAAGACAATGGGAAAGCTAAGCTGTACCCCGAAGATGAGCATCAATCTGTGAGGTATGTGTCCTCTGATGCAGAATCAAGGGGCACTGAGCTGAGGAAGAGGGATCTGCTCCATGAGAAGGGATTCCTTGACATGTTGGCAGACCTGCCGCAATTCTTGCGTGCAGGGATCACCAATCATGGCTGGGAAGAGCTGTGCAGACCGCCCATCCCCGCCTACTCCAGCATGGTGTACGACTTCTACGCCAACCTGATGAACCCTGAGGATGGCTTGTCTGTGGTCAGAGGAGTCGAGGTGGATTTCTCAGCTAAGGCGATCAATGAAGCCTACGGCCTCAAGGGGCAAAAACACACTGACTATGCAAGGATCCTTGATGCGCCAACAAAGGCTGTCCTGGAGGAAGCAATCCGGATCATTGGCCAACCTGAGGCAGCTTGGACGGTGTCACGCAATGGGAAGCACACTCTGATGAGTGCTACCCTCACAGCCAAGGCAGCTGTCTGGTTCACCTTCGTGCGACGGAGGTTGTCCCCAGTGACCCACGAGACCACCATCAACCAAGGCAGATCGCTGCTGGTCTATGCGATTATGAGGGGCCTCACGATCAACGTTGGGGAGGTCATTGCAGCCTCAATCGCAGACTGCGCCAAAAAGGGTAAGGGTCCACTTTTCTTTCCCAATACAATCACTAAGCTTTGCTTACGTGCAGGTGTCCCGATCGAGCGGATTGAAAGGCAGCTGGCCTACACAGGGCACCTGGATTTGCCTACGGCCTTGAGGATGCGCAGGAAGGGGAACATGGAGTTCGAGCTAGATGGCCTGGCTGCTGCTCAGTCTCTGTCAATGGCCTGTCTGATGGATCTGCAGAAGAAGATGGCTCAATGGGCCACATATGCGCAGGCAAGGGATAAAGATGTTGCTGACCAACTGGGCTGCATCTTTCCTGAGTTCCCCACGGACCTACTGACACCATGGGCGCCTCCAGGACCAAGGAGGGATGATGATGATGAGGACATCTGAGTGCTAGGCTGATTAGCACTCAAGGGAGTATTTCTGTTCCCTAAAAGAAAAAAAACCATACTGCTTTTCGTTGAACCATGTGAATTCTGCTGTTTTGAGTTAATATTTGGTCTGTTTTTAGTTCTGTATTTTTGTTGTTTGCATTTGTTTAGTATAGTTTGATGGTAGCTGAATAGGTAGATTAGTTTAGTTTTTTTTTTTGTATAGCTGAAGTGACTGGAAAGAGCACGCATAGGGGCCTTGATCACTGATATATCTGCCCTGTATCCATTGCGAAATAATTGCGGAATTCGCAGTTTTTGTTAGTAATTGCATGTTTTTGACCGACTGTTTAGCTAAGCTGGTTCTGTTTAATTTTGTTCTTTTGCTGCTATCTTGACTACCTTATATAGCCTATCTATAAGCATGTTGGATGAGTGTCATAAGACACCTTTGATAGTTTAAATTAGCCTCTTAAAATTGCTCAGCATGCTTAGCTTTAAGTCGTTCCCTGCCTGTTTTTATGAATTTCTGCTACTGTGATGTTTGCTTTGGGAATGTTCTGTCTATCCCTAGGGCTTTTAGATTCTCTTTGTTTTACCTTAGACTAGATGCTTCTAGGATAAGTTTGGGGGTGTGCCACCACAGACACTCATTGGGGACAATGAGTAGTTTAAGTTTGGGGGAGGCCACCCTAGGCCTAGGAACATTCCTCTCTCCCTTTAAGCATAAGCATTCTTCTTCTCCTTTACAAAAAAAAAAAATGAAAAATAGAATAAAGAGGGGTGTCTCTCTTAAGTTGATGAGTAATCAGTGCCAAGTGTGTAACCCACAAGTGGCAGTGCATCAAAAGACAACCAAAGGAGAGGCTCCACCAAAGTAAGAAAGAAAAAAGGAAGGAATAGGGAAGAAGAATGTATACCTAGGAGTTGCAACTTTGTGGCTTAGATGTCCTGAATAAAAAGAACTCTGATCCTCAATTAGCTGGGCACAAAGTTGTAGCTTGTAGGGTTGTTTAGGGAGATGAATGTATGTCCAATGTAGTGATGCCAGGGCTTAGGTTGTTCTCTAAATGTACTACTGTCACTGTTAATACTAAGACTGGCATGACTCTAAGGAATCCTAGGCAGCTCAAAAGTAAAAACTAGAAGCATGTACTGAGTCTGGAGTAAAGCTAGGTAGAATTTGAAACCTTAGGGATAGTTGCACGATATGACCGAAGCAAGTAGATCAGGCGTAGGGAGTTAATGAAACAGTAGGAGCATTAGGCGTGCGAAGTCAGAAGAAGCAAAATAAGAGGATAGTTGTAAACTTAGAAGTGTGTCACAAGACAGTACTGCTATAGATAGGAATTTAGGGGAGTCAGCAAGTGGTTAAAGAGGATAAAATAGCAGCCTAAGTAAGTCCTTAGTTTGCTCGAGGACGAGCAAAACCTTAAGTTTGGGGGTGTGTTACGTCTCCAAAAGTGACTATTTTAGGACTTATTTGTGTTAGGAAGTTGTGCATTTGTAAGTGTTTTTGATAGGATTTAGCTTGAACCTATGCTTATATATGAGAATTAGAAGAGGGAAGCTAAAATAGGACTTGTATGCAAAAGGAAAGAAAAAGAATGAAAAACGAAGTTAGAAGAATGGAAACTGTGCATTGCGGAGGCATTGCGGAAACATTGCTAAAACCGCAATGTTTTAAGTGAAATCCGTAAGTTGGCTAACCTTTTTCTGTTGTGATCCGATATTTCAGGGATTCGTTCTTTCTCCTCCATCCATGTTGAAGTACGACGTTGAGGATGGATGGTTCTCCTTGGCCCAATCGCACCAGCAGTATACTATAAAAGGAGGTCAAAGAGGAGGGTTTAATCATCATCCGAAAGCGTAGAAGTCTCTTCGCAGCGCAGTCTTTTCTATCCATTCTCTTCTCCGTCCGTTGGTTTGAGAGGTTCAGCTGTTGGAGTCGACAATCTGATAGGAAGGAGAGAAGATTCATCTTCTCTTCTGATTGGATTCATCCAAGCAAGGCTTACCTTTCTCTCCCTTCAGCAGAGGCGTCTGCGACGAGGCGATCAAGCAAACTTTCACTGCTTTCTGTCTTTAACTTTTCATTTCCAGCACCGTTTGTTGTTATTTCTTTTCCATTAGTTAATCCAGTCCATTTCGTTGCTTTCTGTCTTTATGCTAGTGACTTTAAGTCTTCATCTGTTCATTCAAACAATTGATTAATCAAAGCACAATTCATCATTTCGCACTTTGTCTTCACCCTCTCTGCTTACTGTTTTCCCTTGCTGTTTTGTCTTTAATTTTCTTCTAAGCATGTCTACTTCATCTAATATTTCTGTTCTCTCTACATCCATGAGTAACTAAGTCACATAGGGGCATGCTAATGACAATACTATAGGCTAAAATACGTGAACCAAACATGTAGGATAGCTCTCGAATGCATTGATTGTATGTAAGCTTCATACCACGGGCAATTTCGATTGGCCATCCATTTTGTCCAAAGAACTCCTAACCTCTGGAAGGAGTAAGAGTTCAGAGTCATACACTCATGCTAGCCTCTCAAGGTAGCCAGAAAACGACCTAGGAATAGGCGTTTTCCTAGTACAAATCATAACTCACTACTTCAACAAGATGCTTAAGACCTTACTTGGACATGAGTAAACTAAAGAATCCAATGCATGAAATCGGAAGATACATGAGAATGAGTTAGTTTGATGCATAGTGAGTTGATCCAATGCTTGAGAATCGTGTGAAAATGCCTATAGAGGAGTTGTTAGTAGCCCTTGTTTCTCCATTTTACACACTTTCGCTGTTAGTAACATTGCGGTAAAATTGCTGTTCTCGCAATTCTATTAAGTTAAAAATTCTGCCTTAGCCATTTTCCTCTTCGTTTATTAATCTCTTCTCTTTACATTTGAGTTTGTCATTAACTTGCACTTGTTTATGTTGCTATCCTTTATATATTCATTAGTAAATAGGAACTTTAAAACCAAATCTACCCCATTAAATCCACCCATTCTTGCTTAACAACACACTTCGCGAGTAACTAATAATAAATCTCTGTGGGAAAACGAATGAAAAAATACTTACTACTTGCTACAAGATCATGTATGCTTGCATGTTCTGAGTGCTCTCTCTCTCTTATTGCTTATTTCTTTTACACATTGAGCACGCAACACTGACGATCTGAATCCCTAGAACAAACTAAGCCTCTCCCAAATCTTTCATTTGGAATTGGGTCGCTAGCCAATTTTTAACGCCAGTTAGGAACCCTACATCATTCCCAATGAGTAGTATATCGTCTACGTACAAGACTAAGAAAGCTACAACAGTATTGACTATTTTCTTGTAAACACAAGGTTCGTCAATATTTTGTTCAAAGCCATAAGATTTGATCGCCGTATCAAACCTTATATTCCAGGATCTAGATGCTTGCTTCAACCCATAAATGGATCGATTAAGTTTGCAAACCTTTTGCTCTTGACCCTGAAGTATGAATCCCTCTGGTTGAGCCATATAGATACTCTCCTCAAGATTACCATTCAGAAAAGCAGTCTTGACATCCATTTGCCAGATTTCATAATCATAAAATGTAGCAATGGATAAGAGTATTCTAATCGACTTTAACATGGCAACAGGAGAAAAGGTTTCTTCATAGTCCACCCCTTCTCTTTGGGAATAACCTTTTGCCACAAGTCGAGCCTTAAAGGTTTGCACCTTACCGGCTTGGTCTCGTTTTCTCTTATAGATCCACTTGCAACCGATAGGTCTTTCACTATCTGGTTGGTCTACAAGATCCCAGACCGAATTGAAGTACATAGACTCCATTTCGAGATCCATGGCTTTAAGCCACTTGTCCTTGTCTATATCATTCATTGCCTGTTTAAAGGTCAATGGCTCCTCAATGCCATCATCAGGTATGACGACTTGAGTTTCAGACAAGCCGATGTAGCGGTCAGGCTGTCTTACATCCCTCCCACTGCGTCGAGGCTTTCTCAACTCTTGAGAAGGACCAGCCTGATCAACAACCTTTGTTGATCCGTCTGTAGCTTTTCTGGAAAATTCGGACAAAACAATTTTGCTCGACGGTTGATGATCTCTCATGTGGTCTTCCTCTAAGAACGTGGCATTAGTCGATACTAGTACCTTGTTCTCATGAGGATCGTAAAATAGACCACCTTTCGTTTCCTTGGGGTAACCTACAAATAGGCACAATTTTGAACGATGTTCCAACTTCTTTGGATTGGGTACTAGCACATGTGCCGGACACCCCCAAATCCTGAAGTGACGTAAACTACCTTTACGCCCTCTCCATAACTCATAAGGTGTTTCAGAAACACCCTTAGAGGGAACCATGTTCAAAATATATACTGCAGTCTCTACTGCATATCCCCAAAACGAACTAGGCAAATGAGCATAACTCATCATAGATCGAACCATGTCTAACAGAGTTCTATTTCTCCTCTCGGACACACCATTCTGCTGTGGTGTTCCTGGCGCTGAGAGTTGAGATACTATTCCATGTTCTATCATATAGTCCTGGAATCTTAAATCCATATACTCTCCACCTCGATCTGATCGGAGTGTTTTTATCAATTTACCTAATGTGTTCTCAACCTCTGCCTTATACTCTTTGAACTTTTCAAGAGCTTCAGACTTATGATGCATTAGATAAAGATAACCGTACCAAGAATAATCATCAATGAAACTGATGAAATATTCATACCCTCCTCGTGCTTTGACATTCAAAGGACCGCAGAGATCCGAATGCACGATTTCTAGAGGTTCTTTGGACCTATGACCTTTTTCAGAAAAAGATCGTTTGGTCATTTTGCCCTCAAGACAAGACTCACATGGCGGTAAAGAGTTGTCCTCTAAACGATTTAGCAGACCACTCTTAACCAATCTCCCAATCCTATTGAGATTAATGTGACCTAGTCTTAAGTGCCAAAGATAAGTATTTGGAGAAAGTTTCTGCCTTTTAGTTTGAGTCTCAGCTGTTTTAAACATTTCAGTGTTCAAAATAGCTTTGGCTTCGGTTGGTTTTAACACATACAAGTTGTTTTCAAGTTTCGCAGAACAAATACGTACACCTCTTTTGCTAATGAACGCTTTATTATAAACAAAAGATACTTTATACAACTGTTCTAACAAACAAGATATAGATACAAGATTCCTTATGAAGGTAGGAACCAGGAGTACATTTTCTAGTAAAATGAAACTATCTCTATACAACAACTTTACAGCTCCCACTGCTTTAGCTGAGACAAGCTCTCCAGTTCCAACTCTGAGAGTTATCTCACCTCGAGAAAGTGGCTGCCAAGAACTAGTTTCCTGAAAAGAAGAACAAACATGGTTAGTAGCTCCTGAATCAAGTATCCAGGTATGACAATCATGTTCTACTAAACATGTTTCAACAACAAGTAAATCATATTTACCTTGTCTTTCCTTCTCAGCCTTTTTCTCTGCAAGATACTTTGGGCAATTCCGTTTCCAGTGCCCATCTACACCACAATGGAAACATTTTCCTTTGTCTGTAGATTTAGTCTTGCTCTTAGCAGCAGCAGGTGCTTTTCCCTTCCTTTTATCTTTCTTCTTATTTTGAATACTCTTATTCTTAATAGAAGAAAGTTCAGACTTACTCCCTGAAGACGACCCCTTTTGGAATTTCCTAGAAGTGACAACATTTGCCTCCTTCTCTTTTCCTTTAGAAGTGTGAAGGGACTGATAGGTCTGAAGCTCGCTGAGGAGAGAAGTCAAATTATACTTTATCTTGTTCATTACCATATTGGTTCTGAACTGAAGGAAACTCTTCGGAAGAGATTCCATGATAAAGCTTACTTGACTTGACTCATCAATAGTAGCTCCGTTTACTTCTGCCACATTGAAGTGGACCATCATGTTAAGGACATGCTCCCTAACAGGGGTACCCTCCTTCATGCGAGAGTTGTAAACGTATTTGAGGGCTTCATGATAGACCGATGAGGACGGTAGTCCAAACATCGCCTGTAATGAAGACATGATTTCTTTAGCAGAAACCATATCCTCGTGCTTCTTAGCTAACACATCAGATATGCTGGCTAAGATATAGACTCGGGCTTTATCATTAGCCCTTGTCCATCTATCATATGCTTCTCGAACAGTCCGAGTCGCATCCGAGCTAGGAGGAGGAGGACAATCCTCTGATAAGACGAACCTGAGATCATCTACAACGAGAATCGTATTCAAGTTCGATTTCCAGGTCGCGTAGTTATTGCCGGTTAACTTATCGGAAGCTAGTAAGTGAATGAAAGAGCTAGACATGCTGAAAAGAGAATGAATAAATATTAGTGAAAAGGTTTTAACCTAATTTACACACCAATCAAGAATTTAGCAAAGAATAATAATGTACCCAAAACTCATTATTAAACTGCAACGATACTTCAGTGGGTCAGAATGGTCGCTACCGAGGGGCAGTCAAGCATTCCTTCACTGAATCAAGACATTCTTGACTAAATGCTAATACCAGAATATCTCATATTCCTATAGCATCTTAGTTATCGCTGTTTGGTCAAGATTTACTAACCCCTTAGCAAATCTCGTAAGTGTGACCCTCCATTTTTAGAATTCATAGGGTGGCCCCAACGATGCAACCGAATGGAAATGTCAAAGTTGGGAATGGCTCTATGTTTATTTATCCATAAATGGTGATTGAGATGTTCTGATTCCTATGAAACGGCCCTCCGAATGGATCGGTACCACTTGTGGGCACCTAGCAGGCGGAACATAGGAATCTCACGGTTCAATCCAATGGAGGAGACCGCAGGATATATTGACATACTTTCTTCTCCCACTTACTATAAATACTTTCTCCATTCACCTTGCTATTGAATTATGCAAATACCATCCGAATGGGGATGCCCTATTGACATCACGAGGCCGAGCATAATTCTCACGGTGTGAACTTGACAGAGAACGTAGGAGGAGAGGGACATATCATATATACCTTCTCAACACCTCTACTAAGTATTTTAAGACGGAATGGGTAAATTACTCAGGCATTATCCGGCTAAGACAATAAGACCTAAGTCTAGGTAAAACAAACTTTTACCTATGATGTCTAGGTGATAAACATTTTATTACCTCACACCACTCACGCATGCTCATAAAGTCGGGTTAACTTTACTCAAGTACCGGATGGTCCCCAGGTAGGAGGTGTTCCGTAAACCGTCAGCTTAAATACCTCCAACCTCGAACAGGATGTCCCCGGGTGAGTTTCTTGTAACCTTAGAATTTACAAGATATCGACCTATTAATCTAATGAAACGGAACGATACATTAAACCCTAAGTGAGCATGCCTTTGTCTTTGTTATAGATTTTAAAAGTTTATGCCAATTTTACAACGCTTGGCAAAACTAAGACTAACTACAACAAACTTCTACATGCTTCTCAAACACGCATCACTAAGGCATGATAAGTTGAATATTTAATTTCATAATCAATAGAACACTTAAATCGATTATGCTCTTAAACATTCAACTCTTAATTCATAATCAATATAACACTTATATCAATACTCTGAATTAAGCATGCATCCTATACATTATAACACTTATAACAAACAAAATGCATCTAATGTTGGATGTTTAATTTCATAATTAATATAACACTTATATCAATTATTCTATGAAGCAAACAACATCTAATTCATGAATTAATATAACTCTTATATTAATACTCATGAATAAACATGCATCATATACATTATAACACTTATAATATACCATGTGCATAAAACTAGGACAAACTATGTTGTTCATTCAATTTCATAATTAATATAACACTTATATCAATTATTCTATTGAACTAACAACAACTAATTCATGAATTAATATACCTTTTATATCAAAACTCATGAATTGCCAAATATGCATACGATATATTATAACACTTATAACATATTTTCAATGCATGAAGCATGCTTCCTACGGTGGGATTTTAAATCTATATGGCATACGTTATGCACATACAAACATGGAATTTAATTAAAATATACATTCCTAATGCATAATTAATTAATCAGACTAAAGTGGATCGATTTTGGCATTTAACAAGCAATAACTAATTTATTACAAGCTTGATCAACAAGCTACGTCTTGAGCGGACTTCGAACTCTTCGCACCGCCTTTGACCAACTTGCTTCCTCCGAACGCTTCGGCCAAATTTTCTTCGAATTTCTCCTCGTATTGCCTAGAATGAGTTTGAACTTACACCGAACATTTCGGCGAGTTTCAAACTCAAACTTCTTTCACAAAGAAATCTATATGGACTCTAATGACTCTAAAAATACAGACTCTTTAGCATGCATTAAAGCCCATACATTCTCGGGAAATTACAAATAATGAAATTCAAAAAGAAACTATGCCAAAATCGATATTCACTTTAGAATCCAATCAGAAACAATTTCTAAAATAAAACCCACCATAATTTAAATTGATGGAAATTGAGTGGCCAAAAACGCTCTGATACCAATTGATGGAGCGCTCATGGAACGCAGCGGAAGCGATTTGGAACATAGACACTCTAATTTCATCAATTTAAACAAAACGGAAACATGCAAAAACAATGAAAAAGAGAAATTAGAACACATACCCTTGTCGTTCGTATTTCTCCAGTTTTCACCGCCAGAAGCTCCTCACGAGCTCAACGATCCTTCTCACGAAACCTTCGTGGACCACCCACGGTAGTCCCGTTATCCTCAGGCCGAGAAACGGAGTAGTGGGACTCCTTTTACAAGAGAAAAGAGGGAAGAAGCTTCACTGAAGAAAACTCTTTTCTTCTTCACTGAAGCACAACCGAAGGAAGAAGAAGAGATAGAGAAATTGAAATTCACAATTTCAATTGTGAGACCCAAAAGGCACTCAGCCTATTACTTTTCTTTTTCCTTTTTTTTTTTTATTTAATTGATCTAACTCATAAATATATATACTCTGTATATATAACATGTGTCTTACATCTTGCATGTAAGACACATGTATATATATATATATATATATATATATATATATTTATATATTATTATTATTAAAAATAATAATAATTATTTTTATTAATTAAACTTTTTAATTAATAAAAAATATAGATATTAATTAATATTATTTAATTCAATATCAAATATTAATTAAATAATATAATTAAACCCAGTTTTCCGAAAACCGACTTTTTGCACATGAATCCAATTCATGTTTTCAGACCAATCTCATATTTAAATCATATTTAAATCATATTTAAATATGTCCATATTTAAATATGTCCATATTTAAATCATATTTAAATATGTCCATATTTAAATCATATTTAAATATGTCCATATTTAAATCATATTTAAATATGTCTAACCTTCTTCCACAAACCCGAATTTGAACGATTCAAATTCTTTTCTTTTCTTTTATATTGTTTCACGGCTTTATCCGAGCTAGCCAGGAGAACCGTAAGGACCTACAGATCATGAGCTCCAACGATACGAGATTATCCGGTCAAAACTCTTTCAACCGAACTAACCAACATTCGTTAACCCCCGGAGACTCCACTAAAGTCCAAGGGCTGCACTCTCCTCACTGTAGATATATTGTGTCCTGTTGATATAACTATCATCAGTAAGTCGATCCTTCACAGGTCGTTCATAATCACAACGGGTCATTTATACCGTTTAACCCTTGTATTATATCTTGTTCCTTAAGTACCACTGACACCTCTAATGAACAATTGATTTGTGGTCCAACCATCAAATCAGATTCCTCCCTGATCAGGAGAGGATGTGCCCACTGTTCAAGACCTGGAGTCAGCACTTAAGGGAACAACCTCTCTACTAACCCTTAAAGCGGGTAGGAGTGAATTCCATCTCGCACAACAACGTCCCCAGCCACTTATTCGATCTTATCCCCAATATGGTAGGCTTATTGAGTCGGCGATCTGGCCACTCTCACCCGTACAAGTCAAAGGATAAGGTAGAATAAACAGGGGTTCATAGTGAGCTCAGGATTGAGATCGAGTTACCTAAGTCATCATATGAATAAACCGGTCTTTACAGTAAACGGTGTTATAAAGAAAGAGCGATTTTATTTCTTGGTTCGGTCTTGTTCAAACTCATTGCACATAACGCCCTCACTCACATGTCTCTACATGAAACGATTCGAATCACATCGTTTTGTACTATACAAAGTGAGCCGCGTCCAATAGTGTCCCGAGGATAAGGTACCCAACCTTATCCCTATACTATAGACCATTTTGGCTGTCTACTTGAACTTGATCCACATTCATGTCACACATGAAGTTCAAGTATTCATACTATCGCCATGGGTGTTTGTTATTGGTATAGGTTAATACAAACACAATTCACTAAAATTCAATAACTTTATTGAAATATAATATATACATTCAAACAGTTTACAAACTACGAGTTTTAGGACATAAAACCCAACATGTATGCTAGAAGGTTGCAGCCTGGAAAGCTTAGATGTCCTATGTACTGAAATCTGATCCTAAGTTAGCTAAGCAAAGGGTTGTAACTAGAAGGTGTTTGTCCTAACAAGAGTGATGTCATGGCTTAGATTGTTCTATGGATTCTGTACTCTGTTACTTTTTGGTTCTGAGCATGGCATGACTTTAAGGATTCCTAGGAAATAAAAGAATAAAATTTAGAAGCATGTACTGAGTTTTAAGTTAAGAGTAGGAAGATTTTAAAGCTAAAGGATGACTGCACAATGAGCTTGGTGATTAAGGCAGATAAACCAGAAGGTAGAGAGTTATTAGAAGCAGAAGAGTTTAAAGGCAAGGAATTAAGAATGATAAACATGAAGTTGGTTTTAGCTTGAAGTATGTCACAGGACAGCATTGCCTTCGGCAGTAAGCCAAGAGAATAACAGTTTGGTTAGTTGGAGATAAGGACAAGAGTTAGCAGTTAGACAGTGAAAAAGAGAGGGAAAGTGAGTTTTTGTATCGCTCGAGGGCTAGCAATAACTAAAGTTTGGGGGTGTGTTAACTCTCCAAATGATAGTTATTTAGGTCTATCATTTCTTAATATTCATTAAGTCTTTTGAGCATTTTAGCTAGTAGTGAGCATAATATGTGTTTAATAGTGACATTTTGTGAAATGGTGTGAATTCAATGCTTATGTGAAAAATCTGTGCATAAGTTGTAAATTGGTGAAAAAAATGTCTAATTGATGCCTTACAAATGTATTGCTGAAGTTTTGCGAGGAAAGCAATGGGATCAGAAGAAGGGCAACCGAAAACAGAGCATTGCGATCGCAACGCAATCGCAATACTGGTCTTTTCTGCTGCGTTTTTCCAGTCGTCGGCCCTTCCTGCATCCGCCACGTATGAGGTTGTTACCTCAAATTGGATGGAGATCCGCAGCCTATGGAACCTCTGAAGGCTATATAAGGGAGCTAGATGAAGAAAGAAGGGAATCAAACTCGAAGGTGAAGTGATTCGGCAAAGGCCAAACCGCAGAAAAAGAATTTTCTCGTTTGTTGGATCGAAGAAACAAAGGCTTCCTTGGCATCAGTAATTCAAGAGGAAGAAGAGAAGATCCATCTTCTCTTCTGATTGAGTTTCCTTCCCAAGTCAAGTCATTCTTCTCCTTCAACCGAGACGGATCGTGGACAATCGAACTTTCACTTATCTATTTGCTTTTCTTTAGTTTCTGTTTTCGGATTATCTACTGCTTTACTTTAATTGTTGCTTATAGATCGAATTGTGTTCTGCTGTTTGAATTATTATTGGATTAATTTTCATAAGTAATCATTTAGTTTTCTTGAGTTCTTCTACTTTCATAAAGTAATCCATTAGTTTTGTTGAGTACTTCTAAAAACATGAGTAATCAATTAGTTTTGTTGAGTTCTTCTAAAGCCATGAGTAGCTAGGTTTATAAAGGTTTGTTAAGATGAATTTGTAGGAAACAACTATGTAAAGTCAGCATCTAAATAAGCATGAATGCATTGAATGAATGTGAACTTCATCCCATGGACATTTTCGACCGACCATCCATTTTGTTCTAAAGAGTTCCTAACCTCTAGACGGAGTAAGAATTCAGAGTCATTCATGCATGTTAGCCTTTCATGGTAATCAGAGAGTGGTCTAGGAATAGGCACTCTCCTAACACGTTTATTAGCATGAACATATAAATAGGGTCTTAAAACTTACTTGGATATGAGTAACTTAAGAGTCTAAAGCATATAATCGAAATATGTATGAGATCTAGCTAAAACAATGCATGTAATGTTAATTTGCTGCTGAATGATCATGGTTTATGCCTATAGAGGATTCTTAGCCAACCCTCTTGTTTTATCTTAAGATTTTAATCGTTGCGAATTTATTGCGAAAGTCTTGCGAGAGCCGCAATCTTAATTTATGTCTTTATTTAAGATTTTATTTGTCTTTTAATCTATGCTAGTTCATTGCGAAAGTATTGCGAGACCCGCAATACTATTCTTCTATTTTGTGAGTTAGTTAGCTTATTTTCTTGAATACTATTCTTCTATTTTGTGAGTTAGTTAGCTTATTTTCTTGGACTTACGTTAGATTTCACTAGTCTCTTAATTTATTGTTAGCTTATTGCGAAAGTATTGTGAGTCCCGCAATACTATTTTTTCAATATTGTAGTCTCCTTAGTTCTTTTGCATTATTATAACTTTGTGTTTTCCTTGTGTCCTTTACAATTTCGTGTCTCGAATCAAAATCCATTTCATTCCTGGTTACCTTATCTAATTTAACACGCATAAAATCGGCATTCACTCAACTTAGTCTCTGTGGGAAATCGATATAAAATATACTTATCACTTGCTGCAGACCATGTATACTTGCATGATCTGAGTGCTCTTCGCACTTAATTTACACACACTGAGCACGCAACAAGTTTCTACAACAACTCTACATGCTTCTCAAACATGCATTGCTAAGGCATGACAAATTGAATATTTAACTTCATAATTAATATAACACTTATATCAATTATGCTCTTAAACATACAATTCACTAATTCATAACCAATATAACACTTATATTGAATCTCGTGAATTAAGCATGCATCCTATACATTATAACACTTATAACATACGATATGCATGCAACCGTCTTCCTATGGTGGGATTTGAAATCTACATGCCATACTTTATGCACAAGCAAGGGCGTTAATTTAAACCATACATCTCATGCATCGAATAAATTAAACACACTAAAACGAATCAGATTATGGCAACGAGCAAGCAACAACTATTTATTACAAGCTCGTCCAACCCCGAGCTAGGTTCTTGAAGCTTTTCGAACTCTTCGAACAACCTCAACCTCCTGTGCTTATGGCTTCTTGCACACCACGGCTTCCGCAACAGCCTTAAACTCTAAGACTCTAAGACTTAACGAATTACATACTCCAAGCCACACATTAAGCCTTATTTAACAGACCAAGGCTATTACAAACCGAAAGTAAAGTACAAGAAATTAAACGGTTGCCATAATCCGATACATTTCAGCCACTGATAGATCCAAAATAGAGCTATTATTATGTCCCTAATATTGGCTAGAACCATGTTACTTATTGATTAAAATGCTTTTTTGTAGGTGAACTCATGGTCGAGAGCTCGAGGAGTCTAAGGACGTGTTTCGGGACTTAAAGCGACGTTTAAGAGCTTCATCGATGCATTGGGAGTGAAGGGGCTTGAAGTATGAAGAGATAGGCAAAAATTGCCATGAAAGGCAATTTTTGGCCACCAAACCCAAGAGCAAGCTTGAGCAGCAGCATCGAGACGCTTGCTCGACGCTTGTTCAACGCTGCTCAGCGTCGAGATGCTGGCCGAGCGTCTCGACGTCGCCCCGACAGCC
Source organism: Herpetospermum pedunculosum (assembly GCA_028017165.1). NCBI lineage: Eukaryota > Viridiplantae > Streptophyta > Magnoliopsida > Cucurbitales > Cucurbitaceae > Herpetospermum > Herpetospermum pedunculosum. The sequence continues at coordinate 4,816,372 of CM051525.1, read as the reverse complement.
TTCCGGAAATGGACGAGCGCCAGCGTCGAGCGCGCGCGCTCAACGCTGCCTGACGCTGGCTGAGCGTCTCGACGCCACCCCGCGCGGGCGCGCTACCAACTTAGGGCACAACATCGAGACGCTGGCCTAGCGTTCCGACGCCCCGACGTTTAAAAGCGTGAAAACATCCGATTTTTGGCTATCTTCTTCTCCAATTTTTGGCCTCGGGTCTACGACATTTTACCACCATTTTTTAGCGTTTTTCCTCCTATTCTTGTATGCTACTAAGCTCTTCCATGGGGGGTTTGATTTCTTCATCCTCCATGGAAGGCTAAACAAGGTAAGTGTTTAATTTTGAGCTTGGGATTGTAAACTATGGATATTTGGGGAGATTTGCCCCTTTGTATATGTTGAGCTAATTAGGATTTTTGCATCTCTTTGCTTTGTTCTTCTTCAATTCTAGCATGTATAGATTAGGACGTATAATTGCCTATATCGCTAAGTAGCACGACTTAAGCATGGCTAGGTAATTCAACCCAAGGTGATATTTGGGGATTTGAATTAGTTAACGTTTTCATGTTAGGCTTTGGGCGAGAGAGAAATCGGGTTAGTCTTAGGATTAAACTGTCACAATGTTCCCGTTACTAACTTATGGTCAATTTAAGATTAGCTACCTTGAATGGATTATTGGCCAATAACAATTAGAATTGCACTTTTCTAATTATATCTTTGGGTCATTTGAGTTAGAAATTAGCCAAATGAATTGTGTGCATAAGCATGTTAGCTAATTAATTGTATCGATGAACTGAACGTCCATAGCGATCAATCCCATTACTTGAAGTTAAGGACGACCATTTAATTTGTCGCTTTGCCATTTAATTTTCCGTTAGCATTGCATGCTTGGAGCTCTCTTCCCACAAATCAAATTACCATCATTTCACCATCTTTTTACCCACTTTTTCTCACTAGCAATTTAAACTTAGTCAAATTGAATTTCATAAATCCCGATCGGGGAAACAAACACCAAATGCTTCAGAAACAGCATTTGGGAAGCTCCACCGGTAAATTTCCTATCGGTAAAACCAACCGGTAAATTTACCAGAGAGCTGGGGAGCTCCATCGGTAAATTTCCTATAGGTAAAACCAATCGGTTTATCGACCGATAAATTTACCAGTGAGCTAAAAGAAGGGCAAAATACCTTGGTTTTGACGTTCGCCTTCTCGTCTAACTCAGCACCTCTACTGCCCCCTCGAACTCTACCTCTCCTCCGGTCACGAACTCAGCACGAACAGTCGAGGACCACCCTTAGAGAAGTCCCAGCTATTCTCGGGCTTAATAGCGGAGTTGTGGGACTCCTTAAACTAAGGGGGTTTGTTGAGAGGGAGGATAAAGAAGATCAAGCTTTTGGTTTTGAGTTTGGAATTGAGTTAATATGAACTTGATGAACAATTCATAAAGAACATCAAGAACACAACAACAAACCTCTTGAATTTCAACAACTTGAAATCCAATGTTAAGGGAAGAAGTATAAACACCTTTATCTCTTCTTCAATCCTTCCAAAAGACTCACCTTGAATCTTCAACAACCAAAGCTTCGACCTTCACTTCTTCAAGCTTCAACCAAGGAGAATTTCTTCAACACTTGAAGAGATTCAACCAAGAGCAAGCCAGAATACCTTCAACAATTGAAAGTCGTCTAACGAGAGAGATGAAGCTCTAGAGAGAAAAAGTGAGAACTCTCTGAATTGGATAAACCTAATTCTCCAAAACTTTGGAGAATTGAGTTAATGAGTGGAGTACACATGGAGCTCATGCCCAATGCATGGCTCCATGTGGATGCTTAATAATAATAATAATAATTATTATAAATTAAAATTATTAATAATAATTAAAATATTTTTAATTATTTTAATTTATTATTATTATTAATATCAAATATCAATATAATAATAAATCCTCCACAAAGTCTGATTTTCTGAAAATCGACTTTTCCAATATATGAATCAAAATTCATATTTTTCTCCGGTCGTTCATTTCAATCACATTTAAATATTGACTTCCTCTGGTTATATATTTAAATCACATTTAAATACATAAACCCTCGATTAATAAACCCGAATTCAGATTTCTCTGAATTCTACCTTATAGCACTGTTATACCGCTTTATCCGAGCTAACTGTTGCTTTGCTCAATGGGTTATATATTGATTGATTTAAGCAAATAACCATGCAAGTATACACGGTCTGCAGCAAGTGATAAGTATATTTTATATTGTTTCCCACAGAGACTAGGTTGAGTGAATGCCGATTTTATGCGTGTTAAATTAGACAAGGTAACCAGGGATGATATGGGATTTAATTCGAGACACGAGATTGTAAAGGGCGCAAAGAAAACGCAAAGTTACAGCAATGCAAAATAAACTAAGGAGACTACAGTCCAAGAAAATAGGCTAACTAACTCGCATAATAGAAAATAGTATTGCGGGTCTCGCAAAACTTTCGCAATAAACTAGCAACAGATTAACAAACAAGTAAAATCTAAGATAAAGACAACAAGGTTGGCTAAGAATCCTCCATAGGCATAAACCACGATCATTCAGCAGCAAATAAACATTACATGCATCGTTTTAGCTAGATCTCATACATCTTTCGATTATATGCGTTAGATTCTTAAGTTACTCATATCCAAGTAAGGTTAAAAACCTATTTATAATTGCATGTTATCAAACGTGCTAGGAAAGTGTCTATTCCTAGACCACTTTCTGTTTACCATGAAAGGCTAACATGAATGAGTGACTCTGAGTTCTTACTCGTTCCGGAGGTTAGGAACTCGTTAGAACAGAATGGATGGCCGATCGAAATTGCTCATGGGATGAAGTTCACACTCAGTCAATGCATTCATGCTTAATTACATGCTGAATTCACAGAATTATTTCCTATGGATTCATCCTAGCAAACCTGTATAACACTAGCCACTCATGATTTTAGAAGAACTAAACAAAACTAATTGATTACTCATGATAAGCAAATACAACAATAGTTCGAATAGCAAAACACAAATCAATCCAAAAACAGTAACTACAATAAAACAATAGAGTAGGTGAAGGTCCTCTTGTCCACGTTTCGCCTCGGTTGAAGGAGAAGAATGACTTGTCTTGGAAAGGAAACTAAATCAGAAGAGAAGAGGGATCTTATCTTCTTCCTCTTTAATTCATGACGCCAAGTGAGCCTTTTTTCCTTCGATCCAACAATCGAGAGAAATATCTCTTTTCTGCGGTATTGACCTTTTCCGAATCTCTCCACCGTAAAAGATCTCTTTCCTTCCTTCAACTTGTTCAATATATATAGTCCTCAGAGGTTCCATTGTTCGTACCCTAATCGTGGATCTCCATCCAAATTAGAGGAACATCCTCAGAAGTGGCAGATATAGAAAGGGTCGATGGCTAAAAAAAACGCAGCAGAAGAAAGTATTGCGATTGCGTTGCGATCGCAAAGTTCTGTTTTCAGCTGCCCCTCTTCTTATCCTATTGCGCTCCTCGCAAAACTTCAGCAACACTCCTGAAAGGAATTAATTAGACATTTTTCACCCATCACACACTTATGCACAGATTTTCCACATAAGAATTAACTTAACACCATTTCACAAATGTCACTACTAAACACATATTATGCTCAATAATAGCTAAAATGCTCAAAAGACTTCATGAATATAAAGCAAGTATAGACCTAAATAACTCTCATTTGGAGAGTTAACACCCCCCCAAACTTGAGCTATTGCTAGCCCTCGAGCAATACTATAAACTCACCTTCCCTTTCTTTCTTTTTATAACTCCCTACCTTCTGGTTTATCTGCCTTTATCACCAAGCTCATTGTGCAGTCATCCTTTAGCTTTAAAATCTACTTACTCTCAACTTAAAACTCAGTACATGCTTCTAGATTTGATTCTCATTTTTTTTTTGTCCCCTAGGAATCCTTAAAGTCATGCCATGCTTAGAACCAAAAAGTGTCAGAGTACATAATTCATAGAACAATCTAAGCCATGACATCACTCTATTTGGGACAGACACTCATTTCCCTAGATAAACCTTCTAGTTACAGCCCCTTGCTTAGCTAACTTAGAATCAGATTTCAGTACATAGGAACATCTAAGCATTCAAGGCTGCAACCTTCTGGCATACTGTTGCGTGCTCAATGTGTGAAATAAATAGCAATAAGAGAGAGAGAGCACTCAGAACATGCAAGCATACATGATCTTGTTAGCAAGTAGTAAGTATTTTTTCATTCGTTTTCCCACAGAGATTTATTATTAGCTACTCGTGAAGTATATTGTTAAGCAAGAATGGGTGGATTTGATGGGGTAGAATTGGTTTTAAGTTGTCTAATTTCTAAGGAATATGTAAAGGGTAGCAACATAAACAAGTGCAAGTCAATGATAAACTCAAATGAAAAGAGAAGAGATTAATAAACGAAGAGGAAAATAGCTAAACAGAATTTTTAACTTAGCAGAATTGCGAGAACAGCAATTCTACCGCAATGTTACTAACAGCGAAAGTGTGTAAAATGGAGAAACAAGGGCTACTAACGACTCCTCTATAGGCATTTTCATACGATTCTCAAGCATTGGATCAACTCACTATGCATCAAACTAACTCATTCTCATGTATCTTCCGATTTCATGCATTAGATTCTTTAGTTTACTCATGTCCAAGTAAGGTCTTAAGCATCTTGTTAAAGCAGAAAGTTTATGGTTTGTACTAGGAAAACGCCTATTCCTAGGTCGTTTTCTGGCTACCTTGAAAGGCTAGCATGAGTGTATGACTCTGAACTCTTACTCCTTCCAGAGGTTAGGAGTTCTTTGGACAAAATGGATGGCCAATCGAAATTGCCCGTGGGATGAAGCTTACATACAATCAATGCATTCGAGCGCTATCCTACATGCTTGGTTCACGTTTTTTAGCCTATAGAATTGTCATTAGCATGCCCATATGTGACTTAGTTACTCATGGATATAGAGAGAACAGAAGTAATAGACGAAATAGGCATGCTCAGAAGAGGAATTAACTTAAAACAGCGAAGCAAAACAGTAAACCGCAAAGACAAGAAACTGTGAAATCATGAATTGTGCTTTGATTAATCGATTGTTTGAATGAACAAAGGGAAACTTAAAGTGAATAACATAAAGGCAGAAAGCAACGAAATGAAATGTACTAACTAATAGAAAAGAAACAACAACAAAACAGTGCTGGAAATGAGAAGTAAAAGACAGAAAGCAGTAAGATGAGCGTGATCGCTTCGACGCAGATGCCTCGGCTGAAAGGAGAGAAAGGTAAGCCTTGCTTGGATGAATCCAATCAGAAGAGAAGATGAATCTTCTCTCCTTCCTATCAGATTGTCGACTCCAACAGCTAAGCTTTCCAACCCAACAGACGGAAGAGAAAAACAGGAGAAAGAATGGAGCTGCGAAGAGACTTCTACGCTTTCGGATGATGATCAAACCCTCTACTTTGACCCCCTTTTATAGTAATCTGCAGGTGCGTTTGGGCCAAGGAGAACCATCCATCCTCAACGTCATAATTCAAAATGGATGGAGGAGAAAGAACGAATCCCTGAAATAACGGAAAATAACAGAAAAAGATCAGTCAACTTACGGATTTAACTTGAAACATTGCGGTTTTAGCAATGTTTCCGCAATGCTGTCGCAATGCACATTTTTCATTCTTTGAACTTCGTTTTTCATTCCTTTTCTTTCCTTTTGCACATAAGTCCTAATTTAGCTTCCTTCTTCTAATTCTCATATATAAGCATAAGTTTAAGCTAAATCCTATCAAAAACACCTAAAAGTGTACATCTTTCTAAGATAAATAAGTCCTAAAAAGGTCACTTTTGGAGACGTAACACACCCCCAAACTTAAGGTTTTGCTCGTCCTCGAGCAATCTAAGGACTTGCTTAGGCTGCTGTTTCATCCTCTTTAACCACTTACTGACTCCCCTACATTCCTGTCTATAGCAGTGCTGTCCTGTGACACACTTCTAAGTTTACAACTATCCTCTTATATTGCTTCTTCTGACTTTGCACGCCTAATACTCCTGCTGTTTCATTAACTCCCTACGACTGATCTATTTGCTTCTGTCATATCGTGCATCTATCCCTAAGGCTTCAAATTCTACCTAGCTTTACCCCAGACTCAGTACATGCTTCTAGTTTTTACTTTTGAATTACCTAGGATTCCTTAGAGTCATGCCAGTCTTAGTATTAACAGTGACAGTAGTACTTTTAGAGAACAACCTAAACCTTGGCATCACTACATTGGACATACATTCATCTCCCTAAACAACCCTACAAGCTACAACTTTGTGCTCAGCTAATTGAGGATCATAGTTCTTTTTATTCAGGACATCTAAGCCACAAAGTTGCAACTCCTAGGTATACATTCTTCTTCCCTATTTCTTCCTTTTTCCTTTCTTACTTTGGTGGAGCCTCTCCTTGGGTTGCCTTTTGATGCAATGCCACTTGTGGGTTACACACTTGGCACTGATTACTCAGCAACTTTAAGAGAGACACCCCTCTTTATTCTATTTTTCATTTTTTTTTTTCAGCTCATCATTTTTTTTTGTAAAGGAGAAGAAGAATGCTTATGCTTTAAGGGAGAGAGGAATGTTCCTAGGCCTAGGGTGACCTCCCCCAAACTTAAACTACTCATTGTCCCCAATGAGTGTCTGAGGTGGCACACCCCCAAACTTGTCCTAGAAGCATCTAGTCTAAGGTAAAACAAAGAGAATCTAAAAGCCCTAGGCATAGACAGAACATTCTAAAAGCAAACATCACAGCAGCAGAAATTTATAAAAACAGGCAGGGAAGGACTTAAAGCTATACATGCTGAGCACTTTTAAGAGGTTAATTTAAACTATCAAAGGTGTCTTATGACACTCATCCAGCATGCATTTAGATAAGCTATATAAGGTAGTCAAGGTAGCAGTAAAAGACAAAATTTAAACAGAACCAGCCTAGCTAAACAGTCAGTCAAAAACATGCATTTATTAATAAAAATTGCGGATTCCGCAATTATTTCGCAATGGATACAAGGCAGGTATATCAGTGATCAAGGCCCCTCTGCATGCTCTTTCCAGTCATTTAAGCTATACAAAAAAGAAACTAAACTAATCTACCTATTCAGCTATCATCAGACTACACTAAACAAGTTTAAACACTAAAATTAAAGAACTAAAACAGATCAAAATATTAATTCAAAACAGTCAAATTCACATGGTTTAACAAAAAGCAGTTTGATTTTCTCTTTTTTTTTCTTTATTTTAAGGGAACAGCAATACTCCCTGGAGTGCTAATCAGCCTAGCACTCAGATGTTCTCATCATCATCATTTCGTCGTGGTCTTGGAGGCGCCCATGGTGTCAGTAGGTCCGTGGGGAATTCAGGAAAGATGCAGCCCAACTGGTCTGCCACATCTTTATCCCTTGCCTGCGCATATGTGGCCCACTGAGCCATCTTCTTCTGTAGGTCCATCAGGCAGGCCATTGACAGAGATTGAGCCGCAGCCAGGCCATCTAGCTCAAACTCCATGTTCCCTTTCCTTCGCATCCTCAGGCCTGTAGGCAGCTCCAGGTGCCCCGTGTAGGCCAGCTGCCTTTCCATCCGCTCGATTGGTACCCCTGCACGTAAGCAGAGCTTAGTAATTGTATTAGGAAAAAAAAGTGGACCCTTACCCTTTTTGGCGCAGTCAGCGATTGAGGCTGCAATGACCTCGCCAACGTTGATTGTGAGGCCTCTCATGATCGCGTAGACCAGCTGCGATCTGCCTTGGTTGATGGTGGTCTCATGGGTCACGGGGGACAGCTTCCTCCGCACGAAGGAAAACCAGACAGCCGCCTTGGCTGTGAGGGTAGCACTCATCAAGGTGTGCTTCCCATTGCGCGAAACTGTCCACGCTGCATCAGGCTGGCCAATGATTCGAAGTGCTTCCTCCAGGACAGCTTCTGTTGGCTCATCAACGATCCTTGCATAATCCGTGTGCTTTTGACCCTTGAGGCCATAGGCTTCATTGATTGCCTTCGCTGAGAAATCCACCTCGACTCCTCTGACCACAGACAGGCCATCCTCAGGGTTCATCAAATTGGCGTAAAAATCATACACCATGCTGGAGTAGGCGGGGTTGGGCGGCCTGCACAGCTCTTCCCAGCCGTGATTTGTGATCCCTGCGCGCAAGAATTGCGGCAGGTCTGCGAGTGCGTCGAGGAATCCTTTCTCGTGCAGTAGGTCCCTCTTCCTCAGGTCTGTGCCCCTTGATTCTGCATCAAAGGACACATACCTCACTGATTGAGGCTCATCTTCGGGGTACAGCTTGGCTTTCCCCTTGTCTTTTTGTTTGGCTGATTCACCAGCCTCAATCTTGAGCTTCTTCAGAGACGGCTCATCCCTCACCTTCTTTGATGAAGGCTCACCCCTGGCTTTCTTTTTCTTGGATTTCTTCGAGGCTTTTGGCCGTTTGGCCTTGACAACCTTGGTGGCCTTCTTTTTCAATCTTGCCTTGGTTGTGATCTGCTGGAGGCAATCCCCCAGTGTCTCGTCCATTGAATCATCCCCCTGCGCTGGACATTCGGGGCTGACTTCCCTCAAGGGAGAGAAGACTTCTTCAGCTTCAGCTTCCTCACTACCCTGCGTCGATTCTTGATGCTCGCCATATGGAAATTCGGGGTCAGGCTTCTGGGAGATGGGTGATGCTTCAGGGCTCTGCGCCGGTGGAGTGTGTTCAGAGCTCTGTGGCGATGGAGAACGCTCAGGGCTTCGCGCTGGTGGAGATGGCGAAGAGCTCTGCTTGGCCGACTCGTGTGACAGACGGCCACTTTCTTGACTCTCCACAGAGGGAGTCTTCTTCTTGATCGCTGCTTCAGCCACAGCCATACTCCACTTGCGTTTCTTGGGCGTTCCTGCTGGTTCAGAGGGTCCAGCAGGGATTTCCGTAACCACCTTCCACTTCTTCTTGCGGACAGGCAGCTTGGGGAGTCATTCAGTGTGCGCAGCCTCAGCATCTTCCAAGGCGAGGAGTGCCTCCCTCGCAGCAATTTCAGCGTCGTCAGCCTTCTTCTTGGATGCAGATCTCTCAGCTCTCGTTAGCACCATGGTGGAATCGTAGGAGTCTGGAAAGAGGAATTGCAGATGAAGAGGGAGAGAGATTTCTTGGAGTTCAGAGAATGGGGGAAGCGTACGGATCAGCGCGCTTCTAACGGCTATAAGTAATGATGGAAATCCCAACGGCTATTTCCGTTGCGGATTCTGCAAATCCAGCGCAATTTTAGTGACCGTTGGAGATTTTCCTGAATTTAAATGCCAATCTTCTCTCAACTGAATCTTTGATTTAGCCCGATATCTCCCTCGATTTTTTATCTTGATTTCATCTCCTTGATTCCTTCTATCGATTCCCTATTAAAAGAAATAAAATCAACATCAAATTCGTAATTAAAATCACACAAAAATCTGTACAAACAGTAACCGGAAAAATAGCAAAAAATAAACTAAGGCATTAGCCTCGCATGGACGAGCACAGTGATCACTCGTCCTCTCTCGTTCTTATTTTCACGTTTCAGTCAAGAGGAAGGCCGAGAGAGTCTTCACATCTCCTTCCTCATAGTAATGCTTCAATCTTGCACCATTAACCATGAACGGTTGCCCTTGCTGCAGGTTCCTAATCTCGATTGCACCATGAACAAACACGTTAGTTATCACAAAAGGACCTGACCATCTGGACTTAAGTTTGCCTGGAAATAATCTCAACCGTGAGTTAAATAACAATACAAGCTGGCCTTTCTTTAAGTCCTTAATCCTCAGTCTACTATCATGCCAAATCTTAGTCTTTTCCTTATACATTTTAGCATTTTCATAAGACATATGTCTAAGCTCATCAAGCTCATGTAATTGCAAAGACCGCAATGTTCCCGCATTGGTCACGCAATAATTCAGTTCTTTTAAGGCCCAAAATGCTTTAATTTCTAATTCGAATGGTAAGTGACATGCTTTGCCATACACAAGTCTATAAGGAGACATACCTAGGGGTGTCTTATATGCAGTTCTATATGCCCAAAGTGCATCCTCGAGTTTAAACGACCAATCTTTTCTATTGGGTTTGACCACTTTTTCGAGTATGTTTTTAATCTCCCTATTGGATATTTCAGCTTGGCCATTCGAATGTGGGTGATAAGGGGTGGCTACTCTATGTCTAACATTATATTTAGCCAACACTCTCTCCATAGCTTTACTAATGAAATGTGTCCCTTCATCACTAATTATAGCACGAGGTGTTCCAAATCTAGTAAAGATATGTATATGCAGGAATCTTATGACTGTTTTGGCATCATTATTTGAACATGCTATGGCTTCTACCCACTTAGATACATAGTCTACAGCTACTAGTATGTAAAGGTTACCTGCTGATGGGGGAAATGGTCCCATGAAGTCAATGCCCCACACATCAAAGAGCTCCAACTCTAAGATGTAAGTGAGGGGCATCTCATCCTTTCGACTAAGGTTACCTGTTCTCTGGCATTCATCACAGCTGTGTGCATAGTTGTGGGCATCCTTGAAGACTGTGGGCCAATAGTAGCCTCTCTGGAACACCTTTGCAGCTGTTCTTTGGCCACCAAAGTGTCCACCATAAGGGGCTGTATGGCAGTGCTGCAGCACAGACTTCGCCTCAGCAGCTGACACACACTTCCTTAGCAAACCGTCTGCACATGACTTGTAGAGTGTAGGATCATCCCATATGAGCTTCCTAGCTTCATGCAGGAACCTCTTCTTCTCTTGGCTTCCCTTGAAAGTTGGTAGTACCTGCGATGCAAGGAAGTTAGCAATGTCAGCAAACCAAGGTTCCTCATCGTTATCACGATGAGTCAATACAAAGACATGTTCATCAATAAAAGCATCAGAAATTGCGGTTTCCGCAATTCTTTCGCAATTATGCTGCAATCTAGAAAGATGATCTGCAACCACATTTTCACATCCTTTCTTATCTCTAATGTCTAAATCAAATTCCTGCAGCAACAACACCCATCTAATCAACCTAGGCTTAGCATCAACCTTCCTCATGAGGTACTTTAAGGCAGAATGGTCAGTGTACACGATTGTCCTAGTGCCTACAATGTAATTCTTAAACTTCTCACAAGCAAACACTACAGCTAGCATCTCCTTCTCAGTAGTTGTGTAATTACATTGTGCCTCATTAAGTGTCTTACTAGCATATTATACAGGGTGTGTTAGCTTGTCAATCTTTTGTCCTAGCATAACCCCTACAGCATAGTCACTTGCATCACATAACATTTCAAATGAGAGGTCCCAATTTGGCCCTACTATAATAGGTGCTCTGACTAGTGCTTCCTTAAGGGTTTTCCAGGCTATGAAACATTCTTTAGAAAAGATGAATGGTTTGTTCAGCTCTAGAAGCTCACATAAAGGCTTGGAGATCTTAGAAAAGTTCTTAATGAATCTTCTATAGAAGCCTGCATGTCCTAAGAAACTTCTAATGGCTTTTACATTCTGAGGTTCCACCAACTTCTCTATTATTTCAATCTTGGCCCTATCGACCTCTACTCCTGCTCTAGACACTCTATGACCTAAGACAATCCCTTCGTCCACCATGAAGTGGCACTTCTCCCAATTAAGGACTAGGTTGGTCTCCTCACACCTAGCCAGGACTTGTCCTAAGTTCTCTAAACAGTTTGTGAATGAATCACCAAAGACTGAGAAATCATCCATGAATATCTCTATCATGGACTCATCTAAATCAGAGAAGATTGCCAACATGCACCTTTGGAATGTTGCCGGTGCATTGCATAAGCCAAAAGGCATTCTGCGAAAGGCAAATGTTCCAAAAGGGCAAGTGAAGGTTGTCTTCTCTTGGTCCTTGGGGTCTATAGTGATCTGGTTATATCCTGAATAACCGTCTAGAAAGCAGTAATAAGCTCTACCAGCTATCCTATCTAACATCTGGTCAATGAATGGTAGAGGGAAGTGGTCTTTTTTTGTTTCCTTATTCAACTTCCTATAATCCATGCAAACTCTCCATCCTGTAATAGTCCTAGTTGGAATCAGTTCATTGCTCTCATTGACTACTACAGTCATCCCCCCCTTCTTAGGTACACATTGTATAGGACTCACCCACTAACTACTATCTATAGGGAAGATTACACCTGCATCTAACCACTTTATGATTTCTTTTTTTACTACCTCTTTCATAGAGGGGTTCAACCTACGTTGGTGATCTACTCGGGGTGTATGCTCTTCCTCTAATATAATCTTATGCATGCAGTAAGAAGGGCTAATGCCTCTAATGTCAGCAATAGTCCATGCAATAGCCTTTTTATGCTGCTTAAGTAATAATATCAGTTCAACCTCATGCTTTTCACTCAATTTAGAAGAAATAATCACAGGCAGAGTATCATTACTTCCTAAATATGCATACTTGAGGTGAGTGGGTAAAGGTTTCAATTCTAAGACAGGTGGATGCTCAATGGATGGCTTTAATGGATTCAAGGATTTGTTAGTTAGGTCTTTATTTATACATACATGTTGTGTCTTATCTACAGGTATATCCATTATTTCATAAACATTTAAATCAGTTAAATCTAATTGTACATATTCATTAGCATGCTTAGTTAATAATACATTCTCCAGCTGTTCTTCCATCAGTGAATCTACAATGTCCATGCTCGCACAAGATTCAGAGTCAGAGGGGTACCTTAAGGCTTTATACACACTAAATTTAACCTCCTCATCATGCACCCTCATAGTGAGATCACCTTTCTGGACATCTATCAGGGCCCTACCTGTGGCTAGAAATGGTCTGCCTAATAGGATGGGGACCTCCTTGTCTGCTTCATAATCCAGGATAATGAAATTTGCAAGGAAAATAAACTTGTCAACCTTTACAAGAATATCCTCAATCTTACCCTCAGGGTATGCTATGGATCTGTCTGCAAGTTGTAAAGTGACAGTGGTTGGACGTGCTTCTCCTATTCCTAGCTGGCGGAATAGTGATAGGGGCATGAGGTTTATGCTGGCTCCCAGGTCACAAAGAGCTCTGCCCACGTGCTTGCCTCCTAGCTCTACTGGTAAGGTGAAGGAACCAGGATCCTTCTCCTTCTTGGGTAGCTTGTTCTGGAGTATGGCACTGCACTCCTTAGTGAGATTTACTGTTTCAAACTCACCAATTATTTTCTTGTTAGTGATATTATCCTTTAAAAACTTTACATAAGAGGGCATAGACTGTAAAACTTCTACAAAAGGAATATTAACATGCACTTGCTTAGGAATTTCTAGAAATTTATTAAAGTGCACTTCCTGTTCTTGTTTTTTCTTTAGCCTTCGAGGAAATGGAGGTGGTGGCACATATGCAGGCACTTCAGGTCGCCTAAGGATAGGTGGAGGCCTTGGAATTTCTTCTATCTCTTCTATGATTGGCTCCAGCCTGGCTCCTGATGTGCTTGTTGAGGGTTGACCTTGGTTTGACAGAGACTCTAGTGGAGCACTAGACTCATTGTTCTCTACTCTCTTTGGGGCTTCTTTTGTGTTGCTCACCAATGGTCTCCCACTTCTAAGTTCAATTGCTTTAACTTGCTCTTTTCCATCTCTCCTTGGCACCTCTGTGTCAGCAGGAAGTCTACCTTGGGGCCTACTTTTGAGTTTATTGGCTAGTTGCCCTATTTGGTTCTCTAGGCTCCTAAGGGTAGCTTGTTGACTTTGCAGAGTAGCATCATTCTTGGCTATGTATTCCTTAAGTAAGTTTTCTACAGAAGACCCTACGCGTTGGTTGTATGGTTTTTGATACATGGATTGGTTATGTTGGGGAGTCAAACCAGGTGTTCCACTCGGTCTTGGTTGGTTAGGAGCTTGGTTAGCATTCTGTTGGCCGCCCCATGAAAGGTTTGGGTGGTTCCTCCAACCAGGGTTATACGTATTGGAATAGGGGTTGTTCCTAGGCTGCTGCTGGCTTCCAACATAGCAGACTGAGGCTGGATTCCCAGGGCAGTATTCATACAGGTGCCCTTCCCCACAGAATCCACAGATAAGTGTCTCACTTTGACTTGGTTGTGTGCCCATTGACTTGGCTCTATTGGATCATCTGACCACCTACAGTGAGATGCTGAGATCTTCTCCAAGATCTCATAGGCTTCATTATAACTCTTGGACAGCATGGAACCTCCAGCAGATGAATTTAAGACTTGTCTAGTGCTGGGGTTGCATCCTTTGAAAAAGACCTCTATTTGGATACACCATGGAATGCCATGGTGTGGACATTTAATCAGAAGGTCCTTGAACCGTGTCCAAGCTTCGTGAAGAGACTCATTCTCAGCTTGTTTGAACTTGACTATGTCATCACGAAAGGTAGAATTCCTATCAGGTGGGAAGTATTTAACTAGGAATTTTTCCGCCAAGCCTGTCCAATTGAGGACTGATCCAGAGGGTAATGAGTTTAACCACGTCTTTGCTTTGTCCCTCAATGAGTAAGGGAAGAGGTAGAGCCTCAAGGCTTCTTGGGAAACTCCAGGGATGATGAAGGTATCACTAACTCCTAGGAAGTTTCTAAGATGGTTGTGGGGATCCTCATTTTCCACTCCAAAGAATTGTCCCACAGTGGACAACATTTGGAACATCACTGGCTTTAACTCGAATGAGTTGGCAGTAATTTCAGGGCGGATTATGCTTGGGTTTAGTTCCCCAGGCATAGGAACTAAGTATGAGAGAATGGCACTATTCTTATCATTCGCTATTTCGATGGGATTGCGAGTGGTAGGTACCGGATTTGGAACTAATCTATCCATTTCTTCTTGAGAGGATTGCGGAGACTCTGCGGTTTCAGCAATTATTTGAGGTAAAGGGGGTTGATTAAAGAGACGTTTCTTGGCTCTATTTCTGGCCCTAAGTAATCTCTCAGGCTCAGGGTTGAACTCTAGATCACTACTTGAAGGCTCATTCATAAACTAACCCAAATAGTACCTGTAAAAGAAATGAAAATAGATCAGTTTCAATAGATATTAAGAGTTGGTTTTCTAACTTAACAAACTTCGTTTTCACTAAACTAAATCCCCGGCAGCGGCGCCAAAAACTTGTTGCGTGCTCAATGTGTGAAATAAATAGCAATAAGATAGAGAGAGCACTCAGAACATGCAAGCATACATGATCTTGTTAGCAAGTAGTAAGTATTTTTTCATTCGTTTTCCCACAGAGATTTATTATTAACTACTCGTGAAGTGTATTGTTAAGCAAGAATGGGTGGATTTGATGGGGTAGAATTGGTTTTAAGTTGTCTAATTTCTAAGGAATATGTAAAGGGTAGCAACATAAACAAGTGCAAGTCAATGATAAACTCAAATGAAAAGAGAAGAGATTAATAAACGAAGAGGAAAATAGCTAAACAGAATTTCTACCGCAATGTTACTAACAGCGAAAGTGTGTAAAATGGAGAAACAAGGGCTACTAACGACTCCTCTATAGGCATTTTCATACGATTCTCAAGCATTGGATCAACTCACTATGCATCAAACTAACTCATTCTCATGTATCTTCCGATTTCATGCATTAGATTCTTTAGTTTACTCATGTCCAAGTAAGGTCTTAAGCATCTTGTTAAAGCAGAAAGTTTATGGTTTGTACTAGGAAAACGCCTATTCCTAGGTCGTTTTCTGGCTACCTTGAAAGGCTAGCATGAGCGTATGACTCTGAACTCTTACTCCTTCCAGAGGTTAGGAGTTCTTTGGACAAAATGGATGGCCAATCGAAATTGCCCGTGGGATGAAGCTTACATACAATCAATGCATTCGAGAGCTATCCTACATGCTTGGTTCACGTTTTTTAGCCTATAGAATTGTCATTAGCATGCCCATATGTGACTTAGTTACTCATGGATATAGAGAGAACAGAAGTAATAGACGAAATAGGCATGCTCAGAAGAGGAATTAACTTAAAACAGCGAAGCAAAACAGTAAACCGCAAAGACAAGAAACTGTGAAATCATGAATTGTGCTTTGATTAATCGATTGTTTGAATGAACAAAGGGAAACTTAAAGTGAATAACATAAAGGCAGAAAGCAACGAAATGAAATGTACTAACTAATAGAAAAGAAACAACAACATAACAGTGTTGGAAATGAGAAGTAAAAGACAGAAAGCAGTAAGATGAGCGTGATCGCTTCGACGCAGATGCCTCGGCTGAAAGGAGAGAAAGGTAAGCCTTGCTTGGATGAATCCAATCAGAAGAGAAGATGAATCTTCTCTCCTTTCTATCAGATTGTCGACTCCAACAGCTAAGCTTTCCAACCCAACAGACGGAAGAGAAAAACAGGAGAAAGAATGGAGCTGCGAAGAGACTTCTACGCTTTCGGATGATGATCAAACCCTCTACTTTGACTCCCTTTTATAGTAATCTGCAGGTGCGTTTGGGCCAAGGAGAACCATCCATCCTCAACGTCATACTTCAAAATGGATGGAGGAGAAAGAACGAATCCCTGAAATAACGGAAAATAACAGAAAAAGATCAGTCAACTTACGGATTTCACTTGAAACATTGCGGTTTTAGCAATGTTTCCGCAATGCTGTCGCAATGCACATTTTTCATTCTTTGAACTTCGTTTTTCATTCCTTTTCTTTCCTTTTGCACATAAGTCCTAATTTAGCTTCCTTCTTCTAATTCTCATATATAAGCATAAGTTTAAGCTAAATCATATCAAAAACACCTAAGAGTGTACATCTTTCTAAGATAAATAAGTCCTAAAAAGGTCACTTTTGGAGACGTAACACATACATTCTTCTTTTTTGTTTTTTGTTTCGTTTCTCTTTTTTTTTTTTAAATATCTTTGCTTTTCTTTTTCAATGTTTTCTTTTTCCTAAGTTTGCCTTTTAATGCAGTGCCACTTGTGGGTTACACAAATGGCCCTGATTACTCAGCATTCCTAGAAAAAAGAAAATGTTTTTTTTTTCAAAGAAGAATAATGCATATCTAATAAGGGAGAGAGGAGTGTTCCTAGGGGCTTATTTTTGTTTGCTAGAAGGCTGCCTCACCCCCAAACTTGGACTTCTCATTGTCCTCAATGAGAGCATTGGGTGGCACACCCCCAAACTTAGTTAGAAGCATCTAGTTTAAGTTAAAAGCAGGCAGACTTTAAATATCTAAAGGTTGGAATGACTCTCTTAACTTAGATAACACACCAGGCAGAGGTTTATTCGAAACAAAGGTAAGGTCTTACAAGGTTACATGCTTTCCAACCTATGAAGCTAATTCAAGCTTAAAGCGTGTACTTGACACTCATCCAGCACACTCAACAAACAGCCCACATAGAAAAATCACAATTCAACTAATTATTAAGAGATAAAGATAGAACAAACAGCAGAAGTTTCATTGTTAAATAGTGGCATGCTTGGAATTTTTCTAATGGGAGCATGCTAAATTAAACACAAACATGCTCGAAAGGGAACATGCTGAGAGGCACAATGAAACCGCAAGCAATTAAACAGAGCCGATACTCATTCATCAAGGCTCCTAACTAGTCTAATTCTACAGTGGGCCCATGAGGCTTTTGAAAAATTAAAGACAGCAGAAAGGAACTATCTAAACTAATTGTGCTACACTAATTTAAACTAATCTAAGCTACTCTAAACTAAGCTAAGTACTCAAATTAAAGCAGAACATCATTTGATATTTGGGGGGGGGGGGGGGGGGGGGTTCACTAGTATTAGAAAAGCAGGGAAAAGAAAGGAAGAATAACTCCCTCGAATGCCTTCAATCATTGGCATTCACTCATCTTCTTCTTCTTCTTCAAACTCCTTCACGCTTTGAGGCACCCAAGGCAGCAGGGAATTCAGGAAATTTGCACCTCAGGTGCTCAGCTAATTCTATGTCCCTCACTCTTGAGTACTCTGCCCATTGGGCTAGCTTTTGCTGAATGTCCAGCAAACATGACATAGGCTCAGACTGAGCAGATGCAAGGCTGTCCAGCTCGATTTGCATATTTCCCTTTCTCCTCAATTTTAGGTCGTTTGGCAGCTCCAAGTGGCCTGCATAAGCCAATTTCTTCTCTTCCTTTGTCACAGCCACTCCTGCACGTAGACAAAGTTTAGTTATGGTGTTAGGGAAGAAGAGTCTGCCCTTTCCTTTCTTTGAGCATTCGAGGATGGAAGCACATATGAGCTCTCCCACATCAATGGTCAGCCCCTTCATGATTGCATATATCAGCAAGGATCTCCCCTGATTGATTGTTGTCTCATGTGTGACTGGGGTGATCCTCCTTCGGATCAGGGAAACCAGACGGCAGCCTTGTCCTTCAGCACTGCACTCATCAAGGTGTTCTTCCCTTGTTTTGAAATTGCCCACATTGCTTCGAGCTTGCCTATTTCACTCAAACCCTCCTCCAGAATAGCCTCAGATGGGTTGGCCATTATTTTTGCATAGTCTGAGTTTTTGTGCTCCTTGGGGGCATAAATTTCATTGATTGCTTCACCTGAGAAATCTATCTCAACACCCCTCACCGTGGAGTACCAGCCCTCTAGATGAATCAGGTTTGCATAGAAGTCGTAGACCATCTCTTAATAGACTTGGATTAGTGGCCTACACAGCTCTTCCCAGCCATGGTTTACAACGCCTGTGCGTAGGAATTGCGGTAGGTCAGAAAGAGTATCCAAGAACCCTCTCTCGAGGAGTTCCCTCTGATTTAATCACAATAAACAAAATTAATTTCATAAATTTAAGAACTCAATTGAAAACATTAAATAAAAATAAACATGCATATTTGGCGAAAAAAATTTCACATATAAAACATTTGAGCAAAAGCATATTTCGAATAACGCCCATGCACATCCCTTCTTGATTGATTTCAAACTTCGGACAAGAGGAACGTCGAGCGTCCTCACGTCTCCTTCCTCGTAGTAGTGCTTCAATCTTGCACCATTCACGATAAACGGTTGGCCGTGTTCCAAATTTTGAATCTCAATTGCACCATGCACAAAAACGTTAGTGAGGACAGAGGGACCAGACCAACGAGATTTGAGTTTTCCAGGAAAAATCCTCAATCTCGAATTAAATAATAACACATGCTGTCCTTTTTTAAAATCCTTTGGCCTAAGTCTACTATCATGTCAGATTTTAGTTTTTTCTTTATACATCTTATCATTTTCGTATGACATGTGCTTTAATTCATCCAATTCATGCAATTGCATAGACCGCAATGTTCCCGCATCGGCCACGCAAAAGTTTAATTCCTTTAAAGCCCAAAAGGCTTTATTTTCTAATTCAAGAGGGAGATGACATGCTTTTCCATAAACTAACTTATAGGGGGACATTCCCAAAGGGGTTTTATATGCAGTTCTATATGCCCACAATGCATCCTCTAATTTAAAAGACCAATCATTTCTATTTGGTTTTACAACTTTTTCTAGGATACTTTTGATCTCTCTATTAGAAATTTCTGCTTGCCCATTTGAATGGGGATGATAGGGTGTTTCTACCCTATGCTTAACATTGTATTTAGCTAACACCTTCTCCATAGATTTGTTTATGAAGTGTGATCCCTCATCACTTATGATGGCACGTGGAGTGCCAAATCGTGTGAAAATATGTCTATTCAGAAATTTGATAACATTTTTAGCATCGTTCAAAGGACATGCAATTGCCTCAATCCATTTTGAGACATAGTCTACAGCTACTAAGATATACAGATTACCAGCAGAGGGTGGGAATGGACCCATGAAGTCAATACCCCATACGTCAAAGAGTTCTAACTCTAAGATGTATGTCAGAGGCATCTCATCCTTCCTACTGAGGTTACCTGTTTGTTGGCATTCATTGCAAGTGTGGGCGTATTCATGTGCATCTTTGAGATTGTGGGCCAGAAATAGCCACTCTGAAATACCTTTGCAGCAGTCCTCTGACCACCAAAGTGCCCTCCATATGGAGCTGTATGACAATGCTGCAAGATGGACCTTGCTTCAGTAGCTGATACACACTTCCTTAACATTCCATTCGCACAACACTTGTAAAGGATTGGGTCGTCCCAAATGTACTTCTTGGCATCATTTAAGAACTTCTTCTTATCCTGCCCTTTATTGAATTCTGGTAACACCTGCGAGGCAAGAAAATTTGCAATGTCAGCAAACCAAGGCTCAACATTATCATCACAATGTATTAAAATAAAAATATGTTCATCAATAAAAGAGTCCAGCATTGCGGGCTCCGCAATAGATTCGCAACAACTCTCCAATCTTGATAAGTGGTCAGCAACCACGTTTTCACATCCCTTTTTATCCCGTATTTCCAAATTAAACTCCTGCAAAAGTAACACCCATCTAATCAGACGAGGTTTGGCATCAGCCTTCCTCATCAGGTACTTTATAGCAGCATGATCAGTGTAAACGATTCTTTTATTGCCTACAATGTATGCTCTGAACTTCTCACATGCAAACACTACGGCTAACATTTCCTTTTCAGTAGTAGTGTAGTTGCATTGAGCCTCATTCAATGTTTTACTTGCATAATATATAGGATGTGTAAATTTGTCTCTCTTCTGGCCAAGCATGGCTCCAATTGCATAATCACTTGCATCGCACATCAATTCAAAAGGCATATCCCAATTTGGTCCGATTATGATTGGAGCTTTGACTAAAGAAGTCTTGAGCTTATTCCAAGCTATAAAACACTCATTTGAAATAATAAAAGTTCTATTTAGCTCTAGGAGCTCACAGAGGGGTTTGGAGATTTTTGAGAAATCCTTTATGAATCTTCTGTAAAACCCTGCGTGTCCTAGGAAACTCCTTATGGCTTTTACATTTTTAGGCTCAACTAGCTTCTCAATGACTTCTATCTTAGCCCTATCAACCTCTATTTCTGCCTTAGACACTCTATGTCCTAACACTATGCCTTTCTCCACCATGAAGTGGCATTTTTCCCAATTCAACACTAGATTGGCTTCCTCACACCGAGTGAGGACTTGCTCTAGATTGGCTAGGCAGTGGCTAAAAGAATCACCAAACACTGAAAAATCATCCATGAATATTTCTACTATGGACTCATCTAGATCAGAGAAGATTGCCAACATACATCGTTGGAACGTTATTAGTGCATTGCAGAGGTCGAATGGCATTCTGCGAAATGCAAACGTGCCAAATGGACATGTAAATGTTGTCTTCTCTTGGTCTTTGGGGTCTATGGTGATTTGATTATACCCTGCGTAGCCATCTAAAACGCAATAGAAGGCTTGGCCAGCTAATCTATCAAGCACTTGATCAATGAAGGGCAAAGGGAAATGGTATTTTTTTGTTTCTTTGTTAAGCTTTCGATAATCCATACACACTCTCCATCCCGTGACGGTTCGAGTGGGTATTAATTCATTGTTTTCGTTAACCACTATTGTCATACCCCCTTTTTTTGGTACACATTGGATGGGACTGACCCACTGACTGTTAGATATTGGGAAGATTACACCCGCATCCAACCATTTAATAATTTCCTTCTTAACTACTTCCTTCATGGAGGGGTTCAGCCTACGTTGATGTTCAATTCTAGGTGTGTGCCCTTCCTC
This sequence comes from Herpetospermum pedunculosum, assembly GCA_028017165.1. NCBI lineage: Eukaryota > Viridiplantae > Streptophyta > Magnoliopsida > Cucurbitales > Cucurbitaceae > Herpetospermum > Herpetospermum pedunculosum. The sequence goes on along the minus strand of CM051525.1, from coordinate 4,794,823 downwards.
TAACAGTAACTTATGCCCCTAATGTCAGCAATCGTCCACCCAATTGCTTTTCTGTGTTGCTTAAGCAGTAAAATTAACGCATTTTCATGTTGTTCATGCAATTTGGAGGAAAGGATGACAGGCAATGTGTCTCTCTCACCTAAGTATGCATATTTAAGATGGTTAGGCAGTGGTTTTAATTCTAACAAAGGTGGCTGATCAACAGATTGCATCATGGGAGTCGTGGTTCTTTCAGATAGTTCATTGGTCATACACACATGCTGAGGGGTATTCACAGATACATCAACAAATTCAGAAATGTTTAAATCATTCAAGTCAATTTGTGCGTAATCAGTAGCATGTTTGACTAATAATTCATGCCCATGCAAATTTTCAATTAGTGAGTCCAATATATCTACAGCAGCACAGTGTTCAAGGTCAGAAGGATACCTCAAGGCTTTAAAAACACTAAACTTAACCTCTTCATCGTTGACTCTCATGGTAAGTTGATAAAACTCCGAAAGTGCTATTTTATAACCTTTAATTCTTGTTACTTGATTCAAATTAATGTGTTTAATCATGTGTTTTGCAGGAATCAAGCATTTAGAGGTGAATGAGACACTTATATTAAATAAGAACTCAAAAGAGAAGTTTTAGAGTATAATATCAATAAACCGAGCCGCACATGATACTTTAAAGACAAAAATCATTTAATATTTAAAGTTAGAAGCTTGGTTTGATGGTGAAGAGTTGATTATGAAAGACTTTAATCTTCAGTTCGATTCTTGAAGAATGTAATTATTTCTTATATTTTTACTTCAACATCAACTCACGACACGTGGCAGCTCCTGGTTGAAACTTAACCACAACTTTTATTTATTTAATATTTTATTTTATTTATTTTTATTTTAAAAATAGTAAATACTATTTATCTTTTACTATAAAAAGGGGAGAGTCCCTACCAGAAAAAACACACCTTACACCACCCACGAACTCCCAGACGAAGAAGTCATCTCCCACGAACTCCCAGACGAAGAAGTCATCCCACTACGATGAAACTTAACCACAACTTTTATTTATTTAATATTTTATTTTATTTATTTTTATTTTAAAAATAGTAAATACTATTTATCTTTTAGTATAAAAAGGGGAGAGTCCTACCAGAAAAAACACACCTTACACCATTCCCCTCACACCAACACACACCATCACTATTCTTTTTAGAGTATTTTATTTATTCCGATGTTCGGCTAAGCTTGTAAGGCTGATTTAGAGGTTTGTCGGGCTTGACGTTTTTGTTAGATTTTTGGTATTAAATTGCAATCTAATTTCTTGATTAATTGTTTTCTATTATTTGTTTATTTCATGTGCATTTTAGTATTGGTTAATGTAACAGCTTAATCAATTAAATATTAATTGTTCATGTATGCTATGTTTGTAATTTGTGATCCGTAATTGTCATAAATTGCATGCTTAATTATAGTAGCAAGATGGTCAGGTTATGACTAGTGTTAATATTATGGCTTTTCCATAGTTAACATGGTGCGTATAATAGACCTTAGGAATAGAAAAATGTTTAATTGAATCTGAACAATTTAATTAACGTTCTAATCAATCCATGTGCTTAGAGCTGCTAGGTAATTAGCATGGAACGCTATCGTACCCAACTAATTGAATAGTTTAGAGTTAATTACGATGCTTTGTCGAATTAATTGCATGATAGGATCTTAGAGACTTTGCATGCCTGCTCCAGTTAAGTCGATTAAGCTTTTAATTAAGAAATTTTATTTTAATTAGAGTAATCGATGAGCAAAATTCATTAAGTCCCGACAATCTCTGAATCAGGCAATTTCTTGTTTATTTCTTTAATTCTTTAATTGTTTAAACGTTATCTTTAACTGTTTATTTTAATTCATTACATTAACATGCAATCCAACCCCCCCCCCCATTTATTGTTTTTACATAAACTTTAATTTAGAGAATTTATATTTCAGTTCCCTGAGTTCGACCCGGTCCGCTGTAGTTTACTACAAGCCGTTGATCGGTAATTATAAATTGTATTTGACGGGCCTCGACAAGCTCCCATCAAATTGGCGACGCTGCCGGGGAGCTAGTTAAATGTCTTTCTTAACAAAAAGAAGTTCGCATCAAATTGAAAAAAAAAAAACAACTCTTATTTTTAATTGCAATAAAAAAAAAAATTACAAAAATATTTCTTTTAGTTTGTTTTTGTTTTGTTTCATTATTCTAACATGTCAAAACTTTCTCAACAATATTTAGTTGCTAACGGAGTTTTTTTTAGTTGTTTGAGTTGCTTTTTAGTTGTGAGTTGCTTTTTAGTTGTTTGGAGATTCATGTTGCTTTTGGCCTTTGAAGGAAAATATGAACCTGTTAGATTCGAGACTGCCACCACCGCCCTGAGACCCATGCAAGAGAAATTTCAGGAGAGTTTTCTTCTCTTTATTGTTTCTTTTGTGAGTAATCTACTTAGTTATCTATCAAAAAATAAATCTACCTATGGATAGTTCTGTCTAGACTGAGGTACTTAAGTTGACCGAAAGGGAACACCTCTAACTGGGAACTAACATAAGATTTTTGTTCTTCAATTATTTTTTCTTTATTAAAAAAAATATATATATATATATATATATATATAAGTCTTTTCTCATTTATTTTGGGGACATAATCTACTTAATTATACATTGGGGACAATATATTGTTTTAGGTGGGGGGTGGAGATATATTTGCAAAGCATGTGATTGAGCGTCATACTTATAAATTATGAAAATCTTGAGCTTGAAATGTATGATGATTAGTTGGTTGCATATTATATGATGATGACAATCTATGATGTGTCTTAGATATTTTATGTTCATTATGTTTTTTCACTTTTTCTTGCAAAGCATGAGAATGCATGCATGATTTTGAGTCAAATCTAAAAATTTTCTCTGGATTCTCTTATAACTATTGTGCACATAGTCTTCTCATCTATGGTTTTAAAGGCTTAGGATTGTATTATTTGATCTATATGTTTGTTGTCACCTCGAAAGGCCCTTAGAACTAATTATAAAGTTATCTTGCATGATAGTTTGTAATGAGATATTAAGGAGGTATAGCATGTCTATCGGCCTTGTGAAAAGAAAAAAAAGAAATTGAAAAAAATAAAATATTGCTCGAGCTCAAGAAAAGTGAAAATCAGCTTGTAATGAGTAAAACGATAAGGGGTAAAAAGAGCTGCCCCAAATGTGAGTAGTTAGGCCGCCCATTGAGCGAGTGCTCTAGGTGAGAGGCACTGCAGTTGGGTGTGAAAGCTAGTACCCTTGAGTTAAAATATTGCAAGTTTAGGGGATCCCCAAAGTTGTTTTTAGGCACCTTAATAGAAATATTGCTTACTTGAATGTATTGATGCTGGATAGTTTGTTCTAAATGACCAGAAGTAGGGGGAAAACGAGATGAGGGTTGAATAAAATATTCCCGGACTTATAAAAATCGAGATAGGAAAGGCTACGCACACACACACATAAGGGATGAAAGAATTAATTTTAAATTTCTCGTTGATTGAATGCATTTAAATGTTGTGAGTTGTGAATATTTTTATTGTTTAAGATACAGAGGTTAGAGTCATTAATTTGCAGCCAACGATTCATTTTAATGTTTAAATTATTTCTTGCTTGGGGACTAGCAAGATTTAAGTGTGGGGTATTTGATAGAACTCCAAAAGTGCTCTTTTATAACCTTTAATTCTTGTTAGTTGATTCAAATTAATGTGTTTAATCATGTGTTTTGCAGGAATCGAGCATTTAGAGGTGAATGAGACACTTATATTAAATAAGAACTCAAAAGAGGAGTTTTAGAGTATAATATCAACAAACCGAGCCGCAGATGATACTTTAAAGACAAAAATCATTTAATATTCAAAGTTAGAAGCTTGGTTTGATGGTGAAGAGTTGATTATGAAAGACTTTGATCTTGAGTTTGATTCTTGAAGAATGTAATTATTTCTTATATTTTGAAGTCATCTCCACGAACTCCCAGACGAAGAAGTCACCACAACTTTTATTTATTTTTATTTTTAAAATAGTAAATACTATTTATCTTTTAGTATAAAAAGGGGAGAGTCCCTACTAGAAAAAACACACCTTACACCATTCCCCTCACACCAACACACACCATCACTATTCTTTTTAGAGTATTTTATTTATTCCGATGTTCGGCTAAGCTTGTAAGGCTGATTTAAAGGTTTGTCGGGCTTAACGTTTTTGTGAGATTTTTGGTATTAAATTGCAATCTAATTTCTTGATTAATTGTTTTCTATTCTTTGTTTATTTCATGTGCATTTTAGTATTGGTTAATGTGACAGCTTAATCAATTTAATATTAATTGTTCATGTATGCTATGTTTGTAATTTGTGATCTGTAATTGTCATAAATTGCATGCTTAATTATAGTAGCAAGATGGCAAGGTTATGACTAGTGTTAATATTATGGCTTTTCCATAGTTAACATGGTGCGTATAATAGACCTTAGGAATAGAAAAATGTTTAATTGAATCTGATCAATTTAATTAACGTTCTAATCAATCCATGTGCTTAGAGCTGCTAGGTAATTAGCATGGAACGCTATCGTACCCAACTAATTGAATAGTTTAGAGTTAATTACGATGCTTTGTCGAATTAATTGCATGAAAGGATCTTAGAGACTTTGCATGGCTGCTCCAGTTAAGTCGATTAGGCTTTTAATTAAGAAATTGTATTTTTATTAGAGTAATCGATGAGCAAAATTCATTAAGTCCCGACAATCTCTGAATCAGGTAATTTCTTGTTTATTTCTTTAATTCTTTAATTGTTTAAACTTTATCTTTAACTATTTATTTTAATTCATTACATTAACATGCAATCCAAACCCCCCCCCCCATTTATTGTTTTTACATAAACTTTAATTTAGAGAATTTATATTTCGGTTCCCTGAGTTCGACCCGGTCCGCTGTAGTTTACTACAAGCCGTTGATCGGTAATTATAAATTGTATTTGACGGGCCTCGACAAGCTCCCATCAAATTGGCGACGCTGCTGGGGAGCTAGTTAAATTCTCTTTGTTAACTTTGTTTTTTTTTTCCTTAAAAAAAATGTCTTTTTTAAACAAAAGAACTCGCTTCAAATTGGTCGTTGCCGGGGAACCAATTAAATTTTCGTCTTTTTTAAACAAAATAACTCTCTTCAAATTGGCCGTTCCCGGGGAGCCAATTAAATTCTCTTTTTTTAAAATTTATTTATTATTAATTTATTATTTTTTATTTTTTATTTTTTAAAATGTCTTTCTTAACCAAAAAAAAATGTCTTTGTTAAATTTATTTATTTTATTTTCTTTCCTAAAAAAAAATTAAATGTCTTTCTTAACCAAAAGAAGTTCGCATCAAATTGAAAAAAAAAAACAACTCTTATTTTTAATTGCAATAAAAAAAAATTACAAAAATATTTCTTTTAGTTTGTTTTTGTTTGGTTTCATTATTCTAACATGTCAAAACTTTCTCAACAATATTTAGTTGCTAACAGAGTTGCTTTTTAGTTGTTTGAGTTGCTTTTTAGTTGTGAGTTGCTTTTTAGTTGTTTGGAGATTCATGTTGCTTTTGGCCTTTGAAGGAAAATATGAACCTGTTAGATTCGAGAGTGCCACCACCGCCCTTAGACCCATGCAAGAGAAATTTCAGGGGAGTTTTCTTCTCTTTATTGTTTATTTTGTGAGTAATCTACTTAGTTATCTATTAAAGAATAAATCTACCTATGGATAGTTCTGTCTAGACTGAGGTACTTAAGTTGACCGAAAGGGAACACCTCTAACTGGGAACTAACATAAGATTTTTGTTCTTCAATTATTTTTTCTTTATTAAAATATATATATATATATAAGTCTTTTCTCATTTATTTTGGGGACATAATCTACTTAATTATACATTGGGGACAATGTATTGTTTTAGGTGGGGGTGGAGATATATTTGCAAAGCATGTGATTGAGCGTCATACTTATAAATTATGAAAATCTTGAGCTTGAAATGTATGATGATTAGTTGGTTGCATATTATATGATGATGACAATCTATGATGTGTCTTAGATATTTTATGTTCATTATGTTTTTTCACTTTTTCTTGCAAAGCATGAGAATGCATGCATGATTTTGAGTCAAATTTAAAAATTTTCTCTGAATTCTCTTATAACTATTGTGCACATAGTCTTCTCATCTATGGTTTTAAAGGCTTAGGATTGTATTATTTGATCTATATGTTTGTTGTCACCTCGAAAGGCCCTTAGAACTAATTATAAAGTTATCTTGCATGGTAGTTTGTAATGAGATATTAAGGAGGTATAGCATGTCTATCGGCCTTATGGAAAGAAAAAAAAAAGAAATTGAAAAAAATAAAATATTGCTCGATCTCAAGAAAAGTGAAAATCAGCTTGTAATGAGTAAAACGATAAGGGATAAAAAGAGTTGTCCCAAATGTGAGTAGTTAGGCCGCCCATTGAGCGAGTGCTCTAGGTGAGAGGCCCTGCAGTTGGGTGTGAAAGCTAGTACCCTTGAGTTAAAATATTGCAAGTTTAGGGGATCCCCAAAGTTGTTTTTAGGCACCTTAATAGAAATATTACTTACTTGAATGTATTGATGCTTGATAGTTTGTTCTAAATGACTAGAAGTAGGGGGAAAACGAGTTGAGGGTTGAATAAAATATTCCCGGACTTATAAAAATCGAGATAGGAAAGGCTACGCACACACACACAAAAGGGATGAAAGAACTAATTTTAAATTTCTCGTTGATTGAATGCATTTAAATGTTGTGAGTTGTGAATATTTTTATTGTTTAAGATACAGAGGTTAGAGTCATTAATTTGCAGCCAACGATTCATTTTAATGTTTAAATTATTTCTTGCTTGAGGACTAGCAAGATTTAAGTGTGGGGTATTTGATAGAACTCCAAAAGTGCTATTTTATAACCTTTAATTCTTGTTAGTTGATTCAAATTAATGTGTTTAATCATGTGTTTTGCAGGAATCGAGCATTTAGAGGTGAATGAGACACTTATATTAAATAAGAACTCAAAAGAGGAGTTTTAGAGTATAATATCAACAAACCGAGCCGCAGATGATACTTTAAAGACAAAAATCATTTAATATTCAAAGTTAGAAGCTTGGTTTGATGGTGAAGAGTTGATTATGAAAGACTTTGATCTTGAGTTCGAGATAATTGCATGAAAGGATCTTAGAGACTTTGCATGGTTGCTCCAGGTAAGTCGATTAGGCTTTTAATTAAGGAATTGTATTTTTATTAAAGTAATCGATGAGCAAAATTCATTAAGTCCCGACAATCTCTGAATCAGGTAATTTCTTGTTTATTTCTTTAATTCTTTAATTGTTTTAAACTTTATCTTTAACTGTTTATTTTAATTCATTACATTAACATGCAATCCAAACCTTCCCCCCCCCCCCCCCCCATTTATTGTGTTTACATAAACTTTAATTTAGAGAATTTATATTTCGGTTCCCTGAGTTCGACCCGGTCCGCTGTAGTTTACTGCAAGTCGTTGATCGGTAATTATAAATTGTATTTGACGGGCCTCGACAAGCTCGCATCAAATTTCACCCTTTTGAACATCAATCAGGGCCCTACCTGTGGCTAAAAAGGGTCTACCTAAGATGATTGACACCTCTTTATTTGCCTCGTAGTCCAGGATAATGAAATCTGCAAGGAATATGAATTTATCAACTTTTACCAAAATATCTTCAATTTTACCTTCAGGATAAGAGATTGATCTATCTGCCAGTTGCAAGGTGACTGTGGTTGGACGTGCCTTGCCAATCCCAAGCTGTTGGAATAATGACAAGGGCATGAGGTTTATGCTGGTTCCCAAATCACATAAAGCCCTTCCCACATGCTTGCCTCCTAATTCGACTGGTAGAGTGAAAGAACCAGGATCCTTCTCTTTTTTTGGCAGCTTGTTCTGGAGTATGGCACTACACTCCTCAGTAAGATTAACAGTTTCAAACTCCTCAATGACCTTCTTATTAGTTATTATGTCTTTCAAAAACTTCACATACGTTGGCATGGACTGCAAAACTTAAACAAAAGGAATGTTAACATGAACTTGATGGAAATGAGCTTCATGTTCCTGTTTCTTCAAAAATTTATGGAAATGAGCTTCCTGTTCCTTTTTCTTTTTAAGTCGTCTAGGAAATGGAGATGGTGGCACATAAGTAGGCAAATTAGGTTGCCTAATGACATGGGGGGCCTCAGAATTTCTTCTGGTTCCTCAATGATGGGCTCAAGCCTCGCCCTTGTTGTTCTTGGTTGCACTTGGTCAATATCAGGCAGAGATTCCAGTGGAGCACTAGACTCTCCATTCTCTACTCTCTTTGGTACTTCTCTGCTACTAATCACCAATGGCCTTCCACTTCGCAGTTCAATAGCTTGAACTTGTTCCTTACCATCCCTTTTAGTGTTTTTAGTGTCAGCAGGCAGGGGCCTATTCTTTAGCTCATTTGCCAATTGCCCAATCTGATTCTCCAAATTTCCCAAGGATGCTTGCTGACTTTGCAATGTTGCATCGTACTTTGCTATATATTCCTTCAGCAAGCTTTCCACTGATGTTCCCATAGGTTGGTTACTGACATGTTGTTTCTGGTATGGAGGTTGATGATTCTGCTGATGTTGAATGAACCAAGGTGGTCCCCTTGGTCTGGTTTGGTTTTGCATCTGGCATGTGCCTTGTTGTCCATTCCAAGATAAATTAGGGTGATTTCTCCATCTAGGATTATACGTATTTGAATAGGGATTATTCCTTGTTTGCTGCTGATTCCCAACATAGCACACAGAGGCTGGATTCGCAGGGAAATAGTCATACACATGACCCTCCCCATAGAATCCACAAACGAGTCCATCTAACTGATTAGCTACTGTTACGTGCTCAATGTGTTAACATAAATAAGCAATAGAGTAGAGAGAGCACTTAGAACATGCAAGCATACATGATCTTATAGCAAGTAGTAAGTATTTTTTCATTCGTTTTCCCACAGAGATTTATTTTAAGCTACTCGTGAAGTGTAAAGTTAAGAAAGAGAGGGTGGATTTGATGGGGTAGAATTGGTTTTTAATTGTCTATTTCCTACTGGATACGAAGAGGGTAGCAACATAAACAAGTGCAAGTCAAAGCTAAACTCAAATGAGAAGAGACGAGATTAATAAATGAAGACAAAAACAGCTAGACAGAATTGTAACTTTAGCAGAATTGCGGAAACAGCAATTCTACCACAATTTTAGTAACAGCGAAAGTGTGTAAAATGATGAATTAAGGGCTACTAACGACTATCCTATAGGCTTCTTCATACGATTCTCAAGCACTGGATCAACTCACTATGCATCAAACTATCTCAATCTCATGTATCTTCCGATTTCATGCATTAGATTCTTTAGTTTACTCATGTCCAAGTAAGGTCTTAAGCATCTTGTTAAGGCAGAAGGATATGGTTTGTACTAGGGAAACGCCTATTCCTAGGCCGTTTCCTTGCTACCTTGAAAGGCTAGCATGAGTGTATGACTCTGAACTCTTACTCCTTCCAGAGGTTAGGAGTTCTTTGGACAAAATGGATGGCCAATCGAAATCGCCCGTGGGATGAAGCTTACATACAATCAATGCTTCGAGAGCTATCCTACATGCTTGGTTCACGTTTTTTAGCCTATAGTGTTGTCATTAGCACGCCCCTAAGTGACTTAGTTACTCATGGATATGGGGTAAACAGAAATAAGAGATGAAGGAGACATGCTTAGAAGAGAAATATACTTAAAACAGCAAGGAAAAACCGTAGCAGCAAAAGATGGAAACTTGTGAAATAATAACTATGCTTTGATTACGTGATTGTTTGAATGGACAAAAAGAGGAACTTAAAGTGCAAAACAGAAAGACAGAACACAACGAAATGGATTGATCTAGTTACAAGAATGGAAACAACAACAAACTAAAGCTGGAAAATGGAAATGAAGACAGAAACAATTAAATGAGCTTGGAAGCCTCGTCGCAACCGCCTCGGCTGAAGGGGATGAAAGAATAGCTTTGCTTGGATGAATCCAATCGGGAGAGAAGATGAATCTTCTCTCCTTCCTATCAGATTGTCGATTCCAACAGCTGAGACTCTCACACCAACAGACGGGAAAGGAAAACACGAAGAAAGATGGAGCTGCGAGAAGACTTCTACGCTTTCGGATGATGATTGAACCCTCGACTTTGACCCCTATTTATAGTAGTCTGCAGATGTCTTTGGGCCAAGGAGAACCATCCATCTTCAACGTCATACTTCAGAATGGATGGAGGAGAAAGAACGAATCCCTGAAATAACGGAAATTAACAGAAAAAGATCAGTCAACTTACGGTTTTCACTTGAAACATTGCGGTTTCAGCAATGTTTGCGCAATGCTATCGCAATGCTTGTTTTTCATTCTTTTCCTTCGGTTTTCAACCCTTTTCTTTCCTATTGTACATAAGTCCTAATTTAGCTACCTTCTTCTAATTCTCATGTTTAAGCATAGGTTTAGGCTAAATGCTATCAAAAACACCTAAGAGTGAACATCTTTCTAAGATAATTAAGTCCTAAAAAGGTCACTTTTGGAGACGTAACACACCCCCAAACTTAAGGTTTTGCTTGTCCTCGAGCAATCTAAGGACTTTCCTAGGCTGCTGTTTCATCTTCTTTAACCACTTACTGACTCCCCTATATCCTTACCTATAGCAGTGTTGTCCTGTGACACACTTCTAAGCTTAAAACTACCCTCTTATCTAGCTTCTTCTGACTTCGCCTGCCTAATACTCCTGCTGTTTTTCCTTACTTACTACAACTGATCCACTTGCTTTTGTCATATCCTGCCACTATCCCTAAGGTTTCAAATTCTACCTAGCTTTACCCCAGACTCAGTACATGCTTCTAGTTTTTACTTTTGAGCTACCTAGGATTCCTTAGAGTCATGCCAGTCTTAGTATTAACAGTGACAGTAGTACTTTAAGAGAACAACCTAAACCCTGGCATCACTACATTGGACATACATTCATCTCCCTAAACAACCCTACAAGCTACAACTTGTGCTTAGCTAATTGAGGATCTGAGTTCTTTTTATCAGGACATCTAAGCCACAAAGTTGCAACTCCTAGGTATACATTCTTCTTCCCTATTCTTTTCCTTTTTTCTTACTTAGGTGGAGCCTCTCCTTTGGTTGCCTTTTGATGCAATGCCACTTGTGGGTTACACACTTGGCACTGATTACTCAGCAACCTAAGAGAGACACCCCTCTTTATTCTATTTTTCATTTTTTTTTTCAGTTCATCATTTTTGTTTTTTGTAATAGGAGAAGAAGAATGCTTATGCTTTTAAGGGAGAGAGGAATGTTCCTAGGCCTAGGGTGGCCTCCCCCAAACTTAAACTACTCATTGTCCCCAATGAGTGTCTTAGGTGGCACACCCCCAAACTTGTCCTAGAAGCATCTAGTCTAAGGTAAAACAAAGAGAATCTAAAAGCCCTAGGCATAGACAGAACATGCTACAAAAAGATATCACAGCAGCAGAAAATTAAAAAAAAAACAGACATGCAAGGACTTACAACTATGCATGCTGAGCTTTTTAGAGGTTAATTTAAACTATTAAAGGGTGTCCTATGACACTCATCCAGCATGCTTTAAGATAAGCTATATAAGGTAGTCATGACAGCAGCAAAAGATAGAATTTAAACAGATCACAGCCTAGCTAAACAGACAGTCCAAAACATGCATTTAGTAATAAAAATTGCGGGTTCCGCAATTATTTCGCAATAAAGTCAGGGCAGATATATCAGTGATTAAGGCCCCTGAGCATGCTTTTTCCAGTCATTCAAACTCTCTAAAAATAAAACTAAACTAATCTACCTAATCAGCTATCATCAGTCTATACTATACAATTTAAAAACTTAAAACTAAGCAACTAAAACAGATCAAAATTCTAACTAAAAACAGCATAGTTCACATGGTCTATCAGAAAGCAGATTTTTTTTTTTTTTTTTCTAAGGGAACAGCAATACAACCTTGAGTGCAATTCAAACCAGCACTTAGATGTCTTCATCCTCATCAGGCCGTCGTGGTCGTGGAGGCACCCATGGATTCAGGAGATTCGTGGGAAAGTCAGGGAAGATGCATCCAAGTTGGTCAGCAACTTCCTTGTCCCGTGCCTGTGCGTAAGTGGCCCATTGAGCCATCCTCCTTTGCATATCCATCAGGCAAGCCATGGACAGCGACTGATCAGCAGCCAACCTATCCAGCTCGAATTCCATGTTCCCCTTCCTCTTTAGCCTCAAGCCAGCAGGTAGCTCCAAGTGGCCCGTGTAAGCCATCTGCTGCTCCATTCGCTCAATAGGAACCCCTGCAAGCAAACAGAGTTTAGTTATAGTATTAGGGAAAAACAATGGACCCTTACCTTTCTTGGCGCACTCAGAAATGGCAGCCGACATGACTTCACCCACGTTGATCGTGAGACCTCGCATGATTGCATAGACCAGCAGCGATCTGCTCTGGTTGATGGTGGTGTCATGAGTCACTGGGGATAGTTTCCTTCTCACAAAGGAAAACCATACAGCCGCCTTAGCTGTGAGGTTGGCACTCATGAGAGTGTGCCTCCCATTGCGTGACACAGTCCAGGATGCTTCAGGCTGGCCAATGGTCCGAATGGCCTCTTCCAGGACTGCCTCAGTAGGCTCATCAACAATCCTCGCATAGTCAGTATGTTTTTGGCCCTTGAGGCCATAGGCTTCGTTGATGGCTTTTGCTGAGAAGTCCACTTCTACTCCCCTGACCACAGACAACCCCTCCTCAGAATTTCTCAGGTTGGCGTAGAAGTCATACACCATGCTTGTGTAAGCCGGATTGGGTGGTCTGCACAACTCCTCCCAGCTGTGATTCGAAATGCCTGCGCGCAAGAATTGCGGCAGGTCAGCAGGTCTGTCGAGGAAGCCCTTCTCGTGCAGCAACTCCCTCTTCCTCAGCTCAATGCCTCTGGACTCAGCGTCAGAGGACACATACCTCACTGATTGAAGCTCATCTTCAGGGTAAAGCTTGGCCTTCCCTTTGTCCTTTGGTTTGGCTGACTCCGCAGCCTCAATCTTGAGCTTCTTGAGCGATGGCTCAGCACTCTCTCCCTCTGATGCCAGTGTCCTCTTGGCTTTCTTTTTCTTTAATTTCTTGGACCGTTTGGCTTTGATATTCTTGGCAGCCTTCTTCTTCTTCAGCTTCGCCTTGGTTGTGATCCCATGGAGGCAAGCCCCCAATGTTTCTTCCATGGAATCATCCTTCTGCGCAGGACTCTCAGGACTGGCTTCCCTCAACGGAGAGAAGACCTCTTCTTCCTCACCTTCCCCACTGCCCTGCGTCGATTCTTGGTACTCCCCATATGGGAATTCAGGGTCAGGCCGTGGAGAAGTGGGCGACGGAGTTGTGCTTTGTGCTGCTGTAGGGGTCTGTGCAGAACTCTGCGGTGAGGAAGGCAGCTCAGGGCTCTGCGCTGGTGGCGGTGAAGAGAGCTCAGGGCTTTGAACCGACGGAGATGGTGAAGGGCTGCGCTCGGCTGTCTCGTGGGATGGCTGGCCTCGTTCTTGACTCTCCACAGAGGGAGTCTTGTTCTTGATTCCTTCCTCGGCCACAGCCATACTCCACTTTCGCTTCTTGGGTGTGCCTGCTGGTTCAGAGGGTCCAGCAGGTATCTCTGTGACGACCTTCCACTTCTTCTTGCGAATCGGAAGTTTGGGAAGTCGTTCAGTTCGCGCAGCATCAGCCTCAGCCAAGGCAAGCAGTGCGTCTCTCGCAGCCGTTTCAGCGTCGTCAGCCTTCTTCTTGGCCGCAGATCTTTCAGCCCTCGTGAGCACCATTGTTGAATCGTGGAGGTTTGGAGAGAAGAATCACAGATGAAGAGAAGCGCAGATTTCTTGGAGTTCAGATACTTGGGAAATCGTATAGATCAACGCGCGTCTCAACGGATATAAAGAAAACGGAAAAATCCCAACGGCTATATTTTTGCGGATCCTGCAAATCCAGCGCAATTCTAGTGACCGTTGGAGATTTTTTCCATTTAAATGTCAATCTTTGCTCAACCGTATCTTTGATTTGGCCCAATATTTCCTTGATTTTTAAAGCTGGATTTAATCTCCTTGATTCCCTCTATTGATTCCCTACAAAAAGAAATAAAATCAACATCAAATTCGCAATTAAAATCATACAAACTTATACACAAATGATAACCGGAAAATCGAAAAAAATAAACTAAGGCATTGAGCCTTGTCTGGACGAGCACAGCAATCACTCGTCCTCTCTCGTTCTCGTTTTCACGCTTCAGTCAAGAGGAAGGCCGAGAGAGTCTTCACATCTCCTTCCTCATAGTAGTGTTTCAACCTTGCCCCATTAACCATGAATGGTTGTCCTTGCTGCAGATTCTTTATCTCGATAGCACCATGAACAAACACATTAGTAATCACAAATGGACCTGACCATCTGGACTTTAGTTTGCCTGGAAACAACCTCAATCGTGAGTTAAATAATAAAACAAGTTGGCCTTTCTTAAAGTCCTTGATCCTAAGTCTAGTGTCATGCCAGATCTTGGTCTTTTCCTTATACATTTTGGCATTTTCGTAAGACATATGTCTAAGCTCATCAAGCTCATGCAATTGCAGAGACCGCAACGTTCCCGCATCGGTCACGCAATAATTCAACTCTTTTAGTGCCCAAAATGCCTTGATTTCTAACTCAAATGGAAGATGACAAGCTTTACCATATACAAGTCTGTAAGGAGACATACCTAGGGGTGTCTTATATGCAGTCCTATATGCCCAAAGTGCATCCTCGAGTTTAAATGACCAGTCCTTTCTATTAGGTTTGACCACCTTTTCTAGTATGTTCTTAATCTCCCTATTTGAAATTTCAGCCTGTCCATTCGAGTGTGGGTGATAAGGAGTGGCTACTCTATGTCTAATGTTATACTTAGCCAACACTCTCTCCATAGCCTTATTAATGAAATGTGTCCCCTCATCACTAATGATAGCACGAGGTGTTCCAAACCTAGTGAAAATGTGCCTATGCAAGAATTTTATTACTGTTTTGGCATCATTATTGGGACATGCTATGGCCTCCCCACTTGGATACATAGTCTACTGCCACTAATATGTAAAGGTTACCTGATGATGGGGGAAAGGGTCCCATGAAGTCAATGCCCCACACATCAAAGAGCTCCAATTCTAAGATGTAAGTGAGAGGCATTTCATCCTTGCGACTAAGGTTACCTGTTCTTTGGCATTCATCACAGCTGTGGGCATAGTTGTGGGCATCCTTGAAGATTGTTGGCCAATAGTAGCCACTCTGAAATACCTTTGCAGCTGTTCTTTGTCTACCAAAGTGTCCACCATAAGGAGCTGTGTGGCAGTGCTGCAGCACAGCCTTCGCTTCAGCAGCTGAAACACACTTCCTTAGCAAGCCGTCAACACATGTTTTGTAAAGTGTGGGGTCATCCCATATGAATTTCCTTGCCTCATGAAGGAACCTCTTCTTCTCTTGTCCTCCCTTGAAAGTTGGCAGTACCTGCGATGCAACGAAGTTAGCAATGTCAGCAAACCAAGGTTCCTCATCGTTAACACGATGAGTCAATACAAAGACATGTTCATCAATAAAAGCATCAGAAATTGCGGTTTCCGCAATTTTTTCGCAATTGTGCTGCAATCTGGAAAGATGATCCGCAACCACATTTTCACATCCTTTCTTATCTCTAATGTCCAAATCAAATTCCTGCAGCAATAACACCCATCTAATCAACCTCGGCTTAGCATCAGCCTTCCTCATGAGGTACTTCAAGGCAGAATGGTCAGTGTACACTATTGTCCTAGTGCCTACAATGTAATTTCTAAACTTCTCACAAGCAAACACTACAGCGAGCATCTCCTTCTCAATAGTTGTATAATTACATTGAGCCTCATTAAGTGTTTTACTAGCATAATAGACAGGGTGTGTTAACTTGTCAATCTTCTGTCCTAACATAACCCCTACAGCATAGTCACTGGCATCACATAACATCTCAAAGGGAAGGTCCCAATTAGGCCCTACTATAATCGGTGCTGTGACTAATGCTTCCTTAAGGGTTTTCCAAGCTACTAAACATTCCTTAGAGAAGATGAATGGCCTATTCAGCTCTAGAAGCTCACACAGAGGCTTGGCTATTTTAGAAAAGTCCTTAATGAACCTTCTGTAGAAGCCAGCATGCCCTAAGAAACTTCTAATGGCCTTGACATTCTGAGGCTCTACCAACTTCTCTATGATTTCTATCTTGGCCTATCGACCTCCACTCCTGCTCTTGACACTCTATGACCTAGGACAATCCCTTCATCCACCATGAAGTGGCACTTCTCCCAATTTAGGACTAGGTTAGTCTCCTCACACCTAGTCAGGACTTGTCCTAAATTCTCTAGACAGTTTGTAAATGAATCCCCAAAGACTGAGAAATCATCCATGAATATCTCTATCATGGACTCATCCAAATCAGAGAAGATTGCCAACATGCACCTTTGGAAAGTTGCCGGTGCATTGCATAAGCCAAAAGGCATTCTGCGAAAGGCAAAAGTTCCAAAAGGGCAAGTGAAGGTAGTCTTCTCTTGATCCTTAGGATCTATAGTAATCTGGTTATACCCTGAGTAACCGTCTAGGAAGCAGTAATAAGCTCTACCAGCTATTCTGTCTAACATTTGGTCAATGAATGGTAGAGAGAAGTGGTCTTTTTTAGTTTCTTTATTTAGTTTCCGGTAATCCATACATACTCTCCATCCTGTGACAGTCCTAGTTGGAATCAGTTCATTGTTCTCATTGACTACCACAGTCATCCCCCCCTTCTTAGGTACACATTGTATAGGGCTCACCCACTAACTACTAGCTATGGGGAAGATCACACCAGCATCTAACCATTTAATTATTTCTTTCTTAACTACCTCTTTCATAGAGGGATTCAGCCTACGTTGGTGATCTACTCTAGGTGTATGCTCTTCCTCTAGTATGATCTTATGCATGCAATAAGAAGGGCTAATGCCTCTAATATCAGCAATAGACCATGCAATAGCCTTCTTATGTTGCTTAAGTAGTAATATTAGTTCAACCTCATGCTGTTCACTTAACTTAGAAGAAATAATTACAGGCAAAGTCTCATTATTTCCTAAGTATGCATACTTGAGGTGTGTGGGCAGTGGTTTTAATTCTAATACAGGTGGACGCTCAATGGATGGTTTTAATGGATTTAAAGATTTTTCAGTTAAGTCAATATTCATACAAACATGCTGAGGTTTATTTACAGATATGTCCATTATCTCAGCTATGTTTAAATCAGTTAATTCTAATCCTACATATTCATGAGCATGCTTAGTCAATAGTTCATGCTCCAATTGTTCTTCCATTAGAGAATCTACAACGTCCATGCTAGCACAAGATTCATGGTCAGAGGGGTACCTTAAGGCTTTATACACACTAAACTTCACCTCTTCATCATGAACCCTCATAGTGAGCTCACCTTTTTGGACGTCTATTAGTGCCCTACCTGTGGCAAGAAATGGTCTACCTAACAGGATGGGGACCTCCTTGTCTGCTTCATAATCCAAGATAATGAAATCTGCAAGGAAAATAAATTTGTCAACTTTCACTAGAATATCCTCAATCTTACCTTCAGGGTATGCAATGGATCTGTCTGCTAGTTGTAAAGGGACAGTGGTTGGACGTGCTTCTCCTATTCCTAGCTGGCGGAATAGTGATAGGGGCATGAGGTTTATGTTGGCTCCTAGGTCACAAAGAGCTCTGCCCACGTGCTTGCCTCCTAGCTCCACAGGTAAGGTGAAGGAACCAGGATCCTTCTCCTTCTTGGGTAGCTTGTTCTGGAGTATGGCACTGCACTCCTCAGTGAGATTGACTGTTTCAAACTCACCAATTATTTTTTTGTTAGTTATAATATCCTTCAAAAACTTTACATAGGAAGGCATAGACTGTAAAACTTCAACAAAAGGAATGTTAACATGCACTTGCTTAAGAATTTCTAGAAATTTATTAAAGTGCACTTCCTGTTCTTGTTTTTTCTTTAGCCTTCTAGGAAATGGAGGTGGTGGCACATATGCAGGCACTTCAGGTCGCCTTAGGATAGGTGGAGGCCTTGGAATTTCTTCTATCTCCTCTATGATTGGCTCCAGCCTTGCTCCTGATGTGCTTGTTGGTGGTGGACCTTGGTTTGGCAGAGACTCCAGTGGAGCACTAGACTCAGTGTTCTCTACTCTCTTTGGTGTGTCCTTGGTGTTGCTTGCCAATGGTCTACCACTTCTAAGTTCAATTGCTTGAACTTGCTCTTTACCATCTCTCCTTGGCACTTCAGTGTCAGCAGGGAGTCTACCTTGGGGCCTACTTTTGATTTCATTGGCTAGTTGCCCTATTTGGTTCTCTAGGCTCCTAAGAGTGGCTTGCTGACTCTGTAAAGTGGCATCATTCTTGGCTATGTATTCCTTGAGTAAGTTTTCTACAGAAGATCCTACAGGTTGGTTGTATGGTTTTTGATACATGGATTGGTTATGTTGGGGAGTGAAACCAGGTGTTCCACTCGGTCTAGGTTGGTTAGGAGCTTGGTTAGCATTTTGTTGGCCACCCCATGACAGGTTTGGGTGGTTCCTCCAACCAGGGTTGTAAGTATTGGAGTAGGGGTTGTTCCTAGGCTGCTGCTGGCTTCGAACGTAGCAGACTGAGGCTGGATTCCCAGGGCAGTATTCATACGGGTGCCCTTCCCCACAGAATCCACAGATAAGTGTCTCACTTTGACTTGGTTGGGTGCCCATTGACATGGCTGTGGCGGTGTTGACACTTGTTTGGAGATTGGCTTGAGCCATTTGCTTAACTAGGTTGGTCAGGGCATTTATTTGGCTGCTCATTGCACTTAGAGCATCCTTGTCTTGAGCTCTAGTTGGCTCAACTGGATCATCTGACCACCTACAGTGAGATGCTGAGATCTTCTCCAAGATCTCATAGGCTTCGTTGTAACTCTTGGACAACATGGAACCTCCAGCTGATGAATTTAGAACTTGTCTAGTGTTGGGGTTGCATCCTTTGAAAAAGACCTCTATTTGGATACACCATGGGATGCCATGGTGTGGACATTTAAGAAGGAGATCTTTAAACCTTGTCCAAGCTTCGTGAAGAGACTCAGTGTCAGCTTGTTTGAACTTGATTATGTCATCACGAAAGGTAGAATTCCTATCAGGTGGGAAGTATTTGACTAGGAATTTCTCTGCTAAGTCTGTCCAATTAAGGACAGATCCAGAGGGTAATGAGTTTAACCATGTTTTGGCTTTGTCCCTCAAAGAATAAGGGAACAAGTATAGTGATAGCTCCAAAATAGAGCTATCTTAATGTCCCTAATTCTAGCTAAAACCATGATATATATTGATTAAAATGCTTCCTTGTAGGTGATTTCATGGTGAAGAGCTCGGGAAGTCCATTGATGATTTTCGGGGCTAAAAAGGTCGTTTAACATGTTTCGGGAAGTGTCAGGGTCAAAGCGATAGGCCAAACGGAGCTCGAGAGCCAAAACGACCCAAAAGTGGGCTAAGAGCCGAGAGGGCAGCGCCCAGGCGCCGGCGCCCAACGAACGCAGCACGCGCGCGCGCCCGCGCGCGCCGCCTCGCCTCGCGCCCGCGCGCCAGCCCGCTCCGCCTCGCCCATGTCCGCGCGCGCCCGCGCGCCCACGCCCGCTCCGCCTCGCCCACGCCCGCGCGCCCTCGCCCGTGTCCGCCTGCCATGTCCGCACGCGACAGCGTCGAGACGCTGGCCGAGCGTCTCGACGCTCCGAAGTCTGAAGCGTGATTCTGGAGTTCCACCCGAGAGCAAGCGTCGAGCGCAAGCGTCTCGACGCTCGCTCGACGCCGCGCGCGCGTCTCGACGCTGCGCGCAGCGTCTCGACGCTACCCCGCGCGCGCAGCAGCCAACTTAGGGCACAGCGTCTCGACGCTGGCCTAGCGTCTCGACGCTCCGAGCTTAAAAACCGTGAAAGTTGCAGATTTGCAGCCATTCTTTAATCCTCCTTCTTCTCCAAGCTTCTCCTCTCGGGTCTACCTCCATTTTCCGCCATTTTTGTACTTCTTCTCCTTCTTGTGCATGATTCCAAGCTCTTCCATGGGGGATTGGATTAATCCAACCTCCATGGAAGGCTAGACCAAGGTTAGTGTTTAATTTTGGGTTTGGATTTGTAAATTATGGATGTTTGGGGAGATTTTCCCCTTTGTGAATGTTAAGCCATTTAGCTTGTTAATGCATCTTCTTGCTTGTTCTTCATCAAAATCTAGCATGTGTAGCTAAATTAGCTTGACAATCTAATTCCTATGCATGATAGAGGGCTAAAGGTTGGGACGTATAATTGCCTATACCGCTAGGTAGCACGGGTCTAAGCATGGCTAATTAGTTCGGCCCAAGGTGACATTGGTAAACTGAATTAATTAACGTTTTCATGTTAGGCTTAAGGCAAGAGAGAAACTGGTTTAGTCTTAGGATTAGGCCGTCGCAATGTTCCCGTCACTAGCACGTAATCGATTTAGGGGTCGCTACCTTGGATAGATTATTGGCTAAGTTTAATTAGAATTGCACGCTTCTAATTAATTCCTTGGGTCATTTGAGTTAGGAATAACTAAATGAATTGCGTGCATGAATTAGCTAACGCGTAAACCGTATCAATGATCCGAACATCCATAACGAGCAAGTCCACTTCTCGAAGTTAAGCACAACCGTTTAATTTTTCCACGTTATCATTTAATTTTCCGTTAGCATAATTAGGAGCTCCCTTCCCCCAAAACCAAATTACCATTCTTTAATTTGTGCATTCTTTTATTTCTTGCAAATTAGACTTAGTTAGATTGAATTTCTTATTTCCCTGTGGATCGACCCCTTTACCACTAAGCTTCAAATAGCTCGGTGTACATCGGGTTTATAAATTGTATTTTGGCAAGCCTCGACAGCTTGAATTTGGAGTACCCCAAAAGTACGTCTACCAAAATTGGCGCCGTTGCCGGGGAACTAATTAATTTAGTTTAGTTAAGTTAGGTTTGTTAGTTTTAAAAATTTTCTTTATTTCTTTTTTTTGTACAGTTTAATTCTTTTGTATTATTTTACGCGTTTTGTTTGAGTTCTTGGAGCGCAGTCATTCTTTGAAAATTCAAAAGAAGCGCCAAGATGGAGGTCGTGGGTAATCTTGAGCATCAAAGAACCTTGAGGGAGCTTGCATCATCTGAGCTAGGCCGGAACACATCGAGTATCTCACATCCGGTAGCTACAGGTAATTTTGAACTTACAGCTGGTCTGATTAACTTATTACCTTCTTTTTGTGGTAATACAGATGAGGATCCCGTCAGACACCTCAAGGCATTCCAGATGGTGTGTGCGTCATTCAGAACCGATGACATCACTGCAGATCAACTCCATCTCAGGACCTTTCCCTTCACCTTGAAGGAGAAGGCGAGAGATTGGATACTTTACCTACCGACCGGGTCCATCACTTCTTGGAAGGAGCTGAATGGGGCGTTTTTAGAAAGGTATTTTCCTGCGTCAAAGGCCGTCGCCCTCAGAAGGGAGATTCACAAAATTGAGCAAGGAAAGGAAGAAACCGTCCTAGAGTGCTGGGAGAGGTTTGGTCGGTTATGCGAGGATTGTCCTAATCATCAAATAACCGAGCATTCCCTCATTCAGAGTTTCTACTACGGTTTGCTTCCCCAAGGCCAGCAGATGATAGACGCCGCCAGTGGAGGTTCGATTACGGATAAGACACCCGCTGAAGCTAGAGTTTTAATTTCCAACTTGGCTAGAAGTTTGGAGCGGAGTGGAGACGGAAGCGAGGAGCAAGCTCGCTTGAGAAAGGACGTGGACGAGCTTAAGGCTCAGCTTTTTGAGGTAAGTAAAGCTGTTCTCGTTTTACAGGATGACTTTCTTAAATCCCAATCTTCTGTTTCAGGTAGACCCGCTGAGGACATGCTTAAAGCTATAATTGCGGTAGTTTCCAAATCACAGCAAGACACCTTGGACAAGCTCGATAACGTTGGAACTCAGATGCAAGATGTGGTTAAGGAAATGTCCCTTGCGACCGAGAAGATAAATAGGATGGAAAAGCAGGAAGCTGAGAATGCTAGTGCCATCGCCCTGAGAAGTGGGAAGCATCTTCCCACGAGTACCCCGCCGGTGGAAGTCGATTATGGCCACGCAGAGCCACAGACAGAAAATCCCGAACCACGGTGGCATGGGGTAAATTTCGATCCTACATGTACTAGAGTTTATGTGCCTAAGGCTCCTTTTCCTAGCAGGTTAGCGAGACCGCCTAAGGAGGACTACGAGAAGGAGTTCCTGGACACATTCAAAAAGGTAGAGATCAACATCCCTCTGTTGGACGCCCTGAAGGAAATCCCGAGGTACGCCAAGTTCCTCAGGAAAATTTGCACCAACTAGAGGAAGACAAAGGAGAGTGAACGCGTCGTGGTAAGTGAGAACGTCTCTGCTGTGATCACAAAAAGCTTACCGGTTAAATGCGGCGATCCAGGTATGTTCTCTCTCCCTTGTAAGATTGGAGGTATGCATATTAGAAGAGCAATGCTCGATCTAGGAGCCTCCATTAGTGTTATGCCGTATTCCATTTATCAGAAACTGAAACTGAAAGGAATGAATAAAACACGAACAATTATTCAACTTGCTGATAGAACTTCTGTGCATCCTTTAGGAATTATTGAAGATGTGTTAGTGCAAGTTAATGAATTAATTTTTCCTGTTGACTTTTATGTTCTGAAAATGGATGAAAATTATTCCTCTTCGCATGCTTCGATCTTATTAGGTAGGCCCTTTATGAAAACTGCTAAAACTAAAATTAATGTGGATAAGGGCATATTATCTGTTGAGTATGGCGGAGAGGTTGTTGAGATGCATTTGCCCGATGTAGAAGAGCATGTTGATGATGTCTTCTCTCTTTGTCAAGTAGACACTTTTGAATCTGTAGCTCATAATGAATCCTTGACTGAATTTTGTGATTCATCTGTTTCTGCTTTGACAACTGTTGAGAACCCTGCTAATCTATTTCCTTCCACTTTACCTTGCACCTTTGAAAATGAAATGACTAATCAAGCCATGCTAGATTTAGAACCACTGGTTAATGTTGAGTCGCATGCTGTTTTTGATGAGCTTAAAATGAATGACTTGCATGAATCTGGTTCTACTTTGCAATTGGTTGATAATTCTTATGTGCACCCCTTGGAAAAGGTGGAAGATGTTTTGGGCAAAGTAAATGACCCGTTCTTTCCTGCTGATCCTTATGCTTTAGGAATGCATGAAAATTTCTCTCATGTTTTTGCATCAATTTTATGGGATCAACCTTTTGTTAAGCCTGCAAAATTTAAAATTGATGTTGTATGTGCACAGAAGGCACGAGAGAAAGACCTGTTCATGGATTTTCGCAGGAAAGAGGTGCTTAGGAAGATGGATGGGGCATCTTCCAAGTTCGACTATGGATGAGTGGTCAAGAGAATACAGTCGAGCAATCGACTTTAAAAATTTGCGCTTCTCGGAGGCACCCGAGTTTGAACTGTATTTCCGTTGTTTATCGCTTTGTTTTTGTTTTTATTTTTGCTTTTGAGTTGTTGTTTGTTTTCTTGTTTTCCTAGGAGAAAAGGTGGAACGGTCGACGATTCGAGAGCCCATTGGAGGACGTTGGTGCACATCTCCACCCGTCAGCTCCATAAAATTCAGGGGAGGTTTTCTGTTCCCTTAGAATTTTATTGTTTTTATAGTTGAATGCATTGGGGACAATGCATATCTTAAGGTGGGGGGTGGAGTTTGTTGATACATAGAGATGAGACTTCTTAGTAGTTGTCGAGCATACGTGTACTCTGGCTGTTAGATTAGAATCTGAATGCATGTGTCCGATGAGGACGGTCTGTGATTTGCTTGTGAACACTCCGTATTTGCATGATTCGAAAATTTGACGATGTATGCACATTTTGAGCCTATTTTAAAAAATTTTCTGTTATTTCCCTACATTCACTGAACACATAGCACTCTTATTCTCAGCTCTGTAGGTCTAGAATAGTCTTATTGTGTCTGAAACCTTGTTGTCACCCCGAAAGGTACCATTAGGGAGGCTTGATGTGTAGAAGTAGTAATAACTCATTTCTGTATAGCGAAGCTATTGCCTAAAAAAAAAAAAAGTATGCATGAAAAATAAAACCTCTAGAGTTGCTCCTCCTTCTTGTGTTGCCCGTGTAACCAGGGGCGATCGTGTAACCCACGGTTGTCACTGCATGAAAGGGGAACTAATGGAAGTGAGCAATAGTCCTTAAAAACGTGAAGCTAAATTGGGTTTGACGTGTTAGGCTCTCTTGGAGAAAAATAAAAAAAAAAGTTGTTCAAAAGAAAAGAAAATGGGTACAAAGTACTCAAAGAAAAGAATAAAAATTAGGCCTTATGTTTTGTTGCTATTCCTATCACTAAAAGCCGTTAGACTGTTCTTATCGCCATAAGTAGGGGGAAAACGAGTCATATGACTGTATAAGGTTATTCCGGGCTTGCGTGAGCTAGGTTGAGAGGTGCTAAGCACACACACACGTAAGGGAATAGGAGTTTAAATTTTGAAATGATTTCAACGTTTGCATGCTTTTGATGGTTTTGAATTTACTACAAGTACCTTGTTTCACAAGCATTGAGATTAGAGTCCAAGCATGCATTTGATTCTTTGGAGATTATTTAGAGTATACCTTGCTCGAGGACTAGCAAGATTTAGGTCGGGGGTATTTTGATAGCTCCAAAATAGAGCTATCTTAATGTCCCTAATTCTAGCTAAAACCATGATATATATTGATTAAAATGCTTCCTTGTAGGTGATTTCATGGTGAAGAGCTCGGGAAGTCCATTGATGATTTTCGGGGCTAAAAAGGTCGTTTAACATGTTTCGGGAAGTGTCCGGGTCAAAGCGATAGGCCAAACGGAGCTCGGGAGCCAAAACGACCCAAAAGTGGGCTAAGAGCCGAGAGGGCAGCGCCCAACGAACGCAGCACGCGCGCGCGCCCGCGCGCGCCGCTCGCAAGCACCGCACGCCCGCGCCCAGACGGCCAGACGCGCGCGCGCCCGCGCGCGCCGCCTCGCCTCGCGCCCGCGCGCCAGCCCGCTCCGCCTCGCCCATGTCCGCGCGCGCCCGTGCGCCCACGCCCGCTCCGCCTCGCCCACGCCCGCGCGCCCTCGCCCGTGTCCGCCTCGCCATGTCCGCACGCGACAGCGTCGAGACGCTGGCCGAGCGTCTCGACGCTCCGAAGTCTGAAGCGTGATTCTGGAGTTCCACCCGAGAGCAAACGTCGAGCGCAAGCGTCTCGACGCTCGCTCGACGCCGCGCGCGCGTCTCGACGCTACCCCGCGCGCGCAGCAGCCAACTTAGGGCACAGCGTCGAGACGCTGGCCTAGCGTCGAGACGCTCCGAGCTTAAAAACCGTGAAAGTTGCAGATTTGCAGCCATTCTTTAATCCTCCTTCTTCTCCAAGCTTCTCCTCTCGGGTCTACCTCCATTTTCCGCCATTTTTGTACTTCTTCTCCTTCTTGTGCATGATTCCAAGCTCTTCCATGGGGGATTGGATTAATCCAACCTCCATGGAAGGCTAGACCAAGGTTAGTGTTTAATTTTGGGTTTGGATTTGTAAATTATGGATGTTTGGGGAGATTTTCCCCTTTGTGAATGTTAAGCCATTTAGCTTGTTAATGCATCTTCTTGCTTGTTCTTCATCAAAATCTAGCATGTGTAGCTAAATTAGCTTGACAATCTAATTCCTATGCATGATTGAGGGCTAAAGGTTGGGACGTATAATTGCCTATACCGCTAGGTAGCACGGGTCTAAGCATGGCTAATTAGTTCGGCCCAAGGTGACATTGGTAAACTGAATTAATTAACGTTTTCATGTTAGGCTTAAGGCAAGAGAGAAACCGGTTTAGTCTTAGGATTAGGCCGTCGCAATGTTCCCGTCACTAGCACGTAGTCGATTTAGGGGTCGCTACCTTGGATAGATTATTGGCTAAGTTTAATTAGAATTGCACGCTTCTAATTAATTCCTTGGGTCATTTGAGTTAGGAATAACTAAATGAATTGTGTGCATGAATTAGCTAACGCGTAAACCGTATCAATGATCCGAACATCCATAACGAGCAAGTCCACTTCTCGAAGTTAAGCACAACCGTTTAATTTTTGCACGTTATCATTTAATTTTCCGTTAGCATAATTAGGAGCTCCCTTCCCCCAAAACCAAATTACCATTCTTTAATTTGTGCATTCTTTTATTTCTTGCAAATTAGACTTAGTTAGATTGAATTTCTTATTTCCCTGTGGATCGACCCCGTTACCACTAAGCTTCAAATAGCTCGGTGTACATCGGGTTTATAAATTGTATTTTGGCCAGCCTCGACAGCTTGAATTTGGAGTACCCCAAAAGTACGTCTACCATATAGCCTCAAGGCTTCTTAGGAAACTCCAGGGATGATAAAGGTATCACTGACTCCTAAGAAGTTTCTAAGATGGTTGTGGGGGTCCTCATTTTCCACTCCAAAGAATTGTCCCACAGTGGACAACATTTGGAACATCACTGGCTTTAACTCAAATGAGTGGGCAGTGATTTCAGGACGGATTATGCTGGGGTTCAGCTCCCCAGGCATAGGTACTAGGTAAGAGAGTATGGCGCTATCCTTATCATTCGCTATTTCGATGGGATTGCGAGTGACAGGCACCAGATTTGGAACTATTCCATCCATTTCTTCTTGAGGCAATTGCGGAGGAATTGCGGTTCCCGCAATTGTTGGGGGTATAGAGGGTTGGTTAAAGAGACGTTTCTTGGCTCTATTTCTGGCCCTAAGTAATCTCTCAGGCTCAGGATTGAACTCTAGATCACTACTTGAAGGCTCACTCATAAACTAACCCAATGGTACCTGCAAAAGAAATGAAACAGATCAGCTTCAATAGGTACTAAACTTGGTGTTTCAAACTTAACAAACTTCGTTTTCACTTAAATAAATCCCCGGCAGCGGCGCCAAAAACTTGTTATGTGCTCAATGTGTTAACATAAATAAGCAATAGAGTAGAGAGAGCACTTAGAACATGCAAGCATACATGATCTTATAGCAAGTAGTAAGTATTTTTTCATTCGTTTTCCCACAGAGATTTATTTTAAGCTACTCGTGAAGTGTAAAGTTAAGAAAGAGAGGGTGGATTTGATGGGGTAGAATTGGTTTTTAATTGTCTATTTCCTACTGGATACGAAGAGGGTAGCAACATAAACAAGTGCAAGTCAAAGCTAAACTCAAATGAGAAGAGACGAGATTAATAAATGAAGACAAAAACAGCTAGACAGAATTGTAACTTTAGCAGAATTGCGGAAACAGCAATTCTACCGCAATTTTAGTAACAGCGAAAGTGTGTAAAATGATGAATTAAGGGCTACTAACGACTATCCTATAGGCTTCTTCATACGATTCTCAAGCACTGGATCAACTCACTATGCATCAAACTATCTCAATCTCATGTATCTTCCGATTTCATGCATTAGATTCTTTAGTTTACTCATGTCCAAGTAAGGTCTTAAGCATCTTGTTAAGGCAGAAGGATATGGTTTGTACTAGGGAAACGCCTATTCCTAGGCCGTTTCCTGGCTACCTTGAAAGGCTAGCATGAGTGTATGACTCTGAACTCTTACTCCTTCCAGAGGTTAGGAGTTCTTTGGACAAAATGGATGGCCAATCGAAATCGCCCGTAGGATGAAGCTTACATACAATCAATGCTTCGAGAGCTATCCTACATGCTTGGTTCACGTTTTTTAGCCTATAGTGTTGTCATTAGCACGCCCCTAAGTGACTTAGTTACTCATGGATATGGGGTAAACAGAAATAAGAGATGAAGGAGACATGCTTAGAAGAGAAATATACTTAAAACAGCAAGGAAAAACCGTAGCAGCAAAAGATGGAAACTTGTGAAATAATAACTATGCTTTGATTACGTGATTGTTTGAATGGACAAAAAGAGGAACTTAAAGTGCAAAACAGAAAGACAGAACACAACGAAATGGATTGATCTAGTTACAAGAATGGAAACAACAACAAACTAAAGCTGGAAAATGGAAATGAAGACAGAAACAATTAAATGAGCTTGAAAGCCTCGTCGCAACCGCCTCGGCTGAAGGGGATGAAAGAATAGCTTTGCTTGGATGAATCCAATCGGGAGAGAAGATGAATCTTCTCTCCTTCCTATCAGATTGTCGATTCCAACAGCTGAGACTCTCACACCAACAGACGGCAAAGGAAAACAGGAAGAAAGATGGAGCTGCGAGAAGACTTCTACGCTTTCGGATGATGATTGAACCCTCGACTTTGACCCCTATTTATAGTAGTCTGCAGATGTCTTTGGGCCAAGGAGAACCATCCATCTTCAACGTCATACTTCAGAATGGATGGAGGAGAAAGAACGAATCCCTGAAATAACGGAAATTAACAGAAAAAGATCAGTCAATTTACGGTTTTCACTTGAAACATTGCGGTTTCAGCAATGTTTCCGCAATGCTTGTTTTTCATTCTTTTCCTTCGGTTTTCAACCCTTTTCTTTCCTATTGTACATAAGTCCTAATTTAGCTACCTTCTTCTAATTCTCATGTTTAAGCATAGGTTTAGGCTAAATGCTATCAAAAACACCTAAGAGTGAACATCTTTCTAAGATAATTAAGTCCTAAAAATGTCACTTTTGGAGACGTAACAGCTACTGATGTGCTTGTTGAAGCAGATGCCACTGTATTGGCATTCTGTTGGATGTTGGTCTGAGCCATTTGCTTCATCAGGTTTGTCAGAGCATTTATCTGGTTGCTCATTGCACTAAGTGCATCCATGTCACAAGCCTTCCTTCTATTTGGCTCCACAGGATCATCTGACCACCGGCAGTGTGAAGTTGAAATTTTCTCCAAAATTTCATACGCTTCGTTATATCTTTTTGACAGCATAGATCCTCCACCTGATGAATTCAGGACTTGCCTCGTGCTGGGATTACATCCTTTGAAGAACACTTCAATCTTGATGCACCATGGGATGCCATGGTGTGGACATTTAAGTAGAAGATCCTTGAATCTGGTCCAGGCTTCATGCAGAGATTCATTCTCAGCTTGTTTGAAACTTGATGATGTCGTCACGAAAATTGGAGTTCCTATCTGGAGGAAAATACTTCACCAAGAATTTCTCAGCTAAGTCTGTCCAATTGACAATTGATCCGGAAACTCAATCAGAAGAGAAGAGGGATTTTCTCTTCTTCCTCTTGAGCTTCTAACGCCAAGGGAGTCTTTTTTCCTTCGATCCAACAATTGAGAGAAATATCTATTTTCTGCGGTACTGGCCTTTTCCGAATCTCTCCACCGTAAAAGATATATTTTCTTCCTTCAACTTGTTCTATATATATAGTCCTCATAGGTTCCATAGTCCGTACCCTAATCGCGGATCTCCATCCAAATTAGAGGAACAACCTCAGACGTGGCAGATACAGGAAGGGTCGACGGCTGAAAAAAACGCAGCAGAAGAAAGTATTGCGATTGCGTTGCGATCGCAAAGTTCTGTTTTCAGCTGCCCCTCTTCTTATCATATTGCGCTCCTCGCAAAACTTCAGCAACACTCCTGAAAGGCATTAATTAGACATTTTTCACCCATTACACACTTATGCACAGATTTTCCACATAAGCATTAACTTAACACCATTTCACAAATGTCACTACTAAACACATATTATGCTCAATAATAGCTAAAATGCTCAAAAGACTTCATGAATATAAAGCAAATATAGACCTAAATAACTCTCCTTTGGAGAGTTAACACTAACCAGGAGAACCTAAAGGACCTACAGATCATGAGCTCCAACGATACGAGATCATTCAGTCAAAACTCTTTTAACCCGAATCGATCAACATTCGTTAAGCCCTGGAGACTCCACTATAGTCCAAGAGTTGCACTCTCCTCACTGTAGATATATTATGTTCTCTGATATAACCATCATGGGTAAGTCGACCCGTCACAAGTTGTTCGTAATCACAGCTGGGTCATTTAAACCGTTTAACCCCTGCATTACGTCTTGTTCCTTAAGTACCACTGACACATCTAATGAACAATAGATCTGGGGTCCAACTAACAGATCAGTTAACCCTCTCATCTTATGAGAGTGAGAGCTCTAATTGTTCAAGCCCCGGAGTCAGCTATTAAGGGAACAACCTATCTACTAACCCTGAAGAGCGGGTTAGGAGTGAACTTCAATCTTGTTGTACTACGTCCCCAGCTACCTATTCGACTTTATCCCCAATATGGTAGGCTTATTGAGTCGGCGCTATTGAGCCACTCTCGAATTCAAAGGATACTTTCGAATAAGCAGAAGTTCATAGCGAGCTGAGGATTGAGATCGAGTTACCTAGGCCATCAAATGTGAAAAAGTCGGTTTCAACAGTAAACGGCGTTATAAAGAGAAAGCGACTTGATTTCGCGGTTCAGTCTTATGCAAACTCGTTGCACATGACGCCCTCGCTTGCACATCTCCATGTGAAATGATTCAGATCACATTGTTTTGTACAATACAAAGCGAGCCGCATCCAATAGTGTTACCAGGATAAGGTACCCAGCCTTATCCGTATAATATACACCGTTTTGACTGTTTAGTTGAGCCTGATCCACAATCATGTCATACATGAATCTCAAGTACTCATCCTTCGCCATGGGTGTTGGTTATTGGTATAGATTAATCCAAACACGTTTCACTTTTTTCCAGTAAACTCTTTTACTGAATAAAAATAATAACTCTTTATTCTAAATAGATATTTACAAACATACATGTTTACAAACCACGAGTTTTAGGACATATAACCCAACAGGTGAAAACCTTTATGGCTCGACTTTCTAGTAAAGGGACTGTCCCGAAGAGAAATGGTTTATTGGGTATACTTTTTTTCTCTTGTTGTTAGACGTAAGTTAAATAGATAGCTCTTATCCATTGCCATGTTCTATTCCCATAGAACAAGGCAAGTGGATGTCCAGACAACTTTTCTGCAGAATTGCTATCTTGATCTGAGTATCTATAAGTCTCAACCAGAAAGATTCATAATTTGAGGACAAAGAGCAAACGGTTTGCTGGCTTATTCGGTTCATTTATGAATTGGAAAAAGCATCTTCGTCCTGAATTGTAAGGTTTGATGTTGTGATAAAATCTTATGGCTTTGAACAATAGTTTGATAAAACCTTTTTTCACAAATGTTTAATCTATATTGTAGCTTTCATAACTTGTTTTCGTAGATGATGTCCTAATCATTGAGAATGATATTGGATTCACTTCTGACAATAAGCATAAACTAGCGACCCACTCCCAAATAGTTGATCTAAAGGTAGGCTTAGTTTGTTCTAAGGATTCACGTTGATCTAAGTCGTAAGAACAAATCGCTAGTGTTGTCTCTAAAATCTTTTATTGACAGGTTGTTGTCGATATTCGATGGTCTATGGAAATGGTTTCCAGAGCCACCTCAAGTGTTGAAGATATGAGATGCACTCAAGTGCATTTATATATTGGAGGTCGGATACATCTTTCTAGATGTATGACCCGATATGTGCTATGCAGTGGGAGTTGTCAGTAGTGAAAGTCCAATTGATTTTGATTATTGGATTCTGGTTAAAGTTTTTTCCTTATACTTAGAGGAGTATTATACAAGAGTTGTATTGTTGATTCCTGAATGGTAGCTAAGTCTGATTGCAGCTTGCGAAGCAGCAATAGGTTTATAAGGTGAGCTCGTAGATAGTGCTATGGGTAGATGTGATGGTCACCTGGAAAGCCTCGTAGTACTTCATGCTGATTAGTTTACTAAGTCTCTCATGGCTAAAGTGTTTGAGAGAGACATAGAAGAGTCCAAGTGGGAGTTTGTTGGGTTTTGTGTCCTAAAACTCATGGTTTGTAAACTATTATGTTTGTAAATATTCTATTTAGAATAAAGAGTTATTAGTTTTATTCGGTAAAGGAGTTTACTGGATTAAAGTGAAACGTGTTTAGGTTAATGTTGCGTGCTCAATGTTTAAAATAAAGATGCAATGGGAGAGCACTCAGAACATGCAAGCATACATGGTCTTGTAGCAAGTGATAAATATTTTTTCATTCGATTTCCCACAGAGATTTATTCTTAGCTACTCGCGAAGTGAGATGTTAAATTAGAAAGGATGGTTGAATGGGGTAGATTTGGGTTTAAAGTACCTAACTATTAAGGAACGTGCAAGATATGAACGCATAAACAAGGATAAGTAACGAGGTTAACTTGAATGTAGAAGAAAAAGAATTGCGGAGAAAGCAATTATCTAGCAATAAAATCGCAAAACAGAAAACTAAGAAAAATGGCTAAGGCAAAAATTTGAACTAAGAAAATTGCGCAGACAGCAATTTTCTAGCAATGTTACTAACAGCGAATTAAGGGTAAAGTGTGGAAACAAGGGCTACTAACGACTCCTCTATAGGCTTTTTCATACGATTCTTCAGAAGTAGGTCAACTCATCATGCATCAAATTAACTCATTCTCATGTATCTCTCGATTTCATGCATTAGATCCTTTAGTTTACTCATGTCCAAGTAGAGCTTAAGCATCTATTTATAAAAGCAAGTTAAAGATTTGTACTAGGGAAACGCCTATTCCTAGGTCGTTTTCTGGCTACCATGAAAGGCTAGCATGGATGTACGACTCTGAACTCTTACTCCTTCCAGAGGTTAAGAGTTCTTTGGACAAAATGGATGGCCAATCGAAATTGCCCGTGGGATGAAGCACACATACATTCAATGCATTTGAAGCTAACCGACATGTTGTTTTTACGTACTTCTACCTATAAATTTGTCATTAGGAGACCCTTATATTGTTTAGTTACTCATGGATGAAGATGGAATGGAAAGAGTAGATGATGTAGGCATGCTTAACAGTAATGGAACGGAAATGAAAGGAGACAGTAGCAGTAAAGGCAACGAGGAATGCGTAAACCAGTCAAACACTTCTCTGATTTAAACAAGGTTCAAACTTACAAAGCAATAACTCGTAAACTGAAAAGGACTAAACAGAAAGCGTCGAAATGAACTAATGTAGTAAGCTAAAACAACAAGGAACAACAGAATCAAAGGTATGACAGAAGATAACATAAAGCAAGTAAATCGTGTGCGCGAAGCCCGTCGTTGCCAACGCCTCGGATGAAGGAAGAAGGAAAGCCTTGCTTGGATGAATCCAATCAGAAGAGAAGAAAGATCTTCTCTTCTTCCTCTCAGATTATCGACTCCAACAGCTGAGACCTTCAAACCAAAAAACGAAAGAGAAAACAGGGAGAAAAGATTGCGTTGAGGTGGGAATTCTACGCTTCCAGCTTATGTTCAACCTTCCCCCTTGACCTCCTTTTATAGTGTTCTGCAGGTACGATTAGGCCAACGAGAACCATCCATTCTGAACGACGACCTTCCACGTGGCAGCAGGAGAAAGAATGGGCGGCTGAAAAGTCGTAACAACATGGCAAACGGTTAGGCAACTTAACAAATTCCACTTAAAACATTGCTGAGACAGCAATGTTTCCGCAATGTCTCAGCAATATGCAAATTTCAACTCTTTAGCTTTGTTTTTGGTTCTTTTTCCTTCCTTTTACACCTAAGTCCTAATTTAGCTTCATTCTACAAATTCTCATATATAAGCACATGTTTAGGCTAAATTCTACCAAAAACGCTTAAGAGTGTACATCTTTCTATAGCAAATAAGTCCCTAAAATAGTCACTTTTGGAGACGTAACACACCCCTAAACTTAAGGTTTTGCTCGTCCTCGAGCAATATAAGGACTTACTTGGGCTGCTATTACTCTATCTAACTACTTGCTGACTCCCCTAAGTTCACTATCTAATGCATAGTTGTCCTGTGACATTCTTCTAAGTTTAAAATTAACTTCTCATGTTGCTGCTTCTGATTTCTCTCGCCTTATAATCCTAGTGTCTTCCTAAAACCCACTACAACTGTCCTATCTGTTTTAGTCATTAGGTTCATTGTGCAACTATCCCTAAGTTTTAAAATTCTACCTAGCATTACCCTAGACTCAGTACATGCTTCTAATGTTTTTCTTTTGAGCTACCTAGGATTCCTTAGAGTCATGCCAGTCTTAGTATAAACCAGTGACAGTAGTACTTTTCATAGAACAACCTAAACCCTGGCATCACTACATTGGATATACATTCATCTCCCTTAACAAACCTATAAGCTATAACTCTGTGCTTAGTTAATTGAGGATCAGAGTTCATACATTCAGGACACCTAAGCACATAAGCTATAACTCATAGGCATACATTCTTCTTCCTTGGTTTTCCTTTTTCTTTCCTTGTTTGGTAAGGTCTCTTCCTTTGGTTGCCTTTTGATGCAATGCCACTTGTGGGTTACACACCTGGCAGTGATTACTCAACAACCTCAAGAGAAACACTACTCTTTATTCTTTTCATTTTTTTTTTTTAGTTTCATTATTTTTCAAAGGAGAAGAAGAATGCTTATGTTTAAAAGGGAGAGAGGAATGTTCCTAGGCCTGGGGCTGCCTCCCCCAAACTAAAACTTCTCATTGTCCCCAATGAGAGTCTGAGGTGGCACACCCCCAAACTTGTCCTAGAAGCATCTAGTCTAAGGCAAAACATGTAGAATCTAAAAGTCCTAGGCATAGAATGAACTTCGTAAAGAAGATAGCATAGCAGCAGAAATTTCAGAAAAACAACATGTTAAGGGCTTAAAGATGTTCATGCTGAGCACTAACGGAAGCTAATTTAAACTATCAAAGGTGTATTAAGACACTCATCCAGCATGCTATAGATAGATCA
Source organism: Herpetospermum pedunculosum (assembly GCA_028017165.1). Lineage (NCBI taxonomy): Eukaryota > Viridiplantae > Streptophyta > Magnoliopsida > Cucurbitales > Cucurbitaceae > Herpetospermum > Herpetospermum pedunculosum. The sequence goes on along the minus strand of CM051525.1, from coordinate 4,759,891 downwards.
TTTATGGGAGTCAAGAAAGCAGCAAGAGAGCAAAATTTAAACAGAACCAGCCTAACCAAAAAGTCAGTTAATAACATGCGAAACCTAACAAAAATTGCGGACTCCGCAAAAAATTCGCAGGGCATATTTATCAGTGATCAAGGCCCCTAGCATGCAATTTCCAGTCACCCAAAACTACCTAAAACAAGAAAAATAAATGAAACTAACTACTCAGATACCATCAACCTATACTAACCTACCCTAAACAAACAAAGAAATTAAAAACAGATCAAGTATTGGTTTCAAAACAGAGGTCACAAGTCAACGAAAAGCAGGTTTTTTTTTTTATTTTATTAAGAGGGATCAGAAAACTCCCTCGAATGCCCTTCAGGCTGGCATTCAATCTTCCTCATCCACATCTCTCCTTTCCCTAGGAGGTGCCCATGGCTTCAACAGGTCAGTGGGAAAAGCAGGGAAGATGCACCCCAACTGATCAGCCACGTCTTTGTCCCGGGCTTGTGCATATTCTGCCCACTGTGCTATCTTATGCTGCAGGTCCATCAAGCATGCCATTTGCAGTGATTGAGCAGCAGCCAGGCCGTCCAGCTCAAACTCCATGTTGCCCCGCCTGCGCATCCTCAATATGGTTGGCAGCTCCAGATTGCCGGTGTAGGCCAATTGTTTCTCATTTTTCTCCATGGGGACTCCTGCACGAAGGCACAACTTAGTTATAGTATTAGGGAAAAATAATTGACCCTTACCTTTCTTCGAGCAGTCGACAATGGAGGCCGCAATGACCTCACCAACGTTAATGGTGAGGCCCCTCATGATTGCGTACAGCAGTAGGGACCTCCCCTGGTTTATGGTTGTCTCGTGGGTCACAGGGGAGAGACGTCTGCGCACAAAAGAAAACCAAACGGCCGCCTTGTCGCGCAGGGTTGCACTCATCAGGGTATGCTTCTCATTCCTTGACACCGCCCACGATGCTTCTGGCTTGCCAATCGTGTGCAAAGCTTCCTCCAAGACTGCCCCAGATGGCAGATCAATAATTTTGGCGTAGTCAGAGTGGGGGTGTCCCGTGAGGCTGTAGGCTTCATTGATGGCATTGGCAGAGAAGTCGACCTCTACCCCTCTCACCGTGGATAAGCAGGCGTCTGGATGTGCTAGATTGGCGTAGAAATCATACACCATCTCGGGGTAAGCAGGGATCGGAGGTCTGCACAGCTCTTCCAAGCTTGGGGTGACGATTCCTGCGCGCAAGAACTGCGGCAGGTCAGCCAATGCATCGAGGAAACCCCGCTCGTGGAGGAGCTCCTTCTTTCTCAACTCGAGGCCCTTGGCCTCTGCTTCTTGCGAGACAAACCTCTCAGCTTGAGGTTCATCCTCGGGGTACAACTTCTTCTTCCCCTTCTCCTTCTCCTTGGCCTTAACCGATTCAGCAGCCTCAACCTTTAATTTCTTTAAAGAAGATTCAGATCTGACCTTCTTCTTCTTGGCTCGCTTGGAGGCTTTCGGTCGTTTAGCCTTCACGATTACAGGGACCCTCTTCTTGAGGCGTGCCTTGGTGGTGATCTGTTGGAGGCAGTCCCCCAACGTTTCATTCATCGAGTCTCTGCTTCCCCCTTCCGCAGGGCTGTCACGGCTGACTTCCTTCAAGGGGGAGAAGACTTCATCTTCCTCCACCGGTTCATCGCTCGGCATCGAGTCGTGGTGCTCTGCAGGTGGAGCTTCAGGCTCCGGCGTCTGTGAGGAAGGCTTTGGCGTCTGTGGCGACGGAGATGGCTCAGGGCTCTGTTTGGCTATTTCGTACGATGGCCGGCTACTCCCATGACACTCCTCGGTGGGAGTCTTCTCTTTGATCGGTGCCTCCACCGCAAGTGACCACTTCCGTTTCTTGGGTGTACCGGCTGGTTCAGAATGACCACCAGGTATCTCCGTCACCACCTTCCACTTCTTTCGTCGTACCGGCAGCTTCGGAGGCCGTGAGGGCTGCGCAACATCGGCGTCTGCTAAGGAAAGCAGCGCCTCTCTCGCAGCCTCTTCTGCGTCAGGCGACTTCTTCTTGGATGCAGATCGATCAGCTCGCGTGGACACCATTGTTTGTTTTGGGAAGATCTGAAGGTAGGAGATGCAGAGGAAGAAGATGACTGAATCTTGAGGTCCAACGAATGAAGAAAGCGTAAGGGGCAACGATGATCCGACGGCTATTTGTAATCGAGTGGATCCCAACGGCTCTTTCAGTTGTGGTCTCAGCAAATCTACCGCAATTAAATGGCCTGGCCGTTGGAAGATTTCTTGATTTGAATTCCAAGATTCAAACAACCAAATCTTTGATTGAGCCTGATCTCTTCATGGATTTTATTCCCTTGATCCATCTCCTTGATTTCCTCTTAACGATCACCTATTAAAATTCACCAAATTAAAACAAAATCTGTAAATAAAATCACCAATAAACTACACAAATAAAAACCGAAGAAATACTAAAAAAAAAACTAAGGCATAGCCTTCATATGAACGAGCACAGTAGTCACTCATCCCCTCTCGATTTAATTTTCAAGCTTCAGATAAGAGGAAGGCCAAGAGTGTCTTCACATCTCCTTTCTCGTAGTAATGCTTCAAACGTGCATCATTGACCATAAACGGCTGACCGTGCTGCAGGTTCCTAATCTCAATCGCACCATGAACAAACACGTTAGTTATAACAAAAGGACCTGACCATCTAGACTTAAGTTTGCCTGGAAATAACCTCAACCTTGAATTGAATAATAAGACATGCTGACCCTTCTTGAAGTCCTTAATCCTAAGTCTACTATCATGCCAAATTTTAGTTTTTTCCTTATACATCTTGGCATTTTCATAGGACATATGTCGAAGCTCATCTAACTCATGTAATTGCAGAGACCGCAAAGTTCCAGCATCGGTCACGCAATAATTTAGTTATTTTAAGGTCCAAAAGGCTTTGATTTCCAATTAGATGGGAAGATGGCATGCTTTTCCCTACACTAGTCTATAAGGAGAAATACCTACGGGTGTCTTATATGCAGTCCTATATGCCCAAAGTGCATCATCTAACTTAAACGACCAATCTTTTCTATTAGGTTTGACCACTTTTTCGAGTATGTTTTTAATCTCCCTATTGGATATTTCAGCTTGTCCATTCGAGTGTGGGTGATAAGGGGTTGCTACTCTATGTCTAACATTGTACTTAGCTAACACCTTTTCCATAGCCTTATTAATAAAGTGAGTTCCCTCATCACTAATTATAGCCCGTGGTGTACCAAACCTTGTGAAGATATGCCTATTAAGAAACTTAATGATTGTTTTGGCATCGTTAGAGGGACATGTTATGGCTTCTACCCACTTAGATACATAGTCTACAGCTACAAGTATATAGAGATTACATGCTGAAGGGGGGAATGGTCCCATGAAGTCGATGCCCCACATATCAAAGAGCTCCAACTCCAAGATGTAAGTGAGAGGCATCTCATCCTTCCGACTAAGGTTACCTGTTCTTTGACATTCATCGCAGTTGTGCGCATGGTCGTGTGCATCCTTGAATATCGTGGGCCAATAGTAGCCACTCTGGAACACCTTTGCAGCTGTTCTTTGGCCACCAAAATGGCCACCATAGGGAGACGTATGGCAGTGCTGCAACACTGACTTCGCCTCAGCAGCTCATACACACTTCCTTAGTAACCCGTCTGCGCATGTCTTGTAAAGTGTAGGATCGTCCCAGATGAACTTCCTAGCTTCATGTAGAAACCTCTTCTTTTCTTGCCCTCCCTTGAAAGTTGGTAGTACCTGCGAGGCAAGGAAGTTAGCAATATCCGCAAACCAAGGTTCCTCATCGTTATCACGATGTGCTAAAACAAAGACATGCTCATCGATAAAGACATCAGAAATTGCTGGCTCAGCAATTTTATCGCAATTATGCCGCAATCTAGAAAGATGGTCAGCAACTACATTTTCGCATCCTTTCTTATCCCTAATGTCTAAGTCAAATTCTTGCAGCAATAATACCCATCTAATTAACCTAGGCTTAGCATCAACCTTCCTCATTAGGTATTTTAATGCCGAATGATCAATATACACAATGGTCCTAGTGCCTACAATGTAATTCCTAAACTTCTCACGGGCAAATACTATAGGTAGCATTTCCTTTTCCGTGGTTTTGTAATTACATTGTGCTTCATTCAGTGTTTTACTTGCATAATATACAGGATGTGTTAATTTATCTATTTTTTGTCCTAGCATAACCCCCACTGCGTAGTCACTCGCATCACACAACATCTCAAATGGTAGGTCCCAATTTGGCCCTACTATAATAGGTGTTGTGACTAAGGCTTCCTTAAGGGTTGTCCATGCTAAGAAACATTCTTTGGAGAAAACAAATGGTTTGTTTAGCTCTAGAAGCTCACACAAAGGTTTAGAAATTTTTGAAAAGTTTTTAATGAATCTCCTATAGAAACCTGCATGCCCTAGGAAACTTCTAATAGCTTTTACGTTTTGGGGCTCCACTAGCTTCTCTATTATTTCTATCTTGGCCCTATCGACCTCTACTCCTGCTCTAGACACTCTATGACCTAGGACTATTCCTTCTTCCACCATAAAGTGGCATTTCTCCCAATTTAGGACTAGGTTTGTCTCCTCACACCTAGCTAGGACTTGTCCTAAGCAGTAGTAGGCTCGGCCAGCTATCCTATCTAACATCTGATCTATAAACGGTAAAGGAAAATGATCTTTTTTTGTTTCTTTGTTTAATTTTCTATAGTCCATACAGACTCTCCATCCTGTAATAGTTCTAGTTGGAATTAGTTCATTATTCTCATTCACTACTACAATCATTCCCCCATTCTTAGGCACACATTGAATTGGGCTCACCCATTGACTATTGGCGATAGGGAAGATTACACCTGCATCTAACCATTTGATTATTTCTTTTTTTACTACCTCCTTCATGGAGGCATTCAACCTACGTTGGTGATCTACTCTAGGTGTATTCTCCTCTTCCAATAATATCTTGTGCATGCAATAGGAAGGACTAATACCTCTTATGTCAGCAATCGTCCATGCAATAGCTTTTTTATGTTGCTTAAGCAGCAAAATTAGCGCAATTTCATGCTCTTCACTTAATTTGGACTAAATGATCACATGCAAAGTATCATGCTCTCCTAAATATGCATATTTAAGATGATCAGGCAATGGTTTTATTTCTAATAGGGGTGGATGCTCAATGGATGGTTTCAATGGATTAATGGATCTTTCAGTCAAGTCATTAGTCATACAAACATGCTGAAGTTTATTCACAGGTATGTCCATTATCTCAGCTATGTTTAAGTCAGTTACATCTATTTGTACATAGTCAGTGGCATGCTTAGTTAATAATTCATGTTCAAGTTGGTCTTCCATCAGTGAATCTACTATATCTACACTTGCACAAGATTCAGAATCAGAAGGATACCTTAGAGCTTTAAAGACACTAAACTTAACCTCCTCATCATGAACCCTCATGGTGAGCTCACCTTTCTGGACATCGATCAAGGCCCTACCTGTGGCTAGAAATGGTCTGCCCAACAAGATTGGTACCTCCTTGTCTGCTTCATAATCCATAATGATGAAGTCTGCAAGAAAAATGAATTTGTCAACCTTGACAAGAATATCCTCAATTTTCCCCTCCGGGTATGCTATGGATCTGTCTGCAAGCTGCAAGGTGACAGTAGTAGGACGTGCTTCCCCTATGCCTAGCTGACGGAATAGGGATAGGGGCATGAGATTTATGCTGGCTCCCAGGTCACAAAGAGCTCTGCCTACGTGCTTGCCTCTCAACTCAACTGGTAAGGTGAAGGAACCAGGATCTTTCTCCTTGTTTGGTAGCTTGTTCTGGAGTATAGCACTGCACTCCTCGGTGAGATTCACTGTTTCAAATTCACCAATAATTTTTTTGTTAGTAATTATATCTTTCAAAAATTTAACATAAGAAGGCATAGACTGCAAGACTTCTACAAATGGAATGTTCACATGCACTTCATGTTCACTTCATGTTCTTGTTTTTATTAAAGTGCACTTCATGTTCATGTTCTTGTTTTTTCTAAAAATTTATTAAAGTGCACTTCATGTTCTTGTTTTTTCTTCAGCCTTCTATGGAATGGAGGTGGTGGCACATATGTAGGCACTTCACGTCGCCTAAGGATAGGGGGAGGCCTTGGTATCTCTTCTGGTTCCTTAATGATTGGTTCCAGCCTCACCGTTGATGTGCTTGTTGATGGTTGACCATGGTTTGGTAGAGAATCCAGTGGAGCACTAGACTCTTCATTCTCTACTCTCTTTGGTGTTTCTCTAGTGTTGCTTACCAATGGTCTTCCACTACGAAGTTCAATTGCTTGAATTTGCTCTTTTCCATCCCTTCTAGGTACTTCGGTGTCAGCAGGCAACCTACCTTGGGGCCTATTTTTTAGTTCATTTGCTAGTTTCCCTTTCTGGTTTTCTAAGCTCCTAAGGGTGGCTTGCTGACTTTGTAAGGTAGCATCATTCTTTGCAATGTACTCCTTAAGTAAATTTTCTACTGATGACCCTATTGGTGGGTTATATGGCTTTTGGTACATAGATTGGTTATTTTGTTGAGTAAAATCAGGTGTTCCACTCGGTCTTGGTTGGTTTTGGACATGGTTAGTGTTTTGTTGTCCACCCCAAGAAAGATTTGGGTGGTTCCTCCAACCAGGGTTATAAGTGTTAAAATAGGGGTTGTTCCTAGGCTGCTGTTGACTTCCAACATAGCAGACTGAGGCTGGGTTCCCAGGGCAGTAATCATACAGGTGCCCTTCCCCACAGAACCCACAAATTAGTGTCTCACCTTGACTATTTGATGTGCCCATTGAAATGGCTGCTGCGGTGTTGACACTGGGGTGGAGATTGGTTTGAGCCATTTGTTTAACTAGATTGGTCAGGGCGTTTATTTGGCTATTCATTACACTGAGTGCATCCTTGTCTTGAGCTCTACTTGGCTCTACTGGATCATCTGACCATCTATAGTGAGAGGCTGAGATTTTCTCCAAAATCCCATAGGCTTCATTATAGCTTTTAGAAAGCATGGAACCACCAGCTGACGAATTCAACACTTGCCTTGTGCTGGAGATGCATCCTTTAAAAAAGACTTCTATCTAGATACACCATGGAATGCCATGGTGTGGACATTTAAGCAAAAGGTCCTTGAACCTTGTCCAAGCTTCGTGAAGGGACTCGTTTTCGGCTTGTTTGAACTTGATAATGTCATCACGAAAGTTGGAGTTCCTATCAGGTGGGAAGTATTTGACTAGGAATTTTTCAGCCAGATCTGTCCAATTGACAATTGATCCGGAGGGTAATGAATTTAACCACGTTTTGGCTTTATCTCTTAATGAGTAGGGAAAGAGGTAAAGCCTCAAAGCTTCTTGGGAAACTCCAGGGGTGATGAAGGTATCACTAACTCCTAGGAAGTTTCTTAAATGATTGTGGGGATCTTCGTTTTCCACTCCAAAGAATTGTCCTACGGTGGACAGCATTTGGAACATTATTGGCTTTAACTCGAATGAGTTGGCAGTAATTTCAGGGCGTATAATGCTTGGGTTAAGCTCCCCAGGCATAGGAACTAAGTAGGAGAGGATGGCACTATCCTTGTCATTCGCTATTTCGATGGGGTTGCGAATGGTAGGTGCTGGAGTTGGGACTGGTCTATCCATTTCGGCTTGTAGGAATTGCGGAGACTCCGCGGAGTCAGCAAAGTTTTGAGTTACAGGGGGTTGTTTGAAGAGGCGTTTCTTAGCTCTGTTTCTGGCCCTAAGTAATCTTTCAGGCTCAGGATTGAACTCTAGATCGCTACTTGAATGCTCATTCATAAACTAACCCAATGGTACCTGTAAAAAAAATGGAAAGAGATCAGCTCCAATAGATATTAAGAATTGATTTTTCTAACTTAACAGACTTCGTATTCACTAAACAAAATCCCCGGCAGCGGCGCCAAAAACTTGTTGCGTGCTCAATGTTTAAAATAAAGATGCAATGGGAGAGCACTCAGAACATGCAAGTATACATGGTCTTGTAGCAAGTGATAAATATTTTTTCATTCGATTTCCCAAAGAGATTTATTCTTAGCTACTCGCGAAGTGAGATGTTAAATTAGAAAGGATGGTTGAATGGGGTAGATTTGGGTTTAAAGTACCTAACTATTAAGGAACGTGCAAGATATGAACGCATAAACAAGGATAAGTAACGAGGTTAACTTGAATGTAGAAGAAAAAGAATTGCGGAGAAAGCAATTATCTAGCAATAAAATCGCAAAACAGAAAACTAAGAAAAATGGTTAAGGCAAAAATTTGAACTAAGAAAATTGCGCAGACAGCAATTTTCTAGCAATGTTACTAACAGTGAATTAAGGGTAAAGTGTGGAAACAAGGGCTACTAACGACTCCTCTATAGGCTTTTTCATACGATTCTTCAGCAGTAGGTCAACTCATCATGCATCAAATAAACTCATTCTCATGTATCTCTCGATTTCATGCATTAGATCATTTAGTTTACTCATGTCCAAGTAGGGCTTAAGCATCTATTTATAAAAGCAAGTTAAAGATTTGTACTAGGGAAACGCCTATTCCTAGGTCGTTTTCTGGCTACCATGAAAGGCTAGCATGGATGTACGACTATGAACTCTTACTCCTTCTAGAGGTTAGGAGTTCTTTGGACAAAATGGATGGCCAATCGAAATTGCTCGTGGGATGAAGCACACATACATTCAATGCATTTGAAGCTAACCTACATGCTGTTTTTACGTACTTCTACCTATAAATTCGTCATTAGCAGACCCTTATGTGGTTTAGTTACTCATGGATGAAGATGGAATGGAAAGAGTAGATGATGTAGGCATGCTTAACAGTAATGGAATGGAAATGAAAGGAGACATTAGCAGTAAAGGCAACGAGGAATGCGTAAACCAGTCAAACACTTCTCTGATTTAAACAAGGTTCAAACTTACAAAGCAATAACTCGTAAACTGAAAAAGAACTAAACAAAAAGCGTCGAAATGAACTAATGTAGTAAGCTAAAACAACAAGCAACAACAGAAACAAAGGTATGACAGAAGGTAAAAGAAAGCAATAAATCGTGTGCGCGAAGCCCGTCGTTGCCAACGCCTCGGATGAAGGAAGAAGGAAAGCCTAGCTTGGATGAATCCAATCAGAAGAGAAGAAAGATCTTCTCTTCTTCCTCTCAGATTATCGACTCCAACAGCTGAGACCTTCAAACCAACAAACGGAAGAGAAAACAGGGAGAAAAGTCTGCGTTGAGGTGAGAATTCTACGCTTCCAGCTTATGTTCAACCTTCCCCCTTGACCTCCTTTTATAGTGTTCTGCAGGTACGATTAGGCCAAGGAGAACCATCCATTCTGAACGACAACCTTCCACGTGGCAGCAGGAGAAAGAATGGGCGGCTGAAAAGTCGTAACAACATGGCAAATGGTTAGGCAACTTAACAAATTCCACTTAAAACATTATTGAGACAACAATGTTTCCGTAATGTCTCAGCAATATGCAAATTTCAACTCTTTAGCTTTGTTTTTGGTTCTTTTTCCTTCCTTTTACACCTAAGTCCTAATTTAGCTTCATTCTACAAATTCTCATATATAAGCACATGTTTAGGCTAAATTCTACCAAAAACGCTTAAGAGTGTACATCTTTCTATAGCAAATAAGTCCCTAAAATAGTCACTTTTGGAGACGTAACAGTTAACTTATACCAATGACCAACACTCATGGTTGAATATGAGTACTTGAGCCTCATGTATGACATGAATGTGGATCAGGCTCAAGTAGCCAGTCAAAACGATCTATAGTATACAGATAAGGTTGGGTACCTTATCCTGGTAACACTATTGGATGCGGCTCACCTTGGATTGTACAAAACGATGTGATCCGAATCGTTTCACATGGAGATGTGCGAGTGAGAGCGTCATGTGCAAAGAGTTTTCATAAGACCAAACCGATGAAATATGTCGCTCTCTCTTTATAACACCGTTTACTGATGAGACCGTGTTGGGTTTTATGTCCTAAAACTCGTGGTTTGTAAACTGTTATGTTTGTAAACAATCTATTTAGTAATAAAGAGTTATTAAGTTTTAATTCAGTAAAATAATTTACTGGATTAAAGTGAAACATGTTTTATCCTATACCAATAACCAACACCCTTGGCATAGTTTGAGTATTTGAACCTCATGTATGACATGATTGTGGATCAGGTTCAAGTATACTGCTAAAATGATCTATAGTATATGGATAAGGCTGGGTACCTTATCCTGGTAACACTATTGGATGCGGCTCACTTTGTATTGTACAGAACGATGTTATCCGAATCGTTCCACATGAAGATGTGAGAAGTGAGGGTGTCCTGTGTAAAGAGTTTACACAAGATCGAACCGCGTATTAAGTCACTCTCTCTTTATAACACCATTTACTGATTGAGACTAACTTATACACTTTGATGGCCTAGGTAACTCGTTCTTAATCCGGAGCTCACTATGAACTCCTGCTTATTCGGAAGTATCCTTTAACTTGTACGGGTGAGAGTGGCGGAACGCCCACTCAATAAGCCTACCAACTTGGGGATAAAGACGAATAAGTAGCTGGGGACATAATATAGCAAGATTGGAATTCACTCCTAACCCGCTCTTCAGGGTTAGTAGATAGGTTGTTCCCTTAATAGATGATTTCAGGGCTTGAACAATGTGAGCTCACACTCTCATGTGATGAGAGAGTTATATTGATCTGTTGGTTGGTTCAAAGATCGATTGTTCATTAGAGGTGTCAGTGGTACTTAAGGAACAAGATTACGAACAACCTGTGAAGGATCGACTTATATTGATCTGTTGGTTGGTTAAACGGTTTAAATGACCCGGCTGTGGTTACGAACAACCTGTGAAGGATCGACTTACCGATGACGGTTATATCAAGAGGACACAATATATCTACAGTGAGGAGAGTGCAACCCTTGGACTTTAGTGGAGTCTCCGGGGGTTAACGAAAGTTGATCGATTCGGGTCAAAAGAGTTTTGACCGAATGATCTCGTATCGTTGGAGCTCATGATCTGTAGGTCTTTAGGTTCTCCTGGCTAGCTCGGATAAAGCGGTATAGCAGTGCTATAGGGTTAAATTCGAAAAATCTGAATTGGGGTTTGTTCGAGGGATTATATATTTAAATGTGATTTAAATATATAAACCGGAGGAAGTTGTATTTAAATGTGATTTAAATACTCGACCGGAGAAAAATATGAATTTTGATTCATATTTTGGAAAAGTCGGTTTTCTGAAAACCGGGCTATAGTGGAAGGTTTATTATTATATTAATATTTGATATTAATATTAATAATAAATTAAATAATTAAAAATGTTTTAATTATTATTAATTTTAATAAATAATAATTATTTATAATTATTATTATTATCATTAATGTTCTTGTTGCATGTCCAACATGTGTTTTCCACTATTTTTCTTTTCCTTTTCCTTACTCATGAAGCAAGTCAATTGGTTTTATCCATTTTTTTGACTTGAGTGAGTTATCTCCAAGCTCTAGCAAGAACATCTCTCTCTCTCTCGTTGGAACTCTCTTCAAGCTTTTGGATGACAATCTTCAAGTGTTGAAGGTAATCTCCATGGTAGAAGCTTGAAGAAGAAGAGAAGTTTAAGCTTTGGTAGTTGTAGAATCAAGGTGACTCTTTGGGAAAGATTCAAGAAGAGTTAAGTTGTTAATTCTTCTTCCTTTGATATTTGGATTTCAAGTTGTTGAAATTCAAAGGGTTTGTTGTATTGTGTTCTTGATGTTCTTGATGAATTGTCATCAAGTTCATATTAACACAATTCCAAACACAAGCCATAAGCTTCATCTTGTTCCTCCACCCTCAAACTAACTTCTTAGCTTAAGGAGTCCCACCACTCCGCTATTACCGCCTGAGAATAGCTGGGACTACTCTAAGGGTGGTCCTCGTGTACTCGTGACTGTTTGTGCTGAGTTCGTGACCGGAGGAGAGGTAGAGATCGAGGGGGCTGTAGAGGAGGAGAGGTAGACGAGAAGACGGACATCAAAATAAGGTATGTTTGTCCTTGTAGCTCACTGGTAAATTTACCGGTCGGTTTTACCGATAGGTAATTTATTGGTGGGGCTTCCCAAACGCTGTTTCTTAAGCGTTTGGGGGTTGTTTCCCCGGTCGAAATTTACTGGTCGTTTACCGGTAAATCCTACACCGAGGAAACCGGTCGGTAAGTGTTACCGGTTTGGTTTATCGGTTGAAATTTATCGGTTGATAAATTTCTCGGTCTAGAGTTTACCGATGGGTTTGAACCGGTTCGTTTACCGGTTGCCATTTACTGGTGTATGGGCGCCGGTTTATCGGTCAAGCTCTTGCTTCGGTAATTCCTTTATCGGTTTTCCTCAGTTGACTTTACTGGTCGGTATTTACCGGTGGTAGGAAATTACCGGTGGGACTCCAAATGATGAAAAATGTTAAGTGTTAGCATTGTTTCTCATTTCTTGTTTGTTGCTTATTGATTGCTGAAGATTCTCAGCCAGTTTAGGCTTCTTCCGCTGCGCCTCTGGTTGTGTCGGGATCCTTCGGTTTCCATCAATTGGTATCAGAGCATGCTTTAAGCTCTCAATTTTGCACAAATTGAGTCATAGGTGGGTTGTTATGATTTCTTGCTTGGGTGTCTGAAGCATTTTGGTTTATGGCATTGGTTTACTTTCCTTGTTTTTACCTTTGGTATGTAATAGCCTTGGTATGTTTAAATAAGGCCTAATGTGTGGCTTGGAGTCTGTAATTCGTTTAGCCTTAGTGTCTAGGGTTGTTGCGAAGCCAAGGTGTGCAAGGAGCCAAGAAGCCGAGGTGCTTGGAGTTGCTCGAGGAGTTCGTTGAGCTTCAAGACCTAGCTTGGGGTTTTGACAAGCTTGTAATAATTAGTATTGCTTTCTTGATGCCATAAACCGAATTTCTTTAGTGTGATTAATTTATAGGATGCATGAGATGTATGGTTTAAATTAATGCTCTTGCCTGTGCATAAAGTATGCCATTTAGATTTCAAATCCCACCTTAGGAAGCATGTTGCATGCATATTGTATGTTATAAGTGTTATAATGTATAGGATGCATGCTTAATTCCCGAGATTCAATATAAGTGTTATATTGGTTATGAGTTAGGGTATTGTATTTTTAATAGCATAATTGATATAAGTGTTATATTAATTATGAAGTTAAATATTCAATTTGCCATGCCTTAGTGTTGCATGTTTGAGAAGCATGTAGAGTTGTTATAGTAAGTCTAAATTTTTGCAAAGTATTGTAAAATTGGATAGAGTTTTAAAATCTATAACAAAGAAAAGCATGTTCATTTAGGGTTAAATAAGACGTCCCGTTCATTAGATGAATAGGTCGTTATCTCGTAAATGCTAAGGTTATGAGAAACTCAACCGGTGAAATTTTGTTCGAGGTTGGAGGTATTTAAGTTGACGGTTTACGGAACACCTCCTACTTGGGGACAATCCGGTACTTGAGTAAAGTTAACCCGACTTTATGAGCGTGTGTGAGAGGTGTGAGGTTAATAAAAGTGTTTATAACCTAGACATCTCAGGTAAATAGTTTGCCTAGACTTAAGGTTTTATTTTCTTAGTTGAATAAAACCTGAGTAGTTTACCCTAAAAACCGTCCATGATGCTTAGTAGATGTGTTGAGAAGGAATATACGATATATATCTCTCCTGCTACGCACTCCCTATAGTTCACAACCTGAGAATTTTGCTCGGCCTCGTGTTGCTAATGTGGCAACCCCATTCGGATGGTATTTGCAACTTTCAATAGCAAGGTGAATGGAGTAAGTATCTATAGTAAGTGGGAGAAGGAAGTACGTCAGTGCATCCTACGGTCTCCTCCATTGGATTGAACCGTGAGATTCTCATGTTTCGCCTGCTAGGTGCCCAAAGTGGTACCGATCCATACGGAGGGCGGGGCATGGGAGATCGAACATCTCAGTCACCATTTATGGATAGTGAAACATAGGGCCATTCCCAACACTGACATTCCAATCGGTTGCTATGTTGGGGTCGTCCTATGCATTCTAAAAATGGAGGGTCACACTTACAAGATTTGCTAAGGAGTTAGTAAATTTTGACCAAAAACGATAACTAAGATGCTATAGGAATAAGAGTTATTTCGGAGTTAGCATTTAGTCAAGAACGTCTTGATTTAGTAAAGGAATGCTCTCCTACCCTTAGGTAGGGACCATTCTGACTTACTAAAGTATCGTTGTAAATAAATAAAGATTTTGGGTACTTTGTTTACTGCTAAAACCTTTAATTGGTTTAAAAAGGTTAAAATCATTTCACTAATAGATTTACATTCCTTTACAGCATGTCGAGTTCGTTCATACAGTTGTTGTCACACGACAAATTAACCGGAGAAAATTTTGGGTCATGGAAGTCGAACCTTAATGCAGTTTTTGTTCTTGACAACCTGAGATTTGTCTTAACGGAGGAGTGTTCTCCAGTTCCTGGTTCTAATGCCTCACGAACTGTTCGTGAAGCATACAATGGTTGGATTCGGGCTAATGATAAAGCTCGAGTTTACATCCTGGCAAGCATATCTGATGTTTTGTCAAGGAAGCATGAGGGGATGGTTTCCGCTAAGGAAATCATGGCTTCACTACAAGAGATGTTTGGAAAGCCTTCCTCATCTCTTAGGTATGAAGCCCTCAAGCACATTAACAACTGTCGTATGGCTGAAGGAGCTCTATTAGGGAGCATGTCCTTAACATGATGGTGTACTTCAATACTGCAGAAGTAAATGGAGCAACCGTTGACGAACAAGGTCAGGTTGGATTTATCTTGGAATCTCTTCCGAAGAGTTTCCTACATTTCAGGACCAATATGGTCATGAATAAGATAGAATACAATCTGACGTCTCTTCTGAACGAGCTTCAGATTTATCAGTCCCTGCATACCTCGAAAGGAAAGGAGAAGGAGGTAAATGTTACCACTTCTGTGAAGTTTCAGAAAGGGTCTGGGTCTGGCACTAAATCTGAACCTCTTACTGTGAGTAATAAGATTATTCACAAGAAGAAGAGAAGTGTCAGGAAGGGCAAAACCCCAGCTGTTGGCAAGGTAAAAGCTTCACATAGTGGAAAGTGTTTTCATTGTGGTGAAGAAGGGCACTGGAAACGGAACTGTCCCAAATACCTTGCGGAGAAAAAGGCAAAGAATGAACGACAAGGTAAATATGATTTATCTTTTGTCTAAACATGTATTGTGGATTATGATAGTCATACCTGGATGTTGATTCAGGAACCATTAATCATGTTTGTTATTCTTTTTCAGGAAACTAGTTCTTGTCTGCTTATTTCTTGACGAAGACGACTTATGAAGATGTCTTCGCAGTATCTACAGTGGGAGCTTGCTGATAGTTTAGTTGTCTTTATAGAAAATAATTTCAACTATTGTAATTATTATCTATAGAACTCAAGTTTCTTTTGAACACTTTTATTGTATATAGTATCTTTTGTTTACCAAATGAAAAGTTCATTTTGCAAAACATATATACTAGTAGTGTTCTATTAAAACTTGGTAACAACTAAAGTGTTAAGACTTATAATATTGAAAGCTTAATTATAAATTAACAATGGCTGTTAGTTTTGCTGGTTCTTCTCAAGTGTTGAGAAAGCTTTGATGTAGTGGGAGAATTATGAGATAATTCAGCCTACTGTATTAATATGTTTTATGAATCTAGTTATCATGCTTGATGATGACAGTGAGTTCATAAACAAGAACCAGTGGCTCAAAGTCATGGATCTTCAAAGGGTTTAAAGACCTAGACTATGAGGCGAAAACCTCTAAGTCTTGATTTTCTGACAAAGGGACTGTCCCGAAGAGAATGAGTTAATTGTGTACTAACTTCTTCTCTTGTTGTCAGATGTGAGTTATATAGAATACTCGTATCCATTGTCCTGTTCTATTTGATAGGATAAGGTAAATGGATATCAAGATTAGCTATCTTGATAGAGTATCTATTAGTCTCAACCAGGAAGATTTATTATTTAAGATTTAGAGCAAGTCGTTTGCAGTCTTATTCAATTCATTTATGAATTGGATTAGGTATCTAAATCTTAAATTATAAGTATTGATTTTTGTTACGTCTCCAAAAGTGCTTATTTTAGGACTTCTTTGTGATAGAAAAACGTGCATTTGCAAGTGTTTGTGATAGGAATTAGCTTGAATCTATGCTTATATATATAAATTAGGAGAATGAAGCTAAATTAGAACTTGTATGCAAAAGGAAAGAAAAAGAATGCAAAACAAAGTTAGAAGAATGAAAATTGTGCATTGTGAAGGCATTGCGGAAACATTGCTAAAACAACAATGTTTTAAGTGAAATCCGTAAGTTGGCTGACCTTTTTCTGTTGTGATCCGATATTTCAGGGATTCGGTCTTTCTCCTCCATCCATGTTGAAGTACGACGTTGAGAATGGACGGTTCTCCTTGGCCCAATCGCACCTGCAGAATACTATAAAAGGAGGTCAAAGAGGAGGGTTTAATCATCATCCGAAAGCGTTGAAGTCTCTTCGCAGCGCAGTCCTTCTCATTCATTCTCTTCTCCGTCTGTTGGTTTGAGAGGTTCAGCTGTTGGAGTCGACAATCTGATAGGCATCTTCTCTCCTTATTGGATTCATCCAAGCAAGGCTCACCTTTCTCACCCTTCAGCCGAGGCGTTTGCGACGAGGCGATCAAGCTCATTTTACTGCTTTCTGTCTTTAACTTTTCATTTCCAGTACCGTTTGTTGTTATTTCTTTTCCATTAGTTAATCCATTCCATTTCGTTGTTTTCTGTCTTTAAGTTAGTAACTTTAAGTCTTCATATGTTCATCCAAACAATCGATTAATCAAAGCACAATTCATCATTTCACACTTTACCTTTACCTTCTTTGCCTACTATTTTTTTTCTTGCTGTTTTGTCTTTAATTTTCTTCTAAGCATGTCTACTTCATCTAATATTTCTGTTCTCCCTACATCCATGAGTAACTAAGTCACATAGGGGCATGCTAATGACAATACTATAGGCTAAAACACGTGAACCAAGCATGTAGGTTAGCTCTCGAATGCATTGATTGTATGTAAGCTTCATCCCACGGGCAATTTCGATTGGCCATCCATTTTGTCCAAAGAATTCCTAACCTCTGGAAGGAGTAAGAGTTCAGAGTCATACACTCATGCTAGCCTTTCAAGGTAGCCAGAAAACGACCTAGGAATAGGCGTTTTCCTAGTACAAATCATAACTTACTGTTTTAACAAGATGCTTAAGACCTTACTTGGACATGAGTAAACTAAAGAATCTAATGCATGAAATCGAAAGATACATGAGAATGAGTTAGTTGGATGCATAGTGAGTTGATCCAATGCTTGAGAATCGTGTGAAAATGCCTATAGAGGAGTCGTTAGTAGCCCTTGTTTCTCCACTTTACACACTTTCGCTGGTAGTAACATTGCGGTAAAATTGTTGTTCTCGCAATTCTATTAAGTTAAAAATTATGCTTAGCCATTTTTCTCTTTGTTTATCAATCTCTTCTCTTTACATTTGAGTTTATCATTGACTTGCACTTGTTCATGTTTCTATCCTTTATATATTCATTAGTAATTAGGCAATTAAAAACCAAATCTACCCCATCAAATCCACCCATTCTTGCTTAACAACACACTTCGCGAGTAACTAATAATAAATCTCTGTGGGAAAATGAATGAAAAAATATTTACTACTTGCTACAAGATCATGTATGCTTGCATGTTCTGAGTGCTCTATTCTTGCATATTTATTTTAACATTGAGCACGCAACAAGTTTTTGGCGCCGCTGCCGGGGACTTAGTTTAGCGAAAACGAAGTTTGTTAAGTTTGAAACACAAGTCTAATATCCATTGGGACTAATCTATTTCTTATTTCTTTTGCAGGTACCATTGGGTTAGTTTATGAATGAGCATTCAATTAGCGATCTAGAGTTCAATCCTGAGCCGGAGAGATTACTTAGGGCCAGAAACAAAGCTAAGAAACGTCTCTTTAAACAACCCTCTATACCTCAAATAATTGCTGAAACCGCAGAGTTTCCGCAATTCCATCAAGAAGAAATGGAGATACCAAACCCAAATCCGGCACCTACCACTCGCAATCCCATCGAAATAGCGAATGATAAGGATAGTGTCATACTCTCTTACTTAGTACCTATGCCTGGGGAGCTAAACCCAAGCATAATCCGCCCTGAAATTACTGCCAACTCATTCGAGTTAAAGCCAGTAATGTTCCAAATGTTGTCCACTGTGGGACAATTCTTTGAAGTGGAAAATGAGGACCCCCATAACCATCTTAGAAACTTCCTAGGAGTTAGTGATACATTTCTCATCCCTGGAGTTTCCCAAGAAGCCTTGAGGCTCTACCTGTTCCCTTACTCTTTGAGGGACAAAGCCAAAACGTGGTTAAACTCATTACCTTCTGGATCAGTCCGCAATTGGACAGACTTGGCGGAGAAATTCCTAGTCAAATACTTCGCACCTGATAGGAATTCAACCTTTCGTGATGATATTATTAAATTCAAACAAGCTGAGAATGAGTCTCTTCACGAAGCCTGGACAAGGTTCAAGGACCTTCTACTTAAATGTCCGCACCATGGCATTTCATGGTGTATCCAAATAGAGGTCTTTTTCAAAGGATGTAACCCCAGCACCAGACAAGTTCTAAATTCATCTGCTGGTGGTTCCATGTTGTCCAAAAGTTATAACGAAGCCTATGAGATCTTGGAGAAGATCTCAGCATCTCACTGTAGGTGGTCAGATGATCCTATAGAGCCAAGTAGAGCTCAAGATAAGGACGCACTCAATGCCATGAGTAGCCAAATTAGTGCCCTGACCAACCTTGTCAAGCAAATGGCTCAAGCCAATCTTCAAACTAGTGTCAATACCACCACAGCCATGTCAATGGGCACCCAACCAAGTCAAGGTGAGACACTACTCTGTGGATTCTGTGGGGAAGGGCATCTGTACGAATACTGCCCTGGGAATCCAGCCTCAGTCTGCTATGTAGGAAGCCAGCAGCAGCCTAGGAACAACCCCTATTCCAATACTTACAATCCTGGTTGGAGGAATCACCCAAACCTTTCATGGGGTGGCCAGCAAAATACTAACCAAGCTCCTAATCAGCCAAGACCGAGTGGAACACCTGGTTTCACTCCTCAACATAACCAATCCATGTATCAAAAACCATACAACCAACCAGTAGGGTCATCTGTAGAAAACTTACTCAAGGAATACATAGCCAAGAATGATGCCACCTTGCAAAGCCAACAAGATACCCTCAGGAGCCTAGAGAACCAAATAGGGCAACTAGCCAATGAACTCAAAAGTAGGCCCCAAGGTAGACTTCCTGCTGACACAGAGGTGCCAAGGAGAGATGGAAAGGAACAAGTTCAAGCAATTGAACTCAGAAGTGGGAGACCATTGGTGAGCAACACTAAAGAAGTCCCAAAGAGAGTAGAGAACACTGAGTCTAGTGCTCCACTGGAGTCTCTGCCAAACCAAGGTCAACCCTCAACAAGCACATCAGGAGCAAGGCTGGAGCCAATCATAGAAGAGATAGAAGAAATTTCAAGGCCTCCATCCATCCTGAGGCGACCTGAAGTGCCTGCATATGTGCCACCACCTCCATTTCCTCGACGGTTAAAGAAAAAACAAGAACAGGAAGTGCACTTTAATAAATTTCTAGAAATTCTTAAGCAAGTGCATGTTAACATTCCTTTTGTGGAAGTTTTACAGTCTATGCCCTCTTATGTAAAGTTTTTAAAGGATATTATCACTAACAAAAAAATTATTGGCGAATTTGAAACAGTGAATCTCACTGAGGAGTGCAGTGCCATACTCCAGAACAAGCTACCCAAGAAGGAGAAGGATCCTGGTTCCTTCACCTTACCAGTGGAGTTAGGAGGCAAGCACGTGGGCAGATCTCTTTGTGACCTGGGAGCCAGCATAAACCTCTTCCCTCTATCACTATTCCGTCAGCTAGGAGTAGGAGAAGCACGGCCCACCACTGTCACTTTACAACTTGCAGACAGATCCATAGCATACCCTGAGGGTAAGATTGAGGATATTCTTGTAAAGGTTGACAAGTTTATTTTCCTTGCAGATTTCATTATCCTGGATTATGAAGCAGACAAGGAGGTCCCCATCCTATTAGGCAGACCATTTCTAGCCACAGGTAGGGCCCTGATAGATGTCCAGAAAGGTGAGCTCACTATGAGGGTTCACGATGAGGAGGTTAAATTTAGTGTTTTTAAAGCCTTAAGGTACCCCTCTGACTCTGAATCTTGTGCTAGCAGGGACATTGTAGATTCATTAATGGAAGAACATCTGGAACATGAATTAATGACTAAGCATGCTAATGAATATGTACAATTAGACTTAACTGATTTGAATGTTTCTGAGATAATGGATATACCTGTAGATAAGATACAGCCTGTTTGCATGAATAATGACTTACTTGACAGATCCATGAATCCATTAAAACCATCCATTGAGCATCCACCTGTCTTAGAATTGAAACCTTTACCCACTCATCTCAAATATGCATATCTAGGAAGTAATGATACTTTGCCTGTGATTATTTCTTCTAAATTGAGTAAGCAGCATGAGGTTGAACTGATATTATTACTTAGGCAGCATAAAAAGGCTATTGCATGGACTAGTGCTGACATTAGAGGCATTAGCCCTTCTTACTGCATGCATAAGATTATATTAGAGGAAGAGCATACACCCCGAGTAGATCACCAACGTAGGTTGAACCCCTCTATGAAAGAGGTAGTTAAAAAAGAAATCATAAAATGGTTAGATGCAGGGGTAATCTTCCCTATAGCTAGTAGTCAGTGGGTGAGTCCTATACAATGCGTACCTAAGAAAGGAGGGATGACTGTAGTAGTAAATGAGAGCAACGAACTGATTCCAACTAGAACTATTACAGGATGGAGAGTCTGTATGGACTATAGAAAACTAAATAAAGAAACAAAAAAAGATCACTTCCCTTTACCATTTATTGACCAGATGTTAGATAGGATAGCTGGTAGAGCTTATTACTGCTTTTTAGACGGTTATTCAGGATATAACCAGATCACTATAGGCCCTAAGGACCAGGAGAAGACAACCTTCACTTGTCCCTTTGGAACGTTTGCCTTTCGCAAAATGCCTTTTGGCTTATGCAATGCACCAGCAACGTTCCAAAGGTGCATGTTGGCAATCTTCTCTGACTTAGATGAATCCATGATAGAAATATTTGTGGATGACTTCTCAGTCTTTGGTGATTCATTCACAAACTGTTTAGAGAACTTAGGACAAGTTCTGACTAGGTGTGAGGAGACCAACCTAGTACTTAATTGGGAGAAATGCCACTTCATGGTGGAAAAAGGGATAGTCCTAGGTCATAGAGTGTCTAGAGCAGGAGTGGAGGTCGATAGGGCTAAGATTGAAATAATAGAGAAGTTAGTGGAACCTCATAATGTAAAAGCCATTAGGAGTTTCTTAGGACACGCAGGTTTCTATAGGAGGTTCATTAAGAACTTTTCCAAGATCTCCAAACCTTTGTGTGAGCTTCTAGAGCTGAATAAGTCATTCATCTTCTCTAAAGAATGTTTAATAGCCTGGAAAACCCTTAAGGAAGCATTAGTCAAAGCACCTATTATAGTGGGGCCAAATTGGGACCTTCCATTTGAAATGTTATGTGATGCTAGTGACTATGCTGTAAGGGTTATGCTAGGACAGAAAATTGATAAACTAACACACCCTGTATACTATGCTAGTAAGACACTTAATGAGGCACAATGTAATTACACAACTACTGAAAAGGAGATGCTAGCTGTAGTATTTGCTTGCGAGAAGTTTAGGAATTACATTGTAGGAACTAGGACAATCGTGTACACTGACCATTCTGCCTTAAAATACCTCATGAGGAAGGCTGATGCTAAGCCTAGGTTGATTAGATGGGTGTTGTTGTTGCAGGAATTCGATCTAGACATTAGAGATAAGAAAGGCTGTGAAAATGTGGTTGCGGATCATCTTTCCAGATTGCAACATAATTGCGATAACATTGCGGAAACCGCAATTTCTGATGCCTTTATCGATGAACATGTCTTTGTATTAACACATCGAGATAATGATGAGGAACCATGGTTTGCTGATATTGCTAACTTTCGTGCATCGCAGGTACTACCAACTTTCAAGGGAAGCCAAGAGAAGAAGAGGTTCCTGCATGAAGCTAGGAAGTTTATATGGGATGATCCCACACTTTACAGAACATGTGCAGATGGTTTGTTGAGGAAATGTGTGTCAGCTGCTGAGGCGAAGTCTGTGCTGCAGCACTGCCATACAGCCCCCTATGGTGGACACTTTGGTGGCCAAAGAACAGCTGCAAAGGTGTTCCAGAGTGGCTATTATTGGCCCACAATCTTCAAAGATGCCCACGAGTTTGCACACAGCTGTGATGAATGCCAGAGAACAGGTAATCTTAGTCGGAAGGATGAGATGCCTCTCACTTACATCCTTGAGTTAGAGCTCTTTGATTTGTGGGGCATTGACTTCATGGGACCATTTCCCCCATCAGCAGGTAACCTTTACATACTAGTAGCTGTAGACTATGTATCTAAGTGGGTAGAGGCCATAGCATGTCCAAATAATGATGCCAAAACAGTCATAAAATTCCTTCATAGACATATCTTTACTAGGTTTGGAACACCCCGTGCTATAATTAGTGATGAAGGGACACACTTTATTAATAGGGCAATGGAAAAAGTGTTGGCTAAGTACAATGTTAGACATAGGGTAGCCACCCCTTATCACCCACATTCGAATGGACAAGCTGAAATTTCAAATAGGGAGATTAAAAGTATACTAGAAAAAGGGGTCAAACCCAATAGAAAAGATTGGTCTTTTAAACTCGAGGATGCACTTTGGGCATATAGGACTGCATATAAGACACCCTTAGGTATGTCTCCTTATAGACTTGTGTATGGCAAAGCTTGTCACTTACCACTTGAATTGGAAATCAAAGCATTTTGGGCCATGAAAGAACTGAATTATTGCGTGACCGATGCGGGAACATTGCGGTCTCTGCAATTACATGAGCTTGATGAACTTAGACATATGGCGTATGAGAATGCTAAAATGTATAAGGAAAAGACCAAGATTTGGCATGATAGTAGACTTAGGATTAAGGACTTTAAGAAAGGCCAACTTGTTTTATTATTTAACTCACGGTTGAGATTATTTCCAGGCAAACTTAAGTCCAGATGGTCAGGTCCTTTTGTGATAACTAACGTGTTTGTTCATGGCGCAGTTGAGATTAGGAACCTGGAGCAAGGGCAACCATTCATGGTTAATGGTGCACGATTGAAGCATTATTATGAGGAAGGAGATGTGAAGACTCTCTCGGCCTTCCTCTTGACTGAAACGTGAAAATAAAACCGAGAGAGGACGAGTGATCACTGTGCTCGTCCATGCGAGGCTAATGCCTTAGTTTATTTTTTGCTATTTTTTCGGTTACTGTTTGTGTATATTTTGTGTGATTTTGATTATGAATTTGATGTTGATTTTATTTCTTTTTATAGGGGATCGATAGAGAGGATCAAGGAGATGAATTCAAGATTAAAAATCGAGGAAGATATTGGGCCAAATCAATGATTCAGTTGGGAGAAGATTGGAATTTAAACTCAAGAAAATCTCCAACGGCCATTTAATTGCGGTAGATTTGCGAAATCCGCAACAAAAATAGCCGTTGGGATTTTCATCATTACTTATAGCCGTTGGAAGCGCTCTGATCCGTACGCTTCCTTCATTCCATGAACTCCAAGAAAGCTCTCTTCTTCTTCCTCTGCAATCCCTCTTTCCAGATTCCTACGATTCCGCCATGGTGCTAACAAGAGCAGAGAGATCCGCGTCCAAGAAGAAGGCCGACGACGCTGAAACCGCTGCGAGAGAGGCACTCCTTGCCTTGGCAGATGCTGAGGCCCCGCGAACCGAACGCCTTCCCAAGCTCTCTGTCCGCAGAAAGAAGTGGAAGGTGGTGACGGAGATTCCCGCTGGGCCATCTAAACCAGCAGGGACGCCCAAGAAAAGAAAGTGGAAGATGGCTGTGGCCGATGCAGCAATCAAGAAGAAGACTCCCTCTGTGGAGAGTCAAGAAAGTGGTCGTCCTTCCTACGAGACGGCCAGACAAAGCCATTCGCCATCTCCACCAGCGCAGAGCCCTGAACCTTCTCCATCTCCGCAGAGCTCTGACCACTCTCCACCGCCGCAGAGCCCTGAAGCATCGCCCATCTCCCGGACGCCTGAACCTGAAATTCCAGAGGCAGACCCTCAAGAATCGGTGCAGGGCGATGACGCAGCTGAGGAAGACGAGGTATTCTCTCCTTTGAGGGAGGTTAGCCCCGACAGCCCTGTGGAAGGGAATGATTCGATGGATGAGACGTTGGGGGATTGCCTCCAACAGATCACAACGAAGGCAAGGTTGCGAAAGAAGGCCCCCAAGGTTGTTAAGGCTAAACGGCCAAAAGCCTCGAAGAAGTCCAAGAAAAAGAAAGCCAGGGGTGAGCCTTCATCAAAGAAGGTGAGTGATGAGCCCTCTCTGAAGAAGCTCAAGATCGAGGCTGCTGAATCAGCCAAACCAACAGATAAGGGGAAAGCCAAGCTGTACCCCGAAGATGAGCCTCAATCTGTGAGGTATGTGTCCTCTGATGCTGAATCAAGGGGCACTGAGCTGAGGAAGAGGGACCTGCTCCATGAGAAGGGATTCCT
Source organism: Herpetospermum pedunculosum (assembly GCA_028017165.1). NCBI lineage: Eukaryota > Viridiplantae > Streptophyta > Magnoliopsida > Cucurbitales > Cucurbitaceae > Herpetospermum > Herpetospermum pedunculosum. The sequence goes on along the minus strand of CM051525.1, from coordinate 4,735,046 downwards.
TGACGCGCTCGCAGACCTGCCGCAATTCTTGCGCGCAGGGATCACCAATCACGGCTGGGAGGAGCTGTGTAGACCACCCATCCCTGCCTACTCCAGCATGGTGTATGATTTCTACGCCAATTTGATGAACCCTGAGGATGGCCTATCTGTGGTCAGAGAAGTCGAGGTAGATTTCTCAGCTAAGGCAATTAATGATGCCTATGGCCTCAAAGGGCAAAAGCACACTGATTATGCCAGAATCATCGATGCGCCAACTGAGGCTGTCCTGGAGGAAGCAATCCGGATCATTGGCCAACCTGAGGCAGCCAAGGCAGTTTCACGCAATGGGAAGCACACCCTGATGGTTCTCCTTCGTGCGAAGGAGGTTGTCCCAAGTGACCCACGAGACCACAATCAACCAAGGCAGATCGCTGTTGGTTTATGCGATCATGAGGGGCCTCACAATCAACGTTGGGGAGGTCATTGCAGCCTCAATTGCAGACTGCGCCAAAAAGGGTAAGGGTCCACTTTTCTTTCCTAATACAATCACTAAGCTTTGCTTACGTGCAGGGGTACGAATCGAACGGATGGAAAGGCAGCTGGCCTACATAGGGCACCTGGATTTGCCTACGGCCTTTAGGATGCGCAGGAAGGGGAACATGGAGTTCGAGCTGGATGGCCTGGCTGCTGCTCAGTCTCTGTCGATGGCCTGTCTGATGGATCTGCATAAGAAGATGGCTCAATGGGCCACATATGCGCAGGCAAGGGATAAAGATGTTGCTGACCAATTGGGCTGCATCTTCCCTGAATTCCCCACGGACCTACTGACGCCATGGGCGCCTCCAAGGCCACGGAGGGATGAGGATGATGAGGACATCTGAGTGCTAGGCTGAAGAGCACTCAAGGGAGTATTTCTGTTCCCTGCAAACTGAAAAAAAAAAGAAAAAAATCATACTGCTTTTCGTTGAACCATGTGAATTCTGCTGTTTTGAGTTAGTATTTGGTCTGTTTTTAGTTTGTATTTTTTTTTGTTTGGAATTGCTTAGTATAGTTTGGAAAGAGCATGCATAGGGGCCTTGATCACTGATATATCTGCCCTGTATCCATTGCGAAATAATTGCGGAATCCGCAATTTTTATTAGTAATTGCATGTTTTTGACCGACTGTTTAGCTAGGTTGGTTCTGTTTAATTTTGTTCTTTTGCTGCTATTTTGACTACCTTATATAGCCTTTCTATAAGCATGTTGGATGAGTGTTATAAGACACCTTTGATTGTTTAAATTAGCCTCTTAAAATTGCTCAGCATGCATAGCTTTAAGTCCTTCCCTGCCTGTTTTTATAAATTTCTGCTGCTGTGATGTTTGCTTTGGGACTGTTCTGTCTATCCCTAGGGCTTTTAGATTCTCTTTGTTTTACCTTAGACTAGATGCTTCTAGGACAAGTTTGGGGGTGTGCCACCTCAGACACTCATTGGGGACAATGAGTAGTTTAAGTTTGGGGGAGGCCACCCTAGGCCTAGGAACATTCCTCTCTCCCTTTAAGCATAAGCATTCTTCTTCTCCTTTGCAAAAGAAAAACTTGATGTGCTGAAAAAAAAAATGAAAAATAGAATAAAGAGGGGTGTCTCTCTTTAAGTTGTTGAGTAATCAGTGCCAAGTGTGTAACCCACAAGTGGCATTGCATCAAAAGGCAACCAAAGGAGAGGCTCCACCAAAGTAAGAAAGAAAAAAAGGAAAGAAATAGGGAAGAAGAATGTATACCTAGGAGTTGCGACTTTGTGGCTTAGATGTCCTGAATAAAAAGAACTTTGATCCTCAATTAGCTGAGCACAAAGTTGTAGCTTGTAGGGTTGTTTAGGGAGATGAATGTATGTCCAATGTAGTGATGCCAGGGCTTAGGTTGTTCTCTAAATGTACTACTATCACTGTTAATATTAAGACTGGCATGACTCTAAGGAATCCTAGGTAGCTCAAAAGTAAAAACTAGAAGCATGTACTGAGTCTGGGGTAAAGCTAGGTAGAATTTGAAACCTTAGGGATAGTTGCACGATATGACAGAAGCAAGTAGATCAGGCGTAGGGAGTTAATGAAACAGTAGGAGCATTAGGCGTGCGAAGTCAGAAGAAGCAAAATAAGAGGATAGTTGTAAACTTAGAAGTGTGTCACAGGACAGCACTGCTATAGATAGGAATTTAGGGGAGTCAGCGAGTGGTTAAAGAGGATAAAACAGCAGCCTAAGTAAGTCTTTAGATTGCTCGAGGACGAGCAAAACCTTAAGTTTGGGGGTGTGTTACGTCTCCAAAAGTGCTTATTTTAGGACTTCTTTGTGATAGAAAAACGTGCATTTGCAAGTGTTTGTGATAGGAATTAGCTTGAATCTATGCTTATATATATAAATTAGGAGAATGAAGCTAAATTAGAACTGGTATGCAAAAGGAAAGAAAAAGAATGCAAAACACAGTTAGAAGAATGAAAATTGTGCATTGCGAAGGCATTGCGGAAACATTGCTAAAACAGCAATGTTTTAAGTGAAATCCGTAAGTTGGCTGACCTTTTTCTGTTGTGATCCGATATTTCAGGGATTCGGTCTTTCTCCTCCATCCATGTTGAAGTACGACGTTGAGAATGGACGGTTCTCCTTGGCCCAATCGCACCTGCAGAATACTATAAAAGGAGGTCAAAGAGGAGGGTTTAATCATCATCCGAAAGCGTTGAAGTCTCTTCGCAGCGCAGTCCTTCTCATTCATTCTCTTCTCCGTCTGTTGGTTTGAGAGGTTCAGCTGTTGGAGTCGACAATCTGATAGGAAGGAGAGAAGATTCATCTTCTCTCCTGATTGGATTCATCCAAGCAAGGCTCACCTTTCTCACCCTTCAGCCGAGGCGTTTGCGACGAGGCGATCAAGCTCATTTTACTGCTTTCTGTCTTTAACTTTTCATTTCCAGTACCGTTTGTTGTTATTTCTTTTCCATTAGTTAATCCATTCCATTTCGTTGTTTTCTGTCTTTAAGTTAGTAACTTTAAGTCTTCATATGTTCATCCAAACAATCGATTAATCAAAGCACAATTCATCATTTCACACTTTACCTTTACCTTCTTTGCCTACTATTTTTTTTCTTGCTGTTTTGTCTTTATTTTTTTTCTAAGCATGTCTACTTCATCTAATATTTATGTTCTCCCTACATCCATGAGTAACTAAGTCACATAGGGGCATGCTAATGACAATACTATAGGCTAAAACACGTGAACCAAGCATGTAGGTTAGCTCTCGAATGCATTGATTGTGTGTAAGCTTCATCCCACGGGCAATTTCGATTGGCCATCCATTTTGTCCAAAGAATTCCTAACCTCTGGAAGGAGTAAGAGTTCAGAGTCATACACTCATGCTAGCCTTTCAAGGTAGCCAGAAAACGACCTAGGAATAGGCGTTTTCCTAGTACAAATCATAACTTAATGTTTTAACAAGATGCTTAAAACCTTACTTGGACATGAGTAAACTAAAGAATCTAATGCATGAAATCGGAAGATACATGAGAATGAGTTAGTTTGATGCATAGTGAGTTGATTCAATGCTTGAGAATCGTGTGAAAATGCCTATAGAGGAGTCGTTAGTAGCCCTTGTTTCTCCACTTTACACACTTTCGCTGTTAGTAACATTGCGGTAAAATTGTTGTTCTCGCAATTCTAATAAGTTAAAAATTCTGCTTAGCCATTTTTCTCTTTGTTTATCAATCTCTTCTCTTTACATTTGAGTTTATCATTGACTTGCACTTGTTCATGTTTCTATCCTTTATATATTCATTAGTAATTAGGCAATTAAAAACCAAATCTACCCCATCAAATCCACCCATTCTTGCTTAACAACACACTTCGCGAGTAACTAATAATAAGTCTCTGTGGGAAAACGAATGAAAAAATATTTACTACTTGCTACAAGATCATGTATGCTTGCATGTTCTGAGTGCTCTATTCTTGCATATTTATTTTAACATTGAGCACACAACAATTTTCGAATCAAATCTTATGGTTTTGAACATTACATTGATAAATATTGTTGGACAAGTATTTGGTCAATGTAATAGCTTTCATGATAAATTCCCATAGTTTCACTCCTAATCATTGTGAATGATGAAGGAGTCATTTCTTTGATAAGCTTAGATTAGCTCTGTTGGTTCTAAGGATTCAGGTTAAACTGAATCGCAAGAACATATTGCTAAGTGGGAGCTGTCAAATGAAAAGTGGTTAAGGTTTTTATCAAATGTGTAAGGAGTAATAGAATACAAGAGTTGTATTGCTGATTTTTCATGTGATAGCTAAGCTTTCTTGCAGCTTGTGAAGTAGCAAAAAGTTTATGAATTAAACTCAAAGTTTAGTGCTCTGAGAGGATGTGATAGTCACATGGGTTCCTCGCAGCACTACATGTTGTTTTGTTCACTATATTTCTCATGGCTAAAGTGTTTGAGAAATACCTAAAATGTTTAGGGCTCCGAGTTGTTCAATTATGAAAGTGGGAGTAAACTAGAAATATGCGATATTTCGTTTTCTCCACCAACATGTACACCACAGACGTTTTAGTCCAAGTGGAAGTTTGTTGGGTTTTATGTCCTAAAACTCGTGGTTTGTAAATTGTTATGTTTGTAAACAATCTATTTAGTAATAAAGAGTTATTAAGTTTTAATTCAGTAAAAGAGTTTACTGGATTAAAGTGAAACATGTTTTATCCTATACCAATAACCAACACCCTTGGCATAGTTTGAGTATTTGAACCTCATGTATGACATGATTGTGGATCAGGTTCAAGTATACTGCCAAAATGATCTATAGTATATGGATAAGGCTGGGTACCTTATCCTGGTAACACTATTGGATGCGGCTCACTTTGTATTGTACAGAACGATGTGATCCGAATCGTTCCACATGAAGATATGAGAAGTGAGGGTGTCATGTGTAAAGAGTTTACACAAGATCGAACCGCGTATTAAGTCACTCTCTCTTTATAACACTGTTTACTGATTGAGACTGACTTATACACTTTGCTGGCCTAGGTAACTTGTTCTTAATCCTGAGCTCACTATGAACTCCTGCTTATTCGGAAGTATCCTTTGACTTGTACGGGTGAGAGTGGCGGAACGCCCGCTCAATAAGCCTACCAACTTGGGGATAAAGACGAATAAGTAGTTGGGGACATAGTATAGCAAGATTGGAATTCACTCCTAACCCGCTCTTCAGGGTTAGTAGATAGGTTGTTCCCTTAATAGCTGATTCTAGGGCTTGAACAATGTGAGCTCACACTCTCATGTGATGAGAGAGTTATATTGATCTGTTGGTTGGTCCAAAGATCTATTGTTCATTAGAGGTGTCAGTGGTACTTAAGGAACAAGATGTAATGCAGGGGTTAAACGGTTTAAATGACCCAGTTGTGATTACGAACAACCTGTGAAGGATCGACTTACCGATGGCGGTTATATCAAGAGGACACAATATATCTACAGTGAGAAGAGCGCAATCCTTGGACTTTAGTGGAGTCTCCGGGGGTTAACGAATGTTGATCGATTCGGGTCAAAAGAGTTTTGAGCGAATGATCTCGTATCGTTGGAGCTCATGATCTGTAGGTCCTTTAGGTTCTTCTGGCTAGCTCGGATAAAGCGGTATAGCAGTGCTATAGGGTTAAATTCGGAAAATCTGAATTAGGGTTTGTTCGAGGGATTATATATTTAAATATGATTTAAATATATAAACTGCAGGAAGTTGTATTTAAATGTGATTTAAATACTCGACCGGAGAAAAATATGAATTTTGATTCATATTTTGGAAAAGTCGATTTTCTGAAAACCGGGCTATAGTGGAAGGTTTATTATTATATTAATATTTGATATTAATATTAATAATAAATTAAATAATTAAAAATGTTTTAATTATTATTAATTTTAATAAATAATAATTATTTATCATTATTATTATTATCATTAATGTTCTTATTGCATGTCCAACATGTGTTTTCCACTATTTTTCTTTTCCTTTTCCTTACTCATAAAGCAAGTCAATTGGTTTTATCCAATTTTTTGACTTGAGTGAGTTATCTCCAAGCTCTAGCAAGAACATCTCTCTCTCTCGTTGGAACTCTCTTCAAGCTTTTGGATGACAATCTTCAAGTGTTGAAGGTAATCTTCATGGTAGAAGCTTGAAGAAGAAGAGAATTTTAAGCTTTGGTAGTTGTAGAATCAAGGTGAGTCTTTGGGAAAGATTCAAGAAGAGTTAAGTTGTTAATTCTTCTTCCTTTGATATTTGGATTTCAAGTTGTTGAAATTCAAAGGGTTTGTTGTATTGTGTTCTTGATGTTCTTGATGAATTGTTCATCAAGTTCATATTAACACAATTCCAAACACAAGCCATAAGCTTCATCTTGTTCCTCCACCTTCAAACTAACCCCCTTAGCTTAAGGAGTCCCACCACTCCGCTATTACCGCCTGAGAATAGTTGAGACTACTGTAAGGGTGGTCCTCGTGTACTCGTGACTAATCGTGTTCAGTTCGTGACTGAGGGAGAAGTAGATATCGAGGGGGCTGTAGAGTAGCAGAGGTAGACGAGAAGACGAACATCAAAATAAGGTATGTTTGTCCTTGTAGCTCACTGGTAAATTTACCGGTCGGTTTAATCGATAGGTAATTTACCGGTGGGGCTTCCCAAACGCTGTTTCTTAAGCGTTTGGGGGTTGTTTCCCCGGTCGAGATTTACTGGTCGTTTACCGGTAAATCCTACTGTTACGTCTCCAAAAGTGACTATTTTAGGGACTTATTTGCTATAGAAAGATGTACACTCTTAAGCGTTTTCGTAGAATTTAGGCTAAACATGTGCTTATATATGAGAATTTGTAGAATGAAGCTAAATTAGGACTTAGGTGTAAAAGGAAGGAAAAAAAACCAAAAACAAAGCTAAAGAGTTGAAATTTGCATATTGCTGAGACATTGCGGAAACATTGTTGTCTCAGCAATGTTTTAAGTGGAATTTGTTAAGTTGCCTAACCGTTTGCCATGTTGTTACGACTTTTCAGCCGCCAATTCTTTCTCCTGCTGCCACGTGGAAGGTCATCGTTCAGAATGGATGGTTCTCCTTGGCCTAATCGTACCTGCAGCACTGTAAAAGGAGGTCAAGGGGGAAGGTTGAACATAAGCTGGAAGCGTAGAATTCCCATCTCAACGCTGATGGAGCGCATGTAGCGCAGCGGAAGCGAGACGGATCATTGGCACTCTAATTTCATCAATTTAGCTAAATAAGAAACATGCACAAAGCTTTGAAATAAAAGGAATTAGAACACATACCTCTTGTAGTTCTAAAGACTTCTCTTCCAACGCTCGAATCTCCTCACGAACCCTTCGAAGCTTCCCTCGAACTCCTCGAGAACCACCTCCGGTAGTCCCGCTATCCTCGGGCCGAGCAACGGAGTGGTGGGACTCCTTTATGAAAGAAAAAGTTTGGAAGAAGAAGATGGGAAGATGAAAGTGATGAAGATTTTGTGAGAAGAAGTCTAACACTTAGCTTTCTAATTTCTCAAGTAACATGAACTCTTCATGCTCATCCAAATATTCAAACTCTTTGAAATATCATCAACTTCAAACCATTTGAACTTCATCCAATTTATAGGCAATTCACATGCAACAAAGTCTTTGCTTAGCATGACACCTCAAATTGGATGGATTAGTCTTCAACCAAGTGTTCCAAAATTGATGAGTTTATATGCATGTTGTTGGTGATTCACAATCCACTTCACAACTTGGATAAATCCACTCAACTTGGATAAATCCACTCAACATGGATAATTCCACTTTGACTTATAATCACACTTGTAATATTTTGTCATTTTAAAATTAATTCATAATTAATTTTAATAAACAAAATAAATTATAATTAATTAAACTTTTTAATTAATTAATATTATTATTTAATTCAATATCAAATATTAATTAAATAATAAGACTAATCCCGGTTTCTTAAACCAAATCATCACACATGAATCCCTATTCATGTTTTACACCGATCCCATATTTAAATCATATCTCTCATATTGTTACACGGCTTAATCCGAGCTAGCCAGGAGAACCTAAAGGACCTACAGATCATGAGCTCCAACGATACGAGATTAACCGGTCAAACTCTTTAACCAAGCTAACCAACATTCGTTAACCCCCGGAGACTCCACTAAAGTCCAAGGGCTGCACTCTCCTCACCGTAGATATATTTCTGTCCTCTTGATATAACCATCATCAGTAAGTCGATCCTTCACAGGTCGTTCGTAATTACAGCTGGGTCAAAATAACCGTTTTACCCCCGTAGTTACATCTTGTTCCTTAAGTCCCACTGATCCTCTAATGAACTATTGGTTTGTGGTCTAACCACCAAACCGATTGGTATGTGATCTCATCACTGTACCTTGTCCCTCTCGGGCCAATGAGAGGGTGGGATCCCTAGTTCAAGACCCGGAGTCAGCACTTAAGGGAACAACCTCTCTACTAATCCCTAAAGGCGGGTAGGAGTGAATTCCATCTCGCAGGACTATGTTCCCAGCTACCTACCCGGTCTTATCCCCAAGATGGTAGGCTTATTGAGTCGGCGATCTCGGGCCACTCTCACCCATACAAGTCAAAGGATAAGGCCGAATAAACAGGAGTTCATAGCGTGCTCAGGCTTCAGATCGAGTTACCTAGGTCATCATATGAAAAAGTCGGTCTTTACAGTAAACGAAGTTATAAAGAAAGAGCGACTTGTTTCGCGGTTCAGTCTTATGCAAACTCATTGCATAGGACGCCCCCACTCACATGTCTCCACATGAACGATTTCGGATCACATCGTTTGTACTATACAAAGTGGGCCGCGTCCAATAGTGTCCCCAGGATAAGGTACCCAGCCTTATCCCTATACTATAGACCGTTCTGGCTATTACTTGAACTTGATCCACAATCATGTCATACATGAAGTTCAAGTATACAACCTATAGCCATGAGTTCTTTGTTTATTGGAGTTAGGTTAAAAGTAAACACAAATAACTTTATTCAATAACAACTTTACTGAATAAAACTCAATAACAAGTTTATTGCAAATTAGAATATACATTTAGTTTACAAACCACGAGTTTTAGGACATAAAACCCAACAAACTCCCACTTGGACTAAAACGTCAGTGGAGTATTACATGCTGGATGAGAAAAACTGGCATATCAAATATTTCCCTGGTTTTTCTCCCACTATCCTACTGTACAACTCGTAGTCCTAGACTCACTAGGTGCCCCTCGAACACTTTAGCCGTGAGGGACTTTGTAAACGGATCAACAATATTGTGCTTTGAGGCGATCTGCATGACGATCACGTCTCCTCGATGCACTATCTCCCTGATGAGATGATATTTCCGCTCAATGTGCTTTCCACGCTTATGGCTTCTTGGTTCTCTCGAATTTGCCACAGCACCAGTATTATCACAATAAAGTGTGATAGGCAAATTCATATTGGAACAACTTCCAAATCCGTCAAGACCTTTCTAAGCCATACAGCCTCTTTCGCAGCTTCGCAAGCCGCGACATACTTAGCTTCCATGGTGGAGTCAGCAATACAACCTTGCTTTATACTCCTCCATACTATTGCCCCTCCATTAAGAGTGAACACTGATCCCGATGTGGATTTCCTCGAATCCTTATCGGTTTGAAAATCAGAGTCAGTGTATCCTGTAAGGATCAAATCCTTCGCGCCATACACGAGCACATAGTCTCTCGTTCTCCGAAGATACTTGAGGATGTGTTTAACGGCAGTCCAATGATCATATCTTGGATTGGACTGGTACCTACTGACAATTCCCACTGCATAGCATATGTCGGGTCGTGTACATAACATGGCGTACATCAGACTACCGACTGCTGATGCATAGGGAATTCGTCTCATATCCTCAACTTCTTGAGGTGTCTTAGGACACTCTTCCTTTGACAATTGAATTCCATGCCTGAAAGGTAAAGAACCCTTCTTGGAATTCTGCATCGAATATCGTATCAACACCTTGTCGATATAAGATGCTTGAGACAGCGCTAGCGTTTTGTTCTTACGATTCCTTACGATTTGAATCCCTAGAACAAACTGAGCCTCTCCCAAATCTTTCATTTGGAATTGGGTCGCTAGCCATTGCTTAACGTCAGTCAGGAACCCTACATCATTCCCAATGAGTAGGATATCATCTACATATAAGACTAAGAAAGCTACAACAGAATTGACTATTTTCTTGTAGACACAAGGTTCGTCAACATTCTGTTCAAAGCCATAAGATTTGATCGCAGTATCAAACCTTATATTCCAGGATCTAGACGCTTGCTTCAACCCATAAATGGATCGATTAAGCTTGCAAACCTTTTGCTCTTGACCGTGAATTATGAACCCCTCTGGTTGAGCCATATAGATACTCTCCTCAAGATTGCCATTCAGAAAGGCTGTCTTGACATCCATTTGCCAAATTTCATAATCATAAAATGTGGCAATGGACAAGAGTATTTTAATCGACTTTAACATGGCAACAGGGGAAAAGGTTTCTTCATAGTCCACCCCTTCCCTCTGGGAATAACCCTTTGCCACAAGTCGAGCCTTAAAGGTTTGCACCTTACCGGCTTGGTCTCGTTTCCTCTTGTAGATCCACTTGCAACCGATAGGTCTTTCACCATCAGGTTGCTCTACAAGATCCCAGACCGAATTGAAGTACATCGACTCCATTTCGTGGTCCATGGCTTTAAGCCACTGGTCCTTGTCTATGTCATTCATTGCCTGTTTAAAGGTCAATGGATCCTCAACGCCGTCATCAGGTATGACGACCTGGGTTTCCGTTAAACCCATGTAACGGTCGGGTTGTCTCACATCCCTCCCACTACGTCGAGGTATTCTCAACTCTTGAGAAGGACCAGCCTGATCAACAACTCTTGTTGACCCATCTGTAGCTTTCCTGGAAAGCTCGTTCAAAACAATTTTGCTCGAAGGTTGATGATCTCTCATGTGGTCTTCCTCTAAGAACGTGGTGTTTGTCGATACAAGCACCTTGTTCTGTTGAGGATCGTAAAATAGACCACCTTTCGTTTCCTTGGGGTAGCCTACGAATAGGCATAATTTTGAACGATGTTCCAACTTCTTTGGAATGGGCACCAACACATGTGTCGGACACCCCCAAATTCTGAAGTGACGTAAACTACCTTTACGCCCTCTCCATAACTCATAAGGTGTTTCTGAAACACTCTTAGAGGGAACCATGTTCAAAATATATACAGCAGCCTCTACTGCATATCCCCTAAACGAACTAGGCAGTTGAGCATAGCTCATCATAGATCGAACCATATCTAACAGGGTTTTATTTCTCCTTTCGGACACACCGTTCTGCTGCGGTGTTCCGGGCGCTGAGAGTTGGGATACTATTCCATGTTCTATCATATAGTCCTGGAATCTTAAATCCATATACTCTCCACCTCGATCTGATCGGAGTGTTTTAATCGTTTTACCTAATGTGTTCTCAACCTCTGCCTTATACTCCTTGAACTTTTCAAGAGCTTCGGACTTATGATGCATTAGGTAAAGATAGCCGTACCTAGAATAATCATCAATGAAGCTGATGAAATATTCATACCCTCCCCGTGCTTTAACATTCATCGGACCACAAAGATCTGAATGTACAAGCTCTAGAGTTTCTTTGGACCTATGACCTTTTTCAGAAAAAAAGATCGTTTGGTCATCTTGCCCTCAAGACAAGACTCACATGGTGATAAAGAGTTGTCCTCTAACTGATTTAGGAGACCACTCTTAACCAATCTCCCAATCCTATTGAGATTAATGTGGCCTAGTCTCAAGTGCCAAAGATAGGTACTTGGAGAAAGTTTCTGCCTTTTAGTTTGAGTTTGAGCTGTTTTAAACATCTCGGTGTTCAAAATATCTTTTTCCTCTGTTGGTCTTAACACATACAAGTTGTTTTCAAGTTTCGCAGAACATATATGTACACCTCTTTTGCTAATGAACGCTTCATTAAAATCAAAAGATACTTTATACAAATGTTCAAGTAAACAAGAGATAGATACAAGGTTCCTTTTAAAGCTAGGAACCAACAATACATTTTCAAGTAAAATGAAACTATCTCTATATAACAACTTGACAGCTCTCAGTGCCTTGGCTGAGACAACCTTTCCTGTTCCAACCCTGAGAGTTATCTCACCTTCAGCAAGCAGCTGCCAGGAACTAGTTTCCTGGAAAGAAGAACAAACATGGTTGGTGGCTCCTGAATCCAGTATCCAGGCAGAACTATCATGTTCCACTAAACATGTTTCAACAACGAGTAAATCATATTTACTTAGTTGTTTCTTCTCAGCTTTCCTTGCCATGAGGGTATCATGATAGACCGATGAGGACGGTTGTCCAAACATCGTCTGTAATGAATCCATGATCTCGTTAGCGGAGACCATTACCTCATGCTTCTTAACTAACACATCGGATGTGCTGGCCAAGATGTAGACTCGGGCTTTATCATTAGCCCTAGTCCACCTGTCAAATGCATCTCGAACAGTTCGAGTTGCAGATGAGCTAGGAGGGGGAGGACATTCCTCTGTTAAGACAAACCTAAGATCATCGATAACAAGAATCGTATTCAAGTTCGATTTCCAGGTCGTGTAGTTATTGCCGTTTAGTTTATCAGAAGCTAGTAATTGGATAAACGAGCTAGACATGCTGAAAAGAATGAATTCTATTAGTGAATTGAACTTAACCTATTTTTAACAACCAATCAAGAATTTTAGCAAAAGTAATAATGTACCCAAAAAATCATTATTAATTTGCAACGATACTTCAGTGAGTTAGAGCAACCGCTACCGAGGGGCAGTCAATCACTCCTTCACTGAACCAAGACATTCTTGACTAAATGCTAATACCAGAATAACTCATATTCCTATAGCACCTTAGTTATCGCTACTTTGGTCAAGAATCTACTAACAACTTAGTAATCCTTGTAAGTGTGACCCGCCATTTTCATAACTCAGAGGTCGGCCCCAACAGTGCAACCGAATGGAAATGTCAGAGTTGGGAATGGATGTTGCGTGCTCAATGTGTAAAGATAAAGATGCAAAAGGGTAGAGAGAGCACTTAGCACATGCAAGCATACATGGCCTTACAGCAAGTAGTGAGTATATTTAATTCGTTTTTTCCACAGAGACTTAGTTTTAGCTATTCGCGAAGTGTGTTTGTTAAGAAAGGTGGGATGGATTTGATGGGGTAAAATTGGTTTTTAATTAACTACTTTTTGTTGAATGTATAAAGGAATATGCCATAAACAAATTAAAGTTAAAAGCAGGCTTAAAAGACAAGAGATGGACTCAATAAACGAAGAAGAAAACAGCTAGACAGTAAGCGATTTAGCAGAATTGCGAGAACCGCAATTAATCCGCAATTAATTGGCAGCGAAAAACTGGTTAAATGGGTGAATTAAGGGCTACTAATGACTATCCTATAGGCATTTTATTACGACTATCAAGCTTTGGATCAACTCTCTATACATTAAACTCACTCTATCTCAAGTATCGTCCGATTCCATGCATGAGAGACTCAAGTTTACTCGACTTCAAAGTAAGGTCTTAAGCATCTTGTTAAAACAGGAGTGTTCAGTTTATACTAGGGAAACGCCTATTCCTAGGCCGTTTCCTGGTTACCATGGAAGGCTAGCATGATTATACGACTCTGAACTCTTACTCCTTCCAGAGGTTAGGAGTTCTTTGGACAAAATGGATGGCCAATCGAAATTGCCCGTGGGATGAAGCTTACATATAATCAATGTTCGAGTGTTGATCTACCTATTTGACTTACGTTTTTAGCCTATAGTTCTGTCATTAGCATGCCCCTAAATGAATTTAGTTACTCATGGATATATGTAGAACAGAAATATAAGATAAAGTAGACATGCTTAGAAGGAAAAAGTGTTTAAAACAGTAAGCCAAGCTCGTAGCAGAATAAGGAAAAACTGTGAAATGCAAAAACGTACTTTGATTACTTCAAGTGTTTGAATGACAAAGGAAAGCTTAAACAGAATGAATTCAAGGCAGACAACAACGAAATACAATAATTGAACTGACTAAACTAAGACAACAATGATCAGTAATGGAAATGAGAAGAAAAGAGCAGAAAACAGTAAAGGTTGCTGGAAATCTTCGTGGCAGACGCCTCGAATGTTGGTGATGAGAATTCAGCCGTGCTTGGATGAATCCAATCGAGAGAGAAGAAGAATCTTCTCTCCTTCCTATCAGATTATCGTCTCCAAAAGCTGAGAACCTCACTCCAACAGACGGCAAAGGAAAAACAGTGGAAATGGTGGACTGCAGAAAGACTTCTGTGCGTTGAATGATGACTGAACCTCCGACTTTGGCCCCCTTTTATAGTAGTTTGCAGGTGCGATTGGGCCAAGGAGAACCATCAATCTTCAACGTCGTATATCAGAATGGATGGAGGAGAAAGAATGAATCCCTGAAAAGTCGGATCTAAACAGAAAATCATCAGCCAACTTACGGTTTTAACTTGAATAATTGCGGCCACCGCAATTATTCCGCAATGCATTCGCAAGGGTTATTTTTTCATTCTTTTCTTCGGTTTTCACCCCTTTTTCTACCTATTGTGCATAAGTCCTAAATTAGCCACCTTCTTCTAATTCTCATATTAAAGCATAGGTTTAGGCTAAATGCTAATAAAAACACCTAAATGTGTACATCTTCTTAAGCTAAATGGGTCCTAAATAAGTCACTTTCAGAGACTTAACACACCCCCAAACTTAAGGCTTTGCTTGTCCTCAAGCATACTAAGGACTTACTTAGGCTGCTGTTTCTTCTTCTTTAACTACTCACTAACTCCCTTATATCCCTCTCTCAAGCAATGCTGTCCTGTGACACACTTCTTGGTTTAGAACTAACCTCTTGCCTAGCTTCTTCTGACTTCACCTGCCTACTATACCCACTGCTTTTGTTGACCCCCTACTACTGATCTAGCTACTTCTATGACATCATGCTACTATCCCTAAGGTTTCAAATTCTACCAAGCTTTACTCTAGACTCAGTACATGCTTCTAGCTTATTTTTAATGTGTCTAGGATTCCTTAGAGTCATGCCAGTCTTAGTATTAACAGTGACAGTGGTACTTTATAGAGAACAACCTAAACCCTGGCATCACTACATTGGATATACATTCATCTCCCTAGACAAACCTAAAAGCTACAACCTTGTGCTTAGCTCATTTAAGGATCAGAGTTCTTTTTTCATAGGACATCTAAGCCACAAGATTATAACTCCCAAGCACACATTCTTCTTCCCCTATTTCTTTTTTTCTTTCCTTTTTTTTTTTTTACTTAGGTGGAGTCTCTCCTTGGTTTGCCTTTTGATGCAATGCCACTTGTGGTTTACACACTTGGCACTGATTACTCAACAACTTGAGAGAGACTCCCCTCTTTATTCTATTTTTCACTTTTTCTATTTATCACAAAAAATTTTTTAAGAGAAGAAGAATGCTTATGTCTTAAGGAAGAGAGGAATGTTCCTAGGCCTAGGGTGGCCTCCCCCAAACTTCAACTACTCATTGTCCCCAATGAGTGTTTGAGGTGGCACACCCCCAAACTTGTCCTAGAAGCATCTAGTCTAAAGTAAAACAAAGAGAATCTAAACATCCTAGGCATAGGCAAAACATTCTAGAAGCAACTATCCCAGCAGCAGAAAATTTGAACATAACAGACAGGTTTAAGGACTGATGGTTTATGCATGCTGAGCACTATTCAGAGGCAAATTTAAACTATCAAAAGGTGTCCTATGACACTCATCCAGCATGCTTCAAGATCAGCTATAAAAGGTAGTCATGCCAGCAGCAAAAGATAGAATTTAACAGATCACATCCTAATTAACCGGGCAGTCAAAAACATGCAATCAGTCACAAAAATTGCGGGAACCGCAATTATTTCGCAATACAATCTGGGCAGATTAAACAATAACTCAGGCCCCTAGCATGCTTTTTCCCGTTACTCATGCATCCTAAAAATAAAACTAAACTATCCTACCTAATCAACTAACATCAGACTATCCTAATCAAAAAGGAAAACATAAAACTAAACATCCAAAACAGATCAAAACTTAACCACAAAACAGCATAATATACATGAATCTATCAAAAAAAACAGGAAAATTGTCTTTGTTTCTTGAGGGATTAGTAATACTCCCTCTAGTGCTCTTCAAACCAGCACTCAATCATCTTCATCTGGTTGCCTTGGTCGTGGGGCCACCCATGGAGTTAGGAGGTTGGTGGGGAAGTCCGGGAAGGTGCACCCCAATTGGTCTGCAACTTCTCTGTCCCTCGCCTGCGCATAGTTGGCCCATTGAGCCATTCTTCTCTGCAGGTCCATCAAACAGGCCATGGATAGGGACTGCTCAGCAGCCAACCTATCCAACTCAAACTCCATATTGCCCTTCCTTCTCAGCCGTAGGTGTGCAGGCAACTCCAGATGGCCTGTGTAGGGCAGCTGCTGCTCCAAGCGTTCGGTGGGAACTCCTGCAAGCAAGCATAACTTCGTTATAATGTTGGGGAAAAATAATGGCCCCTTACCCTTTTTAGCACACTCGGCGATGGCAGCATTGATGACTTCTCCCACGTTGATCGTGAGACCTCTCATGATAGCATAAACCAGCAGCGAACGGCTCTGGTTAATGGTGGTCTCATGCGTCACCGGGGAGAGTCTTCTTCTCACGAATGAAAACCACACAGCTGCCTTTGCCGTGAGGTTGGCACTCATGAGCGTGTGCCGCCCATTGCGTGAGACTGTCCAGGAGGCCTCAGGCTGGCCAATGGTGCGGATGGCTTCTTCCAACACAGCCTCGGTCGGCTCATCAACTATCCGGGCGTAATCTGTGTGGGGCTGGCCCCTTAGACCGAATGCTTCATTGATGGCCTTAGCAGAGAAGTCCACTTCTACCCCTCTGACCACAGACAGGCCATCCTCAGGGCTGAGCACGTTAGCATAAAAGTCATAGACCATGCTCGTGTATGCTGGGTTGGGAGGTCGGCAGAATTCCTCCCAGCCATGGTTGATCACCCCTGCGCGCAAGAACTGCGGCAGGTCAGCTAGGCGATCAAGGAACCCCTTCTCGTGCAACAGGTCCCTTTTCCTCAGCTCCACGCCCCTTGATTCAGCATCAGACGAGACATATCTCACTGATGGAGGTTCATCTTCGGGGTAGAGTTTAGCCTTCCCCTTATCAGTAGGCTTGGAAGATTCAGCAGCCTCCACCTTGAGGCGTTTGAGCGAAGGCTCAGCACTGTCTTCTTCTGCTGAAGGCACTCGCTTGGCCTTCTTCTTCTTCAGTTTCTTGGCTTTCTTGGCTTCCTTGGTGGCCTTCTTCTTGGCCTTCTGCCTCGCCTGGAGTTGTGGGAAACAGGCCCCCAGCGTCTCCTCCATAGAATCATCAGCAGGCGTTTGCTGTGCAGGCTCATCAGGGCTGTCTTCTCTCATGGGAGAGAAGACTTCTTCTTCTTCTGCCTCTCCACTGCCTTGCGTGGATTCTTGGTAATCCCCATAAGGGAATTCCGGATCAGGCCGTGGAGACTTGTGCTCTGCTGATGGGGTATTCGCAGAACTCCATGGCGAAGACGGCAACTCAGGACTCTGCACAGCCGCAGGTGGTAGATCAGCACTCTGAGGTGCTGGAGATGACTCGGCGCTCTGCGCAGGCGGTGCTGATTCGGTGCTTGGCACTGGTTCAGATGGCAGAGGGCTGCGCACGGGTGATTCAGACGGCAGAGGGCTGCGCACGGGTGATGCGGACTGCGTCGCACCTTCTTTATCTGACTCGTGGGATGCACGATCAGATTCTTGACTCGCCACAGAAGGAGTCTTGGATTTGCTTGGTCCGGCGGCAGTCTTGACAGTCCACCGGCGCTTCGTGGGCGTACCCACCGGCTCAGATGGGCCAGCAGGGATTTCAGTTACCACCCTCCACTTCTTCCTACGAATAGGAAGCTTGCCAAGACGGCCAGTGCGTACAGCACCCTGATCAGCAAGGGTGAGAAGCGCTTCCCTCGCAGCCGCTTCAGCTGCGTCGTCGGCCTTCTTCTTGGCGGCGGATCTCTCAGCCCTAGTGGAAACCATGGTCGAATCTTGGAGGTTTGGAGAGAGAGATCAAAGGTTGAGAAAATCGCAGAAATCTTGGAGAGCAAAGAATGGGAAGATCGTATCAAACGGGCGCCCTCTAACGGCTATAAAAGCAACGGATGAAATCCCAACGGCTCTTTTTGCGGAGTCAGCAATATTTTCGCAATTCCAGGGACAAGATTTCATACAAAATCCAAACTTTGATCGCCCGTATCTTTCAATTGGCCCAACCGATTCTTGATATTTAAAGTGCGATTTACTCCCCTTGATCCCCTCTTTCGATTCCCTACAAAAACAAACAAAACAAACATTAAATACACAATTAAAATCACGCTACAAAACATACAAACGATCATCGATAAAAACAGAAAAAATAAACTAAGGCATGGGCCTCGACTAAACGAGCACAGTAACCACTCGTTCTCTCTCGTTCTCTTTGTCATGCTTCAGTCAAGAGGAAGGCCGAGAGAGTCTTTACATCCCCTTCCTCATAGTAGTGCTTCAACCTAGCACCATTGACCATAAATGGCTGTCCTTGCTGCAAGTTTTTAATCTCTATGGCACCATGAACAAAGACATTAGTAATAATAAAGGGACCTGACCATCTAGACTTTAATTTGCCTGGAAATAGCTTTAATCGTGAATTAAATAGCAATACAAGTTGGCCCTTCTTAAAGTCTTTGATCCTAAGTCTACTGTCATGCCATATTTTTGTCTTTTCTTTGTACATCTTGGCATTCTCATAGGCCATGTGCCTAAGCTCATCAAGTTCATGTAGCTGTAAAGATCTTAGTGTCCCTGCATCCTTCACACAAAAATTTAATTCTTTCATGGCCCAAAATGCCTTGTTCTCCAACTCAAGTGGCAAGTGGCAAGCCTTGCCATATACCAACCTATAGGGAGACATTCCTAGAGGTGTCTTATATGCTGTTCTATAAGCCCAAAGTGCATCCTCAAGCTTGAAAGACCAGTCTTGTCTATTTGGTTTGACTACCTTTTCTAGGATGTTCTTAATCTCCCTATTGGAAATCTCAGCTTGGCCATTTGAGTGTGGGTGGTAGGGAGTAGCTACCCTATGTCTGATGTTATACTTAGCCAATAACTTCTCCATAGCCTTATTAATGAAATGTGACCCCTCATCACTAATGATAGCACGAGGAGTCCCAAATCTAGTGAAAATGTGCCTATGCAAGAAATTAGTGACTGTCTTAGCATCATTATTAGGACATGCCTTAGCTTCTACCCACTTTGACACGTAGTCTACTGCTACTAGAATGTACAAGTTACCTGATGATGGAGGGAAGGGTCCCATGAAATCAATGCCCCATACATCAAAGAGCTCTAACTCTAAGATGTAGGTGAGGGGCATCTCATCCTTGCGACTGAGGTTACCTGTCCTTTGGCACTCGTCACAGTTGTGGGCATAGTTGTGGGCGTCCTTAAAGATTGTTGGCCAGTAGTAGCCACTCTGAAATACCTTGGCAGCTGTTCTTTGACCACCAAAGTGCCCACCGTAAGGAGATGAATGACAGTGCTGCAGCACAGACTTCGCTTCAGCCGCTGAAACACATTTCCTCAACAACCCATCAGCACAGGTCCTGTAAAGTATGGGGTCATCCCAGATGAATTTCCTTGCCTCATGGAGGAACCTCTTCTTCTCTTGTCCTCCCTTGAACACTGGTAATACCTGTGATGCACGGAAGTTAGCAATGTCAGCGAACCAAGGTTCCTCATCGTTATCACGATGAGTCAAAGCAAAGATATGTTCATCTATAAAAGCATCAGTAATTGCGGGGTCCGCAATTTTTTCGCAATTGTGCTGCAATCGAGACAGGTGATCTGCAACCACGTTTTCACATCCCTTCTTGTCCCGAATGTCCAAATCGAATTCCTGCAGCAATAACACCCATCTAATTAGTCTAGGCTTAGCATCAGCCTTTCTCATTAGATATTTTAAAGCAGAATGGTCAGTATATACAATGGTCCTAGTTCCTACAATATAGTTCCTAAATTTTTCACAAGCAAATACTACAGCAAGCATCTCCTTCTCTGTAGTTGTATAGTTACACTGAGCCTCATTCAAGGTCTTACTAGCATAATAGACAGGGTGTGTGAGCTTGTCAATCTTCTGTCCTAACATGACTCCTACAGCATAGTCACTGGCATCACATAGCATCTCAAATGGGAGATCCCAATTTGGTCCTACTATGATTGGTGCTGTGACCAGTGCTTCCTTAAGGGTTTTCCAAGCTGTTACACACTCCTTAGAGAAGATAAATGGCCTACCTAGCTCTAGAAGCTCACATAGAGGCTTGGCTATCTTAGAAAAGTCCTTGATGAACCTTCTATAGAAGCCAGCATGCCCTAAGAAACTCCTAATAGCCTTGACATTTTGGGGCTCTACCAACTTCTCTATGACCTCTATTTTCGCCCTATCCACTTCTACACCCGCCCTTGACACTCGATGTCCTAAGACAATCCCTTCATCTACCATAAAATGGCACTTTTCCCAATTCAGGACTAGGTTAGTCTCCTCACACCTAGTCAGGACTTGTCCTAGGTTTTCTAGACAGGTTTTAAATGAATCCCCAAAGACTGAGAAGTCATCCATGAATATTTCTATCATGGACTCATCCAACTCAGAGAAGATTGCCATCATGCACCTCTGGAAAGTTGCCGGTGCATTGCATAAGCCAAAAGGCATTCTGCGGAAGGCAAACGTTCCAAAAGGGCAAGTGAAGGTGGTCTTCTCTTGATCCTTAGGGTCTATAGTTATTTGATTGTAGCCTGAATAGCCATCTAGGAAACAGTAGTAGGCTCTACCAGCTATTCTGTCTAGCATCTGGTCAATAAACGGTATGGGGAAGTGGTCTTTTTTAGTTTCTTTATTTAGTTTTCTGTAATCCATACATACCCTCCACCCTGTGACAGTCCTTGTTGGAATTAGTTCGTTATTCTCATTGACTACCACAGTTATTCCCCCCTTTTTAGGTACACACTGGATGGGACTCACCCACTGGCTACTAGCTATGGGGAAAATTACTCCTGCATCTAACCACTTTATTATTTCTTTCTTCACTACCTCTTTCATAGAGGGGTTTAACCTACGCTGGTGATCTACCCTAGGTGTGTGCTCTTCCTCTAATATAATTTTGTGCATGCAATAAGAAGGGCTAATGCCTCGAATATCAGCAATAGACCATGCTATAGCCTTCCTATGTTGCTTAAGCAGTAAAATTAAATCAACCTCATGCTGTTCACTTAGCTTAGAAGAAATAATTACAGGCAGTGTGTCATTCTCTCCTAGATATGCATATTTGAGGTGAGTAGGTAGTGGTTTTAGTTCTAAAACAGGTGGATGCTCAATGGAGGGCTTCAGAGGGTTAATAATTCTATCAGTTAAATCTATAGTCATACATACATGCTGAGGGTCATTTACAGGCATGTTCATTATGTCAGCTACATTTAGATCATCTACATCTATTTGTACATATTCACTAGCATGCTTGGTTAATAATACATGCTCTAATTGTTCTTCCATAAGTGAGTCAATAACATCAATGCTAGCACAAGACTCAGAATCAGAGGGGTATTTTAAAGCTTTGTAAACACTAAATTTTACCTCTTCATCATGAACTCTCATAGTTAACTCACCTTTTTGCACATCTATTAGTGCCCTACCTGTGGCTAGAAAAGGCCTACCTAGCAGGATGGGTACCTCCTTGTCTGCCTCATAGTCCAGGACAATGAAATCTGCAAGGAAAATGAATTTGTCAACTTTAACTAGAATATCCTCAATCTTACCTTCTGGATATGCGATGGATCTGTCTGCTAGTTGTAAAGTGACAGTAGTTGGACGTGCTTCTCCTATTCCCAACTGACGGAATAGGGACAGGGGCATGAGATTTATGCTGGCGCCCAGGTCACAAAGCGCTCTGCCCACATGCTTGCCTCCAAGTTCTACAGGTAAGGTGAAGGAACCAGGATCCTTCTCCTTCTTGGGCAGCTTGTTCTGGAGGATGGCACTGCACTCCTCGGTGAGGTTTACTGTTTCAAACTCACCAATTATCTTTTTGTTAGTAATGATATCCTTCAAAAACTTTACATATGAAGGCATAGACTGTAAAACCTCTACAAAAGGAATGTTCACATGCACTTGCTTAAGTATTTCTAAAAATTTATTAAAATGAACTTCCTGTTCCTGCTTCTTCTTAAGCCTTCGAGGATAAGGAGGTGGTGGCACATAAGCAGGCACGTCAGGACGCTTTAGGATCGGTGGAGGCCTTGGAATTTCTTCTATGTCCTCTACAATTGGTTCTAGCCTGGCTCCTGATGTGCTAGTTGGTGGTGGACCTTGGCTTGGCAGAGACTCCAGTGGAGCACTAGACTCAGTGTTCTCTACTCGCTTTGGTGTGTCTTTTGTATTGCTCACCAATGGTCTTCCACTCCTAAGTTCAATTGCTTGAACTTGTTCCTTGCCATCTCTCCTTGGTATCTCGGTGTCAGCAGGGAGTCTACCTTGGGGCCTACTTTTAAGTTCATTGGCTAACTGGCCTATTTGGTTTTCCAGGCTCCTAAGGGTAGCTTGCTGGCTCTGAAGAGTAGCATCATTTTTAGCTATATACTCCTTCAGTAGGTTTTCTACAGAAGATCCTACAGGTTGATTATAAGGTTTTTGGTACATTGACTGGTTATGTTGGGGAGTGAAACCAGGTGTTCCACTCGGCCTTGGTTGGTTAGGATTTTGGTTAGTGTTTTGCTGGCCACCCCATGACAGGTTAGGGTGGTTTCTCCAACCAGGATTGTAAGTTTGTGAGTAGGGGTTGTTCCTTGGCTGCTGCTGACTACCTACATAGCAGACTGAGAATGGATTCCCAGGGCAGTATTCATAAGGGTGCCCTTCCCCACAGAATCCACAGATAGGTGCCTCGCCTTGATTTGGTTGTACGCCCATTGACATGGCTGTGGCGGTATTGGCGCTGGTTTGGAGATTGGCCTGAGCCATTTGCTTGACTAAGTTGGTCAGGGCATTTATTTGGGTGCTCATGGCGCTTAGAGCATCCTTGTCTTGAGCTCTAGTTGGCTCTACAGGATCGTCTGACCATCTACAGTGAGATGCTGAGATCTTCTCCAAGATCTCGTAAGCTTCGTTGTAACTCTTGGACAACATGGAACCTCCAGCAGATGAATTTAAGACTTGTCTGGTGCTGGGGTTGCATCCTTTAAAGAAAACTTCTATTTGGATACACCATGGAATGCCATGGTGTGGACATTTAACGAGAAGATCTTTAAATCTAGTCCAAGCTTCGTGAAGAGACTCACTTGGAGCTTGTTTAAATTTGACTATGTCATCACGGAAAGTAGAATTCCTATCAGGTGGGAAGTATTTGACTAGGAATTTTTCTGCTAGATCTGTCCAATTGCGGACAGACCCTGAGGGTAACGAGTTCAACCATGTTTTGGCTTTGTCCCTCAAAGAGTAAGGGAAAAGATATAGCCTAAGGGCCTCTTGGGAAACTCCAGGGATTAGGAAGGTGTCACTAACTCCTAAGAAGTTCCTAAGATGGTTGTGGGGGTCCTCGTTTTCTATTCCAAAGAATTGTCCCACAGTGGACAACATTTGGAACATCACTGGCTTTAACTCGAATGAGTGAGCAGTGATTTCAGGACGGATTATGCTGGGGTTCAGCTCCCCAGGCATAGGTACTAGATATGAAAGAATGGCACTATTCTTGTCATTCGCTATTTCTATGGGGTTGCGAATGGCAGGTGCCGGATTTGGAACTAAATCGCCCATTTCTTTAGTTTCAGGTGTGGTTTGAGGTATAGGAGGTTGTTTAAAGAGGCGTTTCTTTGCTTTGTTTCTAGCTCGAAGAGATCTTTCAGGTTCAGGATCGAACTCTAAATTACTATGTGAACGCTCACTCATAAACTACCTTAACAGTACCTGCAAAAGAAATGAAACAGATTAGTTTCACTCAATGATAAACTTGGTTTTCTTAAACTTAACAACTTCGTTTTCACTTAAAAATAAGTCCCCGGCAGCGGCGCCAAAAACTTGTTGCGTGCTCAATGTGTAAAGATAAAGATGCAAAAGGGTAGAGAGAGCACTTAGCACATGCAAGCATACATGGCCTTACAGCAAGTAGTGAGTATATTTAATTCGTTTTTTCCACAGAGACTTAGTTTTAGCTATTCGCGAAGTGTGTTTGTTAAGAAAGGTGGGATGGATTTGATGGGGTAAAATTGGTTTTTAATTAACTACTTTTTGTTGAATGTATAAAGGAATATGCCATAAACAAATTAAAGTTAAAAGCAGGCTTAAAAGACAAGAGATGGACTCAATAAACGAAGAAGAAAACAGCTAGACAGTAAGCGATTTAGCAGAATTGCGAGAACCGCAATTAATCCGCAATTAATTGGCAGCGAAAAACTGGTTAAATGGGTGAATTAAGGGCTACTAATGACTATCCTATAGGCATTTTATTACGACTATCAAGCTTTGGATCAACTCTCTATACATTAAACTCACTCTATCTCAAGTATCGTCCGATTCCATGCATGAGAGACTCAAGTTTACTCGACTTCAAAGTAAGGTCTTAAGCATCTTGTTAAAACAGGAGTGTTCAGTTTATACTAGGGAAACGCCTATTCCTAGGCCGTTTCCTGGTTACCATGGAAGGCTAGCATGATTATACGACTCTGAACTCTTACTCCTTCCAGAGGTTAGGAGTTCTTTGGACAAAATGGATGGCCAATCGAAATTGCCCGTGGGATGAAGCTTACATATAATCAATGTTCGAGTGTTGATCTACCTATTTGACTTACGTTTTTAGCCTATAGTTCTGTCATTAGCATGCCCCTAAATGAATTTAGTTACTCATGGATATATGTAGAACAGAAATATAAGATAAAGTAGACATGCTTAGAAGGAAAAAGTGTTTAAAACAGTAAGCCAAGCTCGTAGCAGAATAAGGAAAAACTGTGAAATGCAAAAACGTACTTTGATTACTTCAAGTGTTTGAATGACAAAGGAAAGCTTAAACAGAATGAATTCAAGGCAGACAACAACGAAATACAATAATTGAACTGACTAAACTAAGACAACAATGATCAGTAATGGAAATGAGAAGAAAAGAGCAGAAAACAGTAAAGGTTGCTGGAAATCTTCGTGGCAGACGCCTCGAATGTTGGTGATGAGAATTCAGCCGTGCTTGGATGAATCCAATCGAGAGAGAAGAAGAATCTTCTCTCCTTCCTATCAGATTATCGTCTCCAAAAGCTGAGAACCTCACTCCAACAGACGGCAAAGGAAAAACAGTGGAAATGGTGGACTGCAGAAAGACTTCTGTGCGTTGAATGATGACTGAACCTCCGACTTTGGCCCCCTTTTATAGTAGTTTGCAGGTGCGATTGGGCCAAGGAGAACCATCAATCTTCAACGTCGTATATCAGAATGGATGGAGGAGAAAGAATGAATCCCTGAAAAGTCGGATCTAAACAGAAAATCATCAGCCAACTTACGGTTTTAACTTGAATAATTGCGGCCACCGCAATTATTCCGCAATGCATTCGCAAGGGTTATTTTTTCATTCTTTTCTTCGGTTTTCACCCCTTTTTCTACCTATTGTGCATAAGTCCTAAATTAGCCACCTTCTTCTAATTCTCATATTAAAGCATAGGTTTAGGCTAAATGCTAATAAAAACACCTAAATGTGTACATCTTCTTAAGCTAAATGGGTCCTAAATAAGTCACTTTCAGAGACTTAACAATGGACCTAAGAGACCCTATCCATTTCTGGAGATTGAGTTGTTCCGACTCCCATGAAACGGCCCTCCGAATGGACGGTGCTACTATGGGCAACCAGCAGGCGGAACATGGGAATCTCACGGTTCAACCTAATGGAGGAGACCGCAGGATGTATTGACATACTTCCTTCTCCCACTTACTATAAATACTTTCTCCATTCACCTTGCTCTTGATTTATGCAAACACCATCCGAATAGGGATGCCCTATTGACATCACGAGGCCGAGCATAAATCTCACGGTGTGAACTTTCGGAGAACGTAGGAGGAGATTGATATATCACATATACCTTCTCAACACCACTACTAAGTATTTTAGAATGGTTTGGGTATAGTTTTACTTAGGCATTATCCGGCTAAGACAATAAAACCTAAGTCTAGGTAGAACATACTTTTACCTAAGATGTCTAGGTGATAAACGTTTTATAACCTTACACCTCTCACGTGCATGCTCATAAAGCCGGGTTAACTTAACTCAAGTATCGGATCGATCCCCAGGTAGGAGGTGTTCCGTAAACCGTCATCTTAAATACCTCCAACCTTAGTGCAGGATCAAACCGGGTGAGTTCTCTCGTAACCTTAGCTTTACAAGATATCGACCTATTTTAACTATTAAAACTAATCGATACTAGATTCCTAATCGCATTGGAATTCTTTAACCCTTAGTGAGCATGCATTTATCTTTGTTATAGATTTTAAATGTCTATCTCATTTTACAACGCTTTATAAAACAAAGACATTCTATAACATGCTTCCTAAGCTAGAATATAACCATTACATTCAATTTATAACATGCTTCCCAAGCAAGAATATAACAATTATATTCAACTAAGGAAACTATGTTGTATGTTTAATTTCACAATTAATATAACACTTATATTAATTTTACTTTTAAACAAGCAACATCCAATTCATAAATTAATATAACACTTATATTAATTCTCATGAATTAAGCATGCATACTATACAACATAACACTTATATTATACTTTCAATGCATGCTACATGCTTCCTATGGTGGGATTTGAAATCTATATTGCATACTTTATGAACATACAAGAGACTTTAATTAAAACATACATTCACAATGCATAATTAATTAAACACACTAAAGTGGACCGGTTTTGGCATCACAGACAAGCAAGCAACTAAATTATTACAATAATAATTCATCAACTAAGTTGAGACGCTTCCGAACCCTTCGAACCGCCACGAACCAGCTTGAATTTGCTTGAACCGGCCAAAAAAACAGCAACTACAAAACTTCAAAAAAACTGAACCGGTCCATAACAGTTGTCCCGACTTCAACAGCCCGTAACTGGACCAATACCGACCCGAACCGGACCAAACGAACGCTGAACCGGACCTCCAGAGGGTGAAGAACAAGGAACCGGTCTGACTTTCAGTGAACCGGACCGCCCGAGGACCGAACCGGACCGTTTCTTCCACCTTGCGCTGAACCGGTGTTGTGCTGGAATTTTGCAGAAAAAAAAAACAGCAAAAAACAGCATGCTGTTTTTTTCGACACCCGAGCTTCTGTCTTCGAATTGAAAGCCTATATGGACTCTAAAGACTCCGAATTTTTTACAGACTCTTCTTCACACATTAAAGCCCATACACGCCCGGGGAATTACAAAATGAAGTGCAAATAAAAGCTCAAAAAAATATGCCAAAACCGGAATCACACTTTAGACGCCCAGAAAAATAATTTTTAAAACAAATACCCACCGAGCTCAAATTGATGCAAATTGAGTGACCAAAAAATGCTCTGATACCAATTGATGGAGCGCATGTAGCGCAGCGGAAGCGAGACGGATCATTGGCACTCTAATTTCATCAATTTAGCTAAATAAGAAACATGCACAAAGCTTTGAAATAAAAGGAATTAGAACACATACCTCTTGTAGTTCTAAAGACTTCTCTTCCAACGCTCGAATCTCCTCACGAACCCTTCGAAGCTTCCCTCGAACTCCTCGAGAACCACCTCCGGTAGTCCCGCTATCCTCGGGCCGAGCAACGTAGTGGTGGGACTCCTTTATGAAAGAAAAAGTTTGGAAGAAGAAGATGGGAAGATGAAAGTGATGAAGATTTTGTGAGAAGAAGTCTAACACTTAGCTTTCTAATTTCTCAAGTAACATGAACTCTTCATGCTCATCCAAATATTCAAACTCTTTGAAAATTCATCAACTTCAAACCATTTGAACTTCATCCAATTTATAGGCAATTCACATGCAACAAAGTCTTTGCTTAGCATGACACCTCAAATTGGATGGATTAGTCTTCAACCAAGTGTTCCAAAATTGATGAGTTTATATGCATGTTGTTGGTGATTCACAATCCACTTCACAACTTGGATAAACCCACTCAACTTGGATAAATCCACTCAACATGGATAATTCCACTTTGACTTATAATCACACTTGTAATATTTTGTCATTTTAAAATTAATTCATAATTAATTTTAATAAACAAAATAAATTATAATTAATTAAACTTTTTAATTAATTAATATTATTATTTAATTCAATATCAAATATTAATTAAATAATAAGACTAATCCCGGTTTCTTAAACCGAATCATCACACATGAATCCCTATTCATGTTTTACACCGATCCCATATTTAAATCATATTTAAATCATATTTAAATATGTTCATCATTCTTCCAAAACCGAATTTGAATAAATTCAAATTCTTTTTCTCTCATATTGTTACACGGCTTAATCCGAGCTAGCCAGGAGAACCTAAAGGACCTACAGATCATGAGCTCCAACGATACGAGATTAACCGGTTAAACTCTTTAACCAAGCTAACCAACATTCGTTAACCCCCGGAGACTCCACTAAAGTCCAAGGGCTGCAATCTCCTCACCGTAGATATATTTCTGTCCTCTTGATATAACCATCATCAGTAAGTCGATCCTTCACAGGTCGTTCGTAATTACAGCTGGGTCAAAATAACCGTTTTACCCCCGTAATTACATCTTGTTCCTTAAGTCCCACTGATCCTCTAATGAACTATTGGTTTGTGGTCCAACCACCAAACCGATTGGTATGTGATCTCATCACTGTACCATGTCCCTCTCGGGCCAATGAGAGGGTGGGATCCCTAGTTCAATACCCGGAGTCAGCACTTAAGGGAACAACCTCTCTACTAATCCCTAAAGGCGGGTAGGAGTGAATTCCATCTCGCAGGACTATGTTCCCAGCTACCTACCCGGTCTTATCCCCAAGATGGTAGGCTTATTGAGTCGGCGATCTCGGGCCACTCTCACCCATACAAGTCAAAGGATAAGGCCGAATAAACAGGAGTTCATAGCGTGCTCAGGATTCAGATCGAGTTACCTAGGTCATCATATGAAAAAGTCGGTCTTTACAGTAAACGAAGTTATAAAGAAAGAGCGACTTGTTTCACGGTTCAGTCTTATGCAAACTCATTGCATAGGACGCCCCCACTCACATGTCTCCACATGAACGATTTCGGATCACATCGTTTGTACTATACAAAGTGGGTCGCGTCCAATAGTGTCCCCAGGATAAGGTACCCAGCCTTATCCCTATACTATAGACCGTTCTGGCTATTACTTGAACTTGATCCACAATCATGTCATACAAGAAGTTCAAGTATACAACCTATAGCCATGGGTTCTTTGTTTATTGGAGTTAGGTTAAAAGTAAACACAAATCACTTTATTCAATAACAACTTTACTAAATAAAACTCAATAACAAGTTTATTGCAAAATAGAATATACATTTAGTTTACAAACCACGAGTTTTAGGACATAAAACCCAACAAACGCAGTCTTTTCTCCCTGTTTTCTCTTCCGTTTGTTGGTTTGAAGGTCTCAGCTGTTGGAGTCGATAATCTGAGAGGAAGAAGAAAAGATCTTTCTTCTCTTCTAATTGGATTCATCCAAGCAAGGCTTTCCTTCTTCCTTCATCCGAGGCGTTGGCAACGACGGGCTTCGCGCACACGATTTACTTGCTTTCTGTTACCTTCTGTCATTCCTTTGTTTCTATTGTTGCTTGTTGTTTTAGTTTACTACATTAGTTCATTTCGACACTCTCTGTTTAGTCCTTTTCAGTTTAGAGTTATTGCTTTGTAAGTTTGAACCTTGTTTAATTCAAAGAAATGTTTGACTAGTTTACGCATTCCTCGTTTCCTTTACTGCTGCTGTTCTCTTTCCTTTCCATTCCATTATTGTTTAGCATGTCTTCATCATCTACTCTTTCCATTCCATCTTCATCCATGAGTAACTAAATCACATAAGGGTCTGCTAATGACAAATCTATAGGTAGACGTACGTAAAATCAGCATGTAGGATAGTTCAAAGTGTATTGAATGTATGTGTGCTTCATCCCACAGGCAATTTCGATTGGCCATCCATTTTGTCCAAAGAACTCCTAACCTCTGGAAGGAGTAAGAGTTCAGAGTCGTACATCCATGCTAGCCTTTCATGGTAGCCAGAAAACGACCTAGGAATAGACGTTTTCCTAGTACACATCTTTAACTTGCTTTTATAAATAGATGCTTAAGCCCTACTTGGACATGAGTAAACTAAAGGATCTAATGCATGAAATCGAGAGATACATGAGAATGAGTTAATTTGATGCATGATGAGTTGACCTACTGCTGAAGAATCGTATGAAAAAGCCTATAGAGGAGTCGTTAGTAGCCCTTGTTTCCACACTTTACCCTTAATTCGTTGTTAGTAACATTGCTAGAAAATTGCTGTCTGCGCAATTTTCTTAGTTCAAATTTTTGCCTTAGCCATTTTTCTTAGTTTTCTGTTTTGCGATTTTATTGCTAGATAATTGCTTTCTCCGCAATTCTTTTTCGTCTACATTCAAGTTAACCTCGTTACTTATCCTTGTTTATGCGTTCATATCTTGCACGTTCCTTACTAGTTAGGTACTTTAAACCCAAATCTACCCCATTCAACCATCCTTTCTAATTTAACATCTCACTTCGCGAGTAGCTAAGAATAAATCTCTGTGGGAAATCGAATGAAAAAAGATTTATCACTTGCTACAAAACCATGTATGCTTGCATGTTCTGAGTGCTCTCCCATTGCATCTTTATTTTAAACATTGAGCACGCAACAAGTTTTTGGCGCCGCTGCCGGGAATTTTTTTTAGTGAACACGAAGTTTTTTAATTTAGAAAAAAAACTCAATATCTATTGGAGCTAATCTTCTTTCATTTCCTTTACATGTACTATCAAGCTAGTTTATGAATGAGTTTCCAAACCTCAACTCGCAACAAAGAGAAACTTTGCAGGTGAAAAACATATGTGTACGACAAAGTAAATGAATACGCTGCAAAACTTAATTGGAGGAAGAGTTTGCCCACAACAGTTTGAAGAATTTTTTCAGCCATGTGCTTATTGTGGGGATAATCATAACTTGGAGAATTGCCCAGCATTGAATTATCAAGAGAGGCAATATCAACAAAGCTATGACAACCATTATTCGTACATGTGTGAACATGATCAGTGGCAACTCTCAAATAATTCTTCGGAAGAGCATGGGCAAGTTACTCATTATGAAGAGTTCCACCAACATGAAGACTATCAACATTATGCCCCAACTCCAAATGAAGAATTATCACCCGTTTTGGAGGCACTATGGATAGAATTCATGGAAAGGAATGATGCATCCATGAGGAGAATGGATGTGCAATTAGCCCAGCTCACAAATGACTTACAAGATCTACTTGCTATAGCAAAATCACCACCACCATGCCCTCAGATGTTCGATTTTTATGATGATGACTCCTTTGTTACCTTCAAATCTAAGAAGAGTGATCCAATGTAATCTCCATATGAATTGGGGGAGTTGGTGAAAGTTGAGAAAAATGAAATTGTGCAGGATGAGGCCAAAGAGACTAATGCGCTGCTTGAGGAACAAGAATTTGAAATGTTTGAGGTTGAAGCAAACTTCTCCACCAATGGAAGAGCTGAGCCACCACCACCACAAATGCTCCAGCTGAAGGAGTTAGAAATAGATGTGCCAGAAAAAGAAGTCTCATTGCATCAAACCTATGTTGTACCAACGCACATAAAGTACAAACCTTTGGATGTTATAACATGCAGTCTCTTTGAAAGAATCAAAAATTTCAAGGTGTGGCAGAATGTCCGACTCCGTAAATCAAGACTTAAGTATCTTAACGAAGCAGAAGTGATAACTCGAAACATTGAAGAATATCCATATGAGGCAGATTGACAAGGGAGATTTCTGATCCCTAAACTCTTAAATTATGATTTTATCATGCTTTGCTTAGATTTCGTATGTTAGGAGTAGTTTATTTTTGGAATGAAATATTTATTATGTACCAACAATCATAGTCGTTTAGCATGAATTGACGATGCACTTTGGGCATATAGGACTGCATATAAAACACCCTCAGGTATGTCTCCTTATAGGCTAGTGTATGGAAAAACATGTCATCTTCCCTTCGAATTGGAAATCAAAGCCTTTTGGGCCTTAAAAGAACTAAATTATTGCGTGACCGATGCTGGAACTTTGCGGTCTCTGCAATTACATGAGTTGGATGAGCTGAGACATATGTCCTATGAAAATGCCAAAATGTACAAGGAAAAGACTAAGATTTGGCATGATAGTAGACTTAGAATCAAGGACTTTAAAAAGGGCCAGCATGTCTTATTATTCAATTCAAGGCTAAAGTTATTTCTAGGCAAACTTAAGTCTAGATGGTCAGGTCCTTTTGTGATAACTAACGTGTTTGTTCATGGTGCTATTGAGATTAGAAACCTACAGCACGGGCAGCCGTTTATGGTCAATGGTGCAAGGTTAAAGCACTACTATGAGGAGGGGGATGTGAAGACACTCTCGGCCTTCCTCTTATCTGGAGCTTGAGAAACTAATCGAGAGGGGATGAGTGACCACTGTGCTCATCCAAGAAGGCCATGCCTTAGTTTTTTTTTTCTTTCTTTAATATTTTCAGTTGGTGTTGCGTGTTTATTTTTTATATGATTTACAGATTTTTGTTTTATTTAGGTGAATTTTAAATAGGAGATCTTTAAGAGGAGATCAAGGAGATGAATCAAGGGAAGAGAATCCATGAAGAGAATCAGGCTAAATCAAGAAGTCGGGTTGCTGAATCTTGCAACTTAAATCACAAAAAAATCCCAACGGCTATGCGAATTTATTGCGGCAGATTTGCTGAGTCCGCAATTTAATAGAGCCGTTGGGATCCACTCGAGTACAAATAACCGTCAGTTGAGCCCTTTCCTCTACGTTCTCTACATCCGTTGGCCTTCAAGAAATCAGTCTTCTTCTTCCTCTGCATCTCCTACCTTCCGATCCTCACAGACCGACAATGGTGTCCACACAAGCTTATCGATCCGCATCCAAGAAGAAGTCGTCTGACGCAGAAGAAGCTGCGAGAGAGGCGTTGCTTTCCTTAGCAGACGCCGATGCTGCGCAGCCCTCACGGCCTCCGAAGCTACCAGTGCGACGAAAGAAGTGGAAGGTGGTGACTGAGATACCTGCTGGTCCTTCTGATCCAGTCGGTACACCCAAGAAACGGAAGTGGACGGTTGCGGTGGAGGATGCACCGATCAAAGAAAAGACTCCCAGCGAAGAGAGCCGAGGGAGTGGTCGTCCATCATATGAGACGGCCAGACAGAGCCCGGAGCCTTCTCCACAGACGCCGGAGCCTGAAGCTCCACCTGAAGAGCACCAAGACTCGGTGCCAAGTGAAGAGCCGGCGGAGGACGAGGAGGTATTCTCCCCCTTACGGGAAGTAAGTCTTGACAGCCTTGTGGAGAGGGGAAGCAAGGACTCCATGGACGAAACGTTAGGGGATTGCCTCCAGCAGATCACCACCAAGGCACGCCTTAAGAAGAGGGCTCCAGTGATCGTGAAAGCCAAGCGACCGAAGGCCTCCAAGCGAGCCAAGAAGAAGAAGGTTAGATCTGAACCTTCTTTAAAAAAGATGAAGGTTGAGGCTGTTGAATCGGCCAACGCGAAAGAGAAGGGGAAGAGGAAGATGTACCACGAGGATGAACCTTAGGCTGCGAGGTTTGTCTCCCAAGAAGCAGAGGCCAAGGGCCTCGAACTAAGAAAGAAGGAACTCCTCCACGAGCGGGGCTTTCTTGATGCGTTGGCGGACCTGCCGCGATTCTTGCGCGCAGGAATCATCACCCATGGTTGGGAGGAGCTGTGCAGACCCCCCATTCCGGCCTACACCGACATGGTGTATGACTTCTATGCCAACCTCACACACCCTGAAGCATGCCTATCCACGGTGAGGGGGTTAGAGGTCGACTTTTCTGCCAATGCCATCAATGAGGCCTACGGCCTCAAGGAGTATCCCCATTCTGACTATGCCAAGATTGTTGACTTGCCATCTGAGGCAGTCTTAGAAGAGGCTTTGCACACAATAGGCAAGCCAGAGGCATCGTGGGCGGTGTCAAGGAACGGGAAGCACACCCTGATGAGTGCAACCCTGCGCGACAAGGCGGTCGTCTGGTTCTCTTTTGTGCGCAGACGCCTCTCCCTTGTGACTCACGAGACGACTATAAACCAGGGGAGATCATTACTGCTGTACGCCATCATGAGGGGCCTCACCATTGACGTTGGTGAAGTCATTGCTGCCTCCATAGCCGACTGCTCAAAGAAAGGTAAGGGTCAACTATTTTTCCCTAATACCATAACCAAATTGTGTCTTCGTGCAGGAGTCCCAATGAAGAAAAATGATAAGCAGTTGGCTTACACAGGCCACCTGGAGCTGCCCACCATATTGAGGATGCGAAGTTGGGGCAACATGGAATTTGAGCTGGATGGCATGGCTGCTGCTCAATCACTATCCATGGCGTGCTTGATGGACCTGCAGCACAAGATGGCGCAGTGGGCCGAATATGCACAGGCCCGGGACAAAGATGTGGCTGACCAGTTGGGGTGCATATTCCCTGCTTTCCCTACTGACCTGTTGAAGCCATGGGCGCCTCCTGGAGAAAGGAGAGACGAGGATGAAGATGTTTGAGTGCCAGTCTGAACGGCACTCGAGGGAGTTCTTCTGATCCCTCTTGAAACAAAAAACTTGCTTTTCTGTGACTTTTTGAATTCGGTTTTAATCAAATGCTTGATCTGTTTTTAATTTTCTTGTTTGTTTAGAGTAGTTTAGTTTAGGTTGATAGTATCTGAGTAGTTAGTTTCGTTTATTTTACTGTTTGGTGTAGTTTTGGATGCCTGGAAATAGCATGCTAGGAGCCTTGATCAATGCTAAAAATGATCTGTAGGTTTATTGCGAATTTTTTGCGGAGTCCGCAATTTTTGTTAGGTTTCGCATGTTATTAACTGACTTTTTGGATAGGCTGGTTCTGTTTAGATTTTGCCATCTTGCTGCTTTCTTGACTTCAATCTGTGATCTATCTGTGAGCATGCTGGATGAGTGTCTTAGTACACCTTTGGTAGTTTAAATTAGTTCCTTAATTTTGCTCAACATGCACCTCTAAAAGCCCTTCACATACTGTTTTTCCGAAATCCTGCTGCTGTGCTATCTGCTTTACGAAGTTCATTCTATGCCTAGGACTTTTAGATTCTACATGTTTTGCCCTAGACTAGATGCTTCTAGGACAAGTTTGGGGGTGTGCCACCTCAGACTCTCATTAGGGACAATGAGAAGTTCATTCTATGCCTAGGAACATTCCTCTCTCCCTTTTAAACATAAGCATTCTTCTTCTCCTTTGACAAATGATGAATTGAAAAAAAATGAAAAAAAAAAAATGAAAAGTATAATGAGTAGTGTCTCTCTTGAGGTTGCTGAGTAATCAGTGCCATGTGTGTAACCCACAAGTGGCATTGCATCAAAAGGCAACCAAAGGAAGAGACCTTACCAAAGAAGGAATGAAAAAGGAAAACCAAGGAAGAAGAATGTATGCCTATGAGTTATAGCTTATGTGCTTAGGTGTCCTGAATGTGTGAACTCTGATCCTCAATTAACTAAGCACAGAGTTATAGCTTATAGGTTTGTTAAGGGAGATGAATGTATATCCAATGTAGTGATGTCAGGGTTTAGGTTGTTCTATGAAAAATACTATTGTCACTGGTTTATACTGAGACTGGCATGACTCTAACGAATCCTAGGTAGCTCAAAAGAAAAACATTAGAAGCATGTACTGAGTCTAGGGTAAAGCTAGGTAGAATTTGAAAACTTAGGGATAGTTGCACAATGAACCTAATGACTAAGGCAGATAGAACAGTTGTAGTAAGTTTTAGAAAGACAATAGGTTTATAAGGCGAGAGAAATCAGAAGAAGCAACATGAGAAGTTAATTTTGAACTTAGAAGAATGTCACAGGACAGCTATGCATTAGATAGTGAACTTAGGGAAGTTAGCAAGTAGTTAGATAGAGTAATAGCAGCCCAAGTAAGTCCTTATATTGCTCGAGGACGAGCAAAACCTTAAGTTTGGGGGTGTGTTACGTCTCCAAAAGTGACTATTTTAGGGACTTATTTGCTATAGAAAGATGTACACTCATAAGCATTTTTGGTAGAATTTAGCCTAAACATGTGCTTATATATGAGAATTTGTAGAATGAAGCTAAATTAGGACTTAGGTGTAAAAGGAAGGAAAAAGAACCAAAAACAAAGCTAAAGAGTTGAAATTTGCATATTGTTGAGACATTGCGGAAACATTGCTGTCTCAGCAATGTTTTAAGTGGAATTTGTTAAGTTGCCTAACTGTTTGCCATGTTGTTACGACTTTTCAGCCGCCCATTCTTTCTCCTGCTGCCACGTGGAAGGTCGTCGTTCAGAATGGATGGTTCTCCTTGGCCTAATCGTACTTGCAGAACACTATAAAAGGAGGTCAAGGGGGAAGGTTGAACATAAGCTGGAAGCGTAGAATTCTCATCTCAACGCAGTCGTTTCTCCCTGTTTTCTCTTTCGTTTGTTGGTTTAAAGGTCTCAGTTGTTGGAGTCGATAATCTGAGAGGAAGAAGAAAAGATCTTTCTTCTCTTCTGATTGGATTCATCAAAGCAAGGCTTTCCTTCTTCCTTCATCCGAGGCGTTGGCAACGACGCGCTTCGCGCACACGATTTACTTGCTTTATGTTACCTTCTGTCATTCCTTTGTTTCTGTTGTTGCTTGCTGTTTTAGTTTACTACATTAGTTCATTTCGACTCTCTCTTTTTAGTCCTTTTCAGTTTAGAGTTATTGCTTTGTAAGTTTGAACCTTGTTTAATTCAAAGAAGTGTTTGACTGGTTTACGCATTCCTCGTTGCCTTTACTGCTGTTGTTCTCTTTCATTTCCATTCCATTATTGTTTAGCATGTCTACATCATCTACTCTTTCCATTCCATCTTCATCCATGAGTAACTAAACCACATAAGGGTCTGCTAATGACAAATCTATAGGTAGACGTACGTAAAATCAGCATGTAGGATAGTTCAAAGTGTATTGAATGTATGTGTGCTTCATCCCACGGGCAATTTCGATTGGCCATCCATTTTGTCCAAAGAACTCCTAACCTCTGGAAGGAGTAAGAGTTCAGATTCGTACATCCATGCTAGCCTTTCATGGTAGCCAGAAACGACCTAGGAATAGGCATTTTCCTAGTACACATCTTTAACTTGCTTTTATAAATAGATGCTTAAACCCTACTTGGACATGAGTAAACTAAAGGATCTAATGCATGAAATCGAGAGATACATGAGAATGAGTTAATTTGATGCATGATGAGTTGACCTACTGCTGAAGAATCGTATGAAAAAGCCTATAGAGGAGTCGTTAGTAGCCCTTGTTTCCACACTTTACCCTTAATTCGCTGTTAGTAACATTGCTAGAAAATTGTTGTCTGCGCAATTTTCTTAGTTCAAATTTTTGCCTTAGCCATTTTTCTTAGTTTTATGTTTTGCGATTTTATTGCTAGATAATTACTTTCTCCGCAATTCTTTTTCTTCTACATTCAAGTTAACCTCGTTACTTATCCTTGTTTATGCGTTCATATCTTTCACGTTCCTTAATAGTTAGGTACTTTAAACCCAAATCTACCCCATTCAACCATCCTTTCTAATTTAACATCTCACTTCGCGAGTAGCTAAGAATAAATCTCTGTGGGAAATCGAATGAAAAAATATTTATCACTTGCTACAAGACCATGTATGCTTGCATGTTCTGGGTGCTCTCCCATTGCATCTTTATTTTAAACATTGAGCACGCAACACCTACATCGAGGAAACCGGTCGGTAAGTGTTACCGGTTTGGTTTATCGGTTGAAATTTATCGGTTGATAAATTTATCGGTCTAGAGTTTACCGATGGGGTTGAACCGGTTCGTTTACCGGTTGCCATTTACTGGTGTATGGGCGCCAGTTTATCGGTCAAGCTCTTGCTTCGGTAATTCCTTTATCGGTCTTCCTCGGTTGACTTTATCGGTCGGTATTTACCGGTGGTAGGGAATTACCGGTGGGACTCCAAATGATGAAAAATGTTAAGTGTTAGCATTGTTTCTAATTTCTTGTTTGTTGCTTATTGATTGCTGAAGATCCTCAGCCAGTTTAGGCTTGTTCCACTGCGCCTCTAGTTGTGTCGAGATCCTTCGGTTTCCATCAGACCGGTATTTTCATATGATGGCCTAGGTAACTCGATCTTAATCCTGAGCTGGCTATGAACTCCTGTTTATTCGAAAGTATCCTTTGACTTGCACGGGTGAGAGTGGCCCATTAGCGCCGACTCAATATTCCTACCATCTTGGGGATAAAGTCGAATAGGTAGCTGGGGACATAGTACAGTAAGAATGGAGTTCACTCCTAACCCGCTCTTCAGGGTTAGTAGATAGATTGTTCCCTTTATAGCTGACTTTAGGGCTTGAACAATGAGCGTTCACCCTCTCCTTGTACGAGAGGGTTAACTGATTTGTTGGTTGGACCACAGATCTATTATTCATTAGAGGTGTCAGTGATACTTAAGGAACAACACGTTGCAGGGGTTAAACAGTTTAAATGACCCAACTGTGATTACGAACAACCGGTGAAGGGTCGACATGCCCGTGACGGTTATATTAGAGGACATAATATATCTACAGTGAGGAGAGTGCAGCCTTCGGACTATATTAGATTCTCCGAGGGTTAATGAATGTTGATTAGTTCGGTTAAAAGAGTTTTGACTGGATAATCTCGTATCGTTGGAGCTCATGATCTGTAGGTTCTTTAGGTTCTCCTGGCTAGCTCGGTTAACGTCGTGCAACAATATAAGAGAAAAGAAAAAGAAAAAGAATTTGAATTGTTCAAATTTGGTTTTTGGAAGAATGATGGACATATTTAAATATGATTTATATATGGGAATGGTCTAAAACATGATATGATTCATGGGCAAAAAAGTCGATTTTTGGAAAACCGAGTTTAGCCATATTATTTAATTAATATTTGATATTGAATTAAATAATATTAATTAGTTAAAAAGTTTAATTAATTAATATATAGGGTTGGTTACACAAATAGCAATCAGGCCCAAACTAATTGCAAATTTAGCAAACTTTAAAATGTTTTGCAAATATGGCAAAAAATCTGTTTCTATCACTAATAGACTTTATCATATAACTGATAGACTTCTATCAGTGATAGACTATTATCACTGATAGACTATTATAACTGACAAAAATCTATAAAAAGCTGAGGTGATCAGCG
This sequence comes from Herpetospermum pedunculosum, assembly GCA_028017165.1. Classification (NCBI taxonomy): domain Eukaryota; kingdom Viridiplantae; phylum Streptophyta; class Magnoliopsida; order Cucurbitales; family Cucurbitaceae; genus Herpetospermum; species Herpetospermum pedunculosum. The sequence continues at coordinate 4,695,448 of CM051525.1, read as the reverse complement.
ACAGACTTCTATCAGCCATAAGATATCAGCGATAGAAATTGTCATATCCACAAATTTTTTAAAAACATGCAATATTTTTAATTATCTTATTCTAAATTGATATCTGTTACAGTTTCCCTAATATATATATATTAAAAAATCTAATAAATAAAAATATTTATTATTATTTAAAATTAATTAAGTTTTAATTAATTTTTAAAATAATAATAATTATTTATATATGTCTTGATGCATGTAAGACATACATTAAGTTAATATATATATATATATATATATATATATATATATATATATATTTTGGTTAGTGCAAATTGGGTAGACATATGAATCTAATTTTTGAAACTTCACATCAGTGAAGTTTTTTTCTTTTTGGTTCTGTGTTCTTCTTAATAAAATCCAACGGCCATTTCTTCTTCTTCTTCCTCTTTATTTTTCTTTCTTTTCTCATGCAACGTAGTTCAACTCCGTTGCATGGCGCCGAGGATAGCGAGACTACCTGGGGTGGTTTTTGAGGCGTTCGTGAGAGAAGGACCGAAGCGTTCGTGAGAAGATTCGAAGAGTTCATGACGAGGACCGGCCGGCGGAACACGAAGAAATTTAGAACTACAAGGTATGTAATTCTAATTTCTTATTTTCGTCGTTTGTGCATGTTTTCTATTTGTTAAATTGATGAAATTAGAGTATCATCGATCCAAAATCGCTTCCGCAGCGTAAAACGCTCCATCAGTTTGGTTCTTCTAGTAGGAGGCTAACACTGTGTCATAAAGACTAGTATTTATCTTGCAAAAGAACGAGGTGTTTCTTTTCAGAAACAATTTGTTCCATGAAATACACCATGAGCCTACAAAAAAAAAATCAAAGGGTTTAATAAATGCAAAACAAACGATAATTGTGGCGACAACATTAAATGGAAAAATATATCAACAAAAAAAAACATATAACCTTCCTCAAAAAAATCTCAAAATGCGAGTCGTAACGTTTTTTTTTTAAAAAGAAGAGACAATATTATTGTGGAAGCGCGCCAACAAGGATGGAGTACGTTGTTGCGTGCTCAATGTGTAAAGATAAATATGCAAGAGGGTAGAGAGAGCACTTAGAACATGCAAGCATACATGGTCTCACAGCAAGTAGTAAGTATATTTCATTCGTTTTTTCCACAGAGACTCATTTTTAGCTATTCGCGAAGTGTGATTGTTAAGAAAGATGGGATGAATTTGATGGGGTAAGATTGGTTCTTAATTATCTAATTTTTGCTGAATGTATAAAGGGATATAACATAAACAAATGCAAGTTGAAATTAGATGCAAAGGACAAGAGATGGAATTAATAAACGAGGAAGAAAACAGCTAAACAGAATGCAACTTAGCAGAATTGCGAGAACCGCAATTAATCCGCAATTAACTCAACAGCAAAAGTGTGTAAATGGGCGAATTAAGGGCTACTAATGACTATCCTATAGGCATTTTATTACGATTCTCAAGCACTGGACCTACTCTCTATACATCAAACTCACTCTATCTCAAGTATCGTCCGATTCCATGCATTAGAGTCTTAAGTTTACTCGACTTCAAAGTAAGGTCTTAAGCATCTTGTAAAAACAGGACTGTTCAGTTTGTACTAGGGAAACGCCTATTCCTAGGCCGTTCCCTGGCTACCATGAAAGGCTAGCATGATTATATGACTCTGAACTCTTACTCCTTCCAGAGGTTAGGAGTTCTTTGGACAAAATGGATGGCCAATCGAAATTGCCCGTGGGATGAAGCTTACATACAATCAATGTTTTCGAAGGCGATCCTACATGTTTGGTTCACGTTTTTTAGCCTATAGTTCTGTCATTAGCATGCCCCTAAGTGATTTAGCTACTCATGGATATATGGAGAACAGAAAAGGTAGATAAAACAGACATGCTTAGAAGATAAATGTACTTAAAACAGCAAGACAAAGCCGTAGCAGAACAAGGTAGAAACTGTGAAGTGCAGAATTTTACTTTGATTACTTTGAACGTTTGAATGACAAAGGAAAGCTTTAAAAGAAATGAATCCAAGACAGACAACAACGAAATGCAGTAAGTAAAATACTAAACTAAGAACAACAGTGATCAGAAATGGAAATAAGAAGAACAGAACAGAAAAGCAGTAAAGGTTTGCTGGAAAACTTCGTGGCAGTCGCCTCGAATGAAGGTGATGAGAAGTCAGCCTTGCTTGGATGAATCCAATCGAGAGAGAAGAAGAATCTCCTCTCCTTCCTATCAGATTATCGACTCCAAAAGCTGAGACTCTCACTCCAACAAACGGCAAAGGAAAACAGATGGAAATGGTGGACTGCGAGAAGACTTCTGCGCTTCGAATGATGATCAAACCTCCGACTTTGGCCCCCTTTTATAGTAGTTTGCAGGTGCGTTTGGGCCAAGGAGAACCATCAATCTTCAACGTCGTATATCAGAATGGATGGAGGAGAAAGAATGAATCCCTGAAATAACGGAAATTAACAGAAAAAGATCAGTCAACTTACGGTTTTCACTTGAATAATTGCGGTCACCGCAATGTTTTCGCAATTCATTCGCAATGCTCATTTTTTCATTCTTTTCCTTCGGTTTTCAACCCTTTTTCTACCTATTGTGCATAAGTCCTATATTAGCTACCTTCTTCTAATTCTCATATTAAAGCATAGGTTTAGGCTAAATGCTAACAAAAACACCTAAAAGTGTACATCTTCTTAAGCTAAATGGGTCCTAAATAAGTCACTTTCAGAGACTTAACACACCCCCAAACTTAAGGCTTTGCTTGTCCTCAAGCATACTAAGGACTTACCTAGGCTGTTATTTTATCTTCTTTAACTACTTACCGACTCCCCTATAGCCCTATCTCTAGCAGTGCTGTCCTGTGACACACTTCTAAGTTTAGAACTAACCTCTTATCCAGCTTCTTCTGACTTCACCTGCCTACTATACCCGCTGCTTTTGTTAACCCCCTACTACTGATCTAACTACTTTTATGATATCATGCTATTATCCCTAAGGTTTCAAATTCTACCAAGCTTTACTCCAGACTCAGTACATGCTTCTAGCTTATTTTTAATGTGTCTAGGATTCCTTAGAGTCATGCCAGTCTTAGTATTAACGGTGACAGTGGTACTTTTAGAGAACAACCTAAACCCTGGCATCACTACATTGGATATACATTCATCTCCCTAGACAAACCTAAAAGCTACAACCTTGTGCTTAGCTCATTAAGGATCAGAGTTCTTTTTTTTCATTTCATAGGACATCTAAGCCACAAGATTATAACTCCCAAGCATACATTCTTCTTCCCCTATTTCTCCTTTTTCCTTTTTTTACTTAGGTGGAGTCTCCCCTTGGTTTGCCTTTTGATGCAATGCCACTTGTGGTTTACACACTTGGCACTGATTACTCAGCAACTTGAGAAAGACTCCCCTCTTTATTCTATTTTTCACTTTTTCTATTTATCACAACCATTTTTTTTTTTTTTTTTTTTTTTTTTTTTTTAGGAGAAGACGAATGCTTATGTCCTAAGGAAGAGAGGAATGTTCCTAGGCCTAGGGTGGCCTCCCCCAAACTTCAACTACTCATTGTCCCCAATGAGTGTCTGAGGTGGCACACCCCCAAACTATCCTAGAAGCATCTAGTCCAAAGTAAAACAAGGAAAATTTAAAAATCCTAGGCATAGGCAAAACATTCTAAAAGCAACTATCCCAGCAGCAGAAAATTTGAACATAACAGAAAGTTTTAAGGACTTATGGTTTATGCATGCTGAGCACTATTCAGAGGCAAATTTAAACTATCAAAGGGTGTCCTATGACACTCATCCAGCATGCTTCAAGATCAGCTATATAAGGTAGTCATGCTAGCAACAAAAGATAGAATTTAACAGATCACAGCCTAACTAAACAGACAGTCCAAAACATGCAATCAGTCACAAAAATTGCGGGAACCGCAATTATTTCGCAATTCAATCCGGGCAGATATAACATTGATCCAGGCCCCTAGCATGCTTTTTCCTGTTACTCATGCATCCTAAAAATAAAACTAAACTATCCTACCTACTCAGCTAACATCAGACTAGACTAAGCAAAAGAAAAAGCATAAAACTAAACATTAAAAACAGATCAAAAGCTGAACACACAACAGCATACTATACATGATTCTATCAAAAAGCAGGAAAATTGTTTTGTTTTTCTTAAGGGAACAGTAATACTCCCTTTAGTGCACTTCAAACCAGCACTCAATTCTCATCATCCTCATCTGGTTGCCTTGGTCGTGGGGGCACCCATGGAGTTAGGAGGTTGGTGGGGAAGTCCGGGAAGATGCATCCCAGCTGGTCTGCAACTTCTTTGTCCCTCGCCTGCGCATAGTTGGCCCATTGAGCCATTCTCCTCTGCATGTCCATCAAGCAGGCCATGGATAGGGATTGTTCAGCAGCCAGCCTATCCAACTCAAACTCCATATTCCCCTTTCTTCTCAGCCTCAGGTTCGCAGGCAGCTCCAAATGGCCTGTGTACGGCATCTGCTGCTCCAAGCGCTCGGTGGGAACTCCTGCAAGCAAACACAATTTTGTTATAGTGTTGGGGAAAAATAATGGTCCCTTACCCTTTTTAGCACACTCAGCGATGGCAGCAGTGATGACTTCTCCCACGTTGATCGTGAGACCTCTCATTATAGCATATACCAGCAGCGAACGGCTCTGGTTAATTGTAGTCTCATGAGTTACTGGGGAGAGTCTTCTTCTAACGAATGAAAACCACACAGCTGCCTTAGCCGTGAGGTTGGCACTCATGAGAGTGTGCCTCCCATTGCGTGACACTGTCCAGGAGGCTTCAGGCTGGCCAATTGTGCGAATGGCCTCTTCCAGCACGGCCTCAGTCGGCTCATCAACTATCCGTGCATAATCTGTGTGCGCTTGGCCCTTGAGACCAAAGGCTTCATTGATGGCCTTGGCTGAGAAATCAACTTCCACCCCTCTGACCACAGATAGGCCATCCTCAGGGCTGAGCACATTGGCGTAGAAATCATACACCATGCTCGTGTAGGCTGGATTAGGCGGTCTGCAGAATTCCTCCCAACCATGGTTGATCACCCCTGCGCGCAAGAACTGCGGCAGGTCAGCGAGTCGGTCGAGGAAACCTTTCTCGTGCAACAGGTCTCTCTTCCTCAACTCAGCACCCCTGGATTCAGCGTCAGACGAGACATACCTCACTGACTGAGGTTCGTCTTCAGGGTAGAGTTTAGCCTTCCCCTTGTCTGCTGGTTTGGATGATTCGGCAGCCTCCACCTTGAGGCGTTTGAGTGAAGGCTCAGTACTCTCTTTGTCCGCCGAGGGCACCTTCTTGGCCTTCTTTTTCTTCAACTTCTTGGCCTTGCCAATCGTGGCCTTCTTCTTCTTTTTGAGCCTGGCCTTGATATTGATCTGCTGGAGGCATGCCCCCAACGTTTCTTCCATAGAATCGTCCTGCTGTGCAGGCTCGGCAGGGCTGTTTTCCCTCATAGGAGAGAAGACTTCTTCTTCCCCAGCATCTCCACTGCCTTGCGTAGACTCCTGATAATCCCCATAAGGGAATTCAGGATCAGGCCTTGGAGAATTGTGCTCTGCTGATGGTGTCTGCTCAGAACTTAGTGGCGAAGATGGCAGCTCAGGGCTCTGCGCTGCTGCAGGCGTCGGATCAGAACTTTGAGGTGCTGGAGACAACTCGGCGCTCTGTGCAGGCGGTGACGACTCTGCGCTTGGCACTGGTTCAGATGGGAGAGGGCTGCGCGCAGGTGATTCAGACGGCGACGATCCTCCTTTGGCTGACTCGTGGGATGCACGATCAGGTTCTTGACTCTCCACAGAGGGAGTCTTGGCTGTGCTTGGTTCGGCGGCCGTCTTGACAGTCCACCGGCGTTTCTTGGGCGTGCCCACTGGCTCAGATGGTCCAGCAGGGATCTCAGTGACCACCCTCCACTTCTTCCTACGAATAGGAAGCTTGGGAAGAGGACCGGTGCGAACGGCACCATCGTCTGCAAGGGCGAGAAGCGCTTCCCTCGCAGCCGCTTCAGCTGCGTCATCAGCCTTCTTCTTGGCTGCGGATCGTTCAGCACGTGTGGCCACCATTGCTGATTCTTGAAGATCTTGGGAGAAGAATCAAAGATGGAGAGAATCGCTGAATTCTTGGAGAGCAAAGAGAGAGATAATCGTAACGATCGAGCGGCTTCCAACGGATATAAAGGCAACGGATAAAATCCCAACGGCTCTTGTTGCGGATCCAGCAATTTTTGCGCAATTGTAGGGATATTATTTCATAAAAATCTCCAACTTCGCTCGTCCGTATCTTTTATTTGGCTCAACCATTTCTTGATTTTTAAAGCTTGATTTACTCCCCTTAATCCCCTCTTTCGAATCCTTGCAAAAACAAACAAAACAAACAATAAATACGCAATTAAAATTACACCACAAAACATACAAACGATAAGCGGAAAAACAGTAAAAATAAACTAAGGCATTTGGCCTTGACTAAACGAGCACAGTAACCACTCGTTCTCTCTCGTTCTCTTTGTCATGCTTCAGTCAAGAGGAAGGCCGAGAGAGTCTTCACATCTCCTTCCTCATAGTAGTGCTTCAACCTAGCACCATTGACCATAAATGGCTGTCCTTGCTGCAAGTTTTTAATCTCTATGGCACCATGAACAAAGACATTAGTAATGATAAATGGACCTGACCATCTAGACTTTAGTTTGCCTGGAAATAGTTTTAATCGTGAGTTAAATAACAGTACAAGTTGGCCCTTCCTAAAGTCTTTGATCCTGAGTCTACTGTCGTGCCATATTTTTGTCTTTTCTTTATACATTTTGGCATTCTCATAGGCCATATGCCTAAGCTCATCAAGTTCATGTAGCTGCAAAGATCTCAATGTCCCCGCATCCTTTACACAAAAATTCAGTTCCTTCATGGCCCAAAATGCTTTGTTTTCTAACTCAAGTGGCAAGTGGCAAGCCTTACCATATACCAACCTATAGGGAGACATTCCTAGAGGTGTCTTATATGCTGTCCTGTAAGCCCAAAGTGCATCCTCAAGCTTGAAGGACCAGTCTTTCCTATTAGGTTTAACTACCTTTTCTAGGATGTTCTTTATCTCCCTATTGGAAATCTCAGCTTGACCATTTGAGTGAGGGTGGTAGGGAGTAGCTACCCTATGTCTGATGTTATACTTAGCCAATATTTTCTCCATAGCCTTATTAATGAAATGTGACCCCTCATCACTAATGATAGCACGAGGAGTCCCAAATCTAGTGAAAATGTGCCTATGCAAGAAGTTAGTGACTGTTTTAGCATCATTATTAGGACATGCCTTAGCTTCTACCCACTTTGACACGTAGTCTACTGCTACTAAAATGTACAGGTTACCTGATGATGGAGGGAATGGTCCCATGAAATCAATGCCCCACACATCGAAGAGCTCCAACTCTAAGATGTAGGTGAGGGGCATCTCATCCTTGCGACTGAGGTTACCTGTCCTTTGGCATTCGTCACAGCTGTGGGCATAGTTGTGGGCGTCTTTGAAGATTGTTGGCCAATAGTAGCCACTCTGAAATACCTTCGCAGCTGTTCTTTGACCACCAAAGTGTCCACCGTAAGGAGATGAGTGACAGTGCTGCAGCACAGACTTCGCTTCAGCAGCTGAAACACACTTCCTTAACAACCCATCAGCACAGGTTCTGTAAAGTATGGGGTCATCCCAGATGAATTTCCTTGCTTCATGAAGGAACCTCTTCTTCTCTTGACCTCCCTTGAACACTGGTAAGACCTGTGATGCACGGAAGTTAGCAATGTCAGCAAACCAAGGTTCCTCATCGTTATCACGATGAGTCAAAGCAAAGATATGTTCATCTATAAAAGCATCAGAAATTGCGGGGTCCGCAATTTTTTCGCAATTGTGCTGCAATCGAGACAGGTGATCTGCAACCACGTTTTCACATCCCTTCTTGTCCCGAATGTCCAAATCGAATTCCTGCAGCAATAACACCCATCTAATCAATCTAGGCTTGGCATCAGCCTTCCTCATAAGATATTTTAAAGCAGAATGGTCAGTATATACAATGGTCCTAGTGCCTACAATATAGTTTCTAAATTTTTCACAAGCAAATACTACAGCAAGCATCTCTTTCTCTGTAGTTGTATAATTACATTGAGCCTCATTCAAGGTTTTGCTAGCATAATAGACAGGATGTGTGAGCTTGTCAATCTTTTGTCCTAACATGACTCCTACAGCATAGTCACTGGCATCACATAACATCTCGAATGGGAGATCCCAATCCGGTCCTACTATAACAGGTGCAGTGACTAGTGCTTTCTTAAGGTGGTCCAAGCTGCTAAACAATCCTTAGAGAAGATGAATGGCCTACCTAGCTCCAGTAGCTCACATAGAGGCTTGGCTATCTTAGAAAAGTCCTTGATGAACCTTCTGTAGAAGCCAGCATGTCCTAAGAAACTCCTAATGGCCTTGACATTCTGAGGCTCTACCAACTTCTCTATGATCTCAATTTTCGCTCTATCAACTTCGACTCCTGCCCTTGACACTCTATGTCCTAAGACAATCCCCTCATCTACCATAAAATGGCATTTTTCCCAATTTAGGACTAGGTTGGTCTCTTCACACCTAGCCAGGACTTGTCCTAGGTTCTCTAGACAGGTTTTAAATGAGTCCCCAAAGACTGAGAAGTCATCCATGAATATTTCTATTATGGACTCATCCAACTCAGAGAAGATTGCCATCATGCACCTTTGGAAAGTTGCCGGTGCATTGCATAAGCCAAAAGGCATTCTGCGGAAGGCAAACGTTCCAAAAGGGCAAGTGAAGGTAGTTTTCTCTTGATCCTTAGGGTCTATAGTGATTTGATTATAGCCAGAGTACCCATCTAAGAAACAATAGTAGGCTCTACCAGCTATTCTGTCTAGCATCTGGTCAATGAATGGTAGAGGGAAATGGTCTTTTTTAGTTTCTTTATTTAACTTTCTGTAATCCATACACACTCTCCACCCTGTGACAGTCCTTGTTGGAATCAGTTCGTTGTTCTCATTGACTACCACAGTTATTCCCCCCTTTTTTGGTACACATTGGATGGGGCTCACCCACTGGCTACTAGCTATGGGGAAAATTACTCCTGCATCTAACCACTTTATTATTTCTTTCTTCACTACCTCTTTCATAGAGGGGTTTAACCTACGCTGGTGATCTACCCTAGGTGTGTGCTCTTCCTCTAGTATAATTTTGTGCATGCAATAAGAAGGGCTAATGCCTCGAATATCAGCAATAGTCCATGCTATAGCCTTCCTATGTTGCTTAAGCAGTAAAATTAAATCAACCTCATGCTGTTCACTTAGCTTAGAAGAAATAATTACAGGCAGCGTATCATTATCTCCTAGATATGCATATTTGAGGTGAGTTGGTAGTGGTTTCAGTTCTAAAACAGGTGGATGCTCAATGGAGGGCTTTAACGAATTTACAGTTCTATCAGTTAAATCTATATTCATACATACATGCTGAGGTTTATCTACAGGCATATTCATTATGTCAGATACATTTAGGTCAGCTACATCTACTTGTACATATTCATTAGCATGCTTGGTTAACAGTACATGCTCTAATTGCTCTTCCATCAGTGAGTCAACAATATCCATGCTAGCACAGGATTCAAGGTCAGAGGGATACTTTAAAGCTTTGTAAACACTAAATTTTACCTCTTCATCATGAACCCTCATAGTTAACTCACCTTTTTGCACATCTATTAGTGCCCTACCTGTGGCTAGAAATGGTCTACCTAGCAGGATGGGAACCTCCTTGTCTGCCTCATAGTCCAGGACAATGAAATCTGCAAGGAAAATAAATTTGTCAACTTTAACTAGAATATCCTCGATCTTACCTTCTGGATATGCGATGGATCTGTCTGCTAGTTGTAAAGTGACAGTAGTTGGACGTGCTTCTCCTATTCCCAACTGGCGGAATAGGGACAGGGGCATGAGATTTATGCTGGCGCCCAGGTCACAAAGCGCTCTGCCCACGTGCTTGCCTCCAAGTTCTACAGGTAAGGTGAAGGAACCAGGATCCTTCTCTTTCTTGGGCAGCTTGTTCTGGAGGATGGCACTGCATTCCTCGGTGAGGTTTACTGTTTCAAACTCACCAATTATTTTTTTGTTAGTAATAATGTCCTTCAAAAACTTTACATAAGAAGGCATAGACTGTAAAACCTCTACAAAAGGAATGTTAACATGCACTTGCTTAAGTATTTCTAAAAATTTATTAAAATGAACTTCCTGTTCCTGCTTCTTCTTCAGCCTACGAGGATATGGAGGTGGTGGCACATATGCAGGCACGTCAGGACGTCTTAGGATAGGTGGAGGCCTTGGAATTTCTTCTATCTCCTCAATAATTGGCTCTAGCCTGGCTCCTGTTGTGTTAGTTGGTGGTGGACCTTGGCTTGGCAGAGACTCCAGTGGAGCACTAGACTCAGTGTTCTCTACTCTCTTTGGTGTGTCCTTTGTGTTGTTCACCAAGGGTCTTCCACTCCTCAGTTCAATTGCTTGAACTTGTTCTTTGCCATCTCTCCTCGATACCTCGGTGTCAGCAGGGAGTCTACCTTGGGGCCTACTTTTAAGTTCATTGGCTAATTGGCCTATTTGGTTTTCCAGGCTCCTAAGAGTAGCTTGCTGGCTCTGAAGAGTAGCATCATTCTTAGCTATATATTCCTTGAGTAGGTTTTCTACAGAAGATCCTACAGGTTGATTGTAAGGTTTTTGGTATATTGACTGGTTATGTTGAGGAGTGAAACCAGGTGTTCCACTCGGTCTAGGCTGGTTAGAATTTTGGTTAGTGTTTTGTTGGCCACCCCATGACAGGTTAGGGTGGTTTCTCCAACCAGGGTTATAGGTGTTGGAGTAGGGGTTATTCTTAGGCTGCTGCTGGCTTCCTACATAGCAGACTGAGGATGGATTCCCAGGGCAGTATTCATAAGGGTGCCCTTCCCCACAGAATCCACAGATAGGTGCCTCGCCTTGATTTGGTTGGGTGCCCATTGACATGGCTGTGGCGGTATTGGCACTGGTTTGGAGATTGGCCTGAGCCATTTGCTTGACTAAGTTGGTCAGGGCATTTATTTGGGTGCTCATGGCGCTTAGAGCATCCTTGTCTTGAGCCCTAGTTGGCTCTACTGGATCATCCGACCACCTACAGTGAGATGTTGAGATCTTCTCCAAGATCTCATAAGCTTCGTTGTAACTCTTGGACAACATGGAACCTCCAGCAGATGAATTTAAAACTTGTCTGGTGCTGGGGTTGCATCCTTTAAAGAAGACTTCTATTTGGATACACCATGGAATGCCATGGTGTGGACATTTAATGAGAAGGTCTTTGAATCTTGTCCAAGCTTCGTGAAGAGACTCACTTGGAGCTTGTTTGAATTTTATGATATCATCACGAAAGGTTGAATTCCTATCTGGTGGGAAATATTTGACTAGGAATTTTTCTGCTAAATCTGTCCAATTGAGGACAGATCCTGAGGGCAATGAATTTAACCAAGTTTTGGCTTTGTCCCTCAAAGAGTAAGGGAAAAGATATAGCCTCAGGGCTTCTTGGGAAACTCCAGGGATCAGGAATGTGTCACTAACTCCTAGGAAGTTCCTAAGGTGGTTATGGGGGTCCTCATTTTCTATTCCAAAGAATTGTCCCACAGTGGACAACATTTGGAACATCACTGGCTTTAACTCGAATGAGTTGGCAGTGATTTCAGGACGGATTATGCTGGGGTTCAGCTCCCCAGGCATAGGTACTAAATATGAAAGGATGGCGCTATCCTTGTCATTCGCTATTTCAATGGGGTTGCGAGTGACAGGCACCAGGTTTTGATTTACTCCAGCCATTTCTTCTTGAGGTAATTGCGGAGGGATTGTAGTTTCCGCAATGATTGGAGGTAAAAGGGATTGTTTAAAGAGACGTTTCCTGGCTCTATTTCTAGATTTAAATAATCTCTCAGGCTCAGGGTTGAACTCTAGATCACTAGATGGAGTCTCATTCATAAACTACCCTAAATGGTACCTGAAAAAGAAATGAAGATGGATCAAATTCAATGGAAAATACTTTGATGTTTCAAACTTAACAAACTTCGTTTTCACTTAAAATAAGTCCCCGGCAGCGGCGCCAAAAACTTGTTGCGTGCTCAATGTGTAAAGATAAATATGCAAGAGGGTAGAGAGAGCACTTAGAACATGCAAGCATACATGGTCTCACAGCAAGTAGTAAGTATATTTCATTCGTTTTTTCCACAGAGACTCATTTTTAGCTATTCGCGAAGTGTGATTGTTAAGAAAGATGGGATGAATTTGATGGGGTAAGATTGGTTCTTAATTATCTAATTTTTGCTGAATGTATAAAGGGATATAACATAAACAAATGCAAGTTGAAATTAGATGCAAAGGACAAGAGATGGAATTAATAAACGAGGAAGAAAACAGCTAAACAGAATGCAACTTAGCAGAATTGCGAGAACCGCAATTAATCCGCAATTAACTCAACAGCAAAAGTGTGTAAATGGGCGAATTAAGGGCTACTAATGACTATCCTATAGGCATTTTATTACGATTCTCAAGCACTGGACCTACTCTCTATACATCAAACTCACTCTATCTCAAGTATCGTCCGATTCCATGCATTAGAGTCTTAAGTTTACTCGACTTCAAAGTAAGGTCTTAAGCATCTTGTAAAAACAGGAGTGTTCAGTTTGTACTAGGGAAACGCCTATTCCTAGGCCGTTCCCTGGCTACCATGAAAGGCTAGCATGATTATATGACTCTGAACTCTTACTCCTTCCAGAGGTTAGGAGTTCTTTGGACAAAATGGATGGCCAATCGAAATTGCCCGTGGGATGAAGCTTACATACAATCAATGTTTTCGAAGGCGATCCTACATGTTTGGTTCACGTTTTTTAGCCTATAGTTCTGTCATTAGCATGCCCCTAAGTGATTTAGCTACTCATGGATATATGGAGAACAGAAAAGGTAGATAAAACAGACATGCTTAGAAGATAAATGTACTTAAAACAGCAAGACAAAGCCGTAGCAGAACAAGGTAGAAACTGTGAAGTGCAGAATTTTACTTTGATTACTTTGAACGTTTGAATGACAAAGGAAAGCTTTAAAAGAAATGAATCCAAGACAGACAACAACGAAATGCAGTAAGTAAAATACTAAACTAAGAACAACAGTGATCAGAAATGGAAATAAGAAGAACAGAACAGAAAAGCAGTAAAGGTTTGCTGGAAAACTTCGTGGCAGTCGCCTCGAATGAAGGTGATGAGAAGTCAGCCTTGCTTGGATGAATCCAATCGAGAGAGAAGAAGAATCTCCTCTCCTTCCTATCAGATTATCGACTCCAAAAGCTGAGACTCTCACTCCAACAAACGGCAAAGGAAAACAGATGGAAATGGTGGACTGCGAGAAGACTTCTGCGCTTCGAATGATGAATAAACCTCCGACTTTGGCCCCCTTTTATAGTAGTTTGCAGGTGCGTTTGGGCCAAGGAGAACCATCAATCTTCAACGTCGTATATCAGAATGGATGGAGGAGAAAGAATGAATCCCTGAAATAACGGAAATTAACAGAAAAAGATCAGTCAACTTACGGTTTTCACTTGAATAATTGCGGTCACCGCAATGTTTTCGCAATTCATTCGCAATGCTCATTTTTTCATTCTTTTCCTTCGGTTTTCAACCCTTTTTCTACCTATTGTGCATAAGTCCTATATTAGCTACCTTCTTCTAATTCTCATATTAAAGCATAGGTTTAGGCTAAATGCTAACAAAAACACCTAAAAGTGTACATCTTCTTAAGCTAAATGGGTCCTAAATAAGTCACTTTCAGAGACTTAACATACGTTCCCTCAGCAGACGCGCCCATTTCACATAAAGTGGAAATGACAAACTGGCGCACCCACAGGAGAAGTAACGTCATTAAGTTGGTGGACCAATTTCACATAAAGTGTCAATGATGATCTGACGCACCAACAAGGATGGAGCACGTTCCCTAAGAAGACGCGCTCATTTCACGTAAAGTGGAAATGAAAAATTGGCGCATCCGTAGAGGAAAAGTAACGTTCTTAAGTTGGCGGGCCGATCTCTCACGAGCTGAACATGACAATCCGACGCACCAATAAGGACGGAGTACGTTCCCTAAGCAGACGCGCCCATTTCACATAAAGTGTAAATTACAAACTGGCTCACCTACAAAGGAGAAGTAACGTTCTTAAGTCGGTGTAACATCGTTAAGTTGGCGGACCAATTTAACACAAAATGTCAATGATGATCCAACGCACCAACAAGAACGGAGTACGTTCCCTAAGCAGACGCGCTCATTTCACGTAAAGTGGAAGTGCCAAACTGGCGCATCCACATAGGAGAAGTAACGTCCTTAAGTTGGGGGACCAATTTCACACAAAGTGTCAATGATGATCCGACGCACCAACAAGGACGGAGTACGTTCCTAAGCAGACGAGCATCCACAGAGGAGAAGTAACGTCCTTAAGTTGGCGGACCGATCTCGCACGAGGTGAACATGACGATCCGACGCACCAACAAAGACGGAGTACGTTCCCTAAGGAGACGCGCCCATTTCACATAAAGTGGAAATGACAAATTGGCCCATCTACAAAGGAGAAGTGGCGTCCTTAAGTTGGCGGACCAATTTCACACAAAGTGTCAATGATGATACGACGCACCAACAAGGACGGAGTACGTTCCCTAAGCAGACCCGCTAATTTCACGTAAAGTGGAAATGACAAATTGGCGCATCCACAGAGGAGAAGTAACGTCCTTAAGTTTGCGGATCGATCTCACACGAGTTGAACATGACGATCCGACGCACCAACAAGGACGAAGTACGTTCCCTAAGCAGACGCGCCCATTTCACATAAAATGGAAATGACAAATTGGCTACAAAGAAGAAGTAACATCTTTAAGTCGGCGCGCCGATTTCACATGGGCTGAACATGACGATGCAACGCACCAACAAAGACGGAGTACGTTCCCATAGAAAACGCACCGATTTCGCACAAAGTGAGAATCGAAACCGGCGCATCCACAAAAGAGAGGTAACATCCTTAAATCGGCTCACCGAGCTCACAGGATCTGAACATGACGACCCGACGCACCAACAAGGACGAAGTACGTTCCCCAAGCAAACACATCGGTTTCCCACAAAGTGGGAATCACAATCAGCCCATCCACAAAGGAGAAGTAACGTCCTTAAGTCGGTGCACCGATTTCACACGATGTGGCGATGAAAATTTGGCGCACCTACAAAAGGAAGAGTAACGTCCCAACACCCATACTCAAGCTCAATTCGGAAACCCATTTGTTTGTTCAAAAAATTAAATAAAAAAAGCTTTTGCTTTTGATGTTTAAAATTGTAAGCCATTCAAACCTCACGTTTTGTAAACCAAATAGAAAATTGGGTTACGATTAAAAACCTTTTAATCACCACAGTAAAAAAAAATATAAAATAATCACCACAATTCAAAAAAATATATACGGTCCAAAAAGTCCAAAATAAAATATAACCACCGCAGTCCAAAAACATATATAATCACACCACAATTCAAATGGATGGATATTACAACAGTATAATTTTTTATAGTAAAAATTACATATGATGAAGTTAATCACCGCGACAAAAGGTAGGAATTTGCTACCAACTCTTCCTTTACCAAGATCAACGACCACAAACAAAACTAGAATTAATGCAAAAAAAAAATCATCATACAGCATCTGTATGAAAGAAAAAAAAAAACTATCAAACAAAAAAAAGAAGAAAGAAAAAAAAACACAAAAATAAACAAACAAAATATTCCAGAAACCTTACCTTCGGCGAGCTTCTCCTTCGCGAGGTGGGTTCGGCCTGATCTGATGCTTTAGCGAGCTTCTCCTTCGCGAGGCGAGTTCGGCTGGGTCTGAGGCGCACGGCGACGACAACGAGTGGCTGGCGGTGGCGGCGAGCGGTTGGCGGAGGCGAGGATTCGGCTAAAAAAATTGCTTGCTCTTCTGCTGAAGTTTGATTCGGCTAAGAAAAAAAAATGAGAAAAACAAAATGTAGATGAAGAGTGTGCCGCTCTAAAAGAAAAGGGGTAAAAAATGTGCACAAAATCAAAACAAGGAAGAGGATTTAGTTTTTGTCATTTAGAAGGGTTAAGAAAATCTATCTGAAGTTGGGTTTGAACTCAATACCAAACAAAGCAAAAATTGTATAAGTTCCACTTGGCCAAACAAATTTTGTTGATATAACTTGGCTTGCGATTATAAAATTGCATTCAACTTGGATGAGAAATTTTAATCCATTAGTTGAATTTAAATTTGGGCGCATTTTGAAGTTCATCCCAAAATCATGAGTTGATTTCAAATTTCATCTTAAATCCAAGGTTCGAGTCAAAAGTGGTCGAAATCCCAAATTTTTCTCAAATCAAACTTCCATCTCCTACTCCAAGTTCAAGCCAAATTTTGAACAGAATCCAAAATTTATCTAGAATTAATTTTTTTTTTTTTTTGGCATAATCAAAAAATTTATTCTCGGGCAAGATTTAGAGTAAAAGTTTATCCAAATCCATGTCTCAAATCGAAATTGGTGGTTTGGATATACTCCAAATTATCTTTTGAAATTGGAGTAAAGTTCAAAGTCAAACCCTATTCAAAATTCAATTGGGCAGACGCAAAACTCTATCCTACATTCAAAATAGAATTAAGGTAAAAAAAAATAAAATAAAAAAACCTGTTGCTGTTGGATTTCAAGTCAAGTTTCTGCCAAATAAGAAAGATCAAAATTGTGAGTCAAATTCATATTTTTAGTCAATTGGCATAGAAAGATGTATCAATTAAAATAATTGATTTATGAACCAAATTTCATATTTTGATAAAATTGACATGTCAAGGCGGAGTCGAAATTAGGGGATGTCCTACATTTCAATTTCAAATTTTAATTTTTTTTAAACTCGCCCACAGACACTTGTGCATAATTTTAACTTTTGTTGACCGAGAAATTTCGGTCAATTAACGGTTGCCACGTGTCTTCATCATGACCGTTGGATCAAATAAACTTAACTGATCAAATTGGGTCATATCGCAATTGGACTCAAAATCAAATCGGCCCAGAAAGTTATTTAAATGACAATTTGACCCAAAGCCCAAAAGTCCAATAGACCCAAGCCCAAACCCATTAGGTTCCTGAGAACTATATAAATAGAGAGTTAATTCTTCATTTGCAAGGTTCAAAAAATTTCTTCTCCTAAGAACTCACAGAGAATTCTCAAGCAACGAAAAACTCTATGAATCCTGAAGACTGAACACCGCTTGAAGAGCAAACACCTGAAAACTTCACCGCTACGCGAAACTACTGAAGATTCAACTTCGAGAACAAGCTGCGAATCCCTCGAGTACAGTTACATTTAAGAGAGAGAATCAGAGGATCATACATTAGAGATTGTAATCCACTACGCACTGATACATACAACCATAAATACAAATCAAGATTCATTTACACATGTTAAATTTCCTTCGTCAAAATCTTCGTGTGAACAAAAACAACTTAATTCATACCAATTTCAATTTATATACTTTAGTTTATTAATTTATATATGGTTAATTGAACTAATGTATTTTTCTATCCAATTTTTTAATTCTATCATCAAATTCGTTTTCCAATTACTCATTGGTAATGTACAACTGCCAGCTAGGGGTAGAATCGAATCGATCCAAACCGACTGATTTGGTTCGATTATTTGAGGAAGATTGGACACCAATTTTTAATATACTAAAACTAAAAATAAAAAACGATTTTGTTCGATTTATTAATTAAAATTCATTAAAATCGAACTTAACTGATTTTTATATAAATATATTAAATATAAACCTTTTAGTAAGATACACGTGTTATGCACGTTAAATTGTAGTCTTAATTTAAAGTAAAAAATAATAGTATTTTTTAAATTATAAATTTTACTGATAAACATTATTAAAATAAATATATATATTTTAAAGTATGTCCACCACACCCATAAATTGAGAACAAAAAAGGAAAATAAAATTAATTTAATTTAATGAATTAATATTAACAATAGTATTCTCTTAAATGTAAACAAATATATAGTTATAAAAATGAATAATTAAAATTGTATCAATTTGCCCAAGCGAGTGTTAGCTGACATATGTATGTCTGACCAAGAGGTAGAGGTATGTGGTTCGAAATTCCCCACTCTAAATGTACTAAAAAAAAAAAATATGTATCAATTTAATAAAAAATTAAATTCGATTATAAGCAAAAACTTAACAATAAAATAAACAAAAAGAAAATATATATTCAGAGTATTAGAAGACTGAATGCACGCCTGCATGTAAAAAATTACATTTTACATTAAAAATTTATTTATTAAAATAGAAAATATTAATTTGAATAGACATATCTAATGTAGTTTCTATTAAATATAATATTTCATAGTCAAATCAAGCATAGCTCAATTGGCATAAAGTTGTGCCCTTGACTAAGAGATCATCCTACATTCAAAATATAAAATATGAATAAAAGAAGTCATCTAAGTCTTTCTTCTTTCTGGACGCCACTTATCCTCCCTCACCAAGTATCCTCTTCTCATGCATCTGCTCATCCGCTGTTTTATATCATTTTACTATTGTAGCCGCTATCCACCACGTTGCCTTTCATTTATGTTTTGTTTTTTTTTTTTCCCAAACTACGTCATTCCTCTATAATTTAATTCCTCAAATTTATGAATTTTTCTTTAATTATATTTAATAGTGAAACTTTAAAGGTTTTGTAACTTTTTAATCTCCTACGACTATATATATATATATATATATATATATAATCATCTTCAACATTTTTTTACAAGGGTTTGTGTTTTCTCTCCTATTTTATTTTATTTTTCTTCTTTTATTCATTGTCTTGCTTTATCTTCTATTTTTTTTTTTTTTTGTTAGATTACTTAATCTAACCTTCATCTTGCAATGTTAATCTTTTGGAATTTAAGAAAAGATTTGAAGAAAAAAAAATAAAATTGGAGATGATATTCGACTGTTGACCGAGAAATTTCGGTCAATCGGCGGTTGCCACGTGTCTTCATCATGACCGTTGGATCAAATAAACTTAACCGGTCGATTTGGGTCATAACCGCAATTGGGCTCAAAATCGAATCGGGCCAGAAAGCTATTTAAATAGCAATTTGGCCCAAAGCCCAAAAGTTCATTGGGCCCAAGCCCATTGGATCCAAGCCCAAGCCCATTAGGATCCAGACCCAAGCCCATTAGGCCCATGAGAAACTCTATAAATAGAGAGTTCATCCTTCATTTCCAAGGTTCAGAAAATTTCTACTCCTAAGAGCTCAGAGAGAATTCTCAAACAACGAAGACTCCCTGAATCCTTGGAAGACTGAACAATCCTTCAACATCGAGAACAAGCTGCAAAGCCCTCGATCCAAATTCAACATCGAGAACAAGCTGTGAAGCCCTCGATCCAAATTCAACATCGATAACAAGTTGCGAAGCCCTCGATCCAAATTCAACATCGAGAGAAAGCTACAAAGCCCTCGATCCAAATTCAACGTCAAGAATAAGCTGTGAAACCCTCGAGATACATTTACATTTAAGAGAGAGAATCAGAGGATCAAATATTAGAGATTGTAATCCACTACGCACTAATACATACAAATACATAAATACAAGTTCAAATTTCATTTACACGTGTCTAAATTTCCTTCGTCGAAATCTCCGTGTGAACAGATTGGCACGCCCAGTGGGACCTCTCTACCTTTCATATCTCTCTCTCAACAAAAATTAAAAGCGGAGTTTTAACGCCCCGGGAGTGCATCGGGAAAAGGGCAAGTCAATCCAAGAAGAACCGGACCAAAATTGCCTAGGAGAGGTAATTTTTCCAGCCCAAACCCAAGAGCTAGCGTCGAGCATCAGCGTCGAGACGCTTGCTCGACGCTGCCGAAGCGTCGAGACCCTGCTGCGGCGTCGAGACGCTCTGGAGGAGGCGCGTGCAAGGAATTATCGGGCCAGCGTCGAGACACTCACCTAGCGTCTCGACGCCATCGCGAGGCGCGCGCGGATCACTTAAGTCGTAGCGTCGCGACGCTGCCCTAGCGTCTCGACGCTACGACGATTTTAAAGAAGTTGTAGGACGATTTTTGCAGCATTCTTCACCACTTTTTGACGAACTTCATCTTCTTCCTCTCGGCTTTTCCCCATTTTTCACCTTTGCTCCGCCATTTGTGGCATGTTTTGGAGCTTGTAATTTGTATTAGCTTAGAGACGAATTCCATGGCCTTCCTTGGAGCGGTGGTGACAATCCGTCCTATGGACGGCTAAGGTAAAGTGAACGGTTTGGGATAATTTGAGGGATTGGTTGTTAGATTTTTAAGCTTTGATAATCCATGCTATAATTTCCAACTTGGTGGCTGATTTGTATGCATTTATTATTCTTGCTTCATCCTATGCATATGTTAGACTTCGTCGATTGACACTCGTGTTTTCTAGCATTTTGTTAGCGTTAAAGAGTAGCGATGTCGTGCCTCTCACTATTCGACTAGTAACACAGAATAATAAAATTAAACCGGAGTATCGAGTCATGCATGATGATTGTTGGTTACATACAGCGCTTGCGGGTAGCCAGTTAGCAATTAGATTACGTGATCGAATGTCTGTCGCGGTATGCTAGTGACTATTTAGAGTCAATTTGGGGCTGATCACCCTAATGCATCTTTAGATAATGTTTGATTAGAACTGTGTGGTCTAATTAATTTCTATGGAGCCGGTTACCTTGGGGCTTCTCGGGTAACTAACCGTGTGTATTACAAACTGCTCGCCTTAGGATTGTGTTAAATTATAAGCTGAAGAATGTCTAACAAATAAATCCCGAAAATTCCCAAACCGTGCACTCGTCTCTCTCTCTCTTTTATTTTCCCGTTAGCGATTATTTTTCTTGCTTGCATGTTTAAACATCCCCCCGTTACAAAAACCCATTTGATTAATTAATTTCAAGTTTAATTTAATTTCAATCATAACCTTCTCCTTGGATCGACCCTGTTACCACTAGCTGCAAAGCTTTGGCTAATAGGTTTATAAATTGTATTTTGGCGAGTCTCGAGAACCTGAATTTAGGGAGGATATTCAAAATCCGTCCCCACCAAAATTGGCGCCGTTGCCGGGGAGAAGGCAAAAAATTGATTGAAATTATAATTGACTTTGAATTTGGTTGATTGATTGTGGGCTAAAAAAAAATTTTGTTTGTCTTTGTATGTTAAAATTTTTGTTTGTGTATGACCCGTTCTTCTGAGATTAGTGGGTTGCAGTTTATACCTGAGATCGAAAGAGAAGAGCGGCGGTTGAGAAGAGATGTCCGGGAGGGGCAGAGATTATTTGAGGAAGAAGGCAATCCCTTCTTTGTTGAGGAGATGGCGCAAGGAGAAGCGCAAAGGACGCTGAAACAGTTGGCAGCTCCAGATTTAAACTTGCAACCCCTGTGTATCAACTACCCCGTGGTAACAGGTAACTTTAAATTAAAGTCAGGTTTAATTCACCAGTTGCCTTAATGGAGTTTCACTGCGTCTGTGCGGGGATGAAGCCCGCAGGAGTGAAGGAGGAGCAGCTGAATTTGAGGGCATTCCCCTTTACGCTCAAGGATAAAGCCAAGGATTGGCTTTATTATCTGCCCTCCGGATCGATTGCGACGTGGCAGGACATGAAGAGGGTCTTCCTAGAGAAATACTTCCCTGCGTCCTTGGCCACAACATTGAGGAAGAGAATTTATGGGATCACTCAGGACGTGGGTGAGTCTCTGCATGAGTACTGGGAACGCTTTGGGCGCCTGTGCGCAAGCTTCCTGCATAATCAGATCGCTGATCAGCTCTTGATCCAGTATTTTTATGAGGGGATGACGCCCCACGATCGGCAGATGATATACGCAGCGAGTGGTGGGGCTCTGATCGACAAGACCCCAGTTGAGGCCAAGCAGCTTATTGCGAACATGGCGGCCAACTCGCAGCAGTTTGGTATTCGAGGGCAGGGGCAAGTTCACAGTGTGACCTAGAGCCAAGAGATGACGGAAATGAGGGCTCAGGTGGCCGAAATTGGAAATATGTTGAAAAAGTTTGTCGGAGGAAACCGCGAGGCGGAGGAGGTGAACGCAATCGGGGGATATGCTTCAAACCTGAGGAAGTATGATCCTTATTCGCATACATACAACCCCGGTTGGCGGGATCACCCCAATTTCAGCTATGGGAATAGAGAAGGACAACAGCACTTCCAAGGCCAGTCCCACGATAGGCCTCACACTTCCACCCAAGCTCAAGCCTTTTGCTCCTCCAGCTCATTGGAAGAAATGGTCAGGACCATTGTCACGACTACCAGCCAGTTTCAAAAAGAATCTCGAGAAGAGCTAAACTCCCACAAAGCCGAGCTGCAAAATTTGAACAAGCAGCTGACACAAATGGCGGTGTCGATTAGCAAAATCGAGAGCAAGAGCTCTGGGAAGCTTCCTTCCCAAACCACGGTAAACGCATGTGAGAACGTGAGTGCAATCCAGCTGAGGAGTGGGAAATCACTTTCCTCCAGAGCCGTGAAGGAAGCCAAGGACAGCCTGAATGAGTCCGCCCAGATTGCTTCCGATAAACTGAATGATGAGAAGGAAAAAGAAGTCAGTGTGCAAGAGAATGTTGCCAAAGCACCCTTCCCTAGTAGGCTTGCGAAGCCTACTTTGGTGAATGAAGACGAGGAGGTCTTGAGAACCTTCCAGAAGGTGGTGGTCAACATACCGCTTCTTGAAGCAGTAAGCCAAGTGCCGAAATATGCAAAGTTCCTCAAGAAGTGGTGCACAAGCAAGAGAATGTTGAGAAAGAGTTATGAGACGAAGAAAGAAACTGTCTCCGCAATTTTCCAAGGTACTCTTCCACCGAAGTGCATCGATCCTGGTATGTTTACTATCCCATGCACTATCGGTACTAAACTTATTGAAAATGCCATGTTAGATCTCGGTGCCTCAATTAATGTCATGTCTTTTGATGTGTTTAAAGAACTTGAATTGTGCAACTTAATTGAGTCTAATATAGTTGTCCAACTAGCCGATCGATCTTATGTGCATCCGTTAGGGAAAATTGAGGACATTTTAGTCAAAGTGAAGGACTTATTGTTTCCATGTGATTTCTATGTGTTGAACATGAATGAAAATTCTTCGCATGTTTCCTCTTCTATTTTACTAGGACGCCCATTTATGAAGACCGCTAACGTCAAAATTGATGTTGATAGGGGTGCCTTGTCTGTAGAATTTGATGGAATTGTGAATGAGTTTTTTGTAAATGCATCGAAATCGGTTGTGAATGTGGAGAGTATTGCTTGGGTTGAGTATGTCGAGAATCAAAGTCTTACCTCGCGCTTGAGGGATGATTCTCATGTCTCCGTGAAAAATTCTGATTTAAATTTGTTAAAAATGAATGTTGTTTTTTGCACTAATAAATGCGATATTCATGTGCTCGAGGCACGAAGAGTGCAAAAAGTTTTGAATGATGTGTGCAGGTGTAGTGTGGAAGAGGACAAGACTGGAACGTCCCCCGCACTATCAGAATATGGATGAGTCTTTGGAGAGAATTCAGTCGAGCAAACGACTTTAAAAATTCTGCGCTTCTCGGAGGCACCCGAGCGATGAACTGTTCTTTCTGTTTTTAGTTCAGTTGCTGTTTTTTGTTGCTTTTTAGTTTAATTTAGCCTTAAGTAGCTTGCTGTTTTTTTTTTAGGAATCGGGGAAGTAGAGGAAAATTTTGGGCTTCGATGATGAGCGCACCGTTTCTTTCCCCTCGCCCACTTCACAACGAGTCAGGGAAGTGTAGTTTCTCTTTCCCTTTTACTTTGTGTATCTGACTAAGTGGCATTGAGGACAATGCCAACTTTTGAAGTTGGGGGTGGAGTTTGTGGATTTGCATGTGTAGTTGGTTGAGCAGTGCTATTTTGATATTGAAGTGCTTGGGACCCTGTTTACTGTTTTCTAATTATGATAATCTAGGAAATGCATGTTGGAAATCTGAGCATATACATAATCTTGTTTTTGCATGATGAGTTTTGCATTTATTAGGTTCATGTCGAAAATTTTAAAAAAAATTATGTTGCTCCCTTGCATCTATCGAGCACTTAGCAACCTCATCTTAGATTCCGTAGGCTTAGTCAATTGCATGTAGCGTTAATTCTCGTTGTCACTCCGAAAGGCACCCTTAGGTAGCTTGTTGCATGAGAGTTAGTGGTCGATTAATCGAGTTAGCTAACGCTAAGCCTAAAGAAAAAAAAATAGAAAAGCATGTTGGTTAGAAAATTCTCTCGAGGCGCTCCTCCTTCTTATTGGTGCACCTAAGAAGTGAGCGTTAGTCCTTAAAAACGTGATGTTTATGCATGAATTTGATGTGTTAGGCAACTCGAGGTTGGAAAGAAAAAGAGAATAAATGATGGGTTCAAAGAACCTCAATAAAAGAGTACAAAGTACTCGTGAAAAGAAAAAGGAAAGAGAAAATTTTTAGGTCTCTTAGTTTGCTTCTCTCTCTCGTGTAAGTCAAGTGTAGACTGTTCTTAAACGCTAGAAGTAGGGGGAAAACGGGATGATGTGTTGCATGTGGTTTTTCCAGGCTTATGTGAGTTTAGGATTGGTTGTCTAGCACACACACACGTTAGGGGGCAATAGTTAATTTTTGATATGTTCGTAGTAAATGCATGCACGGATTGCTTTCATGATTATGTTGTGTTCGAATTTGTAAAATGCATGGAGATTTGAGTTAGTAGCATGTAAGCATGTCCTTAGAGTCAATTTCTTTATTAGCCTTGCTCGAGGACTAGCAAGATTTAAGTTGGGGGTGTTTGATAACTCCATTTTTGAGCTATTATTCACTTCCTTATTATAGCTAAATTCCGCATTTAATTGTTTAATTAATCTCGTTTATAGGAGAAATGCGGCAAAGAGCTCGTGCGTCCATTGGACCCGTTTTGGAGCTAAAAGCGGAGTTTTAACGCCCCGGAAGTGCATCGGGAAAAGGGCAAGTCAATCCAAGAAGAACCGGACCAAAATTGCCTAGGAGAGGTAATTTTTCCAGCCCAAACCCGAGAGCTAGCGTCGAGCATCAGCGTCGAGACGCTTGCTCGACGCTGTCGAAGCGTCGAGACCCTGGTGCGGCGTCGAGATGCTCCGGAGGAGGCGCGCGCAAGGAATTATCGGGCCAACGTCGAGACGCTCGCCTAGCGTCTCGACGCCATCGCGAGGGGCGTGCGGATCACGTAAGTCGTAGCGTCGCGACGCTGCCCTAGCGTCTCGACGATACGACGATTATAAAGAAGTTGTAGGACGATTTTTGCAGCATTCTTCACCACTTTTTGACGAACTTCATCTTCTTCCTCTCGGCTTTTCCCCATTTTTCACCTTTGCTCCGCCATTTGTGGCATGTTTTGGAGCTTGTAATTTGTATTAGCTTAGAGACGACTTCCATGGCCTTCCTTGGAGCGGTGGTGACAATCCGTCCCATGGACGGCTAAGGTAAAGTGAACGGTTTGGGATAATTTGAGGGATTGTTTGTTAGATTTTTAAGCTTTGATAATCCATGCTATAATTTCCAACTTGGTGGCTGATTTGTATGCATTTATTATTCTTGCTTCATCCTATGCATATGTTAGATTTCGCCGATTGACACTCGTGTTTTCTAGCATTTTGTTAGCGTTAAAGAGTAGCGATGTCGTGCCTCTCACTATTCGACTAGTAACACAGAATAATAAAATTAAACCGGAGTATCGAGTCATGCCTGATGGTTGTTGGTTACATACAGCGCTTGCGGGTAGCTAGTTAGCAATTAGATTACGTGATCGAATGTCTGTCGCGGTATGCTAGTGACTATTTAGAGTCAATTTGGGGCTGATCACCCTAATGCAACTTTAGATAATGTTTGATTAGAACTGTGTGGTCTAATTAATTTCTATGGAGCCGGTTACCTTGGGGCTTCTCGGGTAACTGACCGTGTGTATTACAAACTTCTCGCCTTAGGATTGTGTTAAATGATAAGCTGAAGAATGTCTAACAAATAAATCCCGAAAATCCCCAAATCGTGCACTGGTGGTAGGATTTTTGAATGTCCTACCAATTTCGGGTTGTCGAAACCCGCCAAAATAATATTTATAATCCGAACTCACTAAGTTTTGCAGCTAGTGGCAACGGAGTCGATCCACAGGGAGCAAGCTATAATCCTAACTTAATTAAATTGAATTTGTAATGAAGTAAAAACAATGGGAGGTTTTGTTTGGAAAATTACTAACATGCAAAGAATTGCGCTAACGGAAAATTAAAGAGGGAAATATGAAAGTATCGGGATTGCTCTATTGTATTTCAGTTCATCGATAAACATGGAAATTAGCGGAGATGCTCATGCACGCGAAATGTTTGCTCGACACCGATACAAACACCCCGAAGAATTAATTAGAAACAGACAATTCTAATTAAACATGCCTCTTAATCAATTCAAGGTGATTAGTCCTAAATTAATCAGAAAACAGTAA
This sequence comes from Herpetospermum pedunculosum, assembly GCA_028017165.1. NCBI lineage: Eukaryota > Viridiplantae > Streptophyta > Magnoliopsida > Cucurbitales > Cucurbitaceae > Herpetospermum > Herpetospermum pedunculosum. The sequence continues at coordinate 4,668,840 of CM051525.1, read as the reverse complement.
TGGGTAACATCGCGACGAATTAATCCTAAAACTAATTCGATTTCTCTCTTAACCTTGAGCCCACCGCGATACGATAATCAATTCATACCCCATTCGTCACATAGGGTCAAATTGATTAGGCACGATTAGACCCTCGCTACTTGCATTAAAACTAATCAGGAATCAATGCTAGCCGACTAACATGCGTAACAATTATGGGCGTCAATCCTAATTAGAAAGGCATGATATTCGTTCTTAATACAGGAAAGAGATGCAAGAGTTCATACACATATGCTAAACATTCATATAAAGCATAAATCTCACCTAAATACAATAGAAATCAATCCCTCAACCAACTAATCAAGCATTTACCTCTAGCCTTCCATGGGAGATGGAGTATTCCAAGCTTCCATGGAGGTTGTAGAGTTCATACAACCCAAATGGAGAAGAAGAGCTTCAAAAATGGTGAAAAAGCGTCAATCCCGAGGCCAAAACGAAGATGGAATGACCTAAAATCGCGAAAATGTTCTTTTTATACTTCAGAGTAGCGTCTCGACGCTACGGAGAATGGAAAAATGGAAAACACCGCTTTTTTTTGCACTTTTAATGACGGGCAACTTTTTGCACTTTTTGCACTTTTAGTGGCGCGCGAGGCTTCGCGCTGGGGCGCGGAGCGATGGCGAGGGTCTGGGCGTGGTGTTGACCGTTGACTGTTGACCGTTGACTTTCTACAAAAATAATAAAATTTTGCTTCCACCAAGATTTGAACCTTGGCTTCACCATTCCCTCAACAAGACCTACACGATTAAGCCATTAGTCTATTTTGAGTTGAAATTAGATTATTTAATTAATGTAGCTTAGTCACTCAAAACGACTAATTAATAAAATATTCTAAAATATTCATTTAAGCTCTTAATTATCGCAAATGCCCGGTTTACCCCTTAGCGATTAAATTATACAAAATATATCAATTAAGCTCAAATAATTATTCTAATTTACAAGACTTAGGAGCTAAATATTAGCACTTTTGGAGTGCTATCATGCACTCGTCTCTCTCTCTCTCTTTTATTTTCCCGTTAGCGATTATTTTTCTTTCTTGCATGTTTAAACATCCCCCCGTTACAAAAACCCATTTGATTAATTAATTTCAAATTTAATTTAATTTCAATCATAACCTTCTCCTTGGATCGACCCTGTTACCACTAGCTGCAAAGCTTTGGCTAATAGGTTTATAACTTGTATTTTGGCGGGTCTCGACAACCTGAATTTAGGGAGGATATTCAAAATCCGTCCCACCAAAGATCATGAAGAATGTCGTGAAAGAATCTATGGTCGTCAACACGGCCCCTTTAAGGTTTTCCATCAAAGCAAAGGAAAACAAAACGGAAGCAAGAAATGACAAAGGCAAAAGACGTCGTCTTACTTTGAAAGAAAGAAAAGAAAAAGTCTACCCGTTTCCAGACTCTGACATCCCCGATATGTTAGAGCAATTGCTGGAAACGCAACTCATCCAACTGCTAGAATGAAAACGACCGGAGGAGTTAGGAAAGGTAAATGATCCTAACTACTGCAAATACCACCGGGTCGTTAGTCATCCTGTAGGCAAATGTTTTGTCTTAAAAGTGTTGGGTTTTATGTCCTAAAACTCGTAGTTTGTAAACTGTGTGAATGTAAATATTATATTTCAATAAAGTTGTTATTGAATTTTAGTGAATTGTGTTTGTATTAACCTATACCAATAACTAACACCCATGGCGACAGTGTGAGTACTTGAACTTCATGTGTGACATGAATGTGAATCAAGTTCAAGTAGACAGCCAAAAATGGTCTATAGTATAGGGATAAGGCTGGGTACCTTATCCTGTGGACACTATTGGACGCGGCTCACTTTGTATAGTACAAAACGATGTGATTCGAATCGTTTCATGTAGAGACATGTGAGTGAGGGCGTCCTGTGCAATGAGTTTGCACAAGACCGAACCAAGAAATAAAATCGCTCTTTCTTTATAACACCGTTTACTGTAAAGACCGATTTTTTCATTTGATGACTTAGGTAACTCGATCTCAATCCTGAGCTTACTATGAACTCCTGTTTATTCAACCTTATCCTTTGATTTGTACGGGTGAGAGTGGCCAGATCGCCGACTCAATATGCCTACCATCTTGGGGATAAGATTGAATAAGTGGCTGGGGACATAGTTGTAGCAAGATTGGAGTTCACTCCTACCCGCTTTCAGGGTTAGTAGAAAGGTTGTTCCCTTTAGTGCTGACTCCAGGTCTTGAACAGTGGGCCCATCCTCTCCTGATCAGGGAGGAATCTGATTTGATGGTTGGACCACAAATCAATTGTTCATTAGAGGTGTCAGTGGTACTTAAGGAACAAGATATAATACAAGGGTTAAACGGTATAAATGACCCGTTGTGATTATGAACGACCTGTGAAGGATCGACTTACTGATGATAGTTATATCAACAGGACACAATATATCTACAGTGAGGAGAGTGCAGCCCTTGGACTTTAGTGGAGTCTCCGGGGGTTAACGAATGTTGGTTAGTTCGGTTGAAAGAGTTTTGACCGGATAATCTCGTATCGTTGGAGCTCATGATCTGTAGGTCCTTACGGTTCTCCTGGCTAGCTCGGATAAAGCCGTGAATCAGTATAAAAGAAAAGAAAAGAATTTGAATCGTTCAAATTCGGGTTTGTGGAAGAAGGATAGACATATTTAAATATGATTTAAATATGGACATATTTAAATATGATTTAAATATGATTTAAATATGGACATATTTAAATATGATTTAAATATGAGATTGGTCTGAAAACATGAATAGGATTCATGTGCAAAAAGTCGGTTTTCGGAAAACTGGGTATAATTGTATTATTTAATTAATATTTGATATTGATTAAATAATATTAATTAAAATATATATATATATATATATATATATATATTTTATTAATTAAAAAGTTTAATTAATAAAATAATTATTATTATTTTTAATAATAATAATTTATAAATATATATATATATATATATATATATATATATATATATACATGTGTCTTACATGCAAGCATGTAAGACACATGTAAGAAGAAGGATATATATATATTGACAGATCAATTTAAAAAAAAAAAAAAAAAAAAAAAAAAAAAAAAAAAAAAAAAAAAAAAATGCATAGTGCACTTTGGGGTATACGTTTTTCATTTTGATTTGTGAAATTCAAATTGAAGAGCCCCTCCGTCTTCTTCTTCCTCTCTGCTTCTGAGAAAATTGTTTTTTCAGTGGAGCTTCTTCCTTCTTTTCTTTTGTAAAAGGAGTCCCACCACTCCGTTTCTCGGCCTGAGGATAGCGGGATTACCGTGGGTGGTCCACGAAGGTTTCGTGAGAAGGCTCGGTGAGCTCGTGAGGAGCTTCTGGCGGTGAAATTGGAGAATTACGAACGACAAGGGTATGTGTTCTAATTTCTCTTTTTCATTGCGTTTGCATGTTTCCATTTGTTTAAATTGATGAAATTAGAGTGTCCATGATCCAAATTCGCTTCCGCTGCGTGCCATGAGCGCTCCATCAATTGGTATCAGAGCGTTTTTGGCCACTCAATTTCTATCAATTTAAGTTATGGTGGGTTTTATTTTAGAAATTGTTTCTGAATGGATATCTAAAGTGAATATCGATTTTGGCATAGTTTCTTTTTGAATTTCAAAATTTGTAATTGCCCGAGATTGTATGGGCTTTAATGTATGCTAAAGAGTCTGTATTTTTAGAGTCATTAGAGTCCATATAGGGTTCTTTGTGAAAGAAGTTTGAGTTTGAAACTCGCCGAAATGTTCGGTGTAATTTCAAACTCGTTCTGGGCAATACGAGAAGAATTTCGAAGAAAATTTGGCCGAAGCGTTCGGAGGAAACAAGTTGGTCAAAGGCGGTGCGAAGAGTTCGAAGTCCGCTCAAGACGTGGCTTGTTGATCAAGCTTGTAATAAATTAGTTATTGCTTGCTAAATGCCAAAATCGATCCACTTTAGTATGTTTAATTAATTATGCATTGCGAATGTATGTTTTAATTAAATTCCATGTTTGTATGTGCATAACGTATGCCATATAGATTTAAAATCCCACCGTAGGAAGCATGCTTCATGCATTGAAAATATGTTATAAGTGTTATAATATATCGTATGCATATTTGGCAATTCATGATTTTTGATATAAAAGTTATATTAATTCATGAATTCGTTGTTGTTAGTTCAATAGGATAATTGATATAAGTGTTATATTAATTATGAAATTAAATCAACAACATAGTTTGCCATTGTTTTATGCACATGGTATATTATAAGTGTTATAATGTATAGGATGCATGTTAATTCATGAGTATTAATATAAGAGTTATATTAATTCATGAATTAGATGTTGTTTGCTTAATAGAATAATTGATATAAGTGTTATATTAATTATGAAATTAAACATCCAACATTAGATGCATTTTGTTTGTTATAAGTGTTATAATGTATAAGATGCATGCTTAATTCATGAGAATTGATATAAGTGTTATATTAATTTATGAATTAGGAGTTGTATATTTAAAAACATAATCGATATAATTGTTATATTAATTATGAAATTAAATATTCAACTTGTCGTGCCTTAGTGATGCATGTTTGAGAAGCATGTAGAAGTTTGTTGTAGTAAGTCTTAGTTTTGCAAAGCGTTGTAAAATTGGCATAGACTTTTAAAATCTATAACAAAGACAAAGGCATGCTCACTTAGGGTTGAATGTATCGTTCCGTTTCATTAGATGAATAGGTCGATATCTTGTAAATGCTAAGGTTACAAGAAACTCACCCGGGGACATCCTGTTCGAGGTTTGAGGTATTTAAGCTGACGGTTTACGGAACACCTCCTACCTGGGGACCATCCGGTACTTGAGTAAAGTTAACCCGGTTTTATGAGCATGCGTGAGTGGTGTGAGGTAATAAAGTGTTTATCACCTAGACATCATAGGTAAAAGTTTGTTTTACCTAGACTTAGGCCTTATTGTCTTTGTCGGATAATGCCTGAGTAATTTACCCATTCCGTCTTAAAATACTTAGTAGAGGTGTTGAGAAGGTATATATGATATGTCCCTCTCCTCCTACGTTCTCTGTCAAGTTCACACCGTGAGAATTATGCTCGGCCTCGTGATGTCAATAGGGCATCCCCATTCGGATGGTATTTGCATAATTCGAGAGCAAGGTGAATGGAGAAAGTATTTATAGTAAGTGGGAGAAGGAAGTATGTCAATACATCCTGCGGTCTCCTCCATTGGATTGAACCGTGAGATTCCTATGTTCTGCCTGCTAGGTGCCCACAAGTGGTACCGATCCATTCGGAGGGCCGTTTCATAGGAATCGGAGCATCTCAATCACCATTTATGGATAAAGAAACATAGAGTCATTCCCAACTTTGACATTTCCATTCGGTTGCATCGTTGGGGCCGCCCTATGAATTCTAAAAATGGAGGGTCACACTTACGAGATTTGCTAAGGAGTTAGTAAATCTTGACCAAACAGCGATAACTAAGATGCTATAGGAATATGAGATATTCTGGTATTAGCATTTAGTCAAGAATGTCTTGATTCAGTGAAGGAATGCTTGACTGCCCCTCGGTAGCGACCATTCTGACCCACTGAAGTATCGTTGCAGTTTAATAATGAGTTTTGGGTACATTATTATTCTTTGCTAAATTCTTGATTGGTGTGTAAATTAGGTTAAAACCTTTTCACTAATATTTATTCATTCTCTTTTCAGCATGACTAGCTCTTTCATTCATTTACTAGCTTCCGATAAGTTAACCGGCGATAACTACGCGACCTGGAAATCGAACTTGAATACGATTCTCGTTCTAGATGATCTCAGGTTCGTCTTATCAGAGGATTGTCCTCCCCCTCCTAGCTCGGATGCGACTCGAACTGTTCGAGAAGCATATGATAGATGGACAAGGGCTAATGATAAAGCCCGAGTCTATATCTTAGCCAGCATATCTGATGTGTTAGCTAAGAAGCACGAGGATATGGTTTCTGCTAAAGAAATCATGTCTTCATTACAGGAGAGGTTTGGACTTCCGTCCTCATCGGTCTGTCATGAAGCCCTCAAATTCGTTTACAACTCTCGCATGAAGGAGGGAACCTCTGTTAGGGAGCATGTCCTTAACATGATGGTCCACTTCAATGTGGCGGAAGTAAACGGAGCTATTATAAATGAGTCAAGTCAAGTAAGCTTTATCTTGGAATCTCTTCCGAAGAGTTTCCTTCAGTTCAGAACCAATTTGGTAATGAATAAGATAAAGTATAATTTGACTTCTCTCCTCAGCGAGCTACAGACTTATCAGTCCCTACACACTTCTAAAGGAAAAGAGAAGGAGGCAAATGTTGTCACTTCTAGGAAATTCCAAAAGGGGTCGTCTTCTGGGAGTAAGTCTGAACTTTCTTCTATTAAGAATAAAAGTATTCAAAAGAAGAAGAAAGATAAAAGGAAGGGAAAAACACCTGCTACTGCTAAGAGCAAGAGTAGATCTGCAGACAAAGGAAAATGTTTCCATTGTGGTGTAGATGGGCACTGGAAACGCAATTGCCCAAAGTATCTTGCAGAGAAAAAGGCTGAGAAAGAAAGACAAGGTAAATATGATTTACTTGTTGTTGAAACATGTTTAGTAGAACATGATTGTCATACCTGGATACTTGATTCAGGAGCTACTAACCATGTTTGTTCTTCTTTTCAGGAAACTAGTTCTTGGCAGCCACTTTCTCGCGGTGAGATAACTCTCAGAGTTGAAACTGGAGAGGTTGTCTCAGCTGAAGCAGTGGGAGCTGTAAAGTTGTTGTATAGAGATAGTTTCATTTTACTAGAAAATGTACTCCTGGTTCCTACCTTCCAGAGGAATCTTGTATCTATATCTTGTTTGTTAGAACAGTTGTATAAAGTATCTTTTGTACATAATGAAGCGTTCATTAGCAAAAGAGGTGTACGTATTTGTTCTGCGAAACTTGAAAACAACTTGTATGTGTTAAGACCAACCGAAGCCAAAGCTATTTTGAACACTGAAATGTTTAAAACAGTTGAGACTCAAACTAAAAGGCAGAAACTTTCTCCAAGTACTTATCTTTGTCACTTAAGACTAGGTCACATTAATCTCAATAGGATTGGGAGATTTGTTAAGAGTGGTCTGCTAAATCGTTTAGAGGACAACTCTTTACCGCCATGTGAGTCTTGTCTTGAGGGCAAAATGACCAAACGATCTTTTTCTGAAAAAGGTCATAGGTCCAAAGAACCTCTAGAAATCGTGCATTCGGATCTCTGCGGTCCTTTGAATGTCAAAGCACGAGGAGGGTATGAATATTTCATCAGTTTCATTGATGATTATTCTAGGTACGGTTATCTTTATCTAATGCATCATAAGTCCGAAGCTCTTGAAAAGTTCAAAGAGTATAAGGCAGAGGTTGAGAACACATTAGGTAAATCGATAAAAACACTCCGATCAGATCGAGGTGGAGAGTATATGGATTTAAGATTCCAGGACTATATGATAGAACATGGAATAGTATCTCAACTCTCAGCGCCAGAAACACCACAGCAGAATGGTGTGTCTGAGAGGAGAAATAGAACCCTGTTAGACATGGTTCGATCTATGATGAGTTATGCTCATTTGCCTAGTTCGTTTTGGGGATATGCAGTAGAGACTGCAGTATATATTTTGAACATGGTTCCCTCTAAGAGTGTTTCTGAAACACCTTATGAGTTATGGAGAGGGCGTAAAGGTAGTTTACGTCACTTCAGGATTTGGGGGTGTCCGGCACATGTGCTAGTGCCCAATCCAAAGAAGTTGGAACATCGTTCAAAATTGTGCCTATTTGTAGGTTACCCCAAGGAAACGAAAGGTGGTCTATTTTATGATCCTCATGAGAACAAGGTACTAGTATCGACTAATGCCACGTTCTTAGAGGAAGACCACATGAGAGATCATCAACCGTCGAGCAAAATTGTTTTGTCCGAATTTTCCAGGAAAGCTACAGACGGATCAACAAAGGTTGTTGATCAGGCTGGTCCTTCTCAAAAGTTGAGAAAGCCTCGACGCAGTGGGAGGGATGTAAGACAGCCCGACCGCTACATCGGCTTGTCTGAAACTCAAGTCGTCATACCTGATGATGGCATTGAGGATCCATTGACCTTTAAACAGGCAATGAATGACATAGACAAGGACCAGTGGCTTAAAGCCATGGATCTCAAAATGGAGTCTATGTACTTCAATTCGGTCTGGGATCTTGTAGACCAACCAGATAGTGAAAGACCTATCGGTTGCAAGTGGATCTACAAGAGAAAACGAGACCAAGCCGGTAAGGTGCAAACCTTTAAGGCTCGACTTGTGGCAAAAGGTTATGCCCAAAGAGAAGGGGTGGACTATGAAGAAACCTTTTCTCCTGTTGCCATGTTAAAGTCGATTAGAATACTCTTATCCATTGCTACATTTTATGATTATGAAATCTGGCAAATGGATGTCAAGACTGCCTTTCTGAATGGTAATCTTGAGGAGAGTATCTATATGGCTCAACTAGAGGGATTCATACTTCAGGGTCAAGAGCAAAAGGTTTGCAAGCTTAATCGATCCATTTATGGGTTGAAGCAAGCATCTAGATCCTGGAATATAAGGTTTGATACGGCGATCAAATCTTATGGCTTTGAACAAAATATTGACGAACCTTGTGTTTACAAGAAAGTAGTCAATACTGTTGTAGCTTTCTTAGTCTTATACGTAGACGATATACTACTCATTGGGAATGATGTAGGGTTCCTAACTGACGTTAAGAATTGGCTAGCGACCCAATTCCAAATGAAAGATTTGGGAGAGGCTCAGTTTGTTCTAGGGATTCAGATCATAAGGGATCGTAAGAACAAAGTGCTAGCGCTGTCTCAAGCATCTTATATTGACAAGGTGTTGTCAAGATATTCGATGCAGAATTCCAAGAAAGGTTCGCTGCCTTATAGGCATGGAATTCACTTGTCTAAGGAACAGTCTCCTAAGACACCTCAAGAGGTTGAGGATATGAGACGAATTCCCTATGCATCTGCAGTTGGTAGTCTCATGTACGCTATGTTGTGTACACGACCCGACATCTGTTATGCAGTAGGAATTGTCAATAGGTTCCAGTCCAATCCAGGATATGATCACTGGACAGCCGTTAAACACGTCCTCAAGTATCTTAGGAGAACGAGAGACTATGTGCTTGTGTATGGAGCGAAGGATTTGATCCTTGCAGGATACACTGACTCTGATTTTCAGACTGATATAGATTCCAGGAAATCTACATCAGGATCGGTGTTCACTCTTAACGGAGGAGCAATAGTATGGAGGAGTATAAAGCAAGGTTGTATTGCTGACTCCACCATGGAAGCTGAGTATGTCGCAGCTTGAGAAGCAGCGAAGAAAGCTGTATGGCTTAGGAAGTTCTTGACAGATTTGGAAGTTGTTCCGAATATGAACTTGCCAATCACCCTTTATTGTGATAACAGCGGTGCAGTGGCAAATTCTAAAGAACCTAGAAGCCATAAGCGTGGAAAGCATATTGAGCGGAAATATCATCTCATCAGAGAGATAGTGCAACGAGGAGATGTGATCGTCACACAGGTAGCCTCGGAGCAGAACATTGCTGATCCGTTTACTAAGTCTCTCACGGCTAAAGTGTTTGAGAGACACCTATATAGTATAGGGCTGCGAGCTGCTCAGTAGGACAGTGAGAGAAACTTTAGATATTTGATATTCTAGTTCTCTCGACCAGCATGTACTCCACTGACGTTTTAGTCCAAGTGGGAGTTTGTTGGGTTTTATGTCCTAAAACTCGTAGTTTGTAAACTGTGTGAATGTAAATATTATATTTCAATAAAGTTGTTATTGAATTTTAGTGAATTGTGTTTGTATTAACCTATACCAATAACTAACACCCATGGCGACAGTGTGAGTACTTGAACTTCATGTGTGACATGAATGTGAATCAAGTTCAAGTAGACAGCCAAAAATGGTCTATAGTATAGGGATAAGGCTGGGTACCTTATCCTGGGGACACTATTGGACGCGGCTCACTTTGTATAGTACAAAACGATGTGATTCGAATCGTTTCATGTAGAGACATGTGAGTGAGGGCGTCCTGTGCAATGAGTTTGCACAAGACCGAACCAAGAAATAAAATCGCTCTTTCTTTATAACACCGTTTACTGTAAAGACCGATTTTTTCATTTGATGACTTAGGTAACTCGATCTCAATCCTGAGCTTACTATGAACTCCTGTTTATTCAACCTTATCCTTTGATTTGTACGGGTGAGAGTGGCCAGATCGCCGACTCAATATGCCTACCATCTTGGGGATAAGATTGAATAAGTGGCTGGGGACATAGTTGTAGCAAGATTGGAGTTCACTCCTACCCGCTTTCAGGGTTAGTAGAAAGGTTGTTCCCTTTAGTGCTGACTCCAGGTCTTGAACAGTGGGCCCATCCTCTCCTGATCAGGGAGGAATCTGATTTGATGGTTGGACCACAAATCAATTGTTCATTAGAGGTGTCAGTGGTACTTAAGGAACAAGATATAATACAAGGGTTAAACGGTATAAATGACCCGTTGTGATTATGAACGACCTGTGAAGGATCGACTTACTGATGATAGTTATATCAACAGGACACAATATATCTACAGTGAGGAGAGTGCAGCCCTTGGACTTTAGTGGAGTCTCCGGGGGTTAACGAATGTTGGTTAGTTCGGTTGAAAGAGTTTTGACCAGATAATCTCGTATCGTTGGAGCTCATGATCTGTAGGTCCTTACGGTTCTCCTGGCTAGCTCGGATAAAGCCGTGAATCAGTATAAAAGAAAAGAAAAGAATTTGAATCGTTCAAATTCGGGTTTGTGGAAGAAGGATAGACATATTTAAATATGATTTAAATATGAGATTGGTCTGAAAACATGAATAGGATTCATGTGCAAAAAGTCGGTTTTCGGAAAACTGGGTATAATTGTATTATTTAATTAATATTTGATATTGATTAAATAATATTAATTAAAATATATATATATATATATATATATTTTATTAATTAAAAAATTAATAAAATAATTATTATTATTTTTAATAATAATAATTTATAAATATATATTTACATGTGTCTTACATGCAAGCATATAAGACACATGTAAGAAGAAGGATATATATATATTGACAGATCAATTTATAAAAAAAAAAAAAAAAAAAAAAAAAAAAAAAGGAAAAAGAAATTAAAAATGCATAGTGCACTTTGGGGTATACGTTTTTCATTTTGATTTGTGAAATTCAAATTGAAGAGCCCCTCCGTCTTCTTCTTCCTCTCTGCTTCTGAGAAAATTGTTTTTTCAGTGGAGCTTCTTCCTTCTTTTCTTTTGTAAAAGGCGTCCCACCACTCCGTTTCTCGGCCTGAGGATAGCGGGATTACCGTGGGTGGTCCACGAAGGTTTCGTGAGAAGGCTCGGTGAGCTCGTGAGGAGCTTCTTGCGGTGAAATTGGAGAATTACGAACGACAAGGGTATGTGTTCTAATTTCTCTTTTTCATTGCGTTTGCATGTTTCCATTTGTTTAAATTGATGAAATTAGAGTGTCCATGATCCAAATTCGCTTCCGCTGCGTGCCATGAGCGCTCCATCAAAAAGATCTAATCATTAAGTTAGCTAGTGAAAAGAGGATTGAGCTGGATCTCGACGAGGTAGCTCAAGCAAATCACGTCGCCGTAACATTGAACTCCGGCGTTCAATTATCTCCTGTTTCACCTAAGAAGAAAGAGGAGAGTTTGATCCAGTTTGGTTCTTGCAAACCTATAATTGTTCGATTCGAACATGAAATCCTATAGAAGACTTCGCGGGTGAATCCTGAACCCGTTGGGGATGAGGATGAAGGATGGACCGTCGTAACTCGTCGGAAAATGCAGCGACAAAGACCTATCCAGAAAGAAGCCCGCCTACTTCGAGAGTATAGGCGAAAAAGAAAACTTCCAAAGAGAAAAGGAAGAAAGAGTATGAGAAGGCCTAAGCTTGTCGTGGAGGAAAACAAAGACCTCCCTCGACTCCAGCAACCTATGACCCTACGGGAATTTTTCCCCAAGGGATTCTTTAATGAAAAGAAGGAAGAAACATTTAAAGTTGCTACGTGCCACGTCGTTGGTGCAATCGAGGATGATAGCGCCACTCCAAGTTCAACGGAGTTGGTAACAAAGCTGGAGGATACACTTTCCCTCAATGTAGTAGATCCGCCTCAAATGGACAAAACTGCTCACGTCGACACGTTGAAGGACTCTAATGTTTCAGAGCCTTCAACCTCTACAGCACATGCATGCGCGTCCGATTGCATGTCCATAAGCTTCACCGATGATGATTTGATGTTGGGGTCAAAACCTCACAATAGACCTTTGTTTGTCTCAGGATACATTCGAGAACAGAGGGTCGGTCGAATCCTCACTGATGATGGATCGACCATCAACATAATGCCGAAATCGGTCATGAAGAAGATTGGCATCCTGATGGAAGATCTATCAAGTAGCAAGCTGGTAATCCAGGGATTCAATCAGGGAGGACAACGAGCGATCGGCATGATTCGCCTAGAGCTCATCATCGGAGACTTAAAAGCACATACCCTATTGTTGCGTGCTCAATGTTTAAAATAAATATGCAATGGTAGAGCACTCATAACATGCAAGCATACATGATCTTGTAGCAAGTAGTAAGTATTTTTTTCATTCGTTTTCCCACAGAGATTTATTATTAGTTACTCACGAAGTGGATTGTCAAGCAAGAATGGGTGGAATTTATGGGGTAGATTTGGTTTTAAATTGGCTAATTACTAAGGAACATGTAAAGGGTAGCAACATAAATAAATGCAAGTCAATGATAAACTCAAATGAAAAGAGAAGAGATTAATAAACGAAGAGGAAAATGGCTACAGCAGAATTTTTTTAACTAAAGGAATTGCGAGAACAGCAATTGTTCCGCAATGTTCTTAACAGCAAAAGTGTGTAAAATGTGGAAACAAGGGCTACTAACGACTCCCCTATAGGCTTTTTCACACGATTCTCAAGCATTAGATCAACTCACTATGCATCAAACTAACTCATTCTCATGTATCTTCCGATTTCATGCATTAGATTCTTTAGTTTACTCATGTCCAAGTAAGGTCTTAAGCATCTTGTTAAAACAGTAAGTTATGATTTGTACTAGGAAAACGCCTATTCCTAGGTCGTTTTCTGGCTACCTTGAGAGGCTAGCATGAGTGTATGACTCTGAACTCTTACTCCTTCCAGAGGTTAGGAGTTCTTTGGACAAAATGGATGGCCAATCGAAATTGCCCGTGGTATGAAGCTTACATACAATCAATGCATTCGAGAGCTATCCTACATGCTTGGTTCACGTGTTTTAGCCTATAGTATTGTCATTAGCATGCCCTTATGTGACTTAGCTACTCATGGATATAGATAGAATAGAAATATTAGATGAAGAAGACATACTTAGAAGAAGATTAAAGGCAAAACAGAAAGGAAAAACAGTAGGCAGAGAAGACAAAGAGATTGCGAAATAATGAATTGTGCTTTTGATTAACCAAACGTTGGAACGAAACAAATGACGACTTAGAGTTACTAACATAAAGACACAAAGCAACGAAATGAATTAAAGTAGCTACTGGAAAGGAAAGAACAACAAGCAGTACTGAAATTAGGAAGCTAAAACAGAAAACAGTAAGATGAGCGTGGTCTTCTCGATTGCGAACGCCTCGGCTGAATGGAGAGAAAGGCAAGCCTTGCTTGGATGAATCCAATCAGAAGAGAAGATGAATCTTCTCTCCTTCCTATCAGATTGTCGACTCCAATAGCTGTACCTCTCAAACCGACAGACGGAAGAGAAAATGAGAGTGAAAGAAGCTGCGTTGAACTGAGAAGTCTACGCCTTTTCGGATGATGATCAACCTTCCACTTTGACCTCCTTTTATAGTTGTCTGCAGGTACGATTGGGCCAAGGAGAACCATCCATTCTCAACGTCGTACTTCTACTTGGTTGGAGGAGAAAGAACAGATCCCTGAAATATCGGATCACAACAGAAAAAGGTTAGTCAACTTACGGATTTCACTTAAAACATTGCGGTTTTAGCAATGTTTCCGCAATGCTTCCGCAATGCGCACTTTTCATTCTTCTAACTTCGTTTTTCATTCTTTTTCTTTCCTTTTGCATACAAGTCCTAATTTAGCTTCATTCTCCTAATTCTCATATATAAGCATAGATTCAAGCTAAACCCTACCAAAAATACTTACAAATGCACGACTTTCTATCACAAATAAGTCCTAAAATAATCACTTTTGGAGACGTAACACACCCCCAAACTTAAGGTTTTGCTCGTCCTCGAGCAATCTAAGGACTTACTTAGGCTGCTGTTTTATCTATTCTAACCACTTGCTGACTCCCCTAAGTTCCTATCTATCGCAGTGTTGTCCTGTGACACACTTCTAAGTTTACAACTAAATTCTCATTCTGCTTCTTCTGACTTCGCACGCCTAATGATCCTACTGTTTCCTTAACTCTTTACAGCTGATCTACTTGCTTCTGTCATATAATGCAACTATCCCTAAGGTTTCAAATTCTACCTAGCTTTACCCCAGACTCAGTACATGCTTCTATCTTCTACTTTTGAGCTGCCTAGGATTCCTTAGAGTCATGTCAGTCTTAGTACAAACCAGTGACAGTAGTACATTCATAGAACAAACTAAACCCTGGCATCACTACATTGGATATACATTCATCTCCCTGAACAACCCTAGAGGCTACAACTTTGTGCTTAGCTAATTGAGGATCAGAGTTCTTTTTTCATTCAGGACACCCAAGCCACAAAGTTGCAACTCCTAAGTATACATTCTTCTTTCCTAATTTTCCTTTTTTCCTTTCTTACTTTGGTGGAGTCTCTCCTTAGGCTACCTTTTGATGCAATGCCACTTGTGGGTTACACACTTGGCACTGATTACTCAGCAGCTTTAAAAGAGACACCCCCACTTATTCTTTTTTTCATTTTTTTTTTTTTAGCTCATCAATATTTTTCTTTTGCAAAGGAGAAGAAGAATGCTTATGCTTAAAGGGAGAGAGGAATGTTCCTAGGCCTAGGCTGGCCTCCCCCAAACTTAAACTACTCATTGTCCCCAATGAATGTCTGAGGTGGCACACCCCCAAACTTATCCTAGAAGCATCTAGTCTAGGGCAAAACAAAGAGAATCTAAAAGCCCTAAGGATAGACAGAACATTCTTAAAGCAAATAACTCAACAGCAGAAATTTGAAAAAAAAACAGTAAGGGAAGGACTTAAAGCTACGCATGCTGAGCAAATGAAGAGACTAATTTAAACTATCAAAGGTGCCTTAAGACACTCATCCAGCATGCATATAGATAGGCTGTATAAGGTAGTCAAGACAGTAGTAAAAGAACAAAATTAAAACAGAACCAGCCTAGCTAATCAGACAGTCAAAAACATGCAACTACTAACAAAAATTGCGGAGACCGCAAGGATTTCGCAATGGATCTATAGGCGGATATAACAGTCAACAGCCCCATTTTCATGCTCTTTCCAGGCATCTCAGCTAAACAAAAAGGAAAACTAAAACAACCTACCTAATCAGATAACATCTAGCTACACTAAGCAATTCTAAACAACAAAAATAAAGAACAAAAAACAGATCAAAAACTTACTCAAAAGTAACAGAATTCACACAGTTCAACGAAAAGCAGTTTGATTTTTTTTTTTTTATTAGGGAACATAAATACTCCCTTTGAGTGCTCTTCAGCCTAGCACTCAGACATCTTCATCATCATCCCTCCGTGCTCGTGGAGGCGCCCATGGCGTCAGCAGGTCCGTGGGGAACTCAGGGAAGATGCAACCCAATTGGTCAGCATAATCCTTATCCCTTGCCTGCGCATATGTAGCCCACTGAGCCATCTTCTTCTGCAGGTCCATCAGACAGGCCATTGACAGAGATTGAGCAGCAGCCAGGCCGTCTAACTCAAACTCCATGTTCCCCTTCCTGCGCATCCTCAGGGCTGTAGGCAACTCCAGGTGCCCCGTGTAGGCCAGCTGCCTTTCCATCCGCTCGATTGGTACACCTGCACGTAAGCAAAGCTTAGTGATTGTATTGGGAAAGAAAAGTGGACCCTTACCCTTTTTGGCGCAGTCTGCGATTGAGGCTGCAATGACCTCGCCAACGTTGATCGTGAGGCCCATCATGATCGCATATACCAGCAGCGATCTTTCTTGGTTGATGGTGGTCTCGTGGGTCACTGGGGACAACCTCCTTCGCACGAAGGAGAACCAGACAGCTGCCTTGGCTGTGAGGGTAGCATTCATCAGAGTGTGCTTCCCATTGCGTGAGATCGTCCAGGCAGCTTCAGGTTGGCCAATGATCCGTATTGCTTCTTCCAGGACAGCCTCTGTTGGCGCATCAATGATCCTTGCATAGTCAGTGTGTTTTTGCCCCTTGAGGTCGTAGGCTTCATTGATCGCCTTAGCTGAGAAGTCCACCTCGACTCCTCTGACCACAGACAAGCCATCCTCAGGGTTCACCAAGTTGGCGTAGAAATCGTACACCATGCTGGAGTAGGCGGGGATAGGCGGTCTGCACAGCTCTTCCCAGCCGTGACTGGTGATCCCTGCACGCAAGAATTGCGGCAGGTCTGCCAACGCGTCAAGGAACCCCTTCTCATGGAGCAGATCCCTCTTCCTCAGCTTAGTGCCTCTTTACTCAGCATCAGAAGACACATACCTCACAGATTGAGGTTCATCTTCGGGGTACAGCTTGGCTTTCCCTTTATCTTTTGCTCTGGCTGATTCAGCAGCCTCGATCTTTAGCTTCTTCAGAGAGGGCTCATTACTAACCTTCTTTGATTCAGGCTCACCCCTGGCTTTCTTTTTCTTGGCCTTCTTCGAAGCTTTCGGCCGTTTGGCCTTGACAACCTTGGTGGCTTTCTTTCTTAATCTTGCCTTGGTTGTGATCTGTTGGAGGCAATCCCCAAATGTCTCATCCATCGAATCATCCCCCTTTTCTGGGCTCTCGGGGCTGACTTCCCTCAAAGGAGAGAAGACCTCTTCTTCCTCAGCTGCTTCATCGCCCTGCACCGATTCTTGATGCTCTTCGGTTGGAATTTCAGGTTCAGGCGTCTGGGAGACTGGTGATGCCTCAGGGCTCTGCGGCGGTGGAGTTTGTTCAGAGCTCTGTGGAGATGGAGACGGCTCAGGGCTTCGCGCTGGTGGAGATGAAGAATGGCTTTGTCTGGCCGTCTCGTAGGATGGACGGCCACTTTCTTGACTCTCCACAGAGGGAGTCTTTTCCTTGATTGCTGAGTCGTCAACAGCCATCTTCCACTAACTCTTCTTGGGCGTTCCTGCTGGTTCAGATGGCCCAGCAGGGATCTCTGTCACTACCTTCCACTTCTTCCTGCGGACAGGGAGCTTGGGAAGGCGTTCGGTTCGTGCGGCTTCGGCATCTGCCAAGGCAAGGAGTGCCTCTCTCGCAGCGACTTCTGCTTCAGCGGCCTTCTTCTTGGAAGCAGATCTCTCAGCCCTTGTGAGCACCATGGTGGAATCAGAGAAATCTAGAAAGAGGGATTGCAGAGGAAGAAGGAGAGAGCTTTCTTGGAGTTCAGTGAATGAGGGAAGCGTACGGGCCAGAGCGCTTCTAACGGCTATATGTAATGATGAAATCCCAACGGCTATTTTCTGTTGCGGATTCAGCAAATCCACCGCAATTAAATGGCCGTTGGAGATTTTCTTGAATTTGAATGCCAATATTCTCTCAACTGAATCTGTGATTCGGCCCGATATTTTCCTGATTTTTTTATCCTTGATTCATCTCCTTGATCTCCTCTATTGATCCCCCTATTAAAAGAAATAAAATCAACATCAAATTCGTAACAAAAAATCACACATAAATAGACAAAATAACAACCAAAAAAAAAAAAAAAAAAAAAAAGAGCAAAAAATAATCTAAGGCATGGCCTCGCGTGGACGAGCACAGTAATCACTCGTCCTCTCTCGGTGTTATTTTCAAGTTTCAGCTAAAAGGAAGGCCGAGAGAGTCTTCACATCTCCTTCCTCATAATAATGCTTCAATCGTGCACCATTAACCATGAACGGTTGCCCGTGCTGCAGGTTCCTAATCTCAACTGCGCCATGAACAAACACATTAGTTATAACAAAAGGACCTAACCATCTGGACTTAAGTTTGCCTGGAAATAATCTCAACCTTGAGTTAAATAACAAGACATGCTGGCCTTTCTTAAAGTCCTTAATCCTAAGTCTACTGTCATGCCAAATCTTAGTCTTTTCCTTATACATTTTAGCATTTTCATAAGACATATGTCTCAGCTCATCACACTCATGTAATTGCAAAGACCGCAATGTTCCCGCATCGGTCACGCAATAATTCAGTTCTTTCAAGGCCCAAAATGCTTTAATTTCCAATTCGAATGGTAAGTGACAAGCTTTGCCATACACAAGTCTATAAGGAGACATACCTAGGGGTGCCTTATATGCAGTCCTATATGCCCAAAGTGCATCCTCGAGTTTAAACGACCAGTCTTTCCTATTGGGTTTGACCACTTTTTCGAGTATGTTCTTAATCTCCCTATTTGAAATTTCAGCTTGTCCATTCGAATGTGGGTGATAAGGGGTGGCTACCCTATGTCTAACATTATATTTAGCCAACACTTTTTCCATAGCTTTATTAATAAAGTGTGTCCCTTCATCACTAATTATAGCACGGGGTGTTCCAAACCTAGTAAAGATATTTCTATTAAGGAACTTAATGACTGTTTTGGCATCATTGTTTGGACATGCTATGGCTTCTACCCACTTAGATACATAGTCCACAGCTACAAGTATGTAAAGGTTACCTGCTGATGGGGGAAATGGTCCCATGAAGTCAATGCCCCACACATCAAAGAGCTCCAACTCTAAGATGTAAGTGAGAGGCATCTCATCCTTCCGACTAAGGTTACCTGTTCTTTGACATTCATCACAGCTATGTGCGTACTCGTGGGCATCTTTGAAGATGGTGGGCCAATAGTAGCCACTCTGGAACACCTTTGCAGCTGTTCTCTGGCCACCAAAGTGTCCACCATAGGGGGTTGTATGGCAGTGCTGCAGCACAGACTTCGCCTCAGCAGCTGACACACATTTCCTCAACAAACCATCTGCACATGTTCTGTAAAGTGTGGGATCATCCCATATAAACTTCCTAGCTTCATGTAGGAACCTCCTCTTCTCTTGGCCTCCCTTGAAAGTTGGTAGTACCTGTGATGCAAGGAAGTTAGCAATATCAGCAAACCAGGGTTCCTCATCGTTATCACGATGCGCTAACACAAAGACATGTTCATCGATAAATGCATCAGAAATTGCGGTTTCCGCAATTTTATCGCAATTATGCTGCAATCTAGAAAGATGATCTGCAACCACATTTTCACAGCCTTTCTTATCTCTAATGTCTAGATCGAACTCCTGTAGCAACAATACCCATCTAATCAACCTAGGCTTAGCATCAGCCTTCCTCATAAGGTATTTTAGAGCAGAATGATCAGTGTACACGATTGTTCTAGTGCCTACAATGTAATTCCTAAACTTCTCGCAGGCAAACACTACAGCTAGCATTTCCTTTTCCGTGGTTGTGTAATTACATTGTGCCTCATTAAGTGTCTTACTAGCATAGTATACAGGGTGTGTTAGTTTGTCAATCTTCTGTCCTAGCATAACCCCTACAGCATAGTCACTAGCATCACATAACATCTCAAATGGAAGGTCCCAATTTGGTCCCACTATAATAGGTGCTTTGACTAATGCTTCCTTAAGGGTTTTCCAGGCTAGTAAACATTCTTTAGAGAAGATGAATGGCTTATTCAGCTCTAGAAGCTCACACAAAGGTTTGGCGATCTTGGAAAAGTTCTTAATGAACCTTCTATAGAAACCTGCGTGTCCTAAGAAACTTCTAATAGCTTTCACATTCTGAGGCTCCACTAACTTCTCTATTATTTCAATCTTGGCCCTATCGACCTCTACTCCTGCTCTAGACACTCTATGACCTAGGACTATCTCTTCTTCCACCATGAAGTGGCACTTCTCCCAATTAAGTACTAGGTTGGTCTCCTCACACCTGGCCAGGACTTGTGCTAAGTTCTCTAAACAGTTTGTGAATGAATCACCAAAGACTGAGAAGTCATCCATAAATATTTCTATCATGGATTCATCTAAGTCAGAGAAGATTGCCAACATGCACCTCTGGAACGTTGCTGGTGCATTGCATAAGCCAAAAGGCATTCTGCGAAAGGCAAATGTTCCAAAGGGACAAGTGAAGGTTGTCTTCTCCTGGTCCTTAGGGTCTATGGTGATCTGGTTATATCCTGAATAACCATCTAGAAAGCAGTAATAAGCTCTACCAGCTATCCTATCTAACATCTGGTCAATAAATGGTAAAGGGAAGTGATCTTTTTTTGTTTCCTTATTTAGTTTTCTATAGTCCATACAGACTCTCCATCCTGTAATAGTTCTAGTTGGAATCAGTTCGTTGCTCTCATTCACTACTACAGTCATCCCCCCCTTCTTAGGTACACATTGTATAGGACTCACCCACTGACTACTAGCTATAGGAAAGATTACCCCTGCATCTAACCATTTTATGATTTCTTTTTAAACTACCTCTTTCATAGAGGGGTTCAACCTACGTTGGTGATCTACTCGGGGTGTATGCTCTTCCTCTAATATTATCTTATGCATGCAGTAAGAGGGGATAATTCCTCTAATGTCAGCAATAGTCCATGCAATAGCCTTTTTATGCTGCCTAAGTAACAATATTAGCTCAACCTCATGCTTCTCACTCAATTTGGATGAAATAATCACAGGCAGAGTATCATTACTTCCTAGATATGCATACTTAAGGTGAGTGGGTAAAGGTTTCAATTCTAAGACAGGTGGATGCTCAATGGATGGTTTTAATGGATTCATGGATCTGTCAGGTAAGTCATTATTCATACAAACATGTTGTATCTTATCTACAGGTATATCCATTATTTCATAAACATTTAAATCAGTTAAATCTAATTGTACATATTCATTAGCATGCTTAGTCAATAATTCATGCTCCAGCTGTTCTTCCATCAGTGAATCTACAATGTCCATGCTAGCACAAGATTCAGAGTCAGAGGGGTACCTTAGAGCTTTAAAAACACTAAACTTAACCTCCTCATCGTGAACCCTCATAGTGAGCTCACCTTTCTGGACATCAATCAGGGCCCTACCTGTGGCTAGAAATGGTCTGCCTAATAGGATGGGGACCTCCTTGTCTGCTTCATAATCCAGGATGATGAAGTCTGCAAGAAAAATAAACTTGTCAACCTTTAAAAGAATATCCTCAATCTTACCCTCAGGGTATGCTATGGATCTGTCTGCAAGCTGTAAAGTGACAGTGGTGGGACGTGCTTCTTCTATTCCAAGCTGGCGGAATAGTGATAGGGGCATGAGGTTTATGCTGGCTCCTGTTGCGTGCCCAATATGAAAAGATAAAGATGCAAAAGGGAAGAGAGAGCACTTGGAACATGCAAGCATACATGGTCTCACAGCAAGTAGTAAGTATATTTCATTCGTTTTTTCCACAGAGACTCATTTTTAGCTATTCGCGAAGTGTGATTGTTAAGAAAGATGGGATGAATTTGATGGTGTAAAATTGGTTTTTAATTAACTACTTTTTGCTGAATGTGTAGAGGGATATAACATAAACAAATTAAAGTTAAAACTAGACCTAAAGGACAAGAGATGGAATTAATAATCGAGGAAGAAAACAGCTAAACAGAATGATAAAAAGGCAGAATTGCGAGGACTGCAATGTTTCCGCAATTAATTAGCAGCGAATCTGATTAAAATGGGGAATTAAGGGCTACTAATGACTATCCTATAGGCATTTTATTACGATTATCAAGCTTTGGATCAACTCTCTATACATCAAACTCACTCTATCTCAAGTATCGTCCGATTCCATGCATGAGAGACTCAAGTTTACTCGACTTCAAAGTAAGGTCTTAAGCATCTTGTTAAAACAGGAGTGTTCAGTTTGTACTAGGGAAACGCCTATTCCTAGGCCGTTTCCTGATTACCATGAAAGGCTAGCATGATTATATGACTCTGAACTCTTACTCCTTCCAGAGGTTAGGAGTTCTTTGGAAAAAATGGATGGCCAATCGAAATTGCCCGTGGGATGAAGCTTACATACAATCAATGTTCGAGTGCTAATCTGCCTACTTGACTCACGTTTTTTAGCCTATAGTTCTGTCATTAGCATGCCCCTAAATGATTTTAGTTATTCATGGATATGTAAAGAGCAGAAACATAAGAGAAAGTAGACATGCTTAGAAGAGAAATGAGTGTAAAACAGCAAGCCAAACTCGTAGCAGAACAAGGTAGAACTGTGAAATGCAGAAACTTACTTTGATTACTTTAAGTGTTGAATGACAAAGGAAAGCTCTAAAAGAACTGAATCCAAGACAGACAACAACGAAATGCAATAATTGAAATGTTAAACTAAGAACAACATTGAACAGAAATGGAATTGAGAAGGAAAGAGCAGAAAACAGTAAAGGCTTGCTGAAAACTTCGTGGCAGTCGCCTCGAATGATGGTGATGAGAATTCAGCCGTGCTTGGATGAATCCAATCGAGAGAGAAGAAGAATCTTCTCTCCTTCCTATCAGATTATCGACTCCAAAAGCTGAGAACCTCACTCCAACAGACGGCAAAGGAATTTAGAGAGAAATGGTGGACTGCGAGAAGACTTCTGCACTTCGAAAATGATTACTGAACCTCCGACTTTGATCCCCTTTTATAGTAGTTTGCAGGTGCGTTTGGGCCAAGGAGAACCATCAATCTTCAACGTCATATATCAGAATGGATGGAGGAGAAAGAATGAATCCCTGAAAAGTCGGATCTAAACAGAAAAAGATCAGCCAACTTACGGTTTTAACTTGAATAATTGCGGTCACCGCAATTATTCCGCAATGCATTCGCAATGGTTATTTTTTCATTCTTTTCTTCGGTTTTCAACCCTTTTTCTACCTATTGTACATAAGTCCTATATTAGCTACCTTCTTCTAATTCTCATATTAAAGCATAGGTTTAAGCTAAATGCTACCAAAAACACCTAAATGTGTACATCTTCTTAAGCTAAATGGGTCCTAAATAAGTCACTTTCAGAGACTTAACACACCCCCAAACTTAAGGCTTTGCTTGTCCTCAAGCATACTAAGGACTTACTTAGGCTGCTGTTTCTACTTCTTTAACTACCCACCGACTCCCTATAGCCATATCTCCAGCAGTGCTGTCCTGTGACACACTTCTAAGTTTAGAATTAACCTCTTATCCAGCTTCTTCTGACTTCACCTGCCTACTATACCTGCTGCTTTTGTTAACCCCCTACTACTGATCCAACTACTTTTATGATATCATGCTATTATCCCTAAGGTTTCAAATTCTACCAAGCTTTACTCCAGACTCAGTACATGCTTCTAGCTTATTTTTAATGTGTCTAGGATTCCTTAGAGTCATGCCAGTCTTAGTATTAACGGTGACAGTGGTACTTTTAGAGAACAACCTAAACCCTGGCATCACTTCATTGGATATACATTCATCTCCCTAGACAAACCTAAAAGCTACAACCTTGTGCTTAGCTCATTAAGGATCAGAGTTCTTTTTTTTTTTCATAGGACATCTAAGCCACAAGATTATAACTCCCAAGCATACATTCTTCTTCCCCTATTTCTCCTTTTTCTTTCTTTTTTACTTAGGTGGAGTCTCCCCTTGGTCTGCCTTTTGATGCAATGCCACTTGTGGTTTACACACTTGGCACTGATTACTCAGCAACTTGAGAAAGGCTCCCCTCTTTATTCTATTTTTCACTTTTTCTATTTATCACAAAAAAAATTTTTTTTTTAGGAGAAGAAGAATGCTTATGTCCTAAGGAAGAGAGGAATGTTCCTAGGCCTAGGGTGGCCTCCCCCAAACTTCAACTACTCATTGTCCCCAATGAGTGTTTGAGGTGGCACACCCCCAAACTTGTCCTAGAAGCATCTAGTCTAAAGTAAAACAAAGAGAATCTAAACATCCTAGGCATAGGCACAACATTCTAAAAGCAATTATCCCAGCAGCAGAAAATTTGAACATAACAGAAAGTTTTAAGGACTTATGGTTTATGCATGCTGAGCACTATTCAGAGGCAAATTTAAACTAACAAAAGGTGTCCTATGACACTCATCCAGCATGCTTCAAGATCAGCTATATAAGGTAGTCATGCTAGCAGCAAAAGATAGAATTTAACAGATCACAGCCTAACTAAACAGACAGTCCAAAACATGCAATCAGTCACAAAAATTGCGGGAACCGCAATTATTTCGCAATTCAATCTGGGCAGGTTTAACATTGATGCAGGCCCCTAGCATGCTTTTTCCTGTTACTCATGCATTCTAAAAATAAAACTAAACTATCCTATCTAGTCAACTAACATCAGACTATCCTAAACAAAAGGAAAAACATAAAACTAAACATCCAAAACAGATCAAAATTGAACCAAAAACAGCATAATATACATTATTCTATCAAAAAGCAGGAAAATTGTTTTGTTTTTCTGAAGGGATCAGTAATACTCCCTCGAGTGCTCTCCAAACCAGCACTCAATTCTCATCATCCTCATCTGGTTGCCTTGGTCGTGGGGGCACCCATGGAGTTAGGAGGTTGGTGGGGAAGTCCGGGAAGATGCACCCCAACTGGTCTGCAACTTCTTTGTCCCTCGCCTGCGCATAGTTGGCCCATTGAGCCATTCTCCTCTGCATGTCCATCAAGCAGGCCATGGATAGGGACTGTTCAGCAGCCAACCTATCCAACTCAAACTCCATGTTGCCCTTTCTTCTCAGCCTTAAGTGTGCAGGCAACTCCAGATGGCCTGTGTAGGGCAGCTGCTGCTCCAAGCGCTCGGTGGGAACTCCTGCAAGCAAGCATAACTTTGTGATGATGTTGGGGAAAAATAACGGCCCCTTACCCTTTTTTGCACACTCAGCTATGGCAGCAGTGATGACTTCTCCCACGTTGATCGTGAGACCTCTCATTATAGCATAAACCAGCAGCGAACGGCTCTGGTTAATTGTAGTCTCATGAGTCACTGGGGAGAGTCTTCTTCTTACGAATGAAAACCACACAGCTGCCTTAGCCGTGAGGTTGGCACTCATGAGAGTGTGCCGCCCATTGCGTGACACTGTCCAGGAGGCTTCAGGCTGGCCAATTGTGCGAATGGCTTCTTCCAGCACAGCCTCGGTCGGCTCATCAACTATCCGTGCATAATCCGTGTGAGGTTGGCCCCTGAGACCGAATGCTTCATTAATGGCTTTGGCTGAGAAATCAACTTCCACCCCTCTGACCACAGATAGGCCATCCTCAGGGCTGAGCACGTTGGCATAAAAGTCATACACCATGCTCGTGTATGCTGGATTGGGAGGTCGGCAGAATTCCTCCCAGCCATGGTTGATCACCCCTGCGCGCAAGAACTGCGGCAGGTCAGCAAGTCGATCAAGGAACCCCTTCTCGTGCAACAGGTCCCTTTTCCTCAGCTCCACGCCTCTGGATTCAGCATCAGACGAGACATACCTCACTGATGGAGGTTCATCTTCGGGGTAGAGTTTAGCCTTCCCCTTATCGGCTGGTTTGGAAGATTCAGCAGCCTCCACCTTGAGGCGTTTGAGCGAAGGCTCAGTACTGTCTTTGTCTGCTGAAGGCACTCGCTTGGCCTTCTTCTTCTTCAGTTTCTTGGCTTTCTTGGCCTCCTTCTTGGCCTTCTTCTTCTCTTTCTCCATGTTGATCTGTTGGAGGCAAGCCCCCAACGTTTCTTCCATAGAATCGTCCTGCTGTGCAGGAACATCAGGGCTGTCTTCCCTCATAGGAGAGAAGACTTCTTCTTCCCCAGCATCTCCACTGCCTTGCGTGGACTCCTGATAATCCCCATAAGGGAATTCAGGATCAGGCCGTGGAGAATTGTGCTCTGCTGATGGTGTATGTGCAGAACTCCATGGCGAAGACGGCAGTTCAGGACTCTGCACAGCCGCAGGTGGTAGATCAGAACTCTGAAGCGCTGGAGATGACTCGGCGCGCTGCGCAGGCGGTGATGATTCTGTGCTTTGCACTGGTTCAGATGGGAGAGGGCTGCGCACAGGTGACACAGACGGCGACGAACCTTCTTTTGCTGACTCGTGAGATGCACGATCAGGTTCTTGACTCTCCACAGAGGGAGTCTTGGCGATGGTTCGTTCGGCGGCAGTCTTGACAGTCCACCGGCGCTTCTTTGGCGTGCCCACTGGCTCAGATGGGCCAGCAGGGATCTCAGTGACCACCCTCCACTTCTTCCTACGAATAGGAAGCTTGCCAAGACGGCCAGTGCGTACAGCACCCTGATCAGCAAGGGTGAGAAGCGCTTCCCTCGCAGCCGCTTCAGCTGCGTCGTCGGCCTTCTTTTTGGCGGCGGATCTTTCAGCCCTAGTGGAAACCATTGTCAAATCTTGGAGGTTTGGAGAGAGAGATCAAAGGTGGAGAGAATCGCAGAAATCTTGGAGAGCAAAGAATGAGAGGATCGTATCAATCGGGCGCCTTCTAACGGCTATAAAAGCAACGGAAAAATCCCAACGGCTCTTTTTGCGGATCCAGCAATTTTTGCGCAATTCTAGGGACAATATTTCATAACAAATCCAAACTTTGATCGCCCGTATCTTTCATTTGGCTCGACCGTTTCTTGACTTTTAAAGTGGGATTTACTCCCCTTGATCCCCTCTTTCGATTCCCTACAAAAACAAATAAAACAAACATTAACTACGCAATTAAAAATACATCACAAAACATACAAACGATCATCGAAAAAACAGAAAAAATAAACTAAGGCATTGGCCTTGACTAAACGAGCACAGTAACCACTCGTTCTCTCTCGTTTCTAACTTCATGCTTCACGTAGGAGGAAGGCCGAGAGAGTCTTCACATCCCCCTCCTCATAGTAGTGCTTCAACCTAGCACCATTGACCATAAATGGCTGTCCTTGCTGCAAGTTTTTAATCTCTATGGCACCATGAACAAAGACATTAGTAATAATAAATGGACCTGACCATCTAGACTTTAATTTGCCTGGAAATAGCTTTAATCGTGAGTTAAATAATAAGACAAGTTGGCCCTTTTTAAAGTCTTTGATCCTGAGTCTACTGTCATGCCATATTTTTGTCTTTTCTTTGTACATCTTGGCATTCTCATAGGCCATGTGCCTAAGCTCATCAAGTTCATGTAGCTGTAAAGATCTTAATGTCCCTGCATCCTTCACACAAAAATTTAATTCTTTCATGGCCCAAAATGCCTTGTTTTCCAACTCAAGTGGCAAGTGGCAAGCCTTGCCATACACCAACCTATAGGGAGACATTCCTAGAGGTGTCTTATATGCTGTTCTGTAAGCCCAAAGTGCATCCTCAAGCTTGAAAGACCAGTCTTTCCTATTAGGTTTGACTACCTTTTCTAGGATGTTCTTTATCTCTCTATTGGAAATCTCAGCTTGGCCATTTGAGTGTGGGTGGTAGGGAGTAGCTACCCTATGTCTAATGTTATATTTAGCCAATAATTTCTCCATAGCCTTATTAATGAAATGTGACCCCTCATCACTAATGATAGCACGAGGAGTCCCAAATCTAGTGAAAATGTGTCTATGCAAGAAGTTAGTGACTGTTTTAGCATCATTATTAGGACATGCCTTAGCTTCTACCCACTTTGACACGTAGTCTACTGCTACTAAAATGTACAGGTTACCTGATGATGGAGGGAAGGGTCCCATGAAATCAATGCCCCACACATCAAAGAGCTCCAACTCTAAGATGTAGGTGAGGGGCATCTCATCCTTACGACTGAGGTTACCTGTCCTTTGGCATTCGTCACAGTTGTGGGCATAATTGTGGGCGTCCTTGAAGATTGTTGGCCAGTAGTAGCCACTCTGAAATACCTTAGCAGCTGTTCTTTGACCACCAAAGTGCCCACCGTAAGGAGATGAGTGACAGTGCTGCAGCACAGACTTCGCTTCAGCAGCTGTAACACACTTCCTCAACAACCCATCAGCACAGGTTCTGTAAAGTATGGGGTCATCCCAGATGAATTTCCTTGCTTCATGGAGGAACCTCTTCTTCTCTTGTCCTCCCTTGAACACTGGTAAGACCTGTGCTGCACGGAAGTTAGCAATGTCAGCGAACCAAGGTTCCTCATCGTTTTCACGATGAGTTAAAGCAAAGATATGTTCATCTATAAAAGCATCAGAAATTGCGGGGTCCGCAATTTTTTCGCAATTGTGCTGCAATCGAGACAGGTGATCTGCAACCACGTTTTCACATCCCTTCTTGTCCCGAATGTCCAAATCGAATTCCTGCAGCAATAACACCCATCTAATCAATCTAGGCTTAGCATCAGCCTTCCTCATCAGATATTTTAAAGCAGAATGGTCAGTATATACAATGGTCCTAGTTCCTACAATATAGTTCCTAAATTTTTCACAAGCAAATACTACAGCAAGCATCTCCTTCTCTGTAGTTGTATAGTTACATTGAGCCTCATTCAAGGTCTTACTAGCATAATATACAGGATGTGTGAGCTTGTCAATCTTCTGCCCTAACATGACTCCTACAGCATAGTCACTGGCATCACATAGCATCTCAAATGGGAGATCCCAATTTGGTCCCACTATGATTGGTGTTGTGACCAATGCTTCCTTAAGGGCTTTCCAAGCTACTACACATTCTTTAGAAAAGATGAATGGCCTACCTAGCTCTAGAAGCTCACATAGAGGCTTGGCTATCTTAGAGAAGTCCTTGATGAACCTTCTATAGAAGCCAGCATGTCCTAGGAAACTCCTAATAGCTTTGACATTCTGGGGCTCTACCAACTTCTCTATGACCTCTATTTTTGCCCTATCCACTTCTACACCTGCCCTTGACACTCTATGTCCTAAGACAATCCCTTCATCTACCATAAAATGGCACTTTTCCCAATTTAGGACTAGGTTGGTCTCTTCACACCTAGCCAGGACTTGTCCTAGGTTCTCTAGACAGGTTTTAAATGAGTCCCCAAAGACTGAGAAGTCATCCATGAATATTTCTATTATGGACTCATCCAACTCAGAGAAGATCGCCATCATGCACCTTTGGAAAGTTGCCGGTGCATTGCATAAGCCAAAAGGCATTCTGCGGAAGGCAAACGTTCCAAAAGGGCAAGTGAAGGTAGTCTTCTCTTGATCCTTAGGGTCTATAGTGATTTGATTGTAACCAGAGTACCCATCTAAAAAACAATAGTAGGCTCTACCAGCTATTCGGTCTAGCATCTGGTCAATAAATGGTAGGGGGAAATGGTCTTTTTTAGTTTCTTTATTCAGTTTTCTGTAATCCATACATACTCTCCACCCTGTGACAGTCCTAGTTGGAATCAGTTCGTTGTTCTCATTGACTACCACAGTTATTCCCCCCTTTTTAGGTACACATTGGATGGGGCTCACCCACTGGCTACTAGCTATGGGGAAAATTACTCCTGCATCTAACCACTTTATTATTTCTTTTTTCACTACCTCTTTCATAGAGGGGTTTAACCTACGCTGGTGATCTACCCTAGGTGTGTGCTCTTCCTCTAGTATGATTTTATGCATGCAATAAGAAGGGCTAATGCCTCGAATATCAGCAATAGTCCATGCTATAGCCTTCCTATGTTGCTTAAGCAGTAAAATTAAATCAACCTCATGCTGTTCACTAAGCTTAGAAGAAATAATTACAGGCAGCGTCTCATTATCTCCTAGATATGCATATTTGAGGTGAGTTGGTAGTGGTTTCAGTTCTAAAATAGGTGGATGCTCAATGGAGGGCTTCAATGGATTTACAGTTCTATCAGTTAAATCTATATTCATACATACATGCTGAAGTTTATCTACAGGCATATTCATTATGTCAGATACATTTAGATCATCTACATCTAATCCTACATATTCGTTAGCATGCTTGGTTAATAATACATGCTCTAATTGTTCTTCCATTAGTGAGTCAACAACATCAATGCTAGCACAAGACTCAGAATCAGAGGGATACCTTAAAGCTTTGTAAACACTAAATTTTACCTCTTCATCATGAACCCTCATAGTTAACTCACCTTTTTGCACGTCTATTAGTGCCCTACCTGTGGCTAGAAATGGTCTACCTAGCAGGATGGGAACCTCCTTGTCTGCCTCATAGTCCAGGACAATGAAATCTGCAAGGAAAATAAATTTGTCAACTTTAACTAGAATATCCTCAATCTTACCTTCTGGATATGCGATGGATCTGTCTGCTAGTTGTAAAGTGACTGTGGTTGGACGTGCTTCTCCCATTCCTAACTGGCGGAATAGGGACAGGGGCATGAGATTTATGCTGGCGCCCAGGTCACAAAGCGCTCTGCCCACGTGCTTGCCTCCAAGTTCTACAGGTAAGGTGAAGGAACCAGGATCCTTCTCCTTCTTGGGCAGCTTGTTTTGGAGGATGGCACTGCACTCCTCGGTGAGGTTTACTGTTTCAAACTCACCAATTGTTTTCTTGTTAGTAATAATGTCCTTCAAAAACTTTACATATGAAGGCATAGACTGTAACACCTCTACAAAAGGAATGTTCACATGTACTTGCTTAAGTA
This sequence comes from Herpetospermum pedunculosum, assembly GCA_028017165.1. NCBI lineage: Eukaryota > Viridiplantae > Streptophyta > Magnoliopsida > Cucurbitales > Cucurbitaceae > Herpetospermum > Herpetospermum pedunculosum. The sequence goes on along the minus strand of CM051525.1, from coordinate 4,638,069 downwards.
TTTCTAAGAATTTATTAAAATGAACTTCCTGTTCCCGCTTCTTCTTCAGCCTTCGAGGATATGGAGGTGGTGGCACATATGCAGGCACGTCAGGACGCCTTAAGATAGGTGGAGGTCTTGGAATTTCTTCTACCTCCTCACTGATTGGCTCCAGCCTGGCTCCAGATGTGCTAGTTGGTGGTGGACCTTGGTGTGGCAGAGACTCCAGTGGAGCACTAGACTCAGTGTTCTCTACTCTCTTTGGTGTGTCTTTAGTATTGCTCACCAATGGTCTTCCACTCCTAAGTTCAATTGCTTGAACTTGTTCCTTGCCATCTCTCCTTGGTACCTCGGTATCAGCAGGGAGTCTACCTTGGGGCCTACTTTTAAGTTCATTGGCTAACTGGCCTATTTGGTTTTCCAGGCTCCTAAGGGTAGCTTGCTGGCTCTGAAGAGTAGCATCATTCTTCGCTATATATTCCTTGAGTAGGTTTTCTACAGAAGATCCTACAGGTTGATTATAAGGTTTTTGGTACATTGACTGGTTATGTTGGGGAGTGAAACCAGGTGTTCCACTCGGCCTTGGTTGGTTAGAATTTTGGTTAGTGTTTTGTTGGCCACCCCATGACAGGTTAGGGTGGTTTCTCCAACCAGGGTTATAGGTGTTGGAGTAGGGGTTATTCCTAGGCTGCTGCTGACTACCTACATAGCAGACTGAGGATGGATTCCCAGGGCAGTATTCATAAGGGTGCCCTTCCCCACAGAATCCACAGATAGGTGCCTCGCCTTGATTTGGTTGTGTGCCCATTGACATGGCTGTGGCGGTATTGGCACTAGTTTGGAGATTGGCCTGAGCCATTTGCTTGACTAAGTTGGTCAGGGCATTTATTTGGGTGCTCATGGCGCTTAGAGCATCCTTGTCTTGAGCCCTAGTTGGCTCTACTGGATCGTCTGACCATCTACAGTGAGATGCTGAGATCTTCTCCAAGATCTCATAAGCTTCGTTGTAACTCTTGGACAACATGGAACCTCCAGCAGATGAATTTAAGACTTGTCTGGTGCTGGGGTTGCATCCTTTAAAGAAGACTTCTATTTGGATACACCATGGAATGCCATGGTGTGGACATTTAACGAGAAGGTCTTTGAATCTTGTCCAAGCTTCGTGAAGAGACTCACTTGGAGCTTGTTTAAACTTGACTATGTCATCACGAAAGGTAGAATTCCTATCAGGTGGGAAGTATTTGACTAGGAATTTTTCTGCTAGATCTGTCCAATTGCGGACAGATCCTGAAGGTAACGAGTTCAACCATGTTTTGGCTTTGTCCCTCAAAGAGTAAGGGAAAAGATATAGCCTAAGGGCCTCTTGGGAAACTCCAGGGATTAGGAAGGTGTCACTAACTCCTAAGAAGTTCCTAAGATGGTTGTGGGGGTCCTCATTTTCTATTCCAAAGAATTGTCCCACAGTGGACAACATTTGGAACATCACTGGCTTTAACTCGAATGAGTGGGCAGTGATTTCAGGACGGATTATGCTGGGGTTCAGCTCCCCAGGCATAGGTACTAGATATGACAGAATGGCACTATTCTTGTCATTCGCTATTTCGATGGGGTTGCGAATGGCAGGTGCCGGATTTGGAACTAAATCGCCCATTTCTTTGGTTTCAGGTGTGGTTTGAGGTATAGGAGGTTGTTTAAAGAGACGTTTCTTTGCTTTATTTCTAGCTCGAAGTGATCTTTCAGGTTCAGGATCGAACTCTAAATTACTATGTGAACGCTCACTCATAAACTACCTTAATAGCACCTGCAAAAGAAATGAAACAAATTAGTTTCACTCAATGATAAACTTGGTTCCTTAAACTTAACAACTTCGTTTTCACTTAAAATAAGTCCCCGGCAGCGGCGCCAAAAACTTGTTGCGTGCCCAATATGAAAAGATAAAGATGCAAAAGGGAAGAGAGAGCACTTGGAACATGCAAGCATACATGGTCTCACAGCAAGTAGTAAGTATATTTCATTCGTTTTTTCCACAGAGACTCATTTTTAGCTATTCGCGAAGTGTGATTGTTAAGAAAGATGGGATGAATTTGATGGTGTAAAATTGGTTTTTAATTAACTACTTTTTGCTGAATGTGTAGAGGGATATAACATAAACAAATTAAAGTTAAAACTAGACCTAAAGGACAAGAGATGGAATTAATAATCGAGGAAGAAAACAGCTAAACAGAATGATAAAAAGGCAGAATTGCGAGGACCGCAATGTTTCCGCAATTAATTAGCAGCGAATCTGATTAAAATGGGGAATTAAGGGCTACTAATGACTATCCTATAGGCATTTTATTACGATTATCAAGCTTTGGATCAACTCTCTATACATCAAACTCACTCTATCTCAAGTATCGTCCGATTCCATGCATGAGAGACTCAAGTTTACTCGACTTCAAAGTAAGGTCTTAAGCATCTTGTTAAAACAGGAGTGTTCAGTTTGTACTAGGGAAACGCCTATTCCTAGGCCGTTTCCTGATTACCATGAAAGGCTAGCATGATTATATGACTCTGAACTCTTACTCCTTCCAGAGGTTAGGAGTTCTTTGGACAAAATGGATGGCCAATCGAAATTGCCCGTGGGATGAAGCTTACATACAATCAATGTTCGAGTGCTAATCTGCCTACTTGACTCACGTTTTTTAGCCTATAGTTCTGTCATTAGCATGCCCCTAAATGATTTTAGTTATTCATGGATATGTAAAGAGCAGAAACATAAGAGAAAGTAGACATGCTTAGAAGAGAAATGAGTGTAAAACAGCAAGCCAAACTCGTAGCAGAACAAGGTAGAACTGTGAAATGCAGAAACTTACTTTGATTACTTTAAGTGTTGAATGACAAAGGAAAGCTTTAAAAGAACTGAATCCAAGACAGACAACAACGAAATGCAATAATTGAAATGTTAAACTAAGAACAACATTGAACAGAAATGGAATTGAGAAGGAAAGAGCAGAAAACAGTAAAGGCTTGCTGAAAACTTCGTGGCAGTCGCCTCGAATGATGGTGATGAGAATTCAGCCGTGCTTGGATGAATCCAATCGAGAGAGAAGAAGAATCTTCTCTCCTTCCTATCAGATTATCGACTCCAAAAGCTGAGAACCTCACTCCAACAGACGGCAAAGGAATTTAGAGAGAAATGGTGGACTGCGAGAAGACTTCTGCACTTCGAAAATGATTACTGAACCTCCGACTTTGATCCCCTTTTATAGTAGTTTGCAGGTGCGTTTGGGCCAAGGAGAACCATCAATCTTCAACGTCATATATCAGAATGGATGGAGGAGAAAGAATGAATCCCTGAAAAGTCGGATCTAAACAGAAAAAGATCAGCCAACTTACGGTTTTAACTTGAATAATTGCGGTCACCGCAATTATTCCGCAATGCATTCGCAATGGTTATTTTTTCATTCTTTTCTTCGGTTTTCAACCCTTTTTCTACCTATTGTACATAAGTCCTATATTAGCTACCTTCTTCTAATTCTCATATTAAAGCATAGGTTTAAGCTAAATGCTACCAAAAACACCTAAATGTGTACATCTTCTTAAGCTAAATGGGTCCTAAATAAGTCACTTTCAGAGACTTAACAGCTCCCACGTCACAAAGAGCTCTACCCACGTGCTTGCCTCCTAACTCCACTGGTAAGGTGAAGGAACCAGGATCCTTCTCCTTCTTTGGTATCTTGTTCTGGAGTATGGCACTGCACTCCTCAGTGAGATTCACTGTTTCAAATTCGTCAATAATTTTCTTGTTAGTAATTATATCCTTTAAAAACTTAACATAAGAAGGCATAGACTGTAAAACTTCTACAAAAGGAATATTAACATGCACTTGCTTAAGAATTTCTAGAAATTTATTAAAGTGCACTTCCTGTTCTTGTTTTTTCTTTAGCCTTCGAGGGAATGGAGGTGGTGGCACATATGCAGGCACTTCAGGTCGCCTCAGAATAGGTGGAGGCCTTGGAATTTCTTCTATCTCTTCTATGATTGGCTCCAGCCTTGCTCCTGATGTGCTTGTTGAGGGTTGACCTTGGTTTGGCAGAGACTCCAGTGGAGCACTAGACTCATTGTTCTCTACTCTCTTTGGGGCTTCTCTAGTGTTGTTCACCAATGGTCTCCCACTTCTGAGTTCAATTGCTTGAACTTGTTCTTTACCATCTCTCCTTGGCACCTCTGTGTCAGCAGGCAGTCTACCTTGGGGCCTATTTTTGAGTTCATTGGCTAGTTGCCCTATTTGGTTCTCTAGACTCCTGAGGGTAGCTTGCTGACTTTGTAGAGTAGCATCATTCTTGGCGATGTACTCTTTGAGTAGGTTTTCTACAGATGACCCTACTTGTTGGTTGTATGGTTTTTGATACATGGATTGGTTATGTTGAGGAGTGAAACCAGGTGTTCCACTCGGTCTTGGCTGGTTAAGAGCTTGGTTAGTATTTTGCTGGCCACCCCTGGAGAGATTTGGGTGGTTCCTCCAGCCAGGATTGTAAGTATTAGAGTAGGGGTTGTTCCTAGGCTGCTGCTGGCTTCCCACATAGCAGACTGAGGCTGGATTCCCAGGGCAGTATTCATACAGGTGCCCTTCCCCACAGAATCCACATATTAGTGTCTCACCTTGACTTGGTTGGGTGCCCATTGACATGGCTGTGGCGGTGTTGACACTAGTTTGGAGATTAGCTTGAGCCATTTGTTTAACTAGGTTGGTCAGGGCGTTTATTTGACTACTCATGGCATTGAGTGCGTCCTTATCTTGAGCTCTACTTGGCTCTATTGGATCATCTGACCACCTACAGTGAGATGCTGAGATCTTCTCCAGGATCTCATAGGCTTCGTTATAACTTTTGGAAAGCATGGAACCACCAGCAGATGAATTTAACACTTGTCTGGTGCTGGGGTTGCATCCTTTGAAAAAGACCTCTATTTGGATACACCATGGAATGCCATGGTGAGGACATTTAAGTAGAAGGTCCTTTAACCTTGTCCAGGCTTCGTGAAGAGACTCATTCTCAGCTTGTTTGAATTTAATAATGTCATCACGAAAATTTGAATTCCTATCAGGTGGGAAATATTTGACTAAGAATTTCTCAGCCAGATCTGTCCAATTGAGGACTGATCCGGAGGGTAATGAGTTTAACCACGTTTTGGCTTTGTCCCTCAAAGAGTAAGGGAACAGGTAAAGCCTCAAAGCTTCTTGGGAAACTCCAGGGATAAGGAATGTATCACTGACTCCTAGGAAGTTTCTAAGATGGTTGTGGGGGTCCTCATTTTCCACTCCAAAGAATTGTCCCACAGTGGACAACATTTGGAACATTACTGGCTTTAACTCGAATGAGTTGGCAGTAATTTCAGGGCGGATTATGCTTGGGTTTAGCTCCCCAGGCATAGGTACTAGGTAAGAGAGTATGGCACTATCCTTATCATTCGCTATTTCGATGGGATTGCGAGTGGTAGGTGCCGGATTTGGGTTTGGTATATCCATTTCTTCTTGATGGAATTGCGGAGACTCTGCGGTTTCAACAATTATTTGAGGTATAGAGGGTTGTTTAAAGAGACGTTTCTTAGCTTTGTTTCAGGCCCTAAGTAATCTCTCAGGCTCAGGATTGAACTCTAGATCGCTACTTGAATGCTCATTCATAAACTAACCCAATGGTACCTGCAAAAGAAATGAGAAATAGATTAGTCCCAATGGATATTAAACTCGTGTTTCAAACTTAACAAACTTCGTTTTTGCTAAAATAAATCCCCGGCAGCGGCGCCAAAAACTTGTTGCGTGCTCAATGTTTAAAATAAATATGCAATGGTAGAGCACTCAGAACATGCAAGCATACATGATCTTGTAGCAAGTAGTAAGTATTTTTTCATTCGTTTTCCCACAGAGATTTATTATTAGTTACTCACGAAGTGGATTGTCAAGCAAGAATGGGTGGAATTGATGGGGTAGATTTGGTTTTAAATTGCCTAATTACTAAGGAACATGTAAAGGGTAGCAACATAAATAAATGCAAGTCAATGATAAACTCAAATGAAAAGAGAAGAGATTAATAAACGTAGAGGAAAATGGCTACAGCAGAATTTTTTTAACTAAGGGAATTGCGAGAACAACAATTTTTCTGCAATGTTCTTAACAGCAAAAGTGTGTAAAATGTGGAAACAAGGGCTACTAACGACTCCCCTATAGGCTTTTTCACACGATTCTCAAGCATTAGATCAACTCACTATGCATCAAACTAACTCATTCTCATGTATCTTCCGATTTCATGCATTAGATTCTTTAGTTTACTCATGTCCAAGTAAGGTCTTAAGCATCTTGTTAAAACAGTAAGTTATGATTTGTACTAGGAAAACGCCTATTCCTAGGTCGTTTTCTGGCTACCTTGAGAGGCTAGCATGAGTGTATGACTCTGAACTCTTACTCCTTCCAGAGGTTAGGAGTTCTTTGGACAAAATGGATGGCCAATCGAAATTGCCCGTGGTATGAAGCTTACATACAATCAATGCATTCGAGAGCTATCCTACATGCTTGGTTCACGTGTTTTAGCCTATAGTATTGTCATTAGCATGCCCTTATGTGACTTAGCTACTCATGGATATAGATAGAATAGAAATATTAGATGAAGAAGACATACTTAGAAGAAGATTAAAGGCAAAACAGAAAGGAAAAACAGTAGGCAGAGAAGACAAAGAGATTGCGAAATAATGAATTGTGCTTTTGATTAACCAAACGTTGGAACGAAACAAATGACGACTTAGAGTTACTAACATAAAGACAGAAAGCAACGAAATGAATTAAAGTAGCTACTGGAAAGGAAAGAACAACAAGCAGTACTGAAATTAGGAAGCTAAAACAGAAAACAGTAAGATGAGCGTGGTCTTCTCGATTGCGAACGCCTCGGCTGAATGGAGAGAAAGGCAAGCCTTGCTTGGATGAATCCAATCAGAAGAGAAGATGAATCTTCTCTCCTTCCTATCAGATTGTCGACTCCAATAGCTGTACCTCTCAAACCGACAGACGGAAGAGAAAATGAGAGTGAAAGAAGTTGCGTTGAACTGAGAAGTCTACGCCTTTTCGGATGATGATCAACCTTCCACTTTGACCTCCTTTTATAGTTGTCTGCAGGTACGATTGGGCCAAGGAGAACCATCCATTCTCAACGTCGTACTTCTACTTGGTTGGAGGAGAAAGAACAGATCCCTGAAATATCGGATCACAACAGAAAAAGGTTAGTCAACTTACGGATTTCACTTAAAACATTGCGGTTTTAGCAATGTTTCCGCAATGCTTCCGCAATGCGCACTTTTCATTCTTCTAACTTCGTTTTTCATTCTTTTTCTTTCCTTTTGCATACAAGTCCTAATTTAGCTTCATTCTCCTAATTCTCATATATAAGCATAGATTCAAGCTAAACCCTACCAAAAATACTTACAAATGCACGACTTTCTATCACAAATAAGTCCTAAAATAATCACTTTTGGAGACGTAACACCTATTTCATGTCATAGACTTCATGACTACCTATAAAATATTGTTTGGTCGCCCTTGGATTCATGGAAATAGGGTAATAACTTCCACCTTGCATCAGTGCTTCAAGTTTTATCAAGACGGCGTCAAAAAGGTTGAGGCAGACACTAAGCCATTTTCAGAGGCCGAGTGTCATTTCGCAGATGCCAAGTTTTATATAAATAATAGCAACATAGAAGGAATAATGCCGAAAGAAATCCCTTTGATCAGCGGGGAGCAGAAGACTTGCGTGGAGAAAGAATCAATCAAAGAAGAAAATGTTCCCAAGTTTTGCGAAAGCAAGACATCCGTCAACCCTACGAAGGCTAAGGCATTGAAAGACGAGAAAACTTTGAACCCTTCTGTTTTGCGCTATGTTCCTTTATCCCGGCGTAAGAAGGGTGAATCGCCATTTGCGGAATGTGCGAAAAGTTTGAAAGTTGGTGACATTAAGATTCTTAAGGAAAACTTTGTCACCCCCTTACGAAGATAACGAAACAAGAGGTCACGAAGTCCAGAGATACTCAGAAAGGGATGGTTCTGCCTGAGAGACGAACGAAAGAAGGATATGATCCCAAGGCATATAAACTGCTAGAAAAGGGAGGCTATGACTTCACAAGTCACACTGAGTTCAAGGGCCTGAAAATCCTCGAAGGCAGGTCAGAGCTTTCTTCGACACAAAAGAAGATCCTAAATTAGAGATATTCTATACCGGCATCAAGAAAGGGGCTTGGATATAAGTCGCCCGAACCAGTCCGTATAACCCGAAAAGGGAAGGAGAAAGTGGTCAACAATAATAACATAACGACTAAGGAGGTAGACAACTCAAAAGGAAAGGAAGTTTTTAAGCCAAGAGTCTCCATCAATAAACGCATCAAGCCGTCGGCTACGCGTACATCGGTCTTCCAACGATTGGAAGCAGTTGCGACAGAAAAAGAGAGTCTACACTCGACATCCAGCCCCATCAGGCCTTCCTGAAGGGAATGAACTCTTCATTCCCCGCAGCGGAAGCGTTTGGAATCGTTACTTTGATTTATTTAGAATTAAACTAAAAAATAAGTTAAGCATATGTATTACCTTTGATGAACAATCATCTTCTTGTGTTCCTTTTTCCACGAGATCTTCCTCGCTATGACTCGAACACGGGATCAAGGCTTGTGGGAGCTTTTTGAAAGAATGAGAGAATAATTCTCTGTAGAGGGTGAATAGTGTGTTTGGCCAATCTTTTGGCTAAACCTAAATGTCTTATTTATAATAAGGCTTTTAGGAATTAATTTTATTTTATAAAATATATTTTAATATCTAATATATTAAAATATGTATTTTATATTTATTTGAATCTTATTCAAATATTATAAAATTAATCTTTTATAATATACTTTAAACCAATTTGAATCACATTCAAATAACATAAGTATATAGTTTTTAATATTAATGTATCATATACATAAACTATTTTCTTTAATATTTAATGTATCAAATACAATAAATATATTTTACTCTTCTACATTTAATATATCAAATATATTAAATATTAATTTGAATATTTCAAATTTTTCTTTCAACTAAATTGATCCTTTTAGTGTTACTATGAGCTAGCAAGGGGACCTTATGGACCTACAGATTTATAAGCTCCAATGATACAAAATTAATTAATTAAACTCTTTAATTAATTGACTTTCATTCATTAACTCTAGGTCACTCCACTATAGGCCTAGAGTTGCACTCTTATGCACTGTAGGACAAGTTGTGTCCATGGATATAACCATTACATGCAAGTCGATCCTTCACGAGTTGTTCGTAATTACAGCTGGGTCAAAAGTCCGTTTTACCCCTGTAATTACATCTTACACCTTAAGTACCACTGATTCTCTAATGAACAACTTGTTTATGATCCAACCATAAACCAAGTCCCTCTCGGGCCAGTGAGAGGGTGGGGCCCCATTGTTCAAGTCCCGAAATCAGCACTTAAGGGAACTACTCATCTACTTTCCCTATATGGGAAGAAGTGAATTCCATCTTGTGAAACTTATGTTCCCAACTCCCTATTTGGTCAAGTCCCCAAAATGGTAGGCTTATTGAATCGGCTATAAAGGTCATTCTCACCCATACAAATCAAAGGACGAGCCCTCACAGGCAGGAGTTCATAACTCACTCAAGATTAAGATCAAGTCACATATGATCATCCTGTGAAATACTAATCTTCTCAAATAACGGATTTATAAAGAGAGATTATATATTTCGTGGTCCAGTCTTATACAAACTCATTGTATAGGATACCCCCACTCACATGTCTCTACATGAATGATTTGGATCAAATCATTTGTAACAATTACAAAGTGGGCCGTATCAATAGTGTTACCAGGATAAGGCACCCAACCTTATCCATATACTATAGACCCTTTAGGTTATTACTTGAACATGATCCTCCCGTATGTCAACTACATACAGTTCAAGATTACACTAATAACCTTGGATTTTATTTATATAATGAATATTATAAATTGCAAATATTAATAATAAAATAATTATCAAATAATTATTAATTAATTACGAGGCTTTAGGGCATAAATCCCAACAATCTCCCACTTGCACTAAAGCCGGTGAGACATGTATCCTAGGGCATACTCTACACCCAACATGTTCTCCCACTTGCCCTAGTGAAGATGAGACGTGTCTCATAATCCTAGACATTCTAGGTGGCTTTCAAACACTTTAGCCTGGAAAGTCTTTTTATATAGATCAAAACGACTGTCAATTAAAAGTCATCTTGGTCCTACCACGATTCTTTCTCTCTCAGGATACCCTATGTATTGATGTTATCTAAGTTTCTTAAGTTTAGTCATTACATAAAACGTTTTAGGCTTAACTATATCTGAAACATCTTTCAGACCAATAAGAAATTATTTGAGTTATGCAAGTTCTTTACTTCATAAGTAAGAACATTTAACTTGGATACCATACTCCATCATCTAGGGTAAACATAGATTTCCATAAATCTTTGTTAAAACCAGTGCATCTCGTAAAGATCAAATCTTTAACCTCATACACAAAAATATAATTTCTCAATTTATCCATAGATATTTTGAGAAAAGTTTTTATTTTTCCGTGCAATGGTCATACCATTGGGTTAACTAATAAATGCTAACCAATTTTACTGTCAAATGTCATGTCTCAAGTGTACATTAGATTTTCTCCCATTCAAACGTAGATAGTCAATCTTATGTTCTCAACATTTTGAAATGTCTTAGGACACTATTCCTTAGACAATCTAAACTTCATGTAAGAATGATACATTATCATTTTTGAAGTACTACATCATATACTTGACAACAAATTTATCAATATAAGATGCGTGAGACATAAATAACATTTTGTCCTCGAAAACTCTATTTTAGGACATACCCAGTAATTTAAATCATTCATTTGGAATTGGTTAGGTAGTCAACATTTTATGTTGGATTCAAATCTTACAGCATTAACAATGGGTAATAAGTCATCCACATAAAATATGAGAAAATTCCACTAAGTAATTAATGATTTTCTTGTCTATACAATATCATTAATATTTATTCAAAGTCATAGTTTTTGATACTTTTATCAAACCTTACATTCAAAAATCTAGTGATCAAATTCATTTCATAAATGAACCTTTACTGCTTGCAAACCTTTTGCTTTTGATTTTTGAAATTGAACTCATGTAATTGATTTGTAAATGCATTCTTTAAGACTTCTTTTCAAAAAAAAAATTCTTAAACCTTCACTTGACATATCTCATATGCAACTATGAATTAGGAAATGCTTATATACTCTAATATGACAACAAATGAGAAAGTTTATCCATAGTTTACTTTCTCCATCTATATTTGTCATTAGTCTTATTTTGAAGGTCTGTACCTTCTTATTTACAAATCTTTTACTTTTGTGGATATATTCAAAACGTATGGGTTTTACCCCATCACGAATATCTACAAGTTCTAGATAAAGAAGAGTACATCTACTCTATCTCGAGATTTATGACTTTGGTCTACTAGTCTTTGTCATTGACCCTCATTTCAACTTTGAGGTCAAGAAGCCCTACATTTTGTCATCTAATACGACAACTTAGGTTTCATATAAGCTCTTGTAACGGTCGAGTCATCTCATAACTCTCCCACTACGATGAGGCTTATCCAATTCATGACTAGGATCCATTTGACTATCAAATGTAATTAAATTGTTAACAACTTTTGTTAACTATTAGTGGCTTCACTTGGAACCAACTTTTCAACACTATTGAACATATTCAAGTTTCAGCATGTATGCTTAAAACTCTCAAAACTCGAAGGGTTGTAAACTAATTTTACTACTCTTCTATAATCTCAAAGTTGTCTCATGGACACCTTTTAGATAGGATCATGTTCACTATACAATCTATATTGTATATCCTAACAAGAGTCTTATAATGGCGTGTAATTCTTTATTGTTCTGACTATGTCTAACAAGGTCTTGTTTCTTCTCTTACAGCACAATTTCACACAATTGTACTTTGTGCTAGAGTTGAGATAAAATCTCACTTTCTATCAATTAGTCTTAGTACATAACGTTCATGTACTTTTCACTGTGATCTGATCATAGTGTTTTGATAGATTTACCTAATTGACCTTCAACTTGAGTCTTATATTCCTTGAACTTTTAAAAATATTCAGACTTATGTTGCATTAGGTTACGATACTTATTTCTTGAATAATCATCAGCTAGAGTGATGAAATATTCATTAGTGTTCTTTGGCCTGTAGGCTTTTCCAAGAAAAACCTATTGATTATCTTGCATGAAAGGCAAGATCTTAAGACATATAAAGTAATTAACTCTAACATTTAGAGAATCACTTCGTAGTAGTCTTTTTAGGGCATGTTTGGGAGTGATTTTGGAAGGACCAAAATCACTTTTACATGCCCAAAATCAATTATATTTCAAAATGGTGATGTTTGGCAATAGTATAAAAGTGATTTTGGAAGAATTAAAAATCACTTTTAGTGATTCCCGGTCAATCACTTGAGAGGTGATTTTGGAGTGATTTTTTGCAAGTGATTGTGATATTTTGTTTTTAAAAATGACTATTTTTTTTAATTAAAAATATCAATTGGATATAAATATTATTTATGTTCACTTATTTATGAAAATCTGAATTTGGTTTGTTGGTAAAAGGAGAAATAATTTTGCTTCTTTTTCACCCATACCAAGGTTCGAAACCAACGTTGTGCAACCTTTTAATTTTGGTTTTGCAACCTTTTATTTATGATATATTATTTATTATAGTTTTTCATTTATGATATATTATTTATTATAGTTTCATGACTTTTTAATTTTCTTTTTCATGAACTTTCAAGAATTTTTGTTTCATGATTTTAATTTTAAATAGTAATCATTTCCAAACAATTTTTGTTTAATTTTGATTTTCAATTATCATTAAATACTTTCACCAAACAATTTTTGTTTAATTTTGATTTTTAATTATCAGTTAAATAATTTCAAAATACAATGTTATTTTTTTTTTGTAATTTAATAATTCTAAAATCACTTTGGAACCAAACATAATAATTCAAAATCACTTCTAATTATATGAAAATCACTCCAAACCAAACATAAAAATGATTATATATAAATCAATTTTACAAAATCAATTGTTATTAAATCTCTTCCTTTAAAATCAATAATCCAATCATCACTCCCAAACATGCCCTTATTCAAATTGATCAGAATCAATTTTGAATGCCAAAGACAAGTATCATATTTTAGGAGGATTCTATAATCCTGAATATCTCAATGTGTAGTATTTTATATGTTAACAATTTAACATATACAAATTATTCTTATTTTTCAGCTGAACTTTTCAAACAATTTTGAAAATAAAAATTTAGTACTAAAATATTCATACTATATGAACATTTTATTAGTAATAAAGTTAGAGAAATTAAATTTCTCCTATGGTACTAAAAACACCATATTCAGCATTAAATAACATTTTTTTTTTTTTATGGACATCTTAATGTCTCCCACTACATTAATTGAGATGAGTTTTCTGGTGCCAACAAGTAGAGATCATTCTCCATCATTAAGTATTTTCCAAGAATTATATAAAGTGTAATGAAGAACAAATCTTAATAGTGGATTTGAATCTACTATATAGGTGGTAATGATTATTTTCCACCAAAAATCTAGTAAATCAAATTTACTTTTTTCCATGTTCTTCTCACAGAGGTATTTCATAAATTCCTCTCATTATGACTACTTTGCTAATTTAGAAACTATTTTCTTTTAGCTACAGTCATATGATTTCTTTTCTTGGATTTTGATAATACTTCATTTTTTAGATTATTTAGATAAATATCTAAATCTAGCTTTTATTGACTTTAACAACATCTCATATGTTGTTGTCATCTTCTTTTATCTTCTTAGCTTGACATCTAATATGTCAAATAGAAAATTTGTATAAGCCATCTCGTTATATTGATTTATTAATCATGTGCTTCATGAACAATTCGATTAGCATTGACAACAAGTTTTTTAGAACATTTCTCAATAAAGACAAATTAAAGAAAAAATTTACACGGTCATTATATAGTGTTAACATTATTTTTCCAAGTGATATTATTTTCTCAATTTGATAAATTAGCAACGAAAAATAAAATTGAGAGAAATAGACATAATATTGAAATATATAAAAAATATATATTTATCTAATAACATGCAATCAATATTCATTCAATTTCAGCATAGAAAACAAAAATTTGATAAATGAACCCTGAAACATTATTTTTTAATGCTATGATACTTTAGTGAGTTAGAACAAGTGCCGCCGTAGGGTAGGTCAAATGCCCCTTCACTAAACCGAGACAATCTCAACCAAGTGTTATCCCAAAATAACTCTTATTTCTATAACATTTAGTTACCATTAGTTTGGTCAAGAAAATCATTAACAACCTTAATGATATCTTTGTAAGTGTAACCCATCATTTTAGATTCTATAATTTTATCCCAACAAGTGCCGCCGTAGGGTAGCTCAAGTATTGGAAATAAAATTACAATCCTATCCTTCTCAGGAGATTCACCCTGATATTGACCCATGTAAACACCTTCCGTAGGGGGACGGTCCAGAAGCCGCCGCGAGGCCCCACATGAATCTCACGTTATGAACCAATGATAGAGACCGTAGGATATGTTGACACATTTCCTTCTCCCACTTACTATTTAAAAATACTTTCTCAAGAGATTCACCCTGATATTGACCCATGTAAACACCTTCCGTAGGGGGACGGTCCAAAGCCGCCTCGAGGCCTCACATGAATCTCACGTTGTGAATCTATGGTAGAGACCGTAGGGTTATTTTGACATATGTCTTTCTCCCACTAAGTATTTTGAAATAGGGTTTTCTATTACTTAGACAAATTAGGCTAATCTCATTTATCTAAGTTTTTCAATCTACCCTTTCATAACCCTTATGTTTGTTAGATTGATTTTAATGTGAATTATCAAGTATATTAAACTATTTAAAACTAATCACATTATGAGCCTGCTTAATGAAATAAAATAAAATTTGACTAATTCAACCCCCAGACCAGTTCTTAGGTAGAGGTGTTCCTTTTCAGTCAAATTAAGTACCTCACCCGAGTAACCTTTCTTAGACAGGGTTCCCTTATAGTCAATTTTTATTTTAAATTCATTAATTACTAGATCAATGAACTTCAGTTGATTTTAAGCAATATTTTTAATCCTATTAAAAACCAATTCACCTTATGGATAATCTTGAATTTTTAACAATTTTAAACCCTTTAAAATAAAAAGATTATCATATATTCTAATCTTATTAGAATAAAAGATAAACTAAATTCAAATATTTAAACTATTTAAAGAATGAATTAAATTATCTTTTAAATACGGAAAGAAAAAATCTAATCTCATAGGAAAATATCCTAAGCTCATTTGGAAAATATCCCTAATACTTATTGGAAAAATATATCTCAATCTTATTGGGAAAATATATCTCAACGAAAAGATATCTCGGGAAAATGAAAAAGATATCTCAATCTTATTGGGAAAAAATATCTCAATCTTATTGGGAAAAGATATCTCAATCTTATTGGAAAAGATTTATCAAGATTTCTCAATCTTATTAGGAAAAGATTTCCCAATAGATTTCCCAATCTCATTGGAAAAGATTTCCCAATCTCGAAAAAATGAAAAAATATCCTAATCCTTATTAGAAAAATATAGATTCCTATTATGAAAGGAAGTATCCTAATTTAAAATTTCCAAATATAACAATTATATTGAAAGATATGGAAATATAAACATATTAGGAAATCATCTAATCAAATTAGAAAACATTTTAATCATAATATTCCAAATATAACACTTATATTAAAAATAATTAAAATGCATGATCATGCTTAACCTATGGTGGGATTTTAATCTAGATGGCATACTCTATGCAATCAATTAAAATTTAAAACATACATCAAATGCATAATTAAATTAAAAATACAGCAAAATTGACCGACATATTTGGCATATCCTAAGAAATTGAAAGCAATTTTGAATTACATTAATTTAAATCCAAGACATATCTTGGTCTTCAAAATCCTCGAGCCTTCCAAATTTGAATCCAATTTCCATAATTCAATTTGGACATTCCAAATCAAATCAATAGACATTTCAAATCTGAATTTAAATTTACAGATTTAATTTTGGACATTCCAAATATTCCAAATCTGAATCTAAATCTCCAGAATTTATTTTGGACATTCCAAATCAAATCCATAAATATTTCAAATCTGAATTTAAATTTACAGATTTTATTTTGGACATTCCAAATATTCTAAATCTGAATCTAAATCTCCAGATTTTATGTTGGACATTCCAAACATTCCAAATCTGAAATTCGGTAGGATTCACACAAATTGAACCTTCAATTTCGTAATGGATTCAATTCCACCATCGTTTGACACCATCTTCAATTCTGTAATGGCTTCAAATCCACCAATTTCAATTGGTTTCAATCCGTAATGGCTTCAAAAAATCATACAGAGAATTCCTATCTCTTTCGAGTTTCACATTTGATCTAAACAAAGCAATAAAACTAATGCCAAAATACGCCTAAACAGTCAATTTGCAAACCACATATATCACACATATGAAAAACAAATTAAAATACCCACCATGAACTTTTAATTCTAAACAAAAACAAAGTTGCTCTGATAACAAAAACAAAGTTGCTCTGATACCAATTGAAGGGAATGAACTCTTCATTCCCCGCAGCGGAAGCGTTTGGAATCGTTACTTTGATTTATTTAGAATTAAACTAAAAAATAAGTTAAACATATGTATTACCTTTGATGAACAATCATCTTCTTGTGTTCCTTTTTCCACGAGATCTTCCTCGCTATGACTCGAACACGGGATCAAGGCTTGTGGGAGTTTTTTGAAAGAATGAGAGAATAATTCTCTGCAGAGGGTGAATAGTGTGTTTGGCCAACCTTTTGGCTAAACCTAAATGTCTTATTTATAATAAGGCTTTTAGGAATTAATTTTATTTTATAAAATACATTTTAATATCTAATATATTAAAATATGTATTTTATATTTATTTGAATCTTATTCAAATATTATAAAATTAATCTTTTATAATATACTTTAAACCAATTTGAATCACATTCAAATAACATAAGTATATAGTTTTTAATATTAATGTATCATATACATAAACTATTTCCTTTAATATTTAATGTATCAAATACAATAAATATATTTTACTCTTCTACATTTAATATATCAAATATATTAAATATTAATTTGAATATTTCAAATTTTTCTTTCAACTAAATTGATCCTTTTAGTGTTACTATGAGCTAGCAAGGGGACCTTATGGACCTACAGATTTATAAGCTCCAATGATACAAAATTAATTAATTAAACTCTTTAATTAATTGACTTTCATTCATTAACTCTAGGTCACTCCACTATAGGCCTAGAGTTGCACTCTTATGCACTGTAGGACAAGTTGTGTCCATGGATATAACCATTACATGCAAGTCGATCCTTCACGAGTTGTTCGTAATTACAGCTGGGTCAAAAGTCCGTTTTACCCCTGTAATTACATCTTACACCTTAAGTACCACTGATTCTCTAATGAACAACTTGTTTATGATCCAACCATAAACCAAGTCCCTCTCGGGCCAGTGAGAGGGTGGGGCCCCATTGTTCAAGTCCCGAAATCAGCACTTAAGGGAACTACTCATCTACTTTCCCTATATGGGAAGAAGTGAATTCCATCTTGTGAAACTTATGTTCCCAACTCCCTATTTGGTCAAGTCCCCAAAATGGTAGGCTTATTGAATCGGCTATAAAGGCCATTCTCACCCATACAAATCAAAGGACGAGCCCTCACAGGCAGGAGTTCATAACTCACTCAGGATTAAGATCGAGTCACATATGATCATCCTGTGAAATACTAATCTTCTCAAATAACGGATTTATAAAGAGAGATTATATATTTCGTGGTCCAGTCTTATACAAACTCATTGTATAGGATACCCCCACTCACATGTCTCTACATGAATGATTTGGATCAAATCATTTGTAACAATTACAAAGTGAGCCGTATCAATAGTGTTACCAGGATAAGGCACCCAACCTTATCCATATACTATAGACCCTTTAGGTTATTACTTGAACATGATCCTCCCGTATGTCAACTACATACAGTTCAAGATTACACTAATAACCTTGGATTTTATTTATATAATGAATATTATAAATTGCAAATATTAATAATAAAATAATTATCAAATAATTATTAATTAATTACGAGGCTTTAGGGCATAAATCCCAACACTTCCATCTTCCAAAGATTAAGTAAGTTGGTAGTTAAAAAAGAAAGCACGCTGCCCACTGAACCTCTCCCACGACGGTCAGCATTTCAGAGGTTGAGTAAGCCGACAGAGGAGAAAGAAAACATGCTGCCCACCAAATCTCTTTCACAGCAGTCAGCACTTCAAAGGTTGAGCGTGACCACAAAGACAGATAAAAAACGGTCGTCTACCTCCATCTTTGACCGCCTCCAGCACGAGGAGGCTCGAAAGACTTTGAATGATGAATAGTCCAGCAAGATAAGAGATGATGGAGAGATCCGCAGTATCGTTCCCTCACGAATGGAAAGAAAATTTTTTGTTACTGTAAGTACAGAAGGCTCATTAAAGGTTAAACGACGCAATATCATCATAACCAACCCTGCAAGTAAATGAACAGAGGAGGATGAGGGTGAAACCTCTTCCTACCAGATTACTGTCGAGGAAGAAACAGAGGTCGAAATATCTTAAGAGGATATTGAAGAGGCACTACTTCCACTCGAAGATGGAAGTCAACCGACTGTGGATGAGTTTAAAGAAGTTAACCTTGGTACGACAGAGGAGCCGCGTCCAATCTTTATAAGTGCATCACTTTCCGATGAAGAGGAATGCGAGTACTTTACTTTTCTCATCGCATACAAGGATGTCTTTGCTTGGTCGTATAAGGAAATGTCGGGACTTGATCCAAAGGTAGTTGTACATCATCTCGCTATTGAAGATGGGTATTGTTGCGTGCTCAATGTGTAAATAAAAATGCAATGTGAGAGCACTCAGAACATGCAAGCATACATGGTCTTGTAGCAAGTAATAAGTATTTTTTCATTCGATTTCCCACAGAGATTTATTCTTAGTTACTAACGAAGTGAGATGCTATCTTAGAAAAGGTGATTTAGATGGGGTAGAATTGGGATTGATGTGCCTAACTAACAAAGAAAGTGCAAGATATGCAAGCATAAACAAAGACAAGTAAAGAGTTTAACTTGAATGTAGAAGAAAAAGAATTGCGGAGAAAGCAATTATCTAGCAATAAAATCGTAAAACAGAAAACTGAAAAAAAATGGCTAAGGCAAAAATTAAACTAAGAAAATTGCGCAGACAGCAATTTTCTAGCAATTGTACTAACAGCATTTTAAGGGTGAGATGGAGGAACAAGGCCAACTAACGACTCCTCTATAGGCTTTTTCATACGATTCTTCAGCTGTAGATCAACTTATCATGCATCAATTTAACTCATTCTCATGCATCTCTCGATTACATGCATTAAATCCTTTAGTTCACTCATATCCAAGTAAGACTTAAGCATCTATTTTTATAAGCAAGTTAATGAATTGTGCTAGGAAAACGCCTATTCCTAGGTCGTTTTCTGGCTACCATGAAAGGCCAGCATGAATGGACGACTCTGAACTCTTACTCCTTCCAGAGGTTAGGAGTTCTTTGGACAAAATGGATGGCCAATCAAAATTTCCCGTAGGATGAAGCATACATACATTCAATGCATTCGAGCTATCCTACATGCTGAATTCACGTATTTTTACCTATAGATTCATCATTAGCAGACCCTTGTGTGGTTTAGTTACTCATGGATGATGTGGAGTTGGACAGATTTGCTTGTTTAAACATGTTTAACAGAATTCAAATGACAGCAAAAGAAGAAAGAGAGCAGTAAAGAGAGTTGCGAAGTAGTCGAATAATTCCTCTATTACGTACGATTCAAAGCTTAATGTGCAACGATTACAAAACAGGAAAGACTAAACGATTGAAGAAGAATTGAAATGCAGTAGCAAATAGAAGTAAATGACAGAAAGCAGTAGAGAAAATAGAAGGCAAAAAGCAGTAGAAAGCAGTTTATAGTGTGTGTGTGAACTCCTCGCCGCAAGCGCCTCGGATGAAGGACGAAGGTGAGCTTTGTTTGGGGATGAATCCAATCAGAAGAGAAGAAGGGTCTTCTCTTCTTCCTCTCAGATTATCGATGCAAACAGCTGACTTCTTCACGCCAACAACCGGGAGAGAAAACAAGAAGAAACTGCGTTGAGATGGGAGTTCTACGCTTCCAAGCTTGTTGTTATCCTTCCCCCTTGACCTCCTTTTATAGTGTTTTGCAGGTATTCTTCAGCAAAGGAGAACCATCCATTCTGAACGACGACCTTCCACGTGGCAGCCGAAGAGAAATTGGGCGGTTGAAAGATCGCAACAAAACGGCGGACGGTTAGACAACTTAACAACTTCACTTAAAACTTTGCTGAGACATCAATGTTTTCGTAATGTTCCTGCAATACAGAAATTCAACTCTTTAACTTCGTTTTTTATTCTTTTTTCTTTCTTTTACAAATAAGTCCTGATTTAGCTTCATTCTATAAATTATCATATATAAGCACATGTTTAGACTAAATTCTAACAAAAACGCTTAAGAGTTCACCCAATTCTATGGCCAATAAGTCCCTAAAATATGCACTTTTGGAGACGTAACACACCCCCAAACTTAAGTTATTTCTCGTCCTCGAGCAATATAAGGGCTTACTTAGGCTGATATCCCTCTATCTGACTACTTGCTGGCTTCCCTAAGTTCACTATCCATCGCATGGCTGTCCTGTGACACTCTTCTAAGTTTAAAACTAACTTCACATTCTGCTTATTTTGATTTCTCTTGCCTTGAAAAACCTATTGTATTTATAAATTTCCTACAACTGATCTCTTTGCCTTATGTCATTAGGTTCATTGTGCAGCTATCCCTAAGTTTTCAAATTCTCCCTTGCTTTACCCTAGACTCAGTACATGCTTCTAATATTTTTCTTTTGAGCTACCTAGGACTCCTTAGAGTCATGCCAGTCTTAGTACACACAAGTAACAGTAGTACATTTCAGAGAACAACCTAAACCCTGGCATCACTACATTGGATATACATTCATCTCCCTTAACAAACCTACAAGCTTCAACCCTGTGCTTAGCTAATTGAGGATCAGAGTTCATTCATAGAGGCCACCTAAGCACATAAGCTATAACTCATAGGCATACATTCTTCTTCCTTGGTTTTTCCTTTTCCCTTTTTACTTTACTTAGTAGAGTCTTTTTTTTTGTTTGCCTTTTGATGCAGTGCCACTTGTGGGTTACACAAATGGCCCTGATTACTCAGCAACCTCAATTGAGACACTACTCTTTATTCTTTTGTTTTTTCAAAAAAAAAAAATTTCCTCATATTTTTTTTCAAAGAAGAAGAATGCTTATGCTTAGGGAGAGAGGAATGTTCCTGGGCCTAGAGGTTGCCTCCCCCAAACTTAAACTCCTCATTGTCCCCAATGAGAGTCTGAGGTGGCACACCCCCAAACTTGTCCTAGAAGCATCTAGTCTAAGGTAAAACAAGTAAAATTTAAAACTCCTAGGCATAAAATGACCTTCCTAAAGCAGACAGCACAGACGCAGAACTTTTGTAAAAACAACATGTTAGGGCTTATAGAGGTGCATGCTGAGCAAGAAAGAAAGCTATTTTAAACTAACAAAGGTGTACTAAAACACTCATCCAGCATGCTCAGCAGATAGATATCATAGTGAAGTACATAAAGCAGCAAGATATCGAGATATAAACAGAAACAGCCCATCCAACAGTCATCCAAAAGCATGCAAAAACGTAACAAAAATTGCGGACACAGCAAGAAATCCGCAAGGAAACCGACAGAGCAATTTTAGCAGTGATCAAGGCTCCTAGCATGCTATTTTCAGACATCAGTAACTACACTAAACAGGTAAACTAACTAAGCTAACTACTCAGAAACCATCAAACTAACTAAACTACTCTAAACAATCAAAAGAACAATTAAAACAGATTATGTATTCGATTCAAAACAGAGGTCACAAGTCACAAAAAAGCAAGTTTTTGTTTTTTTTTTTAATTTTCAAGAGGGATCAGAAAACTCCCTCGAATGTCGTTCAGGATGGCATTCAATCATCTTCATCCTCATTTCTCCTTTCTCTAGGAGGCGCCCATGGCTTCAACAAGTCAGTAGGGAAGGCAGGGAATATGCACCCCAACTGGTCAGCCACATCCTTGTCCCTTGCCTGTGCATACTCAGCCCACTGAGCCATCTTGTGCTGCAGGTCCATCAGGCAAGCCATGGACAGAGATTGTGCAGCAGCTAGGCCGTCCATCTCAAATTCCATGTTGCCCCTCCTTCGCATCCTCAAGATTGTGGGCAGCTCCAGATGGCCAGTGTAAGCCAGCTGCCTCTCATTCTTCTCCATTGGCACACCTGCACGTAAGCATAGTTTAGTTATTGTATTCGGGAAAAAGAGCTGACCCTTACCTTTCTTTGAACAGCCAGTGATGGAGGCGGCAATGACTTCACCCACGTCAATGGTGAACCCCCGCATGATAGCATACAGCAGCAAAGATCGCCCCTGGTTTATAGTCGTTTCGTGTGTCACAGGGGAGATGCGTCTGCGCACAAAAGAGAATCAGACGGCTGCCTTGTCTTTAAGGGTTGCACTCATCATTGTGTGCTTCCTATTCCTCGAAATTGTCCACGCCGCCTCAGGTTTGCCAATTACTTGCAGGGCCTCTTCCAAGACAGCTGCAGAGGGTGATTCGACGATTCTCGCATAGTCAGTGTATTTATGCCCTTTGAGAGCATAAGCTTCATTGATGGCTTTGGCCGAGAAGTCGACCTCGATTCCCCTCACCATGGACAGACCATCTTCGGGGTGTGTAAGGTTGGCGTAGAAGTCATACACCATGTCAGGATAGGCGGGAATGGGCGGTCTGCACAGCTCCTCCCAGCCATGGTTGGTGATCCCTGCGCGCAAGAATTGCGGCAGGTCCGCCAATGCGTCAAGAAATCCCCGCTCATGGAGGAGGTCTCGCTTCCTTAATTCGAGGCCCTTGGCCTCTGCTTCCTTAGAGACGACGTACCTCTCAGCTTGAGGTTCATCTTCGGGGTACATTTTCTTCTTCCCCTTGTCCTTCGTTTTGGCTGACTCGGAGGCTTCCATTTTCATCTTCTTGAAAGAAGGATCAGCTCCAACCTTCTTCTTCTTCTTGGCTCGTTTGGAGGCCTTCGGTCACTTGCCCTTCACGATCACAGGGGCCCTCTTCTTGAGACGTGCCCTGGTGGTTATCTGCTGGAGATAATACCCCAACGTTTCGTCCATGGAGTCCTTACTTCCCCTCTCCATAGGGCTGTCAGGACTGACATCCCGCAAGGGGGAAAATACCTCATCTTCCTCCGCCGGCACGTCACTGTGCACCGAATCTTGGTGCTCTTCAGGTGTGGCTTCAGGCGCCGGTGTCTGTGGAGAACGATCAGGGCTTTGCTGGGCCGTCTCATAGGATGGGCGGCCACTCTCACGGCTTTCCACGCTGGGAGTCTTCTTGATCGGCGAATCAGCCACCGCGACCTTCTATATTATTTTCTTGGGTGTACCGACCGGATCAGAGGGGCCAGCAGGAACCTCAGTCGCCACCTTCCATTTCTTCTTTCGCACAGGGAGCTTCGACAGGCGCACGGGTTGCGCAACCTCGGTGTCTGCTAAAGAGAGAAGCGCTTCCCTCGCAGCTACCTCGGCGTCGGGCGACACTTTCTTGGGCGTGGAACGATCTCCACGTGTGGTTACCATTTTCGTTCTTTGAGGATCTGAATGTAGGGGATGTAGAGGAAGGAGAAGAATGAATTTCGGAGGTCCAACGGATTTAGAAAACGAAGAGGGCAGGGATCCAACGACGGCTATTTGTAATTGAGTGTATCCCAACGGCTATTTTCTATTGTGGACTCAGCACGTCTTTCGCAATTAATTCGCCTAGCCGTTAGGATATTTCTTGATTCGGGTTGCAAGATTTAGCACCCGAATCTTTGATTTAGCTGTATCTTCTTCGTGGATCTTCTCCCTTTGATTCATCTCCTTCATCTCCTCTTAAATATCTCCCATTAATATCCACCTAATTAAAACAATTCGTAATTAAAATCACAAATAAACAAACAAAACATAAACCGAAAATACTAGGAAAAAAAAAAACTAAGGCATGGCCTTCTGATGGATGAGCACAGTGGTCACTCATCCCCTCTCGATTTGCTCTTCAAGCTTCAGATAAGAGGAAGGTCGAGAGTGTCTTCACATCTCCTTCCTCGTAGTAATGCTTCAATCGTGCACCATTGACCATAAACGGCTGCCCGTGCTGTAGGTTTCTAATCTCAATAGCACCATGAGCAAAGACGTTAGTAATAACAAACTGACCTGACCACCTAGACTTAATTTTGCCTGGAAATAATCTTAACCGTGAGTTGAATAATAAGACATGTTGGCCTTTTTTAAAGTCATTGATCCTAAGTCTACTATCATGCCAAATCTTAATCTTTTCTTTATACATTTTAGCATTTTCATAGGACATATGTCTTAGCTCATCTAACTCATGTAATTGCAGAGACCGCAATGTTCTAGCATCAGTCACGCAATAATTTAGTTCTTTTAAGGCCCAAAAGGCTTTGATTTCCAATTCGAATGGTAAGTGACATGCTTTTCCATACACAAGTCTATAAGGAGACATACCTAGGGGTGTCTTATATGCAGTCCTATACCCCCACAGTGCATCATCAATTCATGCTAAACGACTATGATTGTTGGCACGTAATAAATATTTCATTCCCAAAATAAACTACTCCTAACATACGAAATCTAAGCAAAGCATGATAAAATCCTAGTTTAAGAGTTTAGGGATCAGAAATCTCCCTTGTCAATCTGCCTCATAGGGATATTCTTCAATGTTTCGAGGCATCACTTCTGCATCTTTAAGATACTTAAGTCTTGATTTACGGGGTCGGACATTCTGCCACACCTTGAAATTGTTGATTCTTTCAAAGAGGCTGCATGTTATAACATCCCAAGGTTTGTACTTTCTGTGTGTTGACTTTGTTTCTACAACATTTGCTACAACATAGCTTTGATGCGATGGGACTTCTTTTTCTAGCACATCTCTTTCTAACTCCTTCAGCTGGAGCATTTGTGGCGGTGATAGCTCAACTATTTCATTGGTGGAGAAGCTTGCTGCATCATTTGACATTTCAAATTCTTGTTCCTCAAGCAGCGCATTAGTCTCTTTGGCCTCATCCAGCACAATTTCATTTTTCTCAACTTTCACCAACTCCACCATTTCATATGGAGATTCCATTGGATCACTCTTCTCAGATTCGAAGGTAACCAAGGGTTCATCATCATAAAAATCGAACATCTGAGGGCATGGTGGTGGTGATTTTGCTATAGCAAGTAGATCTTGTAAGTCATTTGTGAGCTGGGCTAATTGCACATCCACTCTCATCATGGATGCATCATTCCTTTCCATGAATTCTATCCATAGCGCTTCCAAAGTGGGTGATAATTCTTCATTTGGAGTTGGGGCATAATGTTGATAGTCTTCATGTTGGGGGAACTCTTCATAATGAGCAATTTGCACATGCTCTTTCCAAGGATTATTTGAGAGTTGCCACTGATCATGTTCACACATGTACGAATAATGGTTGTCATAGCTTTGTTAATATTGCCTCTCTTGATAATTCAATGTTGGGCAATTCTCCAAGTTATGATTATGCCCACAATAAGCACATGGCTGATAAAATTCTTCAAACTGTTGTGGGCAAACTCGTCCTCCAATTAAGTTCTGCAGTGTATTCATTTACTTTGTCGTACATATACGTTTTCCACCTGCAAAGTTTCTCTCTGTTGCGAGTTGAGGTTTGGAAACTCTTTCATAAACTAGCTTGATAGTACCTGTAAAGGAAATGAAAGAAGATTAGCTCCAATAGATATTAAGTTTTTTTTCTAAATTAACAAACTCCGTGTTCACTAAACAAAATCCCCGGCAGCGGCGCCAAAAACTTGTTGCGTGCTCAATGTGTAAATAAAAATGCAATGTGAGAGCACTCAGAACATGCAAGCATACATGGTCTTGTAGCAAGTAATAAGTATTTTTTCATTCAATTTCCCACAGAGATTTATTCTTAGTTACTAACGAAGTGAGATGCTATCTTAGAAAAGGTGATTTAGATGGGGTAGAATTGGGATTGATGTGCCTAACTAACAAAGAAAGTGCAAGATATGCAAGCATAAACAAAGACAAGTAAAGAGTTTAACTTGAATGTAGAAGAAAAAGAATTGCGGAGAAAGCAATTATCTAGCAATAAAATCGTAAAACAGAAAACTGAAAAAAATGGCTAAGGCAAAAATTAAACTAAGAAAATTGCGCAGACAGCAATTTTCTAGCAATTGTACTAACAGGATTTTAAGGGTGAGATGGAGGAACAATGCCAACTAACGACTCCTCTATAGGCTTTTTCATACGATTCTTCAGCTGTAGATCAACTTATCATGCATCAATTTAACTCATTCTCATGCATCTCTCGATTACATGCATTAGATCCTTTAGTTCACTCATATCCAAGTAGGACTTAAGCATCTATTTTTATAAGCAAGTTAATGAATTGTGCTAGGAAAATGCCTATTCCTAGGTCGTTTTCTGGCTACCATGAAAGGCCAGCATGAATGGACGACTCTGAACTCTTACTCCTTCCAGAGGTTAGGAGTTCTTTGGACAAAATGGATGGCCAATCGAAATTGCCCGTAGGATGAAGCATACATACATTCAATGCATTCGAGCTATCCTACATGCTGAATTCACGTATTTCTACCTATAGAATCATCATTAGCAGACCCTTGTGTGGTTTAGTTACTCATGGATGATGTGGAATTGGACAGATTTTCTTGTTTAAACATGTTTAACAGAATTCAAATGACAGCAAAAGAAGAAAGAGAGCAGTAAAGAGAGTTGCGAAGTAGTCGAATAATTCCTCTATTGCGTACGATTCAAAGCTTAATGTGCAACGATTACAAAACAAGAAAGACTAAACGATTGAAGAAGAATTGAAATGCAGTAGCAAATAGAAGTAAATGACAGAAAGCAGTAGAGAAAATAGAAGGCAAAAAGCAGTAGAAAGCAGTTTATAGTGTGTGTGTGAACTCCTCGCCACAAGCGCCTCGGATGAAGGACGAAGGTGAGCTTTGTTTGGGGATGAATCCAATCAGAAGAGAAGAAGGATCTTCTCTTCTTCCTCTCAGATTATCGATGCCAACAACTGACTCCTTCACGCCAACAACCGGGAGAGAAAACAAGAAGAAACTGCGTTGAGATGGGTGTTCTACGCTTCCAAGCTTGTTGTTATCCTTTCCCCCTTGACCTCCTTTTATAGTGTTTTGCAGGTATTCTTCAGCCAAGGAGAACCATCCATTCTGAACGACGACCTTCCACGTGGCAGCAGGAGAGAAATTGGGCGGCTGAAAGATCGCAACAAAACGGCGGACGGTTAGACAACTTAACAACTTCACTTAAAACTTTGCGGAGACAGCAATGTTTTCGCAATGTTCCTGCAATACAGAAATTCAACTCTTTAACTTCGTTTTATATTTTTTTTTCTTTCTTTTACAAATAAGTCCTGATTTAGCTTCATTCTATAAATTCTCATATATAAGCACATGTTTAGACTAAATTCTAACAAAAACGCTTAAGAGTTCACCCAATTCTATGGCCAATAAGTCCCTAAAATATGCACTTTTGGAGACGTAACAGGTATCGACCGATCAAACAGGCTCAACGACATTTCAGGCCAGAACTCATTCCTCAAATTGAAAATGAAGTCAATAGGTTAATTGAAGCAGGCTTCATTCGCGAAGTGAAGTACCCGGTGTGGATTTCAAACATTATCCCCGTCAGAAAGAAAAATGGTCAACTCCGGGTATGCGTTGACTTTCGCGATCTGAATAACGCATGTCCAAAGGATGACTTCCCATTGCCCATCACTGAACTCATGGTTGATGCTACTACCGGGCATGAAGCTTTGTCTTTCATGGAGGGATCATCGGGGTACAACCAGATTCAAATGAACCTCAATGATGAGGAAATGACAGCGTTCCAGACTCCAAAAGGGATATACTGTTACAAGGTAATGCCCTTCGGATTAAAGAACGTCGACGCAACTTATCAACGTACCATGCAAAAGATCTTTGATGATATGCTGCATAAACATGTCGAGTGCTACGTCGAGGATCTCGTAGTCAAGACTAAAAAGCGACAGGATCACTTGAAAGATCTTAAGGTGGTTTTTGAGCGTATGAGGAAATACCAGTTGAAGATGAGCCCTCTCAAATGTGCATTCGGCGTAACTTCAGGGAAGTTCCTTGGTTTCGTCGTAAAGCATCGAGGGATCGAGATTGATCAATCTAAGATCGACGTCATTCAAAAAATGCCAGAGCCGCGGAACTTACATGAGCTAAGAAATCTCCAAGGACGACTAGCTTATATCAGGAGGTTCATCTCCAATCTGGCGGGTCGATGCCAACCATTTCAGAGATTGATGAGGAAAGACACGGACTTCGAATGGGACGAAGCATGTCGAACTTCTTTTAACAGTATAAAGGAATATTTGCTTAATTTACCTGTTTTGGGTGCCCCCATAGCAGGAAAACCACTAAGGGGGCGTTTGGCCCCCTGTCTTGTGTTTGGGTGGGTTTGACTTTTGAAGCCAAACCCATGTTTGGATGAATGTATTGGAAAGCCAGGGGTTTAGAACCCAAACCCAAACCCCTCACTTCCCCAATTTTGTTTCTCTCTCTTCGTCACATCAACAATTTTATCTCTCTCTTAATCCATTTGACACCAACACCAACAAGTTTTTTTTTATCTCTTTTTTAATTTTGCCATCAATTTTTGCTATATGTCTATTCATTTTTCCTTTATATTATATATATATATATATATATATATATATATATATATATATATTTTGTCCCATCTTATTCCATTAACTAACAGTGTTAGTAATTTTTTTTAGTTAAAATTTTTTTTTTTCTATTATGAAAAAATGATATTCTTTTGTAATGCTTTTTTTTTACTACTTTCTAATATGAATATATTTTAATATTATTATAAAATTTCCATTAATAATAGGGAATTATTGGAATCTACATTATATCTGAACTAAGGTTTTTTTCAATTTTTTCCCCTCTTTATTATTTGTTTATTTTATGGATTTTTTCAACCTTATTCTATAAATTAATGTGGTGTTTTTAACTTTTTTTTTCCTTTTATAATATTTTTTTTTTAATTGGAATATACAAAATTTTCATCAATAATGTATTTTTTTTTCCTTTCTTCTATTTCTTGTTTTTTGTTTTTGTTGTTTTTGTTAAATGTTTTTTTTTAATATTTTATTAAAATATATCTTTTTCCATAAATTTTTTTTCATCAATAGTAATATATCTTCTTTTTTTTGTGTGAACAAGAGCGTAGCCCAACGACATGATATATTGCTTAGTGACCATGAGCGTAACCCCAACATGTTGTAAAAACTTTTTTTCCTTTCCTTGTATTTTTTGTTTTTCTTAATTTTTAAAAGGTATATTTTTTCATCCTATTTCATAAACTTTTTTTGTACGAGTACAAAATATTAAAATTATTCAATTTATTTTCTTATTCTTAGAATATAACATAAATTAAATGCTTCATTTTTAAGTTCCAAAAGAATTTTGCTCATGTTACGTGAGGTCGGGTTTTACAATTCACCACTAGAAAATAAGGGTATAAAAGAGAAACGAAATAGTAAAAGGAAAAGGGAAAAAAAAAAAAAAAAACTGTTCAACCCGCTGTTCAGAACACTGCACCCCAAACACTGGTTTCTGATTCCGAGGCTTCCCAACCCTGCACCCCAAACACAGTTTTTAGATTCCCAGGGTTCAGAACCCGCCCTGACAAAGAATGTGCCCTTTACTACTTAAGTAGAACTCTCAATGGGGCAGAAGTGAGAAGGCATTCACAGTGCATTTGGTGGCTAAGGCCGACCCAGTCAAGTACGTTCTGTCAAGACCGATTATCTCAGGGCGGTTGGCTAAATGGACAATCTTGCTGCAACAATACGACATCGTTTACGTTCCGCAAAAGGCGGTGAAGGGGCAAGCCTTGGCTGGTTTCTTGGCAGATCATCCAGTGTCGTCAGACTGGAAATTATCCGATGACTTGCCTGACGAATAAATCTTCTATGTTGAAATCGTTGAACCTTGGACCATGTATTTTGACGGTGCAGCTCAAAGATACGGCGCAGGGGCAGGTATAATATTCATTACCCCTGAAAAGCACATGTTGCCGTATAGTTTCACATTTGGAGAGGTATGTTCGAATAATGTTGTTGAGTATCAAGCGCTCATTATGGGTCTCCAAATAGCCATAGAGATTGGAGTAACCTGCATTGAGATCTATGGAGATTCAAAGTTGATAGTTAATCAATTGTTGCTCCAATACGAGATGAAACATCAAGATTTAATATCTTATTTCAATTATGCAAGACGACTACTGGAAAGCTTCGACAGTATGACAATGGAGCACATTCCATGAGCCAAAAATACAAAGGCATATGCATTAGCAAACTTGGTCACAACTCTAATTGTCTCAGAAAGTGAGTAATGAACGTCCCGATCTGTCAAAGATGGACTGTACCACCAACTGAAGTAGAAAGGCAAGAAGCGAATGTGATATCGGTCTGTGTGATTGAAGAGGAGGATTGACGACAACCAATTATAGACTATCTACAACATGGAAGGCTTCCTAAAGATGTCCGGCATAAAGCTGAAATACGAAGAAGAGGTGCACGATTCATCTACAACAAAGAGACCCTTTATCGGCGCTCTTATGATGGACTTTTTCTTCGATGCCTAAGTAAAGAGGAATCAGTAAAAGCACTAGCGGAAGCACACTCGAGTGTTTGTGGTGCTCACCACTCTGGACCAAAACTTCACTTCCAATTAAAGAGAATGGGTTATTAATGGCCGATGATGGTTCAAGATTCAATGGAGTATGCGAAAAAATGTGAGGCTTGTCTGTTTCATGCAAACTTCATACATCAACCGCCAGAACCCCTTCACCCAACCATAGCTTCATGGCCTTTTGAAGCTTGGGGGCTCGATCTCGTTGGTTCAATAACGCCTAAATCCTCAGCAAGACACTCGTATATCCTCGCTGGGACAGATTACTTTTCAAGGTGGGCTAAGGCACTTGCTTTAAAAGAAGCCAAAAAAGAAATTGTCGTGGACTTCATCCGAACCCACATCTTTATCGCTACGGCATCCCTCACCGCATCGTGACCGACAATGGAAGACAATTTGCTAACAGTCTTATGGACAAACTATGTGAGAAATTCAAGTTTAAACAGTGCAAGTCGTCCATGTACAACGCTCCAGCAAACGGATTGGCAGAGGCATTCAACAAGACTTTGTGCAACTTGTTGAAAAAAGTAGTCTCCAAGTCAAAAAGAGACTGGCAAGAAAAGGTTGGTGAAGCATTATGGGCTTACCGAACTACCCACCGCACTCCTACGGGAGTCACACCTTGATCCCTTCCATTCAAGGGTACGTAGGCAACTTAAAGAAAAAAATATACTTTAAGTCCAGTCACGATATAAAAAAAATATTTCATTCAAAGATACACCGACGTTAAAAAAAATCAGAGATCTAACACCAGAATATATATAAAATCATTTTATTTCAAATCCCAAAGAGGTTAAAGATGTTTGCTTCTAGATAGACCTACAAGTCGCATCCGACAAGTGGACACCCGTAACAGGGGCAACACTTAGGCGTGAGTGGGCGTCCCACTACCCATCGTCACATCTCTAACTCCTTTGCAAAAGGAAAAGAAGTTAAGTCTGAAAGGTTTAAAGATGTCTGCTTCTAGATATACCTACAAGTCACATCCGACAAGTGGACACCCGTAACAGGGGCAACACTTAGGCGTGAGTGAGCGTCCCACCACCCAGTGTCACATCCTTAACTCCTTTAGACTGAAAAAAAAAACAACGTTTTTTGGTTTAGGAAGCTTTTGTTTTGTATGTAAAAAAATAATTAAATAAAAACTTTTCCACAAGCTCAAATACACATGAAAAAAAAAGAGAAAATATTTCCAATCTCAAAGAGGTTAAAGATGTCTGCTTCTAGATAGACCTACAAGTCGCATCCGACAAGTGGACACCCGTAACAGGGGCAACACTTAGGCGTGAGTGGGCGTCCCACTACCCAGCGTCACATCTCTAACTCCTTTGCAAAAGGAAAAGAAGTTAAGTCTGAAAGGTTTAAAGATGTCTGCTTCTAGATATACCTACAAGTCACATCCGACAAGTGGACACCCGTAACAAGGGAAACACTTAGGTGTGAGTGGGCGTCCCACCACCCAGTGTCATATCATTAACTCCTTTAGACTGAAAAAAAAAAACGTTTTTTTGGTTTAGGAAGCTTTTGTTTTGTATTTTAAAAAAAAAAATAATAAAAACTTTTTCACAAGCTCAAATACGCATGAAAAAAAAAGGAGAAAAAGTATTTTCAATCTCAAAGAGGTTAAAGATGTTTGCTTCTAGATAGACCTACAAGTTGCATCCGACAAGTGGACATCCGTAACAGGGGCAACACTTAGGCGTGAGTGGGCGTCCCACTACCCAGCGTCACATCTCTAACTCGTTTGCAAAAGGAAAAGAAGTTAAGTCTGAAAGGTTTAAAGATGTCTGCTTCTAGATAGACCTACAAGTCGCAGCCGACAAGTGGACACCCGTAACAGTGGCAACACTTAGGCGTGAGTGGGCGTCCCACCACCCAGTGTCACATCCTTAACTCCTTTAGACTGAAAAAAAAAAAAAAAAAAAAAACGTTTTTTTTTAGGAAGCTTTTGTTTTGTATTTAAAAAAAATATAAATAAAATAAAAAATAAAAACTCTTCCACAAGCTCAAATGCACATGAAAAAAAATTGGCATTCGGATTTGGAATCAATTCAGACGACACGAGTTTCAAGTAAAATTTGTTTTGTTGTCTAATTATATTCAATTCCAAGAAAATAAATAAATAATAAAGTAAAAAAAAAATACATGGAGATGAGATGTCGCGCTCCAAATTTCTATGTCTAAATTTTAATTTTAAAACTCCCAATTTCAAATTTCCTAGTCCAAAAAAAATGTATAGATTTTGAGTCTAAGCTTCCAATTTTTGAAGTTCATAAGTCAGCTAAATCTCAATTCCAAACCTTCTAAGTTACAAATTAGATATAATTTCTAATTACCAACTCCCAATTACATAGTTTGCTTCCTAAGCTACAACGGTTTAAAATCACATATTAAAATTCTCATATTCCCGTAAGCTACAAATTAAAAAGCTCAATTACACAACATCCACAATCACAACTACAAATTAAAATACAATCACAACCACAAATTAAAATTAAATATAGCCACAGTCCATAATCACAAATTAAAATACAACCACAGTCCATAAAACACAAATTAAAATACAATCACAGTCCATAATCAACAAATTACAAACTAAATCAACAAATTAAAGTCTAAATCAAAGATAATAAAAAATTTATCCAAATCACGATATGTAGAACACGGTTGAGATTGATGTGGTGGCTGTAATAAAAAAGATAGATATTAAGAGTTGTAAAAAATAAAATATATATAATATATATAAAAAAATAAAAAAAAGGCGAGCTCCTATAACAAAAAAAAAAAAGCTTAAAAAAAAAAACAAAACAAAAAAAAAACACAAAAAAAAGAAAAAAAAAGCTTCTTTAACCCAAAAAAAAAAAACTTAAAAAAAAGAAAGAAAACAAAGCTTAAAAAAAAGCTTATGTAGAACAACAACAACAACACAAAAAAAAAAAATAAAATAAAATAAAATAAAATGAACATTACCAGACTTGTCGCGGATGCGGACGTGAGGCGACGGAGACTTGCGACGGACTCTATGAGCGGCGGAGAGCGGCGGCAAGGAGCCGTGCGACGGACGCCACGAGCGGCGGCGGAGTGGCTAGACTTCTCCAACTCTTCAACTTCTCCAAACAAAGTCTTCTCCTCTTTTCCAACTCTTCAAATTTTACAAACAACCTAAATGAGGCTTCTCATTCTATTTATACCATGGATTAAACCTAAAGACAAAAGGATTAGGGTTATGGTGAAGTTACTAAAATATCCTTGACTTAAGACTTAAATTTATTTTGTGCAAAATGTGTATATAATCGAAATCAAGACTAAGGGATACAAAGGTCGTCCAAGTTCCACTTTGCCAAACAAGCTTCTACGTTATCAATTGGCTTCAGAATTTAATATTTCGTTCAACTTGGATGAGAAATTTTAAATTCATTCGTTGAATTGAGATTTGGGGCGTGTTGTAAATTTCGTTCCATGAGCACCAGTTGAGTTCAAATTTCATCTCAAAATTCAAGCTTCAGATCCGTCAAATGTCCATCAATTTTACTTCACGTTTTAGCAATTTTTTTTTTAAACGTAAACCAAATTTACTTGGACTTGAAGGAAGGACATATTCAAATCCAAGTCTCAAATCGAAATTGGTGGTTTGGGTATACTCCAATTTTATCCCGCGTCGAAATTGGGGTAAAAATTCAAAATCAAACCTTATTCAAAATTAAATTGGGTAGACACAAAACTCTACTCTACATCCAAAAATAGAATCAAAGTAGAACACAAAAATCTACTAAAATTCAAGTCAAATTTCTGCCAAATAAGAAAAATCAAAATTACGAGCCAAATTCATATTTTTGATCGATTGGCATGGAGAGACGTGTCAATTAAAATAATTGATTTATGAACCAAATTTCATATTTCGATAAAATTTACATGTCTAGGCGGAATCGAAATTAGGGGTGTCCTACATTTCAATTTCAAAGTTTTACTTTTCCGAGACTCACCCACACATACTTGTGCATAACTCTCGAAAAAGGGGCATTTGTTGACCGAGAAATTTCGGTCAATCGACGGTTGCCACGTGTCTTCATCATGACCGTGGGATCAAATAAACTTAACCGATCGATTTGGGTCATAATCGCAATTGGGCTCAAAATCGAATCGGGCCAGAAAGCTATTTAAATAGCAATTTGGCCCAAAGCCCAAAAGCTCATTGGGCTCAAGCCCATTGGATCCAAGCCCAAGCTCATTAGGATCCAGGCCCAAGCCCATTAGGCCCATGAGAAACTCTATAAATAGAGAGCTCATCCTTCATTTGCAAGGTTCAGAAAATTTCTACTCCTAAGAGGTCAGAGAGAATTCTCAAACAACGAAGACTCCCTTAATCCTTAGAAGACTGAACAATCCTTCAACATCGAGAACAAGCTGCGAAGCCCTCGATCCAAATTCAACATCGAGAACAAGCTGCGAAGCCCTCGATCCAAATTCAACATCGAGAACAAGCTGCAAAGCCCTCGAGAACAAGCTGCGAAGCCCTCGATCCAAATTCAACATCGAGAACAAGCTGCGAAGCCCTCGATCCAAATTCAACATTGAGAACAAGCTGCAAAGCCCTCGATCCAAATTCAACGTCGAGAAGAAGCTGTGAAGCCCTCGAAATACATTTACATTTAAGAGAGAGAATCAAAGGATCAAAAATTAGAGATTGTAATCCACTACGCACGGATACATACAAATACATAAATACACATTCAAATTTCATTTACACGTGTCTAATTTTCCTTCGTCGAAATCTTCGTGTGAACAACGACATATTGAAGAAGTTGAGTACAAGTTATGTTTTAAGTTAAGTTCATATGTGTTCTTTCTTATATATGTATTTAAATTTTTTTTATATAATAATAATAAAATATTAGTTTTTTTATATACCGATTTAAAAAAACAATTGCAGTACATGAAGATATTCATTATTTTTTTCTATTTTTATCTAAAAGTGGCTTAAAAATCTCTCCATTATACATTATACATTATACGTTTTATTTTAGTTTGTCATCCCTAATTTTATCCTTCTATATTTGGTACTCTCCCATATTTTTGTTAATTTTACTCTTTCATATTTTGGTATTGTTAATGAATCGTGCATAATTATTTTTTAACCTCTCTAATTTCTCATCACTTATTAAGTCCCAGAAATTAAATTTTATTATTCTTATGTAAAATTGTTTCTTATTTTTTAGTTTCAAATTACCCAATCATTACTAATTAATTTCAATTTCTCCTCTTAGTTTGATTTTGAAACCTTCTTTAACAATTTTATTGTTGTTCTTCATTTCTTAAATTTTGGTGTTATGGATAGGAGGGTATTTTCTTTCACTTTTAGGAAAAGAGGGAGTTGAAAATTTCAATTTCGTTTTCTCTCCACGCCACTTGATTAGAAATGTCCACTCTTTTATGCTTTTTTTAACCGAAAGACTTTTGAATAATTAATAGATATTAAAATTTGCTTGAATTGAATAAAAATAAGAGCTCTTTTTAACCATTTAACCTTTTAACATATAATATACATGTATATTTTATCCTAAATATTTTAACTAATATTAATTATTTAAATTTAATAATAGTTGTTAATTTCAATTTTAACTTTTATTAATTTACTTTATTTTAAAAATCAATTATTAGTCGAAACAAAACTATTTATAGAAAATATATAAATTTTAATATATTTACTTTTTGTAGTTACAATTTTATTATTGATGATAAATCTATTCTATATAACTTGGTTGAAATTCTTAAGGCAAACTTAATAAGTTGAAATTTTGAAATTTAGAGTTAAAATATATTTTCAATACAACTTTAAAAATTGAAGGCGATGATTTATTTTATTAATTTGTTTAATATTACTATTTATTTATTTTCTACTCAATTTGGTTCAATTTCATAAATGTGTTTGAATATATTGAATGTAATTTAATTTTGTTTGATTTAATTTTTATTTTAACAATACCATTGAACTAATATATATTTTTTAAATTTTTGAATTGAGTGAATGTGTGTTGACTTTTATAAGGATTGTAAGGGCATGTATGAGAGTGATTGTTAAATTAGTGGTTTAAGTATAATTAATTTTGAAAAATTGATTTTCATATCATTATTTTGATGTTTGGTTGAAGTGGTTTTCATAGAATGAGAAGTGATTTTGAATCATTCATGTTTGGTTTCAAATTTAATTTTAGAATTGCTAAATTACTAAAAGAGCATTAAGGGCATGTTTGGGAGTGATTGCTAAATTAGTGATTGTTGAATTAGTGATTTAAGGGCCAATGTCAAAATCACTCCCAAACATGCCCTAAACAAATTAAAAATATACTAAAGTGTTTAGCAATTCTAAAATCAATATAATCATTCAAGATTTACTAAAGTGTTTAAAATAATACACTTAGCAATTACAGTGATTGGATATATATATATATTTGTTTCAATGACGGTCATTGCCGGTCATCAAGTTTTCTCAATTTGATTTTGTTCCATATAACTAATATATATGATATCTTTTAAGTGAATAAAAATAAAAATAAAGCAAGTTTATGTTGAAGAGGTCTAGGATTTGTTTGAAACTTTGTGGGTATCTCCCCTCTGTAGACCAAGGATGAAAATATTCGTGGATATGTCGATAGATCCGTAAGATAAATGGATATCTCCAATATCTTTTATAAATACCCGTAAAACATAAAACAATATTTTTTGGTTTTTTTCTATTGAACAAATGACGTGCCGCCCACACCAATCAAATCACCCCCATAACTTTGGTAAATCAAATCTCAACCCCACAAATTCACTTTATCAAATAATTCATCTTTCAATTTTATTACAATTTTATTATTTTTATCCATTTTGGAGGAGTACTTGAGCTTAACATCACATGCATTTCTTGAATTTGAATTGAAAAAAAAACATGTTGGCATGTGTGTAAAAACACAATGGTATGACGACCAATTAAAAACATGGATTGTTGAATGTGTAAAAGCACAATGGTATGGCAACCAATGTACGTTTAAATGCAATAGTGCATGTAGAAGATAAAAAAATCTTATATAAACCCCTTCCCTTTCACAATCTATTCAAAACACGTTTATTTTCTAATCATCCACAACTTTCTTCATACCATGACTTACTTTTCAAAGTTCCTTGTTGTCATTTCCCTTCTGCTTCTCATTTGCTCATCCTCCATAGCTTCCAAACCTGACATGAAACTCAACCCATCAACGAGTATCAAGTGGAAAGAGACTAAAACAAATTGTTTAGCCTCTGTACCTAAACTTTATGCATGCGTCGATAATATTTTGGCCTTCTCGCTGACAGGTAAAACCAAGGTAGATCCAACCTGCTGTCATTCACTCAAGATCATAACTCGAGAGTGTTCCACTCAAAAATTCTTCAACTTTGCAATCTTGGTAAATGTCGAATACATTATTGCTACCTATTGTGATAATCCCACCCTCCATTGAGCATGATCAAGGTTAAGCTCCACCACTCAACTTCCCGCACCTTGTTTAGTCATGAGGGTTTCTCAAGTGTGTCATTTATCCATGTATTTTCCTTTGTTTTGCTTTATTTTCAAGTTATGTTGTTATTTTTCTGTTTTACTTTCTTTCGAGTCTTTTAAATTTGTCTTCATCTATCTTATCTTATGTTTCTGTATTGCTATTCTCACCCTCTATTTAATTAGTGTTTAAGGTGAATATTATTGTTGTTATGCATTATTGGCTTCATTTTGCAATCTTGAGTGCCCATGAACAAAGAATAATAGTCAAAATTTTAAAACTAAACAACTCAAGATTCATTAAAAAAAAGTACCCTAAATGCAAGGACGTAAAATATCAAGTCTTTTTTACTTACAAACTAAGCTATAAAATCTTATTATTAGTATTTTATATTCTTAGTGTCAATAATATATGGGTTTTTTTTTTTTTGTTTTTGTTTTACGGGTATTTATAAAAGATATTGGAAACACACATTAATCCTTAATATCTATATCGAACCCTCTCATTTACGGATATATCGACGGGTATTTTCATCCTTGCCTAAATGTAGCCAAGGTAAACTTTAACATGTTGCATGCAAATAAATTATGTGAAATAAGAAGACCTGGAAAAAAAAAACTCATACATAAATTGGGCAACTGCAACAGGATGCATACATAACATACCTGGCTTAATGGTTTGGCCTCCAAGGATACACCATCTACAAGCCAAGCAAGCTATGAAAGTAGAATTTGAAAATAATTAATTTTAATCAGTAAATTCTAGCACCGGTTAGTTACAACTATTGACCCAACAAAAAAAAATCATATCCGGTTGTAGTTATTGAGAAGTGAGTAGAATAGAGACAATCAAATTACGCGGTCTAGAGAGTCGAAAATATAAGTTGTATTCTCATGACGTCCACAACGCGCAATATCCAATTACGTGTATAAAAAACAATCATGTAATTATCAGTATCAAAACGATCTAAAAACGGCCCTGAGTCATTCAAACCAAATCGAACAGTTCAAATCTCAAAGATGGCAAGTAAATTAACACAACTTGATTATGATAGCAGTAAGATTAATTATAATAAAAACAAACATGTCTCCTAGTTGTAAAATATTTTAGAATTGGGAAATTAATATACATTCATAAATACAGTGAAGTTGATGATGAGTAATATATTCCCAAACCCATTAACAAAGACAACTCAATTGCATAGTAGTAGGCAAGTTAAAATCCTTGTGTCATCATCTCATTCTCTTTCGTTTTGTTGATTAATCGTTAAAATTCAAACCAAACTCATAATAAAAGCTTTTTTTGGTTCTTTCACTTTCTGCGTTGATGTTTGGAAAGAAAGAGAAGAAATTTGTTTCGGTGAAGTGCAATTAAGAGCGCACACAATCCGTTATATTTATATGTAAAGTGGGGCATTTTCTATAATAAACGAAAATGATAAAAAACTTAAAAAAAATACTACTCTAGCCAAGGCAGAACAATGGTTTTTCATTTTCTATATTTTGTGACTCCTATATATTTTCAATTTAACTGAAATTGTTATTTTCCTAATTTCTCCTACAAGTCTTTAAAGACAGACATCCAATGAAACTGTAAATGTCTTGAATTTTCACAACCAATAGATATATAGCAACGAGTATTTTTGCCATGAAGCCACAGACTCAAGCATATGATATTATCAACTAAAACCAACCAACTACTCCGATATCAAGCAGATAGTATTACTAGATTTAAGGTAGGGCCTCAAAATATTAAAAAAAGCCAACAGCAACAATATAATATTAGATTTCTCTTACCTTGCAACTCATATCATCTTTAGCTACTTAAAGTCATGAAGTACTGTGGATAACAAGCTCGGGTCGAGAAGATCAACTTCCAGGTATGCATTAAACTTCATGCTTTATAGACTCATCATAACCTAAGATGTGCTTACTAAAACAACTGGGTTGAAAAAGACAGCAAACAACAAACAGCTGGGTAATAAAGATAATATAAACAACAAAAAATAAAAAACACCCCAATTTCACCTTACTTTGATAATTACTGCAACAATATGGTGTTGGATTATGTAAGTTTATTTTTTTGTCTTACATTTGATAACCACTAATTTCTTTTGTGCTTTAAAATTAACTTGTTATGTCAGAGAGTTAGAGAAGAGAGTAATGTTTTCCAAACTCGAGTTACCGTCTAAAGCACCAAACTCACTAAAAAGACACATTATACACAAAAAGCGTTCAATTAGAAATAAGAAAACAGAGAACAATCAAGCATCAAGTTAAAGGATTTCAATTATAGACACAAGATTCCATCAGAAACCAAACATCTGAGTAGACTAGAATTCACAACAACCTTCCACAATATTTTTGGGTTTTAGATGCTTAATTGTTAATCACTATGCTTTTAATTTTAGAATTCACATCAACCGAGCACATCTCTCGAAAAGGCTCCTCGATCATCTCTCTAAGGCCATAGGATTAAGCAAACCAAGTAAAGTATTGGTTAATCAGCTCGGTTTTCCCATTTTTCTTTATAATTTTGGCAGTCCTACAAAGTCTAGAAAAATACAAGTAATGAGTATTAGGTTTGATTGAAAGAAGCGGGTAAGCCCATAGAAGGTGGATCCAAATTCAACCTAAAATGAAAACTTCAAGTTCTGATTAATTATAATAAAACAAACATTTCTCGTGGAATTGGGAAATTAATATACATTCATAATCATAAATCAAGATTAACAAAGAGTCAAAGACAACTCAATTGCATAGTAGAACTCGTACTGTAAATTGAAGCAGTCTTTGAAAACTTACCTTCAAACATACCTTACCTACAGATTCTTCAATTCTTGGGAGCATTTGGTTTGGGAGAAGACGATGAAGTGGCGTCGATTTGTGGAAAATTTCTAGGGTTGGGTCTTTCGAGATTTTGACGCCGCACAATGTTACGAACGACTAGTTTTTAATTTAAGAAAAATACTCTTTTTCATTCTACAACAAAACATTTTTAAAGATGATACCAAAAAATACCCTTAATTAACTATTTAATTTTACATGGCAAACCACTGTTCAAAAAAAACAAAAAACCAAATTTAAGAAATCCAAAAATAATCATACTTCTCTATGTGTGGTTATTATTACCAGGTTTTTCTCTCTTGTTATTCAGATTTACTTATACTTGTTTCAGATTACAATCTCTAATGTTTATTGTTTCGAGGGCTTTGCTTGTTCTTGGATTTGTTTCGATCAAATGTAAATGTCTTTCGAGGGCTTCTTGGATTTGTTTCGAGGGCTTCGTATGTTATCAATGTTGAATTTGGATTGAGGGCTTCGTAGCTTGTTCTCAGTGTTCGTTGTTTGGGAATTCTGTCTCAGCTCCTAAGGGTAGAAATTTTCTGAACCTTTCAAATGAAGAATGAGTTCTGTATTTATATAGTTTCTCATGGGCCTAATGAGTTTGGGCCTGGATCCAATGAGCTTGGGCTTGGATCCAATGGGCTTGGGTCCAATGGACTTTTGGGTTTTGGGCCAAATTGTCATTGAAATAGCTTTCTGGCCCGATTCGATTTCAAGCTCAATTTAGCTATGAACGAATTTGCTCGGTTATGTTTATTCGATCGGCCGGCCATGATGAAGACACGTGGCGACCGATGATTGGCTGAAATCTCTCGGCCAACAAATACCCATTTTTCGAGAGTTATGCCCTAAGAAACTCCTAATGGCCTTGACATTCTGAGGCTCTACCAACTTCTCTATGATTTCTATCTTTGCCCTGTCAACTTCTACACCTGCCCTTGACACTCTATGACCTAAGACAATCCCCTCATCTACCATGAAGTGACACTTTTCCCAATTAAGGACTAAGTTAGTCTCTTCACATCTTGCCAGGACTTGTCCTAAATTATCTAGACAGTTGGTAAAGGAGTCCCCAAAGACTGAGAAATCATCCATGAATACTTCTATCATGGACTCATCCAAATCAGAAAAGATTGCTAACATGCACCTTTGGAATGTTGCCGGTGCATTGCATAAGCCAAAAGGCATTCTGCGAAAGGCAAATGTTCCAAAAGGGCAAGTAAAGGTAGTCTTTTCTTGGTCTTTGGGGTCTATAGTGATCTGGTTATACCCTGAATAACCGTCTAGGAAACAGTAATAGGCTCTACCAGCTATTCTGTCTAACATTTGGTCAATGAATGGTAGAGGGAAGTGGTCTTTTTTAGTTTCTTTATTTAGTTTCCTATAATCCATGCAAACTCTCCATCCTGTGACAGTCCTAGTTGGAATCAGTTCATTGTTCTCATTGACTACCACAGTCATCCCACCCTTCTTAGGTACACACTGTATAGGGCTCACCCACTGACTACTAGCTATTGGAAAGATCACACCAGCATCTAACCATTTAATTATCTCTTTCTTAACTACCTCTTTCATAGAGGGATTCAGCCTACGTTGGTGATCTACTCTAGGTGTGTGCTCTTCCTCTAGTATAATCTTATGCATGCAATAAGAAGGGCTAATGCCTCTAATATCAGCAATAGTCCATGCAATAGCCTTCCTATGTTGCTTAAGCAGTAATATCAGTTCAACCTCATGCTTTTCACTTAATTTAGAAGAAATGATAACAGGCAGAGTTTCATTACTCCCTAAATATGCATACTTGAGGTGAGTGGGGAGTGGCTTTAATTCTAATACAGGTGGATGCTCAATGGATGGCTTTAAAGGATTTAAGGCTCTATCAGTTAAGTAAATATTCATACAAACATGCTGAGGGTTATTTACAGATATGTCCATTATCTCAGCTATGTTTAAGTCAGTTAATTCTAATCCTACATATTCATTGGCATGCTTGGTTAATAATACATGCTCCAATTGTTCTTCTATTAAAGAGTCTACAACGTCCATGCTAGCACAGGATTCAAGGTCAGAGGGGTACCTTAAAGCTTTATACACACTAAATTTCACCTCTTCATCATGAACCCTCATAGTAAGCTCACCTTTTTGGACGTCTATCAGTGCCCTACCTGTGGCTAGAAATGGTCTGCCTAACAGGATGAGGACCTCCTTGTCTGCTTCATAATCCAGGATAATGAAATCTGCAAGGAAAATAAACTTGTCAACCTTTACTAAAATATCCTCAATCTTACCTTCTGGGTATGCAATGGATCTGTCTGCTAATTGTAAAGTGACAGTGGTTGGACGTGCGTCTCCTATTCCTAGCTGGCGGAATAGTGATAGGGGCATGAGGTTTATGCTGGCGCCCAGGTCACAAAGCGCTCTGCCCACGTGCTTGCCTCCAAGTTCTACAGGTAAGGTGAAGGAACCAGGATCCTTCTCCTTCTTGGGCAACTTGTTTTGGAGTATGGCACTGCACTCCTCAGTGAGGTTTACTGTTTCAAACTCACCAATTATTTTTTTGTTAGTAATAATATCTTTCAAAAACTTTACATAGGAAGGCATAGACTGTAAAACTTCTACAAAAGGAATGTTAACATGCACTTGCTTAAGAATTTCTAAGAATTTATTAAAATGCACTTCCTGTTCCTGCTTCTTCTTAAGCCTTCGAGGATATGGAGGTGGTGGCACATATGCAGGCACGTCAGGGCGCCTTAGGATAGGTGGAGGCCTTGGAATTTCTTCTATCTCCTCAATAATTGGCTCTAGCCTGGCTCCTGATGTGCTAGTTGGATGTGGACCTTGGTTCGGCAGAGACTCCAGTGGAGCACTAGACTCAGTGTTCTCTACTCTCTTTGGTGTGTCCTTTGTGTTGCTCACCAAGGGTCTACCACTTCTAAGTTCAATTGCTTGAACTTGTTCTTTACCATCTCTCCTTGGCACCTCGGTGTCAGCAGGGAGTCTACCTTGGGGCCTACTCTTGAGTTCATTGGCCAATTGGCCTATTTGGTTCTCTAGGCTCCTAAGAGTAGCTTGCTGGCTTTGAAGAGTAGCATCATTCTTAGCTATGTATTCCTTGAGTAAGTTTTCTACAGAAGATCCTACAGGTTGGTTGTATGGTTTTTGATACATTGATTGGTTATGTTGGGGAGTGAAGCCAGGTGTTCCACTCGGTCTAGGTTGGTTAGGATTTTGGTTAGCATTTTGTTGGCCACCCCATGACAGGTTTGGGTGGTTCCTCCAACCA
This sequence comes from Herpetospermum pedunculosum, assembly GCA_028017165.1. Taxonomy (NCBI): domain Eukaryota; kingdom Viridiplantae; phylum Streptophyta; class Magnoliopsida; order Cucurbitales; family Cucurbitaceae; genus Herpetospermum; species Herpetospermum pedunculosum. The sequence continues at coordinate 4,593,244 of CM051525.1, read as the reverse complement.
GGGTTGTAAGTATTGGAATAGGGGTTGTTCCTAGGCTGCTGCTGGCTTCCAATGTAGCAGACTGAGGCTGGATTCCCAGGGCAGTATTCATACAAGTGCCCTTCCCCACAGAATCCACATATGAGTGTCTCACCTTGACTTGGTTGGGTGCCCATTGACATGGCGGTAGCGGTGTTGACACTTGTTTGGAGATTGGCTTGAGCCATTTGCTTGACTAGGTTGGTCAGGGCATTTATTTGGCTGCTCATTGCACTTATAGCATCCTTGTCTTGAGCTCTAGTTGGCTCAACAGGATCATCTGACCACCTACAGTGAGATGCTGAGATCTTCTCCAAGATCTCATAGGCTTCGTTGTAACTCTTGGACAACATGGAACCACCAGCAGATGAATTTAAGACTTGCCTAGTGCTGGGGTTGCATCCTTTGAAAAAGACCTCGATTTGGATACACCATGGGATGCCATGATGTGGACATTTAAGAAGAAGATCTTTGAACCTTGTCCAAGCTTCGTGAAGAGATTCATTATCAGCTTGTTTGAACTTAACTATATCATCACGAAAGGTAGAATTCCTATCAGGTGGGAAGTATTTGACTAGGAATTTCTCTGCTAAATCTGTCCAATTAAGGACAGATCCAGAGGGTAATGAGTTTAACCACGTTTTGGCTTTGTCCCTCAAAGAATAAGGGAACAAGTATAGCCTCAAGGCTTCTTGGGAAACTCCAGGAATGATGAAAGTATCACTGACTCCTAAGAAGTTTCTAAGATGGTTGTGGGGGTCCTCATTTTCCACTCCAAAGAATTGTCCCACAGTGGACAACATTTGGAACATCACTGGTTTTAACTCGAATGAGTTGGCAGTGATTTCAGGACGGATTATGCTGGGGTTCAGCTCCCCAGGCATAGGAACTAAATATGAAAGGATGGCACTATTTTTGTCATTCGCTATTTCGATGGGATTGCGAGTGACAGGTACCGGATTTGGAATTATTCCAGCCATTTCTTCTTGAGATTCTTGCGGAGGAATTGAGGTTCCCGCAATTACTTGAGGTATAGAGGGTTGGTTAAAAAGACGTTTCTTGGCTTTATTTCTGGCTCTAAATAGTCTCTCGGGTTCAGGATTGAACTCTAGATCACTACTTGAATGCTCACTCATAAACTAACCCAACTAGTACCTGCAAAAGAAATGAACCTAGATTAGTTCCAATTGACAGTAAACTTGGTGTTTCAAACTTAACTAACTTTGTTTTCACTAAAATAAATCCCCGGCAGCGGCGCCAAAAACTTGTTGCGTGCTCAATGTGTTGAAATAATTAGGCAATAAAAGAGATAGAGCACTCAGAACATGCAAGCATACATGATCTTATAGCAAATAGTAAGTATATTTCATTCGTTTTCCCACAGAGATTTATTTTGAGCTATTCGCGAAGTGTTTTGTTAAGAAAGAAGGGGTGGATTTGATGGGGTAAAATTGGTTTTTAATTATCTAATTTTTGCTGAATGTGTAAAGGGTAGTAACATAAACGAGAACAAGTTAAAGCTAAGCTCAAATGAAAAGAGACGAGATTAATAAATGAAGACAAAAACAGCTAGACAAAATTGTAACTTAAGCAGAATTGCGGAGACAACAATTCTACCGCAATTAAATAGCAGCGAAAGTGTGTAAATGGGTGAATTAAGGGCTACTAATGACTATCCTATAGGCATTTTTATACGATTCTCAAACACTGGATCTACTCACTATGCATCAAACTATCTCAATCTCATGTATCGTCCGATTCCATGCATTAGATTCTTCAGTTTACTCAACTCAAAGTAAGGTCTTAAGCATCTTGTTAAAGCAGAAAGATATGGTTTGTACTAGGGAAACGCCTATTCCTAGGTCGTTTCCTGGTTACCTTGAAAGGCTAGCATGATGGTATGACTCTGAACTCTTACTCCTTCCAGAGGTTAGGAGTTCTTTGGACAAAATGGATGGTCAATCGAAATTGCCCGTGGGATGAAGCTTACATACAATCAATGCTTCGAGAGCTATCCTATATGCTTGATTCACGTTTTTTAGCCTATAGTGTTGTCATTAGCACGCCCCTAAGTGACTTAGTTACTCATGGATATAAGGAGAACAGAACTAAAGGATAAAATAAACATGCTTAGAAGGAAAATGTGCTTAAAACAGCAAGGGAAAACAATAGAATGCAAAGGCGAGAGACTGTGAAATACTGAACTTTATGTTTGATTAATTGATTGTTTGAATGAACATAAGAGATACTTAAAGTAAAGAACAGGAAGACAGAACACAACGAAATGAACTAAATTAGCCACAAGAACAGAAACAACAACAAGACAGAGTTGAAAAATGGAAATGAAGAACAAAAAGCAATAAAACAAGCTCGAAAGTCTCGTTGCAGCCGCCTCGAATGAAGGATGAGAAAGGTCAGCCTTGCTTGGATGAATCCAATCGGGAGAGAAGAAGAATCTCCTCTCCTTCCTATCAGATTATCGATTCCAACAGCTGAGCTTCGCAAACCAGCAGACGGCAAAGGAAAACAGGAGAAAAGATGGACTGCGAGAAGACTTCTACGCTTTCGGATGATGCTTGAACCCTCGACTTTGACCCCTATTTATAGTAATCTGCAGGTGCATTTGGGCCAAGGAGAACCATCAATCTTCAACGTCGTACTTCATAATGGATGGAGGAGAAAGAACGAATCCCTGAAATAATGGAAATTAACAGAAAAAGATCAGTCAACTTACGGTTTTCACTTGAAACATTGCGGGGACCGCAATGTTTCCGCAATGCTATCGCAATGCTTGTTTTTCATTCTTTTCCTTCGGTTTTCAACCCTTTTCTTTCCTATTGTACATAAGTCCTAATTTAGCTACTTTCTTCTAATTCTCATATTTAAGCATAGGTTTAGGCTAAATGCTATCAAAAACACCTAAGAGTGAACATCTTTCTAAGCTAATTAAGCCCTAAAAAGGTCACTTTTGGAGACGTAACATAGATCAACCAGATGGTGAAAGACCCATAGGTTGAAAGTGGATCTACAAGAGGAAACGAGACCAGGCCGGTAACGTGCAAACCTTTAAGGCCCGACTTGTGGCAAAGGGTTTAACCCAGCGAGAAGGGGTGGACTATGAAGAAACATTTTCTCCTGTTGCCATGTTAAAGTTGATTAGAATACTCTTGTCCATTGCCGCATTTTATGATTATGAAATCTGGCAAATGGATGTCAAGACTGCCTTTCTTAATGGCATCTTGAAGAGAGTATTTATATGGTCCAACCAGATGGGTTCATAATTCAGGGTCAAGAGCAAATGGTTTGCAAGCTGAATCGATCCATTTATGGGTTGAAACAGACATCTAGATCCTGGAATATAAGGTTTGATACCGCGATCAAATCTTATGACTTTGAACAGAATATTGACGATCCTTGTGTCTACAAGAAGATTGTCAATAAGGCTGTAGCTTTCTTAGTCTTGTATGTAGACGATATACTACTCATTGGTAATGATGTATGTAAAACTGTGGCTAGCAACCCAATTCCAAATGAAAGATTTGGGAGAGGCTTAGTTTGTTCTTGGGATTCAGATCGTAAGAAATCGCAAGAACAGAACGTTAGCACTGTCTCATGCATCTTATATAGATAAAGTGTTATCTAGATATTCAATGCAGAATTCCAAGAAAGGTTCGCTGCCGTTTAGGCATGGAATTCACTTGTCTAAGGAACAGTCTCCTAAGACACCTCAAGAGGTTGAGAACATGAGACGGATTCTGTATGCATCTGCAGTTGGCAGTCTGATGTATGTTATGTTATGCACCAGACCTGACATCTGATTTGCAGTCGGAATTGTCAGTAGGTACCAGTCTAATCCAGGATATGATCACTGGACCGCTGTTAAAAATATCCTCAAGTATCTTAGGAGAACGAGGAACTATATGCTCGTGTATGGGCGTAAGGATATGATCCTGGCAGGATAAACTGACTCTAATTTTCAAACTGATATAGATTCTCGGAAATCTACATTAGGATCAGTGTTCACTCTTAACGGAGGGGCTATAGTGTGGAGGATGAAGGGAATGAACTCTTCATTCCACGCAGCGGAAGCGTTTGGAATCGTTACTTTGATTTATTTAGAATTAAACAAAAAATATAAGTTAAGCATATATGAAATTACCTTTGATGAACAATCATCTTCTTGTGTTCCTTTTTCCACGAGATCTTCCTCGCTATGACTCGAACACGGGATCAAGGCTTGTGGGAGCTCTTTGAAAGAATGAGAGAACAATTCTCTGCAGATGAGTAGTGTGTTTGGCCAACCTTTTTGGCTAAACCTAAATGTCTTATTTATAATAAGGCTTTTAGGAATTAATTTTATTTTATAAAATACATTTTAATATCTAATATATTAAAATATGTATTTTATATTTATTTGAATCTTATTCAAATATTATAAAATTAATCTTTTATAATATACTTTAAACCAATTTGAATCTCATTCAAATAACATATGTATATAGTTTTTAATATTAATGTATCATATACATAAACTATTTCCTCTAATATTTATTGTATCAAATACAATAAATATATTTTACTCTTCTACATTTAATATATCAAATATATTAAATATTAATTTGAATATTTCAAATTTTTCTTTCAACTAAATTGATCCTTTTAGTGTTACTATGAGCTAGCAAGGGGATCTTATGGACCTACAGATTTATAAGCTCCAATGATACAAAATTAATTAATTAAACTCTTTAATTAATTAACTTTCATTCATTAACTCTAGGTCACTCCACTATAGGCCTAGAGTTGCACTCTTATGCTCTGTAGGACAAGTTGTGTCCATGGATATAACCATTACATGCAAGTCGATCCTTCACGAGTTGTTCGTAATTACAGCTGGGTCAAAAGTCCGTTTTACCCCTGTAATTACATCTTATACCTTAAGTACCACTGATTCTCTAATGAACAACTTGTTTATGATCCAACCATAAACCATGTCCCTCTCGGGCTAGTGAGAGGGTGGGGCCCCATTGTTCAAGTCCCGAAATCAGCACTTAAGGGAACTACTCATCTACTTTCCCTATATGAGAAGAAGTGAATTCCATCTTGTGAAACTTATGTTCCCAACTCCCTATTTGGTCAAGTCCCCAAAATGGTAGGCTTATTGAATCGGCTATAAAGGCCATTCTCACCCATACAAATCAAAGGACGAGCCCTCACAGGCAGGAGTTCATAACTCACTCAGGATTAAGATCGAGTCACATATGATCATCCTGTGAAATACTAATCTTCTCAAATAACGGATTTATAAAGAGAGATTATATATTTCGTGGTCCAGTCTTATACAAACTCATTGTATAGGATACCCCCACTCACATGTCTCTACATGAATGATTTGGATCAAATCATTTGTAACAATTACAAAGTGGGCCGTATCAATAGTGTTACCAGGATAAGACACCCAACCTTATCCATATACTATAGACCCTTTAGGTTATTACTTGAACATGATCCTCCCATATGTCAACTACATACAGTTCAAGATTACACTAATAACCTTGGATTTTATTTATATAATGAATATTATAAATTGCAAATAATAATAATAAAATAATTATCAAATAATTATTAATTAATTACGAGGCTTTAGGGCATAAATCCCAACAGAGGAGTATCAAACAAAGTTGTATTGCTGACTCCACCATGGAAGTTGAATACGTCGCAGCGAAGGAAGCAGTATGGCTCAGGAAGTTCTTAACAGATTTGGAAGTTGTTCCAAATATAAATTTCTCATCACACTTTATTGTGATAATAGTGGTGTTGTGGTAAATTCTAAGGAACCTCGGAGTCATAAGCGTGGGAAGCATATCGAGCGGAAGTATCACCTTATCAGGGAGATAGTGCAACGAGGAGATGTGATCGTCACACAAATTTCCTCGGAGCACAACACTGCTGATCCGTTTATAAAGTCTCTCACGACTAAAGTGTTTGAGAGACACCTGAAGAGTCTAGGGTTGCGAGCTGCTAGATAGGACAGTGGGAGATGCTTTGTATTCCTGACCAGCATTCGTCCCACAGACATGTTAGTCCAAGTGGGAGTTTGTTGGGCTTTATGTCCTAACACTCGTGTTTTGTAAACGTTGTAAATGTAATATGTCTATTAAATGCAATAAAGAGTTATTGAGGTTTATTCAGTAAAGGTGTTTATTGAATATAGTGAAACATGTTTGCATTAACTTGTTCCAATAACAACACCCTTGGCTGAATATGAGTACTTGAGCTCCATGTATGACATGATTGTGGGTCAAGCTGAAGTAGTCAGTCAAAACGGTCTATAGTATACGGATAAGGCCGGGTACCTTATTCTGGTAACACTATTGGATGCGGCTCGCTTTGTATAGTACAAAACGATGTGACCCGAATCGTTTCACATGGAGATGTGCGAGCGGGAGCGTCCTATGCAAAGAGTTTGCATTAGACAGAACCACGATAAAGTCGCTTTCTCTTTATAACGCCGTTTACTGGTGAGACCGATTTTATCACTCTTGATGACCTAAGGTAACTCGTTATTAATCCTGAGCTTGCTATGAACTCTTGCTTATTCGAGAGTATCCTTAGACTTGTATGGGTGAGAGTGGCAGGTCGCCCGCTCAATAAGCCTACCAACTTGGGGATAAACTCGAATAGGTAGCTGGAGACATAGTGTAGCAAGATGGAATTCACTCCTACCCTTTTTAGGGTTTAGTAGAAAGGTGTTCCCTTAATAGCTGACTTCGGGGCTTGAACATTGAGGCCTCATCCTCTTCTATGTGAAGAGGATTCAGATCTGATGATTGGATCACAGATCAAATGTTCATTAGAGGCGTCAGTGGTACTTAAAGAACAAGAGGTATCACAGAGGTTAAACGGTTTAAAAGACCTAGCTGTGATAACGGACACCTGAGAAGGATCGACTTACCCATAATGGTTATATCAAGAGGACATAATATATCTACAGTGAGAAGAGTGCAACCCTCAGACTATAGTGGAGTCTCCGGGGGTTAACGAATGTTGGTTAGTTCAGTTGAAAGAGTTTTGACCGGATAATCTCGTATCGTTGGAGCTCATGATCTGTAGGTCCTTTAGGTTCTCTTGGCTAGCTCGGACTAAGCCGTGTAGCAATGTAAAAGGAGTTTATTTGGAGAAATCCAAATTAGGTTTTGAGGACGAGATTGAACATATTTAAATGTGATTTAAATACGATTTTGGAGTAAAATATGAATAATATGCGAAAAGTTGGTTTTTTTTTGGAAAATCGAGATTAGTCTTTGTTGAATAAGAAATTTCGGCCAATCACAAATCATCATGTGTCCTCAAATGAAATCAAAGGACATGGAAACCGACAAATCAAATCATGCCACATGTCCAATATTGATCCATCGGACGACCCGAACTAGTCCAATCAAACATTGCTACATGGCGGTTGGACCCAAAGCTATTTAGCCCGAGATTGCTAAAAATGATTTTGGGGCCAAGTTTAAATAATCCAAGTTATTAAAAATAAATGGATTGAGCTCAAATAAATAAAAGTTCAAAAGTTGGGTCAAAAGTCAATCAGGCCCAAGCCCATACTAGATCCATCAAACTCTATAAATAGAGGAGACCACCATTCATTCTAGGCATTCGGCCTTGAGCCAGAATCGGCACAAAGACAGAAACTACAAGGAGAAGAGTCGACATTGAGCCTTGAGCCAGAATCCAGAGAAGTCAGAAGCTCCAACAATCAGAGAGTCAGAATCTAGAGAATTCAAAGACATCAAATACCCAAAGATTCAAAGACTACAGACTTTAAGAAACTACAAGCTGAAGATCTTCAATAAGCTACAAGCCGAAAACCTTCAAGAAGCTACAAGTCGAAGATCTTCAAGAAGCTACAAGCCGAAGACCTTCAAGAAGCTACAAGCCGAAGACCTTCAAGAAGCTACAAGCCGAAGACCTTCAAGAAGCTACAGCTGAAGATCTTCAAGAAGCTACAAGTCGAAGACCTTCAATAAGCTACAAGCCGAATACCTTAAATAAGCTACAAACGAAGATCTCCAAGAAACTACAAGCCGAAGACCTTCAAGAAGTTACAAGCCGAAGACCTTCAAGAAGCTACAAGCCGAAGATCTTCAATAAGCTACAAGTCGAAGACCTTCAAGAAGCTACAAGCTGAAAACCTCCAATAATTTACAAGTCGAAGATCTTCGATAAGCTACAAGCCGAAGACCTTTAAGAAACTACAAGTCGAAGACTTTACGAAGATCAACAAGCTAGAGACTGATCATCCAAGAAGATCAAAAAGTCCAAAGGTCGGTCATCCAAGAAGATCAAAAAGCCCAAAGGCCGATCATCAAAGAAGATCAAAAAGCCCAAAGGCCGATCATCCAAGAAGATCAAAAAGCCCAAAGATCGATCATCCAAGAAGATCAACGAGTCCAAAGATTAAAGTTGACATAGTCTAGAGAAAGCATCAGAGGATAAATATTAGAGACTGTAACACTCATATATATATCAAAATCAATAAAAGTTTAAGTTGATTTCCACGTATCAAATTTCTCCTATACTGAAATCTCGTGTGAACAAATTGGCACGCCCGGTGGGACCATCTCTACCTCTCATCTCTTTCTCTCATCTCAAAGTACAAGTGAAGTGACGTCGTTCAAGACTTCTTCAAAGACTGATGCCATGAGCAACTCGTACACGGGTTCTGTTTTCCATAGTTGCTCAGGTGAACTCAAGCTGCAAGAAAATGAAGCTCTTCCCATGATTGCAAATGAAGTAATGGCGTTGCTAGGGGCATCTACCAATGACAAGATTCTTGGCAAGCATAACCCATTGTTCGAACTCGATTATGACGTAGTGTCTGTGGAAGAGAGAATGACAGAGATGTAGGAACAGATCAACATCTTGACAATTGAAGAAAAAGATTCTCAAATTGCTTACCTAAAGAACGCAATTGAGAGCCACAATGTCACCGAATCAAGTTAGACTCTTGCTGTCAAAGATCGCAACAAGAAGAATATCTTTGTGCAGGAAGATCAACCGCAATACTCTAGTTTGATCACTTCATTATTTGTCCAACAACTCCAGGATATGATAACGAACTCGAATAGAGCTCAATACGACGAACCTTCTCAAAGTTATCTTTTGTATTCTAAACCATATACTAAGAGAATTGATAATTTGAGAATGCCAGTTCAGTACCAGCCGCCAAAGTTTCAACAATCTGATGGGAAGGGCAATCCAAAACAACATGTTGTTTATTTCATCGAAACACGTGAAAATGTTGGTACACGAGGAGATCTACTAGTCAAACAGTTTGTTCGAATGCTTTCGACTGATACACCGATTTAGATCCTGAGTCAATAGACAGTTGGGAACAGTTCGAAAAAGAATTTCTAAACCGTTTCTACAGCACAAGACGAATCGTCAGCATGTTCGAGCTAACCAATGTCAAACAAAGAAAATGTGAGCATGTTGTTGACTACATCAATCGCTGGAGAGTTATGAATCTTGATTGCAAGGATCATCTCACAGAATTATTTGTTGTCGAGATGTGCATTCAAAGCATGCGCTGAGGACTTCTTTAATTATATCCTTCAAGGATTAAAGCCTCGCACCTTTGAAGAACTAGCAACTCGCGCCTACGATATGGAGCTAAGTATTTCTAATCTAGGAGATGGAGACGTCCTTAACATGAAAAAAAAAAAAAAAAAAAAAACTTCGCAAGTTCATGTTACATCAATGCAGAAGAAGTCGACGATCCAAAATAAATAAACCAAAGGATTTTTGTCTTCAATCGCATCAAGACTTCAACTATTCCACCCTCGGTCTTTAAAAGGCTAAACGTCTCTACATCAAAGGAAAACCAACCTTCAATATCTGTTTTTTATCGTCTCAAAATGACGAGTGATCAACAAAAAAGAAAGATGAAGTCCTGGAAGGCGAAACGATTTGGTGATGTAAGTCATGACAAAGTCGGGGTTAACCCTTCGTGTATGAAGAGAAAAGTTAATGTTCTCATAAACGCAGGAGGTTCTTTGAAGGTTAAGTCAAATCTCATCATTTTAACAAATCCTACAAAGGAAGGATGCGATCAAAACTATGATTAAGATAAAATCACTTAAATAAAAATGCTTATCATCGCAAGAGCCTAAACTGCAGGTTGCTCCTAGCCCACATGAGTTTAAAAGGTGAAATGGCAAAAAAAAAAAAAAAAAAAAAAAAAAAAAATTGAACTACGTTATGACTTGATCTCTTTCGCAAAGAAAAGAAAAGGTACGTAGGCAGCTTAAAGAAAACTTTAAGTTCAGTCTCTGCTAAAAAAATAGCACAATCATCAAAACATGAAAAAAAAAAAATCGAAGGCATACACAACTATGAACACGAGGCTATAGGTTGAATGCATACACGAGTGCGTCATTCAAGTTCCGCTCACTCCATCTTCAAGTTTGGAAGCTTCATCTTTAAGTTCAATGTTGAGTTCATCATCACTCTAAGTTCAAGTTCAAAGGCTTCCTCGCTTCAAGTTCAAGTTGGAAGGCTCTCTTGCTTCAAGTTGATGTTCAAAGGCTTCATCGCTTCATCACCAAGTTCGAATACTTTGTTGCTTCAAGTCCAAGTCTGATGGCGGCTTTGCTTCATCTCCATGTTCGATGATGGCTTCATCTCCATGTTCCATGGCGGCTTCGCTTTATCTTCAAAGTTGAGGCGATCTTCAAAATCGAGGTTGTCGTTTCATCTCTAAAGTCGAGATTGTCATTATCGTTGTTGCATCTTCAAAGTCGAGGTTTTCGTTGCTACATCTTCAAAGTCGATGTTGTTGTCGCTGCATCTCCAAAGTCGATGATGTTGTCGCTACATCTTCATAGTCAAGGTTGATGTTGCATCTTCAAAGTCGATGTCATTGTCGCTGCATCTTCAAAGTCGATGTATGTCGCTGAAGTCGATGATGTTGTCGCTATATCTTTATAGTAGAAGTTGTTGTTGCATCTTCAAAGTCGATGTCGTTGTCACGCTCCATCTCTAAAGTCGACGTCGTTGTCGCGCTTCATCTCTAAAGTTGATGTCGTGGCCGCACTCCATCTCTAAAGTCGATGTAGTTGTCGCGCTCCATCTCTAAGGTCGAGGTTGTCGCACTCCATCTCTAAAGGTCGAAGCTTGTTCCATCTCCAAAGTTGAGGTCGTCGCTCCATCTCCAAAGTTGAGGTTGTCGCTCCACCTCCAAAGTTGAGGGCATCGTTCCATCTCCAAAGTTGAGAGTGTTGCTTCATCTCCAAAGTTGAGGTCGTCGCTCCATATCCAAAGTTGAGGTCGTCGCTCCATCTCCAAAGTCGATGTTGCTAATGTATCTCCAAAGTCGATGTTGCCGACGTATCTCCAAAGTCGATGTTGCCGACGTATCCCCAAAGTCGATGTTGCTGACGCATCTCCAAAGTCGATGTTGTCGACGCATCTCCAAAGTTGATGTTGCCGAGTTCCATCTCCAAAGTCGAGGTTGTCGTCTCAAACTTCAAAATCAAGATCGTCGCTCCATCTCCAAAGTTGAGGGCGTCGCTCCATCTCTAAAGTTGAGGTCGTCGCTTCATCCAAAGTTGAGGTAGTCGCTCCATCTCCAAAGTCGATGTTGCTGATGTATCTCCAAAGTCGATGTTGGCGACGTATCTCCAAAGTCGATGTTGCCGACGTATCTCCAAAGTCGATGTTGCCGACGTATCTCCAAAGTCGATGTTGCCGACGTATCTCCAAATTCGATGTTGCCGACGTATCAAAGTCGAGGTTGTCGACGTATCAAAGTTGAGGTTGCCAACGGATCTCCAAATTCGATGTTGCCGACGCATCTCCAAAGTCGATGTTGTTGTCGTTGCATCTCCAAAGTCGATGTTGCCTACGTATCTCCAAAGTCAATGTTGCCGACGCATCTCCAAAGTCGATGTTGCCGACGCATCTCCAATGTCGATGTTGCCGACTTATATCCAAAGTCGATGTTGCTGTCGTTGCATCTCCAAAGTTGATGTTGCTGTCGTTGCATCTCCAAAGTCGATGTTGTTGACGCTGCATCTCCAAATTTGATGTTGTTGTCGCTGCATCTCCAAAGTCGATGTTGTTGTCGCTGCATCTCCAAAGTCGATGTTGTGTCGCTGCATCTCCAAAGTCGATGTTGTTGTCGTTGCATCTCCAAAGTCGATGTTGCTGTCGCTATATCTTCAAAGTCCATGTTGCTGTCGCTACATCTTCAAAGTCAATGTTGTTGTCGCTACATCTTCAAAATCATTCAAAGTCAATGTTGTTGTCGCTACATCTTCAAAGTCAATGTTGTTGTCGTTACATCTCCAAAGTCATTCAAAGTCAATGTTGTTGTTGCTACATCTTCAAAGTCAATGTTGTTGTCGCTGCATCTTCAAAGTCGATGTTGTTGTCGCTGCATCTTCAAAGTCAATGTTGTTGTCGCTACATCTTCAAAGTCATTCAAAGTCAATGTCGTTGTCGTTACATCTTCAAAGTCAATGTTGTTGTCGCTGTCAATGTTGTTGTCGCTGCATCTTCAAAGTCAATGTTGAAAATCAATGTTACTATCGTTGCATCTGCAAAGTCGTGTCGTTGTCGTCGCCCCATCTCTAAAGTCGAGGTTGTCTTGGGGCATCGTAGTTCAAAATTTGGCTTGGGGCATCTTAGCTCAAAATTTGGCTTGGTGGCATCTTAGCTGCAAAATTTGGCTTGGGGCATCTTAGCTGCAAAATAAAGAACAGCCATGAAAAAATTGTTGGAATTTAAAAATTAAAAAAAAAAAAAAAAAGTTTTAGAAAAGAGAAAAAAAAAAACAGATTTAAAAAAAGAAAAATAGCATAAAAAAATATATAAAAAAAACAGATTTAAAAAAAGAAAAAAAAAACAACTTAAAAAAATAATAAAAACAGTTTGTTTTAAAATAGAAAAAAAAAACAGTTTTAAAAAAGAAAAAAAAAACAGCTTAAAAAAAAAAAAAAAAACAGTTTGTTTTAAAACCGAAAAAGAAAAAAAAATCAGTTTAAAAAAAAAAAGAAAAACAGCAGCTTTCTTAAAAAAAAAAATAAAAAATAAAAAAAAACAAGTTTTAAAAAAAAAAAAAAAAACAGTTTTGAAAAAAAAAAAAAAATACAAAAACATTAAAAAAAAAATACCAAAAATCAAAACGATTGGGTTGAAATTTGCAACAAGGTAAGAAAGAGAGTTTCAAACAATTCTTTTCGCTCACCGATAACGCAAACAAAATGGCTTGAAGAACGCCTATTGCTACGAGCAAAAGAGGAATAAATGGCTTGAAGAACGCTTATTGCTACGAGCAAAAGAGGAATCCAAGACCTACAAAAAGAAGAAGAAAAAAATATGAAGATTAGAAGTCAAGTTAAAAAAAAAAAAGAAAAAAAAAGTGTTGGAGAAATAAAAAGTTCTATGGACTGAATTATGTATGAGTTCATGCAATTGCCTTCAATTTATAAGATGAGATTTAGGTCACAACAAGAAATTTCTTTATTTTGGGTGAAAATTTTAGCCTAATCAAATAAGGATGTTTCCTACTTTTTGATTAAGGTAAAATATCTTACTCCCATTCATTGTCCAAAATAATAAAATTTGACATAAAAAAAATTCCTACTTTTTTCATTAAAAAAAAATATAATTCCTAATCCATATTTCAATTAGGAGAGATTTTTTTTTTTTAAATGCAAAAAGTCAAAATTTTGGGTTAATCAAATAAGGAGGTTTTCTACTTTTTGATTAAGGAAAATATCATACCCCATTCATGTGTCCAAAATAATAAAATTTGACATAAAAAAAAAAAGTTTCTACTTTTTTATTAAGAAAATATCTAATTCCTAATCCATGTTTCAATTAGGAGGAAATTTTCTTAAATGCAAAAGTCAAAATTTTGGTCTAAAAAAAAAATTCCTACTTTTTCATTAAGGAAAAATCTAATTCCTAATCTATATTTCAATTGGGAGGAAAATTTTCCTAAATGCAAATGTCAAAACTTTGGCCAATTAAATTTGTTTGATTCATTATTTTGATGACTAAATATTGATGAAAGTCAAATTTTGGGTACTTTGTTTCAATTTTTTTGACATTAAAAAAAAAAAATGTTAAAAGTTGAAACGTCAAAACAATTAGTGTTGACTTTGAAAATAAAATATTTTGGAGTCGTGTATCAAATTCATGTTCCCATCAAAATCAATAAATTAAGATTTTGTTTATATATCATATCATATATTTCAAATGACATTATTTCTTTCTTTCCGAAATTCACGCACGCATATAGGTGCATAAATTTCAAAAAGGGGCATTTGTTGAATAAGAAATTTCGGCCAATCACAAATCATCATGTGTCCTCAAATGAAATCAAAGGACATGGAAACCGACAAATCAAATCATGCCACATGTCCAATATTGATCCATCGGACGACCCGAACTAGTCCAATCAAACATTGCTACATGGCGGTTGGACCCAAAGCTATTTAGCCCGAGATTGCTAAAAATGATTTTGGGGCCAAGTTTAAATAATCCAAGTTATTAAAAATAAATGGATTGAGCTCAAATAAATAAAAGCTCAAAAGTTGGATCAAAAGTCAATCAGGCCCAAGCCCATACTAGATCCATCAAACTCTATAAATAGAGGAGACCACCATTCATTCTAGGCATTCGGCCTTGAGCCAGAATCGACACAAAGACAGAAACTACAAGGAGAAGAGTCGACATGAAGAGTCGACATTGAGCCTTGAGCCAGAATCCAGAGAAGTCAGAAGCTCCAACAATCAGAGAGTCAGAATCTAGAGAATTCAAAGACATCAAATACCTAAAGATTCAAAGACTACAGACTTTAAGAAACTACAAGCTGAAGATCTTCAATAAGCTACAAGCCGAAGACCTTCAAGAAGCTACAAGCCGAAAACCTTCAAGAAGCTACAAGTCGAAGATCTTCAAGAAGCTACAAGCCGAAGACCTTCAAGAAGCTACAAGCCGAACACCTTCAAGAAGCTACAGCTGAAGATCTTCAAGAAGCTACAAGTCGAAGACCTTCAATAAGCTACAAGCCGAATACCTTAAATAAGCTACAAACGATGATCTCCAAGAAACTACAAGCCGAAGACCTTCAAGAGGTTACAAGCCGAAGACCTTCAAGAAGCTACAAGCTGAAAACCTCCAATAATTTACAAGTCGAAGATCTTCGATAAGCTACAAGCCGAAGACCTTTAAGAAACTACAAGTCGAAGACTTTACGAAGATCAACAAGCTAGAGACTGATCATCCAAGAAGATCAAAAAGTCCAAAGGTCGGTCATCCAAGAAGATCAAAAAGCCCAAAGGCCGATCATCAAAGAAGATCAAAAAGCCCAAAGGCCGATCATCCAAGAAGATCAAAAAGCCCAAAGATCGATCATCCAAGAAGATCAACGAGTCCAAAGATTAAAGTTGACATAGTCTAGAGAAAGCATCAGAGGATAAATATTAGAGACTGTAACACTCATATATATATCAAAATCAATAAAAGTTTAAGTTGATTTCCACGTATCAATTAAATTTCTCCTATACTGAAATCTCGTGTGAACAGTCTTATTATTTAATTGATATTTGATATTGAATTAAATAATAAAAGAATTAATTAAAAAGGTTTTAATTAATTATATTATTATATTTATTTATAAATTAATTTTGAATTAATTTTAAAATAATAATATAAAAGTTAATGGTTTTCAAACATCTTGCATGTTTGACAACAATTAACTAATGACTAATCTTTGGTTTACAATTAACTAATGACTAATCTTTGGTTTTGTGATTCAGCTGCTTGGAGATGGAGTTTAAATTCAAAGAGTGTTCAATAGTTGAAGAAGATGATTTTTATGACTTTGAGAAGTTGTACGATAGAAGTTGAAAGACAAGAGTTGTCTTGAGAAATTCTCATCGCACAACTGCTTCATCTCCATCTCACAACTCCTCCAAACTCCATTCAAAGCCCCTTTTGCTCTAGAAGTCCCACCACTTCGCTACTAGGTCTGAGGATAGCTAGGATTACTCTCAAGGAGGTCCTCAAGCTTCATTTTTACAGAGGACTTCAACGTTTTTGCAGAGGAGGTTGCTAAGGAGATGAGAAGACAAAGCAAAAAAAAAAAGGTATGTTTTTGTTCTGTTTTCATCGCACACAGCCTGTCTGTGCGATGGCTATGCGATATCCTGTGCGATAGTCTATGCGATGACTTCTTCTTTTTGTAAACTTATTGATTCCTGAAGATCCACAACCAGTTTTAGGCTTCTTCCGCTGCTCCTATGGTTGTTTTAGGACCTCAGTTCCATCAAATACTCATGAATTAAGCATGCATACTACACAACGTAACACTTATATTATACTTTCAATGCATGCAACATGCTTCCTATGGTGGGATTTGAAATCTATATGACATACTTTATGCACATATAAGAGACTTTAATTAAAACATACATTCACAATGCATAGTTAATTAAACACACTAAAGTGGACCGGTTTGGGCATCACGGGCAAGCAAGCACCTAAATTATTACAATAATAATTCATCAATTAGGTTGAGACGCTTCCGAACCCTTCGAACCGCCACGAACCAGCTTGAATTGCTTGAACCGGCCAAAAAAAACCAGCAACAAAAGCTTCAACAAAAACTAAACCGGTTTAAAACAGCAAACCCGTCTTCAACAACTCGAAACCGGACCAAAACCAACCCGAACTAGACCAAACGAGCGCTGAACTGAACCGTCAGAGGGTGAAGAACCCGGAACCGGTCTGACTTTAAGTGAACCGGACCGCCCAACGACCAAACCGGACCGTTTCTTCCACCTTGCGCTGAATCGGTTTTGAGCTGGAATTTTGTAGGAAAAAAAAATAGCAAGCTGTTTTTTCCGTCACCCGAGCTTTTGTCTACGAATTGAAAGCCTATATGAACTCTAATCACTCCGAAATTTTTACAGACTCTTCTGCGCACATTAAAGCCCATACACGCTCGGGCATTTACAAAACGAAGTACAAATAAAATCTCAAAAAAATATGCCAAAATCGGAAAAACACTTTAGACGCCCAGAAAAACAATTTCTAAAACAAATACCCACCGAACTCAAATTGATGCAAATTGAGTGACCAAAAAATGCTCTGATGCCAATTGATGGAGCGCATGTAGCGCAGCGGAAGTAAGTCGGATCATTGGCATTCTATTTTCATCAATTTAGCTAAACTAGAAACATGCTCAAAACTACGAAATAAAAGAAATTAGAACACATACCTCTTGTAGTTCTAAAGATTTCTCTTCCAATGCTCGAATCACCTCACGAACCCTTCGAAGCTTCCCTTGAACTCTTCGAGAACCACCTCCAGTAGTCCCGCTATCCTCGGGCCGAGCAACGGAGTGGTGGGACTTCTTTACAAGAGAAAAACTTTGGAAGATGAAGATGGGAAGGTGAAAGAGATGAGATTTTGTGAGAAATATCTAACACTTAGCTTTCTAATTTCTCAATTAACAAGAACTCTTCATGCTCATCCAAATATTCAAACTCTTTGAAAATTCATCAACCTCAAACCATTTGAACTTCATCCAATTTATAGGCAATTCACATGCAACAAACTCTTTTCTTAGCATGACACCTCAAATTGGATGGATTAGTCTTCAAACAAGTGTTCAAAAATTGATGAGTTTATGAATGTTGTTGGTGATTCACAATTCACTTCACAACTTGGATAATCTCACTTGACTTGGATAAATCCACTCAACTTGGATAATCCCACTCAACTTGGATAAATCCACTCAACTTGAATAATCCCACTTGTAATATTTTGTCATTTTAAAATTAATTCATAATTAATTTTAATAAACAAAATAAATTTTAATTAATTAATACTATTATTTAATTGAATATAAAATATTAATTAAATAATAAGACTAATATTGGTTTCTTAAATCGAATCATCACACATGAATCCCTATTCATGTTTTAGACCGATCCCATATTTAAATATGTTTAAATATGTCCATCATTCTTCCAAAAATTAATTTGAATAAATTTAAATTCGTTTTCTCTCATATTGTTACACGGCTTAATCCGAGCTAGCCAGGAGAACCCAAAGGACCTACAGATCATGAGCTCCAACGATACGAGATTACCCTGCCAAACTCTTTAGCCAAGCTAACCAACATTCGTTAACCCCCAGAGACAACACTAAAGTCCAAGGGTTGCACTCTCCTCACCGTAGATATATTTATGTCCTCTTGATATAACCATTATTAGTAAGTCGATCCTTCACAGGTTGTTCGTAATTACAGTTGGGTAAAAATAACCGTTTTACCTCCGTAATTACATCTTGTTCCTTAAGTCCCACTGATCCTCTAATGAACTATTGGTTGGTGGTCCAACCACCAAACCGATTGGTATGTGATCTCATCACTATACCAAGTTCTTCTCGGGCCAATGAGAGGGTAGGATCCCTAGTTCAAGACCCAAAGTCAACACTTAAGGTAACAACCTCTCTACTAATCCCTCAAGGCGGGTAGGAGTGAATTCCATCTCGTAGGACTATGTTCCCAGCTACCTACCCGGTCTTATCCCCAAGATGATAGGCTTATTGAGTCGGCGATCTCGGGCCACTCTCACCCATACAAGTCAAAAGATAAGCCCTAATAAACAGGAGTTCATAGCATGCTCAGGATTCAGATCGAGTTACCTAGGTCATCATATGAAAAAGTCGGTCTTTACAGTAAACAGAGTTATAAAGAAAGAGCGACTTGTTTCGCGGTTCAGTCTAACGCAAACTCATTGCATAGGACGCCCCCACTCACATGTCTCTACATGAACGATTTCGGATCACATCGTTTGAACTATGCAAAGCGGGCCGCGTCCAATAGTGTCCCCAGGATAAGGTACCCAACCTATCCCTATACTATAGGTCGTTCTGGCTATCACTTGAACTTGATCCACAATCATGTCACACATGAAGTTCAAGTATACAACCTATAACCATGGGTTCTTTGTTTATTGGAGTTAGGTTAAAAGTAAACACAATTCACTTTATTCAATAACAACTTTACTGAATAAATCTCAATAACAACTTTATTGCAAAATAGAATATACATTGAGTTTACAAACCACGAGTTTTAGGACATAAAACCCAACATTACATTAGACAAATTAATCTCTACAACCTCTCCACGATACTCAACAGATAAAGTTCCCTTATCAACTTGTATCTTAGTTTTAGCAGTTTTCATAAAGGGCCTACCTAATAAGATCGAAGCAGACGAAGATGAAGAATTTCCATTCATTTTCAGAACATAAAAATCAACAGGAAAAATTAATCCATTAACTTGCACTAACACATCTTCCACCACTCCTATAGGATGCACAAAAGACCTATCAACAAGTTGTATAACTATTCTTGTTTCCTATATTTCTTTCAATTTAAGATCCTGATAAACGGGATAAGGCATAACACTAATTGAGGTTCCTAAATCCAGCATTGCTCTTCTAATTTTCATTCCTTCAATCTTACAAGGGAGAGTGAACATACCTGGATCGTCGCATTTTACCGGTAAGCTCTTTGTGATCAAAGATGAGACATTCTTACTTACCACTACGCGTTTATTCTCCTTTGTCTTCCTCTTGTTGGTGCATAATCCTTTTAAGAACTTGGCGTACCTCGGAATTTGCTTGATTGCATCCAACTGAGGCATATTAATCTCTACCTTCTTGAATGTGTCTAGAAACTTCTCCTCATAGGTTTCCTTAGGTGGTCTCGCTAACCTGCTAGGAAAAGGGGCCTTAGGGACCTAAACTCTAGTACATGTAGGATCGAAGTTTACACTTTTCCACCTCGGTTCAGGGTTTTCCACCACTGGCTCGCTGTGACCATGATCAACTTCTACTAGTGAGATACTTATGGGAAGCTCTTTCCCACTCCATAATTTGATGGCACTCGCATTTTCTGTTGAACTTGTTTCCATCTAATTCACCTTCTCGATCATATGAGACATTTCCTTGCCCAAATCATGCACCATAGTCCCAAAACCATCGAGTCTTTTCCAAGTATGCTCCTGAAATTTCTGAGTTACTGAAACGAAATTTTGCAATATATTTTCAAGAGAGTTGCCTGAAAATTATGTTTGGTTTTGTACGGGAGCCTGAGAAACATTTTCCGCCATACGAATCATTGCATTGCTTATTTTAGACACTCGAGCATTGAGCGCGTCTAGCTCTTTTGAGAAACGAGCTTGCTCACATCCTTTACCTTCGTACTGGTGCGAATTTCCAGCCATATTTGAAATCAGCTGCTTTGCTTCCTGTTACGTCTCCAAAAGTGCATATTTTAGGGACTTGTTTGCTATAGAATGGTGTGCACTCTTAAGCGTTTTTTTATAGAATTTAGTCTAAACATGTGCTTATACATGAGAATTTATAGAATGAAGCTAAATCAGGACTTATGTGTAAAAGAAAGGAAAAAGAATAAAAAACAAAGCTAATGAGTTGAAATTTCTGTATTGAAGGAACATTGCGAAAACATTGCTGTCTCAGCAATGTTTTAAGTGAAATTGTTAAGTTGTCTAACCGTCCGCCAGTCTGTTGCGATGTTTCAGCCGCCCATTCTTTCTCCTGCTGCCACGTGGAAGGTCGTCGTTCAGAATGGATGGTTCTCCTTGGCTGAAGAATACCTGCAAAACACTATAAAAGGAGGTCAAGTGGGAAGGATAACAACAGACTCGGAAGCGTGAAGGATTCAGTTGTTGGTATTGATAATCTGAGAGGAAGAAGAGAATATCCTTCTTCTCTTCTGATTGGATTCATCCCCAAACAAAGCTCCCCTTCTCCCTTCATCCGAGGCGCTTGCGGCGAGGAGTTCACGCACACGTTTAATTGCTTTCTTCTGTTTTCTGTTTCCTTTTTGCTGCTGCTTGTCGCCATTTACTTCTGCTAGATACATTGTTTCATTTCGTCTTCTTCTGTTTAGTCTTTACTGTTTTAGAGTTGTTGCTTATTACATTTTGAACTTTGTTTAATCGAAGAAGTGTTTGACTATTTCGCGAGTTCCTCATTGCTTTTATTGTTCCTGATCTCTTTTATTTCCATTTCATTACTGCCAAGCATGTCTACACCATCTATTCTTCCCCATCTATCATCATCCATGAGTAACTAAACCACATAAGGGTCTGCTAATGATGAATCTATAGGTAGAAATGCGTGAACTCAGCATGTAGGATAGTTTCGAATGCATTGAATGTATGTGTGCTTCATCCCACGAGCAATTTCGATTGGCCATCCATTTTGTCCAAAGAACTCCTAACCTCCGGAAGGAGTAAGAGTTCAGAGTCGTCCATTCATGCTAGCCTTTCATGGTAACCAGAAAACGACCTAGGAATAGGCGTTTTCCTAGCACAATTCATTAACTTGCTTTTATAAATAGATGCTTAAGTCTTACTTGGACATGAGTGAACTAAAGGATCTAATACATGAAATCGAGAGATACATGAGAATGAGTTAATTTGATGCATGACAAGTTGATCTACTGCTGAAGAATCGTATGAAAAAGCCTTTAGAGGAGTCGTTAGTTGCCCTTGTTTCCACACTTTACCCTTAAAACACTGTTAGTACAATTGCTAGAAAATTGCTGTCTGCGCAATTTTCTTAGTTTTATTCTTGCCTTGGCCATTTTTTTTCAGTTTTCTGGTTTGCGATTTTATTGCTAGATATTTGCTGTCTCCGCAATTCTTTTCCCTCTACATTCAATTAACCTCTTTACTTGTCTTTGTTTATGCTTGCATATCTCGCACGTTCTTCATTAGTTAGGCACTTTAAACCCAATTCTACCCCATTTACACCATCCTTCTAATTTAACATCTCACTTCGTTAGTCACTAAGAATAAATCTTTGTGGAAAATCGAATGAAAAAATACTTATTACTTGCTACAAGACCATGTATGCTTGCATGTTCTGAGTGCTCTCACATTGCATTTTTATTTACACATTGAGCACGCAACAAGTTTTTGGCGCCGCTGCCGGGGATTTTGTTTAGTAAACACGAAGTTTGTTAAGTTAGAAAAAAAAATCTTAATATCTATTGGAGCTGATCTTCTTTCATTTCTTTTTACAGGTACCATTGGGTTAGTTTATGAGTGAGCATTCAAATAGCGATCTAGAGTTCAATCCTGAGCCTGAAAGATTACTTAGGGCTAGAAACAGAGCTAAGAAACGCCTCTTTAAACAACCCCCCTGTAACTCGAAACATTGCTGACTCCGCGGAGTCTTCGCAATTCCATCAAACCGAAATGGATAGACCCCAGCCAAACCTAACACCTACCATTCGCAACCCCATCGAAATAGCGAATGACAAGGATAGTGCCATCCTCTCATACTTAGTTCCCATGCCTGGGGAGCTTAACCCAAGCATTATACGCCCTGAGATTACTGCCAACTCATTCGAGTTAAAGCCGGTAATGTTCCAAATGCTGTCCACTGTGGGACAATTCTTTGGAGTGGAAAATGAAGATCCCCACAATCATCTAAGAAATTTCCTAGGAGTTAGTGACACCTTCGTCATCCCTGGAGTTTCCCAAGAAGCCTTGAGACTATATCTCTTCCCCTACTCATTAAGAGATAAAGCCAAAACGTGGTTAAATTCCTTACCCTTCGGATCAATTGTCAATTCGACAGATCTGGCTGAAAAATTCCTAGTCAAATACTTCCCACCTGATAGGAATTCCAACTTTCGTGATGACATTATCAAGTTCAAACAAGCCGAAAACGATTCACTTCACGAAGCTTGGACAAGGTTCAAGGACCTTTTGCTTAAATGTCCACACCATGGCATTCCATGGTGTATCCAAATAGAAGTGTTCTTTAAAGGATGCAACCCCAGTGATGGAGCGACATGCGCAGCGGAAGGCGATTTCGGACCGATGATACTCTAATTTCATCAATTTAACAAACAGAAAACATGCTCTTAAAACGGAAATAAGAAAAATAGAAAACATACCCTTGTAGTTCTACTTTTCTTCGCGTTCCGCCGGTCGTTCCTCGTCACGATCTCTTCAAGCCTCTTCTCACGAACGCCTCGAGGACCACCTCAGGTAGTCCTGCTATCCTCGGCGCCGAGCAACGAAGTGGTGGGACTTCGTTACAAAAGAAAACAAAAGAAAAGAAGAAGGAAAAAATGAGAGAAGAAGGAGTTGGTCTGGTCTGTGTGATGGAGCCTTTAACTAGAATGAATGACATTCATTCATAGACTTCTCCAAGTCTTAGCCAACAGCAGCTCAATTGCACAAGCTTCAGCAATAACAAGCTTCATCTCATGAGCTTCAATTGCATAGGATCAGCAAGCAACAACCAAAAGAAGCTGAAGTTAAGTTCTGCCAAAAAACTCAGAACAAAATGAAAAAAAACCCATCTTATCAATTTGTTAGCCAAACGTAATATATTTATATATTAAAAAAAAACAAATGTCTTACATGCAAAGCATGTAAGACACCTCTTTATTTTTTATTTTTTTTTAATATATAAATTATTATTAATTCTCAATTAATAATAATAAATATTTTATTTATTAAAAATTTTAATAAATAAAAAATATATATATATATATATTAATTAATTAAACTTTTTAATTAATTAATATTATTTAATTCAATATCAAATATCAATTAAATAATATGGCTCAACCCGGTTTTCCGAAAACCGGATTTTTCACATGAATCCTATTCATGTTTTAGACCATTCCCATATTTAAATCATATTTAAATATGTCCATCATCCTTCTTCCATAGACCGAATTTGAACAATTCAAATTCTTTATCTTTTTCTTTTATTTTCTCTTATATTGTTGCACGACGTTATCCGAGCTAGCCAGGAGAACCTAAAGGACCTACAGATCATGAGCTCCAACGATACGAGATTATTCGGTTAAAACTCTTTTAACCCGAATCAATCAACTTTCGTTAACCCCCGGAGACTCCACTATAGTCCGAGGGTTGCACTCTCCTCACTGTAGATATATTGTGTCCTCTTGATATAACCGTCATGGGCAAGTCGACCCTTCACAGGTTGTTCGTAACTACAGCTAGGCCATTTAAACCGTTTAACCCCTGCGTTACTTCTTTGTTCCTTAATTACCACTGACACCTCTAATGAACAATTGATCAGTGGTCCAACCAACTGATCAGAAACCCTCTCTAACGAGGAGAGGGTAGGCGCCTATTGTTCAAGCCCTGGAGTCAGCTATTAAGGGAACAACCTATCTACTAACCCTGAAGAGCGGGTTAGGAGTGAACTCCATCTTACTACACTATGTCCCCAGCTACCTATTGGACTTTATCCCTGAGATGGTAGGCTTATTGAGCGGACATACTGCCACTCTCACCCATACAAGTCTAAGGATACTGTCTAATAAGCAGGAGTTCATAGTAAGCTCAGGATTGAGATCGAGTTACCTAGGCCATCAGGTGAAATAGTCGGTCTCTTCAGTAAACGGCGTTATAAAGAGAGAGCGACTTTTCGTGGTTCGGTCTTATGCAAACTCATCGCGTAGGACGCCCCCGCTCGCACATCTCGATGTGAAACGACTCGGATCACATCGTTTTGTACAATACAAAACGGGCCGCATCCAATAGTGTTACCAGGATAAGGTACCCAGCCTTATCCATATACGATAGACCGTTTTGACTGTCTACTTGAGTTTGACCCACATTCATGTCATACATGAAACTCAAGTATTCATGATCGTCAAGGGTGTTGGTCATTGGTATAGATTAATGCAAACACGTTTCACTTTATTCCAGCAAACACCTTTACTGAATAAAACTTAATAACTCATTATTACTAAATAGATAATTTACAAACATAACTGTTTACAAACCACGAGTTTTAGGACATTAAACCCAACAAACTCCCACTTGGACTTAAACATCTGTGGTGTACATGTTGGCGAGGAGAACTATAATATCATATATCTATAGTCTTCTCCCACTATCCTATTTAGCAACCCGGAGCCCTAAACTCTTTAGGTATCTCTCAAACACTTTAGCCGTGAAAGACTTAGTAAACATATCAGCATGAAGTACTATGAGGTTTTCCATGTGACCATCACATCTCCTCATCCGCACTACTTAAGAGCTCAAAAACCATTTTTTTAATGTTGCTATACAAGCTGCAACAAATTTTAGCTTTTATAGAGGAATCAGGAATACAACTCTTGTATTCCATTCCTTTATACTATGACAAATTATTAACCGATATAACTGACAACTCCCACTGCATAAAACATATCGGGTCATCTATCTCAGAAGAGATAGATCTTAACCCAATAAGTGTTAAAGCGTAGGGACAGCACCTCATAACATCAATTATTAACAACTCTTGTCAATATCAGATGTTAGGAGATTACACTAGCGATTTGTTCTTACGACTCAGATTAATCTGAATCCTTAGAATAAACAAGACCTCACCCAGATCACATATCTGGAAACAGGTCGCTAGTTTATGCTTAAGTGCCAGAAACTACATCCTATAACATTCTCAATGAATAGGACATTAATTACGGAAACATATCATGAAAGCTATAGTATTGATAAAACACTTGCCCGACAAAGTTTATCAATAACATGTTTAAGCCATAAGATTCGATTTGAACATCAAACCTTAATCATTCAAGATTAAGTTGCTAGTTTCAATCCATAAAAGAATTGAATAAGCTAACAAAACTATTTTGTTTTTAATCTTGCATATGACTCTCAGAGAGATTATGACTTATAGACACTCTGATCAAGATAGCTAGTCTTGATTTCTATTTATCTTATCCTATCTAGTATAGAACAAGAAAAATAGATGAGAGTCGTCTAACAACTTACATCTGGTAACAAGTAAACAAGTTGATACACAATCAACCTCTTCACTTTGGGACTGTCCCATTACCAGAAAGTCAAGCCTTAAAGGTTTTCACCTTAGAGGCTCGGTCATTTAACCCCTCGAAGATCTACAGCTACGAACCATTGGTCCTTGTCTAAATAATTCATTATCTAATTAAAGACAACGAATCCTCAAGTCATCATCTGGTATGATAACTTGAGTTTTATAGACAAACCAATAAGTTAGGGTTTTCTCAACTATTGAGAATAACCAACTCTACTATCAACAACCCTTGTTGATTTAGATATAGCTTTCCTCTAATACGCCTAGTCTTAACATCCATGTTGTTTTCTGAATTAATAGAACATGCAAGTATACATCTTTTGTAAAATGAACCGTTCATTTATTTACACCAAAAGATACTTATATACATATGCTCGAAAATACAGAAATATGTACAACTTAATTACACATATCACATATATGATTTAGGTTCATACAAAACAACATCAAAAGCACAAAACTTCCACTGTGCAGCTGAATAGACGTCTTCTCAAGTCATCCAACACGGAGAAACCGACAATCAGGAACTAGTTTCCTGAAAGAAAAACAAACATGATTAGTGGTTCCTGAAAAAACATTCAGGTATGACATTCATAAATCCACTATACATGTTTAGACAAATAAATCTCATTTACCTTGTCGTTCTTTCTCGGCATGTTTCTCTGCAAGGTATTTCGGGCAATTGCGCTTCCAATGCCCATCTTCGTTACAATGGAAACATTTCCCTTTGTTAGAAGACTTTACCTTGGCCACAAGCATAGGAGCTTTGCCTTTTCTCCTGTTACTCTTCTTCTTACGAATAGTCCTACTACTCGTAGCAGTTGCTTCAGACTTAGTCCCAGACCCAGCCCCCTTCAGGAACTTCTTCGAAGTGACTACATTAGCCTCCTTCTCTTTTCCTTTAGAGGCATGAAGGGTCTGGTAAGTCTGCAACTCGTGCAGAAGAGTGGTCAAGTTGAATTCTATCTTATTCATGACCATGTTTGATCTGAAATTCAGGAAACTCTGCGGGAGAGATTCCAAGATAAAACTTACTTGACTCTTCTCGTCAATCGCAGCTCCGTTTACTTCTGCCGTCATGAAGTGGACCATCATGTTAAGGACATGTTCCCTAACAGAGGTTCCTTCCTTCATTCGAGCATTATAAACGAATTTGAGGGCTTCATGGCGAAGAGACGAGGACGGTTGTCCAAACATCTCTTGCAATGAAAACATGATTTCTTTAGCAGAAACCATAACCTCATGCCTCTTGGCCAAGACATCTTGCATGCTTGCCAAGATATAGACTCGGGCTTTATCATTAGCCCTAATCCAGCGATCGTACGCCTCACGAACAGTTCGTGAAGCGTTTGAGCCAGGAGTTGGAGGACAGTCCTCCGTCAAGACAAATCTCAGGTCATCCAACACAAGAATCGTATTCAAGTTGGATTTCCAAGTTCCGTAATTCTCTCCGGTAAGTTTGTCGTTAGCTAATAATTGTACAAATGAGCTCGCCATGCTGAAAAAGAATGTAAACCTATTAGTGAAACGGTTTTAACCTATTTAAACCAATTAAAAAGACTTTAGCAGTAAATAAAGTACCCAAACTCTTTATTTACTAGCTACGATACTTTAGTAAGTCAGAATGATCGCTGCCGAATGGCAGTTAAGTCACTCCTTTACTAAATCAAGACATTCTTGACTAAATGCTAACTCCAGAATAACTCATATTCCTATAGCATCTTAGTTATCGTTTTTGGTCTGGATTTACTAACTCCTTAGCAAATCCCGTAAGTGTGACCCTCCATTTTTAGAATGCACAGAACGGCCCCAACATAGCAACCAAATGGAATGTCAGTGTTGGGAATGGCCCTGTGTTTCACTATCCATAAATGGTGACTGAGATGTTCGATCTCCCATGCCCCGCCCTCCGAATGGATGGTGCCACTAAGAGCAACCTGCAGGCGGAACATGGGAATCTTACGGTTCAGTCCAATAGAGGAGACCACAGGAAGCACCGACGCGCTTCCTTCACCCACTTACTATAGATACTTACTCCATTCACCTTGCTATTGAAAGTTGCAAATACCATCCGAATGGGGATGCCCTAATGACATCACGAGGCCGAGCAAAATTCTCACGTTGTGAACTATAGGGAGTGCGTAGCAGGAGAGGGATATATCATATATTCCTTCTCAACACTTCTACTAAGCATCATGGACGGTGTTTAGGGTAAATACTCCAGGTTTTATCCGGCTAAGAACATAAAACCTAAAGTCTAGGCAAACTATTTACCTGAGATGTCTAGGTTATTAACAGATTTAATTAACCTCACACCTCTCACGCACGCTCATAAAGCCTGGTTAACTTTACTCAAGTACCGGATCGTCCCCAGGTAGGAGGTGTTCCGTAAACCGTCAGCTTAAATACCTCCAACCTCGAACAGGATTTCACCGGGCGAGTTTCTCATAACCTTAGCATTTACGAGATAACGACCTATTCATCTAATGAACCCGATCGTCTCATTAACCCTAAATGAACATGCTCTTTTCTTTGTTATAGTTTTTAAAAGTCTAGGTCATTTTTACAACCCTTGCAAAAACAGACTTTCTATAACAACCATCTATATGCTTCTCAAACATACATTCGCTAAGGCATGACAAGTTGAATATTTAAATTCATAATCAATATAACACTTATATCGATTAAGCTCTTTAAACATACAACTCCTAATTCATAAATTAATATAACACTTATATCAATTTTTATGAATTAAGCATGCATCCTATACATTATAACAATTATAACATACAATATGCATAAAACTAATGTTGGATGTTTTAATTTCATAATTAATATAACACTTATATTAATTATTCTATTAAGTAAACAACATCAAATTCATGAATTAATATAACTCTTATATTAATACTCATGAATTAAACATGCATATACATTACAACACTTATAATATACAATATGCATAAAACTAGGATGGCTAATGTTGTAAGTTCAATTTCATAATTAATATAACGCTTATATCAATTTCTCTATTAAACTAACAACATCCAATTCATGGATTAATATAACTTTTATATTAATTCTCATGAATTCCTAAATATGCATACTATATATTATAACACTTATAACATATTTACTATGCATGGAGCATGCTTCCTACAGTGGGATTTTAAATCTATATGGCATACGATATGCACATACAAACATGGATTTTTTAATTAAAACATACATTCACAATGCATAAATAATTAAACACACTAAAGTGAATCGATTTTGGCATTTAGCAAGCAATAACTAATTTATTACAAGCTTGAACAACAAGCTACGTCTTGAGCGGACTTCGAACTCTTCGCACCGCCTTTGACCAACTTGCTTCCTCCGAACGCTTCGGCCAAATTCTCTTCGAATTTCTCCTCGTATTGCCTAGAACGAGTTTGAACTTATACCGAACATTTCGGCGAGTTCCAAACTCAAACTTCTTTCACAAAGAAACCTATATGGACTCTAATGACTCTAAAAATACAGACGCTTCAGCACACATTAGAGCCCATACATTCTCGGGCAATTACAAATAATGAAATTCAAATAGAAACTATGCCAAAATCGATTTTCACTTTAGACATCCATTCAGAAACAATTTCTAAAATAAAATACCCACCAACTTAAATTGATGCAAATTGAGTTAATCACAAAATCGCTCTGATACCAATTGATGGAGCGACATGCGCAGCGGAAGGCGATTTCGGACCGATGATACTCTAATTTCATCAATTTAACAAACAGAAAACATGCTCTTAAAACGGAAATAAGAAAAATAGAAAACATACCCTTGTAGTTCTACTTTTCTTCGCGTTCCGCCGGTCGTTCCTCGTCACGATCTCTTCAAGCCTCTTCTCACGAACGCCTCGAGGACCACCTCAGGTAGTCCTGCTATCCTCGGCGCCGAGCAACGAAGTGGTGGGACTTCGTTACAAAAGAAAACAAAAGAAAAGAAGAAGGAAAAAATGAGAGAAGAAGGAGTTGGTCTGGTCTGTGTGATGGAGCCTTTAACTAGAATGAATGACATTCATTCATAGACTTCTCCAAGTCTTAGCCAACAGCAGCTCAATTGCACAAGCTTCAGCAATAACAAGCTTCATCTCATGAGCTTCAATTGCATAGGATCAGCAAGCAACAACCAAAAGAAGCTGAAGTTAAGTTCTGCCAAAAAACTCAGAACAAAATGAAAAAAAACCCATCTTATCAATTTGTTAGCCAAACGTAATATATTTATATATTAAAAAAAAACAAATGTCTTACATGCAAAGCATGTAAGACACCTCTTTATTTTTTATTTTTTTTTAATATATAAATTATTATTAATTCTCAATTAATAATAATAAATATTTTATTTATTAAAAATTTTAATAAATAAAAAATATATATATATATATTAATTAATTAAACTTTTTAATTAATTAATATTATTTAATTCAATATCAAATATCAATTAAATAATATGGCTCAACCCGGTTTTCCGAAAACCGGATTTTTCACATGAATCCTATTCATGTTTTAGACCATTCCCATATTTAAATCATATTTAAATATGTCCATCATCCTTCTTCCATAGACCGAATTTGAACAATTCAAATTCTTTATCTTTTTCTTTTATTTTCTCTTATATTGTTGCACGACGTTATCCGAGCTAGCCAGGAGAACCTAAAGGACCTACAGATCATGAGCTCCAACGATACGAGATTATTCGGTTAAAACTCTTTTAACCCGAATCAATCAACTTTCGTTAACCCCCGGAGACTCCACTATAGTCCGAGGGTTGCACTCTCCTCACTGTAGATATATTGTGTCCTCTTGATATAACCGTCATGGGCAAGTCGACCCTTCACAGGTTGTTCGTAACTACAGCTAGGCCATTTAAACCGTTTAACCCCTGCGTTACTTCTTTGTTCCTTAATTACCACTGACACCTCTAATGAACAATTGATCAGTGGTCCAACCAACTGATCAGAAACCCTCTCTAACGAGGAGAGGGTAGGCGCCTATTGTTCAAGCCCTGGAGTCAGCTATTAAGGGAACAACCTATCTACTAACCCTGAAGAGCGGGTTAGGAGTGAACTCCATCTTACTACACTATGTCCCCAGCTACCTATTGGACTTTATCCCTGAGATGGTAGGCTTATTGAGCGGACATACTGCCACTCTCACCCATACAAGTCTAAGGATACTGTCTAATAAGCAGGAGTTCATAGTAAGCTCAGGATTGAGATCGAGTTACCTAGGCCATCAGGTGAAATAGTCGGTCTCTTCAGTAAACGGCGTTATAAAGAGAGAGCGACTTTTCGTGGTTCAGTCTTATGCAAACTCATCGCGTAGGACGCCCCCGCTCGCACATCTCGATGTGAAACGACTCGGATCACATCGTTTTGTACAATACAAAACGGGCCGCATCCAATAGTGTTACCAGGATAAGGTACCCAGCCTTATCCATATACTATAGACCGTTTTGACTGTCTACTTGAGTTTGACCCACATTCATGTCATACATGAAACTCAAGTATTCATGATCGTCAAGGGTGTTGGTCATTGGTATAGATTAATGCAAACACGTTTCACTTTATTCCAGCAAACACCTTTACTGAATAAAACTTAATAACTCATTATTACTAAATAGATAATTTACAAACATAACTGTTTACAAACCACGAGTTTTAGGACATTAAACCCAACACCCAGCACAAGGCAAGTGCTAAATTCTTCAGCTGGTGGTTCCATGCTTTCTAAGAGCTACAATGAAGCCTATGGGATTTTGGAGAAAATCTCAACCTCCCACTGTAGATGGTCAGATGATCCAATAGAGCCAAGTAGAGCTCAAGACAAGGATGCACTTAGTGCAATGAGTAGCCAAATAAATGCCCTGACCAATCTAGTCAAACAAATGGCTCAAAGCAATCTTCAACCTAGTGTCAACACCGCAGCAGTCATTTCAATGGGCGCATCAAATAGTCAAGGTGAGACGCTAAGTCTGATTGCAGCTTGCGAAGCAGCAATAGGTTTATAAGTTGAGCTCGTAGATAGTGCTATGGGTAGATGTGATGGTCACCTGGAAAGCCTCGTTGTACTTCATGCTGATTAGTTTACTAAGTCTCTCATGGCTAAAGTGTTTGAAAGAGACATAGAAGAGTCCAAGTGGGAGTTTGTTGGGTTTTGTGTCCTAAAACTCGTGGTTTGCAAACTATTATGTTTGTAAATATTCTATTTAGAATAAAGAGTTATTAGTTTTATTCGGTAAAGGAGTTTACTGGATTAAAGTGAAACGTGTTTAGGTTAACTTATACCAATGACCAACACTCATGGTTGAATATGAGTACTTGAGCCTCATGTATGACATGATTGTGGATCAGACTCAAGTAGTCAGTCAAAACTATCTATAGTATACAGATAAGGTTGGGTACCTTATCCTGGTAACACTATTGGATGCGGCTCACTTTGGATTGTACAAAACGATGTGATCCGAATCGTTTCACATGGAGATGTGCGAGTGAGGGCGTCATGTGCAAAGAGTTTGCATAAGACTAAACCGATGAAATATGTCGCTCTCTCTTTATAACACCGTTTACTGATGAGACCGGTATTTTCATATGATGGCCTAGTGTTGCGTGCTCAATGTGTTAAAATAAATAAGCAATAAGATAGAAAGAGCACTCAGAACATGCAAGCATACATGATCTTATAGCAAGTAGTAAGTATTTTTTCATTCGTTTTCCCACAGAGATTTATTATAAGCTATTCATGAAGTGTTTTGTTAAGAAAGAATGGATGGGTTTGATGGGGTAGAATTGGTTTTAAATTGTCTATTTTCTAAGGAATGTGTAGAGGGTAGCAACATAAACAAGTGCAAATCAAAGTTAAACTCAAAGGAAAAGAGATGAGATTAATAAACGAATAAGAAAACAGCTAAACAGAATTGTGAACTTAGCAGAATTGCGGAAACAGCAATTCTACCGCAATTTTCCTAACAGCGAAAGTGTGTAAAATGGAGAAACAAGGGCTACTAACGACTCTTCTATAGGCATTTTCTCACGATCCTCAAGCATTGGATCAACTCTCTATGCATCAAACTCACTCAATCTCATGTATCGTCCGATTCCATGCATTAGATTCTTTAGTTTACTCATGTCCAAGTAAGGTCTTAAGCATCTTGTTAAAGCAGAAAGTTATGGTTTGTACTAGGAAAACGCCTATTCCTAGGTCGTTTTCTGGCTACCTTGAAAGGCTAGCATGAGTGTATGACTCTGAACTCTTACTCCTTCCAGAGGTTAGGAGTTCTTTGGACAAAATGGATGGCCAATCGAAATTGCCCGTGGGATGAAGCTTACATACAATCAATGCTTCGAGAGCTATCCTACATGCTTGGTTCACGTTTTTTAGCCTATAGTATTGTCATTAGCATGCCCCTATGTGACTTAGTTACTCATGGATGTGGGGAGAACAGAAGTGAGAGAAGAAGTAGACATGCTTAGAAGGAATTTAAAGACAAAACAGTGAGGAAAAACAGTAGATCGCAAAGGCAAGAATTGTGAAATGACGAATTGTGATTTGATTACTCGATTGTTTGAATGAACAAAGGAACGCTTAAAGTAAATAATTTAAAGACAGAAAGCAACGCAATGAGATAAACTAGTCACTAGAACAGAAGCAACAACTAAACAATGCTGGAAATTAGAAAGGGAAGACAGAAAGCATGTAAATGAGCTTGGACGCCTTGTCGCAACCGCCTCGACTGAAGGATGAGAAAGATCAGCTTTGCTTGGATGAATCCAATCGGGAGAGAAGACAAATCTCCTTTCCTTCCTATCAGAGTATCGATTCCAACAGCTGAGCTTCGCAATCCAACAGACGGCAAAGGAAAACAGGAGAAAAGATGGAGCTGCGAGAAGACTTCTACGCTTTCGGATGATGATCAAACCCTCGACTTTGACCCCTATTTATAGTAATCTGCAGCTGCATTTGGGCCAAGGAGAACCATCCATCTTCAACGTCATACTTCAGAATGGATGGAGGAGAAAGAACGAATCCCTGAAATAACGGAAATTAACAGAAAAAGATCAGTCAACTTACGGTTTTTACTTGAAACATTGCGGTTTCAGCAATGTTTCCGCAATGCTATCGCAATGTAGTTTTTTCTTTCTTTTACTTCGGTTTTCAATCCTTTTCTTTCCTTTTGCACACAAGTCCTAATTTAGCTACCTTCTTTTAATTCTCACAAATAAGCATAGGTTTAAGCTAAATCCTATCAAAAACACCTAAGAGTGTGCATCTTTCTAAGCTAAATAAGTCCTAAATAAGTCACTTTTGGAGACATAACACACCCCCAAACTTAAGGTTTTGCTTGTCCTCAAGCAACTAAGGACTTGCCTAGGCTGCTGTTTCATCTTCTTCAACCACTTACTGACTCTCATATATCCCTATCTATAGCAATGCTGTCCTGTGACACACTTCTAAGCTTAAAACTACCCTCTCATCTAGCTTCTTCTGACTTCGCATGCCTAATACTCCTGCTGTTTTTTTTTTAACTTACTACAACTGATCTACTTGCTTTTGTCATATCATGCCACTACCCCTAAGGTTTCAAATTCTACCTAGCTTTACCCCAGACTCAGTACATGCTTCTAGTTTATACTTATGAGCTACCTAGGATTCCTTAGAGTCATGCCATTCTTAGTATTAACAGTGACAGTAGTACTTTAAGAGAACAACCTAAACCCTGGCATCACTACATTGGACATACATTCATCTCCCTAAACAACCCTACAAGCTACAACTTTGTGCTTAGCTAATTGAGGATCAGAGTTCTTTTTATCAGGACATCTAAGCCACAAAGTTGCAACTCCTAGGTATACATTCTTCTTCCCTTCTCTTTTCCTTTTTTTTTTCTTTCTTAGGTGGAGCCTTTCCTTTGGTTGCCTTTTGATGCAATGCCACTTGTGGGTTACACACTTGGCACTGATTACTTAGCAACCTAAGAGAGACTCCCCTCTTTATTCTATTTTTCATTTTTTTTTTCAGTTCATCATTTTTGTCAAGGAGAAGAAGAATGCTTATGCTTTTAAGGGAGAGAGGAATGTTCCTAGGCCTAGGGTGGCCTCCCCCAAACTTAAACTACTCATTGTCCCCAATGAGTGTCTGAGGTGGCACACCCCCAAACTTGTCCTAGAAGCATCTAGTCTAAGGTAAAACAAAGAGAATCTAAAAGCCCTAGGCATAGACAGAACATGCTAAAAGTAATTATCACAGCAGCAGAATTTTGAAAAAAAAAAAAAAACAGACAGGCAAGGACTTAAAGCTATGCATGCTGAGCACTGTTTAGAGGTTAATTTAAACTACCAAAGCGTGTCCAATGACACTCATCCAGCATGCTTTTAGATAAGCTATATAAGGTAGTCATGAAAGCAGCAAAAGACAGAATTTAAACAGAACCAACCTAGCTAAACAGACAGTCAAAAACATGCATTCAGTAATAAAAATTGCGATATCCGCAATTATTTCGCAATAAGAACAGGGCAGATATATCATTGATTAATGTCCTTATGCATGCTTTTTCTAGTCATTCAAGCTCTCTACAAATGAAACTAAACTAATCTACCTAATTAGCTAGAATCAGACTACACTAAACAATTTAAAAACTTAAAACTAAGCAACTAAAACAGATCAAAATATTAACTAAAAACAGCATAATTCACATGGTTCACAAAAAGCAGTTTGATTTATTTTTTTTTTCTTGTTTATTCTAAGGGAACAGCAATACTCCCTTTAGTGCAATTCAAACCAGCACTCAGATGTCTTCATCCTCATCATCAGTCCCTCGTGGTCGTGGGGGCACCCATGGAGAAAGTAGGTTCGTGGGGAAGTCAGGGAAAATGCACCCCAGCTGGTCAGCAACCTCTTTGTCTCTTGCCTGTGCATATGTGGCCCACTAAGCCATCCTCTTTTATAGATCCATCAGGCACGCCATAGACAATGATTGAGCAGCAACCAATCTATCCAGCTCGAACTCCATGTTCCCCTTCCTTTTCAGCCTCAAGCCTGTAGGCAGCTTCAAGTGGCCTGTGTAAGCCATCTGCTGTTTCATCCGCTCAATGGGGACTCCTGCACGCAAGCATAGTTTAGTAATAGTATTAGGGAAGAACAATGGACCCTTACCCTTCTTGGCGCAGTCAGCAATGGCGGCTGACATGACTTCACCCACGTTGATCGTGAGACCTCGCATGATTGCATAGACCAGCAGCGATCTGCTCTGGTTGATGGTGGTCTCATGAGTCACTGGGGATAGTTTCCTTCTCACGAAAGAAAACCATACAGCCGCCTTAGCTGTGAGGTTGGCACTCATGAGAGTGTGCCTCCCATTGCGTGACACGGTCCATGATGCTTCAGGCTGGCCAATTATCCGAATGGCCTCTTCCAAGACAGCCTCTGTAGGCTCATCAACGATCCTTGAGTAATCAGTGTGTTTCTGGCCCTTGAGGCCGTAGGCTTCGTTGATGGCTTTTGCTGAGAAGTCCACTTCTACTCCCCTGACCACAGACAACCCCTCCTCAGACATCCTCAGGTTGGCGTAGAAGTCATACACCATGCTTGTGTAAGCTGGATTGGGTGGTCTGCACAACTCCTCCCAGCCGTGATTCGTAATTCCTGCGCGCAAGAATTGCGGCAGGTCAGCAGGTCTGTCGAGGAAGCCCTTCTCGTGCAGCAGCTCTCGTTTCCTCAGCTCCATGCCTCTAGACTCAGCGTCAGAAGACACGTACCTCACTGACTGAGGCTCATCTTCAGGGTAAAGCTTGGCCTTCCCTTTGTCTTTTGGTTTGGCTGACTCAGCAGCCTCAATCTTGAGCTTCTTGAGCGATGGCTCAGCACTCTTCTCCTCTGATGCAAGCGCCCTCTTGGCTTTCTTTTTCTTTGATTTCTTGGACCGTTTGGCCTTGATAATCTTGGCAGCCTTCTTCTTCTTCAACTTCGCCTTGGTTGTGATCGCATGGAGGCAAGCCCCCAGTGTTTCTTCCATAGAATCATCCTTCTGCGCAGGACTCTCAGGGCTGGCTTCCCTCAACGGAGAGAAGACCTCTTCTTCCTCAGCTTCCCCACTGCCCTGCGTCGATTCTTGGTACTCCCCATATGGGAATTCAGGGTCAGGCCGTGGAGAAGTGTGCGAAGGAGTGGTGCTTTGTGCTGCTGTAGGGGTCTGTGCAGAGCTCTGCGGTGATGAAGGCAGCTCAGGGCTCTGCGCTGGCGGCGATGAGGAGAGCTCAGGGCTTTGAACCGGTGGAGATGGTGAAGGGCTGCGCTCGGCTGTCTCGTGAGATGGCTGGCCCAATTCTTGACTCTCCACAGAGGGAGTCTTTTTCTTGATTTCTTCTTCGGCCATAGCCATACTCCATTTGCGCTTCTTGGGCGTGCCTGCTGGTTCAGAGGGTCCAGCAGGTATCTCCGTGACAACCTTCCACTTCTTCTTGCGGATAGGTAGTTTGGGCAGGCGTTCAGTGCGCGCAGCCTCAGCATCAGCCAAGGCAAGCAGTGCTTCCCTCGCAGCCGTTTCAGCTTCATCAGCCCTTTTCTTGGACGCAGATCGTTCGGCTCTTGTTAGCACCATTGTTGAATTGTGGAGATTTGGAGAGAGGAATCACAGATGAAGAGAAAAGCAGCTTTCTTGGAGTTCAGATAATGGGAGAATCGTACAGATCAACGCGCCTTCTAACGGATATAAAGAAACCCAAAAAATCCCAACGGCTATATTTTTGCGGATTCTGCAAATCCAGCGCAATTCTAGTGACCGTTGGAGATTTTCTGCATTTAAATGTCAATCTTTGCTCAACCGTATCTTTGATTTGGCCCAATATCTTCTTGATTTTTTTTAGCTGGATTTAATCTCCTTGATTCCCTCTATTGATTCCCTACAAAAAGAAATAAAATCAACATCAACATCGTAATTAAAATCATACAAACATATACACAAACGATAACCGGAAAAAATGGAAAAAATAAACTAAGGCATGAGCCTCATATTGACGAGCACAACAATCACTCGTCCTCTCTCGTTCTTAATTTCACGCTTCAGTCAAGAGGAAGGCCGAGAGAGTCTTCACATCTCCTTCCTCA
This sequence comes from Herpetospermum pedunculosum, assembly GCA_028017165.1. NCBI lineage: Eukaryota > Viridiplantae > Streptophyta > Magnoliopsida > Cucurbitales > Cucurbitaceae > Herpetospermum > Herpetospermum pedunculosum. Next base: position 4,555,124 of record CM051525.1, on the reverse strand, counting down.
TAGTAGTGCTTCAACCTTGCACCATTAACCATGAATGGTTGACCTTGCTGCAGGTTCTTTATCTCGATGACACCATGAACAAACACATTAGTAATTACAAAAGGACCTGACCATCTAGACTTAAGCTTGCCTGGAAATAATTTCAATCGTGAGTTAAACAATAAGACAAGTTGGCCTTTCTTAAAGTCCTTAATCCTAAGTCTACTGTCGTGCCAAATCTTGGTCTTTTCCTTATACATTTTGGCATTTTCATAAGACATATGCCTAAGCTCATCAAGCTCATGTAATTGTAAAGACCGCAACGTTCCCGCATCGGTCACGCAATAATTCAACTCTTTTAGTGCCCAAAATGCCTTAATTTCTAACTCGAATGGAAGATGACAAGCTTTACCATACACAAGTCTGTAAGGGGACATACCTAGGGGTGTCTTATATGCAGTCCTATATGCCCAAAGTGCATCCTCGAGTTTAAATGACCAGTCCTTTCTATTGGGTTTGACCACTTTTTCTAGGATGTTCTTAATCTCCCTATTTGAAATTTCAGCCTGTCCATTCGAGTGTGGGTGATAGGGGGTGGCTACTCTATGTCTAATGTTATACTTAGCCAACACTCTCTCCATAGCCTTATTAATGAAATGCGTCCCTTCATCACTAATGATAGCACAAGGCGTTCCAAATCTAGTAAAAATGTGCCTATGCAAGAATTTTATGACTGTTTTGGCATCATTATTGGAACATGCTATGGCCTCTACCCACTTGGATACATAGTCTACTGCCACTAATATGTAAAGGTTACCTGATGATGGGGGAAATGGTCCCATGAAGTCAATGCCCCACACATCAAAGAGCTCCAACTCTAAGATGTAGGTGAGAGGCATTTCATCCTTGCGACTGAGGTTGCCTGTTCTTTGGCATTCATCACAGCTGTGGGCATAGTTGTGGGCATCCTTGAAGATCGTTGGCCAATAGTAGCCACTCTGAAATACCTTTGCAGCTGTTCTTTGGCCACCAAAGTGTCCACCATAAGGAGCTGTGTGGCAGTGCTGCAGCACAGACTTCGCCTCAGCAGCTGAAACACACTTCCTTAGCAAGCCGTCAGCACATGTTTTGTAAAGTGTGGGATCATCCCATATGAATTTCCTTGCTTCATGAAGGAACCTCTTCTTCTCTTGTCCTCCCTTGAAAGTTGGTAGTACCTGTGATGCAAGGAAGTTAGCAATGTCAGCAAACCAAGGTTCCTCATCGTTATCACGATGAGTCAATACAAAGACATGTTCATCAATAAAAGCATCAAAAATTGCGGGTTCCGCAATTTTTTCGCAATTATGCTGCAATCTAGAAAGATGATCCGCAACCACATTTTCACTTCCTTTCTTATCTCTAATGTCTAGATCAAACTCTTGCAGCAGCAAAACCCATCTAATCAACCTAGGCTTAGCATCAGCCTTCCTCATAAGGTACTTCAAAGCAGAATGGTCAGTGTACACGATTGTCCTAGTGCCTACAATATAATTCCTAAACTTCTCACAAGCAAACACTACAGCTAGCATCTCCTTCTCAGTAGTTGTGTAATTACATTGTGCCTCATTAAGTGTCTTACTAGCATAATAGACAGGGTGTGTTAACTTGTCAATCTTCTGTCCTAACATAACCCCTACAGCATAGTCACTGGCGTCACATAACATCTCAAAGGGAAGATCCCAATTAGGCCCTACTATAATAGGTGCTGTGACTAGTGCTTTCTTAAGGGTTTTCCAAGCTAGGACACACTCTTTAGAGAAAATGAATGGTTTGTTTAGCTCTAGAAGCTCACATAAAGGCTTGGAGATCTTAGAAAAGTCCTTAATGAACCTTCTATAGAAACCAGCATGCCCTAAGAAACTTCTAATGGCCTTGACATTTTGGGGTTCTACCAATTTCTCTATTACTTCAATTTTTGCCCTGTCAACTTCTACACCTGCCCTTGACACTCTATGACCTAAGACAATCCCTTCATCCACCATGAAGTGGCACTTTTCCCAATTTAGGACTAGGTTGGTCTCCTCACACCTAGCCAGGACTTGTCCTAGGTTCTCTAGACAGTTTGTAAATGAATCCCCAAAGACTGAGAAATCATCCATGAATATCTCTATCATGGACTCATCCAAATCAGAGAAGATTGCCAACATGCACCTTTGGAAAGTTGCCGGTGCATTGCATAGGCCAAAAGGCATTCTGCGAAAGGCAAAAGTTCCAAAAGGGCAAGTGAAGGTAGTCTTCTCTTGATCCTTAGGGTCTATAGTAATCTGATTATACCCTGAGTAACCGTCTAAGAAGCAGTAGTAGGCTCTACCAGCTATTCTGTCTAACATTTGGTCAATGAATGGTAGAGGGAAATGGTCTTTTTTGGTCTCTTTATTTAGTTTCCTATAATCCATGCAAACTCTCCACCCTGTGATAGTCCTAGTTGGAATCAGTTCATTGTTCTCATTGACTACCACAGTCATCCCCCCCTTCTTAGGTACACATTGTATAGGGCTCACCCACTGACTACTAGCTATGGGGAAGATCACGCCAGCATCTAACCATTTAATTATTTCTTTCTTAACTACCTCTTTCATAGAGGGATTCAGCCTACGTTGGTGATCTACTATAGGTGTATGCTCTTCCTCTAATATAATCTTATGCATGCAATAAGAAGGGTTAATGCCTCTAATATCAGCAATAGTCCATGCAATAGCCTTCCTATGTTGCTTAAGTAATAAAATCAGTTCAACCTCATGCTTTTCACTTAATTTAGAAGAAATAATCACAGGCAAAGTATCATTACTTCCTAGATATGCATACTTGAGGTGAGTGGGGAGAGGTTTTAATTCTAAGACAGGTGGATGCTCAATGGATGGTTTTAATGGATTCAAAGATTTTTCAGTTAAGTCAATATTCATACAAACATGCTGAGGGTTATTTACAGGTATGTCCATTATCTCAGCTATGTTTAAGTCAGTTAATTCTAATCCTACATAGTTATTAGCATGCTTAGTCAACAATTCATGCTCCAATTGTTCTTCCATTAGTGAATCAACAATGTCCATGCTAGCACAAGATTCAGAGTCAGAGGGGTACCTTAAGGCTTTATAAACACTAAATTTCACCTCTTCATCATGAACCCTCATAGTGAGCTCACCTTTTTGGACATCTATCAGTGCCCTACCTGTGGCTAGAAATGGTCTGCCTAACAAGATGGGGACCTCCTTGTCTGCTTCATAATCCAGGATAATGAAATCTGCAAGGAAAATAAACTTGTCAACCTTTACAAGAATATCCTCAATCTTACCTTCAGGGTATGCAATGGATCTGTCTGCTAGTTGTAAAGTGACAGTGGTTGGACGTGCTTCTCCTATTCCTAGCTGGCGGAATAGTGATAGGGGCATGAGGTTTATGCTGGCTCCCAGGTCACAAAGAGCTCTGCCCACGTGCTTGCCTCCTAGCTCTACAGGTAAGGTGAAGGAACCAGGATCCTTCTCCTTCTTGGGTAGCTTGTTCTGGAGTATGGCACTGCACTCCTCAGTGAGATTGACTGTTTCAAACTCACCAATTATTTTCTTGTTAGTTATAATATCCTTCAAAAACTTTACATAAGAAGGCATAGACTGTAAAACTTCTACAAAAGGAATATTAACATGCACTTGCTTAAGAATTTCTATAAATTTATTAAAGTGCACTTCCTGTTCTTGTTTTTTCTTTAGCCTTCTAGGAAATGGAGGTGGTGGCACATATGCAGGCACATCAGGTCGCCTCAGGATAGGTGGAGGCCTTGGAATTTCTTCTATCTCCTCTATGATTGGCTCCAGTCTTGCTCCTGATGTGCTTGTTGGTGGTGGACCTTGGTTTGGCAGAGACTCCAGTGGAGCACTAGACTCAGTGTTCTCTACTCTCTTTGGTGTGTCCTTGGTGTTGCTTACCAATGGTCTACCACTTCTAAGTTCAATTGCTTGAACTTGCTCTTTACCATCTCTCCTTGGCACTTCAGTGTCAGCAGGGAGTCTACCTTGGGGCCTACTTTTGATTTCATTGGCTAGTTGCCCTATTTGGTTCTCTAGGCTCTTAAGAGTAGCTTGCTGGCTCTGCAGAGTGGCATCATTCTTGGCTATGTATTCCTTAAGTAAGTTTTCTACAGAAGATCCTACAGGTTGGTTGTATGGTTTTTGGTACATGGATTGGTTATGTTGGGGAGTGAAACCAGGTGTTCCACTCGGTCTTGGTTGGTTAGGAGCTTGATTAGCATTTTGTTGGCCACCCCATGACAGGTTTGGGTGGTTCCTCCAACCAGGGTTGTAAGTATTAGAATAGGGGTTGTTCCTAGGCATCTGCTGGCTTCCAATATAGCAGACTGAGGCTGGATTCCCAGGGCAGTATTCATACAGGTGCCCTTCCCCACAGAATCCACAGATAAGTGTCTCACCTTGACTTGGTTGGGTGCCCATTGACATGGCTGTGGCGGTGTTGACACTTGTTTGGAGATTGGCTTGAGCCATTTGCTTAACTAGGTTGGTCAGGGCATTTATTTGGCTGCTCATTGCACTTAGAGCATCCTTGTCTTGAGCTCTAGTTGGCTCAACTGGATCATCTGACCACCTACAGTGAGATGCTGAGATCTTATCCAAGATCTCATAGGCCTCGTTGTAACTCTTGGACAACATGGAACCACCAGCAGATGAATTTAAAACTTGTCTAGTGCTGGGGTTGCATCCTTTGAAAAAGACCTCTATTTGGATACACCATGGGATGCCATGATGTGGACATTTGAGAAGAAGGTCCTTGAACCTTGTCCAAGCTTCGTGAAGAGACTCATTCTCAGCTTGTTTGAATTTAACTATGTCATCACGAAAGGTAGAATTCCTATCAGGTGGGAAGTATTTGACTAGGAATTTCTCTGCTAAGTCTGTCCAATTAAGGACAGATCCAGAGGGTAATGAGTTTAACCACGTTTTGGCTTTGTCCCTCAAAGAGTAAGGGAACAGATATAGCCTCAAGGCTTCTTGGGAAACTCCAGGGATGATAAAGGTATCACTGACTCCTAAGAAGTTTCTAAGATGGTTGTGAGGGTCCTCATTTTCCACTCCAAAGAATTGTCCCACAGTGGACAACATTTGGAACATCACTGGCTTTAACTCGAATGAGTTGGCAGTGATCTCAGGACGGATTATGCTGGGGTTCAACTCCCCAGGCATAGGAACTAAGTATGAGAGAATGGCACTATTCTTATCATTCGCTATTTCGATGGGATTGCGAGTGATAGGTACCGGATTTGGAATTATTCCAGCCATTTCTTCTTGAGACAATTGCGGAGGAATTGCGGTTCCCGCAATTACTTGAGGTAAAGGGGGTTGTTTAAAGAGACGTTTCTTGGCTCTATTTCTGGCCCTAAGTAACCTCTCAGGCTCAGGATTGAACTCTAGATCACTACTTGAAGGCTCACTCATAAACTAACCCGATGGTACCTGTAAAAGAAATGAACTAGATTAGTTACAATAGACAAGAAACTCGGTGTTTCAAACTTAACAAACTTCGTTTTCACTTAAATAAATCCCCGGCAGCGGCGCCAAAAACTTGTTGCGTGCTCAATGTGTTAAAATAAATAAGCAATAAGATAGAAAGAGCACTCAGAACATGCAAGCATACATGATCTTATAGCAAGTAGTAAGTATTTTTTCATTCGTTTTCCCACAGAGATTTATTATAAGCTATTCATGAAGTGTTTTGTTAAGAAAGAATGGATGGGTTTGATGGGGTAGAATTGGTTTTAAATTGTCTATTTTCTAAGGAATGTGTAGAGGGTAGCAACATAAACAAGTGAAAATCAAAGTTAAACTCAAAGGAAAAGAGATGAGATTAATAAACGAATAAGAAAACAACTAAACAGAATTGTGAACTTAGCAGAATTGCGGAAACAGCAATTCTACCGCAATTTTCCTAACAGCGAAAGTGTGTAAAATGGAGAAACAAGGGCTACTAACGACTCTTCTATAGGCATTTTCTCATGATCCTCAAGCATTGGATCAACTCTCTATGCATCAAACTCACTCAATCTCATGTATCGTCCGATTCCATGCATTAGATTCTTTAGTTTACTCATGTCCAAGTAAGGTCTTAAGCATCTTGTTAAAGCAGAAAGTTATGGTTTGTACTAGGAAAACGCCTATTCCTAGGTCGTTTTCTGGCTACCTTGAAAGGCTAGCATGAGTGTATGACTCTGAACTCTTACTCCTTCCAGAGGTTAGGAGTTCTTTGGACAAAATGGATGGCCAATCGAAATTGCCCGTGGGATGAAGCTTACATACAATCAATGCTTCGAGAGCTATCCTACATGCTTGGTTCACGTTTTTTAGCCAATAGTATTGTCATTAACATGCCCCTATGTGACTTAGTTACTCATGGATGTGGGGAGAACAGAAGTAAGAGAAGAAGTAGACATGCTTAGAAGGAATTTAAAGACAAAACAGTGAGGAAAAACAGTAGATCGCAAAGGCAAGAATTGTGAAATGACGAATTGTGATTTGATTACTCGGTTGTTTGAATGAACAAAGGAACGCTTAAAGTAAATAATTTAAAGACAGAAAGCAACGCAATGAGATAAACTAGTCACTAGAACAGAAGCAACAACTAAACAATGCTGGAAATTAGAAAGGGAAGACAGAAAGCATGTAAATGAGCTTGGACGCCTTGTCGCAACCGCCTCGACTGAAGGATGAGAAAGATCAGCTTTGCTTGGATGAGTCCAATCGGGAGAGAAGACAAATCTCCTTTCCTTCCTATCAGATTATCGATTCCAACAGCTGAGCTTCGCAATCCAACAGACGGCAAAGGAAAACAGGAGAAAAGATGGAGCTGCGAGAAGACTTCTACGCTTTCGGATGATGATCAAACCCTCGACTTTGACCCCTATTTATAGTAATCTGCAGCTGCATTTGGGCCAAGGAGAACCATCCATCTTCAACGTCATACTTCAGAATGGATGGAGGAGAAAGAACGAATCCCTGAAATAACGGAAATTAACAGAAAAAGATCAGTCAACTTACGGTTTTTACTTGAAACATTGCGGTTTCAGCAATGTTTCCGCAATGCTATCGCAATGTAGTTTTTTCTTTCTTTTACTTCGGTTTTCAATCCTTTTCTTTCCTTTTGCACACAAGTCCTAATTTAGCTACCTTCTTTTAATTCTCACAAATAAGCATAGGTTTAAGCTAAATCCTATCAAAAACACCTAAGAGTGTGCATCTTTCTAAGCTAAATAAGTCCTAAATAAGTCACTTTTGGAGACATAACACCTAGCTAACTCGATCTTAATCCTGAGCTGGCTATGAACTCCTGTTTATTCGAAAGTATCCTTTGACTTGCACGGGTGAGAGTGGCCCATTAGCGCCGACTCAATATTCCTACCATCTTGGGGATAAAGTCGAATAGGTAGTTGGGGACATAGTACAGCAAGAATGGAGTTCACTCCTAACCCGTTATTCAGGGTTAGTAGATAGGTTGTTCCCTTTATTGCTGACAACAATGAGCGTTCACCCTCTCCTTGTACGAGAGGGTTAACTGATTTGTTGGTTGGACCACAGATCTATTGTTCATTAGGGGTGTCAGTGATACTTAAAGGAACAACACGTTGCAGGGGTTAAACAGTTTAAATGACCCAACTGTGATTACGAACAACCGGTGAAGGGTCGACTTGCCCGTGACGGTTATATCAGAGGACATAATATATCTACAGTGAGGAGAGTGCAGCCTTCAGACTATATTAGATTCTCCGAGGGTTAATGAATGTTGATTAGTTCGGTTAAAAGAGTTTTGACCGGATAATCTCGTATTGTTGGAGCTCATGATCTGTAGGTTATTTAGGTTCTCCTGGCTAGCTCGGTTAACGTCGTGCAACAATATAAGAGAAAAGAAAAAGAAAAAGAATTTGAATTGTTCAAATTCGTTTTTTGGAAGAATGATGGACATATTTAAATATGATTTATATATGGGAATGGTCTAAAACATGAATATCATGGGCAAAAAAGTCGATTTTTTGAAAACCGAGTTTAGCCATATTATTTAATTAATATTTGATATTCAATTAAATAATATTAATTAGTTAAAAAATTTAATTAATTAATATATAGGGCTGGCTACACAAATAGCAATCAGGCCCAAACTAATTGCAAATTTAACAAACTTTAAAATGTTTTGCAAATATGGCAAAAAATCTGTTTCTATCACTGATAGACTTTATCATATAACTGATAGACTTCTATCAGTGCTAGACTATTATCACTGATAGACTATTATAACTGACAAAAATCTATAAAAAGTTGAGGTGATCAGCTATAGACTTCTATCAGCCATAAGATATCAGCGATAGAAATTGTCATATCCGCAAATTTTTTAAAAACATGCAATAATTTTTGCTTTGTTTTTCTTAACCCTTATAAATGACAAAAATTAAATCCTCTTCCTGTTTTGATTTTGTGCACATTTTTTTACCCCTTTTCTTTTAGAGCGGCACACTCTTCATTTACATTTTGTTTTTCTCATTTTTTTTTCTTAGCCGAATCAAACTTCAGCAGAAGAGCAAGCAATTTTTTTAGCCGAATCCTCGCCTCCGCCAACCGCTCGCCGCCACCGCCAACCACTCGTTGTCGTCGCCGTGCGCCTCAGACCCGGCCGAACTCGCGTCGCGAAGGAGAAGCTCGCTGAAGCCTCAGATCAGGCCGAACCCACCTCGCGAAGGAGAAGCTCGCCGAAGGTAAGGTTTCTGGAATATTTTGTTTGTTTATTTTTGTGTTTTTTTTTCTTTCTTCTTTTTTTTGTTTGATAGTTTTTTTTTTCTTTCTTTCATACAGATGCTAGTATGATTTTTTTTGTTTTTTTATTTTTTTTTAGCATTAATTCTAGTTTTGTTTGTGGTCGTTGATCTTGGTAAAGGAAGAGTCGGTAGTAAATTCCTACCTTTTGTCGCGGTGGGTCTTTGATTAACTTCATCATATGTAATTTTTACTATAAAAAATTATACGGTTGTAATATCCATCCATTTGAATTGTGGTGTGATTATTTTTTTGGAATGCGGTGATTATATATTTTTTTGGACTTTTTGGACCATATATATTTTTTTGAATTGTTGGTGATTATTTTATATTTTTTTTACTGTGGTGATTAAAAAGTTTTTAATCGTAACCCAATTTTCTATTTCGTTTACAAAACGTGAGGTTTGAATGGCTTACAATTTTAAACATCAAAAGCTTTTTTTATTTAATTTTTTGAACAAATAAATGGGTTTCCGAATTGAGCTTGAGTATGGGTGTTGGGACGTTACTCTTCCTTTTGTAGGTGCGCCAAATTTTTATCGCCACTTTGTGTGAAATCGGTGCACCGACTTAAGGACGTTACTTCTCCTCTGTGGATGCGCCAGTTTGTCATTTCCACTTTACGAAAAATGAGCGCGTCTGCTTAGGAACGTACTCCGTCCTTGTTGGTGCGTCGGATCATCATTGACACTCATGGTGAGCTCACCTTTCTGGACATCAGGATCCTTCTCCTTCTTTGGCAGTTTGTTCTGGAGTATGGCACTCCACTCCTCAGTGAGATTCACTGTTTCAAATTCACCAATACTTTTCTTGTTAGTAATAATATCTTTCAAAAACTTAACATAAGAAGGCATAGATTGCAAAACTTCTACAAATGGAATATTCACATGCACTTGTTTTAAGATTTCTAAAAACTTATTAAAGTGCACTTCCTGTTCTTGTTTTTTCTTCAGCCTTCTCGGGAATGGAGGTGGTGGCACATATGTAGGCACTTCAGGTCTCCTAATGACAGGTGGAGGCCTTGGTATCTTTTCTGGTTCCTCAATGATTGGTTTCAGCCTCACCCTTGATGTGCTTGTTGATGGTTGATCATGGTTGAGCAGAGAATCCAGTGGAGCACTAGACTCTTCATTCTCTACTCTCCTTGGTGTTTCTCTAGTGTTGCTCACCAATGGTCTTCCACTACGAAGTTCAATTGCTTGAACTTGCTCTTTTCCATCCCTTCTAGGTACTTCAGTGTTTGCAGGCAACCTACCTTGGGGCTTATTTTTCAATTCATTTGCTAACTACCCTATTTGGTTTTCTAGGCTCCTGAGGGTGGCTTGCTGACTTTGTAGGTGTTGCGTGCTCAATGTGTGAAATAAATAGCAATAAGAGAGAGAGAGCACTCAGAACATGCAAGCATACATGATCTTGTTAGCAAGTAGTAAGTATTTTTTCATTCGTTTTCCCACAGAGATTTATTATTAGCTACTCGAGAAGTGTATTGTTAAGCAAGAATGGGTGGATTTGATGGGGTAGAATTGGTTTTAAGTTGTCTAATTTCTAAGGAATATGTAAAGGATAGCAACATAAACAAGTGCAAGTCAATGATAAACTCAAATGAAAAGAGAAGAGATTAATAAACGGAGAGGGAAATAGCTAAACAGAATTTTTAACTTAGCAGAATTGCGAGAACAGCAATTCTACCGCAATGTTACTAACAGCGAAAGTGTGTAAAATGGAGAAACAAGGGCTACTAACGACTCCTCTATAGGCATTTTCATACGATTCTCAAGCATTGAAACAACTCACTATGCATCAAACTAACTCATTCTCATGTATCTTCCGATTTCATGCATTAGATTCTTTAGTTTACTCATGTCCAAGTAAGGTCTTAAGCATCTTGTTAAAGCAGAAAGTTATGGTTTGTACTAGGAAAACGCCTATTCCTAGGTCATTTTCTGGCTACCTTGAAAGGCTAGCATGAGTGTATGACTCTGAACTCTTACTCCTTCCAGAGGTTAGGAGTTCTTTGGAAAAAATGGATGGCCAATCGAAATTGCCCGTGGGATGAAGCTTACATACAATCAATGCATTCGAGAGCTATCCTACATGCTTGGTTCACGTTTTTTAGCCTATAGAATTGTCATTAGCATGCCCCTATGTGACTTAGTTACTCATGGATATAGAGAGAACAGAAATAGTAGACGAAATAGGCATGCTCAGAAGAGGAATAAACTTAAAACAGCGAAGCAAAACAGTAAACCGCAAAGACAAGAAACTGTGAAAGAATGAATTGTGCTTTGATTAATCGATTGTTTGAATTAACAAAGGGAAACTTAAAGTGAATAACATAAAGACAGAAAGCAACGAAATGAAATGTACTAACTAATAGAAAAGAAACAACAACAAAACAGTGCTGGAAATGAGAAGTAAAAGACAGAAAGCAGTAAGATGAGCGTGATCGCTTCGACGCAGATGCCTCGGCTGAAAGGAGAGAAAGGTAAGCCTTGCTTGGATGAATCCAATCAGAAGAGAAGATGAATCTTCTCTCCTTCCTATCAGATTGTCGACTCCAGCAGCTAAGCTTTCCAACCCAACAGACGGAAGAGAAAAACAGGAGAAAGAATGGAGCTGCGAAGAGACTTCTACGCTTTCGGATGATGATCAAACCCTCTACTTTGACCCCCTTTTATAGTAATCTGCAGGTGCGTTTGGGCCAAGGAGAACCATCCATCCTCAACGTCATACTTCAAAATGGATGGAGGAGAAAGAACGAATCCCTGAAATAACGGAAAATAACAGAAAAAGATCAGCTAACTTACGGATTTCACTTGAAACATTGCAGTTTTAGCAATGTTTCCGCAATGCTGCCGCAATGCACATTTTTCATTCTTTTAACTTCGTTTTTCATTCCTTTTCTTTCCTTTTGCACACAAGTCCTAATTTAGCTTCCTTCTTCTAATTCTCATATATAAGCATAGGTTTAAGCTAAATCCTATCAAAAACACCTAAGAGTGTACATCTTTCTAAGATAAATAAGTCCTAAAAAGGTCACTTTTGGAGACGTAACACACCCCCAAACTTAAGGTTTTGCTCGTCCTCGAGCAATCTAAGGACTTGCTTAGGCTGCTGTTTCATCCTCTTTAACCACTTACTGACTCCCCTACATTCCTATTTATAGCAGTGCTGTCCTGTGACACACTTCTAAGATTACAACTATCCTCTTATATTGCTTCTTCTGACTTTGCACGCCTAATACTCCTGCTGTTTCATTAACTCCCTACGACTGATCTATTTGCTTCTGTCATATCGTGCATCTATCCCTAAGGTTTCAAATTCTACCTAGCTTTACCCCAGACTCAGTACATGCTTCTAGTTTTTACTTTTGAATTACCTAGGATTCCTTAGAGTCATGTCAGTCTTAGTATTAACAGTGACAGTAGTACTTTTAGAGAACAACCTAAACCATGGCATCACTACATTGGACATACATTCATCTCCCTAAACAACCCTACAAGCTACAACTTTGTGCTCAGCTAATTGAGGATCAGAGTTCTTTTTATTCAGGACATCTGAGCCACAAAGTTGCAACTCCTAGGTATACATTCTTCTTCCCTATTTCTTCCTTTTTTCTTTCTTTCTTTGGTGGAGCCTCTCCTTGGGTTGCCTTTTGATGCAATGCCACTTGTGGGTTACACACTTGGCACTGATTACTCAGCAACTTTAAGAGAGACACCCCTCTTTATTCTATTTTTCATTTTTTTTTTTTTTTAGCTCATCATTTTTTGTAAAGGAGAAGAAGAATGCTTATGCTTAAAGGGAGAGAGGAATGTTCCTAGGCCTAGGGTGGCCTCCCCCAAACTTAAACTACTCATTGTCCCCAATGAGTGTCTGAGGTGGCACACCCCCAAACTTGTCCTAGAAGCATCTAGTCTAAGGTAAAACAAAGAGAATCTAAAAGCCCTAGGCATAGACAGAACATTCTAAAAGCAAACATCACAGCAGCAGAAATTTATAAAAACAGGCAGGGAAGGACTTAAAGCTACGCATGCTGAGCACTTTTAAGAGGCTAATTTAAACTATCAAAGGTGTCTTATGACACTCATCCAGCATGCATTTAGATAGGCTATATAAGGCAGTCAAGATAGCAGCAAAAGACAAAATTTAAACAGAACCAGCCTAGCTAAACAGTCAGTCAAAAACATGCACTTACTAATAATAATTGCAGATTCCGCAATTATTTCGCAACGGATACAGGGCAGATATAGCAGTGATCAAGGCCCCTATGCATGCTCTTTCCAGTCATTTAAGCTATACAAAAAGGAAACTAAACTAATCTACCTATTCAGCTACCATCAGACTACACTAAACAACTTTAAACATTAAAACTAAAGAACTAAAATAGATCAAAATATTAACTCAAAACAGCATAATTCACATGGTTCAACAAAAACAGTTTGATTTTTTTTTACTTTAAGGGAACAGCAATACTCCCTGGAGTGCCTAACACTCAGATGTCCTCATCATCATTCCTTCTTGGTCTTGGAGGCGCCCATGGTGTCAGTAGGTCCGTGGGGAATTCAGGAAAGATGCATCCCAATTGGTCAGCAACCTCCTTGTCCCTTGCCTGCGCATATGTGGCCCATTGAGCCATCCTCTTTTGTAGGTCCATCAGGCAGGCCATGGACAGAGACTGAGCAGCAGCCAGGCCATCCAGCTCGAACTCCATGTTCCCCTTCCTTCGCATCCTCAAGGTCGTAGGCAACTCCAGGTGCCCCGTGTAGGCCAGTTGCCTTTCCATTCGCTCGATTGGGACCCCTGCACGTAAGCACAGCTTAGTAATTGTATTAGGAAAGAAAAGGGGACCCTTACCCTTTTTGGTGCAGTCAGCGATTGAGGCTGCAATGACTTCGCCAACGTTGATTGTGAGGCCTCTCATGTTCGCGTAGACCAGCAGCGATCTGCCTTGGTTGATGGTCGTCTCGTGGGTCACTGGGGACAGTTTCCTTCGCACGAAGGAAAACCAGACAGCCGCCTTGGCTGTGAGGGTAGCACTCATCAGGGTGTGCTTCCCATTGCGCAAAACTGTCCACGCTGCCTCAGGTTGGCCAATGATTCGAAGTGCTTCCTCCAGGACAGCTTCTGTTGGCTCATCAACGATCCTTGCATAGTCAGTGTGTTTTTGACCCTTGAGGCCATAGGCTTCGTTGATTGCCTTCGCTGAGAAATCCACCTCGACTCCTCTGACCACAGACAGGCCATCCTCAGGGTTCATCAAATTGGCGTAAAAATCATACACCATGCTGGAGTAGGCGGGGTTGGGTGGCCTGCACAGCTCTTCCCAGCCGTGATTTGTGATCCCTGCGCGCAAGAATTGCGGCAGGTCTGCGAGTGCGTCGAGGAATCCTTTCTCGTGCAGCAGGTCCCTCTTCCTCAGCTCTGTGCCCCTTGATTCTGCATCAGAGGACACATACCTCACTGATTGAGGCTCATCTTCGGGGTACAGCTTGGCTTTCCCCTTGTCTTTCGGTTTGGCTGATTCAGCAGCCTCGATCTTGAGCTTCTTCAGAGACGGCTCATCCCTCACCTTCTTTGATGAAGGCTTACCCCTGGCTTTCTTTTTCTTGGACTTCTTCGAAGCCTTTGGCCGTTTGGCCTTGACAACCTTGGTGGCCTTCTTTTTCAATCTTGCCTTGGTTGTGATCTGCTGGAGGCAATCCCCCAGTGTCTCGTCCATTGAATCATCCCCCTGCGCTGGACTCTCGGGGCTGGCTTCCCTCAGAGGAGAGAAGACCTCTTCTTCTTCAGCTTCCTCACTACCCTTCGTCGATTCTTGATGCTCTCCATATGGAAATTCGGGGTCAGGCTTCTGGGAGATGGGTGATGCTTCAGGGCTCTGCGCCGGTGGAGTGTGTTCAGAGCTCTGTGGCGATGGAGAAAGCTCAGGGCTTCGCGCTGGTGGAGATGGCGAAGAGCCCTGCTTGGCCGACTCGTGTGACAGACAACCACTTTCTTGACTCTCCACAGAGGGAGTCTTTTTCTTGATCGCTGCTTCGGCTACAGCCATACTCCACTTGCGTTTCTTGGGCGTTCCTGCTGGTTCAGAGGGTCCAGCAGGGATTTCCGTAACCACCTTCCACTTCTTCTTGCGGACAGGCAGCTTGGGGAGTCGTTCAGTGCGCGCAGCCTCAGCATCTGCCAAGGCGAGGAGTGCTTCCCTCGCAGCAATTTCAGCGTCGTCAGCCTTCTTCTTGGACGCAGATCTTTCAGCTCTCGTTAGCACCATTGTGGAATCGTAGGAATCTGGAAAGAGGAATTGCAGATGAAGAGGGAGAAAGATTTCTTGGAGTTCAGAGAATGGGGGAAGCGTACGGATCAGCGCGCTTCTAACGGCTATAAGTAATGATGGAAATCCCAACGGTTATTTTCCGTTGCGGATTCTGCAAATCCAGCGCAATTTTAGTGACCGTTGGAGATTTTCCTGAATTTAAATGCCAATCTTCTCTCAACTGAATCTTTGATTTGGCCCGATATCTCCCTCGATTTTTTATCTTGATTTCATCTCCTTGATTCCTTCTATCGATTCCCTATTAAAAGAAATAAAATTAACATCAAATTCGTAATTAAAATCACACAAAAATCTGTACAAACAGTAACCGGAAAAATAGCAAAAAAATAAACTAAGGCATTAGCCTCGCATGGACGAGCACAGTGATCACTCGTCCTCTCTCGTTCTTATTTTCACGTTTCAGCCAAGAGGAAGGCCGAGAGAGTCTTCACATCTCCGTCCTCATAATAATGCTTCAATCTTGCACCATTAACCATGAACGGTTGCCCTTGCTGCAGGTTCTTAATCTCGATTGCACCATGAACAAATACGTTAGTTATCACAAAAGGACCTGACCATCTGGACTTAAGTTTGCCTGGAAATAATTTCAATCGTGAGTTAAATAATAAGACAAGCTGACCTTTCTTAAAGTCCTTAATCCTAAGTCTACTGTCGTGCCAAATCTTGGTCTTTTCCTTATACATTTTAGCATTTTCATAGGACATATGTCTAAGCTCATCAAGTTCATGTAATTGCAGAGACCGCAATGTTCCCGCATCGGTCACGCAATAATTCAACTCTTTTAGGGCCCAAAATGCTTTAATTTCTAATTCGAATGGTAAGTGACATGCTTTGCCATACACAAGTCTATAAGGAGACATACCTAGGGGTGTCTTATATGCAGTTCTATATGCCCAAAGTGCATCCTCGAGTTTAAACGACCAATCTTTTCTATTGGGTTTGACCACTTTTTCGAGTATGTTTTTAATCTCCCTATTTGAAATTTCAGCTTGTCCATTCGAATGTGGGTGATAAGGGGTGGCTACTCTATGTCTAACATTATATTTAGCCAACACTCTCTCCATAGCTTTATTAATGAAATGTGTCCCTTCATCACTAATTATAGCACGAGGTGTTCCAAATCTAGTAAAGATATGTCTATGCCGGAATCTTATGACTGTTTTGGCATCATTATTTGGACATGCTATGGCTTCTACCCATTTAGATACATAGTCTACAGCTACGAGTATGTAAAGGTTACCTGCTGATGGGGGAAATGGTCCCATGAAGTCAATGCCCCACACATCAAAGAGCTCCAACTCTAAGATGTACGTGAGAGGCCTCTCATCCTTTCGACTAAGGTTACCTGTTCTCTGGCATTCATCACAGCTGTGTGCATAGTTGTGGGCATCCTTAAAGATCGTTGGCCAATAGTAGCCACTCTGGAACACCTTTGCAGCTGTTCTTTGGCCACCAAAGTGTCCACCATAGGGTGTTGTATGGCACTGCTGCAGCACAGACTTCGCCTCAGCAGCTGACACACACTTCCTTAGCAAACCATCTGCACATGTCTTGTAAAGTGTAGGATCATCCCATATGAACTTCCTAGCTTCATGCAGGAACCTCTTCTTCTCTTGGCTTCCCTTGAAAGTGGGTAGTACCTGCGATGCAAGGAAGTTAGCAATATCAGCAAACCAAGGTTCCTCATCGTTATCACGATGTGATAAAAGCATCAGAAATTGCGGTTTCCACAATGTTATCGCAATTATGTTGCAATCTGGAAAGATGATCCGCAACCACATTTTCACATCCTTTCTTATCTCTAATGTCTAAATCAAATTCCTGCAGCAACAACACCCATCTAATCAACCTAGGCTTAGCATCAGCCTTCCTCATGAGGTATTTCAAAGCAGAATGGTCAGTGTACACGATTGTCCTAGTGCCTACAATGTAATTCCTAAACTTCTCACAAGCAAACACTACAGCTAGCATCTTCTTCTCAGTAGTTGTGTAATTACATTGTGCCTCATTAAGCGTCTTACTAGCATAGTATACAGGGTGTGTTAGCTTGTCAATCTTTTGTCCTAGCATAACCCCTACAGCATAGTCACTTGCATCACATAACATTTCGAATGGGAGGTCCCAATTTGGCCCTACTATAATAGGTGCTTTGACTAATGCTTCCTTAAGGGCTTTCCAGGCTAAGAAACATTCCTTAGAGAAGATGAATGGCTTATTCAGCTCTAGAAGCTCGCACAGAGGTTTGGAGATCTTAGAAAAGTTCTTAATGAACCTTCTATAGAAGCCTGCATGTCCTAAGAAACTTCTAATGGCTTTTACATTCTGAGGTTCTACCAACTTCTCTATTATTTCAATCTTGGCCCTATCAACCTCCACTCCTGCTCTGGACACTCTATGACCGAGGACAATCCCTTCGTCCACCATGAAGTGGCACTTCTCCCAATTAAGGACTAGGTTTGTCTCCTCACACCTAGCCAGGACTTGTCCTAAGTTCTCTAAACAGTTTGTGAATGAATCACCAAAGACTGAGAAATCATCCATGAATATCTCTATCATGGACTCATCTAAATCAGAGAAGATTGCCAACATGCACCTTTGGAATGTTGCCAGTGCATTGCATAAGCCAAAAGGCATTCTGCGAAAGGCAAATGTTCCAAAAGGGCAAGTGAAGGTAGTCTTTTCTTGGTCCTTGGGGTCTATAGTGATCTGGTTATATCCTGAATAACCATCTAGAAAACAGTAGTAGGCTCTACCAGCTATCCTATCTAACATCTGGTCAATGAATGGTAGAGGGAAGTGGTCTTTTTTGGTTTCCTTATTCAACTTCCTATAATCCATGCAAACTCTCCATCCTGTGATAGTCCTAGTTGGAATCAGTTCATTGCTCTCATTGACTACCACAGTCATCCCCCCTTTCTTAGGTACACATTGTATAGGAATCACCCACTGACTACTATCTATAGGGAAGATCACACCTGCATCTAACCACTTTATGATTTCTTTTTTAACTACCTCTTTCATAGAGGGGTTCAACCTACGTTGGTGATCTACTCGGGGTGTATGTTCTTCCTCTAGTATAATCTTATTCATGCAGTAAGAAGGGCTAATGCCTCTAATGTCAGCAATAGTCCATGCAATAGCCTTTTTATGCTGCTTAAGTAATAATATCAGTTCAACCTCATGCTTTTCACTTAATTTAGAAGAAATAATCACAGGCAGAGTATCATTACTTCCTAAATATGCATACTTGAGGTGAGTGGGTAAAGGTTTCAATTCTAAGAAAGGTGGATGCTCAATGGATGGCTTTAAAGGATTTATGGATCTGTTAGTCAGGTCTTTATTTATACATACATGCTGTGTTTTATCTACAGGTATATCCATTATTTCAGAAACATTTAAATCAGTTAAATCTAATTGTACATATTCATTAGCATGCTTAGTTAATAATACATGCTCCAGCTGTTCTTCCATCAGTGAATCTACAATGTCCATGCTAGCACAAGATTTAGAGTCAGAGGGGTACCTTAAGGCTTTATACACACTAAATTTAACCTCCTCATCATGTACCCTCATAGTGAGCTCACCTTTCTGGACATCTATCAGGGCCCTACCTGTGGCTAGAAAAGGTCTGCCTAATAGGATGGGGACCTCCTTGTCTGCTTCATAATCCAGGATAATGAAATCTGCAAGGAAAATAAACTTGTCAACCTTTACAAGAATATCCTCAATCTTACCCTCAGGGTATGCTATGGATCTGTCTGCAAGTTGTAAAGTGACAGTGGTTGGACGTGCTTCTCCTATTCCTAGCTGGCGGAATAGTGATAGGGGCATGAGGTTTATGCTGGCTCCCAGGTCACAAAGAGCTCTGCCCACGTGTTTGCCTCCTAGTTCTACTGGTAAGGTGAAGGAACCAGGATCCTTCTCCTTCTTGGGTAGCTTGTTCTGGAGTATGGCACTGCACTCCTCAGTGAGATTCACTGTTTCAAATTCACCAATTATTTTCTTGTTAGTGATAATATCCTTCAAAAACTTTACATAAGAGGGCATAGACTGTAAAACTTCTACAAAAGGAATATTAACATGCACTTGTTTAAGAATTTCTAAGAATTTGTTAAAGTGCACTTCCTGTTCTTGTTTTTTCTTAAGCCTTCGAGGAAATGGAGGTGGTGGCACATATGCAGGCACTTCAGGTCGCCTCAGGATAGGTGGAGGCCTTGGAATTTCCTCTATCTCCTCTATGATTGGCTCCAGCCTTGCTCCTGATGTGCTTGGTGATGGTTGACCTTGGTTTGGCAGAGACTCCAGTGGAGCACTAGACTCATTGTTCTCTACTCTCTTTGGGGCTTCTTTTGTGTTGCTCACCAATGGTCTCCCACTTCTAAGTTCAATTGCTTGAACTTGCTCTTTTCCATCTCTCCTTGGCACCTCAGTGTCAGCAGGAAGTCTACCTTGGGGCCTACTTTTGAGTTCATTGGCTAGTTGCCCTATTTGGTTCTCTAGGCTCCTAAGGGTAGCTTGTTGACTTTGCAGGGTGGCATCATTCTTGGCTATGTATTCCTTAAGTAAGTTTTCTACAGAAGACCCTACGGGTTGGTTGTATGGTTTTTGATACATGGATTGGTTATGTTGGGGAGTGAATCCAGGTATTCCACTCAGTCTTGGTTGGTTAGGAGCTTGGTTAGCATTCTGTTGACCACCCCATGAAAGGTTTGGGTGGTTCCTCCAACCAAGATTGCAGGTGTTGGAGTAGGGGTTGTTCCTAGGCTGCTGCTGGCTTCCAACATAGCAGACTGAGGCTGGATTCCCAGGGCAGTATTCATACAGATGCCCTTCCCCACAGAATCCACAGATAAGTGTCTCACCTTGACTTGGTTGTGTGCCCATTGACATGGTTGTGGCGGTGTTGACACTTGTTTGGAGATTGGCTTGAGCCATTTGTTTTACTAGGTTGGTCAGGGCGCTTATTTGACTACTCATGGCATTGAGTGTGTCCTTATCTTGAGCTCTACTTGGCTCTATTGGATCATCCGACCACCTACAGTGAGATGCTGAGATCTTCTCCAAGATCTCATAGGCTTCGTTATAACTCTTGGACAACATGGAACCTCCAGCAGATGAATTTAAGACTTGTCTAGTGCTGGGGTTGCATCCTTTGAAAAAGACCTCTATTTGGATACACCATGGAATGCCATGGTGTGGACATTTAAGTAGAAGGTCCTTGAACCTTGTCCACGCTTCGTGAAGAGACTCATTCTCAGCTTGTTTGAACTTGACTATATCATCACGAAAGGTAGAATTCCTATCAGGTGGGAAGTATTTCACTAGGAATTTCTCCGCCAAATCTGTCCAATTGAGGACTGATCCAGAGGGTAATGAGTTTAACCACGTCTTTGCTTTGTCCCTCAATGAGTAAGGGAAGAGGTAGAGCCTCAAGGCTTCTTGGGAAACTCCAGGGATGATGAAGGTATCACTAACTCCTAGGAAGTTTCTAAGATGGTTGTGGGGATCCCCATTTTCCACTCCAAAGAATTGTCCCACAGTGGACAACATTTGGAACATCACTGGCTTTAACTCGAATGAGTTGGCAGTAATTTCAGGGCGGATTATGCTTGGGTTGAGCTCCCCAGGCATGGGAACTAAGTATGAGAGAATGGCACTATTCTTATCATTCGCTATTTCGATGGGATTGCGAGTGATAGGTACCGGATTTGGAACTAATCTATCCATTTCTTCTTGAGAGGATTGCGGGGACTCTGCGGTTTCAGCAATTATTTGAGGTAAAGGGGGTTGGTTAAAGAGACGTTTCTTGGCTCTATTTCTGGCCCTAAGTAATCTCTCAGGCTCAGGGTTGAACTCTAGATCACTACTTGAAGACTCATTCATAAACTAACCCAAATAGTACCTGCAAAAGAAATGAAAATAGATCAGTTTCAATAGATATTAAGAGTTGGTTTTCCAACTTAACAAACTTCGTTTTCACTAAACTAAATCCCCGGCAGCGGCGCCAAAAACTTGTTGCGTGCTCAATGTGTGAAATAAATAGCAATAAGAGAGAGAGAGCACTCAGAACATGCAAGCATACATGATCTTGTTAGCAAGTAGTAAGTATTTTTTCATTCGTTTTCCCACAGAGATTTATTATTAGCTACTCGAGAAGTGTATTGTTAAGCAAGAATGGGTGGATTTGATGGGGTAGAATTGGTTTTAAGTTGTCTAATTTCTAAGGAATATGTAAAGGGTAGCAACATAAACAAGTGCAAGTCAATGATAAACTCAAATGAAAAGAGAAGAGATTAATAAACGGAGAGGAAAATAGCTAAACAGAATTTTTAACTTAGCAGAATTGCGAGAACAGCAATTCCACCGCAATGTTACTAACAGCGAAAGTGTGTAAAATGGAGAAACAAGGGCTACTAACGACTCCTCTATAGGCATTTTCATACGATTCTCAAGCATTGAAACAACTCACTATGCATCCAACTAACTCATTCTCATGTATCTTCCGATTTCATGCATTAGATTCTTTAGTTTACTCATGTCCAAGTAAGGTCTTAAGCATCTTGTTAAAGCAGAAAGTTATGGTTTGTACTAGGAAAACGCCTATTCCTAGGTCGTTTTCTGGCTACCTTGAAAGGCTAGCATGAGTGTATGACTCTGAACTCTTACTCCTTCCAGAGGTTAGGAGTTCTTTGGACAAAATGGATGGTCAATCGAAATTGCCCGTGGGATGAAGCTTACATACAATCAATGCATTCGAGAGCTATCCTACATGCTTGGTTCACGTTTTTTAGCCTATAGAATTGTCATTAGCATGCCCCTATGTGACTTAGTTACTCATGGATATAGAGAGAACAAAAATAGTAGACGAAATAGGCATGCTCAGAAGAGGAATAAACTTAAAACAGCGAAGCAAAACAGTAAACCGCAAAGACAAGAAACTGTGAAAGAATGAATTGTGCTTTGATTAATCGATTGTTTGAATGAACAAAGGGAAACTTAAAGTGAATAAAATAAAGACAGAAAGCAACGAAATGAAATGTACTAACTAATAGAAAAGAAACAACAACAAAACAGTGCTGGAAATGAGAAATAAAAGACAGAAAGCAGTAAGATGAGCGTGATCGCTTCGACGCAGATGCCTCGGCTGAAAGGAGAGAAAGGTAAGCCTTGCTTGGATGAATCCAATCAGAAGAGAAGATGAATCTTCTCTTCTTCCTATCAGATTGTCGACTCCAGCAGCTAAGCTTTCCAACCCAACAGACGGAAGAGAAAAACAGGAGAAAGAATGGAGCTGCGAAGAGACTTCTACGCTTTCGGATGATGATCAAACCCTCTACTTTGACCCCCTTTAATAGTAATCTGCAGGTGCGTTTGGGCCAAGGAGAACCATCCATCCTCAACGTCATACTTCAAAATGGATGGAGGAGAAAGAACGAATCCCTGAAATAACGGAAAATAACAAAAAAAGATCAGCTAACTTACGGATTTCACTTGAAACATTGCAGTTTTAGCAATGTTTCCGCAATGCTGCCGCAATGCACATTTTTCATTCTTTTAACTTCGTTTTTCATTCCTTTTCTTTCCTTTTGCACACAAGTCCTAATTTAGCTTCCTTCTTCTAATTCTCATATATAAGCATAGGTTTAAGCTAAATCCTATCAAAAAAACCTAAGAGTGTACATCTTTCTAAGATAAATAAGTCCTAAAAAGGTCACTTTTAGAGACGTAGCAGTAGGGTAGCATCATTCTTTGCAATGTACTCCTTAAGCAAATTTTCTACTGATGACCCTATTGGTTGGTTATATGTCTTTTGGTACATGGATTGGTTATTTTGTTGAGTGAAACCAGGTGTTCCACTCGGTCTTGGTTGGTTTTGAGCTTGGTTAGTGTTTTGTTGTCCACCCCAAGAGAGATTTGGGTGGTTCCTCCAACCAGGATTATAGGTGTTAGAATAGGGGTTGTTCCTAGGCTGCTGTTGGCTTCCAATATAGCAGACTGAGGCTGGATTCCCAGGGCAGAAATCATACAAGTGCCCTTCCCCACAGAATCCACAGATTAGTGTCTCACCTTGACTATTTGATGCGCCCATTGAAATGGCTGCTGCGGTGTTGACACTAGGTTGAAGATTGCTTTGAGCCATTTGTTTGACTAGATTGGTCAGGGAATTTATTTGGCTACTCATTGCACTAAGTGCATCCTTGTCTTGAGCTCTACTTTGCTCTACTGGATCATCTGACCATCTACAGTGGGAGGTTGAGATTTTCTCCAAAATCTCCTAGGCTTCATTGTAGCTCTTAGAAAGCATGGAACCACCAGCTGAAGAATTTAGCACTTGCCTTGTGCTGGGGTTGCATCCTTTAATACCCACCGAGCTCAAATTGATGCAAATTGAGTGACCAAAAAACGCTCTGATACCAATTGATGGAGCGCATGTAGCGCAGCGGAAGCGAGACGGATCATTGGCACTCTAATTTAATCAATTTAGCTAAATAAGAAACATGCACAAAGCTTTGAAATAAAAGGAATTAGAACACATACCTCTTGTAGTTCTAAAGACTTCTCTTCCAACGCTCGAATCTCCTCACGAACCCTTCGAAGCTTCCCTCGAACTCCTCGAGAACCACCTCCGGTAGTCCCGCTATCCTCGGGCCGAGCAACGGAGTGGTGGGACTCCTTTATGAAAGAAAAAAGTTTGGAAGAAGAAGATGGGAAGATGAAAGTGATGAGGATTTTGTGAGAAGAAGTCTAACACTTAGCTTTCTAATTTCTCAAGTAACATGAACTCTTCATGCTCATCCAAATATTCAAACTCTTTGAAAATTCATCAACTTCAAACCATTTGAACTTCATCCAATTTATAGGCAATTCACATGCAACAAAGTCTTTGCTTAGCATGACACCTCAAATTGGATGGATTAGTCTTCAACCAAGTGTTCCAAAATTGATGAGTTTATATGCATGTTGTTGGTGATTCACAATCCCCTTCACAACTTGGATAAACCCACTCAACTTGGATAAATCCACTCAACATGGATAATTCCACTTTGACTTATAATCACACTTGTAATATTTTGTCATTTTAAAATTAATTCATAATTAATTTTAATAAGCAAAATAAATTATAATTAATTAAACTTTTTAATTAATTAATATTATTATTTAATTCAATATCAAATATTAATTAAATAATAAGACTAATCCCGGTTTCTTAAACCGAATCATCACACATGAATCCCTATTCATGTTTTACATCGATCCCATATTTAAATCACATTTAAATATGTTCATCATTCTTCCAAAACCGAATTTCAATAAATTCAAATTCTTTTTCTCTCATATTGTTACACGACTTAATCCGAGCTAGCCAGGAGAACCTAAAGGACCTACAGATCATGAGCTCCAACGATACGAGATTAACCGGTCAAACTCTTTAACCAAGCTAACCAACATTCGTTAACCCCCGGAGACTCCACTAAAGTCCAAGGGTTGCACTCTCCTCACCGTAGATATATTTCTGTCCTCTTGATATAACCATCATTAGTAAGTCGATCCTTCACAGGTCGTTCGTAATTATAGCTGGGTCAAAATAACCGTTTTACCCCGTAATTACATCTTGTTCCTTAAGTCCCACTGATCCTCTAATGAACTATTGGTTTGTGGTCCAACCACCAAACCTATTGGTATGTGATCTCATCACTATACCAAGTCCCTCTCGGGCCAATGAGAGGGTGGGATCCCTAGTTCAAGACCCGGAGTCAGCACTTAAGGGAACAACCTCTCTACTAATCCCTCAGAGCGGGTAGGAGTGAATTCCATCTCGCAGGACTATGTTCCCAGCTACCTACCCGGTCTTATCCCCAAGATGGTAGGCTTATTGAGTCGGCGATCTCGGGCCACTCTCACCCATACAAGTCAAAGGATAAGCCCGAATAAACAGGAGTTCATAGCGTGCTCAGGATTCAGATCGAGTTACCTAGGTCATCATATGAAAAAGTCGGTCTTTACAGTAAACGGAGTTATAAAGAAAGAGCGACTTGTTTCGCGGTTCAATCTTATGCAAACTCATTGCATAGGACGCCCCCACTCACATGTCTCCACATGAACGATTTCGGATCACATCGTTTATACTATACAAAGTGGGTCGCGTCCAATAGTGTCCCCAGGATAAGGTACCCAGCCTTATCCCTATACTATAGACCGTTCTGGCTATTACTTGAACTTGATCCACAATCATGTCATACATGAAGTTCAAGTATACAACCTATAGCCATGGGTTCTTTGTTTATTGGAGTTAGGTTAAAAATAAAAACAATTCATTTTATTCAATAACAACTTTACTGAATAAATCTCAATAACAACTTTATTGCAAAATAGAATATACATTCAGTTTACAAACCACGAGTTTTAGGACATAAAACCCAACAGGATACACCATGGAATGCCATGGTGTGGACATTTAAGCAAAAGGTCCTTGAACCTTGTCCAAGCTTTGTGAAGTGAATCGTTTTCGGCTTGTTTGAACTTGATAATGTCATCACGAAAGTTGGAATTCCTATCAGGTGGGAAGTATTTGACTAGGAATTTTTCAGCCAGATCTGTTCAATTGACAATTGATCCGGAGGGTAAGGAATTTAACCACGTTTTGGCTTTATCTCTTAATGAGTAGGGGAAGAGATATAGTCTCAAGGCTTCTTGGGAAACTCCAGGGATGACGAAGGTGTCACTAACTCCTAGGAAATTTCTTAGATGATTGTGGGGATCTTCATTTTCCACTCCAAAGAATTGTCCCACAGTGGACAGCATTTGGAACATTACCGGCTTTAACTCGAATGAGTTGGCAGTAAGCTCAGGGCGTATAATGCTTGGGTTAAGCTCCCCAGGCATGGGAACTAAGTATGAGAGGATGGCACTATCCTTGTCATTCGCTATTTCGATGGGGTTGCGAATGGTAGGTGCTGGGTTTGGCTGGGGTCTATCCATTTCGGTTTGATGGAATTGCGAAGACTCCGCGGAGTCAGCAATGTTTCGAGTTACAGGGGGGTTGTTTAAAGAAGCGTTTCTTAGCTTTGTTTCTAGCCCTAAGTAATCTTTCAGGCTTAGGATTGAACTCTAAATCGCTATTTGAATGCTCACTCATAAACTAACCCAATAGTACCTGTAAGAAGAAATGAAAGAAGATCAGCTCCAATAGATATTAAGATTTTTGTTTCTAACTTAACAAACTTCGTGTTTACCAAACAAAATCCCCGGCAGCGGCGCCAAAAACTTGTTGCGTGCTCAATGTGTAAATAAAAATGGAATGTGAGAGCACTCAGAACATGCAAGCATACATGGTCTTGTAGCAAGTAATAAGTATTTTTTCATTCGATTTCCCACAAAGATTTATTCTTAGTGACTAACGAAGTGAGATGTTAGATAAGAAGGATGGTGTAAATGGGGTAGAATTGGGTTTAAAGTGCCTAACTAATGAAGAACGTGCGAGATATGCAAGCATAAACAAAGACAAGTAAAGAGGTTAACTTGAATGTAGAGGGAAAAGAATTGCGGAGAAAGCAAATATCTAGCAATAAAATTGCAAAACAGAAAACTGAAAAAAAATGGCTAAGGCAAGAATAAAACTAAGAAAATTGCGCAGACAGCAATTTTCTAGCAATTGTACTAACAGTGTTTTAAGGGTAAAGTGTGGAAAGAAGGGCAACTAACGACTCCTCTAAAGGCTTTTTCATACAATTCTTCAGCAGTAGATCAACTTGTCATGCATCAAATTAACTCATTCTCATGTATCTCTCGATTTCATGTATTAGATCATGTAGTTCACTCATGTCCAAGTAAGACTTAAGCATCTATTTATAAAAGCAAGTTAATGAATTGTGCTAGGAAAACGCCTATTCCTAGGTCGTTTTCTGGTTACCATGAAAGGCTAGCATGAATGGACGACTCTGAACTCTTACTCCTTCCGGAGGTTAGGAGTTCTTTGGACAAAATGGATGGCCAATCGAAATTGCCCGTGGGATGAAGCACACATACATTCAATGCATTTGAAACTATCCTACATGCTGAGTTCACGCATTTCTACCTATAGATTCATCATTAGCTGACCCTTATGTGGTTTAGTTACTCATGGATGATGATAGATGGGGAAGAATAGATGGTGTAGACATGCTTGGCAGTAATGAAATGGAAATAAAAGAGAACAGGAACAATAAAAGCAATGAGGAACTCGCGAAATAGTCAAACACTTCTTCGATTAGACAAAGTTCAAAATGTAATAAGCAACAACTTTAAAACAGTAAAGACTAAACAGAAGAAGACGAAATGAAACAATGTATCTAGCAGAAGTAAATGGCGACATGCAGCAGCAAAAAGGAAACAGAAAACAGAAGAAAGCAATTAAACGTGTGCGTGAACTTCTCGCCGCAAGCGCCTTGGATGAAGGGAGAAGGGGAGCTTTGTTTGGGGATGAATCCAATCAGAAGAGAAGAAGGATCTTCTCTTCTTCCTCTCAGATTATCGATACCAACAGCTGAATCCTTCACGCCAACACACGGGAGAAGAAATAGAGAAGAAACTGCGTTGAGTTG
The DNA here is from genome assembly GCA_028017165.1 of Herpetospermum pedunculosum. Lineage (NCBI taxonomy): Eukaryota > Viridiplantae > Streptophyta > Magnoliopsida > Cucurbitales > Cucurbitaceae > Herpetospermum > Herpetospermum pedunculosum. The sequence continues at coordinate 4,527,387 of CM051525.1, read as the reverse complement.
AGAGTTCTACGCTTCCGAGTCTGTTGTTATCCTTCCCCATTGACCTCCTTTTATAGTGTTTTGCAGGTATTCTTCAACCAAGGAGAACCATTCATTCTGAACGACGACCTTCCACGTGGCAGCAGGAGAAAGAATGGGCGGCTGAAACATCGCAACAGACTGGCGGACGGTTAGACAACTTAACAATTTCACTTAAAACATTGCTGAGACAGCAATGTTTTCGCAATGTTCCTTCAATACAGAAATTTCAACTCATTAGCTTTGTTTTTTATTCTTTTTCCTTTCTTTTACACATAAGTCCTGATTTAGCTTCATTCTATAAATTCTCATGTATAAGCACATGTTTAGACTAAATTCTATCAAAAACGCTTAAGAGTGCACACCATTCTATAGCAAACAAGTCCCTAAAATATGCAATTTTGGAGACGTAACAGGAAGCAAAGCAGCTGATTTCAAATATGGCTGGAAATTCGCACCAGTACGAAGGTAAAGGATGTGAGCAAGCTCGTTTCTCAAAAGAGCTAAACGCGCTCAATGCTAAAGTGTCTAAAATAAGCAATGCAATGATTCGTATGGCGAAAAATGTTTCTCGGGCTCCCGTACAAAACCAGACATAATTTTGAGGCAACTCTCTTGAAAATATATTGCAAAATTTCGTTTCAGTAACTCAGAAATTTCAGGAGCATACTTGGAAAAGACTCGATGGTTTTGGGACTATGGTGCATGATTTGGGCAAGGAAATGTCTCATATGACCGAGAAGGTGAATAAGATGGAAACAAGTTCAACAAAAAATGCGAGTGCCATCACATTATGGAGTGGGAAAGAGCTTCCCATAAGTACCCCACTAGTGGAAGTTGATCATGGTCACAGCGAGCCAGTGGTGGAAAACCCTGAACCGAGGTGGAAAAGTGTAAACTTCGATCCTACATGTACTAGAGTTTAGGCTCCTAAGGCTCCTTTTCCTAGCAGGTTAGCGAGACCACCTAAGGAAACCTATGAGGAGAAGTTTCTAGACACGTTCAAGAAGGTAGAGATTAATATGCCTCAGTTGGATGCAATCAAGCAAATTCCGAGGTACGCCAAGTTCTTAAAAGGATTATGCACCAACAAGAGGAAGACAAAGGAGAATAAACGCGTAGTGGTAAGTAAGAATGTCTCAGCTTTGATCACAAAGAGCTTACCGGTAAAATGCGACGATCCAGGTATGTTCACTCTCCCTTGTAAGATTGGAGGAATGAAAATTAGAAGAGCAATGATGGATTTAGGAACCTCAATTAGTGTTATGCCTTATCCCGTTTATCAGGATCTTAAATTGAAAGAAATATAGGAAACAAGAATAGTTATACAACTTGTTGATAGGTCTTTTGTGCATCCTATAGGAGTAGTGGAAGATGTGTTAGTGCAAGTTAATGGATTAATTTTTCCTGTTGATTTTTATGTTCTGGAAATGAATGGAAATTCTTCATCTTCGTCTGCTTTGATCTTATTAGGTAGGCCCTTTATGAAAACTGTTAAAACTAAGATACAAGTTGATAAGGGAACTTTATCTGTTGAGTATCGTGGAGAGGTTGTAGAGATTAATTTGTCTAATGTAATGTTGGGTGTTATGTCCTAAAACTCGTGGTTTGTAAACTGAATGTATATTCTATTTTGCAATAAAGTTGTTATTGAGATTTATTCAGTAAAGTTGTTATTGAATAAAGTGAATTGGGTTTACTTTTAACCTAACTCCAATAAACAAAGAACCCATGGCTATAGATTGTATACTTGAACTTCATGTGTGACATGATTGTGGATCAAGTTCAAGTGATAGCCAGAACGGCCTATAGTATAGGGATAAGGTTGGGTACCTTATCCTGGGGACACTATTGGACGCGGCCCGCTTTGCATAGTTCAAACGATGTGATCCGAAATCGTTCATGTAGAGACATGTGAGTGGGGGCGTCCTATGCAATGAGTTTGCGTTAGGCTGAACCGCGAAACAAGTCGCTCTTTCTTTATAACTCCGTTTACTCTAAAGACCGACTTTTTCATATGATGACCTAGGTAACTCGATCTGAATCCTGAGCATGCTATGAACTCCTGTTTATTAGGGCTTATCTTTTGACTTGTATGGGTGAGAGTGGCCCGAGATCGCCGACTCAATAAGCCTACCATCTTGGGGATAAGACCGGGTAGGTAGCTGGGAACATAGTCCTACGAGATGGAATTCACTCCTACCCGCCTTGGGGGATTAGTAGAGAGGTTGTTACCTTAAGTGTTGACTCTGGGTCTTGAACTAGGGATCCTACCCTCTCATTGGCCCGAGAAGAACTTGGTATAGTGATGAGATCACATACCAATCGGTTTGGTGGTTGGACCACCAACCAATAGTTCATTAGAGGATCAGTGGGACTTAAGGAACAAGATGTAATTACGGGGGTAAAACGGTTATTTTGACCCAACTGTAATTACGAACAACCTGTGAAGGATCGACTTACTAATAATGGTTATATCAAGAGGACATAAATATATCTACGGTGAGGAGAGTGCAACCCTTGGACTTTAGTGTTGTCTCCGGGGGTTAACGAATGTTGGTTAGCTTGACTAAAGAGTTTGGCAGGGTAATCTCGTATCGTTGGAGCTCATGATCTGTAGGTCCTTTGGGTTCTCCTGGCTAGCTCGGATTAAGCCGTGTAACAATATGAGAGAAAACGAATTTAAATTTATTCAAATTAATTTTTGGAAGAATGATGGACATATTTAAATATGATTTAAATATGGGATCGGTCTAAAACATGAATAGGGATTCATGTGTGATGATTCGATTTAAGAAACCAATATTAGTCTTATTATTTAATTAATATTTTATATTCAATTAAATAATAATATTAATTAATTAAAATTTATTTTGTTTATTAAAATTAATTATGAATTAATTTTAAAATGACAAAATATTACAAGTGGGATTATTCAAGTTGAGTGGATTTATCCAAGTTGAGTGGGATTATCCAAGTTGAGTGGATTTATCCAAGTCAAGTGAGATTATCCAAGTTGTGAAGTGGATTGTGAATCACCAACAACATTCATAAACTCATCAATTTTTGAACACTTGTTTGAAGACTAATCCATCCAATTTGAGGTGTCATGCTAAGAAAAGAGTTTGTTGCATGTGAATTGCATATAAATTGGATGAAGTTTAAATGGTTTGAGGTTGATGAATTTTCAAAGAGTTTGAATATTTGGATGAGCATGAAGAGTTCTTGTTAATTGAGAAATTAGAAAGCTAAGTGTTAGATATTTCTCACAAAATCTCATCTCTTTCACCTTCCCATCTTCATCTTCCAAAGTTTTTCTCTTGTAAAGAAGTCCCACCACTCCGTTGCTCGGCCCGAGGATAGCGGGACTACTGGAGGTGGTTCTCGAAGAGTTCAAGGGAAGCTTCGAAGGGTTCGTGAGGTGATTCGAGCATTGGAAGAGAAATCTTTAGAACTACAAGAGGTATGTGTTCTAATTTCTTTTATTTCGTAGTTTTGAGCATGTTTCTAGTTTAGCTAAATTGATGAAAATAGAATGCCAATGATCCGACTTACTTCCGCTGCGCTACATGCGCTCCATCAATTGGCATCAGAGCATTTTTTGGTCACTCAATTTGCATCAATTTGAGCTCGGTGGGTATTTGTTTTAGAAATTATTTTTCTGGGCGTCTAAAGTGTTTTTCCGGTTTTGGCATATTTTTTTGAGATTTTATTTGTACTTCGTTTTGTAAATGCCCGAGCGTGTATGGGCTTTAATGTGTGCAGAAGAGTCTGTAAAAAATTCGGAGTCATTAGAGTCCATATAGGCTTTCAATTCGAAGACAGAAGCTCGGGTGACGGAAAAAACAGCTTGCTATTTTTTTTTTCTACAAAATTCCAGCTCAAAACCGATTCAGCGCAAGGTGGAAGAAACGGTCCGGTTTGGTCGTTGGGCGGTCCGGTTCACTTAAAGTCAGACCGGTTCCGGGTTCTTCACCCTCTGACGGTTCAGTTCAGCGCTCGTTTGGTCTAGTTCGGGTTGGTTTTGGTCCGGTTTCGAGCTGTTGAAGACGAGTTTGCTGTTTTGAACCGGTTTAGTTTTTGTTGAAGCTTTTGTTGCTGGTTTTTTTTGGCCGGTTCAAGCAATACAAGCTGGTTTGTGGCGGTTCGAAGGGTTCGGAAGCGTCTCAACCTAATTGATGAATTATTATTGTAATAATTTAGGTGCTTGCTTGCCCGTGATGCCCAAACCGGTCCACTTTAGTGTGTTTAATTAATTATGCATTGTGAAGGTATGTTTTAATTAAAGTCTCTTATATGTGCATAAAGTATGTCATATAGATTTCAAATCCCACCATAGGAAGCATGTTGCATGCATTGAAAGTATAATATAAGTGTTATGTTGTATAGTATGCATGCTTAATTCATGAGTATTTGATAGAACTGAGGTCCTAAAACAACCATAGGAGCAGCGGAAGAAGCCTAAAACTGGTTGTGGATCTTCAGGAATCAATAAGTTTACAAAAAGAAGAAGTCATCGCATAGGCTATCGCACAGGATATCGCATAGCCATCGCACAGACAGGCTGTGTGCGATGAAAACAGAACAAAAACATACCTTTTTTTTTTGCTTTGTCTTCTCATCTCCTTAGCAACCTCCTCTGCAAAAACGTTGAAGTCCTCTGTAAAAATGAAGCTTGAGGACCTCCTTGAGAGTAATCCTAGCTATCCTCAGGCCTAGTAGCGAAGTGGTGAGACTTCTAGAGCAAAAGGGGCTTTGAATGGAGTTTGGAGGAGTTGTGAGATGGAGATGAAGCAGTTGTGCGATGAGAATTTCACAAGACAACTCTTGTCTTTCAACTTCTATCGTACAACTTCTCAAAGTCATAAAAATCATCTTCTTCAACTATTGAACACTCTTTGAATTTAAACTCCATCTCCAAGCAGCTGAATCACAAAACCAAAGATTAGTCATTAGTTAATTGTTGTCAAACATGCAAGATGTTTGAAAACCATTAACTTTTATATTATTATTTTAAAATTAATTCAAAATTAATTTATAAATAAATATAATAATATAATTAATTAAAACATTTTTTAATTAATTCTTTTATTATTTAATTCAATATCAAATATCAATTAAATAATAAGACTAATCCCGGTTTTCCAAAAAAAAATCAACTTTTCGCATATTATTCATATTTTACTCCAAAATCGTATTTAAATCACATTTAAATATGTTCAATCTCGTCCTCAAAACCTAATTTGGATTTCTCCAAATAAACTCCTTTTACATTGCTACACGGCTTAGTCCGAGCTAGCCAGGAGAACCTAAAGGACCTACAGATCATGAGCTCCAACGATATGAGATTATCCGGTCAAAACTCTTTCAACTGAACTAACCAACATTCGTTAACCCCCGGAGACTCCACTATAGTCTGAGGGTTGCACTCTTCTCACTGTAGATATATTATGTCCTCTTGATATAACCATTATGGGTAAGTCGATCCTTCTCAGGTGTCCGTTATCACAGCTAGGTCTTTTAAACCGTTTAACCTCTGTGATACCTCTTGTTCCTTAAGTACCACTGACGCCTCTAATGAACATTTGATCTGTGATCCAATCATCAGATCCGAATCCTTTTCACATAGAAGAGGATGAGGCCTCAATGTTCAAGCCCCAAAGTCAGCTATTAAGGGAACACCTTTCTACTAAACCCTAAAAAGGGTAGGAGAGAATTTCATCTTGCTACACTATGTCTCCAGCTACCTATTCGAGTTTATCCCCAAGTTGGTAGGCTTATTGAGCGGGCGACCTGCCACTCTCACCCATACAAGTCTAAGGATACTCTCGAATAAGCAAGAGTTCATAGCAAGCTCAGGATTAAGAACGAGTTACCTTAGGTCATCAATAGTGATAAAATCGGTCTCACCAGTAAACGGCGTTATAAAGAGAAAGCGACTTTATCGTGGTTCTGTCTAATGCAAACTCTTTGCATAGGACGCTCCCGCTCGCACATCTCCATGTGAAACGATTCGGGTCACATCGTTTTGTACTATACAAAGCGAGCCGCATCCAATAGTGTTACCAGAATAAGGTACCCGGCCTTATCCGTATACTATAGACCGTTTTGACTGACTACTTCAGCTTGACCCACAATCATGTCATACATGGAGCTCAAGTACTCATATTCAGCCAAGGGTGTTGTTATTGGAACTAGTTAATGCAAACATGTTTCACTATATTCAATAAACACCTTTACTGAATAAACCTCAATAACTCTTTATTGCATTTAATAGACATATTACATTTACAACATTTACAAAACACGAGTGTTAGGACATAAAACCCAACAAACTCCCACTTGGACTAACATGTCTGTGGGACGAATGCTGGTCAGGAATACAAAGCATCTCCCACTGTCCTATCTAGCAGCTCGCAACCCCAGACTCTTCAGGTGTCTCTCAAACACTTTAGTCGTGAGAGACTTTGTAAACGGATCAGCAGCGTTGTGCTCCGAGGAAATCTGTGTGACGATCACATCTCCTCGTTGCACTATCTCCCTGATAAGGTGATATTTCCGCTCGATATGCTTCCCACGCTTATGACTCCGAGGTTCCTTAGAATTTACCACAACACCACTATTATCACAATAAAGTGTGATGGGAAATTTATATTTGGAACAACTTCCAAATCTGTTAAGAACTTCCTGAGCCATACTGCTTCCTTCGCTGCGACGTATTCAGCTTCCATGGTGGAGTCAGCAATACAACTTTGTTTGATACTCCTCCACACTATAGCCCCTCCGTTAAGAGTGAACATTGATCCTGATGTAGATTTCCGAGAATCTATATCAGTTTGAAAATTAGAGTCAGTGTATCCTGCCAGGATCATATCCTTACGCCCATACACGAGCATATAGTTCCTCGTTCTCCTAAGATACTTGAGGATATTTTTAACAGCGGTTCAGTGATCATATCCTGGATTAGACTGGTACCTACTGATAATTTCGACTGCAAATCAGATGTCAGGTCTGGTGCATAACATAACATACATCAGACTGCCAACTGCAGATGCATACAGAATCTGTCTCATGTTCTCAACCTCTTGAGGTGTCTTAGGAGACTGTTCCTTAGACAAGTGAATTCCATGCCTAAACGGCAGCGAACCTTTCTTGGAATTCTGCATCGAATATCTAGATAACACTTTATCTATATAAGATGCCTGAGACAGTGCTAACGTTCTGTTCTTGCGATTCCTTACGATCTGAATCCCAAGAACAAACTGAGCCTCTCCCAAATCTTTCATTTGGAATTGGGTTGCTAGCCACAGTTTTACATACATCATTACCAATGAGTAGTATATCGTCTACATACAAGACTAAGAAAGCTACAGCCTTATTGACAATCTTCTTGTAGACACAAGGATCGTCAATATTCTGTTCAAAGTCATAAGATTTGATCGCGGTATCAAACCTTATATTCCAGGATCTAGATGTCTGTTTCAACCCATAAATGGATCGATTCAGCTTGCAAACCATTTGCTCTTGACCCTGAATTATGAACCCATCTGGTTGGACCATATAAATACTCTCTTCAAGATGCCATTAAGAAAGGCAGTCTTGACATCCATTTGCCAGATTTCATAATCATAAAATACGGCAATGGACAAGAGTATTCTAATCAACTTTAACATCGCAACAGGAGAAAATGTTTCTTCATAGTCCACCCCTTCTCGCTGGGTTAAACCCTTTGCCACAAGTCGGGCCTTAAAGGTTTGCACGTTACCGGCCTGGTCTCGTTTCCTCTTGTAGATCCACTTTCAACCTATGGGTCTTTCACCATCTGGTTAATCTACAAGACTCCAGACCGAATTGAAGTACATAGACTCCATTTCGAGGTCCATGGCTTTGAGCCACTGATCCTAGTCTACATCAGTCATTGCTTGTTTAAAGGTCAATGGATCCTCAAGTCCATCATCAGGTATGACGAATTGAGTCTCAGACAAGCCGATGTAGCGGTCGGGTTGTCTCACATCCCTCCCACTGCGTCGAGGCTCTCTCAACTCTTGAGAAGGACCAGCCTGATCAACAACTTTTGTTGATCCCTCTATAGCTTCCCTAGATAATTCGGACAAAACTATTTTGCTCGAAGTTTGATAATCTCTCATGTGGTTCTCCTCTAAGAACGTGACATTAGTCGATACTAATACCTTGTCTTGTCGAGGATCGTAAAAGAGACCACCTCTCGTTTCCTTGGAGTAGCCTACAAATAGGCACAATTTTGAACGATGTTCCAGTTTCTTTGGACCGGATACCAGTACGTGTGCTGGACATCCCCAAATTCTGTAGTGACGTAAACTACTTTTACGCCACTCCAGAGCTCATAAGGTGTTTCAGAAACACTCCTAGAGGGAATATCATTCAAAATATATACGACAGTCTCTACTGCACACGGCTTAATCCGAACTAGCCAGAAGAACCTAAATGACTTACAGATCATGAGCTCCAACGATACGAGATTAACCGGCTAAACTCTTTAGCCAAGCTAACCAACAAATTTTACATGCAATTTAATAACAAAAAATATCTAAGTCTAAGTTCTAATTTTAAATTCTCAATTCCAAAAAAAATTACATGCAATTCTAAAAAACTATAATCCCTAGTTTTAAATACAAATTCCCAATTCTAAAAAACAAAATTACATGCAATTTCAAAAAAATCATAATTCCAAATATTTCCAAGTTGGAAATTACTTATAATTTCTATATCTCAACTCCAAAAAATAAGTTCATCAAATTCAAGGTTACACATTCGAAATTTACAAGTCCCAAGTTCATCAAATTCAAAAACAAATCTCAAGTTCATCAAATTCAAGGTTACACATTCCAAATTTACTCCCAAGTTCATCAAATTCAAAGTTCCACAGTCCAAAATCACAGTATAATCCAAATTTACAGTCCAAAAATCAAAATCAAATTACAGTCCAAAATTCAAAACATTCGCAGCATCATCGGGTTGGTTGTGTAATTTGCAAAAAAAAAAATTACTGCTAAAAAAACAACACACAGATCAAAAAAAGAAGAGAAAAAAAAATTCACTCTCCTCACGATGAGCAACGGAGTCTGATGTGCAGCGTTGGCGTGTTGCAGGGCGGAAGCGGACGTGCGGCGAGGCGCGGCGGCAACGACTGGACTTCTCTTCTTGTCCAAACAAAACAATGAGGCTTCTCATTCTATTTATACGAGAGATGAATGTTTACTAAAATACCCTTCATTTAAAGAAAATGCGCAAAATGTATACAATGAGACTTGAACTAAAGACCAATGGAAGCAAAGGTTGTCTAAGTTCCACTTTGCCAAACAAACTTCAATGTTATTATTTGGCTTCAGATGTTAATATTTCGTTCAACTTGGATGAGAAATTTTAATCCATTCGTTGGATTGAAATTTGGGGCGTGTTCTAAATTTCGTTCCATGATCACGAGTTGAGTTCAAATTTCATCTCGAAATTCAAGCCTCAAATCCATCAAATTTCCATCAATTTTACAAACTACGTTCTGTTGCTTTGCTCAATGGGGTTATATATTGATTAAATAAAGCAAATAACCATGCAAGTATACACGGTCTGCAGCAAGTGATAAGTATATTTTATATCGATTTCCCATAGAGACTAAGTTGAGTGAATGTCGATTTATGCGTGTTAAGTTAGATAAGGTAACCAGGAATGAAATAGATTTTGATTCGAGACACAAAATTGTAAAGGACACAAGGAAAACACAAAGTTACAGCAATGCAAAAGAACTAAGGAGACTACGATATTGAAAAATAGTATTGCGGAACTCGCAATACCTTCGCAATAAGCTAAGAATAAATTAACAGACTAGTAAAATCTAACGTAAGTCCAAGAGAATAAGCTAACTAACTCACAGAATAAAAATAGTATTGCGGGTCTCGCAATACTTTCGCAATAAGACTTAGGAACAGATTAACAAACAAGTAAATCTAAGATAAAGACAGAAAATAAGATTGCGGCTCTTGCAATACTTTCGCAATAAACTCGCAACGAGTGAAATCTTAAGATAAAAACAGCAAGGTTGGCTAAGAAACCATGATCATTCAGCAGCAAATTAACATTACATGCATCGTTTTAGCTAGATCTCATACATCTTCCGATTATATGCATTAGATTCTTAAGTTACTCATATCCAAGTAAAGCTAAAAACCTATTTATAATTGCATGCTATTAAACGTGTTAGGAAAGCGCCTATTCCTAGACCACTCTCTGTTTACCATGAAAGGCTAACATAAATGAATGACTCTGAATTCTTACTCCTTCCGGAGGTTAGGAACTCTTTAGAACAAAATGGATGGCCGGTCGAAAATGTCCATGGGATGAAGTTCACACTCATTCAATGCATTCATGCTTATTTACGTGTTGAATTCACATAGATATATCCTACAGATTCATCTTAACAAACCTTTATAAAACTAGCTACTCATGCCTTTTAGAAGAAGTCAACAAAACTAATTGATTACTCATAAAAATAGAAGAACTCAACAAAACTAATTGATTACTCAAAAAAATCAATTCCTGTAATAATTCGAAAAGCTAAAACACAATTCAATCCGAAAACAATAATGAAAGTAAGCAATAGAGTAGGTGAAGGCCCGATTGTCCACGATTCGCCTCGGTTGAAGGAGAAGAATGACTTGTCTTGGGAAGGAACTCAATCAGAAGAGAAGATGGATCTTCACTTCTTCCTCTTGAATTACTGACGCCAAGGGAACCTTTGTTTCTTCGATCCAACAAACGAGAGAATTATCTCTTTTCTACGGTAGATGGCCTTTTCCAAGTCTCTTCACCGTGAAGTGGATGCTTTTATTCCTTCATCTTGCTCTCTTATATAGCCCTTAGTGGTTCCATAGTCTGCTCCCTAATCACGGATCTCCATCCAAATTAGGGAAACAACCTCATACGTGGCGGATACAGGAAGGGTCGGCGACTGGAAAAACGTAGCAGAAGAGATCAGTATTGCGATTGCGTTGCGATCGCAAAGTTCCTTGAAGACTTCTTTGTGATTGCGTTGCGATCGCAAAGCTCTGTTTCCGGTTGCCCTTCTTCTAATCTCATTGCGTTCCTCGCAAAACTTCAGCAATACATCTGCAAGGCATTAATTAGACATTTTTTCACCAATTACACACTTATGCACAAATATTTCACATAAGCATTAATTTTAACACTATTTCACAAATGTCACTATTAAACACATATTCTGCTCAATAATAGTTATAGTGCTCAAAAGACTTCATGAATATAAAGCAATTATGGACCTAAATAACTCTCATTTGGAGAGTTAACACGTTCCAGCCATATTTTAGAACGAAATCCAAATTTACTTTGGACTTGAAGTTTGGACATATTCCAAATTTTACTCCCGAGCAAGATTTAGAGTCAGAATTTATCTTAATTCAAGTATCAAAATCGAAATTGATGGTTTCGGTATACTCCAAATTTTATCCCACCTCGAAATTGGAGTAAAATTCAAAGTCAAACCCTTTTTCAAAATTAAATTGAGCAGAAGCAAAACTCTACTCTACATCCAAAAATAGAATTAAAGTAGAACACAAAAATCGACTAAAGTTCAAGTCAAGCTTCTGTCAAATAAGAAAGATCAAAATTGTGAGCTCAGTTCATATTTTTTTTTGTCAATTCGCATAGAAAGATGTATCAATCAAAATAATTGATTTATGAACCAAATTTCATATTTCGATAAAATTGATATGTCGAGGCGGATTCGAAATTAGGGGTGTCCTACATTTCGATTTCAAAATTTAACTTTTTCGAGACTCACCCACACGTACATGTGCATAACTCTCGAAAAATGGGTATTTGTTGGCCGAGAGATTTCAGCCAATCATCGGTCGCCACGTGTCTTCATCATGGCCGGCCGATCGAATAAACATAACCGAGCAAATTCGTTCATAGCTAAATTGAGCTTGAAATCGAATCGGGCCAGAAAGCTATTTCAATGACAATTTGGCCCAAAACCCAAAAGTCCATTGGACCCAAGCCCATTGGATCCAAGCCCAAGCTCATTGGATCCAGGCCCAAACTCATTAGGCCCATGAGAAACTATATAAATACAGAACTCATTCTTCATTTGAAAGGTTCAGAAAATTTCTACCCTTAGGAGCTGAGACAGAATTCCCAAACAACGAACACTGAGAACAAGCTACGAAGCCCTCAATCCAAATTCAACATTGATAACATACGAAGCCCTCGAAACAAATCCAAGAAGCCCTCGAAAGACATTTACATTTGATCGAAACAAATCCAAGAACAAGCAAAGCCCTCGAAACAATAAACATTAGAGATTGTAATCTGAAACAAGTATAAGTAAATCTGAATAACAAGAGAGAAAAACCTGGTAATAATAACCACACATAGAGAAGTATGATTATTTTTGGATTTCTTAAATTTGGTTTTTTGTTTTTTTTGAACAGTGGTTTGCCATGTAAAATTAAATAGTTAATTAAGGGTATTTTTTGGTATCATCTTTAAAAATGTTTTGTTGTAGAATGAAAAAGAGTATTTTTCTTAAATTAAAAACTAGTCGTTCGTAACATTGTGCGGCGTCAAAATCTCGAAAGACCCAACCCTAGAAATTTTCCACAAATCGACGCCACTTCATCGTCTTCTCCCAAACCAAATGCTCCCAAGAATTGAAGAATCTGTAGGTAAGGTATGTTTGAAGGTAAGTTTTCAAAGACTGCTTCAATTTACAGTACGAGTTCTACTATGCAATTGAGTTGTCTTTGACTCTTTGTTAATCTTGATTTATGATTATGAATGTATATTAATTTCCCAATTCCACGAGAAATGTTTGTTTTATTATAATTAATCAGAACTTGAAGTTTTCATTTTAGGTTGAATTTGGATCCACCTTCTATGGGCTTACCCGCTTCTTTCAATCAAACCTAATACTCATTACTTGTATTTTTCTAGACTTTGTAGGACTGCCAAAATTATAAAGAAAAATGGGAAAACCGAGCTGATTAACCAATACTTTACTTGGTTTGCTTAATCCTATGGCCTTAGAGAGATGATCGAGGAGCCTTTTCGAGAGATGTGCTCGGTTGATGTGAATTCTAAAATTAAAAGCATAGTGATTAACAATTAAGCATCTAAAACCCAAAAATATTGTGGAAGGTTGTTGTGAATTCTAGTCTACTCAGATGTTTGGTTTCTGATGGAATCTTGTGTCTATAATTGAAATCCTTTAACTTGATGCTTGATTGTTCTCTGTTTTCTTATTTCTAATTGAACGCTTTTTGTGTATAATGTGTCTTTTTAGTGAGTTTGGTGCTTTAGACGGTAACTCGAGTTTGGAAAACATTACTCTCTTCTCTAACTCTCTGACATAACAAGTTAATTTTAAAGCACAAAAGAAATTAGTGGTTATCAAATGTAAGACAAAAAAATAAACTTACATAATCCAACACCATATTGTTGCAGTAATTATCAAAGTAAGGTGAAATTGGGGTGTTTTTTATTTTTTGTTGTTTATATTATCTTTATTACCCAGCTGTTTGTTGTTTGCTGTCTTTTTCAACCCAGTTGTTTTAGTAAGCACATCTTAGGTTATGATGAGTCTATAAAGCATGAAGTTTAATGCATACCTGGAAGTTGATCTTCTCGACCCGAGCTTGTTATCCACAGTACTTCATGACTTTAAGTAGCTAAAGATGATATGAGTTGCAAGGTAAGAGAAATCTAATATTATATTGTTGCTGTTGGCTTTTTTTAATATTTTGAGGCCCTACCTTAAATCTAGTAATACTATCTGCTTGATATCGGAGTAGTTGGTTGGTTTTAGTTGATAATATCATATGCTTGAGTCTGTGGCTTCATGGCAAAAATACTCGTTGCTATATATCTATTGGTTGTGAAAATTCAAGACATTTACAGTTTCATTGGATGTCTGTCTTTAAAGACTTGTAGGAGAAATTAGGAAAATAACAATTTCAGTTAAATTGAAAATATATAGGAGTCACAAAATATAGAAAATGAAAAACCATTGTTCTGCCTTGGCTAGAGTAGTATTTTTTTTAAGTTTTTTATCATTTTCGTTTATTATAGAAAATGCCCCACTTTACATATAAATATAACGGATTGTGTGCGCTCTTAATTGCACTTCACCGAAACAAATTTCTTCTCTTTCTTTCCAAACATCAACGCAGAAAGTGAAAGAACCAAAAAAAGCTTTTATTATGAGTTTGGTTTGAATTTTAACGATTAATCAACAAAACGAAAGAGAATGAGATGATGACACAAGGATTTTAACTTGCCTACTACTATGCAATTGAGTTGTCTTTGTTAATGGGTTTGGGAATATATTACTCATCATCAACTTCACTGTATTTATGAATGTATATTAATTTCCCAATTCTAAAATATTTTACAACTAGGAGACATGTTTGTTTTTATTATAATTAATCTTACTGCTATCATAATCAAGTTGTGTTAATTTACTTGCCATCTTTGAGATTTGAACTGTTCGATTTGGTTTGAATGACTCAGGGCCGTTTTTAGATCGTTTTGATACTGATAATTACATGATTGTTTTTTATACACGTAATTGGATATTGCGCGTTGTGGACGTCATGAGAATACAACTTATATTTTCGACTCTCTAGACCGCGTAATTTGATTGTCTCTATTCTACTCACTTCTCAATAACTACAACCGGATATGATTTTTTTTTGTTGGGTCAATAGTTGTAACTAACCGGTGCTAGAATTTACTGATTAAAATTAATTATTTTCAAATTCTACTTTCATAGCTTGCTTGGCTTGTAGATGGTGTATCCTTGGAGGCCAAACCATTAAGCCAGGTATGTTATGTATGCATCCTGTTGCAGTTGCCCAATTTATGTATGAGTTTTTTTTTTCCAGGTCTTCTTATTTCACATAATTTATTTGCATGCAACATGTTAAAGTTTACCTTGGCTACATTTAGGCAAGGATGAAAATACCCGTCGATATATCCGTAAATGAGAGGGTTCGATATAGATATTAAGGATTAATGTGTGTTTCCAATATCTTTTATAAATACCCGTAAAACAAAAACAAAAAAAAAAAAACCCATATATTATTGACACTAAGAATATAAAATACTAATAATAAGATTTTATAGCTTAGTTTGTAAGTAAAAAAGACTTGATATTTTACGTCCTTGCATTTAGGGTACTTTTTTTTAATGAATCTTGAGTTGTTTAGTTTTAAAATTTTGACTATTATTCTTTGTTCATGGGCACTCAAGATTGCAAAATGAAGCCAATAATGCATAACAACAATAATATTCACCTTAAACACTAATTAAATAGAGGGTGAGAATAGCAATACAGAAACATAAGATAAGATAGATGAAGACAAATTTAAAAGACTCGAAAGAAAGTAAAACAGAAAAATAACAACATAACTTGAAAATAAAGCAAAACAAAGGAAAATACATGGATAAATGACACACTTGAGAAACCCTCATGACTAAACAAGGTGCGGGAAGTTGAGTGGTGGAGCTTAACCTTGATCATGCTCAATGGAGGGTGGGATTATCACAATAGGTAGCAATAATGTATTCGACATTTACCAAGATTGCAAAGTTGAAGAATTTTTGAGTGGAACACTCTCGAGTTATGATCTTGAGTGAATGACAGCAGGTTGGATCTACCTTGGTTTTACCTGTCAGCGAGAAGGCCAAAATATTATCGACGCATGCATAAAGTTTAGGTACAGAGGCTAAACAATTTGTTTTAGTCTCTTTCCACTTGATACTCGTTGATGGGTTGAGTTTCATGTCAGGTTTGGAAGCTATGGAGGATGAGCAAATGAGAAGCAGAAGGGAAATGACAACAAGGAACTTTGAAAAGTAAGTCATGGTATGAAGAAAGTTGTGGATGATTAGAAAATAAACGTGTTTTGAATAGATTGTGAAAGGGAAGGGGTTTATATAAGATTTTTTTATCTTCTACATGCACTATTGCATTTAAACGTACATTGGTTGCCATACCATTGTGCTTTTACACATTCAACAATCCATGTTTTTAATTGGTCGTCATACCATTGTGTTTTTACACACATGCCAACATGTTTTTTTTTCAATTCAAATTCAAGAAATGCATGTGATGTTAAGCTCAAGTACTCCTCCAAAATGGATAAAAATAATAAAATTGTAATAAAATTGAAAGATGAATTATTTGATAAAGTGAATTTGTGGGGTTGAGATTTGATTTACCAAAGTTATGGGGGTGATTTGATTGGTGTGGGCGGCACGTCATTTGTTCAATAGAAAAAAACCAAAAAATATTGTTTTATGTTTTACGGGTATTTATAAAAGATATTGGAGATATCCATTTATCTTACGGATCTATCGACATATCCACGAATATTTTCATCCTTGGTCTAGAGAGGGGAGATACCCACAAAGTTTCAAACAAATCCTAGACCTCTTCAACATAAACTTGCTTTATTTTTATTTTTATTCACTTAAAAGATATCATATATATTAGTTATATGGAACAAAATCAAATTGAGAAAACTTGATGACCCGCAATGACCGTCATTGAAACAAATATATATATATCCAATCACTGTCATTGCTAAGTGTATTATTTTAAACACTTTAGTAAATCTTGAATGATTATATTGATTTTAGAATTGCTAAACACTTTAGTATATTTTTAATTTGTTTAGGGCATGTTTGGGAGTGATTTTGACATTGGCCCTTAAATCACTAATTCAACAATCACTAATTTAGCAATCACTCCCAAACATGCCCTTAATGCTCTTTTAGTAATTTAGCAATTCTAAAATTAAATTTGAAACCAAACATGAATGATTCAAAATCACTTCTCATTCTATGAAAACCACTTCAACCAAACATCAAAATAATGATATGAAAATCAATTTTTCAAAATTAATTATACTTAAACCACTAATTTAACAATCACTCTCATACATGCCCTTACAATCCTTATAAAAGTCAACACACATTCACTCAATTAAAAAATTTAAAAAATATATATTAGTTCAATGGTATTGTTAAAATAAAAATTAAATCAAACAAAATTAAATTACATTCAATATATTCAAACACATTTATGAAATTGAACCAAATTGAGTAGAAAATAAATAAATAGTAATATTAAACAAATTAATCAAATAAATCATCGCCTTCAATTTTTAAACTTGTATTGAAAATATATTTTAACTCTAAATTTCAAAATTTCAACTTATTAAGTTTGCCTTAAGAATTTCAACCAAGTTATATAGAATAGATTTATCATCAATAATAAAATTGTAACTACAAAAAGTAAATATATTAAAATTTATATATTTTCTATAAATAGTTTTGTTTCGACTAATAATTGATTTTTAAAATAAAGTAAATTAATAAAAGTTAAAATTGAAATTAACAACTATTATTAAATTTAAATAATTAATATTAGTTAAAATATTTAGGATAAAATATACATGTATATTATATGTTAAAAGGTTAAATGGTTAAAAAGAGCTCTTATTTTTATTCAATTCAAGCAAATTTTAATATCTATTAATTATTCAAAAGTCTTTCGGTTAAAAAAAGCATAAAAGAGTGGACATTTCTAATCAAGTGGCGTGGAGAGAAAACGAAATTGAAATTTTCAACTCCCTCTTTTCCTAAAAGTGAAAGAAAATACCCTCCTATCCATAACACCAAAATTTAAGAAATGAAGAACAACAATAAAATTGTTAAAGAAGGTTTCAAAATCAAACTAAGAGGAGAAATTGAAATTAATTAGTAATGATTGGGTAATTTGAAACTAAAAAATAAGAAACAATTTTACATAAGAATAATAAAATTTAATTTTTGGGACTTAATAAGTGATGAGAAATTAGAGAGGTTAAAGAAATAATTATGCACGATTCATTAACAATACCAAAATATGAAAGAGTAAAATTAACAAAAATATGGGAGAGTACCAAATATAGAAGGATAAAATTAGGGATGACAAACTAAAATAAAACGTATAATGTATAATGTATAATGGAGAGATTTTTAAGCCACTTTTAGATAAAAATAGAAAAAAATAATGAATATCTTCGTGTACTGCAATTGTTTTTTTAAATCGGTATATAAAAAAACTAATATTTTATTATTATTATATAAAAAAAATTTAAATACATATATAAGAAAGAACACATATGAACTTAACTTAAAACATAACTTGTACTCAACTTCTTCAATATGTCGTTGTTCACACGAAGATTTCGACGAAGGAAAATTAGACACGTGTAAATGAAATTTGAATGTGTATTTATGTATTTGTATGTATCCGTGCGTAGTGGATTACAATCTCTAATTTTTTGAATTTGGATCGATGGCTTTGCAGCTTGTTCTCGATGTTGAATTTGGATCGAGGGCTTCGCAGCTTGTTCTCGAGGGCTTTGCAGCTTGTTCTCAGTGTTGAATTTGGATCGAGGGCTTCGCAGCTTGTTCTCGATGTTGAATTTGGATCGAGGGCTTCGCAGCTTGTTCTCGAGGGCTTTGCAGCTTGTTCTCGATGTTGAATTTGGATCGA
This sequence comes from Herpetospermum pedunculosum, assembly GCA_028017165.1. Lineage (NCBI taxonomy): Eukaryota > Viridiplantae > Streptophyta > Magnoliopsida > Cucurbitales > Cucurbitaceae > Herpetospermum > Herpetospermum pedunculosum. The sequence goes on along the minus strand of CM051525.1, from coordinate 4,508,771 downwards.
GGGCTTCGCAGCTTGTTCTCGATGTTGAATTTGGATCGAGGGCTTCGCAGCTTGTTCTCGATGTTGAAGGATTGTTCAGTCTTCTAAGGATTAAGGGAGTCTTCGTTGTTTGAGAATTCTCTCTGACCTCTTAGGAGTAGAAATTTTCTGAACCTTGCAAATGAAGGATGAGCTCTCTATTTATAGAGTTTCTCATGGGCCTAATGGGCTTGGGCCTGGATCCTAATGAGCTTGGGCTTGGATCCAATGGGCTTGAGCCCAATGAGCTTTTGGGCTTTGGGCCAAATTGCTATTTAAATAGCTTTCTGGCCCGATTCGATTTTGAGCCCAATTGCGATTATGACCCAAATCGATCGGTTAAGTTTATTTGATCCCACGGTCATGATGAAGACACGTGGCAACCGCCGATTGACCGAAATTTCTCGGTCAACAAATGCCCCTTTTTCGAGAGTTATGCACAAGTATGTGTGGGTGAGTCTCGGAAAAGTAAAACTTTGAAATTGAAATGTAGGACACCCCTAATTTCGATTCCGCCTAGACATGTAAATTTTATCGAAATATGAAATTTGCTTCATAAATCAATTATTTTAATTGACACATCTCTCCATGCCAATCGATCAAAAATATGAATTTGGCTCGTAATTTTGATTTTTCTTATTTGGCAGAAATTTGACTTGAATTTTAGTAGATTTATGTGTTCTACTTTGATTCTATTTTTGGATGTAGAGTAGAGTTTTGTGTCTACCCAATTTAATTTTGAATAAGGTTTGATTTTGAATTTTTACCCCAATTTCGACGCGGGATAAAATTGGAGTATACCCAAACCACCAATTTCGATTTGAGACTTGGATTTGAATATGTCCTTCCTTCAAGTCCAAGTAAATTTGGTTTACGTTTAAAAAAAAAATTGCTGGAACGTGAAGTAAAATTGATGGACATTTGACGGATCTGAAGCTTGAATTTTGAGATGAAATTTGAACTCGACTGGTGCTCATGGAACGAAATTTACAACACGCCCCAAATCTCAATTCAACGAATGAATTTAAAATTTATCATCCAAGTTGAACGAAATATTAAATTCTGAAGCCAATTGATAACGTAGAAGCTTGTTTGGCAAAGTGGAACTTGGACGACCTTTGTATCCCTTGGTCTTGAGTTCGATTATATACACATTTTGCACAAAATAAATTTAAGTCTTAAGTCAAGGATATTTTAGTAACTTCACCATAACCCTAATCCTTTTGTCTTTAGGTTTCATCTATAAATAGAATGAGAAGCCTCATTTAGGTTGTTTGGAAGAAAAGAGGAGAAGACTTTGTTTGGAGAAGTTGAAGAGTTGGAGAAGTCTAGCCACTCCGCCGCCGCTCGTGGCGTCCGCCGCACGGCTCCTTGCCGCCGCTCTCCGCCGCTCATAGAGTCCGTCGCAAGTCTCCGTCGCCTCACGTCCGCATCCGCGACAAGTCTGGTAATGTTCATTTTTTTTTTTTTAATTTTTGTTGTTGTTGTTGTTGTTGTATTTTAATTTGTGTTTATGGACTGTGGTTGTATTTTAATTTGTGATTATGGACTGTGGCTATATTTAATTTTAATTTGTGGTTGTGATTGTATTTTAATTTGTAGTTGTGATTATGGATGTTGTGTAATTGAGCTTTTTAATTTGTAGCTTACGGGAATATGAGAATTTTAATATGTGATTTTAAACCGTTGTAGCTTAGGAAGCAAACTATGTAATTGGGAGTTGGTAATTAGAAATTATATATAATTTGTAACTTAGAAGGTTTGGAATTGAGATTTAGATGACTTATGAACTTCGGAAATTGGAAGCTTAGACTCAAAATCTATACATTTTTTTTGGACTAGGAAATTTGAAATTGGGAGTTTTAAAATTAAAATTTAGACATAGAAATTTGGAGCGCGACATCTCATCTCCATGTATTTTTTTTTTTTACTTTATTATTTATTTATTTTCTTGGAATTGAATATAATTAGACAACAAAACAAATTTTACTTGAAACTCGTGTCGTCTGAATTGATTCCAAATCCGAATGCAAATTGTTTTTCATGTGCATTTGAGCTTGTGGAAGAGTTTTTATTTTTTATTTTATTTATATTTTTTTTTAAATACAAAACAAAAGCTTCCTAAAAAAAACGTTTTTTTTTCAGTCTAAAGGAGTTAAGGATGTGACACTGGGTGGTGGGACGCCCACTCACGCTAAGTGTTGCCACTGTTACGGGTGTCCACTTGTCGGCTGCGACTTGTAGGTCTATCTAGAAGCAGACATCTTTAAACCTTTCAAACTTAACTTCTTTTCCTTTTGCAAAGGAGTTAGAGATGTGACGATGGGTAGTGGGACGCCCACTCACGCCTAAGTGTTGCCCCTGTTATGGGTGTCCACTTGTCGGATGCGACTTGTAGGTCTATCTAGAAGCAGACATCTTTAACCTCTTTGAGATTGGAAATACTTTTTCTCTTTTTTTTCATGTGTACTTGAGCTTGTGGAAAAGTTTTTATTTAATTATTTTTTTAAATACAAAACAAAAGCATCCTAAACCAAAAAACATTGTTTTTTTTTTTTTCAGTCTAAAGGAGTTAAGGATGTGAAACTGGGTGGTGGGACGCTCACGCACGCCTAAGTGTTGCCCCTGTTATGGGTGTCCACTTGTCGGATGTGACTTGTAGGTATATCTAGAAGCAAACATCTTTAAACCTTTCAGACTTAACTTCTTTTCCTTTTGCAAAGGAGTTAGAGATGTGACGCTGGGTAGTGGAACGCCCACTCACGCCTAAGTGTTGCCCCTCTAACTCCTTTGCAAAAGGAAAAGAAGTGTTGCCCCTGTTACGGGTGTCCACTTGTCGGATGCGACTTGTAGGTCTATCTAGAAGCAGACATCTTTAACCTCTTTGGGATTTGAAATAAAATGATTATATATATATATATATATTTTGGTGTTAGATCTCTGATTTTTTTAACGTCGGTGTATCTTTGAATGAAATATTTTTTTTATATCGTGACTGGACTTAAAGTATATTTTTTTTCTTCAAGTTGCCTACGTACCCTTGAATGGAAGGGATCAAGTCATAACGTAGTTCAGATGAATGATTTTTTTTTTTGGGTCGTTCACCTTTTAAGCTCATGTAGTTTATAATGTATAATGGAGAGATTTTTAAGCCACTTTTAGATAAAAATAGAAAAAAATAATGAATATCTTCATGTACTGCAATTGTTTTTTTAAATCGGTATATAAAAAAACTAATATTTTATTATTATTATATAAAAAAAAATTTAAATACATATATAAGAAAGAACACATATGAACTTAACTTAAAACATAACTTGTACTCAACTTCTTCAATATGTCGTTGTTCACACGAAGATTTCGACGAAGGAAAATTAGACACGTGTAAATGAAATTTGAATGTGTATTTATGTATTTGTATGTATCAGTGCGTAGTGGATTACAATCTCTAATTTTTGATCCTTTGATTCTCTCTCTTAAATGTAAATGTATCTCGAGGGCTTCACAGCTTCTTCTCGACGTTGAATTTGGATCGAGGGCTTTGCAGCTTGTTCTCGATGTTAAATTTGGATCGAGGGCTTCGTAGCTTGTTCTCGATGTTGAATTTGGATCGAGGACTTCACAGCTTGTTCTCGAGGGCTTTGCAGCTTGTTCTCGATGTTGAATTTGGATCGAGGGCTTCGCAGCTTGTTCTCGATGTTGAAGGATTGTTCAGTCTTCCAAGGATTAAGAGAGTCTTCGTTGTTTGAGAATTTTCTCTGATCTCTTAGGAGTAGAAATTTTCTGAACATTGCAAATGAAGGATGAGCTCTCTATTTATAGAGTTTCTCATGGGCCTAATGGGCTTGGGCCTGGATCCTAATGGGCTTGGGATTGGATCCAATGGGCTTGAGCCCAATGAGCTTTTGGGCTTTGGGCCAAATTGCTATTTAAATAGCTTTCTTGCCCGATTCGATTTTGAGCCCAATTGCGATTATGACCCAAATCGATCGGTTAAGTTTATTTGATCCAACGGTCATGATGAAGACATGTGGCAACCGCCGATTGACCGAAATTTCTCGGTCAACAGATGCCCCTTTTTCGAGAGTTATGCACAAGTATGTTTGAGTCTCGGAAAAGTAAAACTTTGAAATTGTGTTGGATCTCTGATTTTTTTAACGACGGTGTATCTTTGAATGAAATATTTTTTTTATATCGTGACTGGACTTAAAGTATATTTTTTTTCTTTAAGTTGCCTACGTACCCTTGAATGGAAGGGATCAAGTCATAACGTAGTTCAGATGAATGATTTGTTTTTTTGGGTCGTTCACCTTTTAAGCTCATGCGGGCTAGGAGCAACATGTAGTTTATACTCTTACGTTAAGGAGTATTACATTTTATGCATAAAATTTCTTAAGAAATTTGCCGTTGATTGGGCCAATCCTTAATCCGTCTTGATCCACAATTTTGTATGTGTTGGGTTTTATGTCCTAAAACTCGTGGTTTGTAAACTGAATGTATATTCTATTTTGCAATAAAGTTGTTATTGAGATTTATTCAGTAAAGTTGTTATTGAATAAAATGAATTGTTTTTACTTTTAACCTAACTCCAATAAACAAAGAACCCATGGCTATAGGTTGTATACTTGAACTTCATGTATGACATGATTGTGGATCAAGTTCAAGTAATTGCCAGAACGGTCTATAGTATAGGGATAAGGCTGGGTACCTTATCCTGAGGACACTATTGGACGCGGCCCACTTTGTATAGTACAAACGATGTGATCCGAAATCGTTCATGTGGAGACATGTGAGTGGGGGCGTCCTATGCAATGAGTTTGCATAAGACTGAACCGCGAAACAAGTCGCTCTTTCTTTATAACTCTGTTTACTGTAAAGACCGACTTTTTCATATGATGACCTAGGTAACTCGATCTGAATCCTGAGCACGCTATGAACTCCTGTTTATTCGGGCTTATCCTTTGACTTGTATGGGTGAGAGTGGCCCGAGATCGCCGACTCAATAAGCCTACCATCTTGGGGATAAGACCGGGTAGGTAGCTGGGAACATAGTCCTGCGAGATGGAATTCACTCCTACCCGCTCTGAGGGATTAGTAGAGAGGTTGTTCCCTTAAGTGCTGACTCCGGGTCTTGAACTAGGGATCCCACCCTCTCATTGGCCCGAGAGGGACTTGGTATAGTGATGAGATCACATACCAATCGGTTTGGTGGTTGGACCACAAACCAATAGTTCATTAGAGGATCAGTGGGACTTAAGGAACAAAATGTAATTACGGGGGTAAAACGGTTATTTTGACCCAGCTGTAATTACGAATGACCTGTGAAGGATCGACTTACACCTATATATATATTTAATTATTATTATTATTAAAAATAATAATAATAATTTTATTTATTAAACTTTTAATAAATAAAAAATATATATATATATATACATATATAATTATTAATTAAACTTTTTAATTAATAATTATTATTTAATTCAATATCAAATATTAATTAAATAATATGACTAAACCCGATTTTCCGAAAACCGACTTTTTTCACATAAATCCTATTCATGTTTTAGGCCAAACTCATATTTAAATCATATTTAAATATGTCCAACATTCTTCCACAAACCGAATTTGAACAATTCAAATTCTTTTTCTTTTTAACATCTCTTATACTGTTGCACAACGTTATCCGAGCTAGCCAGGAGAACCTAAAGGACCTAGAGATCATGAACTCCAACGATACGAGATTATCCGGTCAAAACTCTTTTAACCGAACTAATCAACATTCGTTAACCCCCGGAGACTCCACTATAGTCTGAGGGTTGCACTCTCCTCACTGTAGATATATTATGTCCTCTTGATATAACCGTCATGGGTAAGTCGATCCTTCACAGGTGTCTGTTATCACAGCTAGGTCTTTTAAACCGTTTAACCTCTGTGATACCTCTTGTTCCTTAAGTACCACTGACACCTCTAATGAACATTTGATCTGTGATCCAATCATCAGATCAGAATCCTCTTCACACAGAAGAGGATGAGGCCTCAATGTTCAAGCCCCGGAGTCAGCTATTAAGGGAACACCTATCTACTAGACCCTAAAGAGGGTAGGAGTGAATTCCATCTTGCTACACTATGTCCCCAGCTACCTATTCGAGTTTATCCCCAAGTTGGTAGGCTTATTGAGCGGGCGACCTGCCACTCTCACCCATACAAGTCTAAGGATACTCTCGAATAAGCAGGAGTTCATAGCAAGCTCAGGATTAAGAACGAGTTACCTTAGGTCATCAAAAGTGATAAAGTCGGTCTCACCAGTAAACGCTGTTATAAAGAGAAAGCAACTTTATCGTGGTTCTGTCTAATGCAAACTCTTTGCATAGGACGCCCCCGCTCGCACATCTCCATGTGAAACGATTCGGATCACATCGTTTTGTACAATTACAAAGCGAGCTGCATCCAATAGTGTTATCAGAATAAGGTACCCGGCCTTATCCGTATACTATAGACCATTTTGACTGACTACTTGAGCTTGACCCACAATCATGTCATACATGAAGCTCAAGTACTCATATTCAGCCAAGGGTGTTGTTATTGGTACAGGTTAAAGCAAACACGTTTCACTATATTCAATAAACACCTTTACTGAATAAACCTCAATAACTTTTTATTGCGTTAATAGACATATTACATTTACAACGTTTACAAAACACGAGTGTTAGGACATAAAACCCAACAGCCAATCCGTTTGCTGGAGCGTTGTACATGGACGACTTGCACTGTTTAAACTTGAATTTCTCACATAGTTTGTCCATAAGGATGTTAGCAAATTGTCTTCCATTATTGGTCACGATGCGGTGAGGGATGCCGTAGCGATAAATGATGTGAGTTCGGATGAAGTCCACGACAGTTTCTTTTTTGGCTTCTTTTAAAGCAAGTGCCTTAGCCCACCTTGAAAAGTAATCTGTCCCAGCGAGGATATACGAGTGTCTTGCTAAGGATTTAGGCGTTATTGGACCAACGAGATCGAGCCCCCAAGCTTCAAAAGGCCATGAAGCTATGGTTGGGTGAAGGGGTTCTGGCGGTTGATGTATGAAGTTTGCATGAAACTGACAAGCCTCGCATTTTTTCGCATACTCCATTGAATCTTGAACCATCATCGGCCAGTAATAACCCATTCTCTTTAATTGGAAGTGAAGTTTTGGTCCAGACTGGTGAGCACCACAAACACTCGAGTGTGCTTCCGCTAGTGCTTTTACTGATTCCTCTTTACTTAGGCATCGAAGAAAAAGTCCATCATAAGAGCGCCGATAAATGGTCTTTTTGTTGTAGATGAATCGTGCACCTCTTCTTCGTATTTCAGCTTTACGCCGGGCATCTTTAGGAAGCCTTCCATGTTGTAGATAGTCTACAATTGGTTGTCGTCAATCCTCCTCTTCAATCACACAGACCGATATCACATTCGCTTCTTGCCTTTCTTCTTCAGTTGGTGGTACAGTCCATCTTTGACAGATCGGGACGTTCATTACTTCACTTTCTGAGACAATTAGAGCTGTGACCAAGTTTGCTAATGCATATGCCTTTGTATTTTCGGCTCATGGAATGTGCTCCATTGTCATACTGTCGAAGCTTTCCAGTAGTCGTCTTGCAAATTGAAATAAGGTATTAAATCTTGATGTTTCATCTCGTATTGGAGCAACAATTGATTAACTAACAATTTTGAATCTCCATAGATCTCAATGCAGGTTACTCCAATCTCTATGGCTATTTGGAGACCCATAATGAGCGCTTGATACTCAGCAACATTATTCGAACATACCTCTCCAAATGTGAAACTATACGGCAACATGTGCTTTTCAGGGGTAATGAATATTATACCTGCCCCTGCGCCGTATCTTTGAGCTGCACCGTCAAAATACATGGTCCAAGGTTCAACGATTTCAACATAGAAGATTTCTTCGTCAGGCAAGTCATCGGATAATTTCCAGTCTGACGACACTGGATGATCTGCCAAGAAAGCAGCCAAGGCTTGCCCCTTCACCGCCTTTTGCGGAACGTAAACGATGTCGTACTGTTGCAGCAAGATTGCCCATTTAGCCAACCGCCCTGAGATAATCGGTCTTGACAGAACATACTTGACTGGGTCGGCCTTAGCCACCAAATGCACTGTGAATGCCTTCTCACTTCTGCCCATTGAGAGTTCTACTTAAGTAGTAAAGGGCACATTCTTTACCCTTCTCACTTTCTTGTGCAAGCAATGCCCCAAGTGACATTTCTTACGCGATGATGTAGAGTATTAGGGGGCGTTTGGCCCCCTGTTTTGGAATCAGAACCCTGAGAATCAGAACCCTGGGGGGTTTGTCAGGGCGGGTTCTGAACCCTGGAAATCTAAAAACTGTGTTTGGGGTGCAGGGTTGGGAAGCCTCAGAATCAGAAACCAGTGTTTGGGGTGCAGTGTTCTGAACCGCGGGTTGAACAATTTTTTTTTTTTTTTCCATTTTCCTTTTACTATTTCGTTTCTCTTTTATGCCCTTATTTTCTAGTGGTGAATTGTAAAACCCGACCTCACGTAACATGAGCAAAATTCTTTTGGAACTTAAAAATGAAGCATTTAATTTATGTTATATTCTAAGAATAAGAAAATAAATTGAACAATTTTCATATTTTGTACTCGTACAAAAAAAAGTTTATGAAATAGGATGAAAAAATATACCTTTTAAAAATTAAGAAAAACAAAAAAATAAAAGGAAAGGAAAAAAAGTTTTTACAACATGTTGGGGTGACGCTCATGGTCACTAAGCAATATATCATGTCGTTGGGCTACGCTCTTGTTCACACAAAAAAAAAAATATATTACTATTGATGAAAAACAATTTATGGAAAAATATATATTTTAATAAGGTTGTTATTATTATAAAATTTCCATTAATAATAGGGAATTATTGGAATCTACATTATATCTGAACTAAGGTTTTTTTTTAATTTTTTTCCCTCTTTATTATTTGTTTATTTTATGGATTTTTTTCAACCGTATTCTATAAATTAATGTTGTGTTTTTAACTTTTTTTTTTTTCCTTTTATAATATTTTTTTTTTAATTGGAATATACAAAATTTTCATCAATAATGTATTTTTTTTTCCTTTCTTCTATTTCTTGTTTTTTGTTTTTGTTGTTTTTGTTAAATGTTTTTTTTTAATATTTTATTAAAATATATATTTTTCCATAAATTGTTTTTCATCAATAGTAATATATTTTTTTTTTGTGTGAACAAGAGCGTAGCCCAACGACATGATATATTGCTTAGTGACCATGAGCGTCACCCCAACATGTTGTAAAAACTTTTTTTCCTTTCCTTTTATTTTTTTGTTTTTCTTAATTTTTAAAAGGTATATTTTTTCATCCTATTTCATAAACTTTTTTTTGTACGAGTACAAAATATGAAAATTGTTCAATTTATTTTCTTATTCTTAGAATATAACATAAACTAAATGCTTCATTTTTAAGTCCCAAAAGAATTTTGCTCATGTTACGTGAGGTCGGGTTTTACAATTCACCACTAGAAAATAAGGGCATAAAAGAGAAACGAAATAGTAAAAGGAAAATGGAAAAAAAAAAAAAAATTGTTCAACCCGCGGTTCAGAACACTGCACCCCAAACACTGGTTTCTGATTCTGAGGCTTCCCAACCCTGCACCCCAAACACAGTTTTTAGATTTCCAGGGTTCAGAACCCGCCCTGACAAACCCCCAGGGTTCTGATTCTCAGGGTTCTGATTCCAAAACAGGGGGCCAAACGCCCCCTAATACTCTACATCATCGCGTAAGAAATGTCACTTGGGGCATTGCTTGCACAAGAAAGTGAGAAGGGTAAAGAATGTGCCCTTTACTACTTAAGTAGAACTCTCAATGGGCAGAAGTGAGAAGGCATTCACAGTGCATTTGGTGGCTAAGGCCGACCCAGTCAAGTATGTTCTGTCAAGACCGATTATCTCAGGGCGGTTGGCTAAATGGGCAATCTTGCTGCAACAGTACGACATCGTTTACGTTCCGCAAAAGGCGGTGAAGGGGCAAGCCTTGGCTGATTTCTTGGCAGATCATCCAGTGTCGTCAGACTGGAAATTATCCGATGACTTGCCTGACGAAGAAATCTTCTATGTTGAAATCGTTGAACCTTGGACCATGTATTTTGACGGTGCAGCTCAAAGATACGGCGCAGGGGCAGGTATAATATTCATTACCCCTGAAAAGCACATGTTGCCGTATAGTTTCACATTTGGAGAGGTATGTTCGAATAATGTTGCTGAGTATCAAGCGCTCATTATGGGTCTCCAAATAGCCATAGAGATTGGAGTAACCTGCATTGAGATCTATGGAGATTCAAAATTGTTAGTTAATCAATTGTTGCTCCAATACGAGATGAAACATCAAGATTTAATACCTTATTTCAATTTGCAAGACGACTACTGGAAAGCTTCGACAGTATGACAATGGAGCACATTCCATGAGCCGAAAATACAAAGGCATATACATTAGCAAACTTGGTCACAGCTCTAATTGTCTCAGAAAGTGAAGTAATGAACGTCCCGATCTGTCAAAGATGGACTGTACCACCAACTGAAGAAGAAAGGCAAGAAGCGAATGTGATATCGGTCTGTGTGATTGAAGAGGAGGATTGACGACAACCAATTGTAGACTATCTACAACATGGAAGGCTTCCTAAAGATGCCCGGCGTAAAGCTGAAATACGAAGAAGAGGTGCACGATTCATCTACAACAAAAAGACCATTTATCGGCGCTCTTATGATGGACTTTTTCTTCGATGCCTAAGTAAAGAGGAATCAGTAAAAGCACTAGCGGAAGCACACTCGAGTGTTTGTGGTGCTCACCAGTCTGGACCAAAACTTCACTTCCAATTAAAGAGAATGGGTTATTACTGGCCGATGATGGTTCAAGATTCAATGGAGTATGCGAAAAAATGCGAGGCTTGTCAGTTTCATGCAAACTTCATACATCAACCGCCAGAACCCCTTCACCCAACCATAGCTTCATGGCCTTTTGAAGCTTGGGGGCTCGATCTCGTTGGTCCAATAACGCCTAAATCCTTAGCAAGACACTCGTATATCCTCGCTGGGACAGATTACTTTTCAAGGTGGGCTAAGGCACTTGCTTTAAAAGAAGCCAAAAAAGAAACTGTCGTGGACTTCATCCGAACTCACATCATTTATCGCTACGGCATCCCTCACCGCATCGTGACCGATAATGGAAGACAATTTGCTAACATCCTTATGGACAAACTATGTGAGAAATTCAAGTTTAAATAGTGCAAGTCGTCCATGTACAACGCTCCAGCAAACGGATTGGCTGTTGGGTTTTATGTCCTAACACTCGTGTTTTGTAAACGTTGTAAATGTAATATGTCTATTAACGCAATAAAAAGTTATTGAGGTTTATTCAGTAAAGGTGTTTATTGAATATAGTGAAACGTGTTTGCTTTAACCTGTACCAATAACAACACCCTTGGCTGAATATGAGTACTTGAGCTTCATGTATGACATGATTGTGGGTCAAGCTCAAGTAGTCAGTCAAAATGGTCTATAGTATACGGATAAGGCCGGGTACCTTATTCTGATAACACTATTGGATGCAGCTCGCTTTGTAATTGTACAAAACGATGTGATCCGAATCGTTTCACATGGAGTTGTGCGAGCGGGGGCGTCCTATGCAAAGAGTTTGCATTAGACAGAACCACGATAAAGTTGCTTTCTCTTTATAACAGCGTTTACTGGTGAGACCGACTTTATCACTTTTGATGACCTAAGGTAACTCGTTCTTAATCCTGAGCTTGCTATGAACTCCTGCTTATTCGAGAGTATCCTTAGACTTGTATGGGTGAGAGTGGCAGGTCGCCCGCTCAATAAGCCTACCAACTTGGGGATAAACTCGAATAGGTAGCTGGGGACATAGTGTAGCAAGATGGAATTCACTCCTACCCTCTTTAGGGTCTAGTAGATAGGTGTTCCCTTAATAGCTGACTCCGGGGCTTGAACATTGAGGCCTCATCCTCTTCTGTGTGAAGAGGATTCTGATCTGATGATTGGATCACAGATCAAATGTTCATTAGAGGTGTCAGTGGTACTTAAGGAACAAGAGGTATCACAGAGGTTAAACGGTTTAAAAGACCTAGCTGTGATAACAGACACCTGTGAAGGATCGACTTACCCATGACGGTTATATCAAGAGGACATAATATATCTACAGTGAGGAGAGTGCAACCCTCAGACTATAGTGGAGTCTCCGGGGGTTAACGAATGTTGATTAGTTCGGTTAAAAGAGTTTTGACCGGATAATCTCGTATCGTTGGAGTTCATGATCTCTAGGTCCTTTAGGTTCTCCTGGCTAGCTCGGATAACGTTGTGCAACAGTATAAGAGATGTTAAAAAGAAAAAGAATTTGAATTGTTCAAATTCGGTTTGTGGAAGAATGTTGGACATATTTAAATATGATTTAAATATGAGTTTGGCCTAAAACATGAATAGGATTTATGTGAAAAAAGTCGGTTTTCGGAAAATCGGGTTTAGTCATATTATTTAATTAATATTTGATATTGAATTAAATAATAATTATTAATTAAAAAGTTTAATTAATAATTATATATGTATATATATATATATATTTTTTTTATTTATTAAAAGTTTAATAAATAAAATTATTATTATTATTTTTAATAATAATAATAATTAAATATATATATAGGTGTAAGCTAAACAATCAACTTTGGGCTGAGAATTGAGAATGATTTGGAAGTGGACTTTGGGGTTCTTGAAAATATGGAATTGTGAATTCATTTTCATGAACTCCTTCGGAGTGTCCTCTGCCTTTGGTTCTTCAACTTCTTTCTCTTCCTTTTCTTTTTCTTTTCTTCTTCTTTCGGAGTCCCACAACTCCGTTGCTCGGCGCCGAGGATAGCGGGACTACCTAAGGTGGTCTTCGGGGCGTTCGTGAGAAGAGGTCGGAAGAGTTCGTGACGAGGAACGTGCGGCAGAGCTTGAAGAAATTGGAACTACAAGGGTATGTATTTCTAATTTCTTATTTCCGTCGCTTTGAGCATGTTTACTATTTGTTAAATTGTTGAAATTAGAGTATCATCGGTCCGAAATCGCTTTCCGCTGCGCTTGACGCTCCATCATTGGCAGAGGCATTCAACAAGACTTTGTGCAACTTGTTGAAGAAAGTAGTCTCCAAGTCAAAAAGAGACTGGCAAGAAAAGGTTGGTGAAGCATTATGGGCTTACCGAACTACCCACCGCACTCCTACGGGAGTCACACCTTATTCCCTGGTCTAAGGGGTCGAGGTTGTACTCCCATTAGAAAGAGAAATCCCTTTCTTAAGAATGGCGGTGCAAGAAGGGTTAACTACCGAAGACAATGCAAGATTGCGTCTCGAAGAATTGGAAGCACTCGATGAAAGAAGATTAGATGCTCAGCAAGCATTGGAATGTTAGCAAGCGCGAATGATCAAGGCCTTCAACAAAAATTTGAAGCCTCGATCATTTCAAGTTGGCGATCTAGTACTCGCGGTTCGAAGACCCATTATCACGACTAGACACACGGGGAGCAAGTTCACCCGTAAGTGGGATGGACCCTATGCTGTTAAGGAAGTCTATACAAATGGGACATACAAAATTGTGGATCAAGACGGATTAAGGATTGGCCCAATCAACGGCAAATTTCTTAAGAAATTTTATGCATAAAATGTAATACTCCTTAACGTAAGAGTATAAACTACATGTTGCTCCTAGCCCGCATGAGCTTAAAAGGTGAACGACCCAAAAAAAAAATCATTCATCTGAACTACGTTATGACTTGATCCCTTCCATTCAAGGGTACGTAGGCAACTTAAAGAAAAAAAATATACTTTAAGTCCAGTCACGATATAAAAAAAATATTTCATTCAAAGATACACCGTCGTTAAAAAAATCAGAGATCCAACACAATTTCAAAGTTTTACTTTTCCGAGACTCAAACATACTTGTGCATAACTCTCGAAAAAGGGGCATCTGTTGACCGAGAAATTTCGGTCAATCGGCGGTTGCCACATGTCTTCATCATGACCGTTGGATCAAATAAACTTAACCGATTGATTTGGGTCATAATCGCAATTGGGCTCAAAATCGAATCGGGCAAGAAAGCTATTTAAATAGCAATTTGGCCCAAAGCCCAAAAGCTCATTGGGCTCAAGCCCATTGGATCCAATCCCAAGCCCATTAGGATCCAGGCCCAAGCCCATTAGGCCCATGAGAAACTCTATAAATAGAGAGCTCATCCTTCATTTGCAATGTTCAGAAAATTTCTACTCCTAAGAGATCAGAGAAAATTCTCAAACAACGAAGACTCTCTTAATCCTTGGAAGACTGAACAATCCTTCAACATCGAGAACAAGCTGCGAAGCCCTCGATCCAAATTCAACATCGAGAACAAGCTGCAAAGCCCTCGAGAACAAGCTGTGAAGTCCTCGATCCAAATTCAACATCGAGAACAAGCTACGAAGCCCTCGATCCAAATTTAACATCGAGAACAAGCTGGAAAGCCCTCGATCCAAATTCAACGTCGAGAAGAAGCTGTGAAGCCCTCGAGATACATTTACATTTAAGAGAGAGAATCAAAGGATCAAAAATTAGAGATTGTAATCCACTACGCACTGATACATACAAATACATAAATACACATTCAAATTTCATTTACACGTGTCTAATTTTCCTTCGTTGAAATCTTCGTGTGAACAACGACATATTGAAGAAGTTGAGTACAAGTTATGTTTTAAGTTAAGTTCATATGTGTTCTTTCTTATATATGTATTTAAATTTTTTTTATATAATAATAATAAAATATTAGTTTTTTTATATACCGATTTAAAAAAACAATTGCAGTACATGAAGATATTCATTATTGTTTTCTATTTTTATCTAAAAGTGGCTTAAAAATCTCTCCATTATACATTCTAAACTACATGAGCTTAAAAGGTGAACGACCCAAAAAAAAAATCATTCATCTGAACTACGTTATGACTTGATCCCTTCCATTCAAGGGTACGTAGGCAACTTAAAGAAAAAAAATATACTTTAAGTCCAGTCACGATATAAAAAAAATATTTCATTCACAGATACACCGACGTTAAAAAAATCAGAGATCTAACACCAAAATATATATATATATATATATATATATATATATATATAATCATTTTATTTCAAATCCCAAAGAGGTTAAAGATGTCTGCTTCTAGATAGACCTACAAGTCGCATCCGACAAGTGGACACCCGTAACAGGGGCAACACTTCTTTTCCTTTTGCAAAGGAGTTAGAGGGGCAACACTTAGGCGTGAGTGGGCGTCCCACTACCCAGCGTCACATCTCTAACTCCTTTGCAAAAGGAAAAGAAGTTAAGTCTGAAAGGTTTAAAGATGTTTGCTTCTAGATATACCTACAAGTCACATCCGACAAGTGGACACCCATAACAGGGGCAACACTTAGGCGTGCGTGAGCGTCCCACCACCCAGTGTCACATCCTTAACTCCTTTAGACTGAAAAAAAAAACAACGTTTTTTGGTTTAGGATGCTTTTGTTTTGTATTTAAAAAAATAATTAAATAAAAACTTTTCCACAAGCTCAAGTACACATGAAAAAAAAGAGAAAGTATTTCCAATCTCAAAGAGGTTAAAGATGTCTGCTTCTAGATAGACCTACAAGTCGCATCCGACAAGTGGACACCCATAACAGGGGCAACACTTAGGCGTGAGTGGGCGTCCCACTACCCATCGTCACATCTCTAACTTCTTTGCAAAAGGAAAAGAAGTTAAGTTTGAAAGGTTTAAAGATGTCTGCTTCTAGATAGACCTACAAGTCGCATCCGACAAGTGGACACCCGTAACAGGGGCAACACTTAGGCGTGAGTGAGCGTCCCACTACCCAGCGTCACATCTCTAACTCCTTTGCAAAAGGAAAAGAAGTTAAGTATGAAAGGTTTAAAGATGTTTGCTTCTAGATAGACCTACAAGTCGAATCCGACAAGTGGACACCCGTAACAGAGGCAACACTTAGGCGTGAGTGGGCGTCCCACCACCCAGTGTCACATCATTAACTCTTTTAGACTGAAAAAAAAAACGTTTTTTTTGGTTTAGGAAGCTTTTGTTTTGTATTTTAAAAAAAAATAAATAAATAAAAACTTTTTCACAAGCTCAAATACGCATGAAAAAAAAAGGAGAAAAAGTATTTTCAATTTCAAAGAGGTTAAAGATGTCTGCTTCTAGATAGACCTACAAGTTGCATCCGACAAGTAGACATCCGTAACAGGGGCAACACTTAGGCGTGAGTGGGCGTCCCACTACCCAGCGTCACATCTTTAACTCGTTTGCAAAAGGAAAAGAAGTTAAGTCTGAAAGGTTTAAAGATGTCTGCTTCTAGATAGACCTACAAGTCGCAGCCGACAAGTGGACACCCGTAACAGTGGCAACACTTAGCGTGAGTGGGCGTCCCACCACCCAGTGTCACATCCTTAACTCCTTTAGACGAAAAAAAAAAAACGTTTTTTTTAGGAAGCTTTTGTTTTGTATTTAAAAAAAAATATAAATAAAATAAAAAATAAAAACTCTTCCACAAGCTCAAATGCACATGAAAAACAATTTGCATTCGGATTTGGAATCAATTCAGACGACACGAGTTTCAAGTAAAATTTGTTTTGTTGTCTAATTATATTCAATTCCAAGAAAATAAATAAATAATAAAGTAAAAAAAAAATACATGGAGATGAGATGTCGCGCTCCAAATTTCTATGTCTAAATTTTAATTTTAAAACTCCCAATTTCAAATTTCCTAGTCCAAAAAAAATGTATAGATTTTGAGTCTAAGCTTCCAATTTCCGAAGTTCATAAGTAATCTAAATCTTAATTCCAAACCTTCTAAGTTACAAATTAGATATAATTTCTAATTACCAACTCCCAATTACATAGTTTGCTTCCTAAGCTACAATGGTTTAAAATCACATATTAAAATTCTCATATTCCCGTAAGCTACAAATTAAAAAGCTCAATTACACAACATCCATAATCACAACTACAAATTAAAATACAATCACAACCACAAATTAAAATTAAATATAGCCACAGTCCATAATCACAAATTAAAATACAACCACAGTCCATAAAACACAAATTAAAATACAATCACAGTCCATAATCAACAAATTACAAACTAAATCAACAAATTAGCGGAGTGGCTAGACTTCTCCAACTCTTCAACTTCTCCAAACAAAGTCTTCTCCTCTTTTCCAACTCTTCAAATTTTCCAAACAACCTAAATGAGGCTTCTCATTCTATTTATACCGATTAAACCTAAAGACAAAAGGATTAGGGTTATGGTGAAGTTACTAAAATATCCTTGACTTAAGACTTAAATTTATTTTGTGCAAAATGTGTATATAATCGAAATCAAGACTAAGGGATACAAAGGTCGTCCAAGTTCCACTTTGCCAAACAAGCTTCTACGTTATCAATTGGCTTCAGAATTTAATATTTCGTTCAACTTGGATGAGAAATTTTAAATTCATTCGTTGAATTGAGATTTGGGGCGTGTTGTAAATTTCGTTCCATGAGCACCAGTTGAGTTCAAATTTCATCTCAAAATTCAAGCTTCAGATCCGTCAAATGTCCATCAATTTTACTTCACGTTTTAGCAATTTTTTTTTTAAACGTAAACCAAATTTACTTGGACTTGAAGGAAGGACATATTCAAATCCAAGTCTCAAATCGAAATTGGTGGTTTGGGTATACTCCAATTTTATCCCGCGTCGAAATTGGGGTAAAAATTCAAAATCAAACCTTATTCAAAATTAAATTGGGTAGACACAAAACTCTACTCTACATCCAAAAATAGAATCAAAGTAGAACACATAAATCTACTAAAATTCAAGTCAAATTTCTGCCAAATAAGAAAAATCAAAATTACGAGCCAAATTCATATTTTTGATCGATTGGCATGGAGAGATGTGTCAATTAAAATAATTGATTTATGAAGCAAATTTCATATTTCGATAAAATTTACATGTCTAGGCGGAATCGAAATTAGGGGTGTCCTACATTTCAATTTCAAAGTTTTACTTTTCCGAGACTCACCCACACATACTTGTGCATAACTCTCGAAAAAGGGGCATTTGTTGACCGAGAAATTTCGGTCAATCGGCGGTTGCCACGTGTCTTCATCATGACCGTGGGATCAAATAAACTTAACCGATCGATTTGGGTCATAATCGCAATTGGGCTCAAAATCGAATCGGGCCAGAAAGCTATTTAAATAGCAATTTGGCCCAAAGCCCAAAAGCTCATTGGGCTCAAGCCCATTGGATCCAAGCCCAAGCTCATTAGGATCCAGGCCCAAGCCCATTAGGCCCATGAGAAACTCTATAAATAGAGAGCTCATCCTTCATTTGCAAGGTTCAGAAAATTTCTACTCCTAAGAGGTCAGAGAGAATTCTCAAACAACGAAGACTCCCTTAATCCTTAGAAGACTGAACAATCCTTCAACATCGAGAACAAGCTGCGAAGCCCTCGATCCAAATTCAACATCGAGAACAAGCTGCGAAGCCCTCGATCCAAATTCAACATCGAGAACAAGCTGCAAAGCCCTCGAGAACAAGCTGCGAAGCCCTCGATCCAAATTCAACATCGAGAACAAGCTGCGAAGCCCTCGATCCAAATTCAACACTGAGAACAAGCTGCAAAGCCCTCGAGAACAAGCTGCGAAGCCCTCGATCCAAATTCAACATCGAGAACAAGCTGCAAAGCCATCGATCCAAATTCAAAAAATTAGAGATTGTAATCCACTACGCACGGATACATACAAATACATAAATACACATTCAAATTTCATTTACACGTGTCTAATTTTCCTTCGTCGAAATCTTCGTGTGAACAACGACATATTGAAGAAGTTGAGTACAAGTTATGTTTTAAGTTAAGTTCATATGTGTTCTTTCTTATATATGTATTTAAATTTTTTTTATATAATAATAATAAAATATTAGTTTTTTTATATACCGATTTAAAAAAACAATTGCAGTACACGAAGATATTCATTATTTTTTTCTATTTTTATCTAAAAGTGGCTTAAAAATCTCTCCATTATACATTATACATTATACGTTTTATTTTAGTTTGTCATCCCTAATTTTATCCTTCTATATTTGGTACTCTCCCATATTTTTGTTAATTTTACTCTTTCATATTTTGGTATTGTTAATGAATCGTGCATAATTATTTCTTTAACCTCTCTAATTTCTCATCACTTATTAAGTCCCAAAAATTAAATTTTATTATTCTTATGTAAAATTGTTTCTTATTTTTTAGTTTCAAATTACCCAATCATTACTAATTAATTTCAATTTCTCCTCTTAGTTTGATTTTGAAACCTTCTTTAACAATTTTATTGTTGTTCTTCATTTCTTAAATTTTGGTGTTATGGATAGGAGGGTATTTTCTTTCACTTTTAGGAAAAGAGGGAGTTGAAAATTTCAATTTCGTTTTCTCTCCACGCCACTTGATTAGAAATGTCCACTCTTTTATGCTTTTTTTAACCGAAAGACTTTTGAATAATTAATAGATATTAAAATTTGCTTGAATTGAATAAAAATAAGAGCTCTTTTTAACCATTTAACCTTTTAACATATAATATACATGTATATTTTATCCTAAATATTTTAACTAATATTAATTATTTAAATTTAATAATAGTTGTTAATTTCAATTTTAACTTTTATTAATTTACTTTATTTTAAAAATCAATTATTAGTCGAAACAAAACTATTTATAGAAAATATATAAATTTTAATATATTTACTTTTTGTAGTTACAATTTTATTATTGATGATAAATCTATTCTATATAACTTGGTTGAAATTCTTAAGGCAAACTTAATAAGTTGAAATTTTGAAATTTAGAGTTAAAATATATTTTCAATACAAGTTTAAAAATTGAAGGCGATGATTTATTTGATTAATTTGTTTAATATTACTATTTATTTATTTTCTACTCAATTTGGTTCAATTTCATAAATGTGTTTGAATATATTGAATGTAATTTAATTTTGTTTGATTTAATTTTTATTTTAACAATACCATTGAACTAATATATATTTTTTAAATTTTTTAATTGAGTGAATGTGTGTTGACTTTTATAAGGATTGTAAGGGCATGTATGAGAGTGATTGTTAAATTAGTGGTTTAAGTATAATTAATTTTGAAAAATTGATTTTCATATCATTATTTTGATGTTTGGTTGAAGTGGTTTTCATAGAATGAGAAGTGATTTTGAATCATTCATGTTTGGTTTCAAATTTAATTTTAGAATTGCTAAATTACTAAAAGAGCATTAAGGGCATGTTTGGGAGTGATTGCTAAATTAGTGATTGTTGAATTAGTGATTTAAGGGCCAATGTCAAAATCACTCCCAAACATGCCCTAAACAAATTAAAAATATACTAAAGTGTTTAGCAATTCTAAAATCAATATAATCATTCAAGATTTACTAAAGTGTTTAAAATAATACACTTAGCAATGACAGTGATTGGATATATATATATTTGTTTCAATGACGGTCATTGCGGGTCATCAAGTTTTCTCAATTTGATTTTGTTCCATATAACTAATATATATGATATCTTTTAAGTGAATAAAAATAAAAATAAAGCAAGTTTATGTTGAAGAGGTCTAGGATTTGTTTGAAACTTTGTGGGTATCTCCCCTCTCTAGACCAAGGATGAAAATATTCGTGGATATGTCGATAGATCCGTAAGATAAATGGATATCTCCAATATCTTTTATAAATACCCGTAAAACATAAAACAATATTTTTTGGTTTTTTTCTATTGAACAAATGACGTGCCGCCCACACCAATCAAATCACCCCCATAACTTTGGTAAATCAAATCTCAACCCCACAAATTCACTTTATCAAATAATTCATCTTTCAATTTTATTACAATTTTATTATTTTTATCCATTTTGGAGGAGTACTTGAGCTTAACATCACATGCATTTCTTGAATTTGAATTGAAAAAAAAACATGTTGGCATGTGTGTAAAAACACAATGGTATGACGACCAATTAAAAACATGGATTGTTGAATGTGTAAAAGCACAATGGTATGGCAACCAATGTACGTTTAAATGCAATAGTGCATGTAGAAGATAAAAAAATCTTATATAAACCCCTTCCCTTTCACAATCTATTCAAAACACGTTTATTTTCTAATCATCCACAACTTTCTTCATACCATGACTTACTTTTCAAAGTTCCTTGTTGTCATTTCCCTTCTGCTTCTCATTTGCTCATCCTCCATAGCTTCCAAACCTGACATGAAACTCAACCCATCAACGAGTATCAAGTGGAAAGAGACTAAAACAAATTGTTTAGCCTCTGTACCTAAACTTTATGCATGCGTCGATAATATTTTGGCCTTCTCGCTGACAGGTAAAACCAAGGTAGATCCAACCTGCTGTCATTCACTCAAGATCATAACTCGAGAGTGTTCCACTCAAAAATTCTTCAACTTTGCAATCTTGGTAAATGTCGAATACATTATTGCTACCTATTGTGATAATCCCACCCTCCATTGAGCATGATCAAGGTTAAGCTCCACCACTCAACTTCCCGCACCTTGTTTAGTCATGAGGGTTTCTCAAGTGTGTCATTTATCCATGTATTTTCCTTTGTTTTGCTTTATTTTCAAGTTATGTTGTTATTTTTCTGTTTTACTTTCTTTCGAGTCTTTTAAATTTGTCTTCATCTATCTTATCTTATGTTTCTGTATTGCTATTCTCACCCTCTATTTAATTAGTGTTTAAGGTGAATATTATTGTTGTTATGCATTATTGGCTTCATTTTGCAATCTTGAGTGCCCATGAACAAAGAATAATAGTCAAAATTTTAAAACTAAACAACTCAAGATTCATTAAAAAAAAGTACCCTAAATGCAAGGACGTAAAATATCAAGTCTTTTTTACTTACAAACTAAGCTATAAAATCTTATTATTAGTATTTTATATTCTTAGTGTCAATAATATATGGGTTTTTTTTTTTTTGTTTTTGTTTTACGGGTATTTATAAAAGATATTGGAAACACACATTAATCCTTAATATCTATATCGAACCCTCTCATTTACGGATATATCGACGGGTATTTTCATCCTTGCCTAAATGTAGCCAAGGTAAACTTTAACATGTTGCATGCAAATAAATTATGTGAAATAAGAAGACCTGGAAAAAAAAAACTCATACATAAATTGGGCAACTGCAACAGGATGCATACATAACATACCTGGCTTAATGGTTTGGCCTCCAAGGATACACCATCTACAAGCCAAGCAACCTATGAAAGTAGAATTTGAAAATAATTAATTTTAATCAGTAAATTCTAGCACCGGTTAGTTACAACTATTGACCCAACAAAAAAAAATCATATCCGGTTGTAGTTATTGAGAAGTGAGTAGAATAGAGACAATCAAATTACGCGGTCTAGAGAGTCGAAAATATAAGTTGTATTCTCATGACGTCCACAACGCGCAATATCCAATTACGTGTATAAAAAACAATCATGTAATTATCAGTATCAAAACGATCTAAAAACGGCCCTGAGTCATTCAAACCAAATCGAACAGTTCAAATCTCAAAGATGGCAAGTAAATTAACACAACTTGATTATGATAGCAGTAAGATTAATTATAATAAAAACAAACATGTCTCCTAGTTGTAAAATATTTTAGAATTGGGAAATTAATATACATTCATAAATACAGTGAAGTTGATGATGAGTAATATATTCCCAAACCCATTAACAAAGACAACTCAATTGCATAGTAGTAGGCAAGTTAAAATCCTTGTGTCATCATCTCATTCTCTTTCGTTTTGTTGATTAATCGTTAAAATTCAAACCAAACTCATAATAAAAGCTTTTTTTGGTTCTTTCACTTTCTGCGTTGATGTTTGGAATCGGTAAAGTGCAATCAAGTGTCCTATTAATTAATTATATGTAAAGTGGGGCATTTTCTATAATAAACGAAAATGATAAAAAACTTAAAAAAAATACTACTCTAGCCAAGGCAGAACAATGGTTTTTCAGTTGGTGAAGCACAAGTATTTTGTGACTCCTATATATTTTCAATTTAACTGAAATTGTTATTTTCCTAATTTCTCCTACAAGTCTTTAAAGACAGACATCCAATGAAACTGTAAATGTCTTGAATTTTCACAACCAATAGATATATAGCAACGAGTATTTTTGCCATGAAGCCACAGACTCAAGCATATGATATTATCAACTAAAACCAACCAACTACTCCGATATCAAGCAGATAGTATTACTAGATTTAAGGTAGGGCCTCAAAATATTAAAAAAAGCCAACAGCAACAATATAATATTAGATTTCTCTTACCTTGCAACTCATATCATCTTTAGCTACTTAAAGTCATGAAGTACTGTGGATAACAAGCTCGGGTCGAGAAGATCAACTTCCAGGTATGCATTAAACTTCATGCTTTATAGACTCATCATAACCTAAGATGTGCTTACTAAAACAACTGGGTTGAAAAAGACAGCAAACAACAAACAGCTGGGTAATAAAGATAATATAAACAACAAAAAATAAAAAACACCCCAATTTCACCTTACTTTGATAATTACTGCAACAATATGGTGTTGGATTATGTAAGTTTATTTTTTTGTCTTACATTTGATAACCACTAATTTCTTTTGTGCTTTAAAATTAACTTGTTATGTCAGAGAGTTAGAGAAGAGAGTAATGTTTTCCAAACTCGAGTTACCGTCTAAAGCACCAAACTCACTAAAAAGACACATTATACACAAAAAGCGTTCAATTAGAAATAAGAAAACAGAGAACAATCAAGCATCAAGTTAAAGGATTTCAATTATAGACACAAGATTCCATCAGAAACCAAACATCTGAGTAGACTAGAATTCACAACAACCTTCCACAATATTTTTGGGTTTTAGATGCTTAATTGTTAATCACTATGCTTTTAATTTTAGAATTCACATCAACCGAGCACATCTCTCGAAAAGGCTCCTCGATCATCTCTCTAAGGCCATAGGATTAAGCAAACCAAGTAAAGTATTGGTTAATCAGCTCGGTTTTCCCATTTTTCTTTATAATTTTGGCAGTCCTACAAAGTCTAGAAAAATACAAGTAATGAGTATTAGGTTTGATTGAAAGAAGCGGGTAAGCCCATAGAAGGTGGATCCAAATTCAACCTAAAATGAAAACTTCAAGTTCTGATTAATTATAATAAAACAAACATTTCTCGTGGAATTGGGAAATTAATATACATTCATAATCATAAATCAAGATTAACAAAGAGTCAAAGACAACTCAATTGCATAGTAGAACTCGTACTGTAAATTGAAGCAGTCTTTGAAAACTTACCTTCAAACATACCTTACCTACAGATTCTTCAATTCTTGGGAGCATTTGGTTTGGGAGAAGACGATGAAGTGGCGTCGATTTGTGGAAAATTTCTAGGGTTGGGTCTTTCGAGATTTTGACGCCGCACAATGTTACGAACGACTAGTTTTTAATTTAAGAAAAATACTCTTTTTCATTCTACAACAAAACATTTTTAAAGATGATACCAAAAAATACCCTTAATTAACTATTTAATTTTACATGGCAAACCACTGTTCAAAAAAAACAAAAAACCAAATTTAAGAAATCCAAAAATAATCATACTTCTCTATGTGTGGTTATTATTACCAGGTTTTTCTCTCTTGTTATTCAGATTTACTTATACTTGTTTCAGATTACAATCTCTAATGTTTATTGTTTCGAGGGCTTTGCTTGTTCTTGGATTTGTTTCGATCAAATGTAAATGTCTTTCGAGGGCTTCTTGGATTTGTTTCGAGGGCTTCGTATGTTATCAATGTTGAATTTGGATTGAGGGCTTCGTAGCTTGTTCTCAGTGTTCGTTGTTTGGGAATTCTGTCTCAGCTCCTAAGGGTAGAAATTTTCTGAACCTTTCAAATGAAGAATGAGTTCTGTATTTATATAGTTTCTCATGGGCCTAATGAGTTTGGGCCTGGATCCAATGAGCTTGGGCTTGGATCCAATGGGCTTGGGTCCAATGGACTTTTGGGTTTTGGGCCAAATTGTCA
Source organism: Herpetospermum pedunculosum (assembly GCA_028017165.1). Lineage (NCBI taxonomy): Eukaryota > Viridiplantae > Streptophyta > Magnoliopsida > Cucurbitales > Cucurbitaceae > Herpetospermum > Herpetospermum pedunculosum. Next base: position 4,483,555 of record CM051525.1, on the reverse strand, counting down.
TTGAAATAGCTTTCTGGCCCGATTCGATTTCAAGCTCAATTTAGCTATGAACGAATTTGCTCGGTTTTGTTTATTCGATCGGCCGGCCATGATGAAGACACGTGGCGACCGATGATTGGCTGAAATCTCTCGGCCAACAAATGCCCATTTTTCGAGAGTTATGCACATGTACGTGTGGGTGAGTCTCGAAAAAGTTAAATTTTGAAATCGAAATGTAGGACACCCCTAATTTCGAATCCGCCTCGACATATCAATTTTATCGAAATATGAAATTTGGTTCATAAATCAATTATTTTGATTGATACATCTTTCTATGCGAATTGACAAAAAAAAATATGAACTGAGCTCACAATTTTGATCTTTCTTATTTGACAGAAGCTTGACTTGAACTTTAGTCGATTTTTGTGTTCTACTTTAATTCTATTTTTGGATGTAGAGTAGAGTTTTGCTTCTGCTCAATTTAATTTTGAAAAAGGGTTTGACTTTGAATTTTACTCCAATTTCGAGGTGGGATAAAATTTGGAGTATACCGAAACCATCAATTTCGATTTTGATACTTGAATTAAGATAAATTCTGACTCTAAATCTTGCTCGGGAGTAAAATTTGGAATATGTCCAAACTTCAACTCCAAAGTAAATTTGGATTTCGTTCTAAAATATGGCTGGAACGTGTTAACTCTCCAAATGAGAGTTATTTAGGTCCATAATTGCTTTATATTCATGAAGTCTTTTGAGCACTATAACTATTATTGAGCAGAATATGTGTTTAATAGTGACATTTGTGAAATAGTGTTAAAATTAATGCTTATGTGAAATATCTGTGCATAAGTGTGTAATTGGTGAAAAAATGTCTAATTAATGCCTTGCAGATGTATTGCTGAAGTTTTGCGAGGAACGCAATGGGATTAGAAGAAGGGCAACCGGAAACAGAGCTTTGCGATCGCAACGCAATCGCAATACTGATCTCTTCTGCTACGTTTTTCCAGTCGCCGACCCTTCCTGTATCCGCCACGTATGAGGTTGTTTCCCTAATTTGGATGGAGATCCGTGATTAGGGAGCAGACTATGGAACCACTAAGGGCTATATAAGAGAGCAAGATGAAGGAAGAAAAGCATCCACTTCACGGTGAAGAGACTTGGAAAAGGCCATCTACCGTAGAAAAGAGATAATTCTCTCGTTTGTTGGATCGAAGAAACAAAGGTTCCCTTGGCGTCAGTAATTCAAGAGGAAGAAGTGAAGATCCATCTTCTCTTCTGATTGAGTTCCTTCCCAAGACAAGCCATTCTTCTCCTTCAACTGAGGCGAATCGTGGACAATCGGGCCTTCACCTACTCTATTGCTTACTTTCATTATTGTTTTCGGATTGAATTGTGTTTTAGCTTTTCGAATTATTACAGGAATTGATTTTCTTGAGTAATCAATTAGTTTTGTTGAGTTCTTCTATTTTTATGAGTAATCAATTAGTTTTGTTGAGTTCTTCCAAAAGGCATGAGTAGCTAGTTTTATAAAGGTTTGTTAAGATGAATCTGTAGGATATATCTATGTGAATTCAGCATGTAAATAAGCATGAATGCATTGAATGAGTGTGAACTTCATCCCATGGACATTTTCAACCGGCCATCCATTTTGTTCTAAAGAGTTCCTAACCTCCGGAAGGAGTAAGAATTCAGAGTCATTCATTTATGTTAGCCTTTCATGGTAAACAGAGAGTGGTCTAGGAATAGGCGTTTTCCTAGCACGTTTAATAGCATGCAATTATAAATAGGTTTTTAGCCTTACTTGGATATGAGTAACTTAAGAATCTAATGCATATAATCGGAAGATGTATGAGATCTAGCTAAAACGATGCATGTAATGTTAATTTGCTGCTGAATGATCATGGTTTCTGCCTATGGGGGATTCTTAGCCAACCTTGCTGTTTTTATCTTAAGATTTCACTCGTTGCGAGTTTATTGCGAAAGTATTGCGAGAGCCGCAATCTTATTTTCTGTCTTTATCTTAGATTTACTTGTTTGTTAATCTGTTGCTAAGTCTTATTGCGAAAGTATTGCGAGACCCGCAATACTATTTTTATTCTGTGAGTTAGTTAGCTTATTCTCTTGGACTTACGTTAGATTTTACTAGTCTGTTAATTTATTCTTAGCTTATTGCGAAGGTATTGCGAGTTCCGCAATACTATTTTTCAATATCGTAGTCTCCTTAGTTCTTTTGCATTGCTGTAACTTTGTGTTTTCCTTGTGTCCTTTACAATTTTGTGTCTCGAATCAAAATCTATTTCATTCCTGGTTACCTTATCTAACTTAACACGCATAAATCGACATTCACTCAACTTAGTCTCTATGGGAAATCAATATAAAATATACCTATCACTTGTTGCAGACCGTGTATACTTGCATGGTTATTTGCTTAATTTAATCAATATATAACCCCATTGAGCAAAGCAACACAACGCAGTTTGTAAAATTGATGGAAATTTGATGGATTTGAGGCTTGAATTTCGAGATGAAATTTGAACTCAACTCGTGATCATGGAACGAAATTTAGAACACGCCCCAAATTTCAATCCAACGAATGGATTAAAATTTCTCATCCAAGTTGAACGAAATATTAACATCTGAAGCCAAATAATAACATTGAAGTTTGTTTGGCAAAGTAGAACTTAGACAACCTTTGCTTCCATTGGTCTTTAGTTCAAGTCTCATTGTATACATTTTGCACATTTTCTTTAAATGAAGGGTATTTTAGTAAACATTCATCTCTCGTATAAATAGAATGAGAAGCCTCATTGTTTTGTTTGGAGAAGAAGAGAAGTCCAATCGTTGCCGCCGCGCCTCGCCGCACGTCCGCTTCCGCCCTGCAACACGCCAACGCTGCACATCAGACTCTGTTGCTCATCGTGAGGAGAGTGAATTTTTTTTTCTCTTCTTTTTTTGATCTGTGTGTTGTTTTTTTAGCAGTAATTTTTTTTTTGCAAATTACACAACCAACCCGATGATGCTGCGAATGTTTTGAATTTTGGACTGTAATTTGATTTTGATTTTTGGACTGTAAATTTGGATTATACTATGATTTTGGACTGTGGAACTTTGAATTTGATGAACTTGGGAGTAAATTTGGAATGTGTAACCTTGAATTTGATGAACTTGAGATTTGTTTTTGAATTTGATGAACTTGGGACTTGTAAATTTCGAATGTGTTATTTTTTGGAGTTGAGATATAGAAATTATAAGTAATTTCCAACTTGGAAATATTTGGAATTAGGATTTTTTTTGAAATTGCATGTAATTTTGTTTTTTAGAATTGGGAATTTGTATTTAAAACTAGGGATTATAGTTTTTTAGAATTGCATGTAATTTTTTTTGGAATTGAGAATTTAAAATTAGAACTTAGACTTAGATATTTTTTGTTATTAAATTGCATGTAAAATTTGTTGGTTAGCTTGGCTAAAGAGTTTAGCCGGTTAATCTTGTATCGTTGGAGCTCATGATCTGTAAGTCATTTAGGTTCTTCTGGCTAGTTCGGATTAAGCCGTGTGCAGTAGAGACTGTCGTATATATTTTGAATGATATTCCCTCTAAGAGTGTTTCTGAAACACCTTATGAGCTCTGGAGTGGCGTAAAAGTAGTTTACGTCACTACAGAATTTGGGGATGTCCAGCACACGTACTGGTATCCGGTCCAAAGAAACTGGAACATCGTTCAAAATTGTGCCTATTTGTAGGCTACTCCAAGGAAACGAGAGGTGGTCTCTTTTACGATCCTCGACAAGACAAGGTATTAGTATCGACTAATGTCACGTTCTTAGAGGAGAACCACATGAGAGATTATCAAACTTCGAGCAAAATAGTTTTGTCCGAATTATCCAGGGAAGCTACAGAGGGATCAACAAAAGTTGTTGATCAGGCTGGTCCTTCTCAAGAGTTGAGAGAGCCTCGACGCAGTGGGAGGGATGTGAGACAACCCGACTGCTACATCGGCTTGTCTGAGACTCAATTCGTCATACCTGATGATGGAATTGAGGATCCATTGACCTTTAAACAGGCAATGACTGATGTAGACTAGGATCAGTGGCTCAAAGCCATGGACCTCGAAATGGAGTCTATGTACTTCAATTCGGTCTGGAGTCTTGTAGATCAACCAGATGGTGAAAGACCCATAGGTTGAAAGTGGATCTACAAGAGGAAACGAGACCAGGCCGGTAACGTGCAAACCTTTAAGGCCCGACTTGTGACAAAGGGTTTAACCCAGCGAGAAGGGGTGGACTATGAAGAAACATTTTCTCCTGTTGCCATGTTAAAGTTGATTAGAATACTCTTGTCCATTGCCGCATTTTATGATTATGAAATCTGGCAAATGGATGTCAAGACTGCCTTTCTTAATGGCATCTTGAAGAGAGTATTTATATGGTCCAACCAGATGGGTTCATAATTCAGGGTCAAGAGCAAATGGTTTGCAAGCTGAATCGATCCATTTATGGGTTGAAACAGACATCTAGATCCTGGAATATAAGGTTTGATACCGCGATCAAATCTTATGACTTTGAACAGAATATTGACGATCCTTGTGTCTACAAGAAGATTGTCAATAAGGCTGTAGCTTTCTTAGTCTTGTATGTAGACGATATACTACTCATTGGTAATGATGTATGTAAAACTGTGGCTAGCAACCCAATTCCAAATGAAAGATTTGGGAGAGGCTCAGTTTGTTCTTGGGATTCAGATCGTAAGAAATCGCAAGAACAGAACGTTAGCACTGTCTCAGGCATCTTATATAGATAAAGTGTTATCTAGATATTCAATGCAGAATTCCAAGAAAGGTTCGCTGCCGTTTAGGCATGGAATTCACTTGTCTAAGGAACAGTCTCCTAAGACACCTCAAGAGGTTGAGAACATGAGACGGATTCTGTATGCATCTGCAGTTGGCAGTCTGATGTATGTTATGTTATGCACCAGACCTGACATCTGATTTGTTGTCGGAATTGTCAGTAGGTACCAGTCTAATCCAGGATATGATCACTGGACCGCTGTTAAAAATATCCTCAAGTATCTTAGGAGAACGAGGAACTATATGCTCGTGTATGGGCGTAAGGATATGATCCTGGCAGGATACACTGACTCTAATTTTCAAACTGATATAGATTCTCGGAAATCTACATCAGGATCAGTGTTCACTCTTAACGGAGGGGCTATAGTGTGGAGGAGTATCAAACAAAGTTGTATTGCTGACTCCACCATGGAAGCTGAATACGTCGCAGCGAAGGAAGCAATATGGCTCAGGAAGTTCTTAACAGATTTGGAAGTTGTTCCAAATATAAATTTCCCATCACACTTTATTGTGATAATAGTGGTGTTGTGGTAAATTCTAAGGAACCTCGGAGTCATAAGCGTGGGAAGCATATCGAGCGGAAGTATCACCTTATCAGGGAGATAGTGCAACGAGGAGATGTGATCGTCACACAAATTTCCTCGGAGCACAACACTGCTGATCCGTTTATAAAGTCTCTCACGACTAAAGTGTTTGAGAGACACCTGAAGAGTCTGGGGTTGCGAGCTGCTAGATAGGACAGTGGGAGATGCTTTGTATTCCTGACCAGCATTTGTCCCACAGACATGTTAGTCCAAGTGGGAGTTTGTTGGGTTTTATGTCCTAACACTCGTGTTTTGTAAACATTGTAAATGTAATATGTCTATTAAATGCAATAAAGAGTTATTGAGGTTAATTCAGTAAAGGTGTTTATTGAATATAGTGAAACATGTTTGCATTAACTTGTTCCAATAACAACACCCTTGGCTGAATATGAGTACTTGAGCTCCATGTATGACATGATTGTGGGTCAAGCTGAAGTAGTCAGTCAAAACGGTCTATAGTATACGGATAAGGGCGGGTACCTTATTCTGGTAACACTATTGGATGCGGCTCGCTTTGTATAGTACAAAACGATGTGACCCGAATCGTTTCACATGGAGATGTGTGAGCGGGAGCGTCCTATGCAAAGAGTTTGCATTAGACAGAACCACGATAAAGTCGCTTTCTCTTTATAACGCCGTTTACTGGTGAGACCGATTTTATCACTATTGATGACCTAAGGTAACTCGTTATTAATCCTGAGCTTGCTATGAACTCTTGCTTATTCGAGAGTATCCTTAGACTTGTATGGGTGAGAGTGGCAGGTCGCCCGCTCAATAAGCCTACCAACTTGGGGATAAACTCGAATAGGTAGCTGGAGACATAGTGTAGCAAGATGGAATTCACTCCTACCCTTTTTAGGGTTTAGTAGAAAGGTGTTCCCTTAATAGCTGACTTCGGGGCTTGAACATTGATGCCTCATCCTCTTCTATGTGAAGAGGATTCAGATTTGATGATTGGATCACAGATCAAATGTTCATTAGAGGCGTCAGTGGTACTTAAAGAACAAGAGGTATCACAGAGGTTAAACGGTTTAAGTATAGTCAAATATTTATATTGTCCAAGTGGGAGATTGTTAGATTTATTGGACAAATATATATATAAAATGTGTTTGGGCTATTTTTTATTTGGAACTCAATAAAAATAAGGTGATCATTAAGTATTTATTATTTTTATTGAGTAAGTTACATAATTAATATAATTAATGGTATGAAAGTTATGTGTAGAAACCGTCAAATTTATTTATTATTTATGATGGTTAAATAATAAATAAATAACAAATATATAAAGGGTTGTGGTTCCCCGATTCATAAGTGATAAGTTTTCATATCTCATTAACCTCCATCGTTAGAGAGAGAGAAGGGAGAAAACCGCTTGTAGAATTGGAAGAGCAAACCCAATTCGAAGATCTTCTTCATCATGAATCCAGGTACGCTTCCGCTTATTTAATCAACTCATGAACATAGAGATTCATGTATTAGGTTTGTAATTCATGCATGTTAGATATTATCAATCTATAGGATTATAGATTAAAGCCTAAAAGAAATCTAACAAGTTAGAATCATGAACTTAGGAATAAAGAAACCCTACAATTTGAACTTCATCCAATTTATAGGCAATTCACATGCAACAAAGTCTTTGCTTAGCATGACACCTCAAATTGGATGGATTAGTCTTCAACCAAGTGTTCCAAAATTGATGAGTTTATATGCATGTTGTTGGTGATTCACAATCCACTTCACAACTTGGATAAACCCACTCAACTTGGATAAATCCACTCAACATGGATAATTCCACTTTGACTTGGATAATCACACTTGTAATATTTTGTCATTTTAAAATTAATTCATAATTAATTTTAATAACCAAAATAAATTATAATTAATTAAAAATTTTTAATTAATTAATATTATTAGTTAATTCAATATCAAATATTAATTAAATAATAAGACTAATCCCAGTTTCTTAAACCGAATCATCACACATGAATCCCTATTCATGTTTTAGACCGATCTCATATTTAAATCATATTTAAATATGTCCATCATTCTTCAAAAACAGAATTTGAATAAATTCAAATTCTTTTTCTCTCATATTGTTACACGGCTTAATCCGAGCTAGCCAGGAGAACCTAAAGGACCTACAGATCATGAGCTCCAACGATACGAGATTAACCGGTCAAACTCTTTAACCAAGCTAACCAACATTCGATAACCCCCGGAGACTTCACTAAAGTCCAAGGGTTGCACTCTCCTCAACGTAGATATATTTCTGTCCTCTTTATATAACCATCATCAGTAAGTCGATCCTTCACGGGTATTTCGTAATTACAGCAAGGTCAAAATAACCGTTTTACCCCCGTAATTACATCTTGATCCTTAAGTCCCACTGATCCTCTAATGAACTATTGGTTTGTGGTTCAACCACCTAACCGGTTGGTAAGTGATCTCATCACTATACCAAGTCCCTCTCGGGCCAATGAGAGGGTCGGATCCCTAGTTCAAGACCCGGAGTCAGCACTTAAGAGAACAACCTCTCTACTAATCCCTAAAGGCGGGTAGGAGTGAATTCCATCTCGAAGGACTATGTTCCCAGCTACCTACCCTGTCTTATCCCCAAGATGGTAGATTTATTGAGTCAGCGATCTCGGGCCACTCTCACCCATACAAGTCAAAGGATAAGCCCGAATAAACAGTAGTTCATAACGTGCTCAGGATTCAGATCGAGTTACCTAGGTCATCATATGAAAAAGTCGGTCTTTACAGTAAACTGAGTTGTAAAGAAAGAGTGACTTTATTTTGCGGTTCAGTCTTATGCAAACTCATTGCATAGGACGCCCCCACTCACATGTCTCCACATGAACGATTTTAGATCACATCGTTTGTACTATACAAAGTGGGTCGCGTCCAATAGTGTTCCCAGGATAAGGTACCCAGCCTTATCCCTATACTATAGACCGTTCTGGCTATTACTTGAACTTGATCCACAATCATGTCATACATGAAGTTCAAGTATACAACCTATAGCCATGGGTTCTTTGTTTATCGGAGTTAGGTTAAAAGTAAAAACACAATTCACTTTATTCAATAACAACTTTACTGAATAAAACTCAATAACAAATTTATTGCAAAATAGAATATATATACAGTTTACAAACCACGAGTTTTAGGACATAAAACCCAACAAACTCCCACTTGGACTAAAACGTCAGTGGAGTATTACATGCTGGATGAGAAAAACTGGAATATCAAATATTTTCATGGCTTTTCTCCCACTATCCTACTGTACAACTCGTAGTCCTAGACTCACTAGGTGCCCCTCGAACACTTTAGCCGTGAGGGACTTTGTAAACGAATCAGCATTAATATGCTCTGAGGCATACTACGTGACAATTACGTCTCCTCATAGCACTATCTCTCTGATGAGATTATATTTTCGCTCAATGTGTTTTTCACGCTTATGGCTTCTTGATTCTCTTGAATTTTCCACAGCACCAGTATTATCACAATAAAGTGTGATAGGCAAATTCATATTTGGAACAACTTCCAAATCCGTTAAGAACTTTCTAAGCCATACAACCTCTTTCGAAGCTTCGCAAGCCGCGACATACTCAGCTTCCATGGTGGAGTCAACAATACAACCTTGCTTTATACTCCTTTATACTATTGCCCCTCCGTTAAGAGTGAACACTAATCCCGATGTGGATTTCCTCGAATCCTTATCGGTTTGAAAATCAGAGTCAGTGTATCCTGTAAGGATCAAATCCTTCGCGCCATACACGAGCACATAATCCCTCGTTCTCCGAAGATACTTGAGGATGTGTTTAACGGCAGTCCAATGATCATATCTTGGATTGGACTGATATCTACTGACAATTCCCACTGCATAGCATATGTTGGGTCGTGTACATAACATGGCGTACATCAGACTACCGACTGCTGATGCATAGGCAATTCTTCTCATATCCTCAACTTCTTGAGGTGTCTTAGGACACTCTTCCTTTGACAATTGAATTCCATGCCTGAAAGGTAAAGAACCGTTCTTGGAATTCTGCATCGAATATCGTATCAACACCTTGTCGATATAAGATGCTTGAGACAGCGCTAGCGTTTTGTTCTTACGATTCCTTACGATTTGAATCCCTAGAACAAACTGAGCCTCTCCCAAATCTTTCATTTGGAATTGGGTCGCTAGCCATTTCTTAACGTCAGTCAGGAACCCTACATCATTCCCAATGAGTAGGATATCATCTACATATAAGACTAAGAAAGCTACAACATAATTGACTATTTTCTTGTAGACACAAGGTTCGTCAACATTCTGTTCAAAGTCATAAGATTTGATCGCAGTATCAAACCTTATATTCCAGGATCTAGACGTTTTCTTCAACCCATAAATGGATCGATTAAGCTTGCAAACCTTTTGCTCTTGACCCTGAATTATGAACCCCTATGGTTGAGCCATATAAATACTCTCTTCAAGATTGCCATTCAGAAAGGCTGTCTTGACATCCATTTGCCAAATTTCATAATCATAATATGTGGCAATGGACAAGAGTATTCTAATTGACTTTAACATGGCAACATGAGCAAAAGTTTCTTCATAGTCCACCCCTTCCCTCTGGGAATAACCCTTTGCCAAGAGTCGAGCCTTAAAGGTTTGCACCTTACCGGCTTGGTTTCCTTTCCTCTTGTAGATCCACTTGCAACCGATAGGTCTTTCACCATCAGGTTGCTCTACAAGATCCCATACCGAATTGAAGTACATCGACTCCATTTCGAGGTCCATGGCTTTAAGCCACTGGTCCTTGTCTATGTCATTCATTGCCTGTTTAAAGGTCAATGGATCCTCAACGCGGTCATCATGTATGACGACCTGGGTTTCCGTTAAACCCATGTAGCGGTCGGGTTGTCTCACATCCCTCCCACTACGTCGAGGTATTCTTAACTCTTGAGTAGGACCAGCCTGATCAACAACTCTTGTTAACCATTTTGTAGCTTTCCTCGAAAGTTCGGTCAAAACAATTTTGCTCGAAGGTTGATGATCTCTCATGTGGTCTTCCTCTAAGAATGTGGTGTTTGTCGATACAAGCACCTTATCTTGTTGAGGATCGTAAAATAGACCACTGTTACGTCTCCAAAAGTACTTAATTTAGGGACTTATTTGCCATATAATTGTGTAAACTCTTAAGCGTTTTTTATAGAATTTAGTTTAATATGTGCTTATATATGAAATTAGAGTACGAATGGTGAAGACTATGGTTGTCGGTAAAGACAATGGTGATTTATAATTCTCTGTGTTGAGGATTATGGTTGTCGGTAAAGACAATGGTGATTTATAGTTCTCTGTGTTGAGGATTATGGTTGTCGGTAAAGATAATGGTGAGTTATAATTCTCGGTGTCGAGGATTATGGTTGTCGGTAAAGAAAATGGTGAGTTATAGTTCTCTGTGTTGAGGATTATGGTTGTCGGTAAAGACAACGGTGAGTTATAGTTCTTTGTGTTGAGGATTATGGTTGTCGGTAAAGACAACAGATGCAACAGAAGTTCTATGAGTTATAGCTATGTGCTTAGGTGTCCTGAATAAAAGAACTCTGATCCTCAATTAGCTAAGCACAGGGTTGTAGCTTATAGGTTTGTTAAGGGAGATGAATGTATATCCAATGTAGTGATGCCAGGGTTTAGGTTGTTCTATGAATGTACTACTGACATTGGTTTATACTAAGACTGGCATGACTCTAAGGATTCCTAGGTAGCTCAAAAGAAAAGCATTAGAAGCATGTACTGAGTTTAGGGTAAAGCTAGGTAGAGTTTGAAAACTTAGGGATAGTTGCACAATGAATTTAATGACCGAAGCAGATAGATCAGTTGTAGGGAGTTAATAAAAATAGTAGGATTATAAGGCGAGAGAAATCAACAGAAGCAAAATGAGAAGTTGGGTTTAAACTTAGAAGCGTGTCACGGGACAGCATTGCCATAGGGAGTGAATTTAGGGAAGTCAGCAAGTAGTTAGAAAGAGTAATAGTAGCCCAAGTAAGTCCTTATATTGCTCGAGGACCAGCAAAACCTTAAGTTTGGGGGTGTATTACGTCTCCAAAAGTGACTATTTTAGGACTTATTTGCTATAGAAAGATGTACACTCTTAAGCGTTTTTGGTAGAATTTAGCTTGAACTTGTGCTTATATATGAGAATTAGTAGAATGAAGCTAAATTAGGACTTATGTGTAAAAGGAAAGAAAAAGAACCACAAACAAAGCTAAAGAGTTGAAATTTGCACATTGCTGAAACATTGCGGAAACATTGTTGTCTCAACAATGTTTTAAGTGAAAATTGTTAAATTGTTTAACCGATTTCTATTTTGTTGCGATCTTTCAGCCGCTCGTTTTTTCTCCTGCTGCCACGTAGAAGAACGACGTTCAAAATGGATGGTTCTCCTTGGCCCAATCGTACCTGCAGAACACTATAAAAGGAGGTCAAGGGGGAAGGTTGAACACACACTCGAAAGGCGTAGATCTCTTTCCTCAACGCAGTTTCTCATTGTTTTCTCTCACGGTTGTTGGCGTGGAGGTTTAAGCTGGTGGAATCGATAATCTAAGAGGAAGAAGAGAGGATCTTTCATCTCTTATGATTGGATTCGTCCACGATCAAGCTTACCTTCGACTTTCATCTGAGGCGTTGCGGCGAGGAGTTCACACGCATAATTTACTGCTTTCTGTTGTCTTTGTTTCCCTTTTCGTTTCTGTCTTTGCTATTTCACTTTTGTCCACTACTCCACTCTATTTCGTACTCTTCTGTTTAGCTTTAGTTGTTCAAAGTTGTTATTTGTTTAGTTCAAACTTTGGTTAATCAAAGCATTATTTCATCACTTCGCAAGTTCTCCATTTCTTCTGTTTGCTGTCGTTTCTTCTTGAATACTGTCGAGCATGTTTAAATACTCAAATCTTTCTATTCCATATTCATCCATGAGTAACTAGACCACATAAGGGTAGGCTAATGACAAGTCTATAGGTAGAAATACGTGAATCAAACATGTAGGTTAGCTTCAAATGCATTGAATGTATGTGTGATTTATCCCACGGGCAATTTCGATTGGCCATGCATTTTGTCTAAAGAACTCCTAACCTCTGGAAGGAGTAAGAGTTCAGAGTCGTACATTCATGCTAGCCTTTCATGGTAGCCAGAAAACGACCTAGGAATAGGCGTTTTCCTAGTACAAATCACTAAACTTGCTTTTATAAATAGATGCTTAAGGCCTTACTTGGACATGAGTAAACTAAAGGATCTAACGCATGAAATCGAAAGATACATGAGAATGAGTTAGTTTGATGCATGATGAGTTGAACTACTGCTTGAGAATCGTATGAAAGAGCCTATAGAGGAGTCGTTAGTAGCCCTTGTTTCCCTACTTTACCCCTAATTCGCTATTAGTAACATTGCTAGAAAATTGATGTTTCCGCAATTCTTTTCCTTCTACATTCGAGTTTACCTATCTACTTGCACTCGTTTATGCGTTCATATCTCGCACGTTGCTTAATAGTTAGACACTTTAAACCCAAATCTACCCCATTTAAACCACCCTTTCTCACTTAACCTCTCACTTCGTTAGTAACTAAGAATAAATCTCTGTGGGAAATCGAATGAAAAAATACTTATTACTTGCTACAAGACCATGTATGCTTGCATGTTCTGAGTGCTCTCACATTGCATTTTAATTTACACATTGAGCACGCAACAGTAACACTATTGGATGCGGCTCACTTTGTATTGTACAGAACGATGTGATCTGAATCGTTTCACATGGAGATGTGCGAGTGAGGGCGTCCTGTGCAAAGAGTTTGCATAAGACCGAACCGCGTATTAAGTCGCTCTCTCTTTATAACTCCGTTTACTGATGAGACCGATTTATACATTTTTATGGCCTAGGTAACTCGAGCTAAATCTTGAGGTTGCTATGAACTCCTGCTTATTCGGAAGTATCCTTTGACTTGTACGGCTGAGAGTGGCGGAACGCCCGCTCAATAAGCCTACCAACTTGGGGATAAAGTCGAATAGGTAGCTGGGGACATAGTACAACAAGATAGGAATTCACTCCTAACCCGCTCTTCAGGGTTAGTAGATAGGTTGTTTCCTTAATAGCTGACTCCGGGGCTTGAACAATGTGAGCTCACACTCTCATGTGATGAGAGAGTTATATTGATCTGATGGTTGGACCACAGATCTATTGTTCATTAGAGGTGTCAGTGGTACTTAAGGAACAAGATGTAATGCAGGGGTTAAACGGTTTAAATGACCCAGCTGTGATTACGAACAACCTGTGAAGGATCGACTTACCGATGACGGTTATATCAAGAGGACACAATATATCTACTGTGAGAAGAGTGCAACCCTCAGACTATAGTGGAGTCTCCGGGGGTTAACGAATGTTGATTAGTTCGGTAAAAAGAGTTTTGACCGGATAATCTCGTATCGTTGGAGCTCATGATCTGTAGGTCCTTTAGGTTCTCCTGGCTAGCTCGGATAACGCCGTGCAACACTATAAGAGAAAATTAAAATTAAAAGAATTTGAATTGTTCAAATTCGGTTTATGGAAGGAGGAAAAACATATTTAAATCAAATATGATTTAAATATGGGAATGACCTAAAACATGAATAGGATTCATGTATAAAAAGTCGGTTTTCGGAAAACCGGGTTTAGTCATATTATTTAATTAATATTTGATATTGAATTAAATAATATTTATTAATTAAAAAGTTTAATTAATAATTATATATATATTTTATTTATTAAAATGTTTAATAAATAAAATTATTATTATTATTTTTAATAATAATAATAATTAAATATATATATATATATATATATATATATATATATATTGTAAATTATATATATATTTTATTTATTAAAATGTTTAATAAATAAAATTATTATTATTATTTTTAATAATAATAATAATTAAAGATATATATATATATATATATATATATATATATATATATATTGTAAATTATATATATATTTACGTTGCTTTTGGCCAGAGTTAAGAAGATGGCTGACCGGTTCACAAATAGTGAAGTGGAATTCTAAGCTGGGGTACTCATTTTTTCTTCAGAACAAAAATTACATTTTTTGAAATTTTATTCCTCAACTTTCATCCCTCTGTTCTTCTTTCTTCTTCTTTCTTCTTCTTTTCTCTTTGTTTTCGGAGTCCCACAACTCCGTTGCGCGGCGCCGAGGATAGCGGGACTACCTCGGGTGGTCCTTGGGGCGTTCGTGAGAAGAACCCAGAAGAGTTCGTGACGAGGAACGACCGACGGACTTGAAGAAATGGACCTACAAGGGTATTTATTTCTAATTTCTTATTTCCGTCGTTTTGAGCATGTTTTCTATTTGTTAAATTGATGAAATTAGAGTATCATCGGTCCGAAATCGCTTTCCGCTGCGCATGTCGCTCCATCAGTATGGCAGAGGCATCTCATCCTTCCTGTTGAGGTTACCTGTTCGTTGGCATTCATCGCAATTACGCGCGTAGTCATGTTGGCAAGAGATTTTTTAACTTAATAAAATTTCTCCATGTTCAGGTTGTCGAGACCCGCCAAAATAACATTTATAAATCCGATACAACAGAGCTTTGCAGCTAGTGGTAGTCGGGTGTCGAACCACAAGGAACCAAAATTATTTCCTCTTAATTAACTTCTATTTGTTTTTAATAAAACTCAAATTAAAACAGTAAAATAAAGGGGGAAAACGCTAACGGAGAATTTAATGTAAAACAGAAAAATAGCTAACGGAAAAATAAAATAAAATGCGAGAAAAATAAATGCAAGGAAAATAAACGGAACACGTGCTCCTAATTTGAGTGTCGGGATTGGTTGTTGATGTGGTTCGGATCATAGACACAAAATATACTTAGCCAGTTTTTGTTAACACTCACACACATTAAAAGACCCAATTAAAACAAGTGCTCCCATGCTTTAATTAGAACTAATAATCCCAATTAATTAGAAAAGAGTTGACGGCTCTAGACTATGCTTCGCTAATAACTCTAACTTAGGGGCGATCGCTCTCCCAAATTAGAATTAGTCGCGAGCGACGGGTATTCATGCGACGAGCCAATTGATGAAATCTCTATCAATGGGACTCGATTTTATTCTATCTCTATATTTTATCAACAACCCAAACAAATGTGGCCACATTTAATTCAGAATGCAATATTAAATTACTCAAAACATGAAGTGCGATCGCTAAGCCATGGATTTTTAATCGAACCAACACATAATTAACTAAACGGGTGTCAATCATTAAGAAAATCATGCTGGACATTAAGAACGATGCTAGAGATGAATTGAATGCTAAAACAAGCCAAGAAGATGATAAAAAGAACAGATTTCACCTAATACATCAACAACACAAACCCTAGACCCAAATTAGAGCACTTACCTTAGTTGTCCGTGGTGAAATCCAAGAGAAATCAACAAGAAATCCACTCAAATGTTTTAAAAATGGGTAATAAATGTGTTTTGGCTCAAGATTTGAGCTCTACAAAGAAATGGGGCGAAAAAATTGAGAGAGAAATGGAGAGAATCACCTAAAAACAGCAAAAACGGACTTAAATACCCATTTCTGCGTCAGACTAGCGCCTAGGCGCCGCGGGGGCGCGCGCACAGAATCGGGACAGCGCCTAGGCGCTGAGCTCTCTGGAAAATTTACAAAATTGGGAATTTCTTGACTTTTAAGGACGGGCGTTTTTTACTTTAGATGATGGGCATTTTGCGTAAGGGAAGGGGTGCGCGCGCGGGGGCGAGGCGAGGCGTGGGCGGAGCGGTCGAGCGGCGCGCGCGCGGAGACTTTTGATGACGGGCGCTGAGGCGGGCGAGCGACGCGCGCGGGCGTCGGCGGACACGGGCGTGGGCGAGGCGAGGCGGCGCGCGCGCGGACCTTCGATGACGGGCACGCGGGCGTGCGACGCGGGTGTGGGCGGTCTGGGCGCGGGCGTGGGCGTCTGGCTCCAATGGGTGCCTGGGCGCTGGGCGCCGGCGCTGCCCTCTCGGGTCTAAGCCCAATTTTGGGTCGTTTTGGCTCCCGAGCTCCGTTTGGCCTATCTTTTTGACCCGAACACTTCCCAAAATCTCTTAAATGACCGTTTTAGCCCCGAAAATCATAAATGGACTTCCCGAGCTCTTCGCCACGAAAACACCTATAAAAAGACAATTTAACTAAATTAAGCATGGCATTTAGCTAGATTTGAGGCTATAATTATAGCTCTATTTTAGAGCTATCACATGTGCATCCCTGAAGATTGTGGGCCAGAAATAGCCACTCTGAAATACCTTCGCAGCAGTCCTCTGACCACGGAAGTGCCCTCCATACGGAGTTGTATGACAATGCTGCATGATGGACCTCGCTTCAGTAGTTGATACACACTTCCTTAACAGTCCATCCGCACAACACTTGTAAAGGGTTGGGTCGTCCCAAATGTACTTCTTGGCATCATTCAAGAACTTCTTCTTGTCCTGCCCTTTATTGAATTCGGGTAACACCTGCGAGGCAAGAAAATTTGCAATGTCAGCAAACCAAGGCTCAACATTATCATCACAATATATTAAAACAAAAATATGTTCATCAATAAAAGAGTCCAGCATTGCGTGCTCCGCGACAGATTCACAATAACTCTGCAATCTTGATAAGTGGTTAGCAACCATGTTTTCACATCCCTTTTTATCCCGTATTTCCAAATCAAACTCCTACAAAAGTAACGGCCATCTAATCAGACGAGGCTTGGCATTAGCCTTCCTCATCAGGTACTTTATAGCAGCATGATCAGTGTAAACGATTGTTTTATTGCCGATAATGTATACTCTGAACTTCTCACATGCAAACACTTCGGCTAATATTTCCTTTTCAGTAGTAGTGTAGTTGCATTGAGCCTCGTTCAATTTTTTACTTGCATAATATATAGGATGTGTCAATTTATCTCTCTTCTAGCCAAGCATGGCTCCAATTGCATAATCACTTGCATCGCACATCAATTCAAAAGGCATATCCCAATTTTGTCCGATTATGATTGGAGCTTTGACTAAAGAAGTCTTGAGGTTATTCCAAGCTATAAAACACTCATTTGAAAAGATAAAAGTTCTATTTAACTCTAGAAGCTCACAGAGGGATTTTGAGATTTTTGAGAAATTCTTTATGAATCTTCTGTAAAACCATGCGTGTCCTAGTAAACTTCTTATGGCTTTGACATTTTTAGTTTCAACTAGCTTCTCAACGACTTCTATCTTAGCCCTATCAACCTCTATTCCTGCCTTAGACACTCTATGTCCCAACATTATGCCTTCCTCCACCATGAAGTGGCATTTTTCCTAATTCAAAACTAGATTGGCTTCCTCACACCGAGTGAGGACTTGCTCTAGATTGGCTAGGCATTGGCTAAAAGAATCACCAAACACTGAGAAATCATCCATGAATATTTATACTATGGACTCATCTAGATCGGAGAAGATTGCCAACATACATCGTTGGAATGTTGTTGGTGCATTACAGAGGCCGAATGGCATTCTGCGAAATGCAAACGTGCCAAATGGACATGTAAATGTTGTCTTCTCTTCGTCTTTGGGGTCTATGGTGATTTGATTATACCCTGAGTAGCCATCTAAAAAGCAATAGAAGGCTTGGCCGGCTAATCTATCAAGCATTTGCTCAATGAAGGGCAAAGGGAAATGGTCCTTTTTTGTTTCTTTGTTAAGCTTTCGGTAATCCATACACACTCTCCATCCCGTGACGGTTCGAGTGGGTATTAATTCATTGTTTTCGTTAACCACTACAAGCATACCCCCTTTTTTTGGTACACATTGGATGAGACTGACCCACTGACTGTTAGATATTGGGAAGATTACACCTGCATCCAACCATTTAATAATTTCCTTCTTAACTACCTCCTTCATGGAGGGGTTCAACCTACGTTGATGTTCTATTCTAGGTGTGTGTCCTTCCTCTAACACTATCTTATACATACAATAAGAAAGACTTATGCCCCTAATGTCAGCAATTGTCCACCCAATTGCTTTTCTGTGTTGCTTAAGCTGCAAAATTAACGCATTTTCATGTTGTTCATGCAATTTGGAGGAAATGATGATAGACAATGTGTCTCTCTCGCCTAAGTATGCATATTTGAGATGGTTAGGCAGTGGTTTTAATTCTAACAAAGGTGGTTGATCAACAGATGGCATCATGGGAGTCGTGGTTCTATCAGATAGTTCATTGGTCATACACACATGCTGAGGGGTATTCACAAATGAATCAACAAATTCAGAAATGTTTAAATCATTCAAGTGAATTTGTGCGTAATCAGTAACATGCTTGACTAATAATTCATGCTCATGCTCGTTTTCAATTAGTGAGTCCAATATATCTACAGCAGCACAGTGTTCAAGGTCAGAAGGATACCTCAAGGCTTTAAAAACACTAAACTTAACCTCTTCATCGTTGACTCTCATGGTAAGTTCACCCTTTTGAACATCAATCAGGGCCCTACCTGTGGCTAAAAAGGGTCTGCCTAAGATGATTGGCACCTCTTTGTCTGCCTCGTAGTCAAGGATAATGAAATCTGCAAGGAAGATGAATTTATCAACTTTTACCAAAATATTTTCAATTTTACCTTCAGCATAAGAGATTGATCTATCTGCCAGTTGCAAGGTGATTGTGGTTGGACGTGCCTCGCCAATCCCATGCTGTTGGAATAATGACAAAGGCATGAGGTTTATGCTGGCTCCTAGATCACATAAAGCCCTTCCCACATGCTTGCCTCCTAATTCGACTGGTAGAGTGAAAGAACCAGGATCCTTCTCTTTCTTTGGCAGCTTGTTATAGAGTATGGCACTACACTCTTCAGTGAGATTAACAGTTTCAAACTCCCCAATGACCTTCTTATTATTTATCATGTCTTTCAAAAAATTCACATATGTTGGCATGGACTGCAAAACTTCAAAAAAAAGGAATGTTAACATGAACTTGCTTCAGGATTTCCAAAAATTTATGAAAATGAGCTTCTTGTTCCTGTTTTTTTTAAGCCGACTAGAAAATGGAAGTGGTGGCAGATAAGTAGGCAAATTAGGTTGCCTAATGACAGGGGGGCCTTGGAATTTCTTCTGGTTCCTCAATGATGGGCTCAAGCCTCGCCCTTGTTCTTCTTGGTTGCACTTGGTCAATGTTAGGCAGAGGGTCCAGTGGAGCACTAGACTCTTCTTTCTCTACTCTCTTTGGTACTTCTCTGCTACTAATCACCAATGGCCTTCCACTTCGCAGTTCAATAGCTTGAACTTGTTCCTTACCATCCCTTTTAGGGTTTTCAGTCTCAGCAGGCAGTCTGCCTTGGGGCCTATTCTTTAGCTCATTTGCCAATTGCCCAATCTGATTTTCCAAATTTCTCAAGGATGCTTGCTGACCTTGCAATGTTGCATCGTTCTTTGCTATATATTCCTTCAGCAAGTTTTCCACTGATGTTCCCATAGGTTGGTTACTAACATGCTGTTTCTGGTATGGAGGTTGATGATTCTGCTGATGTTGAATGAACCCAGGTGGTCCACTCTGTCTAGTTTGGTTTTGCATCTGGTCAGTGCCTTGTTGTCCATTCCAAGTGAAATGAGGATGATTTCTCCAGCCAGGATTATATGTATTCGAATAGGGATTATTCTTTGGTTGCTGCTGACTCCCAACATAGCACACAGAGGCTGGATTCGCCGGGCAATAGTCATACACATGACCCTCCCCACAGAATCCAAAAACGAGTGCATCTAACTGATTAGCTACTGCTGTGCTTGTTGAAGCAGATGCCACTGTATTAGTATTCTGTTGGATGTTGGTCTGAGCCATTTGCTTCATCAGGTTTGTCAGAGCATTTATCTGGTTGCTCGTTGCACTGAGTGCATCCATGTCATTGATAACTCCATTAGGAGCTATTAAATACTTCCTAAGTATAGCTAAAGTCCGCATTTAAATGTTTAATTTATCTCGCTTGTAGGAGAAATGCGGCAAAGAGCTTGTGTGTCCATTGGACCCATTATGGAGCTAAAAGCGAAGTTTTAATGCCCCGAGAGTGCATCGGGAAAGGGCAAGTCGATACGAGAAGAAACGGACCAAAATTGCCTAGGAGAGACAATTTTTCCAGCCCCAAACCCGAGAGCTAGCGTCGAGCCATAGCGTCGAGACGCTAGCTCGACGCTGCCAAAACTCGAGAGCTAGCGTCGAGTGATAGCGTCGAGACGCTAGCTCGACGCTGCCGAAGCGTCCAGACCCTGCTGCGGCGTCGAGACGCTCCGGAGGAGGCGCGCGCAAGGAATTATCGGGCCAGCGTCGAGACGCTGCCCTAGCGTCTCGACGCCATCGCGAGGCGCGCGCGGATTACTTAGGGCGTAGCGTCGCGACGCTGGCCTAGCGTTTTGACGCTACGTCGATTACAGAGGCTGTTAAAGACGATTTTCTGCGCAAATTTGAGGGGGATTGGATATTCTTAGGCGATTTTCTCTTCTTCTTCCTCTCGGTTTTCCATTGTTTTTCCTTTAGCTCAGCCATTTGTGGCTTGTTTATGAGTTTTTCTCTTGTATTTGTTTGATGACAACTTCCATGGCTTCCCTTGGAGCGGTATTGACAACCCGTTCCATGGACGGCTAAGGTAAGGGTGAACGGTTTGGGAAATATTTGAGGGATTTTTGTTAGACGCTTTTAGTTTTGATAATCCATGCTTCGATTATATTTTGGTGGCTGTTTGTATGCATTTATCTCTCTTGCTTAACCCTATGCATATGTTAGATTTCTACGATTGACACTCGAGCTTTCTAGCATGTTGTGAATGTTAAAGAATAGCGATGTCGTGCCTCTCACTATTCGACTAAGTAACACAGATTGATAAAACTAAATCGGAGTATCGAGTCATGTATGATGGTTGTTGATTTCATACGGCGTTTGTGGGCAATCAGTTAGCGATTAGATTACGTGCTTGAATGTCTATCGCGGTCCGCTAGTAACTATCTAGAATAAATTTGGGGCTGATCACCTTAATGCAATTTTAGATAACGTTTAATTGGAACTGTGTGGTCTGATTAATTTCTATGGAGCCGGTGACCTTGGGGCTTCTCGGGTAATCGTCCGTGTGTACTACAAACTGTTTGCCTGGAATTTTGTATTAAATGAAAAACTGAAAATG
Organism: Herpetospermum pedunculosum; assembly: GCA_028017165.1. Classification (NCBI taxonomy): domain Eukaryota; kingdom Viridiplantae; phylum Streptophyta; class Magnoliopsida; order Cucurbitales; family Cucurbitaceae; genus Herpetospermum; species Herpetospermum pedunculosum. The sequence goes on along the minus strand of CM051525.1, from coordinate 4,461,947 downwards.
TCTAACAATCAATCCCAAAAATCCCCAAACCGTGCACGCGTCTCTCTCTTTTTATTCTTCAGTTCGTGTTCAATTGCTTTCTTTGCATGCTGAAAAATACCCCCCGTTACAGAAACTCAATCAACTAATTAATTTCAATTTTAATATCAATTTCGGTCATAACTTCTCCTTGGATCGACCCTGTTACCACTGGCTACAAAGCCTTGGTTATAGGCTTATAAATTGTATTTTGGCAAGCTTCGTGGTAAACGATATTTTTGAACTATCGCTATAAACTCAAGCTGTCGAGGCTTGCCAAAATGTAATTTATAAGCCTATGACCAAGGCTTTGCAGCCAGTGGTAACAGGGTCGATCCAAGGAGTAAGAACGATCAAAATCACAATTAAAATTGGGATTTAATTAATTGGTTGGTTTGGTAACGGGGGAGTTTTTCAGCATGCAAGGGAAATAATAAAACGCTAACGGAAGAAAGAATAACAAGTAGAAAACGTGTGCACGGTTTGGGAGTTTCGGGATCAATTGTTAGACAATTTTGGTTCATCATTTAATGCAAAATTCATGGTATTCAGTTTATTGTACACGCGGACGACTACCAGAGAAGCCCCAAAGTAGCCGACTCCATGGATTTTAATTGGACCACACAGTTCCAATTATACGTTATCTAAACTCACATTAAGGTGATCAGCCCTAAGATAAATCTAGACAGTCACTAGCTAACCGCGACGAACATTCAAGCGTGAATTCTAATTGCTAGTAGATTGCCCGCAAACGCCGTATGCAATCAACAATTATCCTACGCGACTCGATACTCCGATTTAGTTTTATCTACCTGTGTTACTTAGTCGAGCAGTGAGAGGCACGACATCGCTACTCTTTAACATACACGACATGCAAAATTACTCGAGTGTCAATCGTCGAAATTTAACATGCGCGTTGGATTAAGCAAAGTAGATAAATGCAAATAAACAGAACCCAATATGCATAATTCAAGAGTAGATTATCAGAACCAAAACATCTAACAAAATCTCCCTAAACTATTCCCAAACCGTTCACCCTTACCTTAGCCGCTCATGGCGCGGTTTGTCAATTCCGCTCCAATGACGACCATGGAAGGAATCATCCACGAGTTACAATGAAAGGGGAGCTCACTCGCATGCCAACAATGGCGGAGCTCAAAGGAAAATAGAGAAATCTAGAGGAAGAAGAAGATGAAAAGCTCCAAAATTCGTTAAGAAGATGATCCAAAAAGTGCAGAAAATCGTCATTTAACTTCTGCAATCGTCGTAGCGTCGAGACGCTAGGCCAGCGTCTCGACGTTGCGCCCTAATTAATCCGCGCGCGCCTTCGATGGCGTCGCGACGCTGGGCCAGCGTCGCGACGCTGCCCCGATAAAATTCCTGCGCGCGCCTCCTCCGGAGCGTCTCGACGCCAAGCAGGGTCTCGACGCCAGGGCAGCGTCGAGCTAGCGTCTCGACGCTTGCTCTCGGGTTTTTCCAGCGTCGAGCCAGCGTCTCGACGCTATAGCTCGACGCTGGCTCTCGGGTTTGGGGCTGGAACTTTGCCTCTCCAAGGCGGTTTTGGCCTGTTTCTTCACGGATCAACTTCCCCTTTTCCCGATGCACTCCCGGGGCGTTAAAACTCCACTTTAAGCTCTCGAACGGGTCCAACGGACGCACGAGCTCTTTGCCGCATTTCTCCTACAAAAGAGATATATTAATCAATTAAAAGCGGACTTTAGCTATACTTAGGAAGTATTTAATAGCTCCAAAATGGAGTTATCAAACACCCCCAACTTAAACATTGCTAGTCCTCGAGCAAGCACTACAAAGATATCGACTCTAAGGACGCGCCTACATGCAACTAACTCAAACCTCCATGCATATTGAAAGCTTAAACACAACATAACCATGGAAGCATTTTGTTCATGCATTTACTACGAACACATCAAAAATTAACTCTTGCCCCCTAACGTGTGTGTGTGCTAGCTAACCGCTCCTAAACTCTCGTAAACCCGGAAAACCCACATGCAACGCACATCCCATTTTCCCCCTACTTCTAGCGTTTAAGAACAGTCTAAACTTGACTTACACGAGAGAGAGAAGCAAATTAAGAGACCTAATTGATTTTCTCAATCTTTTTCTTTTCTCAAGTACTTTGTACTCATTCTTTAAGGTTCTTTGAACCAACTTTTATTCTTTTTTCTTTCCAACTCGAGCTGCCTAACACGTCAAACTTAGGCCTAAGCTTCACGTTTTTAAGGACTGGCGCTCACTTCTTTAAGCGCTAATAAGAAGGAGGAGCGCCCCGAGAGGAATTTTCTTTCAAACATGCTTTTCTATTTTTTTTTTATTAGGCTAAGCACATGCTTTCTCAATTAACCAACTACTAACTCTCATGCAACAAGCTACCTATGGGTGCCTTTCGGGGTGACAACGAGAATTAGCGCTACATGCGATTTTCGAACCTACGAAATCTAGGAAGGGGTTGCTAAGTGCTCGATAAGTGCAAGGGAGCAACATAAATTTTTTTAAATTTTTTGACATGAACCTAATAAACACAAAACTCATGCAAAAACTAGATTATGAGCATGCTCAAATTTCCAACATGCATTTCCTAGGCTATCATTGTCAGGAAACAGTAAACAGAGTCCCAAGCACTTCAATATCAATATAGCACTTCTCAACGAACTACACATGCGTATCCGTCAGACCAACTCCACCCCCAACTTCAAAATATGGCATTGTCCCCAATGCCATCACAGTCAGATAAAACAAAGTAAAAAGGGAAGAAGAAGTACACTTCCCTGACTCTTTGTGAAGCTGGCGAGGGCGAGAAAACGGCGCACAAAAGCATCGAAGCCCAAAATTGTCTTCTCTTCCTCGATTCCTAAAAAAAACAGCAAACAAATTAAAACTAAGTTAATCTAGAAAGCAATAAAACAAAAAAAACAACAACTAACTAAAACATAAAAAACAGTCCATCGCTCGGGTGCCTCCGAGAAGCGCATAATTTTTAAAGTCGTTTGCTCGACTGTATTCTCTCCAAAAACTCATCCATAGTCTGTAAGTGCGGGGGATGATCCAAACTTTTCCTCTTCCACACTTTTCCTGCAGTCAAAATTTGAAACAATTTGCACTCTTCGTGCCTCGGGCACGTGAATATCAGAATTATTAGTGCAAAAACCAGCAGTGTTATCATTCAAACTTAAATCAGATTTTTTCACCGAGACATGGGAACCATCCCTCAAGCGCGAGGGTAGACTCCCATTCTCATCATGCTCAATCACAACAGAATATTCTCAGCAGATTTCCTATCAAATAACGAAAACTCATGCAAAATATCATCAAACTCTAAAGAAACGACGCCCTTAAACACATCGATTTTGACCCTAGCGGTCTTAAGAAAAGGGCGCCCTAACAACATAGAGGACGAGGCATGCGATGACTTCTCATTCATGTCTAAAACAAGGAAATCAGCGGGGAACATCATATCCCCAACTCTAACCAGAACATCTTCTACTTTCCCCCTAGGACATATGCTTGACCCATTAGCCAACTGGACAGACACGTTACACTCATGCAGTTCATTTAAATTCAGTTCAAGAAACAGTGCATAAGACATAACATTCACAGAGGCTCCTAAGTCTAACATAGCATTATGAACGACCTTACTACCTATCATACAAGGGATAGTAAAGGTACCTGGATCGTTGCACTTGGCAGGCAACGTACCTGGAAGTATAGCAGAAACGTTCTCTTTTCTCATCTCAGTCCCTCTGGACTTCCTTTTCTTAGTGCACCAGCTCCTTAAAAATTTCGCATACTTGGGCACTTGACTGACTGCCTCTAGGAGCGGGATATTTACCATCACCTTCTGGAAGGTTCGAAGGACCTCCTCATCATCGGACTCCAAAGTAGGCTTCGCAAGCCTACTGGGGAATGGTGCTCTGGCAGCATCCTCAGGTACACTGACTTTCTCATCTCTTTTCTCATTCTGAACCTCGGGAGCAGGCGGGGCAGACTTGTTCAGGCTGTCCGTAGCTTCCTTCACGGCTCTGGTGGAAAGTGACTTCCCACTCCTAAGCTGGATAGCACTCACGTTTTCACATGAGTTGACCGTGGTTTGGGAAGTATGCTTCCCTGAGCTCTTGCTCTCAATCTTACTGATAGACACCGCCATCTGTGTCAGCTGCTTGTTCAGATTCTGCAGCTCGGCCTTGTGAGAATTAAGCTCTTCTCGAGCTTCTTTCTGAAACTGGCTGGTGCTCGTCACGATGGTCCTTACCATCTCTTCTAGTGAGCTCGAGGAGCTCGAGGCTTGAGCCTGGGTGGAAGAATTAGGCCTATCCTAAGACTGGCCTTGGAAGCGAGATTGTCCTTCCCTGTTCCCATAGCTAAAGTTGGGGTGGTCGCGCCAACCGGGGTTATATTTGTTCGAATATGGGTCGTACTTCCTTGGGTTGGAAGCGTACCCCCCGATTGCATTGACCTCCTCCGCCTCGCGGTGTCCTCCAACGATCTTTTTCAGCATATTTCCTATCTCGGCCACTTGGGCCCTCATTTCAGTCATTTCATGGCTCTGAGCCACGCTGTGGACTTGTCCTTGCCCTCGAATACCAAACTGCTGCGAGTTGGTTGCCATGTTCGCTATCAACTGTTTGGCCTCCACCGGGGTCTTGTCAATCAATGCCCGCCACTCGCTGCATCTATCATTTGCCGGTCATGTGGCGTCATCCCATCATAAAAATACTGTATGAGCAGTTGGTCGGCAATCTGATGGTGTGGGAAGCTCGCGCACAGGCGCCCGAAACGTTCTTAGTATTCGTGCAGGGACTCACCTACGTCATGGGTGATCCCATAAATCCTCTTCCGCAGTGTCGTGGCCAAGGATGCGGGAAAATATTTTTCCAAGAATACCCGCTTCATGTCCTGCCACGTGGTGATCGATCCGGAGGGCAGATAATATAGCCAATCCTTGGCCTTGTCCTTGAGCGTGAAGGGGAATGCCCTCATGTTCAGCGGCTCCTCCGTGACTCCTGCGGGCTTCATCCCCGCGCAGACGCAATGGAATTCCATCAGGTGTTTGTTCGCGTCCTCACCTGCATAGCCATGAAAAGAAGGTAACTGGTGAATTAAACCTGACTTTAATTCGAAGTTACCTGCTACCACGGGGTAGTTTATGCACAAAGGCTGCAGGTTCAAATCTGGCGCTGCCAGTTGCTTTAGCGTCTGTGGCGCGTCACCTTGCGCCATCTCGTCAAACAAGAAGGGATTGCCTTCTTCTCCTTCAACCGGTCTCTGCCCCTCACGGGCTTCTCTCCGTAACCGCTGCTCCTCTCTGTCGATTTCTGGGATAAACTGCAATCCACTAACCTCAGAGGAACGGGTCATACACAAACAAAAATCTAAACATACGAGATACAAACATAAAATTTTTTTAGCCAACCATCAATCAATTAAATTCAAACTTCAATCATAATTTTAATCAAATTGCCTACTCCCCGGCAACGGCGCCAATTTTGGTAAACGATATTTTTGAACTATCGCTATAAACTCAAGCTGTCGAGGCTTGCCAAAATGTAATTTATAAGCCTATGACCAAGGCTTTGCAGCCAGTGGTAATAGGGTCGATCCAAGGAGTAAGAACGATCAAAATCACAATTAAAGTTGGGATTTAATTAATTGGTTGGTTTGGTAACGGGGGGGTTTTTCAGCATGCAAGGGAAATAATAAAACGCTAACGGAAGAAAGAATAACAAGTAGAAAACGTGTGCACGGTTTGGGAGTTTCGGGATCAATTGTTAGACAATTTTGGTTCATCATTTAATGCAAAATTCATGGTATTCAGTTTATTATACACGCGGACGACTACCAGAGAAGCCCCAAAGTAGCCGACTCCATGGATTTTAATCGGACCACACAGTTCCAATTATACGTTATCTAAACTCACATTAAGGTGATCAGCCCTAAGATAAATCTAGACAGTCACTAGCTAACCGCGACGAACATTCAAGCGTGAATTCTAATTGCTAGTAGATTGCCCGCAAACGCCGTATGCAATCAACAATTATCCTACGCGACTCGATACTCCGATTTAGTTTTATCTACCTGTGTTACTTAGTCGAGCAGTGAGAGGCACGACATCGCTACTCTTTAACATACACGACATGCAAAATTACTCGAGTGTCAATCGTCGAAATTTAACATGCGCGTTGGATTAAGCAAAGTAGATAAATGCAAATAAACAGAACCCAATATGCATAATTCAAGAGTAGATTATCAGAACCAAAACATCTAACAAAATCTCCCTAAACTATTCCCAAACCGTTCATCCTTACCTTAGCCGTTCATGGCGCGGTTTGTCAATTCCGCTCCAACGACGGCCATGGAAGGAATCATCCACGAGTTACAATGAAAGGGGAGCTCACTCGCATGCCAACAATGGCGGAGCTCAAAGGAAAATAGAGAAATCTAGAGGAAGAAGAAGATGAAAAGCTCCCAAATTCGTTAAGAAGATGATCCAAAAAGTGCAGAAAATCGTCATTTAACTTCTTCAATCGTCGTAGCGTCGAGACGCTAGGCCAGCGTCTCGACGCTGCGCCCTAATTAATCTGCGCGCGCCTTCGATGGCGTCGCGACGCTGGGCCAACGTCGTGACGCTGCCCCGATAAAATTCCTGCGCGCGCCTCCTCCGGAGCGTCTCGACGCCAAGCAGGGTCTCGACGCCAGGGCAGCGTCGAACTAGCGTCTCGACGCTTGCTCTCGGGTTTTTCCAGCGTCGAGCCTGCGTCTCGACGCTATAGCTCGACGCTGGCTCTCGGGTTTGGGGCTGGAACTTTGCCTCTCCAAGGCGGTTTTGGCCCGTTTCTTCACGGATCAACTTCCCCTTTTCCCGATGCACTCCCGGGGCGTTAAAACTCCACTTTAAGCTCTCGAACGGGTCCAACGGACGCACGAGCTCTTTGCCGCATTTCTCCTACAAAAGAGATATATTAATCAATTAAAAGCGGACTTTAGCTATACTTAGGAAGTATTTAATAGCTCCAAAATGGAGTTATCACTTCGACAGCTTGATATTTATAGGAGGATATTCAAAAATCCTCTTACCAAAATTGGCGTCGTTCCTGAGGAGAGGTCAAATTTGATTGAAATTGTGATTGACTTTGAAATTGATTGATTGATGGTTTGCTGAAATTTTTTTCTGTTTGTAGATTGTATGTTTAAATTTTTGTTTGTGTATGACCCGTTCCTCTGAGATTAGTGGATTACAGTTTATCCCGGAAATCGACAGAGACGAGCGGCAGTTAAGGAGAGAAGCCCGGGAGCGGCAGAGATTTTTTGGAGAAGAAGAAGGCAATCCCTTCTTGGTTGAGGAGATGGCGCAAGGCGATGCGCCGCGGACGCTGAAACAGCTGGCAGCGCCAGATCTGAACCTGCAACCCCTATGTATAAACTACCCCGTGGTAGCAGGTAACTTTGAGTTAAAGTCAGGTTTAATTCACCAGTTACCTTCTTTTCATGGTAACGTAGGGGAGGACGCAAATAAACATTTAATGGAGTTTCACTGCGTCTGCGCGGGGATGAAGCCCGGTGGAGTCACGAAGGAGCAGCTGAACATGAGGGCATTCCCCTTCACACTCAAGGACAAAGCCAAGGATTGGCTGTATTATCTGCCCTCCGGATCGATCACCACGTGGCAGGACATGAATAGGGTTTTTCTCGAGAAGTACTTCCCTGCGTCCTTGGCCACGACACTGCGAAAGAGAATCTATGGGATCACCCAAGACGTGGGTGAGTCCCTGCACGAGTACTGGGAGCGTTTTGGGCGCCTGTGCGCAAGCATCCCACACCATCAGATTGCCAATCAACTTCTAATACAGTATTTCTATGAGGGGATGACGCCCCACGATCGGCAAATGATTGATGCAGCGAGCGGTGGGGCCTTGATCGACAAGACCCCAGTTGAGGCCAAACAACTTATAGCGAATATGGCGGCAATCTTGCAGCAGTTTTGTATTCGGGGGCAGTGTTGCGTGCTCAATGTGTTAATAAAAATGATAAATAAGAGAGAAAGAGAGCACTCAGAACATGCAAGCATACATGATCTTATAGCAAGTAGTAAGTATATTTCATTCGTTTTCCCACAGAGACTTGTTTTTAGCTATTCGCGAAGTGTATTTGTTAAGAAAGAAGGGGTGGTTTTGATGGGGTAAAATTGGTTTTTAATTATCTAACTTTTGCTGAATGTATAAAGGAATATAACATAAACAAATGCAAGTTGAAATTAGACTCAGAAGATAAGAGATGGAATTAATAAACGAAGAAGAAAACAGCTAAACAGAATGAAAATTTAGCAGAATTGCGGAGACCGCAATGTTTCCGCAATTAAACAGCAGCGAAAGTGTGTAAATGGGTGAATTAAGGGCTACTAATGACTATCCTATAGGCCTTTTTATACGATTCTCAAGCACTGGATCTACTCTCTATGCATCAAACTCACTCTATCTCATGTATCGTCCGATTCCATGCATTAGACTCTTAAGTTTACTCGACTCAAAGTAAGGACTTAATCATCTTGTTAAAACAGAAGTGTTTAGTTCGTACTAGGGAAACGCCTATTCCTAGGCCGTTTCCTGGTTACCATGAAAGGCTAGCATGATTATACGACTCTGAACTCTTACTCCTTCCAGAGGTTAGGAGTTCTTTGGACAAAATGGATGGCCAATCGAAATTGCCCGTGGGATGAAGCTTACATACAATCAATGATTCAAGAGCTATCCTACATGCTTGGTTCACGTTTTTTAGCCTATAGTTCTGTCATTAGCATGCCCCTACGTGACTTAGCTACTCATGGATATATAGAGAACAGAAATGTAAGAAGAAATAGACATGCTTAGAAGGAAAATGTGCTTTAAAACAGCAAGACCAAACCGTAGCAGCAGAAGGTGGAAACTGTGAAATGCAGACTTGTACTTAGATTACTTTGAAGGTTTAAACGAACAAAGGAACTTTAAAGGCAATAATTCAAAGACAGACACTGACGAAATGCAGTAATTAAAACACTAAACTAGGGACAACAATGATTAAAGCTGGAAATTAGAAAAAGAACGACAGAAAACAGTAAAATGGTGCTTGAAGCTTCGTTGCAGTCGCCTCGAATGAAGGGGATGAAAGGTCAGCCTTGCTTGGATGAATCCAATCGAGAGAGAAGAAGAATCTCCTCTCCTTCCTATCAGATTATCGATTCCAACAGCTGAGACTCTCACTCCAACAGACGGCAAAGGAAAATGGGGAGAAAAAGTGGACTGTGGGAAGGCTTCTGTGCTTTCGGATGATGATCAAACCTCCGACTTTGGCCCCCTTTTATAGTAGTTTGCAGGTGCGTTTGGGCCAAGGAGAACCATCAATCTTCAACGTCGTATATCAGAATGGATGGAGGAGAAAGAATGAATCCCTGAAATTACGGAAATTAACAGAAAAAGATCAGTCAACTTACGGTTTTCACTTGAATAATTGCGGCCTCAGCAATGTTTTCGCAATGCTGTCGCAATGCAGTTTTTTCATTCTTTTCCTTCGGTTTTCAACCCTTTTCTTTCCTATTGTGCATAAGTCCTAATTTAGCTACCTTCTTCTTATTCTCATATTTAAGCATAGGTTTAGGCTAAATGCTATCAAATACACCTAAAAGTGTACATCTTCTTAAGCTAAATGGGTCCTAAATAAGTCACTTTCAGAGACTTAACACACCCCCAAACTTAAGGTTTTGCTTGTCCTCAAGCACACTAAGGACTTACCTAGGCTGCTGTTTCTTCTTCTTTAACCACCTACTGACTCCCTTATATTCTTGTCTATAGCAATGCTGTCCTGTGACACACTCCTTAGTTTAAAACTACCCTCTTATCTAGCTTCTTCTGCCTTTGCCTGCCTAACATTCCTTCTGTTTTCATTAACTCCCTACGACTGATCTATTCGCTTTTGTCATATCATGCCACTATCCCTAAGGTTTCAAATTCTGCCTAGCTTTACCTCAGACTCAGTACATGCTTCTAGCTTTATTTTTAAGGTGTCTAGGATTCCTTAGAGTCATGCCAGTCTTAGTATTAACGGTGACAGTAGTACTTTTAGAGAACAACCTAAACCCTGGCATCACTACATTGGATAAACACTCATCTCCCTAAACAACCCTACAAGTTACAACTTTGTGCTTAGCTAATTGAGGATCAGAGTTCTTTTTAAATAGGACATCTAAGCCACAAAGTTATAACTCCTAGGTATACATTCTTCTTCCCTATTCTTTTCCCTTTTTCTTACTTAGGTGGAGCCTCTCCTTTGGTTGCCTTTTGATGCAACGCCACTTGTGGGTTACACACTTGGCACTGATTACTCAGCAACCTAAGAGAAACTCCCCCCCTTTATTCTTTTTTCATTTTTTTTTTCAGTTCATCATCATTTTTTTTTTAAAGGAGAAGAAGAATGCTTATGTTTCTAAGGGAGAGAGGAATGTTCCTAGGCCTAGGGTGGCCTCCCCCAAACTTCAACTACTCATTGTCCCCAATGAGTGTCGGAGGTGGCACACCCCCAAACTTGTCCTAGAAGCATCTAGTCTAAGGTAAAACAAAGAGAAACTAAAGCCCTAGGCATAGACAGAACATTTAAAAAGAAAACATCACAGCAGCAGAAATTTAAAAATAACAGACAGAATAAGGTCTTAAAGCTGTGCATGCTGAGCTATTTAGAGGTTAATTTAAACTATCAAAGGGTGTCCTATGACACTCATCCAGCATGCATTTAGATAAGCTATATACAGTCGTCATGATAGGAGCAAAAGAAAGAATTTAAACAGATCACAGCCTAGCTAAACAGACGGTCCAAAACATGCTTTCAGTAATGAAAATTGCGGGGACCGCAATTATTTCGCAATTAAATCAGGGCAGATATAACAATGATTAAGGCCCCTAAGCATGCTTTTTCCAGTCATTCCAGCTCTCTAAAAATGAAAATAAACTATCCTACCTAGTCAGCTAACATCAGACTATCCTAAGCAAAAGGAAAAACATAAAGCTAAACATCTAAAACAGATCAAAATTGAACCAAAAACAGCATAATTCACATGGTCCTAACAGAAAGCAGAAACTTGTATTCTTTTTTCTAAGGGAACAGCAGTACTCCCTTTAGTGCACTTCAAACCAGTACTCAATTCTCGTCATCCTCATCAGGTTGTCTCGGTCGTGGGGGCACCCATGGAGTTAGGAGAGTGGTAGGGAAGTCAGGGAAGATGCACCCCAGCTGGTCTGCAACCTCCTTGTCCCTTGCCTGCGCATAAGTGGCCCATTGAGCCATTCTTCGCTGCATATCCATTAAGCAGGCCATGGATAGAGACTGTTCAGCAGCCAACCTATCCAATTCAAACTCCATATTCCCCTTTCTTCTCAGCCTCAGGTTCGCAGGCAGCTCCAAATGGCCCGTGTAGGCCATCTGCTGCTCCAGGCGCTCGGTGGGGACTCCTGCAAGCAAACATAGCTTGGTTATGGTGTTAGGGAAAAACAGTGGTCCCTTACCTTTCTTGGCACATTCAGCAATGGCCGCATAGATGACTTCTCCCACATTGATCGTGAGACCTCTCATTATCGCATACACCAGCAGCGAACGGCTCTGGTTTATTGTAGTCTCGTGAGTCACAGGGGCCAATCTCCTTCGCACGAACGAAAACCAAACTGCTGCCTTAGCCGTGAGGTTGGCACTCATGAGAGTGTGCCTCCCATTGCGTGACACGGTCCAGGAAGCTTCAGGCTGGCCAATGGTGCGGATGGCCTCTTCCAGCACTGCCTCAGTAGGCTCATCAACGATCCGTGCATAATCTGTATGTGTTTGGCCCTTGAGACCAAAGGCTTCGTTGATGGCTTTGGCTGAGAAATCCACTTCTACCCCTCTGACCACAGACAGGCCATCCTCAGGGCTGAGCACATTGGCGTAGAAATCATACACCATGCTCGTGTAGGCTGGATTGGGCGGTCTGCAGAATTCCTCCCAGCCGTGGTTGATCACCCCTGTGCGCAAGAACTGCGGCAGGTCAGCAAGTCGATCGAGGAAGCCTTTCTCGTGCAGCAACTCCCTCTTCCGTAACTCAGCACCCCTGGATTCAGCATCAGATGAGACATACCTCACTGACTGAGGTTCGTCTTCAGGATAGAGTTTAGCCTTTCCCTTATCTGCTGGCTTGGCTGACTCGGCAGCCTCAACCTTGAGCCTTTTGAGTGATGGCTCCGTGCTTTCTTTGTCTGATGAAGGCACTCTCTTGGCCTTCTTCTTCTTCATCTTCTTGGATCGCTTAGCCTTAACGATCTTGGCCTTCTTCTTCTTCTTGATCTTGATGTTGATCTGCTGGAGGCATGCCCCCAACGTCTCCTCCATGGAATCGTCCTGCTGTACAGGCTCGTCAGGTCTATCTTCCCTCGTAAGAGAGAAGACTTCGTCTTCCCCAGCATCTCCACTGCCCTGCGTGGACTCTTGATAATCCCCATATGGGAATTCAGGATCAGGCCGTGGAGAATTGCGCGATGGCGTGGGATTGTGCTCTGCTGATGGTGTCCGCGCAGAACTCAGTGGCGAAGATAGCAGTTCAGGACTCTGTGCTGCTGCAGGTGTCGGATCAGAACTCTGAGGTGCTGGAGACAACTCGGAGCTCTGTGCAGGCGGTGACGACTCTGCGCTTGGCACTGGTTCAGAGGGTGAAGGGCTGTGCACAGGTGATGCGGATGGCGACGAACCCTCTTTGGCTGACTCGTGGGATGCACGATCAGTTTCTTGACTCCCCACAGAGGGAGTCTTTGCTGTGCTTGGTTCGGCGGCCATCTCAACACTCCACCGGCGTTTCTTGGGCGTACCTGCTGGTTCAGAGGGTCCAGCAGGGATTTCAGTGACAACCCTCCACTTCTTCCTACGGATTGGAAGCTTGGGAAGACGGCCAGTGCGTACAGCACCCTCATCTGCAAGGGTCAGAAGTGCTTCCCTCGCAGCCGCTTCAGCAGCGTCATCAGCCCTCTTCTTGGCTGCGGATCTTTCAGCACGTGTGGACACCATTGTCGAATCTTGGAGGTTTGGAGAGAGAGATCAGAGATGAAAAGAATCGCAGATTTCTTGAAAATCAGAGAATGAATGAATCGTATCGAACGAGCGCCTTCTAACGGCTATAAAGGCAACGGAAAAATCCCAACGGCTCTTTTTTGCGGATCCAGCAATTCCAGCGCAATTCTAGGGATATTTTATCATCAAAATCTCAAACTTTGCTCGTCCGTATCTTTTATTTGGCTCAACCGTTTCTTGATTTTAAAAGTTGGATTTACTCCCCTTGATCTCCTCTGTCGATTCCCTACAAAAACAAATAAAACAAACATTAAATACGTAATTAAAATCACACCACAAAACATACAAACGATAATCGGAAAAACAGAAAAAATAAACTAAGGCATTGGCCTCGACTAAACGAGCACAGTAACCACTCGTTCTCTCTCGTTTTTAACGTCATGCTTCACGCAAGAGGAAGGCCGAGAGAGTCTTCACATCTCCTTCCTCATAGTAGTGCTTCAACCTCGCACCATTCACCATAAATGGTTGGCCTTGCTGCAAGTTCTTTATCTCTATGGCACCATGAACAAACACATTAGTAATCACAAATGGACCTGACCATCTAGACTTAAGTTTCCCTGGAAATAGTTTCAACCGTGAGTTAAACAACAATACAAGTTGACCCTTCTTAAAGTCCTTAACTCTAAGTCTACTATCATGCCAAATCTTGGTTTTTTCCTTATACATCTTGGCATTCTCATAGGCCATGTGTCTAAGCTCATCAAGCTCATGCAATTGTAAAGACCTTAGTGTTCCTGCATCTTTTACACAAAAATTCAATTCCTTCATGGCCCAAAATGCTTTATTTTCTAACTCAAGAGGTAAATGACAAGTCTTGCCATAAACTAGCCTATAAGGAGACATTCCCAGAGGTGTCTTATATGCTGTCCTATAAGCCCAAAGTGCATCCTCAAGCTTGAAGGACCAGTCCTTCCTACTAGGTTTGACTACTTTCTCTAGGATGTTCTTTATTTCCCTGTTTGAAATTTCAGCCTGTCCATTTGAGTGTGGGTGATAGGGAGTGGCTACTCTATGTCTAATGTTATATTTAGCCAATACTTTCTCCATAGCCTTATTAATGAAATGTGACCCCTCATCACTAATTATAGCACGAGGAGTCCCAAATCTAGTGAAAATGTGCCTATGCAAGAAGTTAGTGACTGTTTTAGCATCATTATTAGGACATGCCTTGGCTTCTACCCACTTGGACACGTAGTCCACTGCCACTAATATGTAGAGGTTACCTGATGATGGAGGGAATGGTCCCATGAAATCAATGCCCCATACATCAAAGAGCTCCAACTCTAAAATGTACGTGAGGGGCATCTCATCCTTGCGACTGAGGTTACCTGTCCTTTGGCACTCATCACAACTGTGGGCATAGTTGTGGGCATCCTTGAAGATTGTGGGCCAATAGTAGCCACTCTGAAATACCTTCGCAGCTGTTCTTTGACCACCAAAGTGTCCACCATAAGGAGATGAGTGACAGTGCTGCAGCACAGACTTCGCTTCAGCAGCTGAAACACATTTCCTTAGCAAGCCATCGGCACAGGTTCTGTAAAGTGTGGGGTCATCCCAGATGAATTTCCTTGCTTCATGAAGGAACCTCTTCTTCTCTTGTCCTCCCTTGAACACTGGTAATACCTGTGATGCACGGAAGTTAGCAATGTCAGCAAACCAAGGTTCCTCATCGTTATCACGATGGGTCAAAGCAAAGATATGTTCATCAATAAAAGCATCAGAAATTGCGGGGTCCGCAATTTTTTCGCAATTGTGCTGCAATCGAGACAGGTGATCTGCAACCACGTTTTCACATCCTTTCTTGTCCCGAATGTCCAAATCAAATTCCTGCAGCAATAACACCCACCTAATCAACCTAGGCTTGGCATCAGCCTTCCTCATAAGATATTTCAAGGCAGAATGGTCAGTGTATACAATTGTCCTAGTGCCTACAATATAGTTTCTGAATTTTTCACAAGCAAACACTACAGCAAGCATCTCTTTCTCAGTAGTTGTATAATTACATTGAGCCTCATTCAAGGTCTTGCTAGCATAATATACAGGATGTGTTAGCTTGTTAATTTTCTGTCCTAACATGACCCCTACAGCATAGTCACTAGCATCACATAACATCTCGAATGGGAGATCCCAATCTGGCCCTACTATAACAGGTGCGGTGACTAGTGCTTTCTTAAGGGTGGTCCAAGCTGCTAAACAGTCTTTAGAGAAGATGAATGGCCTACCTAGCTCTAGTAGCTCACATAGAGGCTTGGCTATCTTAGAAAAGTCCTTGATGAACCTTCTGTAGAAGCCAGCATGCCCTAAGAAACTCCTAATTGCCTTGACATTCTGAGGCTCTACCAACTTCTCTATGATCTCTATTTTGGCCCTATCGACCTCCACTCCAGCCCTTGATACTCTATGACCTAAAACAATCCCTTCATCCACCATGAAGTGACACTTTTCCCAATTAAGGACTAAGTGAGTCTCTTCACATCTAGCCAGGACCTGTCCTAGGTTCTCTAGACAGTTTGTAAATGAGTCCCCAAAGACTGAGAAGTCATCCATGAATATTTCTATCATGGACTCATCCAACTCAGAGAAGATCGCCATCATGCACCTTTGGAAAGTTGCCGGTGCATTGCATAAGCCAAAAGGCATTCTGCGAAAGGCAAAAGTTCCAAAAGGGCAAGTGAAGGTGGTCTTCTCTTGGTCCTTAGGGTCTATAGTAATCTGGTTATAGCCGGAATAACCATCTAAGAAACAATAGTAGGCTCTACCAGCTATTCTGTCTAGCATCTGGTCAATGAACGGTATAGGGAAATGGTCTTTTTTAGTCTCTTTATTTAATTTTCTGTAATCCATACACACTCTCCACCCTGTGACAGTCCTTGTTGGAATCAGTTCGTTGTTCTCATTGACTACCACAGTTATCCCACCCTTTTTAGGTACACATTGGATGGGGCTCACCCATTGGCTACTAGCTATGGGGAAAATTACTCCTGCATCTAACCATTTTATTATTTCCTTCTTTACTACCTCTTTCATAGAGGGGTTTAGCCTACGCTGGTGATCTACCCTAGGTGTGTGCTCTTCCTCTAGTATAATTTTGTGCATGCAATAAGAAGGGCTAATGCCTCGAATATCAGCAATAGTCCATGCTATAGCCTTCCTATGTTGCTTAAGCAGTAAAATTAATTCACCCTCATGCTGTTCACTTAGTTTAGAAGAAATAATTACAGGCAGTGTATCATTATTTCCTAAATATGCATATTTGAGGTGAGTGGGTAGTGGTTTTAGTTCTAAAACAGGTGGATGCTCAATGGAGGGCTTCAAAGGATTTACATTTCTATCAGTTAAATCTATATTCATACATACATGCTGTGGTTTATCTACAGGCATATCCATTATGTCAGATACATTTAAATCATCTACATCTAATCCTACATATTCATTAGCATGCTTAGTTAATAATACATGCTCTAATTGTTCTTCCATCAGTGAGTCAACAATATCCATGCTAGCACAGGATTCAAGGTCAGAGGGATACCTTAAAGCTTTATATACACTAAACTTCACCTCTTCATCGTGAACCCTCATAGTAAGCTCACCTTTTTGGACGTCTATAAGTGCCCTACCTGTGGCTAGAAATGGTCTGCCTAGCAGGATGGGGACCTCCTTGTCTGCTTCATAATCCAGGATAATGAAATCTGCAAGGAAAATAAATTTGTCAACCTTTACTAAAATATCCTCAATTTTACCTTCTGGATATGCAATGGATCTGTCTGCTAATTGTAAGGTGACAGTGGTTGGACGTGCTTCTCCTATTCCCAACTGGCGGAATAGGGACAGGGGCATGAGATTTATGCTGGCGCCCAGGTCACAAAGCGCTCTGCCCACGTGCTTGCCTCCAAGTTCTACAGGTAAAGTGAAGGACCCAGGATCCTTCTCCTTCTTGGGCAGCTTGTTTTGGAGGATGGCACTGCACTCCTCGGTGAGGTTTACTGTTTCAAACTCACCAATTATTTTTTTGTTAGTAATAATGTCCTTCAAAAACTTTACATAAGAAGGCATCGACTGTAAAACCTCTACAAAAGGAATATTAACATGCACTTGCTTAAGAATTTCTAAGAATTTATTAAAATGAACTTCCTGTTCCTGCTTCTTCTTAAGCCTTCGAGGGTATGGAGGTGGTGGCACATATGCAGGCACGTCAGGGCGCCTTAGGATAGGTGGAGGCCTTGGAATTTCTTCTATCTCCTCAATAATTGGCTCCAGCCTGGCTCCTGATGTGCTAGTTGGTGGTGGACCTTGGCTTGGCAGAGACTCCAGTGGAGCACTAGACTCAGTGTTCTCTACTCTCTTTGGTGTGTCCTTTGTGTTGTTCACCAAGGGTCTTCCACTCCTAAGTTCAATTGCTTGAACTTGTTCTTTGCCATCTCTCCTTGGTACCTCGGTGTCAGCAGGGAGTCTACCTTTGGGCCTACTTTTGATTTCATTGGCTAGTTGCCCTATTTGGTTTTCTAAGCTCCTAAGAGTAGCTTGCTGGCTTTGCAGAGTAGCATCATTCTTAGCTATGTATTCCTTGAGCAGGTTTTCTACAGAAGATCCTACAGATTGATTGTATGGTTTTTGGTACATTGACTGGTTATGTTGGGGAGTGAAACCAGGTGTTCCACTCGGCCTTGGTTGGTTAGGATTTTGGTTAGTGTTTTGTTGGCCACCCCATGACAGGTTTGGGTGGTTTCTCCAACCAGGATTGTAAGTTTGTGAGTAGGGGTTATTCCTAGGCTGCTGCTGGCTTCCAACATAGCAGACTGAGGATGGATTCCCAGGGCAGTATTGTTGCGTGCTCAGTGTGTAAAGATAAATATGCAAAAGGGTAGAGAGAGCACTTAGAACATGCAAGCATACATGGTCTCACAGCAAGTAGTAAGTATATTTCATTCGTTTTTTCCACAGAGACTCATTTTTAGCTATTCGCGAAGTGTGATTGTTAAGAAAGATGGGATGAATTTGATGGGGTAAAATTGGTTTTTAACTATCTAAGTTTTGCTGAATGTGTAAAGGAATATAACATAAACAAATTAAAGTTAAAATCAGGCTCAAAGGACAAGAGATGGATTTGATAAACGAAGAAGAAAACAGCTAAACAGAATGATAAAATGGCAGAATTGCGAGGACCGCAATGTTTCCGCAATTAAACAGCAGTGTACGTGTGTAAATAGGTAAATTGAGGGCTACTAATGACTATCCTATAGGCAGTTTTATACGATTCTCAAGCACTGGATCTACTCTCTATACATCAAACTCACTCTATCTCAAGTATCGTCCGATTCCATGCATTAGAGTCTTAAGTTTACTCGACTTCAAAGTAAGGTCTTAAGCATCTTGTTAAAACAGGAGTGTTCAGTTTGTACTAGGGAAACACCTATTCCTAGGCCGTTTCCTGATTACCATGAAAGGCTAGCATGATTATATGACTCTGAACTCTTACTCCTTCCAGAGGTTAGGAGTTCTTTGGACAAAATGGATGGCCAATCGAAATTGCCCGTGGGATGAAGCTTACATACAATCAATGTTTCGAAGGCGATCCTACATGCTTGGTTCACGTTTTTTAGCCTATAGTTCTGTCATTAGCATGCCCCTAAGTGATTTAGCTACTCATGGATATATGAAGAACAGAAAGGGTAGATAAAACAGACATGCTTAGAAGATAAATGTGCTTTAAAACAGTAAGACAAAACCGTAGCAGAACAAGGTAGAAACTGTGAAATGCAAAATTGTACTTTGATTACTTTGAGTGTTTGAACGACAAAGGAAAGCTTTAAAAGAAATGATTCAAAGACAGACAACAACGAAATGCAGTAATTAAAACACTAGGCTAAGAACAACAATAATCAAACTGGAACTAAGAAGAAGAACGACAGAAAAGCAGTAAAGGGTGCTGAAAAGCTTCGTTGCAGACGGCTCGAATGGAAGGGATGAGAGGTAAGCCTTGCTTGGATGAATCCAATCGAGAGAGAAGAAGAATCTTCTCTCCTTCCTATCAGATTATCGATTCCAACAGCTGAGACTCTCACTCCAACAGACGGCAAAGGAAAACAGAGGGAAATGATGGTCTGCAAGAAGACTTCTGCGCTTCGAATGATGATCAAACCTCCGACTTTGGCCCCCTTTTATAGTAGTTTGCAGGTGCGTTTGGGCCAAGGAGAACCATCAATCTTCAACGTCGTATATCAGAATGGATGGAGGAGAAAGAATGAATCCCTGAAATAACGGAAATTAACAGAAAAAGATCAGTCAACTTACGGTTTTCACTTGAATAATTGCGGTCACCGCAATGTTTTCGCAATTCATTCGCAATGCTCATTTTTTCATTCTTTTCCTTCGGTTTTCAACCTTTTTCTACCTATGGTACATAAGTCCTATATTAGCTACCTTCTTCTAATTCTCATATTAAAGCCTAGGTTTAGGCTAAATGCTAACAAAAACACCTAAAAGTGTACATCTTCCTAAGCTAAATGGGTCCTAAATAAGTCACTTTCAGAGACTTAACACACCCCCAAACTTAAGGCTTTGCTTGTCCTCAAGCATACTAAGGACTTACTTAGGCTGCTGTTTCTTCTTCTTTAACTACTCACCGACTCCCCTATATCCCTCTCTCTAGCAGTGCTGTCCTGTGACACACTTCTAAGTTTAGAACTAACCTCCTTATCAAGCTTCTTCTGACTTCACCTGCCTACTATACCTGCTGTTTTCATTAACCCCCTACTACTGATCTAGCTACTTTATGACATCATGCCACTATCCCTAAGGTTTCAAATTCTACCAAGCTTTACTCCAGACTCAGTACATGCTTCTAGCTTTATTTTTAATGTGTCTAGGATTCCTTAGAGTCATGCCAGTCTTAGTATTAACAGTGACAGTAGTACTTTTAGAGAACAACCTAAACCCTGGCATCACTACATTGGATAAACACTCATCTCCCTAAACAACCCTATAAGTTACAACTTTGTGCTTAGCTAATTGAGGATCAGAGTTCTTTTTAAATAGGACATCTAAGCCACAAAGTTATAACTCCTAGGTATACATTCTTCTTCCCTCTTTTTTCCTTTTTCTTACTTAGGTGGAGCCTCTCCTTTGGTTGCCTTTTGATGCAACGCCACTTGTGGGTTACACACTTGGCACTGATTACTCAGCAACCTAAGAGAAACTCCCCCCCTTTATTCTTTTTTCATTTTTATTTTTTTTTAGCTCATCATTTTTTTTTTTAAAGGAGAAGAAGAATGCTTATGTTTCTAAGGGAGAGAGGAATGTTCCTAGGCCTAGGGTGGCCTCCCCCAAACTTCAACTACTTATTGTCCCCAATGAGTGTTTGAGGTGGCACACCCCCAAACTTGTCCTAGAAGCATCTAGTCTTAAGTAAAACAAAGAGAACCTAAAAATCCTAGGCATAGGCAAAACATTCTAAAAGCAATTATTCCAGCAGCAGAAAATTTGACAAAACAGACAGTTTAAGGACTGATGGTTTATGCATGCTGAGCACTATTCAGAGGCTAATTTAAACTACCAAAGGGTGTCCTATGACACTCATCCAGCATGCTTGAAGATCAGCTATATAAGGAAGTCATGCTAGCAGCAAAAGATAGAATATAACAGATCACAGCCTAACTAAACAGACAGTCCAAAACATGCAATCAGTCACAAAAATTGCGGGAACCGCAATTATTTCGCAATTCAATCCGGGCAGATTTAACATTGATTCAGGCCCCTAGCATGCTTTTTCCTGTTACTCACGCATCCTAAAAATAAAGCTAAACTATCCTACCTATTCAGCTAACATCAGACTAGACTAAGCAAAAGAAAACACATAAAACTAAACATTAAAAACAGATCAAAAGTTGAACACAAAACAGCATACTGCACATGCTCCTATCAGAAAGCAGAAAAATTGTTTTTTTTTTCTAAGGGAACAGCAATACTCCCTTTAGTGCACTTCAAACCAGCACTCAATTCTCGTCATCCTCATCTGGTTGCCTTGGTCTTGGGGGCACCCATGGAGTCAGGAGATTGGTAGGGAAGTCCGGGAAG
The DNA here is from genome assembly GCA_028017165.1 of Herpetospermum pedunculosum. Lineage (NCBI taxonomy): Eukaryota > Viridiplantae > Streptophyta > Magnoliopsida > Cucurbitales > Cucurbitaceae > Herpetospermum > Herpetospermum pedunculosum. The sequence goes on along the minus strand of CM051525.1, from coordinate 4,440,728 downwards.
ATGCACCCCAGCTGGTCTGCAACTTCCTTATCCCTTGCCTGCGCATAGTTGGCCCATTGAGCCATTCTCCTCTGCATGTCCATCAAGCAGGCCATGGATAGGGACTGTTCAGCAGCCAGCCTATCCAATTCAAACTCCATATTCCCCTTCCTTCTCAGCCTCAGGTTAGCAGGCAGCTCCAAATGGCCTGTGTAAGGCAGCTGCTGCTCCAAGCGCTCGGTGGGGACTCCTGCAAGCAAACATAGCTTGGTTATGGTATTAGGGAAAAACAAGGGTCCCTTACCTTTCTTTGCGCACTCAGCAATGGCAGCTGACATGATCTCCCCCACATTGATCGTGAGACCGCGCATGATGGCATAAACCAGCAGTGATCTACTCTGGTTGATTGTCGTCTCGTGGGTCACAGGGGACAGCTTTCTCCTCACAAAGGCAAACCAAACAGCTGCCTTTGCTGTCAGATTGGCACTCATTAAGGTGTGCCTCCCATTGCGTGAGACAGTCCACGCTGCTTCAGGCTGGCCAATTGTGCGAATGGCCTCTTCCAGCACTGCCTCAGTCGGCTCATCAACTATCCGTGCATAATCTGTATGAGGTTGGCCCTTGAGACCAAATGCTTCATTGATGGCCTTGGGGGAGAAATCTACTTCTACCCCTCTGACCACAGACAGGCCATCCTCAGGGCTGAGCACATTAGCGTAGAAATCATACACCATGCTCGTGTATGCTGGATTAGGCGGTCTGCAGAATTCCTCCCAGCCGTGGTTGATCACCCCTGCGCGCAAGAACTGCGGCAGGTCAGCAAGTCGGTCGAGGAAGCCTTTCTCGTGCAACAGGTCCCTCTTCCTCAGCTCAACACCCCTGGATTCAGCATCAGATGAGACATACCTCACTGACGGAGGTTCGTCTTCAGGGTAGAGTTTAGCCTTCCCCTTATCTGCTGGTTTGGATGATTCAACAGCCTCCACCTTGAGGCGTTTGAGCGAAGGCTCAGTACTTTCTTTGTCCGTTGACGGCACCTTCTCGGCCTTCTTTTTCTTCAACTTCTTGGCCTTGTCAATTCTGGCCTTCTTCTTCTTCTTGAGCCTGGCCTTGATGTTGAGTTGCGGGAAGCATGCCCCCAACGTCTCCTCCATAGAATCGTCCTGCTGTGCAGGCTCCGCAGGGCTATCTTCCCTCATAGGAGAGAAGACTTCGTCTTCCCCAGCATCTCCACTGCCCGGCGTGGACTCTTGATAATCCCCATATGGGAATTCAGGATCAGGCTGTGGAGAATTGTGCGATGGCGTGGGATTGTGCTCTGCTGATGGTGTCTGCGCAGAACTCAGTGGCGAAGATGGTGGTTCAGGACTCTGCGCTGCTGCAGGTGTCGGGTCAGAACTCTGAGGTGCTGGAGACAACTCGGAGCTCTGTGCAGGCGGTGACGATTCTGCGCTTGGCACTGGTTCAGACGGTGAGGGGCTGTGCGCAGGTGAGGCAGACGGCGACGAACCTTCTTTGGCTGACTCGTGGGATGCACGATCAGTTTCTTGACTCTCCACAGAGGGAGTCTTTGCTGTGCTTGGTTCGGCGGCTGTCTTGACACTCCACCGGCGTTTCTTGGGCGTGCCCACTGGCTCAGACGGTCCAGCAGGGATCTCAGTGACCACCCTCCACTTCTTCCTACGAATAGGAAGCTTGGGAAGAGGACCGGTGCGAACGGCACCATCGTCTGCAAGGGTGAGAAGCGCTTCCCTCGCAGCCGCTTCAGCTGCGTCATCAGCCTTCTTCTTGGCTGCAGATCTCTCCGCTCGTGTGAACACCATTGCTGAGTCTTGAAGATCTTGAGAGAAGAATCAAAGATGGAGAGAATCGCTGAATTCTTGGAGATCAAAGAATGAGAGAATCGTAACGATCGGGCGCTTTCCAACGGATATAAAGGCAACGGAAAAAAAATCCCAACGGCTCTTTTTGCGGATCCAGCAATTCCAGCGCAATTCTAGGGATATTATTTCATCAGAATCTCCAACTTTGCTCGTCCGTATCTTTTATTTGGCTCAACCGTTTCTCGAGTTTTAAAGCTGGATTTACTCTCCTTGATCCCCTCTTTCGAATCCTTGCAAAAATAAATAAAACAAACATTAAATACGCAATTAAAATCACACCACAAAACATACAAACGATAATCGGAAAAACAGAAAAAATAAACTAAGGCATTGGCCTTGACTAAACGAGCACAGTAACCACTCGTTCTCCCTCGTTCTTTTTTCATGTTTCAGTCAAGAGGAAGGCCGAGAGAGTCTTCACATCTCCTTCCTCATAGTAGTGCTTCAACCTAGCACCATTGACCATAAATGGCTGTCCTTGCTGCAAGTTTTTAATCTCTATTGCACCATGAACGAAGACATTAGTAATAACAAATGGACCTGACCATCTAGACTTTAGTTTGCCTGGAAATAACTTTAATCGTGAGTTAAATAATAGTACAAGTTGGCCCTTCCTAAAGTCTTTGATCCTGAGTCTACTGTCGTGCCATATTTTGGTCTTTTCTTTATACATTTTGGCATTCTCGTAAGCCATATGCCTGAGCTCATCAAGTTCATGTAGCTGCAAAGATCTCAATGTCCCCGCATCCTTTACACAAAAATTCAATTCCTTCATGGCCCAAAATGCTTTGTTTTCTAACTCAAGTGGCAAGTGGCAAGCCTTGCCATACACCAACCTATAGGGAGACATTCCTAGAGGTGTCTTATATGCTGTCCTGTAAGCCCAAAGTGCATCCTCAAGCTTGAAGGACCAGTCTTTCCTATTAGGTTTGACTACCTTTTCTAGGATGTTCTTTATCTCCCTATTGGAAATCTCAGCTTGGCCATTTGAGTGTGGGTGGTAGGGAGTAGCTACCCTATGTCTAATGTTATACTTAGCCAATATCTTCTCCATAGCCTTATTAATGAAATGTGACCCCTCATCACTAATGATAGCACGAGGAGTCCCAAATCTAGTGAAAATGTGCCTATGCAAGAAGTTAGTGACTGTTTTAGCATCATTATTAGGACATGCCTTGGCTTCTACCCACTTTGACACGTAGTCTACTGCTACTAAAATGTACAGGTTACCTGATGATGGAGGGAATGGTCCCATGAAATCAATGCCCCACACATCGAAGAGCTCCAACTCTAAGATGTAGGTGAGGGGCATCTCATCCTTGCGACTGAGGTTACCTGTCCTTTGGCATTCGTCACAGCTGTGGGCATAGTTGTGGGCGTCGTTGAAGATTGTTGGCCAATAGTAGCCACTCTGAAATACCTTCGCAGCTGTTCTTTGACCACCAAAGTGTCCCCCGTAAGGAGATGAGTGACAGTGCTGCAGCACAGACTTCGCTTCAGCAGCTGAAACACACTTCCTCAACAACCCATCAGCACAGGTTCTGTAAAGTGTGGGGTCATCCCAGATGAATTTCCTTGCTTCATGAAGGAACCGCTTCTTCTCTTGTCCTCCCTTGAACACTGGTAACACCTGTGATGCACGGAAGTTAGCAATGTCAGCGAACCACGGTTCCTCATCGTTATCACGATGAGTCAAAGCAAAGATATGTTCATCAATAAAAGCATCAGAAATTGCGGGGTCCGCAATTTTTTCGCAATTGTGCTGCAATCGAGACAGGTGATCTGCAACCACATTTTCACATCCCTTCTTGTCCCGAATGTCCAAATCAAATTCCTGCAGCAATAACACCCATCTAATCAATCTAGGCTTAGCGTCAGCCTTCCTCATAAGATATTTTAAAGCAGAATGGTCAGTGTATACAATGGTCCTAGTGCCTACAATGTAATTTCTAAATTTTTCACAAGCAAATACTACAGCAAGCATCTCTTTCTCAGTAGTTGTATAATTACATTGAGCGTCATTCAAGGTCTTACTAGCATAATAGACAGGATGTGTGAGCTTGTTAATTTTCTGTCCTAACATGACTCCTACAGCATAGTCACTAGCATCACATAACATCTCGAATGGGAGATCCCAATCCGGTCCTACTATAACAGGTGCAGTGACTAGTGCTTTCTTAAGGGTGGTCCAAGCTGCTAAACAATCTTTAGAGAAGATGAATGGCCTACCTAGCTCCAGTAGCTCACATAGAGGCTTGGCTATCTTAGAAAAGTCCTTGATGAACCTTCTGTAGAAGCCAGCATGCCCTAAGAAACTCCTAATAGCCTTGACATTCTGAGGCTCTACCAACTTCTCTATGATCTCAATCTTTGCTCTATCAACTTCGACTCCTGCCCTTGACACTCTATGTCCTAAGACAATCCCCTCATCCACCATAAAATGGCATTTTTCCCAATTTAGAACTAGGTTGGTCTCCTCACACCTAGCCAAGACTTGTCCTAGGTTTTCTAGACAGTTTGAAAATGAGTCCCCAAAGACTGAGAAGTCATCCATGAATATTTCTATCATGGACTCATCCAACTCAGAGAAGATTGCCATCATGCACCTTTGGAAAGTTGCCGGTGCATTGCATAAGCCAAAAGGCATTCTGCGAAAGGCAAAAGTTCCAAAAGGGCAAGTGAAGGTAGTCTTCTCTTGATCCTTAGGGTCTATAGTTATTTGATTATAGCCTGAATAACCGTCTAGGAAACAATAGTAGGCTCTACCAGCTATTCTGTCTAGCATCTGGTCAATGAATGGTAGAGGGAAATGGTCTTTTTTAGTTTCTTTATTTAACTTTCTGTAATCCATGCACACTCTCCACCCTGTGACAGTCCTAGTTGGAATCAGTTCGTCGTTCTCATTGACTACCACAGTTATTCCCCCCTTTTTAGGTACACATTGGATGGGGCTCACCCACTGGCTACTAGCTATTGGGAAGATCACTCCTGCATCTAACCATTTTATTATTTCCTTCTTTACTACCTCCTTCATAGAGGGGTTCAGCCTACGCTGGTGATCTACCCTAGGTGTGTGCTCTTCCTCTAGTATAATTTTGTGCATGCAATAAGAAGGGCTAATGCCTCGAATATCAGCAATAGTCCATGCTATAGCCTTCCTATGTTGCTTAAGCAGTAAAATTAATTCACCTTCATGCTGTTCACTTAGTTTAGAAGAAATAATTACAGGCAGCGTATCATTATTTCCTAAATATGCATATTTGAGGTGAGTGGGTAGTGGTTTCAGTTCTAAAACAGGTGGATGCTCAATGGAGGGCTTTAACGGATTTACAGTTCTATCAGTTAAATCTATATTCATACATACATGCTGAGGCTTATCTACAGGCATATTCATTATGTCAGATACATTCAAGTCAGCTACATCTACTTGTACATATTCATTAGCATGCTTGGTTAACAGTACATGCTCTAATTGTTCTTCCATTAGTGAGTCAACAACATCAATGCTAGCACAAGACTCAGAATCAGAGGGATACCTTAAAGCTTTATAAACACTAAATTTTACCTCTTCATCATGAACCCTCATAGTTAACTCACCTTTTTGCACATCTATTAGTGCCCTACCTGTGGCTAGAAACGGTCTACCTAGCAGGATGGGGACCTCCTTGTCTGCCTCATAGTCCAGGACAATGAAATCTGCAAGGAAAATAAATTTGTCAACTTTAACTAGAATATCCTCGATCTTACCTTCTGGATATGCGATGGATCTGTCTGCTAGTTGTAAAGTGACTGTAGTTGGACGTGCTTCTCCCATTCCCAACTGGCGGAATAGGGACAGAGGCATGAGATTTATGCTGGCGCCCAGGTCACAAAGCGCTCTGCCCACGTGCTTGCCTCCCAGTTCTACAGGTAAGGTGAAGGAACCAGGATCCTTCTCCTTCTTGGGCAGGTTGTTCTGGAGGATGGCACTGCACTCCTCGGTGAGGTTTACTGTTTCAAACTCACCAATTATTTTTTTGTTAGTAATAATGTCCTTCAAAAACTTTACATAAGAAGGCATCGATTGTAAAACCTCTACAAAAGGAATGTTCACATGCACTTGCTTAAGTATTTCTAAGAATTTGTTAAAATGAACTTCCTGTTCCTGCTTCTTCTTCAGCCTTCGAGGATATGGAGGTGGTGGCACATAAGTAGGCACGTCAGGACGCCTTAGGATAGGTGGAGGCCTTGGAATTTCTTCTACCTCCTCAATAATTGGCTCTAGCCTGGCTCCTGATGTGCTAGTTGGTGGTGGACCTTGGTTTGGCAGAGACTCCAGTGGAGCACTAGACTCAGTGTTCTCTACTCTCTTTGGTGTGTCCTTTGTGTTGTTCACCAAGGGTCTTCCACTCCTCAGTTCAATTGCTTGAACTTGTTCTTTGCCATCTCTCCTTGGTACCTCGGTGTCAGCAGGGAGTCTACCTTGGGGCCTACTTTTAAGTTCATTGGCTAATTGGCCTATCTGGTTTTCCAGGCTCCTAAGAGTAGCTTGCTGGCTCTGAAGAGTAGCATCATTCTTAGCTATATATTCCTTGAGTAGGTTTTCTACAGAAGATCCTACAGGTTGATTGTAAGGTTTTTGGTACATTGACTGGTTATGTTGGGGAGTGAAACCAGGTGTTCCACTCGGTCTAGGTTGGTTAGAATTTTGGTTAGTGTTTTGTTGGCCACCCCATGACAGGTTAGGGTGGTTTCTCCAACCAGGGTTATAGGTGTTGGAGTAGGGGTTATTCCTAGGCTGCTGCTGGCTTCCTACATAGCAGACTGAGGATGGATTCCCAGGGCAGTATTCATAAGGGTGCCCTTCCCCACAGAATCCACAGATAGGTGCCTCGCCTTGATTTGGTTGAGTGCCCATTGACATGGCTGTGGCGGTATTGGCACTGGTTTGGAGATTGGCCTGAGCCATTTGCTTGACTAAGTTGGTCAGGGCATTTATTTGGGTGCTCATGGCGCTTAGAGCATCCTTGTCTTGAGCCCTAGTTGGCTCTACTGGATCATCCGACCACCTACAGTGAGATGTTGAGATCTTCTCCAAGATCTCATAAGCTTCGTTGTAACTCTTGGACAACATGGAACCTCCAGCAGATGAATTTAAAACTTGTCTGGTGCTGGGGTTGCATCCTTTAAAGAAGACTTCTATTTGGATACACCATGGAATGCCATGGTGTGGACATTTAATGAGAAGGTCTTTGAATCTTGTCCAAGCTTCGTGAAGAGACTCACTTGGAGCTTGTTTGAATTTTATGATATCATCACGAAAGGTCGAATTCCTATCTGGTGGGAAATATTTGACTAGGAATTTTTCTGCTAAATCTGTCCAATTGCGGACAGATCCTGAGGGCAATGAATTTAACCAAGTTTTGGCTTTGTCCCTCAAAGAGTAAGGGAAAAGATATAGCCTCAGGGCTTCTTGGGAAACTCCAGGGATTAGGAATGTGTCACTAACTCCTAGGAAGTTCCTAAGGTGGTTATGGGGGTCCTCATTTTCTATTCCAAAGAATTGTCCCACAGTGGACAACATTTGGAACATCACTGGCTTTAACTCGAATGAGTTGGCAGTGATTTCAGGACGGATTATGCTGGGGTTCAGCTCCCCAGGCATAGGTACTAAATATGAAAGGATGGCGCTATCCTTGTCATTCGCTATTTCAATGGGATTGCGAGTGACAGGCACCAGGTTTTGATTTACTCCAGCCATTTCTTCTTGAGGTAATTGCGGAGGGATTGTAGTTTCCGCAATGATTGGAGGTAAAAGGGGTTGTTTAAAGAGACGTTTCTTGGCTCTATTTCTAGATTTAAATAATCTCTCAGGCTCAGGGTTGAACTCTAGATCACTAGATGGAGTCTCATTCATAAACTACCCTAAATGGTACCTGAAAAAGAAATGAAGATGGATCAAATTCAATGGAAAATACTTTGATGTTTCAGACTTAACAAACTTCGTTTTTACTTAAAATAAGTCCCCGGCAGCGGCGCCAAAAACTTGTTGCGTGCTCAGTGTGTAAAGATAAATATGCAAAAGGGTAGAGAGAGCACTTAGAACATGCAAGCATACATGGTCTCACAGCAAGTAGTAAGTATATTTCATTCGTTTTTTCCACAGAGACTCATTTTTAGCTATTCGCGAAGTGTGATTGTTAAGAAAGATGGGATGAATTTGATGGGGTAAAATTGGTTTTTAACTATCTAAGTTTTGCTGAATGTGTAAAGGAATATAACATAAACAAATTAAAGTTAAAATCAGGCTCAAAGGACAAGAGATGGATTTGATAAACGAAGAAGAAAACAGCTAAACAGAATGATAAAATGGCAGAATTGCGAGGACCGCAATGTTTCCGCAATTAAACAGCAGTGTACGTGTGTAAATAGGTGAATTGAGGGCTACTAATGACTATCCTATAGGCAGTTTTATACGATTCTCAAGCACTGGATCTACTCTCTATACATCAAACTCACTCTATCTCAAGTATCGTCCGATTCCATGCATTAGAGTCTTAAGTTTACTCGACTTCAAAGTAAGGTCTTAAGCATCTTGTTAAAACAGGAGTGTTCAGTTTGTACTAGGGAAACACCTATTCCTAGGCCGTTTCCTGATTACCATGAAAGGCTAGCATGATTATATGACTCTGAACTCTTACTCCTTCCAGAGGTTAGGAGTTCTTTGGACAAAATGGATGGCCAATCGAAATTGCCCGTGGGATGAAGCTTACATACAATCAATGTTTCGAAGGCGATCCTACATGCTTGGTTCACGTTTTTTAGCCTATAGTTCTGTCATTAGCATGCCCCTAAGTGATTTAGCTACTCATGGATATATGAAGAACAAAAAGGGTAGATAAAACAGACATGCTTAGAAGATAAATGTGCTTTAAAACAGTAAGACAAAACCGTAGCAGAACAAGGTAGAAACTGTGAAATGCAAAATTGTACTTTGATTACTTTGAGTGTTTGAACGACAAAGGAAAGCTTTAAAAGAAATGATTCAAAGACAGACAACAACGAAATGCAGTAATTAAAACACTAGGCTAAGAACAACAATAATCAAACTGGAACTAAGAAGAAGAACGACAGAAAAGCAGTAAAGGGTGCTGAAAAGCTTCGTTGCAGACGGCTCGAATGGAAGGGATGAGAGGTAAGCCTTGCTTGGATGAATCCAATCGAGAGAGAAGAAGAATCTTCTCTCCTTCCTATCAGATTATCGATTCCAACAACTGAGACTCTCACTCCAACAGACGGCAAAGGAAAACAGAGGGAAATGATGGTCTGCAAGAAGACTTCTGCGCTTCGAATGATGATCAAACCTCCGACTTTGGCCCCCTTTTATAGTAGTTTGCAGGTGCGTTTGGGCCAAGGAGAACCATCAATCTTCAACGTCGTATATCAGAATGGATGGAGGAGAAAGAATGAATCCCTGAAATAACGGAAATTAACAGAAAAAGATCAGTCAACTTACGGTTTTCACTTGAATAATTGCGGTCACCGCAATGTTTTCGCAATTCATTCGCAATGCTCATTTTTTCATTCTTTTCCTTCGGTTTTCAACCTTTTTCTACCTATTGTACATAAGTCCTATATTAGCTACCTTCTTCTAATTCTCATATTAAAGCCTAGGTTTAGGCTAAATGCTAACAAAAACACCTAAAAGTGTACATCTTCCTAAGCTAAATGGGTCCTAAATAAGTCACTTTCAGAGACTTAACAAGTATTCATAAGGGTGCCCTTCCCCACAGAATCCACAGATAGGTGCCTCGCCTTGATTTGGTTGGGTGCCCATCGACATGGCCGTGGCGGTATTGGCACTGGTTTGGAGATTGGCCTGAGCCATTTGCTTAACGAGGTTGGTCAGGGCATTTATTTGGGTGCTCATTGCACTTAGAGCATCCTTGTCTTGAGCCCTAGTTGGCTCTACTGGATCGTCTGACCACCTACAATGAGATGTTGAGATCTTCTCCAAGATCTCATAAGCTTCGTTGTAACTCTTGGACAACATGGAACCACCAGCAGATGAATTTAGAACTTGCCTAGTGCTGGGGTTGCATCCTTTGAAAAAGACCTCTATTTGGATACACCATGGGATGCCATGATGTGGACATTTAAGAAGAAGATCTTTGAATCTAGTCCAAGCTTCGTGAAGAGACTCATTATCAGCTTGTTTAAACTTGACTATGTCATCACGAAAGGTAGAATTCCTATCAGGTGGGAAGTATTTGACTAGGAATTTTTCTGCTAAATCTGTCCAATTGCGGACAGATCCAGAGGGTAATGAGTTCAACCATGTTTTGGCTTTGTCCCTCAAGGAGTAAGGGAACAAGTATAGCCTTAAAGCTTCTTGGGACACTCCAGGGATGATGAATGTATCACTAACTCCTAAGAAGTTCCTAAGATGGTTGTGGGGGTCCTCATTTTCTATTCCAAAGAATTGTCCCACAGTGGACAACATTTGGAACATCACTGGCTTTAACTCGAATGAGTGGGCAGTGATTTCAGGACGGATTATGCTGGGGTTCAGCTCCCCAGGCATAGGTACTAGATATGAAAGTATGGCACTATTCTTGTCATTCGCTATTTCGATGGGGTTGCGAATGACAGGTGCCAGATTGGGAACTATATCGTCCATTTCTTCGATTTCAGGTATGATTTGAGGTATAGGAGGTTGTTTAAAGAGTCGTTTCTTTGCTTTGTTTCTAGCTCGAAGTGATCTTTCAGGTTCAGGATCGAACTCTAAATTACTACGTGAATGCTCACTCATAAACTACCCTACTAGTACCTGCAAAAGAAATGAAACAAATTAGTTTCACTCAATAATAAACTTGGTGTTTCAAACTTAACAAACTTCGTTTTTACTTAAAATAAGTCCCCGGCAGCGGCGCCAAAAACTTGTTGCGTGCTCAATGTGTTAATAAAAATGATAAATAAGAGAGAAAGAGAGCACTCAGAACATGCAAGCATACATGATCTTATAGCAAGTAGTAAGTATATTTCATTCGTTTTCCCACAGAGACTTGTTTTTAGCTATTCGCGAAGTGTATTTGTTAAGAAAGAAGGGGTGGTTTTGATGGGGTAAAATTGGTTTTTAATTATCTAACTTTTGCTGAATGTATAAAGGAATATAACATAAACAAATGCAAGTTGAAATTAGACTCAGAAGATAAGAGATGGAATTAATAAACGAAGAAGAAAACAGCTAAACAGAATGAAAATTTAGCAGAATTGCGGAGACCGCAATGTTTCCGCAATTAAACAGCAGCGAAAGTGTGTAAATGGGTGAATTAAGGGCTACTAATGACTATCCTATAGGCCTTTTTATACGATTCTCAAGCACTGGATCTACTCTCTATGCATCAAACTCACTCTATCTCATGTATCGTCCGATTCCATGCATTAGACTCTTAAGTTTACTCGACTCAAAGTAAGGACTTAATCATCTTGTTAAAACAGAAGTGTTTAGTTCGTACTAGGGAAACGCCTATTCCTAGGCCGTTTCCTGGTTACCATGAAAGGCTAGCATGATTATACGACTCTGAACTCTTACTCCTTCCAGAGGTTAGGAGTTCTTTGGACAAAATGGATGGCCAATCGAAATTGCCCGTGGGATGAAGCTTACATACAATCAATGATTCAAGAGCTATCCTACATGCTTGGTTCACGTTTTTTAGCCTATAGTTCTGTCATTAGCATGCCCCTACGTGACTTAGCTACTCATGGATATATAGAGAACAGAAATGTAAGAAGAAATAGACATGCTTAGAAGGAAAATGTGCTTTAAAACAGCAAGACCAAACCGTAGCAGTAGAAGGTGGAAACTGTGAAATGCAGACTTGTACTTTGATTACTTTGAAGGTTTAAACGAACAAAGGAACTTTAAAGGCAATAATTCAAAGACAGACACTGACGAAATGCAGTAATTAAAACACTAAACTAGGGACAACAATGATTAAAGCTGGAAATTAGAAAAAGAACGACAGAAAACAGTAAAATGGTGCTTGAAGCTTCGTTGCAGTCGTCTCGAATGAAGGGGATGAAAGGTCAGCCTTGCTTGGATGAATCCAATCGAGAGAGAAGAAGAATCTCCTCTCCTTCCTATCAGATTATCGATTCCAACAGCTGAGACTCTCACTCCAACAGACGGCAAAGGAAAATGGGGAGAAAAAGTGGACTGTGGGAAGGCTTCTGTGCTTTCGGATGATGATCAAACCTCCGACTTTGGCCCCCTTTTATAGTAGTTTGCAGGTGCGTTTGGGCCAAGGAGAACCATCAATCTTCAACGTCGTATATCAGAATGGATGGAGGAGAAAGAATGAATCCCTGAAATTACGGAAATTAACAGAAAAAGATCAGTCAACTTACGGTTTTCACTTGAATAATTGCGGCCTCAGCAATGTTTTCGCAATGCTGTCGCAATGCAGTTTTTTCATTCTTTTCCTTCGGTTTTCAACCCTTTTCTTTCCTATTGTGCATAAGTCCTAATTTAGCTACCTTCTTCTTATTCTCATATTTAAGCATAGGTTTAGGCTAAATGCTATCAAATACACCTAAAAGTGTACATCTTCTTAAGCTAAATGGGTCCTAAATAAGTCACTTTCAGAGACTTAACAGGCAGGGGCAAGTCCATGGTGTGACCTAGAGCCACGAGATGTCAGAAATGAGGGCCCAAGTGGCCAAGATCGGTAGTATGCTGAAAAAGATTGTTGGAGGAACCCGCGAGGCGGAGGAGATGAATGCAATCGGGGGGTACGCTTCCAACCCGAGGAAGTATGACCCATATTCAAATACTTACAACCCCGGTTGGCGCGATCACCCCAACTTCAGCTATGGGAACAGGGAAGGACAATCATGCTTCCAGGGCCAGTCTCACGATAGGCCTAACACTTCCGCCCAAGCTCAAGCCTCGAGCTCCTCCAGCTCATTAGAAGAAATGGTGAGGACCATTGTCACGACCACCAGCCAGTTCCAAAAAGAAGCTCGAGAAGAGCTTAACTCCCACAAGGTCGAGCTGCAGAACTTAAACAAGCAGCTGACACAAATGGCGGTGTCAATTAGCAAAATCGAGAGCAAGAGCTTAGGGAAGCTTCCTTCCCAAACCACGGTCAACTCATGTGAGAACGTGAGTGCTATTCAGCTAAGGAGTGGAAAGTCACTTTCCCCCAGAGCCGTGAAGGAAGCCAAGGACAGCCTGAACGAGTCCGCCCCGACTGCTCCCGAGAATCTGAGTGAGAAAAAAGATGAAAAAGTCAGTGTGCCAGAGGAAGTTGCCAGAGCACCCTTCCCTAGTAGGCTTGCGAAGCCTACTGTGGAATCCGACGATGAGGAGGTCCTTCGTACCTTCCAGAAGGTGATGGTCAACATTTCGCTCCTAGAGGCAGTCAGCCAAGTTCCAAAGTATGCAAAATTCTTGAGGAGCTGGTGCACGAAGAAAAGGAAGTCCAGAGGGACTGAGAAGAGAAAAGAGAACGTTTCCGCGATCCTCCCAGGTACGTTGCCCGCCAAGTGAAACGATCCAGGTACCTTTACTATTCCTTGTATGATAGGTAGTAAGGTAGTTAGAAATGCCATGCTTGACTTAGGAGCTTCTGTGAACGTTATGTCTTATGCTTTATTCCTTGAACTGAACTTAAATGAACTGCATGAGTGTAACGTGACTGTCCAGTTAGCTAACGGGTCGAGTGTATGTCCTAGAGGGAAAGTGGAAGATGTTCTTGTTAGGGTAGGTGATATGATGTTCCCTGCTGATTTCCTTGTTCTTGATATGAATGAAAAATCGTTGTATGCTTCGTCCTCTATGCTGTTAGGACGCCCTTTTCTTAAGACCGCTAGGGTCAAAATCGACGTGTTTAAGGGTGTCATTACTTTAGAGTTTGATGATACGATGCATGAATTTTCATTATTTGGAAAGAAATCTGTGGAGAATGTTTTTGTGGTTGAGTATGATGAGAATGGGAGTCTTACCTCGCGCTTGAGGGATGATTCCCATGTCTCAGTAAAAAAATCTGACTTAAATTTGAATGAAGTGGATGCTGTTTTTTGCACTAACGATTGTGATATTCACGTGCTTGAGGCACGAAGAGTGCAAATTGTTTCAAATGTTGATTGCAGGACAAGTGTGGATGCAGACAAGTCTGGAACGTCCCCCGCACTTTCGGATTATAGTTGAGTCAGTGGAGAGAATTCAGTCGAGCAAACGACTTTAAAAATTCTGCGCTTCTCGGAGGCACCCGAGCGATGAACTGTTCTTTTTGTTTTAGTTTAGTTGCTGTTTTTTATGGCTTTTTAGATTAATTTAGTCTTACTTTGCTTGCTGTTTTTTTTTTAGGAATCGAGGAAGAAAGGACAATTTTGGGCTTGGATGACGAGCGCGTCGCTTCCTTACTCTCGCCAACTTCACAAAGAGTCAGGGAAGTGTAGTTTTTTCTTCCCTTTTACTTTGTGTATCTGACTGAGTGGCATTGAGGACAATGCCAACTTTTGAAGTTGGGGGTGGAGTTGGAGTTGATGGATATGCATGTGTAGTTGGTTGAGAAGTGCTATATTGATATTGAAGTGCTTGGGACTCTGTTTACTGTTTTCTGATGATGATAATCTAGGAAATGCATGTTGGAAATCTGAGCACGTACATAATCTAGTTTTTGCATGAGTTTTGCATTTATTAGGTTAATGTCAAAAATTAAAATTTTTTTTGTTGTTGCTCCCTTGCATCTTTCGCGCACTTAGCAACCTCGTCTTAGATTCCATAGGCTTTGTAAATTGCATGTAGCACTAATTCTCGTTGTCACCCCGAAAGGCACTCTTAGGTAGCTTGTTGCATGAGAGTTAGTAGTTGGTTAATCGAGATAGCGTAAGCTAAGCCTAAAGTAAAAAAAAAATAGGAAAAGCATGTTGAATAGAAAATCCTCTCGAGGCGCTCCTCCTTCTTATTAGTGCACTTAAGAAAAGAGCGTTAGTCCTTAAAAACGTGAAGTTTATGCATGAATTTGACGTGTTAGGCAGCTCGAGGTGGAAAGAAAAAGTGAATAAAATGTTGGTTCAAAGAACCTTAATAAAGAGTACAAAGTACTCGTGAAAAGAAAATGAATGAGAAAAATACTTAGGTCTCTTAATTTTCTTCTCTCTCTCGTGTAAGTCAAGTGTAGACTGTTCTTAAACGCTAGAAGCAGGGGGAAAATTGGATGTCGTGTTGCATGTAGTTTTTCCGGGCTTATGTGAGTTTAGGAGTGGTTTGCTAGCACACACACACGTTAAGGGGGCAATAGCTAATTTTTTATATGTTCATAGTAAATGCATGCACGAATTGCTTTCATGATTATGTTGTGTTTAAATTTTCAAAATGCATGGAGGTTTGAGTTAGTAGCATGTAGGCGTGTCCTTAGAGTCAATTTATTTGTAGCACTTGCTCGAGGACTAGCAAGGTTTAAGTTGGGGGTGTTTGATAACTCCATTTTGGAGCTATTAAATACTTCCTAAGTATAGCTAAAGTCCGCATTTAAATATTTAATTTATCTCGCTTGTAGGAGAAATGCGGCAAAAAGCTCGTGCGTCCATTGGACCCGTTTTGGAGCTAAAAGCAGAGTTTTAACGCCCTGGGAGTGCATCGGGAAAGGGCAAGTCGATCCGAGAAGAAACGGACCAAAATTGCCTAGGAGAGGCAATTTTTCCAGCCCCAAACCCGAGAGCTAGCGTCGAGACGCTATCTCGACGCTGCCAAAACCCGAGAGCTAGCTCGACGCTGCTGAAGCGTCGAGACCCTGCTGCGGCGTCGAGACGCTCCAGAGGAGGCGCGCGCAAGGAATTATAGGCCCAGCGTCTTGACGCCATCGCGAGGCGCGCGCGGATGACTTAGGGCGTAGCGTCGCGACGCTGGCCTAGCGTCTCGACGCTACGTCGATTACAGAGGCTGTTAAAGACGATTTTCTGCGCAAATTTGAGGGGGATTGGATATTCTTAGGCGATTTTCTCTTCTTCTTCCTCTCGGTTTTCCATTGTTTTTCCTTTAGCTCAGCCATTTGTGGCTTGTTTATGAGTTTTTCTCTTGTATTTGTTTGATGACAACTTCCATGGCTTCCCTTGGAGCGGTATTAACAACCCGTTCCATGGACGGCTAAGGTAAGGGTGAACGGTTGGGAAAATATTTGAGGGATTTTTGTTAGACGCTTTTAGTTTTGATAATCCATGCTTAGATTATATTTTGGTGGCTGTTTGTATGCATTTATCTCTCTTGCTTAACCCTATGCATATTTTAGATTTCTACGATTGACACTCGAGCTTTCTAGCATGTTGTGAATGTTAAAGAATAGCGATGTCGTGCCTCTCACTATTCGACTAAGTAACACAGATTGATAAAACTAAATCGGAGTATCGAGTCATGTATGATGGTTGTTGATTGCATACGGCGTTTGCGGGCAATCAGTTAGCGATTAGATTACGTGCTTGAATGTCTATCGCGGTCCGCTAGTAACTATCTAGAATAAATTTGGGGTTGATCACCTTAATGGAATTTTAGATAACGTTTAATTGGAACTGTGTGGTCTGATTAATTTCTATGGAGCCGGTTACCTTGGGGCTTCTCGGGTAATCGTCCGTGTGTACTACAAACTGTTTGTCTTGAATTTTGTATTAAATGATAAACTGAAAATGTCTAACAATCAATCCCGAAAATCCCCAAACCGTGCACGCGTCTCTCTCTTTTTATTCTTAAGTTAGTGTTCAATTGCTTTCTTTGCATGCTGAAAAATACCCCCCGTTACAGAAACTCAATCAACTAATTAATTTCAATTTTAATATCAATTTCGGTCATAACTTCTCCTTGGATCGACCCTGTTACCACTGGCTGCAAAGCCTTGGTTATAGGCTTATAAATTGTATTTTGGCAAGCTTCGACAGCTTGAGATTTATAGGAGGATATTCAAAAATCCTCTTACCAGTCATAAGTCTTCCTTCTGTTTGGCTCCACAGGATCATCTGACCACCAGCAGTGTGAAGTTGAAATTTTCTCCAAAATTTCATAAGCTTCGTTATAGCTTTTTGACAGCATAGATCCTCGAGCTGAGGAATTCAGGACTTGCCTCATGCTGGGAGTACATTCTTTGAAGAACACTTCAATCTGGATGCACCATGGGATGCCATGGTGTGGACATTTAAGTAGAAGATCCTTGAATCTGGTCCAGGCTTCATGCAGAGATTCATTCTCAGCTTGTTTGAACTTGATGATGTCGTCACGAAAGTTGGAGTTCCTATCTGGAGGAAAGTATTTCACCAGAAACTTCTCAACTAAGTCTGTCCAGTTGACAATTGATCCGGATGGAAAATAATTTAACCACGTCTTGGCTTTGTCTCTTAATGAGTACGAGAATAGGTACAGACGCAAAGCCTCTTGAGATACCCCTAGAATGAAAAAAGTGCCACTCACTCCCAGGAAGTTCCTTAAGTGATTGTGAGGATCTTCATTCTCAACACCAAAGAATTGGCCTACTATGGACAACATTTGAAACATCACAGGTTTCAATTCGAATGAGTGAGCTGTAATTTCTGGGCGTATTATGCTCGGATTGAGCTCCTCGGGCATAGGCACAAGGTAGGATAATATAGCATTGTCCTTGTCATTCGCAATGTCAATGGGATTGCGAGCGTTAAGTGCTCGATTTGGTGTTTCTTCTGGTCTTTCCATTTCAACTTGTTGCGGTTCAGTTTGTGTTGATTCTGCTTGGTCAACAATGTGCTGAATTTCAGGTTGATCTTAAGTTTACTGATTCAAACGGCGTGCAACTTCCCTTCTAATTCTTATTCTATTCCTTAGAGTTCTTTCAGGCTCGGGATCAAACTCGAGATTGTAGTTTGGAAACTCATTCATAAACCAGCGCTGTTAATGCATGCATAAAGGACGCAAAAGATTAGCTCCAATCATTTAAGCTCTTTCTAAAGTAACACAAATCGTTTTGACTCAATAGAGTCCCCGGCAGCGACGCCAAAAACTTGTTGCTTTGCTCAATGGGGTTATATATTGATTAATTTAAGCAAATAACCATGCAAGTATACACGGTCTGCAGCAAGTGATAAGTATAATTTATATCGTTTCCCACAAAGACTAAGTTGAGTGATTGACGATTTTATGTGTGTTAAATTAGAGAAGGTAACCAGGGATGAAATGGGTTTTGATTCGATACACAAAATTGTAAAGGACGCAAAGAAAACACAAAGTTAACGCAATGCAAAATAAACTAAGGAGACTACAGGCCAAGAAAATAGGTTAACTAACGCGCAAAATAGAAAATAGTATTGCGGGTCTCGCAAAACTTTCGCAATAAACTAACAACAGATTAACAAACAAGTAAAGTCTAAGGTAAAGACGACAAGGTTGGCTAAGAGTCCTCCATAGGCATAAACCATGATCCTTCAGCAGCAAATTAACATTACATGCATCGTTTTAGCTAGATCTCATACATCTTCCGATTGTATGCTTTAGATTCTTAAATTACTCATATCCAAGTAAGGTTAAGAACCTATTTATAATTGCATGCTATCAAACGTGCTAGGAAAGTGCCTATTCCTAGACCACTCTCTATTTACCGTGAAAGGCTAACATGAATGAGTGACTCCTTCCATAGGTTAGGAACTCGTTAAAACATAATGGATGGCCGATCGAAAATGTTCATGGGATGAAGTTCACACTCAATCAATGCATTCATGCTTATTTACATGCTGAAATCACATCTTTATTTCCTATGGATTCGTCCTAGCAAACCTTTATAATACTAGCCACTCATGATTTAGAAGAACTCAACAAAACTAATTGATTACTCATGATAAGCAAATATAGCAATAGTTTGAATAGCAAAACACATATCAATCCGAAAACAGTAACTATAATAAAACAATAGAGTAGGTGAAGGTTCTCTTGTCCACGTTTCGCCTCGGTTGAAGGAGAAGAATGACTCGTCTTGGAAAGGAAACTCAATCAGAAGAGAAGAGGGATATTCTCTTCTTCCTCTTGAATTTCTGATGCCAAGGAAGCCTTTTTTTCTTCGATCCAACAATCGAGAGAACTATCTCTTTTTCTCCGGTATTGGCCTTTTTCGATTTCCTTCAAGGTAAGTTGTTTTTCTTTCCTTGAACTTGTTCTATATATATAGTCCTCAGAGGTTCCATAGTCCGTACCCTAATCGCAGATCTCCATCCAAATTAGAGGATCAACCTCAGACGTGGCAGATACAGGAAGGGCCGACGGCTAAAAAAACGCAGCAGAAGCAAGTATTGTGATTGCGTTGCGATCACAAAGTTCTGTTTTCAGCTTCCCCTCTTCTTATCCCATTGCGCTCCTCGCAAAACTTCAGCAACACTCCTGAAAGGCATTAATTAGACATTTTTCACCAATTACACACTTATACACAGATTTTCCACATAAGTGTTAACTTAACACCTCTTCACCAATGTCACTAACAATCATATATTATGCTTAATAATCGCTAAAATGCTCAAAAGACTTCATGAATATAAAGCAAGTAAAGACCTAAATAACTCTCATTTGGAGAGTTAACAATGGTCACGCCAACCGGGGTTGTACGTACTCGAGTAAGGATCATACTTCCTGGGGTTGGAAGCATATCCCCCAATCGCGTTGACCTCTTGGTGGTAAGATTTTTGAATATCCTACAAATTTCAGGTTGTCGAAACCCGCCAAAATAATATTTATAATCTGAACTCACTCAGCTTTGCAGCTAGTGGCAACGGAGTCGATCCACAGGGAGCAAGCTATAATCCTAACTTAATTAAATTGAATTTGTAATGAAGTAAAAACAATGAGAGGTTTTTTTTGGAAAATTACCAACATGCAAAGAATTGCACTAACGGAAAATTAAAGAGGGAAATATGAAATTGACAAGTATGCTTAATTAGAAAGTATCGGGATTGCTCTATTGTATTTTAGCTCATCGATAAACATGGAAATTAGCTGAGATGCTCATGCACGCGAAATGTTTGCTCGACACCGATACAAACACCCCGAAGAATTAATTAGAAACAAACAATTCTAAATAAACATGTCTCTTAATCAATTCAAGGTGATTAGTCCGAAATTAATCAGAAAACAGTAATGGGTAACATCGCGACGAATTAATCCTAAAACTAATTCGATTTCTCTCTTAACCTTGAGTCCACTGCGATACGATAATCAATTCATACCCCATTCGTCACATAGGGTCAAATGGATTAGGCACGATTAGACCCTCGCTACTTGCATTAAAACTAATCAGGAATCAGTGTTAGCCGACTAACATGCGTAACAATTATGGGCGTCAATCCTAATTAGAAAGGCATGCTATTCGTTCTTAATATAGGAAAGAGACGCAAGAGTTCATACACATATGCTTAACATTCATATAAAGCACAAATCTCACCTAAATACAATAGAAATCAATCCCTCAACCAACTAATCAAGCATTTACCTCTAGCCTTCCATGGAAGATGGAGTATTCCAAGCTTCCATGGAGGTTGTAGAGTTCATACAACCCAAATGGAGAAGAAGAGCTTGAAAAATGGTGAAAAGGCGTCAATCCCGAGCCTAAAACGAAGATGGAATGACCTAAAATCGCGAAAATATTCTTTTTATACTTCAGAGTAACGTCGAGACGCTGCAGCGTCTCGACGCTAACAGAAATAAAATGGAAAATAGCGCTTTTTTAGACTTTTAATGAAGGTCACTTTTTTTGGACTTTTAATGACGGGCGCGCGCAGGGGTGCTGGGCCTAGCGGGGCGAGGTGAGGACGCGCAGGCTGCGCGAGGCGAGGGCGCGCGGGCGCCTGGGGCTGATGTAGGGCGTGGACGCACGGAACGCGGCAGGCGCGGGTCGTGGGCGCGTAGATGGGCCGCGAGCGTGTCTGGTTCAGGCGGATGGGGTGGCTGGGCCGCGTGGGTTGTTGACCATTGACTTTTATAAAAATGAGGGAAAATCTTGCATCCACCAAGATTTGAACCTGGGCCCCAATTGTCTTAATAAGACCTGCACCATTAAGCCACCTAATCAATTTTGAGTTAAAATTAGATTATTTAATTAATGTAGCTTAATCACTCAAAACGACTAATTAATAAAATATTATAAAATATTCATTTAAGCTTTTAATTATCGCAAATGCCCGATTCACCCCTTAGCAATTAAATTATACAAAATATATCAATTAAGTCCAAATAATTATTCTAATTTACTAGACTGAGGAGCTAAATATTAGCACTTTTGGAGTATTATCACCTCTTCCTCGCGGTTACCTCCCACAAACTTCTTCAACAAGTTTCTTATCTCGGCCACCTGGGCCTTCATCTCAGCCATCTCGTGATTCTGGGTCACCTGATGTACTTGTCCCGCTGCACGAATACCGAATTGTTGCGAGTTGGCTGCCATGTTTGCAATCAGATGCTTGGCCTCAATCGGGGTCTTGTCAATCAGTGCCCCACCACTCGCGGCATCGATCATCTGCCGATCATGAAGGCCTCATGCCCTCATAAAAGTACTGAATCAGAAGTTGGTCGGCTATCTGATGATGCGAAAAGCTCGCGCACAGGCGCCCGAAGCGTTCCCAATATTCGTGTAGGGATTCACCCACGTCCTGGGTAATCCCATATATTCTGTTCCTCAGAGTAGTGGCAAGAGAGGCGGGAAAATATTTTTCCAGAAAAACCCTCTTCATCTCTTGCCATGTCGTTATCGAACCAGAAGGTAGATAATAAAGCCAGTCATTGGCTTTGTCTTTCAGCGTGAAGGGGAATGCCCTTAGATTTAGCTGCTCTTCCGTAACACTTGGGGGCTTCATCCCCGAACAGACACAGTGGAATTCCATCATGTGCTTGTTTGCATCCTCTCCTACATTGCCATGGAAGGAAGGTAATTGATGAATTAAACCAGATTTCAGCTCGAAATTACCTGCTATTACAGGGTAGTTAATGCAAAGAGGTTGCCAAAGCGAGCATAGCTCAGCTGGCATATGTATGAGTTGACGACCACGAGGTCTGTGGTTCGAATCCCCCCACCCCTAATATACTCAAAAAAAAATTCAAAGAGGTTGCAAATTCATATCCGGCGCTCCTAATTGCTTTAAAGTCCTTGGCACATATCCTTGTGCCATCGCCTCACGAAATAAGGGATCCACGCCTTCTTCTTCAAACAACCTTCGCCCCTCCCGGGCTTCTTTTCTCAACCGCCGCTCTTCTCTATCAATCTCAGGGATATACTGCAGTCCACTAAACTTAGAAGAATGGGTCATACCATAACAAAAATTTTAAACATGCAAAAACAAACAGAAATTTTTTCAGAAACACAACTAATCAACCAAAATCCAAGTCAAACATAATTTTTTGGTGTAAGGATTTTTTAATATCCTTTTAATTCACAGGCTGTCGAAGCCTGACCAAAATGAATTTATAACCCTATTGACCTTTAGCTTTGCAGCTAGTGGCAATAGGGTCGAACAACAGAGAAGGACTGACAAATTGAAATTAATGTTCGAGATGCAAGTTAATTGATTGATTGGTTTTTGTAACAAAAGGGGGATTTTAACATGCAAGGAAGAAATAATTCGCTAACGGAGAAATAAAGAAGTATGGGATTAAAAAGTGTTTGATTCGGGGGATTTTGACATTTCGCTAGGCGTTCTAACATTTATCATTTAAGTCAAGACTAAGGCTAATAATTTGACATGCACGCGGTCGGTTACCCGGGACCCCTAAAGTAACCGGTTCCATATTAATTAATTAGAACTAACAGTCCTTACTAAACATTATTCGTAATCTTGTTAGAGTGATCAGCCCCAATTTGACTCCGAATAGTTACTAGATAACCGCGACGAACATTCGATTATGCATTCCAATTGCTAATTGACTACCCGGCAACCCTAAAGTACTCAACAACCAGCATGCATAACACGATACTCTGATTAATTTTATTGGCCTGTGTTACTATGGCGACAAGGAGAGGCAAGGCATCACTAGTCAATAACGCTAACACATGCTAGAAAACCCGATTGACCGTCGTTGAAATCTAACATTGGATTTAAGCAAGAACAACATCAATCAAGAATTAAAGCCTAATCAGAACAATATGCATAGATTATCAAAATATCAAAAGCCTAACGAAAATCCCTAATCATCCTGAATCTAACACGAGTACCTTAGCCGACCATGGAGAAAGTTGTCAAAATCGCTCCAACGGAAGTCTTGGCCATAATTCAAAGCTTCAATACATGTAAAATCTTCAAAAACTTGCCAACAATGGCGGAGCAAAAGGAAAAATAGAAGAAAAGCCGAGAGGAAGAAGAAGATGCCAAAAGATGTGAAAGAATGGGTGCAAAAATCGTCATTACAGCTCTTAAATTCGTCAGAGCGTTGAGACGCTAGGAGAGCGTCCCGATGCTGCGACCTAAATAATCAGCACGCGCCTCGCAATGGCATCGAGACGCTGGGCGAGCGTCTCGACGCTGCCCCGATAATTTCCAGCGCGCGCCCCTCGGAGCGTCCCGACGCCACGGCAGGGTCTCGACGCCAGGCAACGTTGAGCAAACGTCTCGACGTTGTCTGCTCGACGCTTGCTCTCTGGTTTGGGGCTGGAAAATTGCCTTCACTTGGCAATTTTGTCCGGTTCTTCTTGGATGATCTTGCCCTTTTCCCGATGCACTCCTCGGGAGTTAAAACACCGTTCTTGGCCACGAAACGCGTCCAATGGACACCATGAGCTCTTTGCCGCAATTCTCCTACAAACGAGACATATTAACTAATTATTTACGGCTTTTAGCTAGAATTAGGGACTGATAATTAGCTCCAAAATGGAGTTATTAGCATCCTACATCATGCTCAATGATTAGGACCTGAACTACGAAAACCAAACTTCGAAAGCTACAGATTGATTAAACTCTCGTCAAACAAGGTTTATCAATCAACGTTCAAGCCCATAAGATTTGATCATGTATCAAATCTTATCCTTCAGGATACAAATGCTAGATTAAATTCATAAAATAGTGATTCAGAAGAACATCATTCTAAAAAACTAACTTGACATCCATTGCTTTATCTGATCAAAACATGGCAATGAATAAGAGTTAACTAAATAACTTTCACCTGGCAACAAGAGAAGGAGTGAATACCCAATAAACTCATTTCTATTAGGGAACGACCCTTTGCCTGAAAGTTAAGCCATAAAGGTTTGCACCTTAACGGCTTGGCCTCATCCAATTGTAGATTCATGGCTTTGAACCACTGGCCATTGTCTATGTGATCCGTTGACTGTTTTAAGGTCAGCGAATCCTCAAAGTTATCAACAAGCATGACAACCTTGAGTTTAAGACAATCCAGTGTAGTGGTACATATGTCTCACAACGCTCCCACTACAATGAGGTTTTCTCAACTATTGAGAAAGACCAGCTAGATCAACAACCTTTGTTGATCTCGTTATAGATTTTCAATAACCTCTTAGTCTTAACACATCCAAGTTGTTATCTAGTTTAGTAGAACAATCATGTATACATCTTTTGCAAAAAGAACCGTTCTTTACTCAAACAAAAGATACTATATATCGCTTGTTCAGGTAAACCAAAATTATAGAGTATAATTACATTTTAGAAGTAAAATGAGATTATCTCTATACAACAACTTAATGAAAGTTCCCACTGATTCAACTGTGACGATGTCTTCATAAATCACCTCACATAGAGAAAACGAATGTCAGGAACAAGCTGCCTTAAGAGAAGAATTAACATGATTAGTGGATCCTGAATCAGCATTCTAGGAATGTCGATCATACTCCACTAAACTTGTTACGACAAGCAGTAAATCACATTTACTTTGTCTATTTTTCTCAGCGTATTTCTCTACAAGGTACTTGGGCAATTGTGTTACCAATCTCCATCTACATCACAATGGAAACACTTTCCTTTTGTTTGTAGTCTATACCTTTGTTGCAGTAGTGACTTTCACATTAGCCCCAATCCAGCCAACGGATGCTACTCGAACTATTCGAATTGCATTTAGGCTAGGAAGAGGTGGACAGTCCTCTGTTAAGACAAACCTTAAAAAATGTCCAGAATAAGAATAATATTCTAGTTCAACTTATAGGTTCAGTAGTAACTCGGTGGTAAACACTTGTCGAGAGCTAGATGAAAATAAAAGAGCTCGACACGTTAAAGAAGAATGTAAATCTATTAGTGAAATGATTTTAACCTATTTAAACTAATTAAAAGGTTTAGCAGCAAATAAAGGACCAAACCCCTTTATTTGTTCGCTACGATACTTTAGTAAGTCATAAATGGTCCCTACCGTATGGTAGGTGAACACCTCTTTACTAAATCAAGACATTCTTGACTAAATGCTATCACCAGGATAACTCATATCCGACAGCATCTTAGTTATCGCTTTTGGTCTAGATTTACTAATGCATAGAAGCCGTCTGCTTGCAGCTCCGAACCATTTCAGACATCCAAATACCCACCAGCAAGGAAACAGATGTTGGGTTTTATGTCCTAAAACTCGTGGTTTGTAAACTGAATGTATATTCTATTTTGCAATAAAGTTGTTATTGAGATTTATTCAGTAAAGTTGTTATTGAATAAAATGAATTGTTTTTACTTTTAACCTAACTCCAATAAACAAAGAACCCATGGCTATAGGTTGTTGTTACGTCTCCAAAAGTGATTATTTTAGGACTTCTTTGGGATTGAAAGTCGTGCAGTTGTAAGTATTTTTGATAGGATTTAGCTTGAATCTATGCTTTTATATGAGAACTAGAAGAATGAAGCTTAATTCGGACTTGGAGTCGACAATCTGATAGGAAGGAGAGAAGATTCATCTTCTCTTCTGATTGGATTCATCCAAGCAAGGCTTACCTTTCTCTCCTTCCAGCCGAGGCATCTGCGTTGAAGCGATCACGCTCATCTTTGTTGCTTTCTGTTGTAGTTTTCTAATTCCAGCACTGTTTGTTGTTATTTCTTTTCCATTAGTTAATCCATTCCATTTCGTTGCTTTCTGTCTTTATGTTAGTAACTCTAAGTCTTCATGTGTTCATTCAAACGATTGATTAATCAACGTTCAATTCAGCATTTCACAATCTCTTTACTCGTCTCGACCTACTGTTTTTCCTCTCTGTTTTGTCTTTAATTCTCTTCTAAGCATGTCTTCTTCATCTAATATTTCTGTTCTCTCTACATCCATGAGTAACTAAGTCACATAGGGGCATGCTAATGACAATACTATAGGCTAAAACACGTGAACCAAGCATGTAGGATAGCTCTCGAATGCATTGATTGTATGTAAGCTTCATACCACGGGCAATTTCGATTGGCCATCCATTTTGTCCAAAGAACTCCTAACCTCTGGAAGGATTAAGAGTTCAGAGTCATACACTCATGCTAGCCTCTCAAGGTAGCCAGAAAACGACCTAGGAATAGGCGTTTTCCTAGTACAAATCATAACTTACTGTTTTAACAAGATGCTTAAGACCTTACTTGGACATGAGTAAACTAAAGAATCTAATGCATGAAATCGGAAGATACATGAGAATGAGTTAGTTTGATGCATAGTGAGTTGATCTAATGCTTGAGAATCGTGTGAAAAAGCCTATAGGGGAGTCGTTGGTAGCCCTTGTTTCCACACTTTACACACATTCGTTGTTAGTAACATTGCGGTATAATTGCTGTTCTCGCAATTCCTTTAAGTTAAAAATTATGCCTAGCTATTTTCCTCTTCGTTTATTAATCTCTTCTCTTTGCATTTAAGTTTATCATTGACTTGCACTTGTTCATGTTGCTATCCTTATTATATTCATTAGTAATTAGGAACTTTAAACCCAAACCTACCCCATTAAATCCACCCATTCTTGCTTAACAACACACTTCGCGAGTAACTAATAATAAATCTCTGTGGGAAAACGAATGAAAAAATACTCATTACTTGCTGCAAGATCATGTATGCTTGCATGTTCTACGTGCTCTATTACTGCATTTTAATTTAACTATTGAGCACGCAACAAGTTTTTGGGCGCCGCTGCCGGGGATTTAGTTTAGTGAAAACGATGTTTGTTAAGTTTGAAACACGAGTTTAATATCCATTGGGACTAATCTATTTCTTATTTCTTTTGCAGGTACCATTGGGTTAGTTTATGAATGAGCATTCAATTAGCGATCTAGAGTTCAATCCTGAGCCTGAAAGATTACTTAGAGCCAGAAACAAAGCTAAGAAACGTCTCTTTAAACAACCCTCTATACCTCAAATAATTGCTGAAACCGCAGAGTGTCCGCAATTCCATCAAGAAGAAATGGAGATACCAAACCCAAATCCAGCACCTACCACTCGCAATCCCATCGAAATAGCGAATGATAAGGATAGTGCCATACTTTCTTACCTAGTACCTATGCCTGGGGAGCTAAACCCAAGCATAATCCGCCCTGAGATTAGTGCCAACTCATTCGAGTTAAAGCCAGTAATGTTCCAAATGTTGTCCACTATGGGACAATTCTTTGGAGTGGAAAATGAGGACCCCCACAACCATCTTAGAAACTTCCTAGGATTCAGTGATACATTCCTCATCCCTGGAGTTTCCCAAGAAGCTTTGAGGCTTTACCTGTTGATAGCTCCATTTTGGAGCTATAATTATGTCCCTAATTCACGTTTATTATTAGCTTAATCTTGCTTTTATGTAATTATTGCAGGTGTTCTCGGTGCTTCGCTCTCGAGAGCGTTTCGGCGTTTTTCGGAGCTTAATATCGCGATTTAAAGGCATAAGAACACTTCCCGGGAAGATCCATGCAAAGGGATGAAGTTTGGGCACTTTGGGAAATTGAAGGCGAAATTCCATGCAAAAACCCGAGAGCTAGCGTCGAGCGACAGCGTCGCGACGCTAGCTCGACGCTGCCCAGCGTCGAGACGCTGCCCCTAGCGTCTCGACGCTCCGAAGTCTGAAGCGCTGAATCGAGGAAAAACCCGAGAGCAAGCGTCGAGCGACAGCGTCTCGACGCTCGCTCGACGCCGCGCATAGCGTCTCGACGCTGCGCGAGCGCCTCGACGCTACCCCGAGCGCGCGCGCGGATTATTTAGGGCGCAGCGTCGAGACGCTGCCCTAGCGTCTCGACGCTACGACGGATTACTTAAATTTCTGTCCGATTTTTAGCCGCCATTATCATCTTCCACCTCGAGCTCCGCGCCTGATTTGACGTCCGGCAGCTATTTTTTCACCATGGAAGAGGCTAGGAAGCTCGATTTGAAGCCGTCTCACGCCACACAAGTCATGAGTGAGTAGATTTACCGTTTTTGGCTCGGGATTGTAAGGATAAATGTAGTATGAATTCTTGGTGAGGTTGTGGATCGAAATTCTGAATTGGTTGGATATTTTATTGAATTGAATTCTACTTCTTAGCTTAATCTATGAGCACGTTTGAATGATTTAGGACTAGGCACCCTTGATTTTGAGCATGTTCATTTGTTAAAGGATTTGATGCCGTGCCTCTCGTTTCCGCCAAGTAACAAGGAATTATGGCACCTAGAGCGTATTGGCGTCCTTACGCTCTTGGTGTTCGTTCTTCCCGAATTAGAATTCCAAATCGACATACTAATTTCGCGTCCAAATTAGATAGTCGTCACAGTTAGCTTGTTGCTACCGTTCGGTCTTGGGAGAGCGTTGGCCGCCAATGTCCGAACGGTATGCTTGATTAGCATAATTAATTATGTTTAATTAAATCCATGGAGCATGTCTGAGTTATTTATTAATTTTAGACGAGCTGTGCATTCATTAAATTGTCTAACCATAATACTCATCTACCTATGAACCAAGAAGCATGCTAAATTTACTCCGATCGTCCCGAGTCGGAAACTCCGTTAGCTTAATTTTCCCATTTGCTTGTTCTATCTTAGTTACTTGAAAACCAACAGTTACCCCTTATTTCACCTATATTAATAGTTTGCAAATTTAATTAAGATTAAGTCAAAATTCCTTAATTCTCTGCGGATCGACCCCGTTACTACTATCCTACAAATAGTTTAGTGATTTCGGGCATTTATAAATTAATTTTGGCGGGTCTCGACAACCCGATGATTGGCGATAGTTCAATAATATCGTTACCAAAATTGGCGCCGTTGCCGGGGAACTAAGTGTAATTCGGCCTGATTTAAATTTGATTTGTAAACTTTTAATTTTTACTTTAAAAATTCTGTTTATTCTTTTATTATTTGCAATTTTGATCTGTTTGTTTAAGTGTGCTAGAAGTGCCAAATTTTTATTGAGAAAATGGAGATTGATGGTGAGATTGGAGTCCCAAAAACGCTCAGACAATGGACATCATTTGCTATGGGCCACCAACCTTCTTGTATTTCCTACCCGGAAATTTCAGGTGAGTTTGTGCTTAAATCAGGGGTAATTAACCTTTTACCCTCTTTTTGTGGTGAAACAGATGAAGATCCTTATAAACATCTCAAGGAGTTTCAAATGGTAAGCTCCGCGATGAAGCCCGGCGACATAACAAAAGATCAGCTCTACCTGAGAGCTTTTCCATTCACCCTGAAAGGAGAAGCTCGAGATTGGCTGCATTACTTGCCATCGGGGACCATCTTTACTTGGGAGAAGTTGCAGAGTCTATTCTTGGAAAGGTATTTCCCTGCTTCTAAAGCCAGAGCCGTGAAAAAAGATATACGACAATTTGAGCAAGGAAAGGACGAGGCATTTTACGAATACTGGGAGAGGTTCATTAAACTCTGTGAAAAATGTCCGAACCACTTGATAGCGGAAGTCGAGCTTATCGAATGCTTTTATGGTGGGTTGCTCACGCATGACCGCCAGATGCTTGATGCAGCAAGTGGAGGAGTCCTTTGGGAGAAAACGCCTGCGGAAGCCCGTCAGTTGATCTCCAACATAGCTGAGAACCGTCGCCAGTACGGAGGAAGAAACGAGCATTCTAAGATGTCTTCCGACATAGAAGTGCTCAAAGAACAAGTGTCTCAGGTATTTGGTTTTGTTCATACGATGCAAGAAAAATCATCTCAGGATGTTTCTTCTATTTCAGGTAAAGCCATTGAAAGCATGTTCAAATCGCTCATGGAAGCTAGCGATGAGACAAAGTCGCAGATTAAGTCTCTAAGAGATGAATTCTCAGAGGTGAAGGAAAGAATGGGTAGAATTGAATCCAAAGCGGAAGGGGTCAGTGCTATAAACCTCAGAAGCGGTAAAGAAGTGCCGTCTCAAACCACTCCCGTGAGTCCTCCAAACGATTCAGAGATATCTCCAGATAAGTGTTCTCAAGCACCCTCTGAAACTGTTGTAACGCCTCCTATTATTTCTATGAAGTCTTACACTCCCGTTGCTCCTTTTCCTAGTAGGCTAGCAAGGCCATCTAAGGAGGCCAACAACGCGGATGTGCTTGAGACGTTGAGGAAGGTTGGGATCAATATACCGCTACTTGATGCAATTCAGCAAATCCCAAGGTACGCTAAATTTCTAAAGGAGATGTGCACTATAAAGAGGAAGACTAAAAGTGCCGAGAGAGTCGTGGTAAGCAAGAATGTTTCTGCCCTGCTAACCCAAGGTATTCCAAGCAAATGCCAGGACCCAGGTATGTTCCTCTTGCCATGTACTATAGGGGATAGAGAGATCGAGCACGCTATGCTAGACTTAGGAGCTTCAATTAATGTTATGCCATACTCAGTCTATAAGAGCCTCGGTTTAGAAGGTATGCAGGAAACTAGTATAGTTATCCAGTTAGCTAATAGGTCTTCTATTCATCCTCTAGGGGTGATTGAAGATGTGTTGGTTAGAGTTAAGGATTTAATCTTCCCTGCTGATTTTTATGTGATAAATTTGGAAGAAAACACATCCACCACTTCTGTTTTACTTGGTAGACCATTCATGAAAACCGCTAAAACGAAAATTAATGTGCATGATGGAACTTTGTCTGTTGAGTATGAAGGGGATGTGTTCGAATTTAATGTTTTTGATGCCATGAAACAACGTGCTGATGTGCATTCTGTCTGTAAAATTGATCTGATAGATACTTTAGAACAAGAAGAATGCATGGCTGTTGTTGATGGGGATGACCCACTCGTTTTTACTGAAATTGTTTGCGAAGTTGAAAGTAGTGTTCCCATATTGACTGAATTGCCTGAACAACCTACTTTTGCTTTAGAGACATATGAAAAGCCAACTAAAATATTACCATCTCTTTTGCAGGCTCCCAAGTTGGAATTGAAGGAGTTGCCGGGTCATCTCAAGTACGTGTACTTGGGTGAGGTGGAGACACTTCCGGTAATCATCTCCAAGGAGCTTACATCGGAGCAAGAAGGCGAGTTGGTCGAGGTTCTGAAAAAGAACAAAAGAGCCATGGGATGGACATTGGCAGACTTGCACGGGTTGAGTCCAGTGTTGTGCATGCACAAGATTCGGCTAGATGAGGGAGCAAAGCCATCCCGAGAGCCTCAGCGGAGACTGAACCCTGCAATGAAAGAGGTAGTGTTGTCTGAGATACACAAACTCCTGGATGCAGGTATTATCTTTCCCATTTCTGATAGCCAATGGGTTAGCCCTATTCATGTTGTACCTAAAAAGACGGGCATAACTGTTATTAGAAACGATAAGGGGGAGTTAGTACCTAAGAGAGTGCAAAACGGGTGGAGAATGTGTATTGATTTTAGAAAGTTGAATGATGTGACTAAGAAAGATCATTTTCCTATTCCCTTCATAGATCAAATGGTGGAGCATTTAGCTGGGAAGCCATTCTTCTGTTTTCTAGATGGTTTTTCTGGGTTTTATCAAATTCCCATAGCCCAGGAAGACCAAGAAAAGACTACTTTTACCTGTCCATTCGGAACTTACGCATATAGGAGAATGCCCTTTGGGCTTTGTAATGCTCCAGGGACTTTTCAGCGATGCATGATGAGCATATTTTCTGAATTTGTAGAAAAATGCATCGAAGTCTTTATGGATGATTTTACTGTATATGGAAGTTCATTTAAAGATTGCCTGTTTAACTTGTCTAGAGTCATGGAAAGATGCATTGAAACTAATCTTGTTTTAAATTTTGAAAAGTGTCATTTCATGGCCAGTCAGGGCATAGTACTGGGTCACGTTGTGTCTGCTAGGGGGATAGAGGTTGATAAAGCTAAGATTGATGTCATATCTGATTTACCTTACCCCACGAATCTTCGGGAAGTACGTTCTTTTCTTGGTCACGCAGGTTTTTACCGCAGGTTCATTAAAGACTTCTCGAAGATAGTGACACCGATGACAAGCTTGCTGAAAAAGGATGTTCCATTCTGTTTTGACAAAGAGTGCAAGCTTGCCTTTGATGTTCTGAAGAAGTGCTTGACCAACGCACCCATCATTCATCCACCGCAGTGGGGGACTCCTTTCGAGATCATGTGCGACGCAAGCAATTATGCCGTAGGCGCTGTGTTGGGACAGAGGATTGACAAGAAGAGCCATGTGATTTATTATGCCTCTAGGACGCTCAATTCCGCGCAGATCGGTTACACAACAACAGAGAAGGAGCTGCTTTCCATAGTTTTCGCTCTTGATAAATTTCGGCCATATATTCTTGGATCTAAAGTAATTGTTTTTTCTGATCATGCAGCAGTTCGATACTTGATGAACAAGAAAGACTCGAAGCCTAGACTGCTCAGATGGGTATTATTACTCCAGGAGTTCGACGTCTCTGTTCAGGACAGAAAAGGATCAGAAAATACCGTTGCTGACCACTTGAGCCGTATTGTGCGTAATGAGGATGACTTGCCTCTGAATGATGAGTTCCCTGATGAAGTTCTCTTCCAGGTAAGTGTGGAGACACCATGGTACGCCGACATTGTCAACTACTTGGTCACAGGTACGTTCCCATTCGACTTTTCATATAATCAAAGAGCTAAGCTGAAAAGCGAAGCCAAAACATATGTTTGGGAAGAGCCCATTTTGTGGAAATTTTGTGCTGACCAGGTAATTAGGAAGTGCGTCCCTAAGTCTGAACATAGGTCCATCCTTACCTTTTGCCATGAATTTGCATGTGGGGGACACTTTGGGCAAAATAGAACTGCGAGAAAAATTTTAGATTGTGGGTTTTTCTGGCCATCACTGTTTAAGGACTGTTATGACTTTTGTAAATCTTGTGATCAGTGTCAGAGAAAAGGGACCATCACTAGTAGGAATGAAATGCTCCAAAACCCCATTTTAACTTGTGAAATTTTTGAGGTTTGGGGTATGGACTTTATGGGACCCTTCCCCCCTTCATTTGGTTTTGTCTATATCTTATTGGCTGTGGACTACGTGTCTAAATGGGTGGAAGCTAAAGCCACCAAAGCTGATACCGCTAATGTTGTTTCCAGTTTTGTCAAGACTAACATTTTTAGCAGGTATGGAGTTCCACGAGCCATCATAAGTGACCAAGGGAGCCACTTTTGCAATAAAACGATCCAGGCCTTGATGAGGAAGTATGGGGTCAATCATAAAATCTCTACCCCGTATCATCCTCAGACCAACGGTCAAGCGGAGGTTTCCAATCGAGAGGTGAAGAGCATCCTCGAGAAAACAGTAAGTCCAGGAAGGAAGGATTGGAGCCTTAGGCTGGACGACGCTTTGTGGGCTTACCGTACGGCTTACAAAACCCCCATAGGGATGTCTCCCTACCGGATGGTTTATGGTAAAGCCTGTCATCTCCCCGTGGAGATCGAACACAAAGCTTACTGGGCCGTGAAGAAGTGCAACATGGACTTTGACTTGGCGGGCGAAGAAAGACTCCTCAAATTGCAAGAACTGGAGGAGCTTCGCCTGGATGCATATGAGAACTCGAAGACCTACAAGGAAAAGACCAAAATGTTCCACGACAGGCGAGTCGTCCGAAAGCACTTTGAAGTTGGTCAGAAGGTCCTCTTGTTCAACTCCCGCCTGAAGCTCATGCCAGGTAAACTTCGTTCCAGGTGGCTTGGTCCTTTCGTTATCACTGATGTTCATCACTATGGTGCAGTTAAAATCCAGAGTTTGGATACGGATAAGGAGTACACAGTGAATGGCCAGCGATTGAAGATCTTTCATGAGGGAATGTCAGAGGACTTCGACGACCATGCCTACTTGAAAGAGCCTGATTATGAGAAAGGATAAATTGAGTTTTGGTAAAGTCGAGCAATCGACTCTAAAAATTTGCGCTACTCGGAGGCACCCGAGCTTGAACTGTATATGCTTTTTGTTTACTTACCGTCTTTAGGATTAGTTTAGATTTCTACTCTGATGTTGTGAATTTTCAGGTGAAACAATGGCTCATCCTTGCGGTTTATTGGCTAAGGTTAACGCGCGCTCTACAACCCTCTAAGTCACAATTCAGGGAAGGTTTTCTTTCCTTTTGTTTTGACTGTGCATATTTTGTCCAATGAGGACATTGTCAATTTCTAAGTTGGGGGTGGTGGGTTGTGCCTTATAGTGATTGTCGAGTTTAGTTGTGGAATCCTGATTTACTTGTTGAGTTATGGTGAAAGCATGCTAGTCTGACTATGAAATTCTGTGATGTACTGCTGAGGTCTTCGTATTTGTATTTATCACGAAATTCAGCACAATTGCATATGTTAAGGCCATTTTGAAAATTTTTCAAAAATATTTCCCTGTTTAAGCTTCGCATGTTAGCACTCTATCTTGGATCTGTGGGTTTAGTGTAGCTCTGTTTGTTTTGAAATTCGTTGTCACCTCGAAAGGCAACCTTAGGATGGGCTAAGATTCGCTTTTGTCTGTAACCTGTGCGCTTAAAATTTAAAATATGATGCTTAGACTAAAAGGGAAATGAATGCAAGTTTATAAAAAGGAATCAATCTCATGAGGCGTTCCTCCTTCTTGAGTTGCCTTAGTAGCCAGGGGCGGTCGTGTAACCCACGGTCGCCACTGCATGAAAAGGATGCACAAAGAAGTGAACGCTAGTCCTTAAAAATGTGAATTTTGCCCGTAGTCAGATGCACTGTGCAATGAAATTGCAGGCAAGCTGAAACGAAAGTAAGATTGACATGTTAGGCACTCATGAAGATCAAAGAAAATGAGAGAAAAGATGCCTTGCGTTATATTACTTGCATAAGCGATGAACTGCCCTTAGACTGTTCTGTTAAGCCATAAGTAGGGGGAAAGCGAAATTTTAGGATAGATAGAACTGTTCTAAGCCTGTTGAAATCTAAGATCGAGGAGCTAAGTCCGAAGCATAAATAGGGAAGCATCTTTGAATTTTCCAAATTGTTCTTAACCAATGCATGCATGCAGCTGTTCTTTCAAACGCATTGCCTTGTCTCTTCCAGTATTGAGAATCGAGTCCCTAGCATGCATTCTCGTTCTATTTAATTAATCAGAATTCCACCTTGCTCGAGGACTAGCAAGAATTAAGTTGGGGGTGTTTGATAGCTCCATTTTGGAGCTATAATTATGTCCCTAATTCACGTTTATTATTAGCTTAATCTTGCTTTTATGTAATTATTGCAGGTGTTCTCGGTGCTTCGCTCTCGAGAGCGTTTCGGCGTTTTTCGGAGCTTAATATCGCGATTTAAAGGCATAAGAACACTTCCCGGGAAGATCCATGCAAAGGGATGAAGTTTGGGCACTTTGGGAAATTGAAGGCGAAATTCCATGCAAAAACCCGAGAGCTAGCGTCGAGCGACAGCGTCGCGACGCTAGCTCGACGCTGCCCAGCGTCGAGACGCTGCCCCTAGCGTCTCGACGCTCCGAAGTCTGAAGCGCTGAATTGAGGAAAAACCCGAGAGCAAGCGTCGAGCGACAGCGTCTCGACGCTCGCTCGACGCCGCGCATAGCGTCTCGACGCTGCGCGAGCGTCTCGACGCTACCCCGAGCGCGCGCGCGGATTATTTAGGGCGCAGCGTCGAGACGCTGCCCTAGCGTCTCGACGCTACGACGGATTACTTAAATTTCTGTCCGATTTTTAGCCGCCATTATCATCTTCCACCTCGAGCTCCGCGCCTGATTTGACGTCCGGCAGCTATTTGTTCACCATGGAAGAGGCTAGGAAGCTCGATTTGAAGCCGTCTCACGCCACACAAGTCATGAGTGAGTAGATTTACCGTTTTTGGCTCGGGATTGTAAGGATAAATGTAGTATGAATTCTTGGTGAGGTTGTGGATCGAAATTCTGAATTGGTTGGATATTTTATTGAATTGAATTCTACTTCTTAGCTTAATCTATGAGCACGTTTGAATGATTTAGGACTAGGCACCCTTGATTTTGAGCATGTTCATTTGTTAAAGGATTTGATGCCGTGCCTCTCGTTTCCGCCAAGTAACAAGGAATTATGGCACCTAGAGCGTATTGGCGTCCTTACGCTCTTGGTGTTCGTTCTTCCCGAATTAGAATTCCAAATCGACATACTAATTTCGCGTCCAAATTAGATAGTCGTCACAGTTAGCTTGTTGCTACCGTTCGGTCTTGGGAGAGCGTTGGCCGCCAATGTCCGAACGGTATGCTTGATTAGCATAATTAATTATGTTTAATTAAATCCATGGAGCATGTCTGAGTTATTTATTAATTTTAGACGAGCTGTGCATTCATTAAATTGTCTAACCATAATACTCATCTACCTATGAACCAAGAAGCATGCTAAATTTACTCCGATCGTCCCGAGTCGGAAACTCCGTTAGCTTAATTTTCCCATTTGCTTGTTCTATCTTAGTTACTTGAAAACCAACAGTTACCCCTTATTTCACCTATATTAATAGTTTGCAAATTTAATTAAGATTAAGTCAAAATTCCTTAATTCCCTGCGGATCGACCCCGTTACTACTATCCTACAAATAGTTTAGTGATTTCGGGCATTTATAAATTAATTTTGGCGGGTCTCGACAACCCGATGATTGGCGATAGTTCAATAATATCGTTACCACCTGTTCCCTTATTCTTTGAGGGATAAAGCCAAAACGTGGTTAAACTCATTACCCTCCGGATCAGTCCGCAATTGGACAGACTTGGCGGAGAAATTCCTAGTCAAATATTTCCCCCCTGATAGGAATTCAACTTTTCGTGATGACATTATTAAATTCAAACAAGCTGAGAATGAGTCTCTTCACGAAGCTTGGACAAGGTTCAAGGACCTTCTACTTAAATGTCCACACCATGGCATTCCATGGTGTATCCAAATAGAGGTCTTTTTCAAAGGATGCAACCCCAACACCAGACAAGTGTTAAATTCATCTGCTGGAGGTTCCATGCTGTCCAAAAGTTATAACGAAGCCTATGAGATCTTGGAGAAGATCTCAGCATCACACTGTAGGTGGTCAGATGATCCAATAGAGCCAAGTAGAGCTCAAGATAAGGACGCACTCAATGCCATGAGTAGTCAAATAAGCGCCCTGACCAACCTAGTTAAACAAATGGCTCAAGCCAATCTCCAAACTAGTGTCAACACCGCCACAGCCATGTCAATGGGCACACAACCAAGTCAAGGTGAGACACTACTATGTGGATTCTGTGGGGAAGGGCACCTGTATGAATACTGCCCTGGGAATCCAGCCTCAGTCTGCTATGTGGGAAGCCAGCATCAGCCTAGGAACAACCCCTACTCCAATACTTACAATCCTGGTTGGAGGAACCACTCAAATCTCTCATGGGGTGGTCAGCAAAATACTAACCAAGCTCCTAACCAGCCAAGACCAAGTGGAACACCTGGTTTCACTCCCCAACATAACCAACCATGTATCAAAAACCATACAACTGTTGGGTTTTATGTCCTAAAACTCGTGGTTTGTAAACTGAATGTATATTCTATTTTGCAATAAAGTTGTTATTGAGATTTATTCAGTAAAGTTGTTATTGAATAAAATGAATTGTTTTTACTTTTAACCTAACTCCAATAAACAAAGAACCCATGGCTATAGGTTGTATACTTAAACTTCATGTATGACATGATTGTGGATCAAGTTCAAGTAATAGCCAGAACGGTCTATCGTATAGGGATAAGGCTGGGTACCTTATCCTAGGGACACTATTGGACGCGGCCCACTTTGTATAGTACAAACGATGTGATCCGAAATCGTTCATGTGGAGACATGTGAGTGGGGGCGTCCTATGCAATGAGTTTGCATAAGACTGAACCGCGAAACAAGTCGCTCTTTCTTTATAACTCCGTTTACTGTAAAGACCGACTTTTTCATATGATGACCTAGGTAACTCGATCTGAATCCTGAGCACGCTATGAACTCCTGTTTATTCGGGCTTATCCTTTGACTTGTATGGGTGAGAGTGGCCCGAGATCGCCGACTCAATAAGCCTACCATCTTGGGGATAAGACCGGGTAGGTAGCTGGGAACATAGTCCTGCGAGATGGAATTCACTCCTACCCGCTCTGAGGGATTAGTAGAGAGCTTGTTCCCTTAAGTGCTGACTCCGGGTCTTGAACTAGGGATCCCACCCTCTCATTGGCCCGAGAGGGACTTGGTATAGTGATGAGATCACATACCAATCGGTTTGGTGGTTGGACCACAAACCAATAGTTCATTAGAGGATCAGTGAGACTTAAGGAACAAAATGTAATTACGGGGGTAAAACGGTTATTTTGACCCAGCTGTAATTACGAACGACCTGTGAAGGATCGACTTACTGATGATGGTTATATCAAGAGGACAAAAATATATCTACGGTGAGGAGAGTGCAACCCTTGGACTTTAGTGGAGTCTCCGGGGGTTAACGAATGTTGGTTAGCTTGGTTAAAGAGTTTGACCGGTTAATCTCGTATCGTTGGAGCTCATGATCTGTAGGTCCTTTAGGTTCTCCTGGCTAGCTCGGATTAAGCCGTGTAACAATATGAGAGAAAAAGAATTTGAATTTATTGAAATTCGGTTTTGGAAGAATGATGGACATATTTAAATATGATTTAAATATGGGATCGGTGTAAAACATGAATAGGGATTCATGTGTGATGATTCGGTTTAAGAAACCGGGATTAGTCTTATTATTTAATTAATATTTGATATTGAATTAAATAATAATATTAATTAATTAAAAAGTTTAATTAATTATAATTTATTTTGTTTATTAAAATTAATTATGAATTAATTTTAAATGACAAAATATTACAAGTGGGATTATCCAAGTCAAAGTGGAATTATCCATGTTGAGTGGATTTATCCAAGTTGAGTGGGTTTATCCAAGTTGTGAAGTGGATTGTGAATCACCAACAACATGCATATAAACTCATCAATTTTGGAACACTTGGTTGAAGACTAATCCATCCAATTTGAGGTGTCATGCTAAGCAAAGACTTTGTTGCATGTGAATTGCCTATAAATTGGATGAAGTTCAAATGGTTTGAGGTTGATGAATTTTCAAAGAGTTTGAATGTTGGATGAGCATGAAGAGTTCATGTTACTTGAGAAATTAGAAAGCTAAGTGTTAGACTTCTTCTCACAAAATCCTCATCACTTTCATCTTCCCATCTTCTTCTTCCAAACTCTTTTCTTTCATAAAGGAGTCCCACCACTCCGTTGCTCGGCCCGAGGATAGCGGGACTACCGGAGGTGGTTCTCGAGGAGTTCGAGGGAAGCTTCGAAGGGTTCGTGAGGAGATTCGAGCATTGGAAGAGAAGTCTTTAGAACTACAAGAGGTATGTGTTCTAATTCCTTTTATTTCAAAGCTTTGTGCATGTTTCTTATTTACCTAAATTGATGAAATTAGAGTGCCAATGATCCGTCTCGCTTCCGCTGCGCTACATGAGCTCCATCAATTGGTATCAGAGCGTTTTTTGGTCACTCAATTTGCATCAATTTGAGCTCGGTGGGTATTTGTTTTAGAAATTAAATTTCTGGGCGTCTAAAGTGTTATTCCGGTTTTGGCATATTTTTTTTCAGCTTTTATTTGTACTTTGTTTTGTATTTTCCCGGGCGTGTATGGGCTTTAATGTGTGAAGAAGAGTCTGTAAAAAATTCGGAGTCATTAGAGTCCATATAGGCTTTCAATTCGAAGACAGAAGCTCGGGTGTCGGAAAAAACAGCATGCTGTTTTTTGCTGTTTTTTTTTTCTGCAAAATTCCAGCACAACACCGGTTCAGCGCAAGGTGGAAGAAACGGTCCGGTTCGGTCCTCGGGTGGTCCGGTTCACTGAAAGTCAGACCGGTTCCTTGTTCTTCACCCTCTGGAGGTCCGGTTCAGCGTTCGTTTGGTCTGGTTCAGGTCGGTATTGGTCCAGTTACGGGCTGTTGAAGTCGGGACAACTGTTATGGACCGGTTCAGTTTTTTTTTGAAGTTTTGTAGTTGCTGTTTTTTTTTGGCCGGTTGAAGCAAATTCAAGCTGGTTCGTGGCGGTTCGAAGGGTTCGGAAGCGTCTCAACTTAGTTGATGAATTATTATTGTAATAATTTAGTTGCTTGCTTGTCCGTGATGCCAAAACCGGTCCACTTTAGTTTTTTTAATTAATTATGCATTGTGAATGTATGTTTTAATTAAAGTATCTTGTATGTGCATAAAGTATGCCATATAGATTTCAAATCCCACCATAGGAAGCATGTTGCATGCATTGAAAGTATAATATAAGTGTTATGTTTTATAGTATGCATGCTTAATTCATGAGAATTAATATAAGTGTTATATTAATTTATGAATTGGATGTTGCTTGTTTAAAAGTAAAATTAATATAAGTGTTATATTAATTGTGAAATTAAACATACAACATAGTTGCCTTAGTTGAATATAATTGTTATATTCTTGCTTGGGAAGCATGTTATAAATTGAATGTAATGGTTATATTCTAGCTTAGGAAGCATGTTATAGAATGTCTTTGTTTTATAAAGCGTTGTAAAATGAGATAGACATTTAAAATCTATAAAAAAGATAAATGCATGCTCACTAAGGGTTAAAGAATTCCAATGCG
Organism: Herpetospermum pedunculosum; assembly: GCA_028017165.1. NCBI lineage: Eukaryota > Viridiplantae > Streptophyta > Magnoliopsida > Cucurbitales > Cucurbitaceae > Herpetospermum > Herpetospermum pedunculosum. Next base: position 4,400,005 of record CM051525.1, on the reverse strand, counting down.
ATTAGGAATTTAGTATCGATTCGTTTTAATAATTAAAATAGGTCGATATCTTGTAAAGCTAAGGTTACGAGAGAACTCACCCGGTTTGATCCTGCACTAAGGTTGGAGGTATTTAAGATGACGGTTTACGGAACACCTCCTACCTGGGGATCGATCCGGTACTTGAGTTAAGTTAACCCGGCTTTATGAGCATGCACGTGAGAGGTGTAAGGTTATAAAACGTTTATCACCTAGACATCTTAGGTAAAAGTATGTTCTACCTAGACTTAGGTTTTATTGTCTTAGCCGGATAATGCCTAAGTAAAACTATACCCAAACCATTCTAAAATACTTAGTAGTGGTGTTGAGAAGGTATATGTGATATATCAATCTCCTCCTACGTTCTCCGCAAAGTTCACACCGTGAGATTTATGCTCGGTCTCGTGATGTCAATAGGGCATCCCCATTCGGATGGTGTTTGCATAAATCAAGAGCAAGGTGAATGGAGAAAGTATTTATAGTAAGTGGGAGAAGGAAGTATGTCAATACATCCTGCGGTCTCCTCCATTAGGTTGAACCGTGAGATTCCCATGTTCCGCCTGCTGGTTGCCCATAGTAGCACCGTCCATTCGGAGGGCCGTTTCATGGGAGTCGGAACAACTCAATCTCCAGAAATGGATAGGGTCTCTTAGGTCCATTCCCAACTCTGACATTTCCATTCGGTTGCACTGTTGGGGCCGACCTCTGAGTTCTGAAAATGGCGGGTCACACTTACAAGGATTACTAAGTTGTTAGTAGATTCTTGACCGAAGTAGCGATAACTAAGGTGTTATAGGAATATGAGTTATTCTAGTATTAGCATTTAGTCAAGAATGTCTTGGTTCAGTGAAGGAGTGATTGACTGCCCCTCGGTAGCGGTTGCTCTGACTCACTGAAGTATCGTTGCAAATTAATAATGATTTTTTTGGGTACATTATTACTTTTGCTAAAATTCTTGATTGGTTGTTATGAAATGGGTTAAAATCAATTCACTAATAGAATTTATTCTTTTTCAGCATGTCTAGCTCGTTTATCCAATTACTAGCTTATGATAAACTAAACGGCGATAACTACACGACCTGGAAATCGAACTTGAATACGATTCTTGTTATCGATGATCTTAGGTTTGTCTTAACAGAGGAATGTCCTCCCCCTTCTAGCTCATCTGCAACTCGAACTGTTCGAGATGCATTTGACAGGTGGACTAGGGCTAATGATAAAGCCCGAGTCTACATCTTGGCCAGCACATCCGATGTGTTAGCTAAGAAGCATGAGGTAATGGTCTCCGCTAAGGAGATCATGGATTCATTACAGATGATGTTTGGACAACCGTCCTCATCGGTCTATCATGATACCCTCATGGCGAGGAAAGCTGAGAAGAAACAACTAAGTAAATATGATTTACTCGTTGTTGAAACATTTTTAGTGGAACATGATAGTTCTGCCTGGATACTGGATTCAGGAGCCACTAACCATGTTTGTTCTTCTTTCCAAGAAACTAGTTCCTGGTAGCTGCTTGCTGAAGGTGAGATAACTCTCAGGGTTGGAACAAGAGAGGTTGTCTCAGCCAAGGCAGTGGGAGCTGTCAAGTTGTTATATAGAGATAGTTTCATTTTACTTGAAAATGTATTGTTGGTTCCTAGCTTTAAAAGGAACCTTGTATCTATCTCTTGTTTACTTGAACATTTGTATAAAGTATCTTTTGATTTTAATGAAGCGTTCATTATCAAAAGAGGTGTACATATATGTTCTGCGAAACTTGAAAACAACTTGTATGTGTTAAGACCAACAGAGGCAAAAGCTATTTTGAACACCAAGATGTTTAAAACAGCTCAAACTCAAACTAAAAGGCAGAAACTTTCTCCAAGTACCTATCTTTGGCACTTGAGACTAGGCCACATTAATCTCAACAGGATTGGGAGATTGGTTAAGAGTGGTTGTTGCGTGCTCAATGTGTTGAAATAATTAGGCAATAAAAGAGATAGAGCACTCAGAACATGCAAGCATACATGATCTTATAGCAAGTAGTAAGTATATTTCATTCGTTTTCCCACAGAGATTTATTTTTGGCTATTCGCGAAGTGTTTTGTTAAGAAAGAAAGGGTGGATTTGATGGGGTAAAATTGGTTTTTAATTATCTAATTTTTGCTGAATGTGTAAAGGGTAGTAACATAAACAAGAACAAGTTAAAACTAAACTCAAATGAAAAGAGACGAGATTAATAAATGAAGATAAAAACAGCTAAACAGAATGGAAACTTAGACGGAATTGCGGAGACCGCAATTCTACCGCAATTATAATAACAGCGAAAGTGGGTAAATGGGTGATTTAAGGGCTACTAATGACTATCCTATAGACATTTTTATACGATTCTCAAAAACTGGATCTACTCTCTATGCATCAAACTATCTTAATCTCATGTATCGTCCGATTCCATGCATTAGATTCTTTAGTTTACTCAACTCAAAGTAAGGTCTTAAGCATCTTGTTAAGGCAGAAAGATACGGTCTGTACTAGGGAAACGCCTATTCCTCGGCCGTTTCCTGGTTACCTTGAAAGGCTAGCATGATAATATGACTCTGAACTCTTACTCCTTCCAGAGGTTAGGAGTTCTTTGGACAAAATGGATGGCCAATCGAAATTGCCCGTGGGATGAAGCTTACATACAATCAATGCTTCGAGAGCTATCCTACATGCTTGATTCACGTTTTTTAGCCTATGGAGTTGTCATTAGCATGCCCCTAAGTGTCTTAGTTACTCATGGATATAGGGAGAACAGAACTAAAGGATAAAATAGACATGCTTAGAAGAGAAATGTGCTTAAAACAGTAAGGGAAAGCAATAGAATGCAAAGGCGAGAAACTGTGAAATACTGAATATTGTGTTTGATTAATTGATTGTTTGAATGAACATAAAAGATACTTAAAGTAAAGGACAGCAAGACAGAACACAACGAAATGAACTGAATGAACCACAAGAACAGAAACAACACAAGACAGAATTGTAAAATAGAAATGAAGAACAGAAAGCAGTAAAACAGCTCGAATGACTCGTTGCAGCCGCTTCGAATGAAGGATGAGAAAGGTCAGCCTTGCTTGGATGAATCCAATCGGGAGAGAAGAAGAATCTCCTCTCCTTCCTATCAGATTATCGATTCCAACAGCTGAGCTTCGCAAACCAGCAGACGGCAAAGGAAAATAGGAGAAAAGATGGACTGCGAGAAGACTTCTACGCTTTCGGATGATGCTTGAACCCTCGACTTTGACCCCTATTTATAGTAATCTGCAGGTGCATTTGGGCCAAGGAGAACCATCAATCTTCAACGTCGTACTTCAGAATGGATGGAGGAGAAAGAACGAATCCCTGAAATAACGGAAATTAACAGAAAAAGATCAGTCAACTTACGGTTTTCACTTGAAACATTGCGGGAACCGCAATGTTTCCGCAATTCTATCGCAATGCTTGTTTTTTCATTCTTTTCCTTCGGTTTTGAACTCTTTTCTTTCCTATTATACATAAGTCCTAATTTAGCTACCTTCTTTTAATTCTCATATTTAAGCATAGGTTTAGGCTAAATGCTATCAAAAACACCTAAGAGTGAACATCTTTCTACGCTAATTTAGTCCTAAAAAGGTCACTTTTGGAGACGTAACACACCCCCAAACTTAAGGTTTTGCTTGTCCTCAAGCAATCTAAGGACTTTCCTAGGCTGCTGTTTCTTCTTCTTTAACTACTTACTAACTCCCTTATATTCTTGTCTATAGCAATGCTGTCCTGTGACACACTCCTAAGTGTAAAACTACCCTCTTATCTAGCTTCTTCTGACTTTGCCTGCCTAACACTCCTTCTGCTTTCATTAACTTCCTACAACTGATCTATTTACTTTTGTCATATCATGTCACTATCCCTAAGGTTTCAAATTCTGCCTAGCTTTACCTCAGACTCAGTACATGCTTCTAGCTTTATTTTTAATGTGTCTAGGATTCCTTAGAGTCATGCCAGTCTTAGTATTAACGGTGACAGTAGTACTTTTAGAGAACAACCTAAACCCTGGCATCACTACATTGGATAAACACTCATCTCCCTAAACAACCCTACAAGTTACAACTTTGTGCTTAGCTAATTGAGGATCAGAGTTCTTTTTAAATAGGACATCTAAGCCACAAAGTTATAACTCCTAGGTATACATTCTTCTTCCCTATTCTTTTCCTTTTTCTTACTTAGGTGGGGCCTCTCCTTTGGTTGCCTTTTGATGCAACGCCACTTGTGGGTTACACACTTGGCACTGATTACTCAGCAACCTAAGAGAAACTCCCCCCTTGATTCTTTTTTCATTTTTTTTTTCAGTTCATCATTTTTTGTAAAGGAGAAGAAGAATGCTTATGTTTCTAAGGGAGAGAGGAATGTTCCTAGGCCTAGGGTGGCCTCCCCCAAACTTCAACTACTCATTGTCCCCAATGAGTGTCGGAGGTGGCACACTCCCAAACTTGTCCTAGAAGCATCTAGTCTAAGGTAAAACAAAGAGAAACTAAAGCCCTAGGCATAGACAAAACATTCGAACAACAAATATCACAGCAGCAGTAATTTAAAAACAACAGACAGATTAAGGTCTTAAAGCTGTGCATGCTGAGCTATTTAGAGGTTAATTTAAACTATCAAAGGGTGTCCTATGACACTCATCCAACATGCATTGAGATAAGCTACATAAGGTAGTCATGACAGCAGCAAAAGATAGAATTTAAACAGATCACAGCCTAGCTAAACAGACAGTCCAAAACATGCTTTCAGTAATAAAAATTGCGGGTACCGCAATTATTTCGCAATTAAGTCAGGGCAGATATAACAGTGATTAAGGCCCCTAAGCATGCTTTTTCCAGTCATTTAAGCTCTCTAAAAATAAAGTTAAACTATCCTACCTAGTCAGCTAGCATCAGACTATACGGAGCAAACTTAAAAACATAAAACTAAGCATCTAAAACAGATCAAAATTGTACTAAAAACAGCATAATTCACATGGTTTATCAGAAAGCAGAATTTTTATTTTTTCTAAGGGAACAGCAATACTCCCTTCAGTGCAATTCAAACCAGCACTCAAATATCTTCATCTTCATCAGGTTGTCGTGGTCGTGGAGGCACCCATGGAGTAAGGAGATTTGTGGGGAAGTCAGGGAAGATGCACCCAAGTTGGTCTGCAACCTCCTTGTCCCGTGCCTGCGCGTAAGTGGCCCATTGAGCCATCCTCTTCTGCATATCCATCATGCAGGCCATGGATAGTGACTGATCAGCAGCCAACCTATCGAGTTCGAACTCCATATTCCCCTTCCTCTTCAGCCTCAAGCCAGCAGGCAGCTCCAAGTGGCCTGTGTAAGCCATCTGCTGCTCCATCCGCTCAATGGGAACTCCTGCAAGCAAACATAGTTTAGTTATGGTGTTAGGGAAAAATAGTGGTCCCTTACCTTTCTTGGCGCACTCAGCAATGGCGGCTGACATGATTTCACCCACGTTGACCGTGAGACCTCGCATAATGGCATAGACCAGCAGCGATCTGCTCTGGTTGATTGTTGTCTCATGGGTCACCGGGGACAGCTTTCTCCTTACAAAGGCAAACCATACAGCTGCCTTTGCTGTCAGGTTGGCACTCATGAGGGTGTGCCTCCCATTGCGTGATACAGTCCACGCTGCTTCAGGCTGGCCAATGGTTCGAATGGCCTCCTCCAGCACTGCCTCAGTAGGCTCATCAACGATCCTCGCATAATCAGTGTGTCTTTGGCCCTTGAGGCCATAGACTTCGTTGATGGCCTTTGCTGAGTAGTCCACTTCTACTCCCCTCACCACAGACAACCCCTCTTCAGAGTTTTGCAGGTTGGCGTAGAAGTCATATACCATAGCTGTGTAAGCCGGATTGGGTGGCCTACACAGCTCCTCCCAGCTGTGATTTATAATTCCTGCGCGCAAGAACTGCGGCAGGTCAGCAGGCCTGTCGAGGAAGCCCTTCTCGTGCAGCAGCTCCCTCTTCCTCAACTCAATGCCTCTGGACTCAGCGTCAGAGGACACATACCTCACTGATTGAGGCTCTTCTTCAGGATAAAGCTTGGCTTTCCCTTTGTCTGCTGGCTTGGATGATTCTGCAGCCTCAACCTTGAGTCTTTTGAGCGATGGCTCAGTGCTCTCCTTGTCTGATGAAGGCACCCTCTTGGCCTTCTTCTTTTTCAGCTTCTTGGATCGTTTGGCCTTGAGAATCTTGGCCTTCTTCTTCTTCTTGAGCTTTGCCTCAATGGTGATCTGCTGAAGGCACGCCCCCAGCGTCTCCTCCATTGAGTCATTCTTCTGTTCAAGACTCTCCGGGCTAGCGTCCCTCACAGGAGAGAAAACCTACTCTTCCTCACCTTCCCCACTGCCCTGCGTTGATTCTTGGTACTCCCCATATGAGAATTCAGGGTCAGGCCGTGGAGAAGTGTGCGACGGCGTGGTTGATTGCTCTTCTGTAGGTGTCTGTGCAGAACTCTGTGGTGAAGATGGCTGCTCAGGGCTCTACGCTGGTGGTGATGGGGAACGCTCAGGGCTTGGAACTGGCGGAGATGGTGACGCGCTGCGCTTGGCTGTCTCGTGGGCTGGCTGGCTTTGTTCTTGACTCTCCACAGAGGGAGTCTTGTTCTTGATTTCTGCATCAGCCACAGCCATACTCCATCGACGCTTCTTGGGTGTGCCTGCTGGCTCAGAGGGTCCAGCAGGGATTTCAGTGACAACCTTCCACTTCTTCTTGCGAATCGGGAGTTTGGGAAGGCGTTCAGTCCGCGCAGCGTCAGCCGTAGCCAAGGCGAGCAGTGCGTCTCTCGCAGCTGTTTCAGCGTCGTCAGCCCTTTTCTTGGCTGCAGATCTTTCAGCCCTCGTGAACACCATTGTTGAGTCTTGGAGGTTTGGAGAGAAGAATCAAAGATGAAGAGAATCTCAGTTTTCTTGGAATTCAGAGAATGAGAGAATCGTACAGATCAAGCGCCTTCTAACGGATATAAAGCCAACGGATAAATCCCAACGGCTATATTTTTGCGGATCCCGCAAATCCAGCGCAATTTTAGGGGATTTTTTCATCTAAATGTCAATCTTGGCACATCCGTATCTTTTATTTGGCCCAATCTTTTCTTGATTTTTAAAGCTGGAATTACTCTCCTTGATTCCCTCTTTCGATTCCCTACAAAAAGAAATAAAAGTAACATCAAATTCGTAATTAAAATCATACAACAAAACACACAAACGATAACCGGAAAATCACAAAAAATAAACTAAGGCATGAGCCTTATGTTGACGAGCACAGCAATCACTCGTCCTCTCTCGTTCTCGTTTTCATGCTTCAGTCAAGAGGAAGGCCGAGAGAGTCTTCACATCTCCTTCCTCATAGTAGTGCTTCAACCTTGCACCATTAACCATGAATGGTTGGCCTTGCTGCAAGTTCTTTATCTCAATGGCACCATGAACAAACACATTAGGGGCCGTTTGGCCCACGGAGTTGGGAGGAGTGGAGTTGTGGGGAGTAAACTTACTCCCCGTTTGGCCCAAGGAGTTATTTAACTCGGACAAAAAATATCAACTCCCCAGACTTCTACAGTAATTACTATACAACTCCTCAGACTTCTACAGTAATTACTATTCAACTCTTCTTCATTTTCCTCTCTTTCTCTCTCTTCCTTTTACAATATTTTTTAATTATTTAAAAAAAACATAATTTAAACCAAAGGTGTAAAATGACTAAAAATGCAATTCAACTTATTTTTTATTTTAAATATAAATTAAGTTGTTGAATTAAAATTAAAATTGGTACTTAAACAAAATTTAAAATGTAATATTCAAGAAGAAATAAAAATATAGCTTATTTGGATTCACTTAGATTAATGGATTAAAATCTTTTAAATTCACATGTAATAGTTAATCGACTATTGTACGACTATTTGTTTTATTTCAAAACGATTCAAATAAAATGAATAATTAATGTGAGTGATATTGAAAAAAGAAGGTGAAGTATGGTAGTCAAAGTTATTTTGGTTATCTTCGAATAAATTTGTAAATGATACATAAAATAAAAACCACAAAAATCGTATTCTTAAAATTTATTGGAAGAAATTCTTGATAATAAAAATATGAAAAATTATAGAAAATAGGTTCTAGGTGTAGTGCATATGAAATTACGAGTGGGTGGAAGCGAGGAAGAACGTGTTTGACACATAGATATGTTTATGTGTTGTTTTTTCTTTTTTTTTTCTTTAGAGAAATTTGTAAAATATACTTACACTAAAAAACAAAAAAAAATATCTCACTTTTAAAATTCATAAAATTAAAAAAAATCAAAGATTGAGTCTTTAAAAAATAATAATAAATATATATTATTGATAATCAAGGTGAGAGAGATTAAAAAATTAATGTGAGGTATTGTGTTCAAAATTATTTTTTGTTATCTCCAAAGAAATTTGGAAAGTAGATAAAATAAAAATAAAAAATTGCATTGTTAGAATTTATTAAGAAAAGTCCTTAATAAAGAAAATTAGAAAGTTTGTAGAAAAAAAAATTGTGTCGAAAAAACTAGTAAAATAAACTCAGATTTCAAAACTTGAGGTTCAACACTGTAAAAAAAAAATATGGAAAATTATAGAAAAAAAATTGTACAAAAAAAAAAAAGCTAAAATAAACCATCATTGTTGAGATACTGATTTACTTTTACGGGTAGAGTGAATTTAGATGGAAGGCGGAGAAATATGTGTTTGACACATGAATAGACTATGAGTAGACAATCTTATAATTCATAAAATTAAAGATGAGTCCTAACAAACAAACAAAAATATATATATATATATATATATATATATATATATTTTGTGCTATTTTTGTTGTCTTAAATTTGTCATAGATGAAATAAAAATAAAATATTTCATTTTTAGAATTTATTAGAATTGAAAGAAGTTCTTAATAAGAAAATTTTGAAAGTTTGTAGAAAAAAAATTGTGCACAAGAAAACAGCTAAACTAAACTCAGACTTCACAACTCCAGACTAAACAACTCTCTGCTCCAAACACACCACAGACTTCAGAACTCCAGACTAAACAACTCCCTGCCCCAAACAGACATACCTCAGAACTCCCCAGACTAAACAACTCCCCAGACTAAACAACTCCGGACAAAACAACTCCAACTCCCCCCAACTCCTTGGGCCAAACGCCCCCTTAGTAATCACAAATGGACCTGACCATCTAGACTTAAGTTTCCCTGGAAATAGTTTCAACCGTGAGTTAAACAACAAGACAAGTTGACCCTTCTTAAAATCCTTAACTCTGAGTCTACTATCGTGCCAAATCTTGGTCTTTTCCTTATACATTTTAGCATTTTCATAGGCCATATGTCTAAGCTCATCAAGCTCATGTAATTGCAAAGACCGCAATGTCCCCGCATCCTTTACACAAAAATTCAATTCCTTCATGGCCCAAAATGCTTTGTTTTCTAACTCAAGTGGTAAGTGACAAGTCTTGCCATATACCAGCCTGTAAGGAGACATACCTAGGGGTGTCTTATATGCTGTCCTATACGCCCAAAGTGCATCCTCAAGCTTAAAGGACCAGTCTTTCCTATTAGGTTTGACCACTTTTTCTAGGATGTTCTTAATTTCCCTATTTGAAATTTCAGCCTGTCCATTCGAGTGTGGGTGATAGGGAGTGGCTACTCTATGTCTAATGTTATACTTAGCCAACACTCTCTCCATAGCCTTGTTAATGAAATGTGATCCCTCATCACTAATGATGGCACGAGGTGTCCCAAACCTAGTAAAAATGTGCCTATGCAAGAATTTGGTGACTGTTTTGGCATCATTATTGGGACATGCTTTGGCTTCTACCCACTTGGACACATAGTCTACTGCCACTAATATGTAAAGGTTACCTGATGATGGAGGGAATGGCCCCATGAAGTCAATGCCCCACACATCAAAGAGCTCCAACTCTAAGATGTAGGTGAGGGGCATCTCATCCTTTCGACTGAGGTTACCTGTTCTTTGGCAGTCATCACAGCTGTGGGCATAGTTGTGGGCATCCTTGAAGATTGTTGGCCAATAGTAGCCACTCTGAAATACCTTTGCAGCTGTTCTTTGGCCACCAAAGTGTCCACCATAAGGAGCTGTGTGACAATGCTGCAGCACAGACTTCGCTTCAGCAGCTGAAACACACTTCCTTAGCAAGCCGTCAGCACATGTTCTGTAAAGTGTGGGGTCATCCCAGATGAATTTCTTTGCTTCGTGAAGGAACCTCTTCTTCTCTTGTCCTCCCTTGAAAACTGGTAATACCTGTGATGCAAGGAAGTTAGCAATGTCAGCAAACCAAGGTTCCTCATCGTTATCACAATGAGTCAAAACAAAGACATGTTCATCAATGAAAGCATCAGAAATTGTGGGATCCGCAATTTTTTCGCAATTGTGCTGCAATCGAGAAAGGTGATCTGCAACCACATTTTCACATCCTTTCTTGTCTCGAATGTCCAAATCAAATTCCTGCAACAATAACACCCATCTAATCAATCTAGGCTTTGCATCAGCCTTCCTCATGAGATACTTTAAGGCAGAATGGTCAGTGTACACAATTGTCCTAGTGCCTACAATATAGTTCCTCAATTTCTCACAAGCAAACACTACAGCAAGCATCTCTTTCTCAGTAGTTGTATAATTACATTGAGCCTCATTCAAGGTCTTACTAGCATAATAAACAGGATGTGTTAGCTTGTCAATCTTCTGTCCTAACATGACCCCTACAGCATAGTCACTAGCATCACATAACATCTCGAATGGGAGATCCCAATCTGGCCCTACTATAACAGGTGCTGTAACTAGTGCTTTCTTAAGGGTCTGCCAAGCTACTAAACAGTCCTTAGAGAAGATGAATGGCCTATTTAGCTCTAGAAGCTCACACAGAGGCTTGGCTATCTTAGAAAAGTCCTTAATGAACCTTCTATAGAAGCCAGCATGCCCTAAGAAGCTCCTAATGGCCTTAACATTCTGAGGCTCTACCAACTTCTCTATGATTTCTATCTTTGCCCTGTCAACCTCTACACCTGCTCTTGACACTCTATGACCTAAGACAATCCCTTCATCTACCATGAAGTGACACTTCTCCCAATTAAGGACTAAGTTAGTCTCCTCACATCTAGACAGGACTTGTCCTAAGTTTTCTAGACAGTTGGTAAAGGAATCCCCAAAGACTGAAAAGTCATCCATGAATATTTCTATCATGGACTCATCCAAATCAGAAAAGATTGCCAACATGCACCTTTGGAATGTTGCCGGTGCATTGCATAAGCCAAAAGGCATTCTGCGAAAGGCAAATGTTCCAAAGGGGCAAGTAAAGGTAGTCTTTTCTTGGTCTTTGGGGTCTATAGTGATCTGGTTATACCCTGAATAACCGTCTAGGAAACAGTAATATGCCCTACCAGCTATTCTGTCTAACATTTGGTCAATGAATGGTAGAGGGAAGTGGTCTTTTTTAGTTTCTTTATTTAGTTTCCTATAATCCATACATACTCGCCATCCTGTGACAGTCCTAGTTGGAATCAGTTCATTGTTCTCATTGACTACCACAGTCATCCCACCCTTCTTAGGTACACACTGTATAGGGCTTACCCACTGACTACTATCTATAGGAAAAATAACCCCAGCATCTAACCATTTTATTATTTCCTTTTTAACTACCTCTTTCATAGAGGGGTTCAACCTACGCTGGTGATCTACTCGGGGTGTATGTCCTTCCTCTAAAGTGATCTTATGCATACAATAGGATGGGCTTATGCCTCTAATATCTGCAATGGTCCATGCAATAGCCTTCCTATGTTGCTTAAGTAGTAAAATTAAATCAACCTCATGCTGTTCACTTAACTTAGAAGAAATAATTACAGGCAATGTCTCATCATCTCCTAAGTATGCATACTTGAGGTGTGTGGGCAGTGGTTTTAATTCTAGAGTGGGTGGATGCTCAATGGATGGCTTTAAAGGATTTAAAGATCTATTAGTTAGTTCTACATTCATACATACATGCTGAGGGTTATTTACAGATATGTCCATTATCTCAGCTACATTTAAGTCAGTTAATTCTAATCCTACATATTCATTAGCATGCTTGGTTAATAACACATGCTCCAATTGTTCTTCCATTAAAGAATCTACAACGTCCATGCTAGCACAGGATTCAAGGTCAGAGGGGTACCTTAGAGCTTTATATACACTAAACTTCACCTCTTCATCATGAACCCTCATAGTGAGCTCACCTTTTTGGACGTCTATCAGTGCCCTACCTGTGGCTAGGAATGGTCTGCCTAACAGGATGGGGACCTCCTTGTCTGCTTCATAATCCAGGATAATGAAATCTGCAAGGAAAATAAACTTGTCAACCTTTACTAAAATATCCTCAATTTTACCTTCTGGGTATGCAATGGATCTGTCTGCTAATTGTAAAGTGACAGTGGTTGGACGTGCTTCTCCTATTCCCAACTGGCGGAATAGTGATAGGGGCATGAGGTTTATGCTGGCGCCCAGGTCACAAAGCGCTCTGCCCACGTGCTTGCCTCAAAGTTCTACAGGTAAGGTGAAGGAACCAGGATCCTTCTCCTTCTTGGGCAGCTTATTCTGGAGTATTGCACTGCACTCCTCAGTGAGGTTTACTGTTTCAAACTCACCAATTATTTTTTTGTTAGTAATAATATCCTTCAAAAACTTTACATATGAAGGCATAGACTGTAAAACTTCTACAAAAGGAATGTTGACATGCACTTGTTTAAGGATTTCTAAGAATTTATTAAAATGCACTTCCTGTTCCTGCTTCTTCTTAAGCCTTCGAGGATATGGAGGTGGTGGCACATATGCAGGCACGTCAGGTCGCCTTAGGATAGGTGGAGGCCTTGGAATTTCTTCTATCTCCTCAATAATTGGCTCTAGCCTGGCTCCTGATGTGCTAGTGGCTGGTGGACCTTGGCTTGGCAGAGACTCCAGTGGAGCACTAGACTCAGTGTTCTCTACTCTATTTGGTGTGTCCTTTGCGTTGCTCACCAATGGTCTACCACTTCTGAGTTCAATTGCTTGAACTTGCTCCTTACCATCTCTCCTTGGTACTTCAGTGTCAGCAGGGAGTCTACCTTGGGGCCTACTCTTAAGTTCATTGGCCAATTGGCCTATTTGGTTCTCTAGGCTCCTAAGAGTAGCTTGCTGGCTTTGAAGAGTAGCATCATTCTTAGCTATGTATTCCTTGAGTAAGTTTTCTACAGAAGATCCTACAGGTTGGTTGTATGGTTTTTGATACATTGATTGGTTATGTTGGGGAGTGAAACCAGGTGTTCCACTCGGTCTAGGTTGGTTAGGATTTTGGTTAGCATTTTGTTGGCCACCCCATGACAGGTTTGGGTGGTTCCTCCAACCAGGGTTGTAAGTGTTGGAGTAGGGGTTGTTCCTAGGCTGCTGCTGGATTCCAATGTAGCAGACTGAGGCTGGATTCCCAGGGCAGTATTCATACAGGTGCCCTTCCCCACAGAATCCACATACAAGTGTCTCACCTTGACTTTGTTGGGTGCCCATTGACATGGCGGTAGCGGTGTTGGCACTTGTTTGGAGATTGGCTTGAGCCATTTGCTTAACTAGGTTGGTCAGGGCATTTATTTGGCTGCTCATTGCACTTAGAGCATCCTTGTCTTGAGCCCTAGTTGGCTCAACTGGATCATCTGACCACCTACAGTGAGATGCTGAGATCTTCTCCAAGATCTCATAGGCCTCGTTGTAACTCTTGGACAACATGGAACCACCAGCAGATGAATTTAAGACTTGCCTAGTGCTGGGGTTGCATCCTTTGAAAAAGACCTCAATTTGGATACACCATGGGATGCCATGATGTGGACATTTAAGAAGGAGATCTTTGAACCTTGTCCAAGCTTCGTGAAGGGATTCATTATCAGCTTGTTTGAACTTAACTATATCATCACGAAAGGTAGAATTCCTATCAGGTGGGAAGTATTTAACTAGGAATTTCTCTGCTAGGTCTGTCCAATTGCGGACTGATCCAGATGGTAATGAGTTCAACAATGTTTTGGCTTTGTCCCTCAATGAGTAAGGGAAAAGGTATAGCCTCAAGGCTTCTTGGGAAACTCCTGGGATGATGAATGTGTCACTAACTCCTAAGAAGTTCCTAAGATGGTTGTGGGGGTCCTCATTTTCTACTCCAAAGAATTGTCCCACAGTGGACAACATTTGGAACATCACTGGCTTTAACTCGAATGAGTTGGCAGTGATTTCAGGACGGATTATGCTGGGGTTCAGCTCCCCAGGCATAGGTACTAAATATGAGAGGATGGCACTATTCTTGTCATTCGCTATTTCGATGGGGTTGCGAATGACAGGTACCTGATTTGGAACTATCTCTTCCATTTCTTCGGTTTCAGGTATTATTTGAGGTATAGTAGGTTGTTTAAAGAGTCGTTTCTTTGCTTTGTTTCTAGCTCTAAGTAGTCTCTCAGGCTCAGGATTGAACTCTAGATCACTACTTGAAGGCTCACTCATAAACTACCCTACTAGTACCTGCAAAAGAAATGAAAAGTAGATTAGTTTCAATAGATAATAAACTTGGGGTTTCAAACTTAACAAACTTCGTTTTCACGTAAATAAATCCCCGGCAGCGGCGCCAAAAACTTATTGCGTGCTCAATGTGTTGAAATAATTAGGCAATAAAAGAGATAGAGCACTCAGAACATGCAAGCATACATGATCTTATAGCAAGTAGTAAGTATATTTCATTCGTTTTCCCACAGAGATTTATTTTTGGCTATTCGCGAAGTGTTTTGTTAAGAAAGAAAGGGTGGATTTGATGGGGTAAAATTGGTTTTTAATTATCTAATTTTTGCTGAATGTGTAAAGGGTAGTAACATAAACAAGAACAAGTTAAAACTAAACTCAAATGAAAAGAGACGAGATTAATAAATGAAGATAAAAACAGCTAAACAGAATGGAAACTTAGACGGAATTGCGGAGACCGCAATTCTACCGCAATTATAATAACAGCGAAAGTGGGTAAATGGGTGATTTAAGGGCTACTAATGACTATCCTATAGACATTTTTATACGATTCTCAAACACTGGATCTACTCTCTATGCATCAAACTATCTTAATCTCATGTATCGTCCGATTCCATGCATTAGATTCTTTAGTTTACTCAACTCAAAGTAAGGTCTTAAGCATCTTGTTAAGGCAGAAAGATACGGTCTGTACTAGGGAAACGCCTATTCCTAGGCCGTTTCCTGGTTACCTTGAAAGGCTAGCATGATAATATGACTCTGAACTCTTACTCCTTCCAGAGGTTAGGAGTTCTTTGGACAAAATGGATGGCCAATCGAAATTGCCCGTGGGATGAAGCTTACATACAATCAATGCTTCGAGAGCTATCCTACATGCTTGATTCACGTTTTTTAGCCTATGGAGTTGTCATTAGCATGCCCCTAAGTGTCTTAGTTACTCATGGATATAGGGAGAACAGAACTAAAGGATAAAATAGACATGCTTAGAAGAGAAATGTGCTTAAAACAGTAAGGGAAAGCAGTAGAATGCAAAGGCGAGAAACTGTGAAATACTGAATATTGTGTTTGATTAATTGATTGTTTGAATGAACATAAAAGATACTTAAAGTAAAGGACAGCAAGACAGAACACAACGAAATGAACTGAATGAAACACAAGAACAGAAACAACACAAGACAGAATTGTAAAATAGAAATGAAGAACAGAAAGCAGTAAAACAGCTCGAATGACTCGTTGCAGCCGCTTCGAATGAAGGATGAGAAAGGTCAGCCTTGCTTGGATGAATCCAATCGGGAGAGAAGAAGAATCTCCTCTCCTTCCTATCAGATTATCGATTCCAACAGCTGAGCTTCGCAAACCAGCAGACGGCAAAGGAAAATAGGAGAAAAGATGGACTGCGAGAAGACTTCTACGCTTTCGGATGATGCTTGAACCCTCGACTTTGACCCCTATTTATAGTAATCTGCAGGTGCATTTGGGCCAAGGAGAACCATCAATCTTCAACGTCGTACTTCAGAATGGATGGAGGAGAAAGAACGAATCCCTGAAATAACGGAAATTAACAGAAAAAGATCAGTCAACTTACGGTTTTCACTTGAAACATTGCGGGAACCGCAATGTTTCCGCAATTCTATCGCAATGCTTGTTTTTTCATTCTTTTCCTTCGGTTTTGAACTCTTTTCTTTCCTATTATACATAAGTCCTAATTTAGCTACCTTCTTTTAATTCTCATATTTAAGCATAGGTTTAGGCTAAATGCTATCAAAAACACCTAAGAGTGAACATCTTTCTACGCTAATTTAGTCCTAAAAAGGTCACTTTTGGAGACGTAACAGTGGTCTCCTAAATCAGTTAGAGGACAACTCTTTACCACCATGTGAGTCTTGTCTTGAGGGCAAGATGACCAAACGATCTTTTTCTGAAGAAGGTCATAGGTCCAAAGAAACTCTAGAGCCTTTACATTCAGATCTTTGTGGTCCGATGAATGTTAAAGCACGGGGAGGGTATGAATATTTCATCAGCTTCATTGATGATTATTCTAGGTACGGCTATCTTTACCTAATGCATCATAAGTCCGAAGCTATTGAAAAGTTCAAGGAGTATAAGGCAGAGGTTGAGAACACATTAGGTAAAACGGTTAAAATACTCCGATCAGATCGAGGTGGAGAGTATATGGATTTAAGATTCCAGGACTATATGATAGAACATGGAATAGTATCACAACTCTCAGCGCCCGGAACACCGCAACAGAACGGTGTGTCCGAAAGGAGAAATAGAACCCTGTTAGACATGGTTCGATCTATGATGAGCTATGCTCAACTGCCTAGTTCGTTTTGGGGATATGCAGTAGAGGCTGCTGTATATATTTTGAACATGGTTCCCTCTAAGAGTGTTTCAGAAACACCTTATGAGTTATGGAGAGGGCGTAAAGGTAGTTTACGTCACTTCAGAATTTGGGGGTGTCCGGCACATGTGTTGGTGCCCAATCCAAAGAAGTTGGAACATCGTTCAAAATTATGCCTATTCGTAGGCTACCCCAAGGAAACGAAAGGTGGTCTATTTTACGATCCTCAACAAGATAAGGTGCTTGTATCGACAAACACCACGTTCTTAGAGGAAGACCACATGAGAGATCATCAACCTTCGAGCAAAATTGTTTTGACCGAACTTTCCAGGAAAGCTACAGATGGGTCAACAAGAGTTGTTGATCAGGCTGGTCCTTCTCAAGAGTTGAGAATACCTCGACGTAGTGGGAGGGATGTGAGACAACCCGACCGCTACATGGGTTTAACGGAAACCCAGGTCGTCATACCTGATGACGGCGTTGAGGATCCATTGACCTTTAAACAGGCAATGAATGACATAGACAAGGACTAGTGGCTTAAAGCCATGGACCTCGAAATGGAGTCGATGTACTTCAATTCGGTCTGGGATCTTGTAGAGAAACCTGATGGTGAAAGACCTATCGGTTGCAAGTGGATCTACAAGAGGAAACGAGACCAAGCCGGTAAGGTGCAAACCTTTAAGGCTCGACTTGTGGCAAAGGGTTATTCCCAGAGGGAAGGGGTGGACTATGAAGAAACCTTCTCCCCTGTTGCCATGTTAAAGTCGATTAGAATACTCTTGTCCATTGCCACGTTTTATGATTATGAAATTTGGCAAATGGATGTCAAGACAGCCTTTCTGAATGGCAATCTTGAAGAGAGTATCTATATGGCTCAACCAGAGGGGTTCATAATTCAGGGTCAAGAGCAAAAGGTTTGCAAGCTTAATCGATCCATTTATGGGTTGAAGCAAGCGTCTAGATCCTGGAATATAAGGTTTGATACTGCGATCAAATCTTATGGCTTTGAACAGAATGTTGACGAACCTTGTGTCTACAAGAAAATAGTCAATTATGTTGTAGCTTTCTTAGTCTTATATGTAGATGATATCCTACTCATTGGGAATGATGTAGGGTTCCTGACTGACGTTAAGCAATGGCTAGCGACCCAATTCCAAATGAAAGATTTGGGAGAGGTGTTAAGTCTCTGAAAGTGACTTATTTAGGACCCATTTAACTTAGGAAGATGTACACTTTTAGGTGTTTTTGTTAGCATTTAGCCTAAACCTATGCTTTAATATGAGAATTAGAAGAAGGTAGCTAATATAGGACTTATGTACAATAGGTAGAAAAAGGGTTGAAAACCGAAGGAAAAGAATGAAAAAATAAGCATTGCGAATGAATTGCGAAAACATTGCGGTGACCGCAATTATTCAAGTGAAAACCGTAAGTTGACTGATCTTTTTCTGTTAATTTCCGTTATTTCAGGGATTCATTCTTTCTCCTCCATCCATTCTGATATGCGACGTTGAAGATTGGTGGTTCTCCTTGGCCCAAACGCACCTGCAAACTACTATAAAAGGGGGCCAAAGTTGGAGGTCTGATCATCATTTCGAAGCGCAGAAGTCTTCTCGCAGTCCATCATTTCTCTCTGTTTTTCTTTGCCGACTGTTGGAGTGAGAGTCTCAGCTGTTGGAATCGATAATCTGATAGGAAGGAGAGAAGATTCTTCTTCTCTCTCGATTGGATTCATCCAAGCAAGGCTAACCTCTCCTCCCTTCCATTCGAGGCGACTGCACGAAGCTTTTCAGCACCCTTTACTGCTTTTCTGTCGTTCTTCTTCTTATTTCCAGTTTGATCAGTGTTGTTCTTAGCCTAGTGTTTTAATTACTGCATTTCGTTGTTGTCTGTCTTGGATTCATTTCTTTCAAAGCTTTCCTTTGTCATTCAAACACTCAAAGTAATCAAAGTACAATTCTGCATTTTACAGTTTCCATCTTGTTCTGCTACGGTTTTGTCTTGCTGTTTTACACACATTTCTCTTCTAAGCATGTCTGTTTTATCTACCTTTTATGTTCTCCAGATATCCATGAGTAGCTAAATCACTTAGGGGCATGCTAATGACAGAACTATAGGCTAAAAAAAACGTGCATCAAGTATGTAGGGTAGCTCTCGAATCATTGATTATATGTAAGCTTCATCCCACGGGCAATTTCGATTGGCCATCCATTTTGTCCAAAGAACTCCTAACCTCTGGAAGGAGTAAGAGTTCAGAGTCATATAGTCATGCTAGCCTTTCATGGTAATCAGGAAACGGCCTAGGAATAGGCGTTTCCCTAGTACAAAATAAACACTCCTGTTTTAACAAGATGCTTAAGACCTTACTTTGAAGTCGAGTAAACTTAAGACTCTAATGCATGGAATCGGACGATACTTGAGATAGAGTGAGTTTGATGTATAGAGAGTTGGCCCAATGCTTGAGAATCGTAATAAAATGCCTATAGGATAGTCATTAGTAGCCCTTAATCCACCCCTTTACACACTTTCGCTGCTGTTTAATTGCGGAAACATTGCGGTCCCCGCAATTCTGCTTAATTCTCATTCTGTTTAGCTGTTTTCTTCTTCGTTTATCAATTCCATCTCTTGTCTTTTGAGTCTAAATTCAACTTGCATTTGTTCATGTCATCTTCCTTTATACATTCAACAAAAAGTAGATAATTAAAAACCAATTTTACCCCATCAAATTCATCCCATCTTTCTTAACAATCACACTTCGCGAATAGCTAAAAATGAGTCTCTGTGGGAAAAACGAATGAAATATACTTACTACTTGCTGTGAGACCATGTATGCTTGCATGTTCTAAGTGCTCTCTCTACCTTATTTCTCATTTATCTTTACACATTGAGCACGCAACAAGTTTTTGGCGCCGCTGCCGGGGACTTATTTTAAGTAAAAACGAAGTTTGTTAAGTCTGAAACATCAAAGTATTTTCCATTGAATTTGATCCATCTTCATTTCTTTTTCAGGTACCATTTAGGATAGTTTATGAATGAGACTCCATCTAGTGATCTAGAGTTCAACCCTGAGCCTGAGCGATTATTTAGAGCTAGGAATAGAGCCAAGAAACGTCTCTTTAAACAACCCCTTTTACCTCCAATCATTGCGGAAACTACAATCCCTCCGCAATTACCTCAAGAAGAAATGGCTGGAGTAAATCAAAACCTGGTGCCTGCCACTCGCAATCCCATTGAAATAGCGAATGACAAGGATAGCGCCATCCTTTCATATTTAGTACCTATGCCTGGGGAGCTGAACCCCAGCATAATCCGTCCTGAAATCACTGCCAACTCATTCGAGTTAAAGCCAGTGATGTTCCAAATGTTGTCCACTGTGGGACAATTCTTTGGAATAGAAAATGAGGACCCCCATAATCACCTTAGGAACTTCCTAGGAGTTAGTGACACATTCCTAATCCCTGGAGTTTCCCAAGAAGCCCTGAGGCTATATCTTTTCCCTTACTCTTTGAGGGACAAAGCCAAAACATGGTTAAATTCTTTACCCTCAGGATCTGTCCTCAATTGGACAGATTTAGCAGAAAAATTCCTAGTCAAATATTTCCCACCAGATAGGAATTCAACCTTTCGTGATGATATCATAAAATTCAAACAAGCTCCAAGTGAGTCTCTTCACGAAGCTTGGACAAGATTCAAAGACCTTCTCATTAAATGTCCACACCATGGCATTCCATGGTGTATCCAAATAGAAGTCTTCTTTAAAGGATGCAACCCCAGCACCAGACAAGTTTTAAATTCATCTGCTGGAGGTTCCATGTTGTCCAAGAGTTACAACGAAGCTTATGAGATCTTGGAGAAGATCTCAACATCTCACTGTAGATGGTCAGACGATCCAGTAGAGCCAACTAGGGCTCAAGACAAGGATGCTCTAAGCGCCATGAGCACCCAATTAAATGCCCTGACCAACTTAGTTAAGCAAGTGGCTCAGGCCAATCTCCAAACCAGTGCCAATACCGCCACAGCCATGTCAATGGGCACCCAACCAAGTCAAGGCGAGGCACTAATCTGTGGATTCTGTGGGGAAGGGCACCCTTATGAATACTGCCCTGGGAATCCATCCTCAGTCTGCTATATAGGAAGCCAACAGCAGCCTAGGAATAACCCCTACTCCAACACCTATAACCCTGGTTGGAGAAACCACCCTAACCTGTCATGGGGTGGCCAACAGAACACTAACCAAAATTCTAACCAACCTAGACCGAGTGGAACACCTGGTTTCACTCCTCAACATAACCAGTCAATGTACCAAAAACCTTACAATCAACCCGTAGGATCTTCTGTAGAAAACCTACTCAAGGAATATATAGCTAAGAATGATGCTACTCTTCAGAGCCAGCAAGCTACCCTTAGGAGCCTGGAAAACCAGATAGGCCAATTAGCCAATGAAATTAAAAGTAGGCCCCAAGGTAGACTCCCTGCTGACACCGAGGTACCAAGGAGAGATGGCAAAGAACAAGTTCAAGCAATTGAACTTAGGAGTGGAAGACCCTTGGTGAACAACACAAAAGACACACCAAAGAGAGTAGAGAACACTGAGTCTAGTGCTCCACTGGAGTCTCTGCCAAGCCAAGGTCCACCACCAACTAGCACATCAGGAGCCAGGCTAGAGCCAATTATTGAGGAGGTAGAAGAAATTCCGAGGCCTCCACCTATCCTAAGGCGTCCTGACGTGCCTGCATATGTGCCACCACCTCCATATCCTCGAAGGCTGAAGAAGAAGCAGGAACAGGAAGTTCATTTTAATAAATTTTTAGAAATACTTAAGCAAGTGCATGTGAACATTCCTTTTGTAGAGGTTTTACAATCGATGCCTTCTTATGTAAAGTTTTTGAAGGACATTATTACTAACAAAAAAATAATTGGTGAGTTTGAAACAGTAAACCTCACTGAGGAGTGCAGTGCCATCCTCCAGAACAAGCTGCCCAAGAAGGAGAAGGATCCTGGTTCCTTCACCTTACCTGTAGAACTGGGAGGCAAGCACGTGGGCAGAGCGCTTTGTGACCTGGGCGCCAGCATAAATCTCATGCCCCTGTCCCTATTCCGCCAATTGGGAATGGGAGAAGCACGTCCAACCACAGTCACTTTACAACTAGCAGACAGATCCATCGCATATCCAGAAGGTAAGATCGAGGATATTCTAGTTAAAGTTGACAAATTTATTTTCCTTGCAGATTTCATTGTCCTGGACTATGAGGCAGACAAGGAGGTCCCCATCCTGCTAGGTAGACCATTTCTAGCCACAGGTAGGGCACTAATAGATGTTCAAAAAGGTGAGTTAACTATGAGGGTTCATGATGAAGAGGTAAAATTTAGTGTTTATAAAGCTTTAAGGTATCCCTCTGATTCTGAGTCTTGTGCTAGCATTGATGTTGTTGACTCACTAATGGAAGAACAATTAGAGCATGTACTGTTAACCAAGCATGCTAATGAATATGTACAAGTAGATGTAGCTGACTTGAATGTATCTGACATAATGAATATGCCTGTAGATAAACCTCAGCATGTATGTATGAATATAGATTTAACTGATAGAACTGTAAATCCGTTAAAGCCCTCCATTGAGCATCCACCTGTTTTAGAACTGAAACCACTACCAACTCACCTCAAATATGTATATCTAGGAGATAATGATACGCTGCCTGTAATTATTTCT
This sequence comes from Herpetospermum pedunculosum, assembly GCA_028017165.1. Taxonomy (NCBI): domain Eukaryota; kingdom Viridiplantae; phylum Streptophyta; class Magnoliopsida; order Cucurbitales; family Cucurbitaceae; genus Herpetospermum; species Herpetospermum pedunculosum. The sequence continues at coordinate 4,377,364 of CM051525.1, read as the reverse complement.
TCTAAGCTAAGTGAACAGCATGAGGTTGATTTAATTTTACTGCTTAAGCAACATAGGAAGGCTATAGCATGGACTATTGCTGATATTCGAGGCATTAGCCCTTCTTATTGCATGCACAAAATTATACTAGAGGAAGAGCACACACCTAGGGTAGATCACCAGCGTAGGTTAAACCCCTCTATGAAAGAGGTAGTGAAGAAAGAAATAATAAAGTGGTTAGATGCAGGAGTGATTTTCCCCATAGCTAGTAGCCAGTGGGTGAGCCCCATCCAATGTGTACCTAAAAAGGGGGGAATAACCGTGGTAGTCAATGAGAACAACGAACTGATTCCAACTAGGACTGTCACAGGGTGGAGAGTGTGTATGGATTACAGAAAACTGAATAAAGAAACTAAAAAAGACCATTTCCCTATACCATTCATTGACCAGATGCTAGACAGAATAGCTGGTAGAGCCTACTATTGTTTTTTAGATGGGTACTCGGGCTATAATCAAATTACTATAGACCCTAAGGATCAAGAGAAGACTACCTTCACTTGCCCTTTTGGAACTTTTGCCTTTCGCAGAATGCCTTTTGGCTTATGCAATGCACCGGCAACTTTCCAAAGGTGCATGATGGCAATCTTCTCTGAGTTGGATGAGTCCATGATAGAAATATTCATGGATGACTTCTCCGTTTTTGGGGACTCATTTAAAACCTGTCTAGAGAACCTAGGACAAGTCCTGGCTAGGTGTGAAGAGACCAACCTAGTCCTAAATTGGGAAAAGTGCCATTTTATGGTAGATGAAGGGATTGTCTTAGGACATAGAGTGTCAAGGGCAGGTGTAGAAGTGGATAGGGCAAAAATAGAGATCATAGAGAAGTTGGTAGAGCCCCAGAATGTCAAGGCTATTAGGAGTTTCTTAGGGCATGCTGGCTTCTACAGAAGGTTCATCAAGGACTTTTCTAAGATAGCCAAGCCTCTATGTGAGCTACTGGAGCTAGGTAGGCCATTCTTCTTCTCTAAAGAATGTGTAGTAGCTTGGAAAACCCTTAAGGAAGCACTGGTCACAGCACCAATCATAGTAGGACCAAATTGGGATCTCCCATTTGAGATGCTATGTGATGCTAGTGACTATGCTGTAGGAGTCATGTTAGGACAGAAGATTGACAAGCTCACACACCCTGTCTATTATGCTAGTAAGACCTTGAATGAGGCTCAATGTAATTATACAACTACTGAGAAAGAGATGCTTGCTGTAGTATTTGCTTGTGAAAAATTTAGAAACTACATTGTAGGCACTAGGACCATTGTATACACTGACCATTCTGCTTTAAAATATCTTATGAGGAAGGCTGATGCTAAGCCTAGATTGATTAGATGGGTGTTATTGTTGCAAGAATTTGATTTGGACATTCGGGACAAGAAGGGATGTGAAAATGTGGTTGCAGATCACCTGTCTCGATTGCAGCACAATTGCGAAAAAATTGCGGACCCCGCAATTTCTGATGCTTTTATAGATGAACATGTCTTTGCTTTGACTCATCGTGATAACGATGAGGAACCTTGGTTTGCTGACATCGCTAACTTCCGTGCATCACAGGTATTACCAGTGTTCAAGGGAGGACAAGAGAAGAAGAGGTTCCTCCATGAAGCAAGGAAATTCATCTGGGATGACCCCACACTTTACAGAACCTGTGCTGATGGGTTGTTGAGGAAGTGTGTTTCAGCTGCTGAAGGGAAGTCTGTGCTGCAGCGCTGTCACTCATCTCCTTACGGTGGACACTTTGGTGGTCAAAGAACAGCTGCGAAGGTATTTCAGAGTGGCTACTATTGGCCAACAATCTTCAAGGACGCCCACAACTATGCCCACAGCTGTGACGAATGCCAAAGGACAGGTAACCTCAGTCGCAAGGATGAGATGCCCCTCACCTACATCTTAGAGTTGGAGCTCTTCGATGTGTGGGGCATTGATTTCATGGGACCATTCCCTCCATCATCAGGTAACCTGTACATTTTAGTAGCAGTAGACTACGTGTCAAAGTGGGTAGAAGCCAAGGCATGTCCTAATAATGATGCTAAAACAGTTACTAACTTCTTGCATAGGCACATTTTCACTAGATTTGGGACTCCTCGTGCTATCATTAGTGATGAGGGGTCACATTTCATTAATAAGGCTATGGAGAAGATATTGGCTAAATATAACATCAGACATAGGGTAGCTACTCCCTACCACCCACACTCAAATGGCCAAGCTGAGATTTCCAATAGGGAGATAAAGAACATCGTAGAAAAGGTAGTCAAACCTAATAGGAAAGACTGGTCCTTCAAGCTTGAGGATGCACTTTGGGCTTACAGGACAGCATATAAGACACCTCTAGGAATGTCTCCCTATAGGTTGGTGTATGGCAAGGCTTGCCACTTGCCACTTGAGTTAGAAAACAAAGCATTTTGGGCAATGAAGGAATTGAATTTTTGTGTAAAGGATGCGGGGACATTGAGATCTTTGCAGCTACATGAACTTGATGAGCTTAGGCATATGGCCTACGAGAATGCCAAAATGTATAAAGAAAAGACGAAAATATGGCACGACAGTAGACTCAGGATCAAAGACTTTAGGAAAGGCCAACTTGTACTATTATTTAACTCACGATTAAAACTATTTCCAGGCAAACTAAAGTCTAGATGGTCAGGTCCATTTATTATTACTAATGTCTTTGTTCATGGTGCCATAGAGATAAAGAACTTGCAGCAAGGACAGCCATTTATGGTCAATGGTGCTAGGTTGAAGCACTACTATGAGGAAGGGGATGTGAAGACTCTCTCGGCCTTCCTCTTGACTGAAGCATGACAAAGAGAACGAGAGAGAACGAGTGGTTACTGTGCTCGTTTAGTCAAGGCCAAATGCCTTAGTTTATTTTTACTGTTTTTCCGATTATCGTTTGTATGTTTTGTGGTGTGTTTTTAATTGCGTAATTAATGTTTGTTTTATTTGTTTTTGTAGGGAATCGAAAGAGGGAATCAAGGAGAGTAAATCAAGCTTTAAAAATCAAGAAACGGTTGAGCCAAATAAAAGATACGGACGAGCGAAGTTGGAGATTTTTATGAAATAATATCCCTACAATTGCGCTAAAATTGCTGGATCCGCAAAAAAGAGCCGTTGGGATTTTTTCCGTTGCATTTATAGCCGTTAGAACGCGCTCGTTCGATACGATTCTTTCATTCTCTGATTTCAAGAAATCTGCGATTCTCTCCATCTCTGATCCATCTCTCCAAACCCCCAAGATTTGACAATGGTGGCCACACGTGCTGAAAGATCCGCAGCCAAGAAGAAGGCTGATGACGCAGCTGAAGCGGCTGCGAGGGAGGCGCTTCTCGCCCTTGCAGACGATGGTGCCGTTCGCACCGGTCCTCTTCCCAAGCTCCCTATTCGTAGGAAGAAGTGGAGGGTGGTCACTGAGATCCCTGCTGGACCATCTGAGCCAGTGGGCACGCCCAAGAAACGTCGGTGGAGTGTCAAGACGGCCGCCGAACCAAGCACAGCCAAGACTCCCTCTGTGGAGAGTCAAGAACCTGATCGTGCATCCCACGAGTCAGCCAAAGAAGGATCGTCGCCGTCTGCATCACCTGCGCACAGCCCCTCACCGTCTGAACCAGCGCCAAGCGCAGAATCGTCACCGCCTGCACAGAGCTCCGAGTTGTCTCCAGCACCTCAGAATTCTGATTCGACACCTGCAGCAGTGCAGAGTCCTGAACCACCATCTTCGCCACTAAGTTCTGCGCAGACACCATCAGCGGAGCACAATCCCACGCCATCGCACAATTCTCCACAGCATGATCCTGAATTCCCATATGGGGATTATCAAGAGTCCACGCCGGGCAGTGGAGATGCTGGGGAAGACGAAGTCTTCTCTCCTATGAGGGAAGATAGCCCTGCCGAGCCTGCACAGCAGGACGATTCTATGGAGGAGACGTTGGGGGCATGCTTCCCACAACTCAAAGCCAGGCTCAAGAAGAAGAAGAAGGCCAAAATTGACAAGGCCAAGAAGTTGAAGAAAAAGAAGGCCAAGAAGGTGCCGTCGACGGACAAAGAGAGTACTGAGCCTTCGCTCAAACGCCTCAAGGTGGAGGCTGCTGCATCATCCAAACCAGCAGATAAGGGGAAGGCTAAACTCTACCCTGAAGACGAACCTCCGTCAGTGAGGGGTGATCAACCACGGCTGGGAGGAATTCTGCAGACCACCTAATCCAGCATACACGAGCATGGTGTATGATTTCTACGCTAATGTGCTCAGCCCTGAGGATGGCCTGTCTGTGGTCAGAGGGGTCGAAGTAGATTTCTCCGCCAAGGCCATCAATGAAGCATTTGGTCTCAGGGGCCAACCTCATACAGATTATGCACGGATAGTTGATGAGCCGACTGAGGCAGTGCTGGAAGAGGCCATTCGCACAATTGGCCAGCCTGAAGCAGCGTGGACTGTCTCACGCAATGGGAGGCACACCTTGATGAGTGCCAATCTGACAGCAAAGGCAGCTGTTTGGTTTGCCTTTGTGAGGAGAAAGCTGTCCCCTGTGACCCACGAGACGACAATCAACCAGAGTAGATCACTGCTGGTTTATGCCATCATGCGCGGTCTCACGGTCAATGTGGGGGAAATCATGTCAGCTGCCATTGCTGAATGCGCAAAGAAAGGTAAGGGACCCTTGTTTTTCCCTAATACCATAACCAAGCTATGTTTGCTTGCAGGAGTCCCCACCGAACGCTTGGAGCAGCAGCTGCCTTACACAGGCCATTTGGAGCTGCCTGCTAACCTGAGGCTGAGGAGAAAGGGGAATATGGAGTTTGAATTGGATAGGTTGGCGGCTGAACAGTCCCTATCCATGGCCTGCTTGATGGACATGCAGCGGAGAATGGCTCAATGGGCCAACTATGCGCAGGCAAGGGATAAGGAAGTTGCAGACCAACTGGGGTGCCTCTTCCCGGACTTCCCTACCAATCTCCTAACTCCATGGGTGCCCCCACGACCAAGGCAACCAGATGAGGATGATGAGAATTGAGTGCTGGTTTGAAGTGCACTAAAGGGAGTATTACTGTTCCCTTAAGAAAAAAAAAAACAATTTTCCTGCTTTTTGATAGAATCATGTATAGTATGCTGTTTTGTGTTCAACTTTTGATCTGTTTTTAATGTTTAGTTTTATGTTTTTTCTTTTGCTTAATCTAGTCTGATGTTAGCTGAATAGGTAGGATAGTTTAGCTTTATTTTTAGGATGTGTGAGTAACAGGAAAAAGCATGCTAGGGGCCTGAATCAATGTTAGATCTGCCCGGATTGAATTGCGAAATAATTGCGGTTCCCGCAATTTTTGTGACTGATTGCATGTTTTGGACTGTTTGTTTAGTTAGGCTGTGATCTGTTATATTCTATCTTTTGCTGCTAGCATGACTACCTTATATAGCTGATCTTAAAGCATGCTGGATGAGTGTCATAGGACACCCTTTGGTAGTTTAAATTAGCCTCTGAATAGTGCTCAGCATGCATAAACCATCAGTCCTTAAACTGTCTGTTTTGTCAAATTTTCTGCTGCTGGAATAATTGCTTTTAGAATGTTTTGCCTATGCCTAGGATTTTTAGGTTCTCTTTGTTTTACTTAAGACTAGATGCTTCTAGGACAAGTTTGGGGGTGTGCCACCTCAAACACTCATTGAGGACAATGAGTAGTTGAAGTTTGGGGGAGGCCACCCTAGGCCTAGGAACATTCCTCTCTCCCTTAGAAACATAAGCATTCTTCTTCTCCTTTTTTTAAAAAAAAAAAAAAAAAAAAATGATGATGAAAAAGAGAATAAAGGGGGGGAGCTTCTCTTAGGTTGCTGAGTAATCAGTGCCAAGTGTGTAACCCACAAGTGGTGTTGCATCAAAAGGCAACCAAAGGAGAGGCTCCACCTAAGTAAGAAAAAGAAAAAAATAGGGAAGAAGAATGTATACCTAGGAGTTATAACTTTGTGGCTTAGATGTCCTATTTAAAAAGAACTCTGATCCTCAATTAGCTAAGCACAAAGTTGTAACTTGTAGGGTTGTTTAGGGAGATGAGTGTTTATCCAATGTAGTGATGCCAGGGTTTAGGTTGTTCTCTAAAAGTACTACTGTCACTGTTAATACTAAGACTGGCATGACTCTAAGGAATCCTAGACACATTAAAAATAAAGCTAGAAGCATGTACTGAGTCTGGAGTAAAGCTTGGTAGAATTTGAAACCTTAGGGATAGTGGCATGATGTCATAAAAGTAGCTAGATCAGTAGTAGGGGGTTAATGAAAACAGCAGGTATAATAGGCAGGTGAAGTCAGAAGAAGCTTGATAAGGAGGTTAGTTCTAAACTTAGAAGTGTGTCACAGGACAGCACTGCTAGAGAGAGGGATATAGGGGAGTCAGTGAGTAGTTAAAGAAGATAAAAGAAAAGCAAGCCTAAGTAAGTCCTTAGTATGCTTGAGGACAAGCAAAGCCTTAAGTTTGGGGGTGTGTTAAGTCTCTGAAAGTGACTTATTTAGGACCCATTTAGCTTAGGAAGATGTACACTTTTAGGTGTTTTTGTTAGCATTTAGCCTAAACCTATGCTTTAATATGAGAATTAGAAGAAGGTAGCTAATATAGGACTTATGTACAATAGGTAGAAAAAGGGTTGAAAACCGAAGGAAAAGAATGAAAAAATAAGCATTGCGAATGAATTGCGAAAACATTGCGGTGACCGCAATTATTCAAGTGAAAACCGTAAGTTGACTGATCTTTTTCTGTTAATTTCCGTTATTTCAGGGATTCATTCTTTCTCCTCCATCCATTCTGATATGCGACGTTGAAGATTGATGGTTCTCCTTGGCCCAAACGCACCTGCAAACTACTATAAAAGGGGGCCAAAGTCGGAGGTCTGATCATCATTTCGAAGCGCAGAAGTCTTCTCGCAGTCCATCATTTCTCTCTGTTTTTCTTTGCCGACTGTTGGAGTGAGAGTCTCAGCTGTTGGAATCGATAATCTGATAGGAAGGAGAGAAGATTCTTCTTCTCTCTCGATTGGATTCATCCAAGCAAGGCTAACCTCTCCTCCCTTCCATTCGAGGCGACTGCACGAAGCTTTTCAGCACCCTTTACTGCTTTTCTGTCGTTCTTCTTCTTATTTCCAGTTTGATCAGTGTTGTTCTTAGCCTAGTGTTTTAATTACTGCATTTCGTTGTTGTCTGTCTTGGATTCATTTCTTTCAAAGCTTTCCTTTGTCATTCAAACACTCAAAGTAATCAAAGTACAATTCTGCATTTTACAGTTTCCATCTTGTTCTGCTACGGTTTTGTCTTGCTGTTTTACACACATTTCTCTTCTAAGCATGTCTGTTTTATCTACCTTTTATGTTCTCCAGATATCCATGAGTAGCTAAATCACTTAGGGGCATGCTAATGACAGAACTATAGGCTAAAAAAAACGTGCATCAAGTATGTAGGGTAGCTCTCGAATCATTGATTATATGTAAGCTTCATCCCACGGGCAATTTCGATTGGCCATCCATTTTGTCCAAAGAACTCCTAACATCTGGAAGGAGTAAGAGTTCAGAGTCATATAGTCATGCTAGCCTTTCATGGTAATCAGGAAACGGCCTAGGAATAGGCGTTTCCCTAGTACAAACTAAACACTCCTGTTTTAACAAGATGCTTAAGACCTTACTTTGAAGTCGAGTAAACTTAAGACTCTAATGCATGGAATCGGACGATACTTGAGATAGAGTGAGTTTGATGTATAGAGAGTTGGCCCAATGCTTGAGAATCGTAATAAAATGCCTATAGGATAGTCATTAGTAGCCCTTAATCCACCCCTTTACACACTTTCGCTGCTGTTTAATTGCGGAAACATTGCGGTCCCCGCAATTCTGCTTAATTCTCATTCTGTTTAGCTGTTTTCTTCTTCGTTTATCAATTCCATCTCTTGTCTTTTGAGTCTAAATTCAACTTGCATTTGTTCATGTCATCTTCCTTTATACATTCAGCAAAAAGTAGATAATTAAAAACCAATTTTACCCCATCAAATTCATCCCATCTTTCTTAACAATCACACTTCGCGAATAGCTAAAAATGAGTCTCTGTGGGAAAAACGAATGAAATATACTTACTACTTGCTGTGAGACCATGTATGCTTGCATGTTCTAAGTGCTCTCTCTACCTTATTTCTCATTTATCTTTACACATTGAGCACGCAACAAGAGGCTCAGTTTGTTCTAGGGATTCAAATCGTAAGGAATCGTAAGAACAAAATGCTAGCGCTGTCTCAAGCATCTTATATCGACAAGGTGTTGATACGATATTCGATGCAGAATTCCAAGAAGGGTTCTTTACCTTTCAGGCATGGAATTCAATTGTCAAAGGAAGAGTGTCCTAAGACACCTCAAGAAGTTGAGGATATGAGACGAATTCCCTATGCATCAGCAGTCGGTAGTCTGATGTACGCCATGTTATGTACACGACCCGACATATGCTATGCAGTGGGAATTGTCAGTAGGTACCAGTCCAATCCAGGATATGATCATTGGACTGCCGTTAAACACATCCTCAAGTATCTTCGGAGAACGAGAGACTATGTGCTCGTGTATGGCGCGAAGGATTTGATCCTTACACGATACACTGACTCTGATTTTCAAACCGATAAGGATTCGAGAAAATCCACATCGGGATCAGTGTTCACTCTTAACGGAGGGGAAATAGTATGGAGGAGTATAAAGCAAGGTTGTATTGCTGACTCCACCATGGAAGCTGAGTATGTCGCGGCTTGCGAAGCTGCGAAAGAGGCTGTATGGCTTAGAAAGTTCTTGACGGATTTGGAAGTTGTTCCAAATATGAATTTTCCTATCACACTTTATTGTGATAATACTGGTGCTGTGGCAAATTCGAGAGAACCAAGAAGCCATAAGCGTGGAAAGCACATTGAGCGGAAATATCATCTCATCAGGGAGATAGTGCATCGAGGAGACGTGATCGTCATGCAGATCGCCTCAGAGCACAATATTGCTGATCCGTTTACAAAGTCCCTCACGGCTAAAGTGTTCGAGGGGCACCTAGTGAGTGTAGGACTACGAGTTGTACAGTAGGATAATGGGAGAAAAACCAGGGAAATATTTGATATGCCAGTTTTTCTCATCCAGCATGTAATACTCCACTGACGTTTTAGTCCAAGTGGGAGTTTGTTGGGTTTTATGTCCTAAAACTCGTGGTTTGTAAACTGAATGTATATTCTATTTTGCAATAAAGTTGTTATTGAGATTTATTCAGTAAAGTTGTTATTGAATAAAATGAATTGTTTTTACTTTTAACCTAACTCCAATAAACAAAGAACCCATGGCTATAGGTTGTATACTTAAACTTCATGTATGACATGATTGTGGATCAAGTTCAAGTAATAGCCAGAACGGTCTATAGTATAGGGATAAGGCTGGGTACCTTATCCTGGGGACACTATTGGACGCGGCCCACTTTGTATAGTACAAACGATGTGATCCGAAATCGTTCATGTGGAGACATGTGAGTGGGGGCGTCCTATGCAATGAGTTTGCATAAGACTGAACCGCGAAACAAGTCGCTCTTTCTTTATAACTCCGTTTACTGTAAAGACCGACTTTTTCATATGATGACCTAGGTAACTCGATCTGAATCCTGAGCACGCTATGAACTCCTGTTTATTCGGGCTTATCCTTTGACTTGTATGGGTGAGAGTGGCCCGAGATCGCCGACTCAATAAGCCTACCATCTTGGGGATAAGACCGGGTAGGTAGCTGGGAACATAGTCCTGCGAGATGGAATTCACTCCTACCCGCTCTAAGGGATTAGTAGAGAGGTTGTTCCCTTAAGTGCTGACTCCGGGTCTTGAACTAGGGATCCCACCCTCTCATTGGCCCGAGAGGGACTTGGTATAGTGATGAGATCACATACCAATCGGTTTGGTGGTTGGACCACAAACCAATAGTTCATTAGAGGATCAGTGGGACTTAAGGAACAAAATGTAATTACGGGGGTAAAATAGTTATTTTGACCCAGCTGTAATTACGAACGACCTGTGAAGGATCGACTTACTGATGATGGTTATATCAAGAGGACAGAAATATATCTACGGTGAGGAGAGTGCAACCCTTGGACTTTAGTGGAGTCTCCGGGGGTTAACGAATGTTGGTTAGCTTGGTTAAAGAGTTTGACCGGTTAATCTCGTATCGTTGGAGCTCATGATCTGTAGGTCCTTTAGGTTCTCCTGGCTAGCTCGGATTAAGCCGTGTAACAATATGAGAGAAAAAGAATTTGAATTTATTGAAATTCGGTTTTGGAAGAATGATGGACATATTTAAATATGATTTAAATATGGGATCGGTGTAAAACATGAATAGGGATTCATGTGTGATGATTCGGTTTAAGAAACCGGGATTAGTCTTATTATTTAATTAATATTTGATATTGAATTAAATAATAATATTAATTAATTAAAAAGTTTAATTAATTATAATTTATTTTGTTTATTAAAATTAATTATGAATTAATTTTAAATGACAAAATATTACAAGTGGGATTATCCAAGTCAAAGTGGAATTATCCATGTTGAGTGGATTTATCCAAGTTGAGTGGGTTTATCCCAGTTGTGAAGTGAATTATGAATCACCAAAAACATGCATATAAACTCATCAATTTTGGAACACTTGGTTGAAGACTAATCCATCCAATTTGAGGTGTCATGCTAAGCAAAGATTTTGTTGCATGTGAATTGCCTATAAATTGGATGAAGTTCAAATGGTTTGAGGTTGATGAATTTTCAAAGAGTTTGAATGTTGGATGAGCATGAAGAGTTCATGTTACTTGAGAAATTAGAAAGCTAAGTGTTAGACTTCTTCTCACAAAATCCTCATCACTTTCATCTTCCCATCTTCTTCTTCCAAACTTTTTTCTTTCATAAAGGAGTCCCACCACTCCGTTGCTCGGCCCGAGGATAGTGGGACTACCGGAGGTGGTTCTCGAGGAGTTCGAGTGAAGCTTCGAAGGGTTCGTGAGGAGATTCGAGCATTGGAAGAGAAGTCTTTAGAACTACAAGAGGTATGTGTTCTAATTCCTTTTATTTCAAAGCTTTGTGCATGTTTTTTATTTACCTAAATTGATGAAATTAGAGTGCCAATGATCCGTCTCGCTTCCGCTGCGCTACATGAGCTCCATCAACAACCACCCAGTAGGGTCATCTGTAGAAAACCTACTCAAAGAGTACATCGCCAAGAATGATGCTACTCTACAAAGTGAACAAGCTACCTTCAGGAGCCTAGAGAACCAAATAGGGCAACTAGCCAATGAACTCAAAAGTAGGCCCCAAGGTAGACTTCCTGCTGACACTGAGGTGCCAAAGAGAGATGGTAAGGAACAAGTTCAAGCAATTGAACTTAGAAGTGGGAGACCATTGGTGAACAACACTAGAGAAACCCCAAAGAGAGTAGAGAACAATGAGTCTAGTGCTCCACTGGAGTCTCTGCCAAACCAAGGTCAACCCTCAACAAGCATATCAGGAGCAAGGCTGGAGCCAATCATAGAAGAGATAGAAGAAATTTCAAGGCCTCCACCTATTCTGAGGCGACCTGAAGTGCCTGCATATGTGTGTTAAGTCTCTGAAAGTGACTTATTTAGGACTCATTTAGCTTAAGAAGATGTACACTTTTAGGTGTTTTTGATAGCATTTAGCCTAAACCTATGCTTAAATATGAGAATGAGAAAAAGGTAGCTAGATTAGGACGTATGCACAATAGGAAAGAAAAGGGTTGAAAACCGAAGGAAAAGAATGAAAAAAACTGCATTGCGACAGCATTGCGACAGCATTGCGAAAACATTGCTGAAGCCGCAATTATTCAAGTGAAAACCGTAAGTTGACTGATCCTTTTCTGTTAATTTCCGTAATTTCAGGGATTCGTTCTTTCTCCTCCATCCATTCTGATATATGACGTTGAAGATTGATGGTTCTCCTTGGCCCAAACGCACCTGCAAACTACTATAAAAGGGGGCCAAAGTCGGAGGTTCAAGCATCATCCGAAAGCGTAGAGTCTTCTCGCAGTCCATCTGTTCTCCTGTTTTTCCTTTGCCGTCTGTTGGTTTGTGAAGCTCAGCTGTTGGAGTCGATAATCTGATAGGAAGGAGAGGAGATTCTTCTTCTCTCCCGATTGGATTCATCCAAGCAAGGCTGCTCTTTTTAATCCTTCATTCGAGGCGATTGCGACGAAGCTTTCAAGCTGCATTTACTATATTCTGTCTTTCCTTTCTAATTTCCAGCTTTGATCAGTTGTTGTTTCTAGTTTAGTGATTAATCTACTGCATTTCGTTGCTGTCTGTCTTTGGATTATTTACTTTAAGTCTCCCTTTGTTCGTTCAAACATTCAAAGCAATCAAATTACTAATCTTCATTTCACAGTTTCCATCTTCTGCTGCTACGGTTTTGTCTGACTGTTTTGAGTTCATTTCCCTTCTAAGCATGTCTGTTTTATCTTTTATTTCTGTTCTCTATATATCCATGAGTAGCTAAGTCACTTAGGGGCATGCTAATGACAGAACTATAGGCTAAAAAACGTGAACCAAGTATGTAGGATAACTCTCGAACCATTGATTGTATGTAAGCTTCATCCCACGGGCAATTTCGATTGGCCATCCATTTTGTCCAAAGAACTCCTAACCTCTGGAAGGAGTAAGAGTTCAGAGTCGTATAATCATGCTAGCCTTTCATGGTAACCAGGAAACGGCCTAGGAATAGGCGTTTCCCTAGTACAAACTAAACACTTCTGCTTTAACAAGATGCTTAAGACCTTACTTTGAGTTGAGTAAACTAAAGAATCTAATGCATGGAATCGGACGATACATGAGATAGAGTGAGTTTGGTGCATAGAGAGTTGATCTAATGCTTGGGAATCGTATTAAAATGCCTATAGGATAGTCGTTAGTAGCCCTTAATTCTCCATTTCACACACGTTTGCTGTTTTTACAATTGCGATAACATTGCGGTGTCCGCAATTCTGCTAAGTTACAATTCTGTTTAGCTGTTTTCTTCTTCGTTTATTAATTCCATCTCTTGTCTTTTGAGTTTAATTTCAACTTGCATTTGTTTATGTTGCATTCCTTTACACATTCAGCAAAAATTAGATAATTAAAAACCAATTTTACCCCATCAAATCCGCCCCTTCTTTCTTAACAAATATACTTCGTGAATAGCTAAAAATAAGTCTCTGTGGAAAAAACGAATGAAATATACTTACTACTTGCTGTGAGACCATGTATGCTTGCATGACCTGAGTGCCCTCTCTACCTTCTTGCTTATTCTTATTAACACATTGAGCACGCAACAAGTTTTTGGCGCCGCTGCCGGGGAACTTATTTTAAGTGAAAACGAAGTTTGTTAAGTTTGAAAAACCAAGTTTATTATATATTGAAACTAATCTACTTTTCATTTCTTTTGCAGGTACTATTGGGTTAGTTTATGAGTGAGCGTTCAAGTAGTGATCTAGAGTTCAATCCTGAGCCTGAGAGACTACTTAGAGCTAGAAACAAAGCAAAGAAACGACTCTTTAAACAACCTCCTATACCTCAAATCATACCTGAAATCGAAGAAATGGACGATATAGTTCCAAATCCGGTACCTGTCATTCGCAACCCCATCGAAATAGCGAATGACAAGAATAGTGCCATTCTTTCATATTTAGTACCTATGCCTGGGGAGCTGAACCCCAGCATAATCCGTCCTGAAATCACTGCCAACTCATTCGAGTTAAAGCCAGTGATGTTCCAAATGTTGTCAACTGTGGGACAATTCTTTGGAATAGAAAATGAGGACCCACACAACCATCTTAGGAACTTCTTAGGAGTCAGTGATACCTTTATCATCCCTGGAGTGTCCCAAGAAGCTTTAAGGCTGTACTTGTTCCCTTACTCTTTGAGGGACAAAGCCAAAACATGGTTGAACTCATTACCCTCTGGATCTGTCCGCAATTGGACAGATTTAGCAGAAAAATTCCTAGTCAAATACTTCCCACCTGATAGGAATTCTACCTTTCGTGATGATATAGTTAAGTTTAAACAAGCTGATAATGAGTCTCTTCATGAAGCTTGGACTAGATTCAAAGATCTTCTTCTTAAATGTCCACATCATGGCATCCCATGGTGTATCCAAATAGAGGTCTTTTTCAAAGGATGCAACCCCAGCACTAGGCAAGTCTTAAATTCATCTGCTGGTGGTTCCATGTTGTCCAAGAGTTACAACGAGGCCTATGAGATCTTGGAGAAGATCTCAGCATCTCATTGTAGGTGGTCAGATGATCCAGTTGAGCCAACTAGGGCTCAAGACAAGGATGCTCTAAGTGCAATGAGCACCCAAATAAATGCCCTGACCAACCTAGTTAAGCAAATGGCTCAAGCCAATCTCCAAACAAGTGCCAACACCGCTACTGCCATGTCAATGGGCACCCAACCAAGTCAAGGTGAGGCACTTATATGTGGATTCTGTGGGGAAGGGCACCTGTATGAATACTGCCCTGGGAATCCAGCCTCAGTCTGCTACATTGGAAGTCAGCAGCAGCCTAGGAACAACCCCTATTCCAACACATACAACCCTGGTTGGAGGAACCACCCAAACCTGTCATGGGGTGGCCAACAAAATGCTAACCAAAATCCTAACCAACCTAGACCGAGTGGAACACCTGGTTTCACTCCCCAACATAACCAATCAATGTATCAAAAACCTTATAACCAACCTGTAGGATCTTCTGTAGAAAACTTACTCAAGGAATACATAGCTAAGAATGATGCTACTCTTCAAAGCCAACAAGCTACTCTTAGGAGCCTAGAGAATCAAATAGGCCAATTAGCCAATGAACTCAAGAGTAGGCCCCAAGGTAGACTCCCTGCTGACACCGAGGTGCCAAGGAGAGATGGTAAAGAGCAAGTTCAAGCAATTGAACTTAGAAGTGGTAGACCCTTGGTGAGCAACACAAAGGACACACCAAAGAGAGTAGAGAACACTGAGTCTAGTGCTCCACTGGAGTCTCTGCCAAGCCAAGGTCCACCACCAACTAGCACATCAGGAGCCAGGCTGGAGCCAATCATTGAGGAGATAGAAGAAATTCCAAGGCCTCCACCTATCCTAAGGCGCCCTGACGTGCCTGCATATGTGCCACCACCTCCATAACCTCGAAGGCTTAAGAAGAAGCAGGAACAGGAAGTGCATTTTAATAAATTCTTAGAAATTCTTAAACAAGTGCATGTCAACATTCCTTTTGTAGAAGTTTTACAGTCTATGCCTTCATATGTAAAGTTTTTGAAGGATATTATTACTAACAAAAAAATAATTGGTGAGTTTGAAACAGTAAACCTCACTGAGGAGTGCAGTGCCATCCTCCAAAACAAGCTGCCCAAGAAGGAGAAGGATCCTGGTTCCTTCACCTTACCTGTAGAACTTGGAGGCAAGCACGTGGGCAGAGCGCTTTGTGACCTGGGCGCCAGCATAAACCTCATGCCCCTATCCCTATTCCGCCAGTTGGGAATAGGAGAAGCACGTCCAACCACTGTCACCTTACAACTAGCAGACATATCCATTGCATATCCAGAAGGTAAAATTGAGGATATTTTAGTAAAGGTTGACAAATTTATTTTCCTTGCAGATTTCATTATCCTGGATTATGAAGCAGACAAGGAGGTCCCCATCCTGCTAGGCAGACCATTTCTAGCCACAGGTAGGGCACTTATAGACGTCCAAAAAGGTGAGCTCACTATGAGGGTTCATGATGAAGAGGTAAAATTTAGTGTGTATAAAGCTTTAAGGTATCCCTCTGACCTTGAATCCTGTGCTAGTATGGACGTCGTTGATTCTTTAATGGAAGAACAATTAGAGCATGTATTATTAACCAAGCATGCTAATGATTATGTACAGTTAGACGTAGCTGACTTGAATGTATCTGACATAATGGATATGCCTGTAGATAAACCACAACATGTATGTATGAATATAGACCTAACTGATAGACCTGTGAATCCTTTAAAGCCATCTATTGAGCATCCACCTGTTTTAGAACTGAAACCACTACCCACTCACCTCAAGTATGCATATTTAGGGAGTAATGAAACTCTGCCTGTTATCATTTCTTCTAAGCTAAGTGAAAAGCATGAGGTTGAACTGATTTTACTGCTTAAGCAACATAGGAAGGCTATTGCATGGACTATTGCTGATATTAGAGGCATTAGCCCTTCTTATTGTATGCATAAGATTATACTAGAGGAAGAGCACACACCTAGAGTAGATCATCAACGTAGGCTGAATCCCTCTATGAAAGAGGTAGTTAAGAAAGAAATAATAAAATGGTTAGATGCTGGTGTGATCTTTCCCATAGCTAGTAGTCAGTGGGTGAGCCCTATACAGTGTGTACCTAAAAAGGGTGGGATGACTGTGGTAGTCAATGAGAACAACGAACTGATTCCAACTAGGACTGTCACAGGATGGAGAGTGTGCATGGATTACAGGAAATTAAATAAAGAAACTAAAAAAGACCACTTCCCTCTACCATTCATTGACCAGATGTTAGACAGAATAGCTGGTAGAGCCTACTATTGTTTCTTAGATGGTTATTCTGGCTATAATCAGATTACTATAGACCCCAAAGACCAAGAGAAGACTACCTTCACTTGCCCTTTTGGAACTTTTGCCTTTCGCAGAATGCCTTTTGGCTTATGCAATGCACCGGCAACTTTCCAAAGGTGCATGATGGCAATCTTCTCTGAGTTGGATGAGTCCATGATAGAAATATTCATGGATGACTTCTCAGTCTTTGGGGATTCATTCACCAACTGTCTAGATAATTTAAGGCAAGTCTTGGCTAGATGTGAAGAGACTAACTTAGTCCTTAATTGGGAAAAGTGTCACTTCATGGTAGATGAGGGGATTGTCTTAGGTCATAGAGTGTCGAGGGCAGGTGTCGAAGTTGACCGGGCCAAAATAGAGATCATAGAGAAGTTGGTAGACCCTCAGAATGTCAAGGCCATTAGGAGTTTCTTAGGGCATGCTGGCTTCTACAGAAGGTTCATCAAGGACTTTTCTAAGATAGCCAAGCCTCTATGTGAGCTTCTAGAGCTAAATAGGCCATTCATCTTCTCTAAGGACTGTTTAGTAGCTTGGACCACCCTTAAGAAAGCACTAGTTACAGCACCTGTTATAGTAGGGCCAGATTGGGATCTCCCATTCGAGATGTTATGTGATGCTAGTGACTATGCTGTAGGGGTCATGTTAGGACAGAAAATTGACAAGCTAACACATCCTGTATATTATGCTAGTAAGACCTTGAATGAGGCTCAATGTAATTATACAACTACTGAGAAAGAGATGCTTGCTGTAGTGTTTGCTTGTGAGAAATTCAGGAACTATATTGTAGGCACTAGGACAATTGTATACACTGACCATTCTGCCTTGAAATACCTTATGAGGAAGGCTGATGCTAAGCCTAGGTTGATTAGGTGGGTGTTATTGCTGCAGGAGTTTGATTTGGACATTCGAGACAAGAAGGGATGTGAAAATGTGGTTGCAGATCACCTTTCTCGATTGCAGCACAATTGCGAAAAAATTGCGGATCCCGCAATTTCTGATGCTTTTATTGATGAACATGTCTTTGTTTTGACTCATCGTGATAACGATGAGGAACCTTGGTTTGCTGACATTGCTAACTTCCGTGCATCACAGGTATTACCAGTTTTCAAGGGAGGACAAGAGAAGAAGAGGTTCCTTCATGAAGCAAGGAAATTCATCTGGGATGACCCCACACTTTACAGAACCTGTGCTGATGGCTTGCTGAGGAAGTGTGTTTCAGCTGCTGAAGCGAAGTCTGTGCTGCAGCACTGTCACGCAGCTCCTTATGGTGGACACTTTGGTGGCCAAAGAACAGCTGCAAAGGTATTTCAGAGTGGCTACTATTGGCCAACAATCTTCAAGGATGCCCACAATTATGCCCACAGCTGTGATGAATGCCAAAGAACAGGTAACCTCAGTCGAAAGGATGAGATGCCCCTCACCTACATCTTAGAGTTGGAACTCTTTGATGTATGGGGCATTGACTTCATGGGACCATTCCCTCCATCATCAGGTAACCTCTACATATTAGTGGCAGTGGACTATGTGTCCAAGTGGGTAGAGGCCAAAGCATGTCCTAATAATGATGCTAAAACAGTCACCAACTTCTTGCATAGGCACATTTTTACTAGGTTTGGGACACCTCGTGCCATCATTAGTGATGAGGGGTCACATTTCATTAACAAGGCTATGGAGAGAGTGTTGGCTAAATATAACATTAGACATAGAGTAGCCACTCCCTATCACCCACACTCAAATGGACAGGCTGAAATTTCAAATAGGGAAATTAAGAACATCCTAGAAAAAGTGGTCAAACCTAATAGGAAAGACTGGTCCTTCAAGCTTGAGGATGCACTTTGGGCTTATAGGACAGCATATAAGACACCTCTAGGAATGTCTCCTTATAGGCTGGTTTATGGCAAGACTTGTCACTTACCACTTGAGTTAGAAAACAAAGCATTTTGGGCCATGAAGGAATTGAATTTTTGTGTAAAAGATGCAGGAACACTAAGGTCTTTACAATTACATGAGCTTGATGAGCTTAGACATATGGCCTATGAAAATGCTAAAATGTATAAGGAAAAAACCAAGATTTGGCATGATAGTAGACTTAGAGTTAAGGACTTTAAGAAGGGTCAACTTGTATTGTTGTTTAACTCACGGTTGAAACTATTTCCAGGGAAACTTAAGTCTAGATGGTCAGGTCCATTTGTGATTACTAATGTGTTTGTTCATGGTGCCATAGAGATAAAGAACTTGCAGCAAGGCCAACCATTTATGGTTAATGGTGCAAGGTTGAAGCACTACTATGAGGAAGGAGATGTGAAGACTCTCTCGGCCTTCCTCTTGACTGAAGCATGAAAAGAGAACGAGAGAGGACGAGTGATTACTGTGCTCGTCAACATAAGGCTCATGCCTTAGTTTATTTTTTGCAATTTTCCGGTTATCGTTTGTGTGTTTTGTTGTGTGATTTTAATTGCGAATTTGATGTTAATTTTATTTCTTTTTGCAGGGGATCAATAGAGGAAATCAAGGAGAGTAGATCCAGCTTTAAAAATCAAGAAACGATCGAGCCAAATAAAAGATACGGGCGAGCAAAGTTTGACATTTTGATGGAAAAATATCCCTAAAATTGCGCTGGAATTGCAGGATCCGCAAAATATAGCCGTTGGGATTTAGCCGTTGCCTTTATATCCGTTGGGAGGCGCTCGATCGATACGATTCTCTCATTCTCTGATTTCCAAGAAAACTGAGATTCTCTTCATCTTTGATCCTTCTCTCCAAACCTCCAAGATTCGACAATGGTGTCCACAAGGGCTGAAAGATCCGCAGCCAAGAAGAAGGCTGATGACGCAGCTGAAGTGGCTGCGAGGGAAGCACTTCTGACCCTTGCAGATGCTGGGGCTGTACGCACCGGACCTCTTCCCAAACTTCCGATCCGTAGGAAGAAGTGGAGGGTTGTCACAGAAATCCCTGCTGGCCCTTCAGAACCAGCGGGTACGCCCAAGAAGCGCCGGTGGAGTGTCGAGACGGCCACCGAACCAAGCAAAGCCAAGACTCTCTCTGTGGAGAGTCAAGAAACAGATCGTGCGTCCCACGAGTCGACCAAGAAGAGTTCGTCGCCATCTGCCTCACCTGCGCACAACCCTTCATCATCTGAACCAGTGCACAGCCCAGAGCTTTCATCGTCACCGCCTGCACAGAGCCCTGAAACGCCGTCTTCACCACTGAATTCCGTGCAGACGCCTACAGCAGAACAGAGTGCCACACCTTCGCACACGCCTCCACGGCCTGACCCTGAATTCCCCTATGGGGAGTACCAGGAATCCACTCAGGGCAGTGGGGAAGGTGGTGAAGACGAGGTCTTCTCGCCTGCAAGGGAAGCTAGCCCAGAGAGTCCTGCACAGCAGGATGATTCCATGGAAGAGACGCTGGGGGCATGCCTGCAGCAGATCAACATTGAGGCAAAGCTGAAGAAAAAGAAGAAGGCCAAGATCCTTAAAGCCAAGCGATCCAAGAAACTAAAGAGGAAGAAGGCTAAGGAGGTGCCTAAATCAGAGAAGGAGAGCACTGAGCCATCGCTCAAACGACTCAAGGTTGAGGCTGCCGAGTCAGCCAAGCCATCAGATAAAGGGAAGGCAAAGCTCTACCCTGAAGACGAGCCTCAGTCAGTGAGGTATGTTTCCTCTGATGCTGAGTCCAGGGGTGCTGAGCTGAGGAAGAGGGAGTTGCTGCACGAGAAAGGCTTCCTCGACCGACCTGCTGACCTGCCGCAGTTCTTGCGCGCAGGAGTGATCAACCACGGCTGGGAGGAATTTTGCAGACCGCCCAATCCAGCCTACACGAGCATGGTGTATGATTTCTACGCCAATGTGCTCAGCCCTGAGGATGGCCTGTCTGTGGTCAGAGGGGTAGAGGTGGATTTCTCAGCCAAGGCCATCAACGAAGCCTATGGTCTCAAGGGCCAAACACATACAGATTATGCACGGATTTGTGATGAGCCTACTGAGGCTGTTCTGGAAGAGGCCATCCGGACCATTGGCCAGCCTGAAGCTTCCTGGACCGTGTCACGCAATGGGAGGCACACTCTCATGAGTGCCAACCTCACGGCTAAGGCGGCTGTTTGGTTTTCGTTCGTGAGAAGGAGATTGTCCCCAGTGACTCACGAGACTACAATCAACCAGAGCCGATCGCTGCTGGTGTATGCGATAATGAGAGGTCTCACGATCAACGTGGGAGAAGTCATCACTACTGCTATTGCTGAGTGCGCCAAGAAAGGTAAGGGACCACTGTTTTTCCCTAACACCATAACCAAGCTATGTTTGCTTGCAGGAGTCCCCACCGAGCGCATGGAGCAGCAAATGGCTTACACAGGCCACTTGGAGCTGCCTGCTAGCCTGAGGCTGAGAAGGAAGGGGAATATGGAGTATGAACTGGATAGGCTGGCTGCTGATCAGTCCCTATCCATGGCCTGCCTAATGGATATGCAGAGGAGAATGGCTCAATGGGCCACTTATGCGCAGGCGAGGGGCAAGGAAGTTGCAGACCAACTTGGGTGCATCTTCCCTGATTTCCCTACGAATCTCCTAACTCCATGGGTACCTCCACGACCACGGCAACCTGATGAGGATGACGACGTTTGAGTGCTGGTTTAAATTGCACTGAAGGGAGTATTGCTGTTCCCTTAGAAAAAAAAACAATATTCTGCTTTCTGATAATCATGTGAACTTTGCTGTTTTTAGTCCAATTTTGATCTGTTTTAGATGCTTCGTTTTATGTTTTTTCTTTTGCTCAGTATAGTCTGATGTTAGCTGACTAGGTAGGATAGTTTAGTTTTATTTTTAGAAAGCTTGAGTGACTGGAAAAAGCATGCTTAGGGGCCTTAATCAATGTTATATCTGCCCTGAATTGATTGCGAAATAATTGCGGTACCCGCAATTTTTATGACTGAAAGCATGTTTTGGACTGTCTGTTTAGCTAGGGTGTGATCTGTTTAAATTCTATCTTTTGCTGCTAACATGACTACCTTATATAGCTTATCTAAATGCATGCTGGATGAGTGTCATAGGACACCCTTTGATAGTTTAAATCAACCTCTAAAAAGCTCAGCATGCACAGCTTTAAGCCCTTAACTGTCTTTTTTTTTTTAAAATTTACTGCTGCTGTGATATTTTCTTTTAAATGTTCTGTCTATGCCTAGGGCTTTTAGATTCTCTTTGTTTTACTTTAGACTAGATGCTTCTAGGATAGTTTGGGGGTGTGCCACCTCAGACACTCATTGGGGACAATGAGTAGTTGAAGTTTGGGGGAGGCCACCCTAGGCCTAGGAACATTCCTCTCTCCCTTAGAAACATAAGCATTCTTCTTCTCCTTTACAAAAAAATGATGAGCTGAAAAAAAATGAAAAAAGAATAAAGGGGAGAGTTTCTCTTAGGTTGCTGAGTAATCAGTGCCAAGTGTGTAACCCACAAGTGGCGTTGCATCAAAAGGCAACCAAAGGAGAGGCTCCACCTAAGTAAGAAAAAGGGAAAAGAATAGGGAAGAAGAATGTATACCTAGGAGTTACAACTTTGTGGCTTAGATGTCCTATTTAAAAAGAACTCTGATCCTCAATTAGCTAAGCACAAAGTTGTAACTTGTAGGGTTGCTTAGGGAGATGAGTGTTTATCCAATGTAGTGATGCCAGGGTTTAGGTTGTTCTCTAGAAGTACTACTGTCACCGTTAATACTAAGACTGGCATGACTCTAAGGAATCCTAGACACATTAAAAATAAAGCTAGAAGCATGTACTGAGTCTGAGGTAAAGCTAGGCAGAATTTGAAACCTTAGGGATAGTGGCATGATATGACAAAAGCAAATAGATCAGTTGTAGGGAGTCAATGAAAACAGAAGGAATGTTAGGCAGGCAAAGTCAGAAGAAGCTAGATAAGAGGGTAGTTTTAAACTAAGGAGTGTGTCACAGGACAGTAGTGCTATAGATAGGGATATAAGGGAGTCAGTAAAGTGGTTAAAGAAGAAGAAACAGCAGCCTAGGTAAGTCTTTAGTGTGCTTGAGGACAAGCAATACCTTAAGTTTGGGGGTGTGTTAAGTCTCTGAAAGTGACTTATTTAGGACTCATTTAGCTTAAGAAGATGTACACTTTTAGGTGTTTTTGATAGCATTTAGCCTAAACCTATGCTTAAATATGAGAATGAGAAGAAGGTAGCTAGATTAGGACGTATGGACAATAGGAAAGAAAAGGGTTTAAAACCGAAGGAAAAGAATGAAAAAAACTGCATTGCGACAGCATTGCGAAAACATTGCTGAAGCCGCAATTATTCAAGTGAAAACCGTAAGTTGACTGATCCTTTTCTGTTAATTTCCGTAATTTCAGGGATTCGTTCTTTCTCCTCCATCCATTCTGATATATGACGTTGAAGATTGATGGTTCTCCTTGGCCCAAACGCACCTGCAAACTACTATAAAAGGGGGCCAAAGTCGGAGGTTCAAGCATCATCCGAAAGCGTAGAGTCTTCTCGCAGTCCATCTGTTCTCCTGTTTTTCCTTCGCCGTCTGTTGGTTTGTGAAGCTCAGCTGTTGGAGTCGATAATCTGATAGGAAGGAGAGGAGATTCTTCTTCTCTCCCGATTGGATTCATCCAAGCAAGGCTGCTCTTTTTAATCCTTCATTCGAGGCGATTGCGACGAAGCTTTCAAGCTGCATTTACTATATTCTGTCTTTCCTTTCTAATTTCCAGCTTTGATCAGTTGTTGTTTCTTGTTTAGTGATTAATCTACTGCATTTCGTTGCTGTCTGTCTTTGGATTATTTACTTTAAGTCTCCCTTAGTTCGTTCAAACATTCAAAGCAATCAAATTACTAATCTTCATTTCACAGTTTCCATCTTCTGCTGCTACGGTTTTGTCTGACTGTTTTGAGTTCATTTCCTTCTAAGCATGTCTGTTTTATCTTTTATTTCTGTTCTCTATATATCCATGAGTAGCTAAGTCACTTAGGGGCATGCTAATGACAGAACTATAGGCTAAAAAACGTGAACCAAGTATGTAGGATAACTCTCGAACCATTGATTGTATGTAAGCTTCATCCCACGGGCAATTTCGATTGGCCATCCATTTTGTCCAAAGAACTCCTAACCTCTGGAAGGAGTAAGAGTTCAGAGTCGTATAATCATGCTAGCCTTTCATGGTAACCAGGAAACGGCCTAGGAATAGGCGTTTCCCTAGTACAAACTAAACACTTCTGCTTTAACAAGATGCTTAAGACCTTACTTTGAGTTGAGTAAACTAAAGAATCTAATGCATGGAATCGGACGATACATGAGATAGAGTGAGTTTGGTGCATAGAGAGTTGATCTAATGCTTGGGAATCGTATTAAAATGCCTATAGGATAGTCGTTAGTAGCCCTTAATTCTCCATTTCACACACGTTTGCTGTTTTTACAATTGCGATAACATTGCGGTGTCCGCAATTCTGCTAAGTTACAATTCTGTTTAGCTGTTTTCTTCTTCGTTTATTAATTCCATCTCTTGTCTTTTGAGACTAATTTCAACTTGCATTTGTTTATGTTGCATTCCTTTACACATTCAGCAAAAATTAGATAATTAAAAACCAATTTTACCCCATCAAATCCGCCCCTTCTTTCTTAACAAATATACTTCGTGAATAGCTAAAAATAAGTCTTTGTGGAAAAAACGAATGAAATATACTTACTACTTGCTGTGAGACCATGTATGCTTGCATGACCTGAGTGCTCTCTCTACCTTCTTGCTTATTCTTATTAACACATTGAGCACGCAACAATGTGCCACCACCTCCATTCCCTCGAAGGCTAAAGAAAAAACAAGAACAGGAAGTGCACTTTAATAAATTTCTAGAAATTCTTAAGCAAGTGCATGTTAATATTCCTTTTGTAGAAGTCTTACAATCTATGCCTTCTTATGTTAAGTTTCTAAAGGATATAATCACTAACAAAAAAATTATTGGCGAATTTGAAACAGTGAATCTCACTGAGGAGTGCAGTGCCATACTCCAGAACAAGCTACCAAAGAAGGAGAAGGATCCTGGTTCCTTCACCTTACCAGTGGAGTTAGGAGGCAAGCACGTGGGCAGAGCTCTTTGTGACTTGGGAGCCAGCATAAACCTCATGCCCCTATCACTATTCCGTCAGCTGGGAATAGGAGAAGCACGTCCCACCACTGTCACTTTACAGCTTGCAGACAGATCCATAGCATACCCTGAGGGTAAGATTGAGGATATTCTTGTAAAAGTTGACAAGTTTATTTTTCTTGCAGACTTCATTATCCTGGATTATGAAGCAGACAAGGAGGTCCCCATCCTATTAGGCAGACCATTTCTAGCCACAGGTAGGGCCCTGATAGATGTCCAGAAAGGTGAGCTCACCATGAGGGTTCATGATGAGGAGGTTAAATTTAGTGTTTTTAAAGCCCTAAGGTACCCCTCTGACTCTGAATCTTGTGCTAGCATGGACATTGTAGATTCACAGATGGAAGAATAGCTGGAGCATGAATTATTGACTAAGCATGCTAATGAATATGTACAATTAGATTTAACTGATTTAAATGTTTATGAAATAATGGATATACCTGTAGATAAAATACAGCATGTTTGTATGAATAGTGACTTAACTGACAGATCCATGAACCCATTAAAACCATCCATTGAGCATCCACCTGTCTTAGAATTGAAACCATTGCCCACTCACCTTAAGTATGCATATCTAGGAAGTAATGATACTCTACCTGTGATTATTTCATCCAAATTGAGTGAGAAGCATGAGGTTGAGCTGATATTATTACTTAGGCAGCATAAAAAGGCTATTGCATGGACTATTGCTGACATTAGAGGCATTAGCCCTTCTTACTGCATGCATAAGATTATATTAGAGGAAGAGCATACACCCCGAGTAGATCACCAACGTAGGTTGAACCCCTCTATGAAAGAGGTAGTTAAAAAAGAAATCATAAAATGGTTAGATGCAGGTGTAATCTTCCCTATAGCTAGTAGTCAGTGGGTGAGCCCTATACAATGTGTACCTAAGAAGGGGGGGATGACTGTAGTAGTGAATGAGAGCAACGAACTGATTCCAACTAGAACTATTACAGGATGGAGAGTCTGTATGGACTATAGAAAATTGAATAAAGAAACAAAAAAAGATCACTTCCCTTTACCATTCACTGACCAGATGTTAGATAGGATAGCTGGTAGAGCTTATTACTGCTTTCTAGATGGTTATTCAGGATATAACCAGATCACCATAGACCCTAAGGACCAGGAGAAGACAACCTTCACTTGTCCCTTTGGAACATTTGCCTTTCGCAGAATGCCTTTTGGCTTATGCAATGCACCAACAACGTTCCAAAGGTGCATGTTGGCAATCTTCTCTGACTTAGATGAATCCATGATAGAAATATTTATGGATGACTTCTCAGTCTTTGGTGATTCATTCACAAACTGTTTAGAGAACTTAGGACAAGTCCTAGCTAGGTGTGAGGAGACCAACCTAGTCCTTAATTGGGAAAAATGCCACTTCATGGTGGAAGAAAGGATAGTCCTAGGTCATAGAGTGTCTAGAGCAGGAGTAGAGGTCGATAGGGCCAAGATTGAAATAATAGAGAAGTTAGTGGAACCTCAGAATGTGAAAGTGATAGCTCCATTTTGGAGCTATAATTATGTCCCTTATTCACGTTTATTATTGGCTTAATCTTGCTTTTATGTAATTATTGTAGGTGTTCTCGGTGCTTCGCTCTCGAGAGCATTTCGGCGCTTTTCAGAGCTTAATATCGCGATTTAAAGACATAAGAACACTTCCCGGGAAGGTCCATGCAAAGGGATGAAGTTTGGGTGCTTTGGGGAAATTGAAGGCGAAATTCCATGCAAAAACTCGAGAGCTAGCGTCGAGCGACAGCGTCGCGACGCTAGCTCGACGCTGCCCAGCGTCGAGACGCTGCCCCTAGCGTCTCGACGCTCCGAAGTCTGAAGCGCTGAATTGAAGAAAAACCCGAGAGCAAGCGTCGAGCGACAGCGTCTCGACGCTCGCTCGACGCCGCGCATAGCGTCTCGACGCTGCGCGAGCGTCTCGACGCTACCCCGAGCGCGCGCGCGGATTATTTAGGGCGCAGCGTCGAGACGCTGCCCTAGCGTCTCGACGCTACGACGGATTACTTAAATTTCTGTCCGATTTTTAGCCGCCATTATCATCTTCCACCTCGAGCTCCGCGCCTGATTTGACGTCCAGCAGCCATTTTTCACCATGGGAGGGGCTATGAAGCTCGATTGGAAGCCGTCCCACGTCACACAAGTCATGAGTGAGTAGATTTACCGTTTTTGGCTCGGGATTGTAAGGATAAGTGTAGTATGAATTCTTGGTGAGGTTGTGGATTGAAATTCTGAATTGGTTAGATATTTTGTTGAATTGAATTCTACTTCTTAGCTTAATCTATGAGCACGTTTGAATGATTTAGGACTAGGCACCCTTGATTTTGAGCATGTTCATTTGTTAAAGGATTTGATGCCGTGCCTCTCGTTTCCGCCAAGTAACAAGGAATTATGGCACCTTGAGCGTATTGGCGTCCTTACGCTTTTGGTGTTCGTTCTTCCCGAATTGGAATTCCAAATCGACATACTAGTTTCGCGTCCAAATTAGATAGTCGTCACAGTTAGCTCGTTGCTACCGTTCGGTCTTGGGAGAGCGTTGGCCGCCAATGTCCGAACGGTATGCTTGATTAGCATAATTAATTATGTTTAATTAAATCCATGGAGCATGTTTGAGTTATTTATTAATTTTAGACGAGCTGTGCATTCATTAAATTGTTTAACCATAATACTCATCAACCTATGAACCGAGAAGCATGCTAAACTTATCCCGATCGTCCCGAGTCGGAAACTCCGTTAGCTTAATTTTCCCATTTGATTCTTTCTCTCTTAGTTACTTGAAAACCAACAATTACCCCTTATTTCACCTATATTAACAGTTTGCAAATTTAATTGAGATTAAGTCAAAATTCCTTAATTCCCTGCGGATCGACCCCGTTACTACTATTCTACAAATAGTTTAGTGATTTCGGGCATGTATAAATTTATTTTGGCGGGTCTCGACAACCCGATGATTGGCGATAGTTCAATAATATCGTTACCAAAATTGGCGCCGTTGCCGGGGAAGTAAGTGTAATTCGGCCTGATTTAAATTTGATTTGTAAACTTTTAATTTTTACTTTAAAAATTCTGTTTATTCTTTTATTATTTGCAATTTTGATCTGTTTGTTTAAGTGTGCTAGAAGTGCCAAATTTTTACTGAGAAAATGGAGATTGATGATGAGATTGGAGTCCCAAAAACGCTCAGACAATGGACATCATTTGCTATGGGCCACCAACCTTCTTGTATTTCCTACCCGGAAATTTCAGGTGAGTTTGTGCTTAAGTCAGGTGTGATTAATCTTTTACCCTCTTTTTGTGGTGAAGCAGATGAAGATCCTTACAAACATCTCAAGGAGTTTCAAATGGTAAGCTCCGCGATGAAGCCTGGCGACATAACAAAAGATCAGCTCTACCTGAGAGCTTTTCCATTCACCCTGAAAGGTGAAGCTCGAGATTGGCTGCATTATTTGCCATCGGGGACCATCTTTACTTGGGAGAAGTTGCAGAGTCTATTCTTGGAAAGGTATTTCCCAGCTTCAAAAGCCAGAGCCGTGAAAAAAGATATACGACAATTTGAGCAAGGAAAGGACGAGGCATTTCACGAGTGCTGGGAGAGGTTCATTAAACTCTGTGAAAAATGTCCGAACCACTTGATAGCGGAAGTCGCGCTTATCGAATGCTTCTATGATGGGTTGCTCACACAAGACCGCCAGATGCTTGATGCAGCAAGTGGAGGAGTCCTTTGGGAGAAAACGCCTGCGGAAGCCCGTCAGTTGATCTCCAACATAGCTGAGAACCGTCGCCAGTACGGAGGAAGAAACGAGCATTCTAAGATGTCTTCCGACATAGAAGTGCTCAAAGAACAAGTGTCTCAGGTATTTGGTTTAGTTCATACGATGCAAGAAAAATCATCTCAGGATGTTTCTTCTATTTCAGGTAAAGCCATTGAAAGCATGTTCAAATCGCTCATGGAAGCTAGCGATGAGACAAGGTCGCAGATTAAGTCTCTAAGAGATGAATTCTCAGAGGTGAAGGAAAGAATGGGTAGAATTGAATCCAAAGCGGAAGGGGTTAGTGCTATAAACCTCAGAAGTGGTAAAGAAGTGCCATCTCAAACCACTCCCGTGAGTCCTCCAAACGATTCAGAGATATCTCCACATAAGTGTTCTCAAGCGCCCTCTGAAACTGTTGTAACACCTCCTCTTATTTCTATGAAGTCTTACACTCCCGTTGCTCCTTTTCCTAGTAGGCTTGCAAGGCCATCTAAGGAGGCCAACAACGCGGATGTACTTGAGACATTGAGGAAAGTTGGGATCAATATACCGCTACTTGATGCAATTCAACAAATCCCAAGGTACGCTAAATTCCTTAAGGAGATGTGCACTATAAAGAGGAAGACTAAAAGTGCTGAGAGAGTCGTGGTGAGCAAGAATGTTTCTGCCCTGCTAACCCAAGGTATTCCAAGCAAATGCCAGGACCCAGGTATGTTCCTCTTGCCATGTACTATAGGGGATAGAGAAATCGAGCACGCTATGCTAGACTTAGGAGCTTCAATTAATGTTATGCCATATTCAGTCTACAAGAGCCTCGGTTTAGAAGGTATGCAGGAAACTAGTATAGTTATCCAGTTAGCTAATAGGTCTTCTATTCATCCTCTAGGGGTGATTGAAGATGTGTTGGTTAAAGTTAAGGATTTAATCTTCCCTGCTGATTTTTATGTGATAAACTTGGAAGAAAACACATCCACCACTTCTGTTTTACTTGGTAGACCATTCATGAAAACTGCTAAAACGAAAATTAATGTGCATGATGGAACTTTGTCTGTTGAGTATGAAGGGGATGTGTTCGAATTTAATGTATTTGATGCCATGAAACAACGTGCTGATGTGCATTCTGTCTGTAAAATTGATCTGATAGATACTTTAGAACAAGAAGAATGCATGACTGTTGTTGATGGGGATGACCCACTCGTTTTTACTGAAATTGTTAGCAAAGTTGAAAGTAGTGATCCCATATTGACTGATTTGTCTGAACAACCCACTTTTGCTTTAGAGACATATGAAAAGCCAACTAAAATATTACCATCTCTTTTGCAGGCTCCCAAGTTGGAATTGAAGGAGTTGCCGGGTCATCTCAAGTACGTGTACTTGGGTGAGGTGGATACACTTCCGGTAATTATCTCCAAGGAGCTTACATCGGAGCAAGAAGGCGAGTTGGTCGAGGTTCTGAAAAAGAACAAAAGAGCCATGGGATGGACTTTGGCAGACTTGCACGGGTTGAGTCCAGTGTTGTGCATGCACAAGATTCGGCTGGATGAGGGAGCAAAGCCATCCCGAGAGCCTCAGCGGAGACTGAACCCTGCAATGAAAGAGGTAGTGTTGTCTGAGATACACAAACTCCTGGATGCAGGTATTATCTTTCCCATTTCTGATAGCCAATGGGTTAGCCCTATTCATGTTGTACCTAAAAAGACGGGCATAACTGTTATTAGAAATGATAAGGGGGAGTTAGTACCTAAGAGAGTACAAAACGGGTGGAGAATGTGTATTGATTTTAGAAAACTGAATGATGTGACTAAGAAGGACCACTTTCCTATTCCCTTCATAGATCAAATGGTGGAGCGTTTAGCTGGGAAGCCATTCTTCTGTTTTCTAGATGGTTTTTCTGGGTTTTATCAAATTCCCATAGCCCAGGAAGACCAAGAAAAGACTACTTTTACCTGTCCATTCGGAACTTACGCATATAGGAGAATGCCCTTTGGGCTTTGTAATGCTCCAGGGACTTTTCAGCGATGCATGATGAGCATATTTTCTGAATTTGTAGAAAAATGCATCGAAGTCTTTATGGATGATTTTACTGTATATGGAAGTTCATTTAAAGATTGCCTGTTTAACTTGTCTAGAGTCATGGAAAGATGCATTGAAACTAATCTTGTTTTAAATTTTGAGAAGTGTCATTTCATGGCCAGTCAGGGCATAGTATTGGGTCACGTTGTGTCTGCTAAGGGGATAGAGGTTGATAAAGCTAAGATTGATGTCATATCTGATTTACCTTATCCCACGAATCTTCGGGAAGTACGTTCTTTTCTTGGTCACGCAGGTTTTTACCGCAGGTTCATTAAAGACTTCTCGAAGATAGTGACCCCGATGACAAGCTTGCTGAAAAAGGATGTTCCATTCTGTTTCGACAAGGAGTGCAAGCTTGCCTTTGATGTTCTGAAGAAGTGCTTGACCAACGCACCCATCATCCATCCACCGCAGTGGGGGACTCCGTTCGAGATCATGTGCGACGCAAGCAATTATGCCGTAGGCGCTGTGTTGGGCCAGAGGATAGACAAGAAGAGCCATGTGATTTATTATGCCTCGAGGACGCTCAACTCTGCGCAGATCGGTTACACAACAACAGAGAAGGAGCTGCTTTCCATAGTTTTCGCTCTTGATAAATTTCGGCCATATATTCTTGGATCTAAAGTAATTGTTTTTTCTGATCATGCAGCAGTTCGATACTTGATGAACAAGAAAGACTCGAAGCCTAGACTGCTCAGATGGGTATTATTACTTCAGGAGTTCGACGTCTCTGTTCAGGACAGAAAAGGATCAGAAAATACCGTTGCTGACCACTTGAGCCGCATTGTGCGTAATGAGGAGGACTTGCCTCTGAATGATGAGTTCCCTGATGAAGTTCTTTTCCAGGTAAGCGTGGAGACACCATGGTACGCCGACATTGTCAACTACTTGGTCACAGGTACGTTCCCATTCGACTTTTCATATAATCAAAGAGCTAAGCTGAAAAGCGAAGCCAAAACATATGTTTGGGAAGAGCCCATTTTGGGGAAATTTTGTGCTGACCAGGTAATTAGGAAGTGCGTCCCTAGGTCTGAACATAGGTCCATCCTTACCTTTTGCCATGAATTTGCATGTGGGGGACACTTTGGGCAAAATAGAACTGCGAGAAAAATTTTAGATTGTGGGTTCTTCTGGCCATCGTTGTTTAAAGACTGTTATGACTTTTGTAAATCTTGTGATCAGTGTCAGAGAAAAGGGACCATCACTAGTAGGAATGAAATGCTCCAAAACCCCATTTTAACTTGTGAAATTTTTGAGGTTTGGGGTATGGACTTTATGGGACTCTTCCCCCCTTCATTTGGTTTTGTCTATATCTTATTGGCTGTGGACTACGTGTCTAAATGGGTGGAAGCTAAAGCCACCAAAGTTGATACCGCTAATGTTGTTTCCAGTTTTGTCAAGTCTAACATTTTTAGCAGGTATGGAGTTCCACGAGCCATCATAAGTGACCAGGGGAGCCACTTCTGCAACAAAACGATCCAGGCCTTGATGAGGAAATATGGGGTCAATCATAAAACCTCTACCCCGTATCATCCTCAGACCAATGGTCAAGCGGAGGTTTCCAATCGAGAGGTGAAGAGCATCCTCGAGAAAACAGTAAGTCCAGGAAGGAAGGATTGGAGCCTCAGGCTGGACGACGCTTTGTGGGCTTATCGTACGGCTTACAAAACCCCCATAGGGATGTCTCCCTACCGGATGGTTTATGGTAAAGCCTGTCATCTCCCCGTGGAGATCGAACACAAAGCTTACTGGGCCGTGAAGAAGTGCAACATGGACTTTGACTTGGCGGGCGAAGAAAGACTCCTCAAATTGCAAGAACTGGAGGAGCTTCGCCTGGATGCATATGAGAACTCGAAGACCTACAAGGAAAAGACCAAAATGTTCCACGACAGGCGAGTCGTCAGGAAACACTTCGAAGTTGGTCAGAAAGTCCTCTTGTTCAACTCCCGCCTGAAGCTCATGCCAGGTAAACTTCGTTCCAGGTGGCTTGGTCCTTTCATTATCACTGATGTTCATCACTATGGTGCAGTTAAAATTCAGAGTTTGGATACGGAAAAGGAGTACACAGTGAATGGCCAGCGATTAAAGATCTTTCATGAGGGAATGTCAGAGGACTTCGACGACCATGCCTACTTGAAAGAGCCTGATTATGAGAAAGGATAAATTGAGTTTTGGTAAAGTCGAGCAATCGACTCTAAACATTTGCGCTATTCGGAGGCACCCGAGCTTGAACTGTACATGCTTTTTGTTTACTTACCGTCTTTAGGATTAGTTTAGATTTCTACTCTGATGTTGTGAATTTTCAGGTGACACAATGGCTCATCCTTGCGGTTTATTGGCTAAGGTTAACGCGCGCTCTACAACCCTCTAAGTCACAATTCAGGGAAGGTTTTCTTTCCTTTTGTTTTGACTACGCATATTTGGTCCAATGAGGACATTGTCAATTTCTAAGTTGGGGGTGGTGGGTTGTGCCTCATAGTGATTGTCGAGTTTAGTTGTGGAATCCTGATTTACTTGTTGAGTTATGGTGAAAGCATGCTAGTCTGACTATGAAATTCTGTGATGTACTGCTGAGGTCTTCGTATTTGTATTTGTCATGAAATTCAGCATAATTGCATATGTTAAGGCCATTTTGAAAATTTTTTCAAAAATATTTCCCTGTTTAAGCTTCGCATGTTAGCACTCTATCTTGGATCTGTGGGTTTAGTGTAGCTCTGTTTGTTTTGAAATTCGTTGTCACCTCGAAAGGCAACCTTAGGATGGGCCAAGATTCGCTTTTGTTTGTAACCCGTGCGCTTAAAATTTTAATATGATGCTTAGACTAAAAGAAAAATGAATGCAAGTTTATAAAAAGAAAATAATCTCGTGAGGCGTTCCTCCTTCTTGAGTTGCCTTAGTAGCCAGGGGCGGTCGTGTAACCCACGGTCGCCACTGCATGAAAATGATGCACAAAGAAGTGAACGCTAGTCCTTAAAAATGTGAATTTTGCCCGTAGTCAGATGCACTGTGCAATGAAATTGCAGGCAAGCTGAAACGAAAGTAAGATTGACATGTTAGGCGCTCATGAAGATAAGTTCAATGAAAATGAGAAAAAGATGCCTTGCGTTATATTACTTGCATAAGCGATGAACTGCCCTTAGACTGTTCTGTCATGCCATAAGTAGGGGGAAAGCGAAATTTTAGGATAGCTAGAGCTGTTCTAAGCCTGTTGAAATTTAAGATCGAGGAGCTAAGTCCGAAGCGTAAATAGGGAAGCATCTTTAAAAAATTTTCGAATTGCTCTTAACTCTTGCATGCATGCGGCTGTTTCTTTCAAATACAAATGCCCTGTCTTTTCCAGTACTGAGACTCGAGTCCCTAGCATGCATTCTCGTTCTATTTAATTAATCAGAATTCCACCTTGCTCGAGGACTAGCAAGATTTAAGTTGGGGGTGTTTGATAGCTCCATTTTGGAGCTATAATTATGTCCCTTATTCACGTTTATTATTGGCTTAATCTTGCTTTTATGTAATTATTGTAGGTGTTCTCGGTGCTTCGCTCTCGAGAGCGTTTCGGCGCTTTTCAGAGCTTAATATCGCGATTTAAAGACATAAGAACACTTCCCGGGAAGGTCCATGCAAAGGGATGAAGTTTGGGTGCTTTGGGGAAATTGAAGGCGAAATTCCATGCAAAAACCTGAGAGCTAGCGTCGAGCGACAGCGTCGCGACGCTAGCTCGACGCTGCCCAGCGTCGAGACGCTGCCCCTAGCGTCTCGACGCTCCGAAGTCTGAAGCGCTGAATTGAAGAAAAACCCGAGAGCAAGCGTCGAGCGACAGCGTCTCGACGCTCGCTCGACGCCGCGCATAGCGTCTCGACGCTGCGCGAGCGTCTCGACGCTACCCCGAGCGCGCGCGCGGATTATTTAGGGCGCAGCGTCGAGACGCTGCCCTAGCGTCTCGACGCTACGACGGATTACTTAAATTTCTGTCCGATTTTTAGCCGCCATTATCATCTTCCACCTCGAGCTCCGCGCCTGATTTGACGTCCAGCAGCCATTTTTCACCATGGGAGGGGCTATGAAGCTCGATTGGAAGCCGTCCCACGTCACACAAGTCATGAGTGAGTAGATTTACCGTTTTTGGCTCGGGATTGTAAGGATAAGTGTAGTATGAATTCTTGGTGAGGTTGTGGATTGAAATTCTGAATTGGTTAGATATTTTGTTGAATTGAATTCTACTTCTTAGCTTAATCTATGAGCACGTTTGAATGATTTAGGACTAGGCACCCTTGATTTTGAGCATGTTCATTTGTTAAAGGATTTGATGCCGTGCCTCTCGTTTCCGCCAAGTAACAAGGAATTATGGCACCTTGAGCGTATTGGCGTCCTTACGCTTTTGGTGTTCGTTCTTCCCGAATTGGAATTCCAAATCGACATACTAGTTTCGCGTCCAAATTAGATAGTCGTCACAGTTAGCTCGTTGCTACCGTTCGGTCTTGGGAGAGCGTTGGCCGCCAATGTCCGATCGGTATGCTTGATTAGCATAATTAATTATGTTTAATTAAATCCATGGAGCATGTTTGAGTTATTTATTAATTTTAGACGAGCTGTGCATTCATTAAATTGTTTAACCATAATACTCATCAACCTATGAACCGAGAAGCATGCTAAACTTATCCCGATCGTCCCGAGTCGGAAACTCCGTTAGCTTAATTTTCCCATTTGATTGTTTCTCTCTTAGTTACTTGAAAACCAACAATTACCCCTTATTTCACCTATATTAACAGTTTGCAAATTTAATTGAGATTAAGTCAAAATTCCTTAATTCCCTGCGGATCGACCCCGTTACTACTATTCTACAAATAGTTTAGTGATTTCGGGCATGTATAAATTTATTTTGGCGGGTCTCGACAACCCGATGATTGGCGATAGTTCAATAATATCGTTACCAGAAAGCCATTAGGAGCTTCTTAGGACACGCAGGTTTCTATAGAAGGTTCATTAAGAACTTTTCAAAGATCTCCAAACCTTTGTGTGAGCTTCTAGAGCTGAATAAGCCATTCATCTTCTCTCAAGAATGTTTACTAGCCTGGAAAACCCTTAAGGAAGCATTAGTCAAAGCACCTATTATAGTGGGACCAAATTGGGACCTTCCATTTGAGATGTTATGTGATGCTAGTGACTATGTATAGGGGTTATGCTAGGACAGAAGATTGACAAACTAACACACCCTGTATACTATGCTAGTAAGACACTTAATGCGGCACAATGTAATTACACAACAACGGAAAAGGAAATGCTAGCTGTAGTGTTTGCCTGCGAAAAGTTTAGGAATTACATTGTAGGCACTAGGACAATCGTGTACACTGATCACTCTGCACTAAAATACCTTATGAGGAAGGCTGATGCTAAGCCTAGGTTGATTAGATGGGTATTATTGCTGCAGGAGTTCGATCTAGACATTAGAGATAAGAAAGGTTGTGAAAATGTGGTTGCAGATCACCTTTCTAGATTGCAGCATAATTGCGATAAAATTGCGGAAACCGCAATTTCTGATGCATTTATCGATGAACATGTCTTTGTGTTAGCACATCGTGATAACGATGAGGAACCTTGGTTTGCTGATATTGCTAACTTCCTTGCATCGCAGGTACTACCAACTTTCAAGGGAGGCCAAAAGAAGAAGAGGTTCCTACACGAAGCTAGGAAGTTTATATGGGATGATCCCACACTTTACAGAACATGTGCACATGGTTTGTTGAGGAAATGTGTGTCAGCTGCTGAGGCGAAGTCTGTGCTGCAGCACTGCCATACAGCCCCCTATGGTGGACACTTTGGTGGCCAGAGAACAGCTGCAAAGGTGTTCCAGAGTGGCTACTATTGGCCAACCATCTTCAAAGATGCTCACGAGTACGCACACAGCTGTGATGAATGTCAAAGAACAGGTAATCTTAGTCGGAAGGATGAGATGCCTCTCACTTACATCTTAGAGTTGGAGCTCTTTGATGTGTGAGGCATTGACTTCATGGGACCCTTTCCCCCATCAGCAGGTAACCTTTACATACTTGTAGCTGTAGACTATGTATCTAAGTGGGTAGAAGCCATAGCATGTCCAAACAATGATGCCAAAACAGTCATTAAGTTCCTTAATAGACATATCTTTACTAGGTTTGGAACACCCCGTGCTATCATTAGTGATGAAGGGACCCACTTTATTAATAAAGCTATGGAAAAAGTGTTGGCTAAATACAATGTTAGACATAGAGTAGCCACCCCTTATCACCCACATTCGAATGGACAAGCTAAAATTTCAAATAGGGAGATTAAGAACATACTCGAAAAAGTGGTCAAACCCAATAGGAAAGACTGGTCGTTTAAACTCGAGGATGCACTTTGGGAGTATAGGACTGCATATAAGACACCCCTAGGTATGTCTCCTTATAGACTTGTGTATGGCAAAGCTTGTCACTTACCATTCGAATTGGAAATTAAAGCATTTTGGGCCTTGAAAGAGCGGAATTATTGCGTGACCGATGCGGGAACATTGCGATCTTTGCAATTACATGAGCTTGATGAGCTGCGACATATGTCTTATGAAAATGCTAAAATGTATAAGGAAAAGACTAAGATTTGGCATGACAGTAGACTTAGGATTAAGGACTTTAAGAAAGGCCAACATGTCTTGTTATTTAACTCAAGGTTGAGATTATTTCCAGGCAAACTTAAGTCCAGATGGTCAGGTCCTTTTGTGATAACTAATGTGTTTGTTCATGGCGCAGTTGAGATTAGGAACCTGCAGCACGGGCAACCGTTCATGGTTAATGGTGCACGATTGAAGCATTATTATGAGGAAGGAGATGTGAAGACTCTCTCGGCCTTCCTTTTGGCTGAAACTTAAAAATAAAACCGAGAGAGGACGAGTGATTACTGTGCTCGTCCACGCGAGGCCATGCCTTAGATTATTTTTTGCTGTTTTTCTTTTTTTCGGTTGTTATTTTGTCTATTTATGTGTGATTTTTTGTTACGAATTTGATGTTGATTTTATTTCTTTGAATAAGGGATCAACAGAGGAGATCAAGGAGATGAATCAAGGATAAAAAAATCAGGGAAATATCGGGCCGAATCACAGATTCAGTCGAGAGAATATTGGCATTTAAAATCAAGAAAATCTCCAACGGCCATTTAATTGCGGTGGATTTGCTGAATCCGCAACAGAAAATAGCCGTTGGGATTTCCATCATTACATATAGCCATTAGAAGCGCTCTGGCCCGTACGCTTCCCTCATTCACTGAACTCCAAGAAAGCTCTCTCCTTCTTCTTCTGCAATCCCTCTTCCCATATTTCTACGATTCCACCATGGTGCTCACAAGGGCTGAGAGATCTGCGTCCAAGAAGAAGGCAGCCGACGCAGAGCAAGCTGCGAGAGAGGCGCTACTTGCCCTGGCAGATGCCGAGGCCGCGCGAACCGAACAACGTATCAAGCTCCCTGTTCGCAAGAAGAAGTGGAAGGTAGTGACGGAGATCCCTGCTGGGCCATCTGAACCAACAGGAACGCCCAAGAAGAGGAAGTGGAAGATGGCTGTCGAAGCCACACCAGTTAAAGAGAAGACTCCCACTGTGGCGAGTCAAGAAAGTGGCCGTCCATCCTACGAGACGGCCAGACAAAGTCATTCGCCATCTCCCCCAGCGCGAAGCCTCGTGCCGTCTTCCTCTCCACAGAGCTCTGAACAAACTCCACCGCCGCAGAGCCATGAGGCATCACCAGTCTCCCAGACGCCTGAACCTGAAAATCCAACCGAAGAGCGTCAAGAATCAGCGCAGGGCGATGAAGCAGCTGAGGAAGAAGAGGTCTTCTCTCCTTTGAGGGAAGTCATCCCCGAGAAGGGGGATGATTCAATGGATGAGACGTTGGGGGATTGCCTCCAACAGATCACAACCAAGGTAAGATTGAGAAAGAAAGCCACCAAGGTTGTCAAGGCCAAACGGCCGAAGGCTTCGAAGAAGGCCAAGAAAAAGAAAGCCAGGGGTGAGCCTGCATCAAAGAAGGTTAGTACTGAGCCATCTCTGAAGAAGTTAAAGATCGAGGCTGCTGAATCAGCTAAAGCGAAAGACAAGGGGAAAGCCAAGCTGTACCCCAAAGATGAACCTCAATCTGTGAGGTATGTGTCCTCTGATGCAGAATCAAGGGGCACTGAGCTGAGGAAGAGGGATCTGCTCCATGAGAAGGGATTCCTTGACGCGTTGGCAGACCTGCCGCAATTCTTGCGCGCAGGGATCACCAACCATGGCTGGGAAGAGCTGTGCAGACCGCCCATCCCCGCCTACTCAAGCATGGTGTACGATTTCTACGCCAACCTGATGAATCCTGAGGATGGCTTGTCTGTGGTCAGAGGAGTTGAGGTGGATTTCTCAGCTAAGGCGATCAATGAAGCCTACGGCCTCAAGGGGCAAAAACACACTGACTATGCAAGGATCATTGATGCGCCCACTGAGGCTGTCCTGGAGGAAGCACTGCGGATCATTGGCCAACCTGAGGCGAGGCAGCCTGGACGGTTTCACGCAATGGGAAGCACACTCTGATGAGTGCTACCCTCACAGCCAAGGCAGCTGTCTGGTTCTCCTTCGTACGAAGGAGGTTGTCCCCAGTGACCCACGAGACCACCATCAACCAAGGCAGATCACTGCTGGTCTATGCGATCATGAGGGGCCTCACGATCAACGTTGGCGAGGTCATTGCAGCCTCAATCGCAGACTGCGCCAAAAAGGGTAAGGGTCCACTTTTCTTTCCTAATACAATCACTAAGCTTTGCTTACGTGCAGGTGTACCAATCGAGCAAAGCCACCTGGCCTATACGGGACACTTGGAGTTGCCTACAGCCCTGAGGATGCGCAGAAAAGGGAACATGGAGTTCGAGTTAGACGGCCTGGCTGCTGCTCAATCTCTGTCAATGACCTGTCTGATGGACCTGCAGAAGAAGATGGCTCAATGGGCTACATATGCGCAGACAAGGGATAAGGATGTTGCTGACCAATTGGGCTGCATCTTTCCTGAGTTCCCCACGGACCTGCTGACGCCATGGGCGCCTCCACGAGCACGGAGGGATGATGATGAAGATGTCTGAGTGCTAGGCTGAAGAGCACTCAAAGGGAGTATTTCTGTTCCCTAATAAAAAAAAAAAAATCAAACTGCTTTTCGTTGAACTATGTGAATTCTGTTACTTTTGAGTAAGTTTTTGATCTGTTTTCGTTCTTTATTTTTGTTGTTTAGAATTGCTTAGTGTAGCTAGATGGTATCTGATTAGGTAGGTTATTTTAGTTTTCCTTTTTGTTTAGTTGAGATGACGGGAAAGTGCATGAAACAAGGGCTATTTATTGTTATATCTGTCTAGATCCATTGCGAATTCTTTGCGGTCTCCGCAATTTTTGTTAGCAGTTGCATGTTTTTGACTGATTGATTAGCTAGGCTGGTTCTGTTTTAATTTTGTTCTTTTGCTGCTGTCTTGACTACCTTATATAGCCTATCTGAATGCATGCAGGATGAGTGTCTTAAGGCACCTTTGATAGTTTAAATTAGTCTCTCCATTTGCTCAGCATGCGTAGCTTTAAGTCCTTCACTTACTGTTTTTTTTCAAATTTCTGCTGTTGAGTTATTTGCTTTAAGTATGTTCTGTCTATCCTTAGGTCTTTTAGATTCTCTTTGTTTTGCCCTAGACTAGATGCTTCTAGGTTAAGTTTGGGGGTGTGCCACCTCAGACACTCATTGGGGACAATGAGTAGTTTAAGTTTGGGGAAGGCCACCCTAGGCCTAGGAGCATTCCTCTCTCCCTTTAAGCATAAGCATTCTTCTTCTCCTTTGCAAAAGAAAAAATTGATGTGCTGAAAAAAAAAATGAAAAATAGAATAAAGGGGGGTGTCTCTTTTAAAGCTGCTGAGTAATCAGTGCCAAGTGTGTAACCCACAAGTGGCATTGCATCAAAAGGCAGCCTAAGGAGAGACTCCACCAAAGTAGAATGAATACTTAGGAGTTATAACTTTGTGGCTTGGGTGTCCTGAATGAAAAAAGAACTTTGATCCTCAATTAGCTAAGCACAAAGTTGTAGCCTCTAGGGTTGTTTAGGGAGATGAATGTATATCCAATGTAGTGATGCCAGGGTTTAGATTGTTCTATGAATGTACTACTGTCACTGGTTTGTACTAAGACTGGCATGACTCTAAGGAATCCTAGGCAGTTCAAAAGTAGAAGATAGAAGCATGTACTGAGTCTGGGGTAAAGCTAGGTAGAATTTGAAACCTTAGGGATAGTTGCATTATATGACAGAAGCAAGTAGATCAGCTGTACGGAGTTAATGAAACAGTAGGATCATTAGGCGTGCAAAGTCAGAGGAAGCAAAATGAGAGGGTAGTGCAAACTTAGAAGTGTGTCACAGGACAGCACTGCTAGAGATGGGAACTTAGGGGAGTCAGTAAGTGGTCAGAATAGAAAAAACAGCAGCCTAAGTGAGTCCTTAGATTGCTCGAGGACGAGCAAGACCTTAAGTTTGGGGGTGTGTTACGTCTCCAAAAGTGATTATTTTAGGACTTCTTTGGGATAGAAAGTCGTGCAGTTGTAAGTATTTTTGATAGGATTTAGCTTGAATCTATGCTTTTATATGAGAACTAGAAGAATGAAGCTTAATTCGGACTTGTATGCAATAGGAAAGAAAAAGAATGAAAAACGAAGTTAGAAGAATGAAAACTGTGCATTGCGGAAGCATTGCGGAAACATTGCTAAAACCGCAATGTTTCAAGTGAAATCCGTAAGTTGACTAACTTTTTTCTGCTGTGATCCGATATTTCAGGGATTTGTTCTTTCTCCTCCAACCAAGTAGAAGTACGACGTTGAGAATGGATGGTTCTCCTTGGCCCAATCGTACCTGCAGAATACTATAAAAGGAGGTCAAAGTAGAGGGTTGAAACACATCTGAAAAGGCGT
The DNA here is from genome assembly GCA_028017165.1 of Herpetospermum pedunculosum. Taxonomy (NCBI): domain Eukaryota; kingdom Viridiplantae; phylum Streptophyta; class Magnoliopsida; order Cucurbitales; family Cucurbitaceae; genus Herpetospermum; species Herpetospermum pedunculosum. The sequence goes on along the minus strand of CM051525.1, from coordinate 4,335,798 downwards.
AGAAGTCTCTTCGCAGCTCAATTCTTCTTCTGTTTTTCTCTTCCGTTTGTTGGGTTGGAAAGCTTTGCTGTTGGAGTCGAAAATCTGATAGGAAGGAGAGAAGATTCATCTTCTCTTCTGATTGGATTCATCCAAGCAAGGCTTACCTTTCTCTCCTTTCAGCCGAGGCATCTGCGTTGAAGCGATCACGCTCATCTTTATTGCTTTCTGTTGTAGTTTTCTAATTCCAGCACCGTTTGTTGTTATTTCTTTTCCATTAGTTAATCCATTCCATTTCGTTGCTTTCTGTCTTTATGTTAGTAACTCTAAGTCTTCATGTGTTCATTCAAACGATTGATTAATCAACGTTCAATTCAGCATTTCACAATCTCTTTACTCGTCTCGACCTACTGTTTTTCCTCTATGTTTTGTCTTTAATTCTCTTCTAAGCATGTCTTCTTCATCTAATATTTCTGTTCTCTCTACATCCATGAGTAACTAAGTCACATAGGGGCATGCTAATGACAATACTATAGGCTAAAACACGTGAACCAAGCATGTAGGATAGCTCTCGAATGCATTGATTGTATGTAAGCTTCATACCACGGGCAATTTCGATTGGCCATCCATTTTGTCCAAAGAACTCCTAACCTCTGGAAGGAGTAAGAGTTCAGAGTCATACACTCATGCTAGCCTCTCAAGGTAGCCAGAAAACGACCTAGGAATAGGCGTTTTCCTAGTACAAATCATAACTTACTGTTTTAACAAGATGCTTAAGACCTTACTTGGACATGAGTAAACTAAAGAATCTAATGCATGAAATCGGAAGATACATGAGAATGAGTTAGTTTGATGCATAGTGAGTTGATCTAATGCTTGAGAATCGTGTGAAAAAGCCTATATGGGAGTCGTTGGTAGCCCTTGTTTCCACACTTTACACACATTCGCTGTTAGTAACATTGCGGTATAATTGCTGTTCTCGCAATTCCTTTAAGTTAAAAATTCTGCCTAACTATTTTCCTCTTCGTTTATTAATCTCTTCTCTTTGCATTTAAGTTTATCATTGACTTGCACTTGTTCATGTTGCTATCCTTATTATATTCATTAGTAATTAGGAACTTTAAACCCAAACCTACCCCATTAAATCCACCCATTCTTGCTTAACAACACACTTCGCGAGTAACTAATAATAAATCTCTGTGGGAAAACGAATGAAAAAATACTCATTACTTGCTGCAAGATCATGTATGCTTGCATGTTCTACGTGCTCTATTACTGCATTTTAATATAACTATTGAGCACGCAACAGTTGTATACTTGAACTTCATGTATGACATGATTGTGGATCAAGTTCAAGTAATAGCCAGAACGGTCTATAGTATAGGGATAAGGCTGGGTACCTTATCCTGGGACACTATTGGACGCGGCCCACTTTGTATAGTACAAACGATGTGATCCGAAATCGTTCATGTGGAGACATGTGAGTGGGGGCGTCCCATGCAATTAGTTTGCATAAGACTGAACCGCGAAACAAGTCGCTCTTTCTTTATAACTCCGTTTACTGTAAAGACCGACTTTTTCATATGATGACCTAGGTAACTCAATCTGAATCCTGAGCACGCTATGAACTCCTGTTTATTCGGGCTTATCCTTTGACTTGTATGGGTGAGAGTGGCCCGAGATCGCCGACTCAATAAGCCTACCATATTGGGGATAAGACCGGGTAGGTAGCTGGGAACATAGTCCTGCGAGATGGAATTCACTCCTACCCGCTCTGAGGGATTAGTAGAGAGGTTGTTCCCTTAAGTGCTGACTCCAGGTCTTGAACTAGGGATCCCACCCTCTCATTGGCCCGAGAGGGACTTGGTATAGTGATGAGATCACATACCAATCGGTTTGGTGGTTGGACCACAAACCAATAGTTCATTAGAGGATCAGTGGGACTTAAGGAACAAGATGTAATTACGGGGGTAAAACGGTTATTTTGACCCAGCTGTAATTACGAACGACCTGTGAAGGATCGACTTACTAATGATGGTTATATAAAGAGGATAGAAATATATCTACGGTGAGGAGAGTGCAACCCTTGGACTTTAGTGGAGTCTCCGGGGGTTAACGAAGGTTGGTTAGCTTGGTTAAAGCGTTTGACCGGTTAATCTCGTATCGTTGGAGCTCATGATCTGTAGGTCCTTTAGGTTCTCCTGGCTAGCTCGGATTAAGCCGTGTAACAATATGAGAGAAAAAGAATTTGAATTTATTGAAATTCGGTTTTGGAAGAATGATGGACATATTTGAATATGATTTAAATATGGGATCGGTGTAAAACATGAATAGGGATTCATGTGGGATGATTCGGTTTAAGAAACCGGGATTAGTCTTATTATTTAATTAATATTTGATATTAAATTAAATAATAATATTAATTAATTAAAAAGTTTAATTAATTATAATTTATTTTGCTTATTAAAATTAATTATGAATTAATTTTAAAATGACAAAATATTACAAGTGTGATTATAAGTCAAAGTGGAATTATCCATGTTGAGTGGATTTATCCAAGTTGAGTGGGTTTATCCAAGTTGTGAAGTGGATTGTGAATCACCAACAACATGCATATAAACTCATCAATTTTGGAACACTTGGTTGAAGACTAATCCATCCAATTTGAGGTGTCATGCTAAGCAAAGACTTTGTTGCATGTGAATTGCCTATAAATTGGATGAAGTTCAAATGGTTTGAAGTTGATGAATTTTCAAAGAGTTTGAATATTTGGATGAGCATGAAGAGTTCATGTTACTTGAGAAATTAGAAAGCTAAGTGTTAGACTTCTTCTCACAAAATCCTCATCACTTTCATCTTCCCATCTTCTTCTTCCAAACTTTTTCTTTCATAAAGGAGTCCCACCACTCCGTTGCTCGACCCGAGGATAGCGGGACTACCGGAGGTGGTTCTCGAGGAGTTCGAGGGAAGCTTCGAAGGGTTCGTGAGGAGATTCGAGGGTTGGAAGAGAAGTCTTTAGAACTACAAGAGGTATGTGTTCTAATTCCTTTTATTTCAAAGCTTTGTGCATGTTTCTTATTTAGCTAAATTGATGAAATTAGAGTGCCAATGATCCGTCTCGCTTCCGCTGCGCTACATGCGCTCCATCAATTGGTATCAGAGCGTTTTTTGGTCACTCAATTTGCATCAATTTGAGCTCGGTGGGTATTTGTTTTAGAAATTAAATTTCTGGGCGTCTAAAGTGTGATTCCGGTTTTGGCATATTTTTTTGAGCTTTTATTTGTACTTTGTTTTGTAATTGCCCGGGCGTGTATGGGCTTTAATGTGTGAAGAAGAGTCTGTAAAAAATTTGGAATCATTAGAGTCCATCTAGGCTTTCAATTCGAAGACAGATGCTCGGGTGTCGGAAAAAACAGCATGCTGTTTTTTGCTGTTTTTTTTTTCTGCAAAATTCCAGCACAAAACCGGTTCAGCGCAAGGTGGAAGAAACGGTCCGGTTCGGTCCTCGTGCGGTCCGGTTCACTGAAAGTCAGACCGGTTCCTTGTTCTTCACCCTCTGGAGGTCCGGTTCAGCATTCGTTTGGTCCGGTTCGGGTCGGTATTGGTCCAGTTACGGGCTGTTGAAGTCGGGACAACTGTTATGGACCGGTTCAGTTTTTTTGAAGTTTTGTAGTTGCTGTTTTTTTGGCCGGTTGAAGCAAATTCAAGCTGGTTCGTGGCGGTTCGAAGGGTTCGGAAGCGTCTCAACTTAGTTGATGAATTATTATTGTAATAATTTAGTTGCTTGCTTGTCCGTGATGCCAAAACCGGTCCACTTTAGTGTGTTTAATTAATTATGCATTGTGAATGTATGTTTTAATTAAAGTATCTTGTATGTGCATAAAGTATGCCATATAGATTTCAAATCCCACCATAGGAAGCATGTTGCATGCATTGAAAGTATAATATAAGTGTTATGTTGTATAGTATGCATGCTTAATTCATGAGAATTAATATAAGTGTTATATTAATTTATGAATTGGATGTTGCTTGTTTAAAAGTAAAATTAATATAAGTGTTATATTAATTGTGAAATTAAACATACAACATAGTTGCCTTAGTTGAATATAATTGTTATATTCTTGCTTGGGAAACATGTTATAAATTGAATGTAATGGTTATATTCTAGCTTAGGAAGCATGTTATAGAATGTCTTTGTTTTATAAAGCGTTGTAAAATGAGATAGACATTTAAAATCTATAACAAAGATAAATGCATGCTCACTAAGGGTTAAAGAATTCCAATGCGATTAGGAATTTAGTATCGATTCGTTTTAATAGTTAAAATAGGTCGATATCTTGTAAAGTTAAGGTTACGAGAGAACTCACCCGGTTTGATCCTGCACTTAGGTTGGAGGTATTTAAGATGACGGTTTACGGAACACCTCCTACCTGGGGATCGATCCGATACTTGAGTTAAGTTAACCCGGCTTTATGAGCATACATGTGAGAGGTGTAAGGTTATAAAACATTTATCACCTAGACATCTTAGGTAAAAGTATGTTCTACCTAGACTTAGGTTTTATTGTCTTAGCCGGATAATGCCTAAGTAAAACTTTACCCAAACCATTCTAAAATACTTAGTAGTGGTGTTGAGAAGGTATATGTGATATATCAATCTCCTCCTACGTTCTCCGCAAAGTTCACACCGTGAGATTTATGCTCGGCCTCGTGATGTCAATAGGGCATCCCCATTCGGATGGTGTTTGCATAAATCAAGAGCAAGGTGAATGGAGAAAGTATTTATAGTAAGTGGGAGAAGGAAGTATGTCAATACATCCTGCGGTCTCCTCCATTAGGTTGAACCGTGAGATTCCCATGTTCCGTCTGCTGGTTGCCCATAGTAGCACCGTCCATTCGGAGGGCCGTTTCATGGGAGTCGAAACAACTCAATCTCCAGAAATGGATAGGGTCTCTTAGGTCCATTCCAAACTCTGACATTTCCATTCGGTTGCACTGTTGGGGCCGACCTCTGAGTTCTGAAAATGGCGGGTCACACTTACAAGGATTACTAAGTTGTTAGTAGATTCTTGACCGAAGTAGCGATAACTAAGGTGCTATAGGAATATGAGTTATTCTGGTATTAGCATTTAGTCAAGAATGTCTTGGTTCAGTGAAGGAGTGATTGACTGCCCCTCGGTAGCGGTTGCTCTGACTCACTGAAGTATCGTTGCAAATTAATAATGATTTTTTGGGTACATTATTACTTTTGCTAAAATTCTTGATTGGTTGTTAAAAATAGGTTAAGTTCAATTCACTAATAGAATTCATTCTTTTCAGCATGTCTAGCTCGTTTATCCAATTACTAGCTTCTGATAAACTAAACGGCGATAACTACACGACCTGGAAATCGAACTTGAATACGATTCTTGTTATCGATGATCTTAGGTTTGTCTTAACAGAGGAATGTCCTCCCCCTCCTAGATCATCTACAACTCGAACTGTTCGAGATGCATTTGACAGGTGGACTAGGGCTAATGATAAAGCCCGAGTCTACATCTTGGCCAGCACATCCGATGTGTTAGCTAAGAAACATGAGGTAATGGTCTCCGCTAAGGAGATCATGGATTCATTACAGATGATGTTTGGACAACCGTCCTCATCGGTCTATCATGATACCCTCATGGCGAGCAAAGCTGAGAAGAAACAACTAAGTAAATATGATTTACTCGTTGTTGAAACATGTTTAGTGGAACATGATAGTTCTGCCTGGATACTGGATTCAGGAGCTACTAACCATGTTTGTTCTTCTTTCCAGGAAACTAGTTCCTGGAAGCTGCTTGCTGAAGGTGAGATAACTCTCAGGGTTGGAACAGGAGAGGTTGTCTCAGCCAAGGCAGTGGGAGCTGTCAAGTTGTTATATAGAGATAGTTTCATTTTACTTGAAAATGTACTGTTGGTTCCTAGCTTTAAAAGGAACCTTGTATCTATCTCTTGTTAACTTGAACATTTGTATAAAGTATCTTTTGATTTTAATGAAGCGTTCATTAGCAAAAGAGGTGTACATATATGTTCTACGAAACTTGAAAACAACTTGTATGTGTTAAGACCAACAGAGGCAAAAGCTATTTTTAACACCGAGATGTTTAAAACAGCTCAAACTCAAACTAAAAGGCAGAAACTTTCTCCAAGTACCTATCTTTGGCACTTGAGACTAGGCCACATTAATCTCAATAGGATTGGGAGATTGGTTAAGAGTGGTCTCCTAAATCAGTTAGAGGACAACTCTTTACCACCATGTGAGTCTTGTCTTGAGGGCAAGATGACCAAACGATCTTTTTCTGAAAAAAGGTCATAGGTCCAAAGAAACTCTAGAGCTTGTACATTCAGATCTTTGTGGTCTGATGAATGTTAAAGCACGGGGAGGGTATGAATATTTCATCAGCTTCATTAATGATTATTCTAGGTACGGCTATCTTTACCTAATGCATCATAAATCCGAAGCTCTTGAAAAGTTCAAGGAGTATAAGGCAGAGGTTGAGAACACATTAGGTAAAACGATTAAAACACTCCGATCAGATCGAGGTGGAGAGTATATGGATTTAAGATTCCAGGACTATATGTTAGAACATGGAATAGTATCCCAACTCTCAGCGCCCGGAACACCGCAGCAGAACGGTGTGTCCGAAAGGAGAAATAGAACCCTGTTAGACATGGTTCGATCTATGATGAGTTATGCTCAACTGCCTAGTTCGTTTTGGGGATATGCAGTAGAGGATGCTGTATATATTTTGAACATGGTTCCCTCTAAGAGTGTTTCAGAAACACCTTATAAGTTATGGAGAGGGCGTAAAGGTAGTTTACGTCACTTCAGAATTTGGGGGTGTCCGACACATGTGTTGGTGCCCAATCCAAAGAAGTTGGAACATCGTTCAAAATTATGCCTATTCGTAGGCTACCCCAAGGAAACGAAAGGTGGTCTATTTTACGATCCTCAACAGGACAAGGTGCTTGTATCGACAAACACCACGTTCTTAGAGGAAGACCACATGAGAGATCATCAACCTTCGAGCAAAATTGTTTTGAACGAGCTTTCCAGGAAAGCTACAGATGGGTCAACAAGAGTTGTTGATCAGGCTGGTCCTTCTCAAGAGGTGAGAATACCTCGACGTAGTGGGAGGGATGTGAGACAACCCGACCGCTACATGGGTTTAACAGAAACCCAGGTCGTCATACCTGATGACGGCGTTGAGGATCCATTGACCTTTAAACATGCAATGAATGACATAGACAAGGACCAGTGGCTTAATGCCATGGACATCGAAATGGAGTCGATGTACTTCAATTCGGTCTGGGATCTTGTAGAGCAACCTAATGGTGAAAGACCTATCGGTTGCAAGTGGATCTATAAGAGGAAACGAGACCAAGCCGGTAAGGTGCAAACCTTTAAGGCTCGACTTGTGGCAAAGGGTTATTCCCAGAGGGAAGGGGTGGACTATGAAGAAACTTTTTCCCCTGTTGCCATGTTAAAGTCGATTAGAATACTCTTGTCCATTGCCACATTTTATGATTATGAAATTTGGCAAATGGATGTCAAGACAGCCTTTCTGAATGGAAATCTTGAAGAGAGTATTTATATGGCTCAACCAGAGGGGTTCATAATTCACGGTCAAGAGCAAAAGGTTTGCAAGCTTAATCGATCCATTTATGGGTTGAAGCAAGCGTCTAGATCCTGGAATATAAGGTTTGATACTGCGATCAAATCTTATGGCTTTGAACAGAATGTTGACGAACCTTGTGTTTACAAGAAAATAGTTAATTATGTTGTAGCTTTCTTAGTCTTATATGTAGATGATATCCTACTCATTGGGAATGATGTAGGGTTCCTGACTGACGTTAAGCAATGGTTAGCGACCCAATTCCAAATGAAAGATTTGGGAGAGGTTCAGTTTGTTCTAGGGATTCAAATCGTAAGGAATCGTAAGAACAAAACGCTAGCGCTGTCTCAAGCATCTTATATCGACAAAGTGTTGATACGATATTCGATGCAGAATTCCAAGAAGGGTTCTTTACCTTTCAGGCATGGAATTCAATTGTCAAAGGAAGAGTGTCCTAAGACACCTCAAGAAGTTGAGGATATGAGACGAATTCCCTATGCATCAGCAGTCGGTAGTCTGATGTACGCCATGTTATGTACACGACACGACATATGCTATGCAATGGGAATTGTCAGTAGGTACCAGCCCAATCCAGGATATGATCATTGGACTGCCGTTAAACACATCCTCAAGTATCTTCGGAGAACGAGAGACTATGTGCTCGTGTATGGCGCGAAGGATTTGATCCTTACAGGATACACTGACTCTGATTTTCAAACCGATAAGGATTCGAGGAAATCCACATCGGGATCAGTGTTCACTCTTAACGGAGGGGCAGAAGTATGGAGAAGTATAAAGCAAGGTTGTATTGCTGACTCCACCATGGAAGCTGAGTATGTCGCGGCTTGCGAAGCTGCGAAAGAGGCTGTATGGCTTAGAAAGTTCTTGACGGATTTGGAAGTTGTTCCAAATATGAATTTGCTTATCACACTTTATTGTGATAATACTGGTGCTGTGGCAAATTCGAGAGAACCAAGAAGCCATAAGCGTGGAAAGCACATAGAGCGGAAATATCATCTCATCAGGGAGATAGTGAATCGAGGAGACGTGATCGTCATGCAGATCGCCTCAGAGCACAATATTGCTGATCCGTTTACAAAGTCCCTCACGGCTAAAGTGTTCGAGGGGCACCTAGTGAGTCTAGGACTACGAGTTGTACAGTAGGATAGTGGGAGAAAAGCCATGGAAATATTTGATATTCCAGTTTTTCTCATCCTGCATGTAATACTCCACTAACGTTTTAGTCCAAGTGGGAGTTTGTTGGGTTTTATGTCCTAAAACTCATGGTTTGTAAACTGAATGTATATTCTATTTTGCAATAAAGTTGTTATTGAGATTTATTCAGTAAAGTTGTTATTGAATAAAATGAATTGTTTTTACTTTTAACCTAACTCCAATAAACAAAGAACCCATGGCTATAGGTTGTATACTTGAACTTCATGTATGACATGATTGTGGATCAAGTTCAAGTAATAGCCAGAACGGTCTATAGTATAGGGATAAGGCTGGGTACCTTATCCTGGGGACACTATTGGACGCGGCCCACTTTGTATAGTACAAACGATGTGATCCGAAATCGTTCATGTGGAGACATGTGAGTGGGGGCGTCATATGCAATGAGTTTGCATAAGACTGAACCGCGAAACAAGTTGCTCTTTCTTTATAACTCCGTTTACTGTAAAGACCGACTTTTTCATATGATGACCTAGGTAACTCGATCTGAATCCTGAGCACGCTATGAACTCCTGTTTATTCAGGCTTATCCTTTGACTTGAATGGGTGAGAGTGGCCCGAGATCGCCGACTCAATAAGCCTACCATATTGGGGATAAGACCGGGTAGGTAGCTGGGAACATAGTCCTGCGAGATGGAATTCACTCCTACCCGCTCTGAGGGATTAATAGAGAGGTTGTTCCCTTAAGTGCTGACTCCAGGTCTTGAACTAGGGATCCCACCCTCTCATTGGCCCGAGAGGGACTTGGTATAGTGATGAGATCACATACCAATCGGTTTGGTGGTTGGACCACAAACCAATAGTTCATTAGAGGATCAGTGGGACTTAAGGAACAAGATGTAATTACGGGGGTAAAACGGTTATTTTGACCCAGCTGTAATTACGAACGACCTGTGAAGGATCGACTTACTAATGATGGTTATATCAAGAGGATAGAAATATATCTACGGTGAGGAGTGTGCAACCCTTGGACTTTAGTGGAGTCTCCGGGGGTTAACGAATGTTGGTTAGCTTGGTTAAAGAGTTTGACCGGTTAATCTCGTATCGTTGGAGCTCATGATCTGTAGGTCCTTTAGGTTCTCCTGGCTAGCTTGAATTAAGCCGTGTAACAATATGAGAGAAAAAGAATTTGAATTTATTGAAATTCGGTTTTGGAAGAATGATGGACATATTTAAATATGATTTAAATATGGGATCGGTGTAAAACATGAATAGGGATTCATGTGGGATGATTCGGTTTAAGAAACCGGGATTAGTCTTATTATTTAATTAATATTTGATATTGAATTAAATAATAATATTAATTAATTAAAAAGTTTAATTAATTATAATTTATTTTGCTTATTAAAATTAATTATGAATTAATTTTAAAATGACAAAATATTACAAGTGTGATTATAAGTCAAAGTGGAATTATCCATGTTGAGTGGATTTATCCAAGTTGAGTGGGTTTATCCAAGTTGTGAAGTGGATTGTGAATCACCAACAACATGCATATAAACTCATCAATTTTGGAACACTTGGTTGAAGACTAATCCATCCAATTTGAGGTGTCATGCTAAGCAAAGACTTTGTTGCATGTGAATTGCCTATAAATTGGATGAAGTTCAAATGGTTTGAAGTTGATGAATTTTCAAAGAGTTTGAATATTTGGATGAGCATGAAGAGTTCATGTTACTTGAGAAATTAGAAAGCTAAGTGTTAGACTTCTTCTCACGAAATCCTCATCACTTTCATCTTCCCATCTTCTTCTTCCAAACTTTTTCTTTCATAAAGGAGTCCCACCACTCCGTTGCTCGGCCCGAGGATAGCGGGACTACCAGAGGTGGTTCTCGAGGAGTTCGAGGGAAGCTTCGAAGGGATCGTGAGGAGATTCGAGGGTTGGAAGAGAAGTCTTTAGAACTACAAGAGGTATGTGTTCTAATTCCTTTTATTTCAAAGCTTTGTGCATGTTTCTTATTTAGCTAAATTGATGAAATTAGAGTGCCAATGATCCGTCTCGCTTCCGCTGCGCTACATGCGCTCCATCAACAGATTCTTTTCGGTAAATCGTAGGGGGGTAAGCTTCCGTTTAGGCTCTTTTAAGGTTGATTTAAGGTTCTATTTTAAGGCTTATCTATAATGCTAGAAGTTAGTCTCTAATTATTGGATTGTTATGTTGAAGTCTAAGTACAGTTTGGAGCGCGGGCCAAGCGTTATGGCAGTTTAGGAATTCTTGGGCTAATTTTAGGATCAATCTGTTAGTAGTTCTTACTTGTGGAATCTGTTTGCTTTTTTGTTGTTTGTTAGCACGCATATTTTTGTGATTGCTTTATATTATGGATTATTTGAATTGTTAATTCTGTTTTTGCGTCTCAGATAAAACTAAGCACATCTGAGTGCTTAACATGCTTCTGTACAATATGTGAACTCTCTGATAAGACTAAGCACATATGAGTGCTTAGCATGTTGTACTTGAGTTGTATTATGAATAGATTGATCTGGTGATGAGATTATGGATGTATGTGCTATTGTTCTGGTGTAAGACATGTTGAATTGTTGTGTGTATTGTGATGAAGTTGAGCATGCTGTGGTGATGCTGAGATTTCATGAGATGCATGATAATGTTGTGTTTATGTTGAAAGCATACTTTGTACGTGGTGACGTGTTGTTTACTATTGACATTGAACATGGTCTAGGAGTCATGTTTAGTTTGTGCATATCTGAGATGTGAAATAAGTATGTGTTAAATAGGGTCAGCGGACGTGGAATTGTGATAGGAGGTGAAGTTGGAGCCTCAGGTATAAAGAGTCGAGGGCTAACGTTGTAATAAAGAAAAGTGAAGTGAATATTAGGGTCTCGGGTATAAATGGTCGAGGACTAATATTGAGTTAAAGAAAGTGAAGTGAACATTAGGGTCTCGGGTGTAAATGGTCGAGTGGTAATGTTGTTTAAGATAAGTGAGTGAATATCAGGGCCTCAGGTATAAATGGTTGGGGGCTGATATGTCACTATTGGGTATCGAGGCATGAAATATAAATGGTCGGGGGTCGATACGCCAATGTTGTATAACAAGAGCCTTGAGGTTTCAGGTATAAATGGTGGAGGGTCGGTGTGATGAGTCTTGAGGCAAGTATTGAGGCCTTGGGTATAAATGGTCAAGGGTCAAAGGTCGAGTTTTGTAGAGATGTGTTGAGGCTCTAGGTATAAATGGTCAGAGGTCGACACGTCTCGAAAGAGTAAGTCTCGAGGTTATGGAAATGAATTTTATGAGTGGATGTAGTACGTTGTAAATTCATCGGTGCGCCTTGGGTACAAATGGTCAAGGGGCGAGGCAACAGTTTGAGGCCTTGGGTATAAATGGTCAAGGGTCGAACGCTGAGCGCCGTAGAGAAGTGTCGAGGCCCTAGGTATAAATTGCCAGGGGTCAACGCGACTCAAAGGAGTTAGTCTAAGAGGGCTTGTGAGGGCCATGAGAGTTGAGTTGAGATATTTAGTGGAGTCCGAGAGTGGACTTAGAGAACTCAGTAGGATCTGAGAGAGCTTGTGAAATTTGTTTTGAATCGGAAAGGACTCGGTGGGTCTCGTGAAGGCTGGAAAGAGTTGTGAGTACTCGGTTGTACTTCGAGCGAACTTGTTAGAGGTCGAGTTAGTCAATGGATATGTGTTGCGTGCTCAGTGTTTAAATAAAAGTGTGAAGCGAGAGCACTCAGAACATGCAAGCATACATGGTCTTGTAGCAAGTAATAAGTATTTTTTCATTCGATTTCTCACAGAGATTTATTCTTAGTTACTAACGAAGTGAGGTGTTAAATTAGAAAGGGTGGCTTAAATGGGGTGGAATTGGGATTAATGTGCCTAACTAATAAAGAACGTACGAGATATGCAAGCATAAACAAAAGCAAGTAAAGAGATTAACTTGAATGTAAAGGAAAAAGAATTGTGGAGAAAGCAATTTCCTAGCAATAAAATCGCAAGGCAAAAGACTGGAAAAATGGCCAAGGCAAAAACAGACTTATAGAATTGCGCATACAACAATTATCTAGCAATTAAATTAACAACGATTTAAGGGTGAGATGTGGAAACAAGGTCAACTAATGACTCCGCTATAGGCTTTTTCATACGATTCTTCAGCAGTAGATCAACTTATCGTGCATCAATTTAACTCATTCTCATGCATCTCTCGATTACATGCATTAGATCCTTTAGTTCACTCATATCCAAATAAGACTTAAGCATCTATTTATATAAGCAAGTTAATGAATTGTACTAGGAAAACGCCTATTCCTAGGTCGTTTTCTGGCTACCATGAAAAGCTAGCATGAATGGACGACTCTGAACTCTTACTCCTCCCGGAGGTTAGGAGTTCTTTGGACAAAATGGATGGCCGGTCGAAATTGCCCGTGGGATGAAGTACACATACATTCAATGCATTCGAGCTATCCTACATGCTGAATTCACGTATTTCTACCTATCGATTTGTCATTAGCAGACCTTTGTGTGGTTTAGTTACTCATGGATGATGATGGATTGGAAAGATTTGATTGATTAAACATGCTTGGTAGTATTCAAATGGAAACAAACAGAAAACAAAAAGCAATAAGGAACTCGCGAACTAGTCAAATAACTCCTCGATTAAACCAGATTCCAAGCTCAATGTGCAACCACTCTAAAACGATAAAGACTAAACAGAAGAAGACGAAATGAAACAATGTAGCTAACAGAAGTAAACAACAGTAGACAGAAGCGAAAAGGAAAACAGAGAGCAGTAGAAAGCAGATAAACGTGTGCGTGAACTCCTCGTCGCAAACGCCTCGGATGAAGGGCGAAGGTGAGCTTTGTTTGGGGATGAATCCAATCAGAAGAGAAGAAGGATATTCTCTTCTTCCTCTCAGATTATCGATGCCAACAGCTGATTCCTTCACGCCAATGACCGGGAGAGAAAACAGAGAGAAATTGCGTTGAGAAGGGGAGTTCTACGCTTCCAGGCTTGTTGTTCTCCTTCCCCCTTCACCTCCTTTTATAGTGTATTGCAGGTACTCTTCAGTCAAGGAGAACCATCCATTCTGAACGACGACCTTCCACGTGGCAGCAGGAGATAAATTGAGCGGCTGAAAGATCGCAACAAAACGGCGGACGGTTAGAACAACTTAACATTTTCATTTAAAACATTGCGGAGACAACAATGTTTCCGCAATGTTCCTGCAACACAAAAATGCAACTCTTTAACTTCGTTTTTTATTCTTTTTTCTTTCTTTTACAAATAAGTCCTGATTTAGCTTCATTCTATAAATTCTCATATATAAGCACATGTTTAGACTAAATTCTAACAAAACTGCTTAAGAGTTCACACAATTCTATGGTCAATAAGTCCCTAAAATATTGGTGGCCGGATTTTTGAATATCCGCTTAATCTCAAGCTGTCGAGGCTTGCCAAAATACGATTTATAATGCCTATTGCCAAGGCTTTGCAGCCAGTGGTAACAGGGTCGATCCAAGGAATAGGAGAGTTGAATTTACTAGTGAAATTGGGATTTGATCGATTAATTGGTAACGGGGGGTTTTGATCATGCAAAGAAATCAATAAGAAAGCTACGGAAGAAAGAAATAATATGTAGAAAACGTGTGCTCGGTTTGGGGAGTCTCGGGGTCAATTGTTAGACAAATACAACTTATCATTTAATTCTAATAACATGGAATTCAGTTCACTAAGCACGCGGACGACTACCAGAGAAGCCCCAAAGTAGCCGACTTCATGAATTTTAATTAGGCCACACAGTCCTAATTACACGTTATCTAATCTCACATTAAGATGATCAATCCTAAGATGAATTTAGACAGTTACTAGCTAACCGCGACGAACATTCGGGCGTGAATTCTAATTGCTAGTAGGTTGCCCGCAAACGCCGTATGCAACCAACAATTATCCTACCCGACCCGATACTTCGATTTAGTTCTATTTACCTGTGTTACTTAGTCGAGCAGTGAGAGGCACGGCATCGCTACTCTTTAACATACACAACATGCGAAACTATCCGAGTGTCAATCAACATAATTTAGCATGCGCGTTGGATTAAGCAAAGTAAATAAATGCAACGTAAACAGAACCAATATGCAAATTCAAACTCAGATTATCAAAGCGATAATGTCTAACAAAATTCCCCTAAACAAAATCCCAAACCGTCACCCTTACCTTAGCCGCTCATGGCGCGGATCGTCAATCCCGCTCCACCAACAACCATGGAAGAGTTCATCTACCTATTACAAATGGGAAGTGGAGCTCACTCGCATGCCAACAATGGCGGAGCTCCACGGAAAGTAGAGAGAAAATGGGGAAGAAGGGAAGAAGAATCGCCGGATTCCGTTGAGAGATGAAGAAGATGAAGCTTGGAGAAGATCTGAAAAATGTGCAGAAAAATCGTCCTTAAGCTACTGCCTTCGTCGTAGCGTCGAGACGCTAGGCCAGCGTCTCGACGCTGTGCCCTAAGTGATCCGCGCGCGCGCGCGCTGGCTTCGCGACGCAAGGCCAGCGTCGCGACGCTGCCCCGATGAATTTCCTGCGCGCGCCTCCTCCGGAGCGTCTCGACGCCAAGCAGGGTCTCGACGCCAGGGCAGCGTCGAGCTAGCGTCTCGACGCTATCACTCGACGCTTGCTCTCGGGTTTTTCCAGCGTCGAGCCAGCGTCTCGACGCTATAGCTCGACGCTGGCTCTCGGGTTTGGGGCTGATGCAATGCCTCTCCAAGGCTGTTTTGGCCCGTTTCTTCACGGAACAAATTCCCCTCTTCCCGATGCAATCCCGGGGCGCTAAAACTCTGCTTTAAGCGCTCGAACATGCCCAATGGACGCACGAGCTCTTGTTAAGTCTCTGAAAGTGACTTATTTAGGACCCATTTAGCTTAAGAAGATGTACACATTTAGGTGTTTTTGTTAGCATTTAGCCTAAACCTATGCTTTAATATGAGAATTAGAAGAAGGTAGCTAATATAGGACTTATGCATAATAGGTAGAAAAAGGGTTGAAAACCGAAGAAAAGAATGAAAAAAATTAGCATTGCAAATGAATTGCGGAATAATTGCGGTGGCCGCAATTATTCAAGTTAAAACCGTAAGTTGGCTGATGATTTTCTGTTTAGATCCGACTTTTCAGGGATTCATTCTTTCTCCTCCATCCATTCTGATATATGACGTTGAAGATTGATGGTTCTCCTTGGCCCAAACGCACCTGCAAACTACTATAAAAGGGGATCAAAGTCGGAGGTTCAGTCATCATTCAACGTGCAGAAGTCTTCTCACAGTCCACCATTTCTCTCGATTTTCCCTTGCCGTCTGTTGGAGTGAGGTTCTCAGCTTTTGGAGTCGATAATCTGATAGGAAGGAGAGAAGATTCTTCTTCTCTCTCGATTGGATTCATCCAAGCACGGCTGAATTCTCATCACCATCATTCGAGGCGACTGCCACGAAGATTTCCAGCACACCTTTACTGTTTTCTGCTCTTTCCTTCTCAATTCCATTTCTGTTCAATGTTGTTCTTAGCTTAGTCATTTACTTATTGCATTTCGTTGTTGTCTGCCTTGAGTTCATTCTGTTTAAGCTTTCCTTTGTCATTCAAACACTTGAAGTAATCAAAGTAAGTTTCTGCATTTCACAGTTCTTCCTTGTTCTGCTACGAGTTTCACTCACTGTTTTAAGCACTTTTTCCTTCTAAGCATGTCTACTTTATCTTATATTTCTGTTCTGCATATATCCATGAGTAACTAAATTCATTTAGGGGCATGCTAATGACAGAACTATAGGCTAAAAAACGTAAGCCAAGTAGGTAGATCAACACTCGAACATTGATTATATGTAAGCTTCATCCCACGGGCAATTTCGATTGGCCATCCATTTTGTCCAAAGAACTCCTAACCTCTGGAAGGAGTAAGAGTTCAGAGTCGTATAATCATGCTAGCCTTCCATGGTAATCAGGAAACGGCCTAGGAATAGGCGTTTCCCTAGTATAAACTGAACACTCCTGTTTTAACAAGATGCTTAAGACCTTACTTTGAAGTCGAGTAAACTTGAGTCTCTCATGCATGGAATCGGACGATACTTGAGATAGAGTGAGTTTAATGTATAGAGAGTTGATCCAAAGCTTGATAATCGTAATAAAATGCTTATAGGACAGTCATTAGTAGCCCTTAATTCACCTATCTAACCAGTTTCGCTGCCATTTAATTGCGGATTAATTGCGGTTCTCGCAATTCTGCCAAATTGTCTTCTGTCTAGCTGTTTTCTTCTGTGTTTATTGATTTCATCTCTTGACCTTTAAGCCTGATTTTCACTTTAATTTGTTTATGGCATGTTCCTTTATACATTCAGCAAAAAGTAGTTAATTAAAAACCAATTTTACCCCATCAAATCCATCCCATCTTTCTTAACAAACACACTTCGCGAATAGCTAAAATTAAGTCTCTGTGGAAAAAACGAATTAAATATACTTACTACTTGCTGTGAGACCATGTATGCTTGCATGTTCTAAGTGCTCTCTCCATCCTTTTGCTTCTTTATCTTTACACATTGAGCACGCAACAAGTTTTTGGCGCCGCTGCCGGGGACTTATTTTAAGTGAAAACGAAGTTGTTAAGTTTAAGAAAACCAAGTTTATCATTGAGTGAAACTAATCTGTTTCATTTCTTTTGCAGGTACTGTTAAGGTAGTTTATGAGTGAGCGTTCACATAGTAATTTAGAGTTCGATCCTGAACCTGAAAGATCACTTCGAGCTAGAAATAAAGCAAAGAAACGCCTCTTTAAACAACCTCCTATACCTCAAATCTTACCTGAAACCAAAGAAATGGGCGATTTAGTTCCAAATCCGGCACCTGCCATTCGCAACCCCATAGAAATAGCGAATGACAAGAATAGTGCCATTCTTTCATATCTAGTACCTATGCCTGGGGAGCTGAACCCCAGCATAATCCGTCCTGAAATCACTGCCCACTCATTTGAGTTAAAGCCAGTGATGTTCCAAATGTTGTCCACTGTGGGACAATTCTTTGGAATAGAAAATGAGGACCCCCATAATCACCTTAGGAACTTCTTAGGAGTTAGTGACACCTTCCTAATCCCTGGAGTTTCCCAAGAGGCCCTGAGGCTATATCTTTTCCCTTACTCTTTGAGGGACAAAGCCAAAACATGGCTAAATTCTTTACCCTCAGGATCTGTTCGCAATTGGACAGATTTAGCAGAAAAATTCCTAGTCAAATACTTCCCACCAGATAGGAATTCAACTTTTCGTGATGACATAGTCAAATTCAAACAAGCTCCAAGTGAGTCTCTTCACGAAGCTTGGACTAGATTTAAAGATCTTCTCGTTAAATGTCCACACCATGGCATTCCATGGTGTATTCAAATAGAAGTTTTCTTTAAAGGATGCAACCCCAGCACCAGACAAGTCTTAAATTCATCTGCTGGAGGTTCCATGTTGTCCAAGAGTTACAACGAAGCTTATGAGATCTTGGAGAAGATCTCAGCATCTCACTGCAGATGGTCAGACGATCCAGTAGAGCCAACTAGGGCTCAAGACAAGGATGCTCTAAGCGCCATGAGCACCCAAATAAATGCCCTGACCAACTTAGTCAAGCAAATGGCTCAGGCCAATCTCCAAACCAGTGCCAATACCGCCACAGCCATGTCAATGGGCGTACAACCAAATCAAGGCGAGGCACCTATCTGTGGATTCTGTGGGGAAGGGCACCCTTATGAATACTGCCCTGGGAATCCATCCTCAGTCTGCTATGTAGGTAGTCAGCAGCAGCCTAGGAATAACCCCTACTCCAACACCTATAACCCTGGTTGGAGAAACCACCCTAACCTGTCATGGGGTGGCCAGCAAAACACTAACCAAAATCCTAACAACCCAAGGCCGAGTGGAACACCTGGTTTCACTCCCCAACATAACCAGTCAATGTACCAAAAACCTTATAATCAACCTGTAGGATCTTCTGTAGAAAACCTACTCAAGGAGTATATAGCTAAAAATGATGCTACTCTTCAGAGCCAGCAAGCTACCCTTAGGAGCCTGGAAAACCAAATAGGCCAGTTAGCCAATGAACTTAAAAGTAGGCCCCAAGGTAGACTCCCTGCTGACACCGAGATACCAAGGAGAGATGGCAAGGAACAAGTTCAAGCCATTGAACTTAGGAGTGGAAGACCATTGGTGAGCATTACAAAAGACACACCAAAGAGAGTAGAGAACACAGAGTCTAGTGCTCCACTGGAGTCTCTGCCAAGCCAAGGTCCACCACCAACTAGCACATCAGGAGCCAGGCTAGAGCCAATCAGTGAGGAGGTAGAAGAAATTCCAAGACCTCCACCTATCTTAAGGCGTCCTGACGTGCCTACATATGTGCCACCACCTCCATATCCTCGAAGGCTGAAGAAGAAGCAGGAACAGGAAGTTCATTTTAATAAGTGCATGTGAACATTCCTTTTGTAGAGGTTTTACAGTCTATGCCTTCATATGTAAAGTTTTTGAAGGACATTATTACTAACAAGAAAACTATTGGTGAGTTTGAAACAGTAAACCTCACCGAGGAGTGTGTTAAGTCTCTGAAAGTGACTTATTTAGGACCCATTTAGCTTAAGAAGATGTACACATTTAGGTGTTTTTGTGAGCATTTAGCCTAAACCTATGCTTTAATATGAGAATTAGAAGAAGGTAGCTAATATAGGACTTATGCACAATAGGTAGGAAAAGGGGTGAAAACCGAAGAAAAGAATGAAAAAATAACCCTTGCGAATGCATTGCGGAATAATTGCGGTGGCCGCAATTATTCAAGTTAAAACCGTAAGTTGGCTGACATTTTTCTGTTTAGATCCGACTTTTCAGGGATTCGTTCTTTCTCCTCCACCCATTCTGATATACGACGTTGAAGATTGATGGTTCTCCTTGGCCCAATCGCACCTGCAAACTACTATAAAAGGGGGCCAAAGTCGGAGGTTCAGTCATCATTCAACGTGCAGAAGTCTTCTCACAGTCCACCATTTCTCTCGATTTTCCTTTGCCGTCTGTTGGAGTGAGGTTCTCAGCTTTTGGAGACGATAATCTGATAGGAAGGAGAGAAGATTCTTCTTCTCTCTCGATTGGATTCATCCAAGCACGGCTGAATTCTCATCACCATCATTCGAGGCGACTGCCACGAAGATTTTCAGCACACCTTTACTGTTTTCTGCTTTTTCCTTCTCAATTCCATTTCTGTTCAATGCTGTTCTTAGCTTAGTCATTTACTTATTGCATTTCGTTGTTGTCTGCCTTGAATTCATTCTGTTTAAGCTTTCCTTTGTCATTCAAACACTTGAAGTAATCAAAGTAAGTTTCTGCATTTCACAGTTATTCCTTATTCTGCTACGAGTTTGGCTTGCTGTTTTAAGCACTCTTTTCTTCTAAGCATGTCTACTTTATCTTATATTTCTGTTCTTCATATATCCATGAGTAACTAAATTCACTTAGGGGCATGCTAATGACAGAACTATAGGCTAAAAAACGTAAGTCAAGTAGGTAGATCAACACTCGAACATTGATTGTATGTAAGCTTCATCCCACGGGCAATTTCGATTGGCCATCCATTTTGTCCAAAGAACTCCTAACCTCTGGAAGGAGTAAGAGTTCAGAGTCATATAATCATGCTAGCCTTTCATGGTAATCAGGAAACGGCCTAGGAATAGGCGTTTCCCTAGTATAAACTGAACACTCCTGTTTTAACAAGATGCTTAAGACCTTACTTTGAAGTCGAGTAAACTTGAGTCTCTCATGCATGGAATCGGACGATACTTGAGATAGAGTGAGTTTAATGTATAGAGAGTTGATCCAAAGCTTGATAATCGTAATAAACTGCCTATAGGATAGTCATTAGTAGCCCTTAATTCACCCATTTAACCAGTTTCGCTGCCATTTAATTGCGGATTAATTGCGGCTCTCGCAATTCTGCTAAATTGCTTACTGTCTAGCTGTTTTCTTCTTCGTTTATTGATTCCATCTCTTGTTCTTTAAGCCTGATTTTTACTTTAATTTGTTTATGGCATATTCCCTTATACATTCAGCAGAAAGTAGTTAATTAAAAACAAATTTTATCCCATCAAATCCATCCCATCTTTCTTAACAAACACACTTCGCGAATAGCTAAAAACAAGTCTCTGTGGAAAAAACGAATTAAATATACTCACTACTTGCTGTAAGACCATGTATGCTTGCATGTTCTAAGTGCTCTCTCTACCCTTTTGCATATTTATCTTTACACATTGAGCACGCAACAAGTTTTTGGCGCCGCTGCCGGGGACTTATTTTTAAGTGAAAACGAAGTTGTTAAGTTTAAGAAAACCAAGTTTATCATTGAGTGAAACTAATCTGTTTCATTTCTTTTGCAGGTACTGTTAAGGTAGTTTATGAGTGAGCGTTCACATAGTAATTTAGAGTTCGATCCTGAACCTGAAAGATCACTTCGAGCTAGAAATAAAGCAAAGAAACGCCTCTTTAAACAACCTCCTATACCTCAAATCTTACCTGAAACCAAAGAAATGGGCGATTTAGTTCCAAATCCAGCACCTGCCATTCGCAACCCCATAGAAATAGCGAATGACAAGAATAGTGCCATTCTTTCATACCTAGTACCTATGCCTGGGGAGCTGAACCCCAGCATAATCCGTCCTGAAATCACTGCCCACTCTTTCGAGTTAAAGCCAGTGATGTTCCAAATGTTGTCCACTGTGGGACAATTCTTTGGAATAGAAAATGAGGACCCCCATAATCACCTTAGGAACTTCCTAGGAGTTAGTGACACCTTCCTAATCCCTGGAGTTTCCCAAGAGGCCCTTAGGCTATATCTTTTCCCTTACTCTTTGAGGGACAAAGCCAAAACGTGGCTAAATTCTTTACCCTCAGGATCTGTCCGCAATTGGACAGATCTAGCAGAAAAATTCCTAGTCAAATACTTCCCACCTGATAGGAATTCTACTTTCCGTGATGACATAGTCAAATTCAAACAAGCTCCAAGTGAGTCTCTTCACGAAGCTTGGACTAGATTTAAAGATCTTCTCGTTAAATGTCCACACCATGGCATTCCATGGTGTATTCAAATAGAAGTTTTCTTTAAAGGATGCAACCCCAGCACCAGACAAGTCTTAAATTCATCTGCTGGAGGTTCCATGTTGTCCAAGAGTTACAACGAAGCTTATGAGATCCTGGAGAAGATCTCAGCATCTCACTGCAGATGGTCAGACGATCCAGTAGAGCCAACTAGGGCTCAAGACAAGGATGCTCTAAGCGCCATGAGCACCCAAATAAATGCCCTGACCAACTTAGTCAAGCAAATGGCTCAGGCCAATCTCCAAACCAGTGCCAATACCGCCACAGCCATGTCAATGGGCGTACAACCAAATCAAGGCGAGGCACCTATCTGTGGATTCTGTGGGGAAGGGCACCCTTATGAATACTGCCCTGGGAATCCATCCTCAGTCTGCTATGTAGGTAGTCAGCAGCAGCCTAGGAATAACCCCTACTCACAAACTTACAATCCTGGTTGGAGAAACCACCCTAACCTGTCATGGGGTGGCCAGCAAAACACTAACCAAAATTCTAACCAACCAAGGCCGAGTGGAACACCTGGTTTCACTCCCCAACATAACCAGTCAATGTACCAAAAACCGTATAATCAACCTGTAGGATCTTCTGTAGAGAACCTACTCAAGGAATATATAGCTAAGAATGATGCTACTCTTCAGAGCCAGCAAGCTACCCTTAGGAGCCTGGAAAACCAAATAGGCCAGTTAGCCAATGAACTTAAAAGTAGGCCCCAAGGTAGACTCCCTGCTGACACCGAGATACCAAGGAGAGATGGCAAGGAACAAGTTCAAGCCATTGAACTTAGGAGTGGAAGACCATTGGTGAGCATTACAAAAGATACACCAAAGAGAGTAGAGAACACTGAGTCTAGTGCTCCACTGGAGTCTCTGCCAAGCCAAGGTCCACCACCAACTAGCACATCAGGAGCCAGGTTAGAGCCAATTGTAGAGGACGTAGAAGAAATTCCAAGGCCTCCACCTATCCTAAAGCGTCCTGACGTGCCTGCTTATGTGCCACCACCTCCTTATCCTCGAAGACTGAAGAAGAAGCAGGAACAGGAAGTTCATTTTAATAAATTCTTAGAAATACTTAAGCAAGTGCATGTGAATATTCCTTTTGTAGAGGTTTTACAGTCTATGCCTTCATATGTAAAGTTTTTGAAGGATATCATTACTAACAAAAAGATAATTGGTGAGTTTGAAACAGTAAACCTCACCGAGGAGTGCAGTGCCATCCTCCAGAACAAGCTGCCCAAGAAGGAGAAGGATCCTGGTTCCTTCACCTTACCTGTAGAACTTGGAGGCAAGCATGTGGGCAGAGCGCTTTGTGACCTGGGCGCCAGCATAAATCTCATGCCCCTGTCCCTATTCCGTCAGTTGGGAATAGGAGAAGCACGTCCAACTACTGTCACTTTACAACTAGCAGACAGATCCATCGCATATCCAGAAGGTAAGATTGAGGATATTCTAGTTAAAGTTGACAAATTCATTTTCCTTGCAGATTTCATTGTCCTGGACTATGAGGCAGACAAGGAGGTACCCATCCTGCTAGGTAGGCCATTTCTAGCCACAGGTAGGGCACTAATAGATGTGCAAAAAGGTGAGTTAACTATGAGAGTTCATGATGAAGAGGCAAAATTTAGTGTTTACAAAGCTTTAAAATACCCCTCTGATTCTGAGTCTTGTGCTAGCATGGATGTTATTGACTCACTTATGGAAGAACAATTAGAGCATGTCTTATTAACCAAGCATGCTAGTGAATATGTACAAATAGATGTAGATGATCTAAATGTAGCTGACATAATGAACATGCCTGTAAATAACCCTCAGCATGTATGTATGACTATAGATTTAACTGATAGAACTATTAACCCTCTGAAGCCCTCCATTGAGCATCCACCTGTTCTAGAACTGAAACCACTACCAACTCACCTCAAATATGCATATCTAGGAGATAATGACACACTGCCTGTAATTATTTCTTCTAAGCTAAGTGAACAGCATGAGGTTGATTTAATTTTACTGCTTAAGCAACATAGGAAGGCTATAGCATGGTCTATTGCTGATATTCGAGGCATTAGCCCTTCTTATTGTATGCACAAAATTATTCTAGAGGAAGAACACACACCTAGGGTAGATCACCAGCGTAGGTTAAACCCCTCTATGAAAGAGGTAGTGAAGAAAGAAATAATAAAGTGGTTAGATGCAGGAGTAATTTTCCCCATAGCTAGTAGCCAGTGGGTGAGCCCCATCCAATGTGTGCCTAAAAAGGGGGGAATAACTGTGGTAGTCAATGAGAATAACGAACTAATTCCAACAAGGACTGTCACAGGGTGGAGGGTATGTATGGATTACAGAAAACTAAATAAAGAAACTAAAAAAGACCACTTCCCCATACCGTTTATTGACCAGATGCTAGACAGAATAGCTGGTAGAGCCTACTACTGTTTCCTAGATGGCTATTCAGGCTACAATCAAATAACTATAGACCCTAAGGATCAAGAGAAGACCACCTTCACTTGCCCTTTTGGAACGTTTGCCTTCCGGAGAACGCCTTTTGGCTTATGCAATGCACCGGCAACTTTCCAGAGGTGCATGATGGCAATCTTCTCTGAGTTGGATGAGTCCATGATAGAAATATTCATGGATGACTTCTCAGTCTTTGGGGACTCATTTAAAACCTGTCTAGAAAACCTAGGACAAGTCCTGGCTAGGTGTGAAGAGACCAACCTAGTCCTAAATTGGGAAAAATGCCATTTTATGGTAGATGAAGGGATTGTGTTAGGACATCGAGTGTCAAGGGCGGGTGTAGAAGTGGATAGAGCAAAAATAGAGGTCATAGAGAAGTTGGTAGAGCCCCAGAACGTCAAAGCCATTAGAAGCTTCTTAGGGCATGCTGGCTTCTATAGAAGGTTCATCAAGGACTTTTCTAAGATAGCCAAGCCTCTGTGCGAGCTTCTAGAGCTAAATAGACCTTTTATCTTCTCTAAGGAGTGTGTAGTAGCTTGGAAAGCCCTTAAGGAAGCACTGGTCACAGCACCAATCATAGTAGGACCAAATTGGGATCTCCCATTTGAGATGCTATGTGATGCCAGTGACTATGCTGTAGGAGTCATGTTAGGACAGAAGATTGACAAGCTCACACATCCTGTCTATTATGCTAGCAAGACCTTGAATGAGGCCCAATGTAACTATACAACTACAGAGAAAGAGATGCTTGCTGTAGTATTTGCTTGTGAAAAATTTAGAAACTATATTGTAGGAACTAGGACCATTGTATATACTGACCATTCTGCTTTAAAATATCTGATGAGGAAGGCTGATGCTAAGCCTAGATTGATTAGATGGGTGTTATTGCTGCAGGAATTCGATTTGGACATTCGGGACAAGAAGGGATGTGAAAACGTGGTTGCAGATCACCTGTCTCGATTGCAGCACAATTGCGAAAAAATTGCGGACCCCGCAATTTCTGATGCTTTTATAGATGAACATATCTTTGCTTTGACTCATCGTGATAACGATGAGGAACCATGGTTCGCTGACATTGCTAACTTCCGTGCATCACAGGTATTACCAGTGTTCAAGGGAGGACAAGAGAAGAAGCGGTTCCTCCATGAAGCAAGGAAATTCATCTGGGATGACCCCATACTTTACAGGACCTGTGCTGATGGGTTGTTGAGGAAATGTGTTTCAGCTGCTGAAGCGAAGTCTGTGCTGCAGCACTGTCACTCCTCTCCTTATGGTGGTCACTTTGGTGGCCAAAGGACAGCTGCGAAGGTATTTCAGAGTGGCTACTATTGGCCAACAATCTTCAAGGACGCACACGCCTTTGCCCACAGCTGTGATGAGTGCCAAAGGACAGGTAATCTCAGTCGCAAGGATGAGATGCCCCTCACCTACATCTTAGAGTTAGAGCTCTTTGATGTGTGGGGCATTGATTTCATGGGACCATTCCCTCCATCATCAGGTAATCTATACATTCTAGTAGCAGTAGACTACGTGTCAAAGTGGGTAGAAGCTAAGGCATGTCCTAATAATGATGCTAAGACAGTCACTAATTTCTTGCATAGACACATTTTCACTAGATTTGGGACTCCTCGTGCTATCATTAGTGATGAGGGGTCACATTTCATTAATAAGGCTATGGAGAAAATATTGGCTAAATATAACATTAGGCATAGAGTAGCTACTCCCTATCACCCACACTCAAATGGTCAAGCTGAAATTTCAAATAGGGAAATTAAGAACATCTTAGAGAAGGTAGTCAAACCAAATAGACAAGACTGGTCTTTCAAGCTTGAGGATGCACTTTGGGCTTATAGAACAGCATATAAGACACCTCTAGGAATGTCTCCCTATAGGTTGGTATATGGCAAGGCTTGCCACTTGCCACTTGAGTTGGAGAACAAGGCATTTTGGGCCATGAAAGAATTAAATTTTTGTGTGAAGGATGCAGGGACATTAAGATCTTTACAGCTGCATGAACTTGATGAGCTTAGGCACATGGCCTATGAGAATGCCAAGATGTACAAAGAAAAGACAAAAATATGGCATGACAGTAGACTCAGGATCAAAGATTTTAAGAAAGGCCAACTTGTATTATTATTTAACTCACGCTTAAAGCTCTTTCCAGGCAAATTAAAGTCTAGATGGTCCGGTCCATTTATTATTACTAATGTCTTTGTTCATGGTGCCATAGAGATTAAAAACTTACAGCAAGGACAGCCATTTATGGTCAATGGTGCTAGGTTGAAGCACTACTATGAGGAGGGGGATGTAAAGACTCTCTCAGCCTTCCTCCTACATGAAGCATGAAGTTAGAAACGAGAGAGAACGAGTGGTTCCTGTGCTCGTTTAGTCAAGGCCAATGCCTTAGTTTATTTTTTCTGTTTTTATCGATGATCGTTTGTACGTTTTGTGGTGTAATTTTAATTACGTATTTAATGTTTGTTTTGTTTGTTTTTGTAGGGAATCGAAAGAGGGAATCAAGGGGAGTAAATCGCACTTTAAAAATCAAGAATCGGTTGGGCCAATTGAAAGATACGGGCGATCAAAGTTTGGATTTTGTATGAAATCTTGTCCCTAGAATTGCGAAAATATTGCTGACTCCGCAAAAAGAGCCGTTGGGATTTCATCCGTTGCTTTTATAGCCGTTAGAAGGCGCCCGTTTGATACGATCTTCTCATTCTTTGCTCTCCAAGATTTCTGCGATTCTCTCCACCTTTGATCTCTCTCTCCAAACCTCCAAGATTCGACCATGGTTTCCACTAGGGCTGAGAGATCCGCCGCCAAGAAGAAGGCCGACGACGCAGCTGAAGCGGCTGCGAGGGAAGCGCTTCTCACCCTTGCTGATCAGGGTGCTGTACGCACTGGCCGTCTTGGCAAGCTTCCTATTCGTAGGAAGAAGTGGAGGGTGGTAACTGAAATCCCTGCTGGCCCATCTGAACCAATGGGCACGCCCACGAAGCGCCGGTGGACTGTCAAGACTGCCGCCGGACCAAGCAAATCCAAGACTCCCTCTGTGGCGAGTCAAGAATCTGATCGTGCATCCCACGAGTCAGCTAAAGAAGGTGCGACGCCGTCTGCATCACCTGTGCGCAGCCCTCTGCCGTCTGAATCACCTGTGCGCAGCCCTCTCCCATCTGAACCAGTGCCAAGCACCGAATCATCACCGCCTGCGCAGAGCGCCGAGTCATCTCCAGCGCCTCAGAGTGCTGATCTACCACCTGCGGCTGTGCAGAGTCCTGAGTTGCCGTCTTCGCCATGGAGTTCTGCGCATACCCCGTCAGCGGAGCACAATTCTCCACGGCCTGATCCGGAATTCCCTTATGGGGATTACCAAGAATCCACGCAAGGCAGTGGAGAGGCAGAGGAAGAAGAAGTCTTCTCTCCCATGAGAGAAGCCAGCCCTGATGAGCCTGCACAGCAAACGCCTGCTGATGATTCGATGGAGGAGACGTTGGGGGCCTGTTTCCCACAACTCCAGGCGAGGCAGAAGGCCAAGAAGAAGGCCAACAAGGAGGCCAAGAAAGCCAAGAAAGCCACGAAACTGAAGAAGAGGAAGGCCAAGCGAGTGCCTTCAGCAGAAGAAGACAGTACTGAGCCTTCGCTCAAACGCCTCAAGGTGGAGGCTGCTGAATCTTCCAAGCCAGCTGATAAGGGGAAGGCTAAACTCTACCCCGAAGATGAACCTCCATCAGTGAGATATGTCTCGTCTGATGCTGAATCCAGAGGCGTGGAGCTGAGGAAAAGGGACCTGTTGCACGAGAAAGGGTTCCTTGATCGCCTAGCTGACCTGCCGCAGTTCTTGCGCGCAGGGGTGATCAACCATGGCTGGGAGGAATTCTGTCGACCTCCCAATCCAGCATACACAAGCATGGTGTATGACTTCTATGCGAACGTGCTCAGCCCTGAGGATGGCCTGTCTGTGGTCAGAGGGGTAGAAGTGGACTTCTCTGCTAAGGCCATCAATGAAGCATTCGGTCTAAGGGGCCAGCCTCACACAGACTATGCACGGATAGTGGATGAGCCGACTGAAGCTGTGCTAGAAGAAGCCATCCGCACCATTGGCCAGCCTGAGGCCTCCTGGACAGTCTCACGCAATGGGCGGCACACGCTCATGAGTGCCAACCTCACGGCAAAGGCAGCTGTGTGGTTTTCATTCGTGAGAAGAAGACTCTCCCCGGTGACGCATGAGACCACCATTAACCAGAGCCGTTCGCTGCTGGTTTATGCTATCATGAGAGGTCTCACGATCAACGTGGGAGAAGTCATCAATGCTGCCATCGCCGAGTGTGCTAAAAAGGGTAAGGGGCCATTATTTTTCCCCAACATCATAACAAAGTTATGTCTGCTTGCAGGAGTTCCTACCGAGCGCTTGGAGCAGCAGCTGCCCTACACAGGCCATCTGGAGTTGCCTGCACACCTACGGCTGAGAAGGAAGGGCAATATGGAGTTTGAGTTGGATAGGTTGGCTGCTGAGCAGTCCCTATCCATGGCCTGTTTGATGGACCTGCAGAGAAGAATGGCTCAATGGGCCAACTATGCGCAGGCGAGGGACAAAGAGGTTGCAGACCAGTTGGGATGCACCTTCCCGGACTTCCCCACCAACCTCCTAACTCCATGGGTGGCCCCACGACCAAGGCAACCAGATGAAGATGATGAGAGTTGAGTGCTGGTTTGAAGAGCACTAGAGGGAGTATTACTGATCCCTAAAGAAACAAAAGACAATTTTTCTGCTTTTTGATAGATTCATGTATATTATGCTGTTTTTGAGTCAATTTTTGATCTGTTTTTAGTATTTAGTTGTATGTTTTTCCTTTTGCTTAAGATAGTCTGATGTCAGTTAATTAGGTAGGATAGTTTAGTTTCATTTTTAGAATGCATGAGTGACAGGAAAAAGCATGCTAGGGGCCTGCATCAATGTTAAACCTGCCCAGATTGAATTGCGAAATAATTGCGGTTCCCGCAATTTTTGTGACTGTTTGCATGTTTTGGACTGTCTGTTTAATTAGGCTGTGATCTGTTCAACTCTATCTTTTGCTGCTAGCATGACTACCCTATATAGCTGATCTTGAAGCATGCTGGATGAGTGTCATAGGACACCTTTTGATAGTTTAAATGTGCCTCTGAATAGTGCTCAGCATGCATAAACCATAAGTCCTTAAACCTGTCTGTTATGTTCAAATTTTCTGCTGCTGGGATAGTTGCTTCTAGAATGTTTTGCCTATGCCTAGGATGTTTAGATTCTCTTTGTTTTACTTTAGACTAGATGCTTCTAGGACAAGTTTGGGGGTGTGCCACCTCAAACACTCATTGGGGACAATGAGTAGTTGAAGTTTGGGGGAGGCCACCCTAGGCCTAGGAACATTCCTCTCTTCCTTAAGACATAAGCATTCTTCTTCTCCTAAAAAAATTTTTGTGATAAATAGAAAAAGTGAAAAATAGAATAAAGAGGGGAGTCTTTCTCAAGTTGCTGAGTAATCAGTGCCAAGTGTGTAAACCACAAGTGGCATTGCATCAAAAGGCAAACCAAGGGGAGACTCCACCTAAGTAAAAAAGGAAAAAAAAGAGAAATAGGGGAAGAAGAATGTATGCTTAGGAGTTGTAATCTTGTGGCTTAGATGTCCTATGAAAAAGAACTCTGATCCTTAATGAGCTAAGCACAAGGTTGTAGCTTTTAGGTTTGTCTAGGGAGATGAATGTTTATCCAATGTAGTGATGCCAGGGTTTAGGTTGTTCTCTATAAAGTACCACTGTCACTGTTAATACTAAGACTGGCATGACTCTAAGGAATCCTAGACACATTAAAAATAAGCTGGAAGCATGTACTGAGTCTGGAGTAAAGCTTGGTAGAATTTGAAACCTTAGGGATAGTAGCATGATGTCATAGAAGTAGTTAGATCAGTAGTAGGGGGTCAACAAAAGCAGTGGGTATAGTAGGCAGGTGAAGTCAGAAGAGGCTAGACAAGAGGCTAGTTCTAAACTTGGAAGTGTGTCACAGGACAGCACTGCTAGAGACAAGAATATAAGGGAGTTAGTGAGTAGATAAAAGAAGAAGAAACAGCAGCCTAAGTAAGTCCTTAGTATGCTTGAGGACAAGCAAAGCCTTAAGTTTGGGGGTGTGTTAAGTCTCTGAAAGTGACTTATTTAGGACCCATTTAGCTTAAGAAGATGTACACATTTAGGTGTTTTTGTGAGCATTTAGCCTAAACCTATGCTTTAATATGAGAATTAGAAGAAGGTAGCTAATATAGGACTTATGCACAATAGGTAGGAAAAGGGGTGAAAACCGAAGAAAAGAATGAAAAAATAACCCTTGCGAATGCATTGCGGAATAATTGCGGTGGCCGCAATTATTCAAGTTAAAACCGTAAGTTGGCTGACATTTTTCTGTTTAGATCCGACTTTTCAGGGATTCGTTCTTTCTCCTCCACCCATTCTGATATACGACGTTGAAGATTGATGGTTCTCCTTGGCCCAATCGCACCTGCAAACTACTATAAAAGGGGGCCAAAGTCGGAGGTTCAGTCATCATTCAACGTGCAGAAGTCTTCTCACAGTCCACCATTTCTCTCGATTTTCCTTTGCCGTCTGTTGGAGTGAGGTTCTCAGCTTTTGGAGACGATAATCTGATAGGAAGGAGAGAAGATTCTTCTTCTCTCTCGATTGGATTCATCCAAGCACGGCTGAATTCTCATCACCATCATTCGAGGCGACTGCCACGAAGATTTTCAGCACACCTTTACTGTTTTCTGCTTTTTCCTTCTCAATTCCATTTCTGTTCAATGCTGTTCTTAGCTTAGTCATTTACTTATTGCATTTCGTTGTTGTCTGCCTTGAATTCATTCTGTTTAAGCTTTCCTTTGTCATTCAAACACTTGAAGTAATCAAAGTAAGTTTCTGCATTTCACAGTTATTCCTTATTCTGCTACGAGTTTGGCTTGCTGTTTTAAGCACTCTTTTCTTCTAAGCATGTCTACTTTATCTTATATTTCTGTTCTTCATATATCCATGAGTAACTAAATTCACTTAGGGGCATGCTAATGACAGAACTATAGGCTAAAAAACGTAAGTCAAGTAGGTAGATCAACACTCGAACATTGATTGTATGTAAGCTTCATCCCACGGGCAATTTCGATTGGCCATCCATTTTGTCCAAAGAACTCCTAACCTCTGGAAGGAGTAAGAGTTCAGAGTCATATAATCATGCTAGCCTTTCATGGTAATCAGGAAACGGCCTAGGAATAGGCGTTTCCCTAGTATAAACTGAACACTCCTGTTTTAACAAGATGCTTAAGACCTTACTTTGAAGTCGAGTAAACTTGAGTCTCTCATGCATGGAATCGGACGATACTTGAGATAGAGTGAGTTTAATGTATAGAGAGTTGATCCAAAGCTTGATAATCGTAATAAACTGCCTATAGGATAGTCATTAGTAGCCCTTAATTCACCCATTTAACCAGTTTCGCTGCCATTTAATTGCGGATTAATTGCGGCTCTCGCAATTCTGCTAAATTGCTTACTGTCTAGCTGTTTTCTTCTTCGTTTATTGATTCCATCTCTTGTTCTTTAAGCCTGATTTTTACTTTAATTTGTTTATGGCATATTCCCTTATACATTCAGCAGAAAGTAGTTAATTAAAAACCAATTTTATCCCATCAAATCCATCCCATCTTTCTTAACAAACACACTTCGCGAATAGCTAAAAACAAGTCTCTGTGGAAAAAACGAATTAAATATACTCACTACTTGCTGTAAGACCATGTATGCTTGCATGTTCTAAGTGCTCTCTCTACCCTTTTGCATATTTATCTTTACACATTGAGCACGCAACAGAGTGCAGTGCCATCCTCCAAAACAAGCTGCCCAAGAAGGAGAAGGATCCTGGTTCCTTCACCTTACCTGTAGAACTTGGAGGCAAGCACGTGGGCAAAGCGCTTTGTGACCTGGGCGCCAGCATAAATCTCATGCCCCTGTCCCTATTCCGCCAGTTGGGAATAGGAGAAGCACGTCCAACTACTGTCACTTTACAACTAGCAGACAGATCCATCGCATATCCAGAAGGTAAGATTGAGGATATTCTAGTTAAAGTTGACAAATTTATTTTCCTTGCAGATTTCATTGTCCTGGACTATGAGGCAGACAAGGAGGTTCCCATCCTGCTAGGTAGACCATTTCTAGCCACAGGTAGGGCACTAATAGACGTGCAAAAAGGTGAGTTAACTATGAGGGTTCATGATGAAGAGGTAAAATTTAGTGTTTACAAAGCTTTAAAATATCCCTCTGATTCTGAGTCTTGTGCTAGCTTGGATGTTGTTGACTCACTAATGGAAGAACAATTAGAGCATGTATTGTTAACCAAGCATGCTAACGAATATGTAGGATTAGATGTAGATGATCTAAATGTATCTGACATAATGAATATGCCTGTAGATAAACTTCAGCATGTATGTATGAATATAGATTTAACTGATAGAACTGTAAATCCTTTGAAGCCCTCCATTGAGCATCCACCTGTTTTAGAACTAAAACCACTACCAACTCACCTCAAATATGCATATCTAGGAGAGAATGATACGCTGCCTGTAATTATTTCTTCTAAGCTAAGTGAACAGCATGAGGTTGATTTAATTTTACTGCTTAAGCAACATAGGAAGGCTATAGCATGGTCTATTGCTGATATTCGAGGCATTAGCCCTTCTTATTGTATGCACAAAATTATTCTAGAGGAAGAACACACACCTAGGGTAGATCACCAGCGTAGGTTAAACCCCTCTATGAAAGAGGTAGTGAAGAAAGAAATAATAAAGTGGTTAGATGCAGGAGTAATTTTCCCCATAGCTAGTAGTCAGTGGGTGAGCCCCATCCAATGTGTACCTAAAAAGGGGGGAATAACTGTGGTAGTCAATGAGAATAACGAACTAATTCCAACAAGGACTGTCACAGGGTGGAGGGTATGTATGGATTACAGAAAACTAAATAAAGAAACTAAAAAAGACCACTTCCCCATACCGTTTATTGACCAGATGCTAGACAGAATAGCTGGTAGAGCCTACTACTGTTTCCTAGATGGCTATTCAGGCTACAATCAAATAACTATAGACCCTAAGGATCAAGAGAAGACCACCTTCACTTGCCCTTTTGGAACGTTTGCCTTCCGCAGAATGCCTTTTGGCTTATGCAATGCACCGGCAACTTTCCAGAGGTGCATGATGGCAATCTTCTCTGAGTTGGATGAGTCCATGATAGAAATATTCATGGATGACTTCTCAGTCTTTGGGGATTCATTTAAAACCTGTCTAGAAAACCTAGGACAAGTCCTGACTAGGTGTGAGGAGACTAACCTAGTCCTGAATTGGGAAAAGTGCCATTTTATGGTAGATGAAGGGATTGTCTTAGGACATCGAGTGTCAAGGGCGGGTGTAGAAGTGGATAGGGCGAAAATAGAGGTCATAGAGAAGTTGGTAGAGCCCCAAAATGTCAAGGCTATTAGGAGTTTCTTAGGGCATGCTGGCTTCTATAGAAGGTTCATCAAGGACTTTTCTAAGATAGCCAAGCCTCTATGTGAGCTACTAGAGCTAGGTAGGCCATTCATCTTCTCTACGGAATGTGTAGTAGCTTGGAAAACCCTTAAGGAAGCACTGGTCACAGCACCAATCATAGTAGGACCAAATTGGGATCTCCCATTTGAGATGCTATGTGATGCCAGTGACTATGCTGTAGGAGTCATGTTAGGACAGAAGATTGACAAGCTCACACATCCTGTCTATTATGCTAGTAAGACCTTGAATGAGGCCCAATGTAACTATACAACTACAGAGAAAGAGATGCTTGCTGTAGTATTTGCTTGTGAAAAATTTAGGAACTATATTGTAGGAACTAGGACCATTGTATATACTGACCATTCTGCTTTAAAATATCTAATGAGAAAGGCTGATGCTAAGCCTAGACTAATTAGATGGGTGTTATTGCTGCAGGAATTCGATTTGGACATTCGGGACAAGAAGGGATGTGAAAACGTGGTTGCAGATCACCTGTCTCGATTGCAGCACAATTGCGAAAAAATTGCGGACCCCGCAATTTCTGATGCTTTTATAGATGAACATATCTTTGCTTTAACTCATCGTGATAACGATGAGGAACCTTGGTTCGCTGACATTGCTAACTTCCGTGCAGCACAGGTATTACCAGTGTTCAAGGGAGGACAGGAGAAGAAGAGGTTCCTCCATGAAGCAAGGAAATTCATCTGGGATGACCCCATACTTTACAGGACCTGTGCTGATGGGTTGTTGAGGAAGTGTGTTACAGCTGCTGAAGCGAAGTCTGTGCTACAGCACTGTCATTCATCTCCTTATGGTGGACACTTTGGTGGACAAAGGACAGCTGCCAAGGTATTTCAAAGTGGCTACTACTGGCCAACAATCTTTAAGGACGCCCACAACTATGCCCACAACTGTGACGAGTGCCAAAGGACAGGTAACCTCAGTCGTAAGGATGAGATGCCCCTCACCTACATCTTGGAGTTAGAACTCTTTGATGTATGGGGCATTGATTTCATGGGACCCTTTCCCTCCATCATCAGGTAACTTGTATATTCTAGTAGCAGTAGACTACGTGTCAAAGTGGGTAGAAGCTAAGGCATGTCCTAATAATGATGCTAAGACAGTCACTAATTTCTTGCATAGACACATTTTCACTAGATTTGGGACTCCTCGTGCTATCATTAGTGATGAGGGGTCACATTTCATTAATAAGGCTATGGAGAAACTATTGGCTAAGTATAACATCAGACATAGGGTAGCTACTCCCTACCATCCACACTCAAATGGCCAAGCTGAGATTTCCAATAGGGAGATAAAGAACATCCTAGAGAAGGTAGTCAAACCTAATAGGAAAGACTGGTCTTTCAAGCTTGAGGATGCACTTTGGGCTTATAGAACAGCATATAAGACACCTCTAGGAATGTCTCCCTATAGGTTGGTGTATGGCAAGGCTTGCCACTTGCCACTTGAGTTGGAGAACAAGGCCTTTTGGGCAATGAAAGAATTAAATTTTTGTGTGAAGGATGCAGGGACATTAAGATCTTTACAGCTGCATGAACTTGATGAGCTTAGGCACATGGCCTATGAGAATGCCAAGATGTACAAAGAAAAGACAAAAATATGGCATGACAGTAGACTCAGGATCAAAGATTTTAAGAAAGGCCAACTTGTACTGTTATTTAACTCACGATTAAAGCTATTTCCAGGCAAATTAAAGTCTAGATGGTCGGGTCCATTTGTTGTTACTAATGTCTTTATTCATGGTGCAGTAGAGATAAAAAACTTGCAGCAAGGACAACCATTTATGGTCAATGGTGCTAGGTTGAAGCACTATTATGAGGAGGGGGATGTAAAGACTCTCTCGACCTTCCTCCTACATGAAGCATGAAGTTAGAAACGAGAGAGAACGAGTGGTTCCTGTGGTCGTTTAGTCAAGGCCAATGCCTTAGTTTATTTTTACTGTTTTTTCGATTATCGTTTGTATGTTTTGTGGTGTGATTTTAATTGCGTATTTGATATTTGTTTTATTTGTTTTTGTAGGGAATTAAAAGAGGAGATCAAGGGGAGTAAATCTCACTTTAAAAATCAAGAATCGGTTGGGCCAATTGAAAGATACGGGCGATCAAAGTTTGGATTTTGTATGAAATCTTGTCCCTAGAATTGCGAAAAAATTGCTGACTCCGCAAAAAGAGCCGTTGGGATTTTTTTTTTCCGTTGCTTTTATAGCCGTTAGTAGGCGCCCGATTGATACGATCTTCTCATCCTTTGCTCTCCAAGATTTCTGCGATTCTCTCCACCTTTGATCTCTCTCTCCAAACCTCCAAGATTCGACTATGGTTTCCACTAGGGCTGAGAGATCCGCCGCCAAGAAGAAGGCCGACGACGCAGCTGAAGCGGCTGCGAGGGAAGCGCTTCTCACCCTTGCTGATCAGGGTGCTGTACGCACTGGCCGTCTTGGCAAGCTTCCTATTCGTAGGAAGAAGTGGAGGGTGGTAACTGAAATCCCTGCTGGCCCATCTGAGCCAGTGGGTACGCCAACGAAGCGCCGGTGGACTGTCAAGACTGCCGCCGAACCAAGCATCGCCAAGACTCCCTCTGTGGAGAGTCAAGAACCTGATCGTGCAGCCCACGAGTCAGCCAAGGAAGGTTCGTCGCCGTCTGTGTCACCTGTGCGCAGTCCTCTCCCCTCTGAACCAGTGCCAAGCACAGAATCATCACCGCCTGCGCAGAGCGCCGAGTCATCTCCAGCGCCTCAGAGTGCTGATCTACCACCTGCGGCTGTGCAGAGTCCTGAGCTGCCGTCTTCGCCATGGAGTTCTGCGCATACCCCATCAGCAGAGCACAATTCTCCACGGCTTGATCCGGAATTCCCTTATGGGGATTACCAAGAATCCACGCAAGGCAGTGGAGAGGCAGAAGAAGAAGAAGTCTTCTCTCCCATGAGAGAAGACAGCCCTGATGAGCCTGCACAGAAAACGCCTGCTGATGATTCTATGGATGAGACGTTGGGGGCCTGTTTTCCACAACTCCAGGCGAGGCTGAAAAAGAAGAAGAAGGCCAAGCTTGGCAAGGCCAAGAAATCCAAGAAACTCAAGAAGAAGAAGGCCAAGCGAGTGCCTTCAGCAGACAAAGACAGTGCTGAGCCTTCGCTCAAACGCCTCAAGGTGGAGGCTGCTGAATCTTCCACACCAACCTCACGGCAAAGGCAGCTGTGTGGTTTTCATTCGTGAGAAGAAGACTCTCCCCGGTGACGCATGAGACTACCATTAACCAGAGCCGTTCGCTGCTGGTTTATGCTATCATGAGAGGTCTCACGATCAATGTGGGAGAAGTCATCACTGCTGCCATAGCTGAATGTGCTAAAAAGGGTAAGGGGCCATTATTTTTCCCCAACATTATAACAAAGTTATGCTTGCTTGCAGGAGTTCCCACCGAACGCTTGGAGCAGCAGCTGCCCTACACAGGCCATCTGGAGTTACCTGCACACCTAAGGCTGAGACGAAAGGGCAACATGGAGTTTGAGTTGGATAGGCTGGCGGCTGAACAGTCCCTATCCATGGCCTGCTTGATGGACATGCAGAGGAGAATGGCTCAATGGGCCAATTATGCGCAGGCGAGGGACAAAGAGGTTGCAGACCAGTTGGGATGCATCTTCCCAGACTTCCCCACCAACCTCCTAACTCCATGGGTGCCCCCACGACCAAGGCAACCAGATGAGGATGATGAGAATTGAGTGCTGGTTTGAAGAGCACTAGAGGGAGTATTACTGATCCCTCAAGAAACAAAGACAATTTTCCTGTTTTTTTTGATAGATTCATGTATATTATGCTGTTTTGTGGTTAAGTTTTGATCTGTTTTGGATGTTTAGTTTTATGTTTTCCTTTTGCTTAGGATAGTCTGATGTTAGTTGATTAGGTAGGATAGTTTAGTTTTATTTTTAGGATGCATAAGTCACGGGAAAAAGCATGCTAGGGGCCTGAGTTAATGTTAAATCTGCCCAGATTGTATTGCGAAATAATTGCGGTTCCCGCAATTTTTGTGGCTGATTGCATGTTTTTGACTGTCCGTCTAGTTAGGCTGTGATCTGTTAAATTCTATCTTTTGCTGCTAGCATGACTGCCTTATATAGCTAATCTTGAAGCATGCTGGATGAGTGTCATAGGACACCTTTTGATAGTTTAAATTTGCCTCTGAATAGTGCTCAGCATGCATAAACCATAAGTCCTTAAACCTGTCTGTTATGTTCAAATTTTCTGCTGCTGGGATAGTTGCTTCTAGAATGTTTTGCCTATGCCTAGGATGTTTAGATTCTCTTTGTTTTACTTTAGACTAGATGCTTCTAGGACAAGTTTGGGGGTGTGCCACCTCAAACACTCATTGGGGACAATGAGTAGTTGAAGTTTGGGGGAGGCCACCCTAGGCCTAGGAACATTCCTCTCTTCCTTAGGACATAAGCATTCTTCTTCTCCTAAAAAAAAAAATAATTGTGATAAATAGAATAAAGAGGGGAGTCTCTCTCAAGTTGTTGAGTAATCAGTGCCAAGTGTGTAAACCACAAGTGGCATTGCATCAAAAGGCAAACCAAGGGGAGACTCCACCTAAGTAAAAAAGAAAGAAAAAGGAGAAATAGGGGAAGAAGAATGTATGCTTAGGAGTTGTAATCTTGTGGCTTAGATGTCCTATGAAAAAAGAACTCTGATCCTTAATGCGCTAAGCACAAGGTTGTAGCTTTTAGGTTTGTCTAGGGAGATGAATGTTTATCCAATGTAGTGATGCCAGGGTTTAGGTTGTTCTCTATAAAGTACCACTGTCACTGTTAATACTAAGACTGGCATGACTCTAAGGAGTCATAGACACATTAAAAATAAGCTGGAAGCATGTACTGAGTCTGGAGTAAAGCTTGGTAGAATTTGAAACCTTAGGGATAGTAGCATGATATCATAGAAGTAGTTAGATCAGTAGTAGGGGGTCAACAAAAGCAGTGGGTATAGTAGGCAGGTGAAGTCAGAAGAGGCTAGACAAGAGGTTAGTTCTAAACTTAGAAGTGTGTCACAGGACAGCACTGCTAGAGGCAAGAATATAAGGGAGTTAGTGAGTAGTTAAAAGAAGAAGAAACAGCAGCCTAAGTAAGTCCTTAGTATGCTTGAGGACAAGCAAAGCCTTAAGTTTGGGGGTGTGTTAAGTCTCTGAAAGTGACTTATTTAGGACCCATTTAGCTTAAGAAGATGTACACATTTAGGTGTTTTT
This sequence comes from Herpetospermum pedunculosum, assembly GCA_028017165.1. Classification (NCBI taxonomy): domain Eukaryota; kingdom Viridiplantae; phylum Streptophyta; class Magnoliopsida; order Cucurbitales; family Cucurbitaceae; genus Herpetospermum; species Herpetospermum pedunculosum. The sequence goes on along the minus strand of CM051525.1, from coordinate 4,296,584 downwards.
GTTAGCATTTAGCCTAAACCTATGCTTTAATATGAGAATTAGAAGAAGGTAGCTAATATAGGACTTATGCATAATAGGTAGAAAAAGGGTTGAAAACCGAAGAAAAGAATGAAAAAAATTAGCATTGCAAATGAATTGCGGAATAATTGCGGTGGCCGCAATTATTCAAGTTAAAACCGTAAGTTGGCTGATGATTTTCTGTTTAGATCCGACTTTTCAGGGATTCATTCTTTCTCCTCCATCCATTCTGATATATGACGTTGAAGATTGATGGTTCTCCTTGGCCCAAACGCACCTGCAAACTACTATAAAAGGGGATCAAAGTCGGAGGTTCAGTCATCATTCAACGTGCAGAAGTCTTCTCACAGTCCACCATTTCTCTCGATTTTCCCTTGCCGTCTGTTGGAGTGAGGTTCTCAGCTTTTGGAGTCGATAATCTGATAGGAAGGAGAGAAGATTCTTCTTCTCTCTCGATTGGATTCATCCAAGCACGGCTGAATTCTCATCACCATCATTCGAGGCGACTGCCACGAAGATTTCCAGCACACCTTTACTGTTTTCTGCTCTTTCCTTCTCAATTCCATTTCTGTTCAATGTTGTTCTTAGCTTAGTCATTTACTTATTGCATTTCGTTGTTGTCTGCCTTGAGTTCATTCTGTTTAAGCTTTCCTTTGTCATTCAAACACTTGAAGTAATCAAAGTAAGTTTCTGCATTTCACAGTTCTTCCTTGTTCTGCTACGAGTTTCACTCACTGTTTTAAGCACTTTTTCCTTCTAAGCATGTCTACTTTATCTTATATTTATGTTCTGCATATATCCATGAGTAACTAAATTCATTTAGGGGCATGCTAATGACAGAACTATAGGCTAAAAAACGTAAGCCAAGTAGGTAGATCAACACTCGAACATTGATTATATGTAAGCTTCATCCCACGGGCAATTTCGATTGGCCATCCATTTTGTCCAAAGAACTCCTAACCTCTGGAAGGAGTAAGAGTTCAGAGTCGTATAATCATGCTAGCCTTCCATGGTAATCAGGAAACGGCCTAGGAATAGGCGTTTCCCTAGTATAAACTGAACACTCCTGTTTTAACAAGATGCTTAAGACCTTACTTTGAAGTCGAGTAAACTTGAGTCTCTCATGCATGGAATCGGACGATACTTGAGATAGAGTGAGTTTAATGTATAGAGAGTTGATCCAAAGCTTGATAATCGTAATAAAATGCTTATAGGACAGTCATTAGTAGCCCTTAATTCACCTATCTAACCAGTTTCGCTGCCATTTAATTGCGGATTAATTGCGGTTCTCGCAATTCTGCCAAATTGTCTTCTGTCTAGCTGTTTTCTTCTGTGTTTATTGATTTCATCTCTTGACCTTTAAGCCTGATTTTCACTTTAATTTGTTTATGGCATGTTCCTTTATACATTCAGCAAAAAGTAGTTAATTAAAAACCAATTTTACCCCATCAAATCCATCCCATCTTTCTTAACAAACACACTTCGCGAATAGCTAAAATTAAGTCTCTGTGGAAAAAACGAATTAAATATACTTACTACTTGCTGTGAGACCATGTATGCTTGCATGTTCTAAGTGCTCTCTCCATCCTTTTGCTTCTTTATCTTTACACATTGAGCACGCAACAGCTCTTTGCCGCTTTTCTCCTACAAAAGAGATACATTTAATCAATTGGAAGCGGTCTTTAGCTATAATTAGGACGTATTTAATAGCTCCAAAATGGAGTTATCAAACACCCCCAACTTAAACATTGCTAGTCCTCGAGCAAGCACTACAAAGACATTGACTCTAAGGACGCGTTTACATATATTCTAACTCAAACCTCCATGCATATTGAAATTTAAACACGAGCATAATCATGGAAGCATTTTGTTCATGTATTAACTAGGACATATCAAAAATTAACTCTTGCCCCCTAACGTGTGTGTGTGCTAGACAACTACTCCTAAACTCACGTAAACCCGGAAAACCAACATGCAACGCACATCTCATTTTCCCCCTACTTCTAGCGTTTAAGAACAGCTACACTTGACTTACACGAGAGAGAGTAACAAATTAAGAGACCTAATTATTTTCTTATTCTTTTTCTTTTTAAAAGTACTTTGTACTCTTTTTATTTGGGTTCTTTGAACCAACCTTTCATTTCTTTTTCTTTCCTACTCGAGTTGCCTAACACGTCAAATTCATGCATAAAACTTCACGTTTTTAAGGACTAACGCTCACTTCTTTTAAGCGCAAATAAGAAGGAGGAGCGCCTCGAGAGGAACTTTTCTACAAAACATGCTTTTCTATTTTTTTTTTTTTCATTAGGCTAAGCACATGCTTTCTCAATTAATTGGCTACTAACTCTCATGCAACAAGCTACCTAAGGGTGCCTTTCGGGGTGACAACGAGAATTAGCTAAGCATGCGATAAACCAAGCTTACGGAATCTAAGGAGAAGTTGCTAAGTGCGCGATGAGTGCAAGGGAGCAACAGAAAAATTTTTAAAATTTTTGACATGAACCTAATAAACACAAAACTCATGCAAAAACTCGATTATGAACATGCTCAGAATTCCAACATGCATTTCCTAGGCTATCACAGTCAGAAAACAGTAAACAGAGTCCCAAGCACTTCAATATCTTTATAGCACTTCTCAACAAACTACACATGCACATCCAACGGGCTACTCCACCCCCAACTTCAAAATTTGGCATTGTCCTCAATGCCAACCAGTCAGATGCAAGAAGTAAAAGGGAAGAAGAAATACACTTCCCTGACTCTTTGTGAAGCTGGCGAGGGCGAGGAAGCGGCGCACGAACGCATCAGAGCCCAAAATTGCCCTCTCTTCCTTGATTCCCTAAAAAAAAACAGCAAGCTAAATTAATACTAAAAAGCGATAAAACTAAACTAAAGCATAAAAACAGTTCAACACTCGGGTGCCTCCGAGAAGCGCAGAATTTTTAAAGTCGGTTGCTCGACTGTATTCTCTCAACAGACTCATCCATAGTCTGTAGGTGCGGGGGACGATCCAGACTTGTCCATGGCCACACCTTTTCCACCGTTCACCTGAAAAACGTTTTGCACTCTTCGTGCCTCGGGCACGTGAATATCAGCATTGTTAGTGCAAAAACCAGCATCATTATCACACACATTTAAATCAGAAATTTTTACTGAGACATGGGAACCATCCCTCAAGCGCCAGGGTAGACTCCCATTCTCATCATGCTCACAAACAACAGAAACATTCGCAACAGATTTCCCATCAAATAAAGAAAACTCATGCAAAGTATCATCAAACTCTAACGACACGACGCCCTTATACACATCGATTTTGACCCTAGCGGTCTTAAGAAAAGGGCGTCCTAACAGCATAGAGGACGAAGCATGCAATAAATTTTCTTTCATATCTAAAACAAGGAAATCAGCGGGAAACGTCATATTCCCAACTCTAACTAAAACATCCTCTACCTTCCCCCTAGGACAGATGCTCGACCCATTAGCCAACTGAACAGAAACATTACACTCATGCATTTCATTTAAATTCAGTTCACGATATAATGCATAAGACATAACATTAACAGAGGCTCCAAGGTCTAACATGGCATTATGAACAATTTTACTACCTATAGTGCAAGGGATAGTAAAAGTACCTGGATCGTTGCACTTTGCAGGCAACGTACCTGGGAGTATGGCAGAGACGTTTTCTTTCTTTTTCTCAGTCCCTCTGGACTTCCTCTTCGTAGTGCACCAGCTCCTTAAGAATTTTGCATATTTGGGCACTTGACTGACTGCCTCTAGGAGCGGGATATTCACCATCACCTTTTGGAAGGTTCGCAGGACCTCCTCGTCGTCGGATTCCAAAGTAGGCTTCGCAAGCCTACTCGGGAATGGTGCTTTGGCAACATCCACAGGTACACTGACCTTCTCATTTCTTTTCTCATTCTGAGTCTCAGGAGCAGTCGGGGCGGACTTGTTCGGGCTGTCCGTGGCTTCCTTCGCAGCTCTGGTGGGAAGTGACTTCCCACTGCGCAGCTGAATGGCACTCACGTTCTCACATGAGTTAACTGTAGTTTGGGAAGGAAGCTTCCCCGAGCTCTTGCTCTCGATCTTACTAATAGACACCGCCATTTGTGTCAGCTGCTTGTTCAAATTCTGCAGCTCTGCCTTATGAGAATTTAGCTCCTCGCGAGCCTCTTTCTGGAACTGGCTGGTGCTAGTCACGATGGTCCTGACCATATCTTCAAGTGAGCTGGAGGAGCTCGAAGCTTGAGCCTGGGTGGAAGAGTTAGGCCTATCCTGGGACTGCCCTTGGAAGCGATTTTGTCCTTCCCTGTTCCCATAGCTGAAGTTAGGATGGTCACGCCAACCGGGGTTATGAGTGCTAGCATATGGATCATACTTCCTTGGGTTGGAAGCATACCCCCCGATTGCATTGACCTCCGCCTCTTCGCGGTGTCCTCCAACAATTTTCTTAAGCATACTCCCTATCTCGGCCACCTGGGCCCTCAATTCAGACATCTCATGGCTCTGAGCCACTCTGTGCACTTGTCCTTGCCCCCTGATCCCAAACTGCTGCGAGTTTGTAGCCATATTTGCAATGAGCTGCTTGGCCTCAACTGGGGTCTTATCAATCAGTGCCCCTCCACTCGCTGCATCGATCATCTGCCTGTCATGGGGCGTCATCCCCTCATAGAAATACTGTATGAGCAGCTGATCGGCGATCTGGTGGTGTGGGAAACTCGCGCACAGGCGCCCAAAGCGTTCCCAATACTCATGCAGGGACTCACCTACATCCTGGGTGATCCCATAAATTCTTTTCCGCAGGGTAGTGGCCAAGGATGCGGGAAAGTATTTTTCTAAAAATACCCGCTTCATGTCCTGCCACGTGGTGATGGATCCGGAAGGCAAATAGTACAGCCAATCCTTGGCCTTATCCTTGAGCGTGAAGGGGAATGCCCTCATATTCAGCTGCTCTTCCGTGACCCCTGCGGGCTTCATCCCCGCGCAGACGCAATGGAACTCCATCAAATGCTTGTTCGCGTCCTCACCTGCATTTCCATGGAAAGAAGGTAACTGGTGAATTAAACCAGATTTCAGCTCAAAGTTACCTGCTACCACGGGGTAGTTAATGCACAAGGGCTGCAGGTTCAGGTCTGGCGCTGCCAGTTGCTTCAGCGTCCGTGGCGCATCACCTTGCGCCATCTCGTCAAACAAGAAGGGATTGCCTTCTTCTCTTTCAAACGGTCCTTGCCCCTCCCGGGCTTCTCTACGTAACCGCCGCTCCTCTCTGTCAATCTCAGGAATATACTGCAAACTACCCTCAGAGGAACGGGTCATACACAAACAAAAATCTAAACATACAACATACAAACAGAAAAATTTTCAGTCAACCATCAATGAATCAAATTCAAACTTCAATCATAAATTCAATCAATTGCCTACTCCCCGGCAACGGCGCCAATTTTGGTGGCCGGATTTTTGAATATCCGCTTAATCTCAAGCTGTCGAGGCTTGCCAAAATACGATTTATAATGCCTATTGCCAAGGCTTTGCAGCCAGTGGTAACAGGGTCGATCCAAGGAATAGGAGAGTTGAATTTACTAGTGAAATTGGGATTTGATCGATTAATTGGTAACGGGGGGTTTTGACCATGCAAAGAAATCAATAAGAAAGCTACGGAAGAAAGAAATAATATGTAGAAAACGTGTGCTCGGTTTGGGGAGTCTCGGGGTCAATTGTTAGACAAATACAACTTATCATTTAATTCTAATAACATGGAATTCAGTTCCCTAAGCACGCGGACGACTACCAGAGAAGCCCCAAAGTAGCCGACTTCATGAATTTTAATTAGGCCACACAGTCCTAATTACACGTTATCTAATCTCACATTAAGATGATCAATCCTAAGATGAATTTAGACAGTTACTAGCTAACCGCGACGAACATTCGGGCGTGAATTCTAATTGCTAGTAGGTTGCCCGCAAACGCCGTATGCAACCAACAATTATCCTACCCGACCCGATACTTCGATTTAGTTCTATTTACCTGTGTTACTTAGTCGAGCAGTGAGAGGCACGACATCGCTACTCTTTAACATACACAACATGCGAAACTATCCGAGTGTCAATCAACATAATTTAGCATGCGCGTTGGATTAAGCAAAGTAAATAAATGCAACGTAAACAGAACCAATATGCAAATTCAAACTCAGATTATCAAAGCGATAATGTCTAACAAAATTCCCCTAAACAAAATCCCAAACCGTCACCCTTACCTTAGCCGCTCATGGCGCGGATCGTCAATCCCGCTCCACCAACAACCATGGAAGAGTTCATCTACCTATTACAAATGGGAAGTGGAGCTCACTCGCATGCCAACAATGGCGGAGCTCCACGGAAAGTAGAGAGAAAATGGGGAAGAAGGGAAGAAGAATCGCCGGATTCCGTTGAGAGATGAAGAAGATGAAGCTTGGAGAAGATCTGAAAAATGTGCAGAAAAATCGTCCTTAAGCTATTGCCTTCGTCGTAGCGTCGAGACGCTAGGCCAGCGTCTCGACGCTGTGCCCTAAGTGATCCGCGCACGCGCGCGCTGGCGTCGCGACGCAAGGCCAGCGTCGCGACGCTGCCCCGATGAATTTCCTGCGCGCGCCTCCTCCGGAGCGTCTCGACGCCAAGCAGGGTCTCGACGCCAGGGCAGCGTCGAGCTAGCGTCTCGACGCTATCACTCGACGCTTGCTCTCGGGTTTTTCCAGCGTCGAGCCAGCGTCTCGACGCTATAGCTCGACGCTGGCTCTCGGGTTTGGGGCTGATGCAATGCCTCTCCAAGGCTGTTTTGGCCCGTTTCTTCACGGAACAAATTCCCCTCTTCCCGATGCAATCCCGGGGCGCTAAAACTCTGCTTTAAGCGCTCGAACATGCCCAATGGACGCACGAGCTCTTTGCCGCTTTTCTCCTACAAAAGAGATACATTTAATCAATTGGAAGCGGTCTTTAGCTATAATTAGGACGTATTTAATAGCTCCAAAATGGAGTTATCAAATATGCACTTTTGGAGACGTAACACACCCCCAAACTTAAGTTATTGCTCGTCCTCGAGCAATATAAGGGCTTACTTGGGCTGCTAATACTTGTCTTTTACTCTCTACCTGACTACTTGCTGACTTCCCTAAGCTTACTATCCGTGGAATGGCTGTCCTGTGACACTCTTCTAAGTTCAACTAACTCCATGTTTTGCTCATTCTGGTTTCTCTTGCCTTTAAAACCTATTGTCTTTTATAAATTTCCTACAACTTATTTATCTACCTATGTCATTAGGTACATTGTGCAGCTATCCCTAAGGTTTCAAATTCTACCATGGTTCAACCCAGACTTAGTACATACTTCTACTGTTTTTCTTTTAAGCTACCTATGATTCCTTAGAGTCATGCCAGTCTTAGTACACACGAGTAACAGTAGTACATTTCATAGAACAACCTAAACCCTGGCATCACTACATTGGATATACACTCATCTCCCTTAACATACCTTCAAGCTACGGCCCTGTGCTTTAGCAAACTAAGGATCAGAGTTCATTCATACAGGACACCTAAGCACGTAGGCTATAACTTGTAGGCATACATTCTTCTTCCTTGGTTTTTCTTTTTTCTTTTCTTTTCCTGGTAGAGTCTCTTCTTATGGTTTGCCTTTTGATGCAGTGCCACTTGTGGGTTACACAAATGGCCCTGATTACTCAGCATCCTCAAGAGAGACAATACTCTTTATTCTTTTGTTTTTCATTTTTTTCTTTTCATTTCATTTTTTTTTCAAAGAAGAAGAATGCTTATGTTTAAAGAGGGAGAGAGGAATGTTCCTAGGCCTAGAGGCTGCTTCCCCCAAACTTGAACTCCTCATTGTCCCCAATGAGAATCGGAGGTGGCACACCCCTAAACTTGTCCTAGAAGCATCTAGTCTAAGGCAAAACAAGCAGAACTTAAAACTCCTAGGCATAAATGACCTTCGCAGAACAGATAACTCAAATGCAGAAGTTTGTAAAAACATCATGGTAAGGGCTTATAGAGGTGCATGTTTAGCAATATATGAAGCGAAGTTTAAACTATCAAAGGTGTACTAGACACTCATCCAGCATGCTCAATAGACAGACTACATATGAAGTCAGTAAAGCAGCAAAATATCGAGATTTAAACCTAGACAGCCCAACAAAAAGTCATCCAACAACATACAAAAAACTAACAAAATATTGCGGAGACCTAAGGATTTCTCAATATTTCAGCAGAGCAATTTTATCCGTGATCAAGGCTCCTAGCATGCTATATTCAGACATCAATAACTACAGCTAACAGCTAAACTACCTAGGGTAACTACTCAGATGACATCAAACGAAACTAAACTACTCTAAACAAACAAATTAACACTTAACAGCAGATCACAATTTGATTAAAAATGGTAACAAATCACAGAAAAGCAGATTTTTTATTTTTTTTATTTTAGAAAGGGATCAGAAAACTCCCTTGTCAATCTGTCTCATATGGATATTCTTTAATGTTTCGAGGCATCACTTCTGCTCCTTTAAGATACTTAAGTCTTGATTTACGGGGTCGGACATTCTGCCACACCTTGAAATTGTTGATTCTTTCAAAGAGACTGCATGTTATAAAATCCCAAGGTTTGTACTTTCTGTGCGCTGACTTTGTTTCTACAACATTTGCTACAACATAGCTATGGGACTTCTTTTTCTGACACATCTCTTTCTAACTCCTTCAGCTGGAGCATTTGTGGCGGTGGTAGCTCAGCTATTTCATTGGTGGAGAAGCTTGTTGCATCATCAGACATTTCAAATTCTTCTTCCTCAAGCCGCGCATTAGTCTCTTTGGCCTCATCCAGCACAAATTCATTTTTCTCAACTTTCACCAACTCCACCATTTCATATGGAGATTCCATTGGATCACTCTTCTCAGATTCGAATTTAACAAAGGGTTCATCATCATAAAAATCGAACATCTGAGGGCATGGTGGTGGTGATTTTGCTATAGCAAGTAGATCTTGTAAGTCATTTGTGAGTTGGGCTAATTGCACATCCACTCTCCTCATGGATGCATCATTCCTTTCCATGAATTCTATCCATAGCGCTTCCAAAGTGGGTGATAATTCTTCATTTGGAGTTGGGGCATAATGTTTATAGTCTTCATGTTGGGGGAACTCTTCATAATGAGCAATTTGCACATGCTCTTTCCAAGGATTATTTTAGAGTTGCCACTGATCATGTTCACACATGTACGAATAATGGTTGTCATAGCTTTGTTGATATTGCCTCTCTTGATAATTCAATGTTGGGCAATTCTCCAAGTTATGATTATCCCCACAATAAGCACATGGCTGATAAAATTCTTCAAACTGTTGTGGGCAAACTCGTCCTCCAATTAAGTTTTGCAGCGTATTCATTTACTTTGTCGTACACATACGTTTTCCACCTGCATAGTTTCACTCTGTGCGAGTTAAGGTTTGGAAACTCATTCATAAACTAGCTTGATGGTACCTGTAAAAGAAATGAAAGAAGATTAGCTCCAATATTAAGTTTTTTTTTTTTCTAAATTAACAAACTTCGTGCTTACTAAACAAAATCCCCGGCAGCGGCGCCAAAAACTTGTTGCGTGCTCAGTGTTTAAAAAAAAGTGTGAAGCGAGAGCACTCAGAACATGCAAGCATACATGGTCTTGTAGCAAGTAATAAGTATTTTTTCATTCGATTTCCCACAAAGATTTATTCTTAGCTACTAACGAAGTGAGGTGTTAATTAGAAAGGGTGGCTTAAATGGGGTGGAATTGGGATTAATGTGCCTAACTAATAAAGAACGTACGAGATATGCAAGCATAAACAAAAGCAAGTAAAGAGATTAACTTGAATGTAAAGGAAAACGAATTGCGGAGAAAGCAATTTTCTAGCAATAAAATCGCAAGGCAAAAGACTGGAAAAATGGCCAAGGCAAAAACAGACTTATAGACGCAGACAGCAATTATCTAGCAATTAAATTAACAACGTTTTAAGGGTGAGATGTGGAAACAAGGTCAACTAATGACTCCTCTATAGGTTTTTTCATACGATTGTTCAGCAGTAGATCAACTTATCATGCATCAATTTAACTCATTCACATGCATCTCTCGATTACATGCATTAGATCCTTTAGTTCACTCATATCCAAGTAAGACTTAAGCATCTATTTATATAAGAAAGTTAATGAATTGTGCTAGGAAAACGCCTATTCCTAGGTCGTTTTCTGGCTACCATGAAAGGCTAGCATGAATGGACGACTCTAAACTCTTACTCCTCCCGGAGGTTAGAAGTTCTTTGGACAAAATGGATGGCCGGTCGAAATTGCCCGTGGGATGAAGTACACATACATTCAATGCATTCGAGCTATCCTACATGCTGAAATCACGTATTTCTACCTATTGATTCGTCATTAGCAGACCTTTGTGTGGTTTAGTTACTCATGGATGATGATGGATTGGAAAGACTTGATTGATTAAACATGCTTGGTAGTATTCAAATGGAAACAAACAGAAAACAAAAAGCAATAAGGAACTCGCGAACTAGTCAAATAACTCCTCGATTAAACCAGATTCCAAACTCAATGTGCAACCATTCTAAAACGATAAAGACTAAACAGAAGAAGACGAAATGAAACAATGTAGCTAACATAAGTAAACGACAGTAGACAGAAGCGAAAAAGGAAAACAGAGAGCAGTAGAAAGCAGATAAACGTGTGCGTGAACTCCTCGTCGCAAACGCCTCGGATGAAGAGCGAAGGTGAGCTTTGTTTGGGGATGAATCCAATCAGAAGAGAAGAAGGATCTTCTCTTCTTCCTCTCAGATTATCAATGCCAACAGCTGATTCCTTCACGCCAACGACCGGGAGAGAAAAGAGAGAGAAACTGCGTTGAGAAGGGGAGTTCTACGCTTCCAGGCTTGTTGTTCTCCTTCCCCCTTCACCTCCTTTTATAGTGTATTGCAGGTACTCTTCAGTCAATGAGAACCATCCATTCTGAACGACGACCTTCCACGTGGCAGCAGGAGATAAATTGAGCGGCTGAAAGATCGCAACAAAACGGCGGACGGTTAGAACAACTTAACATTTTCACTTAAAACATTGCGGAGACAGCAATGTTTCCGCAATGTTCCTGCAACACAGAAATGCAACTCTTTAACTTCGTTTTTTATTCTTTTTTCTTTCTTTTACAAATAAGTCCTGATTTAGCTTCATTCTATAAATTCTCATATATAATCACATGTTTAGACTAAATTCTAACAAAAACGCTTAAGAGTTCACACAATTCTATGGTCAATAAGTCCCTAAAATATGCACTTTTGGAGACCATTAGCTGAAACTCTTTTATGTATTTATAGTTAGTCAATTGTTATTTCTTTATGAAGTTGCTTCCCCTGGTTTTAGTCTTTCTGTGTTATTTCTAGTAGTGGCTTAAAGTTGAAAGTTGTGTATTGGCTAAGGTTATTATTATTTTCCTGTTTCAGTTCGTTGTAGAGTTCGGCATTGATGTTGTTAATAAGGTTTTGTTGGGCATGCTTTGAAGTTGAAATTGGTCTTATTAAGTTAACAAGGTTGTATGTTTTGTAGTTAGACTTTGAGTTGTCCTTTAGAACTTTGAGCGAAGGGTTTTATACTTATTTTTCTGATTAAGAGCATTGTTGGACTAGATGGTGGCTTCCTTTAATTGAAGTGCAAACTTTTCTAGATTTTATGCTTTTCAGGTGTTACAAAATTGGGTAGTTTATTAAAAAAATACGTTGTTATGCTGCCAGAATTTTTGGAGCAATACAGTTAGTTTAAACGAGATTTAAAAGTCATGTTTTAGTAACGTACTCAGGATTAGTCAAAACTACGGGTCGTTACAGAACCATTTATTTTCTCCCCATTTCACTAATGTAATTCTTATATGTAATAATAAATTAATTGAAAAAATGAAAACTAGAAAAATGTCACTTGGGAAACAGTGGTTGATCATAAATATGAGTTTTCTCTACATTGATATGAATTTAAAGAGCTTGTTAAATGATTGAGGGTGGAGTGATTTGTCAAAATCAGTTGTTACCTCTCCAAAAGTACATTATTTAGGGCCATATTTACCTTAAAATCATGTAATCTCTTATGTGTTTTTGTTAGAAGTTAGCTTAATGTGTGCTTAATGTGAGAATTCGAGGAGTGAGGCTAAAATAGGACTTATTTGGAAAAGGAACGAAAAAATGATGAAAAAAGATGTAAAATGAGTTAAAATGTACATTGCAGGAGAATTGCGGAAACATTGCTGAAACAGCAATGAACATTGTGGCCATCGCAAGGAAACCGCAATGCCAAGCTGCTTCTGCTGAACTTTTCCCAGCCGTCAGTCGTCATTGTTGTGATTCTTCAGCCGCCTAAACTCTCAATTGCTGCCACGTGGATGTTTGTTGTTCAGAATGGATGGATCTTCGTGGCTGAAGGTACCTGCAAAAGCTATAAAAAGAGACGAAGGTTGAAGAAGAAAAGCAGCTCAGAAGCGTGGAGTTCTCCGTTGCAAAGCGATCTGCATACAAAGTTTCCTTCTTCTCTTCTGATTGAATTCATCCCCAAGATCAACTAATCTTCTCCTTCATCCGAGGCGTGAAGCAACGAGGAAGATCCAAGCACTTTTACAAGCTTTCTTTACTGCTTTCTGTGTATTAGTCTATTTGCTGCTTTGTTCTGAATTCTTCTCTAATTCACGCAATACTTACTTCTTTCATATCATCGTACAATGTTCTTATGAAATGTTATGAACCCTAGTTTTGATAAGTAATGCATTAAGTCACTTGAGTTCTTCATTTTGTTATCTCTTGTTAATCGCTTTCATTAGGAACTTTTTAAATCATGCTTAATCATTCCCATCTCCTTTAGATCTTCACAAACCATGAGTAACTAATCAAACAAAGGTCTGCTAAAGATGACTCTATAGGTTAGAAATACGAGAGTTCAGCATGTAGGATAGTTTCTATTGCATTGAATGTATGTGTGCTCATCCCATGGGCAATTTCGACCGGCCATCCATTTTGTCTAAAGAATTCCTAACCTCCGGAAGGAGTAAGAGATTAGAGTCATCCATTCATGCTAGTCTTTTATGGTAACCAGAAAACGACCTAGGAATAGGCGTTCTCCTAGCACAATTGTTAGCTTGCTTATATAAATAGGTGTTTATGTCTTACTTGGATATGGGTGAACTAAAGATCTAATGCATGTAATCGAGAGATGCATGTGACTGGGCTAAATCGATGCATGATAAGTTAATCTACTGCTGAATGATCGTAGTTAAGTGCCTATAGAAGAGTCTTGAGTCGACCTTGTTGCCTTATCTTACCCTTAAATCGTCACTAATTTAATTTCTAGATTATTGCGAGAACCGCAATAAAATATTTCTGTTTTTTCCTTAGCATTTTTTTTCTAGTCTTTTATTCTTGCGATTTTATTGCTAGAACATTGCGAGATCCGCAATTCTTTCTTCTCCACAATATAGCTTATTCTCTTTACTTGCTTTCCATTTATGATTGCATCTTTCTTGCTTCCTTATCATTTCAGTACATCAACCCCAAATCTACCCAAATTAAGTTACCACATCTAATTTAGCACCTCAACTCGTTAGTAACTAAACTTAATCTCTGTGGGAAAACGAATTAAAAAATATTTATCACTTGCTGCAGACCATGTATGCTTGCATGATCTGAGTGCTCTTCGCATTACATTTTATTTACACACTGAGCACGCAACAAGTTTTTGGCGCCGCTGCCGGGGATTTTGTTTAGTGAACACGAATTGTGTTATTTTAGAAAAATTTAATATTTATTGGAGCTAATCTCTTTCATTTCCTTTACAGGTACTATCAAGCTAGTTTATGAATGAGTTTCCAAATCTCAACCTAGAATTTAATCCTGAGCCAGAGAGACTCCTACGGGCCAGAAATAAAACCAAGAAACGCCTTTTTAAACAGCCACCTATAAATCAACACATTGCGGACCACGCAGAGTCATCGCAATCTCAACAAGCTGGAATGGATAGAGCAGGAGAAGACCCAAATCGAGCACCTCTCATTCGCAACCCCATTGAAATTGCGAATGATAAGGATAGTGTTATTCTTTCATACCTTGTACCAATGCCTGAGGAGCTTAATCCGAGCATCATACGCCCCGAGATTACAGCTCAATCATTCGAGTTAAAACCCGTCATGTTTCAAATGTTGTCCACAGTTGTACATATCTTCGGAGTGGAGAACGAAGACCCCCACAACCACTTGAGAAACTTCGTAGGAGTAAGTGACACTTTTGTCATCCCAGGAGTGTCTCAAGAAGCCTTAAGACTTTATCTTTTTCCATATTCATTAAGAGATAAGGCCAAGACGTGGCTAAATTCCTTCCCTTCTGGATCAATTGTCAATTGGACAGATCTAGCTGAAAAGTTCCTAGTAAAATACTTTCCACCAGATAGGAACTCCAACTTTCGTGATGATATTATTAAATTCAAGCAAGCCAAAAACGAATCATTACATGAAGCTTGGACTAGATTCAAAGTGATGGAGCGCATGTAGCGCAGCGGAAGCGAGACGAATCATTGGCACTCTAATTTCATCAATTTAGCTAAACAAGAAACATGCACAAAGCATTGAAATAAAAGGAATTAGAACACATACCTCTTGTAGTTCTAAAGACTTCTCTTCCAACGCTCGAATCTCCTCACGAACCCTTCGAAGCTTCCCTCGAACTCCTAGAGAACCACCTCCGGTAGTCCCGCTATCCTCGGGCCGAGCAACGGAGAGGTGGGACTCCTTTATGAAAGAAAAAGTTTGGAAGAAGAAGATGGGAAGATGAAAGTGATGAGGATTTTGTGAGAAGAAGTCTAACACTTTGATCGCTCCATTTTGGAGCTATAATTATGTCCCTAATTCACGATTATTATTGGCTTAATCTTGCTTTTATGTGATTATTGCAGGTGTTCTCGGTAGTTTGCCCTCGGGAGCGTTTCAGCGCTTTTTGGAGCTTAATATCACAATTTAAAGGCCTAAGAGCACTTCCGGGGAAGAACCATGCAAAGGCATGAAGATTGGGCGCTTTGGGGAAATTGAAGGCGAAATTCCATGCAAAAACCCGAGAGTTAGCGTCGAGCGACAGCGTCGCGACGCTAGCTCGACGCTGCCTCAGCGTCGAGACGCTGCCAGAGCGTCTCGACGCTCCGAAGTCTGAAGCGCTGATTTGAAGAAAAACACAAGAGCAAGCGTCGAGCGACAGCGTCTCGACGCTCGCTCGACGCCGCACAAGCGTCTCGACGCTGTGCGAGCGTCTCGACGCCACCCCGACTGCGCGCGCGCAATATTTAGGGCGCAGCGTCGAGACGCTTCCCTAGCGTCGAGATGCTACGACAGATTACTTTAAGTTTTTGTCCGATTTTAGCCGCCATCTTCATCTTCTACCTCGGGCTCCGCACCTGATTTGACGTTCCAGCAGCTATTTTCACCATGGGAGAGGCTAGGAAGCTTGGTTTGAAGCCATCCCACACCACACAAGTCATGAGTGAGTAGTTTTACCGTTTTTTACTCGGGATTGTATAGGAGAAATGTAGTTTGCACTCTTGGTGAGGTTGTAGGATTGAAATTCTGAATTGGTTGAATGACTTATTGAATTGATTTCTAATTCTTTGTTATTCCATAAACATGTTTGAATGATTTAGGACTAGGCACCCTTGATTTTGAGCATGTTTGATTGTTAAAGGTTTTGATGTCGTGCCTCTCTAAACCGCCAAGTAACAAGGATTTACGACACCTTGAGCGTATTGGCGTCCTTGCACTCTTGGTGATCGTTCTTCCCGAATTAGAATTCCAAATCGACACACTAATTTCGCGTCCAAATTAGATAGTCGTCGCAGTTATAGCTCGTTGCTATCGATCGGTCTTGGGAGAGTGTTGGCCGCCAATGTTCGATCGATATGCTTGATTAGCATGATTTATTATGTTTAATTAATATCCATGGAGCATGTCTGAGTTAATTTATTAATTCGAGACGAGCTGCGCATTCGTTAAATTGTCTAACCATGGTACTTGTAAACCTATGATCCAAGAGGCATGCTAAATTTATTCCCGATCGTCCCGAGTCGAAAACTCCGTTAGTTAAATTCTTACCGTTTGCATTGTTCCTTTTTAGGTAGTTAGAAACCAACAAATCCCCCATATTTCATTTATTTTATTAGTTTGCAAATTTAATTAAGATTAAGTCAAGTTACCTTAATTCCCTGTGGATCGACCCCGTTGCCGCTACTCTACCAATAGTTTAGTGAATTCGGGCAAATTATAAATTCATTTTGGCGGGTCTCGACAACCCGATGATTGGCGATAGTTCTAAAATATCGTTACCAAAATTGGCGCCGTTGCCGGGGAGCTAAGTGTAATTCGGTCTAATTAGATTTAATTTGTAGACTTTTGACTTTTATTTTAAAATTTGTTTATTCTTTTGTTGTTTGCAAGATTTGATTTGTTTGTTTAAGTGTGCTAGAAGTGCCTAATTTTTTATTGAGGAAATGGAGATCGACAATGAGGGTGAAGCCCCAAAAACAATCAGGCAGTGGACATCGGTTGCAATGGATCACCAACCTTCTTGTATTTCCTACCCGGAAATCTCAGGTGAGTTTGTGCTTAGGTCGGGCTTAATTGATCACTTGCCTTCTTTTTATGGTAATGCAGATGAAGAACCCTTTAAACATCTTGAGGAGTTTCAAATGACGAGTTCTGCAATGAAGCCAAGCGACATATCTGAAGATCAGCTCTATCTGAGAGCTTTTCCCTTCACCTTGAAAGGTGAAGCTCGAGATTGGTTACTGTTGCGTGCTCAATGTGTTGAAATAATTAGGCAATAAGAGAGATAGAGCACTCAGAACATGCAAGCATACATGATCTTATAGCAAGTAGTAAGTATATTTCATTCGTTTTCCCACAGAGATTTATTTTTAGCTATTCGCGAAGTGTTTTTGTTAAGAAAGAAGGGGTGGATTTGATGGGGTAAAATTGGTTTTTAATTGTCTAATTCTTGCTGAATGTGTAAAGGGTAGTAACATAAACGAGAACAAGTTAAAGCTAAGCTCAAATGAAAAGAGACGAGATTAATAAATGAAGGCAAAGACAGCTAGACAGAATTTTAACTTAAGCAGAATTGCGGAGACAGCAATTCTACCGCAATTAAATAACAGCGAAAGTGTGTAAATGGGTGAATTAAGGGCTACTAATGACTATCCTATAGGCATTTTTATACGATTCTCAAGCACTGGATCTACTCACTATGCATCAAACTATCTCAATCTCATGTATCGTCCGATTCCATGCATTAGATTCTTTAGTTTACTCAACTCAAAGTAAGGTCTTAAGCATCTTGTTAAGGCAGAAAGATATGGTTTGTACTAGGGAAACGCCTATTCCTAGGCCGTTTCCTGGTTACCTTGAAAGGCTAGCATGATAGTATGACTCTGAACTCTTACTCCTTCCAGAGGTTAGGAGTTCTTTGGACAAAATGGATGGCCAATCAAAATTGCCCGTGGGATGAAGCTTACATACAATCAATGTTTCGAGAGCTATCCTACATGCTTGATTCACGTTTTTTAGCCTATAGTGTTGTCATTAGCATGCCCCTAAGTGACTTAGTTACTCATGGATGTAAATAGAACAGAAGCAAGAGAAGAAGTAGACATGCTTAGAAGGAATTTAAAGACAAAACAGTAAGGGAAAGCAGTAGAATGTAAAGGCAAGAAACTGTGAAGTGCAGAATTGAGATTTGATTACTTGATTGTTTGACTCAACAAATGAAAGCTTTAAAGTAGATAACAGCAAGACAGAACACAACGAAATAGTCTAAACTAGCTACTAGAAAAGAAACAGCAACAAGACAAAGCTGGAAAATGGAAATGAAGAGCAGAAAGCAGTAAAACAAGCTTGAATGTCTCGTTGCAGCCGCCTCGAATGAAGGATGAGAAAGGTCAGCCTTGCTTGGATGAATCCAATCGGGAGAGAAGAAGAATCTCCTCTCCTTCCTATCAGATTATCGATTCCAACAGCTGAGCTTCGCAAACCAGCAGACGGCAAAGGAAAACAGGAGAAAAGATGGACTGCGAGAAGACTTCTACGCTTTCGGATGATGCTTGAACCCTCGACTTTGACCCCTATTTATAGTAGTCTGCAGACGTCTTTGGGCCAAGGAGAACCATCAATCTTCAACGTCATACTTCAGAATGGATGGAGGAGAAAGAACGAATCCCTGAAATAACGGAAATTAACAGAAAAAGATCAGTCAACTTACGGTTTTCACTTGAAACATTGCGGGAACCGCAATGTTTCCGCAATGCTATCGCAATGCTTGTTTTTCATTATTTTCCTTCGGTTTTCAACCCTTTTCTTTCCTATTGTACATAAGTCCTAATTTAGCTACCTTCTTCTAATTCTCATATTTAAGCATAGGTTTAGGCTAAATGCTCTCAAAAACACCCAAGAGTGAACATCTTTCTAAGATAATTAAGTCCTAAAAAGGTCACTTTTGGAGACGTAACACACCCCCAAACTTAAGGTTTTGCTTGTCCTCGAGCAATCTAAGGACTTTCCTAGGCTGATGTTTCTTCTTCTTTAACCACTTACTAACTCCCCTATATCCCTATCTATAGCACTGCTGTCCTGTGACACACTTCTAAGCTTAAAACTACCCTCTTATCTAGCTTCTTCTGACTTTGCCTGCCTAACACTCCTTTTGTTTTCATTAACTCCCTACAACTGATCTATTTGCTTTTGTCATATCATGCCACTATCCCTAAGGTTTCAAATTCTGCCTAGCTTTACCTCAGACTCAGTACATGCTTCTAGCTTTATTTTTAATTTGTCTAGGATTCCTTAGAGTCATGCCAGTCTTAGTATTAACGGTGACAGTGGTACTTTTAGAGAACAACCTAAACCCTGGCATCACTACATTGGATAGACATTCATCTCCCTAAACAACCCTACAAGTTACAACTTTGTGCCTAGCTAATTTGAGGATCAGAGTTCTTTTTATTCAGGACATCTAAGCCACAAAGTTGCAACTCCTAGGTATACATTCTTCTTCCCTACTTCTTCTTTTTCTTTCTTACTTTTGTGGAGCCTTTCCTTTGGTTGCCTTTTGATGCAACGCCACTTGTGGGTTACACACTTGGCACTGATTACTCAGCAACCTAAGAGAGACTCCCCCCTTTATTCTTTTGTTTCATTTTTTTTTTTTTTTTTTTTTTTTAAAGGAGAAGAAGAATGCTTATGTTTTAAGGGAGAGAGGAATGTTCCTAGGCCTAGGGTGGCCTCCCCCAAACTTCAACTACTCATTGTCCCCAATGAGTGTCTGAGGTGGCACACCCCCAAACTTGTCCTAGAAGCATCTAGTCTAAGGTA
Organism: Herpetospermum pedunculosum; assembly: GCA_028017165.1. Classification (NCBI taxonomy): domain Eukaryota; kingdom Viridiplantae; phylum Streptophyta; class Magnoliopsida; order Cucurbitales; family Cucurbitaceae; genus Herpetospermum; species Herpetospermum pedunculosum. Next base: position 4,277,128 of record CM051525.1, on the reverse strand, counting down.
AAACAAAGAGAATCTAAAAGCCCTAGGCATAGACAGAACATTTTAAAAGAAAATATCACAGCAGCAGAAAACTGAAAAAAAAAACAGACAGGCAAGGACTTACAGCTATGCATGCTGAGCTATTTAGAGGTTAATTTAAACTATCAAAGGGTGTCCTATGACACTCATCCAGCATGCATTTAGATAAGCTATATAAGGTAGTCATGATAGCAGCAAAAGATAGAATTTAAACAGATCACAGCCTAGCTAAACAGACAGTCCAAAACATGCTTTCAGTAATGAAAATTGCGGGTACCGCAATTATTTCGCAATCAAATCAGGGCAGATATATCATTCACTAAGGCCCCTAAGCATGCTTTTTTCAGTTACTCAAGCTCTCTAAAAAATAAAACAAAACTAACCTACCTAGTCAGCTAGCAACAGGCTATACTAAGCAATTTTAAAAACATAAAACTAAGCATCTAAAACAGATCAAAATTGTACTAAAAACAGCATAATTCACATGGTCTATCAGAAAGCAGATGTTTTTTTTCTAAGGGAACAGCAATACTCCCTTCAGTGCAATTCAAACCAGCACTCAGATGTCTTCATCCTCATCAGGTTGTCGTGGTCGTGGAGGCACCCATGGAGTCAGGAGATTTGTGGGGAAGTCAGGGAAGATGCACCCAAGTTGGTCTGCAACTTCCTTGTCCCGTGCCTGCGCGTAAGTGGCCCATTGAGCCATCCTCCTTTGCATATCCATCAGGCAAGCCATGGACAGTGACTGATCAGCAGCCAACCTATCCAGCTCGAACTCCATGTTCCCCTTCCTCTTCAGCCTTAGGCCAGCAGGCAGCTCCAAGTGGCCCGTGTACGCCATCTGCTGCTCCATTCGCTCAATGGGAACCCCTGCAAGCAAACAGAGTTTAGTGATGGTATTAGGGAAAAACAGTGGTCCCTTACCTTTCTTGGCGCACTCAGTAATGGCGGCTGACATGACTTCACCCACGTTGACCGTGAGACCTCGCATGATGGCATAGACCAGCAGCGATCTGCTCTGGTTGATGGTGGTCTCATGAGTCACGGGGGACAGCTTCCTCCTTACAAAGGCAAACCATACAGCCGCCTTAGCTGTGAGGTTGGCACTCATGAGGGTGTGCCTCCCATTGCGTGATACAGTCCACGCTGCTTCAGGCTGGCCAATGGTTCGAATGGCCTCCTCCAGCACTGCCTCAGTAGGCTCATCAACGATCCTCGCATAGTCAGTATGTTTTTGGCCCTTGAGGCCATAGGCTTCGTTGATGGCTTTTGCTGAGTAGTCCACTTCTACTCCCCTAACCACAGAAAGCCCCTCCTCAGAATTCCGCAGGTTGGCGTAGAAGTCATATACCATACTCGTGTAAGCCGGATTGGGTGGTCTGCACAACTCCTCCCAGCTATGATTTATAATTCCTGCGCGCAAGAACTGCGGCAGGTCAGCAGGTCTGTCGAGGAAGCCCTTCTCGTGCAGCAGCTCTCGCTTCCTCAGCTCAATGCTTCTGGACTCAGCGTCAGAGGACACGTACCTCACTGATTGAGGTTCATCTTCAGGGTAAAGCTTGGCCTTCTGTTAAGTCTCTGAAAGTGACTTATTTAGGACCTATTTAGCTTAAGAAGATGTACACTTTTAGGTGTTTTTGATAGCATTTAGCCTAAACCTATGCTTAAATATGAGAATGAGAAGAAGGTAGCTAAATTAGGACTTATGCACAATAGGAAAGAAAAGGGTTGAAAACCGAAGGAAAAGAATGAAAAAACTGCATTGCGACAGCATTGCGAAAACATTGCTGAAGCCGCAATTATTCAAGTGAAAACCGTAAGTTGACTGATCTTTTTCTGTTAATATCCGTAATTTCAGGGATTCATTCTTTCTCCTCCATCCATTCTGATGTATGACGTTGAAGATTGATGGTTCTCCTTGGCCCAACCGCACCTGCAAACTACTATAAAAGGGGGCCAAAGTCGGAGGTTCAGTCATCATCCGAAAGCGCAGAAGCCTTCTCACAGTCCACTTTTTCTCCCCGTTTTCCTTTGCCGTCTGTTGGAGTGAGAGTCTCAGCTGTTGGAATCGATAATCTGATAGGAAGGAGAGGAGATTCTTCTTCTCTCTCGATTGGATTCATCCAAGCAAGGCTGACCTTTCATCTCCATCATTCGAGGCGACTGCAACGAAGCTTTCAAGCGCCATTTCCTGTTCTCTGTCGTTCTTCTTCTAATTTCCAGCTTTAATCATTGTTGTACCTAGTTTAGTGTTTTAGTTACTGCATTTCGTTGTTGTCTGTCTTTGAATTATTGCCTTTAAGTTTCCTTTGTTCGTTCAAACCTTTAAAGTAATCAAAGTACAATTCTGCATTTCACAGTTTCCACCTTCTGCTGCTACGGTTTTGTCTTGCTGTTTTAAGCACATTTTCCTTCTAAGCATGTCTGTTTCATCTTACATTTCTGTTCTCTATATATCCATGAGTAGCTAAGTCACTTAGGGGCATGCTAATGACAGAACTATAGGCTAAAAAACGTGAACCAAGCATGTAGGATAGCTCTCGAAACATTGATTGTATGTAAGCTTCATCCCACGGGCAATTTCGATTGGCCATCCATTTTGTCCAAAGAACTCCTAACCTCTGGAAGGAGTAAGAGTTCAGAGTCGTATAATCATGCTAGCCTTTCATGGTAACCAGGAAACGGCCTAGGAATAGGCGTTTCCCTAGCACAAACTAAACACTCCTGTTTTAACAAGATGCTTAAGACCTTACTTTGAAGTCGAGTAAACTAAAGAATCTAATGCATGGAATCGGACGATACTTGACATAGAGTGAGTTTGATGTATAGAGAGTTGATCCAATGCTTGAGAATCGTATAAAAATGCCTATAGGATAGTCATTAGTAGCCCTTAATTCACCCATCTACACACTTTCGCTGCTGTTTAATTGCGGAAACATTGCGGTCCCCGCAATTCTGCAAAGTTTTTATTCTGGTTAGCTGTTTACTTCTTTGTTTATCAATTCCATCTCTTGTCCTTTGAGTCTAATTTCAACTTCCATTCGTTCATGTTGCATTCCTTTACACATTCAGCAAAAATTAGATAATTAAAAACCAATTTTACCCCACCAAATCCACCCCTTCTTTCTTAACAAAACACTTCGCGAATAGCTAAAAACAAGTCTCTGTGGGAAAACGAATGAAATATACTTACTACTTGCTATAAGATCATGTATGCTTGCATGTTCTGAGTGCTCTCTCTCTCTCTTATTTCTCATTTTTATTAACACATTGAGCACGCAACAAGTTTTTGGCGCCGCTGCCGGGGACTTATTTTAAGTGAAAACGAAGTTTGTTAAGTTAGAAAAAAAAACTCAATATCTAGTGGAGCTAATCTTCTTTCATTTCTTTTACAGGTGCTATCAAGCTAGTTTATGAAAGAGTTTCCAAACCTCAACTCGCAACAGAGAGAAACTATGCAGGTGGAAAACGTATGTGTACGACAAAATAAATGAATACGCTGCAGAACTTAATTGGAGGAAGAGTTTGCCCACAACAATTTGAAGAATTTTATCAGCCATGTGCTTATTGTGGGGATAATCATAACTTGGAGAATTGCCCAACATTGAATTATCAGGAGAGGCAATATCAACAAAGCTATGACAACCATTATTCGTACATGTGTGAACATGATCAGTGGCAACTCTCAAATAATCCTTGGGAAGAGCAAGTGCAAATTGCTCATTATGAAGAGTTCCCCCAACATGAAAGCTATCAACATTATGCCCCAACTCCAAATGAAGAATTATCACCCGCTTTGGAGGTGCTATGGATAGAATTCATGGCAAGGAATGATGCATCCATGAGGAGAATGGATGTGCAGTTAGCCCAACTCACAAATGACTTACAAGATCTACTTGTTATAGCAAAATCACCACCACCATGCCCTCAGATGTTCGATTTTTATGATGATGAATCCTTTGTTACCTTTGAATCTGAGAAGAGTGATCCAATGGAATCTCCATATGAAATGGTGGAGTTGGTGAAAGTTGAGAAAAAGGAAATTGTGTTGGATGAAGTCAAAGAGACTATTGCGCTGCTTGAGGAACAAGAATTTGAAATGTCTGATGTTGCAGCAAGCTTCTCCACCAATGAAAGAGTTGAGCCACCACCACCACAAATGCTCCAGCTGAAGGAGTTAGAAAGAGATGTGCCAGAAAAAGAAGTTCCATCGCATCAAAGCTATGTTGTAGCAAATATTGTAGAAACAAAACCAACGCACAGAAAGTACAAACCTTGGGATGTTTAACATGCAGTCTCTTTGAAAGAATCACCAAATTCAAGGTGTGGCAGAATGTCCGACCCCGTAAATCAAGACTTAAGTATCTTAAAGATGCAGAAGTGATGCCTCGAAACATTGAAGAATATCCATATGAGGCAGATTGACAAGGGAGATTTCTGATCCCTAAACTCTTAAATTGGGATTTTATCATGTTTTGTTTAGATTTCGTATGTTAGGAGTAGTTTATTGTGGGAATATTTATTATGTGTCAACAATCATAGTCGTGTAACATGAATTGATGATGCACTTTGGGCGTATAGAACTGCATATAAGACACCCCTAGGTATGTCTCCTTACAGGCTTGTATATGGTAAAGCTTGTCATCTTCCATTTGAGTTAGAAATTAAGGCATTTTGGGCACTAAAGGAGTTGAATTATTGCGTGACTGATGCGGGAACGTTGCGGTCTCTGCAATTACATGAGCTTGATGAGCTTAGGCAAATGTCTTATGAAAATGCCAAAATGTATAAGGAAAAGACCAAGATTTGGCACGATAGTAGACTTAGAGTTAGGGACTTTAAGAAAGGTCAGCTTGTCTTGTTGTTTAACTCACGGTTAAAACTATTTCCAGGGAAACTTAAGTCTAGGTGGTCAGGTCCATTTGTGATTACTAATGTATTTGTTCATGGTGCCATCGAGATAAAGAACTTGCAGCAAGGCCAACCATTTATGGTTAATGGTGCGAGGTTGAAGCACTACTATGAGGAAGGAGATGTGAAGACTCTCTCGGCCTTCCTCTTGACCGAAGCATGAAACAAGAAGGAGAGAGGACGAGTGATTACTGTGCTCGTCAACATAAGGCTCATGCCTTAGTTTATTTTTTGCGATTTTCCGATTATTGTATGTGTGTTTTGTTGTGTGATTTTAATTGCGAATTTGATGTTAATTGTATTTCTTTTTGCAGGGAATCAATAGAGGGAATCAAGGAGAGTAAATCCAGCTTTAAAAATCAAGAAACGATCGAGCCAAATAAAAGATACGGGCGAGCAAAGTTTGACATTTTAATGAAAAAGGATCCCTAAAATTGCGCTGGAATTGCAGGATCCGCAAATATAGCCGTTGGGATTTAGCCGTTTCCTTTATATCCGTTGGGAAGCGCTCGATCGATACGATTCTCTCATTCTCTGAGTTTCAAGAAAGCTGCGATTCTCTTCATCTTTGATCCTTCTCTCCAAACCTCCAAGACTCAATAATGGTGTTCACACGGGCTGAAAGATCTGCAGCCAAGAAGAGGGCTGATGACGCAGCTGAAGCGGCTGCGAGGGAAGCACTTCTCACCCTTGCAGATGATGGTGCTGTACGCACTGGCCGTCTTCCCAAGCTTCCGATCCGTAGAAGGAAGTGGAGGGTTGTCACAGAAATCCCTGCTGGACCTTCTGAACCAGCAGGCACACCCAAGAAGCGTCGGTGGAGTGTCGAGATGGCCGCCGAACCAAGCAAGGCAAAGACTCCCTCTGTGGAGAGTCAAGAATCGGATCGTGCGTCCCACGATTCGATCAAGAAGAGTTCGTCGCCATCTGCCTCACCTGCGCACAACCCTTCACCATCTGAACCAGTACAGAGCCCTGAAACGCCGTCTTCACCACTGAATTCCGTGCAAACGCCTACAGCAGAGCAGAGTGCCACACCTTCGCACACACCTCCACGGCCTGACCCTGAATTCCCCTATGGGGAGTACCAGGAATCCACTCAGGGCAGTGGGGAAGGTGGTGAAGACGAGGTCTTCTCGCCTGCGAGGGAAGCTAGCCTAGAGAGTCCTGCACAGCAGGATGATTCCATGGAAGAAACGCTGGGGGCATGCCTGCAGCAGATCAACATCAAGGCGCGGCTCAAGAAGAAGAAGAAGGCCAAGATTGTCAAGGCCAAACGATCCAAGAAGCTGAAGAGGAAGAAGGCTAAGAGGGCACCTTCAGCAGACAAAGAGAGCACTGAGCCTTCGCTCAAACGGCTCAAGGTTGAGGCTGCCGAGTCAGCCAAGCCATCAGATAAGGGGAAGGCCAAGCTCTACCCTGAAGATGAGCCTCAGTCAGTGAGGTATGTCTCCTCTGATGCGGAGTCCAGGGGTGCTGAGCTGAGGAAGAGGGAGTTGCTGCACGAGAAAGGCTTCCTCGACCGACTTGCTGACCTGCCGCAGTTCTTGCGCGCAGGAGTGATCAACCACGGCTGGGAGGAATTTTGCAGACCGCCCAATCCAGCCTACACGAGCATGGTGTATGATTTCTACGCCAATGTGCTCAGCCCTGAGGATGGCCTGTCTGTGGTCAGAGGGGTAGAGGTGGATTTCTCAGCCAAGGCCATCAACGAAGCCTATGGTCTCAAGGGCCAAACTCATACAGATTATGCACGGATTGTTGATGAGCCTACTGAGGCTGTTCTGGAAGAGGCCATTCGGACAATTGGCCAGCCTGAAGCTTCCTGGACCGTGTCACGCAATGGGAGGCACACTCTCATGAGTGCCAACCTCACGGCTAAGGCGGCTGTTTGGTTTTCGTTTGTGAGAAGGAGATTGTCCCCAGTGACTCATGAGACTACAATCAACCAGAGCCGTTCGCTGCTGGTGTACGCGATAATGAGAGGTCTCACGATCAACGTGGGAGAAGTCATCACTGCTGCCATTGCGGAGTGCGCTAAGAAAGGTAAGGGACCACTGTTTTTCCCTAACACCATAACCAAGCTATGTTTGCTTGCAGGAGTCCCCACTGAGCGCATGGAGCAGCAGATGGCCTACACGGGCCACTTGGAGCTGCCTGCGAACCTGAGGCTGAGAAGAAAGGGGAATATGGAGTTTGAATTGGATAGGTTGGCTGCTGAACAGTCTCTATCCATGGCCTGCTTAATGGATATGCAGAGAAGAATGGCTCAATGGGCCACTTATGCGCAGGCAAGGGACAAGGAAGTTGCAGACCAGCTGGGGTGCATCTTCCCTGACTTCCCTACCACTCTCCTAACTCCATGGGTGCCCCCACGACCAAGACAACCTGATGAGGATGACGAGAATTGAGTGCTGGTTTGAAGTGCACTAAAGGGAGTATTGCTGTTCCCTTTCAAAAAAAAAAAAAAACAATTTTCTGCTTTCTGATAGACTATGTAAATTATGCTGTTTGTAGGACAATTTTTGATCTGTTTTAGAAGCTTAGTTTGTTGTCTTTAATTATGTTTAGTATAGCTTGATGATAGTTGACTAGGTAGGATAGTTTAGTTTCATTTTTAGAGAGCTTGAATGACTGGAAAACACATGCTTAGGGGCCTTAGTGAATGATATATCTGCCCTGACTTAATTGCGAAATAATTGCGGTACCCGCAATTTTTATTACTAAAAGCATGTTTTGGACTGTCTGTTTAGCTAGGCTGTGATCTGTTTAAATTCTTTCTTTTGCTGCTAACATGACTACTGTATATAGCTTATCTAAATGCATGCTGGATGAGTGTCTTAGGACACCATTTGATAGTTTAAATTAACCTCTAAATAGCTCAGCATGCATAGCTGTAAGGCCTTATCTGCCTGTTTTTTGTAGTTTTCTGCTGCTGTGATATTTGCTATTCGAATGTTTTGTCTATGCCTAGGACTTTAGTTTCTCTTTGTTTTACCTTAGACTAGATGCTTCTAGGACAAGTTTGGGGGTGTGCCACCTCCGACACTCATTGGGGACAATGAGTAGTTGAAGTTTGGGGGAGGCCACCCTAGGCCTAGGAACATTCCTCTCTCCCTTAGAAACATAAGCATTCTTCTTCTCCTTTACAAAAAAAAAAAATGATGAACTGAAAAAAATGAAAAAAAACAAAAGAGAATAAAGGGGGGAGTTTCTCTTAGGTTGCTGAGTAATCAGTGCCAAGTGTGTAACCCACAAGTGGCGTTGCATCAAAAGGCAACCAAAGGAGAGGCTCCACCTAAGTAAGAAAAAGGGAAAAGAATAGGGAAGAAGAATGTATACCTAGGAGTTATAACTTTGTGGCTTAGATGTCCTATTTAAAAAGAACTCTGATCCTCAATTAGCTAAGCACAAAGTTGTAACTTGTAGGGTTGTTTAGGGAGATGAGTGTTTATCCAATGTAGTGATGCCAGGGTTTAGGTTGTTCTCTAAAAGTACTACAGTCACCGTTAATACTAAGACTGGCATGACTCTAAGGAATCCTAGACACATTAAAAAGAAAGCTAGAAGCATGTACGGAGTCTGAGGTAAAGCTAGGCAGAATTTGAAACCTTAGGGATAGTGGCATGATATGACAAAAGTAAATAGATCAGTTGTAGGAAGTTAATGAAAGCAGAAGGAGTGTTAGGCAGGCGAAGTCAGAAGAAGCTAGATAAGAGGGTAGTTTTAAACTAAGGAGTGTGTCACAGGACAGCATTGCTATAGACAAGAATATAAGGAAGTCAGTAGGTGGTAAAAGAAGATGAAACAGCAGCCTAGGTAAGTCCTTAGTGTGCTTGAGGACAAGCAAAACCTTAAGTTTGGGGGTGTGTTAAGTCTCTGAAAGTGACTTATTTAGGACCTATTTAGCTTAAGAAGATGTACACTTTTAGGTGTTTTTGATAGCATTTAGCCTAAACCTATGCTTAAATATGAGAATGAGAAGAAGGTAGCTAAATTAGGACTTATGCACAATAGGAAAGAAAAGGGTTGAAAACCGAAGGAAAAGAATGAAAAAACTGCATTGCGACAGCATTGCGAAAACATTGCTGAAGCCGCAATTATTCAAGTGAAAACCGTAAGTTGACTGATCTTTTTATGTTAATTTCCGTAATTTCAGGGATTCATTCTTTCTCCTCCATCCATTCTGATGTATGACGTTGAAGATTGATGGTTCTCCTTGGCCCAACCGCACCTGCAAACTACTATAAAAGGGGGCCAAAGTCGGAGGTTCAGTCATCATCCGAAAGCGCAGAAGCCTTCTCACAGTCCACTTTTTCTCCCCGTTTTCCTTTGCCGTCTGTTGGAGTGAGAGTCTCAGCTGTTGGAATCGATAATCTGATAGGAAGGAGAGGAGATTCTTCTTCTCTCTCGATTGGATTCATCCAAGCAAGGCTGACCTTTCATCTCCTTCATTCGAGGCGACTGCAACGAAGCTTTCAAGCGCCATTTCCTGTTCTCTGTCGTTCTTCTTCTAATTTCCAGCTTTAATCATTGTTGTACCTAGTTTAGTGTTTTAGTTACTGCATTTCTTTGTTGTCTGTCTTTGAATTATTGCCTTTAAGTTTCCTTTGTTCGTTCAAACCTTTAAAGTAATCAAAGTACAATTCTGCATTTCACAGTTTCCACCTTCTGCTGCTACGGTTTTGTCTTGCTGTTTTAAGCACATTTTCCTTCTAAGCATGTCTGTTTCATCTTACATTTCTGTTCTCTATATATCCATGAGTAGCTAAGTCACTTAGGGGCATGCTAATGACAGAACTATAGGCTAAAAAACGTGAACCAAGCATGTAGGATAGCTCTCGAAACATTGATTGTATGTAAGCTTCATCCCACGGGCAATTTCGATTGGCCATCCATTTTGTCCAAAGAACTCCTAACCTCTGGAAGGAGTAAGAGTTCAGAGTCGTATAATCATGCTAGCCTTTCATGGTAACCAGGAAACGGCCTAGGAATAGGCGTTTCCCTAGCACAAACTAAACACTCCTGTTTTAACAAGATGCTTAAGACCTTACTTTGAAGTCGAGTAAACTAAAGAATCTAATGCATGGAATCGGACGATACTTGAGATAGAGTGAGTTTGATGTATAGAGAGTTGATCCAATGCTTGAGAATCGTATAAAAATGCCTATAGGATAGTCATTAGTAGCCCTTAATTCACCCATCTACACACTTTCGCTGCTGTTTAATTGCGGAAACATTGCGGTCCCCGCAATTCTGCGAAGTTTTTATTCTGGTTAGCTGTTTACTTCTTTGTTTATCAATTCCATCTCTTGTCCTTTGAGTCTAATTTCAACTTCCATTCGTTCATGTTGCATTCCTTTACACATTCAGCAAAAATTAGATAATTAAAAACCAATTTTACCCCACCAAATCCACCCCTTCTTTCTTAACAAAACACTTCGCGAATAGCTAAAAACAAGTCTCTGTGGGAAAACGAATGAAATATACTTACTACTTGCTATAAGATCATGTATGCTTGCATGTTCTGAGTGCTCTCTCTCTCTCTTATTTCTCATTTTTATTAACACATTGAGCACGCAACACCTTCCCTTTATCTGCTGGTTTGGCTGACTCCGCAGCCTCAACCTTGAGTCTTTTGAGCGATGGCTCAGTGCTCTCCTTTTCTGATGAAGGCGCCTTCTTGGCCTTCTTCTTTTTCAGCTTCTTGGATCGCTTGGCCTTGAGAATCTTGGCCTTCTTCTTCTTCTTGAGCTTTGCCTCGATGGTGATCTGCTGGAGGCACGCCCCCAGCGTCTCTTCCATGGAATCATCCTTCTGTGCAGGGCTCTCAGGATTGGCTTCCCTCAACGGAGAGAAAACCTCTTCTTCCTCACCTTCCCCACTGCCCTGCGTTGATTCTTGGTACTCCCCATATGGGAATTCAGGGTCAGGCCGTGGGGAAGTGTGCGACGGCGTGGTTCTTTGCTCTGCTGTAGGTGTCTGTGCAGAACTCTGTGGTGAAGACGGCTGCTCAGGGCTCTGTGCTGAAGGTGATGGGGAAGAGCTGTGCGCTGATGGTGCAGGTGGCGAGGCACTCTTCTTGGCTGAATCGTGGGACACACGATCAGTTTCTTGACTCTCCACAGAGGGAGTCTTTTCTTTGCTCGGTTCAGCGGCCACCGCTAAACTCCACCTACGCTTCTTGGGCGTGCCTGCTGGTTCAGAGGGCCCAGCAGGTATCTCAGTGACAACCCTCCACTTCTTCTTGCGAATCGGAAGTTTGGGAAGGCGTTCAGTTCGTGCAGCGTCAGCCTCAGCCAAGGCAAGCAGTGCGTCTCTCGCAGCCGTTTCAGCGTCGTCAGCCCTCTTCTTGGCTGCAGATCTTTCAGCCCTCGTGAACACCATTGTTGAATCGTGGAGGTTTGGAGAGAAGAATTACAGATGAAGAGAATCGCAGTTTCCTAGGAGTTCGGAGAGTGGGAGAATCGTACAGATCAAGCGCCTTCTAACGGATATAAAGAAAACGGATAAATCCCAACGGCTATATTTTTGCGGATCCTGCAAATCCAGCGCAATTTTAGGGACCGTTGGAGATTTTTTTTCATCTAAATGTCAATCTTTGCTCATCCGTATCTTTTATTTGGCCCAATATTTTCTTGATTTTTAAAGCTGGATTTACTCTCCTTGATTCCCTCTATTGATTCCCTACAAAAAGAAATAAAATCAACATCAAATTCGTAATTAAAATCATACAACAAAACACACAAACGATAACCGGAAAATCGCAAAAAATAAACTAAGGCATGAGCCTCATGTTGACGAGCACAGCAATCACTCGTCCTCTCTCGTTCTCGTTTTCACGCTTCAGTCAAGAGGAAGGACGAGAGAGTCTTCACATCTCCTTCCTCATAGTAGTGCTTCAACCTTGCACCATTAACCATGAACGGTTGGCCTTGCTGCAAGTTCTTTATCTCGATGGCACCATGAACAAATACATTAGTAATCACAAATGGACCTGACCACCTAGACTTAAGTTTCCCTGGAAATAGTTTCAACCGTGAGTTAAACAACAAGACAAGCTGACCCTTTTTAAAGTCCTTAACTCTAAGTCTACTATCGTGCCAAATCTTGGTCTTTTCCTTATACATTTTGGCATTTTCATAAGACATTTGCCTAAGCTCATCAAGCTCATGTAATTGCAGAGACCGCAACGTTCCCGCATCAGTCACGCAATAATTCAACTCCTTTAGTGCCCAAAATGCCTTAATTTCTAACTCAAATGGAAGATGACAAGCTTTACCATATACAAGCCTGTAAGGAGACATACCTAGGGGTGTCTTATATGCTGTCCTATATGCCCAAAGTGCATCCTCAAGCTTAAAGGACCAGTCTTTCCTATTAGGTTTGACCACTTTTTCTAGGATGTTCTTAATCTCCCTATTTGAAATTTCAGCCTGTCCATTCGAGTGTGGGTGATAGGGAGTGGCTACTCTATGTCTAATGTTATACTTAGCCAACACTCTCTCCATAACCTTGTTAATGAAATGTGACCCCTCATCACTAATGATGGCACGAGGTGTCCCAAACCTAGTAAAAATGTGCCTATGCAAGAATTTTATGACTGTTTTAGCATCATTATTAGGACATGCTATGGCCTCTACCCACTTGGATACGTAGTCTACTGCCACCAAAATGTAAAGGTTACCTGAGGATGGAGGAAATGGCCCCATGAAGTCAATGCCCCACACATCAAAGAGCTCCAACTCTAAGATGTAGGTGAGAGGCATCTCATCCTTTCGACTGAGGTTACCTGTTCTTTGGCATTCATCACAGCTGTGGGCATAGTTTTGGGCATCCTTGAAGATCGTTGGCCAATAGTAGCCACTCTGAAATACCTTTGCAGCTGTTCTTTGGCCACCAAAGTGTCCACCATAAGGAGCTGTGTGACAGTGCTGCAGCACAGACTTCGCCTCAGCAGCTGAAACACACTTCCTTTGCAAGCCGTCAGCACATGTTTTGTAAAGTGTGGGGTCATCCCATATGAATTTCCTTGCTTCATGAAGGAACCTCTTCTTCTCTTGTCCTCCCTTGAAAACTGGTAATACCTGTGATGCAAGGAAGTTAGCAATGTCAGCAAACCAAGGTTCCTCATCGTTATCACAATGAGTCAAAACAAAGACATGTTCATCAATGAAAGCATCAGAAATTGCGGGTTCCGCAATTTTTTCGCAATTGTGCTGTAATCGAGAAAGGTGATCCGCAACCACATTTTCGCATCCTTTCTTGTCTCGAATGTCCAAATCAAATTCCTGTAGCAATAACACCCACCTAATCAACCTAGGCTTAGCATTAGCCTTCCTCATGAGATACTTCAAGGCAGAATGGTCAGTGTACACAATTGTCCTAGTGCCTACAATATAGTTTCTGAATTTCTCACAAGCAAACACTACAACAAGCATCTCTTTCTCAGTAGTTGTATAATTACATTGAGCCTCATTCAAGGTTTTACTAGCATAATAGACAGGGTGTGTTAGCTTGTCAATCTTCTGTCCTAACATAACCCCTACAGCATAGTCACCAGCATCACATAACATCTCAAATGGGAGATCCCAATCTGGCCCTATAATAACAGGTGCTGTGACTAGTGCTTTCTTAAGGGTTTGCCAAGCTACTAAACATTCCTTAGAGAAGATGAATGGCCTATTTAACTCTAGAAGCTCACACAGAGGCTTGGCTATCTTGGAAAAGTCCTTAATGAACCTTCTGTAGAAACCAGCATGCCCTAAGAAACTCCTAATGGCCTTGACATTCTGAGGCTCTACCAACTTCTCTATGATTTCTATCTTTGCCCTGTCAACTTCTACACCTGCCCTTGACACTCTATGACCTAAGACAATCCCCTCATCCACCATGAAGTGACACTTCTCCAGTTAAGGACTAAGTTAGTCTCTTCACATCTAGCCAGGACTTGTCCTAAATTCTCTAGACAGTTGGTAAAGGAATCCCCAAAGACTGAGAAATCATCCATGAATATTTCTATCATGGACTCATCCAAATCAGAAAAGATTGCCAACATGCACCTTTGGAATGTTGCCGGTGCATTGCATAAGCCAAAAGGCATTCTGCGAAAGGCAAATGTTCCAAAAGGGCAAGTGAAGGTAGTCTTTTCTTGGTCCTTAGGGTCTATAGTAATCTCGTTGTACCCTGAATAACCGTCTAGGAAACAGTAATATGCTCTACCAGCTATTCTGTCTAACATTTGGTCAATGAATGGTAGAGGGAAGTGGTCTTTTTTAGTTTCTTTATTTAGTTTCCTATAATCCATGCAAACTCTCCATCCTGTGACAGTCCTAGTTGGAATCAGTTCATTGTTCTCATTGACTACCACAGTCATCCCACCCTTTTTAGGTACACACTGTATAGGGCTCACCCACTGACTACTAGCTATGGGGAAGATCACACCAGCATCTAACCATTTAATTATTTCTTTCTTTACTACCTCTTTCATAGAGGGATTCAGCCTACGTTGATGATCTACCCTCGGTGTGTGCTCTTCCTCTAGTATAATCTTATGCATGCAATAAGAAGGACTAATGCCTCTAATATCAGCAATAGTCCACGCAATAGCCTTCCTATGTTGCTTAAGTAGTAATATTAGTTCAACCTCATGCTGTTCACTTAGCTTAGAAGAAATAATTACAGGCAAAGTCTCATTATTTCCTAAGTATGCATACTTGAGGTGAGTGGGGAGAGGTTTTAATTCTAATACAGGTGGATGCTCAATGGATGGCTTTAAAGGATTTAAGGCTCTATCAGTTAAGTCAATATTCATACAAACATGCTGAGGGTTATTTACAGATATGTCCATTATCTCAGCTATGTTTAAGTCAGTTAATTCTAATCCTACATATTCATTAGCATGCTTGGTTAATAATACATGCTCCAATTGTTCTTCCATCAAAGAATCTACAACGTCCATGCTAGCACAGGATTCAAGGTCAGAGGGGTACCTTAAAGCTTTATACACACTAAATTTCACCTCTTCATCATGAACCCTCATAGTAAGCTCACCTTTTTGGACGTGTATCAGTGCCCTACCTGTGGCTAGAAATGGTCTGCCTAACAGGATGGGGACCTCCTTGTCTGCTTCGTAATCCAGGATAATGAAATCTGCAAGGAAAATAAACTTGTCTACCTTTACTAAAATATCCTCAATCTTACCTTCAGGGTATGCAATGGATCTGTCTGCTAGTTGTAAAGTGACAGTGGTTGGACGTGCTTCTCCTATTCCCAACTGGCGGAATAGTGATAGAGGCATGAGGTTTATGCTGGCTCCCAGGTCACAAAGCGCTCTGCCCACGTGCTTGCCTCCAAGTTCTACAGGTAAGGTGAAGGAACCAGGATCCTTCTCCTTCTTGGGCAGCTTGTTTTGGAGTATGGCACTGCACTCCTCAGTGAGGTTTACTGTTTCAAACTCACCAATTATTTTTTTTGTTAGTAATAATATCTTTCAAAAACTTTACATAGGAAGGCATAGACTGTAAAACTTCTACAAAAGGAATGTTGACATGCACTTGTTTAAGAATTTCTAAGAATTTATTAAAATGCACTTCCTGTTCCTGCTTCTTCTTAAGCCTTCGAGGATATGGAGGTGGTGGCACATATGCAGGCACGTCAGGTCGCCTTAGGATAGGTGGAGGCCTTGGAATTTCTTCTATCTCCTCAATAATTGGCTCTAGCCTGGCTCCTGATGTGCTAGTTGATGGTGGACCTTGGCTTGGTAGAGACTCCAGTGGAGCACTAGACTCAGTGTTCTCTACTCTCTTCGGTGTGTCCTTTGTGTTGCTCACCAATGGTCTACCACTTCTAAGCTCAATTGCTTGAACTTGCTCTTTACCATCTCTCCTTGGCACCTCGGTGTCAGCAGGGAGTCTACCTTGGGGCCTACTCTTAAGTTCATTGGCTAATTGGCCTATTTGGTTCTCTAGGCTCCTAAGAGTAGCTTGCTGGCTTTGAAGAGTAGCATCATTCTTAGCTATGTATTCCTTGAGTAAGTTTTCTACAGAAGATCCTACAGGTTGGTTGTATGGTTTTTGGTACATGGATTGGTTATGTTGGGGAGTGAAACCAGGTGTTCCACTCGGTCTAGGTTGGTTAGGATTTTGGTTAGCATTTTGTTGGCCACCCCATGACAGGTTTGGGTGGTTCCTCCAACCAGGGTTGTAAGTATTGGAATAGGGGTTGTTCCTAGGCTGCTGCTGACTTCCAATATAGCAGACTGAGGCTGGATTCCCAGGGCAGTATTCATACAGGTGCCCTTCCCCACAGAATCCACATATAAGTGTTTCACCTTGACTTGGTTGGGTGCCCATTGACATGGCGGTAGCGGTGTTGACACTTGTTTGGAGATTGGCTTGAGCCATTTGCTTAACTAGGTTGGTCAGGGCATTTATTTGGCTGCTCATTGCACTTAGAGCATCCTTGTCTTGAGCTCTAGTTGGCTCAACTGGATCATCTGACCACCTACAGTGAGATGCTGAGATCTTCTCCAAGATCTCATAGGCTTCGTTGTAACTCTTGGACAACATGGAACCACCAGCAGATGAATTTAAGACTTGCCTAGTGCTGGGGTTGCATCCTTTGAAAAAGACCTCAATTTGGATGCACCATGGGATACCATGATGTGGACATTTAAGAAGAAGATCCTTGAACCTTGTCCAAGCTTCGTGAAGAGATTCATTATCAGCTTGTTTGAACTTAACTATGTCATCACGAAAGGTAGAATTCCTATCAGGTGGGAAGTATTTGACTAGGAATTTCTCTGCTAAGTCTGTCCAATTAAGGACAGACCCATAGGGTAATGAGTTTAACCACGTTTTGGCTTTGTCCCTCAAAGAATAAGGGAACAAGTATAGCCTCAAGGCTTCTTGGGAAACTCCAGGGATGATAAAGGTATCACTGACTCCTAAGAAGTTTCTAAGATGGTTGTGGGGGTCCTCATTTTCCACTCCAAAGAATTGTCCCACAGTGGACAACATTTGGAACATCACTGGCTTTAACTCGAATGAGTTGGCAGTGATTTCAGGACGGATTATGCTGGGGTTCAGCTCCCCAGGCATAGGTACTAAATATGAAAGGATGGCACTATTTTTGTGATTCGCTATTTCGATGGGATTGCGAATGACAGGTACCTGATTTGGAACTATCTCGTCCATTTCTTCGGTTTCAGCACTTAATTGGGGTATAGAGGGTTGTTTAAAGAGACGTTTCTTTGCTTTGTTTCTAGCTCGAAGTAATCTTTCAGGCTCAGGGTTGAACTCTAAATTACTACGTGAAAGCTCACTCATAAACTACCCTACTAGTACCTGTAAAAGAAATGAAAAGTAGATTAGTTTCAATAGATAATAAACTTGGTGTTTCAAACTTAACAGACTTCGTTTTCACTTAAATAAATCCCCGGCAGCGGCGCCAAAAACTTGTTGCGTGCTCAATGTGTTGAAATAATTAGGCAATAAGAGAGATAGAGCACTCAGAACATGCAAGCATACATGATCTTATAGCAAGTAGTAAGTATATTTCATTCGTTTTCCCACAGAGATTTATTTTTAGCTATTCGCGAAGTGTTTTTGTTAAGAAAGAAGGGGTGGATTTGATGGGGTAAAATTGGTTTTTAATTGTCTAATTCTTGCTGAATGTGTAAAGGGTAGTAACATAAACGAGAACAAGTTAAAGCTAAGCTCAAATGAAAAGAGACGAGATTAATAAATGAAGGCAAAGACAGCTAGACAGAATTTTAACTTAAGCAGAATTGCGGAGACAGCAATTCTACCGCAATTAAATAACAGCGAAAGTGTGTAAATGGGTGAATTAAGGGCTACTAATGACTATCCTATAGGCATTTTTATACGATTCTCAAGCACTGGATCTACTCACTATGCATCAAACTATCTCAATCTCATGTATCGTCCGATTCCATGCATTAGATTCTTTAGTTTACTCAACTCAAAGTAAGGTCTTAAGCATCTTGTTAAGGCAGAAAGATATGGTTTGTATTAGGGAAACGCCTATTCCTAGGCCGTTTCCTGGTTACCTTGAAAGGCTAGCATGATAGTATGACTCTGAACTCTTACTCCTTCCAGAGGTTAGGAGTTCTTTGGACAAAATGGATGGCCAATCGAAATTGCCCGTGGGATGAAGCTTACATACAATCAATGTTTCGAGAGCTATCCTACATGCTTGATTCACGTTTTTTAGCCTATAGTGTTGTCATTAGCATGCCCCTAAGTGACTTAGTTACTCATGGATGTAAATAGAACAGAAGCAAGAGAAGAAGTAGACATGCTTAGAAGGAATTTAAAGACAAAACAGTAAGGGAAAGCAGTAGAATGTAAAGGCAAGAAACTGTGAAGTGCAGAATTGAGATTTGATTACTTGATTGTTTGACTCAACAAATGAAAGCTTTAAAGTAGATAACAGCAAGACAGAACACAACGAAATAGTTTAAACTAGCTACTAGAAAAGAAACAGCAACAAGACAAAGCTGGAAAATGGAAATGAAGAGCAGAAAGCAGTAAAACAAGCTTGAATGTCTCGTTGCAGCCGCCTCGAATGAAGGATGAGAAAGGTCAGCCTTGCTTGGATGGATCCAATCGGGAGAGAAGAAGAATCTCCTCTCCTTCCTATCAGATTATCGATTCCAACAGCTGAGCTTCGCAAACCAGCAGACGGCAAAGGAAAACAGGAGAAAAGATGGACTGCGAGAAGACTTCTACGCTTTCGGATGATGCTTGAACCCTCGACTTTGACCCCTATTTATAGTAGTCTGCAGACGTCTTTGGGCCAAGGAGAACCATCAATCTTCAACGTCATACTTCAGAATGGATGGAGGAGAAAGAACGAATCCCTGAAATAACGGAAATTAACAGAAAAAGATCAGTCAACTTACGGTTTTCACTTGAAACATTGCGGGAACCGCAATGTTTCCGCAATGCTTGTTTTTCATTCTTTTCCTTCGGTTTTCAACCCTTTTCTTTCCTATTGTATATAAGTCCTAATTTAGCTACCTTCTTCTAATTCTCATATTTAAGCATAGGTTTAGGCTAAATGCTCTCAAAAACACCTAAGAGTGAACATCTTTCTAAGATAATTAAGTCCTAAAAAGGTCACTTTTGGAGACGTAACAGTTACATTACTTACCATCGGGAACCATTTCTACTTGGGAGAAGTTAAAGAGCAAGTTCCTAGAAAGGTATTTCACAGTTTCAAGAGCCAGAGCCTTGAAGAAAGATATCTGTGGCTTCAGACAAGGAGAGAAAGAGGCATTTCACGAGTGCTGGGAGAGATTTATTAAGCTCTGCAAGAGCTGCCCGAACCATCTGGTAGCAGAGGCCGCGCTTATCGAATTCTTCTATGATGGTTTGCTTTCGCATGACTGTCAGATGCTCGACGCATCGAGTGGAGGAGCTCTTAGGGAGAAAACGCCTGCAGAAGCCAGACAGTTGATCAACAACATGGCCGAGAACCGTCGTCAATACGGGGGAAAACGAACAATCTAAAATGTCTACCGACATAGAAGAGCTCAAAGAAAAAGTGTCTCAGGTATTTGGTTTATTTCATACGTTGCAAGAACAATCATCGCAGGCTGTTTCTTCTATTTCAGGACAAGCACTTGAAGGCATGTTCAAGTCACTTATGGAATCTAGCAACGAGGCCAATTCACAGATGCGGTCGCTAAGAGAGGAAACCAGGTCGGAGATGCAATTGCTAAGAGATGGGTTCACGGAGATGAAAGAAAGGATGAGTAAGGTGGAATCCAAAGCGGAAGGTGTTAGTGCGATAAGTCTCAGAATTGGTAAAGAAGTGCCATCTCGGACTACTCCCGAGCACGTTAACAAGGAATCAGAGATAACTCCAGATAAGTATTTTCAAGCACCCTCTGAAACGGTTGTAGCTTCTCCTTATATTTCTATGAAGTCTTACACTCCCGTTGCTCCTTTTCCTAGTAGGTTGGCGAGGCCATATAAGGAAGTCGAGGATGCGGACATCCTTGAGACGCTGAAAAAAGTGGGAATTAATATGCCACTGCTTGATGCAATTCAGCAAATCCCAAGGTACGCTAAATTTCTGAAGGAGATGTGCACAATAAAGAGGAAGACTAAAGGTGCTGAGAGAGTTGTGGTAAGCAAGAATGTTTATGCCCTGATAACCCAAGGTATTCCAAGCAAATGCCAGGACCCAGGTATGTTCCTCTTGCCATGTACTATAGGAGATAGAGAAATCGAGCACGCCATGCTAGACTTAGGAGCCTCAATTAATGTTATGCCATACTCAGTCTACAAGAGTCTCGATTTACAGGGTATGCAGGAAACAAGTTTAATTATCCAATTAGCTAATGGGTCTTCCATTCGTCCTTTAGGGGTGATTGAGGACGTGTTAGTTAAAGTTAAGGATCTGATCTTTCCTACTGATTTTTATGTGATAAATATGGAAGAAAACACATCACCCACTACTTCAGTTTTACTAGGTAGACCATTCATGAAAACCGCTAAGACAAAAATTAATGTGCATGATGGTACTTTATCTGTTGATTATGAAGGGGATGTGTTCGAATTTAATGTATTTGATGCCATGAAACAACATGCTGATGTGCATTCTGTCTGTAAAATTGATCTGTTAGATACTTTAGAACAAGAAGAATGCATGGTTGTTGTTGATGGGGATGACCCACTCGTATTTACTGAAATTGTTGGCGAAGTTGAAAGTAGTGTTCCCATATTGACTGACTCATCTGAACTACCTACTTTTGCTTTAGAGGCATGTGAAAAGCCAACTAAAATATTGCCATCTCTTTTGCACGCTCCCAAGCTGGAACTAAAAGAGTTGCCGGGTCATCTCAAGTACGTATACTTGGGTGAAGTGGAGACACTCCCGGTAATTATCTCCAAGGAGCTTACATCAGAGCAAGAGGGGAAGCTGGTGAAGGTCCTGAAGAAAAATAGAAGAGCAATGGGATGGACGTTGGCAGACTTGCATGGGTTGAGTCCAGTTCTGTGCATGCACAAGATTCGGCTTAATGAGGGAGCGAAGCCATCCCGAGAGCCTCAGCGGAGACTGAATGGTAACGATATTTTTGAACTATCGCTATAAACTCAAGCGGTCGAGGCTTGCCAAAATAAATTTATAAACCCGTAGCTTTTAGCTTTGCAGCTAGCGGTAACGGGGTCGAACCACAGAGAGGGAATAAAATTGAAGATTAATCGTTTAAGATGTGATTAGGTTAGTTGGTAAGGTTGTCACAAAAAGGGGGGTTTTAATCATGCAATTTAGTGAAAAGTGCTAACGGAAAAGTAATAAACTTGAGAATGAAGAGTGTTGGATTTGGGGAATTTTCGGGATCTTGCTAAGCATTTTAACATTTATCATTTAATTCTAAGGTAAGGCTAATTGATTATAATATGCACACGGTCAGTTACCCGAGAAGCCCCAAGGTAACCGGCTCCATAGAAATTAATTAGACCACACAGTTCTAATCAAACATTATCTAAAGTTGCATTAGGGTGATCTGCCCCAAATTTGACTCTAGATAGTCACTAACATACCGCGACGAACATTCAAACATGTAATTTAATTGCTAGTAGATTGCCCGCCAACGCTGTATGCAATCAACAACTATCATACACGACTCGATACTCCGATTTAGTTTTGTCTATCTGTGTTACTTAGTCGAGCAGTGAGAGGCACGGCATCGCTACTCTTTAACATACACAACATGCAAGATGACTCGAGTGTCAATCGTCGAAATCTAACATGCGCGTTGGATTAAGCAAGATAGACAAATGCATACATACTCAAAGCCAAATCAGAACCATTAAGCATACATTATCAAAACATTAAAAACTTAGCAAAAATCCCTAATTAACCCAAATCCAAGCACAAGTACCTTAGCCAATCATGGAGGTTTGGAGTTCCAACACTCCCATGGAAGCTTTGGGCATCATCCCCAAGCTAATATACAAGAAATAAGCTCCAAAAGGCCACAAATGGCGGAGAAAATGAAGAAGAACCGAGAGGAGAAGCTTGGAGAAGATGGAGGATCAAAGAATGGCTGCAAAACTAACGTTTTCACGCCTTTAAAGCTCGGAGCGTCGAGACGCTAGGCCAGCGTCTCGACGCTGTGCCCTAAGTTGGCTGCCGCGCGCGGGGTAGCGTCGAGACGCGCGCGCGGCGTCGAGACGCTGCGCGCGGCGTCGAGCGAGCGTCGAGACGCTTGCGCTCGACGCTTGCTCTCGGGTGGATCTTCAGAATCACGCTTCAGACTTCGGGGCGTCGAGACGCTCGGTCAGCGTCTCGACGCTGTCGGCGTTGAGCGACACGGGCGAGGGCGCGCGGGCGCGCGCGGACATGGGCGAGGCGGAGCGGGCGGAGCGCGCGGGCGCGAGGCGAGGCGGCGCGCGCGGGCGCGCGCGCGTCTGGCCGTCTGGGCGCGGGCGTGCGGCGTTCGTTGGGCGCCTGGGCGCTGGGCGCCGGCGCTTGGGCGCTGCCCTCTCGGCTCTTAGCCCACTTTTGGGTCGTTTTGGCTCCCGAGCTCCGTTTGGCCTATCGTTTTGACCCGAACACTTCCCGAAACATGTTAAATGACCTTTTTAGCCCCGAAAATCATCAATGGACTTCCCGAGCTCTTCACCATGAAATCACCTACAAGGAGGCATTTTAATCAATATAAATCATGGTTTTAGCTAGAATTAGGGACATTAAGATAGCTCCAAAATGGAGTTATCAAACACCCCCAACTTAAATCTTGCTAGTCCTCGAGCAAGGCTAATAAAGAATTTGACTCAAAAGGACCATGCATACATGCTTACAATTCAAACCTCAATGCTTTTTACAAATCTAAACAAAACATAATCATGAAAGCATCCGGCGCATGCATTTAATCAAGAACACATCAAAAATTAACTATCGCTCCCTAACGTGTGTGTGTGCTAGCCAACCTATCCTAAACCATCGTAAGCCTGGAAAAACCACATGCAACATATCATCCCGTTTTCCCCCTACTTCTAGCATTTAAGAACAGTCTACACTTGATCACATAAGAGAGAGCAATGAATTAAAATGCCTAACATGATTTTCTCGTACTTTTTCTCTTTCTCTTTTTGAGTACTTTGTACTCTTTGTTATGGTTCTTTGAACCTAACTTTATTTTCTTTTTCTTTCCAATCCCGAGTTGCCTAACATGTCAAACTTAGGTCTAAGCTTCACATTTTTAAGGACTAACGTTCACTTTTTAAGTGCGCAATTTAAAAAGGAGGAACGCCTCGGGAGATTTTTCTAACCAACACGCTTTTCTGCTTTTTTTAATATTAGGCTTAATCAACCACTAACTCTCATGCAACAAGCTACCCTAGGGGTGCCTTTCGGGGTGACAACAAGAATTAATGCTACATGCAATCAACTAAGCCTACGGAGATTAAGACGAGGTTGCTAAGTGCTCGATAGATGCAAGGGAGCAACAGAAAAAATTTTAAAATTTTTGACATGAACCTAATAAATGCAAAACACCATCATGCAAAAACTAGATTACGCAAATGCTCAGATTCCAAAAAGACACTTCCTAGATCGTCATAATTAGAAAGCATATAAACAGAGTCCCAAGCACTTCAAATTCAAAATTAACACTGCTCAACGAACTACACATGCATATCTAGAACATCCAATTCCACCCCCAACTTCAGAAGATAGCATTGTCCTCAATGCTTCTCTATCAGATACACAAAAGTAAAGGAAAAGAAAAACGACACTTCCCTGATCTTTGTGAAGCTGGCGAGGGGAAAGAGGCGGTGCTTCCCTTATCTGAGCCCAATTTCCTCAACTTCTCCTTATTTCCTAAAAAAAAAACAGCAAGCTAAATTAAGCTAAAGTATACTACGAAACTAAACTAAAACAATGATAAACTAACTGACAGAAAAACAGTTCAACACTCGGGTGCCTCCGAGAAGCGCAGAATTTTTAAAGTCGTTTGCTCGACTGAATTCACTCAACGAACTCATCCATACTCCGACAGCGCGGGGGACGTCCCAGACATGTCCTCGTCCACACTGTTCCTGCAAACATCATTTAAACACATTTTTTCTCTTCGTGCTTTGAGCACGCGAACATCATCATTGTTAGTGCAATAAAAAACAGCACCATTATCATTCAAGTCTAAGTCTTTTTTCCTAACAGAAGCAAAAGAATAGTCCCTCAAGCGCGAGGTCAAATTCTCTTCCTTCACACAACCCACAGATTTTGTTTTTCCATTCTCATCATACACAAAAGATTTAGATTCATTCATAAAAAATTCATGCACATTTCCATCAAATCCTATAGAAAAGGAACCCCTATCAACATCAATCTTGACCTTAGCGGTCTTCATAAATGGGCGTCCTAGTAAGATAGGAGAGGAAACATGCAAAGAATTTTTGTTCGTATTAAGCACATGGAAATCACATGGAAACAACAAATCTTCCACTTTAACCAAAATGTCCTCAATTTTCCCTAATGGTCGCACACAAGATTGATCGGCTAGTTGAACAACTACATTAGACTCAATTAAATTGCATGGTTTAAGCTCTTTAAACACATCAGCAGACATGACGTTAATTGAGGAACCGAGATCTAGCATGGCATTTTCAATCAGCTTATTACCAATAGTGCATGGGATAGTAAACGTACCAGGATCGACGCACTTTGGTGGAAGCGTACCTTGGAAAATTGCGGAGACAATGTCGTTCTTTTTCTCATCATTCTTGTCCATCTTTTCATTCTCAAGATGGCTTGGGGAACATTCAATCGGCTTCCCCTTTTTCTCAACTGGAGGCAACAAACGGCTTGGGAAGGGAGCCTTGGGCATGTAGCCTTTCAAGCTCGGGGATGCACCCAACTGAGCTTTCTTCCTTCTTGACTCAAGATCCTCGATCTTTTGCTCAACCTTGCCTTCCTCTTTCTCCACAACAGCGGTGATGGAATAGACCTGCTCACAGGAATTCATCCTCGCGTGTGGGGGTAGCATCCAAGGATTCTCAGGCGCCGAAATCAAGGGAATATCCCTTCCACTCTTCAGTGCAATACCATCTGGCCAATCAGCTGCCTGAGTTTCCATCCTACTCGTTCTGGTCTTTGCCTCCGTCATCCCTTCTCTCATCGACCGCAACTGCGCATTGGTATCCTGATAAGTTTCCATGAGGGACTTGAACATTCCTTCAATGGATTGAGAAGAAACAGAAGGACGATTTCGCGATGGGTCTCCTTGAAATTTAAGCAAACCGTCGTGTATCTTTGACAGTTGGCCCTTGAGCTCTTTCACTTCGCTTTGGAGGCGGGCTTGCTCACGTGCTTCAATTCCATTATGCTGCATATTCTGAGCCATATTACAGATCAAACGCCGAGCTTCCACTGGGGTCTTGTCAATCAACGCCCCTCCACTAGCTGCATCAAGCAACCAACAATCATGATCACACAAGCCTTCGTAGAAGAGGCAAATGAGTTCAGCCTCCGAGATCCGATGGTGGGGGAAGTCTTCGCACAACCGGGTAAACCGCTCCCAATATTTATCAAAGGTCTCCCCTTCTTTTTGCATGATCCTGTGGATCTCCTTCCTTAGGAACTTGGCTCTCGAAGCGGGGAAGTATTTGTCTAAAAACAGCCTTTTCAACCCATTCCACGTAGAGGTAGTCCCAGGTAAGTAGAGCAGCCAATCCTTCGCTTTATCCTTCAGGGAGAAAATGAAAGTTCTCAAGTACAACTGATCTTCAGTTACTTCGCTCGTTTTCATCGCAGAGCACACCATATGGAATTCCTTAAGGTGCTTGATCGGATCTTCACCTGATTTGCCATAAAAAGAAGGAAGTGAGTTAAGCAAACTAAATTTTAGCTCAAACTTACCTGTTATCGGCGGAAATGATATACACAAAGGTTGACTGAGCGAGCCATTCATCGCCCGCTCCTTGAGCGTTCTCCGATTCTCATTATCGTTCTCCAAGACCTCCATCTCTTCTGAGTGTAATCTGAACTTTCAAAATCTTGGAAGAGAGGACCGTTATCCAAATAAAATAAAATAAAACAAAAAAAAAAAAAAAACAATTCACTTAAAATTTTTTTTTTTTTTTTTTTTTTTTTTTTTTTTTTTTTTTTTAAAACAACCAATCAACCTTAATCAAAAACAAAAATTAATCTCATTTTTAATTGCCCTCCCCGGCAACGGCGCCAATTTTGGTAACGATATTTTTGAACTATCGCTATAAACTCAAGCGGTCGAGGCTTGCCAAAATAAATTTATAAACCCGTAGCTTTTAGCTTTGCAGCTAGCGGTAACGGGGTCGAACCACAGAGAGGGAATAAAATTGAAGATTAATCGTTTAAGATGTGATTAGGTTAGTTGGTAAGGTTGTCACAAAAAGGGGGGTTTTAATCATGCAATTTAGTGAAAAGTGCTAACGGAAAAGTAATAAACTTGAGAATGAAGAGTGTTGGATTTGGGGAATTTTCGGGATCTTGCTAAGCATTTTAACATTTATCATTTAATTCTAAGGTAAGGCTAATTGATTATAATATGCACACGGTCAGTTACCCGAGAAGCCCCAAGGTAACCGGCTCCATAGAAATTAATTAGACCACACAGTTCTAATCAAACATTATCTAAAGTTGCATTAGGGTGATCTGCCCCAAATTTGACTCTAGATAGTCACTAACATACCGCGACGAACATTCAAACATGTAATTTAATTGCTAGTAGATTGCCCGCCAACGCTGTATGCAATCAACAACTATCATACACGACTCGATACTCCGATTTAGTTTTGTCTATCTGTGTTACTTAGTCGAGCAGTGAGAGGCACGGCATCGCTACTCTTTAACATACACAACATGCAAGATGACTCGAGTGTCAATCGTCGAAATCTAACATGCGCGTTGGATTAAGCAAGATAGACAAATGCATACATACTCAAAGCCAAATCAGAACCATTAAGCATACATTATCAAAACATTAAAAACTTAGCAAAAATCCCTAATTAACCCAAATCCAAGCACAAGTACCTTAGCCAATCATGGAGGTTTGGAGTTCCAACACTCCCATGGAAGCTTTGGGCATCATCCCCAAGCTAATATACAAGAAATAAGCTCCAAAAGGCCACAAATGGCGGAGAAAATGAAGAAGAACCGAGAGGAGAAGCTTGGAGAAGATGGAGGATCAAAGAATGGCTGCAAAACTAACGTTTTCACGCCTTTAAAGCTCGGAGCGTCGAGACGCTAGGCCAGCGTCTCGACGCTGTGCCCTAAGTTGGCTGCCGCGCGCGGGGTAGCGTCGAGCCGCGCGCGCGGCGTCGAGACGCTGCGCGCGGCGTCGAGCGAGCGTCGAGACGCTTGCGCTCGACGCTTGCTCTCGGGTGGATCTTCAGAATCACGCTTCAGACTTCGGGGCGTCGAGACGCTCGGTCAGCGTCTCGACGCTGTCGGCGTTGAGCGACACGGGCGAGGGCGCGCGGGCGCGCGCGGACATGGGCGAGGCGGAGCGGGCGGCGAACGCGAGGCGAGGCGGCGGGCGCGAGGCGAGGCGGCGCGCGCGGGCGCGCGCGCGTCTGGCCGTCTGGGCGCGGGCGTGCGGCGTTCGTTGGGCGCCTGGGCGCTGGGCGCCGGCGCTTGGGCGCTGCCCTCTCGGCTCTTAGCCCACTTTTGGGTCGTTTTGGCTCCCGAGCTCCGTTTGGCCTATCGTTTTGACCCGAACACTTCCCGAAACATGTTAAATGACCTTTTTAGCCCCGAAAATCATCAATGGACTTCCCGAGCTCTTCACCATGAAATCACCTACAAGGAGGCATTTTAATCAATATAAATCATGGTTTTAGCTAGAATTAGGGACATTAAGATAGCTCCAAAATGGAGTTATCACTGAACCCAGCAATGAAAGAGGTAGTGTTGTCTGAGATACACAAACTCCTTGACGCAGGTATTATCTATCCCATTTCTGATAGTTAGTGGGTTAGCCCTATTCATGTTGTACCTAAAAAGACGGGCATAACTGTTGTTAGGAATGAAAGGGGAGAGTTAGTACCTAAGAGAGTGCAAAATGGGTGGAGAATGTGTATAGATTTTAGAAAACTGAATGATGTGACTAAGACGGACCACTTTCCTATTCCCTTCATAGATCAAATGGTGGAGCGTTTAGCTGGGAAGCCATACTTCTGTTTTCTAGATGGTTTTTCTGGGTTTTATCAAATCCCCATAGCCCAGGAAGACCAAGAAAAGACTACTTTTACCTGTCCATTCGGAACTTACGCATATAGGAGAATGCCATTTGGGCTTTGTAATGCTCCCGGGACTTTTCAGCGATGCATGATGAGCATATTTTCTGAATTTGTAGAAAAATTCATAGAAGTCTTTATGGACGGTTTCACTGTATATGGGAGTTCATTTGAGGATTGCCTGTTTAACTTGTCTAGAGTCATGGAAAGATGCATCGAAACTAATCTTGTTTTAAATTTTGAAAAGTGTCATTTCATGGCCAGTCAGGGCATTGTATTGGGTCACGTTGTGTCGGCCAAGGGGATAGAGGTTGATAAAGCTAAAATTGATGTCATATCTGATTTACCTTATCCCACGAATCTTCGGGAAGTACGTTCTTTTCTTGGTCACGCAGGTTTTTACCGCAGGTTCATTAAAGACTTCTCGAAGATAGTGACACCGATGACAAGCTTGCTGAAAAAGGATGTTCCATTCTGTTTTGACAAAGAGTGCAAGCTTGCCTTTGATGTTCTGAAGAAGTGCTTGACCAATGCACCCATCATTCATCCACCGCAGTGGGGGACTCCTTTCGAGATCATGTGCGACGCAAGCAATTATGCCGTAGGCGCTGTGTTGGGCCAGAGGATAGACAAGAAGAGCCATGTGATTTATTATGCCTCTAGGACGCTCAATTCCGTGCAGATCGGTTACACAACAACAGAGAAGGAGCTGCTTTCCATAGTTTTCGCTCTTGATAAATTTCGGCCATATATTCTTGGATCTAAAGTAATTGTTTTTTCTGATCATGCAGCAGTTCGATACTTGATGAACAAGAAAGACTCGAAGCCTAGACTGCTCAGATGGGTATTATTACTTCAGGAGTTCGACGTCTCTGTTCAGGACAGAAAAGGATCAGAAAATACCGTTGCTGACCACTTGAGCCGTATTGTGCGTAATGAGGACGATCTGCCCCTGAATGACGAATTCCCTGATGAAGTTCTTTTCCAGGTGAGTGTGGAGACACCATGGTACGCCGACATTGTCAATTACTTGGTCACAGGTACGTTCCCATTCGACTTTTCATATAATCAAAGAGCTAAGCTGAAGAGCGAAGCCAAGACATATGTTTGGGAAGAGCCCGTTTTAGGGAAATTTTGCGCTGACCAAGTAATTAGGAAGTGTGTCCCTAAATCTGAACATAGGTCCATACTTACATTTTGCCATGAATTTGCATGTGGGGGACACTTTGGGCAAAATAGGACAGCGAGGAAAATATTAGATTGTCTGGCCATCACTGTTTAAGGACTGTTACGAATTTTGTAAATCTTGTGATCAGTGTCAGAGAAAAGGGTCCATCACTAGTAGGAATGAAATGCTCCAAAACCCCATTTTAACTTGTGAAATTTTTTAGGTTTGGGGTATGAACTTTATGGGACCCTGGTAACGATATTATTGAACTATCGCCAATCATCGGGTTGTCGAGACCCGCCAAAATAAATTTATAAGTGCCCGAAATCGCTAAACTATTTGTAGAATAGTAGTAACGGGGTCGATCCACAGGGAATTAAGGTATTTTAACTTAATCTTAATTAAATTTGCAAACAATTACTATAGACCAAATAAGGGGGAATTGTCGGTTTTTACGTGACTAAAATGGAACAAAGCAAATGGAAAATTTAGCTAACGGAGTTTCCGACTCGGGACGATCGGGAATAAATCTAGCAAACCTCTTGGATCATAGATTGACGCGTGTAATGGTTAAGTAATTTTAACGAATGCACAGCTCGTCCAAAATTAATAAATAACTCGGACATGCTCCATGGATTTAATTAAACATAATTAATTATACTTCCCGAATTAGAATTCCAAATCGACATACTAATTTCGCGTCCAAATTAGATAGTCGTCACGGTTAGCTTGTTGCTACCGTTCGGTCTTGGGAGAGCGTTGGCCGCCAATGTCCGAACGGTATGCTTGATTAGCATAATTAATTATGTTTAATTAAATCCATGGAGCATGTCCGAGTTATTTATTAATTTTGGACGAGCTGTGCATTCGTTAAAATTACTTAACCATTACACGCGTCAATCTATGATCCAAGAGGTTTGCTAGATTTATTCCCGATCGTCCCGAGTCGGAAACTCCGTTAGCTAAATTTTCCATTTGCTTTGTTCCATTTTAGTCACGTAAAAACCGACAATTCCCCCTTATTTGGTCTATAGTAATTGTTTGCAAATTTAATTAAGATTAAGTTAAAATACCTTAATTCCCTGTGGATCGACCCCGTTACTACTATTCTACAAATAGTTTAGCGATTTCGGGCACTTATAAATTTATTTTGGCGGGTCTCGACAACCCGATGATTGGCGATAGTTCAATAATATCGTTACCAGGGTCCCATAAAGTTCATACCCCAAACCTAAAAAATTTCACAAGTTAAAATGGGGTTTTGGAGCATTTCATTCCTACTAGTGATGGACCCTTTTCTCTGACACTGATCACAAGATTTACAAAATTCGTAACAGTCCTTAAACAGTGATGGCCAGACAATCTAATATTTTCCTCGCTGTCCTATTTTGCCCAAAGTGTCCCCCACATGCAAATTCATGGCAAAATGTAAGTATGGACCTATGTTCAGATTTAGGGACACACTTCCTAATTACTTGGTCAGCGCAAAATTTCCCTAAAACGGGCTCTTCCCAAACGTAAGTCTTGGCTTCGCTTTTCAGCTTAGGTCTTTGGTTATATGAAAAGTCGAATGGGAACGTACCTGTGACCAAATAGTTGACAATGTCGGCGTACCATGGTGTCTCGACACTTACCTGGAAAAGGACTTCATCAGGGAACTCATCATTCAGAGGCAAGTCATCCTCGTTACGCACAATGCGGCTCAAGTGGTCAGCAACGGTATTTTCTGATCCTTTTCTGTCCTAGACCGAGACGTCGAACTCCTGGAGTAGTAATACCCACCTGAGCAGTCTAGGCTTCGAGTCCTTCTTGTTCATCAAATAACGAACTGGTGCATGATCAGAAAAAACAATCACTTTAGATCCAAGAATATATGGCCGGAATTTATCAAGAGCGAAAACAATAGAAAGCAGCTCCTTCTCTGTTGTTGTGTAACCGATTTGCGCGGAGTTGAGCGTCCTAGAGGCATAATAAATCACGTGGCTTTTCTTGTCTATTCTCTGGCCCAATACAGCGCCCACGGCATAATTGCTTGCGTCGCACATGATCTCGAAAGGAGTGCCCCACTGCGGTGGATGAATGATGGGTGCGTTGGTCAAGCACTTCTTCAGAACGTCGAAGGCAAGCTTGCACTGCTTGTCAAAGCAGGATGAGACATCCTTTTTCAGCAAGCTAGTCATCGGAGTCACTATCTTCGAGAAGTCTTTAATGAACCTGCGGTAAAAACCTGCGTGACCAAGAAAAGAACGTACTTCCCGAAGATTCGTGGGATAAGGTAAATCAGATATGACATCAATTTTAGCTTTATCAACCTCTATCCCCTTAGCAGACACAACGTGACCCAGTACTATGCCATGACTGGCCATGAAATGACACTTTTCAAAATTTAAAACAAGATTAGTTTCGATGCATCTTTCCATGACTCTAGACAAGTTAAACAGGCAATCTTTAAATGAACTTCCATATACAGTGAAATCATCCATAAAGACTTCGATGCATTTTTCTACAAATTCAGAAAATATGCTCATCATGCATCGCTGAAAAGTCCCTGGAGCATTACAAAGCCCAAAGGGCATTCTCCTATATGCGTAAGTTCCGAATGGACAAGTAAAAGTGGTCTTTTCTTGGTCTTCCTGGGCTATGGGAATTTGATAAAACCCAGAAAAACCATCAAGGAAACAGAAGAATGGCTTCCCAGCTAAACGCTCCACCATTTGATCTATGAAGGGAATAGGAAAGTGGTCCTTCTTAGTCACATCATTCAGTTTTCTAAAATCAATGCACATTCTCCACCCGTTTTGTACTCTCTTGGGTACTAACTCCCCCTTATCATTTCTAATAACAGTTATGCCCGTCTTTTTAGGTACAACATGAATAGGGCTAACCCATTGGCTATCAGAAATGGGAAAGATAATACCTGCATCCAGGAGTTTGTGTATCTCAGACAACACTACCTCTTTCATTGCAGGGTTCAGTCTCCGCTGAGGCTCTCGGGATGGCTTTGCTCCCTCATCCAGCCGAATCTTCTGCATGCACAGCACTGGACTCAACCCGTGCAAGTCTGCCAATGTCCATCCCATGGCTCTATTGTTCTTTTTCAGAACCTCGACCAACTCGCCTTCTTGCTCCGATGTAAGCTCCTTGGAGATAATTACCGGAAGTGTCTTCACCTCACCCAAGTACACGTACTTGAGATGACCCGGCAACTCCTTCAATTCCAACTTGGGAGCCTGCAAAAGAGATGGTAATATTTTAGATGGCTTTTCACATGTCTCTAAAGCAAAAGTAGGTTGTTCAGACAAATCAGTCAATATGGGAACACTACTTTCAACTTTGCCAACAATTTCAGTAAAAACGAGTGGGTCATCCCCATCAACAACAGTCATGCATTCTTCTTGTTCTAAAGTATCTATAAGATCGACTTTACAGACAGAATGCACATCAGCACGTTGTTTCATTGCATCAAAAACATTAAATTCGAACACATCCCCTTCATACTCAACAGACAAAGTTCCATCATGCACATTAATTTTCGTTTTAGCGGTTTTCATGAATGGTCTACCAAGTAAAACAGAAGTGGTGGATGTGTTTTCTTCCAAATTTATCACATAAAAATCAGCAGGGAAGATTAAATCTTTAACTTTAACCAACACATCTTCAATCAACCCTAGAGGATGAATAGAAGACCTATTAGCTAACTGGATAACTATACTAGTTTCCTGCATACCTTCTAAACCGAGGCTCTTGTAGACTGAATATGGCATAACATTGATTGAAGCTCCTAAGTCTAGCATAGCGTGCTCGATTTCTCTATCCCCTATAGTACATGGCAAGAGGAACATACCTGGGTCCTGGCATTTGCTTGGAATACCTTGGGTTATCAGGGCAGAAACATTCTTGCTTACCACGACTCTCTCAGGACTCTTAGTCTTCCTCTTTATAGTGCACATCTCCTTAAGGAATTTAGCGTACCTTGGGATTTGTTGAATTGCATCAAGTAGCGGTATATTGATCCCAACCTTTCTCAGCGTGTCAAGAACATTCGCGTCTTCAACCTCTTTAGATGGCCTTGCTAGCCTACTAGGAAAAGGAGCAACGGGAGTGTAAGACTTCATAGAAATAATAGGAGGTGTTACAACAGTTTCAGAGGGCGCTTGAGAACACTTATCTGGAGATATCTCTGAATCTTTTGGAGGACTCACGGGAGTGGTTTGAGATGACACTTCTTTACCGCTTCTGAGGTTTATCGCACTAACCCCTTCCGCTTTGGATTCAATTCTACTCATTCTTTCCTTCACCTCCGTGAATTCATCTCTTAGAGACTTAATCTGCGATCTTGTCTCATCGCTAGCTTCCATGAGCGATTTGAACATGCTTTCAATGGCTTTACCTGAAATAGAAGAAACATCCTGAGATGATTTTTCCTGCATCGTATGAATCAAACCAAATACCTGAGACACTTGTTCCTTGAGCACTTCTATGTCGGAAGACATCTTAGAATGCTCGTTTCTTCCTCCGTACTGGCGACGGTTCTCAGCTATGTTGGAGATCAACTGACGGGCTTCCGCAGGCGTTTTCTCCCAAAGGGCTCCTCCACTTGCTGCATCAAGCATCTGGCAGTCATGCGGGAGCAACCCATCGTAGAAGAATTCGATGAGCGCGACTTCTGCTATCAGATGGTTTGGGCATTTCTCACAGAGTTTAATGAATCTCTCCCAGCATTCGTGAAATGCCTCGTTCTTTCCTTGCTCAAATTGTCGTATATCTTTTTTCACTGCTCTGGCTTTTGAAGCTGGGAAATACCTTTCCAAGAATAGACTCTGCAACTTCTCCCAAGTATAGATGGTTCCCGATGGCAAGTAATGCAGCCAATCTCGAGCTTCACCTTTTAGGGTGAATGGAAAAGCTCTCAGGTAGAGCTGATCTTTTGTTATGTCGCCAGGCTTCATCGCGGAGCTTACCATTTGAAACTCCTTGAGATGTTTGTAAGGATCTTCATCTGTTTCACCACAAAAAGAGGGTAAAAGGTTAATCACACCTGATTTAAGCACAAACTCACCTGAAATTTCCGGGTAGGAAATACAAGAAGGTTGGTGGCCCATAGCAAATGATGTCCACTGTCTTAGCGTTTTTGGGACTCCAATCTCATCATCAATCTCCATTTTCTCAATAAAAATTTGGCACTTCTAGCACACTTAAACAAACAGATCAAAATTGCAAATAATAAAAGAATAAACAGAATTTTTAAAGTAAAAATTAAAAGTTTACAAATCAAATTTAAATTAAGCCGAATTACACTTAATTCCCCGGCAACGGCGCCAATTTTGGTAACGATATTATTGAACTATCGCCAATCATCGGGTTGTCGAGACCCGCCAAAATAAATTTATAAGTGCCCGAAATCGCTAAACTATTTGTAGAATAGTAGTAACGGGGTCGATCCACAGGGAATTAAGGTATTTTAACTTAATCTTAATTAAATTTGCAAACAATTACTATAGACCAAATAAGGGGGAATTGTCGGTTTTTACGTGACTAAAATGGAACAAAGCAAATGGAAAATTTAGCTAACGGAGTTTCCGACTCGGGACGATCGGGAATAAATCTAGCAAACCTCTTGGATCATAGATTGACGCGTGTAATGGTTAAGTAATTTTAACGAATGCACAGCTCGTCCAAAATTAATAAATAACTCGGACATGCTCCATGGATTTAATTAAACATAATTAATTATGCTAATCAAGCATACCGTTCGGACATTGGCGGCCAACGCTCTCCCAAGACCGAACGGTAGCAACAAGCTAACCGTGACGACTATCTAATTTGGACGCGAAATTAGTATGTCGATTTGGAATTCTAATTCGGGAAGAACGAACACCAAGAGCGTAAGGACGCCAATACGCTCAAGGAGCCATAATTCCTTGTTACTTGGCGGAAACGAGAGGCACGGCATCAAATCCTTTAACTAATGAACATGCTCAAAATCAAGGGTGCCTAGTCCTAAATCATTCAAACGTGCTCATAGATTAAGCAAAGAAATAGAATTCAATTCATAAAAAATATCCAACCAATTCAGAATTTTAATCCTACAACCTCACCAAGAGTTCTTACTACATTTATCCTTACAATCCCGAGCCAAAAACGGTAAATCTACTCACTCATGACTTGTGTGGTGTGGGACGGCTTCAAATCGAGCTTCCTAGCCCCTCCCATGGTGAAAAATAGCTGCTGGACGTCAAATCAGGCGCGGAGCTCGAGGTGGAAGATGATAATGGCGGCTAAAAATCGGACAGAAACTTAAGTAATCCGTCGTAGCGTCGAGACACTAGGGCAGCGTCTCGACGCTGCGCCCTAAATAATCCGCGCGCGCGCTCGGGGTGGCGTCGAGACGCTCGCTCAGCGTCGAGACGCTGTCGGCGTCGAGCGAGCGTCGAGACGCTATCGCTCGACGCTTGCTCTCGGGTTTTTCTTCAATTCAGCGCTTCAGACTTCGGAGCGTCGAGACGCTAGGGGTAGCGTCGAGCTAGCGTCGCGACGCTGTCGCTCGACGCTAGCTCTCGGGTTTTTGCATGGAATTTCGCCTTCAATTTCCCCAAAGCACCCAAACTTCATCCCTTTGCATGGATCTTCCCGGGAAGTGTTCTTATGCCTTTAAATCGCGATATTAAGCTCCGAAAAGCGCCGAAACGCTCTCGAGAGCGAAGCACCGAGAACACCTACAATAATTACATAAAAGCAAGATTAAGCCAATAATAAACGTGAATTAGGGACATAATTATAGCTCCAAAATGGAGCTATCAGACCCTTTCCCCCTTCATTTGGTTTTGTCTATATCTTATTGGCTGTGGACTACGTGTCTAAATGGGTGGAGGCTAAGGCCACCAAAGTTGATACTGCTAATGTTGTTTCCAGTTTTGTCAAATCCAATATTTTTAGCACGTATGGAGTTCCACGAGCCATCATAAGCGACCAGGGGAGCCACTTCTACAACAAGACGATCCAGGCCTTGATGAGGAAGTATGGGGTAAATCACAAAATCTCTACCCCGTACCATCCTCAAACCAATGGCCAAGCAGAAGTTTCCAATCGAGAGGTGAAGAGCATCCTCGAGAAAACAGTAAGTCCAGGACAGAAGGATTGGAGCCTAAGGTTGGACGACGCTTTGTGGGCCTATCGTACGGCTTACAAAACCCCCATAAGGATGTCTCCTTATCGGATGGTTTTTGGGAAAGCCTGTCATCTCCCTGTGGAGATCGAGCACAAAGCTTACTGGGCCGTGAAGAAGTGTAACATGGACTTCGACTTGGCTGGCGAAGAGAGACTCCTCAAATTGCAAGAGCTAGAGGAGCTTCGCCTGGATGCATATGAGAACTCGAAGACCTACAAGGAAAAGACCAAAATGTTCCACGACAGACGAGTCGTCAGAAAACACTTCGAAGTTGGTCAGAAGGTCCTCTTGTTCAACTCCCGCCTGAAGTTCATGCCAGTCAAGATTCAGAGCCTAGATACAGAGAAGAAGTACACAGTGAATGGCCAACGACTGAACATCTTTCATGAGGGAATGTCAGAGGATTTCGACGACCATGCCTACTTGAAAGAGCCAGATTATGAGAAAGGATGAAATGAGTTTTGGTAAAGTCGAGCAATCGACTCTAAAAATTTGCGCTACTCGGAGGCACCCGAGCTTGAACTGTGAATCAATGGCTCGTCCTTAGGCTGTTCTGTTTAGCCATAAGTAGAGGGAAGACGAAGTTTTGGGATGGATAGAGCTGTTCTAAGCCTATGGAAATCTAAGAGCGAGAGTTAGGACCGAAGCATAAATAGGGAAGCATCTTTAAATTTTTCGAATTGAGTTTAACCAACGCACGCATGCAGCTGTTTCTTTCGAATGTAAATGCCCTGTCATTTCCAGTACTGAGAATTGAGTCCCTTGCATGCATATTCGTTCAATTTTGATTAATCAGAATTCCACCTTGCTCGAGGACTAGAAAGATTTAAGTTGGGGTGTTTGATAGCTCCATTTTGGAGCTATAATTATGTCCCTAATTCACGATCATTATTGGCTTAATCTTGCTTTTATGTGATTATTGCAGATGTTCTCGGTAGTTTGCCCTCGGGAGCGTTTCGGCGCTTTTTGGAGCTTAATATCACAATTTAAAGGCCTAAGAGCACTTCCGGGGAAGAACCATGCAAAGGCATGAAGATTGGGCGCTTTGGGGAAATTGAAGGCGAAATTCCATGCAAAAACCCGAGAGCTAGCGTCGAGCGACAGCATCGCGACGCTAGCTCGACGCTGCCCCAACGTCGAGACGCTGCCAGAGCGTCTCGACGCTCCGAAGTCTGAAGCGCTGATTTGAAGAAAAACACGAGAGCAAGCGTCGAGCGACAGCGTCTCGACGCTGTGCGAGCGTCTCGACGCCACCCCGACTGCGCGCGCGCGTTATTTAGGGCGCAGCGTCGAGACGCTGCCCTAGCGTCTCACGCTACGACGGATTACTTTAAGTTTTTGTCCGATTTTAGCCGCCATCTTAATCTTCTACCTCGGGCTCCGCACCTGATTTGACGTTCCAGCAGCTATTTTCACCATGGGTGTTACGTGCTCAATGTGTTAACATAAATAAGCAATAGAGTAGAGAGAGCACTTAGAACATGCAAGCATACATGATCTTATAGCAAGTAGTAAGTATTTTTTCATTCGTTTTCCCACAGAGATTTATTTTAAGCTACTCGTGAATTGTAAAGTTAAGAAAGAAAGGGTGGATTTGATGGGGTAGAATTGGTTTTTAATTGTCTATTTCCTACTGAATACGAAGAGGGTAGCAACATAAACAAGTGCAAGTCAAAGCTAAACTCAAATGGAAAGAGACAAGATTAATAAATGGAGACAAACACAGCTAGACAGAATTGTAACTTAAGCAGAATTGCGGAAACAGCAATTCTACCGCAATTTTAATAACAGCGAAAGTGTATAAAATGCTGAATTAAGGGCTACTAACGACTATCCTATAGGCTTTTTCATACGATTCTCAAGCACTGGATCAACTCACTATGCATCAAACTATCTCAATCTCATGTATCTTCCGATTTCATGCATTAGATGCTTTAGTTTACTCATGTCCAAGTAAGGTCTTAAGCATCTTGTTAAGGCAGAAGGATATGGTTTGTACTAGGGAAACGCCTATTCCTAGGTCGTTTTATGGCTACCTTGAAAGGCTAGCATGAGTGTATGACTCTGAACTCTTACTCCTTCCAGAGGTTAGGAGTTCTTTGGACAAAATGGATGGCCAATCGAAATTGCCCGTGGGATGAAGCTTACATACAATCAATGCTTCGAGAGCTATCCTACATGCTTGGTTCACGTTTTTTAGCCTATAGTATTGTCATTAGCATGCCCCTATATGACTTAGTTACTCATGGATATGGGGTACACAGAAATAAGAGATGGAAGAGACATGCTTAGAAGAGAAATATACTTAAAACAACAAGGAAAAACCGTAGCAGCAAAAGATGGAAACTTGTAAAATAATAACTATGCTTTGATTACTTGATTGTTTGAATGGACACAACGAGGAACTTAAAGTGCACAACAGAAAGACAGAACACAACGAAATGGACTGATCTAGTTACAAGGAAGGAAACAACAACAGACTTAAGTTGGAAAATGGAAATAAAGACAGAAAGCATAAAAACGAGCGTGAACGCCTAGTTGCAGACGCCTCGGCTGAAGGGGATGAAAGAATAGCTTTGCTTGGATGATCCAATCGGGAGAGAAGATAAATCTTCTCTCCTTCTTATCAGATTGTCGATTCCAACAGCTGAGACTCTCACACCAACAGACGGCAAAGGAAAACAGGAAGAAAGATGGAGCTGCGAGAAGACTTCTACGCTTTCGGATGATGATTGAACCCTCGACTTTGACCCCCTTTTATAGTAATCTGCAGGTGCGTTTGGGCCAAGGAGAACCATCAATCTTCAACGTCGTACTTCAAAATGGATGGAGGAGAAAGAACGAATCCCTGAAATAACGGAAATTAACAGAAAAAGATCAGTCAACTTACGGTTTTCACTTGAAACATTGCGGTTTCAGCAATGTTTCCGCAATGCTTGTTTTTCATTCTTTTCCTTCGGTTTTCAACCCTTTTCTTTCCTATTGTACATAAGTCCTAATTTAGCTACCTTCTTCTAATTCTCATAGTTAAGCATAGGTTTAGGCTAAATGCTATAAACAACACCTAAGAGTGAACATCTTTCTAAGATAATTAAGTCCTAAAAAGGTCACTTTTGGAGACGTAACACACCCCCAAACTTAAGGTTTTGCTTGTCCTCGAGCAATCTAAGGACTTTCCTAGGCTGCTGTTTCTTCTTCTTTAACCACTTACTGACTCCCCTATATCCCTATCTATAGCAGTGCTGTCCTGTGACACACTTCTAAGCTTAAAACTACCCTCTTATCTAGCTTCTTCTGACTTCGCCTGCCTAATACTCCTGCTGTTTTTCCTACTTACTACAACTGATCTACTTGCTTTTGTCATATCCTGCCACTATCCCTAAGGTTTCAAATTCTACCTAGCTTTACCCAGACTCAGTACATGCTTCTAGCCTTTATTTTTAAATTACCTAGGATTCCTTAGAGTCATGCCAGTCTTAGTATTAACGGTGACAGTAGTACTTTTAGAGAACAACCTAAACCCTAGCATCACTACATTGGATATACATTCATCTCCCTAAACAACCCTACAAGCTACAACTTTGTGCTTAGCTAATTTAAGGATCAGAGTTCTTTTTATTCAGGACATCTAAGCCACAAAGTTGCAACTCCTAGGTATACATTCTTCTTCCCTATTCTTTTCCTTTTTTCTTACTTAGGTGGAGCCTCTCCTTTGGTTGCCTTTTGATGCAACGCCACTTGTGGGTTACACACTTGGCACTGATTACTCAGCAACCTAAGAGAGACACCCCTCTTTATTCTCTTTTTCATTTTTTCAGTTCATCAATTTTTTGTAAAGGAGAAGAAGAATGCTTATGCTTTTAAGGGAGAGAGGAATGTTCCTAGGCCTAGGGTGACCTCCCCCAAACTTAAACTACTCATTGTCCCTAATGAGTGTCTTAGGTGGCACACCCCCAAACTTGTCCTAGAAGCATCTAGTCTAAGGTAAAACAAAGAGAATCTAAAAGCCCTAGGCATAGACAGAACATGCTACAAGAAAATATCACAGCAGCAGAAAATTAAAAAAAAAACAGACAGGCAAGGACTTACAGCTATGCATGCTGAGCTTTTTAGAGGTTAATTTAAACTATCAAAGGGTGTCCTATGACACTCATCCAGCATGCTTTAAGATAAGCTATATAAGGTAGCCATGACAGCAGCAAAAGATAACATTTAAACAGATCACAGCCTAGCTAAACAGACAGTCCAAAACATGCATTCAGTAATAAAAATTGCGGGTTCCGCAATTATTTCGCAATAAAGTCAGGGCAGATATATCAGTGATTAAGGCCCCTGAGCATGCTTTTTCCAGTCATTCAAGCTCTCTAAAAATAAAACTAAACTAATCTACCTAATCAGCTATCATCAGTCTATACTAAAAAACTTAAAAACTTAAAACTAAGCAACTAAAACAGATCAAAATTTTAACTAAAAACAGCATAATTCACATAGTCTATCAGAAAGCAGATTTTGTTTTTTTATTCTTCTAAGGGAACAGCAATACTCCCTTGAGTGAAATTCAAACCAGCACTCAGATGTATTCATCCTCATCAGGCCGTCGTGGTCGTGGAGGCACCCATGGATTCAGGAGATTCGTGGGAAAGTCAGGGAAGATGCATCCAAGTTGGTCAGCAACTTCCTTGTCCCGTGCCTGTGCGTAAGTGGCCCATTGAGCCATCCTCCTTTGCATATCCATCAGGCAAGCCATGGACAGCGACTGATCAGCAGCCAACCTATCCAGCTCGAATTCCATGTTCCCCTTCCTCTTTAGCCTCAAGCTAGCAGGTAGCTCCAAGTGGCCCGTGTAAGCCATCTGCTGCTCCATTCGCTCAATAGGAACCCCTGCAAGCAAACAGAGTTTAGTTATAGTATTAGGGAAAAACAATGGACCCTTACCTTTCTTTGCGCACTCAGCAATGGCAGCCGACATGACTTCACCCACGTTGATCGTGAGACCTCGCATGATTGCATAGACCAGCAGCGATCTGCTCTGGTTGATGGTGGTCTCATGAGTCACTGGGCTAGTTTCCTTCTCACAAAGGAAAACCATACAGCCGCCTTAGCTGTGAGGTTGGCACTCATGAGAGTGTGCCTCCCATTGCGTGACACAGTCCAGGATGCTTCAGGCTGGCCAATGGTCCGAATGGCCTCTTCCAGGACTGCCTCAGTAGGCTCATCAACAATCCTCGCATAGTCAGTATGTTTTTGGCCCTTGAGGCCATAGGCTTCGTTGATGGCTTTTGCTGAGAAGTCCACTTCTACACCCCTGACCACAGACAACCCCTCCTCAGAATTTTTCAGGTTGGCGTAGAAGTCATACACCATGCTTGTGTAAGCCGGATTGGGTGGTCTGCACAACTCCTCCCAGCTGTGATTCGAAATGCCTGCGCGCAAGAATTGCGGCAGGTCAGCAGGTCTGTCGAGGAAGCCCTTCTCGTGCAGCAACTCCCTCCTTCTCAGCTCAATGCCTCTGGAATCAGCGTCCGAGGACACATACCTCACTGATTGAGGCTCATCTTCAGGGTAAAGCTTGGCCTTCCCTTTGTCCTTTGGTTTGGCTGACTCCGCAGCCTCAATCTTGAGCTTCTTGAGCGATGGTTCAGCACTCTCTCCCTCTGATGCCAGCGCCCTCTTGGCTTTCTTTTTCTTTAATTTCTTGGACCGTTTGGCTTTGATATTCTTGGCAGCCTTCTTCTTCTTCGGCTTCGCCTTGGTTGTGATCGCATGGAGGCAAGCCCCCAATGTTTCTTCCATGGAATCATCCTTCTGCGCAGGACTCCCAGGACTGGCTTCCCTCAACGGAGAGAAGACCTCTTCTTCCTCACCTTCCCCACTGCCTTGCGTCGATTCTTGGTACTCCCCATATGGGAATTCAGGGTCAGGCCGTGGAGAAGTGGGCGACGGAGTTGTGCTTTGTGCTGCTGTAGGGGTCTGTGCAGAACTCTGCTGTGAGGAAGGCAGCTCAGGGCTCTGCGCTGGTGGCGGAGAAGAGAGCTCAGGGCTTTGAACCGGCGGAGATGGTGAAGAGCTGCGCTCGGCTGTCTCGTGGGATGGCTGGCCTCGTTCTTGACTCTCCACAGAGGGAGTCTTTTTCTTGGTTTCCTCTTCGGCCACAGCCATACTCCATCTGCGCTTCTTGGGTGTGCCTGCTGGTTCAGAGGGTCCAGCAGGTATCTCTGTGACGACCTTCCACTTCTTCTTGCGAATCGGAAGTTTGGGAAGTCGTTCAGTTCGCGCAGCATCAGCCTCAGCCAAGGCAAGCAGTGCGTCTCTCGCAGCCGTTTCAGCGTCATCGGCCTTCTTCTTGGCCGCAGATCTTTCAGCCCTCGTGAGCACCATTGTTGAATCGTGGAGGTTTGGAGAGAAGAATCACAGATGAAGAGAATCGCAGCTTTCTTGGAGTTCAGATAATGGGAGAATCGTATAGATCAACGCGCGTCTCAACGGATATAAAGAAAACGGAAAAATCCCAACGGCTATATTTTTGCGGATCCTGCAAATCCAGCGCAATTCTAGTGACCGTTGGAGATTTTTTCCATTTAAATGTCAATCTTTGCTCAACCGTATCTTTGATTTGGCCCAATATTTCCTTGATTT
The DNA here is from genome assembly GCA_028017165.1 of Herpetospermum pedunculosum. Classification (NCBI taxonomy): domain Eukaryota; kingdom Viridiplantae; phylum Streptophyta; class Magnoliopsida; order Cucurbitales; family Cucurbitaceae; genus Herpetospermum; species Herpetospermum pedunculosum. The sequence goes on along the minus strand of CM051525.1, from coordinate 4,233,969 downwards.
TTAAAGTTGGATTTAATCTCCTTGATTCCCTCTATTGATTCCCTACAAAAAGAAATAAAATCAACATCAAATTCGCAATTAAAATCATACAAACTTATACACAAATGATAACCGGAAAATCGCAAAAAATAAACTAAGGCATGAGCCTCATGTTGACGAGCACAGCAATCACTCGTCCTCTCTCGTTCTTAATTTCACGCTTCAGTCAAGAGGAAGGCCGAGAGAGTCTTCACATCTCCTTCCTCATAGTAGTGCTTCAACCTTGCACCATTAACCATGAATGGTTGACCTTGCTGCAGGTTCTTTACCTCGATGGCACCATGAACAAACACATTAGTAATTACAAACGGACCTGACCATCTAGACTTAAGTTTGCCTGGAAATAATTTCAATCGTGAGTTAAATAATAAAACAAGTTGGCCTTTCTTAAAGTCCTTGATCCTGAGTCTACTGTCGTGCCAAATCTTGGTATTTTCCTTATACATTTTGGCATTTTCATAAGACATATGTCTAAGCTCATCAAGCTCATGCAATTGCAAAGACCGCAACGTTCCCGCATCGGTCACGCAATAATTCAACTCTTTTAGTGCCCAAAATGCCTTAATTTCTAACTCGAATGGAAGATGACAAGCTTTACCATACACAAGTCTGTAAGGAGACATACCTAGGGGTGTCTTATATGCTGTTCTATACGCCCAAAGTGCATCCTCAAGTTTAAAGGACCAGTCTTTCCTATTGGGTTTGACCACCTTTTCTAGTATGTTCTTAATCTCCCTATTTGAAATTTCAGCCTGACCATTCGAGTGTGGGTGATAGGGAGTGGCTACTCTATGTCTAATGTTATACTTAGCCAACACTCTCTCCATAGCCTTATTAATGAAATGTGTCCCCTCATCACTAATGATAGCACGAGGTGTTCCAAACCTAGTGAAAATGTGCCTATGCAAGAATTTTATTACTGTTTTGGCATCATTATTGGGACATGCTATGGCCTCTACCCACTTGGATACATAGTCTACTGCCACTAATATGTAAAGGTTACCTGATGATGGGGGAAAGGGTCCCATGAAGTCAATGCCCCACACATCAAAGAGCTCCAATTCTAAGATGTAAGTGAGAGGCATTTCATCCTTGCGACTAAGGTTACCTGTTCTTTGGCATTCATCACAGCTGTGGGCATAGTTGTGGGCATCCTTGAAGATTGTTGGCCAATAGTAGCCACTCTGAAATACCTTTGCAGCTGTTCTTTGGCCACCAAAGTGTCCACCATAAGGAGCTGTGTGGCAGTGCTGCAGTACAGACTTCGCTTCAGCAGCTGAAACACACTTCCTTAGCAAGCCGTCAGCACATGTTTTGTAAAGTGTGGGGTCATCCCATATGAATTTCCTTGCCTCATGAAGGAACCTCTTCTTCTCTTGTCCTCCCTTGAAAGTTGGCAGTACCTGCGATGCAAGGAAGTTAGCAATGTCAGCAAACCAAGGTTCCTCATCGTTGACACGATGAGTCAATACAAAGACATGTTCATCAATAAAAGCATCAGAAATTGCGGTTTCCGCAATTTTTTCGCAATTGTGCTGCAATCTGGAAAGATGATCCGCAACCACGTTTTCACATCCTTTCTTATCTCTAATGTCCAAATCAAACTCCTGCAGCAATAACACCCACCTAATCAACCTAGGCTTAGCATCAGCCTTCCTCATGAGGTACTTTAAGGCAGAATGGTCAGTGTACACTATTGTCCTAGTGCCTACAATATAGTTCCTAAATTTCTCATAAGCAAACACGACAGCTAGCATCTCTTTCTCAGTGGTTGTGTAGTTGCATTGTGCCTCATTGAGTGTCTTACTAGTATAATAGACAGGGTGTGTTAACTTGTCAATCTTCTGTCCTAACATAACCCCTACAGCATAGTCACTGGCATCACATAACATCTCAAAGGGAAGATCCCAATTAGGCCCTACTATAATAGGTGTTGTGACTAGTGCTTTCTTAAGGGTTTTCCAGGCTACTAAACATTCCTGAGAGAAGATGAATGGCCTATTCAGCTCTAGAAGCTCACACAGAGGCTTGGCTATTTTAGAAAAGTCCTTAATGAACCTTCTGTAGAAGCCAGCATGCCCCAAGAAACTTCTAATGGCCTTGACATTCTGAGGTTCTACCAACTTCTCTATGATCTCAATTTTGGCCCTATCGACCTCTACACCTGCCCTTGACACTCTATGACCTAGGACAATCCCTTCATCCACCATGAAGTGGCACTTCTCCCAATTTAGGACTAGGTTAGTCTCCTCACACCTAGTCAGGACTTGTCCTAAATTCTCTAGACAGTTTGTAAATGAATCCCCAAAGACTGAGAAATCATCCATGAATATCTCTATCATGGACTCATCCAAATCAGAGAAGATTGCCAACATGCACCTTTAGAAAGTTGCCGGTGCATTGCATAAGCCAAAAGGCATTCTGCGAAAGGCAAAAGTTCCAAAAGGGCAAGTGAAGGTAGTCTTCTCTTGATCCTTAGGGTCTATAGTAATCTGGTTATACCCTGAGTAACCGTCTAGGAAGCAGTAATAAGCTCTACCAGCTATTCTGTCTAACATTTGGTCAATGAATGGTAGAGGGAAGTGGTCTTTTTTAGTTTCTTTATTTAGTTTCCTGAAATCCATACATACTCTCCATCCTGTGACAGTCCTAGTTGGAATCAGTTCATTGTTCTCATTGACTACCACAGTCATCCCCCCCTTCTTAGGTACACATTGTATAGGGCTCACCCACTGACTACTAGCTATGGGGAAGATCACACCAGCATCTAACCATTTTATTATTTCTTTCTTAACTACCTCTTTCATAGAGGGATTCAGCCTACGTTGGTGATCTACTCTAGGTGTATGCTCTTCCTCTAGTATAATCTTGTGCATGCAATAAGAAGGGCTAATGCCTCTAATATCAGCAATAGACCATGCAATAGCCTTCCTATGTTGCTTAAGTAGTAATATTAGTTCAACCTCATGCTGTTCACTTAGCTTAGAAGAAATAATTACAGGCAAAGTCTCATTATTTCCTAAGTATGCATACTTGAGGTGTGTGGGCAGTGGTTTTAATTATAATACAGGTGGATGCTCAATGGATGGTTTTAATGGATTTAAAGATTTTTCAGTTAAGTCAATACCAACATGCTGAGGGTTATTTACAGATATGTCCATTATCTCAGCTATGTTTAAATCAGTTAATTCTAATCCTACATATTCATGAGCATGCTTAGTCAATAGTTCATGCTCCAATTGTTCTTCCATTAAATATTCTACAACGTCCATGCTAGCACAAGATTCATGGTCAGAGGGATACCTTAAGGCTTTATACACACTAAACTTCACCTCTTCATCATGAACCCTCATGGTGAGCTCACCTTTTTGGACGTCTATCAGTGCCCTACCTGTGGCTAGAAATGGTCTGCCTAACAGGATGGGAACCTCCTTGTCTGCTTCATAATCCAGGATAATGAAATCTGCAAGGAAAATAAACTTGTCAACCTTTACTAAAATATCCTCAATCTTACCTTCAGGGTATGCAATGGATCTGTCTGCTAGTTGTAAAGTGACAGTGGTTGGACGTGCTTCTCCTATTCCTAGCTGGCGGAATAGTGATAGGGGCATGAGGTTTATGCTGGTTCCCAGGTCACAAAGAGCTCTGCCCACGTGCTTGCCTCCTAGCTCTACAGGTAAGGTGAAGGAACCAGGATCCTTCTCCTTCTTGGGTAGCTTGTTCTGGAGTATGGCACTGCACTCCTCAGTGAGGTTTACTGTTTCAAACTCACCAATTATTTTTTTGTTAGTTATAATATCCTTCAAAAACTTTACATAAGAAGGCATAGACTGTAAAACTTCTACAAAAGGAATGTTAACATGCACTTGCTTAAGAATTTCTAGAAATTTATTAAAGTGCACTTCCTATTCTTGTTTTTTCTTTAGCCTTCTTGGAAATGGAGGTGGTGGCACATATGCAGGCACTTCAGGTCGCCTCAGGATAGGTGGAGGCCTTGGAATTTCTTCTATCTCCTCTATGATTGGCTCCAGCCTTGATCCTGATGTGCTTGTTGGTGGTGGACCTTGGTTTGGCAGAGACTCCAGTGGAGCACTAGACTCAGTGTTCTCTACTCTCTTTGGTGTGTCCTTGGTGTTGCTCACCAATGGTCTACCACTTCTAAGTTCAATTGCTTGAACTTGCTCTTTACCATCTCTCCTTGGCACTTCAGTGTCAGCAGGGAGTCTACCTTGGGGCCTACTTTTGATTTCATTGGCTAGTTGCCCTATTTGGTTCTCTAGGCTCCTAAGAGTGGCTTGCTGACTCTGTAAAGTGGCATCATTCTTGGCTATGTATTCCTTGAGTAAGTTTTCTACAGAAGATCCTACAGGTTGGTTGTATGGTTTTTGATACATGGATTGGTTATGTTGGGGAGTGAAACCAAGTGTTCCACTCGGTCTAGGTTGGTTAGGATTTTGGTTAGCATTATGTTGGCCACCCCATGACAGGTTTGGGTGGTTCCTCCAACCAGGGTTGTAAGTATTGGAATAGGGGTTGTTCCTAGGCCGCTGTTGGCTTCCAACGTAGCAGACTGAGGCTGGATTCCCAGGGCAGTATTCATACGGGTGCCCTTCCCCACAGAATCCACAGATAAGTGTCTCACCTTGACTTGGTTGGGTGCCCATTGACATGGCTGTGGCGGTGTTGACACTTGTTTGGAGATTGGCTTGAGCCATTTGCTTAACTAGGTTGGTCAGGGCATTTATTTGGCTGCTCATTGCACTTAGAGCATCCTTGTCTTGAGCTCTAGTTGGCTCAACTGGATCATCTGACCACCTACAGTGAGATGCTGAGATCTTTTCCAAGATCTCATAGGCCTCGTTGTAACTCTTGGACAACATGGAACCTCCAGCAGATGAATTTAAGACTTGTCTAGTGTTGGGGTTGCATCCTTTGAAAAAGACCTCTATTTGGATACACCATAGGATGCCATGGTGTGGACATTTAAGAAGGAGATCTTTAAACCTTGTCCAAGCTTCGTGAAGAGACTCAGTGTCAGCTTGTTTGAACTTGATTATGTCATCACGAAAGGTAGAATTCCTATCAGGTGGGAAGTATTTGACTAGGAATTTCTCTGCTAAGTCTGTCCAATTAAGGACAGATCCTGAGGGTAATGAGTTTAACCACGTTTTGGCTTTGTCCCTCAAAGAGTAAGGGAACAGGTATAGCCTCAAGGCTTCTTGGGAAACTCCAGGGATGATGAAGGTATCACTGACTCCTAAGAAGTTTCTAAGATGGTTGTGGGGGTCCTCATTTTCTACTCCAAAGAATTGTCCCACAGTGGACAACATTTGGAACATCACTGGCTTTAACTCGAATGAGTGGGCAGTGATTTCAGGACGGATTATGCTGGGGTTCAGCTCCCAGGCATAGGTACTAGGTAAGAGAGTATGGCGCTATCCTTATCATTCGCGATTTCGATGGGATTGCGAGTGACAGGCACCAGATTTGGAACTATTCCATCCATTTTTTCTTGAGACAATTGCGGAGGAATTGCGGTTCCCGCAATTGTTGGAGGTATAGAGGGTTGGTTAAAGAGACGTTTCTTGGCTCTATTTCTGGCCCTAAGTAATCTCTCAGGCTCAGGATTGAACTCTAGATCACTACTTGAAGGCTCACTCATAAACTAACCCAATGGTACCTGCAAAAGAAATGAAACAGATCAACTTCAATAGGTAATAAACTTGGTGTTTCAAACTTAACAAACTTCGTTTTCACTTTAAATAAATCCCCGGCAGCGGCGCCAAAAACTTGTTACGTGCTCAATGTGTTAACATAAATAAGCAATAGAGTAGAGAGAGCACTTAGAACATGCAAGCATACATGATCTTATAGCAAGTAGTAAGTATTTTTTCATTCGTTTTCCCACAGAGATTTATTTTAAGCTACTCGTGAATTGTAAAGTTAAGAAAGAAAGGGTGGATTTGATGGGGTAGAATTGGTTTTTAATTGTCTATTTCCTACTGAATACGAAGAGGGTAGCAACATAAACAAGTGCAAGTCAAAGCTAAACTCAAATGGAAAGAGACAAGATTAATAAATGGAGACAAACACAGCTAGACAGAATTGTAACTTAAGCAGAATTGCGGAAACAGCAATTCTACCGCAATTTTAATAACAGCGAAAGTGTATAAAATGCTGAATTAAGGGCTACTAACGACTATCCTATAGGCTTTTTCATACGATTCTCAAGCACTGGATCAACTCACTATGCATCAAACTATCTCAATCTCATGTATCTTCCGATTTCATGCATTAGATGCTTTAGTTTACTCATGTCCAAGTAAGGTCTTAAGCATCTTGTTAAGGCAGAAGGATATGGTTTGTACTAGGGAAACGCCTATTCCTAGGTCGTTTTCTGGCTACCTTGAAAGGCTAGCATGAGTGTATGACTCTGAACTCTTACTCCTTCCAGAGGTTAGGAGTTCTTTGGACAAAATGGATGGCCAATCGAAATTGCCCGTGGGATGAAGCTTACATACAATCAATGCTTCGAGAGCTATCCTACATGCTTGGTTCACGTTTTTTAGCCTATAGTATTGTCATTAGCATGCCCCTATATGACTTAGTTACTCATGGATATGGGGTACACAGAGATAAGAGATGGAAGAGACATGCTTAGAAGAGAAATATACTTAAAACAGCAAGGAAAAACCGTAGCAGCAAAAGATGGAAACTTGTAAAATAATAACTATGCTTTGATTACTTGATTGTTTGAATGGACACAAAGAGGAACTTAAAGTGCACAACAGAAAGACAGAACACAACGAAATGGACTGATCTAGTTACAAGGAAGGAAACAACAACAGACTTAAGTTGGAAAATGGAAATAAAGACAGAAAGCATAAAAACGAGCGTGAACGCCTAGTTGCAGACGCCTCGGCTGAAGGGGATGAAAGAATAGCTTTGCTTGGATGATCCAATCGGGAGAGAAGATAAATCTCACACGTCAAAGCTAAATCTCTTTCCTATCAGATTGTCGATTCCAACAGCTGAGACTCTCACACCAACAGACGGCAAAGGAAAACAGGAAGAAAGATGGAGCTGCGAGAAGACTTCTACGCTTTCGGATGATGATTGAACCCTCGACTTTGACCCCCTTTTATAGTAATCTGCAGGTGCGTTTGGGCCAAGGAGAACCATCAATCTTCAACGTCGTACTTCAAAATGGATGGAGGAGAAAGAACAAATCCCTGAAATAACGGAAATTAACAGAAAAAGATCAGTCAACTTACGGTTTTCACTTGAAACATTGTGGTTTCAGCAATGTTTCCGCAATGCTGCCGCAATGCTTGTTTTTCATTCTTTTCCTTCGGTTTTCAACCCTTTTCTTTCCTATTGTACATAAGTCCTAATTTAGCTACCTTCTTCTAATTCTCATATTTAAGCATAGGTTTAGGCTAAATGCTATCAAAAACACCTAAGAGTGAACATCTTTCTAAGATAATTAAGTCCTAAAAAGGTCACTTTTGGAGACGTAACAATGGGAGAGGCAAGGAAGCTTGGTTTGAAGCCATCCCACACCACACAAGTCATGAGTGAGTAGTTTTACCGTTTTTGGCTCGGGATTGTATAGGAGAAATGTAGTTTGCACTCTTGGTGAGGTTGTAGGATTGAAATTCTTAATTGGTTGAATGACTTATTGAATTGATTTCTAATTCTTTGTTTATTCCATAAACATGTTTGAATGATTTAGGAGTAGGCACCCTTGATTTTGAGCATGTTTGATTGTTAAAGGTTTTGATGTCGTGCCTCTCTAAACCGCCAAGTAACATGGATTTACGACACCTTGAGCGTATTGGCGTCCTTGCACTCTTGGTGATCGTTCTTCCCGAATTAGAATTCCAAATCGACACACTAATTTCGCGTCCAAATTAGATAGTCGTGGCAGTTATAGCTCGTTGCTATCGATCGGTCTTGGGAGAGCGTTGGCCGCCAATGTCCGATCGATATGCTTGATTAGCATGATTTATTATGTTTAATTAATATCCATGGAGCATGTCTGAGTTAATTTATTAATTCGAGACGAGCTGCGCATTCGTTAAATTTTCTAACCATGGTACTTGTAAACCTATGATCCAAGAGGCATGCTAAATTTATTCCCGATCGTCCCGAGTCGAAAACTCCGTTAGTTAAATTCTTACCGTTTGCATTGTTCCTTCTTAGGTAGTTAGAAACCAACAAATCCCCCATATTTCATTTATTTTATTAGTTTGCAAATTTAATTAAGATTAAGTCAAGTTACCTTAATTCCCTGTGGATCGACCCCGTTGCCGCTACTCTACCAATAGTTTAGTGAATTCGGGCAAATTATAAATTCATTTTGGCGGGTCTCAACAACCCGATGATTGGCGATAGTTCTAAAATATCGTTACCACACTTAGCTTTCTAATTTCTCAAGTAACATGAACTCTTCATGCTCATCCAAATATTCAAACTCTTTGAAAATTCATCAACTTCAAACCATTTGAACTTCATCCAATTTATAGGCAATTCACATGCAACAAAGTCTTTGTTTAGCATGACACCTCAAATTGGATGGATTAGTCTTCAACCAAGTGTTCCAAAATTGATGAGTTTATATGCATGTTGTTGGTGATTCACAATCCACTTCACAACTTGGATAAACCCACTCAACTTGGATAAATCGACTCAACATGGATAATTCCACTTTGACTTGGATAATCCCACTTGTAATATTTTGTCATTTTAAAATTAATTCATAATTAATTTTAATAAGCAAAATAAATTTTAATTAATTAATATTATTATTTAATTCAATATCAAATATTAATTAAATAATAAGAATAATCCCGGTTTCTTAAATCGAATCATCACACATGAATCCCTATTCATGTTTTACACCGATCCCATATTTAAATCATATTTAAATATGTCCATCATTCTTCCAAAACCGAATTTCAATAAATTCAAATTTTTTTTCTCTCATATTGTTACACGGCTTAATCCGAGCTAGCCACGAGAACCTAAAGGACCTACAGATCATGAGCTCCAACGATACGAGATTAACCGGTCAAACTCTTTAACCAAGCTAACCAACATTCGTTAACCCCCGGAGACTCCACTAAAGTCCAAGGGTTGCACTCTCCTCACCGTAGATATATTTCTGTCCTCTTGATATAACCATCATTAGTAAGTCGATCCTTCACAGGTCGTTCGTAATTACAACTGGGTCAAAATAACCGTTTTACCCCCGTAATTACATCTTGTTCCTTAAGTCCCACTGATCCTCTAATGAACTATTGGTTTGTGATCCAACCACCAAACCGATTGGTATGTGATCTGATCACTATACCAAGTCCCTCTCGGGCCAATGAGAGGGTGGGATCCCTAGTTCAAGACCCGAAGTCAGCACTTAAGGGAACAACCGCTCTACTAATCCCTCAGAGCGGGTAGGAGTGAATTCCATCTCGCAGGACTATGTTCCCAGCTACCTACCCGGTCTTATCCCCAAGATGGTAGGCTTATTGAGTCGGCGATCTCGGGTCACTCTCACCCATACAAGTCAAAGGATAAGCCCGAATAAACAGGAGTTCATAGCGTGCTCAGGATTTAGTTCGAGTTACCTAGGTCATCATATGAAAAAGTCGGTCTTTACAATAAACGGAGTTATAAAGAAAGAGCGACTTGTTTCGCGGTTCAATCTTATGCAAACTCATCGCATAGGACGCCCCCACTCACATGTCTCCACATGAACGATTTCGAATCACATCGTTTGTACTATACAAAGTGGGTCGCGTCCAATAGTGTCCCCAAGATAAGGTACCCAGCCTTATCCCTATACTATAGACCGTTCTGGCTATTACTTGAACTTGATCCTCAATCATGTCATACATGAAGTTCAAGTATACAACCTATAGCCATGGGTTCTTTGTTTATTGGAGTTAGGTTAAAAGTAAAAACAATTCATTTTATTCAATAACAACTTTACTGAATAAATCTCAATAACAACTTTATTGCAAAATAGAATATACATTCAGTTTACAAACCACGAGTTTTAGGACATAAAACCCAACAAACTCCCACTTGGACTAAAACGTCAGTGGAGTATTACATGCGGGATGAGAAAAACTGACATATCAAATATTTCCCTGGCTTTTCTTCCACTATCCTACTGTACAACTCGTAGTCCTAGACTCACTATTTTGCTCTGAGGCGATCTGCATGACGATCACGTCTCCTCGATGCACTATCTCCCTGATGAGATGATATTTCCGCTCAATGTGCTTTCCACGCTTATGGCTTCTTGGTTTTCTCGTATTTGCCACAGCACCAGTATTATCACAATAAACTGTGATAGGCAAATTCATATTTGGAACAACTTCCAAATCCGTCAAGAACTTTCTAAGCCATACAGCCTCTTTCGCAGCTTCGCAAGCCGCGACATACTCAGCTTCCATGGTGGAGTCAGCAATACAACCTTGCTTTATACTCCTCCATACTATTGCCCCTCCGTTAAAAGTGAACACTGATCTCGATGTGGATTTCCTCGAATCTTTATCGGTTTGAAAATCAGAGTCAGTGTATCCTGTAAGGATCAAATCCTTCGCGCCATACACGAGCACATAGTCTCTCGTTCTCCGAAGATACTTGAGGATGTGTTTAACGGCAGTCCAATGATCATATCCTGGATTGGACTGGTACCTACTGACAATTCCCACTGCATAGCATATGTCGGGTCGTGTACATAACATGGCGTACATCAGACTACCGACTGCTGATTCATAGGGAATTCGTCTCATATCCTCAACTTCTTGAGGTGTCTTAGGACACTCTTCCTTTGACAATTGAATTCCATGCCTGAAAGGTAAAGAACCCTTCTTGGAATTCTGCATCGAATATCGTATCAACACCTTGTCGATATAAGATGCTTGAGACAGCGCTAGCGTTTTGTTCTTACGATTCCTTACGATTTGAATCCCTAGAACAAACTGAGCCTCTCCCAAATATTTCATTTGGAATTGGGTCGCTAGCCATTGCTTAACGTTAGTCAGGAACCCTACATCATTCCCAATGAGTAGGATATCATCTACATATAAGACTAAGAAAACTACAACAAAATTGACTATTTTCTTGTAGACACAAGGTTCGTCAACATTTTGTTCAAAGCCATAAGATTTGATCGCAGTATCAAACCTTATATTCCAGGATCTAGACGCTTGCTTCAACCCATAAATGGATCGATTAAGCTTGCAAACCTTTTGCTCTTGACCGTAAATTATGAACCCCTCTGGTTGAGCCATATAAATACTCTCTTCAAGATTGCCATTCAGAAAGGCTGTCTTGACATCCATTTGCCAAATTTCATAATCATAAAATGTGGCAATGGACAAGAGTATTCTAATCGACTTTAACATGGCAACAGGGGAAAAAGTTTCTTCATAGTCCACCCCTTCCCTCTGGGAATAACCCTTTGCCACAAGTCGAGCCTTAAAGGTTTGCACCTTACCGGCTTAGTCTCGTTTCCTCTTGTAGATCCACTTGCAACCGATAGGTCTTTCACCACACTACAAGAAAAAAGACCTACGATAGCTTCAAAAAAAAGTTATTATAGTCATTTTATAACCTTTTATGCAGAGTCCTAACAGCCCATGCTATAAAAACTCTAGGGACTTTTTATAGCATTTTAGAAAGTTCTAAAAAGACTTACTATTTATAGTCTTTTATAAAGGCTCTAAAAAGTATTTCTTTTTAGAGCATTTGAAAAAGGTTATAAAAAGTCTTTCTTTTTACAGCATTTTAAAAAGGTTATAAACATCTTGCTTTTTATAGCAGTTTTTAAATGTTATACATATTCATTTATAGCTTTTTCATGGAAGCTATAATAATCTTTTGAATGATCCAGTCTTTTACAATTTATAGCATTTATAGACTTTTTATAGCATGGATGAATGCTATTATTTTGTCTTTCATAGCTTTTGAAATTGATTTATAATGTCATTGTATCTTTCATAGATCATTTTACTGGAGATAATACAAAACGTAAACTTTATCAATGTAATGTTCGTGGATACTTTATACAAAACGTAAACATTCATATAGTAATGAACATATCATTAACTTTGGGATGACAAGCCATTAACTTGGTCAATCCACTACTTATTAATTACAAAATGTGTCCCTATATCAAAAATCCAAATAGCTCAATCTAGTCATGTTTGTTGCCAAAAAATTCCATTGATATTCCCTCATCAACCTACAAAAAGTTATAAATAAATAATAAGGATATTTATTCAAATAAAAAAAAAATATTGACTAATAAATAATTTTTATTTATAAATAATAAATAAATGTACGTACTCATCATAACTTTGTCAAGAGGCCACGCAACTGTACTACCAACAGCATCTTCGATGTATGTCATTTCTGAGTTGGGCCTCCATAAGAATGCATCAGGTTTCATTGGCAAGTCCACCCAAACTCTTACAGCTTGCGGACCGAGAGGGACATGATGAATAATAACTTTTGGGTCATTTGAAGACCATCGACCTTCAGCAACTACCTTTCCTGTACCACACCAATCTAGCAACTTGCACTTGCGGAGAGTGTTATTATTGTCAATACTCTTTACCGACAAGGCAATATATAAAATGCAACATATAACATAATGAGAATCTTGTAAAAAAAATGTTCATCTAAAATAGTTTATTAAACTACTAAAATAAAATTATAATATAAGAAACGAGTAATAAATACTTTACCGAAGGTGAAGATGCAACTTGGTTAGTAGCAATGTTGTTATCCATGGATTTACTTGTAGCATTAGAAAGTTGTTCACTTGTATTACTCTAAAATTAGAAGAATTCAAAAAAAGATATGTGTTAAATAATAAGAAAGAATAAACATAAACCTAAGTTAATGTTACCAATACTTGCATACTTGAAATTTGAGTATGTGAGAGATCAAAGATCTCATTTCAGACATTTCTCCCTCCATCTTCTTACACTTTTCTTCAAGTTTGGAATAATTCTCATCCCTTTGCAGCAATACCGACAACTTTGAAAATGTCACTCCAAATCCAAGTCCTCTAATATGACCACGATCAGGACCAAGAACTTTACTTATTGCATCACTTGCCACATTTTTAGAAGTGTTTGTTCTTTCATTGTCAATTTGTTCAATACGCTCCTATAAATAAAAATTTCATTATCTAAAGTCTTTTCAACAACCACCATAACTGAAGTACCTCGAGAACACAATTACGACCCTCCAAATCAAACTTACACATATCAATAGGTACTTAATGAGGTTATACCATTTTCTAAGATACATTTACAAGAAAAGAAAACTATAGATATTCTAGTATATCATTTGTCAATATCCCAATGTCACCTTCATGCTTAAAAAATGGAAGAAAAATTGGGAAACTTACTCCAATAACTTTCATCTACTAGTCCACTACAAATGGATGCATATGATACTTCAATATTTGAACACAATCAAAATGCAGAAAACTAGATTCGAAATTGAGTATAATCCTAGGAATTGAAAGACAACCTCCAAATTGCAAACAATCAAACCCCCTGAAAAGGCATCCAAAAAGAAGAGAAGAAAGTGCATCTAAAACCAAAATCCATTCATTAATAAGATTCTTTAAGATCTTTGTCTTTCATTTTTGTATCTTTACATCACCTTATCCATGGCTAACAAACATAGATTAGAGAAATAGATAAGAGAGAGGGTACCAGTGTTTCTGCAACTTGTGAGTTAATAGGATTTCCATCCTTTTTTCTGTGTGCCTTTGCCCATAATGCAACCCTTGTAACTGAAGATGAATCTGAACAACTCTTTTTCTTAAAAAGAAAATATGAATATTCAATTAGTAATAATTAAAATAATGTATATAGTTTTGATTAATTCACCATATTCAATACCATTTCTTCGGCCAATCGAGCATAACCCTTACGACTACATGTATGCGGAAGTTGCCTCTTCTTCATGGATTTGAACTTTTCACTTTTGGCCTAATATATATATGTATTAATAAATTGATCAATGTATGCCTTAGATATAATCTTATGCATTTAATGCAAATGACATTGAATTACCTTGAATTTTGCACTATTCTTTTCTTTCACAAAGTCCATCCAATCATGGATGGATTGTATATTGGTTGGCTTCAATTTTACAAGCTTCTCCTCATTGGAGACTTTTTGAATTTGAGACACAATTCGTGATTTTCCCGCTCTCCACAATCTACCCATCTTTTGAAACAAATAAGTTCTTTGCCAATTTTCCTTCATATTATATCTTGACTATAATAATATTTAAAATAATAAGAAGATTGTACCAAAAGATATAAGATTAAAAAGATACCACAATTAGCCAAAATATGAAATATGAAATACGTACTTGGATTGAAGTCCATAAAATTTCTTTCAATCTTGTAGGCAATTTCCTCCAATCGGGTAAAGTCACCGGCACTACCTCTCTCACAAGTGGACCTAAAAATGATGACATCCCAATTGAAGTCCCCCCAATTGGTTGCCCATACTCATTGAATGTTATATCCATTTTGTCGTGTTCCTCGATTGCAATAGTTTTCATTTTTGTGGGGCCTCTACATTTTTTTGGGGGTTGTTTCAAAATTTGTTCACATGCATTGATATTATCTCCTACATCTTGTGACGTTTCTAAACTTGGTAAGGATTGACCCCTAGGATCTAACCTTTGAGTTATGTGTGTAGTATCATGATTCTCCCCAACATTACGTGACTTATCTCTATCAAGTAGTAAGTAATCTTGAGATTGGTCAACATAAAACTTATCTGCAATGTGATCTCCTTCCTTCTCACACATTGTCCCATCATTATCATCTTCCATTGTTGTTGGGCCTACTAAAAAGTTTTTCAAACGTTTGGAACGTTACTTTCTTATGGCTCAGTTTTTTATGTGTTCTGTTGTGGTGTTTGCTCCTCTGATCCATGGCCGACTCAACAGAGCTATGAGATCAGACGATAGATCTGAAGAATGGGGATATGTTCGAGTACAATCCAAAAAATTAATTATTTTAGGAATTATTTCCAGTCTTTTAATTTCCAAGTCCTTCAAAAAGAAAGGGAGTGGAAGAAAATGACCATTCAAATCTATAAACAGTGGAGGGCATCTTTCAATATGAAACTTCTTAGAAAAGCCCCACAATTAATAGGATAATTTATGTTTCTATGTCTCTTTCACAAATCATTTCATATTTCAAGTTACATTAAATCTTATGATAAATCTTATGATAATCTAGCAGATTGTAGAATCAAGTTAAGAAATGATTGCATTAGTTGACAATCAAATAGATCCTTTGACTAAATCCCTACCAGTTGACAACTCTCAAGATTTATGCACCAGATAATTACAACAAATGGTTATGTTGATAGCTCATAATTAGAGGCTAAAATTTACATGGTTCAGTTTTAAAAGACCTCACAGTCAACAACTATCCAATCTTGATCCAACCAGTATCACAACTCTCCTAAAGCAAATATAAAATGAAGATATATTGCGTAAACAATTTCACTACCATAGAATTGGTACCAATCTAGATGTGTGTTTGACATGCCATTTAAAGTCATTATGGATGACTAAAAGTGTTTTCTTTATAAATTGGTAAATTTTAGAGTGGTAAAGAGTGCTTTTGAACAATTAAAAGCATTTTAAAAGTTTTCAATAATCAAAATTAAAAAGTAGTTTGAGAAATTTACAGAGTACTTAGAGTGGAAGCATTTGACTCATTTTCTTCCAAAACTGCTTCTGTCATACGTGCTTCACTTAATAAACACCTCTTTCAAAAGGCATGTCAAACACACCAAGTGTAATTTACAAAAATTTGAACACAAAAGTTATAGTGCACTGTTGGTGTTGGTGTTGGTGTTGGTGTTGACAATACTGAACTTATTTAGATTAAGAAAGTTATTAAAGAATCAAGTCAGGTGCATATAATTTTTAATTATACCATGGCAAGAAGAAGGGAAAACAAAATGCAAAACAAATAACCCAACCAGACACAGACTCGTAAGGAAGTGACATGAATTTTTTTATAACAAGTTAACTTACCCCTTATTATTATTATTTCTCAAGACAAAAACAAAAAATAAACACAATCTCAATAATACAAGTTCATTCTCCTCCTTCCTTACATCCAAAAACAGGGCAAACACTTCCCCCTCCCTATTATTATTTATTTCTAAAGACAAAAACAAAAAATGAAACACAATCTCAATAATACAAGTTCATTCTCCTCCATCCTCACATCCAAAAACAGGGCAAACAGATTACGATTATGAGAAATTTTAGAAATGACCTAATTGATTATGATGTTTACTTCCTCAACCAATAGCACATTACAATAATACAAGTTCATTCACCTTCACTAAGTTTAAACTACCTCATATCTTCAATTATCTTAAACTACTCATACAAATGAAGTGAATAATCTGAAAAACCAATAGCAGAATCCAAATTCACCATGTTAATAGAGTAGGGTTAGGCGGAATAATCTGAAAAACAAATAGCAGAATACAAATGAAGAATTGGATTCTGAAAAAACCAATAGCAGAATCCAAATTCACCATGGAAGTGAATAATCTGGCCATTAAAACAAGAATGAAGAAAATCATACCGATTACGAACCAACGGGATGATGAAGACGCCAATGAAAACTCTCGTGACTTCTTCTTCGTTGATTTTCCCAAGAACAATAAAGCATCACATTACAAAATTTCTTGATTGATTCGTCGTTGATAGTCGATTTTCCAGAGAGATATTGTGAAGGTGAAGAAATTTGGCGTGAAATGAGAGATGGTGAAGAAATTTAGCATGAAATGAGAGATTCTCTCAGTTTCATTCGTGAGTGAAATGGTGAAGGCGGCCCTGCCCTACCCTATTTTTTAGCATAAATCCTGTTTTAGCAAATGAATTGTATTTTTTAAGATTTTTTTTTTGGATTTAATAACCTATTTTATAAAAGTTATTTTACAAAGCTATAATAGGTTATATTTGTTGTTGTGCCATCAGGTTGCTCTACAAGATCCCAGACCGAATTGAAGTACATCGCCTCCATTTCGAGGTCCATGGCTTTAAGCCACTGGTCCTTGTCTATGTCATTCATTGCCTGTTTAAAGGTCAATGGATCCTCAACGCCGTCATCAGGTATGACGACCTGGGTTTCCGTTAAACCCATATAGCGGTCGGGTTGTCTCACATCCCTCCCACCACGTCGAGGTATTCTCAACTCTTGAGAAGGACCAGCCTGATCAACAACTCT
Source organism: Herpetospermum pedunculosum (assembly GCA_028017165.1). NCBI lineage: Eukaryota > Viridiplantae > Streptophyta > Magnoliopsida > Cucurbitales > Cucurbitaceae > Herpetospermum > Herpetospermum pedunculosum. Next base: position 4,216,616 of record CM051525.1, on the reverse strand, counting down.
TGTTGACCCATCTGTAGCTTTCCTGGAAAGTTCGGTCAAAACAATTTTGCTCGAAGGTTGATGATCTCTCATGTGGTCTTCCTCTAAGAACGTGGTGTTTGTCGATACAAGCACCTTATCCTGTTGAGGATCGTAAAATAGACCACCTTTTGTTTCCTTGGGGTAGCCTACGAATAGGCATAATTTTGAACGATGTTCCAACTTCTTTGGATTGGGCACCAACACATGTGCCGGACACCCCCAAATTCTGAAGTGACGTAAACTACCTTTACGCCCTCTCCATAACTCATAAGGTGTTTCTGAAACACTCTTAGAGGGAACCATGTTCAAAATATATACAGCAGCCTCTACTGCATATCCCCAAAAAGAACTAGGCAGTTGAGCATAGCTCATCATAGATCGAACCATGTCTAACAGGGTTCTATTTCTCCTTTCGGACACACCGTTCTGCTGCGGTGTTCCGGGCGCTGAGAGTTGGGATACTATTCCATGTTCTATCATATAGTCCTGGAATCTTAAATCCATATACTCTCCACCTCGATCTGATCGGAGTATTTTAATCGTTTTACCTAATGTGTTCTCAACCTCTGCCTTATACTCCTTGAAATTTTCAAGAGCTTCGGACTTATGATGCATTAGGTAAAGATAGGCGTACCTAGAATAATCATCAATGAAGCTGATGAAATATTCATACCCTCCCCGTGCTTTAACATTCATCGGACCACAAAGATCTGAATGTACAAGCTCTAGAGTTTCTTTGGACCTATGACCTTTTTCAGAAAAAAGATTGTTTGGTCATCTTGCCCTCAAGACAAGACTCACATGGTGGTAAAGAGTTGTCCTCTAACTGATTTAGGAGACCACTCTTAACCAATCTCCCAATCCTATTGAGATTAATGTGGCCTAGTCTCAAGTGCCAAAGATAGGTACTTGGAGAAAGTTTCTACCTTTTAGTTTGAGTTTGAGCTGTTTTAAACATCTCGGTGTTCAAAATAGCTTTTGCCTCTGTTGATCTTAACACATACAAGTTGTTTCCAAGTTTCGCAGAACATATATGTACACCTCTTTTGCTAATGAACGCTTCATTAAAATCAAAAGATATTTTATACAAATGTTCAAGTAAACAAGAGATAGATACAAGGTTCCTTTTAAAGCTAGGAACCAACAATACATTTTCAAGTAAAATGAAACTATCTCTATATAACAACTTGACAGCTCCCACTCTCTTGGCTGAGACAACCTCTCCTGTTCCAACCCTGAGAGTTATCTCACCTTCAGCAAGCAGCTGCCAGGAACTAATTTCCTGGAAAGAAGAACAAACATGGTTAGTGGCTCCTGAATCCAGTATCCAGGTAGAACTATCATGTTCCACTAAACATGTTTCAACAACGAGTAAATCATATTTACTTAGTTGTTTCTTCTCAGCTTTGCTCGCCATGGGGGTATCATGATAGACCGATGAGGACGGTTGTCCAAACATCATCTGTAATGAATCCATGATCTCCTTAGCGGAGACCATTACCTCATGCTTCTTAGCTAACACATCGGATGTGCTGGCCAAGATGTAGACTCGGGCTTTATCATTAGCCCTAGTCCACCTGTCAAATGCATCTCGAACAGTTCGAGTTGCAGATGAGCTAGGAGGGGGAGGACATTCCTCTGTTAAGACAAAACGAAGACATTCTATTACATGCTTCCTAAGCTAGAATATAATCATTACATTCAATTTATAACATGCTTCCCAAGCAAGAATATAACAATTATATTCAACTAAGGCAACTATGTTGTATGTTTAATTTCACAATTAATATAACACTTATATTAATTTTACTTTTAAACAAGCAACATCCAATTCATAAATTAATATAACACTTATATTAATTCTCATGAATTAAGCATGCATACTATACAACATAACACTTATATTATACTTTCAATGCATGCAACATGCTTCCTATGGTGGGATTTGAAATCTATATGGCATACTTTATGCACATAGAAGATACTTTAATTAAAACATACCTTCACAATGCATAATTAATTAAACACACTAAAGTGGACCGGTTTTGGCATCACGGACAAGCAAGCAACTAAATTATTACAATAATAATTCATCAACTAAGTTGAGACGCTTCCGAACCCTTCGAACTGCCACGAACCAGCTTGAATTTGCTTCAACCGGCCAAAAAAATAGCAACTACAAAACTTCAAAAAAAACTAACAGTTGTCCCGACTTCAACAGCCCGTAACTGGACCAATACCGACCCGAACCGGACCAAACGAATGCTGAATCGGACCTCCAGAGGGTGAAGAACAAGGAACCGGTCTGACTTTCAGTGAACCGGACCGCACGAGGACCGAACCGGACCGTTTCTTCCACCTTGCGCTGAACCGGTTTTGTGCTGGAATTTTGCAGAAAAAAAAAAACAGCAAATAACAGCATATGCTGTTTTTTCCGACACCCGAGCTTCTGTCTTCGAATTGAAAGCCTATATGGACTCTAATGACTCCGAATTTTTTACAGACTCTTCTTCACACATTAAAGCCCATACACGCCCGGGTAATTACAAAACGAAGTACAAATAAAAGCTCAAAAAAATATGCCAAAACCGGAATCACACTTTAGACGCCCAGAAATTTAATTTCTAAAACAAATATCCACCTAGCTCAAATTGATGCAAATTGAGTGACCAAAAAACGCTCTGATACCAATTGATGGAGCGCATGTAGCGCAGCGGAAGCGAGACGGATCATTGGCACTCTAATTTCATCAATTTAGCTAAATAAGAATCATGCACAAAGCTTTAAAATAAAAGGAATTAGAACACATACCTCTTGTAGTTCTAAAGACTTCTCTTCCAACGCTCGAATCTCCTCACGAACCCTTCGAAGCTTCCCTCAAACTCCTCGAGAACCACCTCCGGTAGTCCCGCTATCCTCGGGCCGAGCAACGGAGTGGTGGGACTCCTTTATGAAAGAAAAAGTTTGGAAGAAGAAGATGGGAAGATGAAAGTGATGAGGATTTTGTGAGAAGAAGTCTAACACTTAGCTTTCTAATTTCTCAAGTATCATGAACTCTTCATGCTCATCCAAATATTCAAACTCTTTGAAAATTCATCAACTTCAAACCATTTGAACTTCATCCAATTTATAGGCAATTCACATGCAACAAAGTCTTTGCTTAGCATGACACCTCAAATTGGATGGATTAGTCTTCAACCAAGTGTTCCAAAATTGATGAGTTTATATGCATGTTGTTGGTGATTCACAATCCACTTCACAACTTGGATAAACCCACTCAACTTGGATAAATCCACTCAACATGGATAATTCCACTTTGACTTGGATAATCCCACTTGTAATATTTTGTCATTTTAAAATTAATTCATAATTAATTTTAATAAACAAAATAAATTTTAATTAATTAAACTTTTTAATTAATTAATATTATTATTTAATTCAATATCAAATATTAATTAAATAATAAGACTAATCCCGGTTTCTTAAACCGAATCATCACACATGAATCCCTATTCATGTTTTACACCGATCCCATATTTAAATCATATTTAAATATGTCCATCATTCTTCCAAAACCGAATTTCAATAAATTCAAATTCTTTTTCTCTCATATTGTTACACGGCTTAATCCGAGCTAGCCAGGAGAACCTAAAGGACCTACAGATCATGAGCTCCAACGATACGAGATTAATCGGTCAAACTCTTTAACCAAGCTAACCAACATTCGTTAACCCCCGGAGACTCCACTAAAGTCCAAGGGTTGCACTCTCCTCACCGTAGATATATTTCTGTCCTCTTGATATAACCATCATTAGTAAGTCGATCCTTCACAGGTCGTTCGTAATTACAGCTGGGTCAAAATAACCGTTTTACCCCCATAATTACATCTTGTTCCTTAAGTCCCACTGATCCTCTAATGAACTATTGGTTTGTGGTCCAACCACCAAACCAATTGGTATGTGATCTCATCACTATACCAAGTCCCTCTCGGGCCAATGAGAGGGTGGGATCCCTAGTTCAAGACCCGGAGTCAGCACTTAAGGGAATAACCTCTCTACTAATCCCTCAGAGCGGGTAGGAGTGAATTCCATCTCGCAGGACTATGTTCCCAGCTACCTACTCGGTCTTATCTCCAAGATGGTAGGCTTATTGAGTCGGCGATCTCGGGCCACTCTCACCCATACAAGTCAAAGGATAAGCCTGAATAAACAGGAGTTCATAGCGTGCTCAGGATTCAGATCGAGTTACCTAGGTCATCATATGAAAAAGTCGGTCTTTACAGTAAACGGAGTTATAAAGAAAGTGCGACTTGTTTCGCGGTTCAATCTTATGCAAACTCATTGCATAGGACGCCCCCACTCACATGTCTCCACATGAACGATTTCGGATCACATCGTTTGTACTATACAAAGTGGGCCGCGTCCAATAGTGTCCCTAGGATAAGGTACACAGCCTTATCCCTATACTATAGACCGTTCTGGCTATTACTTGAACTTGATCCACAATCATGTCATACATGAAGTTCAAGTATACAACCTATAGCCATGGGTTCTTTGGTTATTGGAGTTAGGTTAAAAGTAAAAACAATTCATTTTATTCAATAACAACTTTACTGAATAAATCTCAATAACAACTTTATTGCAAAATAGAATATACATTCAGTTTACAAACCACGAGTTTTAGGACATAAAACCCAACACAAAGATCTATTACTTAAATGTCCACACCATGGCATTCCATGGTGTATCCAAATTGAAGTGTTCTTTAAAGGATGCAACCCCAACACGAGGCAAGTGTTGAATTCCTCAGCTGAAGGTTCCATGCTTTCAAAGAGCGACAATGAAGCCTATGGGATTTTGGAAAAAATCTCAACATCACATTGTAGATGGTCAGATGATTCTGTGGAGCCAACCAGAAGAAAGGCTCAAGACATGGATGCACTCAGTGCAATGAGCAGCCAAATCAATGCTCTGACCAATCTAGTAAAACAAATGGCTCAAACTAATATTCAACAAAGTGTCAACACGGTAGCAGCTGTTTCCTCAAGCACATTAGCCAACCAAGGTGAGGCACTAATCTGTGGATTCTGTAGGGGAGGGCATATGTATGATTTTTGGCCTGGGAATCCATCCTCGGTGTGTTATGGTGGAAGTCAACAACAACCAAAGAACAACCCTTACTCAAACACCTATAATCCTGGTTGGAGAAACCACCCAAATCTTTCTTGGGGTAGACAGCAAAACACCAACCAAATGTAAAATCAACCAAGACCGAGTGGAACATCTGGTTTCACTCAACAAACTAGTCAACCCCCTTATCAAAAACAATACAACCAACCAATGGGGACATCAGTGGAGAACTTGCTGAAGGAGTACATAGCGAAGAATGATGCAACTCTACAAAGTCAGCAAGCAACACTGAGGAGCTTAGAAAATCAAATAGGGAAGTTAGCAAACGAGCTGAAGAATAGGCCCTAAGGCAGATTGCCTGCAGACACTGAAACGCCAAGAAGGGATGGGAAAGAACAAGTTCAAGCCATTGAACTTCAAAGTGGAAGACCGTTGGTGAGCAACAACAGAGAAGCACCAAAGCGAGTAGAGAATGAAGAGTCTAGTGCTCCACTAGATTCTTTGCACAACCTTGATCAATTACGACCAAGCACAACAAGGGTGAGGCTAGAACCTATCATTGAGGAACCAGAAGAAATCCCGAGGCCTCCACCAGTCATTAGGCAACCTGAATTTCCTACCTATGTGCCACCACTACCATTCCCTAGACGGCTCAAAAAGAAACAAGAACAGGAAGCGCACTTTCATAAATTTTTAGAAATTTTAAAACAAGTGCATGTTAATATTCCCTTTGTGGAAGTTTTGCAATCTATGCCATCATATGTTAAATTTTTAAAAGATATCATTACTAACAAAAAAAGTTATTCGGGAATTTGAAACAGTGAATCTCACTGAGGAGTGCAGTGCCATACTCCAAAATAAGCTGTCAAAGAAGGAGAAGGATCCTAGTTCCTTCACCTTACCAGTCGAGTTGGGCGGCAGACATGTGGGCAGAGCTTTGTGTGATCTGGGAGCCAACATCAATCTCATGCCCTTGTCACTATTCCAACAGCTTGGGATAAGGGAAGCACGACCAACCACAGTCACCTTGCAACTTGCAGACAGATCCATCGCGTACCCTGAAGGTAAAATTGAGGATATACTTGTCAAGGTTGACAAATTTATTTTTCTTGCAGACTTTAAAATTTTGGATTATGAGGCAGATAAAGAGGAGTCAATCCTATTGGGCAGACCGTTCTTAGCCACAGGTAGGGTTCTAATTGATGTCCAGAAAGGTGAGCTTACCATGAGAGTTCATGATGAAGAGGTTAAGTTCAGTGTATTTAAAGCTTTAAGGTACCCCTCTGATCCTGAATCATGTGCAACTATAGATATAGTAGACTCCTTAATGGAAGGAGAACATGAGCATGAATTGTTAGAGAAGCATGCTACTAATTATGCACAAGTAGATTTGCATGATTTAAATATTTCTGAATTAATGGATGTATCTGTGGACAACCCTCAACATGTATGCATGACTAATGGATTGTCTGAGAGAACCACAACTCCTATGATGCCATCAATTGAACAACCACCTTTATTAGAACTGAAACCATTGCCTGAACACCTTAAGTATGCCTATCTAGGAGAGAAAGATACCCTGCCTGTTATTATTTCGTCCAAACTAAGTAAACAGCATGAAATTGCGTTAATATTGCTGCTCAAGCAACATAAAAAAGTTATTGCATGGACGATTGCTGACATTAGGGGTATAAGTCCTTCCTATTGCATGCATAAAATATTGTTGGAAGAGGATCATACACCTAGAGTAGATCACCAACGTAGGTTGAACCCCTCCATGAAGGAGGTAGTTAAAAAAGAAATTATCAAATGGTTAGATGCAGGTGTAATCTTTCCCATATCCAATAGTCAATGGGTTAGTCCTATTCAATGTGTACCTAAGAAGGGTTGTATGACTGTAATAGTGAATGAAAATAATGAACTAATACCAACTAGAACTGTTACAGGATGGGGAGTCTGTATGGACTATAGAAAACTTAACAAAGAAACCAGAAAAGACCATTTTCCTTTACCCTTTATAGACCAAATGTTAGATAGAAAAGATGGTCGAGCCTTTTACTGCTTTCTAGATGGTTACTCAGGATATAACCAAATCACCATAGACCCTGAGGATCAAGAGAAAACAACCTTTACATGTCCCTTTGGAACATTTGCTTTTCGCAGAATACCATTTGGCTTATGCAATGCACCAGCAACATTCCAAAGGTGTATGTTGGCAATTTTATCTGACCTAGATGAGTCCATAATAGAAATATTTATGGATGACTTCTCAGTCTTTGGTGATTCCTTTAACAACTGCCTAGAAAACTTAGGACAAGTCTTTGAGAAGTTAGTAGAACCTACAAATGTCAAAGCTATAAGAAGTTTCTTAGGACATGCAGGATTCTATAGGAGATTTATTAAAGACTTTTCAAAAATCTCTAAACCCCTGTGTGAGGTTCTAGAGCTAAATAAAACTTTCGTCTTCTCAAATGAATGTCTAAAAGCATGGACCAACCTTAAAGAAGCCTTAGTCAAAGCACCAATCATAGTAGGCCCAAATTGGGATTTGGCTTTTGAACTAATGTGTGATGCTAGTGACTATGCAATTGGGGCTATTCTTGGCCAAAAGATAGATAAATTAACACACCCTGTATATTATGCAAGTAAAACTTTAAACGAAGCACAATGTAATTACACTACCACAGAGAAAGAAATGTTAGCGGTAGTATTTGCATGTGAAAAATTTAGGCCTTATATTGTAGGTAATAAAACGATTGTCTATACTGATCATTCTGCAATAAAATACCTAATGAGGAAGGCTGATGCTAAGCCTCGGCTAATTAGATGGGTGTTACTATTGCAAGAGTTTGATCTAGAGATTAGAGATAAAAAAGGATGCGAAAACGTAGTTGCTGATCATTTATCTAGATTGCGGAGTAATTGCGAAAAAATTGTTGAACCCGCAATATCTGATTTCTTTATTGATGAACATGTCTTTGTGTTAGTGCATTGTGATAACAATGAGGAACCTTCGTTTGCGGATATTGCTAACTTCCTTGCGTCACAGGTGATAGAACACAAAGTGAGGTATCTTTATGACCTATTTTATGCTAGTTTTGAGGCTTAAATGATTGTTTTCACGTTGATATTTTCTTATTTTATAGATATCGAGCATTTGGAGCAAAACTGATAATTTAGAAGATTTATGTGAAGAGAAAAAGAGAATCAAGTTAAAAATCCAAAGATTAGATATGAATTTTATCATATCTTATCCGAGTTTATCCTATCATAAACTCTATCCGGTTTTATCCTACTTGATCTTATTTTGGGCACGTTTGAATAGAAAAGATATTCCTAATTTAATTTGGAATTCCTAAATTGATTAGATTCATAATTTAATTAAAATATGGATTCCTTATTAGATTGGGAAGAGTAGTCTATTATAAATAGACATATTGCCTTCATTCAAAGGGGGAGCCAATTGGGAGAGTTATTCCTAATTTCGAAATACACTCATTGGAAAGGTGTGAGGGACACTCTAGAGAGCTGAAGAAGAGATTCGGAGGCTCGGGAACGTGCACATCACATCGGGAACGAGGCTTGGCACGCGACAAGAGTTTTTCTCCTTTTACCTTTGATTTTATTGTTTATTTTATGGATTCTAAACATTGTCTAAGCATGATTTTAGTGATTATGAGTAGCTAGACTTTTACTTAGGGGATTGATGTAATCGTTTTAGTTTTCATGCTTGATTAATCTAATGTTCTTCATATTGCAACAATTGTTCTTGTGTTTGTTTGCTTAATGCTTTTATCTTTTGGCCAAAGTATGAATTGTTGATTGCTTTAATTCTAGCTTGGAAGAGTAGATTTTAGAGTAGAACTCAAACACTTGACTACTTGTAAATTCTTGCATGGAAATGAAGAATTCTCTTAGAGGCCGATAATAGAAGTTGCTTAATGCCTTTCTTTTCTATTAAAACTAGACAGGCATGTTGGTTTTATATTAAGGGAAGAGAATTAATAGAGCTCTGGCGAGTCTTTTATGAGTTTTGTACTTCATGGCTTATAATTGTATGCATGACTATTTTTGGTTTAATAGATTAATTAAGCATGAATCTTTTCGGTGAAATCAATTCCCTAGGCTTTCTCTCCTAAAGGTTTCCCATTACTTTTCAGTCATTTATTTTTCACTCAACTTCAAAGTCTTTTTAATCTAAATAAAATTTGAGGTTAGTACCTACGGTACTCAATTGATCTAGAAAACCAATCCTGTGGACGATACTCTTTACTTAAATCACTATATTAAAACTTGACCCGTACACTTGCGGTACGCAATAAATCACGCAACAAGTATTTGGCGCCGTTGCCGGGGATTGGCATATTTAGATCAATTGATATTGTAGAGAACTCACTTGATCTTACTTTAGAACTTTATTTTTTATTTTATTTTTACTATTTTTCTTTGTTATTTTATTGTTTTTATTTTAGTTTTTTCTCTTTATCCTGGCTATATATTTTGTTGATTGGTGTTTACATTTATTGGAAGTCGGATTTTAATTATTTAATTATTTTATGGCTTTTAATAATTATGGGTGGCCTTATAGGGAGTATCAACATACCCAAGAACCAACACCATCCTTCAATTCCTACCCATTGAACTATACCGCTTATGACCATGTGAATTATAATGTTTCCAATGGCTTTCTAGGATATCAAATGCCTAATCATTACTATTCTGAATCTATGAGTTATGGAAATTATTTTTATGGTAATGATGAGGGCATTCATAACCAAAACAATTTCTGTCTCAACCAAATTGAGGAAAAATCTTCCCTTGAAACTTTAGTGCAAGAATATATTTTAGAATCAAAGATTAAAAGGCTTTGTACTATTGAATTAGAGAGGTTGGATCAATTAAAGGTTAAAGTTGAAGAAAATGAGGTTGCTCTAAATCGTATAAATGTACAACTTAGTCAAATGGTTGATACAGTTAAAGTCTTACTAGAGCAAAACTATTTGGATGCCATTGAAGTCGATAATACAAAATTAAAGGTTAAGGTAGAAGAAAATGAGGTTGCTTTAAATCGTATAAATATGCAACTTAGTCAAATGGTTGGTACAGTTAAAACTTTACTAGAGCAAAATTATTTTGATGCCACTAAGGTTGATAGTAGAAAACATTGTGAAGCCATAGACACTGATAGTGGGGATGAATTGAGAAATTGTTAGCAATACCAGGATCAAGTTTATGAGATAAGGAAAGAAAGTGAGTCTAATGTGGAAAAAGAAATTCAGGTGATAGAGTATGAGGCTGAAAAACCTCACCTTACTTTATTTGCAGAAAATTCTTTTAATGCTGGACTTTCTTTTCCTTATTCTCATGAGTCTTATTTCCTTGATTTTGATTTTCCGTCTTCTAATTTTTTTTATTCATTTAATAAAAATAACAAAAATATTTATTTTTCAGGTGCCCATGAGAAACAAGTTAGTTTACTAGACTTAGTAGGTTACATTGATTCAAACAAGAAGGGACCGAAGAAAATAGAGGAGTTTTATGTACCTTGATGCATAAATATTCCTCCCGTCTAGCTAAGACGTTAAATAAAGCGCTTCTTGGGAGGCAACCCAAGTTTATTTTTGAGTTTTTAGTTTGTTTTATTTGTTTTGTTTGTTTTCTTTTGTTTAATTCTTTTGTGGCGTGTTGTTGTCCTTATATCCCTTTGCTTTTCATATAGGAGCTTGATCACCAAAGTCTTCCTCCCCATCTCAGAAAATAGAGGATTCACTCGCATTTCAGGGCAGTTTCGATATCCCCTATCTATTTTTATTGTCCTTTTGCATATTGATTATACATTGAGGACAATGTATGTTTTAAGTTTGGGGGTGGAACTATGCATGTTATGCATGTTTTAGGTGAATTTCATATTTTTTTTTAGCATGATCTTCATGGTTGAATCTTTGTTGCATCGCTCGTGATTAAGACAACCTAGGAAGTGTTCTAGAGTTTGATATTCTGCTTTTGTTGGACTATGAGACCATACCGGTTAATGGAGAAAATTTTATTTTTTAGTCCCTTTTGATATGTTTGAGTACTTTGTAAGCTAAGGATGCATCTTTAGTTTGAGTTTTAAAGCATAAAGGAGATAAACATGATTAGATTTTTCTTTGAAAAGTTTTATGATGGTGTCTCGTTTTTTTGTTGCTAAATGAAGAATGCATAAGATTTGATACCAAAATACCATGCTTTTCTGTGAGTTTTTGAGCCAATAAGCACCTCCTTAACACGGTGTTCTATTCTTTTAAAATTGAGTGATTGCCATACATGATTGATATTTCTAGAACTTGCTTTGTTATGCATGTCTGGAATCTCTGAATTTGACTTGAATGTTTTAATTTCACAAGGGCATTTAGGTAAAACCAATTTTAGCTTTCTCAAATGACCTACCTTGACATAATCCTTAGAAAGCCAATTTTTGAGCCTTAGACTTTTTTATTGGAAAATTACCTCATTACAAGCATTGTACCCATTCTCTTGTTGTTTTCCTTTCTTTGAATCCTTAATGGAAGATTTATAAGTGCTTAGCACAAGATGTGTCCATCCATCCAAAGGAAAAAGTTGAATGATGTTAATAGAATATTCAAAATGAAGCATTCATTCCCTTAGCTTATTTTAGAGACAAAAGAAAAGAGAGAAGAAAAGAAAAGAAAAATTGAGAAAATAAAAAGAAAAGAAAGTTTCATGTGGTAAAGTCTTATAATTCTTCCAACCTAGTAGCTTAAAATGTTCATCCATCCACCCTTACCTAAGCCCAATTACAACCAAAGCAAGACCCTTGAAGTTTTACATTCAATCTAATTCATCGATGATGAAGATGTGATATATTAGCAAGCATATGGTAAATGTCTCTTATGTTTTGGTTTGAGCGTTTATCTTTCATATACCCTAAACAGTTGAGTGTTTTGAGTTATTCTATGTGAGGGTATCAAGTCTTGTGCATTCGATTTTAGTAATTTTATGAGATGCTTGAGTTTTTTGTTATAAAATTGAAGTCTATGATTGCTTAATCTCTTGATTGTCACTATGACTCAAGTTATTGATGTATGTTTAGTTTTATTGGTATTCATAGATATTAAGGGAAGAAAAGTGAGCACATATGCAAAAGATAAAAGATTTTGTTTTTTTTTTTTTTTTTTTTTTTTTAATTTATTGTTGATAGGTCGTGGTTTATTCTGCCTTCTTTTGTGGTTTATTTGTCTTAAGAACACTGAGGTTCGAGTCACGAGCATGCATCATTGTTTCATTTAATGGTTAGTTTTATTTTGCTCGGGGACTAGCAAAAGCTTAAGTTTGGGGGTATTTGATAGAACACAAAGTGAGGTATCTTTATGACCTATTTTATGCTAGTTTTGAGGCTTAAATGATTGTTTTCACGTTGATATTTTCTTATTTTATAGATATCGAGCATTTGGAGCAAAACTGATAATTTAGAAGATTTATGTGAAGAGAAAAAGAGAATCAAGTTAAAAATCCAAATATTAGATATGAATTTTATCATATCTTATCCGAGTTTATCCTATCATAAACTCTATCCGGTTTTATCCTACTTGATCTTATTTTGGGCACGTTTGAATAGAAAAGATATTCCTAATTTAATTTGGAATTCCTAAATTGATTAGATTCATAATTTAATTAAAATATGGATTCCTTATTAGATTGGGAAGAGTAGTCTATTATAAATAGACATATTGCCTTCATTCAAAGGGGGAGCCAATTGGGAGAGTTATTCCTAATTTCGAAATACACTCATTGGAAAGGTGTGAGGGACACTCTAGAGAGCTGAAGAAGAGATTCGGAGGCTCGGGAACGTGCACATCACATCGGGAACGAGGCTTGGCACGCGACAAGAGTTTTTCTCCTTTTACCTTTGATTTTATTGTTTATTTTATGGATTCTAAACATTGTCTAAGCATGATTTTAGTGATTATGAGTAGCTAGACTTTTACTTAGGGGATTGATGTAATCGTTTTAGTTTTCATGCTTGATTAATCTAATGTTCTTCATATTGCAACAATTGTTCTTGTGTTTGTTTGCTTAATGCTTTTATCTTTTGGCCAAAGTATGAATTGTTGATTGCTTTAATTCTAGCTTGGAAGAGTAGATTTTAGAGTAGAACTCAAACACTTGACTACTTGTAAATTCTTGCATGGAAATGAAGAATTCTCTTAGAGGCCGATAATAGAAGTTGCTTAATGCCTTTCTTTTCTATTAAAACTAGACAGGCATGTTGGTTTTATATTAAGGGAAGAGAATTAATAGAGCTCTGGCGAGTCTTTTATGAGTTTTGTACTTCATGGCTTATAATTGTATGCATGACTATTTTTGGTTTAATAGATTAATTAAGCATGAATCTTTTCGGTGAAATCAATTCCCTAGGCTTTCTCTCCTAAAGGTTTCCCATTACTTTTCAGTCATTTATTTTTCACTCAACTTCAAAGTCTTTTTAATCTAAATAAAATTTGAGGTTAGTACCTACGGTACTCAATTGATCTAGAAAACCAATCCTGTGGACGATACTCTTTACTTAAATCACTATATTAAAACTTGACCCGTACACTTGCGGTACGCAATAAATCACGCAACAACAGGTGTTACCAACTTTCAGAGGGGGGCAAGAAAAGAATAGGTTCCTACACGAGGCTAGGAAGTACATCTGGGATGATCCAACCCTCTACAAAAGTTGTGCGGATGGATTGTTAAGGAAGTGTGTGTCAGCTGCTGAATCAAGGTCAGTCTTGCAGCATTGCCATACATCTCCTTATGGTGAACACTTTGGTGGTCAAAGGACGGCTGCAAAGGTGTTCCAAAGTGGCTACTTCTGGCCCACGATCTTCAAGGATGCGCACGACTATGCACACAACTGCAATGAGTGTCAACGAACAGGTAACCTCAGTAGGAAGGATGAGATGCCTCTAACATACATCTTGGAGTTAGAACTCTTTGATGTATGGGGCATTGACTTCATGGGACCATTCCCTCCATCTGCTGGTAATCTTTACATTCTAGTAGATGTATATTATGTATAAAAATGGGTAGAAGCAATTGCATGTCCTTTGAATGATGCCAAAACAGTAGTTAAATTTCTAAATAGACACATTTTTACACGATTTGGTACACCACGTGCAATCATAAGTGATGAAGGAACGCACTTTATAAACAAAGCCATGGAAAAGGTACTAGCCAAATATAATGTTAGACATAGAGTAGCAACACCCTATCATCCACACTCAAATGGACAAGCTGAAATATCTAATAGAGAGATCAAGAGCATACTTGAAAAAGTTTTTAAACCTAATAGAAATGATTGGTCTTTTAAGTTAGATGATGCACTGTGGGCGTATAGGACTGCATATAAGACACCATTAGGAATGTCTCCTTATAGGTTAGTAAATGCAAAAGCATGCCACTTACCTCTTGAATTAGAAATCCAAGGCTTTTGGGCCTTAAAAGAGTTGAATTATTGCGTAACCGATGCGGGAACATTGCGGTCTCTACAATTACATGAGTTAGATGAACTAAGACATATGGCGTATGAAAATGCTAAAATGTATAAAGAGAGAACTAAGATTTGGCATGATAGTAGACTTAGGATTAAGGACTTCAAAAAGGGCCAGCATGTTTTATTATTCAACTCACGACTTAGATTGTTTCCGGGCAAACTTAAGTCTCGGTGGTCAGGTCCTTTTGTGATTACTAATGTATTCATTCATGGTGCAATTGAAATTCGAAATCTGAATCAAGGGCAGCCGTTCATGGTAAATGGTGCGAGATTGAAGCATTATTATGAGGAAGGAGATGTGAAGACACTCTCGACCTTCCTTCTATCTGAAGCCTAAAAAGTAGAGAAGATGAGCAAGGGCATTCAAAGAAAAATATCGCTATGCTCAAACACAGAAGGCTATGGAATAGATCTTCGTATTTGTTTTTCTTTTATGATGTTTATCATATTGTTATTTCTAGTTTTAATTAAGTTAGTTTCATTTTGATTAGGAGCGTGGTAATTGGAGATCTTAAACGGAAATAAGGAGGTGAATCAAGAGGAGAAGATAAAGGAGAAGATCTTGCAAAATCGAAGATTTCGTTGCTAGAATCTTGCAACAAATAGCAATCAAAATCCAAACGGTTATATTTTAAGATTGCTGAAAGATTGCGGAAAAATTGCGGAGTCCGCAACAAAAAAGATCCGTTGGGGAAACACTCGAGTATAAATAAGAGGCATTGGGGATCGTTTTTCTCTACGATTTCTCAGACCGTTGGGACTCCACAATTCAGAACTCACATTTCTCTTAAACTCCCGAGCTCAGACCTTCAAGAAACAACAATGGTGACTACGAGAGCCGAACGATCC
This sequence comes from Herpetospermum pedunculosum, assembly GCA_028017165.1. NCBI lineage: Eukaryota > Viridiplantae > Streptophyta > Magnoliopsida > Cucurbitales > Cucurbitaceae > Herpetospermum > Herpetospermum pedunculosum. Next base: position 4,201,076 of record CM051525.1, on the reverse strand, counting down.
ACGCCCAAGAAAGCATCACCTGATGCGGAAGAAACAAGATTGGTAAGGGAGGCGTTCCTTGCTCTGGCAAACGCCGACGCTGCGCAACCATCGAGGCCCCCAAAGCTTCCTGTGAGAAGGAAGTGGAAGGTGGCAACGACGGAAGCTGTTGATCCCTCTGATCCGACGAAACTTCCTAAGAAGAAGAAGTGGAAGGTAACAATGCATGATTCCCCGATCAGAGAGAAGAAGACCACGAGTGAGGAAAGCCTCAACAGTGGTCGGCCATCATTTGAGACGGCCATGCAGAGCCCTGAATCCCCTCAGCCTCAGTTGGAGTCTGAAATTCCTTCTGAAGAACAACAAGAATCGGTGCCAATAGATGATTCGACTGAGGAAGAAGTCGTTTCCCCCTTTAAGGATGTCAATCTTGACAGCCCTGAGGTGCGGGAAACCAGGGAATCGATGGAGGAAGAAGAGGATTCACTGGATGAATGCATCCAACAGATAGCCGTCAAGGCAAAGCTCAAGAAGAGAGCCTCTATGATTGTGAAGGGCAAGCGGCCAAAAGCCTCCAAGAGGACTAAAAGGAAGAAGGTTGAAGTTGAACCTTCTATCAAGAAGATAAAAACCGAGGTTGTCGAAGCAGCCAAAGCGAAGGACAGGGGGAAGAGAAAGATGTACAGAGAAGATGAGCCTCGAGCTGCGAGGTATGTCTCCAAAGAAGCAGAGGCCAATGGCCTAGAATTGATGAAGAAAGAACATCTCCATGAGAGAGGATTTCTTGATGCTCTTGCGGACCTACCGCAATTCTTGCGCGCAGAGATTATGAATCATGGCTGGGAAGAGCTATGTAGGCCTCCAATGCCAACCTACTCTGACATGGTGTACGACTTCTACGCCAACCTCACGCGTCCCGAAAGTTATTCTTCAATGGTGAGGGGAGTAGAAGTTGAGTTCTCAGCCAAAGCAATCAACGAAGCATATGCTCTCAAAGGGCATAAAACCTCTGAATACGCAAGGATCATGGAATCACCCTCCGAGGCTGTCTTGGAGGAAGCTCTGAATACAATAGGGAAACCTGAGGCAGCATGGGCAGTCTCAAGGAATGGAAGGCACACACTGATGAGTGCAGCCCTCAGGGACAAAGTAGTGGTGAGCGCTCTTTTTGAACGATCCCTATAAATATCAAGCTGTCGAGGCTTGCCAAAATAATTTTATAAACCCGTAGCTTTTAGTTTTGCAGCTAGCGGTAACAGGGTCGAACTACAAAGAGGGAATAAAACTGAGAATTAATTGTTCGAGCTATGATTAAGTTGACTGGTGAAGTTTGTCACAAACAGGGGGGTTTTAAACATGCAACGTAATGAGAAGTGCTAACGGAAGAATAAAAAGATTGAGATTGAAGAGTGTTGGATTTGGGGGATTTCGGGATCTTGCTAAGCATTTTAACATTTATCATTTAATTCTAAAGTAAGGCTAATCAATATCGACATGCACGTGGTCGGTTACCTGGGAACCCCTTGTGTAACCGGCTCCATATTAATTAATTAGTCACACAGTTCTAATTAAACATTGTTTAAAGTCTCGTTAGAGTGATCAGCCCCGATTTGACTCTAAACAGTCACTAGCATACTGCGACGAACATTCGACCATACAATCCTAATGCTAACTGGCTACCCGCCAACGCTAAAGTACCCAACATTCATCATGCATAACTCGATACTCTGATTTGTTTCATTGTTCTGTGTTACTAGGCGAAAAGGAGAGGCAAGGCATCGCTATTCTCTAACTCTAACACATGCTAGAAAACTCGATTGTCCGTCGGCGAAATCTAACACATGCATGGGATTAAGAAAGAACAATAAATGCATACATAATCAAAGCCAATTCAGAACCATTAAGCATAAATTATCAAAACATTAAAAACCTAACAAGAATCCCTAATTAACCCAAATCCAAACACAAATACCTTAGCCTACCATGGATGTTTGGAGTCCCAATACTCCCATGGAAGCCTTGGGCATCATTGGTGGACGATATTTTGAACTATCGCCTAAATTCAAGGTGTCGAGGCTTGCCAAAATAAATTTATAAAACCTATAACTGAGGCTTTGCAGCCAGTGGCAACAGGGTCGATCCAAGGAGTAAGAACGATAAAAATCACAATTAAAATTGGGATTTAATTAATTGATTGAATTGGTAACGGGAGGTTTTTAGCATGCAAGGGAAATAATAAAATGCTAACGGAAGAAAGAATAACAAGTAAAAAACGTGTGCACGGTTTGGGAGTTTCGGGATCAATTGTTAGACAATTTCGGCTCATCATTTAACGCAAAGTTCATGGTATTCAGTTTATTATGCACGCGGACGACTACCAGAGAAGCTCCAAAGTAGCCGACTCCATGGATTTTAATTAGACCACACAGTTCTAATTATACGTTATCTAAGCTTATATCAAGGTGATCAGCCCTAAGATAAATCTAGACAGTCACTAGCTAACCGCGACGAACATTCGAGCGTGAATTCTAATTGCTAGTAGATTGCCCGCAAACGCCGTATGCAATCAACAATTATCCTACCCGACCCGATACTTCGATTTAGTTTTATCTACCTGTGTTACTTAGTCGAGCAGTGAGAGGCACGGCATCGCTACTCTTTAACATACACAACATGCAAAATTACTCGAGTGTCAATCGTCGAAATTTAACATGCGCGTTGGATTAAGCAAAGTAGACAAATGAAAATAAACAGAACCAATATGCATAATCAAAGCTCAAATTATCAGAACCAAAAACATCTAACAAAATCGCCCTAAACTAATCCCAAACCGTTCACCCTTACCTTAGCCGCTCATGGCGCGGTTTGTCAATTCCGCTCCAACGACGGCCATGGAAGGAATCATCCAAGTGTTACAAAGAAGATGGAGCTCACTAGCATGCCAACAATGGCGGAGCTCCAACGAAAATAGAGAAATCTAGAGGAAGAAGAAGATGAAGAACACAAAAAAATGGTGAAGAAGATCCTCCAAAAAGTGCAGAAAAACGTCTTATTTAGCTGCTGTAATCGACGTAGCGTCGAGACGTTAGGCCAGCGTCTCGACGCTGCGCCCTAATTAATCCGCGCGCGCCTCGATGGCGCCGCGACGCTAGGCCAGCGTCGCGACGCTGCCCCGATAAAATTCCTGCGCGCGCCTCCTCCGGAGCGTCTCGACGCCAAGCAGGGTCTCGACGCCAGGGCAGCGTCGAGCTAGCGTCTCGACGCTCGCTCTCGGGTTTTTCAGCGTCGAGCCAGCGTCTCGACGCTGGCTCTCGGGTTTGGGGGCTGGAACTTTGCCTCTCCTAGGCGGTTTTGGCCCGTTTCTTCACGGATCAACTTCCCCTTTCCCGACGCACTCCCGGGGCGCTAAAACTCCACTTTAAGCTCTCGAACGGGTCCAACGGACGCACGAGCTCTTTGCCGCATTTCTCCTACAAAAGAGATATATTAATCAATTAAAAGCGGACTTAAGCTATACTTAGGAAGTATTTAATAGCTCCAAAATGGAGTTATCAAACACCCCGAACTTAAACATTGCTAGTCCTCGAGCAAGCACTACAAAGACATTGACTCTAAGGACGCGCTTACATGCATTCTAACTCAAACCTCCATGCATATTGAAATTTTAAACACAACATAATCATGGAAGCATTTTGTTCATGCATTTACTACGAACACATCAAAAATTAACTCTTGCCCCCTAACGTGTGTGTGTGCTAGCTAACCACTCCTAAACTCACGTAAACCCGGAAAACCAACATGCAACTCACATCCCGCTTCCCCCCTACTTCTAGCGTTTAAGAACAGTCTAAACTTGACTTACACGAGAGAGAAGCAAATTAAGAGACCTAATCATTTTTCTCGTTCTTTTTTCTTAAGTACTTTGTACTCATTCTTTAAGGTTCTTTGAACCAACTTTTATTCATTTTTCCTTTCCAACTCGAGTTGCCTAACACGTCAAACTTTCGCCAAAGCTTCACGTTTTTAAGGACTGACGCTCACTTCTTTAAGCGCTACTAAGAAGGAGGAGCGCCTCGAGAGGGATTTTCTAACAAACATGCTTTTCTATTATTATTTTTTTTTTATTAGGCTAAGCACATGCTTTCTCGATTAACTAACCACTAACTCTCATGCAACAAGCTACCTAGGGATGCCTTTCGGGGTGACAACAAGAATTAGTGCTACATGCAATTTTTCGAACCTACGGAATCTAGGAAGGGGTTGCTAAGTGCGCGATAAGTGCAAGGGAGCAACAGAAAAAATTTTAAAATTTTTGACATGAACCTAATAAACACAAAACTCATGCAAAAACTCGATTATGAACATGCTCAAATTTCCAACATGCATTTCCTAGGCTATCATTGTCAGAAAACAGTAAACAGTGTCCCAAGCACTTCAATATCATTATAGCACTTCTCAACGAACTACACATGCAAATCCATCAGACCATCTCCACCCCCAACTTCAAAATATGGCATTGTCCCCAATGTCATCCAGTCAGATAGAACAAAGTAAAAAGGGAAGAAGAAGTACACTTCCCTGACTCTTCGTGAAGCTGGCGAGGGCGAGGAAGCGGCGCACAAAAGCATCGAAGCCCAAAATTGTCTTCTCTTCCTCGATTCCTAAAAGAAAAACAGCAAGCATATTAAAACTAAGTTAATCTAGAAAGCAATAAAACAAAACTTAAACTAACTAAAACATAAAAAACAGTCCATCGCTCGGGTGCCTCCGAGAAGCGCAGAATTTTTAAAGTCGTTTGCTCGACTGTATTCTCTCCACAGACTCATCCATAGTCCGTAGGTGCGGGGGACGATCCAAGCTTGTCCTTGTCCACACCCTTCCTGCAATCATCCTGAAAAATATTTTGCACTCTTCGTGCCTCGGGCACGTGAATATCAGAATTATTAGTGCAAAAACCAGCAGTATCATTTATCAAATTTAAATCAGATTTTTTCACCGAGACATGGGAACCATCCCTCAAGCGCGAGGGTAGACTCCCATTCTCGTCATGCTCAGTCACAACAGAAACATTCGCAGCAGATTTCCTATCAAATAATGAAAACTCATGCAAAATATCATCAAACTCTAACGAAACGACGCCCTTATACACATCGATTTTGACCCTAGCGGTCTTAAGAAAAGGGCGTCCTAACAACATAGAGGACGAGGCATGCGATGACTTCTCATTCATGTCTAAAACAAGGAAATCAGCGGGGAACATCATATCCCCGACTCTAACCAGAACATCTTCTACTTTCCCCCTAGGACATATGCTTGACCCATTAGCCAACTGGACAGACACGTTACACTCATGCAATTCATTTAAATTCAGTTCACGAAACAGTGCATAAGACATAACATTCACAGAGGCTCCTAAGTCTAACATGGCATTATGAACGACTTTACTACCTATAGTGCAAGGAATAGTAAAGGTACCTGGATCGTTGCACTTGGCAGGCAACGTACCTGGGAGTATAGCAGAGACGTTCTCCTTTCTCTTCTCAGCCCCTCTGGAGTTCCTTTTCGTAGTGCACCAGCTCCTTAAGAATTTCGCATACTTGGGCACTTGGCTGACTGCCTCTAGGAGCGGGATATTTACCATCACCTTTTGGAAGGTTCGAAGGACCTCCTCGTCATCGGATTCCAAAGTAGGCTTCGCAAGCCTACTCGGGAATGGTGCTCTGGCAACATCCTCAGGTACACTGACCTTCTCATCTCTTTCCTCATTCTGAACCTCGGGAGCAGGCGGGGCGGACACATTCAGGCTGTCCCTAACTTCCTTCACAGCTCTGGTGGAAAGCGATTTCCCACTCCTCAGCTGGATAGCACTCACGTTTTCACATGAGTTGACCGTGGTTTGGGAAGGAAGCTTCCCTGAGCTCTTGCTATCGAGTTTACTGATAGACACCGCCATCTGTGTCGGCTGCTTGTTCAGATTCTGCAGCTCTGCCTTGTGAGAATTAAGCTCTTCTCGAGCTTCTTTCTGAAACTGGCTGGTGCTCGTCACGATGGTTCGTACCATCACTTCTAATGAGCTGGAGGAGCTCGAGGCTTGAGCTTGGGTGGAAGAGTTAGGCCTGTCGTGGGACTAGCCTTGGAAGCGAGATTGTCCTTCCCTGTTCCCATAGCTAAAGTTTGGATGGTCGCGCCAACCGGGGTTGTACGTGTTTGCATATGGGTCGTACTTCCTTGGGTTGGAAGCGTACCCCTCGATTGCATTGACCTCCTCCGCCTCGCGGTGTCCTCCAACGATCTTTTTAAGCATATTTCCTATCTCGGACACCTGGGCCCTCATCTCAGTCATCTCGTGGCTCTGAGCCACGCTGTGGACTTGTCCTTGCCCTCGAATACCGAATTGCTGCGAGTTGGTTGCCATGTTCGCTATCAACTGTTTGGCCTCAACTGGGGTCTTGTCAATCAGTGCCCCGCCACTCGCTGCATCTATCATTTGCCGGTCGTGGGTCGTCATCCCCTCATAAAAGTACTGGATCAACAGCTGATCGGCAATCTGATGGTGTGGGAAGCTGGCGCACAGGCGCCCAAATCGCTCCCAGTATTCGTGCAGGGACTCACCAACATCCTGGGTGATCCCATAAATCCTCTTCCGCAGTGTCGTGGCCAAGGATGCGGGAAAGTATTTTTCCAAAAATACCCGCTTCATATCCTGCCACGTGTTGATCGATCCGGAGGGCAGGTAATACAGCCAATCCCTGGCTTTGTCCTTGAGCGTGAAGGGGAATGCCCTCATGTTCAGCTGCTCCTCCGTGACTCCTGCGGGTTTCATCCCCGCGCAGACGCAATGGAATTCCATCAGGTATTTGTTCGCGTCCTCACCTGCATTGCCATGAAAAGAAGGTAACTGGTGAATTAAACCTGACTTTAATTCGAAGTTACCTGCTACCACGGGGTAGTTTATGCACAAAGGCTGCAGGTTCAGGTCTGGCGCTGCCAGTTGCTTTAGCGTCTGTGGCGCGTCACCTTGCGCCATCTCGTCAAACAAGAAGGGATTGCCTTCTTCTTCTTCAACCGGTCTCTGCCCCTCACGGGCTTCTCTCCTTAATCGCCGCTCCTCTCTGTCAATGTCTGGGATAAACTGCAATCTACTACCCTCAGAGGAACGGGTCATACACAAACAAAAAACCAAACATACAAGATACAAACAAGAAAAATTTTCAGCAAACCATCAATCAATCAAATTCAAACTTCAATCATAATTCTAATCAAATTGCCTACTCCCCGGCAGCGGCGCCAATTTTGGTGGACGATATTTTGAACTATCGCCTAAATTCAAGCTGTCGAGGCTTGCCAAAATAAATTTATAAAACCTATAACCGAGGCTTTGCAGCCAGTGGCAACAGGGTCGATCCAAGGAGTAAGAACGATAAAAATCACAATTAAATTTGGGATTTAATTAATTGATTGAATTGGTAACGGGAGGTTTTTAGCATGCAAGGGAAATAATAAAATGCTAACGGAAGAAAGAATAACAAGTAGAAAACATGTGCACGGTTTGGGAGTTTCGGGATCAATTGTTAGACAATTTCGGCTCATCATTTAACGCAAAGTTCATGGTATTCAGTTTATTATGCACGCGGATGACTACCAGAGAAGCCCCAAAGTAGCCAACTCCATGGATTTTAATTAGACCACACAGTTCTAATTATACGTTATCTAAGCTTATATCAAGGTGATCATCCCTAAGATAAATCTAGACAGTCACTAGCTAACCGCGACGAACATTCGAGCGTGAATTCTAATTGCTAGTAGATTGCCCGCAAACGCCGTATGCAATCAACAATTATCCTACCCGACCCGATACTTCGATTTAGTTTTATCTACCTGTGTTACTTAGTCGAGCAGTGAGAGGCACGGCATCGCTACTCTTTAACATACACAACATGCAAAATTACTCGAGTGTCAATCGTCGAAATTTAACATGCGCGTTCGATTAAGCAAAGTAGACAAATGCAAATAAACAGAACCAATATGCATAATCAAAGCTCAAATTATCAGAACCAAAAACGTCTAACAAAATTGCCCTAAACTAATCCCAAACCGTTCACCCTTACCTTAGCCGCTCATGGCGCGGTTTGTCAATTCCGCTCCAACGACGGCCATGGAAGGAATCATCCAAGTGTTACAAAGAAGATGGAGCTCACTAGCATGCCAACAATGGCGGAGCTCCAACGAAAATAGAGAAATCTAGAGGAAGAAGAAGATGAAGAACACAAAAAAATGGTGAAGAAGATCCTCCAAAAAGTGCAGAAAAACGTCTTATTTAGCTGCTGTAATCGACGTAGCGTCGAGACGCTAGGCCAGCGTCTCGACGCTGTGCCCTAATTAATCCGCGCGCGCCTCGATGGCGTCGCGACGCTGCCCCGATAAAATTCCTGCGCGCGCCTCCTCCGGAGCGTCTCGACGCCAAGTAGGGTCTCGACGCCAGGGCAGCGTCGAGCTAGCGTCTCGACGCTGTCACTCGACGCTCGCTCTCGGGTTTTTCAGCGTCGAGCCAGCGTCTCGACGCTATAGCTCAACGCTGGCTCTCGGGTTTTTCAGCGTCGAGCCAGCGTCTCGACGCTGGCTCTCGAGTTTGGGGGCTGGAACTTTGCCTCTCCTAGGCGGTTTTGGCCCGTTTCTTCACGGATCAACTTCCCCTTTCCCGACGCACTCCCGAGGCGGTAAAACTCCACCTTAAGCTCTCGAACGGGTCCAACAGACGCACGAGCTCTTTGTCGCATTTCTCCTACAAAAGAGATATATTAATCAATTAAAAGCGGACTTAAGCTATACTTAGGAAGTATTTAATAGCTCCAAAATGGAGTTATCAATCATCCCCAAGCTAAATACATAAATGAAACTCCAAAAATGGCCACAAATGGCGGAGAAATGAAGAAGAAAACCGAAGACCCGAGAGCAAATCGAAGATGGAAGATAATGGCTGAAAATCGTCAAAATGACGTTTTAAACCGTCGAAGCGTTGAGACGCTAGGCAAGCGTCTCGACGTTGGTGCCTTAAGTGCCGCGCGCGTGTTTTCGTCGTGATGGCGTCTCGACGCTGTTGCTCATTTCTCCAGCGCGCGCACTCGCGATGGCGTCGAGACGCCAGGCGAGCGTCTCGACGCTGCCCCGATGAATTTCAACTATTGAAATTTTCTCCTATTGAAATTTTCAACTATTGAGAAGAAGAAGAAGAAGACAGAGAGAGAGGGGGTACAGAGGAAAAATTTCAACTATTGAAATTTTCTCCTTTTTTTTGTTTTTCGAATGCCCCTCTGAAAAAAAAAATCAATTGAAAACAAACTTTTCAATTTCACTTTCTCAGCCCATTTCTTGAGTACCCCTCCCTCTGTGAATCCTTTTTATAGCCAAAGTACATATATATGTCTTGCTGCATGCAAGACACACACACACATATATATATATATATATATATATATATATATATATATATATATATTTAATTATTATTATTATTAAAAATAATAATAATAATTTTATTTATTAAACTTTTTAATAAATAAAATATATATATATAATTATTAATTAAACTTTTTAATTAATAATTATTATTTAATTCAATATCAAATATTAATTAAAGAATATGACTAAACCCAGTTTTCGGAAAACCGACTTTTTTACCACATGAATCCTCTTCATGTTTTAGGTCATTCCCATATTTAAATCATATTTAAATATGTCCATCCTCGTTCCATACACCGAATAAAGAGTTATTAGTTTTATTCAGTAAAAGAGTTTAGGTCCTTTAGGTTCTCCTGGCTTGCTCGGATAACGCCGTGCAACAGTATAAAAGAAAAGAAAAAGATAACAGTTTACAAACCACGAGTTGTAGGACATAAAACCCAACACATATGACTCAGACTCCCTACTCCTCTCGAAGGTTCAGAAACCATTAACACATAATGGATGGCCGATCAAAAATGCATTGTTAGATTAAGAACACATATGCTCAGAACATTTCATGTCAATCAAAGTGCTGAAATAACGATCTATTCACTATTGAATCATTCTAGCCAACCCTTGCAGATTTAGCTACTCATGCTACGAAAAGAACTCAAAACAACATAAAAGTCCATAACTAAGAAATATGACTATGCTTAAGGTAACAGGGAAGAAAGAACACTAGAAGACTTAGAAGAAAAACTAGAAAACAGTAAGTAATAATCAGATCCTTCGGGTGCAGCACTCCTTCACAGCATTTCGGTTCTCCTCATCCAAATCTTCCTCTCACCCTTATGCAGATGATTTATGCTTAGCTCAGGCGTGGAGGAAGACTGCTTCAATGGAGGAATTCCTCTCTTCTTCCCAAAAACTCTGAAAACCGAGAGCTCCTTCTTCAATTCTACACTATTTCGGCCCATACATTCTACACTATTTCGGCCCATACTATTTCTGAAAACCAAGAGCTTCTTCTTGAAAGCAATCCCCCGAACGCTTCGGCCAATTTCTCTTCGAGCTTCTCTTCGAATTGCCTAGAACGAGTTTGAACTTACACCGAACATTTCGACCAACTGAAACGTGAGCTTCTTTCACAAAGAAACCTATATGGACTCTAATGACTCTAAAAATACATATTTTTAAGCACACATTAAAGCCCATACATTCTCGGGCAATTACAAATAAGGAAATTAAAAAAGAAACTATGCCAAAATCGATATTCACTTTAGACGTCAATTCAGAAACAATCTCTAAATTAAAATACCCATCAACTTAAATTGATGCAAACTGAGTTAATCACAAAATCGCTCAGATGCCAATTGATGGAGCGTTTTACCGCAGCGGAACGCGATTTCGGACCGATGATACTCTAATTTCATCAATTTAACGAATAGAAAACATGCTCAAAGCGACAGAAATAAGAAATTAGAAATACATACCCTTGTAGTTCCAATTTCTTCATGCTCCGCTGCACGTTCTGTAGGAATTTTGGCAATATATAAGAAGGGTTGTTGTCCCACAGCGGAAAGAATCAGGTAAGTCGTGTGCTCCAAAGACTATAAAAGGAGCCTATGACTTTGGGTTTTAATCATCCCAGTTAGAAACATTTTAAGCTTAGTGTACTAACTCTAGTTAAATTCCCTATTGTATTCTCTAGTGTTAGAGTTGGGCAAAAGGGTGTGAGTGGTGCAAATTAGCTTTGAAGAAAGTGTCTTGTAATTGGGATCGGGAACATAATTATGTGTGATTGTAACAATTTTTCACAAAATGGAAGTTCTTTCTGGTGGGTCGTGGTTTTTCTCCGGTTTTGGAGTTTTCCACGTAAATTCTAGTGTTTTCTATTTGTATTGCTTTCTTTTAATTTCTCAGTTATTTTCTGCTTATTCATGCGGTAAAGTGGGAGCTTTTTTCCCAACAAGTGGTATCAAAGCCATAGATTTGTAGTTTCTTGATTTCTGAGTATGCTCTGTGATTGCAGCATTGTCTGAGCTTCCACATCAGAAAAGATTTGTTGAAACAAACCAGGTTGGTATTGTGAATAGTGTGGGTTGTTCACTATTTGCAGATTTGCTAGGAGTGAAGCAGAGATGTCAACCTTTATGAGTCCAGTGAAGATTGATGTAGAGAAATTTGATGGAAAGATGAATTTTGGCTTGTGGCAAGTGCAAGTCAAGGATGTGTTGATACAATGTGGGTTACACAAGGCCTTGAAGGGAAGACCAGGTGATGGTTCTTCTGAAAAGTTAAGCGGTGATGATTGTCCAATGAAGTCCAGTGGCGGTTCCAGTAGAGGTTCTAAGAAGTCTAGCATGAGTGATGAAGATTGGGAAGGTACGAAAATCTCAGATTATCTGAGTGTTCTCAATGGCATCGTTTCGGAGTTGGAGGTAATTGAAGTGAAGATAGATGATGAGGATAAGGCCCTCATGCTCATCCTGTCACTTTCATCTTCTTATGAACAGTACATGAAGCCAATCTTTATGTACGGGAAGAAAACCTTAGATTTTGCTGAGGCTACTAGTAAACTTCTTTCAGAAGAAAGAAGGTTGAAGAGTGGGGGGTGTACTTCACGGGAGGATTCAGTGTTGGCCGCTAGCAATTGGAAGAAGAAGATCTTCGTGCAGGAGAAAGGTTTTTGGGAATGTGAACAGTTTGGGCACATGAAACAGGATTGTCCCAACAGAGCAGGTTCGTCAAAGGGCTCTGGGTCGGATGCTGACATTGTCTCTCTCGCTTGAGGAGATGTTCCTGGCTTCCATTGAAGGAAGACATAATTCATCCTTATGGTATGTCCGCTTTACCATGATAAAGGATGTGATGTCAGCGGTTCCACAAGTTTGCACACGAGCATTGACTTGGCAGTTATGCAAGGTGTGTGGTGGAAGTTATGTCGATGGCTGAGAACTTCCAGGTGAGCCAAGTAGGTGGAAGTTGCACCATAAATTTCAGCAAGGTTTGTTGGCATGTGACGAAAAAGTAAAAATCTTGGAGTGTGATATTCCAAGTGGTCTACTCTTTATGGTGGAGTGGGGTTTATAGTTCTCTATGTTGAATACTATGGTTGTCGGTAAAGACAATGGTGATTTATAATTCTCTGTGTTGAGGATTATGGTTGTCGGTAAAGACAGTGGTGATTTATAGTTCTCTGTGTTGAGGATTATGGTTGTCGGTAAAGACAATGGTGAGTTATAATTCTCGGTGTCGAGGATTATGGTTGTCGGTAAAGAAAATGGTGAGTTATAGTTCTCTGTGTTGAGGATTATGGTTGTCGGTAAAGACAACGGTGAGTTATAGTTCTTTGTGTTGAGGATTATGGTTGTCGGTAAAGACAACGGATGCAACAGAAGTTCTGGACTATGGTTGTCGGTAAAGACAACAGATGCAGCAGAAGTTGTGGATTCTTCAAATATCTTGCCAAGGTGGAATTTGTCGGGATTTTGGCAATATATAAGAAGGGTTGTTGTCCCACATCGGAAACAATCAGGTAAGTCGTGTGCTCCAAAGACTATAAAAGGAGCCTATGACTTTGGGTTTTAATCATCCCAGTTAGAAACATTTTAAGCTTAGTGTACTAACTCTAGTTAAATTCCTTATTGTATTCTCGAGTGTTAGAAACATTTTAAGCTTAGTGTACTAACTCTAGTTAAATTTCCTATTGTATTCTCTAGTGTTAGAGTTGGGCCAAAGGGTGTGAGTGGTGCAAATTAGCTTTGAAGAGAGTGTCTTGTAATTGGGATCGGGGAGAGAATTCTGTGTGATTGTAACAATTTTTCACATAGTGGAAGTTCTTTCTTGTGGGCCGTGGTTTTTCTCCGGTTTTGGAGTTTTCCACGTAAATTCTTGTGTTTTCTATTTGTATTGCTTTCTTTTAATTTCTCAGTTATTTTCTGCTTATTCCTGCGGTAGAAGTGGGAGGTTTTTTCACAACACGTTCCTCGTCACGAACTCTTCCGTCCTCTTCTCGCGAATGCTGCGAGGACCACCCCATATAGTCCCGCTATCCTCGGCGCCGCGCAACGGAGTTGTAGGATTCCGAAAGAAGAGAAAACGAAAAAGAAAAGAAGAATGGAGAAGAAGAAGAAGGCAGAGAGAGAGGGGGTACAGAGGAAAAATTTCAACTATTGAAATTTTCTCCTTTTTTTTGTCTTTCGAATGCCCCTCTGAAAAAAAAAATCAATTGAAAACAAACTTTTCAATTTCACTTTCTCAGCCCATTTCTTGAGTACCCCTCCCTCTGTCAATCCTTTTTATAGCCAAAGTATATATATATATGTGTGTCTTGGTGCATGCAAGACACATATATATATATTTTTAATTATTATTATTATTAAAAATAATAATAACACTACAACAAAAACTGCGTTACTTGACATTTTTTACATGTCAAGTTCGAATACACTTGACGTTTTTACATCCGTCAAGTAATCGCTTGTCAAGAGAAAGGTGATTGAACCTTGACTTATTTGAAGCGTCAAGATATTCAGAAAAAAACGTCAAGATCTACTTGTCTTGATATGTTTGAAACGAAAAGTAGTTAAATCGATGACATGTCTGACTTATTGGAAACGTCAAGATATAAAAACAAAACATCAAGGTTTAATATTATCTTGATGAATTGTGCATGTCAAGAATTCTACATTTTGTATTTCAATTACAATAAATATTCAGCATCCACTTAAATTTTCAGTATCACCTATAATTATATATTTGATATCTTGATGATGACATAATTTTATGAAGTAAATAAATAATAGACATTCAAGAGGTATGTATAAACCAAATCCACCAATAATATTAATAAAGTTCATATATTTTCAACATTGTATCAAACTATGAACCTCATGAAGAATTCCAACATTACAAGAATTGTATCAACCCTCGTAGGAATGTAACACTTCCAAAATTACAAGAACTATCATCCCCATATGAACGATTCCAAAATTACAAGTATATCAACCCCATATGACCGATTCCAAAAATTACAAGTATATCCATACCTCATATGGGTATATACGATTCCAAAATTACAAGTATATCAACCCCATATGGACAATTAAAAAAATTACAACTCCCAATCGACCCAAGTATATGAGATACTCCCATTGTTAGCCACACCAAAAAGATCTACATATGAACAATAATTACAAACTAGTCAAATGAAACTTCCCAAAAAATCAGCCCAGTCTTTTCGCACTTCATCCAACTCAAATTGTGAGTATGGGATCCTTGTATCCATCTATAAACATTAAGTATAGTCAAATATTTATATTGTCCAAGTGGGAGATTGTTAGATTTATTGGACAAATATATATATAAAATGTGTTTGGGCTATTTTTTATTTGGACCTAATAAAAATAAGGTGATCATTAAGTATTTATTATTTTTATTGAGTAAGTTACATAATTAATATAATTAATGGTATGGAAGTTATGTGTAGAAACCGTCAAATTTATTTATTATTTATGATGGTTAAATAATAAATAAATAACAAATATATAAAGGGTTGTGGTTCCCCGATTCATAAGTGATAAGTTTTCATATCTCATTAACCTCCATCGTTAGAGAGAGAAGGGAGAAAACCGCTGGTAGAATTGGAAGAGCAAACCCAATTCGAAGATCTTCTTCATCATGAATCCAGGTACGCTTCCGCTTATTTAATCAACTCATGAACATAGAGATTCATGTATTAGGTTTGTGATTCATGCATGTTAGATATTATCGATGGAGCGACTTGCGCAGCGGAAAGCGATTTCGGACCGATGATACTCTAATTTCATCAATTTAACAAATAGAAAACATGCTCTAAAGACGGAATTAAGAAATTAGAAATACATACCCTTGTAGCTCCAATTTCTTCAAGTCCGAAGGTCGTTCCTCGTCACGAACTCTTCCAGCCTCTTCTCACGAACGCCCCGAGGACCACCCCAGGTAGTCCCGCTATCCTCGGCGCCGCGCAACGGAGTTGTGGGACTCCGAAACAAGAGAAAAGAAAAGAAAAGGAGAAGGAAGAAAAAGATGAAGTTTGGGATTAGAGTATGGAGTTGGTTTAGCAAGAAAATTGATGAACTCTTCATCAATATCATTAAACCAACCTCAACATAACTCTAGCAATTCAACACTTGAAATGCAAAATTGAGTAAAGAGAATTGAACACCTTCAACTCTTCTTCAATTCTTTCTAAAAGAATTAACATCAATTAAAGCCCAAAACCACAATTTTCAAGCTAAAAAAAAACCTCTTCCATGGAGGTTCTTCAACTCTTGAAGAACCGAGAGTGAAAATGTAATTCCAGAGAGAAAAAAGGAATAAATTGGCCCACCTCATTAAAACAAAACTTATCCCTTTTACTTTGCCAAACATAATGGGTTACACATGTAACCATGCATGTGTAATCCATTATGTATAATTATAATTATAATAAAAATTATAATTTATAATTAAAATTAATTAAAACTTTTTTAATTAATTAATTTATTATTTAATATAATAACCAATATTATTTAAATAATAAACCTGGCAACACGGTTTACCGAAAACCGATTTTTCCAATATGAATCATTATTCATATTTTTCTCCGGTCATTCCCATATTTAAATCATATTTAAATATGTCTATCCTCCTTCTATAAACCGAATTTGAACAATTCAAATTCTTTTTCTTTTTCTTTTCTTTTATATTGTTGCACGACGTTATCCGAGCTAGCCAGGAGAACCTAAAGGACCTACAGATCATGAGCTCTAACGATACGAGATTATTCGGTCAAAACTCTTTTAACCCGAATCAATCAACTTTCGTTAACCCCCGGAGACTCCACTATAGTCCGAGGGTTGCACTCTCCTCACTGTAGATATATTGTGTCCTCTTGATATAACCATCATCGGTAAGTCAATCCTTCACAGGTTGTTCGTAATCACAGCTGGGTCATTTAAACCGTTTAACCCCTACATTACATCTTGTTCCTTAAGTACCACTGACACCTCTAATGAACAATAGATCTGTGGTCCAACCATCAGATCAATATAACTCTCTCATCACATGAGAGTGTGAGCTCACATTGTTCAAGTCCCGGAGTCAGCTATTAAGGGAACAACCTATCTACTAACCCTTAAAAGCGGGTTAGGAGTGAATTCCAATCTTGCTATACTATGTCCCCAGCTACTTATTCGGCTTTATCCCCAAGTTGGTAGGCTTATTGAGCGGGCGTTCCGCCACTCTCACCCGTACAAGTCAAAGGATACTTCCGAATAAGCAGGAGTTCATAGCGAGCTCAGGATTGAGATCGAGTTACCTAGGCCATCAATATGTATAAGTCGGTCTCATCAGTAAACGGAGTTATAAAGAGAGAGCGACTTAATACGCGGTTCGATCTTGTGTAAACTCTTTACACAGGACGCCCTCACTTGCACATCTCCATGTGGAACGATTCAGATCACATCGTTCTATACAATACAAAGTGAGCCGCATCCAATAGTGTTACCAGGATAAGGTACCCAGCCTTATCCGTATACTATAGACCGTTTTGACTGACTACTTGAGCCTGATCCACAATCATGTCATACATGAGGCTCAAGTACTCATATTCAGCCAAGGGTGTTGGTCATTGGTATAGGTTAACGTAAACACGTTTCACTTTATTCCAGTAAACTCTTTTACTAAATAAAACTAATAACTCTTTATTCTAAATAGAATATTTACAAACATAACAGTTTACAAACCACGAGTTTTAGGACATAAAACCCAACAAACTCCCACTTGGACTTAAACGTCCGTGGTGTACATGTTAGGTGGAGAAAACTAATATATCATATATCAGAAGCTTTCTCCCACTGTCCTCTCCAGCAACTCGCAGCCCTAGACTCTTCTAGGTGTCTCTCAAACACTTTAGCCATGAGAGACTTAGTAAACTAATCAGCATGAAGTACTACAAGGCTTTCCATGTGACCATCATATCTCCTCATAGCACTAACTACGAGCTCAACATATAAACCTATTGCTGCTTCACAAGCTGAAAATAGGCTTAGCTACCAACGAAGAATCAGCAATACAACTCTTGTATTCTACTCCTCTAAGTACAAGGACAAAACTTTAACCGGAATCCAATCCAATTGGACTAATAATACTGACAGCTCCCACTGCATAGCACATATCGGGTCATGTATCTCAAAAGATACACCTAACCTCCAATATGTAAATGCACTTGGTTGCATCTCGTATCCTCAAGATTTGAGGTGTCTCAGGAAACCATTTCCATAGACCATCGAATATTTAACAACAACTTGTCAATAAAAGATTTTAGAGACAACACTAGCGATTTGTTCTTGCGACTCAGATCAACCTGAATCCTTAGAACAAACTAAGCCTACCTCCAAATCAACTATTTGGGAATGGGTCGCTAGTTAATGCTTATTGCCAGAAAAGAATCCTACATCATTCTCAATGATTAGGACATTAATTACGGAAACTAACTATGAAAGCTACAACATTGACTAAACCTTTGTCAAACAAAGTTTATCAAATTATTGTTCAAACTATTGTTCAAAGCCATAAGATTTGATCACTGTATCAAACCTTACAGTTCAGGACGAAGATGCTTTCCCCAATTCACAAATGAATCGAATAAACCTAGCAAACCATTTGCTCTTTGTCCCAAACTATGAATCTTTCTAGTGGAGACTCATAGATACTCAATCAAGATAACAATTCTGCAGAAAAGCTATCTTGACATCCACTTGCCAAATTCTATAGAGATAGAACATGGTAGTGGATAAGAGTCATCTATTTAACTTACGTCTGGCAACAAGAGAAAGAGAGTATACACAATAAACCCTTTCTCTTCGGGACAGTCCCTTTACCAGAAAGTCAAGCCATAAAAGTTTTCACCTTAGTGACTTGGTCTCAATACCATTCATAGATTTGTGGCTTTGAGCCATTTGGCCTTGTCTATGTAATCCATTGCCTAATTAAAGACAGTGAATCCTCAATGTTATCATCAAGTATGACAACTTTGAGTTAAAGACAAGCCAGTGCAGCGGATCGGGTTGTCCTACAACCCTCCCACTGCATTGAGGTTTTCTCAACGGTTGAGAAACTCTAGTTTGATCAACAACCTTTGTTGATATCTACTATAGCTTTCGTTAACACTGTGAGTCTTAACATGCTAGCTGTTTTCGAGTTTAATAGAACACATCAGTATATATCTTTCGCTAAATGAACTGTTCATTTATAAAACCAAAAGATATAATATACAAGTGTTCAGTTTAAACCAGAAATATAGACAATAATTACATATAACAAATGTTATTATCTCTATACAACAACTACAAAATCTCCCACTAGTTCAGCTGCAACGATATCTCCATATCTCACAGCTAGAAAACGACTGTCAGGAACTAGTTTCCTGTAGAAAAACAAACATGTATAGTGGTTCCTGAAGACATCCAGGTATTCATATCCACTAAACTTGTTTTGACAAATAAATCACATTTATCTTGTCGTTCTTTCTCAGCCTTTTTTCTCAGCAAAGTATTTGGAGCAGTTACGCTTCCAATACCCATCTTCAGTACAATGGAAACATTTTCCTATGTTTGAAGACATTACCTTTCGAACAGTAGGGGCTTTGCCATTTCTCCTGTTACTCTTCTTCTTCTGAATAATCTCATTACTCAGAGAAGCAGGCTTACTTCCTTACGCCAACCTCTTAAGGAATTTCTTCGAAGTGACAACACTTGCCTCATTCTCTACTCCTTTGGAAGTGTACAGAGACTGATAAGTCTGGAAAAGACGATGGTAGCAACGTTTACTTCTGTCGCATTCAAATGGACCATCATGTTAAGTACAAGCTCCCTAACAGAGGTATCCTCCATTATACGAGAGTTATAAACGAACTTGAGGACTTCATTACGAAGTAATGAGGACGAGTGTCCACCATTGCTTGTAATGAAGACATGATTTCCTTTGCGGAAATCATCACCTCATACTACTTGCACAAGGCATCAAAAATGCTTGCCAAGATATAGATTTGGGCTTTATCAATAGCCCTAATCCATCCATCGTATGCATCTCAAACACTTCGAGATGCACTCGAGACAGGAGCTGAAGGACATTCCTCCGTTAAGACAAACCTCAGGTCGTCCAGAACCAGAATCGTATTCAGGTTCGACTTTCAGGTTCCGTAATACTCTCCGGTTAATTTGTCGTTAGCTAACACTAAATAAAACGAGCTCGACATGCCGAAAAAGAATGTAAATCTATTAGTGAAACGATATTAACCTATTTAAACCAATTAAGAAGTTTAGCAGTAAATAAAGTACCCAAACTCTTTATTTACTCGCAACGATACTTTAGTAAGTTAGAATGGTCGCTGCCGAATGGCAGTCGAGTCACTCCTTTACTAAATCAAGACATTCTTGACTAAATGCTAACTCTAGAATAACTCATATTCCTATAGCATCTTAGTTATCGTTTTTGGTCTGGATTTACTAACTCCTTAGCAAATCCCGTAAGTGTGACCCTCCATTTTTAGAACGCACAGAACGGCCCCAACATAGCAACCGAATGGAATGTCAGTGTTGGGAATGGCCCTATGTTTCACTATCCATAAATGGTGACTGAGATGTTCGATCTCCCATGCCCTGCCCTCCGAATGGATGGTGCCACTAAGAGCAACCTGCAGGCGGAACATGGGAATCTTACGGTTCAGTCCAATAGAGGAGACCACAGGAAGCACCGACGCACTTCCTTCACCCACTTACTATAGATACTTACTCCATTCACCTTGCTATTGAAAGTTGCAAATACCATCCGAATGGGGTTGCCCTATTGACAACACGAGGCCGAGCAAAATTCTCACGTTGTGAACTTTAGGGAGTGCGTAGCAGGAGAGGGATATATCATATATTCCTTCTCAACACTTCTACTAAGTATCGTGGACGGTTTTTAGGGTAAACTACTCAGGTTTTATCTGGCTAAGAAAATAAAACCTTAAGTCTAGGCAAACTATTTACCTGAGATGTCTAGGTTATTAACAGATTTAAATAACCTCACACCTCTCCCGCACGCTCATAAAGCCTGGTTAACTTTACTCAAGTACCGGATCGTCCCCAGGTAGGAGGTGTTCCGTAAACCGTCAGCTTAAATACCTCAAACCTCGAACAGAATTTCACCGGGTGAGTTTCTCATAACCTTAGCATTTACGAGATAACGACCTATTCATCTAATGAACCTGATCGAACCATTAACCCTAAATGAACATGCTCTTTTCTTTGTTATAGATTTTAAAAGTCTAAGTCATTTTTACAACGCTTGCAAAAACAGACTTTCTATAACAACTATCTATATGCTTCTCAAACATACAATCGCTAAGGCATGACAAGTTGAATATTTAACTTCATAATCAATATAACACTTATATCGATTATGCTCTTTAAACATACAACTCCTAATTCATAAATTAATATAACACTTATATCAATTTTTAATGAATTAAGCATGCAACCTATACATTATAACAATTATAACATACAATATGCATAAAACAAATGTTGGATGTTTTAATTTCATAATTAATATAACACTTATATTAATTATTCTATTAAGTAAACAACATCAAATTCATGAATTAATATAACTCTTATATTAATACTCATGAATTAAACATGCATATACATTACAACACTTATAATATACAATATGCATAAAACTAGGATAACTAATATTGTAAGTTTAATTTCATAATTAATATAACACTTATATTAATTTCTCTATTAAACTAACAACATTCAATTCATGAATTAATATAACTTTTATATTAATTCTTATGAATTCCTAAATATGCATACTATATATTATAACACTTATAACATATTTACTATGCATGGAGCATGCTTCCTACGGTGGGATTTTAAATCTATATGGCATACGTTATGCACATACAAACATGGATTTTAATTAAAACATACATTCACAATGCATAATTAATTAAACACACTAAAGTGGATCGATTTTGGCATTTAGCAAGCAATAACTAATTTATTACAAGCTTGAACAAGAAGCTACGTCTTGAGCGGACTTCGAACTCTTCGCACCGCCTTTGACCAACTTGCTTCCTCCGAACGCTTCGGCCAATTTCTCTTCGAATTTCTCCTCGTATTGCCTAGAACGAGTTTGAACTTATACCGAACATTTCGGCGAGTTTCAAACTCAAACTTCTTTCACAAAGATACCTATATGGACTCCAATGACTCTAAAATACAGACTCTTTAGCACGCATTAAAGCCCATACATTCTCGGGCAATTACAAATAATGAAATTCAAATAGAAACTATGCCAAAATCGATATTCACTTTAGACGCCAATTCAGAAACAATTTCTAAATTAAAATACCCACCAACTTAAATTGATGCAAATTGAGTTAATCACAAAATCGCTCTGATACCAATTGATGGAGCGACTTGCGCAGCGGAAAGCGATTTCGGACCGATGATACTCTAATTTCATCAATTTAACAAATAGAAAACATGCTCTAAAGACGGAATTAAGAAATTAGAAATACATACCCTTGTAGCTCCAATTTCTTCAAGTCCGACGGTCGTTCCTCGTCACGAACTCTTCCAGCCTCTTCTCACGAACGCCCCGAGGACCACCCCAGGTAGTCCCGCTATCCTCGGCGCCGCGCAACGGAGTTGTGGGACTCCGAAACAAGAGAAAAGAAAAGAAAAGGAGAAGGAAGAAAAAGATGAAGTTTGGGATTAGAGTATGGAGTTGGTTTAGCAAGAAAATTGATGAACTCTTCATCAATATCATTAAACCAACCTCAACATAACTCTAGCAATTCAACACTTGAAATGCAAAATTGAGTAAAGAGAATTGAACACCTTCAACTCTTCTTCAATTCTTTCTAAAAGAATTAACATCAATTAAAGCCCAAAACCACAATTTTCAAGCTAAAAAAAAACCTCTTCCATGGAGGTTCTTCAACTCTTGAAGAACCGAGAGTGAAAATGTAATTCCAGAGAGAAAAAAGGAATAAATTGGCCCACCTCATTAAAACAAAACTTATCCCTTTTACTTTGCCAAACATAATGGGTTACACATGTAACCATGCATGTGTAATCCATTATGTATAATTATAATTATAATAAAAATTATAATTTATAATTAAAATTAATTAAAACTTTTTTAATTAATTAATTTATTATTTAATATAATAACCAATATTATTTAAATAATAAACCTGGCAACACGGTTTACCGAAAACCGATTTTTCCAATATGAATCATTATTCATATTTTTCTCCGGTCATTCCCATATTTAAATCATATTTAAATATGTCTATCCTCCTTCTATAAACCGAATTTGAACAATTCAAATTCTTTTTCTTTTTCTTTTCTTTTATACTGTTGCACGACGTTATCCGAGCTAGCCAGGAGAACCTAAAGGACCTACAGATCATGAGCTCCAACGATACGAGATTATTCGGTCAAAACTCTTTTAACCCGAATCAATCAACTTTCGTTAACCCCCGGAGACTCCACTATAGTCCGAGGGTTGCACTCTCCTCATTGTAGATATATTGTGTCCTCTTGATATAACCGTCATCGGTAAGTCAATCCTTCACAGGTTGTTCGTAATCACAGCTGGGTTATTTAAACCGTTTAACCCCTGCATTACATCTTGTTCCTTAAGTACCACTGACACCTCTAATGAACAATAGATCTGTGGTCCAACCATCAGATCAATATAACTCTCTCATCACATGAGAGTGTGAGCTCACATTGTTCAAGCCCCGGAGTCAGCTATTAAGGGAACAACCTATCTACTAACCCTTAAAAGCGGGTTAGGAGTGAATTCCAATCTTGCTATACTATGTCCCCAGCTACTTATTCGGCTTTATCCCCAAGTTGGTAGGCTTATTGAGCGGGCGTTCCGCCACTCTCACCCGTACAAGTCAAAGGATACTTCCGAATAAGCAGGAGTTCATAGCGAGCTCAGGATTGAGATCGAGTTACCTAGGCCATCAATATGTATAAGTCGGTCTCATCAGTAAACGGAGTTATAAAGAGAGAGCGACTTAATACGCGGTTCGATCTTGTGTAAACTCTTTACACAGGACGCCCTCACTTGCACATCTCCATGTGGAACGATTCAGATCACATCGTTCTATACAATACAAAGTGAGCCGCATCCAATAGTGTTACCAGGATAAGGTACCCAGCCTTATCCGTATACTATAGACCGTTTTGACTGACTACTTGAGCCTGATCCACAATCATGTCATACATGAGGCTCAAGTACTCATATTCAGCCAAGGGTGTTGGTCATTGGTATAGGTTAACGTAAACACGTTTCACTTTATTCCAGTAAACTCTTTTACTAAATAAAACTAATAACTCTTTATTCTAAATAGAATATTTACAAACATAACAGTTTACAAACCACGAGTTTTAGGACATAAAACCCAACAATTATCAATCTATAGGATTATAGATTAAAGCCTAAAAGAAATCTAACAAGTTAGAATCATGAACTTAGGAATAAAGAAACCCTACAATTTGAACTTCATCCAATTTATAGGCAATTCACATGCAACAAAGTCTTTGCTTAGCATGACACCTCAAATTGGATGGATTAGTCTTCAACCAAGTGTTCCAAAATTGATGAGTTTTTATGCATGTTGTTGGTGATTCACAATCCACTTCACAACTTGGATAAACCCACTCAACTTGGATAAATCCACTCAACATGGATAATTCCACTTTGACTTGGATAATCACACTTGTAATATTTTGTCATTTTAAAATTAATTCATAATTAATTTTAATAACCAAAATAAATTATAATTAATTAAAAAAAATTAATTAATTAATATTATTAGTTAATTCAATATCAAATATTAATTAAATAATAAGACTAATCCTGGTTTCTTAAACCGAATCATCACACATGAATCCCTATTCATGTTTTAGACCGATCTCATATTTAAATCATATTTAAATATGTCCATCATTCTTCAAAAACCGAATTTGAATAAATTCAAATTCTTTTTCTCTCATATTGTTACACGGCTTAATCCGAGCTAGCCAGGAGAACCTAAAGGACCTACAGATCATGAGCTCCAACGATACGAGATTAACCGGTCAAACTCTTTAACCAAGCTAACCAACATTCGATAACCCTCGGAGACTCCACTAAAGTCCAAGGGTTGCACTCTCCTCACCGTAGATATATTTCTGCCCTCTTTATATAACCATCATCAGTAAGTCGATCCTTCACGGGTATTTCGTAATTACAGCAAGGTCAAAATAACCGTTTTACCCCCGTAATTACATCTTGATCCTTAAGTCCCACTGATCCTCTAATGAACTATTGGTTTGTGGTTCAACCACCTAACCGGTTGGTAAGTGATCTCATCACTATACCAAGTCCCTCTCGGGCCAATGAGAGGGTCGGATCCCTAGTTCAAGACCTGGAGTCAGCACTTAAGAGAACAACCTCTCTACTAATCCCTAAAGGCGGGTAGGAGTGAATTCCATCTCGCAGGACTATGTTCCCAGCTACCTACCCTGTCTTATCCCCAAGATGGTAGGCTTATTGAGTCAGCGATCTCGGGCCACTCTCACCCATACAAGTAAAAGGATAAGCCCGAATAAAAAGTAGTTCATAGCGTGCTCAGGATTCAGATCGAGTTACCTAGGTCATCATATGAAAAAGTCGGTCTTTACAGTAAACGGAGTTGTAAAGAAAGAGTGACTTTATTTCGCGGTTCGGTCTTATGCAAACTCATTGCATAGGACGCCCCCACTCACATGTCTCCACATGAACGATTTTAGATCACATCGTTTGTACTATACAAAGTGGGTCGCGTCCAATAGTGTTCCCAGGATAAGGTACCCAGCCTTATCCCTATACTATAGACCGTTCTGGCTATTACTTGAACTTGATCCACAATCATGTCATACATGAAGTTCAAGTATACAACCTATAGCCATGGGTTCTTTGTTTATCGGAGTTAGGTTAAAAGTAAAAACACAATTCACTTTATTCAATAACAACTTTACTGAATAAAACTCAATAACAAATTTATTGCAAAATAGAATATATATACAGTTTACAAACCACGAGTTTTAGGACATAAAACCCAACAAACTCCCACTTGGACTAAAACGTCAGTGGAGTATTACATGCTGGATGAGAAAAACTGGAATATCAAATATTTTCATGGCTTTTCTCCCACTATCCTACTATACAACTCGTAGTCCTAGACTCACTAGGTGCCCCTCGAACACTTTAGCCGTGAGGGACTTTGTAAAGGAATCAGCATTAATATGCTCTGAGGCATACTACGTGACAATTACGTCTCCTCATAGCACTATCTCTCTGATGAGATTATATTTTCGCTCAATGTGTTTTTCACGCTTATGGCTTCTTGATTCTCTTGAATTTTCCACAGCACCAGTATTATCACAATAAAGTGTGATAGGCAAATTCATATTTGGAACAACTTCCAAATCCGTTTAGAACTTTCTAAGCCATACAGCCTCTTTCGCAGCTTCGCAAGCCGCGACATACTCAGCTTCCATGGTGGAGTCAGCAATACAACCTTGCTTTATACTCCTTTATACTATTGCCCCTCCGTTAAGAGTGAACACTAATCCCGATGTGGATTTCCTCGAATCCTTATCGGTTTGAAAATCAGAGTCAGTGTATCCTGTAAGGATCAAATCCTTCGCGCCATACACGAGCACATAATCCCTCGTTCTTCGAAGATACTTGAGGATGTGTTTAACGGCAGTCCAATGATCATATCTTGGATTGGACTGATATCTACTGACAATTCCCACTGCATAGCATATGTCGGGTCGTGTACATAACATGGCGTACATCAGACTACCGACTGCTGATGCATAGGCAATTCGTCTCATATCCTCAACTTCTTGAGGTGTCTTAGGACACTCTTCCTTTGACAATTGAATTCCATGCCTGAAAGGTAAAGAACCGTTCTTGGAATTCTGCATCGAATATCGTATCAACACCTTGTCGATATAAGATGCTTGAGACAGCGCTAGCGTTTTGTTCTTACGATTCCTTACGATTTGAATCCCTAGAACAAACTGAGCCTCTCCCAAATCTTTCATTTGGAATTGGGTCGCTAGCCATTGCTTAACGTCAGTCACGAACCCTACATCATTCCCAATGAGTAGGATATCATCTACATATAAGACTAAGAAAGCTACAACAGAATTGACTATTTTCTTGTAGACACAAGGTTCGTCAACATTCTGTTCAAAGTCATAAGATTTGATCGCAGTATCAAACCTTATATTCCAGGATCTAGACGTTTTCTTCAACCCATAAATGGATCGATTAAGCTTGCAAACCTTTTGCTCTTGACCCTGAATTATGAACCCCTCTGGTTGAGCCATATAAATACTCTCTTCAAGATTGCCATTCAGAAAGGCTGTCTTGACATCCATCTTCTTTCCTCTTGTGGATCCACTTGCAACCGATAGGTCTTTCACCATCAAGTTGCTCTACAAGATCCCAGACCGAATTGAAGTACATCGACTCCATTTCGAGGTCCATGGCTTTAAGCCACTGGTCCTTGTCTATGTCATTCATTGCCTGTTTAAAGGTCAATGGATCCTTAACGCGGTCATCATGTATGACGACCTGGGTTTCCGTTAAACCCATGTAGCGGTCGGGTTGTCTCACATCCCTCCCACTACGTCGAGGTATTCTTAACTCTTGAGAAGGACCAGCCTGATCAACAACTCTTGTTAACCATTTTGTAGCTTTCCTCGAAAGTTCGGTCAAAACAATTTTGCTCGAAGGTTGATGATCTCTCATGTGGTCTTCCTCTAAGAACGTGGTGTTTGTCGATACAAGCACCTTATCTTGTTGAGGATCGTAAAATAGACCACTGTTACGTCTCCAAAAGTACTTAATTTAGGGACTTATTTGCCATATAATTGTGTAAACTCTTAAGCGTTTTTATAGAATTTAGTTTAATATGTGCTTATATATGAGAATTCATAGAATGAAACTAAATCAGGACTTATTTGTAAAAGGAACAAGAAAGAATAAAAAACAAAGCTAAAAGAGTTGAAATTTGCATTTCAGGAAAATTGCTGAAACATTGCTGTCTCCGCAATGTTTATTGCGGTCACAACGATGAATTCGCAATGTTTAAAGCTGCTGCTGCTAAGTTGTTCCAACCGTCCGCCATTTTGTTGCGATCTTTCTGCCACCTAAGCTCTCTCCTGCTGCCACGTGGAGGGTCGTCGTTCAGAATGGATGGTTCTCCTTGACTGAAGAGTACCTGCAAAACACTATAAAATGAGGTGAAGGGGGAAGGAGAACAACAAGCTCGGAAGCGCAGAACTCTCCATCTCAACGCAGTTTCTCTCCATTTTCTTATCCCGTTTGTTGGATTGAAGGAATCAGCTCTTGGCACCGATAATTCGAGAGGAAGAAGAGAAGATCCTTCTTCTCTTCTTATTGGATTCATCCCCATGAAACGGTAACCTTCCCCTTCATCCGAGGCGCTTGCGGCGAGGAGTTTCACACACACTTTTACATTGCTTTCTACTGCTTTCTGTCTTCCATTTTCTCTACTGTTTGCTGCCATTTACTTCTGTTTGCTACATTATTTCAATTCGTCTTCATTTGCTTAGTCTTTACTGTTTTACAGTCGTTGCACATTAAGCTTTGAATCTTACGTAATAGAGGAATCATTCTTCGCAAGCTTCATATCGCCTTCTGTCTTTCCTTTACTTTCATTTTGCTTTGAATCATGTTTAATCCACCTAGTCTTTCCAACTCCACATCAACCATGAGTAACTAAATCACACACGGGTCTGCTAATGATGAATCTATAGGTAGAAATACGTGAATTCAGCATGTAGAATAGCTTCGAATGCATTGAATGTATGTATACTTCATCCCACGGGCAATTTCGACTGGCCATCCATTTTGTCTAAAGAACTCCTAACCTACGGAAGGAGTAAGAGTTCAGAGTCGTCCATTCATGCTAGCCTTTCATGGTAGCCAGAAAACGACCTAGGAATAGGCGTTTTCATAGCACAATTCATTAACTTGCTTATACAAATAGATGCTTAAGTCTTACTTGGATATGAGTGAACTAAATGATCTAATGCATGTAATCGAGAGATGCATGAGAATGAGTTAAATTGATGCATGATAAGTTGAGCTACTACTGAATAATCGTATGAAAAAGCCTATAGAGGAATCGTTGGTTGACCTTGTTTCCTCATCTCACCCTTAAAACGTTGTTAATTTAATTGCTAGATAATTGTTGTCTGCGCAATTCTATAGTTCTGTTTTTTCCTTGGCCATTTTTCCAGTCTTTTACTTTTTGCGATTTTATTGTTGGAATATTGTTGAGTCCGCAATTCTTTCTTTTCTACATTGAAGTCCATCTCTTTACTTGCTTTCGTTTATGCTTGCGTATCTCGTATATTCTTCATTAGTTAGGCACATTAATCTCCAATTCACCCCATCTAAGCCATCCTTTCTAATTTAGCACCTCACTTCGTTAGTAACTAAGAATAAATCTTTGTGGGAAATCGAATGAAAAAATACTTATTACTTGCTACAAGACCATGTATGCTTGCATGTTCTGAATGCTCTCGCATCGCATTTTTATTTACACATTGAGCACGCAACAAGTTTTTGGCGCCGCTGCCGGGGATTTTGTTTAGTAAACACGAAGTGTGTTATTTTAGAAAAAAAAAAACAAAACTTAATATTTATTGGAGCTAAACTTCTTTCATTTCTTTTACAGGTACCATCGAGCTAGTTTATGAATGAGCATTCAAATAGCAACCTAGAGTTCAATCCTGAGCCTGAAAGACTTCTTAGGGCCAGAAATAAAGCTAAGAAACGCCTCCTTAAACAGCCACCTGTAACTCAAAACATTGCTGACTCCGCGGAGTCATCGCAATTCCAACAAACCGAAATTGATAGAGCAGCCCCAAACCAAGTACCTACCATTCGCAACCCCATCGAAATAGCGAATGATAAGTGTTGCGTACTCAATGTGTTAATAAAAATGAGAAATAAGAGAGAGAGAGAGCACTCAGAACATGCAAGCATACATGATCTTATAGCAAGTAGTAAGTATATTTCATTCGTTTTCCCACAGAGACTTGTTTTTAGCTATTCGCGAAGTGTTTTGTTAAGAAAGAAGGGGTGGATTTGATGGGGTAAAATTGGTTTTTAATTATCTAATTTTTGCTGAATGTGTAAAGGAATGCAACATGAACGAATGGAAGTTGAAATTAGACTCAAAGGACAAGAGACGGAATTGATAAACAAAGAAGAAAACAGCTAACCAGAATAAAAACTTCGCAGAATTGCGGGGACCGCAATGTTTCCGCAATTAAACAGCAGCGAAAGTGTGTAAATGGGTGGATTAAGGGCTGCTAATGACTATCCTATAAGCATTTTATTACGATTCTCAAGCATTGGATCAACTCTCTATACATCAAACTCACTCTATCTCATGTATCGTCCGATTCCATGCATTAGATTCTTTAGTTTACTCAACTCAAAGTAAGGTCTTAAGCATCTTGTTAAAACAGGAGTGTTTAGTTTGTACTAGGGAAACGCCTATTCCTAGGCCGTTTCCTGGTTACCATGAAAGGCTAGCCTGATTATACGACTCTGAACTCTTACTCCTTCCAGAGGTTAGGAGTTCTTTGGACAAAATGGATGGCCAATCGAAATTGCCCGTGGGATGAAGCTTACATACAATCAATGTTTCGAGAGCTATCCTACATGCTTGGTTCACGTTTTTTAGCCTATAGTTCTGTCATTAGCATGCCCCTAAGTGACTTAGCTACTCATGGATATGTAGAGAACAGAAATGTAAGATGAAACAGACATGCTTAGAAGGAAAATGTGCTTAAAACAGCAAGACAAAACCGTAGCAGCAGAAGATGGAAACTGTGAAATGCAGAATTGTACTTTGATTACTTTGAAGGTTTGAACGAACAAAGGAAACTTAAAGGCAATAATTCAAAGACAGACAACAACGAAATGCAGTAACTAAAACACTAAACTAGGAACAACAATGATTAAAGCTGGAAATTAGAAGAAGAACGACAGAGAACAGGAAATGGCGCTTGAAAGCTTCGTTGCAGTCGCCTCGAATGAAGGGGATGAAAGGTCAGCCTTGCTTGGATGAATCCAATTGAGAGAGAAGAAGAATCTCCTCTCCTTCCTATCAGATTATCGATTCCAACAGCTGAGACTCTCACTCCAACAGACGGCAAAGGAAAACGGGGAGAAAAAGTGGACTGTGAGAAGGCTTCTGCGCTTTCGGATGATGACTGAACCTCCGACTTTGGCCCCCTTTTATAGTAGTTTGCAGGTGCGTTCGGGCCAAGCAGAACCATCAATCTTCAACGTCATATATCAGAATGGATGGAGGAGAAAGAACGAATCCCTGAAATTACGGAAATTAACAGAAAAGGATCAGTCAACTTACGGTTTTCACTTGAATAATTGCGGCCTCAGCAATGTTTTCGCAATGCTGTCGCAATGCAGTTTTTTCATTCTTTTCCTTCGGTTTTCAACCCTTTTCTTTCCTATTGTGCATAAGTCCTAATTTAGCTACCTTCTTCTCATTCTCACATTTAAGCATAGGTTTAGGCTAAATGCTATCAAAAACACCTAAAAGTGTACATCTTCTTAAGCTAAATGGGTCCTGAATAAGTCACTTTCAGAGACTTAACACACCCCCAAACATAAGGTTCTGCTTGTCCTCAAGCACACTAAGGACTTACCTAGGCTGCTGTTTCTTTTTCTTTAACCACTTACTAACTCCCTTATATTCTTGTCTATAGCAATGCTGTCCTGTGACACACTCCTTAGTTTAAAACTACCCTCTTATCTAGCTTCTTCTGACTTCGCCTGCCTAACACTCCTTCTGCTTTCATTAACTTCCTACAACTGATCTATTTACTTTTGTCATATCATACCATTATCCCTAAGGTTTCAAATTCTGCCTAGCTTTACCTCAGACTCAGTACATGCTTCTAGCTTTATTTTTAATGTGTCTAGGATTCCTTAGAGTCATGCCAGTCTTAGTATTAACGGTGACAGTAGTACTTTTAGAGAACAACCTAAACCCTGGCATCACTACATTGGATAAACACTCATCTCCCTAAACAACCCTACAAGTTACAACTTTGCACTTAGCTAATTGAGGATCAGAGTTCTTTTTTGAATAGGACATCTAAGCCACAAAGTTGTAACTCCTAGGTATACATTCTTCTTCCCTATTCCTTTCCCTTTTTCTTACTTAGGTGGAGCCTCTCCTTTGGTTGCCTTTTGATGCAACGCCACTTGTGGGTTACACACTTGGCACTGATTACTCAGCAACCTAAGAGAAACTCCCCCTTTATTCTCTTTTCATTTTTTTTTTTCAGTTCATCATTTTTTTTTTCATCATTTTTTTTTTGTAAAGGAGAAGAAGAATGCTTATGTTTCTAAGGGAGAGAGGAATGTTCCTAGGCCTAGGGTGGCCTCCCCCAAACTTCAACTACTCATTGTCCCCAATGAGTGTCGGAGGTGGCACACCCCCAAACTTGTCCTAGAAGCATCTAGTCTAAGGTAAAACAAAGAGAATCTAAAGCCCTAGGCATAGACAGAACATTTGAAAAGGAAATATCACAGCAGCAGAAAACTACAAAAAACAGGCAGATAAGGCCTTATAGCTATGCATGCTGAGCGATTTAGAGGTTAATTTAAACTATCAAAGGGTGTCCTATGACACTCATCCAGCATGCATTTAGATAAGCTATATAAGGTAGTCATGATAGCAGCAAAAGAAAGAATTTAAACAGATCACAGCCTAGCTAACAGACAGGCCAAAACATGCTTTCAGTCATAAAAATTGCGGGTACCGCAATTATTTCGCAATTAAATCAGGGCAGATATAACAGTGCCCAAGGCCCCTAAGCATGCTTTTGCCCGTCATTCAAGCTATCTACAAATAAAGCTAAACTATCCTGCCTAGTCATCTAGCATCAGACTATACTAAACATAATCAAAGACATAAAACTAAGCATCTAAAACAGATCAAAATTGTACTAAAAAAACAGCATAATTTACATATTCTATCAGAAAGCAGAAAATTGTATTTTTTTTCTAAGGGAACAGCAGTACTCCCTTTAGTGCACTTCAAACCAGCACTCAATTCTCGTCATCCTCATCAGGTTGTCTTGGTCGTGGGGGCACCCATGGAGTTAGGAGAGTGGTAGGGAAGTCAGGGAAGATGCACCCCAGCTGGTCTGCAACTTCTTTGTCCCTTGCCTGCGCATAAGTGGCCCATTGAGCCATTCTTCTCTGCATACCCATTAAGCAGGCCTTGGATAGAGACTGTTCAGCAGCCAACCTATCCAATTCAAACTCCATATTCCCCTTTCTTCTCAGCCTCAGGTTCGCAGGCAGCTCCAAGTGGCCCATGTAGGCCATCTGCTGCTCCAGGCGCTCGGTGGGGACTCCTGCAAGCAAACATAGTTTGGTTATGGTATTAGGGAAAAACAGTGGTCCCTTACCTTTCTTGGCGCATTCAGCAATGGCCGCAGTGATGACTTCTCCCACATTGATCGTGAGACCTCTCATTATCGCATACACCAGCAGCGACCGACTCTGGTTGATTGTAGTCTCGTGAGTCACAGGGGACAATCTCCTTCGCACGAACGAAAACCAAACAGCTGCCTTAGCCGTGAGGTTGGCACTCATGAGAGTGTGCCTCCCATTGCGTGACACGGTCCAGGAAGCTTCAGGCTGGCCAATAGTCCGAATGGCCTCTTCCAGAACAGCCTCAGTAGGCTCATCAACAATCCGTGCATAATCTGTATGTGTTTGGCCCTTGAGACCAAAGGCTTCGTTGATGGCTTTGGCTGAGAAATCCACTTCTACCCCTCTGACCACAGACAGGCCATCCTCAGGGCTGAGCACATTGGCGTAGAAATCATACACCATGCTCGTGTAGGCTGGATTGGGCGGTCTGCAAAATTCCTCCCAGCCGTGGTTTAGCACTCCTGCGCGCAAGAACTGCGGCAGGTCAGCAGGTCGATCGAGGAAGCCTTTCTCATGTAGCAATTCCCTCTTCCTCAGCTCCACACCCCTGGATTCAGCATCAGATGAGACATACCTCACTGATTGAGGTTCGTCTTCAGGGTAGAGTTTAGCCTTCCCCTTATCTGCTGGCTTGGCTGACTCGGCAGCCTCGACCTTGAGTCGTTTGAGTGAAGGCTCAGTGCTCTCTTTGTCTGTTGATGGCACCCTCTTGGCCTTCTTCTTCTTTTTGGATCGCTTGGCCTTGACAATCTTGGCTTTCTTCTTCTTCTTGATCTTAATGTTGATCTGCTGGAGGCATGCCCCCAACGTCTCCTCCATGGAATCGTCCTGCTGTGCAGGCTCATCAGGGCTATCTTCCCTCGTAGGAGAGAAGACTTCGTCTTCCCCAGCATCTCCACTGCCCTGCGTGGACTCTTGATAATCCCCATATGGGAATTCAGGATCAGGCCGTGGAGAATTGTGCGATGGCGTGGGATTGTGCTCTGCTGATGGTGTCTGCGCAGAACTCAGTGGCGAAGATGGCAGTTCAGGACTCTGCGCTGCTGCAGGTGTCGGGTCAGAACTCTGAGGTGCTGGAGACAACTCGGAGCTCTGTGCAGGCGGTGATGACTCTGCGCTTGGCACTGGTTCAGATGGTGAAGGGTTGTGCACAGGTGATGCGGATGGCGACGAACCCTCTTTGGCTGACTCGTGGGATGCACGATCAGTTTCTTGACTCTCCACAGAGGAAGTCTTTGCTGTGCTTGGTTCGGCGGCCATCTCGACACTCCACCGGCGTTTCTTGGGCGCACCTGCTGGTTCAGAGGGTCCAGCAGGGATTTCAGTGACAACCCTCCACTTCTTCCTACGGATTGGAAGTTTGGGAAGAGGTCCGGTGCGAACGGCACCATCATCTGCAAGGGTGAGAAGTGCTTCCCTCGCAGCCGCTTCAGCTGCGTCATCAGCCTTCTTCTTTGCTGCGGATCTTTCAGCCCGTGTGAACACCATCGTCGAGTCTTGGAGATCTTGAGAGAAGAATCAAAGATGAAGAGAATCTCAGAGTTCTTGGAAATCAGAGAATGAGAGAATCGTATCGATCGAGCGCTTTCCAACGGATATAAAGGCAACGGAAAAATCCCAACGGCTCTTTTTTTGCGAATCCAGCAATTCCAGCGCAATTCCAGGGATATTTTTTTCATCAAAATCTCAAACTTTGCTCGTCCGTATCTTTTATTTGGCTCAACCGTTTCTTGATTTTAAAAGCTGGATTTACTCTCCTTGATCCCCTCTTTCGAATCCCTGCAAAAACAAATAAAACAAACATTAAATACGCAATTAAAATCACACCACAAAACATACAAACGATAATCGGAAAAACAGAAAAAATAAACTAAGGCATTGGCCTTGACTAAACGAGCACAGTAACCACTCGTTCTCTCTCGTTTTTAACTTCATGCTTCACGCAAGGAGAAGGCCGAGAGAGTCTTCACATCTCCTTCCTCATAGTAGTGCTTCAACCTTGCACCATTCACCATAAATGGTTGGCCTTGCTGCAAGTTCTTTATTTCTATGGCACCATGAACAAACACATTAGTAATCACAAATGGACCTGACCATCTAGACTTAAGTTTCCCTGGAAATAGTTTCAACCGTGAGTTAAACAATAATACAAGTTGACCCTTCTTAAAGTCCTTAACTCTAAGTCTACTATCATGCCAAATCTTGGTCTTTTCCTTATACATCTTAGCATTTTCATAGGCCATGTGTCTAAGCTCATCAAGCTCATGTAATTGTAAAGACCTTAGTGTTCCTGCATCTTTTACACAAAAATTCAATTCCTTCATGGCCCAAAATGCTTTGTTTTCTAACTCAAGTGGTAAATGACAAGTCTTGCCATAAACTAGCCTATAAGGAGACATTCCCAGAGGTGTCTTATATGCTGTCCTATAAGCCCAAAGTGCATCCTCAAGCTTGAAGGACCAGTCTTTCCTATTAGGTTTGACTACTTTCTCTAGGATGTTCTTTATTTCCCTATTTGAAATTTCAGCCTGTCCATTTGAGTGTGGGTGATAGGGAGTGGCTACTCTATGTCTAATGTTATATTTAGCCAATACTCTCTCCATAGCCTTATTAATGAAATGTGACCCCTCATCACTAATGATGGCACGAGGTGTCCCAAACCTAGTAAAAATGTGCCTATGCAAGAAGTTGGTGACTGTTTTAGCATCATTATTAGGACATGCCTTGGCTTCTACCCACTTGGACACGTAGTCCACTGCCACTAATATGTAGAGGTTACCTGATGATGGAGGGAATGGTCCCATGAAGTCAATGCCCCATACATCAAAGAGCTCCAACTCTAAAATGTACGTGAGGGGCATCTCATCCTTGCGACTGAGGTTACCTGTCCTTTGGCACTCATCACAGCTGTGGGCATAGTTGTGGGCATCCTTGAAGATTGTTGGCCAATAGTAGCCACTCTGAAATACCTTCGCAGCTGTTCTTTGACCACCAAAGTGTCCACCATAAGGAGATGAGTGACAGTGCTGCAGCACAGACTTCGCTTCAGTAGCTGAAACACATTTCCTTAGCAAGCCATCAGCACAGGTTCTGTAAAGTGTGGGGTCATCCCAGATGAATTTCCTTGCTTCATGAAGGAACCTCTTCTTCTCTTGTCCTCCCTTGAACACTGGTAATACCTGTGATGCACGGAAGTTAGCAATGTCAGCAAACCAAGGTTCCTCATCGTTATCACGATGAGTCAAGGCAAAGATATGTTCATCAATAAAAGCATCAGAAATTGCGGGGTCCGCAATTTTTTCGCAATTGTGCTGCAATCGAGACAGGTGATCTGCAACCACGTTTTCACATCCTTTCTTGTCCCGAATGTCCAAATCAAATTCCTGCAGCAATAACACCCACCTAATCAACCTAGGCTTGGCATCAGCCTTCCTCATAAGATATTTCAAGGCAGAATGGTCAGTGTATACAATTGTCCTAGTGCCTACAATATAGTTTCTGAATTTTTCACAAGCAAACACTACAGCAAGCATCTCTTTCTCAGTAGTTGTATAATTACATTGAGCCTCATTCAAGGTCTTGCTAGCATAATATACAGGATGTGTTAGCTTGTTAATTTTCTGTCCTAACATGACTCCTACAGCATAGTCACTAGCATCACATAACATCTCGAATGGGAGATCCCAATCTGGCCCTACTATAACAGGTGCGGTGACTAGTGCTTTCTTAAGGGTGGTCCAAGCTGCTAAACAGTCTTTAGAGAAGATGAATGGCCTACCTAGCTCTAGTTGCTCACATAGAGGCTTGGCTATCTTAGAAAAGTCCTTGATGAACCTTCTGTAGAAGCCAGCATGCCCTAAGAAACTCCTAATGGCCTTGACATTCTGAGGCTCTACCAACTTCTCTATGATCTCTATTTTGGCCCTATCGACCTCCACTCCAGCCCTTGACACTCTATGACCTAAAACAATCCCTTCATCCACCATGAAGTGACACTTTTCCCAATTAAGGACTAAGTGAGTCTCTTCACATCTAGCCAGGACCTGTCCTAGGTTCTCTAGACAGTTTGTAAATGAGTCCCCAAAGACTGAGAAGTCATCCATGAATATTTCTATCATGGACTCATCCAACTCAGAGAAGATCGCCATCATGCACCTTTGGAAAGTTGCCGGTGCATTGCATAAGCCAAAAGGCATTCTGCGAAAGGCAAAAGTTCCAAAAGGGCAAGTGAAGGTGGTCTTCTCTTGGTCCTTAGGGTCTATAGTAATCTGGTTATAACCAGAATAACCATCTAAGAAGCAATAGTAGGCTCTACCAGCTATTCTGTCTAACATCTGGTCAATGAATGGTATAGGGAAGTGGTCTTTTTTAGTTTCTTTATTTAATTTTCTGTAATCCATACACACTCTCCACCCTGTGACAGTCCTTGTTGGAATCAGTTCGTTATTCTCATTGACTACCACAGTTATTCCCCCCTTTTTAGGTACACATTGGATGGGGCTCACCCATTGGCTACTAGCTATGGGGAAAATCACTCCTGCATCTAACCATTTTATTATTTCCTTCTTTACTACCTCTTTCATAGAGGGGTTTAGCCTACGCTGGTGATCTACCCTAGGTGTGTGCTCTTCCTCTAGTATAATTTTGTGCATGCAGTAAGAAGGGCTAATGCCTCGAATATCAGCAATAGTCCATGCTATAGCCTTCCTATGTTGCTTAAGCAGTAAAATTAATTCACCCTCATGCTGTTCACTTAGTTTAGAAGAAATAATTACAGGCAGTGTATCATTATTTCCTAAATATGCATATTTGAGGTGAGTGGGTAGTGGTTTTAGTTCTAAAACAGGTGGATGCTCAATGGAGGGCTTCAAAGGATTTACAGTTCTATCAGTTAAATCTATATTCATACATACATGCTGTGGTTTATCTACAGGCATATCCATTATGTCAGATACATTGAAATCAGCTACATCTAATTCTACATATTCATTAGCATGCTTGGTTAATAATACATGCTCTAATTGTTCTTCCATCAGTGAGTCAACAATATCCATGCTAGCACAGGATTCAAGGTCAGAGGGATACCTTAAAGCTTTATATACACTAAACTTCACCTCTTCATCGTGAACCCTCATAGTAAGCTCACCTTTTTGGACGTCTATAAGTGCCCTACCTGTGGCTAGAAATGGTCTGCCTAGCAGGATGGGGACCTCCTTGTCTGCTTCATAATCCAGGATAATGAAATCTGCAAGGAAAATAAATTTGTCAACCTTTACTAAAATATCCTCAATTTTACCTTCTGGATATGCAATGGATCTGTCTGCTAATTTTAAGGTGACAGTGGTTGGACGTGCTTCTCCTATTCCCAACTGGCGGAATAGTGATAGGGGCATGAGGTTTATGCTGGCGCCCAGGTCACAAAGCGCTCTGCCCACGTGCTTGCCTCCAAGTTCTACAGGTAGGGTGAAGGAACCAGGATCCTTCTCCTTCTTGGGCAGCTTGTTTTGGAGGATGGCACTGCACTCCTCAGTGAGGTTTACTGTTTCAAACTCACCAATTATTTTTTTGTTAGTAATAATGTCCTTCAAAAACTTTACATAAGAAGGCATCGACTGTAAAACCTCTACAAAAGGAATGTTAACATGCACTTGCTTAAGAATTTCTAAGAATTTATTAAAATGAACTTCGTGTTCCTGCTTCTTCTTAAGCCTTCGAGGGTATGGAGGTGGTGGCACATATGCAGGCACGTCAGGACGCCTTAGGATAGGTGGAGGCCTTGGAATTTCTTCTATCTCCTCAATAATTGGCTCTAGCCTGGCTCCTGATGTGCTAGTTGGTGGTGGACCTTGGCTTGGCAGAGACTCCAGTGGAGCACTAGACTCAGTGTTCTCTACTCTCTTTGGTGTGTCCTTTGTGTTGTTCACCAAGGGTCTTCCACTCCTAAGTTCAATTGCTTGAACTTGTTCTTTGCCATCTCTCCTTGGTACCTCGGTGTCAGCAGGGAGTCTACCCTGGGGCCTACTCTTGATTTCATTGGCTAGTTGCCCTATTTGGTTTTCTAAGCTCCTAAGAGTAGCTTGCTGGCTTTGAAGAGTAGCATCATTCTTAGCTATGTATTCCTTGAGTAGGTTTTCTACAGAAGATCCTACAGATTGATTGTATGGTTTTTGGTACATTGACTGGTTATGTTGGGGAGTGAAACCAGGTGTTCCACTCGGCCTTGGTTGGTTAGGATTTTGGTTAGTGTTTTGTTGGCCACCCCATGACAGGTTTGGGTGGTTTCTCCAACCAGGGTTGTAAGTTTGTGAGTAGGGGTTGTTCCTAGGCTGCTGCTGACTTCCAACATAGCAGACTGAGGATGGATTCCCAGGGCAGTATTCATAAGGGTGCCCTTCCCCACAGAATCCACAGATAGGTGCCTCGCCTTGACTTGGTTGGGTGCCCATTGACATGGCTGTGGCGGTATTGGCACTGGTTTGGAGATTGGCCTGAGCCCTTTGCTTAACTAGGTTGGTCAGGGCATTTATTTGGGTGCTCATGGCGCTTAGAGCATCCTTGTCTTGAGCCCTAGTTGGCTCTACTGGATCGTCTGACCACCTACAATGAGATGTTGAGATCTTCTCCAAGATCTCATAAGCTTCGTTGTAACTCTTGGACAACATGGAACCACCAGCAGATGAATTTAGAACTTGTCTGGTGCTGGGGTTGCATCCTTTAAAGAAGACTTCTATTTGGATACACCATGGAATGCCATGGTGTGGACATTTAATGAGAAGGTCTTTGAATCTTGTCCAAGCTTCGTGAAGAGACTCATTATCAGCTTGTTTAAACTTGACTATGTCATCACGAAAGGTAGAATTCCTATCAGGTGGGAAGTATTTGACTAGGAATTTTTCTGCTAAATCTGTCCAATTGCGGACAGATCCATAGGGTAATGAGTTCAACCATGTTTTGGCTTTGTCCCTCAAAGAGTAAGGGAACAAGTATAGCCTTAAAGCTTCTTGGGACACTCCAGGGATGATAAAGGTATCACTGACTCCTAAGAAGTTCCTAAGATGGTTGTGGGGGTCCTCATTTTCTATTCCAAAGAATTGTCCCACAGTGGACAACATTTGGAACATCACTGGCTTTAACTCGAATGAGTTGGCAATGATTTCAGGACGGATTATGCTGGGGTTCAGCTCCCCAGGCATAGGTACGAGATATGAAAGAATGGCACTATTCTTGTCATTCGCTATTTCGATGGGGTTGCGAATGACAGGTACCGGATTTGGAACTATATCATCCATTTCTTCGATTTCAGGTATGATTTGAGGTATAGGAGGTTGTTTAAAGAGTCGTTTCTTTGCTTTGTTTCTAGCTCTAAGTAGTCTCTCAGGCTCAGGATTGAACTCTAGATCACTACTTGAACGCTCACTCATAAACTAACCCAATAGTACCTGCAAAAGAAATGGAAAGTAGATTAGTTTCAATATATAATAAACTTGGTGTTTCAAACTTAACAAACTTCGTTTTCACTTAAAATAAGTCCCTGGCAGCGGCGCCAAAAACTTGTTGCGTACTCAATGTGTTAATAAAAATGAGAAATAAGAGAGAGAGAGAGCACTCAGAACATGCAAGCATACATGATCTTATAGCAAGTAGTAAGTATATTTCATTCGTTTTCCCACAGAGACTTGTTTTTAGCTATTCGCGAAGTGTTTTGTTAAGAAAGAAGGGGTGGATTTGATGGGGTAAAATTGGTTTTTAATTATCTAATTTTTGCTGAATGTGTAAAGGAATGCAACATGAACGAATGGAAGTTGAAATTAGACTCAAAGGACAAGAGACGGAATTGATAAACAAAGAAGAAAACAGCTAACCAGAATAAAAACTTCGCAGAATTGCGGGGACCGCAATGTTTCCGCAATTAAACAGCAGCGAAAGTGTGTAAATGGGTGGATTAAGGGCTGCTAATGACTATCCTATAAGCATTTTATTACGATTCTCAAGCATTGGATCAACTCTCTATACATCAAACTCACTCTATCTCATGTATCGTCCGATTCCATGCATTAGATTCTTTAGTTTACTCAACTCAAAGTAAGGTCTTAAGCATCTTGTTAAAACAGGAGTGTTTAGTTTGTACTAGGGAAACGCCTATTCCTAGGCCGTTTCCTGGTTACCATGAAAGGCTAGCCTGATTATACGACTCTGAACTCTTACTCCTTCCAGAGGTTAGGAGTTCTTTGGACAAAATGGATGGCCAATCGAAATTGCCCGTGGGATGAAGCTTACATACAATCAATGTTTCGAGAGCTATCCTACATGCTTGGTTCACGTTTTTTAGCCTATAGTTCTGTCATTAGCATGCCCCTAAGTGACTTAGCTACTCATGGATATGTAGAGAACAGAAATGTAAGATGAAACAGACATGCTTAGAAGGAAAATGTGCTTAAAACAGCAAGACAAAACCGTAGCAGCAGAAGATGGAAACTGTGAAATGCAGAATTGTACTTTGATTACTTTGAAGGTTTGAACGAACAAAGGAAACTTAAAGGCAATAATTCAGAGACAGAAAACAACGAAATGCAGTAACTAAAACACTAAACTAGGAACAACAATGATTAAAGCTGGAAATTAGAAGAAGAACGACAGAGAACAGGAAATGGCGCTTGAAAGCTTCGTTGCAGTCGCCTCGAATGAAGGGGATGAAAGGTCAGCCTTGCTTGGATGAATCCAATCGAGAGAGAAGAAGAATCTCCTCTCCTTCCTATCAGATTATCGATTCCAACAGCTGAGACTCTCACTCCAACAGACGGCAAAGGAAAACGGGGAGAAAAAGTGGACTGTGAGAAGGCTTCTGCGCTTTCGGATGATGACTGAACCTCCGACTTTGGCCCCCTTTTATAGTAGTTTGCAGGTGCGTTCGGGCCAAGGAGAACCATCAATCTTCAACGTCATATATCAGAATGGATGGAGGAGAAAGAACGAATCCCTGAAATTACGGAAATTAACAGAAAAGGATCAGTCAACTTACGGTTTTCACTTGAATAATTGCGGCCTCAGCAATGTTTTCGCAATGCTGTTTTTTCATTCTTTTCCTTCGGTTTTCAACCCTTTTCTTTCCTATTGTGCATAAGTCCTAATTTAGCTACCTTCTTCTCATTCTCACATTTAAGCATAGGTTTAGGCTAAATGCTATCAAAAACACCTAAAAGTGTACATCTTCTTAAGCTAAATGGGTCCTGAATAAGTCACTTTCAGAGACTTAACAATAAGGATAGTGCCATCCTCTCATATTTAGTTCCCATGCCTGAGGAGCTTAATCCGAGCATTATACACCCTGAGATTACAGCTCTCTCATTCGAGTTCAAGCCCGTTATGTTCCAAATGTTGTCCACCGTGGGACAATTCCTTGGAGTGGAAAACGAAGATCCCCACAATCATCTAACAAATTTCCTAGGAGTTAGTGATACTTTCATCATCCCTGGAGTTTCCCAAGAAGCCTTAAGACTTTACCTCTTTCCCTACTCATTAAGAGATAAAGCCAAAACGTGGTTAAATTCCTTACCCTCTGGATCAATTGTCAATTGGACAGATCTGGCTGAAAAATTCCTAGTCAAATACTTCCCACCTAATAGGAATTCCAACTTCCGTGATGATATAATCAAGTTCAAACAAGCCGAAAACGAATCACTACACGAAGCTTGGACAAGATTCAAAGATCTATTGCTTAAATGTCCACACCATGGAATCCCATGGTGTATCCAAATAGAAGTGTTCTTTAAAGGATGCAACCCCAGCACAAGGAAAGTGCTGAATTCTTCAGCTGGTGGTTCCATGCTTTCAAAGAGCTACAATGAAGCCTATGGGATTTTGGAGAAAATCTCAACTTCCCATTGTAGATGGTCAGACGATCCGGTAGAGCCAAGAAAAGCTCAAGACAAGGATGCACTTAGTGCAATGAGTAGCCAAATCAATGCCCTGACCAATCTAGTAAAACAAATGGCTCAAACCAATCTCCAACAAAGTGTCAACACCGCAGCAGGCGTTTCAATGGGCGCACCAACTAGTCAAGGTGAGACACTAATCTGTGGATTCTGTGGGGAAGGGCACTTGTATGATTTCTGCCCTGGGAATCCA
Source organism: Herpetospermum pedunculosum (assembly GCA_028017165.1). Classification (NCBI taxonomy): domain Eukaryota; kingdom Viridiplantae; phylum Streptophyta; class Magnoliopsida; order Cucurbitales; family Cucurbitaceae; genus Herpetospermum; species Herpetospermum pedunculosum. Next base: position 4,157,867 of record CM051525.1, on the reverse strand, counting down.
GCCTCGGTCTGCTATGTTGGAAGTCAACAGCAGCCTAGGAACAACCCCTACTCTAACACCTATAATCCTGGTTGGAGGAACCACCCAAATCTTTCTTGTGGTGGACAACAAAATACTAACCAAGCACAAAACCAACCAAGACCGAGTGGAACACCTGGTTTCACTCAACAAAATAACCAATCTATGTACCAAAAGCCATATAACCAACCAATAAGATCATCAGTAGAGAATTTGCTTAAGGAATACATTGCAAAAAATGATGCAACCCTGAAAGTTAGCAAGCCACCCTTAGGAGCTTAGAAAACCAAATAGGGCAGTTAGCAAATGAACTGAAAAATAGGCCCCAAGGTAGATTGCCTGCAGACACTGAAGTACCAAGAAGGGATGGAAAAGAACAAGTTCAAGCAATTGAACTTCGTAGTGGAAGACCGTTGGTGAGCAACAACAGAGAAGCTCCAAAGCGAGTAGAGAATGAAGAGTCTAGTGCTCCACTGGATTCTCTGCCTAAACATGATCAACCACCAACAAGCACAACCAGAGTGAGGCTGGAACCTATCATTGAGGAACCAGAAGAAATACCAAGGCCTCCACCTGTCATTAGGCGATCTGAATTGCCTACATATGAGCCACCACCTCAATTCCCTAGAAGGCTGAAGAAAAAACAAGAACAGGAAGTGCACTTTAATAAGTTTTTAGAAATTTTAAAACAAGTGCATGTTAATATCCGATTTGTGGAAGTTTTGCAATATATGTCTTCTTATGTTAAATTCTTGAAAGATATAATTACTAACAAGAAAATCATTGGTGAATTCGAAACAGTGAATCTCACCGAGGAGTGCAGTGCTATACTCCAAAACAAACTACCAAAGAAGGAGAAGGATCCTGGTTCCTTCACCTTACCAGTCGAGTTGGGAGGCAAGCACGTGGGCAGAGCTCTGTGTGATCTGTGAGCCAGCATCAATCTCATGCCCTTATCGCTATTCCGTCAGCTTGGAATAGGGGAAGCACGACCTACTACTGTCACCTTGCAGCTTGCAGACAGATCCATAGCATACCCGGAGGGGAAAATTGAGGATATACTTGTCAAGGTTGACAAATTCATCTTTCTTGCAGACTTCATCATTCTGGATTATGAGGCAGACAAGGAGGTACCAATCTTATTGGGCAGACCATTTCTAGCCACAGGTAGGGCTTTAATCGATGTCCAAAAAGGTGAGCTCACCATGAGAGTTCATGATGAGGAGGTTAAATTCAGTGTATTTAAAGCTCTAAGGTATCCCTCTGATTTTGAATCCTGTGCGAGTATAGATGTAGTAGATTCACTTATGGAAGAACAACTTGAGAATGAACTGTTAATTAAGCATGCTACTAACTATGTACAAGTAGAGATAGAAGACTTAAACATTTCTGAATTGATGGATATACCTGTGGACAATTCTCAGCATGGTTGTATGACTAATAAATTGTCTGAAAGAACCACAATTCCTTTGAAACCATCAATTGAACATCCACCTTTACTAGAATTAAAACCATTGCCTGATCATCTTAAGTATGCATATCTAGGAGAGCAAGATACTTTGCCTGTTATTATTTCATCCAAATTGAGTGAACGGCACGAAATTGCGCTAATATTGCTGCTTAAGCAACATAAAAAAGCTATTGCATGGACGATTGCTGATATAAGAGGTATTAGTCCTTCCTATTGCATGCATAAGATATTGTTGGAAGAGGAACATACACCTAGGGTAGATCACCAACGTAGGTTGAATCCCTCCATGAAGGAGGTAGTTAAAAAAGAGATTATTAAATGGTTAGACGCCGGTGTAATTTTTCCTATAGCCAATAGTCAATGGGTTAGTCCGATCCAATGTGTGCCTAAGAAGGGTGGAATGACTGTAATAGTTAATGAGAATAATGAACTTATACCAACTAGAACTGTTACAGGATGGAGAGTCTGTATGGACTATAGAAAACTAAACAAAGAAACAAAATAAGATCATTTTCCTTTACCGTTTATAGATCAAATGTTAGATAGAATAGCTGGCTGAGCCTACTACTTCTTCTTAGATGGTTATTCTGGATATAACCAAATTACCATAGACCCTGTGGACCAGGAGAAAACAAACTTTACATGTCCCTTTGGAACATTTGCTTTTCGCAGAATGCCATTTGGTTTATGCAATGCACCAGCAACATTCCAAAGGTGCATGTTGGCCATTTTCTCTGATTTAGATGAGTCTATGATAGAAATATTTATGGATGACTTCTCAGTCTTTGGTGATTCTTTTAGCAACTGCTTAGAAAACTTAGGACAAGTCCTAACTAGGTGTGAGGAGACCAACCTAGTCTTAAATTGGGAGAAATGCCACTTTATGGTGGAGGAAGGAATAGTCCTAGGTCATAGAGTGTCTAGAGTAGGAGTAGAGGTCGATAGGGCCAAAATAGAAATAATAGAGAAGCTAGTAGAACCTCAAAATGTAAAAGTTATTAGAAGTTTCCTAGGCCATGCAGGTTTTTATAGGAGATTCATTAAAAACTTTTCGAAAATCTCTAAACCTTTGTGTGAGCTTCTAGAGCTTAATAAACCATTTGTCTTCTCAAAAGAATGTTTCCTAGCATGGACAACACTTAAAGAAGCCTTAGTCAAAGCACCAATTATAGTAGGTCCAAACTGGGATTTACCGTTTGAAATGATGTGTGATGCTAGTGACTATGCAGTAGGGGTTATGCTAGGACAAAAAATAGATAAACTAACACATCCTGTATATTATGCAAGTAAGACTTCGAATGAAGCACAATGTAATTACACCACCACGGAGAAGGAAATGCTAGCTGTAGTGTTTGCCTGTGAAAAGTTTAGGAATTACATTGTAGGAACTAGAACAATTGTGTACACCGATCACTCTGCACTAAAATATCTAATGAGGAAGGTTGATGCGAAGCCACGGTTAATTAGATGGGTATTATTATTGCAAGAGTTTGACTTAGACATTAGAGATAAAAAAGGATGCGAAAATGTAGTTGCTGACCATTTATCTAGATTGCGAAGTAATTGCGAAAAAATTGCTGAGCCAGCAACTTCTGATGCCTTTGTTGATGAGCATGTCTTTGTGTTAGCACATCGTGATAACGATGAGGAACCTTGATTTGCGGATATTGCTAACTTCCTTGCCTCACAGGTACTACCAACTTTCAAAGGGGGGCAAGAAAAGAAGAGGTTCCTACATAAAGCTAGGAAGTACATCTGGGACGATCCCACACTTTACAAGACTTATGCAGACGGATTGCTGAGGAAGTGTGTATCAGCTGCTGAGGCAAAGTCAGTGTTGCAGCACTGTCATACGTCTCCTTATGGTGGACATTTTGGTGGCCAAAGAACGGTTGCAAAGGTGTTCCAGAGTGGCTACTACTGGCCTACGATCTTCAAAGATGCACACGACCATGCACACAGCTGCAATGAGTGTCAACGGACAGGTAACCTCAGTAGGAAGGATGAGATGCCTCTCACCTATATCTTAGAGTTGGAACTCTTTGATGTATGAGGCATTGACTTAATGGGACCATTCCCTCCATCTGCAGGTAATCTCTATATACTTGTAGCTGTAGATTACATTTCTAAATGGGTAGAAGCCATTGCATGTCCATCAAATGATGCCAAGACAGTCATTAAGTTTCTAAATAGGCATATTTTTACAAGATTTGGTACACCACGTGCAATAATAAGTGATGAGGGAACCCACTTTATAAATAAAGCTATGAAAAAGGTACTGGCTAAATACAATGTTAGACATAGAGTGGCAACTCCTTATCACCCACATTCGAATGGAAAAGCTGAAATATCTAATAGGGAGATCAAGAGCATACTTGAAAAAGTGGTTAAACCGAATAGAAAGGACTGGTCTTTTAAGTTAGACGATGCACTTTGGGCATATAGGACTGCATATAAAACACCCTTAGGTATGTCTCCTTATAGGCTAGTGTATGGAAAAGCATGTCATCTTCCCTTCGAATTGGAAATCAAAGCCTTTTGGGCCTTAAAAGAACTGAATTATTGCGTGACCAATGCGGGAACATTGCGGTCTCTGCAATTACATGAGTTAGATGAGCTGAGACATATGTCCTATGAAAATGCTAAAATATATAAAGAAAAAACTAAGATTTGGCATGATAGTAGACTTAGGATCAAGGACTTTAAAAAAGGCCAGCATGTCTTATTATTCAACTCGCGGTTAAGGTTATTTCCAGGCAAACTTAAGTCTAGGTGGTCAGGTCCTTTTGTTATTACTAACGTTTTTTTTCATGGTGCTATTGAGATTCGCAACCTACACCACGTGCAGCCGTTTATGGTAAATGGTGCTCAGTTGAAGCATTACTACGAGGAGGGAGATGTGAAGACACTCTCGGCCTTCCTCCTATCTGAGGCTTGAAAAACGAATCGAGAGGGGATGAGTGACCACTGTGCTCATTCGTCAGAAGGCTATGCCTTAGAGTTTTTCTTTAAGTATTTTTAGATTGTGTTTTGTTTGTTTATTTTTGGTTTTAATTACGGATTTTTTTTTTTAATTAGAAGGATATTAATGGGAGATCTTTAAGAGGCAATGAAGGAGATGAATCGAGGGGAGAAGATCCACGAAGAAGATCTGGAAAAATCAGAGATTTGGTTGCTAAATCATGCAACTCAAATCAAAGTAAATCCTAACGGCTATGCGGATTAATTGCGGAGGATTTGCAGAGACCGCAACAGAATATAGCCGTTGGAGAGTACTTGAGTACAAATAGCCGTCGTTGGGGGATCCCTGCCCTCTACGTTTTCTCAAACCGTTGGAACTTCAAAACTCAGCCTTCTTCTTCCTCTGCATTCCCCACATTCAGATCTCAAAGAAACATCAATGGTGTCAACACGAGCAGATCGTTCCACGCCCAAGAAAGCGTCGCCTGACGCAGAAGAAGCTGCGAGGGAGGCGCTGCTTTCTTTAGCAGACGCCGATACTACGCAACCCTCACGGCCTCCGAAGCTACCTGTTCGAAGAAAGAAATGGAAGGTGGCGACTGAGGAAGCTGCTGGTTCTTCTGATCCAGTCGGAACACCCAAGAAGAGGAAGTGGAAGATCTCGGTGGCTGATTCACCGGTCAGAGAGAAAAAGACTCCCAGCGTGGAAAGTCGTGGGAGTGGACGCCCATCATTTGAGACGGCCAGGCAGAGCCCCGAACCTTCGCCACAAGCGCCGGAGCCTGAAGCTTCACCTGAAGAGCACCAAGATTCGGTGCCAAGTGACGAACCGGCGGAGGAAGAAGAGGTATTTTCCCTCTTAAGGGATGTCAGTCTTGACAGCCATGTGGAGGGTGTTAAGTCTCTGAAAGTGACTTATTTAGGACCCATTTAGCTTAAGAAGTTGTACACATTTAGGTGTTTTTGTTAGCATTTAGCCTAAACCTATGCTTTAATATGAGAATTAGAAGAAGGTAGCTAATATAGGACTTATGGACAATAGGTAGAAAAAGGGTTGAAAACCGAAGAAAAGAATGGAAAAATGAGCATTGCGAATGAATTGCGAAAACATTGCGGTGACCGCAATTATTCAAGTGAAAACCGTAAGTTGACTGATCTTTTTCTGTTAATTTCCGTTATTTCAGGGATTCATTCTTTCTCCTCCATCCATTCTGATATACGACGTTGAAGATTGATGGTTCTCCTTGGCCCAAACGCATCTGCAAACTACTATAAAAGGGGGCCAAAGTCGGAGGTTTGATCATCATTCGAAGCGCAAAAGTCTTCTCGCAGTCCACCATTTCCAGCTGTTTTCCTTTGCCGTTTGTTGGAGTGAGAGTCTCAGCTTTTGGAGTCGATAATCTGATAGGAAGGAGAGAAGATTCTTCTTCTCTCTCGATTGGATTCATCCAAGCACGGCTGACTTTTCATCACCATCATTCGAGGCGACTGCCACGGAGTTTTCTAGCAAACCTTTACTGTTTTTCTGCTCTGTTCTTCTTATTTCCATCTCTGATCACTGTTGTTCTTAGTTTAGCATTTCAATTACTGCATTTCGTTGTTGTCTGTCTTGGATTCAGTTCTTTTAAAGCTTCCCTTTGTCATTCAAACACTTAAAGTAATCGAAGTACAATTCTGCAATTTACAGTTTCCATCTTGTTCTGCTACGGTTTTGGCTTACTGTTTTACACACATTTCGCTTCTAAGCATGTCTGTTTTATCTACCCTTTCTGTTCTTCATATATCCATGAGTAGCTAAGTCACTTAGGGGCATGCTAATGACAGAACTATAGGCTAAAAAACGTGAATCAAGTAGGCAGTTTAACACTCGAACATTGATTGTATGTGAGCTTCATCCCACGGGCAATTTCGATTGGCCATCCATTTTGTCCAAAGAACTCCTAACCTCTGGAAGGAGTAAGAGTTCAGAGTCATATAATCATGCTAGCCTTTCATGGTAATCAGGAAACAGCCTAGGAATAGGCGTTTCCCTAGTACAAACTGAACACTCCTGTTTTAACAAGATGCTTAAGTCCTTACTTTGAAGTCGAGTAAACTTGAGTCTCTAATGCATGGAATCGGACGATACTTGAGATAGAGTGAGTTTGATGTATAGAGAGTTGATCCAAAGCTTGATAATCGTAATAAAATGCCTATAGGATAGTCATTAGTAGCCCTTAATTCACCCTTTTAATCAGTTTCGCTGTCAGTTAATTGCGGATTAATTGCGGTTCTCGCAATTCTGCTTAGTTTGCATTCTGTTTAGCTGTTTTCTTCATCGTTTATTAATTCCATCTCTGGTCCTTTGAGTCTGATTTTAACTTTAATTTGTTTATGGTATATTCCTTTACACATTCAGCAAAACTTAGGTAATTAAAAACCAATTTTATCCCCTCAAATTCATCCCATCTTCCTTAACAAACACACTTCGCGAATAGCTAAAAATGAGTCTCTGTGGAAAAAACGAATGAAATATACTTACTACTTGCTGTGAGACCATGTATGCTTGCATGTTCTAAGTGCTCTCTCTACCCTTTTGCATATTTATCTTTACACATTGAGCACGCAACAAGTTTTTGGCGCCGCTGCCGGGGACTTATTTTAAGTGAAAACGAAGTTGTTAAGTTTGAAAAATCAAGTTTATCATTGAGTGAAACTAATCTGTTTCATTTCTTTTGCAGGTGCTATTAAGGTAGTTTATGAGTGAGCGTTCACATAGTAATTTAGAGTTCGATCCTGAACCTGAAAGATCACTTCGAGCTAGGAATAAGGCAAAGAAACGTCTCTTTAAACAACCTCTTGTACCTCAAACCACACCTGAAACTAAAGAAATGGGCGATATAGTTCCAAATCCGGCACAAGCCATTCGCAACCCCATCGAAATAGCGAATGACAAGAATAGTGCCATTCTTTCATATCTAGTACCTATGCCTGGGGAGCTGAACCCCAGCATAATCCGTCCTGAAATCACTGCCCACTCATTCGAGTTAAAACCAGTGATGTTCCAAATGTTGTCCACTGTGGGACAATTCTTTGGAATAGAAAATGAGGACCCCCATAACCACCTTAGGAACTTCCTAGGAGTTAGTGACACATTCCTAATCCCTGGAGTTTCCCAAGAAGCCCTGAGGCTATATCTTTTCCCTTACTCTTTGAGGGACAAAGCCAAAACATGGTTAAATTCATTGCCCTCAGGATCTGTCCGCAATTGGACAGATTTAGCAGAAAAATTCCTAGTCAAATACTTCCCACCTGATAGGAATTCAACCTTTCGTGATGATATCATAAAGTTTAAACAAGCTGATAATGAGTCTCTTCACGAAGCTTGGACTAGATTCAAAGACCTTCTCATTAAATGTCCACACCATGGCATTCCATGGTGTATCCAAATAGAAGTTTTCTTTAAAGGATGCAACCCCAGCACCAGACAAGTTTTAAATTCATCTGCTGGAGGTTCCATGGTGTCCAAGAGTTACAACGAAGCTTATGAGATCTTGGAGAAGATCTCAGCATCTCACTGTAGGTGGTCGGATGATCCAGTAGAGCCAACTAGGGCTCAAGACAAGGATGCTCTAAGCGCCATGAGCACCCAAATAAATGCCCTGACCAACTTAGTCAAGCAAATGGCCCAGGCCAATCTCCAAACCAGTGCCAATACCGCCACAGCCATGTCAATGGGCACTCAACCAAATCAAGGCGAGGCACCTATCTGTGGATTCTGTGGGGAAGGGCACCCTTATGAATACTGCCCTGGGAATCCATCCTCAGTCTGCTATGTAGGAAGCCAGCAGCAGCCTAGGAATAACCCCTACTCCAACACCTATAACCCTGGTTGGAGAAACCACCCTAACCTGTCATGGGGTGGCCAGCAAAACACTAATCAAAATTCTAACCAACCTAGACCGAGTGGAACACCTGGTTTCACTCCTCAACATAACCAGTCAATGTACCAAAAACCTTATAATCAACCTGTAGGATCTTCTGTAGAAAACCTACTCAAGGAGTATATCGCTAAGAATGATGCTACTCTTCAGAGCCAGCAAGCTACTCTTAGGAGCCTGGAAAACCAAATAGGCCAATTAGCCAATGAACTTAAAAGTAGGCCCCAAGGTAGACTCCCTGCTGATACCGAGGTACCAAGGAGAGATGGCAAAGAACAAGTTCAAGCCATTGAACTTAGGAGTGGAAGACCATTGGTGAGCAACACAAAGGACACACCAAAGAGAGTAGAGAACACTGAGTCTAGTGCTCCACTGGAGTCTCTGCCGAGCCAAGGTCCACCACCAACTAGCACATCAGGAGCCAGGCTAGAGCCAATTGTAGAGGACGTAGAAGAAATTCCAAGGCCTCCACCTATCCTAAGGCGTCCTGACGTGCCTGCATATGTGCCACCACCTCCATATCCTCGAAGGCTGAAGAAGAAGCAGGAACAGGAAGTTCATTTTAATAAATTCTTAGAAATACTTAAGCAAGTGCATGTTAACATTCCTTTTGTAGAGGTTTTACAGTCTATGCCTTCATATGTAAAGTTTTTGAAGGACATTATTACTAACAAAAAATTAATTGGTGAGTTTGAAACAGTAAACCTCACCGAGGAGTGCAGTGCCATCCTCCAAAACAAGCTGCCCAAGAAGGAGAAGGATCCTGGTTCCTTCACCCTACCTGTAGAACTTGGAGGCAAGCATGTGGGCAGAGCGCTTTGTGACCTGGGCGCCAGCATAAATCTCATGCCCCTGTCCCTATTTCGCCAGTTGGGAATGGGAGAAGCACGTCCAACCACAGTCACTTTACAACTAGCAGACAGATCCATCGCATATCCAGAAGGTAAGATTGAGGATATTCTAGTTAAAGTTGACAAATTTATTTTCCTTGCAGATTTCATTGTCCTGGACTATGAGGCAGACAAGGAGGTTCCCATCCTGCTAGGTAGACCATTTCTAGCCACAGGTAGGGCACTAATAGACGTGCAAAAAGGTGAGTTAACTATGAGGGTTCATGATGAAGAGGTAAAATTTAGTGTTTATAAAGCTTTAAGATATCCCTCTGATTCTGAGTCTTGTGCTAGCATTGATGTTGTTGACTCACTAATGGAAGAACAATTAGAGCATGTACTATTAACCAAGCATGCTAACGAATATGTAGGATTAGATGTAGATGATCTAAATGTATCTGACATAATGAATATGCCTGTAGATAGACCTCAGCATGTATGTATGACTATAGACTTAACTGATAGAACTGTAAATCCGTTAAAGCCCTCCATTGAGCATCCACCTGTTTTAGAACTGAAACCACTACCAACTCACCTCAAATACGCATATCTAGGAGATAATGATACGCTGCCTGTAATTATTTCTTCTAAGCTAAGTGAACAGCATGAGGTTGATTTAATTTTACTGCTTAAGCAACATAGGAAGGCTATAGCATGGACTATTGCTGATATTCGAGGCATTAGCCCTTCTTATTGCATGCATAAAATCATACTAGAGGAAGAGCACACACCTAGGGTAGATCACCAGCGTAGGTTAAACCCCTCTATGAAAGAGGTAGTAAAGAAAGAAATAATAAAGTGGTTAGATGCAGGAGTAATTTTCCCCATAGCTAGTAGCCAGTGGGTGAGCCCCATCCAATGTGTACCTAAAAAGGGGGGAATAACTGTGGTAGTCAATGAGAACAACGAACTGATTCCAACAAGGACTGTCACAGGGTGGAGAGTGTGTATGGATTACAGGAAGTTAAATAAAGAAACTAAAAAAGACCATTTCCCTCTACCATTCATTGACCAGATGTTAGACAGAATAGCTGGTAGAGCCTACTATTGTTTTTTAGACGGGTACTCTGGCTATAATCAAATCACTATAGACCCTAAGGATCAAGAGAAGACTACCTTCACTTGCCCTTTTGGAACGTTTGCCTTCCGCAGAATGCCTTTTGGCTTATGCAATGCACCGGCAACTTTCCAAAGGTGCATGATGGCAATCTTCTCTGAGTTGGATGAGTCCATAATAGAAATATTCATGGATGACTTCTCAGTCTTTGGGGACTCATTTAAAACCTGTCTAGAGAACCTAGGACAAGTCCTGGCGAGGTGTGAAGAGACCAACCTAGTCCTAAATTGGGAAAAGTGCCATTTTATGGTAGATGAAGGGATTGTCTTAGGACATAGAGTGTCAAGGGCAGGTGTGGAAGTGGATAGGGCAAAAATAGAGGTCATAGAGAAGTTGGTAGAGCCCCAGAATGTCAAGGCCATTAGGAGTTTCTTAGGGCATGCTGGCTTCTATAGAAGGTTCATCAAAGACTTTTCTAAGATAGCCAAGCCTCTATGTGAGCTACTGGAGCTAGGTAGGCCATTCATCTTCTCTAAAGAATGTGTAGTAGCTTGGAAAACCCTTAAGGAAGCACTGGTCACAGCACCAATCATAGTGGGACCAAATTGGGATCTCCCATTTGAGATGCTATGTGATGCCAGTGACTATGCTGTAGGAGTCATGTTAGGACAGAAGATTGACAAGCTCACACATCCTGTCTATTATGCTAGTAAAACCTTGAATGAGGCTCAATGTAACTATACAACTACAGAGAAGGAGATGCTTGCTGTAGTATTTGCTTGTGAAAAATTTAGGAACTATATTGTAGGAACTAGGACCATTGTATATACTGACCATTCTGCTTTAAAATATCTTATGAGGAAGGCTGATGCTAAGCCTAGATTGATTAGATGGGTGTTATTGCTGCAGGAATTCGATTTGGACATTCGGGACAAGAAGGGATGTGAAAACGTGGTTGCAGATCACCTGTCTCGATTGCAGCACAATTGCGAAAAAATTGCGGACCCCGCAATTACTGATGCTTTTATAGATGAACATATCTTTGCTTTGACTCATCGTGATAACGATGAGGAACCTTGGTTTGCTGACATTGCTAACTTCCGTGCATCACAGGTATTACCAGTGTTCAAGGGAGGACAAGAAAAGAAGAGGTTCCTCCATGAAGCAAGGAAATTTATCTGGGATGACCCCATACTTTATAGAACCTGTGCTGATGGGTTGTTGAGGAAGTGTGTTTCAGCTGCTGAAGCAAAGTCTGTGCTGCAGCACTGTCACTCATCTCCTTACGGTGGGCACTTTGGTGGTCAAAGAACAGCTGCTAAAGTATTTCAGAGTGGCTACTACTGGCCAACAATCTTCAAGGACGCCCACAACTATGCCCACAACTGTGACGAATGCCAAAGGACAGGTAACCTCAGTCGCAAGGATGAGATGCCCCTCACCTACATCTTAGAGTTGGAGCTCTTCGATGTGTGGGGCATTGATTTCATGGGACCCTTCCCTCCATCATCAGGTAACCTGTACATCTTAGTAGCAGTAGACTACGTGTCAAAGTGGGTAGAAGCTAAGGCATGTTCTAAGAATGATGCTAAAACAGTCACTAACTTCTTGCATAGGCACATTTTCACAAGATTTGGGACTCCTCGTGCTATCATTAGTGATGAGGGGTCACATTTCATTAATAAGGCTATGGAGAAGATATTGGCTAAGTATAACATCAGACATAGGGTAGCTACTCCCTACCACCCACACTCAAATGGTCAAGCGGAAATTTCCAATAGGGAGATAAAGAACATCCTAGAAAAGGTAGTTAAACCTAATAGAAAAGACTGGTCATTTAAGCTTGAGGATGCACTTTGGGCTTATAGAACAGCATATAAGACACCTCTAGGAATGTCTCCCTATAGGTTGGTGTATGGCAAGGCTTGCCACTTGCCACTTGAGTTGGAAAACAAGGCATTTTGGGCCATGAAAGAATTAAATTTTTGTGTGAAGGATGCGGGGACATTAAGATCTTTACAGCTACATGAACTTGACGAGCTTAGGCATATGGCCTATGAGAATGCCAAAATGTATAAAGAAAAGACAAAAATATGGCACGACAGTAGACTCAGGATCAAAGACTTTAGGAAGGGCCAACTTGTACTATTATTTAACTCACGATTAAAACTATTTCCAGGCAAACTAAAGTCTAGATGGTCAGGTCCATTTATTATTACTAATGTCTTTATTCATGGTGCCATAGAGATTAAAAATTTGCAGCAAGGCCAGCCATTTATGGTCAATGGTGCTAGGTTGAAGCACTACTACGAGGAGGGGGATGTGAAGACTCTCTCGGCCTTCCTCCTACGTGAAGCATGAAGTTAGAAACGAGAGAGAACGAGTGGTTACTGTGCTCGTTTAGTCAAGGCCAATGCCTTAGTTTATTTTTTCTGTTTTTTCGAGTATCGTTTGTATGTTTTGTGGTGTGATTTTAATTGCGTATTTGATGTTTGTTTTATTTGTTGTTGTAGGGAATCGAAAGAGGGTATCAAGGGGAGTAAATCAAGCTTTAAAAATCAAGAAATGGTTGAGCCAAATAAAAGATACGGACGAGCGAAGTTGAAGATTTTGATGAAAAGATATCCCTAGAATTGCGCAAAAATTGCTGGATCCGTAAAAAAGAGCCGTTGGGATTTTCCCGTTGCTTTTATAGCCGTTAGAAGGCGCTCGATCGATACGATTCTCTCATTCTTTGCTCTCCAAGATTTCTGCGATTCTCTCCATCTTTGATTCTTCTCTCCAAACCTTCAAGATTCGACAATGGTTTCCACTAGGGCTGAAAGATCCGCAGCCAAGAAGAAGGCCGATGACGCAGCTGAAGCGGCTGCGAGGGAAGCGCTTCTCACCCTTGCTGATGAGGGTGCTGTACGCACTGGCCGTCTGTCCAAGCTTCCTATTCGTAGGAAGAAGTGGAGGGTGGTCACTGAGATCCCTGCTGGCCCATCTGAGCCAGTGGGCACGCCCAAGAAACGACGGTGGAGTGTCAAGACTGCCGCCGAACCAAGCACCGCCAGGACTCCCTCTGTGGAGAGTCAAGAAACTGATCGTGCAGCCCACGAGTCAGCCAAAGAAGGTTCGTCGCTGTCTGTGTCACCTGCGCGCAGTCCCCTCTCGTCTGAACCAGTGCCAAGCGCAGAGTCGTCACCGCCTGCACAGAGCTCCGAGTTGTCTCCAGCACCTCAGAGTTCTGATCCGCCACCTGCAGCAGCGCAGAGCCCTGAACCACCATCTTCGCCACTGAGTTCTGCGCATACACCATCAGCAGAGCACAATTCTCCACGGCCCGATCCTGAATTCCCTTATGGGGATTATCAGGAGTCTACGCAGGGCAGTGGAGATGCTGGGGAAGAAGAAGTCTTTTCTCCCATGAGAGAAGACAGCCCTGATGTTCCTGCCCAGCAGGATGATTCCATGGAAGAGACGTTGGGGGCTTGCCTCCAACAGATCAACATTAAGAAAAAGAAGAAGAAGGCCAAGATGGGCAAGGCCAAGAAGTCCAAGAAGCTGAAGAAGAAGAAGGCCAAACGAGTGCCTTCAGCAGATGAAGAAAGCACGGAGCCATCACTCAAACGCCTCAAGGTGGAGGCTGCTGAATCATCCAAACCAGCCGATAAGGGGAAGGCTAAACTCTACCCTGAAGATGAACCTCCATCAGTGAGGTATGTCTCATCTGATGCTGAATCCAGGGGTGTTGAGCTGAGGAAGAGGGACCTACTGCACGAGAAAGGTTTCCTTGATCGACTTGCTGACCTGCCGCAGTTCCTGCGCGCAGGGGTGCTCAACCATGGCTGGGAGGAATTCTGCAGACCTCCCAATCCAGCCTACACGAGCATGGTGTACGATTTCTACGCCAATGTGCTCAGCCCTGAGGCTGGCCTATCTGTGGTCAGAGGGGTGGAAGTTGATTTCTCAGCCAAGGCCATCAATGAAGCCTTTGGTCTCAAGGGCCAAGCGCACACAGATTATGCACGGATAGTTGATGAGCCGACCGAGGCTGTGCTGGAAGAGGCCATTCGCACAATTGGCCAGCCTGAGGCCTCCTGGACAGTGTCACGCAATGGGCGGCACACTCTCATGAGTGCCAACCTCACGGCTAAGGCAGCTGTGTGATTTTCATTCGTCAGACGAAGACTCTCCCCAGTAACTCATGAGACTACAATTAACCAGAGCCGTTCGCTGCTGGTTTATGCTATAATGAGAGGTCTCACGATCAACGTGGGAGAAGTCATCACTGCTGCCATAGCTGAGTGTGCTAAAAAGGGTAAGGGACCATTATTTTTCCCCAACACTATAACAAAGTTGTGTTTGCTTGCAGGAGTTCCCACCGAGCGCTTGGAGCAGCAGCTGCCTTACACAGGCCATTTGGAGTTGCCTGCACACCTAAGGCTGAGAAGAAAGGGCAACATGGAATTTGAGTTGGATAGGCTGGCTGCTGAACAGTCCCTATCCATGGCCTGCTTGATGGACATGCAGAGGAGAATGGCTCAATGGGCCAACTATGCGCAGGCGAGGGACAGAGAAGTTGCAGACCAGTTGGGGTGCATCTTCCCAGACTTCCCCACCAACCTCCTAACTCCATGGGTGCCCCCACGACCAAGGCAACCCGATGAGGATGATGAGAATTGAGTGCTGGTTTGAAGAGCACTAGAGGGAGTATTACTGATCCCTTAAGAAACAAAAGACAATTTTCCTGCTTTTTGATAGAATCATGTATAGTATGCTGTTTTGTATTCAATTTTTGATCTGTTTTTAATGTTTAGTTTTATGTTTTTTCTTTTGCTTAGTCTAGTCTGATGTTAGCTGTTTAGGTAGGATAGTTTAGTTTTATTTTTAGGATGCATGAGTAACAGGAAAAAGCATGCTAGGGGCCTGAATCAATGTTAAATCTGCCCAGATTGAATTGCGAAATAATTGCGGTTCCCGCAATTTTTGTGACTGATTGCATGTTTTGGACTGTCTGTTTAGTTAGGTTGTGATCTGTTAAATTCTATCTTTTGCTGCTAGCATGACTACCTTATATAGCTGATCTTGAAGCATGCTGGATGAGTGTCATAGGACACCCTTTGATAGTTTAAATTTGCCTCTAAATAGTGCTCAGTATGCAGAAACCATAAGTCCTTAAAACTTTATGTTATGTTCAAATTTTCTGCTGCTGGGATAATTGCTTTTAGAATGTTTTGCCTATGCCTAGGATTTTTAGATTCTCTTTGTTTTGCTTTAGACTAGATGCTTCTAGGACAAGTTTGGGGGTGTGCCACCTCAAACACTCATTGGGGACAATGAGTAGTTGAAGTTTGGGGGAGGCCACCCTAGGCCTAGGAACATTCCTCTCTTCCTTAAGACATAAGCATTCTTCTTCTCCTAAAAAAAAAAAAAATTTTGTGATAAATAGAAAAAGTGAAAAAATAGAATAAAGAGGGGAGTCTTTCACAAGTGGCATTGCATCAAAAGGCAAACCAAGGGGAGACTCCACCTAAGTAAAGAAAAAAGGAGAAATAGGGGAAGAAGAATGTATGCTTGGGAGTTATAATCTTGTGGCTTAGATGTCCTATGTAAAAAGAACTCTGATCCTTAATGAGCTAAGCACAAGGTTGTAGCTTTTAGGTTTGTCTAGGGAGATGAATGTATATCCAATGTAGTGATGCCAGGGTTTAGGTTGTTCTCTAAAAGTACCACTGTCACCGTTAATACTAAGACTGGCATGACTCTAAGGAATCCTAGACACATTAAAAATAAGCTAGAAGCATGTACTGAGTCTGGAGTAAAGCTTGGTAGAATTTGAAACCTTAGGGATAATAGCATGATATCATAGAAGTAGTTAGATCAGTAGTAGGGGGTTAACAAAAGCAGCGGGTATAGTAGGCAGGTGAAGTCAGAAGAAGCTTGATAAAGAGGTTAGTTCTAAACTTAGAAGTGTGTCACAGGACAGCATTGCTATAGACAAGAATATAAGGGAGTTAGTGAGTAGTTAAAGAAGAAGAAACAGCAGCCTAAGTAAGTCCTTAGTATGCTTGAGGACAAGCAAAGCCTTAAGTTTGGGGGTGTGTTAAGTCTCTGAAAGTGACTTATTTAGGACCCATTTAGCTTAAGAAGTTGTACACATTTAGGTGTTTTTGTTAGCATTTAGCCTAAACCTATGCTTTAATATGAGAATTAGAAGAAGGTAGCTAATATAGGACTTATGGACAATAGGTAGAAAAAGGGTTGAAAACCGAAGAAAAGAATGGAAAAATGAGCATTGCGAATGAATTGCGAAAACATTGCGGTGACCGCAATTATTCAAGTGAAAACCGTAAGTTGACTGATCTTTTTCTGTTAATTTCCGTTATTTCAGGGATTCATTCTTTCTCCTCCATCCATTCTGATATACGACGTTGAAGATTGATGGTTCTCCTTGGCCCAAACGCATCTGCAAACTACTATAAAAGGGGGCCAAAGTCGGAGGTTTGATCATCATTCGAAGCGCAGAAGTCTTCTCGCAGTCCACCATTTCCAGCTGTTTTCCTTTGCCGTTTGTTGGAGTGAGAGTCTCAGCTTTTGGAGTCGATAATCTGATAGGAAGGAGAGAAGATTCTTCTTCTCTCTCGATTGGATTCATCCAAGCACGGCTGACTTTTCATCACCATCATTCGAGGCGACTGCCACGGAGTTTTCTAGCAAACCTTTACTGTTTTTCTGCTCTGTTCTTCTTATTTCCATCTCTGATCACTGTTGTTCTTAGTTTAGCATTTCAATTACTGCATTTCGTTGTTGTCTGTCTTGGATTCAGTTCTTTTAAAGCTTCCCTTTGTCATTCAAACACTTAAAGTAATCGAAGTACAATTCTGCAATTTACAGTTTCCATCTTGTTCTGCTACGGTTTTGGCTTACTGTTTTACACACATTTCGCTTCTAAGCATGTCTGTTTTATCTACCCTTTCTGTTCTTCATATATCCATGAGTAGCTAAGTCACTTAGGGGCATGCTAATGACAGAACTATAGGCTAAAAAACGTGAATCAAGTAGGCAGTTTAACACTCGAACATTGATTGTATGTGAGCTTCATCCCACGGGCAATTTCGATTGGCCATCCATTTTGTCCAAAGAACTCCTAACCTCTGGAAGGAGTAAGAGTTCAGAGTCATATAATCATGCTAGCCTTTCATGGTAATCAGGAAACAGCCTAGGAATAGGCGTTTCCCTAGTACAAACTGAACACTCCTGTTTTAACAAGATGCTTAAGTCCTTACTTTGAAGTCGAGTAAACTTGAGTCTCTAATGCATGGAATCGGACGATACTTGAGATAGAGTGAGTTTGATGTATAGAGAGTTGATCCAAAGCTTGATAATCGTAATAAAATGCCTATAGGATAGTCATTAGTAGCCCTTAATTCACCCTTTTAATCAGTTTCGCTGTCAGTTAATTGCGGATTAATTGCGGTTCTCGCAATTCTGCTTAGTTTGCATTCTGTTTAGCTGTTTTCTTCATCGTTTATTAATTCCATCTCTGGTCCTTTGAGTCTGATTTTAACTTTAATTTGTTTATGGTATATTCCTTTACACATTCAGCAAAACTTAGGTAATTAAAAACCAATTTTATCCCCTCAAATTCATCCCATCTTCCTTAACAAACACACTTCGCGAATAGCTAAAAATGAGTCTCTGTGGAAAAAACGAATGAAATATACTTACTACTTGCTGTGAGACCATGTATGCTTGCATGTTCTAAGTGCTCTCTCTACCCTTTTGCATATTTATCTTTACACATTGAGCACGCAACAGAGGGGGAAAGCAAGGACTCCATGGACGAAACACTGGGGGATTGTCTCCAGCAAATAACCACCAAGGCACGGCTCAAGAAGAAGGCCTCTGTGATCGTAAAAGGCAAACGACCGAAGGCCTCCAAACGACCCAAGAAGAAGAAGGTTGGAGCTGAACCTTCTTTAAAGAAAATGAAGATTGAGGCCTCTGAGTCGGCCAAAG
This sequence comes from Herpetospermum pedunculosum, assembly GCA_028017165.1. Lineage (NCBI taxonomy): Eukaryota > Viridiplantae > Streptophyta > Magnoliopsida > Cucurbitales > Cucurbitaceae > Herpetospermum > Herpetospermum pedunculosum. The sequence continues at coordinate 4,139,546 of CM051525.1, read as the reverse complement.
CAAAGGAAAAGGGAAAAAGGAAGATGTACCCAGAGGACGAACCTCAAGCTGTGAGGTACATCTCTAAGGAAGCAAAGGCCAAGGGCCTCGAATTGATGAAGAAAGAACTCCTCCACGAGCGGGGATTTCTTGATGCATTGGCGAACCTGCCGCAATTCTTGCGCGCAGGGATCATCAACTATGACTGGGAGGAACTCTGCAGACCTCCAATTCCAGCCTATCCTGACATGGTGTATGACTTCTACGCCAACCTCACACACCCTGAAGCATGTCTGTCAACAGTGAGGGGAATAGAGGTCGACTTCTCTGCCAATGCCATCAATGAAGCCTATGCTCTGAAGGGGCATACGCACTCTGAGTATGCCAAGATTGTCGACTCTCCTTCTGAGGCAGTCCTGGAAGAGGCCTTGCACACGATAGGCAAACCTGAGGCAGCTTGGGCGGTCTCAAGGAATGGGAAGCACACCATGATGAGTGCAACCCTTCGAGACAAGTGGTGGGCGATATTTTGAACTATCGCTAATCTCAAGCTGTCGAGGCTTGCCAAAATACGATTTATAAAACCTATAACCAAGGCTTTGCAGCCAGTGGCAACAGGGTCGATCCAAGGAGTAAGAACGATCAAAATCACAATTAAAATTAGGATTTAATTAATTGATTGATTTTTGGTAACGGGGAGTTTTATCATGCAAGAGAAATATTAAAAACGCTAACGGAAAAGAGAATAACAAGAAGAAAACGTGTGCACGGTTTGGGAGTTTCGGGGTCAATTGTTAGACAATTCAGGTTCATCATTTAATGCAAAGTTCATGGTAATCAGTTTATTATGCACGCGGACGACTACCAGAGAAGCCCCAAAGTAGCCGACTCCATGGATTTTAATCAGACCACACAGTTCCAATTATACGTTATCTAAACCTACATCAAGGTGATCAGCCCTAAGGTAAGTCTAGACAGTCACTAGCTAACCGCGACGAACATTCGAGCGTGAATTCTAATTGCTAGTAGATTGCCCGCAAACGTCGTATGCAATCAACAATTATCCTACCCGACCCGATACTTCGATTTAGTTTTATCTACCTGTGTTACTTAGTCGAGCAGTGAGAGGCACAGCATCGCTACTCTTTAACATACACAACATGCGAAATTACTCGAGTGTCAATCGTCGTAGTTTAACATGCGCGTTGGATTAAGCAAAGTAGATAAATGCAAACTAAACAGAACCAATATGCATAATCAAAGCTCAAATTATCAGAACCAAAAACGTCTAACAAAATTGCCCTAAACTAATCCCAAATCGTTCACCCTTACCTTAGCCGCTCATGGCGCGGTTTGTCAAATCCGCTCCACCAATGGCCATGGAAGGTGTCATCAACGTATTACAAAGGAGATGAAGCTCACTAGCATGCCAACAATGGCGGAGCTCCAACGAAAATAGAGGAAAATAGAGGAAGAAGAAGATCAAAAGCCCTAAAAATGGTGGAAGAAGTCCTCTAAAAAGTGCAGAAAATCGTCAATATAAGCTGCGGTAATCGACGTAGCGTCGAGACGCTAGGCCAGCGTCTCGACGCTGGCCCTAAGTTTTCCGCGCGCGCCTTCGATGGCATCGCGACGCTGGGTCAGCGTCGCGACGCTGCCCCGATAATTTCCTGCGCGCGCCTCCTCCGAAGCGTCTCGACGCCAAGCAGAGTCTCGACGCCAGGGCAGCGTCGAGCTAGCGTCTCGACGCTGTCACTCGACGCTTGCTCTCGAGTTTTTCCAGCGTCGAGCCAACGTCTCGACGCTATAGCTCGACGCTGACTCTCGGGTTTGGGGCTGAAGCTTTGCTTCTCCAAGGCAGTTTTGGCTCGTTTCTTCACGGATCAAGTTCCCCTCTTCCCGATGCATTCCCGGGGCGCTAAAACTCCACTTTAAGCTCTCGAACAGGCCCAACGGACGCACGAGCTCTTTGCCGCTTTTCTCCTACAAAAGAGATATATTAATCAATTAAAAGCGGTCTTAAGCAAATAATAGGAAGTATTTAATAGCTCCAAAATGGAGTTATCAACAAGGCAGCAGTCTGGTTCTCCCTTGTCCGCAGACGCATCTCCCAGTGACTCATGAAATGACAATCAACCAAGGGCGATCGTTGTTGCTCTATGCCATCATGCGGGGACTCACCATTGATGTTGGTGAAGTCATTGCCTCATCCATCACTGAATGCTCAAGGAAAGGTAAGGGCCAACTTTTCTTTCCTAATACTATTACTAAACTCTACTTACGTGCAGGTGTGCCAATGAAGAAGGGGCAATATGGAATTTGAGATGGACGGCCTGGCTGCTGCACAGTCGCTGTCCATGGCTTGCCTGATGGATTTGCAGCACAAGATGGCTCAGTGGGCTGAGTATGCGCAAGCAAGGGATAAGGATGTGGCTGAACAGTTGGGATGCATATTCCTCACCTTCCCTGCGGATCTGCTAAAGCCATGGGCGCCTCCTAGAGAAAGGAGAGATGAAGATGAAGATGTTTGAATGCCAGACTGACGGCATTCGAGGGAGTATTCTGATCCCTCTTTGAAAATAAACCTGCTTTTCTGTGAATTGTTACCCTTATTGTTAACCCATTATAATCTACTTTTAATTGTTAATTTGTTTGTTTAGGATAGTTTGATTTTGTTTGATGGTATCTGAGTAGTTAGCTTAGTTAGTGTAGCTGTTTGCTGTAGTTTTGGATGTCTGAATATAGCATGCTAGGAGCCTTGATCACAGCTAAATTTGCTCTCTAGGATTAATTGTGGATTCCTTGCGGTGTCCGCAATATTTTGTGAGTTTTCGCATGCTGTTGGATGACGGTTGGATGGGTGTTTCTGTTTATATCTCGATACCTTGCTGCTTTACTGACTTCACTATGTTATGTATATGTTGAGCATGCTGGATGAGTGTCATAGTACACCTTTGTTAGTTTGAATTAGCTTCCTTTAATGCTCAGCATGCACCTCTATAAGCCCTTAACATGTTGTTTTTACAAAAATTTTGCCTCTGAGTTATCTGCTTTAAGAAGGTCATTCTATGCCTAGGAGTTTTAAGTTCTGCTTGTTTTGCCTTAGACTAGATGCTTCTAGGACAAGTTTGCGGGTGTGCCACCTCCGATTCTCATTGGGGACAATGAGGAGTTCAAGTTTGGGGGAGGCAACCTCTAGGCCTAGGAACATTCCTCTCTCCCTCTTTAAAAATAAGCATTCTTCCTCTTTGAAAAAAAAATGAAAAGAAAAAAAAATGAAAAACAAAATAATAAAGAGGAGTGTCTCTCTTGAGGTTGCTGAGTAATCAGGGCCATTTGTGTAACCCACAAGTGGCACTGCATCGAAAGGCAAACCAAAAGGAGAGACCCTACCAGAAAAAGAAAACAAAGGGAAAGGAAAAACCAAGGAAGAAGAATGTGTGCCTACAAGTTATAGCCTATGTGCTTAGGTGTCCTGTATAAATGAACTCTGATCCTTAGTTTGCTAAGCACAGGGTTGTAGCTTGAGGGTATGTTAAGGGAGATGAGTGTATATCCAATGTAGTGATGCAAAGGTTTAGGTTGTTCTATGAAATGTACTACTGTTACTCGTGTGTACTAAGACTGACATGACTCTAAGGAATCCTAGGTAGCTTAAAAGAAAAACATTAGAAGCATGTACTGAGTCTGGGGTGAAGCGAGGAAGAATTTGAAAACTTAGGGATAGCTGCACAATGAACCTAATGACATAGGCAGATAAATCAGTTGTAGGAAATGTATAAGGCAATAGGTTTTAAAGGCAGGAGAAACCAGAATAAGCAAAACGTGGAGTTAGTTTGAACTTAGAAGAGTGTCACAGGACAACCATGTTATGGATAGTAAGCTTAGGGAAGTCAGCAAGTAGTCAGATAGAGTGATAGCAGCCCAAGTAAGCCCTTATATTGCTCGAGGACGAGCAATAACTCAAGTTTGGGGGTGTGTTACGTCTCCAAAAATACTTAATTTAGGGACTTATTTGCCATATAATTGTGTAATCTCTTAAGCGTTTTTGATAGAATTTAGTTTAATATGTGCTTATATATGAGAATTCATAGAATGGAACTAAATCAGGACTTATTTGTAAAAGGAACAAGAAAGAATAAAAAACAAAGCTAAAAGAGTTGAAATTTGCATTTCAGGAAAATTGCTGAAACATTGCTGTCTCCGCAATGTTTATTGCGGTCACAACGAGGAATTCGCAATGTTTAAAGTTGTTGCTGCTAAGTTGTTCCAACCGTCCGCCGTTTTGTTGCTATCTTTCAGCCGCCTAAGCTCTCTCCTGCTGCCACGTGGAGGGTCGTCGTTCAGAATGGATGGTTCTCCTTGACTGAAGAGTACCTGCAAAACACTATAAAAGGAGGTGAAGGGGGAAGGAGACAACAAGCTCGGAAGCGCAGAACTCTCCATGTCAACGCAGTTTCTCTCCATTTTCTTATCCCGTTTGTTGGAGTGAAGGAATCAGCTCTTGGCACCGATAATTCGAGAGGAAGAAGAGAAGATCCTTCTTCTCTTCTGATTGGATTCATCCCCAAGAAACGCTAACCTTCCCCTTCATCCGAAGCGCTTGCGGCGAGGAGTTTCACGCACACTTTTACATTGCTTTCTACTGCTTTCTGTCTTCCATTTTCTCTACTGTTTGCTGCCATTTGCTTCTGTTTGCTACATTATTTCAATTCGTCTTCATTTGCTTAGTCTTTACTGTTTTACAGTCGTTGCACATTAAGCTTTGAATCTTACGTAATAGAGGAATCATTTACAACTTCGCAAGCTTCATATCCCCTTCTGTCTTTCCTTTACTTTCATTTTGCTTTGAATCATGTTTAATCCACCTAGTCTTTCCAACTCCACATCAACCATGAGTAACTAAATCACACACGGGTCTGCTAATGATGAATCTATAGGTAGAAATACGTGAATTTAGCATGTAGGATAGCTTCGAATGCATTGAATGTATGTATACTTCATCCCACGGGCAATTTCGACCGGCCATCCATTTTGTCTAAAGAACTCCTAACCTCCGGAAGGAGTAAGAGTTCAGAGTTCAGAGTCGTCCATTCATGCTAGCCTTTCATGGTAGCCAGAAAACGACCTAGGAATAGGCGTTTTTCTAGCACAATTCATTAACTTGCTTATACGAATAGATGCTTAAGTCTTACTTGGATATGAGTGAACTAAAGGATCTAATGCATGTAATCGAGAGATTCATGAGAATGAGTTAAATTGATGCATGATAAGTTGAGCTACTGCTGAATAATCGTATGAAAAAGCCTATAGAGGAATCGTTGGTTGACCTTGTTTCCTCATCTCACCCTTAAAACGTTGTTAATTTAATTGCTAGATAATTGTTGTCTGCGCAATTCTATAGTTCTGCTTTTGCCTTAGCCATTTTTCCAGTCTTTTACTTTTTGCGATTTTATTGTTGGAACATTGTTGAGTCCACAATTCTTTCTTTTCTACATTGAAGTCCATCTCTTTACTTGCTTTCGTTTATGCTTGCGTATCTCGTATATTCTTCATTAGTTAGGCACATTAATCTCCAATTCACCCCATCTAAGCCATCCTTTCTAATTTAGCACCTCACTTCGTTAGTAACTAAGAATAAATCTCTATGGGAAATCGAATGAAAAAATACTTATTACTTGCTACAAGACCATGTATGCTTGCATGTAATTAGTGCTCTCGAATCGCATTTTTATTTACACATTAAGCACGCAACAACCACCTTTCGTTTCCTTGGGGTAGCTTACGAATAGGCATAATTTTGAACGATGTTCCAACTTCTTTGGATTGGGCACCAACACATGTGTCGGACACCCCCAAATTCTGAAGTGACGTAAACTACCTTTACGCCCTCTCCATAACTCATAAGGTGTTTCTGAAACACTCTTAGAGGGAACCATGTTCAAAATATATACAGCAGCCTCTACTGCATATCCCCAAAACGAACTAGGCAGTTGAGCATAGCTCATCATAGATTGGTAAGAGGCTTTTGGGAATATCCTCTATAAATCTCAAGTTGTCGAAGCTTGCCAAAATACAATTTATAAGCCTATTCTCAATGGCTTTGCAGCCAGTGGTAACAGGTTCGATCCAAAGAGAAGTTATGACCGAAATTAATATTAAAATTGAAATTAACTAATTGATTGAGTTTCTGTAACGGGGGGATTTTTCAGCATGCAAAGAAAGCAATAAATGCTAACGGAAGAAATAAAAGATAGAGAGAGACGCGTGCACGATTTGGGGATTTTCGGGATTAATTGTTAGACAATTTCAGCTTATCATTTAATACAAAATACATGGCAAACAGTTTGTAGTACACACGGACGACTACCCGAGAAGCCCCAAGGTAGCCGACTCCATAGAAATTAATCAGACCACACAGTTCCAATTAAACATTATCTAAAATTGCATTAAGGTGATCAGCCCTAAATTTATTCTAGATAGTCACTAGCTAACCGCGACGAACATTCAAGCATGTAATCTAATTGCTAACTGATTGTCCGCAAACGCTGTATGCAATCAACAACCATCATACACGACTCGATACTCCGATTTAGTTTTATCAATCTGTGTTACTTAGTCGAATAGTGAGAGGCACGACATTGCTATTCTTTAACATTCACAACATGCTAGAAGGCTCGAGTGTCAATCGTAAAATTCTAACATATGCATAGGGTTAAGCAAGAGAGACAAATGCATACAAACAGCCACCAAAATATAATCAAGACATGGATTATCAAAACTAAAAGCGTCTAACAAAAATCCCTCAAATATTTCCCAAACCGTTCACCCTTACCTTAGCCTTCCATGGAACGGGCTGTCAATTCCGCTCCAAGGTAAGCCATGGAAGTTGTCATCATCAAGATACAAGAAGAAAGCTCATAAACAAGCCAACAATGGTTGAGCTAAAGGAAAATTAGGAGAAAACCGAGAGGAAGAAGAAGAAGAATCGCCTAAGTTATGAAGAAGATGATGAATATTGCGCAGAAATCGTCATTTTTAGCTTCTGTAATCGACGTAGCGTCGATACGCTAGGGCAGCGTCTCAACGTTGCGCCCTAAATAATCCGCGCGCGCCTCACGATGGCGTCGAGACGCTAGGGCAGCGTCTCGACGCTGGCCCGATGATTCCTTGCGCGCGCCTTCTCCAGAGCGTCTCGACGCCGCAGCAGAGTCTCGACGGTTCGGCAGCGTCGAGCTAGCGTCTCGACGCTATCACTCGACGCTAGCTCTCGGGTTTGGGACTGGAAAAATTGCCTCTCCTAGGCAGTTTTGGTCCGTTTCTTCTCGGATCGACTTGCCCTTTCCCGATGCACTCCCGGGGCGTTAAAACTCCACTTTTAGCTCTCGAACGGGTTCAATGAACGCACGAGCTCTTTGCCGCATTTCTCCTACAAACGAGATAGATTAACCAATTAAACGCGGACTTTAGCTACAATTAGGAAGTATTTAATAGCTCCAAAATGGAGTTATCATAGATCGAACCATGTCTAACAGTGTTCTATTTCTCCTTTCGGACACACCGTTCTGCTGCGGTGTTCTGGGCGCTGAGAGTTGGGATACTATTCCATGTTCTATCATATATTCCTGGAATCTTAAATCCATATACTCTCCACCTCGATCTGATCAGAGTGTTTTAATCGTTTTACCTAATGTGTTCTCAACCTCTGCCTTATACTCCTTGAACTTTTCAAGAGCTTCGGACTTATGATGTATTAGGTAAGAGATAGCCGTACCTAGAATCATCATCAATGAAGCTGATGAAATATTCATACCCTCCCCGTGCTTTAAGATTCATCGGACCACAAAGGTCTGAATGTACAAGCTCTAGAGTTTCTTTGGACCTATGACCTTTTTCAGAAAAAGATCGTTTGGTCATCTTGCCCTCAAGACAAGACTCACATGGTGGTAAAGAGTTGTCCTCGAACTGATTTAGGAGACCACTCTTAACCAATCTCCCAATCCTATTGAGATTAATGTGGCCTAGTCTCAAGTGCCAAAGATAGGTACTTGGAGAAAGTTTCTGCCTTTTTGTTTGAGTCTTAGCTGTTTTAAACATCTTGGTGTTTAAAATAGCTTTTGTCTCTGTTTGTCTTAACACATACAAGTTGTTTTCAAGTTTCCCAGAACATATATGTACACCTCTTTTGCTAATGAACGCTTCATTAAGATCAAAAGATACTTTATAAAAATGTTCAAGTAAACAAGAGATAGATACAAGGTTCCTTTTAAAGCTAGGAACCAACAGTACATTTTCAAGTAAAATGAAACTATCTTTATACAACAACTTGACAGCTCCCACTGCCTTGGCTGAGACAACCTCGCCTGTTCCAACCCTGAGAGTTATCTCACCTTCAGCATGCAGCTGCCAGGAACTAGTTTCCTGGAAAGAAGAACAAACATGGTTAGTGGCTCCTGAATCCAGTATCCAGGCAGAACTATCATGTTCCACTAAACATGTTTCAACAACGAGTAAATCATATTTACTTAGTTGTTTCTTCTCAGGTTTGCTCGCCATGAGGGTATCATGATAGACCGATGAGGACAGTTGTCCAAACATCATCTGTAATGAATCCATGATCTCCTTAACGGAGACCATTACCTCATACTTCTTAGCTAACACATCGGATGTGTTGGCCAAGATGTAGACTCAGGCTTTATCATTAGCCCTAGTCCACCTGTCAAATGCATCTCGAACAATTCGAGTTGCAGATGAGCTAGGAGGGGGAGGACATTCCTCTGTTAAGACAAACCTAAGATCATCGATAACAAGAATCGTATTCAAGTTCGATTTTCAGGTCGTGTAGTTATCGCCGTTTAGTTTATCATAAGCTAGTAATTGGATAAACGAGCTAGACATGCTGAAAAAGAATAAATTCTATTAGTGAATTTATTTTAACCCATTTCATACATCCAAACAAGATTTTAGCAAAAATAATAATGTACCCAAAAAATCATTATTAATTTGCAACGATACTTCAGTGAGTCAGAGCAACCGCTACCGAGGGGCTGTCAATCACTCCTTCACTGAACCAAGACATTCTTGACTAAATGCTAATACCAGAATAACTCATATTCCTATAGCACCTTAGTTATCGCTACTTCGATCAAGAATCTACTAACAACTTAGTAATCCTTGTAAGTGTGACCCGCCATTTTCAGAACTCAGATGTCGGCCCCAACAGTACAACCGAATGGAAATGTCAGAGTTGGGAATGGACCTAAGAGACCCTATCCATTTCTGGAGATTGAGTTGTTCCGACTCCCATGAAACGACCCTCCGAATAGACGGTGCTACTATGGGCAACCAGCAGGCGGAACATGGGAATCTCACGGTTCAACCTAATGGAGGAGACCGCAGGATGTATTGACATACTTCCTTCTCCCACTTACTATAAATACTTTCTCCATTCACCTTGCTTTTGATTTATGCAAAAACCATCCGAATGGGGATGCCCTATTGACATCATGAGGCCGAGCATAAATCTCACAGTGTGAACTTTGCGGAGAACGTAGGAGGAGATTGATATATCATATATACCTTCTCAACACCACTACTAAGTATTTTAGAATGGTTTGGGTATAATTTTACTTAGGCATTATCTGGCTAAGACAATAAAACTTAAGTCTAGGTAGAACATACTTTTACCTAAGATGTCTAGGTGATAAACGCTTTATAACCTTACACCTCTCACGTGCATGCTCATAAAGTCGGGTTAACTTAACTCAAGTACCAGATAGATCCCCAGGTAGGAGGTGTTCCGTAAACCGTCATCTTAAATACCTCCAACCTTAGTGAAGGATCTCACCGGGTGAGTTCTCTTGTAACCTTAGCTTGACAAGATATCGACCTATTTTAACTATTAAAACGAATCGATACTAAATTCCTAATCGCATTGGAATTCTTGAACCCTTAGTGAGCATGCATTTATCTTTGTTATAAATTTTAAATGTCTATCTCATTTTACAATGCTTTATAAAACAAAGACATTATATAACATGCTTCCTAAGCTAGAATAAAAGCTCAAACAAATATGTCAAAACCGGGAAACACTTTAGACGCCCATAAAAATAAATTTCTAAAACAAATACCCACCGAGCTCAAATTGATGAAAATTGAGTGACCAAAAAACGCTCTGATACCAATTGATGGAGCGCATGTAGCGCAGCGGAAGCGAGTCGGATCATTGGCACTCTAATTTCATCAATTTAGCTAAATAAGAAACATGCACAAAGCTTTGAAATAAAAGGAATTAGAACACATACCTCTTGTAGTTCTAAAGACTTCTCTTCCAACGCTCGAATCTCCTCACGAACCCTTCGAAGCTTGCCTCGAACTCCTCGAGAACCACCTCCGGTAGTCCCGCTAACCTTGGGCCGAGCAACAGAGTGGTGGGACTCCTTTATGAAAGAAAAAGTTTGGAAGAAGAAGATGAGAAGATGAAAGTGATGAGGATTTTGTGAGAAGAAGTTTAACACTTAGCTTTCTAATTTCTCAAGTAACATGAATTCTTCATGCTCATCCAAATATTCAAACTCTTTGAAAATTCATCAACCTCAAACCATTTGAACTTCATCCAATTTATAGGCAATTCACATGCAACAAAGTCTTTGCTTAGCATGACACCTCAAATTGGATGGATTAATCTTCAACCAAGTGTTCCAAAATTGATGAGTTTATATGCATGTTGTTGGTGATTCACAATCCACTTCACAACTTGGATAAACCCACTCAACTTGGATAAATCCACTCAACATGGATAATTCCACTTTGACTTGGATAATCACACTTGTAATATTTTGTCATTTTAAAATTAATTCATAATTAATTTTAATAAGCAAAATAAATTATAATTAATTAAACTTTTTTAATTAATTAATATTATTATTTAATTCAATATCAAATATTAACTAAATAATAAGAGTAATCCCGATTTCTTAAACCGAATCATTACACATGAATCCCTATTCATGTTTTAGACCGATCTCATATTTAAATCATATTTAAATATATCCATCATTCTTCCAAAATCGAATTTGAATAAATTCAAATTCTTTTTCTCTCATATTGTTACACGGCTTAATCCGAGCTAGCTAGGAGAACCTAAAGGACCTACAGATCATGAGCTCCAACGATACGAGATTAACCGGTCAAACTCTTTAACCAAGCTAACCAACATTCGTTAACCCCTGGAGACTCCACTAAAGTCCAAGGGTTGCACTCTCCTCACCGTAGATATATTTATGTCCTCTTGATATATACATCATCAGTAAGTCGATCCTTCACAGGTCGTTCGTAATTACAGCTAGGTCAAAATAACCGTTTTACCCCCGTAATTACATTTTGTCCTTAAGTCCCACTGATCCTCTAATGAACTATTGGTTTGTGGTCCAACCACCAAACCGGTTGGTAAGTGATCTCATCACTATACCAAGTCCCTCTCGGGCCAATGAGAGGGTGGGATCCCTAGTTCCAGAACCGGAGTTAGCAAAACAACCTCTCTACTAATCCCTAAAGGCAGGTAGGAGTGAATTCCATCTCGCAGGACTATGTTCCCAGCTACCTACCCTATCTTATCCCCAAGATGGTAGGCTTATTGAGTCGGCGATCTCGGGCCACTCTCACCCATACAAGTCAAAGGATAAGCCCGAATAAATAGGAGTTCATAGCGTGCTCAGGATTCAGATCGAGTTACCTAGGTCATCATATGAAAAAGCCGGTCTTTACAGTAAACGGAGTTGTAAAGAAAGAGTGACTTTATTTTGCGGTTCAGTCTTATGCAAACTCATTGCATAGGACGCCCCCACTCACATGTCTCCACATGAACGATTTCAGATCACATCGTTTGTACTATACAAAGTGGGCCGCGTCCAATAGTGTTCCCAGGATAAGGTACCCAGCCTTATCCCTATACTATAGACCGTTCTGGCTATTACTTGAACTTGATCCACAATCATGTCGTACATGAAGTTCAAGTATACAACCTATAGTCATGAGTTCTTTGTTTATCGGAGTTAGGTTAAAAGTAAAAACATAATTCACTTTATTCAATAACAACTTTACTGAATAAAACTCAATAACAAATTTATTGCAAAATAGAATATATATATATATATATACAGTTTACAAACCACGAGTTTTAGGACATAAAACCCAACATGTAGAGGTGGTTGTTGCGGAGACGAGAAGACAAACGCAACAACAAGTATGTTTTGCCCATTCTTCGCGCGATCTGGTAGATTTACTGGTGGCAATTACTAGTTGGTATACCTGTTTTTCTTACCGGTAAGAGATTTATCGGTCGCTCGCTTAACGCTTTTAGCGTTATTTCTTCGGTCAACATTTAATGGTCGAGCTTACCGGTGGATGATTTACCGAAGAAGCTGACCGGTAAGTGGTTACCGATCGCGCTTTACCGGTTTATCGATGAAAATCTTGTGAAGATTTCTCACTGGTTTACTGGTCCAAGGCTTACCGGTACCGATATACCGGTTCAAGCTTATCGGTCTGGTAACTTACCAGTATTGGTTTACCAGTGTAAGTTTAGAGAAACTTACTGAACCGGTTTACCGGTGGTAACTTACTGGTCCGGTTTTATCGTTATGAATTTGCTGGTGCTGTTTTATTCATACGGTTTTATCGATCGTGATTTACCGGTGTACCATTTATCGGTGTAGGCTTGTGAAACTTATCGGTCGAAAGCTTGAGAAGCTTTTACCGGTCGAGGCTTACCGGTGTGCCATTTACCGGTGGCACACTGAGGTGCCTTACCGGTCGGTAAGGTGATTTACCGGTGGCTTTCGGGGATAAGAAAAATGTCAATTGTTGGTTGAATTTTCTCTTTCCCGTTTGTTGCTTATTAATTGTTGAAGATCCTCAGCCAGTTTAGGGTTTTTCCGCTGCGCCTCTGGATGTGTTAGGATCTCAGATCCATCAAGTTCCTTGCGGACCAACCTGCCGCTATCTACAAGTTGGATAAGCATAGCCAATTTTATAAATATTAATTTGGCGGGTCTCGACAACCCGTTCACCATTAATGAATTCTAATTCTTTTTTAACTTTCTTTCGATTCCTATTTTAATTTAGTTATAAATTTATTTTTATAAATAAAAAAATGTATAGTCACAAAAATAGAAATAAATTAATGATGGTTGATAAAGGTAAACGATTTAGGACTTTGTAAAACTGTCATTGATTGACGACATTATAAAACTGTCATTAGGTTTCAGAAATCTAAAAAATTGCATTTTCCAGCTAAAAAACGCGCCCCAAATGGAAAATGACAGTTTTTTTCTTCCCTTCCCTAATTTTACTTTGCCTCACATGTCATCTATTCTCATATTTCTAGTAGTGGGGGGCCAAAATCAGCCAAGTCGGGCGAGAGCAGGCGTCACGACGCTGTATTAGAGGGTCTCAACGTTCATCCATGCAAAATTTGGCAAATCAACCCGAGAGCAAGTGTCTCGACGTTGGGTTGTAGCATCTCGACGCTACAACTTGGAGCTCCGCAAATTTTCTGTCATCGAAGCTGCGCGCGCCTGATTTGTGTCTGAATCGTCGAGACGTTGCCTAGAGGGTCCCGACGTTGTTTTTGTTGGGATTTATGCCCTAAAGCCTCGTAATTAATTATTAATTATTTTATTATTAATATTTGCAATTTATAATATAAATTATATAAATAAAATCCAAGGTTATTAGTGTAATCTTGAACTGTATGTAGTTGACATACGGGAGGATCATGTTCAAGTAATAACCTAAAGGGTCTATAGTATATGGATAAGATTGGGTGCCTTATCCTGGTAACACTATTGATACGGCCCACTTTGTAATTGTTACAAATGATTTGATCCAAATCATTCATGTAGAGACATGTGAGTGGGGGTATCCTATAGAATGAGTTTGTATAAGACTGGACCACGAAATATATAATCTCTCTTTATAAATCCGTTATTTGAGAAGATTCATATTTCACAGGATGATCATATGTGACTCGATCTTAATCCTGAGTGAGTTATGAACTCCTGCCTGCGAGGGCTCGTCCTTTGATTTGTATGGGTGAGAATGGCCTTTATAGCCGATTCAATAAGCCTACCATTTTGGGGACTTGACCAAATAGGGAGTTGGGAACATAAGTTTCACAAGATGGAATTCACTCCTTCCCATATAGGGAAAGTAGATGAGTAGTTCCCTTAAGTGCTGATTTCGGGACTTGAACAATGGGGCCTCACCCTCTCGCTGGCCCGAGAGGGACTTCGTTTATGGTTGGATCATAAACATGTTGTTCATTAGAGAATCAGTGGTACTTAAGGTATAAGATGTAATTACAGGGGTAAAACGGATTTTTGACCCAGCTGTAATTACGAACAACTCGTGAAGGATCGACTTGCATGTAATGGTTATATCCATGGACACAACTTGTCTTACAGTGCATAAGAGTGCAACTCTAGGCCTATAGTGGAGTGACCTAGAGTTAATGAATGAAAGTCAATTAATTAATGAGTTTAATTAATTAATTTTGTATCATTGGAGCTTATAAATCTGTAGGTCCATAAGGTCCCCTTGCTAGCTCATAGTAACACTAAAAGGATCAATTTAGTTGAAAGAAAATTTGAAATATTCAAATTAATATTTAATATATTTGATATATTAAATGTAGAAGAGTAAAATATATTTATTGTATTTGATACATTAAATATTAGAGAAAATAGTTTATGTATATGATACATTAATATTAAAAACTATATACTTATGTTATTTGAATGTGATTCAAAGTTTAAAGTATATTATAAAAGATTAATTTTATAATATTTGAATAAGATTCAAATAAATATAAAATACATATTTTAATATATTAGATATTAAAATGTATTTTATAAGATAAAATTAATTCCTAAAAGCCTTATTATAAATAAGACATTTAGGTTTAGCCAAAGGGTTGGCCAAACACACCACTCACCCTTTGCAGAGAGAATTGTTCTCTCATTCTTTCAAAGAGCTCCCACAAGCCTTGATCCCGTGTTCGAGTCATAGCGAGGAAGATCTCGTGGAAAAAGGAACACAAGAAGATGATTCATCAAAGGTAATTGTATTATATGCTTAACCTTGTTTTTAGTTTAATTCTAAATAAACCAAAGTAACGATCCCAAACGCTTCCGCTACGGGGAATGAAGAGTTCATTCCCTTCAATTGGTATCAGAGCTTCTTTGAGTTTTGTTTAGAATTAATTGTACATGGTGGGTATTTTAAGTTTATATATATGTGATATATATGGTTTGCAAAATTGATTGTTTAGGCATATTTGATTAGCATTAGATTTAAACCTTTTGATTAGATCAAATTGTAAAACCCATAAGGGTTAAGGATTTTTGTAATTTAATCTGTTCTTCAAAGAGATGGAGACAAGATGGCGGACGACTGTGATTTCGTTAGGCGGTGAAGATTCTTTGAAAGAAGGATTGATTTGCATATGCAACTTATTTGTTGAGGTGAGTCAAAGTGATGAATACAAAGTGCAAGTGGTGTACTCATTTAGCTTAAATGTTAGGCGGTGAAGACATTGATTCTGCTGAAGATTAATTATTGAATTGAATTGATGAATTCTTTTTAAAATCTCAATTTGGAATTGAGTGTCTTCTCGAATTGAATTGATTTGATGAATTCTTATTAAAATCTCAATTTAGAATTGAGTAACTGAGAATAGAGTTTTTCAAATTGTTTGGACAATGGGTCTTCAATCTGTCACCATCGCCTATGCATTGCAGAAAGAGTTTGAGTTGACCAATCTGGTGGTTTGAGAAGCATATATTTTTTTTTCAAAGGCGGGTGGATACTCAAGACAATTTTAGGGTTTCTAAATTTTGATGGATCAACAAAGGAAGGAAATTCGAAGACCAAGATATGTCTTGGATTTAAATTATTGCAATTTAAATTAGTTTTCAATTTCTTAGGATATGCCAAATATGCCGGTCAATTTTGCTGCGTTTTTTTTAAATTTAATTATGCATGTTGATGTATGTTTTAAATTATGTTTGGTTGCATAAAGTATGTCATCTAAATTAAAATCCCACCATAGGTTAAGCATGATCATGCATTTTAATTATTTTTAATATAAGTGTTATATTTGGAGTATTATGATTAAAATGCTTTCTAATTTGATTAGACGATTTCCTAAAAGATTTATATTTCCGTATTTACAATATAATTGTTATATTTGGAAATTTTAAATTAGGATACTTCCTTTTATAATAGGAGTCCATATTTTTCTAATATTGATTAGGATATATTTTCCTAGATATAGTGATATCAGTAAAATCTTTTCCAATGAGATTGGGAAATCTATTGGGAAAAATAGGAATCCATATTTTTCTAATATTGATTAGGATATATTTTGCTAGATATAGTGATATCAGTAAAATATGGGAAATCTATTGGGAAATCTTTTCCAATGAGATTGAGAAATCTTTTCCTAATAAGATTGAGAAATCTTTTCCTAATAAGATTGAGAAATCTTCTGAGATATATTTTCCCAATAAGATTGACATATATTTTCTACTTTCCAAATGAGATTTGATATTTTTTAATAAGATTCATATATTTCAATTAGAATGTTTCTTTCCTTATTTAAAAGATAATTTAATTCATTCTTTAAAGAGTTTAAATATTTGAATTTAGTTTATCTTTTATTCTAATAAGATTAGAATATAGGATAATCTTTAATTTTGTTTTAAAGGGTTTAAAATTGTTAAAAATTCAAGATTATCCACAAGGTGAATTAGTTTTTAATAGGATTAAAAACATTGCTTAAAATCAACTGAAGTTCATTGATCTAGTAATTAATAGTTAATTAAAGATTAATGAATTTGAAATAAAAATTGACTATAAGGGAACCCTGTCTAAGAAAGGTTACTCGGGTGAGGTACTTAAGTTGACTGAAAAGGAACACCTCTACCTAAGAACTGGCCTGGGGGTTGAATTAGTCAAACTTTATTTTATTTCATTAAGCAGGCTCATAATGTGATTAGTTTTAAATAGTTTAATATACTGGATAATTCACATTAAAATCAATCTAACCAACATAAGGGTTATGAAAGGGTAGATTGAAAAACTTAGATAAATGAGATTAGCCTAATTTGTCTAAGTAATAGAAAACCCTATTTCAAAATACTTAGTGGGAGAAAGACATATGTCAAAATAACCCTACGGTCTCTACGGGAGATTCACAACGTGAGATTCATGTGAGACCTCGAGGCGGCTTTGGACCGTCCCCCTACGGAAGGTGTTTACATGGGTCAATATCAGGGTGAATCTCTTGAGAAAGTATTTTTAAATAGTAAGTGGGAGAAGGAAATGTGTCAACATATCCTACGGTCTCTATCATTGGTTCATAACGTGAGATTCATGTGGGGCCTCGCGGCGGCTTTTGGACCGTCCCCTACGGAAGGTGTTTACATGGGTCAATATCAGGGTGAATCTCCTGAGAAGGATAGGATTGTAATTTTATTTCCAATACTTGACCTACCCTACGGCGGCACTTGTTGGGATAAAATTATAGAATCTAAAATGATGGGTTATACTTACAAAGATATCATTAAGGTTGTTAATGATTTTCTTGACCAAACTAATGGTAACTAAATGTTATAGAAATAAGAGTTATTTTGGGATAACACTTGGTTGAGATTGTCTCGGTTTAGTGAAGGGGCATTTGACCTACCCTACGACGGCACTTGTTCTAACTCACTAAAGTATCATAGCATTAAAACAATAATGTTTCAGGGTTCATTTATCAAATTGTTTGTTTTCTATGCTGAAATTGAATGAATATTGATTGCATGTTATTAGATAAATATATATATTTTTTATATATTTCAATATTATGTCTATTTCTCTCAATTTTATTCTTCGTTGCTAATTTGTCAAATTGAGAAAATAATATCACTTGGAAAAATAATGTTAACACTATATAATGATCTGTAAAAATTTTCTTTAATTTGTCTTTATTGAGAAATGTTCTCAAAAACCTGTTGCCAATGCTAATCGAATTGTTCGTGAAGCACATGATTAATAAATCAATATAACGAGATGACTTATAAAAAAAAAATTATATTTGACATATTAGATGTCAAGCTAAGAAGATAAAGAAGATGACAACAACATATGAGATATTGTTGAAGTCAATAAAAGCTAGATTTAGATATTTATCTAAATAATCTAAAAAATTAAGTATTACCAAAATCCAAGAAAAGAAATCATATGACTGTAGCTAAAAGAAAATAGTTTCTAAATTAGCAAAGTAGTCATAATAAGAGGAATTTATGAAATACCTCTATAAGAAGAACATGGATAAAAGTAAATTTGATTTACTAGATTTTTTCATTACCACCTATATAGTAGATTCAGATCCACTATTAAGATTTGTTCTTCATTACATTTTATATAATTCTTGGAAAATACTTAATTATGTAGAATGATCTCTACTTGTTGGCACCAGAAAACCCATCTCAATTAATGTAGTGGGAGGCATTAAGATGTCCATAAAAAATAATTGTTATTTAATGCTGAATATGGTGTTTTTAGTACCATAGGAGAAATTCAATTTCTCTAACTTTATTACTAATAAAATGTTCGTATAGTATGAATATTTTAGTACTAAATTTTTATTTTCAAAATTGTTTGAAAAGTTCAGCTGAAAAATAAGAATAATTTGTATATGTTAAATTGTTAACATATAAAATACTACACATTGAGATATTCAGGATTATACAATCCAGAATATAAAGACAATTTATATTCTCCTAAAATATGATACTTGTCTTTGGCATTCAAGATTGATTCTGATCAATTTGAATAAAACGACTACTACGAAGTGATTCTCTAAATGTTAGAGTTAATTACTTTATATGTCTTAAGATCTTGCCTTTAATACAAGATGATCAATAGGTTTTTGTTGGAAAAGCCTACAGGCCAAAGAACACTGATGAATATTTCATCACTCTAGCTGATGATTATTCAAGAAATAAGTATCGTAACCTAATGCAACATAAGTCTGAATATTTTGAAAAGTTCAAGGAATATAAGACTCAAGTTGAAGGTCAATTAGGTAAATCTATCAAGACACTATGATCAGATCACAGTGAAAAGTACAGGAACCTTATGTACTAAGACTAATTGATAGAAAGTGAGATTTTATCTCAACCCTAGCACAAAGTAGAATTGTGTGAAATTGTGCTGTAAGAGGAGAAACAAGACCTTGTTAGACATGGTCAGAACAATAAAGAATTACACGTCATTATCAGACTCTTGTTACGATATACAATATAGATTGTATAGTGAACATGATTCTATCTAAAAGGTGTCCATGAGACAACTTTGAGATTATAGAAGAGTAGTAAAGTTAGTTTACAACCCTTCGAATAGTGTTGAAAAGTTGGTTCCAAGTGAAGCCACTAAATAGTTAATAAAAGTTGTTAACAATTTAATTACATTTGATAGTCAAATGGATCCTAGTCATGAATTGGATAAACCTCATCGTAGTGGGAGAGTTATGAGATGACCCAACCGTTACAAGAGCTTATATGAAGCCTAAGTTGTCGTATTAGATGACAATATGTAGGGCTTCTTGACCTCAAAGTTGAAATGAGGGTCAATGACAAAGACTAGTAGACCAAAGTCATAAATCTCGAGATAGAGTAGATGTACTCATCTTTATCTAGAACTTGTATATATTCGTGATGGGGTAAAACCCATAGGTTTTGAATATATCTACAAAAGTAAAAGATTTGTAAATAAGAAGGTACAAACTTTCAAAATAAGACTAATGACAAATATAGATGGAGAAAGTAAACTATGGATAAACTTTCTCAATTGTTGTCATATTAGAGTATATAAGCATTTCCTAATTCATAGTTGCATATGAGATATGTCAAGTGAAGGTTTAAGAAATATTTTTTTGAAAAGAAGTCTTAAAGAATGCATTTACAAATCAATTACATGAGTTCAATTTCAAAAATCAAAAGCAAAAGGTTTGCAAGAAGTAAAGGTTCATTTATGAAATGAATTTGATCACTAGATTTTTGAATGTAAGGTTTGATAAAAGTATCAAAAACTATGACTTTGAATAAATATTAATGATATTGTATAGACAATAAAATCATTAATTACTTAGTGGAATTTTCTCATATTTTATGTGGATGACTTATTACCCATTGTGAATGTTGTAAGATTTGAATCCAACATAAAATGTTGACTACCTAACCAATTCCAAATGAATGATTTAAATTACTTGGTATGTCCTAAAATAGAGTTTTCGAGGACAAAATGTTATTTATGTCTCACACATCTTATATTGACAAATTTGTTGTCAAGTATATGATGTAGTACTTCAAAAAATGATAATGTATCATTCTTACATGAAGTTTAGATTGTCTAAGGAATAGTGTCCTAAGACATTTCAAAATGTTGAGCATAAGATTGACTATCTACGTTTGAGTGGGAGAAAATCTAATGTACACTTGAGACATGACATTTGACAGTAAAATTGGTTAGCATTTATTAGTTAACCCAATGGTATGACCATTGCACGGAAAAATAAAAACTTTTCTCAAAATATCTATGGATAAATTGAAAAATTATATTTTTGTGTATGAGGTTAAAGATTTGATCTTTACGAGATGCACTGGTTTTAACAAAGATTTATGGAAATCTATGTTTACCCTAGATGATGGAGTATGGTATGCAAGTTAAATGTTCTTACTTATGAAGTAAAGAACTTGCATAACTCAAATAATTTCTTATTGGTCTGAAAGATGTTTCGGATATAGTTAAGCCTAAAACGTTTTATGTAATGGCTAAACTTAAGAAACTTAGATAACATCAATACATAGGGTATCCTGAGAGAGAAAGAATCGTGGTAGGACCAAGATGACTTTTAATTGACAGTCGTTTTGATCTATATAAAAAAACTTTCCAGGCTAAAGTGTTTGAAAGCCACCTAGAATGTCTAGGATTATGAGCCATGTCTCATCTTCACTAGGGCAAGTGGGAGAACATGTTGGGTGTAGAGTATGCCCTAGGATACATGTCTCACCGACTTTAGTGCAAGTGGGAGATTGTTGGGATTTATGCCCTAAAGCCTCGTAATTAATTATTAATTATTTGATAATTATTTTATTATTAATATTTGCAATTTATAATATTCATTATATAAATAAAATCCAAGGTTATTAGTGTAATCTTGAACTGTATGTAGTTGACATACGGGAGGATCATGTTCAAGTAATAACCTAAAGGGCCTATAGTATATGGATAAGATTGGGTGCCTTATCCTGGTAACACTATTGATACGGCCCACTTTGTAATTGTTACAAATGATTTGATCCAAATCATTCATGTAGAGACATGTGAGTGGGGGTATCCTATACAATGAGTTTGTATAAGACTGGACCACGAAATATATAATCTCTCTTTATAAATCCGTTATTTGAGAAGATTAATATTTCACAGGATGATCATATGTGACTCGATCTTAATCCTGAGTGAGTTATGAACTCCTGCCTGCGAGGGCTCGTCCTTTGATTTGTATGGGTGAGAATGACCTTTATAGCCGATTCAATAAGCCTACCATTTTGAGGACTTGACCAAATAGGGAGTTGGGAACATAAGTTTCACAAGATGGAATTCACTCCTTCCCATATAGGGAAAGTAGATGAGTAGTTCCCTTAAGTGCTGATTTCGGGACTTGAACAATGGGGCCTCACCCTCTCGCTGGCCCGAGAGGGACTTCGTTTATGGTTGGATCATAAACATGTTGTTCATTAGAGAATCAGTGGTACTTAAGGTATAAGATGTAATTACAGGGGTAAAACGGATTTTTGACCCAGCTGTAATTACGAACAACTCGTGAAGGATCGACTTGCATGTAATGGTTATATCCATGGACACAACTTGTCTTACAGTGCATAAGAGTGCAACTCTAGGCCAATGAAAGTCAATTAATTAATGAATTTAATTAATTAATTTTGTATCATTGGAGCTTATAAATCTGTAGGTCCATAAGGTCCCCTTGCTAGCTCATAGTAACACTAAAAGGATCAATTTAGTTGAAAGAAAATTTGAAATATTCAAATTAATATTTAATATATTTGATATATTAAATGTAGAAGAGTAAAATATATTTATTGTATTTGATACATTAAATATTAGAGAAAATAGTTTATGTATATGATACATTAATATTAAAAACTATATACTTATGTTATTTGAATGTGATTCAAAGTTTAAAGTATATTATAAAAGATTAATTTTATAATATTTGAATAAGATTCAAATAAATATAAAATACATATTTTAATATATTAGATATTAAAATGTATTTTATAAAATAAAATTAATTCCTAAAAGTCTTATTATAAATAAGACATTTAGGTTTAGCCAAAGGGTTGGCGAAACACACCACTCACAAGAGAATTGTTCTCTCATTCTTTCAAAGAGCTCCCACAAGCCTTGATCCCGTGTTCGAGTCATAGCGAGGAAGATCTCGTGGAAAAAGGAACACAAGAAAATGATTCATCAAAGGTAATTGTATTATATACTTAACCTTGTTTTTAGTTTAATTCTAAATAAACCAAAGTAACGATCTCAAACGCTTCCGCTGCGGGGAATGAAGAGTTCATTCCCTTCAGTTTTGCCACTATAAAAACTATTTATTTTTTCTATTTTAGGTCATTCTTATGTCCGATTTTTAGATTGTAGCCTCCATTTCTCTCAAAACATTCCAACTTAGATTTTCTTTATGTATTTTTACCAAATTATGAAGACTTTTGGTCAAATCATCGCTATGGACTAACATAAGTGGTGTTATTTAAAGGACGAGATTGTATTTTGACCTAGTTTAATTTTCTCTAAGCTTATCTTTCCAAGCATCTTTTAATTTTAACTTTAGTGGCGTGATTTCCTGATAGAGAATCTGACACGTGCAAAAGTTGTGTACTCAAATCGTGGGTAATAATTAATTCAGATTTTTATTTAAAAAAAGAAAAAAGAAAAAAGAAAAAAAAACTAATTAGAAATGGTTGGGAAGGGATCGAAGAAGAAGAAGAATTGAGAAATTGAAGGAAAAATGTGTTCTGTTGGCGCATTTCAACTAGGATTACCCCAATTTCCTTCCTTTACCAAAACAACCCCTTCTCTTCGTCTTCTCTCCATCCCCACTTCGCCTCCTAATCGGATTTTTCAACAACTCAGACACAGATCTAAAATATGTGGACGGAAATTTGGATCCTTCCGCTGCTTCTCCGGTAATTCCTTCTTTTCCCCATTTCTTCATTTCCTTCTTTAATTTGTTGCGCTCTTATCTTCTGGAGGGTTGAGTTTCTGAAACTATTTCTGTTTTTCTGAATTGGGTTGCTTCGGAATCGGTTCTTATCATTAGGGTTTGTTTTTTGTAGAAACGAAAGGCAATAAATTGGTTTTTTTTTTTTTTTTTTTAAGTATAAAACAGAACATATAGCCATGTGGTTCTTTGTGGAATCAGCTTCATTTTCAATATAAATTTCGTTACATACTTAGGCATATTATGCCAAAGGGTGAGGGAGTTTAATTGGGATTTCAACTCTTTCAGCTTGTGAGGATACTAATTTATCTTCCAAGGATTTCGCTCTCCTAACTAAATGCTTCTCAATGCGTAAGCATGGACTCAAATTTGTTATTAATCATACTTTTTAGAATCTTTGGAAACCTATTTCTTCCTTCAACTTTTCATTCATACCCGTACTGTGGAGGATCATTTGATTGGAAATCAATCTTCTCAACTTCTTCCTCGTCTTAATAACCTATCTCCTCAAAATTTATCCTTTCTTCTCTTACATTCTTATCTTAGGGGATGTTTTATTTATTTTTTAAAGAATATTACTTCACATGGAGTAGGGAGATTTCAACCAACGACCTAAAGGAAAAGTAAATGTGTATTAATGGCTAAGATGCTCGTGTGGTACTATCAAAATGATATGCAAGTAATTATTGTCATTTTTGTAAATTACAAAAATAATAATTTTTTATTAACTTGAAATAAAAATAAGTTACTTGGCCATTGACCATTGGCCATTGGACGAAGGAATGCAACTCATGGATGTGAAAAAATGCAATCATGGACCGCAACCATATATTCCAACAATATTTGTTATTGAAATTTAATTTAAAAAAATATATACATATATTTTTTTAGTTCAATAATTGGGGTGATTCAAACCTCTAAACTTTTGGTCAATGACATATATATAAAATTTAGGTAGGAGGCGCACTTGGTGAGTTGAGATACAATCGGGAAATCGGTGAGCCTTGGGGGCCTCCAGTTGGGGAATTTAATCTACCGTAACAAAGAATTGTTGTCTAAGTGGCTTTGACGTTTCTCCCTTGAAACTAATTTCCTGTGGCATAGGATCATTGGTAGTAAGCATGGTGCTTATTCCCTTTGAGTGGGTCTCGGAGGGGATTAAGGCACTTTCAGTAACCCATGGAAGGATATTTCTCTTGAGCTCCCCACTTTTACTACCCTTGTTCGGTTTTCCGTGGGGAATGAGAATGACACCTTTTTTTGGGAGGACTTGTGGGTGGAAGAGCGCTCTCTTTTTTCCTTATTCCCTCGCTTGTTCCATCTTTCGGACATGAAAAATCGGGTTGTGTTTGATGTTGTCATTTCTTCGGGTGCGCTCTCCTTCCCTGTCCTTGGGTTTTTGTCAAGCATTATCTGATAGAGATACGTCAGAGGTTCTGACTCTTCTTTCTCTTATTGGGGATTGCGTTCTTTCGTCGGGGAGGAGGGACATTCACATCTGGTCTCCCAATCCTGTTGAGGGATTCTCATGTGGGTCGTCCTTTCTTTGGTTGTTGGCCCCCTCCCCGGGTGGCGACTCGGCTTTTTTGGCCCTTTGGAAGGTGAAGGTTCCAAAGAAAGTTTTGTTTTTTACTTGGCAGGTTATACATGGTAGGGTTAATACCTTAGATCGGCTTGCGAGGAGGTCGTTCTCCTTGTGGGTCTGTTTTGTTGCATCCTTTGTTGGAGGGCGGAGAAAGACTTGGATCACATCCTGTGGAACTGTGTTTTTGCTCGGTCCGTTTGGGATATGTTTTTTGAGGTGTTTGGCTTCCAGTTGGCCAAACCCAGGGATCTTAGGATGATGATCGAGAAGTTCCTTTTCCATCCGCCGTTTCAGGAGAAAGGAAAGTTTTTTTGGAAAACGAGTGTGTACTATTTTGTGGGGTGAAAGAAACAATAAGACTTTTAGAGGGGGTGAGACGAACTCGCGGGGTGTTTGGTTCCTTAGCAAATTCCATGTTTCTTTGTGGGCGTCGGTGACGCGTTTGTTTTGTAATTATTCCTTGAACGTTATTCTTTTGGATTGGAGTCCCTTTTTATAATGGGGTTCCTTTCTTCCTTGGGGCTGTTTTTTTTGTATGCCATTGTATTCTTTCATTTATTCTCAATGAAAGTTCGGTACCTTTTCAAAAAAAAAAAAAAAAAAAAAATATATAGTAAGGAGGCTGTCTAATAACCTCTTATCAGGAAAGTTGTGTCTGATATGAAAACTATATAAAATCTAGTAAACAATACTAATATCATGATACTATTTTAGATTTCTGCACCTAGTCTACATGTATTATTTCTGAAGAAGATTATTCTTTAATACTAATTTCAGCCAAATGATGCGGATATTTGGAAAACCAAATAATTGGTCAAAGTGAAATACAATTGAAATAATGATTTCATTTTTCTTACAAAAATAAGAAATAATGAGGCCATTTTGAGCCACCATAGGTTGGCCTTAAGATCAATAAGAGCTATTGTAAATAATAAAGGACTTAGAGAGAATAAGTTCAAGCAATGGTAGTCACCCATCTAAGATTTAATATCTTTGGCAATCAAATGTAGTAGGGTCAAACAATTGTCCAAAGAGAATTAAGAACATGCAAGTTGGTCCGGAATCCGGATACTCATAGATTAAAGAAATCATTTTGATTTGTCAATATTTCAATGTCATAAAAAATGATAGAATTTGTGCTACAAAAAGAGAATTTTTTTTTTATTAATTGTCTTAAGACTTCATACGTCGGTTATGGATCAACTCTCAAATATATACCCTAACTCTTAAATTTTATTTCTTGATATGTAAAGCATTCATGTTAAAATGTCATGACGTTTGTGATCAACATTCACCAATATGAATTGTACTCATTCTTGTGGCATATCGTCATTGCTGCTTTAGAATTTGATCCCCAATTGTCCCTTTCGAATCAAATTTCTTGCTTTAGTACACTCTTTGGACATCTATTGCAAACGGTTTTACTTTTAGAAATATTTATCTATTTATAATTTACTTATTTTCTTTTCACTTGGGAATTGGAGCCCACTTCTTGCATATACTCACACCAATTCCTGAGTAGGTTTCACTTTCACCAACATTAAGGATTAGCTCGGGATACAAGTAGGGAAATTGATTATTAAGGTCCCGTTTGATGACCATTTGGTTTTTGTTTTTGAAAATTAAGGTTGTAAATCCTACTTTCACCTATGAGTTTCTTTCTTTTGTTATCTACTGATTTGAAAACTAAAATAAACTTTTTTTGTCTAAGAAATGTGAAAACTATAGTAAATGAAAAAACAAGCAAAATTTTGAAAAATAGAAAACTAAAGTTAAAATTGTTATCAAAATGAGCCTAAGTTTTGCACCTAGGAGCCTGAACCTTAGGAGGGGTCGTTCCAAACTTCCCAAGCCCTTTAGGATGTATAGATCTTGCCATCTGTAGTTAGGTGTATCTATACAGATTTACTTTGAATTGCATAAACAGTCTAATAGATTATAAATTGTACCTTACTTTTTCTAATAGTTGAAAGCCCTTTCTTTTAGTTTTGGTTATTTTCTATTGGCTCCTTCTGATT
Source organism: Herpetospermum pedunculosum (assembly GCA_028017165.1). Taxonomy (NCBI): domain Eukaryota; kingdom Viridiplantae; phylum Streptophyta; class Magnoliopsida; order Cucurbitales; family Cucurbitaceae; genus Herpetospermum; species Herpetospermum pedunculosum. The sequence continues at coordinate 4,112,599 of CM051525.1, read as the reverse complement.
TGGGCTTTTGTTTTTACAGTTTTTTTTATAATGCCTTTTCTATATCCTTTTATTTGCCCTAGTATGGTTTTTCCATCTAAAAAAGAAAGATCATGCATTGGCATTGTACTCCTGAAAAAGATCTTGCCAAGTCTTGGTTCTTACAAATTTCATGAAGATTTCTAATTAGATGCTGGAATGCTATTTCATTTTCAAAAGCATGAAAATAGCTGAGCTTGTTGTGGTCTTTCTGTTCTTTTTTTGGCAGCATTATCGCCCGAGCTGAAAACAACAATTGACAAAGTCGTTACGTCGGAGAAAGTAGTTGTGTTTATGAAGGGATCAAAAGACTTCCCACAATGTGGATTCTCCAACACTGTCGTACAAATATTGAAGTCTTTTAATGTACCCTTCGAGACTATAAACATTCTAGAGAACGAATTACTGAGACAAGGACTGAAGGAGTATTCAAGCTGGCCAACCTTTCCTCAGCTGTATATTGATGGAGAGTTCTTTGGTGGTTGTGACATAACTGTTGGTAAGTTTCTGGAAATCTTTTTCTTATAATTGGTGAAACTAAAAAGGGGAAATATTATTGGTTGATAATTTTGAAGTTTTAGAGATTATACTGTATCTCAAAATAAGCTTCTGTCTTTTTGATTTAATCCTAAAAAAATGGTTTAAATTTTGTTTTCATTCATAAAAGTTTGGTTTAAGTTTAATTTTGTTAAACCAATTAAATCCAGCAGTTTGTTTTTTGGAAAAAAAATAGTAATAAAGTCTTTAGAGAATAAAATGTTTATTTGTTAGTAAAATTTTCCCATTTTTGGTTACAGAAGCATACAAAAGTGGAGAATTGCAAGAAGTATTGGAGAAGGCCATGTGTTCTTGATGGCCATTGAGTTAAGGTTTGGCAATGCTTCTTGACTTGATTTTTAGAGATGGAAAGATGCATATCAATATGACATTTATACTCCAGGCTTCATGACAAAAGGGTGGAAAACACACTTGATTGTTTATTTTTATTCTTACTGATTTTTACTTCTCAAACGGTTACAGGTGGTCAAGTGCGATTAACCGAGGTGTGCCCTAGCTGATTTAAATACTAAAAAAAAGGGTTACAAGTAAAAAAAAGAAAAAGAAATTGATCCGACAATATTTGTGGCTAATGGGTCTGTGAATTTTAAAGAATATCTAATAGGTAAGTAACTTATTTGACATGAAATTGAGAGCCGGTTTGATAACGTTCTTGTTTCTTATTTCTCGTTTCTGTTTCTCATTTTTTAAGAAACATGCTTGTTTGATAACTATTGTCATTTCTTGTTTCTAAATTTTGAAAAACGTTTCTAAAAAAATGGCAAAATTTGAGAAATACAAAAAATGTGTTTCTTCTCGTTTTCTTTTATAAACGGTTGTTCCTATTTATAACAAAAAAGTGTGGTTGATTTGTTGGCAAGAGATGTGCTTAAATAAGCACTTCACATTCAAGGGGCTTGAGTTCAAATTTTGAAATAACATTTTGGTTTTTTTTATTTCTTCTTAATTTTGTAGTATTTTTTATATATTATTTTAATTTTAAATTTTGTCCTTTCTATTTTTGTTTTGTTTGAGAATATAATGTCAACTTTTTTTTTTAGTATCAATATTAATGTGAACCTAATATTAGTAATAAGTCTTTTATCTTATTTAACTACATTAAAATTTTATTTATTAATTGCAAAAAAATGTTCATTTATTAATTTTAGTATATTGGTAATAGGATTTTTGAATATCCTATAAATTTCAGGGTGTGAAGTCCCGCCAAAATAATATTTATAAATATCGCTACAACTGAGCTTTGCAACTAGTGGTAGTCGGGTCGATCCGCAGGGAACCAAGAATTAGCCTGGTGATAGGATTTTGAAATATCCTATAAATTTCTCAAGTTGTCGAAGCTTGCCAAAAATGAAATTTATAACCTGTATCCACAGAGAACATGTTGAATTGGAATTTGACAAATTGATCGAAGTAAGTAACAAACAAGGGAGATTTTTTTCTCATGCAAGATTAATTATGAAAAGTGCTAATGGAAAAATAACAGTGATTCAAGCCTGATGGATTTGAGAATTTCAGGATTTGCTAAGTAATGTAATTTTTATCATTTGACTCTACCATATGGCAATGAATGAAATGAGCACGTAAACGGTTGCCCGATAACTCTGAAGCAACCAGCCACATAAATATTAATCAGAGTTGTGAATTCTAATTAAGCAAAGTTATTAACTAAATCAGAATGATCAGCCCCAAAATAATTAAAGTAGTAACTAGCAATTCACGACGATATGATACTTCGATTTGTTTTACTCCTCTTGTGTTATTAAGGCGATTAGGAGAGACACGGCATCACTAATCTATAACGTTAGAACATGCTAGAAGTCAAGTTCGTCAGTCTATCATTCAAGCACACTCATAAATTAAGCAAGATAGAGTAAATGCTACACAACAAAAGACAAAATTTAGAGTCTAAGTTATCAAAATATTACAAAACTTTTACAAATCCCTACATTAATTCCAAATCCGTCATATTACCATAGGCTTCCATGAAACTTAGAAGCATCCAAACTCACATGGAGGCGTTGGAGTTCATACAAGCTAAAGGGGGAGAAAGAGTTTCAAAATGCAGCAACAATGGCGGATATCCAAGGAGAAATGACAGAGAAGATGATGAAAAATCGAAAAAATGGGTTTTATAACCCGTTGGAGCGTTGAGACGCTGTGCCCTAAAATTTAAGTGCGCGCCTCTTCGGAGCGTCGCGACACCTCGGGCAAGCCTCTCGATGCTAGCTCTCGGGTTTCAGCTCCAACTTTTGCCATTTTTTGGCACTTTTGGCAATTTCTTCCTTTTTTGAGCCCTCTCGATCCCGAAGCATTCCCGAAGCTCTAAAACGGCTTCCTTAGCCTCGAAACACGTCCAACGGACACCACGAGCTCTTTGCCGCGAATCACCTAAAAACAAGGCAAATTACACAATTAAACACGACTTTTAGCTAGAATTAGAGAGTGAAATATAGCTCCAAAATAGAGCTATCAAACACCCCCAACCTAAATTTGCTAGTCCTCGAGCAAGGCAAACCTAGAATTCAACTCTAAGGACTATGCATGCATGCCTCTAATTCAAACCTCGATGCTTTTTAAAGATCAAAACATTAACATGCTCAAGAGAGCAATCGGTGCATGCACTTAATTAAGAACACATCAAAAATTAACTATCGCTCCCTAACGTGTGTGTGTGCTAGCCAACCTATCTTAAACCTACGCAAGCTAGGAAAAATCCCATGCAACATGTCATCCCGTTTTCCCCATATTTCTAGCATTTAAGAACAGTCTAAAGTTTTATCACATCCGAGAAAGCAATAAATTAAGAGGCCTAAAATTTTTTTCTCTTTATTTTTCTTTTTAGTACTTTGTACTTTTATTTCGGTTCTTTGAACACGACCTTTTATTTTCTTTTTCTTCTCCGAGAAGCCTAACATGTCAAGCTTAGGCCTAAGCTTCACATTTTTAAGGACTAACGCCCACTTCTTTAGCGCGCACTTAAGAAGGAGGAGCGCCTCGGGAGGATTTTCTAAACAACATGCTTTTCCACTTTTTATTATTTTTTTATTTATTTTTTTTATTTTTTTAGGCTTAATAGCTTTGCTGACTTGATTAATCGATTACTAACTCATGCAACAAGCTTCTCTAGGGGTTCCTTTCGGTGACAACAAGAATTAATGCATCATGCGATTAATCTAAGCCTACGGAGTCTAAGAAGGGGTTGCTAAGTGGTCTATGGATGCAAGGGAGCAACAATTTTTTTTTTTAAATTTTTGACATGGACCTAATAAGTGCAAAACTACCTCATGCCAATCTAGATATGCAAATGTCAAGATTATAGAAGCATTTCCTAGATTATCACAATTAGAAAGCATATAAACAGAGTCCCAAGCACTTCAAATTCTAAGTCTACTCCTGCTCAACAACTGCACATTGATATCCATACGACACTCCATAACATCCACCCACAACCTCAGAAGATAGCATTGTCCCCAATGCTTCTCATCAGATATGTGCAAAATAAAAAGAGGGAAAACAACACTTCCCTGATCTTTGCGAGGTTAGCGAGGAACGAAAGGCGACGCTTTCTCATTCAAGGCCAATTCCTTCAACTTCTCCCTTCTACTCTTAAAAAAAAACAGCAAACAAAACAAACTAAATTAAACTACGAAACTTAAACAAAAACAAATAAAACTAAAAACAGAAAAACAGTTCAACACTCGGGTGCCTCCAAGAAGCGCAAATTTTTTAAAGTCGTTTGCTCGACTGAATTCTCCTCTCAAAGTAAAACGTAATCCGACAGCGCGGGGGACGTTCCAATCATCTCCTCGTCCACGCTGGACCTGCAAACACCCATCAAACATATTTTTTCTTCTTCGTGCCTCAAGCACGTGAATATCATCGTTATTAGTCATATAAAAAACAGAACCATCATCATTCAAATTTAAATCATTTTTTTTCACAGAAACATATGAATTATCCCTCAAGCTCGAGGTCAAATTCTTTTCCTTCACACAATCCAAACAATTTACAAAATTTCAAATCAAACATGGAAAACTTATTAACAGTCTCGTCAAATTCCAAAGATATGACGCCCTTATAAACATCGATTTTGACCCTAGCGGTATTTAAAAAGAGACGCCATAACAACATGGAAGAAGAAACATTCAAAAAAATTTCATTCATATCTAATACAAAGAAATCTGCAGGAAACATCATACTTCCTACTTTCACAAGAATGTCCTCGACGATTCCCTTCGGACAAATGCAAGACCCATTAACTAGTTGCACCACCATATCAGTTTCATGCATATCATTTAAATTAAGCTCTTGAAACAATGCATAAGACATTACATTCACAGAAGCACCTAGGTCTAGCATGACATTTTTCACTTCTATGTTACCTATCATGCACGGGATAGTAAACATACCTGGATCCTTGCACTTGGTTGGCAACAAACCTGGAAGAATCGTCGTGACATTTTCCTTCTTTTCCTGATCGGTCACTCTTGAATTCCTTTTTCCTGTGCACCAACTCTTGAGAAACTTGAAATATTTTGGAATTTGGTTCACTGCCTCCAAGAGCAGAATGTTCACAATCATTCACAATCATAGGATTTGCAAGCCTACTCGGAAAGGGTGCTGTGGGGACATTCGTCGACACACATTTCTTCAGTTCTTCTTTTTTCTCAAACTTATTATTCTCAGGATGGCTCAGGGAGGACACATTCAGGCTGTCCTTCTTGACTTCCTTCTCAACTCTTGAGGGAACCGCTTTCCCACTTCTCAACTGTATTGAACTCACGTTCTCACACGAGTTCACCGTGGTTTGGGAAGGAAGCTTCCCTGAGCTCTTGCTTTCAATCCTGCTATTCGACACAGCCAATTGTGTGAGATGCTTGTTCAAATTTTGCAACTCCACCTTATGCGAATTTAGTTCCTCGCGAGCTTCTTTCTGAAACTGATTTGTCGTATTAACGATGGTCCTCACCATCTATTCCATCGAATTCGAGGAATTGGAGGCCTGAGCTTGGTTGGAATTCCGAGGTCTCTCGAATGACTAACCCTGATACCTTTGTCCATCTATGTTCCCAATAGCTCAAGTTGGGGTGGTCTCTCCATCCGGAGTTGTATGTATTTGAATATGAATCATACTTCCTCGGGTTGGAAGCATATGCCCCGATGGCGTTTACCTCTTCCGTGTCTCGACCGCCTCCTCCTACAAATGTTTTCAACATATTTTCAATCTCGGCCACCTGGGCTTTCATTTCATTCATCTCACTGATTTGACTAACTTGATGGACCTGTCCTGTTCCACCACGAATTCCGAACTGCTGCGAGTTAGCTGCCATGTTTGCTATCAACTGTTTGGCATCGGCTGGGGTTTTGTCAATCAGTGCCCCACCACTCGCTGCGTCGATCATCTGCCCATCGTAGGGCGTCATCCCCTCGTAGAAATAATGGATCAATAACTGATCGACGATCTGATGATGTGGGAAGCTCGCGCACAGGCGCCTGTTGCGTGCTCAGTGTGTAAATAAAATGTAATGCGAAGAGCACTCAGATCATGCAAGCATACATGGTCTACAGCAAGTGATAAGTATTTTTTAATTCGTTTTCCCACAGAGATTGAGTTTAGTTACTAACGAGTTGAGGTGCTAAATTAGATAACGTAACTTAATTTGGGTAGATTTGGGGTTGATGTACCGAAATAATAAAGAATGCAAGAAGAAAGCAAGTGTAAAAACCAAACAAGTAAAGAGATAAAGGTATAATGTGAAGAAGAATAATTGCGGGTCTCGCAATGTTTTAGCAATAAAATTGCAAAGGTAAAAAGCTAATAAAAAGACTAAGGCAAAAAGCAGGAATGTTTTATTGCGGTTCTCGCAATAAACTAGCAATAAATTAACAACGTTTTTAATGTAAAGTAAAGCAGCAAGGTCGACTTAAGACTCCTCTATAGGCACTTAACTACGATCATTCAGCAGTAGATTAACATATCATGCATCGTTTTAGCTCGCATCTCTCGATTACATGCATTAGATCTTTAGTTCACTCATATCCAAGTAAGACATAAACATCTATTTATACAAGCAAGCTAATGAACGTGCTAGGAGAACGTCTATTCCTAAGTCGTTTTCTGGTTACCATAAAAGGCTAGCATGAATGGATGACTCTGAACTCTTACTCCTTCCGGAGGTTAGGAATTTTTTAGACAAAATGAATGGCCGGTCGAAATTGCCCGTGGGATGAAGCTTACATACATTCAATGCAATCATACTACCCTACATGCTGAATTCTCGTATTTCTAGCCTACAGATTCATCTTTAGCAGACCTTTCTTAGATTAGTTACTCATGGTTTTCAAAGAACTAACGGAGATGGATTGATTGATCATGATTTAGAGATCTTAAAAAAAGCAATTGAATAAGAAATAAAAAAATGAAGAACTCAATAAGACTTAATTGATTACTCTCTAAAAATAAGGTTCAGAACACTTCATAAGAACAATGTGCAACGATATGAAAGCAGTAAAGATCAAGTGTATTGGAGAATGAATTAGAACAATGTTGCAAATGGAATCAGTAGAGAGAAAACAGTAAAGAAAAGCTGTAAAAGTGCACGGATCTCCTCGTCGCAAACGCCTCGGATGAAGAGGAAGATTAGCTGATCTTGGGGATGAATTCAATCAGAAGAGAAGAAAGATCTTCTCTTCTTCCTCTCGAATCATCGACGCCAAGGGCTGATTTCTTCGTTCCAACAAACGGGAGAAGGAAATTTCGTCTACAGATTCCTTTGCAACTGAGATCTCCACGCTTCTCAGTGTGTTTCCCCTTCATCATTCGTCTCTTTTTATAGCTTCTAGGTAGTTGCAAAAGGCTGCTCATTAATCGTGGATCGCCATTCAACTTTGTGAGGTAGTCAAGCTTGACATGTGGCAGCAGCAGGGAGAGTTGACGGCTGGAAAATCTCAGTCAATAAAGACTGACGGCTGGAAAGAAATGCAGCAGCAACGACTGTTTCCTTGCGGTTTCCTTGCGAGGGCCGCAATGCTTCATTGCGGTTTCAACAATGTTTCCGCAAAGTTTCCTGCAATGTACATTTTAGCTTGTTTTGCATCATTTTTCATCATTTTTCGTTCCTTTTCCAAATAAGTCCTATTTTAGCATCAGTTCTCAAATTCTCGCATTTAGGCACACATTAAGCTAACTTCTAACAAAAACACTCAAGAATGTACATGATTTAAAGGTAAATATAGCCCTAAATAATGTACTTTTGGCGAGGTAACACACCCCCCAAACTTGAGTTATTGCTAGTCCTCGAGCAATATAAAGGCTTACTTTGGCTGCTAAATCTTGTCTTTCAAACTCTACCTAGCTGACTTGCTGACTTCCCTAGGCTTACTATCAAAGGCATTGTTGTCCTGTGACACTCTTCTAAGTTCAAACTAGCTTCATATTCTGCCTATTCTGATTTCCCTTGCCTTTAAAACCTTCTGTTTTTACTAACTTCCTACCTTATGGTTTATCTGTCTATGTCATTGGGCTCATTGTGCAGTTATCCCTAAGCTTTCAAACTCTCCCTAGTTTTAACTCAGACTCAGTACATGCTTCTAATGTTTTTATTTTTGAATTACCTAGGATTCCTTAAAGTCATGCGAGGCTTAGCACACACGAGTATCAGAGTTCAGTATCCATAGAACAAACTAAGCCCTGGCATCACTGTGTTGGATAGACACTCATCTCCCTTGACATACCTTCAAGCTACAGCCCTGTGTTTAGCAAACTAAGGATCAAAGTTCAATTTCACAGGACATCTAAACACTTAGGCCGTAGCTCTTTGGCACACATTCTTCTTCCTTGGTTTTATTTTTCCCTTTTTTCTCTTTTGGCAAAGTCTTCTCTTTGATTTGCCTTTTGATGCAGTGCCACTTGTGGGTTACACAAATGGCCCTGATTACTCAGCATCCTTAGAGAGAGACAATACCCTTTACTTTTCTTTTGCTTTCTTATTCATTTTTTTTTAAGAAGAAGAATGCCTATATTTTTTCAAAGGAGAGAGGAGTGTTCCTAGGCCTAGAGGTTGCCTTATCCAAACTTAAACTCCTCATTGTCCCAATGAGAGTCTGAGGTTGCACACCCCCAAACTTATCTTAGAAGCATCTAGTCTAAATAAAAACTAGACAGACTTAAAACTCCTAAGGATGGAATGACCCTCATAGTGCAGATAACTCAACAACAGAAATTTACTAAAACCAACATGGTAAGGTCTAACAGAGGTACATGCTCATCAATTCATGAAGCTAATTAGAACTAACAAAGGTGTACTTGACACTCATCCAGCATGCTCAATAGACAGACTACCTATGGACATCAGTAATGCAGCCAAATCATGAGATTTAAAGACAGGCAACCCATCAGAAAGTCATACACCAGCATGCTTAAACTAACAAAATATTGCGGATGTAACCGTGATCAAGGCTCCTAACATGCGATGTTCTATTCTTAAACAACTACAGGCAATAGAAAAACTAATTAAGCTAACTAAACATACGAATTCAAACTAAACTAAGCTACTCTACTTAAGCTAAACAAGGAAATTAAAACATACGAACAATTTGATATTGGGGGGGGGGGGGGGGGTAACAGGTTACAGAAAAGCAGTTTGTTTTTCTTTTTTTCTTGAGAGGGATCAGAAATACTCCCTCGAATGCCGTCAATCTGACATTCATTCATCCTTATCCTCTTCATCATTCCTCTCACTCGGAGGCACCCAAGGACTCAACAACCCAGCAGGGAAGGTAGGGAACGTGCACCGCAGGTGCTCAGTCAGCTCTTGGTCCCTTGCCTTCGAATACTCAGCCCATTGGGCTAACTTTCGTTGTAAGTCCATCAGGCAGGCCATGGACAATGATTGTGCAGCAGCAAGTCTATCCATCTCGAACTTCATGTTTCCTCTTCTCGTCACCCTCAGGTCACTAGGCAGCTCAAGGTGGCCAGCATAGGCCAATTGTTTCTCCTCCATCGTCACAGGCACCCCTGCGCGTAAGCATAATTTAGTGATGGTATTGGAGAAAAAGAGTTGGCCCTTACCTTTCTTGGAGCATTCGATGATTGATGCTGTTATGACTTCACCCACATCAATGGTGAGTCCCTTCATTATCGCATAAATCAGCAGCGATCTCCCCTGATTGATGGTTGTTTCATGTGTGACAGGGGAGATTCTTCTTCGAATCAGGAAGAACAAAACAGTTGCTTTGTCCTTGAGGGCTGCACTCATTAGTGTGTGCTTCTCATGCTTTGAGACTGCCCAGGCTGCCTTAGGCTTCCCTATTATATCCAGTGCTTCCTCCAGGACTCCCTCTGAAGGTGAAGCCATGATCCTTGCGTATTCAGAATCTTTATGCCCCTTGAGAGCATACACGTTGTTGATTGCTTCGGCTGAGAAGTCAACTTCTACTCCCCTCACCATTGAAGAACAATCTTCGGGGCGAGTGAGGTTGGCGTAGAAGTCATACACCATGTCAGAGTAGGCCTGAATTGGAGGCCTACACAGCTCTTCCCAACCGTGGTTCATAATTCCTGCGCGCAGAAATTGCGGCAGGTCCGCAATAGAATCAAGGAATGCTCTCTCGTGGAGGAGTTCTTTCTTCATCAATTCCAAGCCTCTAGCCTCCGCTTCCTTGGATACATACCTCGCAGCTCGAGGCTCATCCTCTTGGTACATCTTTCTCTTCCCCTTGTCCTTGGCCTTGGCTGCTTCAACAACCTCAATTTTCATTTTCTTGATAGAGGGTTGTTACGTCTCCAAAAGTGACCCTTTTAGGACTTATTTATCTTAGAAAGATGTACACTCTTAGGTGTTTTTGATAGGATTTAGCTTAAACCTATGCTTATATATGATAATTAGAAGAAGGAAGCTAAATTAGGACTTGTGCACAAAAGGAAAGAAAAAGGATGAAAAACGAGGTTAAAAGAATGAAAATTTTTCATTGCAGTAGCATTGCGGAAACATTGCTGAAACCGCAATGTTTCAAGTGAAATCCGTAAGTTGACTGATCTGTTTCTGTTATTTTCTGTTATTTCAGGGATTCGTTCTTTCTCCTCCATCCATTTTGAAGTATGACGTTGAAGATGGATGGTTCTCCTTGGCCCAAACGCACCTGCAGATTACTATAAAAGGGGGTCAAAGTAGAGGGTTTGATCATCATCCGAAAGCGTAGAAGTCTCTTCGCAGCTCCATCTTTTCTCCTGTTTTTCTTCTCCGTCTGTTGGTTTGAGAGGTTCAGCTGTTGGAGTCGACAATCTGATAGGAAGGAGAGAAGATTCCTCTTCTCTCCCGATTGGATTCATCCAAGCAAGGCTACCCTTTCTCTCCCTTCAGCCGAGGCGTTTGCGACGAGGCGTTCAAGCTCAATTACTGCTTTCTGTCTTTCATTTCTAATTTCCAGCTCTGTGTAGTTGTTGTTTCTTTTCTAGTAGCTAGCTCATTTCATTTCGTTGCTTTCTGTCTTTATGTTATTCACTTTAAGTTTCCCTTTGTTCATTCAAACAATCAAGTAATCAAAGCACAATTCATTATTTCACAGTTTCTTATCTTTTCCTGCTACTGTTTTACCTTGCTGTTTTAAGTTTATTTCTCTTCTAAGCATGTCTACTTCGTCTCTTATTTCTGTTCTTTCTATATCCATGAGTAACTAAGTCACATAGGGGCATGCTAATGACAAGACTATAGGCTAAAAAACGTGAACCAAGCATGTAGGACAGCTCTCGAAGCATTGATTGTATGTAAGCTTCATTCCACGGGCAATTTCGATTGGCCATCCATTTTGTCCAAAGAACTCCTAACCTCTGGAAGGAGTAAGAGTTCAGAGTCATACACTCATGCTAGCCTTTTAAGGTAACCAGAAAATGACCTAGGAATAGGCGTTTTCCTAGTACAAACCATATCTTTCTGCTTTAACAAGATGCTTAAGACCTTACTTGGACATGAGTAAACTAAAGAATCTAATGCATGAAATCGGAAGATACATGAGATTGAGTTAGTTTGATGCATAGTGAGTTGATCCAGTGCTTGAGAATCGTATAAAAATGCCTATAGGGGAGTCGTTAGTAGCCCTTGTTTCTCCATTTTACACACTTTCGCTGTTAGTAACATTGCGGTAGAATTGCTGTTCTCGCAATTCTGATAAGTTAAAAATTCTGTTGAGCTACTTTCCTCTTCGTTTATTAATCTTGTCTCTTTTCATTTGAGTTTATCTTTGACTTGCACTTGTTTATGTTGCTGCCCTTTACATATTCCTTAGAACATAGACAACTTAAAACCAATTTTACCCCATCAAATCCACCCCTTCTTTCTTAACAATACACTTCACGAGTAGCTAGTAATAAATCTCTGTGGGAAAACGAATGAAAAAATACTTACTACTTGCTTACAAGATCATGTATGCTTGCATGTTCTGAGTGCTCTCTCTTTTATTGCTATTTATTTCACACATTGAGCACGCAACAAGTTTTTGGCGCCGCTGCCGGGGATTTAGTTTAGTGAAAACGAAGTTTGTTAAGTTAGAAAACCAACTCTTAATATCTATTGAAGCTGATCTGTTTTCATTTCTTTTGCAGGTACTAGTTGGGTTAGTTTATGAATGAGCCTTCAAGTAGTGATCTAGAGTTCAACCCTGAGCCTGAGAGATTATTTAAGGCTAGGAATAGAGCTAAGAAACGTCTCTTTAACTAACCCCCTTTACCTCAAATAATTGCTGAAACCGCAGAGTCTCCGCAATCCTCTCAAGAAGAAATGGATAGATTAGTTCCAAATCCGGTACCTGTGACTCGCAATCCCATCGAAATAGCGAATGATAAGAATAGTGCCATTCTCTCATACTTAGTTCCCATGCCTGGGGAGCTAAACCCAAGTATAATCCGCCCTGAGATCACTGCCAACTCATTCGAGTTAAAGCCAGTGATGTTCCAAATGTTGTCCACTGTGGGACAATTCTTTGGAGTGGAAAATGAGGATCCCCACAACCATCTTAGAAACTTCCTAGGAGTTAGTGATACCTTCATCATCCCTGGAGTTTCCCAAGAAGCCTTAAGGCTATACCTTTTCCCTTATTCATTGAGGGACAAAGCAAAAACATGGTTAAACTCATTACCCTCTGGATCAGTCCTCAATTGGACAGACTTGGCGGAGAAATTCCTAGTTAAATACTTTCCACCTGATAGGAATTCTACCTTTCGTGATGACATAGTCAAGTTCAAACAAGTTGAGAATGAGTCTCTTCACGAAGCTTGGACAAGGTTCAAAGATCTTCTTCTTAAATGTCCACACCATGGCATCCCATGGTGTATCCAAATAGAGGTCTTTTTCAAAGGATGCAACCCCAGCACTAGACAAGTCTTAAATTCATCTGCTGGAGGTTCCATGTTGTCCAAGAGTTATAACGAAGCCTATGAGATCTTGGAGAAGATCTCAGCATCTCACTGTAGGTGGTCAGATGATCCAATAGAGCCAAGTAGAGCTCAAGATAAGGACACACTCAATGCCATGAGTGGTCAAATAAGCGCCCTGACCAACCTAGTAAACCAAATGGCTCAAACCAATCTCCAAACTAGTGTCAACACCGCCACAGCCATGTCAATGGGCACCCAACCAAGTCAAGGTGAGACACTTATCTGTGGATTCTGTGGGGAAGGGCACCTGTACGAATACTGCCCTGGGAATCCAGCCTCAGTCTGCTATGTTGGAAGCCAGCAGCAGCCTTGGAACAACCCCTACTCTAATACTTACAATCCTGGTTGGAGGAACCACCCAAACCTGTCATGGGGTGGCCAACAAAATGCTAACCAAGCTCCTAACCAACCAAGACCGAGTGGAACACCTGGTTTCACTCCCCAACATAACCAATCTATGTATCAAAAACCATACAACCAACCAGTAGGGTCTTCTGTAGAAATTCTACTCAAAGAGTACATCGCCAAGAATGATGCTACTCTACAAAGCCAGCAAGCTACTCTTAGAAGCCTAGAGAACCAAATAGGGCAACTAGCCAATGAACTCAAAAGTAGGCCCCAAGGTAGACTTCCTGCTGACACTGAGGTGCCAAGGAGAGATGGAAAAGAGCAAGTTCAAGCAATTAAACTTAGAAGTGGTAGACCATTGGTGAGCAACACGAAAGAAGCCCCAAAGAGAGTAGAGAACACTGAGTCTAGTGCTCCACTGGAGTCTCTGCCAAACCAAGGTCAACCATCAACAAGCACACCAGGAGCAAGGCTGGAGCCGATCATAGAAGAGGTTGAAGAAATTCCAAGGCCTCCACCTATCCTGAGGCGACCTGAAGTGCCTGCATATGTGCCACCACCTCCATTTCCTCGAAGGCTAAAGAAAAAACAAGAACAGGAAGTGCACTTTAATAAATTTCTAGAAATTCTTAAGCAAGTGCATGTATATATTCCTTTTGTAGAAGTCTTACAGTCTATGCCTTCTTATGTAAAGTTTTTGAAGGATATTATCACTAACAAGAAAATAATTGGTGAGTTTGAAACAGTAAATCTCACTGAGGAGTGCAGTGCCATACTCCAGAACAAGCTACCCAAGAAGGAGAAGGATCCTGGTTCCTTCACCTTACTAGTTGAGCTAGGAGGCAAGCACGTGGGCAGAGCTGTTTGTGACCTGGGAGCCAGCATAAACCTCATGCCCCTATCACTATTCCGCCAGCTAGGAATAGGAGAAGCGCGTCCAACCACTGTCACTTTACAACTAGCAGACAGATCCATAGCCTACCCTGAGGGTAAGATTGAGGATATTCTTGTAAAGGTTGACAAGTTTATTTTCCTTGCAGATTTCATTATCCTGGATTATGAAGCAGACAAGGAGGTCCCCATCCTATTAGGCAGACCGTTTCTAGCCACAGGTAGGGCCCTGATAGATGTCCAAAAAGGTGAGCTCACTATGAGGGTTCATGATGAAGAGGTGAAATTTAGTGTGTATAAAGCCTTAAGGTACCCTTCTGACTCTGAATCTTGTGCTAGCATGGACATTGTAGATTCATTAATGGAAGAACATCTGGAGCATGTATTATTAACTAAGCATGCTAATGAATATGTACAATTAGATTTAACTGATTTAAATGTTTCTGAGATAATGGATATACCTGTAGATAAAACACAGCATGTATGTATAAATAAAGACCTGACTAACAGATCCTTGAATCCTTTAAAACCATCCATTGAGCATCCACCTGTCTTAGAATTGAAACCTCTACCCACTCACCTCAAGTATGCATATTTAGGAAGTAATGAGACTTTGCCTGTAATTATTTCTTCTAAATTAAGTGAAAAGCATGAGGTTGAACTGATTTTATTACTTAAGCAACATAGGAAGGCTATTGCATGGACTATTGCTGACATTAGAGGCATTAGCCCTTCTTATTGCATGCATAAGATCATATTAGAGGAAGAGCATACACCCCGAGTAGATCACCAACGTAGGTTGAACCCCTCTATGAAAGAGGTAGTTAAAAAGGAAATAATAAAATGGTTAGATGCTGATTTGATCTTCCCTATAGATAGTAGTCAGTGGGTGAGCCCTATACAATGTGTACCTAAGAAGGGGGGAATGACTGTGGTAGTCAATGAGAGCAATGAACTGATTCCAACTAGGACTATCACAGGATGGAGAGTTGCATGGATTATAGGAAATTAAATAAGAAAACCAAAAAAGACCACTTCCCTCTACCATTCATTGACCAAATGTTAGATAGGATAGCTGGTAGAGCCTATTACTGCTTCTTAGACGGTTATTCAGGATATAACCAGATCACTATAGACCCCAAGGACCAAGAAAAGACTACCTTCACTTGCCCTTTTGGAACATTTGCCTTTCGCAGAATGCCTTTTTGCTTATGCAATGCACCGGCAACATTCCAAAGGTGCATGTTGGCAATCTTCTCTGATTTGGATGAGTCCATGATAGAAATATTCATGGATGACTTCTCAGTCTTTGGGGATTCCTTTACAAACTGTTTAGAGAACTTAGGACAAGTCCTGGCTAGGTGTGAGGAGACTAACCTAGTCCTTAATTGGGAGAAGTGCCACTTCATGGTGGACGAAGGGATTGTCCTAGGTCATAGAGTGTCTAGAGCAGGAGTGGAGGTCGATAGGGCCAAGATTGAAATAATAGAGAAAATGGTAGAACCTCAGAATGTAAAAGCCATTAGAAGTTTCTTAGGACATGCAGGCTTCTATAGAAGGTTCATTAAGAACTTTTCTAAGATCTCCAAGCCTTTATGTGAGCTTCTAGAGCTAAACAAACCCTTCATCTTCTCTAAAGAATGTTTCCTAGCCTGGAAAACCCTTAAGGAAGCATTAGTCAAAGCACCTATTATAGTAGGGCCTAATTGGGACCTTCCATTTGAGATGTTATGTGATGCGAGTGACTATGCTGTAGGGGTCATGCTAGGACAAAAGATTGACAAGTTAACACACCCTGTATACTATGCTAGTAAGACACTTAATGAGGCACAATGTAGTTACACAACTACTGAGAAGGAGATGCTAGCTGTAGTGTTTGCTTGTGAGAAGTTTAGGAATTACATTGTAGGCACTAGGACAATCGTGTACACTGACCATTCTGCCTTAAAGTACCTCATGAGGAAGGCTGATGCTAAGCCTAGGTTGATTAGATGGGTGTTGTTGCTGCAGGAATTTGATTTAGACATTAGAGATAAGAAAGGATGTGAAAATGTGGTTGCGGATCATCTTTCTAGATTGCAGCATAATTGCGAAAAAATTGCGGAAACCGCAATTTCTGATGCTTTCATTGATGAACATGTCTTTGTATTGACTCATCGTGATAACGATGAGGAACCGTGGTTTGCTGACATTGCTAACTTCCTTGCATCGCAGGTATTACCAACCTTCAAGGGAGGCCAAGAGAAGAGGAAGTTCCTGCATGAAGCTAGGAAGTTCATATGGGATGATCCTACACTCTATAAGACATGTGCTGATGGTCTGCTAAGGAGGTGTGTTTCAGCTGCGGAGGCAAGGTCTGTGTTGCAACACTGCCATACAGCCCCCTATGGTGGACATTTTGGTGGTCAGAGAACAGCTGCAAAGGTGTTCCAGAGTGGCTACTATTGGCCAACTATCTTCAAGGATGCCCACAACTATGCACACAGCTGTGATGAATGCCAGAGGACAGGTAACCTTAGTCGAAGGGATGAGATGCCTCTCACTTACATCTTAGAGTTGGAGCTCTTTGATGTGTGGGGCATTGATTTCATGGGGCCATTTCCTCCATCATCAGGTATCCTTTACATCCTTGTAGCAGTAGATTATGTATCTAAGTGGGTAGAGGCCATAGCATGTCCAAATAATGATGCCAAAACAGTCATAAGATTCTTGCATAGACATATTTTTACTAGATTTGGGACACCTCGTGCTATAATCAGTGATGAGGGGACACATTTCATTAATAAAGCTATGGAGAGAGTGTTGGCTAAGTATAATGTTAGACATAGAGTAGCCACTCCTTATCACCCACATTCGAATGGCCAAGCTGAAATTTCAAATAGGGAGATTAAAAACATACTCGAAAAAGTGGTCAAACCCAATAAAAAAGACTGGTCGTTTAAACTCGAAGATGCACTTTGGGCGTATAGAACTGCATATAAGACACCCCTAGGTATGTCTCCTTATAGACTTGTGTATGGCAAAGCATGTCACTTGCCATTCGAGTTAGAAATTAAAGCATTTTGGGCCCTAAAAGAGTTGAATTACTGCGTGACTGATGCGGGAACATTGCGGTCTTTGCAATTACATGAGCTTGATGAGCTTAGGCATATGTCTTATGAAAATGCTAAAATGTATAAGGAAAAGACCAAGATTTGGCACGACAGTAGACTTAGGATTAAGGACTTTAAGAAAGGCCAACTTGTCTTATTATTTAACTCACGATTGAAATTATTTCCAGGCAAACTTAAGTCTAGATGGTCAGGTCCATTTGTAATAACTAATGTGTTTGTTCATGGTGCAATCGAGATAAAGAACCTGCAGCAAGGACAACCATTCATGGTTAATGGTGCAAGATTGAAGCACTACTATGAGGAAGGAGATGTGAAGACTCTCTCGGCCTTCCTCTTGACTGAGACGTGAAAACAAGAACGAGAGAGGACGAGTGATTGCTGTGCTCGTCCATGAGAGGCTCATGCCTTAGTTTATTTTTTGCGATTTTCCGGTTACTTTTTGTGTATATTTTTGTGTGATTTTAATTAAGAATTTGATGTTGATGTTGATTTTATTTTTTTTAATAGGGAATCGATAGAGGGAATCAAGGAGATGAAATCCAGATAAAAAAATCCAGGTGATATCAAGCCAAATCAAAGATTCAGTTGAGAGAAGATTGGCATTTAAACTCAGAAAATCTCCAACGGTCACTAAAATTGCGCTGGATTTGCAGAATCCGCAACGGAAAGAGCCGTTGGGATTTCCATCATTATTTATATCCGTTAGAGGCGCGATGATCCGTATGATTTCCCCATTATCTGAACTCCAAGAAATCTCTCTCCCTCTTCATCTGCAATTCTTCTTTCCAGATTCCCACGACTCAACAATGGTGCTAACGAGAGCTGAAAGATCTGCGTCCAAGAAGAGGGCTGACGACGCTGAAACTGCTGCGAGGGAAGCACTTCTTGCCCTTGCAGACGCTGAGGCTGCGCGCACTGAACGACTCCCCAAACTGCCGATCCGCAAGAAGAAGTGGAAGGTAGTTACGGAGATACCTGCTGGACCCTCTGAACCAGCAGGAACACCCAAGAAACGCAAGTGGAGCATGGCGGTGGCCGAAGAAGCGAGCAAGAAAAAGACTCCCTCTGTGGAGAGTCAAGAAAGTGACCGTCGGTCACAAGAGTCAGCCAAGCAGAGCTCTTCGCCATCTCCACCAGCGCGAAGCCCTGAGCTTTCTCCTTCGCCACAGAGTTCTGAACAGACTCCACCAGCAGCGCAGAGCCCTGAGACATCACCCCCTTCTCCACAACCTGACCCTGAATTTCCATATGGAGAGCATCAAGAATCGACGAAGGGTAGTGAGGAAGTTGAGGAAGAAGAAGTCTTCTCTCCTTTGAGGGCAGCCAGCCCTGGAAGCTCTGTGCAGAGGGATGATTCGATGGACGAGACGCTGGGGGATTGCCTCCAGCAGATCACAACCAAGGCGAGGTTGAAGAAGAAGAAGGCTGATAGCTCCAAAATAGAGCTATTATTTACTCCCTAATATTAGCTAAAACCATGCTCGATATTGATTAAAATGCCTTCTTGTAGGTGATTTCATGGTATAGAGCTCGAGGAGTCCGAGGACGTGTTTCGAGGCTAAAAACGACGTTTGAGAGCTTAATGGATGCATCGGGATTGAAGGAACTTGAAGAATTGAAGAAATGGCAAGATTTGCCATTGAAAGGCAAAAGTTGGCCACCAAACCCGAGAGCTAGCGTTGAGCGGCAGCGTCGAGACGCTGGCTCAACGCTGCTCGGCGTCGAGACGCTGGCCTAGCGTCTCGACGCTGCCCCGACGATTCCCGAAGATGGACGAGCGCCAGCGTCGAGCGCGCGCGTCTCAACGCTCACTCAACGCCGACAGCGTCGCGACGCTGGCCTAGCGTCTCGACGCTCCGAAGTCTGAAGCGAACATTTGAAATTCCACCCGAGAGCAAGCGTCGAGCGCAAGCGTCTCGACGCTCGCTCGACGCCGCGCCAAGCGTCTCGACGCTGCGCGAGCGTCTCGACGCCACCCCGTGCGCGCGCGCTGATAATTTAGGGCACAGCGTCGAGACGCTGCCCTAGCGTCTCGACGCTCCGACTGGTATAAAATCACATTTTCCGATTTTTAACGGATGTTCTTCTCTTTTCCCCTCGGGATTGCCGTTTTCTCCCCTCATTTTCTGGTTTTTGCCCATTTTTGGGTTGTATGTTGAAGACAAACTCCATGGATGCTTGGGAAACCTTCATTTACATGGAAAGCTAAAGAGGTTAGCGGTTGATTAGTGAAGTTTAGGGATTGAATACTTTTGTATTAGGTGAGGTTTAAGCTTAATTGAATATGTTTAGCATGAATGAATGAATTTCTTGCATCTCTTGGTCTGTATAAAGAACGACTAACTTGCCTTTCCGATTAGGAGTGACGTCCATAATTAGTTACGCATGCTTAGTGGGCTAATATTGATTTTTGACAAACCTCAATACTTAGTAGCGAAAGTCTAGCTCATGGCTAATCAATTCGAACCCAAGTGACGTTGGAGATAGGAATTGATTAACGTTCTCATGGCGGGCTTAAGACTAAGAGATAAATCGAATGAGTTCTAGGATTAGTTCGTCTCAATGGTACCCGTTACTGTTTGTTAATTAATTTAAGAGTCATGAACTTAGATAAATTAATGGGCATGTTTAATTAGGATTGCACTTACCTAATTAATTCATTGGGATGTTTTGGACCCGTTTGGGACATAACATTTTGTGTGCATGAAACGTCTCGGCTAATTTCCATGTCAATCAATGAGCCAAAATACATTAGTTCAATCCCGACACTTGCTAATTGTTGCGTGCTCAATGTGTAAGGATAAATAAGCAAGAAAGTAGAGAGAGCACTCAGAACATGCAAGCATACATGGTCTCACAGCAAGTAGTAAGTATATTTCATTCGTTTTTTCCACAGAGACTTATGTTTAGCTATTCACGAAGTGTATTTGTTAAGAAAGATGGGGTGGATTTGAAGGGGTAAAATTGATTTTTAATTATCTAATTTTTGCTGAATGTGTAAAGGGATGCAACATAAACAAATTAAAGTTGAAATCAGACTCAAAGGACAAGAGATGGAATTGATAAATAAAGAAGAACACAGCTAAACAGAATGATAAAATGGCAGAATTGCGAGGACCGCAATGTTTCCGCAATTAAACAGCAGTGAAAGTGTGTAAATGGGTGAATTGAGGGCTACTAATGACTATCCTATAGGCATTTTTATACGATTCTCAAGCACTGGATCTACTCTCTATGCATCAAACTCACTCTATCTCATGTATCGTCCGATTCCATGCATTAGACTCTTAAGTTTACTCGACTCAAAGTAAGGTCTTAATCATCTTGTTAAAACAGGAGCGTTCAGTTTGTACTAGGGAAACGCCTATTCCTAGGCCGTTCCCTGGTTACCATGAAAGGCTAGCATGCTTATATGACTCTGAACTCTTACTCCTTCCAGAGGTTAGGAGTTCTTTGGACAAAATGGATGGCCAATCGAAATTGCCCGTGGGATGAAGCTCACATACAAACAATGTTTCGAAGGCGATCCTACATGCTTGATTCACGTTTTTTAGCCTATAGTTCTGTCATTAGCATGCCCCTAAGTGACTTAGCTACTCATGGATATATAGAGAACAGAAAGGGTAGATAAAACAGACATGCTTAGAAGAGAAATGTGCTTAAAACAGCAAGACAAAACCGTAGCAGAGGAAGGTGGAAACTGTGAAATGCAGAATTGTACTTTGATTACTTTTAATGTTTGAACGAACAAAGGAAACTTGAAGGCAGTAATTCAGAGACAGACAACAACGAAATGTAGTAAGTAAAACACTAAACTAGAACAACAACTAATCAAAGCTGGAAATGGGAAGAAAAAGGCAGAAAAGCAGTAAAGGTTGCTTTGAAAGCTTCGTTGCAGTCGCCTCGAATGGAAGGGATGAGAGGTCAGCCTTGCTTGGATGAATCCAATCGAGAGAGAAGAAGAATCTCCTCTCCTTCCTATCAGATTATCGATTCCAACAGCTGGGACTCCCACTCCAACAGACGGTAAAGGAAAACAGAGAGAAATGATGGACTGCGAGAAGACTTCTGCGCTTCGAATGATGATCAAACCTCCGACTTTGGCCCCCTTTTATAGTAGTTTGCAGGTGCGTTTGGGCCAAGGAGAACCATCAATCTTCAACGTCATATATCAGAATGGATGGAGGAGAAAGAATGAATCCCTGAAATTACGGAAATTAACAGAAAAGGATCAGTCAACTTACGGTTTTCACTTGAATAATTGCGGCCTCAGCAATGTTTTCGCAATGCTGTCGCAATGCAGTGTTTTTTATTCTTTTCCTTCGGTTTTCAACCCTTTTCTTTCCTATTGTAAAAAGGTCCTAATTTAGCTACCTTCTTCTCATTCTCATATTTAAGCATAGGTCTAGGCTAAATGCTATCAAAAACACCTAAAAGTGCACATCTTCTTAAGCTAAATGGGTCCTAAATAAGTCACTTTCAGAGACTTAACACAGCCCCAAACTTAAGGTTTTGCTTGTCCTCAAGCATACTAAGGACTCACCTAGGCTGCTGTTTCACCTTCTTTAACCACCTACTGACTCCCTTATATCCCTACCTATAGCATTGCTGTCCTGTGACACACTCCTCAGTTTAAAACTACCCTCTTATCTAGCTTCTTCTGAACTTGCCTGCCTAACACTTATCTGTTTTCATTAACTCCCTACAACTGATCTATTTGCTTTTGTCATATCATGCCACTATCCCTAAGGTTTCAAATTCTGCCTAGCTTTACCTCAGACTCAGTACATGCTTCTAGCTTTATTTTTAATGTGTCTAGGATTCCTTAGAGTCATGCCAGTCTTAGTATTAACGGTGACAGTAGTACTTTTAAAGAACAACCTAAACCCTGGCATCACTACATTGGATAAACACTCATCTCCCTAAACAACCCTACAAGTTACAACTTTGCCCTTAGCTAATTGAGGATCAGAGTTCTTTTTAAATAGGACATCTAAGCCACAAAGTTGTAACTTCTAGGTATACATTCTTCTTCCCTATTCCTTTCCCTTTTTCTTACTTAGGTGGAGCCTCTCCTTTGGTTGCCTTTTGATGCAACGCCACTTGTGGGTTACACACTTGGCACTGATTACTCAGCAACCTAAGAGAAACTCCCCCCCTTTATTCTTTTTCCAATTTTTTCAGTTCATCATTTTTTTTTTTTTTTTGTAAAGGAGAAGAAGAATGCTTATGTTTCTAAGGGAGAGAGGAATGTTCCTAGGCCTAGGGTGGCCTCCCCCAAACTTCAACTACTCATTGTCCCCAATGAGTGTCGGAGGTGGCACACCCCCAAACTTATCCTAGAAGCATCTAGTCTAAGGTAAAACAAAGAGAAACTAAAGCCCTAGGCATAGACAAAACATTCGAATAGCAAATATCATAGCAGCAGAAAAAAAAAAAAAAAAACAGGCAGATAAGGACTGACAGCTATTCATACTGAGCTATTTAGAGGTTAATTTAAACTATCAAAGGGTGTCCTATGACACTCATCCAGCATGCATTTAGATAAGCTATAAAAGGTAGTCATGAAAGCAGCAAAAGAAAGATTTTAAACAGATTACAGCCTAGCTAAACAGACAGTCCAAAACATGCTTTTAGTAATATAAATTGCGGGTACCGCAATTATTTCGCAATTAAGTCTGGGCATATATATCATTCACTAAGGCCCCTAAGCATGCTTTTTCAGTCATTCAAGCTCTCTAAAAATAAAGCTAAACTATCCTACCTAGTCATCTAGCATCAGACTATACTAAACATAATTAAAGACATAAAACTAAATATCTAAAACAAATCAAAATTGGACTAAAAACAGCAAAGTTCACATGATTAACAGAAAGCAGAAAATTGTTTTTTTTTTCTAAGGGAACAGCAATACTCCCTTCAGTGCACTTCAAACCAGCACTTAAACTTCTTCATCCTCACCTGGTTGCCGTGGTCGTGGGGGCACCCATGGAGTCAGGAGATTTGTGGGGAAGTCAGGGAAGATGCACCCCAGTTGGTCTGCAACTTCCTTGTCCCTCGCCTGCGCATAAGTGGCCCATTGAGCCATTCTCCTCTGCATATCCATCAAGCAGGCCATGGATAGGGACTGTTCGGCAGCCAGCCTATCCAATTCAAACTCCATATTCCCCTTCCTTCTCAGCCTCAGGTTAGCAGGCAGCTCCAAGTGGCCCGTGTAGGCCATCTGCTGCTCCAGGCGCTCGGTGGGGACTCCTGCAAGCAAACATAGCTTGGTTATGGTATTAGGGAAAAACAGTGGTCCCTTACCTTTCTTGGCGCATTCAGCAATGGCCGCAGTGATGACTTCTCCCACATTGATCGTGAGACCTCTCATTATCGCATACACCAGCAGCGATCGGCTCTGGTTGATTGTAGTCTCGTGAGTCACAGGGGACAATCTCCTTCGCACGAACGAAAACCAAACCGCTGCCTTAGCCGTGAGGTTGGCACTCATGAGGGTGTGCCTCCCATTGCGTGACACGGTCCAGGAGGCTTCAGGCTGGCCAATGGTGCGAATGGCCTCTTCCAGCACTGCCTCAGTAGGCTCATCAACGATCCGTGCATAATCTGTATGTGTTTGGCCCTTGAGACCAAAGGCTTCGTTGATGGCCTTGGATGAGAAATCCACTTCTACCCCTCTGACCACAGACAGGCCATCCTCAGGGCTGAGCACATTGGCGTAGAAATCATACACCATGCTCGTGTAGGCTGGATTGGGCGGTCTGCAGAATTCCTCCCAGCCATGGTTGATCACCCCTGCGCGCAAGAACTGCGGCAGGTCAGCAGGTCGGTCGAGGAAGCCTTTCTCGTGCAGCAACTCCCTCTTCCTTAGCTCAGCACCCCTGGATTCAGCATCAGATGAGACATACCTCACTGACTGAGGTTCGTCTTCAGGGTAGAGTTTAGCCTTCCCCTTATCTGCTGGCTTGGCTGACTCGGCAGCCTCGACCTTGAGTCCTTTGAGTGAAGGCTCAGCGCTCTCTTTGTCTGTTGATGGCACCCTCTTGGCCTTCTTCTTCTTCTTGGATCGCTTGGCCTTAACAATCTTGGCTTTCTTCTTCTTCTTGATCTTAATGTTGATCTGCTGGAGGCATGCCCCCAACGTCTCCTCCATGGAATCGTCCTGCTGTGCAGGCTCGTCAGGGCTATCTTCCCTCGTAGGAGAGAAGACTTCGTCTTCCCCAGCATCTCCACTGCCCTGCGTGGACTCTTGATAATCCCCATATGGGAATTCAGGATCAGGCCGTGGAGAATTGTGCGATGGCGTGGGATTGTGCCCTGCTGATGGTGTCTGCGCAGAACTCAGTGGCGAAGATGGCAGTTCAGGACTCTGCGCTGCTGCAGGTGTCGGGTCAGAACTCTGAGGTGCTGGAGACAACTCGGAGCTCTGTGCAGGCGGTGACGACTCTGCGCTTGGCACTGGTTCAGATGGTGAAGGGCTGTGCACAGGTGATGCAGATGGCGACGAACCCTCTTTGGCTGACTCGTGGGGTGCACGATCAGTTTCTTGACTTTCCACAGAGGAAGTCTTTGCTCTGCTTGGTTCGGCGGCCATCTCGACACTCCACCGGCGTTTCTTGGGCGTACCTGCTGGTTCAGAGGGTCCAGCAGGGATTTCAGTGACAACCCTCCACTTCTTCCTACGGATTGGAAGCTTGGGAAGAGGTCCGGTGCGAACGGCACCATCATCGGCAAGGGTGAGCAGTGCTTCCCTCGCAGCCGCTTCAGCTGCGTCATCAGCCTTCTTCTTGGCTGCGGATCTTTCAGCCCGTGTGAACACCATCGTCGAGTCTTGGAGATCTTGAGAGAAGAATCAAAGATGAAGAGAATCTCAGAGTTCTTGGAAATCAAAGAATGAGAGAATCGTATCGATCGAGCGCTTTCCAACGGATATAAAGGCAACGGAAAAAAAAATCCCAACGGCTCTTTTTTTTTTGCGAATCCAGCAATTCCAGCGCAATTCCAGGGATATTTTTTCATCAAAATCTCAAACTTTGCTCGTCCGTATCTTTTATTTGGCTCAACCGTTTCTTGATTTTAAAAGTTGGATTTACTCTCCTTGATCCCCTCTTTCGAATCCCTGCAAAAACAAATAAAACAAACATTAAATACGCAATTAAAATCACACCACAAAACATACAAACGATAATCGGAAAAACAGAAAAAATAAACTAAGGCATTGGCCTTGACTAAACGAGCACAGTAACCACTCGTTCTCTCTCGTTTGTAACTTCATGCTTCATGCAAGAGGAAGGCCGAGAGAGTCTTCACATCTCCTTCCTCATAATAGTGCTTCAATCTAGCACCATTTACCATAAAAGGCTGTCCTTGCTGCAAGTTTTTTATCTCTATCGCACCATGAACAAAGACATTAGTAATAACAAATGGACCCGACCATCTGGACTTTAGTTTGCCTGGAAATATCTTTAAACGTGAGTTAAATAATAGGACAAGTTGGCCTTTCCTAAAGTCTTTGATCCTAAGTCTACTGTCGTGCCATATTTTGGTCTTTTCTTTATACATTTTGGCATTCTCATAGGCCATATGCCTAAGCTCATCAAGTTCATGTAGCTGCAAAGACCTCAGTGTCCCCGCATCCTTTACACAAAAATTCAATTCCTTCATGGCCCAAAATGCTTTGTTCTCTAACTCAAGTGGTAAGTGACAAGCCTTGCCATATACCAGCCTATAAGGAGACATACCTAGAGGTGTCTTATATGCTGTCCTATAAGCCCAAAGTGCATCCTCAAGCTTAAATGACCAGTCTTTTCTATTAGGTTTGACTACCTTTTCTAGGATGTTCTTTATCTCCCTATTGGAAATTTCAGCTTGGCCATTCGAGTGTGGGTGGTAGGGAGTGGCTACTCTATGTCTAATGTTATATTTAGCCAATACTTTCTCCATAGCCTTATTAATGAAATGTGACCCCTCATCACTAATGATAGCACGAGGAGTCCCAAATCTAGTGAAAATGTGCCTATGCAAGAAGTTAGTGACTGTTTTAGCATCATTATTAGGACATGCTTTGGCCTCTACCCACTTGGACACATAATCCACTGCCACTAATATGTACAGGTTACCTGATGATGGAGGGAATGGTCCCCTGAAGTCAATGCCCCATACATCAAAGAGCTCCAACTCTAAAATGTATGTGAGGGGCATCTCATCCTTGCGACTGAGGTTACCTGTCCTTTGGCACTCATCACAGCTGTGGGCATAGTTGTGGGCATCCTTGAAGATTGTTGGCCAATAGTAGCCACTCTGAAATACCTTCGCAGCTGTTCTTTGACCACCAAAGTGTCCACCATAAGGAGATGAGTGACAGTGCTGCAGCACAGACTTCGCTTCAGCAGCTGAAACACATTTCCTTAGCAAGCCATCAGCACAGGTTCTGTAAAGTGTGGGGTCATCCCAGATGAATTTCCTTGCTTCATGAAGGAACCTCTTCTTCTCTTGCCCTCCCTTGAATACTGGTAATACCTGTGATGCACGGAAGTTAGCAATGTCAGCAAACCAAGGTTCCTCATCGTTATCACGATGAGCCAAAGCAAAGACATGTTCATCAATAAAAGCATCAGAAATTGCGGTCTCCGCAATTTTTTCGCAATTGTGCTGCAATCGAGACAGGTGATCTGCAACCACATTTTCACATCCTTTCTTGTCCCGAATGTCCAAATCAAATTCCTGCAGCAATAACACCCATCTAATCAATCTAGGCTTGGCATCAGCCTTCCTCATAAGATATTTCAAGGCAGAATGGTCAGTGTATACAATTGTCCTAGTGCCTACAATATAGTTTCTGAATTTTTCGCAGGCAAACACTACAGCAAGCATCTCTTTCTCAGTAGTTGTATAATTACATTGAGCCTCATTCAAGGTCTTACTAGCATAATAGACAGGGTGTGTTAGCTTGTCAATCTTCTGTCCTAACATGACTCCTACAGCATAGTCACTGGCATCACATAACATCTCAAAGGGAAGATCCCAATTCGGTCCTACTATGATAGGGGCTGTGACTAGTGCTTTCTTAAGGGTGGTCCAAGCTACTACACACTCCTTAGAGAAGATGAATGGCCTATTTAACTCTAGAAGCTCACACAGAGGCTTGGCTATCTTAGAGAAGTCCTTAATGAACCTTCTGTAGAAGCCAGCGTGCCCTAAGAAGCTCCTAATGGCCTTGACATTCTGAGGCTCTACTAACTTCTCTATGATCTCTATTTTTGCCCTATCCACTTCTACACCTGCCCTTGACACTCTATGTCCTAAGACAATCCCTTCATCTACCATAAAATGGCACTTCTCCCAATTTAGGACTAGGTTGGTCTCCTCACACCTAGCCAGGACTTGTCCTAAGTTTTCTAGACAGGTTTTAAATGAATCCCCAAAAACTGAGAAGTCATCCATGAATATTTCTATCATGGACTCATCCAACTCAGAGAAGATTGCCATCATGCACCTTTGGAAAGTTGCCGGTGCGTTGCATAAGCCAAAAGGCATTCTGCGGAAGGCAAACGTTCCAAAAGGGCAAGTGAAGGTGGTCTTCTCTTGATCCTTAGGGTCTATAGTAATTTGATTATAGCCTGAATAGCCATCTAAGAAACAATAGTAGGCTCTACCAGCTATTCTGTCTAACATCTGGTCAATGAACGGTATAGGGAAATGGTCTTTTTTAGTCTCTTTATTTAATTTTCTGTAATCCATACACACTCTCCACCCTGTGACAGTCCTTGTTGGAATCAGTTCGTTATTCTCATTGACTACCACAGTTATTCCCCCCTTTTTAGGTACACATTGGATGGGGCTCACCCATTGGCTACTAGCTATGGGGAAAATCACTCCTGCATCTAACCATTTTATTATTTCCTTCTTTACTACCTCTTTCATAGAGGGGTTTAGCCTACGCTGGTGATCTACCCTAGGTGTGTGCTCTTCCTCTAGTATAATTTTGTGCATGCAATAAGAAGGGCTAATGCCTCTAATATCAGCAATAGTCCATGCAATAGCCTTCCTATGTTGCTTAAGCAGTAGAATCAGTTCAACCTCATGCTTTTCACTTAGTTTAGAAGAAATAATTACAGGCAGTGTATCATTATTTCCTAAATATGCATATTTGAGGTGAGTGGGTAGTGGTTTTAGTTCTAAAACAGGTGGATGCTCAATGGAGGGCTTCAAAGGATTTACAGTTCTATCAGTTAAATCTATATTCATACATACATGCTGTGGTTTATCTACAGGCGTATCCATTATGTCAGATACATTTAAATCAGCTACATCTAATCCTACATATTCATTAGCATGCTTGGTTAATAATACATGCTCTAATTGTTCTTCCATCAGTGAGTCAACAATATCCATGCTAGCACAGGATTCAAGGTCAGAGGGATACCTTAAAGCTTTATATACACTAAACTTTACCTCTTCATCATGAACCCTCATAGTAAGCTCACCTTTTTGAACATCTATTAGTGCCCTACCTGTGGCTAGAAATGGTCTACCTAGCAGGATGGGGACCTCCTTGTCTGCCTCATAGTCCAGAACAATGAAATCTGCAAGGAAAATGAATTTGTCAACTTTAACTAGAATATCCTCAATCTTACCTTCTGGATATGCGATGGATCTGTCTGCTAGTTGTAAAGTGACTGTGGTTGGACGTGCTTCTCCCATTCCCAACTGGCGGAATAGGGACAGGGGCATGAGATTTATGCTGGCGCCCAGGTCACAAAGCGCTCTGCCCACGTGCTTGCCTCCAAGTTCTACAGGTAAGGTAAAGGAACCAGGGTCCTTCTCCTTCTTGGGCAGTTTGTTCTGGAGGATGGCACTGCACTCCTCGGTGAGGTTTACTGTTTCAAACTCACCAATTATTTTTTTGTTAGTAATAATGTCCTTCAAAAACTTTACATATGAAGGCATAGACTGTAAAACTTCTACAAAAGGAATGTTGACATGCACTTGCTTAAGAATTTCTAAGAATTTATTAAAATGAACTTCCTGTTCCTGCTTCTTCTTAAGCCTTCGAGGGTATGGAGGTGGTGGCACATATGCAGGCACGTCAGGACGCCTTAGGATAGGTGGAGGCCTCAGAATTTCTTCTATCTCCTCAATGATTGGCTTCAGCCTGGCTCCTGATGTGCTAGTTGGTGGTGGGCCTTGGTTTGGCAGAGACTCTAGTGGAGCACTAGACTCAGTGTTCTCTACTCTCTTTGGTGTGTCCTTTGTGTTGCTCACCAAGGGTCTACCACTTCTAAGTTCAATTGCTTGAACTTGCTCTTTACCATCTCTCCTTGGCACCTCGGTGTCAGCAGGGAGTCTACCTTGGGGCCTACTCTTAAGTTCATTGGCCAATTGGCCTATTTGGTTCTCTAGGCTCCTAAGAGTAGCTTGTTGGCTTTGAAGAGTAGCATCATTCTTAGCTATGTATTCCTTGAGTAGGTTTTCTACAGAAGATCCTACAGGTTGGTTGTAAGGTTTTTGATACATTGATTGGTTATGTTGGGGAGTGAAACCAGGTGTTCCACTCGGCCTTGGTTGGTTAGGATTTTGGTTAGCGTTTTGTTGGCCACCCCATGACAGGTTAGGGTGGTTTCTCCAACCAGGGTTATAGGTGTTGGAGTAGAGGTTATTCCTAGGCTGCTGCTGACTTCCAATGTAGCAGACTGAGGATGGATTCCCAGGGCAGTATTCATACAGGTGCCCTTCCCCACAGAATCCACATATAAGTGCCTCACCTTGACTTGGTTGGGTGCCCATTGCCATGGCAGTAGCGGTGTTGGCACTTGTTTGGAGATTGGCCTGAGCCATTTGTTTAACTAGGTTGGTCAGGGCATTTATTTGGGTGCTCATTGCACTTAGAGCATCCTTGTCTTGAGCTCTGGTTGGCTCAACAGGATCATCTGACCACCTACAGTGAGATGCTGAGATCTTCTCCAAGATCTCATAGGCCTCGTTGTAACTCTTGGACAACATGGAACCACCAGCAGATGAATTTAAGACTTGCCTAGTGCTGGGGTTGCATCCTTTAAAGAAGACTTCTATTTGGATACACCATGGGATGCCATGGTGTGGACATTTAATGAGAAGGTCTTTGAATCTTGTCCAAGCTTCGTGAAGAGACTCATTATCAGCTTGTTTAAACTTAACTATATCATCACGAAAGGTAGAATTCCTATCAGGTGGGAAGTATTTGACTAGGAATTTTTCTGCTAAATCTGTCCAATTGCGGACAGATCCAGAGGGTAATGAGTTCAACCATGTTTTGGCTTTGTCCCTCAAAGAATAAGGAAACAAGTATAGCCTTAAAGCTTCTTGGGACACTCCAGGGATGATAAAGGTATCACTGACTCCTAAGAAGTTCCTAAGATGGTTGTGGGGGTCCTCATTTTCTATTCCAAAGAATTGTCCCACAGTGGACAACATTTGGAACATCACTGGCTTTAACTCGAATGAGTGGGCAGTGATTTCAGGACGGATTATGCTGGGGTTCAGCTCCCCAGGCATAGGTACTAGATATGAAAGAATGGCACTATTCTTGTCATTCGCTATTTCGATGGGGTTGCGAATGACAGGTACCGGATTTGGAACTATATCGTCCATTTCTTCGATTTCAGGTATGATTTGAGGTATAGGAGGTTGTTTAAAGAGACGTTTCTTCGCTTTGTTTCTAGCTCGAAGTGATCTTTCAGGTTCAGGATCGAACTCTAAATTACTACGTGAACGCTCACTCATAAACTACCCTAATAGTACCTGCAAAAGAAATGAAACAGATTAGTTTCACTCAATAATAAACTTGGTTTTTCAAACTTAACAGACTTCGTTTTCACTTAAAATAAGTCCCCGGCAGCGGCGCCAAAAACTTGTTGCGTGCTCAATGTGTAAGGATAAATAAGCAAGAAAGTAGAGAGAGCACTCAGAACATGCAAGCATACATGGTCTCACAGCAAGTAGTAAGTATATTTCATTCGTTTTTTCCACAGAGACTTATGTTTAGCTATTCACGAAGTGTATTTGTTAAGAAAGATGGGGTGGATTTGAAGGGGTAAAATTGATTTTTAATTATCTAATTTTTGCTGAATGTGTAAAGGGATGCAACATAAACAAATTAAAGTTGAAATCAGACTCAAAGGACAAGAGATGGAATTGATAAATAAAGAAGAACACAGCTAAACAGAATGATAAAATGGCAGAATTGCGAGGACCGCAATGTTTCCGCAATTAAACAGAAGTGAAAGTGTGTAAATGGGTGAATTGAGGGCTACTAATGACTATCCTATAGGCATTTTTATACGATTCTCAAGCACTGGATCTACTCTCTATGCATCAAACTCACTCTATCTCATGTATCGTCCGATTCCATGCATTAGACTCTTAAGTTTACTCGACTCAAAGTAAGGTCTTAATCATCTTGTTAAAACAGGAGCGTTCAGTTTGTACTAGGGAAACGCCTATTCCTAGGCCGTTCCCTGGTTACCATGAAAGGCTAGCATGCTTATATGACTCTGAACTCTTACTCCTTCCAGAGGTTAGGAGTTCTTTGGACAAAATGGATGGCCAATCGAAATTGCCCGTGGGATGAAGCTCACATACAAACAATGTTTCGAAGGCGATCCTACATGCTTGATTCACGTTTTTTAGCCTATAGTTCTGTCATTAGCATGCCCCTATGTGACTTAGCTACTCATGGATATATAGAGAACAGAAAGGGTAGATAAAACAGACATGCTTAGAAGAGAAATGTGCTTAAAACAGCAAGACAAAACCGTAGCAGAGGAAGGTGGAAACTGTGAAATGCAGAATTGTACTTTGATTACTTTTAATGTTTGAACGAACAAAGGAAACTTGAAGGCAGTAATTCAGAGACAGACAACAACGAAATGTAGTAAGTAAAACACTAAACTAGAACAACAACTAATCAAAGCTGGAAATGGGAAGAAAAAGGCAGAAAAGCAGTAAAGGTTGCTTTGAAAGCTTCGTTGCAGTCGCCTCGAATGGAAGGGATGAGAGGTCAGCCTTGCTTGGATGAATCCAATCGAGAGAGAAGAAGAATCTCCTCTCCTTCCTATCAGATTATCGATTCCAACAGCTGGGACTCCCACTCCAACAGACGGTAAAGGAAAACAGAGAGAAATGATGGACTGCGAGAAGACTTCTGCGCTTCGAATGATGATCAAACCTCCGACTTTGGCCCCCTTTTATAGTAGTTTGCAGGTGCGTTTGGGCCAAGGAGAACCATCAATCTTCAACGTCATATATCAGAATGGATGGAGGAGAAAGAATGAATCCCTGAAATTACGGAAATTAACAGAAAAGGATCAGTCAACTTACGGTTTTCACTTGAATAATTGCGGCCTCAGCAATGTTTTCGCAATGCTGTCGCAATGCAGTGTTTTTCATTCTTTTCCTTCGGTTTTCAACCCTTTTCTTTCCTATTGTAAAAAGGTCCTAATTTAGCTACCTTCTTCTCATTCTCATATTTAAGCATAGGTCTAGGCTAAATGCTATCAAAAACACCTAAAAGTGCACATCTTCTTAAGCTAAATGGGTCCTAAATAAGTCACTTTCAGAGACTTAACACTAATCAATCGAATTCGTCAATTTCATACTTCCCGTTCTAATTTTTCCGTTAGCGTAAATTTAGTTTTAGTTACTGTTTCCCAAACAAATCCCCCTATTTTAGCATTGCAAATTTAGTTCAATTAATTTAGGATTATTAATCACTCCCTGTGGATCGACCCCGTTGCCACTTAGCTGCAAATTGCTCGGTGTATTCGGGTTTATAAATTTCATTTTGGCGGGACTCGACATCCCGAAATTTGTGAACGTACAAAAGTTCACTACCAAAATTGGCGCCGTTGCCGGGGAGTAAAAAAATATAATCTTGATTGATTGAATTTTATTTGTTTTGTGTTTTTAATTTTTTTTTTTTTTTTTTTTTTTTTTTTTAGTTTTATTTTTCTTTTTGTAAATAATTTTATTTTATTTTATTTCTTTTCATTTTTATTTTCTTGGGTTCTGTTTATTTTTATTCTTCTTGTACAGTATGACGAGGTTCTTTTAAGTTCTTGTGTACAGTTTTATTTTAATTTTTGAGGAGAGCTGAAGAGATGGAGGCTGAGGCTAATTCTGAGGATCAAAGGTCCATGAAGCAGTTGGCATTACCGGACGTAGACCGCCAACCACTGTGTATAGTGTATCCGGTAGTTCCAGGTAATTTTCAATTAAAATCTGGATTAATTAACCAACTACCTTCTTTTTGTGGTAATGCAGGTGAGGATCCTCAGAAGCATCTTATGGAATTCCATCTGGTATGTTCTGGGATGATGCCCCAAGGAGTGACAGAAGACCAACTGTGCTTAACGGCCTTTCCTTTCACTTTGAAGGAAAAGGCAAAAGACTGGCTGTATTGTCTTCCATCTGGGTCTGTCACGACGTGGAACGGACTGAAGGGCCTATTTTTGGAGAAGTATTTCCCTGCTTCAAAAGCCACCGAAATTCGGAGTCAAATCTATGGGATCAAGCAGGGAGCTGAGGAGAATTTATTTGAATGTTGGGAGCGGTACAACCGACTGTGCGGGAGCCATCCCAATCACCAGATAGCTGAGCATCTCCTCGTTCTGAATTTTTACGATGGTATGCTTCCTCGAGACCGCCAGATGATCGATGCTGCTAGTGGAGGATCTCTCCTTGATAAGACGCCCGCGGAGGCCAGAGTTCTGATCTCTAATATGGCCGGGAACCTTCAGACGTATGGTGGTGGAGAAGTTGAGAATACCCATCTCTCAAAGGAACTAAAGGAACTCAAAGCCCGTGTACTCGAGGTAAGTGACTCACTTCTCATAGTAGCCAAAGGCTTGCAAAAACCTCAATCTTCTATTGCAGATCGAAATGTCGAGGAGATGGTGAGTTCTTACTTGGGGAAATTTTCGGACATGTTCGAGAGTTGTGGAGCTCAAGTGCGAGGTCTGGCTGATGTAATAAAGAGGCTAGATGAAAGGCTCAGTAAGGTGGAGGATCAGTGCTCACGGATACCGCCGCAGCAACCGATGGCGAACACTTGTGAGCAAGTGTGCGCCATAACCTTGAGAAGCGGGAAGGAAATCTCTACACCTGTGGAGGAGATCCCTGAGCCAAGATGGAAAGGTATAAATTTTGACCCCACCTGTACTCGAGTGTACGTGCCTAAAGCCCCATTCCCGAGTAGACTGATGGATCCTCCAGCCCAGTTAGAGAGCGAAAAGAAGAAAAGTCCTCCAGTTGTCCCAAAATATGTGCCCAAGCCTCCCAATCCAAGAAAACAGCTGAGTCCCAGAATTATGGAAAAAGAGGACCAAGATGAGGAATCTCCTGTGCCTAAGCAGAGTTGTGTTCCAGTTGCACCATTCCCAAGTAGGCTGGCTAAGCCAAGGCCTAAGGTTGATAAGGAATATAAAGAGGTCTTGGAGACTTTTAAGAGGGTTGTGGTGAACATTCCCCTTTTGGAAGCCATCAAACAAATCCCTAAGTACTCGAGGTTTCTTAAGAGTTGGTGCACCTCCAAAAGGAAGCAAAAGGCGGAAGAAGAAGTGAAAAGCTTGAATGACTCAAGAAGGTCCAACATTGTTCTACCAACGAAATGCAAGGATCCAGGTAAGTTTACTTTACCTTGCATATTAGGGGACAAAATGATTCATGATGCCATGATAGATCTAGGATCATCAATTAATGTGATGTCTTATGATGTTTTTCAAGATCTTAAATTGAAATATATGCATAGATCTGATGTTATAGTACAACTGGCTGATAAATCATTTGTGCATCCTATGGGAAAAGTTGAGGATATTCTTGTTAAGGTCAACAATATGTACTTCCCCGCTGATTTTCATGTGCTTGAAATGAATGAAAACTCATCTTGTATGCCCACGTCAATTCTTTTAGGACGTCCTTTCATGAAAACTGCTAAGGTTAAAATTGATGTTGATAAAGGAGTCTTATCTGTTGAATTTGATGGGGATAAGTGTGAGTTTAAAATGGATGCATTAACTGATGAACCCGATGGGAATGTGAATGTGGAAACTGTGAATGCATTGTTTGGGAATGATGTTGTTAGTGTGCAGGAGAAGCCTAGGAAATACTTTTCTGTGGACTTTGGCAGGAAGGATGGATATAGGAAGATGGATGGAGTATCTTCCAAGATGTTGGACTATGGATGAGTGGAGTCCGAGAATACAGTCGAGCAATCGACTTTAAAAATTTGCGCTTCTCGGAGGCACCCGAGTTTGAACTGTTATTTCTGTTTGTTTTAGTTTATTACTTTAAGTAGCTTAATTTTTAATACTTGCTTGTTTTGTTTCGTTTTTCTTAGGAGAATAAAGAGATTGTCGGCTTATGAACTTCAAGTTGAGAAGAAAAGATTGTGCCCTCTTTCCGCCAACCTTGCAAAGATCAGGGAAGTTCTCGTGTTCCCTTATTTTGCTCGTTTATTGCTTTATCTGATGGTTGATGCATTGAGGTCAATGCATTTTTCTAAGGTTGGGGGTGGTTTGTCTGTGGACTTCTGTGTAGTTGTCGACCATGGGTTTTCTCTGAATTTGAAGTGCCGTAGTCTGAAATTGCATGTTGTTCGATGAGGACAATCTTTGATATGCTTTTAAAATCTTCGTTGTGCATAATAGGAAAAGCATGAGATTGTATGCGTTAATTGAGCATTTTTCGAAAATTTTTAAAATTTTTGTCGTTGCTTCCTTGCATCTATCGAGCACGTAGCATCTTATTCTGGACTCCGTAGGCTTAGAATTGCTTTATTTGGCCCGAAATCATGTTGTCACCCCGAAAGGCAACTTTAGGGAAGGCTTGATGCATGATAGGTTGTAATAGGTTAATCGAAGTGTAGCGAAGCTATAGCCTAGAAAAAAAATGGCATAAAAATAAAAGCTCTTGAGGTGCTCCTCCTTCTTAGAATCGCGACTAAGAAGTGAGCATTAGCCCTTAAAAATGTGAAGCTTGCCCGTAGTCAGATACATTGTGCAATGAAATTGCAGGTAAGCTGAAACGAAGGCAAGTTTGACATGTTAGGCTCTCCTAGAGAAGCAAAAGAAAGAAAAAAAGAAAAAATTTAGCAAGTTCAAAAGAAAAGAAAAGGAAATTTAGGCCTTTTAATTTGTTGCCCTCTTGATTGTTGAAAAGCCGTAGACTGTTCTTTATTGCTAGAAGTAGGGGGAAAACGTGATGTAAGGTTGCATAAAGTTTTTCCGGGTCTATGTGAGCTAGAATATGTTTGCTAAACACACACACACGTAGGGGAGTAACGGTTAGATTTTCGAAATGTTCTCAATCAGTGCATGCGATTAATTGCTTTCTTGTTAAGTAAATGCCTTGATCTTTGAAGCATTGAGATTTGAGTCGATAGCATGCAAAATTCTGTTCTGTGGTAATAATTTAAGAATAGCCTTGCTCGAGGACTAGCAAGAATTAGGTTGGGGGTATTTTGATAGCTCCAAAATAGAGCTATTATTTACTCCCTAATATTAGCTAAAACCATGCTCGATATTGATTAAAATGCCTTCTTGTAGGTGATTTCATGGTATAGAGCTCGAGGAGTCCGAGGACGTGTTTCGAGGCTAAAAACGACGTTTTAGAGCTTAATGGATGCATCGGGATTGAAGGAACTTGAAGAATTGAAGAAATGGCAAGATTTGCCATTGAAAGGCAAAAGTTGGCCACCAAACCCGAGAGCTAGCGTTGAGCGGCAGCGTCGAGACGCTGGCTCAACGCTGCTCGGCGTCGAGACGCTGGCCTAGCGTCTCGACGCTGCCCCGACGATTCCCGAAGATGGACGAGCGCCAGCGTCGAGCGCGCGCGTCTCAACGCTCACTCAACGCCGACAGCGTCGCGACGCTGGCCTAGCGTCTCGACGCTCCGAAGTCTGAAGCGAACATTTGAAATTCCACCCGAGAGCAAGCGTCGAGCGCAAGCGTCTCGACGCTCGCTCGACGCCGCGCCAAGCGTCTCGACGCTGCGCGAGCGTCTCGACGCCACCCCGTGCGCGCGCGCTGATAATTTAGGGCACAGCGTCGAGACGCTGCCCTAGCGTCTCGACGCTCCGACTGGTATAAAATCACATTTTCCGATTTTTAACGGATGTTCTTCTCTTTTCCCCTCGGGATTGCCGTTTTCTCCCCTCATTTTCTGGTTTTTGCCCATTTTTGGGTTGTATGTTGAAGACAAACTCCATGGATGCTTGGGAAACCTTCATTTACATGGAAAGCTAAAGAGGTTAGCGGTTGATTAGTGAAGTTTAGGGATTGAATACTTTTGTATTAGGTGAGGTTTAAGCTTAATTGAATATGTTTAGCATGAATGAATGAATTTCTTGCATCTCTTGGTCTGTATAAAGAACGACTAACTTGCCTTTCCGATTAGGAGTGACGTCCATAATTAGTTACGCATGCTTAGTGGGCTAATATTGATTTTTGACAAACCTCAATACTTAGTAGCGAAAGTCTAGCTCATGGCTAATCAATTCGAACCCAAGTGACGTTGGAGATAGGAATTGATTAACGTTCTCATGGCGGGCTTAAGACTAAGAGATAAATCGAATGAGTTCTAGGATTAGTTCGTCTCAATGGTACCCGTTACTGTTTGTTAATTAATTTAAGAGTCATGAACTTAGATAAATTAATGGGCATGTTTAATTAGGATTGCACTTACCTAATTAATTCATTGGGATGTTTTGGACCCGTTTGGGACATAACATTTTGTGTGCATGAAACGTCTCGGCTAATTTCCATGTCAATCAATGAGCCAAAATACATTAGTTCAATCCCGACACTTGCTAATCAATCGAATTCGTCAATTTCATACTTCCCGTTCTAATTTTTCCGTTAGCGTAAATTTAGTTTTAGTTACTGTTTCCCAAACAAATCCCCCTATTTTAGCATTGCAAATTTAGTTCAATTAATTTAGGATTATTAATCACTCCCTGTGGATCGACCCCGTTGCCACTTAGCTGCAAATTGCTCGGTGTATTCGGGTTTATAAATTTCATTTTGGCGGGACTCGACATCCCGAAATTTGTGAACGTACAAAAGTTCACTACCAAAGGCCGCCAAGGTTGTCAAGGCCAAACGACCCAAGAAGTCCAAGAAGAAGAAAACCAGGAGGGCGCCTTCATCAGAGAAGGAGAGTGATGAGCCGTCCCTGAAGAAGCTCAAGATTGAGGCTGCTGTGTCAGCCAAACCAAAAGACAAAGGGAAAGCCAAGCTTTACCCTGAAGATGAGCCTCAATCAGTGAGGTACGTGTCCTCTGATGCTGAGTCCAGAGGCACTGAGCTGAGGAAGAGGGAACTGCTGCACGAGAAGGGATTCCTCGACGCACCTGCTGACCTGCCGCAATTCTTGCGCGCAGGAATCACGAATCACGGCTGGGAGGAGCTGTGCAGACCACCCAATCCAGCCTACTCCAGCATGGTGTATGACTTTTACGCCAATTTGATGAGTCCTGAGGATGGCTTGTCTGTGGTCAGAGGAGTCGAGGTGGACTTCTCAGCGAAGGCAATCAACGAAGCCTATGGCCTCAAGGGCCAAAAACACACTGATTATGCAAGGATTGTTGATGAGCCAACAGAAGCTGTCCTGGAGGAGGCAATTCGGATCATTGGCCAGCCAGAGGCATCGTGGACAGTATCGCGCAATGGGAGGCACACTCTCATGAGTGCCAACCTCACAGCCAAGGCGGCTGTCTGGTTTTCCTTCGTGCGGAGGAAACTGTCCCCAGTGACCCATGAGACCACCATCAACCAGAGCAGATCGCTGCTGGTCTACCCGATCATGCGAGGTCTCACAATCAACGTGGGCGAGGTCATTGCAGCTTCAAATTGCTGATTGCGCCAAGAAGGGTAAGGGTCCACTTTTCTTTCCTAATACAATTACTAAGCTCTGCTTGCGTGCAGGGGTCCCAATCGAGCGAATGGAAAGGCAGCTGGCCTACACAGGCCACTTGGAGCTACCTACAGGCTTGAGGATGAGAAGGAAGGGGAACATGGAGTTCGAGCTGGATGGTTTAGCTGCTGCTCAGTCTCTGTCCATGGCATGCCTGATGGATTTGCAGAAGAGGATGGCTCAATGGGCCACATATGCGCAGGCAAGGGACAAGGAGGCCGCTGACCAATTGGGATGCATCTTCCCTGAATTCCCCGCGAACCTACTGACTCCATGGGCGCCTCCAAGACCAAGAAGGAATGATGATGATGAGGACATCTGAGTGCTAGGCACTCAAGGGAGTATTGCTGTTCCCTTAAAATAGAAAAAAAAATCAAACTGCTTTTTGTTGAACTATGTGAATTATGCTGTTTTTAGTTAGTATTTTGATCTGTTTTAGTTCTTTAATTTTAGTATTTAAATTTGTTTAGTGTAGTCTGATGATAGCTGAATAGGTAGATTAGTTTAGTTTCATTTTTGTATAGCTTGAATGACTGGAAAACGCATGCATTGGGGCCTTGATCACTGATATATCTGCCCTGTATCTATTGCGAAATAATTGCGGAATCCGCAATTTTTATTAGTAAATGCATGTTTTTGACTGATTGTTTAGCTAGGCTGGGTCTGTTTAAATTCTGTCTTTTGCTGCTATCTTGACTACCTTATATAGCTTATCTAAAAGCATGCTGGATGAGTGTCATAGGACACCTTTTATAGTTTAAATTAACCTCTTAAAAGTGCTCAGCATGCATAGCTTTAAGTCCTTACTTGTCTGTTTTTTTCAAATTTCTGCTGCTGTGATATTTTCTTTTAGAATGATCTGTCTATGCCTAGGGCTTTTAGATTCTCTTTGTTTTACCTTAGACTAGATGCTTCTAGGACAAGTTTGGGGGTGTGCCACCTCAGACACTCATTGGGGACAATGAGTAGTTTAAGTTTGGGGGAGGCCACCCTAGGCCTAGGAACATTCCTCTCTTCCTTAAAGCATAAGCATTCTTCTTCTCCTTTAAAAAAAAAAAATGAGCTGAAAAAAAAAAGAAAATGAAAAATAGAATAAAGAGGGGTGTCTCTCTTAGGTTGCTGAGTAATCAGTGCCAAGTGTGTAACCCACAAGTGGCGTTGCATCAAAAGGCAACCAAAGGAGAGGCTCCACCAAAGTAAGAAAGAAAAAGGAAGAAGTAGGGAAGAAGAATGTATACCTAGGAGTTGCAACTTTGTGGCTTAGATGTCCTGAATAAAAAGAACTCTGATCCTCAATTAGCTGAGCACAAAGTTGTAGCTTGTAGGGTTGTTTAGGGAGATGAATGTATATCCAATGTAGTGATGCCAGGGTTTAGGTTGTTCTCTAAAAGTACTACTGTCACTGTTAATACTAAGACTGACATGACTCTAAGGAATCCTAGGTAATTCAAAAGTAAAAGCTAGAAGCATGTACTGAGTCTGGGGTAAAGCTAGGTAGAATTTAAAACCTTAGGGATAGATGAACGATATGATAAAAGCAAGTAGATCAGTTGTAGGGAGTTAAGAAAACAGCAGAAATAATAGGCGTGCGAAGTCAGAAGAAGCAATATAAAAGGTTAGTTGTAAACTTAGGAGTGTGTCACAGGACAGCACTATTATAGATAGGAATATAGGGGAGTCAGGAAGTGGTTAAAGAAGATGAAACAGCAGCCTAGGCAAGTCCTTAGATTGCTCGAGGGCGAGCAAAACCTTAAGTTTGGGGGTGTGTTACGTCTCCAAAAGTGACCTTTTTAGGACTTATTTATCTTAGAAAGATGTACACTCTTAGGTGTTTTTGATAGGATTTAGCTTAAACCTATGCTTATATATGATAATTAGAAGAAGGAAGCTAAATTAGGACTTGTGCACAAAAGGAAAGAAAAGGGATTAAAAACGAGGTTAAAAGAATGAAAAATGTTCATTGCAGTAGCATTGCGGAAACATTGCTGAAACCGCAATGTTTCAAGTGAAATCCGTAAGTTGACTGATCTGTTTCTGTTATTTTCCGTTATTTCAGGGATTCGTTCTTTCTCCTCCATCCATTTTGAAGTATGACGTTGAAGATGGATGGTTCTCCTTGGCCCAAACGCACCTGCAGATTACTATAAAAGGGGGTCAAAGTAGAGGGTTTGATCATCATCCGAAAGCGTAGAAGTCTCTTCGCAGCTCCATCTTTTCTCCTGTTTTTCTTCTCCGTCTGTTGGTTTGAGAGGTTCAGCTGTTGGAGTCGACAATCTGATAGGAAGGAGAGAAGATTCCTCTTCTCTCCCGATTGGATTCATCCAAGCAAGGCTACCCTTTCTCTCCCTTCAGCCGAGGCGTTTGCGACGAGGCGTTCAAGCTCAATTACTGCTTTCTGTCTTTCATTTCTAATTTCCAGCTCTGTTTAGTTGTTGTTTCTTTTCTAGTAGCTAGCTCATTTCATTTCGTTGCTTTCTGTCTTTATGTTATTCACTTTAAGTTTCCCTTTGTTCATTCAAACAATCAAGTAATCAAAGCACAATTCATTATTTCACAGTTTCTTATCTTTTGCTGCTACTGTTTTACCTTGCTGTTTTAAGTTTATTTCTCTTCTAAGCATGTCTACTTCGTCTCTTATTTCTGTTCTTTCTATATCCATGAGTAACTAAGTCACATAGGGGCATGCTAATGACAAGACTATAGGCTAAAAAACGTGAACCAAGCATGTAGGACAACTCTCGAAGCATTGATTGTATGTAAGCTTCATTCCACGGGCAATTTCGATTGGCCATCCATGTTGTCCAAAGAACTCCTAACCTCTGGAAGGAGTAAGAGTTCAGAGTCATACACTCATGCTAGCCTTTTAAGGTAACCAGAAAATGACCTAGGAATAGGCGTTTTCCTAGTACAAACCATATCTTTCTGCTTTAACAAGATGCTTAAGACCTTACTTGGACATGAGTAAACTAAAGAATCTAATGCATGAAATCGGAAGATACATGAGATTGAGTTAGTTTGATGCATAGTGAGTATAACAATGCCTATAGGGGAGTCGTTAGTAGCCCTTGTTTCTCCATTTTACACACTTTCGCTGTTAGTAACATTGCGGTAGAATTGCTGTTCTCGCAATTCTGATAAGTTAAAAATTCTGTTGAGCTACTTTCCTCTTCGTTTATTAATCTTGTCTCTTTTCATTTGAGTTTATCTTTGACTTGCACTTGTTTATGTTGCTGCCCTTTACATATTCCTTAGAACATAGACAACTTAAAACCAATTTTACCCCATCAAATCCACCCCTTCTTTCTTAACAATACACTTCACGAGTAGCTAGTAATAAATCTCTGTGGGAAAACGAATGAAAAAATACTTACTACTTGCTTACAAGATCATGTATGCTTGCATGTTCTGAGTGCTCTCTCTCTTTTATTGCTATTTATTTCACACATTGAGCACGCAACAAGGGTCCAGCTTCAACCCTCTTCTTTTTAGTCTTCTTGGAGACTTTTGGCCGCTTGCCTTTCACAATCACAGGGGCTCTCTTCTTGAGCCGTGCCTTGGCAGCCATTTGTTGGAGGCATTCATCCGGCGTTTCCTCCATTGAATTTTTGCTTTCCCTCTCCACAGGGCTGTCAAGATTGACATCCCTGAAGGGGGAAACTACCTCTTGTTCTTCATTCGTATCACCAATTGATGCCGATTCTAGTCGTTCTTCAGATGGAACTTCAGGTTTCGATTGTGGTTGAGGGGAATCCGGACTTTGCATGGTTGTCTCAAACGATGGCCTGCCACTGTTGAGGCTTCCCTCACTCATGGCACTCTTACTCTTGATTTTTGGATCTTCCAAAGTAACCGTCCACATTCGTCTAGGGGACTGTGTTGGCTCAGAAGTGTCTCCAGCTTCAGTTGCCAGCACCTTCCATTTTCTCTTCACAGGAAGCTTTGGAGGTCTCGAAGGTTTCACAACTTCAGTGTTTGCCAAACACTGCAGAGCCTCTCTCACTAATTCAGCATCCTCCGTGATTGAGGATGTCTTTTTGGGTGTGGATCGTTCAGATCTTGTGGAAACCATTGTTGTTTCTTGAAGGTTAAGCCTGAGAATTTATGAGGAAGAAGAGCTCTGAGTTTTGGGATTTCAAGGGTTTGAAAATCGTAAATGGGAATGATCCCCAGCTCGTCCTATTTATACTCGGTTGTTGCCCCAACGGCTATATTATTGCGGACTCCGCAATTTTTCTGCAATTTTTTAGCAAATGTTTGAAGATATAACCGTTAGGGTTTTATCCTTGATTGTTATTTGTTGCAAGATTCTAGCAACTAAATCTTCGATTTTGCAAGATCTCTTCCTTCATCTTGGTTTACTCCCCTCATTTCCGTTTTAAGATCTCCAATTACCACGCTCCTAATCACAAATAAAAACAAACTTAAATAAAACTAGAAATAACAATACTGTAATCAATCTAAAAGAAAAACAATAAAGAATATCTATTCCATAGGCCTCTAATGGTTGAGCATAAAGATAATTTCATTAAACGCCCTTGCTCATCCTTTCTTGATTTGCTTTTTAGGCCTCAGATAAGAGGACGGCTGAGAGTGTTTTCACATCTCCTTCCTCATAATAATGCTTCAATCTAGCACCATTTACCATGAACGGCTGACCTTGATTCATATTTCGAATTTCAATTGCACCATGAACAAAAACATTAGTAATCACAAAAGGACCTGACCATCGAGACTTAAGTTTGCCCGAAAATAATCTAAGTCGTGAATTGAATAGTAAAACATGCTGGCCCTTTTTGAAATCATTAATCCTAAGTCTACTAACATGCCAAATTTTAGTTCTCTCTTTATACATTTTAGCATTTTCATATGACATATGTCTTAGTTCATCTAACTCATGTAATTGCAGAGAACGCAATGTTCCCGCATCAGTTACGCAATAATTCAACTCTTTTAAGGCCCAAAAGGCTTTGATTTCTAGTTCAAGGGGTAAGTGGCATGCTTTTCCATACACTAACCTATAAGAAGACATTCCTAATGGCGTTTTATATGCAGTCCTATACGCCCACAGTGCATCATCTAACTTAAAAGACCAATCATTTCTATTCGGTTTCACCACTTTTTCAAGTATACTTTTGATCTCTCTATTACATATTTCAGCTTGTCCATTCGAGTGTGGATGATAAGGTGTTGCTACTCTATGTCTAACATTATATTTAGCTAACACTTTTTCCATAGCTTTGTTTATAAATTGCGTTCCTTCATCACTTATGATGGCACGTGGTGTGCCAAATCGTGTAAGACTGTGCCTATTTAGAAATTTAACGACTGTTTTGGCATCATTCAAAGGGCATGCAATTGCTTTTACCCATTTTGAAACATAATCTACAACTACTAGAATGTAAAGATTACCAGCAGATGGAGGGAATGGTCCCATGAAGTCAATGCCCCATACATCAAAGAGTTCTAACTCCAAGATGTATGTTAGAGGCATCTCATCCTTCCTACTAAGGTTACATGTTCGTTGACACTCATTGCAGTTGTGTG
Organism: Herpetospermum pedunculosum; assembly: GCA_028017165.1. Taxonomy (NCBI): domain Eukaryota; kingdom Viridiplantae; phylum Streptophyta; class Magnoliopsida; order Cucurbitales; family Cucurbitaceae; genus Herpetospermum; species Herpetospermum pedunculosum. The sequence continues at coordinate 4,067,749 of CM051525.1, read as the reverse complement.
CATAATCGTGTGCATCTTTAAAGATCGTGGGCCAGAAGTAGCCACTTTGGAACACCTTTGCAGCAGTCCTTTGACCACCAAAGTGTCCTCCATACGGGGCTGTATGACAATGGTGTAAGACTGACTTTGATTCAGCAGCCGACACACACTTCCTCAGCAATCCATCCGCACAGCTTTTGTAGAGGGTTGGATCATTCCAGATGTATTTCCTAGCCTCGTGTAGGAACCTCTTCTTTTCTTGCCCCCCTCTGAAAGTTGGTAGCACCTGTGAGGCAAGGAAGTTAGCAATATCCGCAAACCAAGGTTCCTCATTGTTATCACAATGCACTAACACAAAGACATGTTCATCAATAAAGGAGTAAGATATTGCGGGTTCCGCAATTTTTTCGCAATGACTCTGCAATCTTGATAAATGATCAGCAATTACATTTTCACATCCTTTTTTTTTTATCTCTAATCTCTAGATCAAACTCTTGCAATAATAACACCCATCTAATTAGTCGAGGCTTAGCATCAGCCTTCCTCATTAAATATTTTATTGCAGAATGATCAGTATAAGCAATCGTTTTATTACCTACAATATAAGGCCTAAATTTTTCACATGCAAACACTACCGCTAACATTTCTTTCTCTGTGGTAGTGTAGTTACATTGTGCTTCATTTAAAGTTTTACTTGCATGATATACAGGGTGTGTTAGTTTATCTATCTTTTGGCCAAGCATAGCCCCAATTGCATAGTCACTAGCACCACACATTAGTTCAAAAGGCAAATCCCAATTTGGGCCTACTATGATTGGTGCTTTGACTAAGGCATCCTTAAGCTTGGTCCATGCTATAAAACATTCATTTGAGAAGACAAAAGTTTTATTTAGCTCTAGAAGCTCACACAGGGGTTTAAAGATTTTTGAAAAGTCTTTTATAAATCTCCTATAAAATCCTGCATGTCCTAAGAAACTTCTTATAGCTTTGACATTTTTAGGTTCCACTAACTTCTCAATGATTTCTATTTTGGCCCTATCGACCTCTACTCCTGCTTTGGACACTCTATGTCCTAATACTATTCCTTCTTCCACCAAGAAGTGACATTTTTCCCAATTTAAGACTAAGTTGGTTTCTTCACACCTAGTTAAGACTTGTCCTAGGTTTTCTAGGCAAATGTTAAAAGAATCACCAAAGACTGAGAAGTCATCCATAAATATATCTATTATGGACTCATCTAGGTCAGAGAAAATTGCCAACATACACCTTTGGAATGTTGCTGGTGCATTGCATAAGCCAAATGGCATTCTGCAAAAAGCAAATGTTCCAAAGGGAAATGTAAAGGTTGTTTTCTCTTGATCCTCAGGGTCTATGGTAATTTGGTTATATCCTGAGTAACCATCTAAAAAGCAGTAAAAGGCTCGGCCAGCTATTCTATCTAACATTTGGTCTATAAAGGGTAAGGAAAATGGTCTTTTTTGGTTTCTTTATCAAGTTTTATATAATCCATACATACTCTCCATCCTGTAACAGTTCTAGTTTGTATTAATTCGTTATTTTCATTAACTACTACAGTCATACCACCCTTTTTAGGTACACATTGAATAGGACTGACCCATTGACTATTGGCTATTGGAAAGATCACCTCTGCATCTAACCATTTAATAATTTCTTTTTTAACTACTGGTGCGCGGATTTTTGAATATCCGCTTAATCTCAAGCTGTCGAGGCTTGCCAAAATACGATTTATATAGCCTATGACCAAGGCTTTGCAGCCAGTGGTAACAGGGTCGATCCAAGGAATAGGAAGATTGAACTTACTAGTGAAATTGGGATTTAATTGATTTATTGGTAACGGGGGGTTTTAATCATGCAAGAGAAGTAATAATGAAAGCTAACGGAAGAAGGAAATAATAAGAAGAGAACGTGTGCACGGTTTGGGGAGTCTCGGGATCAATTGCTAGACAAATACAACTTATCATTTAATTCTAATAACATGGAATTCAGTTTACAAAGCACGCGGACGACTACCAGAGAAGCCCCAAAGTAGCCGACTCCATGGATTTTAATTAGGCCACACAGTCCTAATTACACGTTATCTAATCTCACATTAAGATGATCAGTCCTAAGATGAATTTAGACAGTCACTAGCTAACCGCGACGAACATTCGGGCGTGAATTCTAATTGCTAGTAGGTTGCCCGCAAACGCTGTATGCAACCAACAATTATCCTACCCGACCCGATACTTCGATTTAGTTCTATTTACCTGTGTTACTTAGTCGAGCAGTGAGAGGCACGGCATCGCTACTCTTTAACATACACGACATGCGAAACTACCCGAGTGTCAATCAACGTATTTTAGCATGCGCGTTGGATTAAGCATAGTAAATAGATGCAATGTAAACAGAACCAATATGCAAAATTATACTCAGATTATCAAAGCAATAAAAGTCTAACAAAATTCCCCTAAACAAATCCCAAACCGTCACCCTTACCTTAGCCGCTCATGGCGCGGTTCGTCAATCCCGCTCCACCAACGACCATGGAAGAGTTCATCTACCTATTACAATGGAGAGTGGAGCTCACAAGCATGCCAACAATGGCGGAGCTCCACGGAAAATAGAGAGAAAATGGGGAAGAAGGAGACAAAAACCAGCAAAATCCGTAGAGAGATGAAGAAGATGAAGCTTCCCAAAAAAGTGCAGAAAAATCGTCTTTTAGCTACTGCCTTCGTCGTAGCGGGTTGAGACGCTGGGCCTAGCGTCTCGACGCTGTGCCCTAAGTAATCCGCGCGCGCGCTCGCGATGGCGTCGCGACGCAAGGCCAGCGTCGCGACGCTGCCCCGATGAATTTCCTGCGCGGGCCTCCTCCGGAGCGTCTCGACGCCAAGCAGGGTCTCGACGCCAGGGCAGCGTCGAGCTAGCGTCTCGACGCTATCACTCGACGCTTGCTCTCGGGTTTTTCCAGCGTCGAGCCAGCGTCTCGACGCTATAGCTCGACGCTGGCTCTCGGGTTTGGGGCTGATTCAATGCCTCTCCAAGGCTGTTTTGGCCCGTTTCTTCACGGAACAAGTTCCCCTCTTCCCGATGCATTCCCGGGGCGCTAAAACTCTGCTTTAAGCTCTCGAACATGCCCAATGGACGCACGAGCTCTTTGCCGCTTTTCTCCTACAAAAGAGATATATTTAATCAATTGAAAGCGGACTTTAGCTATGATTAGGACGTATTTAATAGCTCCAAAATGGAGTTATCAAACACCCCCAAGTTAAACATTGCTAGTCCTCGAGCAAGCACTACAAAGACATTGACTCTAAGGACGCGCTTACATGCATTCTAACTCAAACCTCCATGCATATTGAAATTTAAACACGAGTATAATCATGGAAGCATTTTGTTCATGTGTTAACTAGGACATATCAAAAATTAACTCTTGCCCCCTAACGTGTGTGTGTGCTAGACAACCAATCCTAAACTCACGTAAACTCGGAAAACCTACATGCAATGCACATCCCGTTTTCCCCCTACTTCTAGCGTTTAAGAACAGCTACACTTGACTTACACGAGAGAAAGAAGCAAATTAAGAGACCTAATTATTTTCTCATTCTTTTTCTTTCTTTTCAAAAGTACTTTGTACTCTTTTATTTTGGGTTCTTTGAACCAACCTTTCATTTCTTTTTCTTTCCTACTCGAGCTGCCTAACACGTCAAATTCATGCATAAAACTTCACGTTTTTAAGGACTAACGCTCACTTCTTTTAAGCGCTAATAAGAAGGAGGAGCGCCTCGAGAGGAATTTTCTACCAAACATGCTTTTCTATTTTTTTTTTTTTAGGCTAAGCACATGCTTTCTCGATTAACTAACTACTAACTCTCATGCAACAAGCTACCTAAGGGTGCCTTTCGGGGTGACAACGAGAATTAGCTAAACATGCGATACACCAAGCTTACGGAATCTAGGGAGAAGTTGCTAACTGCGCGATGAGTGCAAGGGAGCAACAGAAAAAATTTTAAAATTTTTGACATGAACCTAATAAACACAAAACTCATGCAAAAACTCGATTATGAACATGCTCAGATTTCCAACATGCATTTCCTAGGCTATCACAGTCAGAAAACAGTAAACAGAGTCCCAAGCACTTCAATATTTTGCAACACTTCTCAACAAACTACACATGCTCATCCGATGGACTACTCCACCCCCAACTTCAAAAATTGGCATTGTCCTCAATGCCATCAGTCAGATACAGATAAGTAAAAGGGAAGAAGAAATACACTTCCCTGACTCTTAGTGAAGCTGGCGAGGGTGAGGAAGCGGCGCAAAAACGCATCAGAGCCCAAAACTGCCTTCTCTTCTCCGATCCCTAAAAAAAAAACAGCAAGCTAATTAAAACTAAATTAATCGAAAAAGCAATAAAACTAAACTAAAGCATAAAAACAGTTCAACACTCGGGTGCCTCCGAGAAGCGCAGAATTTTTAAAGTCGGTTGCTCGACTGTATTCTCGCAACAGACTCATCCATAGTCTGTGGGTGCGGGGGACGATCCAGACTTGTCCTTGGCCACACCTTTCCTGCCATCCACCTGAAAAATGTTTTGCACTCTTCGTGCCTCGGGCACGTGAATATCAGACATGTTAGTGCAAAATCCAGTATTATCATCACACATATTTAAATCAGAAATTTTTACCGAGACATGGGAACCATCCCTCAAGCGCGAGGGTAGATTCCCATTCTCAACATGCTCAACAACAGACACATTCTCATCATTCACAAACGATTTCGATGCATTTATAATAAACTCGTTCACCGTTCCATCAAATTCTACAGACAAAGCACCCCTATCAACATCTATCTTGACCTTAGCGGTCTTCATAAATGGGCGGCCTAGTAAAATAGAAGAGGAAACATGCGAGGAATTTTCATTCATATTCAGCACATAAAAATCGCATGGAAACAGTAAGTCCTTTACTTTGACTAAAACATCCTCAATCTTCCCTAAAGGATGCACACAAGATCGATCGGCTAGTTGGATAACTATATTGGACTCGATTAAAGTACACAGTTCAAGTTCTTTAAAAACATCATAAGACATGACATTAATCGAGGCACCGAGATCTAACATGGCATTTTCAATGAATTTAGTACCGATAGTGCATGGGATAGAAAACATACCAGGATCGATGCACTTCGGAGGAAGATTACCTTGGAAGATTGCAGAGACGGTTTATTTCTTCGTCTCGTCGCTTTTTCTCGACATTCTCTTACTCGTGCACCACTTCTTGAGAAACTTGGCGTACTTTGGCACTTGGCTTACGGCCTCAAGAAGTGGGATGTTGACCACCACCTTTTGGAAGGTTCGAAGGACCTCCGCATCCTCGGTCTCCAAAGTAGGCTTCACAAGCCTACTCGGGAATGGTGCTCTGGCAACATCCTCAGGTACACTGATCTTCTCATCTTTTCTCACATTCTGAATCTCAGGAGCAGTCGGGGCGGACTTGTTCAGGCTGTTCGTGGCTTCCTTCGCAGCTCTGGTGGAAAGTGACTTCCCACTGCGCAGCTGAATGGCACTCACATTTTCACATGAGTTTACTGTAGTTTGGGAAGGAAGCTTCCCCGAGCTCTTGCTCTCAATCTTACTAATAGACACCGCCATCTGTGTCAGCTGCTTGTTCAAATTTTGCAGCTCTGCCTTATGAGAATTAAGCTCCTCGCGAGCCTCTTTCTGGAACTGGCTGGTGCTAGTCACGATGGTTCTGACCATCTCTTCAAGTGAGCTGGAGGAGCTCGAAGCTTGAGCCTGGGTGGAAGAATTAGGCCTATCCTGGGACTGGCCTTGGAAGCGAGTTTGTCCTTCCCTGTTCCCATAGCTGAAATTAGGATGGTCGCGCCAACCGGGGTTGTAAGTGTTACCATATGGATCATACTTCCTTGGGTTGGAAGCATACCCCCCGATCGCGTTGACCTCCGCATCCTCACGGTGTCCTCCAACTATTTTCTTTAACATGCTACCTATCTCGGCCACCTGGGCCCTCATCTCAGACATCTCATGGCTCTGAGCCACGCTGTGCACTTGTCCTTGCCCCCTGATCCCAAACTGCTGCGAGTTTGTAGCCATATTTGCAATTAACTGCTTGGCCTCAACTGGGGTCTTGTCAATCAGTGCCCCTCCACTCGCTGCATCGATCATCTGCCTGTCGTGGGGCGTCATCCCCTCATAAAAATACTGTATGAGCAGCTGATCGGCGATCTGGTGGTGTGGGAAACTCGCGCACAGGCGCCCAAAGCGTTCCCAATACTCATGCAGGGACTCACCTACATCCTGGGTGATCCCATAAATCCTCTTCCGCAGAGTGGTGGCTAAGGATGCGGGAAAGTATTTCTCCAAAAATACCCGCTTCATGTCCTGCCACGTGGTGATGGATCCGGAAGGCAAATAGTACAGCCAATCCTTGGCCTTATCCTTGAGCGTGAAGGGGAATGCCCTCATATTCAGTTGCTCCTCCGTGACCCCTGCGGGTTTCATTCCCGCGCAGACGCAATGAAACTCCATCAAATGCTTGTTCGCGTCCTCACCTGCGTTTCCATGGAAAGAAGGTAACTGGTGAATTAAACCAGATTTCAACTCGAAGTTACCTGCTACCACGGGGTAGTTAATGCACAAGGGCTGCAGGTTCAGGTCTGGCGCTGCCAGTTGCTTCAGCGTCCGTGGCGCTTCACCTTGCGCCATCTCGTCAAATAAGAAGGGATTGCCTTCTTCTCTTACCAACGTTCCTTGCCCCTCCCGGGCTTCTCTACGTAACCGCCGCTCCTCTCTGTCAATCTCAGGGATAAACTGCAAACTACCCTCAGAGGAACGGGTCATACACAAACAAAAATCTAAACATACAAATTACAAACAAGAAAAAATTTTCAGTCAACCATCAATGAATCAAATTCAAACTTCAATCATAAATTCAATCAATTGCCTATTCCCCGGCAACGACGCCAATTTTGGTGCGCGGATTTTTGAATATCCGCTTAATCTCAAGCTGTCGAGGCTTGCCAAAATACGATTTATATAGCCTATGACCAAGGCTTTGCAGCCAGTGGTAACAGGGTCGATCCAAGGAATAGGAAGATTGAACTTACTAGTGAAATTGGGATTTAATTGATTTATTGGTAACGGGGGGTTTTAATCATGCAAGAGAAGTAATAATGAAAGCTAACGGAAGAAGGAAATAATAAGAAGAGAACGTGTGCACGGTTTGGGGAGTCTCGGGATCAATTGCTAGACAAATACAACTTATCATTTAATTCTAATAACATGGAATTCAGTTTACTAAGCACGCGGACGACTACCAGAGAAGCCCCAAAGTAGCCGACTCCATGGATTTTAATTAGGCCACACAGTCCTAATTACACGTTATCTAATCTCACATTAAGATGATCAGTCCTAAGATGAATTTAGACAGTCACTAGCTAACCGCGACGAACATTCGGGCGTGAATTCTAATTGCTAGTAGGTTGCCCGCAAACGCTGTATGCAACCAACAATTATCCTACCCGACCCGATACTTCGATTTAGTTCTATTTACCTGTGTTACTTAGTCGAGCAGTGAGAGGCACGGCATCGCTACTCTTTAACATACACGACATGCGAAACTACCCGAGTGTCAATCAACGTATTTTAGCATGCGCGTTGGATTAAGCAAAGTAAATAGATGCAATGTAAACAGAACCAATATGCAAAATTATACTCAGATTATCAAAGCAATAAAAGTCTAACAAAATTCCCCTAAACAAATCCCAAACCGTCACCCTTACCTTAGCCGCTCATGGCGCGGTTCGTCAATCCCGCTCCACCAACGACCATAGAAGAGTTCATCTACCTATTACAATGGAGAGTGGAGCTCACAAGCATGCCAACAATGGCGGAGCTCCACGGAAAATAGAGAGAAAATGGGGAAGAAGGAGACAAAAACCAGCAAAATCCGTAGAGAGATGAAGAAGATGAAGCTTCCCAAAAAAGTGCAGAAAAATCGTCTTTTAGCTACTGCCTTCGTCGTAGCGTCGAGACGCTGGGCCTAGCGTCTCGACGCTGTGCCCTAAGTAATCCGCGCGCGCGCTCGCGATGGCGTCGCGACGCAAGGCCAGCGTCGCGACGCTGCCCCGATGAATTTCCTGCGCGCGCCTCCTCCGGAGTGTCTCGACGCCAAGTAGGGTCTCGACGCCAGGGCAGCGTCGAGCTAGCGTCTCGACGCTATCACTCGACGCTTGCTCTCGGGTTTTTCCAGCGTCGAGCCAGCGTCTCGACGCTATAGCTCGACGCTGGCTCTCGGGTTTGGGGCTGATTCAATGCCTCTCCAAGGCTGTTTTGGCCCGTTTCTTCACGGAACAAGTGTTGCGTGCTCAATGTGTTAAAATAATTAGGCAATAAAAGAGATAGAGCACTCAGAACATGCAAGCATACATGATCTTATAGCAAGTAGTAAGTATATTTCATTCGTTTTCCCACAGACAGTTATTTTGAGTTATTCGCGAAGTGTTTTGTTAAGAAAGAAGGGGTGGATTTGATGGGGTAAAATTGGTTTTTAATTATCTAATTTTTGCTGAATGTGTAAAGGGTAGTAACATAAACAAGAACAAGTTAAAACTAAGCTCAAATGAAAAGAGACGAGATTAATAAATGAAGATAAAAACAGCTAAGCAGAATGGAAACTTAGACGGAATTGCGGGGACCGCAATTCTACCGCAATTATAATAACAGCGAAAGTGGGTAAATGGGTGATTTAAGGGCTACTAATGACTATCCTATAGACATTTTTATACGATTCTCAAGCACTGGATCTACTCTCTATGCATCAAACTATCTTAATCTCATGTATCGTCCGATTCCATGCATTAGATTCTTTAGTTTACTCAACTCAAAGTAAGGTCTTAAGCATCTTGTTAAGGCAGAAAGATACGGTTTGTACTAGGGAAACGCCTATTCCTAGGCCGTTTCCTGGTTACCCTGAAAGGCTAGCATGATAATATGACTCTGAACTCTTACTCCTTCCAGAGGTTAGGAGTTCTTTGGACAAAATGGATGGCCAATCGAAATTGCCCGTGGGATGAAGCTTACATACAATCAATGCTTCGAGAGCTATCCTACATGCTTGATTCACGTTTTTTAGCCTATAGTGTTGTCATTAGCATGCCCCTAAGTGATTTAGTTACTCATGGATGTACGGTAATCAGAAATAAAGGATAAGATAGACATGCTTAGAAGGGAAATGTGCTTAGAACAGTAAGGGAAAGCAGTAAAATGCAAAGGCGAGAAACTGTGAAGTACTGAATATTGTGTTTGATTAATTGATTGTTTGAATGAACATAAGAGATGCTTAAAGTAAAGGACAGCAAGACAGAACACAACGAAATGAACTAGATTAGCCACAAGAACAGAAACAACACAAGACAGAGGTGTAAAATAGAAATGAAGAACAGAAAGCAGTAAAACAGCTCGAAAGTCTCGTTGCAGCCGCCTCGAATGAAGGATGAGAAAGATCAGCCTTGCTTGGATGAATCCAATCGGGAGAGAAGAAGAATCTCCTCTCCTTCCTATCAGATTATCGATTCCAACAGCTGAGCTTCGCAAACCAGCAGACGGCAAAGGAAAACAGAAGAAAAGATGGACTGCGAGAAGACTTCTACGCTTTCGGATGATGCTTGAACCCTCGACTTTGACCCCTATTTATAGTAATCTGCAGGTGCATTTGGGCCAAGGAGAACCATCAATCTTCAACGTCGTACTTCAGAATGGATGGAGGAGAAAGAACGAATCCCTGAAATAACGGAAATTAACAGAAAAAGATCAGTCAACTTACGGTTTTCACTTGAAACATTGCGAGAACCGCAATGTTTCCGCAATGCTGCCTTAATGCAGCTTTTTCATTCTTTTCCTTCGGTTTTGAACTCTTTTCTTTCCTATTATGCATAAGTCCTAATTTAGCTACCTTCTTCTAATTCTCATATTTAAGCATAGGTTTAGGCTAAATGCTATCAAAAACACCTAAGAGTGAACATCTTTCTAAGCCAATTAAGTCCTAAAAAGGTCACTTTTGGAGACGTAACACACCCCCAAACTTAAGGTTTTGCTTGTCCTCGAGCAATCTATGGACTTTCCTAGGCTGCTGTTTCTTCTTCTTTAACTACTTACTAACTCCCTTATATTCTTGTCTATAGCAATGCTGTCCTGTGACACACTCCTAAGTTTAAAACTACCCTCTTATCTAGCTTCTTCTGACTTCGCCTGCCTAACACTCCTTCTGTTTTTATTAACTCCCTACAACTGATCTATTTGCTTTTGTCATATCATGCCACCATCCCTAAGGTTTCAAATTCTGCCTAGCTTTACCTCAGACTCAGTACATGCTTCTAGCTTTATTTTTAATGTGTCTAGGATTCCTTAGAGTCATGCCAGTCTTAGTATTAACGGTGACAATAGTACTTTTAGAGAACAACCTAAACCCTGGCATCACTACATTGGATAAACACTCATCTCCCTAAACAACCCTACAAGTTACAACTTTGTGCCTAGCTACTTTGAGGATCAGAGTTCTTTTTAAATAGGACATCTAAGCCACAAAGTTGTAACTCCTAGGTTTACATTCTTCTTCCCTACTTCTTCTTTTTTTCTTTCTTTCTTACTTCGGTGGAGCCTCTCCTTTGGTTGCCTTTTGATGCAACGCCACTTGTGGGTTACACACTTGGCACTGATTACTCAGCAACCTAAGAGAAACTCCCCCCCCTTTATTCTTTTTTCATTTTTTTTCTTCAGTTCATCATTTTTTGTAAAGGAGAAGAAGAACGCTTATGTTTCTAAGGGAGAGAGGAATGTTCCTAGGCCTAGGGTGGCCTCCCCCAAACTTCAACTACTCATTGTCCCCAATGAGTGTCTGAGGTGGCACACCCCCAAACTTGTCCTAGAAGCATCTAGTCTAAGGTAAAACAAAGAGAATCTAAAGCCCTAGGCATGGACAGAACATTTGAAAAGAAAATATCACAGCAGTAGAAAACTGAAAAAAACAGGCAGATAAGGACTTACAGCTATGCATGCTGAGCTATTTAGAGGTTAATTTAAACTATTAAAGGGTGTCCTATGACACTCATCCAGCATGCATTTAGATAAGCTATATAAGGTAGTCATGATAGCAGCAAAAGAAAGAATTTAAACAGATCACAGCCTAGCTAAACAGACAGTCCAAAACATGCTTTCAGTAATAAAAATTGCGGGTACCGCAATTATTTCGCAATTAAGTCAGGGCAGATATATCATTCACTAAGACCCCTAAGCATGCTCTTTCCAGTCATTCAAGCTCTCCTAAAAATAAAACAAAACTACCCTACCTAGTCACCTATCATCAAGCTATACTAAGCACAATTAAAAACATAAAACTAAGCATCTAAAACAGATCAAAAGTGTACTAAAAACAGCATAATTCACATAGTCTATCAGAAAGCAGAAAATTGTTTTTTTTCTAAGGGAACATCAATACTCCCTTCAGTGCAATTCAAACCAGCACTCAAACGTCTTCATCCTCATCAGGTTGTCATGGTCGTGGAGGCACCCATGGAGTCAGGAGATTTGTGGGGAAGTCAGGGAAGATGCACCCAAGTTGGTCTGCAACTTCCTTGTCCCTTGCCTGCGCGTAAGTGGCCCATTGAGCCATCCTCCTTTGCATATCCATCAGGCACGCCATGGATAGTGACTGATCAGCAGCCAGCCTATCCAGTTCAAACTCCATATTCCCCTTCCTCTTCAGCCTCAAGCTAGCAGGCAGCTCCAAGTGGCCTGTGTAAGCCAGCTGCTGCTCCATTCGCTCAGTGGGGACTCCTGCAAGCAAACATAGTTTGGTTATGGTGTTAGGGAAAAACAGTGGTCCCTTACCTTTCTTGGCACACTCAGCAATGGCGGCTGACATAATTTCACCCACATTGACCGTGAGACCTCGCATAATGGCATAGACCAGCAGCGATCTGCTCTGGTTGATGGTCGTCTCATGGGTCACAGGGGACAGCTTCCTCCTTACAAAGGCAAACCATACAGCTGCCTTTGCTGTCAGGTTGGCACTCATGAGGGTGTGCCTCCCATTGCGTGATACAGTCCACGCTGCTTCAGGTTGGCCAATTGTTCGAATGGCCTCCTCCAGGACTGCCTCAGTAGGCTCATCAACGATCCTCGCATAATCAGTGTGTCTTTGGCCCTTGAGGCCATAGGCTTCGTTGATGGCCTTTGCTGAGTAGTCCACTTCTACTCCCCTCACCACAGACAGCCCCTCCTCAGAGTTTTGTAGGTTGGCGTAGAAGTCATATACCATAGCTGTGTAAGCCGGATTGGGTGGCCTACACAACTCCTCCCAGCTGTGATTGATAATTCCTGCGCGCAAGAACTGCGGCAGGTCAGCAGGTCTGTCGAGGAAGCCCTTCTCGTGCAGCAGCTCCCTTTTTCTCAACTCAATGCCTCTGGACTCAGCGTCAGAGGACACATACCTCACTGATTGAGGCTCATCTTCAGGGTAAAGCTTGGCTTTCCCTTTGTCTACTGGCTTGGATGATTCCGCAGCCTCAACCTTGAGTCTTTTGAGCGATGGCTCAGTGCTCTCTTTGTCTGCTGAAGGCGCCCTCTTGGCCTTCTTCTTTTTCAGCTTCTTGGATCGCTTGGCCTTGAGAATCTTGGCCTTTTTCTTCTTCTTGAGCTTAGCCTTGATGGTGATCTGCTGGAGGCAGGCTCCCAATGTCTCCTCCATGGAATCATCCTGCTGTGCAGGACTCGCTGGACTAGCTTCCCTCACAGGCGAGAAAACCTCCTCATCCTCACCTTCCCCACTGCCCTGCGTCGATTCTTGGTACTCCCCATATGGGAATTCAGGGTCAGGCCGTGGGGTAGTGTGCGACGGCGTGGTGCTTTGCTCTGCCGTAGGTGTCTGTGCAGAACTCAGTGGTGAAGAAGACAACTCAGGGCTCTGTGCAGGCGGCGATGAAGGGAGCTCTGGGCTCTGCACTGGTTCAGATGGTGAAGGGCTGTGCGCAGGCGATGCAGATGGCGACGAACCCTTCTTGGTCGACTCGTGGGACGCACGATCCGTTTCTTGACTCTCCACAGAGGGAGTCTTTGCTTTGCTTGGTTCGGCGGCCGTCTCGACACTCCACCGGCGCTTCTTGGGTGTGCCCGCTGGTTCAGAGGGTCCAGCAGGGATTTCTGTGACAACCCTCCACTTCTTCCTACGGATCGGAAGCTTGGGAAGACGTTCGGTGCGTGCAGTACCAGCATCTGCGAGGGCAAGAAGTGCTTCCCTCGCAGCTGTTTCAGCTTCATCAGCCCTTTTCTTGGCCGCAGATCTTTCAGCCCTCGTGAGTACCATTGTTGGATCTTGGAGATTTGGAGAGAAGAATCAAAGATGAAAAGAATCGCAGCTTTCTTGGAAATCAGAGAGTGGGAGAATCGTATCGATCGAGCGCCTTCTAACGGCTATAAAGGAAACGGCTAAATCCCAACGGCTATATTTTTGCGGATCCTGCAAATCCAGCGCAATTTTAGGGATATTTTTTCATCAAAATGTCAATCTTTGCTCGTCCGTATCTTTGATTTGGCTCAATCGTTTCTTGATTTTTAAAGCTGGATTTACTCTCCTTGATTCCCTCTATTGATTCCCTGCAAAAAGAAATAAAATTAACATCAAATTCGTAATTAAAATCATACAACAAAACACACAAACGATAACCGGAAAATCGCAAAAAATAAACTAAGGCATGAGCCTTATGTCGACGAGCACAGCAATCACTCGTCCTCTCTCGTTCTCGTTGTCACGCTTCAGTCAAGAGGAAGGCCGAGAGAGTCTTCACATCTCCTTCCTCATAGTAGTGCTTCAACCTTGCACCATTAACCATGAATGGTTGGCCTTGCTGCAAGTTCTTTATCTCTATGGCACCATGAACAAACACATTAGTAATCACAAATGGACCTGACCATCTAGACTTAAGTTTCCCTGAAAAGAGTTTCAACCGTGAGTTAAACAACAAGACAAGTTGACCCTTCTTAAAGTCCTTAACTCTAAGTCTACTATCGTGCCAAATCTTGGTCTTTTCCTTATACATTTTAGCATTTTCATAGGCCATATGTCTAAGCTCATCAAGCTCATGTAATTGTAAAGACCGCAATGTTCCCGCATCCTTTACACAAAAATTCAATTCCTTCATGGCCCAAAATGCTTTGTTTTCTAATTCAAGTGGTAAGTGACAAGTCTTGCCATATACCAGCCTATAAGGAGACATACCTAGGGGTGTCTTATATGCTGTCCTATAAGCCCAAAGTGCATCCTCACGCTTAAAGGACCAGTCTTTCCTATTAGGTTTGACCACTTTTTCTAGGATGTTTTTAATTTCCCTATTTGAAATTTCAGCCTGTCCATTTGAGTGTGGGTGATAGGGAGTGGCTACTCTATGTCTAATGTTATACTTAGCCAACACTCTCTCCATAGCCTTGTTAATGAAATGTGATCCCTCATCACTAATGATGGCACGAGGTGTCCCAAACCTAGTAAAAATGTGTCTATGCAAGAATTTGGTGACTGTTTTGGCATCATTATTGGGACATGCTTTGGCTTCTACCCACTTGGACACATAGTCCACTGCCACTAATATGTAAAGGTTACCTGATGATGGAGGGAATGGCCCCATGAAGTCAATGCCCCACACATCAAAGAGCTCCAACTCTAAGATGTAGGTGAGGGGCATCTCATCCTTTCGACTGAGGTTACCTGTTCTTTGGCAGTCATCACAGCTGTGGGCATAGTTGTGGGCATCCTTGAAGATTGTTGGCCAATAGTAGCCACTCTGAAATACCTTTGCAGCTGTTCTTTGGCCACCAAAGTGTCCACCATAAGGAGCTGTGTGACAGTGCTGCAGCACAGACTTCGCTTCAGCAGCTGAAACACACTTCCTTAGCAAGCCGTCAGCACAGGTTCTGTAAAGTGTGGGGTCATCCCAGATGAATTTCCTTGCTTCATGAAGGAACCTCTTCTTCTCTTGTCCTCCCTTGAAAACTGGTAATACCTGTGATGCAAGGAAGTTAGCAATGTCAGCAAACCAAGGTTCCTCATCGTTGTCACGATGAGTCAAAACAAAGACATGTTCATCAATAAAAGCATCAGAAATTGCGGTCTCCGCAATTTTTTCGCAATTGTGCTGCAATGGAGAAAGGTGATCCGCAACCACATTTTCACATCCTTTCTTGTCTCGAATGTCCAAATCAAATTCCTGCAGCAATAACACCCACCTAATCAACCTAGGCTTAGCATCAGCCTTCCTCATAAGATATTTCAAGGCAGAATGGTCAGTGTATACAATTGTCCTAGTGCCTACAATATAGTTCCTGAATTTCTCACAAGCAAACACTACAGCAAGCATCTCTTTCTCAGTAGTTGTATAATTACATTGAGCCTCATTCAAGGTCTTACTAGCATAATAGACAGGGTGTGTTAGCTTGTCAATCTTCTGTCCTAACATGACCCCTACAGCATAGTCACTAGCATCACATAACATCTCGAATGGGAGATCCCAATCTGGCCCTACTATAACAGGTGCGGTGACTAGTGCTTTCTTAAGGGTGGTCCAAGCTACTACACATTCCTTAGAGAAGATGAATGGCCTATTTAGTTCTAGCAGTTCACACAGAGGCTTGGCTATCTTAGAAAAGTCCTTAATGAACCTCCTATAGAAGCCAGCATGCCCTAAGAAACTCCTAATGGCCTTGACATTCTGAGGCTCTACCAACTTCTCTATGATTTCTATCTTTGCCCTATCAACTTCTACACCTGCCCTTGACACTCTATGACCTAAGACAATCCCCTCATCTACCATGAAGTGACACTTTTCCCAATTAAGGACTAAGTTAGTCTCTTCACATCTAGCCAGGACTTGTCCTAAATTCTCTAGACAGTTGGTGAATGAGTCCCCAAAGACTGAAAAGTCATCCATGAATATCTCTATCATGGATTCATCCAAATCAGAGAAGATTGCCAACATGCACCTTTGGAAAGTTGCCGGTGCATTGCATAAGCCAAAAGGCATTCTGCGAAAGGCAAAAGTTCCAAAAGGGCAAGTGAAGGTAGTCTTTTCTTGGTCTTTGGGGTCTATAGTAATCTGGTTATACCCTGAATAACCGTCTAGGAAACAGTAATAGGCTCTACCAGCTATTCTGTCTAACATTTGGTCAATGAATGGTAGAGGGAAGTGGTCTTTTTTAGTTTCTTTATTTAGTTTCCTATAATCCATACATACTCTCCACCCTGTGACAGTCCTAGTTGGAATCAGTTCATTGTTCTCATTGACTACCACAGTCATCCCACCCTTCTTAGGCACACACTGTATAGGGCTCACCCACTGACTACTATCTATAGGAAAAATAACCCCAGCATCTAACCATTTTATTATTTCTTTTTTAACTACCTCTTTCATAGAGGGGTTCAACCTACGCTGGTGATCTACTCGGGGTGTATGTTCTTCCTCTAATGTGATCTTATGCATACAATAGGATGGGCTTATGCCTCTAATATCTGCAATGGTCCATGCAATAGCCTTCCTATGTTGCTTAAGTAGCAAAATTAAATCAACCTCATGCTGTTCACTTAACTTAGAAGAAATAATTACAGGCAATGTCTCATCATCTCCTAAGTATGCATACTTGAGGTGTGTGGGCAGTGGTTTTAATTCTAAAGTGGGTGGATGCTCAATGGATGGCTTTAAAGGATTTAAAGATCTATTAGTTAGTTCTACATTCATACATACATGCTGAGGGTTATTTACGGATATGTCCATTATCTCAGCTACATTTAAGTCAGTTAATTCTAATCCTACATATTCATTAGCATGCTTGGTTAGTAATACATTCTCCAATTGATCTTCCATTAAGGAGTCTACTACGTCCATGCTAGCACAGGATTCAAGGTCAGAGGGGTACCTTAAAGCTTTATATACACTAAACTTCACCTCCTCATCATGAACCCTCATAGTAAGCTCACCTTTTTGGACGTCTATCAGTGCCCTACCTGTGGCTAGGAATGGTCTGCCTAACAGGATGGGGACCTCCTTGTCTGCTTCATAATCAAGGATAATGAAATCTGCAAGGAAAATAAACTTGTCAACCTTTACTAAAATATCCTCAATTTTACCTTCTGGATATGCAATGGATCTGTCTGCTAATTGTAAAGTGACAGTGGTTGGACGTGCTTCTCCTATTCCCAACTGGCGGAATAGTGATAGGGGCATGAGGTTTATGCTGGCGCCCAGGTCACAAAGCGCTCTGCCCACGTGCTTGCCTCCAAGTTCTACAGGTAAGGTGAAGGAACCAGGATCCTTCTCCTTCTTGGGCAGCTTATTCTGGAGTATTGCACTGCACTCCACAGTGAGGTTTACTGTTTCAAACTCACCAATTATTTTTTTGTTAGTAATAATATCCTTCAAAAACTTTACATATGAAGGCATAGACTGTAAAACTTCTACAAAAGGAATGTTGACATGCACATGCTTAAGAATTTCTAAGAATTTATTAAAATGCACTTCCTGTTCCTGCTTCTTCTTAAGCCTTCGAGGATATGGAGGTGGTGGCACATATGCAGGCACGTCAGGTCGCCTTAGGATAGGTGGAGGCCTTGGAATTTCTTCTATCTCCTCAATAATTGGCTCTAGCCTGACTCCTGATGTGCTTGTGGATGGTGGACCTTGGCTTGGCAGAGACTCCAGTGGAGCACTAGACTCAGTGTTCTCTACTCTCTTTGGTGTGTCCTTTGTGTTGCTCACCAAGGGTCTACCACTTCTAAGTTCAATTGCTTGAACTTGCTCTTTACCATCTCTCCTTGGCACCTCGGTATCAGCAGGGAGTCTACCTTGGGGCCTACTCTTGAGTTCATTGGCTAATTGGCCTATTTGGTTCTCTAGGCTCCTAAGAGTAGCTTGCTGGCTTTGAAGAGTAGCATCATTCTTAGCTATGTATTCCTTGAGTAAGTTTTCTACAGAAGATCCTACAGGTTGGTTGTATGGCTTTTGATACATGGATTGGTTATGTTGAGGAGTGAAACCAGGTGTTCCACTCGGTCTAGGTTGGTTAGAATTTTGGTTAGCATTTTGTTGGCCACCCCATGACAGGTTTGGGTGGTTCCTCCAACCAGGGTTGTAAGTGTTGGAGTAGGGGTTGTTCCTAGGCTGCTGCTGACTTCCAATGTAGCAGACTGAGGCTGGATTCCCAGGGCAGTATTCATACAAGTGCCCTTCCCCACAGAATCCACAGACAAGTGTCTCACCTTGACTTGGTTGGGTGCCCATTGACATGGCGGTAGCGGTGTTGACACTTGTTTGGAGATTGGCTTGAGCCATTTGCTTAACTAGGTTGGTCAGGGCATTTATTTGGCTGCTCATTGCACTTAGAGCATCCTTGTCTTGAGCTCTAGTTGGCTCAACAGGATCATCTGACCACCTACAGTGAGATGCTGAGATCTTCTCCAAGATCTCATAGGCCTCGTTGTAACTCTTGGACAACATGGAGCCTCCAGCGGATGAGTTTAAGACTTGTCTAGTGCTGGGATTGCATCCTTTGAAAAAGACCTCAATTTGGATACACCATGGGATGCCATGATGTGGACATTTGAGAAGGAGATCTTTGAACCTTGTCCAAGCTTCGTGAAGGGATTCATTATCAGCTTGTTTGAACTTAACTATATCATCACGAAAGGTAGAATTCCTATCAGGTGGGAAGTATTTGACTAGGAATTTCTCTGCTAAGTCTGTCCAATTAAGGACAGATCCAGAGGGTAATGAGTTCAACCATGTTTTGGCTTTGTCCCTTAAAGAGTAAGGGAACAGATATAGCCTCAAGGCTTCTTGGGAAACTCCAGGGATGATAAAGGTATCACTGACTCCTAAGAAGTTCCTAAGATGGTTGTGGGGGTCCTCATTTTCTATTCCAAAGAATTGTCCCACAGTGGACAACATTTGGAACATCACTGGCTTTAACTCGAATGAGTTGGCAGTGATTTCAGGACGGATTATGCTGGGGTTCAGCTCCCCAGGCATAGGTACTAGATATGAAAGGATGGCACTATTTTTGTCATTCGCTATTTCGATGGGGTTGCGAGTGACAGGTACCGGATTTGGAATTATTCCAGCCATTTCTTCTTGAGACAATTGCGGAGGAATTGTGGTTCCTGCAATTATTTGAGGTATAGAGGGTTGTTTAAAAAGACGTTTCTTGGCTCTAGTTCTGGCTCTAAATAGTCTCTCGGGCTCAGGATTGAACTCTAGATCACTACTTGAAGGCTCACTCATAAACTAACCCAACTAGTACCTGAAATAGAAATGAAACTAGATTAGTTCCAATAGACAGTAAACTTGGTGTTTCAAACTTAACAAACTTCGTTTTCACTTAAAATAAATCCCCGGCAGCGGCGCCAAAAACTTGTTGCGTGCTCAATGTGTTAAAATAATTAGGCAATAAAAGAGATAGAGCACTCAGAACATGCAAGCATACATGATCTTATAGCAAGTAGTAAGTATATTTCATTCGTTTTCCCACAGAGACTTATTTTGAGTTATTCGCGAAGTGTTTAGTTAAGAAAGAAGGGGTGGATTTGATGGGGTAAAATTGGTTTTTAATTATCTAATTTTTGCTGAATGTGTAAAGGGCAGTAACATAAACAAGAACAAGTTAAAACTAAGCTCAAATGAAAAGAGACGAGATTAATAAATGAAGATAAAAACAGCTAAACAGAATGGAAACTTAGACGGAATTGCGGGGACCGCAATTCTACCGCAATTATAATAACAGCGAAAGTGGGTAAATGGGTGATTTAAGGGCTACTAATGACTATCCTATAGACATTTTTATACGATTCTCAAGCACTGGATCTACTCTCTATGCATCAAACTATCTTAATCTCATGTATCGTCCGATTCCATGCATTAGATTCTTTAGTTTACTCAACTCAAAATAAAGGTCTTAAGCATCTTGTTAAGGCAGAAAGATACGGTTTGTACTAGGGAAACGCCTATTCCTAGGCCGTTTCCTGGTTACCCTGAAAGGCTAGCATGATAATATGACTCTGAACTCTTACTCCTTCCAGAGGTTAGGAGTTCTTTGGACAAAATGGATGGCCAATCGAAATTGCCCGTGGGATGAAGCTTACATACAATCAATGCTTCGAGAGCTATCCTACATGCTTGATTCACGTTTTTTAGCCTATAGTGTTGTCATTAGCATGCCCCTAAGTGATTTAGTTACTCATGGATGTACGGTAATCAGAAATAAAGGATAAGATAGACATGCTTAGAAGGGAAATGTGCTTAGAACAGTAAGGGAAAGCAGTAAAATGCAAAGGCGAGAAACTGTGAAGTACTGAATATTGTGTTTGATTAATTGATTGTTTGAATGAACATAAGAGATGCTTAAAGTAATAGACAGCAAGACAGAACACAACGAAATGAACTAGATTAGCCACAAGAACAGAAACAACACAAGACTGAGGTGTAAAATAGAAATGAAGAACAGAAAGCAGTAAAACAGCTCGAAAGTCTCGTTGCAGCCGCCTCGAATGAAGGATGAGAAAGATCAGCCTTGCTTGGATGAATCCAATCGGGAGAGAAGAAGAATTTCCTCTCCTTCCTATCAGATTATCGATTCCAACAGCTGAGCTTCTCAAACCAGCAGACGGCAAAGGAAAACAGAAGAAAAGATGGACTGCGAGAAGACTTCTACGCTTTCGGATGATGCTTGAACCCTCGACTTTGACCCCTATTTATAGTAATCTGCAGGTGCATTTGGGCCAAGGAGAACCATCAATCTTCAACGTCGTACTTCAGAATGGATGGAGGAGAAAGAACGAATCCCTGAAATAACGGAAATTAACAGAAAAAGATCAGTCAACTTACGGTTTTCACTTGAAACATTGCGAGAACCGCAATGTTTCCGCAATGCTGCCTTAATGCAGCTTTTTCATTCTTTTCCTTCGGTTTTGAACTCTTTTCTTTCCTATTATGCATAAGTCCTAATTTAGCTACCTTCTTCTAATTCTCATATTTAAGCATAGGTTTAGGCTAAATGCTATCAAAAACACCTAAGAGTGAACATCTTTCTAAGCCAATTAAGTCCTAAAAAGGTCACTTTTGGAGACGTAACAACAAGTTCCCCTCTTCCCGATGCATTCCCGGGGCGCTAAAACTCTGCTTTAAGCTCTCGAACATGCCCAATGGACGCACGAGCTCTTTGCCGCTTTTCTCCTACAAAAGAGATATATTTAATCAATTGAAAGCGGACTTTAGCTATGATTAGGACGTATTTAATAGCTCCAAAATGGAGTTATCAACTACCTCTTTGGTGATTGATAGCTCCAAAATAGAGCTATCTTAATGTCCCTAATTCTAGCTAAAACCATGATATATATTGATTAAAATGCTTCCTTGTAGGTGATTTCATGGTGAAGAGCTCGGGAAGTCCATTGATGATTTTCGGGGCTAAAAAGGTCATTTAACATGTTTCGGGAAGTGTTCGGGTCAAAACGATAGGCCAAACGGAGCTCGGGAGCCAAAACGACCCAAAAGTGGGCTAAGAGCCGAGAGGGCAGCGCCCAGGCGCCGGCGCCCAGCGCCCAGGCGCCCAACGAACGCAGCACGCGCGCGCGCCCGCGCGCGCCGCTCGCAAGCACCGCACGCCCGCGCCCAGACGGCCAGACGCGCGCGCGCCCGCGCGCGCCGCCTCGCCTCGCGCCCGCGCGCCAGCCCGCTGCGCCTCGCCCATGTCCGCGCGCGCCCGCCTGCCCACGCCCGTGTCCGCCTCGCCGTGTCCGCGCGCGACAGCGTCGAGACGCTGGCCGAGCGTCTCGACGCTCCGAACTCTGAAGCGTGCATTTGAAGATCCACCCGAGAGCAAGCGTCGAGCGCAAGCGTCTCGACGCTCGCTCGACGCCGCGCGCGCGTCTCGACGCCGCGCAGCGTGTCGACGCCGCCCCGCGCGCGCGCGCCTGCCAACTTAGGGCACAGCGTCGAGACGCTGGCCTAGCGTCTCGACGCTACGAGCTTAAAAGGCGTGAAAGTTGCAGATTTGCAGCCACCTTTCATCCTTCTTCCTCTCCAAGGTTCTCCTCTCGGTTCCAAGACGATTTTTCCACCATTTTTGTACTTCTTCTCCTTCTTGTGCATGATTCCAAGCACTTCCATGGTGGATTGGAGTAATCCAACCTCCATGGAAGGCTAAACCAAGGTATGTGCTTGATTTTGAGTATGGGTTTGTAAATTATGGATGTTTGGGGAGATTTTCCCCTTTGTGAATGTTAAGACAATTGGCTTGTTTATGCATCTTCTTGCTTGTTCTTCATCAAATTCTAGCATGTGTAGCTAAATTAGATTGACGCTCTAATTCTTATGCATGATAGAGGGCTAAAGGTTGGGACGTATAATTGCCTATACCGCTAGGTAGCACGGGTCTAAGCATGGCTAATTAGTTCGGCCCCAAGGTGACATTGGTTAACTGAGTTAATTAACGTTTTCATGTTAGGCTTAAGGCAAGAGAGAAACCGGTTTAGTCTTAGGATTAGGCCGTCGCAATGTTCCCGTCACTAGCACGTAATAGATTTAAGGGTCGCTACCTTGGATAGATTATTGGCTAAGTTTAATTAGAATTGCACGCTTCTAATTAATTCCTTGGGTCATTTGAGTTAGGAATAACCAAATGAATTGTGTGCATGAATTAGTTAACGCGTAAATCGTATCAATGATCCGAACATCCATAACGAGCAAGTCCACTTCTCGAAGTTGAGCACAACCATTTAATTTTTTGCACGTTATCATTTAATTTTCCGTTAGCATAATTAGGAGCTCCCTTCCCCCAAAACCAAATTACTATTCTTTGATTTGTGCATTCTTTTATTTCTTGCAAATTAGACTTAGTTAGATTAAATTTCTTATTTCCCTGTGGATCGACCCCGTTGCCACTTAGCTACAAATAGCTCGGTGTATTCGGGTTTATAAATTGTATTTTGGCAAGCCTCGACAGCTTGAATTTGGAGTACCCCAAAAGTACCTCTACCAAAATTGGCGCCGTTGCCGGGGAATTAATTAATTTAGTTTAGTTAAGTTAAGTTTGTTGGTTTTAAAAATTTTCTTTATTTCTTTTTGTACAGTTTAATTCTTTTGTATTATTTTACGCGTTTTGTTTGAGTTTCTGAGCGCAGTCATCCTTTGAAAATTCATAAGAAGCGCAAGATGGAGGTCGGGAGTAATTATGAGCATCAAAGAACCATGAGGGAGCTTGCATCATCTGAGCTAGGCCGGAACACATCGAGTATCTTGTATCCGGTAGCTGCAGGTAATTTTGAACTTAAAGCTGGTCTGATTAACTTATTACCTTCTTTTTGTGGTAATACAGATGAAAATGCAGTCAGACACCTCAAGGCATTCAAGATGGTGTGTTCGTCATTTAGGACCGACGGCATCACCGAAGATCAACTCCATCTCAGAGCCTTTCCCTTCACTTTGAAAGAGGAGGCGAGAGACTGGATGTACTACTTACCGACTGGGTCCATCACTTCTTGGGCAGAGCTGCAGGAAGCGTTTTATGCGAAGTATTTTCCGCCTCCCAAGGTCGCCGCCCTTAGAAGAATGATAAATAGAATTGAGCAAGGAGAAAAAGAGACCGTTCTTGAGTGTTGGGAGCGATTTGGTCGGTTGTGTGAGGATTGTCCCAACCACCAAATAGCTGAACAACAACTCATTCAGAACTTCTACGAAGGTCTCTTACCGCCAAACCGACAGTTAGTTGATGTCGCAAGTGGAGGATGTCTCATGGATAAAACACCCGCTGAAGCTAGAGCTTTAATTTCCAACTTGGCTAGAAGCTTGGAGCGGAGTGGAGATGGAGACAAGGAGAAAGATCGCCTGATCAGGGACGTGGACGAGCTCAAAGCTCAGCTTTTTGAAGTAAGTAGCGCTATTCTTGCTTTGAAAAATAACTCACAACCCCGTTCTTCTGTTTCAGATAGATCGTTGGAAGAAATACTTGAATCACAACACAGGGAAACTCGAGAGCAGTTTCAAACTTTGAGCGATGCAGTGATTCAAGTCAGTAAGAGGTTGACAGTGATCGAGCATCAGAACGCGGAGAGCGCTAGTGCCATCACTCTGAGAAGTGGGAAGCATCTTCCCACGAGTACCCCGCCGGTGGAAGTCGATCATGGCCACGCAGAGCCACAGACAGAAAATCCCGAACCACGGTGGCATGGGGTAAATTTCGATCCTACGTGCACTAGAGTTTATGTGCCTAAGGCTCCTTTTCCTAGCAGGTTAGCGAGACCGCCCAAGGAAAACTACGAGGAGGAGTTCTTAAACACATTTAAGAAGGTAGAGATCAACATCCCTCTGTTGGATGCCATCAAGCAAATCCCAAGGTACGCTAAGTTTCTGAAGGAGTTGTGCACCAACAAGAGGAAGACAAAAGAGAAAGAGCGCGTCGTGGTAAGTAAAAATGTCTCCGCTTTAATCACGAAGAACTTACCAGAAAAATGCGACGATCCAGGTATGTTTTCTCTCCCTTGCACTATTGGAGGTAAGAAAATTAGAAGAGCCATGCTAGATCTAGGAGCCTCCATTAGTGTCATGCCTCACTCCGTTTATCAGGATTTGAATTTAAAAGAAATACAGGGAACTGGTATTGTTATACAACTTGCTGATAGGTCTTGCGTGCATCCTTTAGGGGTGGTGGAAGATGTATTAGTTAATGTTAACGGGCTGATTTTTCCTGTGGATTTTTATATTCTGAAAATGGATGGAAATTCTGATTCTTCGTCTGCGTCAATCTTACTGGGTAGGCCCTTTATGAAAACTGCTAAAACTAAGATAAATGTAGATAAGGGCACTTTATCTGTTGAGTATCGTGGACAAGTTGTTGAGGTTGATGTGTCTAATGAGTTGGAGCATGATGAGAGCGTCCACTCTCTTTGTCAAGTAGATACAATTGAATCGTTAGTTCAGGAAGAATGCATGTCTGATAGAGATGGGGATGACCCATTATTTTTGACTGATCTTTTTGAGGAATCTGATATGCATGAACCTTCCATGTCTGAACTTTGTGATTCAACTGTCTCTTCTTTGGCAACTGTTCAGGATCATGCTAAAATGCTCCCCTCTACTTTGCAGGCACCTAAACTGGAGTTGAAAGACTTACCTGATCATCTCAAATACGCGTATTTGGGGGATGATGAGACGTTGCCGGTCATCATAGCGAAAGACCTTATGCCGGCTCAGGAAGGGAAGTTAATGGAAGTTCTTAAAGAGCACAAGCTGGCGATTGGATGGACATTAGCAGATTTACATGGGCTAAGTCCAGCTACGTGCATGCACAGAATCCTGCTCGAGGATGGAGCGAAACCTTCACGAGAGCCCCAAAGGAGGCTCAATCCCGCGATGAAGGAGGTAGTAGTTTCTGAGATCCTCAAACTCCTCGAAGCAGGTATCATCTATCCTATCTCAGATAGTAAATGGGTTAGTCCTATCCATGTTGTTCCTAAGAAAACTGGCATGACTGTGGTTAGGAATGAGAAAAATGAATTAGTGCCCAAAAGGATTCAAAATGGATGGAGAATGTGCATAGACTTTAGGAAGCTTAATGAGGTCACTAGGAAGGACCATTTTCCCATTCCTTTTATTGATCAGATGGTGGAGCGTTTAGCTGGGAAGCCATTCTTTTGTTTTCTCGATGGTTTCTCTGGCTTTTACCAAATCCCCATAGCCATAGAAGACCAAGAGAAAACAACGTTCACGTGCCCCTTTGGCACATTTGCATTTAGAAGGATGCCTTTTGGGCTTTGTAACGCTCCTGGTACATTTCAGAGATGCATGATGAGTATATTTTCTGAGTTTGTAGAAAAATGCATTGAAGTGTTCATGGATGATTTTACAGTTTATGGCAATTCCTTCGATGACTGTTTAGATAATTTATCGCATGTCCTGAAAAGATGTATTGAGATGAACCTTGTTCTAAATTTTGAAAAATGTCATTTTATGGCGAGTCAGGGTATCGTTTTAGGGCATGTGGTTTCTGCTAAGGGTATAGAGGTAGATAAGGCTAAAATCGATGTTATCTCTAATCTGCCATACCCAACGAATGTTAGGGAGATTCGATCTTTTCTTGGCCATGCAGGGTTTTATCGCAGGTTTATTCAGGACTTCTCCAAGGTTGCCATGCCTATGACGTACCTCCTTCAGAAGGATGTAACGTTCGATTTTGGGGAGGAGTGCCGAAAGGCCTTCGATTTACTCAAGGATAGTTTGACGAGCGCGCCCATCATACACCCACCCCAGTGGGACTTGCCGTTCGAAATTATGTGCGACGCCAGCAACTATGCCTTGGGAGCCGTGCTCGGTCAGCGGATCGAGAACAAGAGCCGTGTCATATACTACGCCTCCAGGACGCTTAATCCAGCGCAGTGCAATTACACGACAACGGAAAAAGAACTTCTTTCTATTGTATTTGCGCTTGATAAATTTCGTCCTTACATTATTGGCTCTCAAGTAACTGTTTTCTCTGATCATGCAGCTGTTCGGTACCTGATGACCAAGAAGGACGCAAAACCGAGGCTACTTCGGTGGATTTTGCTTCTCCAGGACTTCGATGTGAAGATCAAGGATAGGAGAGGAGCAGAAAACCCGGTAGCCGACCATCTGAGCCGCTTGGTCAGAAAGGAAGAC
Source organism: Herpetospermum pedunculosum (assembly GCA_028017165.1). Classification (NCBI taxonomy): domain Eukaryota; kingdom Viridiplantae; phylum Streptophyta; class Magnoliopsida; order Cucurbitales; family Cucurbitaceae; genus Herpetospermum; species Herpetospermum pedunculosum. The sequence continues at coordinate 4,041,028 of CM051525.1, read as the reverse complement.
CTCCTGCCTCTGAATGAAGATTTCCCCGATGAGACACTCTTCAGACTTGATACAGTCCTTCCCTGGTATGCTGATATGGTAAATTACTTGGCCACAGGTAATTTTCCTTCTGGTTTCTCTCATAGTAGGAAAGCGAAGCTGAAAAGCGACGCTAAGTACTATGTTTGGGAGGATCCCAATTTATGGAAGTTCTGTTCTGATCAAATAATTAGGAGATGTGTCCCTGAGAATGAGCATGCGTCTATTCTTACTTTCTGTCATGATTATGCATGTGGGGGACATTTTGGGCCTAGGAGGACAGCTAGGAAAGTTTTAGATAGTGGGTTTTACTGGACTTCTCTGTTTAAGGATGCGCATGAATTTTGTAAAACCTGCGATAGATGTCAAAGAATAGGGTCGATATCTGGTAGAAATGAAATGCCTCAAACTCCTGTCTTAGTATGTGAAATCTTTGACGTTTGGGGCATGGATTTTATGGGACCCTTCCCGCCTTCTTGTGGTTTTTCTTATATATTGCTGGCTGTTGATTATGTCTCCAAGTGGGTTGAGGCGAAAGCCACGAAGACTAACGACGCTAATTCTGTTGTTAGGTTCGTTCAGTCTCGTATTTTTACCAGGTTTGGAATCCCACGAGCCATAATCAGTGACCAGGGGACTCATTTTTGCAACCGATCTGTGGAGGCTTTGCTGAGGAAGTATGGTGTGCATCATCGCGTGTCCACCGCCTACCATCCCCAAGCCAATGGGCAAGCCGAGGTCTCCAACAGAGAGGTAAAGTCAATTCTGGAGAAAACCGTGAGACCGAGCAGGAAGGATTGGAGCGATCGTTTGCAGGATGCTTTGTGGGCCTACCGCACCGCCTACAAAACCCCGATCGGTATGTCCCCATACCGGTTGGTCTTTGGTAAGGCGTGCCACTTACCCGTGGAGATTGAGCACAAAGCATTCTGGGCGATCAAGAAGTGTAACATGAGCCCTGACAAAGCTGGCGAGGCACGACTGCTTCAGTTACAGGAATTGGAGGAACTGCGTTTGGACTCCTACGAGAACTCCAGGATCTATAAAGAGAAGTCCAAACAGTTTCATGACCGAAGGATCTTAAAGAAAGACTTCGAAGTCGGTCAGAAAGTTCTGCTGTTCGATTCCCGTCTGAAGCTCATGCCAGGTAAGCTTCGTTCCCGTTGGAAAGGACCCTATACCATAACTAAAATTTCTCCTTATGGCAGTGTAGAGATTCAGAGCTTGGACTCAGATGAGGTGCAGAAGGTGAATGGGCACCGGTTGAAGATTTTCCACGAGGGGGACGCTGAGTGCTATGACGCCACATTACTTCTAGCGCCGCCCCCGATCGACTATGGATGAGTGGAAGAGTGAATACAGTCGAGCAATCGACTTTAAAAATTTGCGCTTCTCGGAGGCACCCGAGTTTGAACTGTATTTCTGTTGTTTATCGCTTTGTTTTAGTTTTTATTTTTAGCTTTTGAATTGTTGTTTGTTTTCTTGTTTTCCTAGGAGAAAAGGTGGAACGGTCGACGATTCGAGAGCCCATTGGAGGACGTTGGTGCACATCTCCGCCCGTCAGCTCCATAAAATTCAGGGGAGGTTTTCTGTTCCCTTAGGATTTTATTGTTTTTATAGTTGAATGCATTGGGGACAATGCATATCTTAAGGTGGGGGGTGGAGTTTGTTGATAAATAGAGATGAGACTTCTTAGTAGTTGTCGAGCATATGTGTACTCTGGCTGTTAGATTAGAATCTGAATGCATGTGTCCGATGAGGACGGTCTGTGATTTGCTTGTGAACACTCCGTATTTGCATGATTCGAAAATTTGACGATGTATGCACATTTTGAGCCTATTTTAAAATTTTTTCTGTTATTTCCCTACATTCACTGAGCACATAGCACTCTTATTCTCAGCTCTGTAGGTCTAGAATAGTCTTATTGTGTCTGAAACCTTGTTGTCACTCCGAAAGGTACCATTAGGGAGGCTTGATGTGTAGAATTAGTAATGAGTCATTTGTGTATAGCGAAGCTATTGCCTAAAAAAAAAAGTGTTAGCTTGAAAAATAAAACCTCCAGAGTTGCTCCTCCTTCTTGTGTTGCCCGTGTAACCAGGGGCGATCGTGTAACCCACGGTTGTCACTGCATGAAAGGGGAACTAATAGAACTGAGCAATGGTCCTTAAAAACGTGAAGCTAAAATTTGGCTTGACGTGTTAGGCTCTCTTGGAGAAAAATAAAAAAAAAAAGTTGTTCAAAAGAAAAGAAAATGGGTACAAAGTACTCAAAGAAAAGAATAAAAATTAGGCCTTATGTTTTGTTGCTATTCCTATCACTAAAAGCCGTTAGACTGTTCTTATCGCCATAAGTAGGGGGAAAACGAGTTATAGGACTATATAAGGTTATTCCGGGCTTGCGTGAGCTAGGTTGAGAGGTGCTAAGCACACACACACGTAAGGGAATAAGAGTTTAAATTTTGAAATGATTTCAACTTTTGCATGCTTTTGATGGTTTTGAATTTACTACAAGTACCTTGTTTCACAAGCATTGAGATTAGAGTCCAAGCATGCATTTAATTCTTTGGAGATTATTTAGAGTATACCTTGCTCGAGGACTAGCAAGATTTAGGTCGGGGGTATTTTGATAGCTCCAAAATAGAGCTATCTTAATGTCCCTAATTCTAGCTAAAACCATGATATATATTGATTAAAATGCTTCCTTGTAGGTGATTTCATGGTGAAGAGCTCGGGAAGTCCATTGATGATTTTCGGGGCTAAAAAGGTCATTTAACATGTTTCGGGAAGTGTTCGGGTCAAAACGATAGGCCAAACGGAGCTCGGGAGCCAAAACGACCCAAAAGTGGGCTAAGAGCCGAGAGGGCAGCGCCCAGGCGCCGGCGCCCAGCGCCCAGGCGCCCAACGAACGCAGCACGCGCGCGCGCCCGCGCGCGCCGCTCGCAAGCACCGCACGCCCGCGCCCAGACGGCCAGACGCGCGCGCGCCCGCGCGCGCCGCCTCGCCTCGCGCCCGCGCGCCAGCCCGCTGCGCCTCGCCCATGTCCGCGCGCGCCCGCGCGCCCACGCCCGTGTCCGCCTCGCCGTGTCCGCGCGCGACAGCGTCGAGACGCTGGCCGAGCGTCTCGACGCTCCGAACTCTGAAGCGTGCATTTGAAGATCCACCCGAGAGCAAGCGTCGAGCGCAAGCGTCTCGACGCTCGCTCGACGCCGCGCGCGCGTCTCGACGCCGCGCAGCGTGTCGACGCCGCCCCGCGCGCGCGCGCCTGCCAACTTAGGGCACAGCGTCGAGACGCTGGCCTAGCGTCTCGACGCTACGAGCTTAAAAGGCGTGAAAGTTGCAGATTTGCAGCCACCTTTCATCCTTCTTCCTCTCCAAGGTTCTCCTCTCGGTTCCAAGACGATTTTTCCACCATTTTTGTACTTCTTCTCCTTCTTGTGCATGATTCCAAGCACTTCCATGGTGGATTGGAGTAATCCAACCTCCATGGAAGGCTAAACCAAGGTATGTGCTTGATTTTGAGTATGGGTTTGTAAATTATGGATGTTTGGGGAGATTTTCCCCTTTGTGAATGTTAAGACAATTGGCTTGTTTATGCATCTTCTTGCTTGTTCTTCATCAAATTCTAGCATGTGTAGCTAAATTAGATTGACGCTCTAATTCTTATGCATGATAGAGGGCTAAAGGTTGGGACGTATAATTGCCTATACCGCTAGGTAGCACGGGTCTAAGCATGGCTAATTAGTTCGGCCCCAAGGTGACATTGGTTAACTGAGTTAATTAACGTTTTCATGTTAGGCTTAAGGCAAGAGAGAAACCGGTTTAGTCTTAGGATTAGGCCGTCGCAATGTTCCCGTCACTAGCACGTAATAGATTTAAGGGTCGCTACCTTGGATAGATTATTGGCTAAGTTTAATTAGAATTGCACGCTTCTAATTAATTCCTTGGGTCATTTGAGTTAGGAATAACCAAATGAATTGTGTGCATGAATTAGTTAACGCGTAAATCGTATCAATGATCCGAACATCCATAACGAGCAAGTCCACTTCTCGAAGTTGAGCACAACCATTTAATTTTTTGCACGTTATCATTTAATTTTCCGTTAGCATAATTAGGAGCTCCCTTCCCCCAAAACCAAATTACTATTCTTTGATTTGTGCATTCTTTTATTTCTTGCAAATTAGACTTAGTTAGATTAAATTTCTTATTTCCCTGTGGATCGACCCCGTTGCCACTTAGCTACAAATAGCTCGGTGTATTCGGGTTTATAAATTGTATTTTGGCAAGCCTCGACAGCTTGAATTTGGAGTACCCCAAAAGTACCTCTACCAGTGATCTACTCTAGGTGTATGTTACTCTTCCAACAATATTTTATGCATGCAGTAGGAAGAACTTATACCTCTAATGTCAGCAATCGTCCAGGCAATAGCTTTTTTATTCCTGTTAAAGTTCTTCTTCCATTAATGAGTCTACTATATCTATAGTTTCACAGGACTCAAGATCAGAGGGGTACCTTAAAGCTTTAAACACACTGAACTTAACCTCTTCATCATGAACTCTCATGGTGAGCTCATCTTTCTGGACATCAATTAGAGCCCTACCTGTGGCTAAGAACGGTCTGCCCAATAGGATTGGTACCTCTTTATCTGCCTCGTAGTCCAAAATTATAAAGTCTGCAAGAAAAATAAATTTATCAACCTTGACAAGTATATCCTCAATCTTACCCTCAGGGTATGCGATGGATCTGTCTACAAGTTGCAAGGTGACTGTTGTTGGTCGTGCTTCCCCTATCCCAAGCTGTTGGAATAGTGACAAGGGCATGAGATTGATGCTGGCTCCCAGATCACACAAGGCTCTGCCCACATGTCTGCCTCCCAGTTCTACTGGTAGGGTGAAGGAACCAGGATCCTTCTCCTTCTTTGGCAGCTTATTTTGGAGCATGGCACTGCACTCCTCAGTGAGATTCACTGTTTCAAATTCACCAATAACTTTTTTGTTAGTAATGATATCTTTTTATGAATTTTGCATAAGATGACATAGATTGCAAAACTTCCACAAAGGGAATATTAGCATGCACTTGTTTTAATATTTCCAAGAACTTATGGAAATGCGCTTCCTGTTCTTGTTTCTTTTTTAGTCGTCTTGGAAATGGAGGTGGTGGCACATAGGTAGGCAAGTCAGGTTGCCTAATGATAGGGGGAGGCCTAGAAATTTCTTCTGGTTCCTCAATGGTAGGTTCCAGCCTCACCCTTGTTGTGTTTGGTTGTATTTGATCAAGATTAGGCAGAGAATCCAGTGGAGCACTAGACTCTTCATTCTCTACTCGCTTTGGTGCTTCTCTGTTGTTGATCACCAATGGCCGGCCACTCCGAAGTTCAATGGCTTGAACTTGTTCCTGTTGGGTTTTATGTCCGAAAACTCGTGGTTTGTAAACTGAATGTATATTCTATTTTGCAATAAAGTTTTTATTGAGATTTATTCTGTAAAGTTGTTATTGAATAAAGTGAATTGTTTTTACTTTTAACCTAACTCCGATAAACAAAGAATCCATGGCTATAGGTTGTATACTTGAACTTCATGTATGACATGATTGTGGATCAAGTTCAAGTAATAGCCAGAACGGTCTATAGTATAGGGATAAGGCTGGGTACCTTATCCTGGGGACACTATTGGACGCGGCCCACTTTGTATAGTACAAACGTGATCCGAAATCGTTCATGTGGAGACATGTGAGTGGGGGCGTCCTATGCAATGAGTTTGCTTAAGACTGAACCGCGAAATAAAGTCACTCTTTCTTTACAACTCCGTTTACTGTAAAGACCGAATTTTTAAAATGATGATCTAGGTAACTCGATCTGAATCCAGAGCACGCTATGAACTCCTGTTTATTCGTGCTTATCCTTTGACTTGTATGGGTGAGAGTGGCCCGAGATTGCCGACTCAATAAGCCTACCATCTTGGGGATAAGACCGGGTAGATAGCTGGGAACATAGTTGGTAGGATGGATTTTTGAATATCCTACTAAATTCAAGCTGTCGAGGCTTGCCAAAATACAATTTATAAACCCGAGTACACCGAGCTATTTGCAGCTAAGTGGTAACGGGGTCGATCCACAGGGAAATAAGAAATCTAATTTAACTAAGCCTAATTTGTTAATTATAAAAAGTATGCACAATTTAAAATAAAAGAATGGTAATTTGGTTTGGGGGGAAGGGAGCTCCTAATATGCAACTAACGGAAATTAAATGACAACGTGCAAAATTAAATGGCCGTGCTTAACTTCGAGAAATGGAATTGCTCGTTATGGATGTTCGGATCATCGATACAAATTCTTAACTAATCATGCTTATGCACACAATTCATTTGGCTACTTCTAGCTCAAATAACCCAAGGATGTGATTAGAAATGTGCAATTCTAATCGTACTTGGCCAACAATCTATCTAAGGTCGCGACCCCTAAATCGACTATGTGCCAGTGATGGGAACATTGCGACGACTTAATCCTAAGACTAATCCGGTTTCTCTCTTGCCTTAAGCCTAACATGAAAACAATAATTAACTCAGATTACCAATTGTCACCTTGGGTTGAATTAATTAGCCATGCTTAGACCCGTGCTACCTAGCGGTTTGGGCAATTATACGTCCCAACCTTTAGCCCTCTATCATGCATAGGAACTAGGGCGTCAACCTAGTTTAGCTACACATGCTAGATTTTATGAAGAACAAGCAAGAAGATGCATAAACATATTAATTATCTCAACATTTACAAAGGGGCAAAACCTCCCCAAACATCCAAAACTTACAAAACCATACTAAAAATTAAGCACTTACCTCGGTTTAGCCTTCCATGGAGGATGAATAAATCCAATCCCCCATGGAAGAGCTTAGTAACATGCAAAAAGGAGAAGAAGAAGGCAAAAAATGGTGGAAAATGGGTGTAGACCCGAGAGCAAAATGTTGGAAGAAGGAGAATCAAAAGTTGGCTGAAAAATGGCGTTTGCACGCCTTTAAGTGTCGGAGCGTCGAGACGCTAGGTAAGCGTCGAGACGCTGTGCCCTAAGTTGGCTGCCGCGCGCGCGCGCGCGGGCGTTGAGACGCTAGGCCAGCGTCTCGACGCTATCGCGCGTCCATCTGGGAAAATTGTCAGGCAAGCGTCGAGACCCTCGGGCGGCGTCTCGACGCTGGGGCGCGTGCGTGCGTCGGATGATGTCGGGGCAGTGTCGAGACCCTCGGGCGGCGTCTCGACGCTGTCGCGCGCTTCTTCTGCGTTTAGCAATCGGGGCGGCGTCGAGACCCTCGGCCGGCGTCTCGACGCTGGGGCGCGCGCGTGCTTCGGATGGTGTCGGGGCGACGTCGAGACGCTCGGCCAGCGTCTCGACGCTGGCAGCGTCGAGCTAGCGTCGAGACGCTGCCGCCCATGCAAGGTTGCTCTCGGGTTTTTGATGCCAAATTTGCTTCTTCAAGGCAATTTTTGCCATCTCTTGGATTCTTCAAGCTCTTTCACTCCTGATGCATCTATGAAGCTCTAAAACGGCACTTTAAGCCCCGAAATGTGTCTAAGGACTTCTCGAGCTCTCTACCATGAAATCACCCACAAGGAAGCATTTTAATCAATATATGTCATGGTTTTAGCCAAAATTAGGGACATAAAGATAGCTCTATTTTGGAGCTATCAAAATACCCCCGACCTAAATCTTGCTAGTCCTCGAGCAAGGTATACTCTAAATTATCTCCAAAGAATCAAATGCATGCTTAGACTCTAACCTCAATGCTTGTTAAACAAGGTACTCGTATAAATGAAAAACCATCAAATGCATGCAAACGTTGAAATCATTTCAAAATTTTAACTCCTATTCCCTTACGTGTGTGTGTGCTTAGCACCTCTCAACCTAACTCACGCAAGCCCGGAACAACCTTATACAGTCCTATAACTCGTTTCCCCCCTACTTATGGCGATAAGAACAGTCTAACGACTTTCAGCGATAGAAAAAGCAACAAAACATAAGGCCTAAATTTTATTCTTTTCTTTGAGTACTTTGTACCCATTTTTCTTTTTGAACCACTCTTTTTTTTTTTTTTTCTTCAAGAGAGCCTAACACGTCAAGCCAAATTTAGCTTCACGTTTTTAAGGACTATTGCTCACTTCTATTAGTTCCCCTTTCATGCAGTGACAACCGTGGGTTACACGATCGCCCCTGGTTACACGGGCAACACAAGAAGGAGGAGCAACTCTAGAGTTTTTATTTTTCATGCATACTTTTTTTTTAGGCAATAGCTTCGCTATACAACAAATGAGTCATTACTACTTCTACACATCAAGCCTCCCTAATGGTACCTTTCAGGGTGACAACAAGGTTTCAGACAAAATAAGATCAATCTAGACCTACCGAACTGAGAATAACAGTGCTATGTGCTCAGTGAATGTAGGGAAATAACAGATTTTTTTTTAAAATAGGCTCAAAATGTGCATACATCGTCAAATTTTTGAATCATGCAAATACGGAGTGTTCACAAGCCAATCACAGATCGTCCTCATCGGACAACATGCATTCAGATTCTAATCTAACCATCAGAGTATACATACGCTCGACAACTACTAAGAAGTCTCATTTCTATCAACAAACTCCACCCCCCACCTAAAGACATGCATTGTCCCCAATGCATTAAACAGTCAAAACAATAAAATCCTAAGGGAATAGAAAACCTCCCCTGAATCTTGTTTAGCCGACGGGTGGAGATGTGCACCATCGTCTTCCAATATGCTCTTGAATTGTTGGCCATTCCACCTTTTCTCCTAAGAAAACAAGAAAACAAGCAACGAATTCAAAAGCTAATATAAACAAGAACAAAGCAATAAATAACAGAATTACAGTCCAAGCTCGGGTGCTTCCGAGAAGCACAAATTTTTAGAGTCGATTGCTCGACTGTATTCTCTCGTCAACTCAACCATAATCGAACTTCGAAGATGCCCCATCCATCTTTCTAATTACCTCTTTCCTGCGAAAATCCATGAACAATTCTTTCTCTCGTGCCTTCTGCGCACATACAACATCAATTTTAAATTTTGCATTGTTCATAAAAGGTTGATCCCATAAAATTGATGCAAAAACATGAGAGAGATTTTCATGCATTCCAAAAGCATAAGGATCAGCAGGAAAGAATGGGTCATTTACTTTGCCCAAAACATCTTCCACATTTTTCAAGGGGTGCACATAGGATTCATCATCCAATTGCACAATAGAACCAGATTCATGCAAGTCATTTAGTTTAAGCTCATTAAAAACAGCATGCGACTTAACATTAATCGATGGTTCTAAATCTAACATGGCTTGATTAGTCATTTCATTTCCAAAAGTGCAAGGTAAAGTGGAAGGGAGTAGATTAGCAGGGTTCTCAACAATTGTCAAAGCAGAAACAGATGAATCACAAAATTTAGTCAAGGGTGGTTCATGCAACTCATAATCATCAAAAAGTTCAATTAAAAATAATGGGTCATCCCCATCCTCAACAGTCATGCATTCATTATGAGCTACAGATTCAAATGTGTCTACTTGACAAAGAGAGAATACATCATCAACATGCTCTTCTACAATGGGCAGATGCATCTCAACAACCTCTCCGCCATACTCAACAGATAAAATGCCCTTATCCACATTTATTTTAGTTTTAGCAGTTTTCATAAAGGGCCTACCTAATAAGATCGAAGCTTGCAGAGAGGAATAATTTTCATCCATTTTCAGAACATAAAAATCAATAGGAAAAATTAATTCATTAACCTGCACTAACACATCTTCTACTATTCCTAGAGGATGCACAGAGGTTCTATCAGCAAGTTGAATAACTATTCCTGTTTTATTCATTCCTTTCAGTTTCAGTTTCTGATAAATGGAATAAGACATAACGCTAATGGAGGCTCCTAGATCAAGCATTGCTCTTCTAATATGCATGCCTCCAATCTTACAAGGGAGAGAGAACATACCTGGATCGTCGCATTTAACCGGTAAGCTCTTTGTGATCAAAGCAGAAACGTTCTCACTTACCATGACGCGTTCACTCTCCTTTGTCTTCCTCTGGTTGGTGCAAAGTTTCCCAAGGAACTTGGCGTACCTCGGAATTTCCTTCAGGGCGTCCAACAGAGGGATGTTGATCTCTACCTTCCTGAATGTGTCCAGGAACTCCTTCTCGTAGTCCTCCTTAGGCGGTCTCGCTAACCTGCTAGGAAAAGGAGCCTTAGGCACATAAACTCTAGTGCATGTAGGATCGAAATTTACCCCATGCCACCGTGGTTCAGGATTTTTTATCTGTGGCTCGATGTGGCCATAATCGACTTCCACCGGCGGGATACTCGTGGGAAGATGCTTCCCACATCTCAGGGTGATGGCACTAGCGTTCTCCACGTTCTGGTGCTCAATCACTGTCAACCTCTTACTCACTTGAATCACTGCATCGCTCAGAGTTTGAAACTGCTCTCGAGTTTCCCGATGTTGTGATTCAAGCATTTCTTCCAAGGATCTACCTGAAACAGAAGAACGGGGCTGTAAGTGATCTTTCAAAGCAAGAACAGCGCTACTTACCGCTAAAAGTTGGGCCTTAAGCTCGTCCACGTCCCTTCTAAGGCGAGTATATTCCTTGTCTCTATCTGCACTCCACTCCAAGCTTCTAGCCACGTTGGAAATCAAAGCTCTAGCTTCAGCGGGTGTCTTATCCATAAGCGAACCTCCACTGGCGGCGTCTATCATCTGCTGGCCTTGGGGAAGCAAACCGTAGTAGAAACTCTGAATGAGGGATTGCTCAGTTATTTGATGATTGGGACAATCCTCGCATAACCGACCAAACCTCTCCCAGCACTCCAGGACGGTTTCTTCCTCTCCTTGCTCAATTTTATGTATCTCCCTTCTAAGGGCGACGACCTTTGAAGCAGGAAAATACTTCTCTAAAAACGCCCCATTCAGCTCCTTCCAAGTCGTGATGGATCCGGTCGGTAGGTCTCGCCTTCTCCTTCAAGGTAAAAGGAAAGGCCCTGAGATGGAGTTGATCGGCGGTGGTGTCATCGGTTCTAAATGACGAACACACCATCTGGAATGCCTTGAGGTGTCTGACGGGATCCTCATCTATATTACCACAAAAAGAAGGTAATAAGTTAACCAGACCAGCTTTAAGTTCAAAATTACCCGCAGCTACCGGATACAATATACTCAATGTGTTCCGGCCTAGCTCAGGCGATGCAAGCTTCCTCAAGGTTCTTTGATGTTCATAATTACCCCCGACCTCCATCTTTTGCGCTTCTTTTGAATTTTCAAAGAATTACTGCACTCCAAAAACTCAAACAAAAACGGGTAAAATAATAAAAAAGAATTAAACTCTACAAAAAAAAGTAAAGAAATTTTTTAAAACCAACAAACTAAACTTAACTAAATTAAATTAAACTTAGTTCCCCGGCAACGACGCCAATTTTGGTAGGATGGATTTTTGAATATCCAACTAAATTCAAGCTGTCGGGGCTTGCCAAAATACAATTTATAAACCCGAGTACACCGAGCTATTTGCAGCTAAGTGGTAACGGGGTCGATCCACAGGGAAATAAGAAATCTAATTTAACTAAGCCTAATTTGTTAATTATAAAAAGTATGCACAATTTAAAATAAAAGAATGGTAATTTGGTTTGGGGGGAAGGGAGCACCTAATATGCAACTAACGGAAATTAAATGACAACGTGCAAAATTAAATAGCCGTGCTTAACTTCGAGAAATGGAATTGCTCGTTATGGATGTTCGGATCATCGATACAAATTCTTAACTAGTCATGCTTATGCACACAATTCATTTGGCTACTTCTAGCTCAAATGACCCAAGGATGTGATTAGAAATGTGCAATTCTAATCGTACTTGGCCAACAATCTATCTAAGGTCGCGACCCCTAAATCGACTATGTGCCAGTGACGGGAACATTGCGACGGCTTAATCCTAAGACTAATCCGGTTTCTCTCTTGCCTTAAGCCTAACATGAAAACAATAATTAACTCAGATTACCAATTGTCACCTTGGGTTGAATTAATTAGCCATGCTTAGACCCGTGCTACCTAGCGGTTTGGGCAATTATACGTCCCAACCTTTAGCCCTCTATCATGCATAGGAACTAGGGCGTCAACCTAATTTAGCTACACATGCTAGATTTTATGAAGAACAAGCAAGAAGATGCATAAACATATTAATTGTCTCAACATTTACAAAGGGGCAAAACCTCCCGAAACATCCAAAACTTACAAAACCATACTCAAAATTAAGCACTTACCTCGGTTTAGCCTTCCATGGAGGATGAATAAATCCAATCCCCCATGGAAGAGCTTAGTAGAATGCAAAAAGGAGAAGAAGAAGGACAAAAATGGTGGAAAATGGGTGTAGACCCGAGAGCAAAATGTTGGAAGAAGAAGGAGAATCAAAAGTTGGCTGAAAAATGGCGTTTTCACGCTTTTAAGTGTCGGAGCATCGAGACGCTAGGCAAGCGTCTCGACGCTGAACCCTAAGTTGGCTGCCGCGCGCGCGCGTCGAGACGCTAGGCCAGCATCTCGACGCTATCGCGCGTCCATCTGGGAAAATTGTCGGGCAAGCGTCGAGACCCTCGGGCGGCGTCTCGACGCTGGGGCGCGCACGTGCGTCGAATGATGTCGGGGCAGCGTCGAGACCCTCGGGCGGCGTCTCGACGCTGTCGCGCGCTTCTTCTGCGTTTGGCAATCGGGGCGGCGTCGAGACCCTCGGTCGGCGTCTCGACGCTGGGGCGCGCGCGTGCTTCGGATGGTGTCGGGGCGGCGTCGAGACGCTCGGCCAGCGTCTCGACGCTCGGCCAGCGTCTCGACGCTGGCAGCATCTCGACGCTGCCGCCCATGCAAGGTTGCTCTCGGTTTTTTTATGCCAAATTTGCTTCTTCAAGGCAAGTTTTGCCATCTCTTGGATTCTTCAAGCTCTTTCACTCCCGATGCATCTATGAAGCTCTAAAACGGCACTTTAAGCCCCGAAATGTGTCTAAGGACTTCCCGATCTCTCTACCATGAAATCACCTACAAGGAAGCATTTTAATCAATATATGTCATGGTTTTAGCCAGAATTAGGGACATAAAGATAGCTCTATTTTGGAGCTATCAATAGTCCTGCGAGATGAAATTCACTCCTACCCACCTTTAGGGATTAGTAAAGAGGTTGTTCCCTTAAGTGCTGACTCCGGGTCTTGAACTAGGGATCCCACCCTCTCATTGGCCCGAGAGGTACTTGGTATAGTGATGAGATCACTTACCAATCGGTTTGGTGGTTGGACCACAAACCAATAGTTCATTAGAGGATCAATGGGACTTAAGGAAAAAGATGTAATTACGGGGGTAAAACGGTTATTTTGACCCAGCTGTAATTACGAACGACCTGTGAAGGATCGACTTACTGATGATGGTTATATCAAGAGGACAAAAATATATCTACGGTGAGGAGAGTGCAACCCTTGGACTTTAGTGGAGTCTCCGGGGGTTAACGAATGTTGGTTAGCTTGGTTAAAGAGTTTGACCGGTTAATCTCGTATCGTTGGAGCTCATGATCTGTAGGTCCTTTAGGTTCTCCTGGCTAGCTCGGATTAAACCGTGTAACAATATTAGAGAAAAAGAATTTGAATTTATTCAAATTCGGTTTTGGAAGAATGATGGACATATTTAAATATGATTTAAATATGAGATCGGTCTAAAACATGAATAGGGATTCATGTGTGATGATTCGGTTTAAGAAACCGAGATTAGTCTTATTATTTAATTAATATTTGATATTGAATTAAATATTAATATTAATTAATTAAAAAGTTTAATTAATTATAATTTATTTTGCTTATTAAAATTAATTATGAATTAATTTTAAAATGACAAAATATTACAAGTGTGATTATCCAAGTCAAAGTGGAATTATCCATGTTGAGTGGATTTATCCAAGTTGAGTGGGTTTATCCAAGTTGTGAAGTGGATTGTGAATCACCAACAACATGCATATAAACTCATCAATTTTTGAACACTTGGTTGAAGACTAATCCATCCAATTTGAGGTGGCATGCTAAGCAAAGACTTTGTTGCATGTGAATTGCCTATAAATTGGATGAAGTTCAAATGGTTTGAGGTTGATGATTTTTCAAAGAGTTTGAATATTTGGATGAGCATGAAGAGTTCATGTTACTTGAGAAATTAGAAACCTAAGTGTTAGATATTTCTCACAAAATCCTCATCACTTTCATATTCTCATCTTCTTCTTCCAAACTTTTTCTTTCATAAAGGAGTCCCACCACTCCGTTGCTCGGCCCGAGGATAGCGGGACTACCGAAGGTGGTTCTCGAGGAGTTCGAGGGAAGCTTCGAAGGGTTCGTGAGGAGATTCGAGCATTGGAAGAGAAGTCTTTAGAACTACAAGAGGTATATGTTCTAATTCCTTTTATTTCAAAGCTTTGTGCATATTTATTATTTAGCTAAATTGATGAAATTATAGTGCCAATGATCTGTGCTTCCGCTGCGCTACATGCGCCCCATCAATTGGTATCAAAGCGTTTTTTGGTCACTCAATTTGCATCAATTTGAGCTCGGTGGGTATTTGTTTTAGAAATTTATTTTTCTGTGCGTCTAAAGTGTTTCCCGGTTTTGGCATATTTTTTTGAGCTTTTATTTGTACTTCGTTTTGTAATTGCCCGGGCGTGTATGGGCTTTAATGTGTGCAGAAGAGTCTGTAAAAAATTTGGAGTCATTAGAGTCCATATAGGCTTTCAATTCGAAGACAGAAGCTCGGGTGTCGAAAAAAAACAGCATGCTGTTTTTTGCTATTTTTTTTTTCTGCAAAATTCCAGCACAAAACCGGTTCAGTGCAAGGTGGAAGAAATGGTCCGGTTCGGTACTCGGGCGGTCCGGTTCACTGAAAGTCAGACCGGTTCCTAGTTCTTCACCCTCTGGAGGTCCGGTTCAGCGTTCGTTTGGTCCGGTTCGGGTCGTTATTGGTCCAGTTACGGGCTGTTGAAGTCGGGACAACTATTATGGACCGGTTCAGTTTTTTTTGAAGTTGTGTCGTTGCTGTTTTTTTGGCCAGTTCAAGCAAATTCAAGCTGGTTCGTGGCGGTTCGAAGGGTTCGGAAGCGTCTCAACTTAGTTGATGAATTATTATTGTAATAATTTAGTTGCTTGCTTGTCCGTGATGCCAAAACCGGTCCACTTTAGTGTGTTTAATTAATTATGCATTGTGAATGTATGTTTTAATTAAAGTCTGTTGTATGTGCATAAAGTATGCCATATAGATTTCAAATCCTACCATAGGAAGCATGTTGCATGCATTGAAAGTATAATATAAGTGTTATGTTGTATAGTATGCATTGAAAGTATAATATAAGTGTTATATTAATTTATGAATTGGATGTTGCTTGTTTAAACATAAAATTAATATAAGTGTTATATTAATTGTGAAATTAAACATACAACATAGTTGCCTTAGTTGAATATAATTGTTATATTCTTGCTTGGGAAGCATGTTATAAATTGAATGTAATGGTTATATTCTAGCTTAGGAAGCATGTTATAGAATGTCTTTGTTTTATAAAGCGTTGTAAAATGAGATAGACATTTAAAATCTATAACAAAGATAAATTCATGCTCACTAAGGGTTAATGAATTCCAATGCGATTAGGAATTTAATATCGATTCGTTTTAATAGTTAAAATAGGTCGATATCTTATAAATCTAAGGTTACGAGAGACCTCACCCGGTGAGATCCTGTACTAAGGTTGGAGGTATTTAAGATGACGGTTTACGGAACACCTCCTACCTGGGGATCGATTCGATACTTGAGTTAAGTTAACCTGGCTTTATGAGCATGCACGTGAGAGGTGTGTTGCCCGAAAAATTTCGGCCAATCAGCGGTCGCCACGTGTCTCTATCACGACCGGGGATCAGATAGACTTGACCGAACAAATTTGGTCAAATTGCAATTGGGCTCGAAATCGAATCGGGCCAGAGAGATATGCAAAAGACAATTTGGCCCAAAGATCAAACCCATTGGGCCCAAGATTCAAAAGCCCATTGGGTTCAAACCCAAGCCCATTGGGCCCAAATCCCAAGCCCATTGGATCCAGGCCCAAGCCCACCAGGCCCATGAGAGCTCTATAAATAGAGAGCTCATTTTCATTTGCAAGGCTCATAAAATTTTTACTCCTAAGAGCTTAGAGAGAATTCCCAAGCAACGAAGACTCCCTGAATCCTTGGAAGACTGAACGATCATCCAACATCGAGAACAAGCTGCGAAGCCCTCGAAACAAATCCAACATCGAGAACAAGCTGCGAAGCCCTCGAGATACATTTACATTTAAGAGAGAGAATCAGAGGATCAAACATTAGAGATTGTAATCCTACGCACTGATACAAAACATAAATACAAATTCAAATTGCATTTACACGTGTCGAATTTCCATCCTTCGTAGAAATCTCGTGTGAACAGATTGGCACGCCCAGTGGGACATCTCTACCTTTCATCTCTCTCTCTCAACAAAAAAATTAACAATGGCATCAAAGAAAACAACATCCAAGGCTGTCAGTTCTAACAACCCTTACAAGGGACCTGCCACCCGCAACCGC
Organism: Herpetospermum pedunculosum; assembly: GCA_028017165.1. Classification (NCBI taxonomy): domain Eukaryota; kingdom Viridiplantae; phylum Streptophyta; class Magnoliopsida; order Cucurbitales; family Cucurbitaceae; genus Herpetospermum; species Herpetospermum pedunculosum. The sequence continues at coordinate 4,024,388 of CM051525.1, read as the reverse complement.
GTCATCAAAGAAGTCTCGCGGACGGACGAACACACTCCGGCCATAGTGAACAAAATATACAAAGGACTGACGGAGTCCGAGCAAGTTGGGATAATCATCAAGGACAATCCTTTGTTCGATGAGGTTCTTCCCTCCTCTGATCAGCCGGAGAAGGTGTCTGACTCCAACGTATCTGTAATGATGGCGGATGCGCGCACTAACGACGAAGCAATGGCTGAAATGGAAAAGAAAATTAAATTTCTGATGAAAGCAGTCAATGACAAAGACTTCGAGATTGCCCAACTGAGGAGTCAGATGCAAAGTCGTGAGGTCGCGGTATCAAGTCTAACTCCTGCAGCCAGAAGGAGTGACAAAGAAAAAATGGTCGTCCAGGAAGACCAAGCGCAACACTCAACCTCGGTCGCTTCCTTATCTGTTCAACAACTGCAGGACATGATTACCAACACCATCCGAGCCCAGTATGGTGGACCAGCCCAGAGCACCCTCTCGTACACCAAACCGTATTCCAAGAGGATCGACAACTTGAGGATGCCCACCGGGTACCAGCCGCCAAAATTTCAACAGTTCGATGGGAAGAGCAATCCTAAACAACACATTGCCCACTTCGTCGAAACGTGCGAGAACGCTGTAACTCGCGGAGACTTGCTGGTTAGGCAATTCGTCCGAACATTGAAAGGAAACGCCTTTGACTGGTACACCGACTTGGAGCCCGAGACGATTGACAGTTGGGAACAGTTTGAGAGAGACTTCTTGAATCGCTTCTACAGCACGAGGCGGACAGTCAGCATGTCTGAACTCTCGCACGCTAGCTGTTACCTCTCCAAAAGTGACTATTTTAGGGACTTATTTGCTATAGAATGATGTACACTCTTAAGCGGTTTTGGTAGAATTTAGCCTAAACATGTGCTTATATATGAAAATTTGTAGAATGAAGCTAAATTAGAGCTTAGGTGTAAAAGGAAGGAAAAAGAACCAAAAACAAAGCTAAAGAGTTGAAATTTCCATATTGCTGAAACATTGCGAAAACATTGCTGTCTCAGCAATGTTTTAAGTGAAAATTGTTAAGTTGTCTAACCGTTTGCCATTTGGTTACGATCTTTCAGCCGCCCATTCTTTCTCCTGCTGCCACGTGGAAGGTCTTCGTTCAGAATGGATGGTTCTCCTTGGCTGAAGACTACTGTTAAGTCTCTGAAAGTGACTTATTTAGGACCCATTTAGCTTAAGAAGTTGTACACTTTTAGGTGTTTTTGATAGCATTTAGCCTAAACCTATGTTTAAATATGAGAATGAGAAGAAGGTAGCTAAATTAGGACTTATGCACAATAGGAAAGAAAAGGGTTGAAAACCGAAGGAAAAGAATGAAAAAACTGCATTGCGACAGCATTGCGAAAACATTGCTGAAGCCGCAATTATTCAAGTGCAAACCGTAAGTTGACTGATCCTTTTCTGTTAATTTCCGTAATTTCAGGGATTCGTTCTTTCTCCTCCATCCATTCTGATATATGACGTTGAAGATTGATGGTTCTCCTTGGCCCAAACGCACCTGCAAACTACTATAAAAGGGGGCCAAAGTCGGAGGTTCAATCATCATCCGAAAGCGTAGAGTCTTCTCGCAGTCCATCTGTTCTCCTGTTTTTCCTTTGCCGTCTGTTGGTTTGCGAAGCTCAGCTGTTGGAGTCGATAATCTGATAGGAAGGAGAGGAGATTCTTCTTCTCTCCCGATTGGATTCATCCAAGCAAGGCTGCTCTTTTTTATCCTTCATTCGGGGCAATTGCGACGAAGCTTTCACGCATCATTTCCTGCTTTCTGTTTTCCTTTTCTAATTTCCAGCTTTGATCAAATTGTTGTTTTTAGTTTAGTGTTCTATCTACTACATTTCGTCGCTGTCTGTCTTTGAATTATTTCCTTTAAGCTTCCTTTTGTCTGCTCAACATTCAAAGTAATCAAATTGCAAGAGTTCATTTCACAGTTTTCGTCTTCTGCTGCTACAGCTTTGTCTTACTGTTTGGAGTATATTTTCCTTCTAAGCATGTTTGTTTTATCTTACATTTCTGTTCTCTGTATATCCATGAGTAGCTAAGTCACTTAGGGGCATGCTAATGACAGAACTATAGGCTAAAAAAAACGTGAACCAAGCATGTAGGATAGCTCTCGAACCATTGATTGTATGTAAGCTTCATCCCACGGGCAATTTCGATTGGCCATCCATTTTGTCCAAAGAACTCCTAACCTCTGGAAGGAGTAAGAGTTCAGAGTCGTATAATCATGCTAGCCTTTCATGGTAACCAGGAAACGGCCTAGGAATAGGCGTTTCCCTAGTACAAACTAAACACTTCTGTTTTAACAAGATGCTTAAGACCTTACTTTGAGTTGAGTAAACTAAAGAATCTAATGCATGGAATCGGACGATACATGAGATAGAGTGAGTTTGATGCATAGAGAGTTGATCTAATGCTTGGGAATCGTATTAAAATGCCTATAGGATAGTCGTTAGTAGCCCTTAATTCTCCATTTTACACACGTTCGCTGTTCTTCAATTGCGGTAACATTGCGGTGGCCGCAATTCTGCTAAGTTACAATTCTGTTTAGCTGTTTTCTTCTTCGTTTATTAATTCCATCTCTGGTCTTTTGAGTCTAACTTCAACTTGCATTTGTTTATGTTGCATTCCTTTACACATTCAGCAAAAATTAGATAATTAAAAACCAATTTTACCCCATCAAATCCGCCCCTTCTTTCTTAACAAATACACCTCGTGAATAGCTAAAAATGAGTCTCTGTGGAAAAAACGAATGAAATATACTTACTACTTGCTGTGAGACCATGTATGCTTGCATGTCCTGAGTGCTCTCTCTACCTTCTTGCTTATTCTTATTAACACATTGAGCACGCAACAAGTTTTTGGCGCCGCTGCCGGGGACTTATTTTAAGTGAAAACGAAGTTTGTTAAGTTTGAAAAACCAAGTTTATTATCTATTGAAACTAATCTATTTTTCATTTCTTTTGCAGGTACTATTGGGTTAGTTTATGAGTGAGCGTTCAAGTAGTGATCTAGAGTTCAATCCTGAGCCTGAGAGACTACTTAGAGCTAGAAACAAAGCAAAGAAACGACTCTTTAAACAACCTCCTATACCCCAAATCATACCTGAAATCGAAGAAATGGACGATATAGTTCCAAATCCGGTACCTGTCATTCGCAACCCCATCGAAATAGCGAATGACAAGAATAGTGCCATTCTTTCATATTTAGTACCTATGCCTGGGGAGCTGAACCCCAGCATAATCCGTCCTGAGATCACTGCCAACTCATTCGAGTTAAAGCCAGTGATGTTCCAAATGTTGTCCACTGTGGGACAATTCTTTGGAATAGAAAATGAGGACCCCCACAACCATCTTAGGAACTTCTTAGGAGTCAGTGATACCTTTATCATCCCTGGAGTGTCCCAAGAAGCTTTAAGGCTATATTTGTTCCCTTACTCTTTGAGGGACAAAGCCAAAACATGGTTGAACTCATTACCCTCTGGATCTGTCCGCAATTGGACAGATTTAGCAGAAAAATTCCTAGTCAAATACTTCCCACCTGATAGGAATTCTACCTTTCGTGATGACATAGTCAAGTTTAAACAAGCTGATAATGAGTCTCTTCACGAAGCTTGGACTAGATTCAAAGATCTTCTTCTTAAATGTCCACATCATGGCATCCCATGGTGTATCCAAATAGAGGTCTTTTTCAAAGGATGCAACCCCAGCACTAGGCAAGTCTTAAATTCATCTGCTGGTGGTTCCATGTTGTCCAAGAGTTACAACGAGGCCTATGAGATCTTGGAGAAGATCTCAGCATCTCACTGTAGGTGGTCAGATGATCCAGTTGAGCCAACTAGAGCTCAAGACAAGGATGCTCTAAGTACAATGAGCACCCAAATAAATGCCCTGACCAACCTAGTTAAGCAAATGGCTCAAGCCAATCTTCAAACAAGTGCCAACACCGCTACTGCCATGTCAATGGGCACCCAGCCAAGTCAATGGGAGGCACTTATATGTGGATTCTGTGGGGAAGGGCACCTGTATGAATACTGTCCTGGGAATCCAGCCTCAGTCTGCTACATTGGAAGTCAGCAGCAGCCTAGGAACAACCCCTACTCCAACACTTACAACCCTGGTTGGAGGAACCACCCAAACCTGTCATGGGGTGGCCAACAAAATACTAGCCAAAATCCTAACCAACCTAGACCGAGTGGAACACCTGGTTTCACTCCCCAACATAACCAATCAATGTATCAAAAACCTTATAACCAACCTGTAGGATCTTCTGTAGAAAACCTACTCAAGGAATACATAGCTAAGAATGATGCTACTCTTCAAAGCCAACAAGCTACTCTTAGGAGCCTAGAGAACCAAATAGGCCAATTAGCCAATGAACTTAAGAGTAGGCCCCAAGGTAGACTCCCTGCTGACACCGAGGTGCCAAGGAGAGATGGTAAAGAGCAAGTTCAAGCAATTGAACTTAGAAGTGGTAGACCCTTGGTGAGCAACACAAAGGACACACCAAAGAGAGTAGAGAACACTGAGTCTAGTGCTCCACTGGAGTCTCTGCCAACCCAAGGTCCACAACCAACTAGCACATCAGGAGCCAGGCTAGAGCCAATCATTGAGGAGATAGAAGAAATTCCAAGGCCTCCACCTATCCTAAGGCGCCCTGACGTGCCTGCATATGTACCACCACCTCCATACCCTCGAAGGCTTAAGAAGAAGCAGGAACAGGAAGTTCATTTTAATAAATTCTTAGAAATTCTTAAGCAAGTGCATGTCAACATTCCTTTTGTAGAAGTTCTACAGTCTATGCCTTCATATGTAAAGTTTTTAAAGGATATTATTACTAACAAAAAAATAATTGGTGAGTTTGAAACAGTAAACCTCACTGAGGAGTGCAGTGCAATACTCCAAAACAAGCTGCCCAAGAAGGAGAAGGATCCTGGTTCCTTCACCTTACCTGTAGAACTTGGAGGCAAGCACGTGGGCAGAGCGCTTTGTGATCTGGGCGCCAGCATAAACCTCATGCCCCTATCACTATTCCGCCAGTTGGGAATAGGAGAAGCACGTCCAACCACTGTCACCTTACAATTAGCAGACAGATCCATTGCATATCCAGAAGGTAAAATTGAGGATATTTTAGTAAAGGTTGACAAATTTATTTTCCTTGCAGATTTCATTATCCTGGATTATGAAGCAGACAAGGAGGTCCCCATCCTGCTAGGCAGACCATTTCTAGCCACAGGTAGGGCACTTATAGACGTCCAAAAAGGTGAGCTCACTATGAGGGTTCATGATGAAGAGGTGAAATTTAGTGTGTATAAAGCTTTAAGGTATCCCTCTGACCTTGAATCCTGTGCTAGTATGGACGTTGTTGATTCTTTAATGGAAGAACAATTGGAACATGTGTTATTAACCAAGCATGCTAATGAATATGTAGGATTAGATATAGCTGACTTAAATGTATCTGACATTATGGATATGCCTGTAGATAAACCACAACATGTATGTATGAATATAGATTTAACTGATAGACCTGTGAATCCTTTAAAGCCATCCATTGAGCATCCACCTGTTTTAGAACTAAAACCACTACCCACTCACCTCAAGTATGCATATTTAGGGAGTAATGAAACTCTGCCTGTTATCATTTCTTCTAAATTAAGTGAAAAGCATGAGGTTGAACTGCTTTTACTGCTTAAGCAACATAGGAAGGCTATTGCATGGACTATTGCTGATATTAGAGGCATTAGCCCTTCTTATTGTATGCATAAGATTATACTAGAGGAAGAGCACACACCTAGAGTAGATCATCAACGTAGACTGAATCCCTCTATGAAAGAGGTAGTTAAGAAAGAAATAATAAAGTGGTTAGATGCTGGTGTGATCTTTCCCATAGCTAGTAGCCAGTGGGTGAGCCCTATACAGTGTGTACCTAAGAAGGGTGGGATGACTGTGATAGTCAATGAGAACAACGAACTGATTCCAACTAGGACTGTCACAGGATGGAGAGTGTGCATGGATTACAGGAAACTAAATAAAGAAACTAAAAAAGACCACTTCCCTCTACCATTCATTGACCAGATGTTAGACAGAATAGCTGGTAGAGCCTACTATTGTTTCTTAGATGGTTATTCTGGCTATAACCAGATTACTATAGACCCCAAAGACCAAGAGAAGACTACCTTCACTTGCCCGTTTGGAACTTTTGCCTTTCGCAGAATGCCTTTTGGCTTATGCAATGCACCGGCAACTTTCCAACGGTGCATGATGGCAATCTTCTCTGAGTTGGATGAGTCCATGATAGAAATATTCATGGACGACTTCTCAGTCTTTGGGGATTCATTCACCAACTGTCTAGATAATTTAAGACAAGTCTTAGCTAGATGTGAAGAGACTAACTTAGTCCTTAATTGGGAAAAGTGTCACTTCATGGTAGATGAGGGGATTGTCTTAGGTCATAGAGTGTCGAGGGCAGGTGTCGAAGTTGACCGGGCCAAGATAGAGATCATAGAGAAGTTGGTAGAGCCTCAGAATGTCAAGGCTATTAGGAGTTTCTTAGGGCATGCTGGCTTCTACAGAAGGTTCATCAAGGACTTTTCTAAGATAGCCAAGCCTCTATGTGAGCTCCTAGAGCTAAATAGGCCATTCATCTTCTCTAAGGACTGTTTAGTAGCTTGGACCACCCTTAAGAACGCACTAGTTACAGCACCTGTTATAGTAGGGCCAGATTGGGATCTCCCATTCGAGATGTTATGTGATGCTAGTGACTATGCTGTAGGGGTCATGTTAGGACAGAAAATTGAAAAGCTAACACATCCTGTATACTATGCTAGTAAGACCTTGAATGAGGCTCAATGTAATTATACAACTACTGAGAAAGAGATGCTTGCTGTAGTGTTTGCTTGTGAGAAATTCAGGAACTATATTGTAGGCACTAGGACAATTGTATACACTGACCATTCTGCCTTGAAATATCTTATGTGGAAGGCTGATGCTAAGCCTAGGTTGATTAGGTGGGTGTTATTGCTGCAGGAGTTTGATTTGGACATTCGAGACAAGAAGGGATGTGAAAATGTGGTTGCAGATCACCTTTCTCGATTGCAGCACAATTGCGAAAAAATTGCGGATCCCGCAATTTCTGATGCTTTTATTGATGAACATATCTTTGTTTTGACTCATCGTGATAACGATGAGGAACCTTGGTTTGCTGACATTGCTAACTTCCGTGCATCACAGGTATTACCAGTTTTCAAAGGAGGACAAGAGAAGAAGAGGTTCCTTCATGAAGCAAGGAAATTCATCTGGGATGACCCCACACTTTACAGAACCTGTGCTGATGGCTTGTTGAGGAAGTGTGTTTCAGCTGCTGAAGCAAAGTCTGTGCTGTAGCACTGTCACGCATCTCCTTATGGTGGACACTTTGGTGGCCAAAGAACAGCTGCAAAGGTATTTCAGAGTGGCTACTATTGGCCAACAATCTTCAAGGATGCCCACAATTATGCCCACAGCTGTGATGAATGCCAAAGAACAGGTAACCTCAGTCGAAAGGACGAGATGCCCCTTACCTACATCTTAGAGTTGGAGCTCTTTGATGTATGGGGCATTGACTTCATGGGACCATTCCCTCCATCATCAGGTAACCTCTACATATTAGTGGCAGTGGACTATGTGTCCAAGTGGGTAGAAGCCAAAGCATGTCCTAATAATGATGCTAAAACAGTCACCAACTTCTTGCATAGGCACATTTTTACTAGGTTTGGGACACCTCGTGCCATCATTAGTGATGAGGGGTCACATTTTATTAACAAGGCTATGGAGAGAGTGTTGGCTAAGTATAACATTAGACATAGAGTAGCCACTCCCTATCACCCACACTCAAATGGACAGGCTGAAATTTCAAATAGGGAAATTAAGAACATCCTAGAGAAAGTAGTCAAACCTAATAGGAAAGACTGGTCTTTCAAGCTTGAGGATGCACTTTGGGCTTATAGGACAGCATATAAGACACCTCTAGGAATGTCTCCTTATAGGCTGGTTTATGGCAAGACTTGTCACTTACCACTTGAGTTAGAAAACAAAGCATTTTGGGCCATGAAGGAATTGAATTTTTGTGTAAAAGATGCAGGAACACTAAGGTCTTTACAATTACATGAGCTTGATGAGCTTAGACACATGGCCTATGAAAATGCTAAAATGTATAAGGAAAAAACCAAGATTTGGCATGATAGTAGACTTAGAGTTAAGGACTTTAAGAAGGGTCAACTTGTATTGTTGTTTAACTCACGGTTGAAACTATTTCCAGGGAAACTTAAGTCTAGATGGTCAGGTCCATTTGTGATTACTAATGTGTTTGTTCATGGTGCCATAGAGATAAAGAACTTGCAGCAAGGTCAACCATTTATGGTTAATGGTGCGAGGTTGAAGCACTACTATGAGGAAGGAGATGTGAAGACTCTCTCGGCCTTCCTCTTGACTGAAGCATGAAAAGAGAACGAGAGAGGACGAGTGATTACTGTGCTCGTCAACATAAGGCTCATGCCTTAGTTTATTTTTTGCAAATTTCCGGTTATCGTTTGTGTGTTTTGTTGTGTGATTTTAATTGCGAATTTGATGTTAATTTTATTTCTTTTTGCAGGGAATTAATAGAGGGAATCAAGGAGAGTAAATCCAGCTTTAAAAATCAAGAAACGATCGAGCCAAATAAAAGATACGGGCGAGCAAAGTTTGACATTTTGATGGAAAAATATCCCTAAAATTGCGCTGGAATTGCAGGATCCGCAAAATATAGCCGTTGGGATTTAGCCGTTGCCTTTATATCCGTTGGGAAGCGCTCGATCGATACGATTCTCTCATTCTCTGATTTCCAAGAAAGCTGCGATTCTCTTCATCTTTGATCCTTCTTTCCAAACCTCCAAGACTCAACAATGGTGTTCACACGGGCTGAAAGATCTGCAGCCAAGAAGAAGGCTGATGACGCTGCTGAAGCGGCTGCGAGGGAAGCACTTCTTACCCTTGCAGATGAGGGTGCTGTACGCACTGGCCGTCTTCCCAAGCTTCCGATCCGTAGAAGGAAGTGGAGGGTTGTCACAGAAATCCCTGCTGGACCTTCTGAACCAGCAGGCACACCCAAGAAGCGTCGGTGGAGTGTCGAGATGGCCGCCGAACCAAGCAAAGCAAAGACTCCCTCTGTGGAGAGTCAAGAATCGGATCGTGCGTCCCACGAGTCGATCAAGAAGAGTTCGTCGCCATCTGCCTCACCTGCGCACAACCCTTCTTCATCTGAACCAGTGCACAGCCCAGAGCTTTCATCATCACCGCCTGCACAGAGCCCTGAAACGCCGTCTTCACCACTGAATTCCGTGCAGACGCCTACGGCAGAGCAGAGCACCACGCCGTCGCACAATTCCCCACGGCTTGACCCTGAATTCCCATATGGGGAGTACCAAGAATCCACTCAGGGCAGTGGGGAAGTTGGGGAAGACGAGGTCTTCTCACCTGCGAGGGAAGCGAGCCCAGAGAGTCCTGCACAGCAGGATGATTCCATGGAAGAGACGCTGGGGGCATGCCTGCAGCAGATCAACATTAAGGCGAAGCTCAAGAAGAAGAAGAAGGCCAAGATTGTCAAGGCCAAGAGATCAAAGAAGCTGAAGAGGAAGAAGGTTAAAAGGGCACCTTCAGCAGACAAAGAGAGCACTGAGCCTTCGCTCAAACGGCTCAAGGTTGAGGCTGCTGAGTCAGCCAAGCCATCAGATAAAGGGAAGGCAAAGCTCTACCCTGAAGACGAGCCTCAGTCAGTGAGGTATGTTTCCTCTGATGCTGAATCCAGGGGTGCTGAGCTGAGGAAGAGGGAGTTGCTGCACGAGAAAGGCTTCCTCGACCGCCCTGCTGATCTGCCGCAGTTCTTGCGCGCAGGAGTGCTAAACCACGGCTGGGAGGAATTTTGCAGACCGCCCAATCCAGCCTACACGAGCATGGTGTATGATTTCTACGCCAATGTGCTCAGCCCTGAGGATGGCCTGTCTGTGGTCAGAGGGGTAGAGGTGGATTTTTCAGCCAAGGCCATCAACGAAGCCTATGGTCTCAAGGGCCAAACACATACAGATTATGCACGGATTGTTGATGAGCCTACTGAGGCTGTTCTGGAAGAGGCCATTCGGACCATTGGCCAGCCTGAAGCTTCATGGACCGTATCACGCAATGGGAGGCACACTCTCATGAGTGCCAACCTCACGGCTAAGGCGGCCGTTTGGTTTTCGTTCGTGAGAAGGAGATTGTCCCCAGTGACTCATGAGACTACAATCAACCAGAGCCGTTCGCTGCTGGTGTATGCGATAATGCGAGGTCTCACGATCAATGTGGGAGAAGTCATCACTGCTGCCATTGCTGAGTGCGCTAAGAAAGGTAAGGGACCACTATTTTTCCCTAACACCATAACCAAGCTATGTTTGCTTGCAGGAGTCCCCACTGAGCGCATGGAGCAGCAGATGGCTTACACAGGCCACTTGGAGCTGCCTGCTAACCTGAGGCTGAGGAGAAAGGGGAATATGGAGTTTGAACTGGATAGGCTGGCTGCTGATCAGTCCTTATCCATGGCCTGCCTAATGGATATGCAGAGGAGGATGGCTCAATGGGCCACGTATGCGCAGGCACGGGACAAAGAGGTTGCAGACCAGCTAGGCTGCATCTTCCCTGACTTCCCCACCAATCTCCTGACTCCATGGGTGCCTCCACGCCCACGACAGCCTGATGAAGATGAGGATATTTGAGTGCTGGTTTGAATAGCACTAAAGGGAGTATTGCTGTTCCCTTAGAAAAAAAAAAACAATTTTCTGCTTTCTGATAATCATGTAAATTATGCTGTTTGTAGTCCAATTTTGATTTGTTTTAGATGCTTAGTTTTATGATTTTTCTTTTGTTTAGGATAGTCTGATGCTAGATGACTAGGTAGGATAGTTTAGTTTTATTTTTAGAAGAGCTTGAATGACGGGAAAAAGCATGCTTAGGGGTGTTAGTGAATGATATATCTGCCCTGACTTAATTGCGAAATAATTGCGGTACCCGCAATTTTTTTTACTGAAAGCATGTTTTGGACTGTCTGTTTAGCTAGGCTGTGATCTGTTTAAATTCTTTCTTTTGCTGCTATCATGACTACTGTATATAGCTTATCTAGATGCATGCTGGATGAGTGTCATAGGACACCATTTGATAGTTTAAAGTAACCTCTAAATAGCTCAGCATGCATAGCTGTAAGGCCTTATCTGCCTGTTTTTTGTAATTTTCTGCTACTGTGATATTTGCTATTCGAATGTTTTGTCTATGCCGAGGGCTTTAGTTTCTCTTTGTTTTACCTTAGACTAGATGCTTCTAGGACAAGTTTGGGGGTGTGCCACCTCCGACACTCATTAGGGACAATGAGTAGTTGAAGTTTGGGGGAGGCCACCCTAGGCCTAGGAACATTCCTCTCTCCCTTAGAAACATAAGCATTCTTCTTCTCCTTTACAAAAAAAAAAAATGAAAAATGATGAACTGAAAAAAAATGAAAAAAGAATAAAGGGGGGGGAGTTTCTCTTAGGTTGCTGAGTAATCAGTGCCAAGTGTGTAACCCACAAGTGGCGTTGCATCAAAAGGCAACCAAAGGAGAGGCTCCACCTAAGTAAGAAAAAGGGAAAGGAATAGGGAAGAAGAATGTATACCTAGGAGTTACAACTTTGTGGCTTAGATGTCCTATTTAAAAAGAACTCTGATCCTCAATTAGCTAAGTGCAAAGTTGTAACTTGTAGGGTTGTTTAGGGAGATGAGTGTTGATCCAATGTAGTGATGCCAGGGTTTAGGTTGTTCTCTAAAAGTACTACTGTCACCGTTAATACTAAGACTGGCATGACTCTAAGGAATCCTAGACACATTAAAAATAAAGCTAGAAGCATGTACTGAGTCTGAGGTAAAGCTAGGCAGAAGTTGAAACCTTAGGGATAATGGCATGATATGACAAAAGCAAATAGATCAGTTGTAGGGAGTCAATGAAAACAGAAGGAATGTTAGGCAAGCAAAGTCAGAAGAAGCTAGATAAGAGGGTAGTTTTAAACTAAGGAGTGTGTCACAGGACAGCATTGCTATAGACAAGAATATAAGGGAGTTAGTAAGTGGTTAAAGAAGATGAAACAGCAGCCTAGGGAAGTCCTTAGTGTGCTTGAGGACAAGCAAAACCTTAAGTTTGGGGGTGTGTTAAGTCTCTGAAAGTGACTTATTTAGGACCCATTTAGCTTAAGAAGATGTACACTTTTAGGTGTTTTTGATAGCATTTAGCCTAAACCTATGTTTAAATATGAGAATGAGAAGAAGGTAGCTAAATTAGGACTTATGCACAATAGGAAAGAAAAGGGTTGAAAACCGAAGGAAAAGAATGAAAAAACTGCATTGCGACAGCATTGCGAAAACATTGCTGAAGCCGCAATTATTCAAGTGAAAACCGTAAGTTGACTGATCCTTTTCTGTTAATTTCCGTAATTTCAGGGATTCGTTCTTTCTCCTCCATCCATTCTGATATATGACGTTGAAGATTGATGGTTCTCCTTGGCCCAAACGCACCTGCAAACTACTATAAAAGGGGGCCAAAGTCGGAGGTTCAATCATCATCCGAAAGCGTAGAGTCTTCTCGCAGTCCATCTGTTCTCCTGTTTTTCCTTTGCCGTCTGTTGGTTTGCGAAGCTCAGCTGTTGGAGTCGATAATCTGATAGGAAGGAGAGGAGATTCTTCTTCTCTCCCGATTGGATTCATCCAAGCATGGCTGCTCTTTTTGATCCTTCATTCGGGGCAATTGCGACGAAGCTTTCACGCATCATTTCCTGCTATCTGTTTTCCTTTTCTAATTTCCAGCTTTGATCAAATTGTTGTTTTTAGTTTAGTGTTCTATCTACTACATTTCGTCGCTGTCTGTCTTTGAATTATTTCCTTTAAGCTTCCTTTTGTCTGCTCAACATTCAAAGTAATCAAATTGCAAGAGTTCATTTCACAGTTTTCGTCTTCAGCTGCTACAGCTTTGTCTTACTGTTTGGAGTATATTTTCCTTCTAAGCATGTTTGTTTTATCTTACATTTCTGTTCTCTGTATATCCATGAGTAGCTAAGTCACTTAGGGGCATGCTAATGACAGAACTATAGGCTAAAAAAAACGTGAACCAAGCATGTAGGATAGCTCTCGAACCATTGATTGTATGTAAGCTTCATCCCACGGGCAATTTCGATTGGCCATCCATTTTGTCCAAAGAACTCCTAACCTCTGGAAGGAGTAAGAGTTCAGAGTCGTATAATCATGCTAGCCTTTCATGGTAACCAGGAAACGGCCTAGGAATAGGCGTTTCCCTAGTACAAACTAAACACTTCTGTTTTAACAAGATGCTTAAGACCTTACTTTGAGTTGAGTAAACTAAAGAATCTAATGCATGGAATCGGACGATACATGAGATAGAGTGAGTTTGATGCATAAAGAGTTGATCTAATGCTTGGGAATCGTATTAAAATGCCTATAGGATAGTCGTTAGTAGCCCTTAATTCTCCATTTTACACACGTTCGCTGTTCTTCAATTGCGGTAACATTGCGGTGGCCGCAATTCTGCTAAGTTACAATTCTGTTTAGCTGTTTTCTTCTTCGTTTATTAATTCCATCTCTGGTCTTTTGAGTCTAACTTCAACTTGCATTTGTTTATGTTGCATTCCTTTACACATTCAGCAAAAATTAGATAATTAAAAACCAATTTTACCCCATCAAATCCGCCCCTTCTTTCTTAACAAATACACCTCGTGAATAGCTAAAAATGAGTCTCTGTGGAAAAAACGAATGAAATATACTTACTACTTGCTGTGAAACCATGTATGCTTGCATGTCCTGAGTGCTCTCTCTACCTTCTTGCTTATTCTTATTAACACATTGAGCACGCAACAACTACCTGCAAAACACTATAAAAGGAGGTCAAGGGGGAAGGTTAAACATAAGCTTGGAAGCGTAGAACTCCCATCTCAACGCAGTTTCTTCTCCATTCCTTCTCCCGTTTGTTGGCGTGAAGGATTCAGCTGTTGGAATCGATAATCTGAGAGGAAGAAGAGAAGATCTTTCTTCTCTTATGATTGGATTCATCCAAACAAAGCTCCCCTTCTCCCTTCATCCGAGGCGCTTGCGACGAGGGGCTTTACGCACACTTTTATATGCTTTTTACTGTTTTTGCTGTCTGTCTTCTCTACTGCTTTCTGCTATTCACTTCTGTTGGCTATTGCCTTTCAATTCGTCTTCATTCCTTTAGTCTTTCTTGTGTTGTAATCGTTGCACTTTAAGTTTCGAATCTCACGTAATCGAAGGATCATTTACCCACGTTGAAGTCTTTTTATCGCTTTCTGTTTCTTTCATTTACTTTCATTCTACTGTCTCTTACTTTTGGTTTGCTGTGAATCATGTTTAATCTATCTAAACTTTCCATTCCATCATCATCCATGAGTAACTAAACCACATAAGGGTCTGCTAATGACGAATCTATAGGTAGAAGTACGTAAAATCAGCATGTAGGATAGCTTCAAGTGTATTGAATGTATGTGTGCTTCATCCCACGGGAAATTTCGATTGGCCATCCATTTTGTCCAAAGAAATCCTAACCTCTGGAAGGAGTAAGAGTTCAGAGTCGTCCATTCATGCTAGCCTTTCATGGTAACCAGAAAACGACCTAGGAATAGGCATTTTCCTAGCACAAATCATTAACTTGCTTTTATAAATAGATGCTTAAGCCTTACTTGGACATGGGTAAACTAAAGGATCTAACGCATGAAATCGAGAGATACATGAGAATGAGTTAATTTGATGCATGGTAAGTTGATCTACTGCTGAAGAATCGTATGAAAAAGCCTATAGAGGAGTCGTTAGTAACCCTTGTTTCCACACTTCACCCTTAAAACGCTGTTAGTACAATTGCTAGGAAATTGCTGTCTGCGCAATTTTCTTAGTTTAATTTTTGCCTTAGCCATTTTTCTTAGCTTTTTGTTTTGCGATTTTATTGCTAGATAATTGTTTTCTCCGCAATTCTTTTTCTCCTACATTCAAGTTAACCTCTTTACTTGTCTTTGTTTATGCTCACATATCTCGCACCTTCTTCATTAGTTAGGCACATTAATCCCAATTCTACCCCCTTTAGACCATCCTTTCTAATTTAACATCTCACTTCGCTAGTAACTAAGAATAAATCTCTGTGGGAAATCGAATGAAAAAATACTTATTACTTGCTACAAGACCATGTATGCTTGCATGTTCGGAGTGCTCTCACATTGCATTTTAATTTACACATTGAGCACGCAACACTAGCCAAAGAATGGGCGAGCCAGTCGTCGATTTCATTAACCGTTGGAGATCATTGAGTCTTGACTGCAAGGATCGACTCACAGAAGTGACTGTTGTCGAGATGTGCATCGGCGGCATGCATTGGGGACTTCACTACATCCTACAAGGGATAAAGCCTCAAACATTCAAGGAGTTAGCAACTCCCGCCCACGATATGGAGCTGAGTATTGCCCATAGAGGAAACAAAGACCTCTTAATCCCCGACGTAAAGAAAATAAAGACGGAAATGAAGGGCGTTGGGAAGATCACGAAGAATGTCGTGAAAGAATCTATGGTCGAAAACACGACCCCTTTAAGGTTTTCCTCCAAAGCAAAGGAAAACAAAACGGAAGCAAGAAATGACAAAGGCGAAAGACGTCGCCTTACGTTGAAAGAAAGACAAGAAAAAGTCTACCCGTTTCCAGACTCTGACATTCCCGATATGTTAGAGCAATTGCTGGAAACGCAACTCATCCAACTGCCAGAATGCAAACGACCGGAGGAGTTAGGAAAGGTAAATGATCCTAACTACTGCAAATACCATCGGGTCGTCAGTCATCCTGTAGGCAAATGTTTTGTTTTAAAAGAGTTAATCATGAAGTTAGCTAGTGAAAAGAAGATTGAGCTGGATCTCGACGAGATAGCTCAAGCAAATCACGCCGCCGTAACATTGAACTCCGGCGTTTAATTATCTCCTGTTTCACCTAAGAAGCAAGAGGAGAGTTTGATCCAGTTTGGGACTTGCAAACCTGTAATAGTTTGATACGAACATGAAATCCTACAGGAGACTTCGCGGGTGAAGCCCGAACCCGTTGGGGATGAGGATGAAGGATGGACCGTCGTAACTCGTCGGAAAATGCGGCGACAGAGACCTGTCCAGAAAGAAGCCCGCCTACTTCGAGAGTATAGGCGAAAAAACAAACTTCCAAAGAGAAAAAGGAAGAAAGAGTATGAGAAGGCCAAAGCTTGTCGTGGAGGAAAACGAAGACCTCCCTCGACCCCAGCAGCCCATGACCCTACGAGAATTTTTTCCCAAGGGATTCTTTAATGAAAAGCAGGAAGAAACATTTGAAGCTGCTACGTGCCATGTCGTTGTGGCAATCGAGGATGACAGCGCCACTCCAAGTTCAACGGAGTTGGTAACAAAGTTGGACGATACACCTTCCCTCAATGTAGTAGATTCACCTCAAATGGACAAAACTGCTCACGTCAACACGTTGAAGGACTCTAATGTTTCAGAACCTTCAACCTCTACAACACATGCATGCGTGTCTGATTGCATGTCCATAGGCTTCACCGATGATGATTTGATGTTGGGGTCAAAACCTCACAATAGACCTTTGTTTGTCTCAGGATACATTCGAGAACAGAGGGTCGGTCGAATCCTCATTGATGATGGATCGACCATCAACATAATGCCGAAATCAGTCATGAAGGAGATTGGCATCCTGATGGAAGAGCTATCAAGTAGCAAGCTGGTAATCTAGGGTTTCAATCAGGGAGGACAACGAGCGATCGGCATGATTCGCTTACAGCTCATCATCAGAGACTTAAAAGCACATACCCTATTTCATGTCATAGACTCCAGGACTACCTATAAAATATTGTTGGGTCGCCCTTGGATTCATGGAAATGGGGTAATAACTTTCACCTTGCATCAATGCTTCAAATTTTATCAAGATGGTGTAAAAAAGGTTGAGACAGACACTAAACCATTTTCAGAGGCCGAGTCTCACTTTTCGGACGCCAAATTTTACATAAATGATGGCAACGTCGGGGAAATAATGCCGATAGAAATTCCTCTGATCAACAAGGATGATAAACTCAGCGTGAAACAAAAAATTGACGCGGGAAAAGAATCTATTAAAGAAGAGAACGTTTCCAGTTTTCAAGAAAGCAAGACATCCGCCAACCCTACAAAGGCTAAGGACTTGAAAGATGAAAAAATGTCTAACCCTCCTGTTTTACGCTACGTCCCTTTGTCCCGGCGTAAGAAGGGTGAATCGCCATTTGCAGAATGCACGAAAGGTTTAAAAGTTTGTGACATTAAGATCCTGAAAGAAAGTTTTATCACCCCTCTTACGAGGATAACAAAACAAGAGGTCACAAAGTCCAAAGAGACTCAGAAAGGGATGGTCCTGCCTGAGAAACGAACGAAAGAAGGATACGATCCCAAGGCATATAAACTGCTAGCAAAGGCAGGATATGACTTCACAACTCACACTGAGTTCAAAGGCCTGAAAATCCTTGAAGGCAGGTTAGAGCTTTCTTCGACACAAAAGAAGCTCCTAAAGGAGGGATATTCTATACCAGCATCAAGAAAGGGGCTTGGATATAAGTCGCCTGAACCAGTCCGTATAACCCGAAAAGGGAAAGAGAAAGTGGTCAACAGTAATAACATAACGACCAAGGAGGTAGACAACTCAAAAGAAGAAGAAGTTGTTAAACCCAAAATCTCTATCTTTAAGCGCATCAAGCCGCCGGCTACGCGTGCTTCAGCCTTCCAGCGATTGAAAGCGGTTGTGACAGAAGAAGACGATTCGCACTCAACACCTAATCCCATCAGATCTTCCGTCTTTCAAAGGTTGAGTAAGTCGGCAGATAAAAAAGAAAACAAGCCGTCCACTGAACCTCTCTCACGACAATCATTATTTCAAAGGTTGAGTAAGCCAGCAGATGAGAAGGAAAACAAGCCGTCCAGTGAACCTCTCTCACGGCAATCAACATTTCAAAGGTTGAGTAAGCCAGCAGATGAGAAGGAAAACACACCGTCCACTAAACCCCTCTCACGGAAGTCAGCATTTCAAAGATTGAGTAAGCCGACAGAGGAGAAAGAAAATACGTTGCCCGATAAATCTCTCTCACGAACGTCAGCGTTGCAAAGATTAAGCGTGACCACAAAGAGAGATAAGAAACTTTCATCCACCTCCATTTTCGATCGCCTCCTACACGAAGAGGCTCGAGAGACCTTGAACGATAAAGAGTCTAGCAAGACAAAAAGCGAGGAAGAGATCTGCAGTATCGTTCCCTCACGAATGAAAAGAAAAACTTTTGTTACTGTGAATACAAATGGTGCACTGAAGGTTAAACGACGTAATGCCATCATCACCAACCGTGCAAGCGAATGTGCAGTGGATAATGGGGGTGAAGCCTGTTGTTACCATATTACTGCCGAGGAAGAAATAGAGGTCGAGATATCTGAAGAGGATGTTGAAGAGGCACAACTGCCACTCGAAGATGGAAGTCAACCAACAGTTGATGAACTAAAAGAAGTTAATCTGGGTACGACGGAAGAACCACGTCCAATCTTTATAAGTGCATCACTTTCCGATGAAGAGGAATGCGAGTACTTGAGTTTGCTCATCGCATACAAGGACGTCTTTGCTTGGTCGTATAAGGAGATGTCGGGACTTGATCCAAAAGTAGCAGCACATCGTCTCGCTATTGAAAATGGGTATCGACCAATAAAACAGGCTCAACGACGTTTCAGGCCAGAACTCATTCCTCAAATTGAAAATGAAGTCAATAAGTTAATTGAAGCAAGCTTCATTCGCGAAGTGAAGTACCCGACGTGGATTTCAAACATTGTCCCCGTCAGAAAGAAGAACGGGCAACTCCGGGTATGCGTTGACTTTCGCGATCTGAATAACGCATGTCCGAAGGATGACTTCCCATTGCCCATCACTGAACTCATGGTTGATGCTACCACCGGGCATGAAGCTTTGTCTTTCATGGATGGATCATCGGGATACAACCAGATTCGAATGGACCTCAATGATGAGGAGATGACAGCCTTCCGGACTCCAAAAGGGATATACTGTTACAAGGTAATGCCCTTCGGATTAAAGAACGCCGGCGCAACTTATCAACGTGCCATGCAAAAGATCTTCGATGATATGCTGCATAAACATGTCGAGTGCTATGTTGACGATCTCGTGGTCAAGACTAAAAAGCGACAGGATCACTTGGAGGATCTTCAGGTGGTTTTTGAGCGTTTGAGGAAATATCAGTTGAAGATGAACCCTCTCAAATGTGCATTCGGTGTAACCTCAGGGAAGTTCCTTGGTTTCGTTGGAAAGCATCGAGGGATCAAGATTGATCAATCTAAGATCGACGCCATTCAAAAAATGCCAGAGCCGCGAAACTTACATGAGCTAAGAAGTCTCCAAGGACGACTAGCTTATATCAGGAGGTTCATCTCCAATCTGGCGGGTCGGTGCCAACCATTTCAGAGATTGATGAGGAAGGACACGGCCTTCGAATGGGACGAAGCATGTCGAACTGCTTTTAACAGTATAAAGGAATATTTGCTTAATCCACCTGTCTTGGGCGCCCTCATAGCAGGAAAGCCATTGATACTCTACATTACTGCGCAAGAAAGGTCGCTTGGGGCATTGCTTGCACAAGAAAGTGAGAAGGGTAAAGAATGTGCCCTCTACTACTTAAGTAGAACTCTCAATGGGGCAGAGCTGAATTATTCACCCATTGAGAAGATGTGTCTTTCGCTCTTCTTCGCCATTGACAAGTTGAGGCATTATATGCAAGCATTCACGGTGCATTTGGTGGCTAAGGCTAACCCAATCAAGTATGTTCTGTCTAGACCAATTATCTCAGGTCGATTGGCAAAGTGGGCAATTTTACTACAACAGTATGACATTGTTTATGTTCCGCAAAAGGCGGTGAAGGGGCAAGCCTTGGCTGATTTGCACAAGAAAGTGAGAAGGGTAAAGAATGTGCCCTCTACTACTTGAGTAGAACTCTCAATGGGGCAGAGCTGAATTATTCACCCATTGAGAAGATGTGTCTTTCGCTCTTCTTCGCCATTGACAAGTTGAGGCATTATATGCAAGCATTCACGGTGCATTTGGTGGCTAAGGATGACCCAATCAAGTATGTTCTGTCTAGACCAATTATCTCAGGTCGATTGGCAAAGTGGGCAATCTTACTACAACAGTATGACATTGTTTATGTTCCGCAAAAGGCGGTGAAGGGGCAAGCCTTGGCTGATTTCTTGGCAGACCATCCAGTGCCGTCAGACTGGAAATTATCTGAAAACCTGCCCGACGAAGAAATCTTCTACGTTGAAATTGCTGAACCTTGGATTATGTATTTTGACGGTGCAACTCGAAGATATGGCGCAAGAGCGGGTATAGTATTTATTACCCCTGAAAAACACATGCTGCCGTATAGCTTCACATTTGAAGAGGTATGTTCGAATAATGTTGCTGAATATCAAGCACTCATTATGGGCCTTCAAATAGCAATTGAAATTGGAGTGACCTACATTGAGATCTATGGAGATTCAAAATTGATAATTAATCAGTTGTCACTCCAATACGAGGTGAAGCATCCAGATTTAATACCTTACTTTAATTTTGCAAGACGACTCTTAGAGAGGTTTAATAGTATGACGATAGAGCATATTCCAAGAGCTGAAAATGCAAAGGCAGATGCATTAGCAAACTTGGCCACAACCCTAACTGTAACAGAAAGTGAAATATTGAACCTCTTGATTTGTCAAAAATGGGTTGTACCGCCAACTGAAGTTGAAAGTCAAGAAGCAAACATAATATCAGTCTATGTGATTGAAGAAGAGGATTGGCGACAACCGATTGTAGATTATCTACAACATGGAAAACTTCCCACAGAGTCCCAGCGTAAGGCCGATATACGAAGAAGAAGTGCTCGATTCATCTAGTACAAGGAAACCCTTTATCGGCGCTCCTATGACGGAATTGTTCTTCGATGCCTAGAAAAAGAAGAATCGATAAAGGCATTAGAGGAAGCGCACTCAGGGGTCTGTGGTGCTCATCAATCGGGACCGAAACTTCATTTTCAGTTGAAGAGAATGGGTTATCATTGGCCAACGATGATTCAAGACTGATAACTCCAAAATAGAGCTATTATTTACTCCCAAATTATAGCTAAAACCATGATCGATATTGATTAAAATCCCTCTTTGTAGGTAAATTCATGGTAGAGAGCTCGAGGAGTCCGAGGACGTGTTTCGGGGCTAAAAGTAACGCTTTAGAGCTTCATGGACGCATCGGGAGCCAAGGGGCTTGAAGAATTGAAGAAATGGTAAAAATTGCCTTGAAGAGGCAAATTTGGCACCAAAAACCCGAGAGCTCACTTGCATGGGCGGCAGCGTCGAGACGCTAGCTCGACGCTGCCAGCGTCGAGACGCTGTCCGAGCGTCTCGACGCCGCCCCGACACCATCCGAAGCACGCGCGCGCGGCCCCAGCGTCGAGACGCCGTCCGAGGGTCTCGACGCTGCTCCGACATCATCCGACGCAGGCGCGCGCGCCCCCAGCGTCGAGACGCCACCTGAGGGTCTCGGCGCTGCCAACTTAGGGCACAGCGTCTCGACGCTGCCCTAGCGTCTCGACGCTCCGACGGCTTTAAAAGCCTTCTTCTCCGTTTTTTGCCGCACTTCTTCTTGGATTTTTGTTTTTCCACCATTGTTAGGCTCGGGTGGGAGCTCTAAACTCGTATATCTTCCATTATATCTTCAATAAAGCTTCAACATTAGTGATTTTGCTTGATTTGCACAACGGGGAGCTAAGGTAAGTGCTCTAATTTGAGGTTAGGGGTGAATTTTGATGCGATTCATGAGGGTTCGTTCTTAATTCTGTGACTTAGCATGACTGATTGGGCATTTATTTCGTTTAAGCATATCACATGAATGTGTTTGAATGATTTAGGACTAGGCACCCTTGATTTCCAGCATGTTTGATTGTTAAAGATTATGATGTCGTGCCTCTCTTAATCGCCAAGTAACGCGGATAAGTCGAGCCATAGACAACATAGGATTCCAGTTGATCTTGGTTGCAATTTATCTTGATGAAATAGAACAAATCGAAATATCATATTAAACGTTGTAAATGTTGATTACTTCAGGGTTGTCGGGTAATCAATTAGCATTTAGGATGTTTAATTGAATGTTCGTCATAAAATGCTAGTTACTACTTTAGTTAATTTAGAACTGATCAATCCGAGTTAACTAATAGTATCGTTTAATTAGAATTGAAAAATTCTTATTAATATATATGTGGCCGGTTGCTTTAGGGTTTCCGGGCAACTGTTTATGTGTTTAATTATGCTTTTGCTAAGTATGTTTGAATCCCAATGAATCGAGTCGCATCAAAGTAAACCCTGACCCTTAAAATTAGGAGCACGTGTTCCGTTTAATTTTCCGCGCTTTACTTTTCGCATTTATTTTCCCGTTAGTTTAGATTTAATCAAAACCCCTCTTTTATTTGCTTTTGAGTCTTAGTTTTAAAAACAAATAGAAATTAGTTAAGAGGAAATAATTTAGGTTCCCTGTGGTTCGACACCCGACTACCACTAGCTGCAAAGCTTAGTTGTAGCGGAATTATAAATGTTATTTTGGCAAGCCTCGACAGCTTGACATTAGAGTACCCCAAAAGTGTTCTACCAAAGACTCGATGGAGTATGCTTAGAAATGTGAGGCTTGTCAGTTTCATGCAAACTTCATACATCAACCGCCAGAACCCCTTCACCCAACCATAGCTTCATGGCCCTTTGAAGCTTGAGGGCTTGATCTCGTTGGTCCAATAACACCTAAGTCCTCAGCAGGACATTCTTATATCCTCGCTGGGACAGATTATTTTTCAAGGTGGGCCGAGGCAATTGCGTTAAAGGAGGCAAAGAAGGAAACTGTTGTGAATTTCATCCGAACCCACATCATTTACCGTTACGGCATCCCTCATCGCATAGTGACTGATAATGGAAGACAATTTTCCAATAGTCTAATGGACAATTTATGTGAGAAATTCAAGTTCAAGCAATGCAAGTCATCCATGTACAACGCTCCGGCAAATGGATTGGCAGAAGCATTCAACAAGACATTGTGCAACTTGTTGAAAAAAGTGGTCTCCAAGTCAAAAAGAGACTGGCAGTAAAAGATTGGTGAGGCATTATGGGCTTACCGAACTACCCACCGCACTTCTACAAGGGTCACACCTTATT
Source organism: Herpetospermum pedunculosum (assembly GCA_028017165.1). Taxonomy (NCBI): domain Eukaryota; kingdom Viridiplantae; phylum Streptophyta; class Magnoliopsida; order Cucurbitales; family Cucurbitaceae; genus Herpetospermum; species Herpetospermum pedunculosum. The sequence goes on along the minus strand of CM051525.1, from coordinate 4,001,009 downwards.
CCCTAGTCTATGTGGTTGAAGCTGTGCTCCCTTTGGAAAGAGAAATCCCATCCTTAAGGATGGCGGTGCAAGAAGGGTTAACTACGGAAGAGAATGCAAGATTGCGTCTCCAAGAATTTAAATCAAATTTATGTCAGATAAGAAAGATCAAAACTACGATCCAAATTCATATTTTTGATCGATTGACATGGAAAGAGGCGTCAATTAAAATAATTGATTTATGAATCAAACCTCATATTTCGATAAAATTGATACGTCTAAGCGGAGTCGAAATTAGGGGTGTCCTACGTTTCGATTTATCTATTTAACTTTTCCGAGACTCACCCACACATACTTGTGCATAACTCTCGAAAAAGGGGGCATTTGTTGATCGAGAAATTTCGGCCAATCAGCGGTCGCCACGTGTCTCCATCACGACCGGGGATCAGATAGACTTGACCGAGCAAATTCGGTCAAACTGCAATTGGGCTCGAAATCGAATCGGGCCAGAGAGATATGCAAAAGACAATTTGGCCCAAAGATCAAACCCATTGGGCCCAATATTCAAAAGCCCATTGGGTTCAAACCCAAGCTCATTGGGCCCAAAGCCCAAACCCATTGGATCCAGGCCCAAGCCCACCAGGCCCATGAGAGCTCTATAAATAGAGAGCTTATTTTCATTTGCAAGGCTCAAAATTTTTGTACTCCTAAGAGCTCAGAGAGAATTCCCAAGCAACGAAGACTCCCTGAATCCTTGGAAGACTGAACGATCATCCAACATCGAGAACAAGCTGCGAAGCCCTCGAAACAAATCCAACATCGAGAACAAGTTGCGAAGCCCTCGAGATACATTTACATTTAAGAGAGAGAATCAGAGGATCAAACATTAGAGATTGTAATCCTACGCACTGATACAAAACATAAATACAAATTCAAATTGCATTTACACGTGTCGAATTTCCATCCTTCGTAGAAATCTCGTGTGAACAAGGTGTAAGGTTATAAAACGTTTATCACCTAGACATCTTAGGTAAAAGTATGTTCTACCTAGACTTAGGTTTTATTGTCTTAGCCGGATAATGCCTAAGTAAAACTATACCCAAACCATTCTAAAATACTTAGTAGTGGTATTGAGAAGGTATATATGATATATCAATCTCCTCCTACGTTCTCCGCAAAGTTCACACCGTGAGATTTATGCTCGGCCTCGTGATGTCAATAGGGCATCCCCATTCGGATGGTGTTTGCATAAATCAAGAGCAAGGTGAATGGAGAAAGTATTTATAGTAAGTGGGAGAAGGAAGTATGTCAATACATCCTGCGGTCTCCTCCATTAGGTTGAACCGTGAGATTCCCATGTTCCGCCTGCTGGTTGCCCATAGTAGCACCGTCCATTCGGAGTGCCGTTTCATGGGAGTCGGAACAACTCAATCTCCAGAAATGGATAGGGTCTCTTAGGTCCATTCCAAAATCTGACATTTCCATTCGGTTGCACTGTTGGGGCCGACCTCTGAGTTCTGAAAATGGCGGGTCACACTTACAAAGGATTACTAAGTTGTTAGTAGATTCTTGACCGAAGTAGCGATAACTAAGGTGCTATAGGAATATGAGTTATTTTGGTATTAGCATTTAGTCAAGAATGTCTTGGTTCAGTGAAGGAGTGATTGACTGCCCCTCGGTAGCGGTTGCTCTGACTCACTGAAGTATCGTTGCAAATTAATAATGATTTTTTGTGTACATTATTACTTTTTTTAAAATCTTGTTTGGATGTATGAAATGGGTTAAAATCAATTCACTAATAGAATTTATTCTTTTTCAGCATGTCTAGCTCGTTTATCCAATTACTAGCTTATGATAAACTAAACGGCGATAACTACACGACCTGGAAATCGAACTTGAATAGGATTCTTGTTATCGATGGTCTTAGGTTTGTCTTAACAGAGGAATGTCCTCCCCCTGCTAGCTCATCTGCAACTCGAACTGTTCGAGATGCATTTGACAGGTGGACTAGGGCTAATAATAAAGCCCGAGTCTACATCTTGGCCAGCACATCCGATGTGTTAGCTAAGAAGCATGAGGTAATGGTCTCCGCTAAGGAGATCATGGATTCATTACAGACGATGTTTGGACAACCGTTCTCATCGATCTATCATGATACCCTGATGGCGAGGAAAGCTAAGAAGAAACAACTAAGTAAATATGATTTACTCGTTGTTGAAACATGTTTAGTGGAACATGATAGTTCTGCCTGGATACTGGATTCAGGAGCCACTAACCATGTTTATTCTTCTTTCCAGGAAACTAGTTCCTGACAGATGCTTGCTGAAGGTGAGATAACTCTCAGGGTTGGAACAGGAGAGGTTGTCTCAGCCAAGGCAGTGGGAGCTGTCAAGTTGTTATATAGAGATAGTTTCATTTTACTTGAAAATGTACTGTTGGTTCCTAGCTTTAAAAGGAACCTTGTATCTATCTCTTGTTTACTTGAACATTTGTATAAAGTATCTTTTGATTTTAATGAAGCGTTCATTAGCAAAAGAGGTGTACATATATGTTCTGCGAAACTTGAAAACAACTTGTATGTGTTAAGACCAACAGAGGCAAAAGCTTTTTTGAACACCGAGATGTTTAAAACAGCTCAAACTCAAACTAAAAGGCAGAAACTTTCTCCAAGTACCTATCTTTGGCACTTGAGACTAGGCCACATTAATCTCAATAGGATTGGGAGATTGGTTAAGAGTGGTCTCCTAAATCAGTTAGAGGACAACTCTTTACCACCATGTGAGTCTTGTCTTGATGACAAGATGACCAAACGATCTTTTTCTGAAAAAGGTCATAGGTCCAAAGAAACTCTAGAGCTTGTACATTCAGATCTTTGTGGTCCGATGAATGTTAAAGCACGGGGAGGGTATGAGTATTTCATCAGCTTCATTGATGATTATTCTAGGTACGACTATCTTTACCTAATGCATCATAAGTCCGAAGCTCTTGAAAAGTTCAAGGAGTATAAAGCTGAGGTTGAGAACACATTAGGTAAAACGATTAAAACACTCCGATCAGATCGAGGTGGAGAGTATATGGATTTAAGTTTCTAGGACTATATGATAGAACATGGAATAGTATCCGAACTCTCAGCGCCCGGAACACCGCAGCAGAACGGTGTGTCTGAAAGGAGAAATAGAACCCTGTTAGACATGGTTCGATCTATGATGAGCTATGCTCAACTGCCTAGTTCGTTTTGGGGATATGCAGTAGAGGCTGTTGTATATATTTTGAACATGGTTCCCTCTAAGAGTGTTTCAGAAACACCTTATGAGTTATGGAGAGTGCGTAAAGGTAGTTTACGTCACTTTAGAATTTGGGGGTGTCCGGCACATGTGTTGGTGCCCAATCCAAAGAAGTTGGAACATCGTTCAAAATTATGCCTATTCGTAGGCTACCCCAAGGAAACGAAAGGTGGTCTATTTTACGATCCTCAACAAGATAAGGTGCTTGTATCGACAAACACCACGTTCTTAGAGGAAGACAACATGAGAGATCATCAACGTTCGAGCAAAATTACTTTGACCGAACTTTCCAGGAAAGCTACAGATGGGTCAACAAGAGTTGTTGATCAGGTTGGTCCTTCTCAAGAGTTGAGAATACCTTGACGTAGTGGGAGGGATGTGAGACAACCCGACCGCTGCATGGGTTTAACGGAAACTCATGTCGTCATACCTGATGACGGCGTTGAGGATCCATTGACCTTTAAACAGGCAATGAGTGACATAGACAAGGACCAGTGGCTTAAAGCCATGGGCCTCGAAATGGAGTCGATGTACTTCAATTCGGTCTGGGATCTTGTAGAGCAACCTGATGGTGAAAGACCTATCGGTTGCAAGTGGATCTACAAGAGGAAACGAAACCAAGCCGGTAAGGTGCAAACCTTTAAGGCTCGACATGTGGCAAAGGGTTATTCCCAGAGGGAAGGGGTGGATTATGAAGAAACTTTTTCCCCTGTTGCCATGTTAAAGTCGATTAGAATACTCTTGTCCATTGCCACATTTTATGATTATGAAATTTGGCAAATGGATGTCAAGACAGCCTTTCTGAATGACAATCTTGAAGAGAGTATTTATATGGCTCAACCAGAGGGGTTCATAATTCAGGGTCAAGAGCAAAAGGTTTTCAAGCTTAATCGATCCATTTATGGGTTGAACCAATCGTCTAGATCCTGGAATATAAGGTTTGATACTGCGATCAAATCTTATGGCTTTGAACAGAATGTTGACGAACCTTGTGTCTAAAAGAAAATAGTCAATTCTGTTGTAGCTTTCTTAGTCTTATATGTAGATGATATCCTACTCATTGGGAATGATGTAGGGTTCCTGACTGACGTTAAGCAATGGCTAGCGACTGTTGCGTGCTCAATGTGTAAGGATAAATAAGCAAGAAAGTAGAGAGAGCACTCAGAACATGCAAGCATACATGGTCTCACAGCAAGTAGTAAGTATATTTCATTCGTTTTTTCCACAGATACTTATGTTTAGCTATTCACGAAGTGTATTTGTTAAGAAAGATGGGGTGGATTTGAAGGGGTAAAATTGATTTTTAATTATCTAATTTTTGCTGAATGTGTAAAGGGATGCAACATAAACAAATTAAAGTTGAAATCAGACTCAAAGGACAAGAGATGGAATTGATAAATGAAGAAGAACACAGCTAAACAGAATGATAAAATGACAGAATTGCGAGGACCCCAATGTTTCCGCAATTAAACAGCAGTGAAAGTGTGTAAATGGGTGAATTGAGGGCTACTAATGACTATCCTATAGGCATTTTTATACGATTCTCAAGCACTGGATCTACTCTCTATGCATCAAACTCACTCTATCTCATGTATCGTCCGATTCCATGCATTAGACTCTTAAGTTTACTCGACTCAAAGTAAGGTCTTAATGATAACTCCATTTTGGAGCTATTAAATACGTCCTAATCATAGCTAAAAGTCCGCTTTGAATTGATTAAATGTATCTCTTTTGTAGGAGAAAAGCGGCAAAGAGCTCGTGCGTCCATTGGGCATGTTCGAGAGCTTAAAGCAGAGTTTTAGCGCCCCGGGAATGCATCGGGAAGAGGGGAATTTGTCTTGTGAAGAAACGGGCCAAAACAGCCTTGAAGAGGCATTGCATCAGCCCCAAACCCGAGAGCCAGCGTCGAGCTATAGCGTCGAGACGCTGGCTCGACGCTGGAAAAACCCGAGAGCAAGCGTCGAGTGATAGCGTCGAGACGCTAGCTCGACGCTGCCCTGGCGTCGAGACCCTGCTTGGCGTCGAGACGCTCCGGAGGAGGCGCGCCCAGGAATTTCATCGGGGCAGCGTCGCGACGCTGGCCTTGCGTCGCGACGCCAGCGCGCGCGCGCGCGGATCACTTAGGGCACAGCGTCGAGACGCTGGCCTAGCGTCTCGACGCTACGACGAAGGCAGTAGCTTAAGGACGCTTTTTCTGCACATTTTTCATATCTTCTCCAAGCTCTATCTTCTTCATCTCTCAACCGATTTGGACGATTCTTCTTCCCTTCTTCCCCATTTTCTCTCTATATTTCGTGGAGCTCCGCCATTGTTGGCATGTGAGTGAGCTCCACTCCCATTTGTAATACGTAGATGAACTCTTCCATGGTTGTTGGTGGAGCGGGATTGACGATCCGCGCCATGAGCGGCTAAGGTAAGAGTGACGGTTTGGGATTTTGTTTAGGGGAATTTTGTTAGACCTTTACAGCTTTGATAATCTGAATTTAGATTGCATATTGGTTCTGTTTACGTGCATTTGTTTACCTTGCTTAATCCAACGCGCATGCTAAATTATGTTGATTGACACTCGGATAGTTTCGCATGTTGTGTAAGTTAAAGAGTAGCGATGCCGTGCCTCTCACTGCTCGACTAAGTAACACAGGTAAATAGAACTAAATCGAAGTATTGGGTCGGGTAGGATAATTGTTGGTTGCATACGGCGTTTGCGGGCAACCTACTAGCAATTAGAATTCACGCCCAAATGTTCGTCGCGGTTAGCTAGTAACTGTCTAAATTCATCTTAGGACCGATCATCTTAATATGAGTTTAGATAACGTGTAATTAGGACTGTGTGGCCTAATTAAAATCCATGAAGTCGGCTACTTTGGGGCTTCTCTGGTAGTCGTCCGCGTGCATAGTAAATTGAATTCCATGTTATTAGAATTAAATGATAAGTTGTATTTGTCTAACAATTGACCCCGAGACTCCCCAAACCGTGCACACGTTCTCTACATATTATTTCCTTCTTTCGTAAGCTTTCGCATTATTTCTTATTTGCATGATAAATCCCCCCGTTACCAATTAATCAATCAAATCCCAATTTCATTAGTAAATTCATTCTCCTATTCCTTGGATCGACCCTGTTACCACTGGCTGCAAAGCCTTGGTTATAGGCATTATAAATCGTATTTTGGCAAGCCTCGACAGCTTGAGATTAAGCGGATATTCAAAAATCCGTCCCACCAAAATTGGCGCCGTTGCCGGGGAGTAGGCAATTGATTGAATTTATGGTTGAAGTTTGAATTTGATTTATTGATGGTTGACTGAAAATTTTTTCTGTTTGTATGTTGTATGTTTAGATTTTTGTTTGTGTATGACCCGTTCCTCTGAGGGTAGTTTGCAGTATATTCCTGAGATTGACAGAGAGGAGCGGCGGTTACGTAGAGAAGCCCGGGAGGGGCAAGGACCGTTTGAAAGAGAAGAAGGCAATCCCTTCTTATTTGACGAGATGGCGCAAGGTGAAGCGCCACGGACGCTGAAGCAACTGGCAGCGCCAGACCTGAACCTGCAGCCTTTGTGCATTAACTACCCCGTGGTAGCAGGTAACTTTGAGTTGAAATCTGGTTTAATTCACCAGTTACCTTCTTTCCATGGCAATGCAGGCGAGGACGCGAACAAGCATTTGATGGAGTTCCATTGCGTCTGCGCGGGAATGAAGCCCGCAGGAGTCACGGAGGAGCAGCTGAATATGAGGGCATTCCCCTTCACGCTCAAGGACAAGGCCAGAGACTGGCTGTATTACTTGCCCTCCGGATCGATCAACACGTGGCAGGATATGAAGCGGGTATTTTTGGAGAAATACTTTCCCGCATCCTTGGCCACTACTCTGCGGAAGAGGATTTATGGGATCACCCAGGATGTAGGTGAGTCCCTGCATGAGTATTGGGAACGCTTTGGGCGCCTGTGCGCGAGTTTCCCACACCACCAGATCGCCGATCAGCTGCTCATACAGTATTTCTATGAGGGGATGACGCCCCACGACAGGCAGATGATCGATGCAGCGAGTGGAGGGGCACTGATTGACAAGACCCCAGTTGAGGCCAAGCAGCTCATTGCAAATATGGCTACAAACTCGCAGCAGTTTGGGATCAGGGGGCAAGGACAAGTGCACAGCGTGGCTCAGAGCCATGAGATGTCTGAAATGAGGGCCCAGGTGGCCGAGATTGGGAGTATGTTGAAAAAAATAGTTGGAGGACACCGCGAAGAGGCGGAGGTCAATGCAATCGGGGGGTATGCTTCCAACCCAAGGAAGTATGATCCATATGCTAGCACTTATAACCCCGGTTGGCGTGACCATCCTAACTTCAGCTATGGGAATAGGGAAGGACAAACCCGTTTTCAAGGCCAGTCTCAGGATAGGCCTAACTCTTCCACCCAGGCTCAAGCTTCGAGCTCCTCCAGCTCACTTGAAGAGATGGTCAGGACCATCGTGACTAGCACCAGCCAGTTCCAGAAAGAGGCTCGCGAGGAGCTTAATTCTCATAAGGCAGAGCTGCAAAATTTGAACAAGCAGCTGACACAAATGGCGGTGTCTATCAGTAAGATCGAGAGCAAGAGCTCGGGGAAGCTTCCTTCCCAAACCACAGTTAACTCATGTGAGAACGTGAGTGCTATTCAGCTGCGCAGTGGGAAATCACTTTCCACCAGAGCTGCGAAGGAAGCCACGGACAGCCTGAACAAGTCCGCCCCGACTGCTCCTGAGACTCAGAATGAGAAGATAAATGAGAAGGTCAGTGTACCTGTGGATGTTGCCAAAGCACCATTCCCGAGTAGGCTTGCGAAGCCTACTTTGGAATCAGATGACGAGGAGGTCCTTCGAACCTTCCAGAAGGTGATGGTAAATATCCCGCTCCTTGAGGCAGTCAGTCAAGTGCCCAAATATGCAAAATTCCTGAGGAGCTGGTGCACTACGAAGAGAAAGTCCAGAGGGACTGAGAAAAAGAAGGAGAACGTCTCTGCCTTACTCCCAGGTTCGTTGCCTGCAAAGTGCAACGATCCAGGTATTTTTACTATCCCTTGCACTATAGGTAGTAAAATTGTTCGTAATGCCATGTTAGACCTAGGAGCCTCTGTAAATGTTATGTCTTATGCATTGTATCGTGAACTGAATTTAAATGAAATGCATGAATGTAATGTTTCTGTTCAGTTGGCTAATGGGTCGAGCATTTGTCCTAGGGGGAAGGTAGAGGATGTTCTAGTTAGAGTAGGGAATATGACGTTTCCTGCTGATTTCCTTGTTTTAGATATGAAAGAAAATTTGTCGCATGCTTCGTCCTCTATGCTGTTAGGACGCCCTTTTCTTAAGACCGCTAGGGTCAAAATCGATGTGTATAAGGGCGTCGTTTCGTTAGAGTTTGATGATACTTTGCATGAGTTTTCTTTGTTTGATGGGAAATCTGTTGCGAATGTTTCTGTTGTTTGTGAGCATGATGAGAATGGGAGTCTACCCTCGCGCTTGAGGGATGGTTCCCATGTCTCAGTAAAAATTTCTGATTTGAATTTGATGGATGATACTGCTGGTTTTTGCACTAACATGTCTGATATTCACGTGCCCGAGGCACGAAGAGTGCAAAACATTTTTCAGGTGGATGATGGAAGAAAAGGTGTGGTCTTGGACAAGTATGGATCGTCCCCCGCACCTACAGACTATGGATGAGTCTGTGGCGAGAATACAGTCGAGCAACCGACTTTAAAAATTCTGCGCTTCTCGGAGGCACCCGAGTGTTGAACTGTTTTTATGCTTTAGTTTAGTTTTATTGCTTTTTAGTATTTATTAGCTTGCTGTTTTTTTTTTTTTTTTTTTTTTTTTTTTTTTTTTTTTGTAGGAATCGAGGAAGGGAAGACAATTTTGGGCTCTGATGCGTTCGTGCGCCGCTTCCTCGCCCTCGCCAGCTTCACAAAGAGTCAGGGAAGTGTACTTCTTCTTCCCTTTTACTTTATGTATCTGACTGATTGGCATTGAGGACAATGCCAAATTTTGAAGTTGGGGGTGGAGTAGTCCGATGGATGTGCATGTGTAGTTTGTTGAGAAGTGCTATAAAGATATTGAAGTGCTTGGGACTCTGTTTACTGTTTTCTGACTGTGATAGCCTAGGAAATGCATGTTGGAATTCTGAGCATGTTCATAATCGAGTTTTTGCATGAGTTTTGTGTTTATTAGGTTCATGTCAAAAATTTTAAAATTTTTTCTGTTGCTCCCTTGCACTCATCGCGCACTTAGCAACTTCTCCCTAGATTCCGTAAGCTTGGTTTATCGCATGTTTAGCTAATTCTCGTTGTCACCCCGAAAGGCACCCTTAGGTAGCTTGTTGCATGAGATTTAGTAGCTAATTAATTGAGAAAGCATGTGCTTAGCCTAATGTAAAAAAAAAAAAAAGAAAAGCATGTTTTGTAGAAAAGTTCCTCTCGAGGCGCTCCTCCTTCTTATTTGCGCTTAAAAGAAGTGAGCGTTAGTCCTTAAAAACGTGAAGTTTTATGCATGAATTTGACGTGTTAGGCAGCTCGAGTTGGAAAGAAAAAGAAATGAAAGGTTGGTTCAAAGAACCCAAAATAAAAGAGTACAAAGTACTTTTGAAAAAGAAAGAAAAAGAATGAGAAAATGATTAGGTCTCTTAATTTGCTTCTTTCTCTCGTGTAAATCAAGTGTAGCTGTTCTTAAACGCTAGAAGTAGGGGGAAAATGGGATGTGCGATGCATGTTGGTTTTCCGGGTTTACGTGAGTTTAGGAGTGGTTAGCTAGCACACACACACGTTAGGGGGCAAGAGTTAATTTTTGATATGGCCTAATTGATACATGAACAAAGTGCTTCCATGATTATATTCGTGTTTGAAATTTCAATATGCATGGAGGCTTGAGTTAGAATATATGTAAACGCGTCCTTAGAGTCAATGTCTTTGTAATGCTTGCTCGAGGACTAGCAATGTTTAAGTTGGGGGTGTTTGATAACTCCATTTTGGAGCTATTAAATACGTCCTAATCATAGCTAAAAGTCCGCTTTGAATTGATTAAATGTATCTCTTTTGCAGGAGAAAAGCGGCAAAGAGCTCGTGCGTCCATTGGGCATGTTCGAGAGCTTAAAGCAGAGTTTTAGCGCCCCGGGAATGCATCGGGAAGAGGGGAATTTGTCTTGTGAAGAAACGGGCCAAAACAGCCTTGAAGAGGCATTGCATCAGCCCCAAACCCGAGAGCCAGCGTCGAGCTATAGCGTCGAGACGCTGGCTCGACGCTGGAAAAACCCGAGAGCAAGCGTCGAGTGATAGCGTCGAGACGCTAGCTCGACGCTGCCCTGGCGTCGAGACCCTGCTTGGCGTCGAGACGCTCCGGAGGAGGCGCGCGCAGGAATTTCATCGGGGCAGCGTCGCGACGCTGGCCTTGCGTCGCGACGCCAGCGCGCGCGCGCGCGGATCACTTAGGGCACAGCGTCGAGACGCTGGCCTAGCGTCTCGACGCTACGACGAAGGCAGTAGCTTAAGGACGATTTTTCTGCACATTTTTCATATCTTCTCCAAGCTCTATCTTCTTCATCTCTCAACCGATTTGGACGATTCTTCTTCCCTTCTTCCCCATTTTCTCTCTATATTTCGTGGAGCTCCGCCATTGTTGGCATGTGAGTGAGCTCCACTCCCATTTGTAATACGTAGATGAACTCTTCCATGGTTGTTGGTGGAGCGGGATTGACGATCCGCGCCATGAGCGGCTAAGGTAAGAGTGACGGTTTGGGATTTTGTTTAGGGGAATTTTGTTAGACCTTTACAGCTTTGATAATCTGAATTTAGATTGCATATTGGTTCTGTTTACGTGCATTTGTTTACCTTGCTTAATCCAACGCGCATGCTAAATTATGTTGATTGACACTCGGATAGTTTCGCATGTTGTGTAAGTTAAAGAGTAGCGATGCCGTGCCTCTCACTGCTCGACTAAGTAACACAGGTAAATAGAACTAAATCGAAGTATTGGGTCGGGTAGGATAATTGTTGGTTGCATACGGCGTTTGCGGGCAACCTACTAGCAATTAGAATTCACGCCCAAATGTTCGTCGCGGTTAGCTAGTAACTGTCTAAATTCATCTTAGGACCGATCATCTTAATATGAGTTTAGATAACGTGTAATTAGGACTGTGTGGCCTAATTAAAATCCATGAAGTCGGCTACTTTGGGGCTTCTCTGGTAGTCGTCCGCGTGCATAGTAAATTGAATTCCATGTTATTAGAATTAAATGATAAGTTGTATTTGTCTAACAATTGACCCCGAGACTCCCCAAACCGTGCACACGTTCTCTACATATTATTTCCTTCTTTCGTAAGCTTTCGCATTATTTCTTATTTGCATGATAAATCCCCCCGTTACCAATTAATCAATCAAATCCCAATTTCATTAGTAAATTCATTCTCCTATTCCTTGGATCGACCCTGTTACCACTGGCTGCAAAGCCTTGGTTATAGGCATTATAAATCGTATTTTGGCAAGCCTCGACAGCTTGAGATTAAGCGGATATTCAAAAATCCGTCCCACCACTTAATCATCTTGTTAAAACAGGAGTGTGTGGTTTGTACTAGGGAAACGCCTATTCCTAGGCCGTTTCCTGATTACCATGAAAGGCTAGCATGATTATATGACTCTGAACTCTTACTCCTTCCAGAGGTTAGGAGTTCTTTGGACAAAATGGATGGCCAATCGAAATTGCCCGTTGGATGAAGCTTACATACAATCAATGTTTCGAAGGCGATCCTACATGCTTGGTTTACGTTTTTTAGCCTATAGTTCTGTCATTAGCATGCCCCTAAGTGACTTAGCTACTCATGGATATATGGAGAACAGAAAGGGTAGATAAAACAGACATGCTTAGAAGAGAAATGTGCTTAAAACAGCAAGACAAAACCGTAGCAGAAAAAGGTGGAAACTGTGAAATGCAGAATTGTACTTTGATTACTTTGAGTGTTTGAATGACAAAGGAAAGCTTTGAAAGAAATGAATCCCAGACAGACAACAACGAAATGCAGTAAGTAAAATACTAAACTAGAACAACAACTAATCAAAGCTGGAAATGAGAAGAAAGAGACAGAAAAACAGTAAAGGTTGCTTTGAAAGCTTCGTGCAGTCGCCTCGATTGGAAGGGATGAGAGGTTAGCCTTGCTTGGATGAATCCAATCGAGAGAGAAGAAGAATCTTCTCTCCTTCCTATCAGATTATCGATTCCAACAGCTGAGACTCTCACTCCAACAGACGGCAAAGGAAAACAGAGAGAAATGATGGACTGCGAGAAGACTTCTGCGCTTCCGGATGATGATCAAACCTTCGACTTTGGCCCCCTTTTATAGTAGTTTGCAGGTGCGTTTGGGCCAAGGAGAACCATCAATCTTCAATGTCATATATCAGAATGGATGGAGGAGAAAGAACGAATCCCTGAAATTACGGAAATTAACAGAAAAAGATCAGTCAACTTACGGTTTTCACTTGAATAATTGCGGTCACCGCAATGTTTTCGCAATTCATTCGCAATGCTCATTTTTTCATTCTTTTCCTTCGGTTTTCAACCCTTTTTCTACCTATTGTGTATAAGTCCTAAATTAGCTACCTTCTTCTAATTCTCATATTAAAGCATAGGTTTAGGCTAAATGCTATCAAAAACACCTAAAAGTGTATATCTTCTTAAGCTAAATGGGTCCTAAATAAGTCACTTTCAGAGACTTAACAGCGACCCAATTCCAAATGAAAGATTTGGGAGAGGCTCAGTTTGTTCTAGGGATTCAAATCGTAAGGAATCGTAAGAACAAAACGCTAGCGCTGTCTCAAGCATCTTATATCGACAAGGAAGAGTGTCCTAAGACACCTCAAGAAGTTCAGGATATGAGACGAATTCCCTATGCATCAGCAGTCGGTAGTCTGATGTACGTCATGTTATGTACACGACCCGACATATGCTATGCAGTGGGAATTGTCAGTAGGTATCAGTCCAATCCAGGATATGATCATTGGACTGCCGTTAAACACATCCTCAAGTATCTTCGAAGAACGAGAGACTATGTGCTCGTGTATGGCGCGAAGGATTTGATCCTTACAGGATACACTGACTCTGATTTTCAAACCGATAAGGATTCGAGGAAATCCACATCGGGATCAGTGTTCACTCTTAACGGAGGGGCAATAGTATGAAGGAGTATAAAGCAAGGTTGTATTGCAGACTCCACCATGGAAGCTGAGTATGTCGCGGCTTGCGAAGCTGCGAAAGAGGCTGTATGGCTTACAATGTCGTTACCAACGCAGCCGCCTGGTCTTCTTCTTCCATGATGCGCTTCATTAGAGGATTAGTGGGACTTAAGGAAAAAGATGTAATTACGGGGGTAAAACGGTTATTTTGACCCAGTTGTAATTACGAACGACTTGTGAAGGATCGACTTACTGATGATGGTTATATCAAGAGGACAGAAATATATCTACGGTGAGGAGAGTGCAACCCTTGGACTTTAGTGGAGTCTCCGGGGGTTAACGAATGTTGGTTAGCTTGGTTAAAGAGTTTGACCGGTTAATCTCGTATCGTTGGAGCTCATGATCTGTAGGTCCTTTAGGTTCTCCTGGCTAGCTCGGATTAAGCCGTGTAACAATATGAGAGAAAAAAAATTTGAATTTATTAAAATTCGGTTTTGGAAGAATGATGGACATATTTAAATATGATTTAAATATGAGATCGGTCTAAAACATGAATAGGGATTCATGTGTGATGATTCGGTTTAAGAAACCGGGATTAGTCTTATTATTTAATTAATATTTGGTATTGAATTAAATATTAATATTAATTAATTAAAAAGTTTAATTAATTATAATTTATTTTGCTTATTAAAATTAATTATGAATTAATTTTAAAATGACAAAATATTACAAGTGTGATTATCCAAGTCAAAGTGGAATTAAACTTGTTGAGTGGATTTATCCAAGTTGAGTGGGTTTATCCAAGTTGTGAAGTGGATTGTGAATCACCAACAACATGCATATAAACTCATCAATTTTGGAACACTTGGTTGAAGATTAATCCATCCAATTTGAGGTGTCATGCTAAGCAAAGACTTTGTTGCATGTGAATTGCCTATAAATTGGATGAAGTTCAAATGGTTTGAGGTTGATGATTTTTCAAAGAGTTTGAATATTTGGATGAGCATGAAGAGTTCATGTTACTTGAGAAATTAGAAAGCTAAGTGTTAGATATTTCTCACAAAATCCTCATCACTTTCATCTTCTCATCTTCTTCTTCCAAACTTTTTCTTTCATAAAGAAGTCCCACCACTCCGTTGCTCGGCCCGAGGATAGCGGGACTACCGGAGGTGGTTCTCGAGGAGTTCGAGGGAAGCTTCGAAGGGTTCGTGAGGAGATTCGAGCATTGAAAGAGAAGTCTTTAGAACTACAAGAGGTATATGTTCTAATTCCTTTTATTTCAAAGCTTTGTGCATGTTTCTTATTTAGCTAAATTGATGAAATTAGAGTGCCAATGATCCGTCTCGCTTCCGCTGCGCTACATGCGCTCCATCAGTTCCTTTCCATCCCTTCTTGGGGTTTCAGTGTCTGCAGGCAATCTGCCTTGGGGCCTATTCTTCAGCTCGTTTGCCAATTGCCCTATTTGATTTTCTAAGCTTCTCAGTGTTGCTTGCTGGCTGTTGCGTGCTCAATGTGTTGAAATAATTAGGCAATAAGAGAGATAGAGCACTCAGAACATGCAAGCATACATGATCTTATAGCAAGTAGTAAGTATATTTCATTCGTTTTCCCACAGAGATTTATTTTTAGCTATTCGCAAAGTGTTTTTGTTAAGAAAGAAGGGGTGGATTTGATGGGGTAAAATTGGTTTTTAATTATCTAATTTTTGCTGAATGTGTAAAGGGTAGTAACATAAACGAGAACAAGTTAAAGCTAAGCTCAAATGACAAGAGACGAGACTAATAAATGAAGGCAAAAACAGCTAGACATAATTTTAACTTAAGCAGAATTGCGGAGACAGCAATTCTACCGCAATTAAATAGCAGCGAAAGTGTGTAAATGGGTGAATTAAGGGCTACTAATGACTATCCTATAGGCATTTTTATACGATTCTCAAGCACTGGATCTACTCACTATGCATCAAACTATCTCAATCTCATGTATCGTCCGATTCCATGCATTAGATTCTTTAGTTTACTCAACTCAAAGTAAGGTCTTAAGCATCTTGTTAAGGCAGAAAGATATGATTTGTACTAGGGAAACGCCTATTCCTAGGCCGTTTCCTGGTTACCTTGAAAGGCTAGCATGATAGTATGACTCTGAACTCTTACTCCTTCCAGAGGTTAGGAGTTCTTTGGACAAAATGGATGGCCAATCGAAATTGCCCGTGGGATGAAGCTTACATACAATCAATGTTTCGAGAGCTATCCTACATGCTTGATTCACGTTTTTTAGCCTATAGTGTTGTCATTAGCATGCCCCTAAGTGACTTAGTTACTCATGGATGTAAACAGAACAGAAGCAAGAGAAGAAGTAGACATGCTTAGAAAGAATTTGAAGACAAAACAGTAAGGGAAAGCAGTAGAATGTAAAGGCAAGAAACTGTGAAGTGAAGAATTGAGATTTGATTACTTGATTGTTTGACTCAACAAATGAAAGCTCTAAAGTAGATAACAGCAAGACAGAACACAACGAAATAGTCTAAACTAGCTACTAGAAAAGAAACAGCAACAAGACAAAGCTGGAAAATGGAAATGAAGAGCAGAAAGCAGTAAAACAAGCTTGAATGTCTCGTTGCAGCCGCCTCGAATGAAGAATGAGAAAGGTCAGCCTTGCTTGGATGAATCCAATCGGGAGAGAAGAAGAATCTCCTCTCCTTCCTATCAGATTATCGATTCCAACAGCTGAGCTTCGCAAACCAGCAGACGGCAAAGGAAAACAGGAAAAAAGATGGACTGCGAGAAGACTTCTACGCTTTCGGATGATGATCAAACCCTCTACTTTGACCCCCTTTTATAGTAATTTGCAGGTGCGTTTGGGCCAAGGAGAACCATCCATCCTCAACGTCATACTTCAAAATGGATGGAGGAGAAAGAACGAATCCCTGAAATAACGAAAAATAACAGAAAAAGATCAGTCAACTTACGGATTTCACTTGAAACATTGCGGTTTTAGCAATGTTTCCGCAATGCTGCTGCAATGAACATTTTTCATTCTTTTAACTTCGTTTTTCATCCCTTTTCTTTCCTTTTGTGCACAAGTCCTAATTTAGCTTCCTTCTTCTAATTCTCATATATAAGCATAGGTTTAAGCTAAATCCTCTCAAAAACACCTAAGAGTGTACACCTTTCTAAGATAAATAAGTCCTAAAAAGGTCACTTTTGGAGACGTAACACTGGCTCTGCAGAGTTGCATCATTCATTGGTATGTACTCCTTTAGCAAGTTCTCCACTGATGTCCCCATTGGTTGTTTGTATTGTTTCTGATATGGGGGTTGACTAGTTTGTTGATTGAAACCAGATGGTCCACTCGGTCTTGGTTGATTTTGCATTTGGTTGGTGTTTTGTTGTCCTCCCCAAGAGAGATTTGGGTGGTTTCTCCAACCAGGATTATAAGTGTTTGAGTAGGGGTTGTTCCTTGGTTGTTGTTGACTTCCAACATAACACACCGAGGATGGATTACCAGGGCAAAAGTCATACATGTGCCCTTCCCCACAGAATCCACAGATTAGTGTCTCACCTTGGTTGGCTACTGCGCTTGTTGGAACAGCTGCCACGGTGTTGACACTTTGTTGAATATTAGTTTGAGCCATTTGCTTTACTAGGTTGGTCAGAGCATTGATTTGGCTGCTCATTGCACTGAGTGCATCCATGTCTTGAGCCTTCCTTCTGTTTGGCTCTACAGGATCGTCTGACCACCGACAATGTGATGTTGACATTTTCTCCAAAATCTCATAGGCTTCATTGTAACTCTTTGAAAGCATGGAACCTCCAGCTGAGGAATTCAACACTTGCCTCGTGCTGGGGTTGCATCCTTTGAAGAACACTTCAATTTGGATACACCATGGAATGCCATGGTGTGGACATTTGAGTAATAGGTCTTTAAATCTGGTCCAAGCCTCATGTAATGACTCGTTTTCGGCTTGCTTGAACTTGATAATATCATCACGGAAGTTAGAGTTCCTATCTGGAGGGAAGTATTTTACTAGGAACTTCTCAGCAAGATCTGTCCAATTGACAATTGATCCAGAAGGGAAGGAATCCAGCCACGTCTTGGCCTTATCTCTTAATGAATATGGGAAAAGCTAAAGTCTTAAGGCCTCTTGAGACACTCCTAGGATGACAAAGGTGTCACTTACTCCCAGGAAGTTTCTCAAGTGGTTGTGGGGGTCTTCGTTCTCCACTCCAAAGAATTGTCCAACTGTGGACAACATTTAAAACATGACGGGTTTTAACTCGGGGCGTATGATGCTCGGATTAAGCTCCTCAGGCATTGGTACAAGGTATGATAGGATGGCACTATCCTTATCATTCGCAATTTCAATGGGGTTGCGAATGATAGGTGCTCGGTTTGGTGCTTCTTCTGCTCTATCCATTTCAGCTTGTTGAGATTGCGATGACTCTGCGTGGTCTGCAATGTGCTGAATTACAGGTTGTTTTGGCTGATTAAAAAGTCGTTTCTTAATTTTGTTTCTGGTCGTTAAAGTCCTTTCGGGTTCAGGATCAAATTCTAAATTGTGATTGGGAAACTCATTCATAAACCAACTTGTTGGTACTTGTAAGATAAATGCAAAAGATTAGCTCCACTAAATTAAATTCTTCTAAAATAACACAAATCGTGTTTACTAAACAAAATTCCTGGCAGCGGCGCCAAAAACTTGTTGCGTGCTCAGTGTGTAAATAAAATGTAATGCGAAGAGCACTCAGATCATGTAAGCATACATGGTCTGCAGCAATTGATAAGTATTTTTTAATTCGTTTTCCCACAGAGATTGAGTTTAGTTACTAACGAGTTGAGGTGCTAAATTAGATAAGGTAACTTAATTTGGGTAGATTTGGGGTTGATGTACCAAAATAATAAAGAATGCAAGAAGAAAACAAGTGTAAAAACCAAACAAGTAAAGAGATAAAGCTATAATGTGAAGAAGAATAATTGCGGGTCTCGCAATGTTTTAGCAATAAAATCGCAAAGTTAAAAAGCTAATAAAAAGACTAAGGCAAAAAGCAGGAATGTTTTATTGCGATTCTCGCAATAAACTAGCAATAAATTTGCAACGTTTTTAATGTAAAGTAAAGCAGCAAGGTCGACTTAAGACTCCTCTATAGGCACTTAACTACGATCATTCAACAGTAGATTAACATATCATGCATCGTTTTAGCTTAGTCTTATGCATCTCTCGATTACATGCATTAGATCTTTAGTTCACTCATATCCAAGTAAGACATAAACACCTATTTATACAAGCAAGCTAATGAACGTGCTAGGAGAACGCCTATTCCTAGGTCGTTTTCTGGTTACCATAAAAGGCTAGCATGAATGGATGACTGTGAACTCTTACTCCTTCCGGAGGTTAGGAATTCTTTAGACAAAATGGATGGCCGGTCAAAATTGCCCGTGGGATGAAGCTTACATACATTCAATGCAATCATACTACCCTACATGCTGAATTCTCGTATTTCTAGCCTACAGATTCATCTTTTGCAGACCTTTCTTAGATTAGTTACTCATGGTTTTCAAAGAACTAACGGAGATTGATTGATTGATCATGATTTAGAGATCTTAGTAAAAGCAATTGAATAAGAAATAACAAAATGAAGAACTCAACAAGACTTAATTGATTACTCTCTAAAAATAAAGTTCAGAACACTTCATAAGAACAATGTGCAACGATATGAAAGTAGTAAAGATCAAGTGTATTGGAGAATGAATCAGAACAATGTTGCAAATGGAATCAGTAGAGAGAAAACAGTAAAGAAAAGCTATAAAAGTGCACGGATCTCCTTGTCGCAAACGCCTCGGATGAAGGGGAAGATTAGCTGATCTTGGGGATGAATTCAATCAGAAGAGAAGAAAGATCTTCTCTTCTTCCTCTCGAATCATCGACGTCAAGGGCTCATTTCTTCGTTCCAACAAACGGGAGAAGGAAATTTCGTCTGCAGATTTCTTTGCAACTGAGATCTCCACGCTTCTGAGTGTGTTTCCCCTTCATCATCCGTCTCTTTTTATAGCTTCTAGGTGGTTGCAAAAGGCTGCTCATTAATCGTGGATCGCCATTCAACTTTGTGAGGTAGTCAAGCTTGACATGTGGCAGCAGCAGGGAGAGTTCACGGCTGGAAAATCTCAGTCAATAAATACTGACGACTGGAAATAAATGCAGCAGCAACGACTGTTTCCTTGCGGTTTCCTTGCGAGGGTCGCAATGCTTCATTGCGGTTTGAGCAATGTTTCCGCAAAGTTTCCTGTAATGTACATTTTAGCTTGTTTTGCATCATTTTTCATCCTTTTTCGTTCCTTTTCCAAATAAGTCCTATTTTAGCATCACTTCTCAAATTCTCGCATTTAGGCACACATTAAGCTAACTTCTAACAAAAACACTCAAGAATGTACATAATTTAAAGGTAAATATAGCCCTAAATAATGTACTTTTGGCGAGGTAACAACGCCCAAAGGGTTCTCATTACTCGTGCAGAGACTCACCCACGTCCTGGGTGATACCGTATATCCTCTTCCTTAGCGTCGTTGCAAGAGATGCAAGAAAAGATTTTTCTAAGAAGAACCTCTTCATCTCTTGCCATGTTGTGATGAATCCGGAGGGTAGGTAGTAAAGCCAATCTTTGGCCTTGTCCTTTAGTGGAAAGGGGAATGCCCTTAAGTTTAATTGCTCCTCCGTGACATTTGGGGGCTTAATCCGAGAACGCACGCAGTGAAGCTCCATCAAATGCTTGTTCGCGTCCTCGCCTGCATTACCATGAAAGGAAGGTATATCGTGAATTAAACTTGACTTTAATTCAAAGTTACCTGCTACCACTGGGTACGTGATGCAGAGCGGCTGTTGGTTCAGATCTGGTGCTGCCAGCTGTTTCAGTGTTTGATAGCTCTAAAATAGAGCTATTTATAAGTCTCTATTATCAGCTAATTACCGTGCTTAATGATTGTTAATTGCCCCTTTTTATGTGATTCACGGTAGAGAGCTCGAAAAGTCCAATTGTAAGTTAAGGAGCTAAATCGGGCATTTTAGGAGCTTCGGGGAATGTTTGGGTCAAAGAGAGAAGCCAAGTAGAGCTTGGAGGTGCAAAAGATGAAAGTTGAGCCAAACCCGAAGGGCCAGCGCCTTGGCGCCAGACAACCTCCCACACCCGAGAGCCCAGCGACTAGGTGCCTGATAACCTCTCAGACCAGAGAGCATAGCGCACGAGCGCTAGCGCGCAGCGCTTAGGCGCCCAACATTGTTCCAGACCTGAGAGCATAGCGCCTAGGTGCTGGCTTCACAGCGCCTAGGCGCTGTCGCGATGCCCGCGCGTTCCTCGATTGCCCTGTGCGCAGCGCCTTGGCGCTGACTTATGGCGCCTAGGCGCTAGTCTGACGCGGATTTGGGTATAAATGTCCGTTTTTCCGAAATTAGGTCATCTTCTTCTTCCCCTTTTCGATTTCTCGACATTTTTAGCCATTTTTGGACCTTGTAACTGTTGCGTGCTCAATGTGTAAGGATAAATAAGCAAGGAAGTCGAGAGAGCACTGATAACTCCATTTTGGAGCTATTAAATACGTCCTAATCATAGCTAAAGTCCGCTTTCAATTGATTAAATATATCTCTTTTGTAGGAGAAAAGCGGCAAAGAGCTCGTGCGTCCATTGGGCATGTTCGAGCGCTTAAAGCAGAGTTTTAGCGCCCCGGGAATGCATCGGGAAGAGGGGAGTTTGTCTCGTGAAGAAACGGGCCAAAACAGCCTTGAAGAGGCATTGCATCAGCCCCAAACCCGAGAGCCAGCGTCGAGCTATAGCGTCGAGACGCTGGCTCGACGCTGGGAAAACCCGAGAGCAAGCGTCGAGTGATAGCGTCGAGACGCTAGCTCGACGCTGCCCTGGCGTCGAGACCCTGCTTGGCGTCGAGACGCTCCGGAGGAGGCGCGCGCAGGAATTTCATCGGGGCAGCGTCGCGACGCTGGCCTTGCGTCGCGACGCCAGCGCGCGCGCGCGGTTCACTTAGGGCACAGCGTCGAGACGCTGGCCTAGCGTCTCGACGCTACGACGAAGACAGTAGCTTAAGGACGATTTTTTCTGCACATTTTTGATATCTTCTCCAAGCTCTATCTTCTTCATCTCTCAACCGATTTGGACGATTCTTCTTCCCTTCTTCCCCATTTTTTCTCTCTACTTTCCGTGGAGCTCCGCCATTGTTGGCATGCGAGCGAGCTCCACTTCCCTTTTGTAATAGATAGATGAACTCCTCCGTGGTCGTTGTTGGAGCGGGATTGACAAACCGCGCCATGAGCGGCTAAGGTAAGAGTGAACGGTTTGGGATTTTGTTTAGGGGAATTTTGTTAGACCTTTACAGCTTTGATAATCTGAATTTTAGATTGCACATTGGTTCTGTTTACGTGCATTTGTTTACCTTGCTTAATCCAACGCGCATGCTAAATTATGTTGATTGACACTCGGATAGTTTCGCATGTTGTGTATGTTAAAGAGTAGCGATGCCGTGCCTCTCACTGCTCGACTAAGTAACACAGGTAAATAGAACTAAATCGAAGTATCGGGTCGGGTAGGATAATTGTTGGTTGCATACGGCGTTTGCGGGCAACCTACTAGCAATTAGAATTCACGCCCGAATGTTCGTCGCGGTTAGCTAGTAACTGTCTAAATTCATCTTAGGACTGATCATCTTAATGTGAGATTAGATAACGTGTAATTAGGACTGTGTGGCCTAATTAAAATCCATGAAGTCGGCTACTTTGGGGCATCTCTGGTAGTCGTCCGTGTGCATAGTAAACTGAATTCCATGATTATTAGAATTAAATGATAAGTTGTATTTGTCTAACAATTGATCCCGAAACTCCCCAAACCGTGCACACGTTCTCTACATATTATTTCTTTCTTCCGTTAGCTTCCTTATTATTTTCCCTCTGCATGACTAAAACCCCCCGTTACCAATTAATCAATTAAATCCCAACTTTACTAGTAAATTCATTCTCCTATTCCTTGGATCGACCCTGTTACCACTGGCTGCAAAGCCTTGGCAATAGGCATTATAAATTTATTTTGGCAAGCCTCGACAGCTTGAGTTTATAGCGATAGTTCAAAAATATCGTTACCAAAATTGGCGCCGTTGCCGGGGAATAGGCAATTGATTGGATTTATGATTGAAGTTTGAATTTGATTCTTTGATGGTTGATTGAAAATTTTTTCTGTTTGTATGTTGTATGTTTAGATTTTTGTTTGTGTATGACCCGTTCCTCTGAGGGTAGTTTGCAGTATATTCCTGAGATTGACAGAGAGGAGCGGAGGTTACGTAGAGAAGCCCGGGAGGGGCAAGGAACGTTTGAAAGAGAAGAAGGCAATCCCTTCTTATTTGACGAGATGGCGCAAGGTGAAGCGCCACGGACGCTGAAGCAACTGGCAGCGCCAGACCTGAACCTGCAGCCCTTGTGCATTAACTACCCCGTGGTAGCAGGTAACTTCGAGTTGAAATCTGGTTTAATTCACCAGTTACCTTCTTTCCATGGAAACGCAGGTGAGGACGCGAACAAGCATTTGATGGAATTCCATTGCGTCTGCGCGGGAATGAAGCCCGCAGGGGTCACGGAGGAGCAACTGAATATGAGGGCATTCCCCTTCACGCTCAAGGACAAAGCCAGAGACTGGCTGTATTACTTGCCCTCCGGATCAATCAACACGTGGCAGGATATGAAGCGGGTATTTTTGGAGAAATACTTTCCCGCATCCTTGGCCACTACACTGCGGAAGAGGATTTATGGGATCACCCAGGATGTAGGTGAGTCCCTGCATGAGTATTGGGAACGCTTTGGGCGCCTGTGCGCGAGTTTCCCACACCACCAGATCGCCGATCAGCTGCTCATACAGTATTTCTATGAGGGGATGACGCCCCACGACAGGCAGATGATCGATGCAGCGAGTGGAGGGGCACTGATTGACAAGACCCCAGTTGAGGCCAAGCAGCTCATTGCAAATATGGCTACCAACTCGCAGCAGTTTGGGATCAGGGGGCAAGGACAAGTGCACAGCGTGGCTCAGAGCCATGAAATGTCTGAAATGAGGGCCCAGGTGGCCGAGATAGGGAGTATGTTGAAAAAATTTGTTGGAGGACACCGCGAAGAGGCGGAGGTCAATGCAATCGGGGGATATGCTTCCAACCCAAGGAAGTATGATCCATATGCTAGCACTTATAACCCCGGTTGGCGTGACCATCCTAACTTCAGCTATGGGAACAGGGAAGGACAAAATCGCTTCCAAGGCCAGTCCCAGGATAGGCCTAATTCTTCCACCCAGGCTCAAGCTTCGAGCTCTTCCAGCTCCCTTGAAGAGATGGTAAGGACCATCGTGACTAGCACCAGCCAGTTCCAGAAAGAGGCTCACGAGGAGCTTAATTCTCATAAGGCAGAGCTGCAAAATTTGAACAAGCAGCTGACACAAATGGCGGTGTCTATTAGTAAGATCGAGAGCAAGAGCTCGGGGAAGCTTCCTTCCCAAACTACAGTTAACTCATGTGAAAATGTGAGTGCCATTCAGCTGCGCAGTGGGAAGTCACTTTCCCCCAGAGCTGCGAAGGAAGCCACGGACAGCCTGAACGAGTCCGCCCCGATTGCTCTTGAGACTCAGAATGAGAAAAGAAATGAGAAGGTCAGTGTACCTGTGGATGTTGCCAAAGCACCATTCCCGAGTAGGCTTGCTAAGCCTACTTTGGAATCCGATGACGAGGAGGTCCTGCGAACCTTCCAAAAGGTGATGGTGAATATCCCGCTCCTAGAGGCAGTCAGTCAGGTGCCCAAATATGCAAAATTCCTGAGGAGCTGGTGCACTACGAAGAGGAAGTCCAGAGGGACTGAGAAAAAGAAAGAGAACGTCTCTGCCATACTCCCAGGTACGTTGCCTGCAAAGTGCAACGATCCAGGTACCTTTACTATCCCTTGCACCATAGGTAGTAAAATTGTTCATAATGCCATGTTAGACCTTGGAGCCTCTGTAAATGTTATGTCTTATGCATTGTATCGTGAGTTGAATTTAAATGAAATGCATGAATGTAATGTTTCTGTTCAGTTGGCTAATGGGTCGAGCATCTGTCCTAGGGGGAAGGTAGAGGATGTTTTAGTTAGAGTTGGGAATATGACGTTTCCCGCTGATTTCCTTGTTTTAGATATGAAAGAAAATTTATTGCATGCTTCGTCCTCTATGCTGTTAGGACGTCCCTTTCTTAAGACCGCTAGGGTCAAAATCGATGTGTATAAGGGCGTCGTTTCGTTAGAGTTTGATGATACTTTGCATGAGTTTTCTTTATTTGATGGGAAGTCTGCTGGAAATGTATCTGTTTGTGAGCATGATGAGAATGGGAGTCTACCCTCGCGCTTGAGGGATGGTTCCCATGTCTCTGTTAAAATTTCTGATTTGAATTTTTTGGATGATACTGCTGGTTTTTGCACTAACATGTCTAATATTCACGTGCCCGAGGCACGAAGAGTGCAAAACATTTTTCAGGTGGATGATGGTGGAAAAGGTGTGGCCTTGGACAAGTATGGATCGTCCCCCGCACCTACAGACTATGGATGAGTCTGTTGAGAGAATACAGTCGAGCAACCGACTTTAAAAATTCTGCGCTTCTCGGAGGCACCCGAGTGTTGAACTGTTTTTATGCTTTAGTTTAGTTTTCTTGCTTTTTAGAATTAATTTAGCTTGCTGTTTTTTTTTAAGGGGAATCGAGGAAGAGAAGACAATTTTGGGCTCTGATGCGTTCGTGCACCGCTTCCTCGCCCTCGCCAGCTTCACAAAGAGTCAGGGAAGTGTACTTCTTCTTCCCTTTTACTTTGATGTATCTGACTGGTTGGCATTGAGGACAATGCCAAATTTTGAAGTTGGGGGTGGAGTGAGTCCGATGGATGTGCATGTGTAGTTTGTTGAGAAGTGCTATAAAGATATTGAAGTGCTTGGGACTCTGTTTACTGTTTTCTGACTGTGATAGCCTAGGAAATGCATGTTGGAATTCTGAGCATGTTCATAATCGAGTTTTTGCATGAGTTTTGTGTTTATTAGGTTCATGTCAAAAATTTTAAAAATTTTTCTGTTGCTCCCTTGCACTCATCGCGCACTTAGCAACTTCTCCCTAGATTCCGTAAGCTTAGTTTATCGCATGCTTAGCTAATTCTCGTTGTCACCCCGAAAGGCACCCTTAGGTAGCTTGTTGCATGAGAGTTAGCAGCTAATTAATCGAGAAAGCATGTGCTTAGCCTAATGTAAAAAAATAATAGAAAAGCATGTTTTATAGAAAAATTCCTCTCGAGGCGCTCCTCCTTCTTATTTGCGCTTAAAAGAAGTGAGCGTTAGTCCTTAAAAACGTGAAGTTTTATGCATGAATTTGACGTGTTAGGCAACTCGAGTTGGAAAGAAAAAGAAATGAAAAGTTGGTTCGAAGAACCCAAATAAAAGAGTACAAAGTACTTTTGAAAAGAAAGAAAAAGAATGAGAAAATAATTAGGTCTCTTAATTTGTTTCTCTCTCGTGTAAGTCAAGTGTAGCTGTTCTTAAACGCTAGAAGTAGGGGGAAAGCGGGATGTGCGTTGCATGTTGGTTTTCCGGGTTTACGTGAGTTTAGGAGTAGTTGTCTAGCACACACACACGTTAGGGGGCAAGAGTTAATTTTTGATATGTCCTAGTTATTACATGAACAAAATGCTTCCATGATTATGCTCGTGTTTAAATTTCAATATGCATGGAGGTTTGAGTTAGAATATATGTAAACGCGTCCTTAGAGTCAATGTCTTTGTAGTGCTTGCTCGAGGACTAGCAATGTTTAAGTTGGGGGTGTTTGATAACTCCATTTTGGAGCTATTAAATACGTCCTAATCATAGCTAAAGTCCGCTTTCAATTGATTAAATATATCTCTTTTGTAGGAGAAAAGCGGCAAAGAGCTCGTGCGTCCATTGGGCATGTTCGAGCGCTTAAAGCAGAGTTTTAGCGCCCCGGGAATGCATCGGGAAGAGGGGAGTTTGTCTCGTGAAGAAACGGGCCAAAACAGCCTTGAAGAGGCATTGCATCAGCCCCAAACCCGAGAGCCAGCGTCGAGCTATAGCGTCGAGACGCTGGCTCGACGCTGGGAAAACCCGAGAGCAAGCGTCGAGTGATAGCGTCGAGACGCTAGCTCGACGCTGCCCTGGCGTCGAGACCCTGCTTGGCGTCGAGACGCTCCGGAGGAGGCGCGCGCAGGAATTTCATCGGGGCAGCGTCGCGACGCTGGCCTTGCGTCGCGACGCCAGCGCGCGCGCGCGGTTCACTTAGGGCACAGCGTCGAGACGCTGGCCTAGCGTCTCGACGCTACGACGAAGACAGTAGCTTAAGGACGATTTTTTCTGCACATTTTTGATATCTTCTCCAAGCTCTATCTTCTTCATCTCTCAACCGATTTGGACGATTCTTCTTCCCTTCTTCCCCATTTTTTCTCTCTACTTTCCGTGGAGCTCCGCCATTGTTGGCATGCGAGCGAGCTCCACTTCCCTTTTGTAATAGATAGATGAACTCCTCCGTGGTCGTTGTTGGAGCGGGATTGACAAACCGCGCCATGAGCGGCTAAGGTAAGAGTGAACGGTTTGGGATTTTGTTTAGGGGAATTTTGTTAGACCTTTACAGCTTTGATAATCTGAATTTTAGATTGCACATTGGTTCTGTTTACGTGCATTTGTTTACCTTGCTTAATCCAACGCGCATGCTAAATTATGTTGATTGACACTCGGATAGTTTCGCATGTTGTGTATGTTAAAGAGTAGCGATGCCGTGCCTCTCACTGCTCGACTAAGTAACACAGGTAAATAGAACTAAATCGAAGTATCGGGTCGGGTAGGATAATTGTTGGTTGCATACGGCGTTTGCGGGCAACCTACTAGCAATTAGAATTCACGCCCGAATGTTCGTCGCGGTTAGCTAGTAACTGTCTAAATTCATCTTAGGACTGATCATCTTAATGTGAGATTAGATAACGTGTAATTAGGACTGTGTGGCCTAATTAAAATCCATGAAGTCGGCTACTTTGGGGCATCTCTGGTAGTCGTCCGTGTGCATAGTAAACTGAATTCCATGATTATTAGAATTAAATGATAAGTTGTATTTGTCTAACAATTGATCCCGAAACTCCCCAAACCGTGCACACGTTCTCTACATATTATTTCTTTCTTCCGTTAGCTTCCTTATTATTTTCCCTCTGCATGACTAAAACCCCCCGTTACCAATTAATCAATTAAATCCCAACTTTACTAGTAAATTCATTCTCCTATTCCTTGGATCGACCCTGTTACCACTGGCTGCAAAGCCTTGGCAATAGGCATTATAAATTTATTTTGGCAAGCCTCGACAGCTTGAGTTTATAGCGATAGTTCAAAAATATCGTTACCAAGCACTCAGAACATGCAAGCATACATGGTCTCACAGCAAGTAGTAAGTATATTTCATTCGTTTTTTCCACAGAGACTTATGTTTAGCTATTCACGAAGTGTATTTGTTAAGAAAGATGGGGTGGATTTGAAGGGGTAAAATTGATTTTTAATTATCTATTTTTTGCTGAATGTGTAAAGGGATGCAACATAAACAAATTAAAGTTAAACTCAGACTCAAAGGACAAGAGATGGAACTGATACACGAAGGAGAACACAGCTAAACAGAATGATAAAATGGCAGAATTGCGAGGACCGCAATGTTTCCGCAATTAAACAGCAGTGAAAGTGTGTAAATGGGTGAATTGAGGGCTACTAATGACTATCCTATAGGCATTT
The DNA here is from genome assembly GCA_028017165.1 of Herpetospermum pedunculosum. Classification (NCBI taxonomy): domain Eukaryota; kingdom Viridiplantae; phylum Streptophyta; class Magnoliopsida; order Cucurbitales; family Cucurbitaceae; genus Herpetospermum; species Herpetospermum pedunculosum. Next base: position 3,972,754 of record CM051525.1, on the reverse strand, counting down.
TTATACGATTCTCAAGCACTGGATCTACTCTCTATGCATCAAACTCACTCTATCTCATGTATCGTCCGATTCCATGCATTAGACTCTTAAGTTTACTCGACTCAAAGTAAGGTCTTAATCATCTTGTTTAAACAGGAGTGTTCAGTTTGTACTAGGGAAACGCCTATTCCTAGGCCGTTCCCTGGTTACCATGAAAGGCTAGCATGCTTATATGACTCTGAACTCTTACTCCTTCCAGAGGTTAGGAGTTCTTTGGACAAAATGGATGGCCAATCGAAATTGCCCGTGGGATGAAGCTCACATACAAACAATGGTTCGAAGGCGATCCTACATGCTTGATTCACGTTTTTTTAGCCTATAGTTCTGTCATTAGCATGCCCCTAAGTGACTTAGCTACTCATGGACATATAGAGAACAGAAATAAAAGATGAAACAGACATGCTTAGAAGGGAAATGTGCTTAAAACAGCAAGACAAAACCGTAGCAGCAGAAGGTGGAAACTGTGAAATGCAGAATTGTACTTTGATTACTTTGAATGTTTGAACGAACAAAGGAAACTTAAAGGCAGTAATTCAAAGACAGACAACAACGAAATGCAGTAAGTAAAACACTAAACTAGAACAACAACTAATCAAAGCTGGAAATGAGAAGAAAAAGACAGAAAAGCAGTAAAGGTTGCTTTGAAAGCTTCGTTGCAGTCGCCTCGAATGGAAGGGATGAGAGGTCAGCCTTGCTTGGATGAATCCAATCGAGAGAGGAGAAGAATCTCCTCTCCTTCCTATCAGATTATCGATTCCAACAGCTGGGACTCCCACTCCAACAGACGGTAAAGGAAAACAAAGAGAAATGATGGACTGCGAGAAGACTTCTGCGCTTCGAATGATGATCAAACCTCCGACTTTGGCCCCCTTTTATAGTAGTTTGCAGGTGCGTTTGGGCCAAGGAGAACCATCAATCTTCAACGTCATATATCAGAATGGATGGAGGAGAAAGAACGAATCCCTGAAATTACGGAAATTAACAGAAAAAGATCAGTCAACTTACGGTTTTCACTTGAATAATTGCGGTCACCGCAATGTTTTCGCAATTCATTCGCAATGCTCATTTTTTCATTCTTTTCCTTCGGTTTTCAACCCTTTTTCTACCTATTGTGCATAAGTCCTAAATTAGCTACCTTCTTCTAATTCTCATATTAAAGCATAGGTTTAGGCTAAATGCTATCAAAAACACCTAAAAGTGTACATCTTCTTAAGCTAAATGGGTCCTCAATAAGTCACTTTCAGAGACTTAACACACCCCCAAACTTAAGGTTTTGCTTGTCCTCAAGCATACTAAGGACTTACTTAGGCTTGTTATTTTCTCTTCTTTGACTACTTACCGACTCCCCTATATCCCTATCTCTAGCAGTGCTGTCCTGTGACACACCTCTAAGTTTAGAACTAACCTCTCATCAAGCTTCTTCTGACTTCACCTGCCTACTATACCTGCTGTTTTTATTAACCCCCTACTACTGATCTAGCTACTTTTATGATATCTTTCCACTATCCCTAAGGTTTCAAATTCTGCCCAGCTTTACTCCAGACTCAGTACATGCTTCTAGCTTATTTTTAATGTGTCTAGGATTCCTTAGAGTCATGCCAGTCTTAGTATTAACAGTGACAGTGGTACTTTTAGAGAACAACCTAAACCCTGGCATCACTACATTGGATAAACACTCATCTCCCTAAACAACCCTACAAGTTACAACTTTGCCCTTAGCTAATTGAGGATCAGAGTTCTTTTTAAATAGGACATCTAAGCCACAAAGTTGTAACTCCTAGGTATACATTCTTCTTCCCTATTCCTTTCCCTTTTCTTACTTAGGTGGAGCCTCTCCTTTGGTTGCCTTTTGATGCAACGCCACTTGTGGGTTACACACTTGGCACTGATTACTTAGCAACCTAAGAGAAACTCCCCCCCTTTATTCTTTTTTCATTTTTTTTTTTTTCAGTTCATCATTTTTTGTAAAGGAGAAGAAGAATGCTTTATGTTTCTAAGGGAGAGAGGAATGTTCCTAGGCCTAGGGTGGCCTTGGCGCCGTCAAAAACTTGTTGCGTGCTCAATGTGTAAGGATAAATAAGCAAGAAAGTAGAGAGAGCACTCAGAACATGCAAGCATACATGGTCTCACAGCAAGTAGTAAGTATATTTCATTCGTTTTTTCCACAGAGACTTATGTTTAGCTATTCACGAAGTGTATTTGTTAAGAAAGATGGGGTGGATTTGAAGGGGTAAAATTGATTTTTAATTATCTAATTTTTGCTGAATGTGTAAAGGGATGCAACATAAACAAATTAAAGTTGAAATCAGACTCAAAGGACAAGAGATGGAATTGATAAATGAAGAAGAACACAGCTAAACAGAATGATAAAATGACAGAATTGCGAGGACCGCAATGTTTCCGCAATTAAACAGCAGTGAAAGTGTGTAAATGGGTGAATTGAGGGCTACTAATGACTATCCTATAGGCATTTTTATACGATTCTCAAGCACTGGATCTACTCTCTATGCATCAAACTCACTCTATCTCATGTATCGTCCGATTCCATGCATTAGACTCTTAAGTTTACTCGACTCAAAGTAAGGTCTTAATCATCTTGTTAAAACAGAAGTGTTTAGTTTGTACTAGGGAAACGCCTATTCCTAGGCCGTTTCCTGGTTACCATGAAAGGCTAGCATGATTATATGACTCTGAACTCTTACTCCTTCCAGAGGTTAGGAGTTCTTTGGACAAAATGGATGGCCAATCGAAATTGCCCGTGGGATGAAGCTCACATACAAACAATGTTCGAAGGCGATCCTACATGCTTGGTTCACGTTTTTTAGCCTATAGTTCTGTCATTAGCATGCCCCTAAGTGACTTAGCTACTCATGGATATATAGAGAACAGAAAGGGTAGATAAAACAGACATGCTTAGAAGAGAAATGTGCTTAAAACAGCAAGACAAAACCGTAGCAGAGGAAGGTGGAAACTGTGAAATGCAGAATTGTACTTTGATTACTTTTAATGTTTGAACGAACAAAGGAAACTTGAAGGCAGTAATTCAGAGACAGAAAACAACGAAATGCAGTAAGTAAAACACTAAACTAGAACAATAACTAATCAAAGCTGAAAATGAGAAGAAAAAGACAGAAAAGCAGTAAAGGTTGCTTTGAAAGCTTCGTTGCAGTCGCCTCGAATGGAAGGGATGAGAGGTCAGCCTTGCTTGGATGAATCCAATCGAGAGAGGAGAAGAATCTCCTCTCCTTCCTATCAGATTATCGATTCCAACAGCTGGGACTCCCACTCCAACAGACGGTAAAGGAAAACAGAGAGAAATGATGGACTGCGAGAAGACTTCTGCGCTTCGAATGATTATTAAACCTCCGACTTTGGCCCCCTTTTATAGTAGTTTGCAGGTGCGTTTGGGCCAAGGAGAACCATCAATCTTCAACGTCATATATCAGAATGGATGGAGGAGAAAGAATGAATCCCTGAAATTACGGAAATTAACAGAAAAGGATCAGTCAACTTACGGTTTTCACTTGAATAATTGCGGCCTCAGCAATGTTTTCGCAATGCTGTCGCAATGCAGTGTTTTTCATTCTTTTCCTTCGGTTTTCAACCCTTTTCTTTCCTATTGTAAAAAGGTCCTAATTTAGCTACCTTCTTCTCATTCTCATATTTAAGCATAGGTCTAGGCTAAATGCTATCAAAAACACCTAAAAGTGCACATCTTCTTAAGCTAAATGGGTCCTAAATAAGTCACTTTCAGAGACTTAACACACCCTCAAACTTAAGGTTTTGCTTGTCCTCAAGCATACTAAGGACTCACCTAGGCTGCTGTTTCACCTTCTTTAACCACCTACTGACTCCCTTATACCCCTATCTATAACACTGCTGTCCTGTGACACACCTCCAAGCTTAAAACTACCCTCTCATCTAGCTTCTTCTGAACTTGCCTGCCTAACACTTATCTGTTTTCATTAACTCCCTACAACTGATCTATTTGCTTTTGTCATATCATGCCACTATCCCTAAGGTTTCAAATTCTGCCTAACTTTACCTCAGACTCAGTACATGCTTCTAGCTTTATTTTTAATGTGTCTAGGATTCCTTAGAGTCATGCCAGTCTTAGTATTAACGGTGACAGTAGTACTTTTAGAGAACAACCTAAACCCTGTCATCACTACATTGGATAAACACTCATCTCCCTAAACAACCCTACAAGTTACAACTTTGCCCTTAGCTAATTGAGGATCAGAGTTCTTTTTAAATAGGACATCTAAGCCACAAAGTTGTAACTCCTAGTTATACATTCTTCTTCCCTATTCCTTTCCCTTTTCTTACTTAGGTGGAGCCTCTCCTTTGGTTGCCTTTTGATGCAACGCCACTTGTGGGTTACACACTTGGCACTGATTACTTAGCAACCTAAGAGAAACTCCCCCCCTTTATTCTTTTTTCATTTTTTTTTTTTCAGTTCATCATTTTTTGTAAAGGAGAAGAAGAATGCTTTATGTTTCCAAGGGAGAGAGGAATGTTTCTAGGCCTAGGGTGGCCTCCCCCAAACTTCAACTACTCATTGTCCCCAATGAGTGTCGGAGGTGGCACACCCCCAAACTTGTCCTAGAAGCATCTAGTCTAAGGTAAAACAAAGAGAAACTAAAGCCCTAGGCATAGACAGAACATTTGAAAAGAAAACATCACAGCAGCAGAAAACTGAAAAAAACAGGCAGATAAGGACTTACAGCTATGCATGCTGAGCTTTTTAGAGGTTAATTTAAACTATCAAAGGGTGTCCTATGACACTCATCCAGCATGCATCTAGATAAGCTATATACAGCAGTCATGATAGCAGCAAAAGAAAGATTTGAAACAGATCACAGCCTAACTAAACAGACAGTCCAACACATGCTTTTAGTCATGAAAATTGCGGGTACCGCAATTATTTCGCAATTAGATCAGGGCAGATATAACAGTGCTTAAGGCCCCTAAGCATGCTTTTTCCAGTCATTCCAGCTCTCTAAAAATGAAAATAAACTATCCTACCTAGTCAGCTAACATCAGACTATCCTAAGCAAAAGGAAAAACATAAAACTAAACATCTAAAACAGATCAAAATTGAACCAAAAACAGCATAATTCACATGGTCCTATCAGAAAGCAGAAAATTGTTTTTTTTTCTAAGGGAACAGCAATACTCCCTTTAGTGCACTTCAAACCAGCACTTAAACTTCTTCATCCTCATCTGGTTGTCTTGGTCGTGGGGGCACCCATGGATTTAGAAGATTGGTAGGGAAGTCAGGGAAGATGCACCCCAGCTGGTCTGCAACTTCCTTGTCCCTTGCCTGCGCATAAGTGGCCCATTGAGCCATTCTTCTCTGCATATCCATTAAGCAGGCCATGGATAGAGACTGTTCAGCAGCCAGCCTATCCAGTTCAAACTCCATATTCCCCTTTCTTCTCAGCCTCAGGTTAGCAGGCAGCTCCAAGTGGCCCGTGTAGGTCATCTGCTGCTCCAGGCGCTCGGTGGGGACTCCTGCAAGCAAACATAGTTTGGTTATGGTATTAGGGAAAAACAGTGGTCCCTTACCTTTCTTGGCGCATTCAGCAATGGCCGCAGTGATGACTTCTCCCACATTGATCGTGAGACCTCTCATTATCGCATACACCAGCAGCGACCGACTCTGGTTGATTGTAGTCTCGTGAGTCACTGGGGACAATCTCCTTCTCACGAACGAAAACCAAACAGCCGCCTTAGCCGTGAGGTTGGCACTCATGAGAGTGTGCCTCCCATTGCGTGACACGGTCCAGGAAGCTTCAGGCTGGCCAATGGTCCGAATGGCCTCTTCCAGAACAGCCTCAGTAGGCTCATCAACAATCCGTGCATAATCTGTGTGTGTTTGGCCCTTTAGACCAAAGGCTTCGTTGATGGCTTTGGCTGAGAAATCCACCTCTACCCCTCTGACCACAGACAGGCCATCCTCAGGGCTGAGCACATTGGCGTAGAAATCATACACCATGCTCGTGTAGGCTGGATTGGGCGGTCTGCAAAATTCCTCCCAGCCATGGTTGATCACTCCTGCGCGCAAGAACTGCGGCAGGTCAGCAGGTCGATCGAGGAAGCCTTTCTCATGTAACAATTCCCTCTTCCTCAATTCCACGCCCCTGGACTCAGCATCAGAGGAAACATACCTCACTGACTGAGGCTCGTCTTCAGGGTAGAGCTTTGCCTTCCCTTTATCTGATGGCTTGGCTGACTCGGCAGCCTCAACCTTGAGTCGTTTGAGTGAAGGCTCAGTGCTCTCTTTGTCTGCTGAAAGTGCCCTTTTGGCCTTCTTCTTCTTCAACTTCTTGGATCGCTTGGCCTTGACAATCTTGGCCTTCTTTTTCTTCTTGAGCCGCGCCTTGATGTTGATCTGCTGCAGGCATGCCCCCAGCGTTTCTTCCATGGAATCATCCTGCTGTGCAGGACTCTCTAGGCTAGCTTCCCTCGCAGGCGAGAAGACCTCGTCTTCACCACCTTCCCCACTGCCCTGAGTGGATTCCTGGTACTCCCCATAGGGGAATTCAGGGTCAGGCCGTGGAGGCGTGTGCGAAGGTGTGGCACTCTGCTCTGCTGTAGGCGTCTGCACGAAATTCAGTGGTGAAGACGGCGTTTCAGGGCTCTGTGCAGGCGGTGACGATGAAAGCTCTGGGCTGTGCACTGGTTCAGATGATGAAGGGTTGTGCGCAGGTGAGGCAGATGGCGACGAACTCTTCTTGATCGACTCGTGGGACGCACGATCCGATTCTTGACTCTCCACAGAGGGAGTCTTTGCCTTGCTTGGTTCGGCGGCCATCTCGACACTCCACCGACGCTTCTTGGGTGTGCCTGCTGGTTCAGAAGGTCCAGCAGGGATTTCTGTGACAACCCTCCACTTCCTTCTACGAATCGGAAGCTTGGGAAGACGGCCAGTACGTACAGCACCCTCATCTGCAAGGGTAAGAAGTGCTTCCCTCGCAGCCGCTTCAGCAGCGTCATCAGCCCTCTTCTTGGCTGCAGATCTTTCAGCACGTGTGGACACCATTGTCGAATCTTGGAGGTTTGGAGAGAAGGATCAAAGATGAAGAGAATCTCAGTTTTCTTGGAAATCAGAGAATGAGAGAATCGTATCGAACGAGTGCCTCCCAACGGATATAAAGGCAACGGCTAAATCCCAACGGCTAGTTTTTTGCGGATCCTGCAATTCCAGCGCAATTTTAGGGATCTTTTTTCATTAAAATGTCAAACTTTGCTCGCCCGTATCTTTTATTTGGCTCGATCGCTTCTTGATTTTTAAAGCTTGATTTCCTCTCCTTGATTCCCTCTATTGATTCCCTGCAAAAAGAAATAAAATTAACATCAAATTCGCAATTAAAATCACCCAACAAAACACACAAACGATAACCGGAAATTTGCAAAAAATAAACTAAGGCATGAGCCTTATGTTGACGAGCACAGTAACCACTCGTCCTCTCTCGTTCTTTTTCATGCTTCAGTCAAGAGGAAGGCCGAGAGAGTCTTCACATCTCCTTCCTCGTAGTAGTGCTTCAACCTCGCACCATTAACCATAAATGGTTGACCTTGCTGCAAGTTCTTTATCTCTATGGCACCATGAACAAACACATTAGCAATCACAAATGGACCTGACCATCTAGACTTAAGTTTCCCTGGAAATAGTTTCAACCGTGAGTTAAACAACAAAACCAGTTGACCCTTCTTAAAGTCCTTAACTCTAAGCCTACTATCGTGCCAAATCTTGGTCTTTTCCTTATACATCTTGGCATTCTCATAGGCCATGTGTCTAAGCTCATCAAGCTCATGTAATTGTAAAGACCTTAGTGTTCCTGCATCTTTTACACAAAAATTCAATTCCTTCATGGCCCAAAATGCTTTGTTTTCTAACTCTAGTGGTAAGTGACAAGCTTTACCATATACAAGCCTGTAAGGAGACATACCTAAAGGTGTCTTATATGCTGTTCTATACGCCCAAAGTGCATTATCAATTCATGCTAAACGACTATGATTGTTGGCACATAATAAATATTTCATTCCCAAAATAAACTACTCCTAACATATGAAATCTAAGCAAAGCATGATAAAGTCCTAATTTAAGAGTTTAGGGATCAGAAATCTCCCTTGTCAATCTGCCTCATATGGATATTCTTCAATGTTTCGAGGCATCACTTATGCTCCTTTAAGATACTTAAGTCTTGATTTACGGGGTCGGACATTCTGCCACACCTTGAAATTGTTGATTCTTTCAAAGAGACTGCATGTTATAACATTCCAAGGTTTGTACTTTATGTGCGTTGGTTTTGTTTCTACAACATTTGCTACAACATAGCTTTGATGCGATGGGACTTCTTTTTCTGGCACATCTCTTTCCAACTCCTTCAACTGGAGCATTTGTGGTGGTGTTGGCTCAGCTCTTTCATTGGTGGAGAAGCTTGTTGCATCATCAGACATTTCAAATTCTGGTTCCTCAAGCAGCGCATTAGTCTCTTTGGCCTCATCTAGCACGATTTCAGTTTTCTCAACTTTCACCAACTCCACCATTTCATATGGAGATTCCATTGGATCACTCTTCTCAGTTTCGAAGGTAACAAAGGATTCATCATCATAAAAATCGAACATCTGAGGGCATGGTGGTGGTGATTTTGCTATAGCAAGTAGATCTTGTAAGTCATTTGTGAGCTGGGCTAATTGCACATCAATTCTCCTCATGGATGCATCATTCCTTGCCATGAATTCTATCCATAGCACCTCCAAAGCGGGTGATAATTCTTCATTTGGAGTTGGGGCATAATGTTGATAGCTTTCATGTTGGGGGAACTCTTCATAATGAGCAATTTGCACTTGCTCTTCCCAAGGATTATTTGAGAGTTGCCACTGATCATGTTCACACATGTACGAATAATGGTTGTCATAGCTTTGTTGATATTGCCTCTCCTGATAATTCAATGTTGGGCAATTCTCCAAGTTATGATTATCCCCACAATAAGCACATGGCTGATAAAATTCTTCAAATTGTTGTGGGCAAACTCTTCCTCCAATTAAGTTCTGCAGCGTCTTCATTTATTTTGTCGTACACATACGTTGTCCACCTGCATAGTTTCTCTCTGTTGCGAGTTGAGGTTTGGAAACTCTTTCATAAACTAGCTTGATAGCACCTGTAAAAGAAATGAAAGAAGATTAGCTCCACTAGATATTGAGTTTTTTTTTTTCTAACTTAACAAACTTCGTTTTCACTTAAAATAAGTCCCCGGCAGCGGCGCCAAAAACTTGTTGCGTGCTCAATGTGTAAGGATAAATAAGCAAGGAAGTAGAGAGAGCACTCAGAACATGCAAGCATACATGGTCTCACAGCAAGTAGTAAGTATATTTCATTCGTTTTTTCCACAGAGACTTATGTTTAGCTATTCACGAAGTGTATTTGTTAAGAAAGATGGGGTGGATTTGAAGGGGTAAAATTGATTTTTAATTATCTAATTTTTGCTGAATGTGTAAAGGGATGCAACATAAACAAATTAAAGTTAAACTCAGACTCAAAGGACAAGAGATGGAACTGATACACGAAGGAGAACACAGCTAAACAGAATGATAAAATGGCAGAATTGCGAGGACCGCAATGTTTCCGCAATTAAACAGCAGTGAAAGTGTGTAAATGGGTGAATTGAGGGCTACTAATGACTATCCTATAGGCATTTTTATACGATTCTCAAGCACTGGATCTACTCTCTATGCATCAAAATCACTCTATCTCATGTATCGTCCGATTCCATGCATTAGACTCTTAAGTTTACTCGACTCAAAGTAAGGTCTTAATCATCTTGTTTAAACAGGAGTGTTCAGTTTGTACTAGGGAAACGCCTATTCCTAGGCCGTTCCCTGGTTACCATGAAAGGCTAGCATGCTTATATGACTCTGAACTCTTACTCCTTCCAGAGGTTAGGAGTTCTTTGGACAAAATGGATGGCCAATCGAAATTGCCCGTGGGATGAAGCTCACATACAAACAATGGTTCGAAGGCGATCCTACATGCTTGATTCACGTTTTTTTAGCCTATAGTTCTGTCATTAGCATGCCCCTAAGTGACTTAGCTACTCATGGACATATAGAGAACAAAAATAAAAGATGAAACAGACATGCTTAGAAGGGAAATGTGCTTAAAACAGCAAGACAAAACCGTAGCAGCAGAAGGTGGAAACTGTGAAATGCAGAATTGTACTTTGATTACTTTGAATGTTTGAACGAACAAAGGAAACTTAAAGGCAGTAATTCAAAGACAGACAACAACGAAATGCAGTAAGTAAAACACTAAACTAGAACAACAACTAATCAAAGCTGGAAATGAGAAGAAAAAGACAGAAAAGCAGTAAAGGTTGCTTTGAAAGCTTCGTTGCAGTCGCCTCGAATGGAAGGGATGAGAGGTCAGCCTTGCTTGGATGAATCCAATCGAGAGAGGAGAAGAATCTCCTCTCCTTCCTATCAGATTATCGATTCCAACAGCTGGGACTCCCACTCCAACAGACGGTAAAGGAAAACAGAGAGAAATGATGGACTGCGAGAAGACTTCTGCGCTTCGAATGATGATCAAACCTCCGACTTTGGCCCCCTTTTATAGTAGTTTGCAGGTGCGTTTGGGCCAAGGAGAACCATCAATCTTCAACGTCATATATCAGAATGGATGGAGGAGAAAGAACGAATCCCTGAAATTACAGAAATTAACAGAAAAAGATCAGTCAACTTACGGTTTTCACTTGAATAATTGCGGTCACCGCAATGTTTTCGCAATTCATTCGCAATGCTCATTTTTTCATTCTTTTCCTTCGGTTTTCAACCCTTTTTCTACCTATTGTGCATAAGTCCTAAATTAGTTACCTTCTTCTAATTCTCATATTAAAGCATAGGTTTAGGCTAAATGCTATCAAAAACACCTAAAAGTGTACATCTTCTTAAGCTAAATGGGTCCTCAATAAGTCACTTTCAGAGACTTAACAGTAACCTCCATGGATGAGCACCTTGAGGTCTCCCATGGATTCTTTGGAGATTTCCACTCCCATGGCTTGCTAGAGGTAACTGCTTAATTTTGAGATTGGGATTGTAAAACTATGGATTGAAGGGGAGATTTGCCCTCTTATGTATGTTTAGCTAATTTGAGTTTCTTGCATCTCTTTCCTCTGTTTGTCTTCAAACTTAGCATGTGTAGCTTAATTAAGAATGACTCCTTAATTCCTATGCATGTTAAAACGCTAAAGATTAGGACGTATAATTGCCTATATCGCTAAGTAGCAAGGGCTTAAGCATGGCTAGGTAATTCAAGCCCAAGTGACAGTTGGGGGAATGAATTAGATAACGTTTTCATGTTAGGCTTTGGGAAAGAGAGAAATCGGGTTAGTCTTAGGATTAATTCGTCTCAGTGTTCCCGTCACAGGCCATTAATTAATTTGGGATTGATCACCTCAATTTGATTATTGACCAAGTATAATTAGAATTGCACTTATCTAATTATATCATTGGGTCATTTGAGTTAGAAATTAACCAAATGAATTGTGTGCTGAAGCATGTTAGTTATTTATCTTGTCATCGATGAACTGAACGTCCATAGCGATCAATCCCATTGCTCAGAATTAAGCATGCTCGTTTAAATTGTCACATCGCCACTTAATTTTTTGTTAGCTTTTTCTTGTTTAGAGCTCCCTTTTCACAAACCAAATTCCCCTCTTTTTATCGTTAGCAACTTAAATTTAATCAAGTCTAAATTAGACTAATTCCCTGTGGTTCGATGATAACTCCATTTTGGAGCTATTATTCACTTCTTAATTCTAGCTAAATTCCGCATTTAAATGTTTAATTTATCTCGTTTGTAGGAGAATTGCGGCGAAGAGCTCATGCGTCCATTGGACTCGTTTCGGAGCTAAGAGCGGTGTTTTAACGCTCCGGAAGTGCATCGGGAAAAGGGCAAGTTGATCCAAGAAAACCGGACCAAAATTGCCTAGAAGAGGTAATTTTCCAGCCCAAACCCGAGAGCAAGCGTCGAGACGCTTGCTCAACGCTGCCGAGCGTCGAGACCCTGTCGTGGCGTCGAGACGCTCCGAGGGAGGCGCGCGCAAGAAATCATCGGGCCAGCGTCGAGACGCTCGCCCAGCGTCTCGACGCCATCGCGAGGCGCGCGCGGATTAATTAGGTCGCAGCGTCGCGACGCTGTCCTAGCGTCTTGTTACGTCTCCAAAAGTGGCCTTTTTAGGACTAATTTATCTTAGAAAGATGTACACTCTTAGGTGTTTTTGATAGGATTTAGCTTAAACCTATGCTTAAATATGAGAATTAGAAGAAGGTAGCTAAATTAGGACTTATGTACAAAAGGAAAGAAAAGGATTGAAAACCGAAGTAAAAGAATGAAAAGTAAGCATTGCGGCAACATTGCGGAAACATTGCTGAAACCGCAATGTTTCAACTGAAAACCGTAAGTTGACTGATCTTTTTCTGTTTAGATACGATATTTCAGGGATTCGTTCTTTCTCCTCCATCCATTGTGAAGTACGACGTTGAGGATGGAGGGTTCTCCTTGGCTCAATCGCACCTGCAGAAGCCTATAAAATGAGGTCAAAGTCGAAGATTCAATCATCATCAAAAAGCGTAGAAGTCTTCTCGCAGCTCCATCTTTTCTCCTGTCATTCTTCTTCGTCTGTTGGTGTGAGAGTCTCAGCTGTTGGAATCGACAATCTGATAGGAAGGAGAGAAGATTCATCTTCTCTCCCGATTGGATTCATCCAAGCAAGGCTATTCTTTCTCCCCATTCAGCCGAAGCAATCGCAACAAGGCGTTCACGCTCAATTTCAGCTTTCTGCTCTTTATTTCCATTTTCCAGCTTTGTATTGTTGTTGTTTCTTTTCTAGTAGCTAGATCAGTCCATTTCGTTGTGTTCTGTCTTTCTGTTATTCACTTTAAGTTTCTCTTTTGTTCATTCAAATAATCAAGTAATTAAAGCATAATTCTTCATTTCTCAATTTCCTATCTTTGCAACTCACTGTCTTACCTTGCTGTTTTCAGTTTATTTCTCTTCTAAGCATGTCTCTTTCATCTCTTATTTCTGTTCTCCCCACATCCATGAGTAACTAAGTCACTTAGGGGCATGCTAATGACAATACTATAGGCTAAAAAACGTGAATCAAGCATGTAGGATAGCTCTCGAAGCATTGATTGTATGTAAGCTTCATCCCACGGGCAATTTCGATTGGCCATCCATTTTGTCCAAAGAACTCCTAACCTCTGGAAGGAGTAAGAGTTCAGAGTCATACACTCATGCTAGCCTTTCAAGGTAGCCAGAAAACGACCTAGGAATAGGCGTTTTCCTAGTACAAACCATAACTTTCTGCTTTAACAAGATGCTTAAGACCTTACTTGGACATGAGTAAACTAAAGAATCTAATGCATGGAATTGGAAGATACATGAGATTGAGTTAGTTTGATGCATAGTGAGTTGATCCAGTGTTTGAGAATCGTATAAAAATGCCTATAGGAGAGTCGTTAGTAGCCTTTAATTCTCCATTTTACACACTTTCGCTGTTGGTAACATTGCGGTAGAATTGCTGTTTTCGCAATTCTGCTAAGTTAAAAAATTCTGTTTAGCCGTTTTCCTCTTCGTTTATTAATCTCTTCTATTTTCATTTGAGTTTATCATTGATTTGAACTTGTTTATGTTGCTACCCTTTACATGTTCCCTAGGAATTAGACAAATTAAAACCAATCCTACCTCATCAAATCCATCCAATCTTTCTTAACAAAACACTTCACGAGTAGCTAATAATAAATCTCCGTGGGAAAACGAATGAAAAAATACTTACTACTTGCTTACAAGATCATGTATGCTTGCATGTTCTGAGTGCTCTCTATCTTTTATTGCTATTTATTTCACACATTGAGCACGCAACAAGTTTTTGGCGCCGCTGCCGGGGATTTATTTCAGTGAAAACGAAGTTTGTTAAGTTTGAAGCACCAAGTTTATTGTCTATTGAAGCTGATCTGCTTTCATTTCTTTTGTAGGTACTAGTTGGGTTAGTTTATGAGTGAGCCTTCAAGTAGTGATCTAGAGTTCAACCCTGAGCCTGAGAGATTACTTAGGGCCAGAAATAGAGCCAAGAAACGTCTCTTTAACCAACCCCGTTTACCTCAAATAATTGCTGAAACCGCAGAGTCTCTGCAATCCTCTCAAGAAGAAATGGAAGGGATAGTTCCAAATCCGGTACCTGTCATTCGCAATCCCATCGAAATAGCGAATGACAAGAATAGTGCCATTCTCTCATACTTAGTTCCCATGCCTGGGGAGCTAAACCCAAGTATAATCCGCCCTGAAATCACTGCCAACTCCTTCGAGTTAAAGCCAATGATGTTCCAAATGTTGTCCACTGTGGGACAATTTTTTGGAGTAGAAAATGAGGATCCCCACAACCATCTTAGAAACTTCCTAGGAGTCAGTGATACCTTCATCATCCCTGGAGTTTCCCAAGAAGCCTTGAGGCTATACCTCTTCCCTTACTCATTGAGGGACAAAGCAAAGACGTGGTTAAACTCATTACCCTCTGGATCAGTCCGCAATTGGACAGACTTGGCGGAGAAATTCCTAGTTAAATACTTCCCAGTTGATAGGAATTCTACCTTTCGTGATGACATAGTCAAATTCAAACAAGCTGAGAATGAGTCTCTTCACGAAGCTTGGACTAGGTTCAAAGATCTTCTTCTTAAATGTCCACACCATGGCATTCCATGGTGTATCCAAATAGAGGTCTTTTTCAAAGGATGCAACCCCAGCACTAGGCAAGTCTTAAATTCATCTGCTGGAGGTTCCATGTTGTCCAAGAGTTACAACGAAGCCTATGAGATCTTGGAGAAGATCTCAGCATCTCATTGTAGGTGGTCAGATGATCCAATAGAGCCAAGTAGAGCTCAAGACAAGGACACACTCAATGCTATGAGTAGTCAAATAAGTGCCCTGACCAACCTAGTAAAACAAATGGCTCAAGCCAATCTCCAAACTAGTGTCAACACCGCCACAGCCATGTCAATGGGCACCCAACCAAGTCAAGGTGAGACACTTGTATGTGGATTCTGTGGGGAAGGGCACCTGTATGAATACTGCCCTGGGAATCCAGCCTCAGTCTGCTATGTTGGAAGCCAACAGCAGCCTAGGAACAACCCCTATTCGAATACTTACAACCCTTGTTGGAGGAACCACCCAAACCTTTCATGGGGTGGCCAACAGAATGCTAACCAAGCTCCTAACCAACCAAGGCCGAGTGGAACACCTGGTTTTACTCCCCAACATAACCAATCTATGTATAAAAAACCTTACAACCAACCAGTAGGGTCCTCTGTAGAAAATCTACTCAAGGAGTACATCGCCAAGAATGATGCTACTCTCCAAAGCCAGCAAGCTACTCTTAGGAGCCTAGAGAACCAAATAGGGCAACTATCCAATGAACTTAAAAGTAGGCCCCAAGGTAGACTTCCTGCTGATACTGAGGTGCCAAGGAGAGATGGAAAAGAGCAAGTTCAAGCGATTGAACTTAGAAGTGGTAGACCGTTGGTGAGCAACACAAAGGAAGCCACAAAGAGAGTAGAGAACACTGAGTCTAGTGCTCCACTGGAGTCTCTGCTAAACCAAGGTCAACCATCAACAACCACATCAGGAGCCAGGCTAGAGCCAATTATAGAGGAGATAGAAGAAATTCCAAGGCCTCCACCTATCCTAAGGCGACCTGAAGTGCCTGCATATGTGCCACCACCTCCATTTCCTCGAAGGCTAAAGAAAAAACAAGAACAGGAAGTGCACTTTAATAAATTTCTAGAAATTCTTAAACAAGTGCATGTTAATATTCCTTTTGTAGAAGTTTTACAGTCTATGCCCTCTTATGTAAAGTTTTTGAAGGATATTATCACTAACAAAAGAATAATTGGTGAGTTTGAAACAGTAAACCTCACTGAGGAGTGCAGTGCAATACTCTAGAACAAGCTACCCAAGAAAGAGAAGGATCCTGGTTCCTTCACCTTACTAGTAGAGCTAGGAGGCAAGCACGTGGGCAGAGCTCTTTGTGACCTGGGAGCCAGCATAAACCTCATGCCCCTATCACTATTCCGCCAGCTAGGAATAGGAGAAGCACGTCCAACCACTGTCACTTTACAACTAGCAGACAGATCCATAGCATACCCTGAAGGTAAGATTGAGGATATTCTAGTAAAAGTTGACAAGTTTATTTTCCTTGCAGATTTCATTATCCTGGATTATGAAGCAGACAAGGAGGTCCCCATCCTATTAGGCAGACCGTTTCTCGCCACAGGTAGGGCCCTGATAGATGTCCAAAAAGGTGAGCTCACGATGAGGGTTCATGATGAAGAGGTGAAATTTAGTGTATATAAAGCCTTAAGGTACCCCTCTGACTCTGAATCTTGTGCTAGCATGGACATTGTAGAATCATTAATGGAAGAACAGCTGGAGCATGTATTATTAACTAAGCATGCTAATGAATATGTACAATTAGATGTAGCTGACTTGAATGTATCTGAGATAATGGATATACCTGTAGATAAAACACAGCATGTATGTATAAATAATGACTTAACTGATAGATCCTTAAATCCTTTAAAACCATCCATTGAGCATCCACCTGTCTTAGAATTGAAACCTCTACCCACTCACCTCAAGTATGCATATTTAGGAAATAATGAGACTTTGCCTGTTATTATTTCTTCTAAATTAAGTGAAAAGCATGAGGATGAACTGATTTTATTACTTAAGCAACATAGGAAGGCTATTGCATGGACTATTGCTGATATTAGAGGCATTAGCCCTTCTTATTGCATGCATAAGATTATATTAGAGGAAGAGCATACACCCCGAGTAGATCACCAACGTAGGTTGAACCCCTCTATGAAAGAGGTAGTTAAAAAGGAAATAATAAAATGGTTAGATGCTGGGGTGATCTTCCCTATAGATAGTAGTCAGTGGGTGAGTCCTATACAATGTGTACCTAAGAAGGGAGGGATGACTGTGGTAGTCAATGAGAGCAATGAACTGATTCCAACTAGGACTATCACAGGATGGAGAGTTTGCATGGATTATAGGAAGTTAAATAAGGAAACCAAAAAAGACCCTTTCCCTCTACCATTCATTGACCAAATGTTAGATAGGATAGCCGGTAGAGCCTACTACTGTTTCTTAGACGGTTATTCAGGATATAACCAGATTACTATAGACCCCAAAGACCAAGAAAAGACTACCTTCACTTGCCCTTTTGGAACATTTGCCTTTCGCATAATGCCTTTTGGCTTATGCAATGCACCGGCAACATTCCAAAGGTGCATGTTGGCAATCTTCTCTGATTTGGATGAGTCCATGATAGAGATATTCATGGATGATTTCTCAGTCTTTGGGGACTCATTTACAAACTGTCTAGAGAATTTAGGACAAGTCCTAGCTAGGTGTGAGGAGACTAACCTAGTCCTTAATTGGGAAAAGTGCCACTTCATGGTGGATGAAGGGATTGTCCTGGGTCACAGAGTGTCAAGAGCAGGAGTGGAGGTCGATAGGGCCAAGATTGAGATAATAGAGAAGCTGGTAGAACCTCAGAATGTCAAAGCCATTAGAAGTTTCTTAGGACATGCAGGCTTCTATAGAAGGTTCATTAAGAACTTTTCTAAGATCGCCAAGCCTTTATGTGAGCTTCTAGAGCTAAACAAACCCTTCATCTTCTCTAAAGAATGTTTAGTAGCATGGAAAACCCTTAAGGGAGCACTTGTCAAAGCACCTATTATAGTAGGGCCAAATTGGGATCTCCCATTTGAGATGTTATGCGATGCAAGTGACTATGCTGTAGGGGTCATGTTAAGACAAAAGATTGACAAGTTAACACACCCTGTATACTATGCTAGTAAAACACTTAATGAGGCTCAATGTAATTATACAACTACTGAGAAGGAGATGCTAGCTGTAGTGTTTGCTTGTGAGAAGTTTAGGAATTACATTGTAGGCACTAGGACAATCGTGTACACTGACCATTCTGCCTTAAAATACCTCATGAGGAAGGCTGATGCTAAGCCTAGGTTGATTAGATGGGTGTTATTGCTGCAGAAATTTGATTTGGACATTAGAGATAAGAAAGGATGTGAAAACGTGGTTGCGGATCATCTTTCCAGATTGCAGCATAATTGCGAAAAGATTGCAGAAACCGCAATTTCTGATGCTTTTATTGATGAACATGTCTTTGTATTAACTCATCGTGATAACGATGAGGAACCATGGTTTGCTGACATTGCTAACTTCCTTGCATCACAGGTACTACCAACTTTCAAGGGAGGCCAAGAGAAGAAGAAGTTCCTGCATGAAGCAAGGAAGTTCATATGGGATGATCCCACACTTTACAAGACATGTGCTGATGGTCTGCTGAGGAAGTGCGTTTCAGCTGCTGAGGCGAAGTCTGTGCTGCAGCACTGCCATACAGCACCCTATGGTGGACATTTTGGTGGCCAAAGGACAGCTGCAAAGGTGTTCCAGAGTGGCTACTATTGGCCAACAATCTTCAAGGATGCCCACAACTATGCACACAGCTGTGATGAATGCCAGAGAACAGGTAATCTAAGTCGAAAGGATGAGATGCCGCTCACTTACATCTTAGAGTTGGAGCTCTTTGATGTGTGGGGCATTGATTTCATGGGGCCATTCCCCCCATCATCAGGTAACCTTTACATCCTTGTAGCAGTAGATTATGTATCTAAGTGGGTAGAGGCTATAGCATGCCCAAATAATGATGCCAAAACAGTCATAAGATTCTTGCATAGACATATTTTTACTAGATTTGGGACACCTCGTGCTATAATCAGTGATGAGGGGACACATTTCATTAATAAGGCTATGGAGAGAGTGTTGGCTAAGTATAATGTTAGACATAGAGTAGCCACTCCATATCACCCACATTCGAATGGCCAAGCTGAAATTTCAAATAGGGAGATTAAGAACATACTAGAAAAAGTGGTCAAACCCAATAGGAAAGACTGGTCATTTAAACTCGAGGATGCACTTTGGGCGTATAGAACTGCATATAAGACACCCCTAGGTATGTCTCCTTATAGACTTGTATATGGCAAAGCATGTCACTTGCCATTCGAGTTAGAAATTAAAGCATTTTGGGCCCTAAAAGAGTTGAATTACTGCGTGACTGATGCGGGAACATTGCGGTCTTTGCAATTACATGAGCTTGATGAGCTTAGGCATATGTCTTATGAAAATGCCAAAATGTATAAGGAAAAGACCAAGATTTGGCACGACAGTAGACTTAGGATTAAGGACTTCAAGAAGGGCCATCTTGTCTTATTATTTAACTCACGATTGAAATTATTTCCAGGCAAACTTAAGTCTAGATGGTCAGGTCCATTTGTAATTACTAATGTGTTTGTTCATGGTGCCATCGAGATAAAGAACCTGCAGCAAGGACAACCATTCATGGTTAATGGTGCAAGATTGAAGCACTACTATGAGGAAGGAGATGTGAAGACTCTCTCGGTCTTCCTTTTGTCTGAAACGTGAAAACAAGAACGAGAGAGGACGAGTGATTGCTGTGCTCGTTCATATGAGGCTCATGCCTTAGTTTATTTTTTGCGATTTCACGGTTACTGTTTGTGTATATTTTTGTGTGATTTTAATTAAGTATTTGATGTTGATTTTATTTATTTTTGTAGGGAATCGATAGAGGGAATCAAGGAGATGAAATCAAGATAAAAAATTGAGGAGATATCAAGCCAAATCAAAGATACGGTTGAGGAAAGATTGGCATTTAAACGCAAAAAAAATCTTCAACGGTCACTAGAATTGCGCTGGAATTGCAGAATCCGCGAAAAATATAGCCGTTGGGATGTTTTTTGTTGTTTTATTTATATTCGTTAGAGGCGCGATGATCCGTACGATTCTCCCATTATCTGAACTTCAAGAAATCTGCTTTTCTCTTCATCTGTGATTCCTCTTTCCAAATCTCCACAATTCGACAATGGTGCTAACAAGAGCTGAAAGATCTGCAGCCAAAAATAAGGCTGACGACGCTGAAACTGCTGCGAGGGAAGCACTTCTTGCCCTTGCAGTCGCTGAGGCTGCACGCACTGAGAGACTCCCCAAGCTGCCGATCCGCAAGAAGAAGTGGAAGGTAGTCACGGAGATACCTGCTGGACCCTCTGAACCAGTGGGAACGCCCAAGAAACGCAAATGGAGCATGGCAGTGGCCGAAGAAGCAAGCAAAGAAAAGACTCCCTCTGTGGAGAGTCAAGAAAGTGATCGTGTGTCACACGATTCGGCCAAGAAGAGCTCTTCACCATCCGCACCACCAGCGCGAAGCCCTGAGATTTCTCCTTCGCCGCAGAGTTCTGCACAGACCCCTACAGCAGCACAAAGCACTACACCATCACCCACTTCTCCACGGCCTGACCCTGACTTTCCCTATGGAGAGTATCAAGAATCGACGCAGGGCAGTGGGGAAGCTGAGGAAGAAGAGGTCTTCTCTCCGTTGAGGGAAGCCAGCCCTGGGAGTCCTGCGCAGAAGGATGATTCTATGGACGAAACACTAGGGGAATGCCTCCAGCAGATCACAACCAAGGCAAGGTTGAAGAAGAAGAAGGCCGTCAAGATCGTTAAGGCCAAACGGTCCAAGAAATCAAAGAAAATGAAAGCCAAGAGGGCGCCTTCATCAGAGAAGGAGAGTGATGAGCCATCTCTGAAGAAGCTCAAGATGGAGGCTGCGGAGTCAGCCAAACCGAAAGACAAAGGGAAAGCCAAGCTTTACCCTGAAGATGAGCCTCAATCAGTGAGGTACGTGTCTTCTGACGCTGAGTCTAGAGGCATTGAGCTGAGGAAAAGGGAGCTGCTGCACGAGAAGGGATTCCTCGACAGACCTGCTGACCTGCCGCAATTCTTGCGCGCAGGAATCACGAATCACGGCTGGGAGGAGCTGTGCAGACCACCCAATCCAGCTTACTCAAGCATGGTGTATGACTTCTACGCCAATTTGAGGAATTCTGAGGAGGGCCTGGCTGTGGTCAGAGGAGTCGAGGTAGACTTCTCAGCGAAGGCAATCAACGAAGCCTACGGCCTCAAGGGCCAGAAACACACTGATTATTCAAGGATCGTTGATGAGCCTACAGAAGCTGTCTTGGAGGAGGCAATTAGGATCATTGGCCAGCCTGAAGCATCTTGGACAGTATCGCGCAATGGGAGGCACACTCTCATGAGTGCCAACCTCACAGCCAAGGCGGCTGTGTGGTTTTCCTTCGTGCGGAGGAAGCTGTCCCCCGTGACCCATGAGACAACAATCAACCAGAGCAGATCACTGCTGGTCTATGCAATCATGCGAGGTCTCACAATCAACGTGGGCGAAGTCATTGCAGCTTCCATTGCTGACTGTGCCAAGAATGGTAAGGGGCCATTGTTCTTCCCTAATACTATTACTAAACTCTGCTTGCGTGCACGGGTCCCCATCGAGCGAATGGAACAGCAGATGGCTTACACAGGCCACTTGGAGCTGCCTACAGGCTTGAAGCTGAGAAGGAAGGGGAACATGGAATTCGAGCTGGATAGTTTGGCTGCTGCTCAGTCGCTGTCCATGGCGTGCCTGATGGATCTACAGAAGAGGATGGCTCAATGGGCCACATACGCACAGGCAAGGGACAAGGAAGTTGCTGACCAACTGGGATGCATCTTCCCTGACTTTCCCACGAACCTACTGTCTCCGTGGGTGCCTCCAAGACCAAGAAGGAATGATGAAGAGGAAGATATCTGAGTGTTACTTTGAGGAGCACTAAAGGGAGTATTGCTATTCCCTTAGAATAAACAGAAAAAAAAAAAATCAAACTGCTTTCTGTTGAACCATGTGAATTATGCTGTTTAGAGTTAATGTTTTGATCTGTTTTAGTTCTTTAGTTTTAACTTTTCAAATTGTTTAGTGTAGTCTGATGATAGCTGAATAGGTAGGTTAGTTTAGTTTTATTTTTGTAGAGCTTGAATGACTGGAAAAAGCATGAGTAGGGGCCCTGATCACTGATATACCCTGTATCTATTGCGAAATAATTGTGTGATCCGCAATTTTTATGTGTAATTGCATGTCTTTGACCAACTGTTTAGCTAGGCTGGTTCTGTTTAAATTCTGTCTTTTGCTGCTATCATGACTACCTTATATACCTTATCTAAATGCATGCTGGATGAGTGTCATAGGACACCTTGGATAGTTTAAATTAACCTCTACAAATTGCTCAACATGCTTAGTTGTAAGTCTTTTCCTGCCTGTTTTTGCGAATTTCTGCTGCTGTGATATTTACTTTTAGAATGATCTGTCTATGCCTAGGGCTTTTAGATTCTCTTTGTTTTACCTTAGACTAGATGCTTCTAGGACAAGTTTGGGGGTGTGCCACCTCAGACACTCATTGGGGACAATGAATAGTTTAAGTTTGGGGGAGGCCACCCTAGGCCTAGGAACATTCCTCTCTCCTTTTAAGCATAAGCATTCTTCTTCTCCTTTGAAAAAATAAGCTAAAAAAAAAAATGAAAAATAGAATAAAGAGGGGTGTCTCTCTTAGGTTGCTGAGTAATCAGTGCCAAGTGTGTAACCCACAAGTGGCGTTGCATCAAAAGGCAACCAAAGGAGAGGCTCCACCAAAGTAAGAAAGAAAAAAGGAAGAAGTAGGGAAGAAGAATGTATGCCTAGGAGTTGCAACTTTGTGGCTTAGATGACCTGAATAAAAAGAACTCTGATCCTCAATTAGCTGAGCACAAAGTTGTAGCTTGTAGGGTTGTTTAGGGAGATGAATGTATGTCCAATGTAGTGATGCCAGGGTTTAGGTTGTTCTCTAAAAGTACTACTGTCACCGTTAATACTAAGACTGGCATGACTCTAAGGAATCCTAGGTAATTTAAAAGTAAAGGCTAGAAGCATGTACTGAGTCTGGGGTAAAGCTAGGTAGAATTTGAAACCTTAGGGATAGATGCACGATATGATAAAAGCAAGTAGATCAGTTGTAGTGAGTTAATGAAATAGCAGAAGTATTAGGCGTGCGAAGTCAGAAGAAGCAATATTACAGGTTAATTGTAAACTTAGAAGTGTGTCACAGGACAGCACTGCTATAGATAAGAATGTAGGGGAGTCAGTAAGTGGTTAAAGAAGATGAAACAGCAGCCTAGGAAAGTCCTTAGTTTGCTCGAGGACGAGCAAAACCTTAAGTTTGGGGGTGTGTTACGTCTCCAAAAGTGGCCTTTTTAGGACTAATTTATCTTAGAAAGATGTACACTCTTAGGTGTTTTTGATAGGATTTAGCTTAAACCTATGCTTAAATATGAGAATTAGAAGAAGGTAGCTAAATTAGGACTTATGTACAAAAGGAAAGAAAATGATTGAAAACCGAAGTAAAAGAATGAAAAGTAAGCATTGCGGCAGCATTGCGGAAACATTGCTGAAACCGCAATGTTTCAAGTGAAAACCGTAAGTTGACTGATCTTTTTCTGTTTAGATCCGATATTTCAGGGATTCGTTCTTTCTCCTCCATCCATTGTGAAGTACGACGTTGAGGATGGACGATTCTCCTTGGCTCAATCGCACCTGCAGAAGCCTATAAAATGAGGTCAAAGTCGAAGGTTCAATCATCATCAAAAAGCGTAGAAGTCTTCTCGCAGCTCCATCTTTTCTCCTGTCATTCTTCTTCGTCTGTTGGTGTGAGAGTCTCAGCTGTTGGAATCGACAATCTGATAGGAAGGAGAGAAGATTCATCTTCTCTCCCGATTGGATTCATCCAAGCAAGGCTATTCTTTCTCCCCATTCAGCCGAAGCAATCGCAACAAGGCGTTCACGCTCAATTTCAGCTTTCTGCTCTTTATTTCCATTTTCCAGCTTTGTATTGTTGTTGTTTCTTTTCTAGTAGCTAGATCAGTCCATTTCGTTGTGTTCTGTCTTTCTGTTATTCACTTTAAGTTTCTCTTTTGTTCATTCAAATAATCAAGTAATTAAAGCATAATTCTTCATTTGTCAATTTCCTATCTTTGCAACTCACTGTCTTACCTTGCTGTTTTCAGTTTATTTCTCTTCTAAGCATGTCTCTTTCATCTCTTATTTCTGTTCTCCCCACATCCATGAGTAACTAAGTCACTTAGGGGCATGCTAATGACAATACTATAGGCTAAAAAACGTGAATCAAGCATGTAGGATAGCTCTCGAAGCATTGATTGTATGTAAGCTTCATCCCACGGGCAATTTCGATTGGCCATCCATTTTGTCCAAAGAACTCCTAACCTCTGGAAGGAGTAAGAGTTCAGAGTCATACACTCATGCTAGCCTTTCAAGGTAGCCAGAAAACGACCTAGGAATAGGCGTTTTCCTAGTACAAACCATAACTTTCTGCTTTAACAAGATGCTTAAGACCTTACTTGGACATGAGTAAACTAAAGAATCTAATGCATGGAATTGGAAGATACATGAGATTGAGTTAGTTTGATGCATAGTGAGTTGATCCAGTGTTTGAGAATCGTATAAAAATGCCTATAGGAGAGTCGTTAGTAGCCTTTAATTCTCCATTTTACACACTTTCGCTGTTGGTAACATTGCGGTAGAATTGCTGTTTTCGCAATTCTGCTTAGTTAAAAAATTCTGTTTAGCCGTTTTCCTCTTCGTTTATTAATCTCTTCTATTTTCATTTGAGTTTATCATTGATTTGAACTTGTTTATGTTGCTACCCTTTACATGTTCCCTAGGAATTAGACAAATTAAAACCAATCCTATCTCATCAAATCCATCCAATCTTTCTTAACAAAACACTTCACGAGTAGCTAATAATAAATCTCTGTGGGAAAACGAATGAAAAAATACTTACTACTTGCTTACAAGATCATGTATGCTTGCATGTTCTGAGTGCTCTCTATCTTTTATTGCTATTTATTTCACACATTGAGCACGCAACACGTCTCGACGCTCCGACGGATTTAAATGGGCTGAAGACGATTTTGCAGCCAACTTTTGACGGATTTTTCCGAACTTCATCTTCTTCCTCTCGGTTTTTCTCCCTTTTTTAGCTTAGCTCCGCCATTTGTGGCATAGTTTGGAGCTTTTGTTTGTAATAGGGTTAGAGATGACATCCATGGCCTCCGTTGGAGCGTTTGTGACGATCCGCCCCATGGTCGGCTAAGGTATTGTGAACGGTTTGGGGTAATTTAAGGGATTTCTTGTTAGACTTCTATACTTTGATAATCCATGCTTTAAATTCCAACTTGGTTTCTGATTTGTATGCATTTATTCTTCTTACTTCATCCCAAGCATGTTGTTGCATGCTCAATGTGTAAATTAGAATGTGATGTGAGAGCACTCAGAACATGCAAGCATACATGGTCTTGTAGCAAGTAATAAGTATTTTTTCATTCGATTTCCCAAAGAGATTTATTCTTAGTTACTTACGAAGTGAGATGCTAATTTAGAAAAAGGGGGTTTAGATGGGGTAGAAGTTGGATTAATGTGCCTAACTAATAAGGATAGTGAAAGATATGCAAGCATAAACAAGAGCAAGTAAAGAGGTTGACTTGAATGTAGAAGGAAAAGAATTGCGGAGAAAGCAATTATCTAGCAATAAAATCGCAAAACAAAAACTGAAAAAATGGCTAAGGCAAAATTTAAACTAAGAAAATTGCGCAGACATCAATTTTCTAGCAATTGTACTAACAACGTTTTAAGGGTAAAGTAGGGAAACAAGGGCTACTAACGACTCCTCTATAGGCTTTTTCATACGATTCTTCAGCAGTAGATCAACTTACCATGCATCAAATTAACTCATTCTCATGTATCTCTCGATTTCATGCCTTAGATCCTTTAGTTTACTCATGTCCAAGTAAGGCTTAAGCATCTATTTATAAAAGCAAGTTAATGATTTGTGCTAGGAAAACGCCTATTCCTAGGTCGTTTTCTGGTTACCATGAAAGGCTGGCATGAATGGACGACTCTGAACTCTTACTCCTTCCAGAGTTTAGGAGTTCTTTGGACAAAATGGATGGCCAATCGAAATTGCCCGTGGAATGAAGCACACATACATTCAATGCATTTGAAGCTATCCTACATGCTGAATTCACGTATTTCTACCTATAGATTTGTCATTAGCATACCCTTATGTGGTTTAGTTACTCATGGATGATGATGGAAGAGACAGAATAGATGGTGTAGACATGCTTAGCAGTAATGAAGTGGAAATAAAAGAGAACAGAAACACTAAAAGTAATGAGGAACTCGTGAAATAGTCAAACACTTCTTCGATTAAACAAAGTTCAAAGCTTAACAAGCAACAACTCTAAACTGATAAGAACTAAACAGAAGGAGACAAAATGAACTAATGTAGCAATCTTAAACAAATAGCAGAAAGTAGTAGCGAAAAACAGACGACAAAAAACAGCAAAAAGCAGTAAACGTGTGCGTGAAGCCCCTCGTCGCAAGCGCCTCTGATGAAGGGAGAAGGCGAGCTTTGTTTGGATGGATCCAATCAGAAGAGAAGAAAGATCTTCTCTTCTTCCTCTCAGGTTATCGATTCCAACAGCTGAATCCTTCACGCCAACAAACGAGAGAAGAAATGGAGAAGAAACTGCGTTGAGATGGGAGTTCTACGCTTCCAAGTCTGTGTTTGTCCTTCCCCCTTGACCTCCTTTTATAGTGTTTTGCAGGTACGATTCGGCTAAGGAGAACCATCCATTCTGAATGACGACCTTCCACGTGGCAGCAGGAGAAAGAATGGGCGGCTGAAAGATCGTAACAAAATGGCAAACGGTTAGACAACATAACAATTTTCACTTAAAACATTGCTGAGACAGCAATGTTTTCGCAATGTTTCTGCAATATGGAAATTTCAACTCTTTAGCTTTGTTTTTGGTTCTTTTTCCTTCCTTTTCCACATAAGTCCTGATTTAGCTTCATTCTATAAATTCTCATATATATGTACATGTTTAGACCTAATTCTATCAAAAACGCTTAAGAGTGTACATCATTCTATAGCAAACAAGTCCCTAAAATATGCACTTTTGGAGACGTAACACACCCCCAAACTTAAGGTTTTGCTCGTCCCCGAGCAATATAAGGACTTACTTGGGCTGCTATTACTCTATCTAACTACTTGCTGACTTCCCTAAGTTCGCTATCTAAGGCATTGGTTGTCCTGTGACACGCTTCTAAGTTTAAAACTAACTTCTCATGTTGCTGCTTCTTCTGACTTCTCTTGCCTTGTAAAACCTACTGCCCTTATAAATTTCCTACAACGACTCTATCTGCCTTATTGATAGCTCCAAAATAGAGCTATTATTTACTCCCTAATTATAGCTAAAACCATGCTCGATATTGATTAAAATCCCTCTTTGTAGGTAAATTCATGGTTGAGAGCTCGAGGAGTCCGAGGACGTGTTTTGGGGCTAAAAGCAACACTTTAGAGCTTCATGGACGCATCGGGAGCCAAGGGGCTTGAAGAATTGAAGAAATGGCAAAATTTGCCATTGAAAGGCAAAAGTTGGCAATCAAACCCGAGAGCTAGCGTCGAGCGACAACATCACGACGCTAGCTCGACGCCGCCCCGACGTTTTCCAAAAATTGACGAACGCCCCAGCATCGAGACGCTGTCCTAGCGTCTCGACCCTACCCCGTGCGCGCGCATTGCCAACTTAGGGCACAGCGTCGAGACGCTGCCCTAGCGTCTCGACGCTCCGACGGCTTTAAAAGCCTTCTTCTCCGATTTTAGCCGCACTTCTTCTTGGATTTTGGTTTTTCCACCATTGTTAGGCTCGGGTGGGAGCTCTAAACTTATATATCTTCCATTATATCTTCAATAAAGCTTGAACATTAGTGATTTTGCTTGATTTGCACAACGGGGAGCTAAGGTAAGTGCTCTAATTTGAGGTTAGGGGTGAATTTTGATGCGATTTATGAGGGTTCGTTCTTAATTTTGTAACTTAGCATGACTGATTTGGCGAATTTATTTCTTCTAAGCATATCACATGAATGTGTTTGAATGATTTAGGACTAGGCACCCTTGATTTCCAGCATGTTTGATTGTTAAAGATTATGATGCCGTGCCTCTCTTAATCGCCAAGTAACACGGATAAGTTGAGCCATAGGTAATGTGGGTTTCCAGTTGATCTTTGGTTGCAATCTATCTTGAAGAAATAGATAAATCGGAATATTAGCTCAGGCGTCCTAGTTAAACATCCGTCGTAGTGGCCCCGTTACTGTCAATTAATCAATATGGGTGGTGTTAGCCCCCTATTAATTCATTGCCACGTTTAATTAGAATAGAACATCTGCCTCTGTTCTTTATTTAATTTAGGATTGATCATCTTAGAATAATTAAAGAACAGTCCACTTAGAACTCCACGTTTCTAATTAATTATTTGGGTTACTTGTATTAGTAGTTTCGTGCAAGTAAATTACGCGTTCAATTACGCTCTTGCTAAGTATGTTTGAATCCCAATGAATCGAGTCGCATCAATGTAAACCCCGACCCTTAAAGTTAGGAGCACGTGTTTTGTTTATTTTTCCGCGCTTTACTTTTCGCATTTATTTTCCCGTTAGTTTAGATTTAATCAAAACCCCTCTTTTATTTGCTTTTGAGTCTTAGTTTTAAAAACAAATAGAAGTTAGTTAAGAGAAAATAATTTAGGTTCCCTGTGGTTCGACACCCGTTACCACTAGCTGCAAAGCTTAGTAGTTTCGGTATTTATAAATGTTATTTTGGCAAGCCTCGACAGCTTGAAATTGGAGTACCCCAAAAGTGCTCTACCAAAATTGGCGCCGTTGCCGGGGAACCATTTAATTTCTCTTAATTAAATTTTATTTGTTTAAAAACCACAAAAATATTTTTTCTTTTCTTGTGTCTTCTTGTTTGAGTATGGCAGGCATTCACTTAGAAGATTGGGTGAAAGCTTCAAGGCATGAAGCCTCGGAAATTTCTTTCAATGACAAAATGGAATGGTATTACTTGGAAATTCTAATAGCTTCAAACGATTCCAATAAGGATGAGGGGATTAGAAGGGGTTCACAGGCTATGAAAGGATATATGGGGCAAATGTATAAGCTGCACTCCGAGGTTTGGTGGACGTTTGTTAGAGAGACACATGCGAGGGAAAAGTGTTGTGCTTGCTCGGTAGGGGGTCATACTTCTTACGCATGCCCTGAGTAACCACAAACCGGTCTCCTTGATGCCTACCCCGCACAAGAGTATCCCGAGTTAGAAAATCAATCCTCCCTGTCTCGTTATTTAGCGCTTGAAGAAATGAAGGAACAAATTGATTTTATGCTCGAGGAACTACACCCCCACCGCACCTTAGAAGTCATGATTGCTCCACCATATGACAATGAGATCTCCTCGAAAAAGAAGAGAGCCGAGCCTACTATCTTGAAGGAATTTCAGGTGTTAGAGTTTGAGGCGGACGAGTCTCTTTCTATTTTATTCCCTGAACTCCCCTCTATTGATGCATGCTTTCTTCCTTTTTCCCCTGTTGAGTCTTGTTTTGTTTTATTTCATTCTGTTGAGTCTTTATTTTTCCCATATATCAAAAATACCAAAAAAATAACAACTCTATCCGGCTGCCTCGAAAAGTCGAAGAGCTTGCTTCTCTTAGCAGGCTTTGTTGATTCAAGGAAGAAGGGGACGAAGAAGTACGGAAATTTTTACGTACCCTGACAGAGAGGAGGACACGTCGAGCATAACGACGTTTAAAAAAAAATTGCGCTTCTTGGGAGGCAACCCATGTGTTTTTAAATTTTTGTCTTTACTTTTAGTTTTTTTTTTCCTAGCTTAGTTTATTTGCTTTTCGTTTTGTAGGAGTTTTGTGGCTTAAGGATCGGGACAGTGGGCGAAGAGTGCACTGCTCCAACCGACAACTTAACAAAATTCAGGGGAGGTTTTCTGTTCCCTTTTATTTTGTGCATTTTAACTGCTTAGTCTGAAGTGTGATACATAGAGGACTATGTATAATTTTAGGTTGGGGGTGGAGTTGTCTGTTGGATGGATTCCATGTGTAGTTCGTTGAGCAGTGCTAATTTGAAATTTGAAGTGCTTGGGACTCTGTTGATATGCTTTCTAATTATGATAATCTAGGAAGTGTCTTTTTGGAATCTAGGCATGTGCATAATCTAGTTTTTGCATGATGTAGCTTTGCATTTATTAGGTTCATGTCAAAAATTTTAAAATTTTTCCTGTTGTTCCCTTGCATCTATCGAGCACTTAGCAACCTCATCTTAGACCCCGTAGGCTTAGTTTGATTGCATGTTGCTTGATTCATGTTGTCACCCCGAAAGGCACCCTTAGGTAGCTTGTTGCATGAGAGTTAGTGGTCGATTAATCGAGTAGCTTGCGCTAAGCCTAATACAAAAAATAGAAAAGCATGTTAGTAAGAAAATTCTCTCGAGGCGCTCCTCCTTCTTATTAGCGCTTAAGAAGTGAGCGTTAGTCCTTAAAAATGTGAAGCTGAAGCTTAAGTTTGACATGTTAGGCAACTCGGGATTGGAAAGAAAAATAAAATAAAAGTTAGGTTCAAAGAACCTTAACAATAGAGTACAAAGTACTCAAAGAAAAGAAAAAGGAATTAGAAAAATTTTAGGTCTCTTAATTTACTACTCTCTCTTGTGTAAGTCAAGCTTAGACTGTTCTTAATCGCTAGAAGTAGGGGGGAAACGGGATGACATGTTGCATGTTATATTTCCGAGTTTACGTTGGTTTAGGATAGGTTGGCTAGCACACACACACGTTAGGGAGCGATAGTTAATTTTTTATGTGATCTTGATGAAATGCATGCACCGATTGCTTTCAAGATTATGATATGTTTAGATTTCTAAAAAGCATCGAGGTTTGAATTAGAAGCATGTATGCATGGTCCTTTAGAATCAAATTCTTTATTAGCCTTGCTCGAGGACTAGCAAGATTTAGGTTGGGGGTATTTTGATAGCTCCAAAATAGAGCTATTATTTACTCCCAAATTATAGCTAAAACCATGCTCGATATTGATTAAAATCCCTCTTTGTAGGTAAATTCATGGTTGAGAGCTCGAGGAGTCCGAGGACATATTTTGGGGCTAAAAGCAACACTTTAGAGCTTGATGGACGCATCGGGAGCCAAGGGGCTTGAAGAATTGAAGAAATGGCAAAATTTGCCATTGAAAGGCAAAAGTTGGCCATCAAACCCGAGAGCTAGCGTCTCGACGCCGCCCCGACATTTTCTGAAAATTGACGAACGCCCCAGCGTCGAGCGCGCGCGCTCAACGCCGACAGCGTCGAGACGCTGTCCTAGCGTCTCGACGCTACCCCGTGCGCGCGCGCTACCAACTTAGGGCACAGCGTCGAGACGCTGCCCTAGCGTCTCGACGCTCCGACGGCTTTAAAAGCCTTCTTCTCCGATTTTAGCCGCACTTCTTCTTGGATTTTGGTTTTTCCACCATTGTTAGGCTCGGGTGGGAGCTCTAAACTTATATATCTTCCATTATATCTTCAATAAAGCTTGAACATTAGTGATTTTGCTTGATTTGCACAATGGGGAGCTAAGGTAAGTGCTCTAATTTGAGGTTAGGGGTGAATTTTGATGCGATTTATGAGGGTTCGTTCTTAATTTTGTAACTTAGCATGACTGATTGGGCGAATTTATTTCTTCTAAGCATATCACATGAATGTGTTTGAATGATTTAGGACTAGGCACCCTTGATTTCCAGCATGTTTGATTGTTAAAGATTATGATGTCGTGCCTCTCTTAATCGCCAAGTAACACGGATAAGTTGAGCCATAGGTAATGTGGGTTTCCAGTTGATCTTTGGTTGCAATCTATCTTGAAGAAATAGATAAATCGGAATATTAGCTCAAGCGTCCTAGTTAAACATCCGTCGTAGTGGCCCCGTTACTGTCAATTAATCAATATGGGTGGTGTTGGCCCCCTATTAATTCATTGCCACGTTTAATTAGAATCGAACATCCGCCTCTGTTCTTTATTTAATTTAGGATTGATCATCTTAGAATAATTAAAGAACAGTCCACTTAGAACTCCACGTTTCTAATTAATTATTTGGGTTACTTGTATTAGTAGTTTCGTGCAAGTAAATTACGCGTTCAATTACGCTCTTGCTAAGTATGTTTGAATCCCAATGAATCGAGTCGCATCAAAGTAAACCCCGACCCTTAAAGTTAGGAGCACGTGTTCCGTTTATTTTTCCGCGCTTTACTTTTCGCATTTATTTTCCCGTTAGTTTAGATTTAATCAAAACCCCTCTTTTATTTTCTTTTGAGTCTTAGTTTTAAAAACAAATAGAAGTTAGTTAAGAGAAAATAATTTAGGTTCCCTGTGGTTCGACACCCGTTACCACTAGCTGCAAAGCTTAGTAGTTTCGGTATTTATAAATGTTATTTTGGCAAGCCTCGACAACTTGAAATTGGAGTACCCCAAAAGTGCTCTACCACTTATGTCATTAGGTTCATCGTGCAGCTATCCCTAAGTTTTCAAATTCTTCCTAGTTTTATCCCAGACTCAGTACATGCTTCTAAGGTATTTTTATTTTAGCTACCTAGGAGTCCTCACAGTCATACCAAGCTTAGCACATACAAGAATCAGAGTATAGTCCATAGTACAACTAAGCTTTGGCATCACTGTGTTGGATCAACACTCATCTCCCTTGATAAACCTACAAGCTACAGCCCTGTTCTTAGCAAACTAAGGATCAGAGTTCATTCATACAGGACACCTAAGCACATAAGCTATGACTTGCAGGCATACATTCTTCTTCCTTGGTTTTTCCTTTTTACTTTTTCTTTCTTTCTTTGGTAGGGTCTCTTCCTTTGGTTGGCTTTTGATGCAATGCCACTTGTGGGTTACACACATGACACTGATTACTCAGCAACCTCCAGAAAGACACTACTCTTTGTTTTTTTATTTTTTTTCATTTCATCATTTTTTTTTTCAAAGAAGAAGAATGCTTATGTCTAAAAAGGAGAGAGGAATGTTCCTAGGCCTAGAGGTTGCCTCCCCCAAACTTAAACTCCTCATTGTCCTCAATGAGAGTCTGAAGTGGCACACCCCCAAACTTGTCCTAGAAGCATCTAGTCTAAGGCAAAACAAGTAAAATTTAAAACTCCTAGGCATAGAATGACCTTCTTAAAGCAGATAACACAACAGCAAATTTTTTGTAAAAACAACATGATAAGGGCTTATAGAGGTTCATGCTGAGCACTAAAGGAAACTAATTTAAACTATCAAAGGTGTACTAAGACACTCATCCAGCATGCTTAGCAGATAGATAACATAATGAAGTCAATACAGCAGCAAAATATCGAGATATAAACAGAAACATCCCATCAAAAAGTCATCCAATAGCATGCGAAAACTAACAAAACATTGCGGACACCGCAAGGAATCCGCAATTTAAACCTACAGAGCAATTTTAGCAGTGATCAAGGCTCCTAGCATGATATTTTCAGTTATCGTTCACTACACAAAACAGGTAAACTAACTAAGCTAACTACTCAGAAACCATCAAACTAACTAAACTATTCTAAACAAACAAAAGAACAATTAAAACAGATCAAACATTTGATTAATAACAGGGGTCACAGGTCACAGAAAAGCAGGGGTTTTTTTTTCTTTTTTCAAGAGGGACAGAAAACTCCCTCGAATGCCAGCATTCAATCAACCTCATCCTCATTTCTCCTTTCTCTAGGAGGTGCCCATGGCTTCAGCAGATCAGTAGGGAAGGCAGGGAAGATGCATCCCAGCTGCTCAGCCACATCCTTGTCCCTGGCTTGTGCATATTCGGCCCATTGAGCCATCTTGTGCTGCAGGTCCATCAGGCAGGCCATGTTCAACGATTGTGTAGCAGCCAGGCCGTCCATCTCAAACTCCATGTTGCCCCTCCTTCGCATCCTCAAGACCGTGGGCAGCTCCAGATGGCTGGTGTAAGCCAACTGCCTCTCTCTCCTCTCAATAGGCACACCTGCACGTGAGCAGAGTTTAGTAATGGTATTTGGGGAAAAAGAGAGGACCCTTACCTTTCTTTGAACACTCTGTGATGGAGGCGGCGATGACTTCACCAACATCAATGGTGAGGCCCCTCATGATGGCATACAGCGGCAGTGATCGCCCCTGGTTGATAGTTGTTTCGTGGGTCACAGGAGAGATGCGTCTGCGCACAAAAGAGAACCAGACGGCTGCCTTGTCCTTGAGGGTCACACTCATCATTGTGTGCTTCCCATTCCTTGAAATTTTCCAGGCCGCCTCAGGTTTGCCTATGATTTGCAGGGCTTCCTCTAAGACAGTCGCAGAGGGTGACTCGGTGATTCTTGCATAATCAGTGTACTTATGCCCTTTGAGAGCATAAGCTTCGTTGATGGCTTTGGCCGAGAAGTCAACCTCGATCCCCCTCACCATGGACAGACCATCTTCAGGGTACGTGAGGTTGGCGTAGAAATCATACACCATGTCAGGATAGGCTGGAATGGGCGGTCTGCACAGCTCTTCCCAGCCATTGTTGGTGATCCCTGCGCGCAAGAATTGCGGCAGGTCTGCTAATGCATCAAGAAATCCAAGCTCGTGGAGGAGTTCTCTCTTCTGTAGTTCGAGGCCCCTTGCCTCTGCTTCCTGAGAGACGTACCTCACAGCATGAGGTTCGTCTTCTGGGTACATTTTTTCCTTGCCCTTCTTTTCTTTAGCCGCTTCAACGGCCTCAACCTTTGACCTTTTCACCGAGGACTCAGCTTCCACCCTCTTCCATTTCTTCTTGGATCGTTTGGAAGCTTTTGGCCGCTTGGCATTTCCAATCTTGGGGGCCTTCTTCCTCAACCGAGCCCTGGTGGTTATTTGTTGGAGACAATCCCCCAACGTTTCATCCATGGAATCCTTGCTTCCCCCCTCCATAGGGATGTCACGACTGACATCCCTTAACGGGGAGAATACATCCTCTTCCTCCGCCAGTTCTCCCCTTTGCACCGAGTCTTGGTGCTCGTCAGATGGAGCTTCAGGCTCCGGCGTCTGTGGAGAAGGATCAGGGCTCTGCTGGGCCGTCTCATAGGATGGACGACCACTCCCAAGGCTCTCTTCGCTTGGAGTATTTTTCCCTCGGCTCGGGGAGTCAGGCAACGGGACCTTCCACTTCTTCTTCTTCGATGTCTTCGTCGGAACAGAGGGATCAACCACCTCTGTGGTCGCCACCGTCCACTTCTTTCTTCGCACCGGCAGCTTCGGAGGTCGTGCGGGCTGCGCAGTGTCGGCGTTTGCTAAGGAAAGCAGCGCCTCCCTCACAACTTCTTCTGCGTCAGGCGACGCTTTCTTGGGCGTGGATCGTTCCGATCGGGTTGTCACCATTGTTGGTTCTTGGGAGATCTGAGTACGGTAGTTGCAGGGGAAGAAGAAGACTGAGTTCAGGAGTTTCAACCGTTAAAGAATCGTGAGGAAGAAAACCCCCAACGACGGTTATTTGTACTCGAGGACCCTCCAACGGCTCTATTCTGTTGCGGGCTCTGCAACTTCCCCGCAATCAACTCGCATGGCCGTTGAGATTTTTATTGATTTGAGTTGCTTTATTTTAGCAACCAAATCTCTGATTTTGTCAGATCTTCTTCGTGGATCTTCTCCCCTTGATTCATCTCCTTCAATGCCTCTTAAAGATCTCCCGTAAATATCCCCTAATTAACACAAAAATCCGTAATTAAAATCACAAATAAACAAACAAAACATAAACCGAAAATACTGGAAAAAAAACTAAGGTAGAGCCTTCTGATGGATGAGCACAGTGGTCACTCATCCCCTCTCGATTCGTTTCTCAAGCTTCAGATAAGAGGAAGGCCGAGAGTGTCTTCACATCTCCCTCTTTATAGTAGTGCTTTAACCTTGCACCATTTACCATAAACGGCTGCCCGTGCTGTAGGTTTCTAATCTCAATAGCACTATGAACAAAGACGTTAGTAATAACAAACGGTCCTGACCACCTGGACTTAAGTTTGCCTGGAGATAACCTTAACCGTGAGTTGAATAATAAGACATGTTGGCCTTTTTTAAAGTCCTTGATCCTAAGTCTACTATCATTCCAAATCTTAGTTTTTTCTTTATACATTTTCGCATTTTCATAGGACATATGTCTTAGCTCATCTAACTCATGTAATTGCAGAGACCGCAATGTTCCCGCATCGGTCACGCAATAATTCAGTTCTTTTAAGGCCCAGAAGGCTTTGATTTCTAATTCGAGGGGAAGATGACATGCTTTTCCATACACTAGCCTATAAGGAGACATACCTAAGGGTGTTTAATTTGCAGTCCTATATGCTCACAGTGCATCATCAATTCATGCTAAACGACTATGATTGTTGGCACGTAATAAATATTTCATTCCCAAAATAAACTACTCCTAACATACGAAATCTAAGCAAAGCATGATAAAATCCTAATTTAAGAGTTTAGGAATCAGAAATCTCCCTTGTCAATCTGCCTCATATGGATATTCTTCAATGTTTCGGGGCATCACTTCTGCATCTTTAAGATACTTAAGTCTTCATTTATGGGGTCGGACATTCTGCCACACCTTGAAATTGTTGATTCTTTCAAAGAGACTGCATGTTATAACATCCCAAGGTTTGTACTTTCTGTGCGTTGGTTTTGTTTCTACACCATTTGCTACAACATAGCTTTGATGCATGGGACCTCTTTTTCTGGCACATCTCTTTCTAACTCCTTCAGCTGGAGCATTTGTGGCGGTGGTGGCTCAGCTCTTTCATTGGTGGAGAAGCTTGCTGCAACATCAGATATTTCAAATTCTTGTTCCTCAAGCAGCGCATTAATCTCTTTGGCCTCATCCAGCATAATTTCATTTTTCTCAACTTTCACCAACTCCACCATTTCATATGGAGATTCCGTTGGATCACTCTTCTCAGATTCGAAGGTAACAAAGGATTCATCATCATAAAAATCGAACATCTGAGGGCATGGTGGTGGTGATTTTGCTATAGCAAGTAGATCTTGTAAGTCATTTGTGAGTTGAGCTAATTGCACATCCATTCTCCTCATGGATGCATCATTCATTTCCATGAATTCTATTCATAGCGCCTCCAAAGTGTGTGATAATTCTTCATTTGGAGTTGGGGCATAATGTTGATAGTATTCATGTTGGGGGAACACTTCATAATGAGCAACTTGCACATGCTCTTCCCAAGGATTATTTGAGAGTTGCCACTGATCATGTTCACACATGTACGAATAATGGTTGTCATAGCTTTGTTGATATTGCCTCTCTTGATAATTCAATGTTGGGCAATTCTCCAAGTTATGATTATCCCCACAATAAGCACATGGCTGATAAAATTCTTCAAACTGTTGTGGGCAAACTCTGATGGAGCGTTTTACCGCAGCGGAACGCGATTTCGGACCGATGATACTCTAATTTCATCAATTTAACAAATAGAAAACATGCTCAAAGCGACGGAATTAAGAAATTAGAAATACATACCCTTGAAGCTCCAATTTCTTCAAAGTCCGTCGACCGTTCCTCGTCACGAACTCTTCCGACCTCTTCTCACGAACGCTGCGAGGACCACCCCAGGTAGTCCCGCTATCCTCGGCGCCGCGCAACGGAGTTGTGGGACTTCAAAAGAAGAGAAAATGAAAAAGAAAAAAGGAAGAAGAAGAACTAAAGAATGGAAGAGGGTTAGGCTTGAAGTTGAAATCTCAACTTTTAACAAACCGAAGGCAGAAGCAAAACTTCCCAAGCCAAAGTAAATTGAAACCTCATTTCAATTTAAAGAACCCAAAATCCACTCAATTAATTAGCCATGCCAAATGGCGGACATGCAAAAGTAGCACATATATATATATATATATATTAAATAAAATTAATTCAAAATTAATTTCAAATAATGATAAATATTTTATTTATTAAACATTTTAATAAATAAGATATATATATATATATATATATAATTAATTAAACTTTTTAATTAATTAATATTATTTAATTAAATATCAAATATTAATTAAATAATATGGCTAAACCCGGTTTTCCGAAAACCGACTTTTTTGCACATGAATCCAATTCATGTTTTATGCCAATCCCATATTTAAATCACATTTAAATATGTCTATCCTTCTTCAACAAACCGAATTTGAACAATTCAAATTCTTTTTCTTTTTCTTTTCTTTTATACTGTTGCACGACGTTATCCGAGCTAGCCAGGAGAACCTAAAGGACCTACAGATCATAAGCTCCAACGATACGAGATTATCTGGTCAAAACTCTTTTAACCGAACTAACCAACATTCGTTAACCCCCGGAGACTCCCCTATAGTCCGAGGGTTGCACTCTCCTCACTGTAGATATATTGTGTCCTCTTGATATAACCGTCATCGGTAAGTCGACCCTTCACAGGTTGTTCGTAATCACAGCTGGGTCATTTAAACCGTTTAACCCCTGCATTACGTCTTGTTCCTTAAGTACCACTGACACCTCTAATGAACAATAGATCTGTGGTCCAACCAACAGATCAGTTAACCCTCTCATCACATGAGAGTGTGAGCGCTCATTGTTCAAGCCCGGGAGTCAGCTATTAAGGGAACAACCTATCTACTAACCCTGAAGAGCGGGTTAGGAGTGAACTCCAATCTTGCTGTACTATGTCCCCAGCTACCTATTCGATTTTATCCCCAAGATGGTAGGCTTATTGAGTCGGCGCTAAAGGGCCACTCTCACCCGTGCAAGTCAAAGGATACTATCGAATAAGCAGGAGTTCATAGCAAGCTCAGGATTGAGAACGAGTTACCTAGGCCATCAATATGTATAAGTCGGTCTCATCAGTAAACGGAGTTAT
The DNA here is from genome assembly GCA_028017165.1 of Herpetospermum pedunculosum. Lineage (NCBI taxonomy): Eukaryota > Viridiplantae > Streptophyta > Magnoliopsida > Cucurbitales > Cucurbitaceae > Herpetospermum > Herpetospermum pedunculosum. Next base: position 3,933,857 of record CM051525.1, on the reverse strand, counting down.
AAAGAGAGAGCGACTTAATACGCGGTTCGATCTTGTGTAAACTCTTTACACAGGATGCCCTCACTTCTCACATCTCCATGTGGAACGATTCGGATCACATCGTTCTGTACAATACAAAGTGAGCCGCATCCAATAGTGTTACCAGGATAAGGTACCCAGCCTTATCCGTATACTATAGACCGTTTTGACTGACTACTTGAGCCTGATCCACAATCATGTCAGACATGAAGCTCAAGTACTCATATTCAGCCAAGGGTGTTGGTCATTGGTATAGGTTAAACCAAAACACGTTTCACTTTATTCCAGTAAACTCTTTTACTGAATAAATATAATAACTCTTTATTCTAAATAGAATATTTACAAACATAACAGTTTACAAACCACGAGTTTTAGGACATAAAACCCAACAAACTCCCACTTGGACTTAAACGTCCGTGGTGTACATGTTAGGGGGAGAAAACTAATATATCATATATCAGAAGCTTTCTCTCACTGTCCTCTCCAGCAACTCGGAGCCCTAGACTCTTCTAGGTGTCTCTCAAACACTTTAGCCATGAGAGACTTAGTAAACTAATCAGCATGAAGTACTACGAGGCTTTCTATGTGACCATCACATCTCCTCATAGCACTATCTTCACAAGCTGCAAATAGACTTAGCTAACAACGAGGAATTAGCAATACAACTCTTGTATTCTACTCCTCTAAGTTCAAGGACAAAAATTTAACCGGAATCCAATCCAATTGGACTAATAATACTGACAGCTCCCACTGCATAACACATATCGGGTCATGTATCACTAAAGATACATCTAACCTCCAATATGTAAATGCACTTGGGTGCATCTCGTATCCTCAACACTTGAGGTGTCTTAGGAAACCATTTCCATAGACCATCGAATATTGACAACAACTTGTCAATAAAATATTTTAGAGACAACACTAGCGATTTGTTCTTACGACTCAGATCAAGCTGAATCCTTAGAACAAACAAAGCCTACCTCCAGATCAACTATTTGGGAGTGGGTCGCTAGTTTATGCTAAAAGTCAGAAATAGATCCTACATCATTCTCAATGATTAGGACAAAATTACGGGAACAATTTTTGAAAGCTACACCATTGATTAAACCCTTGTCAAACAAGGTTTGTCAAACTATTGTTCAAAGCCATAAGATTTGATCACATTATCAAAACTCACAATTCAGGACGAAGATGCTTTCTCCAATTCATAAATGAATCGAATAAGCTAGCAAACCATTTGCTCTTTGCCCTCGAAGTATGAATATTTCTGGTTGAGACTTATAGATACTCAAATCAAGTTTGCAAGTCTTGACATCCATTTGCTTTATTCTATCAAAATAGAACAAAGCAATGGATAAGAGTTATCTATTTAACTTACACCTGGCAACAAGAGAAAGAGAGTATACCCAATAAACCCTTTCTCTTCGGGACAGTCCCATTACCAGAAAGTCCAGCAATAAAGGTTTTCACCTTAGTGGCTTGGTCTCATTAACATCCAAAGATTCATGGCTTTGAACCAATCGGCCTTGTCTATGTGATCCATTGTTTGTTTAGAGACAATGAATCCTCAATGTCATCATCAAGTATGATAACTTTGAGTTTAAGACAAGCCAATACAGCGGGTTAGGTTGTCCAACATCCCTCCCACTGCATTGAGCCTTTCTCAACAGTTGAGAAGCTCCAGTTTGATCAACAACCATTGTTTGAATTCAACTATAACTTTCTTGTTAAAACTGTAAGTCTTAACACACTTGTTGTTTTCGAGTTTAATTAGAACACATCTGTATATATCTTTTGCTAAATGAACTGTTCATTATAAAACCAAAAGATATAATATACAGGTGTTCAGTTTAAACTGGAACTATAGACAATAATTACATATAACAAATGTTATTATCTCTATACAACAACTACAAAGACTCCCACTAGTTCAGCTGCAATGATATCTCCATATCTCACAGCGAGAAAACGACTGTCAGGAACTAGTTTCCTGTAGAAAAACAAACATAAATAGTGGTTCCTGAAGACATCCAGGTATGACATTCATATCCACTAAACTTGTTTTGACAAATAAATCACATTTATCTTGTCGTTCTTTCTCAGCCTGTTTCTCAACAAAGTATTTGGAGCAGTTACGCTTCCAATACCCATCTTCAGTACAATGGAAACATTGTCCTATGTTTGAAGACATTACCTTGCGAACAATAAGGGCTTTGTCATTTCTCCTTTTACTCTTCTTCTTCTGAATAATCTCATTACTCAGAGAAGCATAAACTTACTCCCTAACGCCAACCTCTTATGGAATTTCCTCGAAGTGACAACACTTGCCTCATTCTCTATTCCTTTGGAAGTGTACAGAGACTGATAAGTCTGAAAAGACGATGGTAGCAATGTTTACTTCTGTCGCATTAAAGTGGACCATCATGTTAAGGACAAGCTCCTTAACAGAGGTATCCTCCACTATGCGAGAGTTATAAACTAACTTGAGGACTTCATTACGAAGTAATTGGGACGAGTGTCCACCATTGCTTGTAATGAAGACATGATTTCCTTTGCGGAAATCATAACCTCATACTACTTGCACAAGGCATCAAATATGCTTGCCAAGATATAGATTTGGGCTTTATCAATAGCCCTAATCCATCCATCGTATGGCTCTCGAACACTTCGAAAATAATTTGACTCAGGAGTTGAAGGACATTCCTCCGTTAAGACAAACCTCAGGTCGTCCAGAACCAGAATCGTATTCAGGTACGACTTCCAGGTTCCGTAATACTCTCCGGTTAATTTGTCGTGAGCTAACACTAAATAAAATGAGCTCGACATGCTGAAAAAGAATGTAAATCTATTAGTGAAACAATTTTAACATATTTAAACCAATTAAAAGGTTTAGCCGCAAATAAAGTACCCAAACTCTTTATTTACAAGCTACGATACTTTAGTAAGTCAGAATGGTCGCTGCCGAATGGCAGTCGAGCCACTCCTTTACTAAACCAAGACATTCTTGACTAAATGCTAACTCTAGAATAACTCATATTCCTATAGCATCTTAGTTATCGTTTTTGGTCAAGATTTACTAACTCCTTAGAAAATCCCGTAAGCGTGACCCTCCATTTTTAGAACGCACAGAACGGCCCCAACATAGCAACCGAATGGAATGTCAGTGTTGGGAATGGCCCTATGTTTCACTATCCATAAATGGTGACTGAGATGTTCGATCTCCCATGCCCTGCCCTCCGAATGGATGGTGCCACTAAGAGCAACCTGCAGGCGGAACATGAGAATCGTACGGTTCAATCCAATGGAGGAGACCATAGGATGTACTGACGTACTTCCTTCTCCCACTTACTATAGATACTTACTCCATTCACCTTGCTATTGAAAGTTGCAAATACCATCCGAATGGGGTTGCCCTATTGACAACACGAGGCCGAGCAAAATTCTCACGTTGTGAACTATACGGAGTGCGTAGCAGGAGAGGGATATATCATATATTCCTTCTCAACACTTCTACTAAGTATCGTGGACGATTTTTAGGGTAAACTACTCAGGTTTTATCCGGCTAAGAAAATAAAACCTTAAGTTTAGGCAAATTATTTACCTGAGATGTCTAGGTTATTAATAGATTTAAATAACCTCACACCTCTCCCGCACGCTCATAAAGCCTGGTTAACTTTACTCAAGTACCGGATCGTCCCCAGGTAGGAGGTGTTCCGTAAACCGTCAGCTTAAATACCTCCAACCTCGAACAGGATTTCACCGGGTGAGTTTCTCATAACCTTAGCATTTACGAGATTTCGACCTATTCATCTAATGAACCTGATCGAACCATTAACCCTAAATGAACATGCTCTTTTCTTTGTTATAGATTTTAAAAGTCTAAGTCATTTTTACAACACTTGCAAAAAACTAGACTTACTACAACAAACTTCTATATGCTTCTCAAACATACATTCGCTAAGGCATGACAAATTGAATATTTAACTTCATAATCAATATAACACTTATATCGATTATGCTCTTAAATATACAACTCCTAATTCATAAATTAATATAACACTTATATCAAATATTTATGAATTAAGCATGCATCCTATACATTATAACAATTATAACATACAATAATGCATCTTGGTTGGATGTTTAATTTCATAATTAATATAACACTTATATTAATTATTCTATTAAGCAAACAACAACTAATTCATGAATTAATATAACACTTATATTAATACTCATGAATTAAACATGCATCCAATATATTATAACACTTATAACCTATAATATGCATAAAACCAGGACAACCTATGTTCTAAATTTAATTTCATAATTAATATAACACTTATATCAATTATTCTATTAAATTAGCAACATCTAATTCATGAATTAATATAACTCTTATATTAATACTCATGAATTCCCAAATATGCATACTATATATTATAACACTTATAACATAATACCAATGCATGGAGCATGCTTCCTATGGTGGGATTTTAAATCTATATGGCATACGTTATGCACATACAAACATGGATTTTAATTAAAACATACATTCACAATGCATAATTAATTAAACACACTAAAGTGGATCGATTTTGGCATTTAGCAAGCAATAACTATTTTATTACAAGCTTGAACAACAAGCTAAGTCTTGAGCCGACTTCGAACTCTTCGCACCGCCTTTGACCAGCTTGCTTCCTCCGAACGCTTCGGCCAATTTCTCTTCGAATTTCTCCTCGTAATGCCCAGAACGAGTTTGAACTTATACCGAACATTTCGGCGAGCTCAAAACTCGAGCTTCTTTCACAAAGAAACCTATATGGAATCTAATGACTCTAAAAATACAGACTCTTCCGCACGCATTAAAGCCCATACATTCTCGGGCAATTACATATAATGAAATTCAAATAGAAACTATGCCAAAATCGATATTCACTTTAGACACCAATTCAGAAACAATTTCTAAATTAAAATACCCACCAACTTAAATTGATGCAAATTGAGTTAATCACAAAATCGCTCTGATACCAATTGATGGAGCGTTTTACCGCAGCGGAACGCGATTTCGGACCGATGATACTCTAATTTCATCAATTTAACAAATAGAAAACATGCTCAAAGCGACGGAATTAAGAAATTAGAAATACATACCCATGAAGCTCCAATTTCTTCAAAGTCCGTCGGCCGTTCCTCGTCACGAACTCTTCCGACCTCTTCTCACGAACGCTGCGAGGACCACCCCAGGTAGTCCCGCTATCCTCGGCGCCGCGCAACGGAGTTGTGGGACTCCAAAAGAAGAGAAAATGAAAAAGAAAAAAGGAAGAAGAAGAACTAAAGAATGGAAGAGGGTTAGGCTTGAAGTTGAAATCTCAACTTTTAACAAACCGAAGGCAGAAGCAAAACTTCCCAAGCCAAAGTAAAATGAAACCTCATTTCAATTTAAAGAACCCAAAATCCACTCAATTAATTAGCCATGCCAAATGGCGGACATGCAAAAGTAGCACATATATATATATATATTAAATAAAATTAATTCAAAATTAATTTCAAATAATGATAAATATTTTATTTATTAAACATTTTAATAAATAAGATATATATATATATATATATATAATTAATTAAACTTTTTAATTAATTAATATTATTTAATTAAATATCAAATATTAATAAAATAATATGGCTAAACCCGGTTTTCCGAAAACCGACTTTTTTGCACATGAATCCAATTCATGTTTTATGCCAATCCCATATTTAAATCACATTTAAATATGTCTATCCTTCTTCAACAAACCGAATTTGAACAATTCAAATTCTTTTTCTTTTTCTTTTCTTTTATACTGTTGCACGACGTTATCCGAGCTAGCCAGGAGAACCTAAAGGACCTACAGATCATAAGCTCCAACGATTCGAGATTATCCGGTCAAAACTCTTTTAACCGAACTAACCAACATTCGTTAACCCCCGGAGACTCCACTATAGTCCGAGGGTTGCACTCTCCTCACTGTAGATATATTGTGTCCTCTTGATATAACCGTCATCGGTAAGTCGACCCTTCACAGGTTGTTCGTAATCACAGCTGGGTCATTTAAACCGTTTAACCCCTGCATTACGTCTTGTTCCTTAAGTACCACTGACACCTGTAATGAACAATAGATCTGTGGTCCAACCAACAGATCAGTTAACCCTCTCATCACATGAGAGTGTGAGCGCTCATTGTTCAAGCCCCGGAGTCAGCTATTAAGGGAACAACCTATCTACTAACCCTGAAGAGCGGGTTAGGAGTGAACTCCAATCTTGCTGTACTATGTCCCCAGCTACCTATTCGATTTTATCCCCAAGATGGTAGGCTTATTGAGTCGGCGCTAAAGGGCCACTCTCACCCGTGCAAGTCAAAGGATACTATCGAATAAGCAGGAGTTCATAGCAAGCTCAGGATTGAGAACGAGTTACCTAGGCCATCAATATGTATAAGTCGGTCTCATCAGTAAACGGAGTTATAAAGAGAGAGCGACTTAATACGCGGTTCGATCTTGTGTAAACTCTTTACACAGGATGCCCTCACTTCTCACATCTCCATGTGGAACGATTCGGATCACATCGTTCTGTACAATACAAAGTGAGCCGCATCCAATAGTGTTACCAGGATAAGGTACCCAGCCTTATCCGTATACTATAGACCGTTTTGACTGACTACTTGAGCCTGATCCACAATCATGTCAGACATGAAGCTCAAGTACTCATATTCAGCCAAGGGTGTTGGTCATTGGTATAGGTTAAACCAAAACACGTTTCACTTTATTCCAGTAAACTCTTTTACTGAATAAAACTAATAACTCTTTATTCTAAATAGAATATTTACAAACATAACAGTTTACAAACCACGAGTTTTAGGACATAAAACCCAACAAACTCGTCCTCCAATTAAGCTCTGCAGCGTATTCATTTACTTTGTCATACACATACGTTTTCCACCTGCAAAGTTTCTCTCTGTGCGAGTTGAGGTTTGGAAACTCATTCATAAACTAGCTTGATTGGACCTGTAAGAGAAATGAAAGTAGATTAGCTCCAATAGATATTAAGTTTTGTTTTTTCTAAAATAACACACTTCGTGTTTACTAAACAAAATCCCCGGCAGCGGCGCCAAAAACATGTTGCGTGCTCAATGTGTAAATTAGAATGTGATGTGAGAGCACTCAGAACATGCAAGCATACATGATATTGTAGCAAGTAATAAGTATTTTTTCATTCGATTTCCCACAGAGATTTAATCTTAGTTACTTACGAAGTGAGATGCTAATTTAGAAAAAGGGGGTTTAGATGGGGTAGAAGTTGGATTAATGTGCCTAACTAATATGGAGAGTGAAAGATATGCAAGCATAAACAAGAGCAAGTAAAGAGGTTGACTTGAATGTAGAAGGAAATAAATTGCGGAGAAAGCAATTATCTAGCAATAAAATCGCAAAACAAAAACTGAAAAAATGGCTAAGGCAAAATTTAAACTAAGAAAATTGCGCAGACAACAATTTTCTAGCAATTGTACTAACAGCGTTTTAAGGGTAAAGTAGGGAAACAAGGGCTACTAACAACTCCTCTATAGGCTTTTTCATACGATTCTTCAGCAGTAGATCAGCTTACCATGCATCAAATTAACTCATTCTCATGTATCTCTCGATTTCATGCCTTAGATCCTTTAGTTTACTCATGTCCAAGTAAGGCTTAAGCATCTATTTATAAAAGCAAGTTAATGATTTGTGCTAGGAAAATGCCTATTCCTAGGTCGTTTTCTGGTTACCATGAAAGGCTAGCATGAATGGACGACTCTGAACTCTTACTCCTTCCAGAGGTTAACAAGCAACAACTCTAAACTGATGAGAACTAAACAGAAGAAGATGAAATGAACTAATGTAGCAATCTTAAACAAATAGCAACAAACAATAGCGAAAGGAACGACAGAAAGTAGCAGAAAGCAAGTAAATCGTGCGCATGAACCCTCGCCGCAAGCGCCTCAGATGAAGGGAGAAGGGGAGCTTTGTTTGGATGAATCCAATCAGAAGAGAAGAAAGATCTTCTCTTCTTCCTCTCAGATTATCGATTCCAACAGCTGAATCCTTCACGCCAACAAACGGGAGAAGAAATGGAGAAGAAACTGCGTTGAGATGGGAGTTCTACGCTTCCAAGTCTGTGTTTGTCCTTCCCCCTTGACCTCCTTTTATAGTATTTTGAAGGTACGATTCAGCCAAGGAGAACCATCCATTCTGAACGACGACCTTCCACGTGGTAGCAGGAGAAAGAATGGGCGGCTGAAAGATCGTAACAAAATGGCAGACGGTTAGACAACATAAAAATTTTCACTTAAAACATTGCTGAGACAACAATGTTTTCGCAATGTTTCTGCAATATGGAAATTTCAACTCTTTAGCTTTGTCTTTGGTTCTTTTTCCTTCCTTTTCCACATAAGTCCTGATTTAGCTTCATTCAATAAATTCTCATATATATGCACATGTTTAGACCTAATTCTATAAAAAACGCTTAAGAGTGTACATCATTCTATAGCAAACAAGTCCCTAAAATATGCACTTTTGGAGACGTAACACATGTGTTAGATTTCGCCGACGGACAATCGAGTTTTCTAGCATATGTTAGAGTTAAGGAGTAGCGATGCCGTGCCTCTCACTATTCGCCTAGTAACATAGAACAATGAAATAAATCGGAGTATCGAGTCATGCATGATAGTTGTTGGGTACTTCAGCGTTGGCGGGTAGCCAGTTAGCAATTTGATTACGTGGTCGAATGTTCGTCGCGGTATGCTAGTGACTGTTTAGAGTCAATTTGGGGCTGATCACTCTAATGAAACTTTAAACAATGTTTAATTAGATTGTTAGATTTAATTAATTGCTATGGAGCCGGTTACTTTAGGGTGCCCTGGGTAACCGAATGCGTGTATGACAAACTGTTAGCCTTAGGATTGTATTAAATGATAAGTGGTAGAATGTCTAGCAAAGAAATCCCGAAAATCCCCGAACCGTGCACTCGTTATTCTCTTTCTCTTTAATTCTTCCGTTAGCGTTTAATTCTTTTTATCGCATGCTTAAACTCCCCCCTTGTTACAAAACTCAATTTGTCAATTAATTTCCACTTCAAACTTTAATTTCAATCGCGTCCTTCTCCGTGGATCGATCCTGTTACCACTAGCTGCAAAGCTTTTGTTAATAGGCTTATAAATTGTATTTTGGCAGCCTCGACAGCTTGATATTTAGCGATCATTCGAAAAGATCGACTACCAAAATTGGCGCCGTTGCTGGAGAAGGGCAAAAATTGATTGAAATTATGTTTGATTTTGATTTTGGTTGATTGATTCTGTGCTGAAAAAAAATTTCGTTTGTTTTTTGTATGTTTAAAATTTTGTTTGTGTATGACCCGTTCTTCTGAGATTAGTGGATTACAGTTTATACCTGAGATCGAAAGAGAAGAGCGGCGGTTGAGGAGAGAAGCCCGCGAGGGGCTGTTGCGTGCTCAATGTGTGAAATAAATAGCAATAAGAGAGAGAGAGCACTCAGAACATGCAAGCATACATGATCTTGTAGCAAGTAGTAAGTATTTTTTCATTCGTTTTCCCACAGAGATTTATTATTAGCTACTCGTGAAGTGAATTGTTAAGCAAGAATGGATGAATTTGATGGGGTAGAATTGGTTTTAAGTTGTCTAATTTCTAAGGGATATGTAAAGGGTAGCAACATAAACAAGTGCAAGTCAATGATAAACTCAAATGAAAAGAGAAGAGATTAATAAACGAAGAGGAAAATAGCTAAACAGAATTTTTAACTTAGCAGAATTGCGAGAACATCAATTCTACCGCAATGTTACTAACAACGAAAGTGTGTAAAATGGAGAAACAAGGGCTACTAACGACTCCTCTCTAGGCATTTTCACACGATTCCCAAGCATTGGACCAACTCACTATGCATCAAACTAACTCATTCTCGTGTATCTTCCGATTTCATGCATTAGATTCTTTAGTTTACTCATGTCCAAGTAAGGTCTTAAGCATCTTGTTAAAGCAGAAAGTTATGGTTTGTACTAGGAAAACGCCTATTCCTAGGTCGTTTTCTGGCTACCTTGAGAGGCTAGCATGAGTGTATGACTCTGAACTCTTACTCCTTCCAGAGGTTAGGAGTTCTTTGGACAAAATGGATGGCCAATCGAAATTGCCCGTGGGATGAAGCTTACATACAATCAATGCATTCGAGAGCTATCCTACATGCTTGGTTCACGTTTTTTTAGCCTATAGTATTGTCATTAGCATGCCCCTATGTGACTTAGTTACTCATGGATATAGAAAGAACAGAATTATTAGATAAAATAGGCATGCTCTGAAGAAGAATAAACTTAAAACAGCAAGGAAAAACAGTAGGCAGCAAAGACAAGAAACTGTGAAAGAATGAATTGTGCTTTGATTAATCGATTGTTTGAATGAACAAAGGAAAACTTAAAGTGAATAACATAAAGACAGAAAGCAACGAAATGAAATGAACTAACTAATAGAAAAGAAACAACAACTAAACAGTGCTGGAAATGAGAAGTAAAAGACAGAAAGCAGTAAGTGAGCTTGAACGCCTCGTCGCAAACGCCTCGGCTGAAGGGAGAAAAAGGGTAGCCTTGCTTGGATGAATCCAATCAGGAGAGAAGATGAATCTTCTCTCCTTCCTATCAGATTGTCGACTCCAACAGCTAAGCTTTCCAACCCAACAGAAGGAAGAGAAAAACAGGAGAAAGAATGGAGCTGCGAAGAGACTTCTACGCTTTCGGATGATGATCAAACCCTCTACTTTGACCCCCTTTTATAGTAATCTGCAGGTGCGTTTGGGCCAAGGAGAACCATCCATCCTCAACGTCATACTTCAAAATGGGTGGAGGAGAAAGAACGAATCCCTGAAATAACGGAACATAACAGAAAAAGATCAGCTAACTTACGGATTTCACTTAAAACATTGCAGTTTTAGCAATGTTTCCGCAATGCTACCGCAATGCACATTTTTCATTCTTTTAACTTCGTTTTTCATTCCTTTTCTTTCCTTTTGCATACAAGTCCTAATTTAGCTTTCTTCTTCTAATTCCCATAAATAAGCATAGGTTTAAGCTAAATCCTGTCAAAAATACCTAAGAGTGTACATCTTTCTATGGAAAACAAGTCCTAAAAAGGTCCTTTTTGGAGACGTAACACACCCCCAAACTTAAGGTTTTGCTCGTCCTCGAGCAATCTAAGGACTTACTTAGGCTGCTGTTTTATCTTCTTAACCACTTGTTAACTCCCCTAACTTCCTATCTATAGCAGTGCTGTCCTGTGACACACTTCTAAGTTTACAACTATCCTCTTGGTTTGCTTCTTCTGACTTCGCATGCCTAAACTCCTACTGTCTCATTAACTCTCTACGACTGATCTACTTACTTCTGCCATATCGTGCAACTATCCCTAAGGTTTCAAATTCTACCTAGCTTTACTCCAGACTCAGTACATGCTTCTAGTTTTACTTTTGAGCTACCTAGGATTCCTTAGAGTCATGCCAGTCTTAGTATTAACAGTGACAGTAGTACATTTAGAGAACAACCTAAACCCTGGCATCACTACATTGGACATACATTCATCTCCCTAAACAACCCTACAAGCTACAACTTTGTGCTCAGCAAATTGAGGATCAGAGTTCTTTTTATTCAGGACATCTAAGCCACAAAGTTGGAACTCCTAGGTATACATTCTTCTTCCCTACTTCTTCCTTTTTTCTTTCTTACTTTGGTGAAGCCTCTCCTTTGGTTGCCTTTTGATGCAATGCCACTTGTGGGTTACACACTTGGCACTGATTACTCAGCAACCTAAGAGAGACACCCCTCTTTATTCTATTTTTTTTTTTTTTTTTTAGCTCATCATTTTTTGTAAAGGAGAAGAAGAATGCTTATGCTTTAAGGGAGAGAGGAATGTTCCTAGGCCTAGGGTGGCCTCCCCCAAACTTAAACTACTCATTGTCCCCAATAAGTGTCTGAGGTGGCACACCCCCAAACTTGTCCTAGAAGCATCTTGTCTAAGGTAAAACAAAGAGGATCTAAAAGCCCTAGGCATAGACAGAACATTCTAAAAGTAAATATCACAGCAGCAGAAATTCGTAAAAACAGGCAGGTAAGGACTTAAAGCTATGCATGCTGAGCACTTTTAAGAGGCTAATTTAAACTATCAAAGGTGCCTTATGACACTCATCCAGCATGCATTTAGATAGGCTATATAAGGCAGTCAAGATAGCAACAAAAGACAAAATTTAAACAGAACCAGCCTAGCTAAACAGTCAGCCAAAAACATGCATTTACTAATAATAATTGCGGATTCCGCAATTGTTTCGCAATGGATACAGGGCAGATATACAAGTGATTAAGGCCCCTATGCATGCTTTTTCGAGTCATTTAAGCTATACCAAAAAGGAAACTAAACTAATCTACATATTCAGCTATCATCAGCCTATACTAAGCAATTCTAAACAGCAGCAATAAAGAACTAAAAACAGATCCAAATTCAACTCAAAATAGCATAATTTACATGGTTTAACAAAAAGCAGTTTGATTTTTTTTCTTGTAGGGAACAGAAATACTCCCTTGAGTGCTTCTCAGACTAGCACTCAGATGTCTTCCTCATCATCATCATTCCTTCGTGGCCTTGGAGGCGCCCATGGTGTTAGTAGGTCCGTGGGGAACTCAGGAAAGATGCAGCCCAATTGGTCTGCCATATCTTTATCCCTTGCCTGCGCATATGTGGCCCATTGAGCCATCTTCTTCTGCAGGTCCATCAGACAGGCCATCGATAGAGACTGAGCAGCAGCCAGGCCATCTAGCTCGAACTCCATGTTCCCCTTCCTTCGCATCCTCAAGGCAGTAGGCAACTCTAGGTGCCCCGTGTAGGCCAGCTGCCTTTCCATCCGCTCGATTGGCACCCCTGCACGTAAGCAGAGCTTAGTAATTGTATTAGGAAAGAAAAGTGGACCCTTACCCTTTTTGGCGCAGTCAGCGATTGAGGCTGCAATGACCTCGCCAACGTTGATTGTGAGGCCTCTCATGATCGCGTAGACCAGCAGCGATCTGCCTTGGTTGATGGTGGTCTCGTGGGTCACTGGGGACAGCTTCCTCCGCACGAAGGAAAACCAGACAGCCGCCTTGGCTGTGAGGGTAGCACTCATCAGGGTGTGCTTCCCATTGCGCGAAACTGTCCACGCTGCCTCAGGTTGGCCAATGATTCGAAGTGCTTCCTCCAGGACAGCTTCTGTTGGCTTATCAACGATCCTTGCATAATCCGTGTGCTTCTGCCCTTTGAGGCCATAGGCTTCATTGATTGCCTTCGCTGAGAAATCCACCTCAACTTCTCTGACCACAGACAGGCCATCCTCAGGGTTCATCAAATTGGCGTAAAAATCATACACCATGCTGGAGTAGGCGGGGTTGGGTGGCCTGCACAGCTCTTCCCAGCCGTGATTTGTGATCCCTGCGCGCAAGAATTGTGGCAGGTCTGCGAGCGCGTCGAGGAATCCTTTCTCGTGCAGCAGGTCCCTCTTTCTCAGCTCAGTGCCCCTTGATTCTGCATCAGAGGACACATACCTCACTGATTGAGGCTCATCTTCGGGGTAAAGCTTGGCTTTCCCCTTGTCTTTTGGTTTGGCTGATTCAGCAGCCTCGATCTTGAGCTTCTTTGGGGAAGGCTCATCCCTCACCTTCTTTGATGAAGGCTCACCCCTGGCTTTCTTTTTCTTGGACTTCTTCGAGGCTTTTGGCCGTTTGGCCTTGACAACCTTGGTGGCCTTCTTTTTCAATCTAGCCTTGGTTGTGATCTGCTGGAGGCAATCCCCCAGTGTCTCGTCCATTGAATCATCCCCCTGCGCTGGACTCTGAGGGCTGGCTTCCCTCAAAGGAGAGAAGACCTCTTCTTCTTCAGCTTCCTCACTACCCTGCGTCGATTCTTGATGCTCTCCATATGGAAATTCGGGGTCAGGCTTCTGGGAGATGGGTGATGCTTCAGGGCTCTGCGCCGGTGGAGTGTGTTCAGAGCTCTGTGGCGATGGAGAAAGCTCAGGGCTTCGCGCTGGTGGAGATGGCGAAGAGCTTTGCTTGGCCGACTCGTGTGACAGACGGCCACTTTCTTGACTCTCCATAGAGGGAGTCTTTTTCTTGATCGCTGCTTTGGCCACAACCATACTCCACTTGCGTTTCTTGGGCGTTCCTGCTGGTCCAGAGGGTCCAGCAGGGATTTCCATAACCACCTTCCACTTCTTCTTGCGGACAGGCAGCTTGGGGAGTCGTTCAGTGCGCGCAGCCTCAGCATCTGCCAAGGCGAGGAGTGCCTCCCTCGCAGCAATTTCAGCGTCGTCAGCCTTCTTCTTGGATGCAGATCTCTCAGCTCTCGTCAGCACCATCGTGGAATCGTAGGATTCTGGAAAGAGGAATTGCAGATGAAGAGGGTGAGAAATTTCTTGGAGTTCAGAGAATGGGGGAAGCGTACTGGCCACGACGCATCTAACGGCTATTTGTAAAGAAAAAATCCCAACGGCTATTTCCGTTGCGGATCCTGCAAATCCAGCGCAATTTTAGTGACCGTTGGAGATTTTTCCGTTTCAAATGCTAATATCTCCTCAACGTAATCTTTGATTCGGTCCCATATCTTCCCTGATTCTTTTATCCTAAATTCATCTCCTTGATTCCCTCTGTCGATTTCCTACAAAAACATACAAGATAAACAACAAAATCGTAATTAAAATCTCACTCAAACATTCACAAATAATAACCGAAAAAACAACAAAAAATAAACTAAGGCAAAAGCCTCGACTGGACGAGCACAGTAATCACTCGTCCTCTCTCGCTCTTATTTTCATGTTTCAGTCAAGAGGAAGGCCGAGAGAGTCTTCACATCTCCTTCCTCATAATAATGCTTCAATCGTGCACCATTAACCATGAACGGTTGCCCTTGCTGCAGCTTCCTAATCTCGATTGCACCATGAATAAACACGTTAGTTATCACAAAAGGACCTGACCATCTGGACTTAAGTTTGCCTGGAAATAATCTCAACCGTGAGTTAAATAATAAGACTAGCTGGCCTTTCTTAAAGTCCTTAATCCTAAGTCTACTATCATGCCAAATCTTAGTCTTTTCCTTATACATTTTAGCATTTTCATAGGACATATGTCTAAGCTCATCAAGTTCATGTAATTGCAGAGACCGCAATGTTCCCGCATCGGTCACGCAATAATTCAGCTCTTTCAAGGCCCAAAACGCTTTAATTTCCAATTCGAATGGTGAGTGACATGCTTTGCCATACACAAGTCTATAAGGAGACATACCTAGGGGTGTCTTATATGCAGTCCTATATGCCCAAAGTGCATCCTCGAGTTTAAACGACCAATCTTTTCTATTGGGTTTGACCACTTTTTCGAGTATGTTTTTAATCTCCCTATTGGATATTTCAGCTTGACCATTCGAATGTGGGTGATAAGGGGTGGCTACTCTATGTCTAACATTATATTTAGCCAACACTCTCTCCATAGCTTTATTAATGAAATGTGTTCCTTCATCACTAATTATAGCACGAGGTGTTCCAAACCTAGTAAAGATATGTCTATGAAGGAACCTAACGACTGTTTTGGCATCATTATTTGGACATGCTATGGCCTCTACCCACTTAGACACATAGTCTACAGCCATAAGTATGTAAAGGTTACCTGCGGATGGGGAAATGGTCCCATGAAGTCAATGCCCCACACATCAAAGAGCTCCAACTCTAAGATGTAAGTGAGAGGCATCTCATCCTTTCGACTAAGGTTACCTGTTCTCTGGCATTCATCACAGCTGTGGGCGTATTCGTGGGCATCCTTGAAGATTGTGGGCCAATAGTAGCCACTCTGGAACACCTTTGCAGCTGTTCTTTGGCCACCAAAGTGTCCACCATAGGGGGCTGTATGGCAGTGCTGCAGCACAGACTTCGCCTCAGCAACTGACACACACTTCCTTAGCAAACCATCTGCACATGTCTTGTAAAGTGTAGGATCATCCCATATGAACTTCCTAGCTTCATGCAGGAATCTCTTCTTCTCTTGGCTTCCCTTGAAAGTTGGTAATATCTGCGAGGCAAGGAAGTTAGCAATGTCAGCAAACCAAGGTTCCTCATCGTTATCACGATGCGTCAATACAAAGACATGTTCATCGATAAAGGCATCAGAAATTGCGGTTTCCGCAATGTTATTGCAATTATGTTGCAATTTGGAAAGATGATCCGCAACCACATTTTCACAACCTTTCTTATCTCTAATGTCTAGATCAAATTCCTGCAGCAACAACACCCATCTAATCAACCTAGGCTTAGCATCAGCCTTCCTCATGAGGTATTTCAAAGCAGAATGGTCAGTGTACACGATTGTCCTAGTGCCTACAATGTAATTCCTAAACTTCTCACAAGCAAACACTACAGCTAGCATCTCCTTCTCAGTGGTTGTGTAATTACATTGTGCCTCATTAAGTGTCTTACTAGCATAGTATACAGGGTGTGTTAGCTTGTCAATCTTTTGTCCTAGCATAACCCCTACATCATAGTCACTTGCATCACATAACATCTCAAAGGGGAGATCCCAATTTGGCCCTACTATAATAGGTGCTTTGACTAGTGCTTCCTTAAGGGCTTTCCAGGCTAAGAAACATTCCTTAGAGAAGATGAATGGTTTGTTCAGCTCTAGAAGCTCACACAAGGGTTTGGAGATCTTAGAAAAGTTCTTAATGAACCTTCTATAGAAGCCTGCGTGTCCTAAGAAACTTCTAATGGCTTTTACATTCTGAGGTTCCACCAATTTCTCTATTATTTCAATCTTGGCCCTATCGACCTCCACTCCTGCTCTAGACACTCTATGACCTAAGACAATCCCTTCGTCCACCATGAAGTGGCACTTCTCCCAATTAAGGACTAGGTTGGTTTCCTCACACCTAGCCAGGACTTGTCCTAAGTTCTCTAAACAGTTTGTGAATGAATCACCAAAGACTGAGAAATCATACATGAATATCTCTATCATGGACTCATCTAAATCAGAGAAGATTGCCAACATGCACCTTTGGAATGTTGCCGGTGCATTGCATAAGCCAAAAGGCATTATGCGAAAGGCAAATGTTTCAAAAGTGCAAGTGAAAGTAGTCTTTTCTTGGTCCTTGGGGTCTATAGTGATCTGGTTATATCCTGAATAACCATCTAGAAAACAGTAGTAGGCTCTACCAGCTATCCTATCTAACATCTGGTCAATGAATGGTAGAGGGAAGTGGTATTTTTTTGTTTCCTTATTCAACTTCCTATAATCCATGCAAACTCTCCATCCTGTAATAGTCCTAGTTGGAATCAGTTCATTGCTCTCATTGACTACTACAGTCATCCCCCCCTTCTTAGGTACACATTGAATAGGACTCACCCACTGACTACTATCTATAGGGAAGATCACACCTGCATCTAACCACTTTATGATTTCTTTTTTTACTACCTCTTTCATAGAGGGATTCAACCTACGTTGGTGATCTACTCGGGGTGTATGCTCTTCCTCTAATATTATCTTATGCATGCAATAAGAAGGGCTAATGCCTCTAATGTCAGCAATAGTCCATGCAATAGCCTTTTTATGCTGTTTAAGTAATAATATCAGTTCAACCTCATGCTTCTCACTCAATTTAGAAGAAATAATCACAGGTAGAGTATCATTACTCCCTAGATATGCATACTTGAGGTGAGTGGGTAAGGGTTTCAATTCTAAGACAGGTGGATGCTCAATGAATGGTTTTAATGGATTCAAGGATCTGTCAGTTAGGTCTTTATTTATACATACATGCTGTGTCTTATCTACAGGTATATCCATTATCTCAGAAACATTCAAATCAGTTAAATCTAATTGTACATATTCATTAGCATGCTTAGTTAATAATACATGCTCCAGCTGTTCTTCCATCAATGAATCTACAATGTCCATGCGAGCACAAGATTCAGAGTCAGAGGGGTACCTTAAGGCTTTATAAACACTAAATTTAACATCCTCATCATGAACCCTCATAGTGAGCTCACCTTTCTGGACATCTATCAGGGCCCTACCTGTGGCTAGAAAAGGTCTGCCTAATAGATGGGGACCTCCTTGTCTGCTTCATAATCCAGGATGATGAAATCTGCAAGGAAAATAAACTTGTCAACCTTTACAAGAATATCCTCAATCTTACCCTCAGGGTATGCTATGGATCTGTCTGCAAGTTGTAAAGTGACAGTGGTGGGACGTGCTTCTCCTATTCCTAGCTGGCGGAATAGTGATAGGGGCATGAGGTTTATGCTGGCTCCCAGGTGTTACGTCTCCAAAAGTGACCTTTTTAGGACTTAATTGACTTAGAAAGATGTTCACTCTTAGGTGTTTTTGATAGCATTTAGCCTAAACCTATGCTTAAATATGAGAATTAGAAGAAGGTAGCTAAATTAGGACTTATGCATAATAGGAAAGAAAAGAGTTCAAAACCGAAGGAAAAGAATGAAAAAGCTGCATTAAGGCAGCATTGCGGAAACATTGCGGTTCTCGCAATGTTTCAAGTGAAAACCGTAAGTTGACTGATCTTTTTCTGTTAATTTCCGTTATTTCAGGGATTCGTTCTTTCTCCTTCATCCATTCTGAAGTACGACGTTGAAGATTGATGGTTCTCCTTGGCCCAAATGCACCTGCAGATTACTATAAATAGGGGTCAAAGTCGAGGGTTCAAGCATCATCCGAAAGCGTAGAAGTCTTCTCGCAGTCCATCTTTTCTTCTGTTTTCCTTTGCCGTCTGCTGGTTTGCGAAGCTCAGCTGTTGGAATCGATAATCTGATAGGAAGGAGAGGAGATTCTACTTCTCTCCCGATTGGATTCATCCAAGCAAGGCTGATCTTTCTCATCCTTCATTCGAGGCGGCTGCAACGAGACTTTCGAGCTGTTTTACTGCTTTCTGTTCTTCATTTCTATTTTACACCTCTGTCTTGTGTTGTTTCTGTTGGGTTTTATGTCCTAAAACTCGTGGTTTGTAAACTGTTATGTTTGTAAATAATCTATTTAGTAATAAAGAGTTATTAAGTTTTAATTCAGTAAAGGAGTTTACTGGATTAAAGTGAAACATGTTTTATCCTATACCAATAACCAACACCCTTGGCATTGTTTGAGTATTTGAACCTCATGTATGACATGATTGTGGATCAGGTTCAAGTATACTGCCAAAATGATCTATAGTATATGGATAAGGCTGGGTACCTTATCCTGGTAACACTATTGGATGCGGCTCACTTTGTATTGTACAGAACGATGTGATCTGAATCGTTCCACATGAAGATGTGAGAAGTGAGGTCGTCCTGTGTAAAGAGTTTACACAAGATCGAACCGCGTATTAAGTCACTCTCTCTTTATAACACCGTTTACTGATCGAGACTGACTTATACACATTGATGGCCTAGGTAACTCGTTCTTAATCCTGAGCTCACTATGAACTCCTGCTTATTCGGAAGTATCCTTTGACTTGTATGGGTGAGAGTGGCGGAACGCCCGCTCAATAAGCCTACCAACTTGGGGATAAAGCCGAATAAGTAGCTGGGGACATAGTGTAGCAAGATTGGAATTCACTCCTAACCCGCTCTTCAGGGTTAGTAGATAGGTTGTTCCCTTAATAGCTGACTCCGGGGCTTGAACAATGTGAGCTCACACTCTCATGTGATGAGAGAGTTATATTGATCTATTGGTTGGACCAAAGATCTATTGTTCATTAGAGGTGTCAGTGGTACTTAAGGATCAAGATGTAATGCAGGGGTTAAACGGTTTATACGACCCAGCTGTGATTACGGACAACCTGTGAAGGATCGACTAACCAATGACGGTTATATCAAGAGGACACAACATATCTACAGTGAGGAGAGTGCAGCCCTTGGACTTTAGTGGAGTCTCCGGGGGTTAACGAATGTTGATCGATTCGGGTCAAAAGAGTTTTGACCGAATGATCTCGTATCGTTGGAGCTCATGATCTGTAGGTCCTTTAGGTTCTCCTGGCTAGCTCGGATAAAGCGGTATAGCAGTGCTATAGGGTTGAATTCGGAGAAATCTGAATTAGGGTTTGTTCTAGGGGTTTGTATATTTAAATGTGATTTAAATATATAATCGGAGGAAGTTGTATTTAAATGTGATTTAAATACTCGACCGGAGAAAAATATGAATATTGATTCGTATTTTGGAAAAGTCGGTTTTCTGAAAACCGGGTTATAGTGGAAGGTTTATTATTATATTAGTATTTGATATTAATATTAATAATAAATTAAATAATTAAAATTGTTTTAATTATTATTAATTTTAATAAATAATAATTATTTATAATTATTATTATTATCATTAATAAGCTTGATGCATGTTCAACATGTGTCATCCACTTTGTTTCTTTTCCTTACTCATGAAGCAAGTCAATTTGATATGATCAATTGGATTTTGGCTTGAATGGGTGGTTCTCTAAGCTTGAGAAATTCAGCACTTCTCTCTCTCACGTTGGGAACTTCCTCTCAAAAGCATTTGGATTGTGTATCTTCAAGTGTTGAAGGCAATATCCATAGTTGAAGCTTGAAGAAGAAGAGAAGTTGTAGCTTTGGTTGTTGTAAAATCAAGGTGACTCTTTGGGAGAGAATGAAGAAGAGTTAAGTTGTTAATTCTTCTTCCCTTGATATTTGGATTTCAAGTTGTTGAAATTCAAAGGGTTTATTGTATTGTGTTTTTGATGTTCTTGATGAATTGTTCATCAAGTTCATATTAACACAATACTAAACACAAACCAAAAGCTCCATCTTGTTCCTCCACCCTCAAACTAACCCCCTTAGCTTAAGGAGTCCCACCACTCCGCTATTACCGCCTGAGAATAGCTGGGACTGCTCTAAGGGTGGTCCTCGTGATTGTTCGTGCTGAGTTCGTGACCGGAGGAGAGGTAGAGATCGAGGGGGCTGTAGAGGAGCTGAGGTAGACGAGAAGACGAACATCAAGAAAAGGTATTTTTGTCAATATATACCGGTGTATATATGATATATACCGGTGCTTTTTCTTGGTTTCTCTTCACTGGAAAATATACCGGTGGTATATATAATATTTACCGGTGGCATATATACCGGTGGGATATATACCGGTGGGATATATACCGGTGGTATATATGGTATTTACCGGTGATATATACCGGTGGTATATATACCGGTGATATATATACCGGTGGTATATATATTATTTACCCGTGATATATATATACCGGTGGTATATACCGATCGGTATTTCCTCGGTATAATATATACCGGTGTATATATGATATATACCGGTGATATTTTTACCGGTGGCTTTTACCGGTCAACTTTTTCGGTTGACTTTTACCGGTCGGTTTACCGGTGGAGAGGGCTTTTTCCGTTGGACTTGAATTAAAGAAATTTTTCTAAGTGTTAGAAATGTTTCTTCAATTCTTAGTTCGTTCCTTATTGATTGCTTAAGGTCCTCAACCAGTTTTAGGCTTTTGTTTAAGTTTTTCTTCCGCTGCGCCTCTGGTCGAGGGCCGGGACCCTCGCAGTTGGTTGAGTGGGGGTTCCAGCAATTGGTATCAGAGCATGCTTTAAGCTCTCAATTTTGCACAAATTGAGTCCTAGATGGGTTGTTTTGATTTCTTGCTTGGATGGCTGAAGCATTTTGGCTTATGGCATTGTTTACTTTCCTTGTTTTTACCTTTGGTATGTAATAGCCTTGGCTTGTTAAATAAGGCTTATTGTGTGGCTTGGAGTCTGTAATTCGTTTAGTCTTAGAGTCTAGGGTTGTTGCGGAGCCAAGGTGTGCAAGGAGCCAAGAAGCCGAGGTGCTTGGAGTTGCTCGAAGAGTTCGTTGTGCTTCAAGACCTAGCTTGGGGTTTTGACAAGCTTGTAATAATTAGCATTGCTTGCTTGATGCCATAAACCGAATTGCTTTAGTGTGATTAATTTATAGGATGCATGAGATGTATGGTTTAAATTAATGCCCTTGCTTGTGCATAAAGTATGCCATATAGATTTCAAATCCCACCTTAGGAAGCATGTTGCATGCATTATGTATGTTATAAGTGTTATAATGTATAGGATGCATGCTTAATTCATGAGATTCAATATAAGTGTTATATTGGTTATGAATTAGGGAATTGTATGTTAAAGAGCATAATTGATGTAAGTGTTATATTAATTATGAAGTTAAATATTCAATTCGCCATGCCTTAGTGTTGCATGTTTGAGAAGCATGTAGAGTTGTTGTAGAAAGTCTAAGTTTTGCCAAACGTTGTAAAATTTGATAGACTTTTAAAATCTATAACAAAGAAAAGCATGTTCATTTAGGGTTAAATGAGACGTCCGGTTCATTAGATGAATAGGTCGTTATCTCGTAAATGCTAAGGTTATGAGAAACTCACCCGGTGAAATTCTGTTCGAGGGTGGAGGTATTTAAGTTGACGGTTTACGGAACACCTCCTACCTGGGAACGATCCGGTACTTGAGTAAAGTTAACCCGGCTTTATGAGCGTGCGTGAGAGGTGTGAGGTTAATAAAGGTGTTTATAACCTAGACATCTCAGGTAAATAGTTTGCCTAGACTTAAGGTTTTATTTTCTTAGCCGGATAAAACCTGAGTAGTTTACCCTTAAAACCGTCCACGATGCTTAGTAGATGTGTTGAGAAGGAATATATGATATATCCCTCTCCTGCTATGCACTCCGTGAAGTTCACAAACGTGAGAATTTTGCTCGGCCTCGTGTTGCTAATGTGGCAACCCCATTCGGATGGTATTTGCAACTTTCAATAGCAAGGTGAATGGAGTAAGTATCTATAGTAAGTGGGAGAAGGAAGTACGTCAGTACATCCTACGGTCTCCTCCATTGGATTGAACCGTGAGATTCCCATGTTTCGCCTGCTAGGTGCCCAAGAGTGGTACCGATCCAGTCGGAGGGCGGGGCATGGGAGATCGAACACCTCAGTCACCATTTATGGATAGTGAAACACAGGGCCATTCCCAACACTGACATTCCATTCGGTTGCTATGTTGGGGCCGTTCTGTGCATTCTAAAAATGGAGGGTCACACTTACGGGATTTGCTAAGGAGTTAGTAAATCCAGACCAAAAACGATAACTAAGATGCTATGGGGATAAGAGTTATTCCGGAGTTAGCATTTAGTCAAGAATGTCTTGGTTTAGTAAAGGAGTGCTCGACTACCATTCGGTAGCGACCATTCTGACCTACTAAAGTATCGTTGTTAGTAAATAAAGAGTTTGGGTACTTTATTTACTGCTAAAGTCTTCAATTGGTTCAAATAGGTTAAAACCGTTTCACTAATAGATTTACATTCCTTTACAGCATGTCGAGTTCGTTCATACAGTTGCTGTCACACGACAAATTAACCGGAGAAAATTTTGGGTCATGGAAGTCGAACCTTAATGCGGTTTTGGTTCTTGACAACCTGAGATTTGTCTTAACAGAGGAGTGTCCTCCGGTTCCTGGTTCAAATGCCTCACGAACTGTTCGTGAAGCATACGACGGTTGGATTCGGGCTAATGATAAAGCTCGAGTCTACCTCCTGGCAAGCATATCTGATGTCTTGTCTAGGAAGCATGAGGGGATGGTTTCCGCTAAGGAAATCATGGCTTCATTACAAGAGATGTTTGGAAAACCTTCCTCATCTCTTAGGTATGAAGCCCTCAAGCACATTTTCAACTGCCGTATGGTTGAAGGAACCTCTGTTAGGGAGCATGTCCTTAACATGATGGTGTACTTCAATACTGCAGAAGTTAATGGAGCAACCGTTGACGAACAAGGTCAGGTTGGTTTTATCTTGGAATCTCTTCCGAAGAGTTTCCTGCACTTCAGGGCCAATATGGTCATGAACAAGATAGAATACAATCTGACGTCTCTTCTAAACGAGCTTCAGGTATATCAGTCCCTGCATACCTCTAATGGAAAGGAGAAGGAGGTAAATGTTACCACTTCTGTGAAATTCCAGAAAGGGTCTGGGTCTGGGACTAAATCTGAACCTCCTTCTGTGAGTAATAAGATTATTCACAAGAAGAAGAGAAGTGCCAGGAAGGGCAAGACCCCAGCTGTTGGCAAGGTAAAAGCTTCACACAGTGGAAAGTGTTTTCATTGTGGTGAAGAAGGGCATTGGAAACGGAACTGCCCCAAATACCTTGCTGAGAAAAAGGCAAGAGAATGAACGACAAGGTAAATATGATTTATCTTTTGTCTAAACATGTGTTGTGGATTATGATTGTCATATCTGAATGTTGATTCAGGAACCACTAATCATGTTTGTTATTCTTTTTCAGGAAACTAGTTCCTGTCTGCCTATTACTTGACGAAGACGACTTATGAAGATGTCTTCGCAGTATCTACAGTGGGAACTTGCTGATAGTTTAGTTGTCTGTATAGAAATAATTTCAACTGTTGTAATTATTATCTATAGAACTCAAGTTTATTGTGAACACTTTTATTGTATATAGTATCTTTTGTTTATTAAATGAAGAGTTCATTTTGCAAAAGATATATACTAGTAGTGTTCTATTAAAACTTGGTAAACAACTAAAGTGTTAAGATTTATCTTGTTTTATATTGAAAGCAAAAATTTAAATTAACAAAGGTTGTTAGTTTAGCTGGTTCTTCTCAACCGATTGAGAAAGCCTATATGTAGTGGGAGGTTTATGAGTTAATCTAGACCACTATATTGGCTTGTGTTATGACTCTAGTTATCAAACTTGTTGATAATGGTAAATTCATAAACAAGAACCAGTAACTCAAAACCATGAATCTTCAAGGGGTTTAAAGACCTAGTCTATGAGGTGAAAACCTCTAAGGCTTGACTTTCTGACAAAGGGACTGTCCCGAAGAGAATGAGTTAATTGTGTATTAACTTCTTCTCTTGTTGCCAGATATAAGTTATATAGAACACTCGTGTCCATTGTCCTGTTCTATTTGATAGGATAAGGAAAATGGAAATCAAGATTAGCTATCTTGATAGAGTATCTATTAGTCTTAACCAGCAAGATTTATTATTTAAGATTCAGAGCAAATCGTTTGCAGTCTTATTCATTTCTTTTATGAATTGGATTTAGTATCTAAATCTTAAATTATAAGGTTTGTTTTTCGAATCAAATCTTATGGTTTTGAACATTACATTGATAAATATTGTTGGACAAGTATTTGATCAATGTAATAGCTTTCATAATAAATACCCATAGTTTCACTCCTAATCATTGTGAATGATGAAGGAGTCATTTCTTTGATAAGCTTAGATTAGCTCCGTTGGTTCTAAGGATTCGGGTTAATCTGAATCGTAAGAACATATGGCTAGTGGGAGCTGTCAAAAGTAATGTGGTTAAAGTTTTGTCAAGGAGTAATAGATTACAAGAGTTGTATTGTTGTTTTCTCATGTGATAGCTAAGCTTTCTTGCAGCTTGTGAAGTAGCAAAAAGTTTATGAATTAAACTCAAAGTTTAGCGCTCTGAGAGGATGTGATAGTCACATGGGTTCCTCACAGCACTACATGTTGTTTTGTTTACTTTGTTTCTCATGGCTAAAGTGTTTGAGAAATACCTAAAGTGTTTAGGGCTCCAAGTTATTCAAAAAGGATAGTGAGAGTAAACTAGAAATATGAGATATTTCGTTTTCTCCACCAACATGTACACCACAGACGTTTTAGTCCAAGTGGGAGTTTGTTGGGTTTTATGTCCTAAAACTCGTGGTTTGTAAACTGTTATGTTTGTAAATAATCTATTTAGTAATAAAGAGTTATTAAGTTTTAATTCAGTAAAGGAGTTTACTGGATTAAAGTGAAACATGTTTTATCCTATACCAATAACCAACACCCTTGGCATTGTTTGAGTATTTGAACCTCATGTATGACATGATTGTGGATCAGGTTCAAGTATACTGCCAAAATGATCTATAGTATATGGATAAGGCTGGGTACCTTATCCTGGTAACACTATTGGATGCGGCTCACTTTGTATTGTACAGAACGATGTGATCTGAATCGTTCCACATGAAGATGTGAGAAGTGAGGTCGTCCTGTGTAAAGAGTTTACACAAGATCGAACCGCGTATTAAGTCACTCTCTCTTTATAACACCGTTTACTGATCGAGACTGACTTATACACATTGATGGCCTAGGTAACTCGTTCTTAATCCTGAGCTCACTATGAACTCCTGCTTATTCGGAAGTATCCTTTGACTTGTATGGGTGAGAGTGGCGGAACGCCCGCTCAATAAGCCTACCAACTTGGGGATAAAGCCGAATAAGTAGCTGGGGACATAGTGTAGCAAGATTGGAATTCACTCCTAACCCGCTCTTCAGGGTTAGTAGATAGGTTGTTCCCTTAATAGCTGACTCCGGGGCTTGAACAATGTGAGCTCACACTCTCATGTGATGAGAGAGTTATATTGATCTATTGGTTGGACCAAAGATCTATTGTTCATTAGAGGTGTCAGTGGTACTTAAGGATCAAGATGTAATGCAGGGGTTAAACGGTTTATACGACCCAGCTGTGATTACGGACAACCTGTGAAGGATCGACTAACCAATGACGGTTATATCAAGAGGACACAACATATCTACAGTGAGGAGAGTGCAGCCCTTGGACTTTAGTGGAGTCTCCGGGGGTTAACGAATGTTGATCGATTCGGGTCAAAAGAGTTTTGACCGAATGATCTCGTATCGTTGGAGCTCATGATCTGTAGGTCCTTTAGGTTCTCCTGGCTAGCTCGGATAAAGCGGTATAGCAGTGCTATAGGGTTGAATTCGGAGAAATCTGAATTAGGGTTTGTTCTAGGGGTTTGTATATTTAAATGTGATTTAAATATATAATCGGAGGAAGTTGTATTTAAATGTGATTTAAATACTCGACCGGAGAAAAATATGAATATTGATTCGTATTTTGGAAAAGTCGGTTTTCTGAAAACCGGGTTATAGTGGAAGGTTTATTATTATATTAGTATTTGATATTAATATTAATAATAAATTAAATAATTAAAATTGTTTTAATTATTATTAATTTTAATAAATAATAATTATTTATAATTATTATTATTATCATTAATAAGCTTGATGCATGTTCAACATGTGTCATCCACTTTGTTTCTTTTCCTTACTCATGAAGCAAGTCAATTTGATATGATCAATTGGATTTTGGCTTGAATGGGTGGTTCTCTAAGCTTGAGAAATTCAGCACTTCTCTCTCTCACGTTGGGAACTTCCTCTCAAAAGCATTTGGATTGTGTATCTTCAAGTGTTGAAGGCAATATCCATAGTTGAAGCTTGAAGAAGAAGAGAAGTTGTAGCTTTGGTTGTTGTAAAATCAAGGTGACTCTTTGGGAGAGAATGAAGAAGAGTTAATTTGTTAATTCTTCTTCCCTTGATATTTGGATTTCAAGTTGTTGAAATTCAAAGGGTTTATTGTATTGTGTTTTTGATGTTCTTGATGAATTGTTCATCAAGTTCATATTAACACAATACTAAACACAAACCAAAAGCTCCATCTTGTTCCTCCACCCTCAAACTAACCCCCTTAGCTTAAGGAGTCCCACCACTCCGCTATTACCGCCTGAGAATAGCTGGGACTGCTCTAAGGGTGGTCCTCGTGATTGTTCGTGCTGAGTTCGTGACCGGAGGAGAGGTAGAGATCGAGGGGGCTGTAGAGGAGCTGAGGTAGACGAGAAGACGAACATCAAGAAAAGGTATTTTTGTCAATATATACCGGTGTATATATGATATATACCGGTGCTTTTTCTTGGTTTCTCTTCACTGGAAAATATACCGGTGGTATATATAATATTTACCGGTGGCATATATACCGGTGGGATATATACCGGTGGGATATATACCGGTGGTATATATGGTATTTACCGGTGATATATACCGGTGGTATATATACCGGTGATATATATACCGGTGGTATATACCGGTGGTATATATATTATTTACCCGTGATATATATATACCGGTGGTATATACCGATCGGTATTTCCTCGGTATAATATATACCGGTGTATATATGATATATACCGGTGATATTTTTACCGGTGGCTTTTACCGGTCAACTTTTTCGGTTGACTTTTACCGGTCGGTTTACCGGTGGAGAGGGCTTTTTCCGTTGGACTCGAATTAAAGAAATTTTTCTAAGTGTTAGAAATGTTTCTTCAATTCTTAGTTCGTTCCTTATTGATTGCTTAAGGTCCTCAACCAGTTTTAGGCTTTTGTTTAAGTTTTTCTTCCGCTGCGCCTCTGGTCGAGGGCCGGGACCCTCGCAGTTGGTTGAGTGGGGGTTCCAGCAATTGGTATCAGAGCATGCTTTAAGCTCTCAATTTTGCACAAATTGAGTCCTAGGTGGGTTGTTTTGATTTCTTGCTTGGATGGCTGAAGCATTTTGGCTTATGGCATTGTTTACTTTCCTTGTTTTTACCTTTGGTATGTAATAGCCTTGGCTTGTTAAATAAGGCTTATTGTGTGGCTTGGAGTCTGTAATTCGTTTAGTCTTAGAGTCTAGGGTTGTTGCGGAGCCAAGGTGTGCAAGGAGCCAAGAAGCCGAGGTGCTTGGAGTTGCTCGAAGAGTTCGTTGTGCTTCAAGACCTAGCTTGGGGTTTTGACAAGCTTGTAATAATTAGCATTGCTTGCTTGATGCCATAAACCGAATTGCTTTAGTGTGATTAATTTATAGGATGCATGAGATGTATGGTTTAAATTAATGCCCTTGCTTGTGCATAAAGTATGCCATATAGATTTCAAATCCCACCTTAGGAAGCATGTTGCATGCATTATGTATGTTATAAGTGTTATAATGTATAGGATGCATGCTTAATTCATGAGATTCAATATAAGTGTTATATTGGTTATGAATTAGGGAATTGTATGTTTAAGAGCATAATTGATGTAAGTGTTATATTAATTATGAAGTTAAATATTCAATTCGCCATGCCTTAGTGTTGCATGTTTGAGAAGCATGTAGAGTTGTTGTAGAAAGTCTAAGTTTTGCCAAACGTTGTAAAATTTGATAGACTTTTAAAATCTATAACAAAGAAAAGCATGTTCATTTAGGGTTAAATGAGACGTCCGGTTCATTAGATGAATAGGTCGTTATCTCGTAAATGCTAAGGTTATGAGAAACTCACCCGGTGAAATTCTGTTCGAGGGTGGAGGTATTTAAGTTGACGGTTTACGGAACACCTCCTACCTGGGAACGATCCGGTACTTGAGTAAAGTTAACCCGGCTTTATGAGCGTGCGTGAGAGGTGTGAGGTTAATAAAGGTGTTTATAACCTAGACATCTCAGGTAAATAGTTTGCCTAGACTTAAGGTTTTATTTTCTTAGCCGGATAAAACCTGAGTAGTTTACCCTTAAAACCGTCCACGATGCTTAGTAGATGTGTTGAGAAGGAATATATGATATATCCCTCTCCTGCTATGCACTCCGTGAAGTTCACAAACGTGAGAATTTTGCTCGGCCTCGTGTTGCTAATGTGGCAACCCCATTCGGATGGTATTTGCAACTTTCAATAGCAAGGTGAATGGAGTAAGTATCTATAGTAAGTGGGAGAAGGAAGTACGTCAGTACATCCTACGGTCTCCTCCATTGGATTGAACCGTGAGATTCCCATGTTTCGCCTGCTAGGTGCCCAAGAGTGGTACCGATCCAGTCGGAGGGCGGGGCATGGGAGATCGAACACCTCAGTCACCATTTATGGATAGTGAAACACAGGGCCATTCCCAACACTGACATTCCATTCGGTTGCTATGTTGGGGCCGTTCTGTGCATTCTAAAAATGGAGGGTCACACTTACGGGATTTGCTAAGGAGTTAGTAAATCCAGACCAAAAACGATAACTAAGATGCTATGGGGATAAGAGTTATTCCGGAGTTAGCATTTAGTCAAGAATGTCTTGGTTTAGTAAAGGAGTGCTCGACTACCATTCGGTAGCGACCATTCTGACCTACTAAAGTATCGTTGTTAGTAAATAAAGAGTTTGGGTACTTTATTTACTGCTAAAGTCTTCAATTGGTTCAAATAGGTTAAAACCGTTTCACTAATAGATTTACATTCCTTTACAGCATGTCGAGTTCGTTCATACAGTTGCTGTCACACGACAAATTAACCGGAGAAAATTTTGGGTCATGGAAGTCGAACCTTAATGCGGTTTTGGTTCTTGACAACCTGAGATTTGTCTTAACAGAGGAGTGTCCTCCGGTTCCTGGTTCAAATGCCTCACGAACTGTTCGTGAAGCATACGACGGTTGGATTCGGGCTAATGATAAAGCTCGAGTCTACCTCCTGGCAAGCATATCTGATGTCTTGTCTAGGAAGCATGAGGGGATGGTTTCCGCTAAGGAAATCATGGCTTCATTACAAGAGATGTTTGGAAAACCTTCCTCATCTCTTAGGTATGAAGCCCTCAAGCACATTTTCAACTGCCGTATGGTTGAAGGAACCTCTGTTAGGGAGCATGTCCTTAACATGATGGTGTACTTCAATACTGCAGAAGTTAATGGAGCAACCGTTGACGAACAAGGTCAGGTTGGTTTTATCTTGGAATCTCTTCCGAAGAGTTTCCTGCACTTCAGGGCCAATATGGTCATGAACAAGATAGAATACAATCTGACGTCTCTTCTAAACGAGCTTCAGGTATATCAGTCCCTGCATACCTCTAATGGAAAGGAGAAGGAGGTAAATGTTACCACTTCTGTGAAATTCCAGAAAGGGTCTGGGTCTGGGACTAAATCTGAACCTCCTTCTGTGAGTAATAAGATTATTCACAAGAAGAAGAGAAGTGCCAGGAAGGGCAAGACCCCAGCTGTTGGCAAGGTAAAAGCTTCACACAGTGGAAAGTGTTTTCATTGTGGTGAAGAAGGGCATTGGAAACGGAACTGCCCCAAATACCTTGCTGAGAAAAAGGCAAGAGAATGAACGACAAGGTAAATATGATTTATCTTTTGTCTAAACATGTGTTGTGGATTATGATTGTCATATCTGAATGTTGATTCAGGAACCACTAATCATGTTTGTTATTCTTTTTCAGGAAACTAGTTCCTGTCTGCCTATTACTTGACGAAGACGACTTATGAAGATGTCTTCGCAGTATCTACAGTGGGAACTTGCTGATAGTTTAGTTGTCTGTATAGAAATAATTTCAACTGTTGTAATTATTATCTATAGAACTCAAGTTTATTGTGAACACTTTTATTGTATATAGTATCTTTTGTTTATTAAATGAAGAGTTCATTTTGCAAAAGATATATACTAGTAGTGTTCTATTAAAACTTGGTAAACAACTAAAGTGTTAAGATTTATCTTGTTTTATATTGAAAGCAAAAATTTAAATTAACAAAGGTTGTTAGTTTAGCTGGTTCTTCTCAACCGATTGAGAAAGCCTATATGTAGTGGGAGGTTTATGAGTTAATCTAGACCACTATATTGGCTTGTGTTATGACTCTAGTTATCAAACTTGTTGATAATGGTAAATTCATAAACAAGAACCAGTAACTCAAAACCATGAATCTTCAAGGGGTTTAAAGACCTAGTCTATGAGGTGAAAACCTCTAAGGCTTGACTTTCTGACAAAGGGACTGTCCCGAAGAGAATGAGTTAATTGTGTATTAACTTCTTCTCTTGTTGCCAGATATAAGTTATATAGAACACTCGTGTCCATTGTCCTGTTCTATTTGATAGGATAAGGAAAATGGAAATCAAGATTAGCTATCTTGATAGAGTATCTATTAGTCTTAACCAGCAAGATTTATTATTTAAGATTCAGAGCAAATCGTTTGCAGTCTTATTCATTTCTTTTATGAATTGGATTTAGTATCTAAATCTTAAATTATAAGGTTTGTTTTTCGAATCAAATCTTATGGTTTTGAACATTACATTGATAAATATTGTTGGACAAGTATTTGATCAATGTAATAGCTTTCATAATAAATACCCATAGTTTCACTCCTAATCATTGTGAATGATGAAGGAGTCATTTCTTTGATAAGCTTAGATTAGCTCCGTTGGTTCTAAGGATTCGGGTTAATCTGAATCGTAAGAACATATGGCTAGTGGGAGCTGTCAAAAGTAATGTGGTTAAAGTTTTGTCAAGGAGTAATAGATTACAAGAGTTGTATTGTTGTTTTCTCATGTGATAGCTAAGCTTTCTTGCAGCTTGTGAAGTAGCAAAAAGTTTATGAATTAAACTCAAAGTTTAGCGCTCTGAGAGGATGTGATAGTCACATGGGTTCCTCACAGCACTACATGTTGTTTTGTTTACTTTGTTTCTCATGGCTAAAGTGTTTGAGAAATACCTAAAGTGTTTAGGGCTCCAAGTTATTCAAAAAGGATAGTGAGAGTAAACTAGAAATATGAGATATTTCGTTTTCTCCACCAACATGTACACCACAGACGTTTTAGTCCAAGTGGGAGTTTGTTGGGTTTTATGTCCTAAAACTCGTGGTTTGTAAACTGTTATGTTTGTAAATAATCTATTTAGTAATAAAGAGTTATTAAGTTTTAATTCAGTAAAGGAGTTTACTGGATTAAAGTGAAACATGTTTTATCCTATACCAATAACCAACACCCTTGGCATTGTTTGAGTATTTGAACCTCATGTATGACATGATTGTGGATCAGGTTCAAGTATACTGCCAAAATGATCTATAGTATATGGATAAGGCTGGGTACCTTATCCTGGTAACACTATTGGATGCGGCTCACTTTGTATTGTACAGAACGATGTGATCTGAATCGTTCCACATGAAGATGTGAGAAGTGAGGTCGTCCTGTGTAAAGAGTTTACACAAGATCGAACCGCGTATTAAGTCACTCTCTCTTTATAACACCGTTTACTGATCGAGACTGACTTATACACATTGATGGCCTAGGTAACTCGTTCTTAATCCTGAGCTCACTATGAACTCCTGCTTATTCGGAAGTATCCTTTGACTTGTATGGGTGAGAGTGGCGGAACGCCCGCTCAATAAGCCTACCAACTTGGGGATAAAGCCGAATAAGTAGCTGGGGACATAGTGTAGCAAGATTGGAATTCACTCCTAACCCGCTCTTCAGGGTTAGTAGATAGGTTGTTCCCTTAATAGCTGACTCCGGGGCTTGAACAATGTGAGCTCACACTCTCATGTGATGAGAGAGTTATATTGATCTATTGGTTGGACCAAAGATCTATTGTTCATTAGAGGCGTCAGTGGTACTTAAGGATCAAGATGTAATGCAGGGGTTAAACGGTTTATACGACCCAGCTGTGATTACGGACAACCTGTGAAGGATCGACTTACCAATGACGGTTATATCAAGAGGACACAACATATCTACAGTGAGGAGAGTGCAGCCCTTGGACTTTAGTGGAGTCTCCGGGGGTTAACGAATGTTGATCGATTCGGGTCAAAAGAGTTTTGACCGAATGATCTCGTATCGTTGGAGCTCATGATCTGTAGGTCCTTTAGGTTCTCCTGGCTAGCTCGGATAAAGCGGTATAGCAGTGCTATAGGGTTGAATTCGGAGAAATCTGAATTAGGGTTTGTTCGAGGGGTTTGTATATTTAAATGTGATTTAAATATATAATCGGAGGAAGTTGTATTTAAATGTGATTTAAATACTCGACCGGAGAAAAATATGAATATTGATTCGTATTTTGGAAAAGTCGGTTTTCTGAAAACCGGGTTATAGTGGAAGGTTTATTATTATATTAGTATTTGATATTAATATTAATAATAAATTAAATAATTAAAATTGTTTTAATTATTATTAATTTTAATAAATAATAATTATTTATAATTATTATTATTATCATTAATAAGCTTGATGCATGTTCAACATGTGTCATCCACTTTGTTTCTTTTCCTTACTCATGAAGCAAGTCAATTTGATATGATCAATTGGATTTTGGCTTGAATGGGTGGTTCTCTAAGCTTGAGAAATTCAGCACTTCTCTCTCTCACGTTGGGAACTTCCTCTCAAAAGCATTTGGATTGTGTATCTTCAAGTGTTGAAGGCAATATCCATAGTTGAAGCTTGAAGAAGAAGAGAAGTTGTAGCTTTGGTTGTTGTAAAATCAAGGTGACTCTTTGGGAGAGAATGAAGAAGAGTTAAGTTGTTAATTCTTCTTCCCTTGATATTTGGATTTCAAGTTGTTGAAATTCAAAGGGTTTATTGTATTGTGTTTTTGATGTTCTTGATGAATTGTTCATCAAGTTCATATTAACACAATACTAAACACAAACCAAAAGCTCCATCTTGTTCCTCCACCCTCAAACTAACCCCCTTAGCTTAAGGAGTCCCACCACTCCGCTATTACCGCCTGAGAATAGCTGGGACTGCTCTAAGGGTGGTCCTCGTGATTGTTCGTGCTGAGTTCGTGACCGGAGGAGAGGTAGAGATCGAGGGGGCTGTAGAGGAGCTGAGGTAGACGAGAAGACGAACATCAAGAAAAGGTATTTTTGTCAATATATACCGGTGTATATATGATATATACCGGTGCTTTTTCTTGGTTTCTCTTCACTGGAAAATATACCGGTGGTATATATAATATTTACCGGTGGCATATATACCGGTGGGATATATACCGGTGGTATATATGGTATTTACCGGTGATATATACCGGTGGTATATATACCGGTGATATATATACCGGTGGTATATACCGGTGGTATATATATTATTTACCCGTGATATATATATACCGGTGGTATATACCGATCGGTATTTCCTCGGTATAATATATACCGGTGTATATATGATATATACCGGTGATATTTTTACCGGTGGCTTTTACCGGTCAACTTTTTCGGTTGACTTTTACCGGTCGGTTTACCGGTGGAGAGGGCTTTTTCCGTTGGACTCGAATTAAAGAAATTTTTCTAAGTGTTAGAAATGTTTCTTCAATTCTTAGTTCGTTCCTTATTGATTGCTTAAGGTCCTCAACCAGTTTTAGGCTTTTGTTTAAGTTTTTCTTCCGCTGCTCCTCTGGTCGAGGGCCGGGACCCTCGCAGTTGGTTGAGTGGGGGTTCCAGCAGTTTCTGTTCTTGTGGTTAATCTAGTTCATTTCGTTGTGTTCTGTCTTGCTGTCCTTTACTTTAAGCATCTCTTATGTTCATTCAAACAATCAATTAATCAAACACAATATTCAGTATTTCACAGTTTCTCGCCTTTGCATTTTACTGCTTTCCCTTACTGTTCTAAGCACATTTCCCTTCTAAGCATGTCTATCTTATCCTTTATTTCTGATTACCGTACATCCATGAGTAACTAAATCACTTAGGGGCATGCTAATGACAACACTATAGGCTAAAAAACGTGAATCAAGCATGTAGGATAGCTCTCGAAGCATTGATTGTATGTAAGCTTCATCCCACGGGCAATTTCGATTGGCCATCCATTTTGTCCAAAGAACTCCTAACCTCTGGAAGGAGTAAGAGTTCAGAGTCATATTATCATGCTAGCCTTTCAGGGTAACCAGGAAACGGCCTAGGAATAGGCGTTTCCCTAGTACAAACCGTATCTTTCTGCCTTAACAAGATGCTTAAGACCTTACTTTGAGTTGAGTAAACTAAAGAATCTAATGCATGGAATCGGACGATACATGAGATTAAGATAGTTTGATGCATAGAGAGTAGATCCAGTGCTTGAGAATCGTATAAAAATGTCTATAGGATAGTCATTAGTAGCCCTTAAATCACCCATTTACCCACTTGCGCTGTTATTATAATTGCGGTAGAATTGCGGTCCCCGCAATTCCGTCTAAGTTTCCATTCTGTTTAGCTGTTTTTATCTTCATTTATTAATCTCGTCTCTTTTCATTTGAGCTTAGTTTTAACTTGTTCTTGTTTATGTTACTACCCTTTACACATTCAGCAAAAATTAGATAATTAAAAACCAATTTTACCCCATCAAATCCACCCCTTTCTTTCTTAACAAAACACTTCGCGAATAACTCAAAATAAGTCTCTGTGGGAAAACGAATGAAATATACTTACTACTTGCTATAAGATCATGTATGCTTGCATGTTCTGAGTGCTCTATCTCTTTTATTGCCTAATTATTTTAACACATTGAGCACGCAACAAGTTTTTGGCGCCGCTGCCGGGGATTTATTTTAGTGAAAACGAAGTTTGTTAAGTTTGAAACATCAAGTTTACTGCCTATTGGAACTAATCTAGTTTCATTTCTTTTGCAGGTACTAGTTGGGTTAGTTTATGAGTGAGCATTCAAG
The DNA here is from genome assembly GCA_028017165.1 of Herpetospermum pedunculosum. Classification (NCBI taxonomy): domain Eukaryota; kingdom Viridiplantae; phylum Streptophyta; class Magnoliopsida; order Cucurbitales; family Cucurbitaceae; genus Herpetospermum; species Herpetospermum pedunculosum. The sequence goes on along the minus strand of CM051525.1, from coordinate 3,897,531 downwards.
TAGTGATCTAGAGTTCAATCCTGAGCCCGAGAGACTATTTAGAGCCAGAAATAAAGCCAAGAAACGTCTTTTTAACCAACCATCTATACCTCAAATAATTGCAGGAACCACAATTCCTCCGCAATTGTCTCAAGAAGAAATGGCTGGAATAATTCCAAATCCGGTACCTGTCACTCGCAACCCCATCGAAATAGCGAATGACAAAAATAGTGCCATCCTTTCATATCTAGTACCTATGCCTGGGGAGCTGAACCCCAGCATAATCCGCCCTGAGATCACTGCCAACTCATTCGAGTTAAAGCCAGTGATGTTCCAGATGTTGTCCACTGTGGGACAATTCTTTGGAATAGAAAATGAGGACCCCCACAACCATCTTAGGAACTTCTTAGGAGTTAGTGATACATTCATCATCCCTGGAGTGTCCCAAGAAGCTTTAAGGCTATACTTGTTCCCTTACTCTTTGAGGGACAAAGCCAAAACATGGTTGAACTCATTACCCTCTGGGTCTGTCCTTAATTGGACAGACTTAGCAGAGAAATTCCTAGTCAAATACTTCCCACCTGATAGGAATTCTACCTTTCGTGATGATATAGTTAAGTTCAAACAAGCTGATAATGAATCCCTTCACGAAGCTTGGACAAGGTTCAAAGATCTCCTTCTCAAATGTCCACATCATGGAATCCCATGGTGTATCCAAATTGAGGTCTTTTTCAAAGGATGCAATCCCAGCACTAGACAAGTCTTAAACTCATCCGCTGGAGGCTCCATGTTGTCCAAGAGTTACAACGAGGCCTATGAGATCTTGGAGAAGATCTCAGCATCTCACTGTAGGTGGTCAGATGATCCTGTTGAGCCAACTAGAGCTCAAGACAAGGATGCTCTAAGTGCAATGAGCAGCCAAATAAATGCCCTGACCAACCTAGTTAAGCAAATGGCTCAAGCCAATCTCCAAACAAGTGTCAACACCGCTACCGCCATGTCAATGGGCACCCAACCAAGTCAAGGTGAGGCACTTATATGTGGATTCTGTGGGGAAGGGCACTTGTATGAATACTGCCCTGGGAATCCAGCCTCAGTCTGCTACATTGGAAGTCAGCAGCAGCCTAGGAACAACCCCTACTCCAACACTTACAACCCTGGTTGGAGGAACCACCCAAACCTGTCATGGGGTGGCCAACAAAATGCTAGCCAAAATCCTAACCAACCTAGACCGAGTGGAACACCTGGTTTCACTCCCCAACATAACCAATCAATGTATCAAAAACCATACAACCAACCTGTAGGATCTTCTGTAGAAAACTTACTTAAGGAATACATAGCTAAGAATGATGCTACTCTTCAAAGCCAGCAAGCTACTCTTAGGAGCCTAGAGAACCAAATAGGCCAATTAGCCAATGAACTCAAGAGTAGGCCCCAAGGTAGACTCCCTGCTGATACCGAGGTGCCAAGGAGAGATGGTAAAGAGCAAGTTCAAGCAATTGAACTTAGAAGTGGTAGACCCTTGGTGAGCAACACAAAGGACACACCAAAGAGAGTAGAGAACACTGAGTCTAGTGCTCCACTAGAGTCTCTGCCAAGCCAAGGTCCACCATCCACAAGCACATCAGGAGTCAGGCTAGAGCCAATTATTGAGGAGATAGAAGAAATTCCAAGGCCTCCACCTATCCTAAGGCGACCTGACGTGCCTGCATATGTGCCACCACCTCCATATCCTCGAAGGCTTAAGAAGAAGCAGGAACAGGAAGTGCATTTTAATAAATTCTTAAGCAAGTGCATGTCAACATTCCTTTTGTAGAAGTTTTACAGTCTATGCCTTCATATGTAAAGTTTTTGAAGGATATTATTACTAACAAAAAAATAATTGGTGAGTTTGAAACAGTAAACCTCACTGAGGAGTGCAGTGCAATACTCCAGAATAAGCTGCCCAAGAAGGAGAAGGATCCTGGTTCCTTCACCTTACCTGTAGAACTTGGAGGCAAGCACGTGGGCAGAGCGCTTTGTGACCTGGGCGCCAGCATAAACCTCATGCCGCTATCACTATTCCGCCAGTTGGGAATAGGAGAAGCACGTCCAACCACTGTCACTTTACAATTAGCAGACAGATCCATTGCATATCCAGAAGGTAAAATTGAGGATATTTTAGTAAAGGTTGACAAGTTTATTTTCCTTGCAGATTTCATTATCCTGGATTATGAAGCAGACAAGGAGGTCCCCATCCTGTTAGGCAGACCATTCCTAGCCACAGGTAGGGCACTGATAGACGTCCAAAAAGGTGAGCTTACTATGAGGGTTCATGATGAGGAGGTGAAGTTTAGTGTATATAAAGCTTTAAGGTACCCCTCTGACCTTGAATCCTGTGCTAGCATGGACGTAGTAGACTCCTTAATGGAAGATCAATTGGAGCATGTATTACTAACCAAGCATGCTAATGAATATGTAGGATTAGAATTAACTGACTTAAATGTAGCTGAGATAATGGACATATCCGTAAATAACCCTCAGCATGTATGTATGAATGTAGAACTAACTAATAGATCTTTAAATCCTTTAAAGCCATCCATTGAGCATCCACCCACTTTAGAATTAAAACCACTGCCCACACACCTCAAGTATGCATACTTAGGAGATGATGAGACATTGCCTGTAATTATTTCTTCTAAGTTAAGTGAACAGCATGAGGTTGATTTAATTTTGCTACTTAAGCAACATAGGAAGGCTATTGCATGGACCATTGCAGATATTAGAGGCATAAGCCCATCCTATTGTATGCATAAGATCACATTAGAGGAAGAACATACACCCCGAGTAGATCACCAGCGTAGGTTGAACCCCTCTATGAAAGAGGTAGTTAAAAAAGAAATAATAAAATGGTTAGATGCTGGGGTTATTTTTACCTTAGATAGTAGTCAGTGGGTAAGCCCTATACAGTGTGTACCTAAAAAGGGTGGGATGACTGTGGTAGTCAATGAGAACAACGAACTGATTCCAACTAGGACTGTCACAGGATGGAGAGTATGTATGGATTATAGGAAACTAAATAAAGAAACTAAAAAAGACCAATTCCCTCTACCATTCATTGACCAAATGTTAGACAGAATAGCTGGTAGAGCCTATTACTGTTTCCTAGACGGTTATTCAGGGTATAACCAGATTACTATAGACCCCAAAGACCAAGAAAAGACTACCTTCACTTGCCCTTTTGGAACTTTTGCCTTTCGCAGAATGCCTTTTGGCTTATGCAATGCACCGACAACTTTCCAAAGGTGCATGTTGGCAATCTTCTCTGATTTGGATGAATCCATGATAGAGATATTCATGGATGACTTTTCAGTCTTTGGGGACTCATTCACCAACTGTCTAGAGAATTTAGGACAATTCCTGGCTAGATGTGAAGAGACTAACTTAGTCCTTAATTGGGAAAAGTGTCACTTCATGGTAGATGAGGGGATTGTCTTAGGTCATAGAGTGTCAAGGGCAGGTGTAGAAGTTGATAGGGCAAAGATAGAAATCATAGAGAAGTTGGTAGAGCCTCAGAATGTCAAGGCCATTAGGAGTTTCTTAGGGCATGTTGGCTTCTATAGGAGGTTCATTAAGGACTTTTCTAAGATAGCCAAGCCTCTGTGTGAACTGCTAGAACTAAATAGGCCATTCATCTTCTCTAAGGAATGTGTAGTAGCTTGGACCACCCTTAAGAAAGCACTAGTCACCGCACCTGTTATAGTAGGGCCAGATTGGGATCTCCCATTCGAGATGTTATGTGATGCTAGTGACTATGCTGTAGGGGTCATGTTAGGACAGAAGATTGACAAGCTAACACACCCTGTCTATTATGCTAGTAAGACCTTGAATGAGGCTCAATGTAATTATACAACTACTGAGAAAGAGATGCTTGCTGTAGTGTTTGCTTGTGAGAAATTCAGGAACTATATTGTAGGCACTAGGGCAATTGTATACACTGACCATTCTGCCTTGAAATATCTTATGAGGAAGGCTGATGCTAAGCCTAGGTTGATTAGGTGGGTGTTATTGCTGCAGGAATTTGATTTGGACATTCGAGACAAGAAAGGATGTGAAAATGTGGTTGCGGATCACCTTTCTCGATTGCAGCACAATTGCGAAAAAATTGCGGAGACCGCAATTTCTGATGCTTTTATTGATGAACATGTCTTTGTTTTGACTCATCGTGACAACGATGAGGAACCTTGGTTTGCTGACATTGCTAACTTCCTTGCATCACAGGTATTACCAGTTTTCAAGGGAGGACAAGAGAAGAAGAGGTTCGTTCATGAAGCAAGGAAATTCATCTGGGATGACCCCACACTTTACAGAACCTGTGCTGACGGCTTGCTAAGGAAGTGTGTTTCAGCTGCTGAAGCGAAGTTTGTGCTGCAGCACTGTCACACAGCTCCTTATGGTGGACACTTTGGTGGCCAAAGAACAGCTGCAAAGGTATTTCAGAGTGGCTACTATTGGCCAACAATCTTCAAGGATGCCCACAACTATGCCCACAGCTGTGATGACTGCCAAAGAACAGGTAACCTCAGTCGAAAGGATGAGATGCCCCTCACCTACATCTTAGAGTTAGAGCTCTTTGATGTGTGGGGCATTGACTTCATGGGGCCATTCCCTCCATCATCAGGTAACCTTTACATATTAGTGGCAGTGGACTATGTGTCCAAGTGGGTAGAAGCCAAAGCATGTCCCAATAATGATGCCAAAACAGTCACCAAATTCTTGCATAGACACATTTTTACTAGGTTTGGGACACCTCGTGCCATCATTAGTGATGAGGGATCACATTTCATTAACAAGGCTATGGAGAGAGTGTTGGCTAAGTATAACATTAGACATAGAGTAGCCACTCCCTATCACCCACACTCAAATGGACAGGCTGAAATTTCAAATAGGGAAATTAAAAACATCCTAGAAAAAGTGGTCAAACCTAATAGGAAAGACTGGTCCTTTAAGCTTGAGGATGCACTTTGGGCTTATAGGACAACATATAAGACACCCCTAGGTATGTCTCTTTATAGGCTGGTATATGGCAAGACTTGTCACTTACCACTTGAGTTAGAAAACAAAGCATTTTGGGCCATGAAGGAATTGAATTTTTGTGTAAAGGATGCGGGAACATTGCGGTCTTTACAATTACATGAGCTTGATGAGCTTAGACATATGGCCTATGAAAATGCTAAAATGTATAAGGAAAAGACCAAGATTTGGCACGATAGTAGACTTAGAGTTAAGGACTTTAAGAAGGGTCAACTTGTCTTGTTGTTTAACTCACGGTTGAAACTCTTTCCAGGGAAACTTAAGTCTAGATGGTCAGGTCCATTTGTGATTACTAATGTGTTTGTTCATGGTGCCATAGAGATAAAGAACTTGCAGCAAGGCCAACCATTCATGGTTAATGGTGCAAGGTTGAAGCACTACTATGAGGAAGGAGATGTGAAGACTCTCTCGGACTTCCTCTTGACTGAAGCGTGACAACGAGAACGAGAGAGGACGAGTGATTGCTGTGCTCGTCGACATAAGGCTCATGCCTTAGTTTATTTTTTGCGATTTTCCGGTTATCGTTTGTGTGTTTTGTTGTATGATTTTAATTACGAATTTGATGTTAATTTTATTTCTTTTTGCAGGGAATCAATAGAGGGAATCAAGGAGAGTAAATCCAGCTTTAAAAATCAAGAAACGATTGAGCCAAATCAAAGATACGGACGAGCAAAGATTGACATTTTGATGAAAAAATATCCCTAAAATTGCGCTGGATTTGCAGGATCCGCAAAAATATAGCCGTTGGGATTTAGCCGTTTCCTTTATAGCCGTTAGAAGGCGCTCGATCGATACGATTCTCCCACTCTCTGATTTCCAAGAAAGCTGCGATTCTTTTCATCTTTGATTCTTCTCTCCAAATCTCCAAGATCCAACAATGGTACTCACGAGGGCTGAAAGATCTGCGGCCAAGAAAAGGGCTGATGAAGCTGAAACAGCTGCGAGGGAAGCACTTCTTGCCCTCGCAGATGCTGGTACTGCACGCACCGAACGTCTTCCCAAGCTTCCGATCCGTAGGAAGAAGTGGAGGGTTGTCACAGAAATCCCTGCTGGACCCTCTGAACCAGCGGGCACACCCAAGAAGCGCCGGTGGAGTGTCGAGACGGCCGCCGAACCAAGCAAAGCAAAGACTCCCTCTGTGGAGAGTCAAGAAACGGATCGTGCGTCCCACGAGTCGACCAAGAAGGGTTCGTCGCCATCTGCATCGCCTGCGCACAGCCCTTCACCATCTGAACCAGTGCAGAGCCCAGAGCTCCCTTCATCGCCGCCTGCACAGAGCCCTGAGTTGTCTTCTTCACCACTGAGTTCTGCACAGACACCTACGGCAGAGCAAAGCACCACGCCGTCGCACACTACCCCACGGCCTGACCCTGAATTCCCATATGGGGAGTACCAAGAATCGACGCAGGGCAGTGGGGAAGGTGAGGACGAGGAGGTTTTCTCGCCTGTGAGGGAAGCTAGTCCAGCGAGTCCTGCACAGCAGGATGATTCCATGGAGGAGACATTGGGAGCCTGCCTCCAGCAGATCACCATCAAGGCTAAGCTCAAGAAGAAGAAAAAGGCCAAGATTCTCAAGGCCAAGCGATCCAAGAAGCTGAAAAAGAAGAAGGCCAAGAGGGCGCCTTCAGCAGACAAAGAGAGCACTGAGCCATCGCTCAAAAGACTCAAGGTTGAGGCTGCGGAATCATCCAAGCCAGTAGACAAAGGGAAAGCCAAGCTTTACCCTGAAGATGAGCCTCAATCAGTGAGGTATGTGTCCTCTGACGCTGAGTCCAGAGGCATTGAGTTGAGAAAAAGGGAGCTGCTGCACGAGAAGGGCTTCCTCGACAGACCTGCTGACCTGCCGCAGTTCTTGCGCGCAGGAATTATCAATCACAGCTGGGAGGAGTTGTGTAGGCCACCCAATCCGGCTTACACAGCTATGGTATATGACTTCTACGCCAACCTACAAAACTCTGAGGAGGGGCTGTCTGTGGTGAGGGGAGTAGAAGTGGACTACTCAGCAAAGGCCATCAACGAAGCCTATGGCCTCAAGGGCCAAAGACACACTGATTATGCGAGGATCGTTGATGAGCCTACTGAGGCAGTCCTGGAGGAGGCCAGTCGAACAATTGGCCAACCTGAAGCAGCGTGGACTGTATCACGCAATGGGAGGCACACCCTCATGAGTGCCAACCTGACAGCAAAGGCAGCTGTATGGTTTGCCTTTGTAAGGAGGAAGCTGTCCCCTGTGACCCATGAGACGACCATCAACCAGAGCAGATCGCTGCTGGTCTATGCCATTATGCGAGGTCTCACGGTCAATGTGGGTGAAATTATGTCAGCCGCCATTGCTGAGTGTGCCAAGAAAGGTAAGGGACCACTGTTTTTCCCTAACACCATAACCAATCTATGTTTGCTTGCAGGAGTCCCCACTGAGCGAATGGAGCAGCAGCTGGCTTACACAGGCCACTTGGAGCTGCCTGCTAGCTTGAGGCTGAAGAGGAAGGGGAATATGGAGTTTGAACTGGATAGGCTGGCTGCTGATCAGTCACTATCCATGGCGTGCCTGATGGATATGCAAAGGAGGATGGCTCAATGGGCCACTTACGCGCAGGCAAGGGACAAGGAAGTTGCAGACCAACTTGGGTGCATCTTCCCTGACTTCCCCACAAATCTCCTGACTCCATGGGTGCCTCCACGACCACGACAACCTGATGAGGATGAAGACGTTTGAGTGCTGGTTTGAATTGCACTGAAGGGAGTATTGCTGTTCCCTTAGAAAAAAAACAATTTTCTGCTTTCTGATAGACTATGTGAATTATGCTGTTTTTAGTACACTTTTGATCTGTTTTAGATGCTTAGTTTTATGTTTTTAATTGTGCTTAGTATAGCTTGATGATAGGTGACTAGGTAGGGTAGTTTTGTTTTATTTTTAGGAGAGCTTGAATGACTGGAAAGAGCATGCTTAGGGGTCTTAGTGAATGATATATCTGCCCTGACTTAATTGCGAAATAATTGCGGTACCCGCAATTTTTATTACTGACAGCATGTTTTGGACTGTTTGTTTAGCTAGGCTGTGATCTGTTTAAATTCTTTCTTTTGCTGCTATCATGACTACCTTATATAGCTTATCTAAATGCATGCTGGATGAGTGTCATAGGACACCCTTTAATAGTTTAAATTAACCTCTAAATAGCTCAGCATGCATAGCTGTAAGTCCTTATCTGCCTGTTTTTTTCAGTTTTCTGCTGCTGTGATATTTTCTTTTCAAATGTTCTGTCCATGCCTAGGGCTTTAGATTCTCTTTGTTTTACCTTAGACTAGATGCTTCTAGGACAAGTTTGGGGGTGTGCCACCTCAGACACTCATTGGGGACAATGAGTAGTTGAAGTTTGGGGGAGGCCACCCTAGGCCTAGGAACATTCCTCTCTCCCTTAGAAACATAAGCGTTCTTCTTCTCCTTTACAAAATATGATGAACTGAAAAAAAAAATGAAAAAAGAATAAAGGGGGGGGGGGGGGGGGAGTTTCTCTTAGGTTGCTGAGTAATCAGTGCCAAGTGTGTAACCCACAAGTGGCGTTGCATCAAAAGGCAACCAAAGGAGAGGCTCCACCGAAGTAAGAAAGAAAGAAAAAAAGAAGAAGTAGGGAAGAAGAATGTAAACCTAGGAGTTACAACTTTGTGGCTTAGATGTCCTATTTAAAAAGAACTCTGATCCTCAAAGTAGCTAGGCACAAAGTTGTAACTTGTAGGGTTGTTTAGGGAGATGAGTGTTTATCCAATGTAGTGATGTCAGGGTTTAGGTTGTTCTCTAAAAGTACTACTGTCACCGTTAATACTAAGACTGGCATGACTCTAAGGAATCCTAGACACATTAAAAATAAAGCTAGAAGCATGTACTGAGTCTGAGGTAAAGCTAGGCAGAATTTGAAACCTTAGGGATGGTGGCATGATATGACAAAAGCAAATAGATCAGTTGTAGGGAGTTAATAAAAACAGAAGGAGTGTTAGGCAGGCGAAGTCAGAAGAAGCTAGATAAGAGGGTAGTTTTAAACTTAGGAGTGTGTCACAGGACAGCATTGCTATAGACAAGAATATAAGGGAGTTAGTAAGTAGTTAAAGAAGAAGAAACAGCAGCCTAGGAAAGTCCATAGATTGCTCGAGGACAAGCAAAACCTTAAGTTTGGGGGTGTGTTACGTCTCCAAAAGTGACCTTTTTAGGACTTAATTGGCTTAGAAAGATGTTCACTCTTAGGTGTTTTTGATAGCATTTAGCCTAAACCTATGCTTAAATATGAGAATTAGAAGAAGGTAGCTAAATTAGGACTTATGCATAATAGGAAAGAAAAGAGTTCAAAACCGAAGGAAAAGAATGAAAAAGCTGCATTAAGGCAGCATTGCGGAAACATTGCGGTTCTCGCAATGTTTCAAGTGAAAACCGTAAGTTGACTGATCTTTTTCTGTTAATTTCCGTTATTTCAGGGATTCGTTCTTTCTCCTCCATCCATTCTGAAGTACGACGTTGAAGATTGATGGTTCTCCTTGGCCCAAATGCACCTGCAAATTACTATAAATAGGGGTCAAAGTCGAGGGTTCAAGCATCATCCGAAAGAGTAGAAGTCTTCTCGCAGTCCATCTTTTCTTCTGTTTTCCTTTGCCGTCTGCTGGTTTGCGAAGCTCAGCTGTTGGAATCGATAATCTGATAGGAAGGAGAGGAGATTCTACTTCTCTCCCGATTGGATTCATCCAAGCAAGGCTGATCTTTCTCATCCTTCATTCGAGGCGGCTGCAACGAGACTTTCGAGCTGTTTTACTGCTTTCTGTTCTTCATTTCTATTTTACACCTCTGTCTTGTGTTTTTTCTGTTCTTGTGGCTAATCTAGTTCATTTCGTTGTGTTCTGTCTTGCTGTCCTTTACTTTAAGCATCTCTTATGTTCATTCAAACAATCAATTAATCAAACACAATATTCAGTATTTCACAGTTTCTCGCCTTTGCATTTTACTGCTTTCCCTTACTGTTCTAAGCACATTTCCCTTCTAAGCATGTCTATCTTATCCTTTATTTCTGATTACCGTACATCCATGAGTAACTAAATCACTTAGGGGCATGCTAATGACAACACTATAGGCTAAAAAACGTGAATCAAGCATGTAGGATAGCTCTCGAAGCATTGATTGTATGTAAGCTTCATCCCACGGGCAATTTCGATTGGCCATCCATTTTGTCCAAAGAACTCCTAACCTCTGGAAGGAGTAAGAGTTCAGAGTCATATTATCATGCTAGCCTTTCAGGGTAACCAGGAAACGGCCTAGGAATAGGCGTTTCCCTAGTACAAACCGTATCTTTCTGCCTTAACAAGATGCTTAAGACCTTACTTTGAGTTGAGTAAACTAAAGAATCTAATGCATGGAATCGGACGATACATGAGATTAAGATAGTTTGATGCATAGAGAGTAGATCCAGTGCTTGAGAATCGTATAAAAATGTCTATAGGATAGTCATTAGTAGCCCTTAAATCACCCATTTACCCACTTTCGCTGTTATTATAATTGCGGTAGAATTGCGGTCCCCGCAATTCCGTCTAAGTTTCCATTCTGTTTAGCTGTTTTTATCTTCATTTATTAATCTCGTCTCTTTTCATTTGAGCTTAGTTTTAACTTGTTCTTGTTTATGTTACTACCCTTTACACATTCAGCAAAAATTAGATAATTAAAAACCAATTTTACCCCATCAAATCCACCCCTTCTTTCTTAACAAAACACTTCGCGAATAACTCAAAATAAGTCTCTGTGGGAAAACGAATGAAATATACTTACTACTTGCTATAAGATCATGTATGCTTGCATGTTCTGAGTGCTCTATCTCTTTTATTGCCTAATTATTTTAACACATTGAGCACGCAACACCAGGTCACAAAGAGCTCTGCCCACGTGCTTGCCTCCTAGCTCTACTGGTAAGGTGAAGGACCCAGGATCCTTCTCCTTCTTTGGTAGCTTGTTCTGGAGTATGGCACTGCACTCCTCAGTGAGATTCACTGTTTCAAACTCACCAATTAGTTTTTTGTTAGTGATTATATCTTTTAAAAACTTTACATAAGAGGGCATAGACTGTAGAACTTCTACAAAAGGAATATTCACATGCACTTGTTTAAGAATTTCTAAGAATTTATTAAAGTGCACTTCCTGTTCTTGTTTTTTCTTCAGCCTTCGAGGAAATGGCGGTGGTGGCACATATGCAGGCACTTCAGGTCGCCTCAGGATAGGTGGAGGCCTTGGAATTTCTTCTATCTCTTCTATGATTAGCTCCAGCCTTGCTCCTGATTTGCTTGGTGATGGTTGACCTTGGTTTGGCAGAGACTCCAGTGGAGCACTAGACTCATTGTTCTCTACTCTCTTTGGGGCTTCTTTTGGGTTGCTCACCAATGGTCTCCCACTTCTGAGTTCAATTGCTTGAACTTGCTCTTTTCCATCTCTCCTTGGCACCTCAGTGTCAGCAGGTAATCTACCTTGGGGCCTACTTTTGAGTTCATTGGCTAGTTGCCCTATTTGGTTCTCTAGGCTCCTGAGGGTAGCTTGCTGGCTTTGTAGAGTAGCATCATTCTTGGCGATGTACTCTTTGAGAAGATTTTCTACAGAAGACCCTACTGGTTGGTTGTATCATTTTTTATACATGGATTGGTTATGTTGGGGAGTGAAACCAGGTGTTCCACTCGGTCTTGGCTGGTTAGGAGCTTGGTTAGCATTCTGTTGGCCACCCCATGAAAGGTTTGGGTGGTTCCTCCAACCAGGGTTGTAAGTATTGGAATAGGGGTTGTTCCTAGGCTGCTGTTGGCTTCCAACATAGCAGACTGAGGCTGGATTCCCAGGGCAGTATTCATACAGGTGCCCTTCCCCACAGAATCCACAGATAAGTGTCTCACCTTGACTTGATTGTGTGCCCATTGACATGGCTGTGGCGGTGTTGACACTAGTTTGGAGATTGGCTTGAGCCATTTGCTTTACTAGGTTGGTCAGGGCGCTTATTTGACTACTCATAGCATTGAGTGCGTCCTTATCTTGAGCTCTACTTGGCTCTATTGGATCATCCGACCACCTACAGTGAGATGCTGAGATCTTCTCCAAGATCTCATAGGCTTCATTATAACTCTTGGACAACATGGAACCTCCAGCAGATGAGTTTAAGACTTGTCTAGTGCTGGGGTTGCATCCTTTCAAAAAGACCTCTATTTGGATACACCATGGGATGCCATGGTGTGGACATTTAAGTAGAAGGTCCTTGAACCTTGTCCAAGCTTCGTGAAGAGACTCATTCTCAACTTGTTTGAACTTGACTATATCATCACGAAAGGTAGAATTCCTATCAGGTGGAAAGTATTTAACTAGGAATTTCTCCGCCAAGTCTGTCCAATTGAGGACTGATCCAGAGGGTAATGAGTTTAACCACGTCTTTGCTTTGTCCCTCAATGAGTAAGGGAAAAGGTAAAGCCTCAAGGCTTCTTGGGAAACTCCAGGGATGATGAAGGTATCACTAACTCCTAGGAAGTTTCTAAGATGGTTGTGGGGATCCTCATTTTCCACTCCAAAGAATTGTCCCACAGTGGACAACATTTGGAACATCACTGGCTTTAACTCAAATGAGTTGGCAGTAATTTCAGGGCGGATTATGCTTAGGTTTAGCTCCCCAGGCATGGGAACTAAGTATGAGAGAATGGCACTATTCTTATCATTCGCTATTTCGATGGGATTGCGAGTGATAGGTGTCGGATTTGGAACTAATCTATCCATTTCTTCTTGAGAGGATTGCGGAGACTCTGCGGTTTCAGCAATTATTTGAGGTAAAGGGGGTTGGTTAAAGAGACGTTTCTTGGCTCTATTTCTGGCCCTAAGTAATCTCTCAGGCTCAGGGTTGAACTCTAGATCACTACTTGAAGGCTCATTCATAAACTAACCCAAATAGTACCTGCAAAAGAAATGAAAATAGATCAGTTTCAATAGATATTAAGAGTTGGTTTTCTAACTTAACAAACTTCGTTTTCACTAAACTAAATCCCCTGCAGCGGCGCCAAAAACTTGTTGCGTGCTCAATGTGTGAAATAAATAGCAATAAGAGAGAGAGAGCACTCAGAACATGCAAGCATACATGATCTTGTAGCAAGTAGTAAGTTGTTTTTCATTCGTTTTCCCACAGAGATTTATTATTAGCTACTCGTGAAGTGTATTGTTAACCAAGAATGGATGAATTTGATGGGGTATAATTGGTTTTAAGTTGTCTAATTTCTAAGGGATATGTAAAGGGTAGCAACATAAACAAGTGCATGTCAATGATAAACTCAAATGAAAAGAGAAGAGATTAATAAACGAAGAGGAAAATAGCTAAACAAAATTTTTAACTTAGCAGAATTGCGAGAACAGCAATTCTACCGCAATGTTAATAACAGCGAAAGTGTGTAAAATGGAGAAACAAGGGCTACTAACGACTCCTCTATAGGCATTTTCACACGATTCCCAAGCATTGGACCAACTCACTATGCATCAAACTAACTCATTCTCATGTATCTTCCGATTTCATGCATTAGATTCTTTAGTTTACTCATGTCCAAGTAAGGTCTTAAGCATCTTGTTAAAGCAGAAAGTTATGGTTTGTACTAGGAAAACGCCTATTCCTAGGTCGTTTTCTGGCTACCTTGAGAGGCTAGCATGAGTGTATGACTCTGAACTCTTACTCCTTCCAGAGGTTAGGAGTTCTTTGGACAAAATGGATGGCCAATCGAAATTGCCCGTGGGATGAAGCTTACATACAATCAATGCATTCGAGAGCTATCCTACATGCTTGGTTCACGTTTTTTTAGCCTATAGTATTGTCATTAGCATGCCCCTATGTGACTTAGTTACTCATGGATATAGAAAGAACATAATTATTAGATAAAATAGGCATGCTCAGAAGAAGAATAAACTTAAAACAGCAAGGAAAAACAGTAGGCAGCAAAGACAAGAAACTGTGAAAGAATGAATTGTGCTTTGATTAATCGATTGTTTGAATGAACAAAGGGAAACTTAAAGTGAATAACATAAAGACAGAAAGCAACGAAATGAAATGAACTAACTAATAGAAAAGAAACAACAACTAAACAGTGCTGGAAATGAGAAGTAAAAGACAGAAAGCAGTAAGTGAGCTTGAACGCCTCGTCGCAAACGCCTCGGCTGAAGGGAGAAAAAGGGTAGCCTTGCTTGGATGAATCCAATCAGGAGAGAAGATGAATCTTCTCTCCTTCCTATCAGATTGTCGACTCCAACAGCTAAGCTTTCCAACCCAACAGACGGAAGAGAAAAACAGGAGAAAGAATGGAGCTGCGAAGAGACTTCTACGCTTTCGGATGATGATCAAACCCTCTACTTTGACCCCCTTTTATAGTAATCTGCAGGTGCGTTTGGGCCAAGGAGAACCATCCATCCTCAACGTCATACTTCAAAATGGGTGGAGGAGAAAGAACGAATCCCTGAAATAACGGAACATAACAGAAAAAGATCAGCTAACTTACGGATTTCACTTAAAACATTGCAGTTTTAGCAATGTTTCCGCAATGCTGCCGCAATGCACATTTTTCATTATTTTAACTTCGTTTTTCATTCCTTTTCTTTCCTTTTGCATACAAGTCCTAATTTAGCTTTCTTCTTCTAATTCCCATAAATAAGCATAGGTTTAAGCTAAATCCTGTCAAAAATACCTAAGAGTGTACATCTTTCTATGGAAAACAAGTCCTAAAAAGGTCACTTTTGGAGACGTAACAGGGGCAGAGATTGTTTGACGAAGAAGGCGATCCCTTCTTTGGAGACGAGATGGCACAAGGAGAAGTGCCAAGGACGTTAAAACAGCTGGCAGCGCCAGATTTGAATTTGCAACCCCTGTGCATCAACTACCCCGTGGTAGCAGGTAATTTTTAATTAAAATCCGGTTTAATTCACCAATTGCCTTCTTTCCATGGCAATGCAGGCGAGGATGCGAACAAGCATTTGATGGAATTTCATTGCGTCTGTGCGGGGATGAAGCCCGCAGGAGTGGCAGAGGAGCAGTTGAATTTGAGGGCATTCCCCTTCACGCTTAAGGATAAAGCCAAGGACTGACTTTATTATCTGCCCTCCGGATCAATTACGACGTGGCAGGACATGAAGAGTGTCTTCTTAGAGAAATACTTCCCTGCGTCCCTTGCCACAACTCTGAGAAAAAGGATTTATGGGATCACCCAGGATGTAGGTGAGTCCCTGCATGAATATTGGGAACGCTTTCGGCGCCTGTGCGCAAGCTTTCCGCATCATCAGATTGCCGATCAGCTCCTGATCCAATACTTTTTTGAGGGCATGACGCCTCATGATCGGCAGATGATCGACGCAGCGAGTGGTGAGGCTCTGATTGACAAGACCCCAGTTGAGGCCAAGCAGCTAATTGCAAACATGGCGGCCAACTTGCAGCAGTTCGGTATTCGAGGGCAGGGGCAAGTTCACAGTGTGACCCAAAACCATGAGATGACGGAAATGAGGGCCCAAGTGGCCGAGATCGGAAATTTATTGAAAAAATTTGTCAGAGGAAACCGCGAGGCGGAGGAGGTGAACGCAATCGGGGGATATGCTTCCAACCCAAGGAAGTATGATCCCTATTCGAACACATACAACTCCGGTTGGCGTGACCACCCCAATTTGAGCTATGGGAATAGGGAAGGACAACAACGCTTCCAAGGCCAGTCCTATGATAGGCCTAGCAATTCCACCCAAGCTCAAGCCTCGAGTTCCTCTAGCTCATTAGAAGAGATGGTCAGAACCATCGTCACGACGATAAGCCAGTTTCAGAAAGAAGCTCGAGAAGAGCTAAACTCACACAAAGCCGAGCTGCAAAATTTGAACAAGCAGCTGACACAAATGGCGGTGTCGATTAGCAGAATAGAGAGCAAGAGCTCTAGGAAGCTTCCTTCCCAAACCACTGTGAACTCATGTGAGAACGTGAGCTCGATCCAGCTAAGGAGTGGGAAATCAGTTCCCTCCAGAGCGTGAAGGAAGCAGAGGACAACCTGAATGAGTCCGCCCCAGTTGCTCTTGATGCGCTTGAGAAAGAAAAAATGAATGTGCAAGGAAATGTTGCCAAATCACCCTTCCCTAGTAGGCTTGCGAAGCGTACTTTGGTGACGGAAGACGAGGAGGTCTTGAGAACCTTCCAGAAGGTGGTGGTGAACATACCGCTTCTTGAGGCAGTAAGTCAAGTGCCGAAATATGCAAAGTTCCTCAAGAATTGGTGGACGAGAAAGAGTGATGAGACGAAGAAAGAAATC
Organism: Herpetospermum pedunculosum; assembly: GCA_028017165.1. Taxonomy (NCBI): domain Eukaryota; kingdom Viridiplantae; phylum Streptophyta; class Magnoliopsida; order Cucurbitales; family Cucurbitaceae; genus Herpetospermum; species Herpetospermum pedunculosum. The sequence goes on along the minus strand of CM051525.1, from coordinate 3,881,178 downwards.
GTCTCTGCAATTTTCCAAGGTACTCTTCCACCGAAGTGCATCGATCCTGGTATGTTTACTATCCCATGCACTATCGGTACTAAACGTATTGAAAAATGCCATGTTAGATCTCGGTGCCTCAATTAATGTCATGTCTTTTGATGTGTTTAAAGAACTTGAATTGTGTAATTTAATTGAGTCTAATATAGTTGTCCAACTAGCCGATCGATCTTATGTGCACCCGTTAGGGAAAATTGAGGACATTTTAGTCAAAGTGAAGGATTTGTTGTTTCCATTCGATTTCTATGTGCTGAATATGTATGAAAATTCTTCGCATGTTTCCTCTTCTATCTTACTAGGACGCCCATTTATGAAGACCGCTAAGGTCAAAATTGATGTTGATAGGGGTGCCTTGTCGGTAGAATTTGATGGAATTGTGAATGAGTTTTTTTGTAAATTGTTGCGTGCTCAATGTGTTAAAATAAATAAGTAATAAGATAGAGAGAGCACTCAGAACATGCAAGCATACATGATCTTATAGCAAGTAGTAAGTATTTTTTCATTCGTTTTCCCACAGAGATTTATTATGAGCTACTCGTGAAGTGTAAAGTTAAGAAAGAATGGGTGGATTTGATGGGGTAGAATTGGTTTTAAATTGTCTACTTCCTAAGGAATGTGTAAAGGATAGCAACATAAACAAGTGCAAGTCAAAGTTAAACTCAAAGGAAAAGAGATGAAGTTAATAAACGAAGAAGAAAACAGCCAAACAGAATTGTAAACTTAGCAGAATTGCGAAAACAACAATTCTACCGCAATCTTACTAACAACGAAAGTGTGTAAAATGGAGAAACAAGGGCTACTAACGACTCCTCTATAGGCATTTTCTCACGATTCTCAAGCCTTGGATCAACTCTCTATGCATCAAACTCACTCAATCTCATGTATCGTCCGATTCCATGCATTAGATTCTTTAGTTTACTCATGTCCAAGTAAGGTCTTAAGCATCTTGTTAAAGCAGAAAGTTATGGTTTGTACTAGGAAAACGCCTATTCCTAGGTCGTTTTCTGGCTACCTTGAAAGGCTAGCATGAGTGTATGACTCTGAACTCTTACTCCTTCCAGAGGTTAGGAGTTCTTTGGACAAAATGGATGGCCAATCGAAATTGCCCGTGGAATGAAGGTTACATACAATCAATGCTTCGAGAGCTATCCTACATGCTTGATTCACGTTTTTTAGCCTATAGTATTGTCATTAGCATGCCCCTATGTGACTTAGTTACTCATGGATGTGGAGAGAACAGAAAGAAGAGATAAAACAGACATGCTTAGAAGAGAAATAAACTGAAAGCAGCAAGGTAAGACAGTGAGTTGCAAAGATAGGAAATTGAGAAACGAAGAATTGTGCTTTAATTACTTGATTGTTTGAATGAACAAAAGAGAGACTTAAAGTGAATAACAGAAAGACAGAACACAACGAAATGGACTGATCTAGCTACTAGAAACGAAACAACAACAATACAAAGCTGGAAAATGGAAATAAAGAGCAGAAAGCAGTAAAACAAGCTCGAACGCCTCGTCGCAACCGCCTCAGCTGAAGGTTGAGAAAGATCAGCCTTGTTTGGATGAATCCAATCGAGAGAGAAGACGAATCTTCTCTCCTTCCTATCAGATTATCGACTCCAAGCAGCTAAACTTCGCAAACCAACAGACGGCAAAGAAAAACAGGAGAAAAGATGGAGCTGCGAGAAGACTTCTACGCTTCCGGATGATGTTTGAACCCTCGACTTTGACCCCCTTTTATAGTAATCTGCAGGTGCGTTTGGGCCAAGGAGAACCATCAATCTTCAACGTCGTACTTCAAAATGGATGGAGGAGAAAGAACGAATCCCTGAAATAACGGAAATTAACAGAAAAATATCAGTAAACTTACGGTTTTCACTTGAAACATTGCGGTTTCAGCAATGTTTCCGCAATGCTTACTTTTCATTCTTTTACTTCGGTTTTCAATCCTTTTCTTTCCTTTTGTACATAAGTCCTAATTTAGCTACCTTCTTCTAATTCTCATATTTAAGCATAGGTTTAAGCTAAATCCTATAAAAAACACCTAAGAGTGAACATCTTTCTAAGATAATTAAGTCCTAAAAAGGTCACTTTTGGAGACGTAACACACCCCCAAACTTAAGGTTTTGCTCGTCCTCGAGCAATCTAAGGACTTTCCTAGGCTGCTGTTTCACCATCTTTAACCACTTACTGACTCCCCTATATTCCTATCTATAGCAGTGCTGTCCTGTAACACACTTCTAAGTTTACAACTAACCTTTAATATTGCTTCTTCTGACTTCGCATGCCTAATACTCCTGCTGTTTCATTAACTCCCTACAACTGATCTACTTGCTTTTGTCATATCATGCCACTATCCCTAAGGTTTCAAATTCTCCCTAGCTTTACCCCAGACTCAGTACATGCTTCTAGTTTTTACTTTTGAACTACCTAGGATTCCTTAGAGTCATGCCAGTCTTAGTATTAACAGTGACAGTAGTACTTTAAGAGAACAACCTAAACCCTAGCATCACTACATTGGACATACATTCATCTCCCTAAACAACCCTACAAGTTACAACTTTGTGCTCAGCTAATTGAGGATCAGAGTTCTTTTATTCAGGACATCTAAGCCACAAAGTTGCAACTCCTAGGTATACATTCTTCTTCCCTATTTCTTCTTTTTTTTCTTTCTTTCTTACTTTGGTGGAGCCTCTCCTTTGGTTGCCTTTTGATGCAACGCCACTTGTGGGTTACACACTTGGCACTGATTACTCAGCAACCTAAGAGAGACTCCCCTCTTTATTCTTTTTTCCATTTTTTTTTTCAGCTCATTTTTTTTTTTTTAAAGGAGAAGAAGAATGCTTATGCTTTAAGGGAGAGAGGAATGTTCCTAGGCCTAGGGTGGCCTCCCCCAAACTTAAACTACTCATTGTCCCCAATGAGTGTCTGAGGTAGCACACCCCCAAACTTGTCCTAGAAGCATCTAGTCTAAGGTAAAACAAAGAGAATCTAAAAGCCCTAGGCATAGACAGAACATGCTTAAAGTAATTATCACAGCAGCAGAATTTTGAAAAAAACAGGCAGGCAAGGACTTAAAGCTATGCATGCTGAGCACTGTTTAGAGGTTAAATTAAACTATCAAAGAGTGTCCTATGACACTCATCCAGCATGCTTTTAGATAAGCTATATGAGGTAATCATGCTAGCAGCAAAAGAAAGAATTTAAACAGATCACAGCCTAGCTAAGCAATCAGTCAAAAACATGCATTTACTAATAAAAATTGCGGTATCCGCAATTATTTCGCAATAGATACAGGGCAGATATAATAGTGAGTAAGGCCCCTACGCATGCTTTTTCCAGTCATTCAAGCTCTCTAAAAATGAAACTAAACTAATCTACCTAATCAGCTATCATCAGACTACACTAAACAATTTAAAAACTTAAAACTAAGCAACTAAAACAGATCAAAATATTAACTAAAAACAGCATAATGTACATGGTTCAACAAAAACAGTTTGATTTTTTTTTCTAAGGGAACAACAATACTCCCTTTAGTGCTTCTCAAGCCAGCACTCAAATGTCTTCCTCATCATCAGTCCCTCGTGGTCGTGGAGGCACCCATGGAGACAGTAGGTTCGTGGAAAAATCAGGGAAGATGCATCCCAGTTGGTCAGCAACTTCCTTGTCCCTTGCATGTGCGTATGTGGCCCATTGAGCCATCCTCTTCTGTAGATCCATCAGGCACACCATGGACAGCGACTGAGCAGCAGCCAACCTATCCAGCTCGAATTCCATGTTCCCCTTCCTTCTCAGCCTCAAGCCTGTAGGCAGCTCCAAGTGGCCTGTGTAAGCCATCTGCTGTTCCATTCGCTCAATGGGGACCCCTGCACGCAAGCAGAGTTTAGTAATAGTATTAGGGAAGAACAATGGACCCTTACCCTTCTTGGCGCAGTCAGCAATGGAAGCTGCAATGACTTCGCCCACGTTGATTGTGAGACCTCGCATGATTGCATAGACCAGCAGCGATCTGCTCTGGTTGATTGTGGTCTCATGTGTCACGGGGGACAGCTTCCTCCTCACGAAGGAAAACCAGACAGCCGCCTTGGCTGTGAGGTTGGCACTCATGAGAGTGTGCCTCTCATTGCGCGACACGGTCCATGATGCTTCAGGCTGGCCAATGATCCGAATGGCCTCCTCCAAGACAGCCTCTGTAGGCTCATCAACGATCCTTGAATAATCAGTGTGTTTCTGGCCCTTGAGGCCGTAGGCTTCGTTGATTGCCTTCGCTGAGAAGTCTACTTCGACTCCCCTGACCACAGACAAGCCCTCCTCAGAATTCCTCAAATTGGCGTAGAAGTCATACACCATGCTTGAGTAAGCTGGATTGGGTGGTCTGCACAGCTCTTCCCAGCCGTGATTCGTAATTCCTGCGCGCAAGAATTGCGGCAGGTCAGCAGGTCTGTCGAGGAAGCCCTTCTCGTGCAACAACTCCCTTTTCCTCAGCTCAATGCCTCTAGACTCAGCGTCAGAAGACACGTACCTCACTGACTGAGGTTCATCTTCAGGGTAAAGCTTGGCTTTCCCTTTGTCTTTCGGCTTGGCTGACTCTGCAGCCTCCATCTTAAGCTTCTTCAGGGATGGCTCATCACTCTCCTTCTCTGATGAAGGCACCCTCTTGGCTTTCTTTTTCTTTGATTTCTTGGACCGTTTGGCCTTAACAATCTTGACGGCCTTCTTCTTCTTCAACCTCGCCTTGGTTGTAATCTGCTGGAGGCAAGCCCCCAGTGTCTCGTCCATAGAATCATCCTTCTGCGCAGGACTCCCAGGGCTGTCTTCCCTCAACGGAGAGAAGACCTCTTCTTCCTCAGCTTCCCCACTGCCCTGCGTCGATTCTTGGTACTCCCCATACGGGAATTCAGGGTCAGGCCGTGGAGAAGTGGGCGAAGGTGTAGTGCTTTGTGCTGCTGTAGGGGTCTGTGCAGAACTCTGCGGCGAAGGGGAAATCTCAGGGCTTCGCGCTGGTGGTGAAGATGGTGAAGAGCTCTTCTTGGCCGAATCGTGTGACACACGATCACTTTCTTGACTCTCCACAGAGGGAGTCTTTTCCTTGCTTGCTTCTTCGGCCACCGCCATACTCCATTTGCGCTTCTTGGGTGTGCCTGCTGGTTCAGAGGGTCCAGCAGGTATCTCTGTGACGACCTTCCACTTCTTCTTGCGGATCGACAGTTTGGGAAGTCGTTCAGTTCGCGCAGCATCAGCGTCTGCAAGGGCAAGAAGTGCTTCCCTCGCAGCCGTTTCAGCCTCGTCAGCCCTCTTCTTGGACGCCGACCGTTCAGCTCTTGTTAGCACCATCGTCGAACTGTGGAGATTTGGAAAGAGGAATCACAGATGAAGAGAAAAGCAGATTTCCTGGAGTTCAGATAATGGGAGAGTCGTACGGATCTTCGCGCCTCTAACGGATATAAAGAAAACAAAAAAAAATCCCAACGGCTATATTTTTGCGGATTCTGCAAATCCAGCGCAATTCTAGTGACCGTTGGAGATTTTCTGCGTTTAAATGCCAATCTTTCCCCAACCGTATCTTTGATTTGGCTTGATATCTCCTCGATTTCTTTATCTTAATTTCCTCTCCTTGATTCCCTGCAAAAATAAATAAAATCAACATCAAATACTTAATTAAAATCACACAAAAATATACACAAACAGTAACCGGAAAATCGCAAAAAATAAACTAAGGCATGAGCCTCATATTGACGAGCACAGCAATCACTCGTCCTCTCTCGTTCTTGTTTTCACGTTTCAGACAAAAGGAAGGCCGAGAGAGTCTTCACATCTCCTTCCTCATAGTAGTGCTTCAATCTTGCACCATTAACCATGAATGGTTGTCCTTGCTGCAGGTTCTTTATCTCGATGGCACCATGAACAAATACATTAGTAATTACAAATGGACCTGACCATCTAGACTTAAGTTTGCCTGGAAATAATTTCAATCGTGAGTTAAATAATAAGACAAGCTGGCCTTTCTTGAAGTCCTTAATCCTAAGTCTACTGTCGTGCCAAATCTTGGTCTTTTCCTTATACATTTTGGCATTTTCATAAGACATATGCCTAAGCTCATCAAGCTCATGTAATTGTAAAGACCGCAATGTTCCCGCATCAGTCACGCAGTAATTCAACTCTTTTAGGGCCCAAAATGCTTTAATTTCTAACTCGAATGGCAAGTGACATGCTTTGCCATACACAAGTCTATAAGGAGACATACCTAGAGGTGTCTTATATGCAGTTCTATACGCCCAAAGTGCGTCCTCGAGTTTAAATGACCAGTCTTTCCTATTGGGTTTGACCACTTTTTCAAGGATGTTCTTAATCTCCCTATTTGAAATTTCAGCTTGGCCATTCGAATGTGGGTGATAAGGAGTGGCTACTCTATGTCTAATATTATACTTAGCCAACACTCTCTCCATAGCCTTATTAATGAAATGTGTCCCTTCATCGCTAATGATAGCACGTGGTGTTCCAAACCTAGTAAAAATATGTCTATGAAGGAATCTTATGACTGTTTTGGCATCATTATTGGGACATGCTATGGCCTCTACCCACTTAGATACGTAGTCTCCTGCTACCAATATGTAAAGGTTACCTGATGATGGGGGAAATGGTCCCATGAAGTCAATGCCCCACACATCAAAGAGCTCCAACTCTAAGATGTAGGTGAGAGGCATCTCATCCTTTCGACTGAGGTTACCTGTTCTTTGGCATTCATCACAGCTGTGGGCATAGTTGTGGGCATCCTTGAAGATCGTTGGCCAATAGTAGCCACTCTGGAACACCTTTGCAGCTGTCCTTTGGCCACCAAAATGTCCACCATAGGGTGCTGTATGGCACTGCTGCAGCACAGACTTCGCCTCAGCAGCTGAAACACACTTCCTGAGCAGACCATCAGCACATGTCTTGTAAAGTGTTGGATCATCCCATATGAATTTCCTTGCTTCATGGAGGAACCTCTTCTTCTCTTGTCCTCCCTTGAAAAATGGTAGTACCTGTGATGCAAGGAAGTTAGCAATGTCAGCAAACCAAGGTTCCTCATCGTTATCACGATGAGTCAATACAAAGACATGTTCATCAATAAAAGCATCAGAAATTGCGGTTTCCGCAATTTTTTCGCAATTATGCTGCAATCTAGAAAGATGATCCGCAACCACATTTTCACATCCTTTCTTATCTCTAATGTCTAGATCAAACTCTTGCAGCAGCAAAACCCATCTAATCAACCTAGGCTTAGCATCAGCCTTTCTCATAAGGTACTTCAAGGCAGAATGGTCAGTGTACACAATTGTCCTAGTGCCTACAATGTAATTCCTAAACTTCTCACAAGCAAACACTACAGCTAGCATCTCCTTCTCAGTAGTTGTGTAATTACATTGTGCCTCATTAGGTGTCTTACTAGCATAGTATACAGGGTGTGTTAACTTGTCAATCTTTTGTCCTAACATAACCCCTACAGCATAGTCACTGGCATCACATAACATCTCAAAGGGAAGATCCCAATTGGGCCGTACTATAATAGGTGCTGTGACTAGTGCTTCCTTAAGGGTTTTCCAAGCTAGGAAACATTCTTTAGAGAAAATGAACGGTTTGTTTAGCTCTAGAAGCTCACATAGAGGCTTGGAGATCTTAGAAAAGTCCTTAATGAACCTTCTATAGAAACCAGCATGCCCTAAGAAACTTCTAATGGCCTTGACATTTTGAGGTTCTACCAATTTCTCTATTACTTCAATTTTTGCCCTGTCAACTTCTACACCTGCCCTTGACACTCTATGACCTAAGACAATCCCTTCATCTACCATGAAATGGCACTTTTCCCAATTTAGGACTAGGTTGGTCTCCTCACACCTAGCCAGGACTTGTCCTAAGTTCTCTAGACAGTTTGTAAATGAATCCCCAAAGACTGAGAAATCATCCATGAATATCTCTATCATGGACTCATCCAAATCAGAGAAGATTGCCAACATGCACCTTTGGAAAGTTGTCGGTGCATTGCATAAGCCAAAAGGCATTCTGCGAAAGGCAAAAGTTCCAAAAGGGCAAGTGAAGGTAGTCTTCTCTTGGTCCTTAGGGTCTATAGTAATCTGGTTATATCCTGAATAACCGTCTAAGAAGCAGTAGTAGGCTCTACCAGCTATTCTATCTAGCATCTGGTCAATGAATGGTAGAGGGAAATGGTCTTTTTTGGTTTCTTTATTTAGTTTTCTATAATCCATGCAAACTCTCCATCCTGTGATAGTCCTAGTTGGAATCAGTTCATTGTTCTCATTGACTACTGTTGCGTGCTCAATGTATTAAGATAAATAAGCAATAAGAGGGAGAGAGCACTCAGAACATGCAAGCATACATGATCTTATAGCAAGTAGTAAGTATTTTTTCATTCGTTTTCCCACAGAGATTTATTATGAGCTACTCGTGAAGTGTTTTGTTAAGAGAGAATGGATGGATTTGATGGAGTAAAATTGGTTTTTAATTGCCTCGTTACTACTGAATATATAAAAGGAAGCAACATAAACAAGCTCAAGTCAATGATAAACTTAAATGAAGAAGAGAAGAGATTAATAAATGAAGAGGAAAATAGCTAAGCAGAATTTTTAACTTAGCAGAATTGCGGAAACAGCAATTCTACCGCAATGTTACTGACAGCGAAAGTGTGTAAAATGATGAATTAAGGGCTACTAACGACTATCCTATAGGCTTTTTCATACGATTCTCAAGCACTCGATCAACTCACTATGCATCAAACTATCTCAATCTCATGTATCTTCCGATTGCATGCATTAGATTCTTTAGTTTACTCATGTCCAAGTAAGGTCTTAAGCATCTTGTTAAAGCAGAAGGATATGGTTTGTACTAGGGAAACGCCTATCCCTAGACCGTTTCCTGGCTACCTTGAAAGGCTAGCATGAGAGTATGACTCTGAACTCTTACTCCTTCCAGAGGTTAGGAGTTCTTTAGACAAAATGGATGGCCAATCGAAATTGCCCGTGGGATGAAGCTTACATACAATCAATGCTTCCAGAGCTATCCTACATGCTTGGTTCACGTTTTTTAGCCTATAGTGTTGTCATTAGCATGCCCCTAAGTGACTTAGTTACTCATGGATATAGGGTAAGCAGAAATAAAAGATGAAAGAGACATTCTTAGAAGAGAAATAAGCTTAATACAGCAAGGTAAGACAGTGAGTAGCAAAGATAGGAAACTGTGAAATACTGAATTTTGCGTTTGATTACTTGATTGTTTGAAGGAATAAAAGAACACTTAAAATGAATAACACAAAGACAGAACACCACGAAATGCAATAAACTAGCCACTAGAACAGGAACAACAACTAGACAACGCTGGAAAGTAGGAATGAAGACAGAAAGCAAGTAAATGAGCTTGAATGCCTCGTCGCAACCGCCTCGGCTGAAGGATGAGAAAGATCAGCCTTGCTTGGATGAATCCAATCGGGAAAGAAGATAAATCTCCTCTCCTTCCTATCAGATTATCGATTCCAACAGCTGAGCTTCGCAAACCAACAGACGGCAAAGGAAAACAGGAGGAAAGATGGAGCTGCGAGAAGACTTCTACGCTTTCGGATGATGATTGAACCTTCGACTTTGACCTCCTTTTATAGGCTTCTGCAGGTGTGTTTGGGCCAAGGAGAACCGTCCATCCTCAACGTCGTACTTCATAATGGATGGAGGAGAAAGAACGAATCCCTGAAAAATCGGATCTAAACAGAAAAAGATCAGCCAACTTACGGTTTTCACTTGAAACATTGCGGTTTCAGCAATGTTTCCGCAATTCTGTCGCAATGCTTGTTTTTCATTCTTTTCCTTCGGTTTTCAACCCTTTTCTTTCCTATTGTACATAAGTCCTAATTTAGCTACCTTCTTCTAATTCTCATATTTAAGCATAGGTTTAGGCTAAATGCTATCAAAAACACCTAAGAGTGAACATCTTTCTAAGATAATTAAGTCCTAAAAAGGTCACTTTTGGAGACGTAACAACTACCACAGTCATCCCCCCCTTCTTAGGTACACATTGTATAGGGCTCACCCACTGGCTACTAGCTATGGGGAAGATCACACCAGCATCTAACCATTTTATTATTTCCTTTTTAACTACCTCTTTCATAGAGGGGTTCAGCCTACGTTGGTGATCTACTCTAGGTGTATGCTCTTCCTCTAATATAATCTTATGCATGCAATAAGAAGGGCTAATGCCTCTAATGTCAGCAATAGTCCATGCAATAGCCTTCCTATGTTGCTTAAGTAGTAATATCAGTTCAACCTCATGCTTTTCACTTAATTTAGAAGAAATAATCACAGGCAAAGTATCATTACTTCCTAGATATGCATACTTGAGGTGAGTGGGGAGAGGTTTTAATTCTAAGACAGGTGGATGCTCAATGGATGGTTTTAATGGATTCAAAGATTTTTCAGTTAAGTCAATATTCATGCAAACATGCTGAGGGTTATTTACAGGTATGTCCATTATCTCAGCTATGTTTAAGTCAGTTAATTCTAATCCTACATATTCATGAGCATGCTTAGTCAACAATTCATGCTCCAATTGTTCTTCCATTAATGAATCTACAATGTCCATGCTAGCACAAGATTCAGAGTCAGAAGGATACCTCAGTGCTTTAAAAACACTAAACTTAACCTCCTCGTCATGAACCTTCATAGTAAGCTCACCTTTTTGGACATCTATCAGTGCCCTACCTGTGGCTAGAAATGGTCTGCCTAACAGGATGGGGACCTCCTTGTCTGCTTCATAATCCAGGATAATGAAATCTGCAAGGAAAATAAACTTGTCAACCTTTACAAGAATATCCTCAATCTTACCTTCAGGGTATGCTATGGATCTGTCTGCTAGTTGTAAAGTGACAGTGGTTGGACGTGCTTCTCCTATTCCTAGCTGGCGGAATAGTGATAGGGGCATGAGGTTTATGCTGGCTCCCAGGTCACAAAGAGCTCTGCCCACGTGCTTGCCTCCTAGCTCTACAGGTAAGGTGAAAGAACCAGGATCCTTCTCCTTCTTGGGTAGCTTGTTCTGGAGTATGGCACTGCACTCCTCAGTGAGATTGACTGTTTCAAACTCACCAATTATTTTCTTGTTAGTTATAATATCCTTCAAAAACTTTACATAAGAAGGCATAGACTGTAAAACTTCTACAAAAGGAATATTAACATGCACTTGTTTAAGAATTTCTAAGAATTTGTTAAAGTGCACTTCCTGTTCTTGTTTTTTCTTTAGCCTTCTAGGAAATGGAGGTGGTGGCACATATGCAGGCACTTCAGGTTGCCTTAGGATAGGTGGATGCCTTGGAATTTCTTCTATCTCCTCTATGATGGGCTCCAGCCTTTGTCCTGATGTGCTTGGTGATGGTTGACCTTGGTTTGGCAGAGACTCCAGTGGAGCACTAGACTCAGTGTTCTCTACTCTCTTTGGTGTGTCCTTGGTGCGGCTCACCAATGGTCTCCCACTTCTGAGTTCAATTGCTTGAACTTACTCTTTACCATCTCTCCTTGGCACTTCAGTGTCAGCAGGTAGTCTACCTTGGGGCCTACTCTTGAGTTCGTTGGCTAGTTGCCCTATTTGGTTCTCTAGGCTCCTAAGAGTAGCTTGCTGACTCTATAGAGTGGCATCATTCTTGGCTATGTATTCCTTGAGTAAGTTTTCTACATAGGACCTTACAGGTTGGTTGTATGGTTTTTGATACATGGATTGGTTGTGTTGGGGAGTGAAACCAGGTGTTCCACTCGGTCTTGGTTGGTTAGGAGCTTGGTTAGCATTTTGTTGGCCACCCCATGACAGGTTTGGGTGGTTCCTCCAACCAGGATTGTAAGTATTGGAATAGGGGTTGTTCCTAGGCTGCTGCTGGCTTCCAACATAGCAGACTGAGGCTGGATTCCCAGGGCAGTATTCATACAGGTGCCCTTCCCCACAGAATCCACAGATAAGTGTCTCACCTTGACTTGGTTGGGTGCCCATTGACATGGCTGTGGCGGTGTTGACACTTGTTTGGAGATTGGCTTGAGCCATTTGCTTGACTAGGTTGGTCAGGGCGCTTATTTGGCTACTCATGGCATTGAGTGCGTCCTTGTCTTGAGCTCTAGTTGGCTCAACAGGATCATCTGACCACCTACAGTGAGATGCTGAGATCTTCTCCAAGATCGCATAGGCTTCATTATAACTCTTGGACAACATGGAACCACCAGCAGATGAATTTAAGACTTGTCTAGTGCTGGGGTTGCATCCTTTGAAAAAGACCTCTATTTGGATACACCATGGGATGCCATGATGTGGACATTTGAGAAGAAGGTCCTTGAACCTTGTCCAAGCTTCGTGAAGAGACTCAGTGTCAGCTTGTTTGAACTTGATTATGTCATCACGAAAGGTAGAATTCCTATCAGGTGGGAAGTATTTGACTAGGAATTTCTCTGCTAAGTCTGTCCAATTGCGGACAGATCCAGAGGGTAATGAGTTTAACCACGTTTTGGCTTTGTCCCTCAAAGAGTAAGGGAACAGATAGAGCCTCAAGGCTTCTTGGGAAACTCCAGGGATGATGAATGTATCACTAACTCCTAAGAAGTTTCTAAGATGGTTGTGGGGATCCTCATTTTCCACTCCAAAGAATTGTCCCACAGTGGACAACATTTGGAACATCACTGGCTTTAACTCGAATGAGTTGGCAGTGATTTCAGGGCGGATTATGCTGGGGTTCAGCTCCCCAGGCATAGGTACTAGGTAAGAGAGTATGGCGCTATCCTTGTCATTCGCTATTTCGATGGGATTGCGAGTGACAGGCACCGGATTTGGAACTATTCCATCCATTTCTTCTTGAGACAATTGCGGAGGGATTGCGGTTCCCGCAATTACTTGAGGTAAAGGGGGTTGGTTAAAGAGACGTTTCTTGGCTCTATTTCTGGCCCTAAGTAATCTCCCAGGCTCAGGATTGAACTCTAGATCACTACTTGAAGGCTCACTCATAAACTAACCCAATGGTACCTGTAACAGAAATGAAACAGATCAGTTACAATAGACAATAAGCTTGGTATTTCAAACTTAACAAACTTCGTTTTCACTTAAATAAATCCCCGGCAGCGGCGCCAAAAACTTGTTGCGTGCTCAATGTGTTAAAATAAATAAGTAATAAGATAGAGAGAGCACTCAGAACATGCAAGCATACATGATCTTATAGCAAGTAGTAAGTATTTTTTCATTCGTTTTCCCACAGAGATTTATTATGAGCTACTCGTGAAGTGTAAAGTTAAGAAAGAATGGGTGGATTTGATGGGGTAGAATTGGTTTTAAATTGTCTACTTCCTAAGGAATGTGTAAAGGATAGCAACATAAACAAGTGCAAGTCAAAGTTAAACTCAAAGGAAAAGAGATGAAATTAATAAACGAAGAAGAAAACAGCCAAACAGAATTGTAAACTTAGCAGAATTGCGAAAACAGCAATTCTACCGCAATCTTACTAACATCGAAAGTGTGTAAAATGGAGAAACAAGGGCTACTAACGACTCCTCTATAGGCATTTTCTCACGATTCTCAAGCATTGGATCAACTCTCTATGCATCAAACTCACTCAATCTCATGTATCGTCCGATTCCATGCATTAGATTCCTTAGTTTACTCATGTCCAAGTAAGGTCTTAAGCATCTTGTTAAAGCAGAAAGTTATGGTTTGTACTAGGAAAACGCCTATTCCTAGGTCGTTTTCTGGCTACCTTGAAAGGCTAGCATGAGTGTATGACTCTGAACTCTTACTCCTTCCAGAGGTTAGGAGTTCTTTGGACAAAATGGATGGCCAATCGAAATTGCCCGTGGAATGAAGCTTACATACAATCAATGCTTCGAGAGCTATCCTACATGCTTGATTCACGTTATTTAGCCTATAGTATTGTCATTAGCATGCCCCTATGTGACTTAGTTACTCATGGATGTGGAGAGAACAGAAAGAAGAGATAAAACAGACATGCTTAGAAGAGAAATAAACTGAAAGCAGCAAGGTAAGACAGTGAGTTGCAAAGATAGGAAATTGAGAAACGAAGAATTGTGCTTTAATTACTTGATTGTTTGAATGAACAAAAGAGAGACTTAAAGTGAATAACAGAAAGACAGAACACAACGAAATGGACTAATCTAGCTACTAGAAACGAAACAACAACAATACAAAGCTGGAAAATGGAAATAAAGAGCAGAAAGCAGTAAAACAAGTTCGAACGCCTCGTCGCAACCGCCTCGGCTGAAGGTTGAGAAAGACCAGCCTTGTTTGGATGAATCCAATCGAGAGAGAAGACGAATCTTCTCTCCTTCCTATAAGATTATCGACTCCAAGCAGGTAAACTTCGCAAACCAACAGACGGCAAAGAAAAACAGGAGAAAAGATGGAGCTGCGAGAAGACTTCTACGCTTCCGGATGATGTTTGAACCCTCGACTTTGACCCCCTTTTATAGTAATCTGCAGGTGCGTTTGGGCCAAGGAGAACCATCAATCTTCAACGTCGTACTTCAAAATGGATGGAGGAGAAAGAACGAATCCCTGAAATAACGGAAATTAACAGAAAAAGATCAGTCAACTTACGGTTTTCACTTGAAACATTGCGGTTTCAGCAATGTTTCCGCAATGCTTACTTTTCATTCTTTTACTTCGGTTTTCAATCCTTTTCTTTCCTTTTGTACATAAGTCCTAATTTAGCTACCTTCTTCTAATTCTCATATTTAAGCATAGGTTTAAGCTAAATCCTATCAAAAACACCTAAGAGTGAACATCTTTCTAAGATAATTAAGTCCTAAAAAGGTCACTTTTGGAGACGTAACATAAATGCATCGAAATCTCTTGTGAATGTTGAAAATGTTGCTTGTGTTGAGTATGTCGAGAATGAGAATCTTACCTCGCGCTTGAGGGATGATTCTCATGTCTCTGTTAAAAAATCTGACTTAGAATTGATTGAAATTGATGTTGTTTTTTGTATTAATCACTGTGATATTCACGTGCTAGAGGCACGAAGAGAAAAGATAATTTTGAATGTTGTTTGCAGGTGCAGTGTGGAGGAGGACAAGACTGGAACGTCCCCCGCACTGTCGGAATATGGATGAGTCATTGGATAGAATTCAGTCGAGCAAACGACTTTAAAAATTTGGCGCTTCTCGGAGGCACCCGAGTGATGAAATGTTTTTTTCTGTCTTAGTTTCATTGCTGTTTTTTTGTTGTTTTTAGTTAATTTAGCCTTATGTAGCTTGCTGTTTTTTTTAGGAATCGAGGAAGTTGAGGAAAATATTGGGCTTCGATGATGAACGCGCCACATCCTTTCCCTCGCCAACTTCGCAAAGAATCAGGGAAGTGTAGTTTCTCTTTCCCTTTAACTTTGTGTATCTGATTAAGTGGCATTGAGGACAATGCCAGCTTTTGAAGTTCGGGGTGGAGTTTGTGGATAAGCATGTGTAGTCGGTTGAGTAGTGCTAATTTTGAATATTGAAGTGCTTGGGACTCTGTTTACTGTTTTCGAATTATAATAATCTAGGAAATGCATTTTGGAAATCTGAGCATGTACATAATCTAGTTTTTCCATTTATTAGGTTCATGTCAAAAATTTTAAAATTTTTTCTGTTGCTCCCTTGCATCTATCGAGCACTTAGCAACCTCGTCCTGATTCCCGTAGGCTTAGTCAATCGCATGTAGCATTAATTCTTGTTGTCACCCCGAAAGGCACCCTTAGGTAGCTTGTTGCATGAGAGTTAGTGGTCAAATTAATCGAGTTAGCTTACGCTAAGCCTAAAGTAAAAAAAAATAGAAAACCATGTTGGTTAGAAAAATCTCTCGAGGCGCTCCTCCTTCTTATTGGTGCACCTAAGAAGTGAGCGTTAGTCCTTAAAAACGTGAAGTTTATGCATGAATTTGACGTTTTAGGCAACTCGAGGTTGGAAATAAAAAGAGAATAAATTGTTGGGATCAAAGAACCTCAATAAAAGGGTACAAAGTACTCATGAAAAGAAAAAGGAATGAGAAAATACTTAGGTCTCTTAGTTTGCTTCTCTCTCTCGTGTAAGTCAAGTGTAGACTGTTCTTAAACGCTAGAAGTAGGGGGAAAACGGGATGATTTGTTGCATGTGGTTTTTCCGGGCTTATGTGAGTTTAGGATAGGTTGTCTAGCACACACACACGTTAGGGAGCGATAGTTAATTTTTGATATGTTCGTAGTAAATGCATGCACGAATTGATTTCATGATTATGTTGTGTTTGAATTTGTAAAATGCATTGAGATTTGAGTTAGTAGCATGTAAGCGTGACCTTAGAGTCAATTTCTTTATTAGCCTTGCTCGAGGACTAGCAAGATTCAAGTTGGGGGTGTTTGATAACTCCATTTTGGAGCTATTATTCACTTCTTAATTCTAGCTAAATTCCGCATTTAAATGTTTAAATTATCTCGTTTGTAGGAGAATTGCGGCGAAGAGCTCATGCGTCCATTGGACTCGTTTCAGAGCTAAGAGCGGTGTTTTAACGCTCCGGAAGTGCATCGGGAAAAGGGAAAGTTGATCCAAGAAGAACCGGAACAAAATTGCCTAGGAGAGGAAATTTTCGAGCCCAAACCCGAGAGCAAGCGTCGAGACGCTTGCTCAACGCTGCCGAGCGTCGAGACCCTGCCGTGGCGTCGAGACGCTCCGAGGGAGGCGCGCGCAAGAAATCATCGGGCCAGCGTCGAGACGCTCGCCTAGCGTCCCGACACCATTGCGTGGCGCGCGGATTAATTAGGTCGCAGCGTCGCGACGCTGTCCTAGCGTCTCGACGCTCCGACGAATTTAAATGGGCTGAAGACGATTTTGCAGCCAACTTTTGACGGATTTTTCTGAACTTCATCTTCTTCCTCTCGGTTTTTCTCCCTTTTTTAGCTTAGCTCCGCCATTTGTGGCATAGTTTGGAGCTTTTGTTTGTAATAGGGTTAGAGATGACATCCATGGCCTCCGTTGGAGCGTTTGTGACGATCCGCCCCATGGTCCGCTAAGGTATTGTGAACGGTTTGGGGTAATTTAAGGGATTTCTTGTTAGACTTCTATACTTTGATAATCGATGCTTACAATTCCAACTTGGTTTCTGATTTGTATGCATTTATTGTTCTTACTTCATCCCATGCATGTGTTAGATTTCGCCGACGGACAATCGAGTTTTCTAGCATATGTTAGAGTTAAAGAGTAGCGATGCCGTGCCTCTCACTATTCGCCTAGTAACACAGAATAATGAAATAAATCGGAGTATCGAGTCATGCATGATAGTTGTTGGGTACTTCAGCGTTGGCGGGTAGCCAGTTAGCAATTTTATTACGGTGTCGAATGTCCGTCGCGGTATGCTAGTGACTGTTTAGAGTCAATTTGGGGTTGATCACTCTAATGAAACTTTAAACAATGTTTAATTAGATCGTTAGATTTAATTAATTGCTATGGACCCGGTTACTTTAGGGTGCCCTGGGTAACCGACCACGTGTATGACAAACTGTTAGCCTTAGGATTGTATTAAATGTTAAATGGTAGAATGTCTAGCAAAGAAATCCAGAAAATCCCCGAACCGTGCACTCGTTATTCTCTTTCTCTTTAATTCTTCCGTTAGCGTTTAATTCTTTTTATCGCATGCTTAAAATCCCCCCTTGTTACAAAGCTCAATTTGTCAATTAATTTCCACTTCAAACTTTAATTTCAATCGCGTCCTTCTCCGTGGATCGACCCTGTTACCACTAGCTGCGAAGCTTTTGTTAATAGGCTTATAAATTGTATTTTGGCAGGACTCGACATCCCGAAATTTATAGCGATAGTTCAAAAATATCGTTACCATTCGACCTGGTTACCACTATCTGCTAATTAGAGTAGTAAGCCAACTATTTTAAATTTTTTTTGGCGGGATTCGACACCCCGAAGCGTGAACGTACAAAATTTCACTACCAAAATTGGCTCCGTTGCCGAGAAATTAAATTTAATTCGGCTTGGTTGATTTTAATTTGTTTGTTTATTAAAATACTGCTTTTGTTTTTATAGTTTAATTTTTCTTGTATTATTTTACCCCTTTCGTTTGAGTTCTTGAGCGTAGATATTGCTTAAAAATTTGAAAGAAACGCAAAGATGGAAGGCGTGGGTGCTTATGAGCAACAAAGGACTTTGAGGCAAATTGCAGCAGCTGGGCTAAACCGAGATTCATCCAGTATATTGTATCCGATATCATCAGGTAAATTCGAACTTAAAGTTGGTCTGATTAACTTACTACCTTCTTTTTGTGGTAACACAGATGATGATCCCATCAGACATGTCAAGGCCTTTAAGATGATATGTTTGTCAATGAGGACCAACGACGCCACTGAGGATCAGCTCTATCTAAGGGCCTTTCCCTTCACTTTAAAGGAGAAAGCGATGGATTTGATGTATTATCTTCCAACCGGGTCTATCACTACATGGGATAAGATGCATGGAACGTTCTTAGAGAAGTATTTTACCCCTACTAAGTTCGCCTTTCTCAGAAAGAAGATATGTGCTATCGAGCAAGGAGAATGAGAGAACCTTTATGAGTGTTGGGACAAGTTTAACCGTCTTTGTGAGAGTTGTCCTAACCTTCAAATAACCGATCAACTCCTCATTCAGTATTTTAGCAATGGGCCGCTCCCACGTGACCGAAAGTTGATTGATGCTGCCAGCTGAGGTTCACTCATGGATAAAACACCTGGGGAAGCAAAGCAGCTGATTTCAAATATGGCTGGAAATTCGCACCAGTGCGAAGGTAAAGGATGTGAGCAAGCCCATTTCTCAAAAGAGCTAAACACGCTCAATTCTCGAGTGTCTGAAATAAGCAGTCCAATGATTCGGTTGGCGGAAAATGTTTCTCAGGCTCCTGTACAAAACCAGACATAATTTTCAGGTAACTCTCTTGAAAATATATTGCAAAATTTCGTTTCAGTAACTCGGAAATTTTAGGAGCATACTTGGAAAAGACTTGATGATTTTGGGACTATGGTGTAAGATTTGGGCAAGGAAATGTCTCATATGACCGAGAAGGTGAATAAGATGGAAACAAGTTCAACAGAAAATGCGAGTGCCATCACATTAAGGAGTGGGAAGGAGCTTTCCACAAGTACCCCACTAGTGGAAGTCGATCATGGTCACAGCGAGCCAGTGGTGGAAAACTCTGAACCGAGGTGCAAAAGGGTAAACTTCGATCCTACAAGTACTAGAGTTTAGGTGCCTGGTAACGATATTTTCGAATTATCGCCAAACATCGGGTTGTCGAGACCCGCCAAAATGAATTTGTAATTACCCGAATTCACTGAACTATTAGCAGCTTAGTTGTAACGGGGTCGATCCACAGGGAATTATGTCAATTTAACTTAATTTTAATTCAATTTGCAAACTATGAAAATAAACCAAATGTGGGGATTTTGGTCTTCAATTAACTAATGGAGAACAACACAAAATAGGGAAAACTTAACTAACGTAGCGTTCGACTCGAGACGATCGGGAATAAAATTAGCAAACTTTTGGATCACAGGTTGACGAAAATAATGGCTAAATATTTGAACGAATACGCAGCCCGTCTCAAATCAATAAATCAATTCAGATATGCTCCATGGATATTAATTAGACATAATAAATTATGCTAATCAAGCATATCGATTGGACATTGGCTGCCAACGCTCTCCCAAGACCAATCGATAACAACGAGCTAACTACGACGATTATCTAACTTGGACGCCAAATTAGTGTATCGATTTCAGATTCTATTTCGAGAAGAACGAACACCAAGAACGCAAGGAAGCCTATGCGCTCAATGGCATCGTTAATCTTTGTTACTTGGCGATTAAGAGAGGCACGACATCAAAACCATTAACAAATGAAACATGCTTGAAATCAGAGTTATCAAGTCCTATCAATCAAACACATTCATGGAATAAGCAAGGAAATAGAAGCTAATTCAATCAAATGCTCTAGCCAAATCAGAATTTAGTTCAACAACCTCACCAAAAATTAAAACTACATTATTCCCTTACAATCCCGAGCCAAAAACGCTATGAACTACTCACTCATGATGGATGTGATGTGGGATGGCTCCATTCCAAGCTCTTTAGCCTCTCCCATGGTGGAAATGGCTTCAAAAACGTCAAATCTGGTGCGGAGCCCGAGGAGAAGATGAAGATGACGGCTAAAAATCGGACAAAAAGCTTAAATATTATGTCAGAGCGTCGAGACGCTAGGGCATCGTCTCGACGCTGCGCCCTAAAGATTCAGCGCGCGCTGTCGGAGCGGTGTCGAGACGCTTGCGCAGCGTCGAGACGCTGATAACTCGACGCTTGCTCTCGGGTGGAAACTCCAATTGACGCTTCAGGCTTCGGAGCGTCGAGATGCCCTGGCAGCGTCTCGACGCTTAGGCAGCGTCGAGCTAGCGTCGAGACGCTGTCTTCTCAACGCTAGCTCTCGGGTTTTTGCATGATATTTTGCCTTGAAACTTCCCAAAACGCCAAATCTTCATGTTTTTGCATGGTCCTTCCCCGGAAGTGTTCCTAGGTCCTTAAAATGCGACTTTAAGCCTCGAACGACGTCGAAACGCACCCGAGGGCGAATTACCGAGAACACCTGCAGTTAACACATATAAGCAAGATTAAGCATGTAATAATCATAAATTAGGGACATAAATATAGCTCCGAAATGGAGCTATCAAAACAACCCCAACTTAAATCTTGCTAGTCCTCGAGCAAGGTGGAATTCTGACTAATCAAAATAAAACGACATGCATGCTAGGGACTCAATTCTCAGTACTAGAAGCGACTAGGCATTTATATTCGAAAGAAATGGCTGCATGCATGCATTGGCTAAGAACAATTCAAGAATTTTAAAGATGCTTCCCCACTGATGCTTTGCACATAGCTCCTCTAGTTTAGATTTTTACAGGCTTAGAATAGCTCTACCCGTCCCAAAACTTCGCCTTCCCCCTACTTATGGCTAAACAGAACAGTCTAAGGGCTTTTCATCGTCGAAGCAAGTAATAGATCGCAAGGCTTCTTTTCTTTCCCCTTTTTTTTTTGATCTCCATGAGCGCCTAACAAGTCAATTTTACTTTCGTTTCAGCTTGCCTGCAATTTCATTGCACAATGCATCTGACTACGGGCAAAATTCACATTTTTAAGGACTAGCGTTCGCTTCTTTGTGCTCCCTTTTCATGCAGTGGCGACCGTGGGTTACACGACCGCCCCTGGCTACTAAGGCAACTCAAGAAGGAGGAACACCTCAGGAGATTACTATCTTTTTAGAAATTTTTGCATTCTTTTCTTTTTAGCCTAGGAACCATGTTAAAATTTTGAGCGCATGAATTGCGAACATAAACGAATCTTAACCCATCCTAAGGATGCCTTTCGAGGTGACAACGAACTTCAAAACAAGCAGAACTACCCTAAACCCACAGATCCAAGATAGAGTGCTAACATGCGAAGCTTAAACAAGGAAATAACTAGAAATATTTTTCAAAATGGCCTTAACAAATGCAATCATGCTGAATTTCACTACGGATACAAATATGAAGACCCCTACAGTACATCACAAAATTTCATAGTCAAACTAGCATGCATAGATCACAACAAAATACGTTTATCAGAATTCCACAACTAAACTCGACAAACGCTGTAAGACACAACCCACCACCCCCAACTTAGAAATGGAAAATGTCCTCATTGGACTAAATAGGCACAATCAAAATTCTAAGGAAAGAAAACCTTCCCTGAATTGTGACTTAGAGGGTTGGAGAGTGCGCTTAATCCTTTGCAAACAAACCTCCAGGACGAGCCATCGTTTCTCCTGAAAACTCACAACATGAGAGTAAGAACCTAAGCTAATCCTAAAAATAGTAAAGTAAACAAAAAACATGTACAGTTCAAGCTCGGGTGCCTCCTAGAAGCGCAAATTTTTAGAGTCGATTGCTCGACTTTACCAAAACTCGTTTCATCCTTTCTCATACTCGGGCTCTCTCAAGTAGGCATGCTCGTCGAAGTCCTCGGACATCCCCTCATGGAAGATCTTCAGTCACTGGCCATTCACCGTGTAGTCCTTTCCTGTTTCTAGGCTCTGAATCTTGACTGCACCATAGTGATGGACATGAGTGATAATAAAAGGACCAACCCAGCGGGAACGAAGTTTACCTGGCATGAACTTCAGGCGGGAGTTGAACAAGAGGACCTTCTGACCAACTTCGAAGTTTTTCTGAATGACTCGTCTGTCGTGGAACATCTTGGTCTTTTCTTTGTAGATCCTCGAGTTCTCATATGCATCCAGGCGAAGCCCCGCTAGTTCTTGCAATTTGAGGAGTCTTTCTTCGCCAGCCTGATCGAAGCTCATATTACACTTCTTCACGGCCCAGTAAGCTTTGTGCTCGATTTCCACTGGGAGATGACAGGCTTTCCCAAAAACCATCTGATAGGGAGACATCCCTATGGGGGTTTTGTAAGCCGTGCGATAGGCCCAGAAAGCATCGTCCAGCCTGAGACTCCAATCTTTCCTCCCAGGACTCACTGTCTTTTCGAGGATGGACTTCACCTCTCGGTTAGAGACTTCTGCTTGGCCATTGGTTTGAGGATGGTACGGGGTAGATATTTTGTGATTGACCCCATACCTTCTCATCAAGGCCTGGATCGTCTTGTTGCAGAAGTGGCTCCTCTGATCGCTTATAATGGCTCGTGGAACTCCATACCTGCTAAAAATGTTAGATTTGACAAAACTGGAAACAACATTAGCAGTATCGACCTTGGTGGACTTAGCCTCCACCCACTTAGACACGTAGTCCACAGCCAACAATATATAGACAAAGCCAAATGAAGGGGGGAAGGGTCCCATAAAGTCCATACCCCAAATCTAAAAAAATTCACAAGTTAGAATAGAGGTTTGGAGCATTTCATTCCTACTTGAGATGGACCCTTTTCTCTGACACTGATCACATGATTTACAAAATTCATAACAGTCTTTAAACAGTGATGGCCAGAAAAACCCACAATCTAATATTTTCCTAGCTTTCCTAGTTGGCCCAAAGTGTCCCCCACATGCAAATTCATGGCAAAATTTAAGAATGTACTTGTGCTCTGATCTAGGGACACACTTCCTAATTACTTGGTCAGCACAAAATTTCCATAAAGCGGGCTCTTCCCAAACATAAGTCTTGGCTTCGCTTCTCAACTTAGCTCTCTTATTATATGAAAAGTCGAATGGGAACGTACCTGTGACCAAGTAATTGACAATGTCGACATACCATGGTATCTCCACACTCACCTGGAAGAGGACTTCATCAGGGAATTCATCATTCAGAGGCAAGTCATCCTCATTACGCACAATGCGGCTTAAGTGGTCAGCAACTGTATTTTATGATCCTTTCCTATCCTGGACTGAGACGTCGAACTCCTGAAGTAGTAGTACCCACCTGAGCAGTCTAGGCTTCGAGTCTTTCTTGTTCATCAAGTAACGAACTGCTGCATGATCAGAAAAAACGATTACTTTAGATCCAAGAATATAAGGCCGAAATTTATCAAGAGCGAAAACAATGGAAAGCAGCTTCTTCTCTATAGTGGTGTAACCGATCTACGCAGAGTTGAGCGTCTTGGAGGCATAATAAATTACGTGGCTTTTCTTGTCTATCCTCTGACCCAACACAGCGCCAACGACATAATTGCTTGCGTCGCACATAATCTCGAAGGGGGTCCCCCACTGCGGTGGATGAATGATGGGTGCATTGGTCAAACACTTCTTCAGAACATCGAAGGCCAACTTGCACTCCTTGTCAAAGCAGAATGGGACATCTTTTTTAAGCAAGTTCGTCATCGGAGTCACTATCTTCGAGAAGTCCTTGATGAACCTGCGGTAAAAACCTGCATGACCAAGAAAAGAACGTACTTCCCGAAGATTCGTGGGGTAAGGTAAATCAGATATAACATCAATTTTAGCTTTATCCAACTCTATCCCCTTAGCCGACACAACGTGACCTAAGACTATGCCCTGACTGGCCATGAAATGACATTTCTCGAAATTTAAAACAAGATTGGTTTCAATGCATCTTTCCATGACTCTAGACAAGTTAATTAGGCAATCATCAAATGAACTCCCATAAACAGTAAAGTCATCCATAAAGACCTCGATGCATTTTTCTACGAATTCAGTAAATATGCTCATCATGCATCGCTGAAAAGTCCCTGGAGCATTACAAAGCCCGTAGGGCATTCTCCTATATGTGGAAGTTCCGAACGGACATGTAAAAGTACTCTTTTCTTGGTCTTCCTAAGCTATGGGAATTTGATAAAACCCAGAAAAACCATCTAGAAAACAGAAATATGGCTTCCCAGCTTAACGCTCCACCATTTGATCTATGAAGGGAATGGGAAAGTGATCCTTCTTAGTCACATCATTCAATTTTCTAAAATCTATACACATCCTCCACCCATTTTGCACTCTCTTAGGTACTAACTCGCCCTTCTCATTTCTAATAACGGTTATGCCCGTCTTTTTAGGTACAATATGAATTGGGCTAACCCACTAGTTATCAGAAATGGGGTAGATAATACCTGCGTCAAGGAGTTTGTGTATCTCAGACAACACTACCTCTTTCATCACTGGGTTTAGTCTCCGCTGGTGCTCTCGGGATGGCTTGGCTCCCTCATTCAGCCGAATCTTGTGCATACACAGAACTGGACTCAACCCATGCAAATCTGCCAACGTCCATCTTATGGCTCTTCTATTCTTCTTCAAAACCTCCACCAAGTTGCCTTCTTGCTCCGATGTAAGCTCCTTAGAGATAATTACCGGGAGTGTCTCCACCTCACCTAAGTATACGTACTTGAGGTGACCCGGCAACTCTTTAAGTTCCAACTTGGGAGCCTGCAAAAGAGATGGTAATACTTTAGTTGGTTTCTCGCATGCCTCTAAGGTAAGAGTATTTTGTTCAGACGAGTCAGACAATATGGGCGCACTACTTTCAACCTCGCCAACAGTTTCAGTAAAAACAAGTGAGCCATCCCCATCAACAGCAGTCATGCATTCTTCTTGTTCTAGAGTATCAATAAGATCAATTTTACAGACAGAATGCACATCAGCATGGTGTTTCATGGCATCAAAGACATTGAATTCAAACACATCTCCTTCATACTCTACTGACAAAGTACCATCATGCATATTAATTTTAGTCCTAGCAGTTTTCATGAATGGCCTACCTAACAGGATTGAAGCAGTGGATGATGCATTTTCTTCCAATTTTTATCACGTAAAAATCAGCAGGAAATATAAGGTTCTTAACCCTATCCAACACATCCTCAATTACCCCAGAAGATGAATAGAGGACCTATTAGCTAACTGGATAATTATACTAGTTTCCTGCATACCTTCTAAATCAAGACTCTTGTAGACTGAGTATGGCATAACATTAATTGAAGCTCCTAAGTCTAGCATGGCATGCTCGATTTCTCTATCTCCTATAGTACATGGTAAGAGGAACATACCTGGGTCCTGGCATTTGTCTGACATGTTTTGTGTTATCAGGGCAGAAACATTCTTACTTACCACTACACTCTCAGCGCCCTTAGCCTTCCTCTTATTGGTGCACATCTCGTTCAGAAACATTCTTACTTACCACTACTCTCTCAGCGCCTTTAGCCTTCCTCTTATTGGTGCACATCTCCTTTTTTCAGCGTATCAAGGATGTCCGCGTCCTTGTCTTCCTTGGGCGGCCTCACCAACCTACTAGGAAAAGGAGCAACGGGAGTGTAATACTTCATAGAGATAAAAGGAGAAGCTACTACCGTTTCAGAGGGTGTTTGATGACACTTATCTTGAGATATCTCAGTATCCTTGCTAGAGTCCTCAGGAGTGGGCCGCGACGGTACCTCCTTACCACTTCTGAGAGCGATGGCACTAACGCTTTCCGCTTTGGACTCCAATTTACTTATCCCGTCCTTAATTTCTATGAACCCCTCAGTTAGCGACCGCATCTGCGAACTGGTCTCCTTGCTAGATTCCATAAATGATTTGAACATGCCTTCAAGGGCTTGACCTGAAATAGAAGGAATGGCCTGCGATGAGTTTAATTCTAAATAAATCAAAGTAACGATTCGAAACGCTTCCGCTGCGCGAAATTGAAGATGGTGTAAAACGATGGTGGATGAAGCCATTACGAAATTGAAGATTCAATTTGTGTAAATCCAAAAAATTTAGATTCAGATTTGGAACTTCTATAGATTTGATTTGGAATGTCCAAAATCAATTCTGGAGATTTAGATTCAGATTTAGAATATTTGGAATGTCTAAAATAAAATCTGTAAATTTAAATTCAGATTTGGGATATCTATAGATTTGATTTGGAATGTCCAAAATCAATTATGGAGATTTAGATTCAGATTTAGAATATTTGGAATGTCCAAAATAAAATCTGTAAATTTAAATTTAGATTTGGAATGTCTATTGATTTGATTTGGAATGTTCAAATTGAGTTATGGAAATTGGATTCAAATTTGGAAGGCTCAAGGAGAATTTTAAAGACCAAGATATGTCTTGGATTTAAATTAATGTAATTCAAAATTGCTTTCAATTTCTTAGGATATGTCAAATATACCGGTCAATTTTGCTGTGTTTTTAATTTAATTATGCATGTTGTTTTTAATTTAATTATGCATGTTGATGTATGTTTTAAATTTTAATTGATTGCATAGAGTATGCCATCTAGATTAAAATCCCACCATAGGTTAAGCATGATCATGCATTTTAATTATTTTTAATATAAGTGTTATATTTGGAATATTATGATTAAAATGCTTTCTAATTTGATTAGATGATTTCCTAATATGTTTATATTTCCATATTTACAATATAATTGTTATATTTGGAAATTTTAAATTAGGATACTTCCTTTTATAATAGGAATCCATATTTTTCTAATATTGATTAGGATATCTTTTCCTAGATATAGTGATATCAGGAAAAAAATTTCCTAATAAGATTGGGAAATCTTTTCTTAATAAGATTGAGAAATCTTTTCCGAATAAGATTGAGATATCTTTTCCGAATAAGATTGAGATATCTTTTCCCAATAAGATTGAGATATCTTTTCCCAATAAGATTGAGATATATTTTTCCAATAAGTATTAGGGATATTTTCCAAATGAGCTTAGGATATTTTTCTATGAGATTAGATTTTTTATTTCCCTATTTAAAAGATAATTTAATTCATTCTTTAAATAGTTTAAATATTTGAGTTTAGTTTATCTTTTATTCTAATAAGATTAGAATATATGATAATCTTTAATTTTATTTTAAAGGGTTTAAAATTGTTAAAAATATAAGATTATCCATAAGGTGAATTGGTTTTTAATAGGATTAAAAACATTGCTTAAAATCAACTGAAGTTCATTGATCTAGTAATTAATAGTTAATTAAAGATTAATGAATTTGAAATAAAAATTGACTATAAGGGAACCCTGTCTAAGAAAGGTTACTCGGGTGAGGTACTTAAGTTGACTGAAAAGAAACACCTCTACCTAAGAACTGGTATGGGGGTTGAATTAGTCAAATTTTATTTTATTTCATTAAGCAGGCTCATAATGTGATTAATTTTAAGTAGTTTATTATACTTGATAATTCACATTAAAATCAATCTAACCAACATAAGGGTTATGAACGGGTAGATTGAAAAACTTAGATAAATGAGATTAGCCTAATTTGTATAAGTAATAGAAAACCCTATTTCAAAATACTTAGTGGGAGAAAGACATATGTCAAAATAACCCTACGGTCTCTACCATAGATTCACAACGTGAGATTCATGTGAGGCCTCGAGGCGGCTTTTGGACCGTCCCCCTACGGAAGGTGTTTACATGGGTCAATATCAGGGTGAATCTCTTGAGAAAGTATTTTTAAATAGTAAGTGGGAGAAGGAAATGTGTCAACATATCCTACGGTCTCTATCATTGGTTCATAACGTGAGATTCATGTGGGGCCTCGCGGCGGTTTTTGGACCGTCCCCCTACGGAAGGTGTTTACATGGGTCAATATCAGGGTGAATCTCCTGAGAAGGATAGGATTGTAATTTTATTTTCAATACTTGACCTACCCTACGGCGGCACTTGTTGGGATAAAATTATAGAATCTAAAATGATGGGTTACACTTACAAAGATATCATTAAGATTGTTAATGATTTTCTTGACCAAACTAATGGTAACTGAATCTTATAGAAATAAGAGTTATTTTGGGATAACACTTGGTTGAGATTGTCTCGGTTTGGTGAAGGAGCATTTGACCTACCCTACGGGGGCACTTGTTCTAACTCACTAAAGTATCATAGCATTAGAAATTAATGTTTTAGGGTTCATTTATCAAATTGTTTGTTTTCTATGATGAAATTGAATGAATATTGATTGCATGTTGTTAAATAATATATTTTTTTTTTATATATTTCGATATTATGTCTATTTCTCTCAATTTTATTTTTCGTTGCTAATTTGTCAAATTGAGAAAATAATTCACTTGGAAAAATAATGTTAACACTATATAATGACAGTGTAAATTTTTTCTTTAATTTATCTTTATTGAGAAACGTTCTCAAAAACCTGTTGCCAATGCTAATCGAATTGTTCGTGAGGCACATGATTAATAAATCAATATAACGAGATGGCTTATACAAATTTTCTATTTGACATATTAGATGTCAAGCTAAGAAGACAAAGAAGATGACAACAACATATGAGATATTGTTGAAGTCAATAAAAGCTAGATTTAGATATTTATCTAAATAATCTCAAAAATTAAGTATTACCAAAATCCAAGAAAAGAAACCATATAACTGTAGCTAAAAGAAAATAGTTTCTAAATTAGCAAAGTAGTCATAATAAGAGGAATTTATGAAATACCTCTATAAGAAGAACATGGATAAAAGTAAATTTGATTTACTAGATTTTTTCATTACCACCTATATAGTAGATTCAGATCCACTATTAAGATTTGCTCTTCATTACATTTTATATAATTCTTGGAAAATACTTAATTATGTAGAATGATCTCTACTTGTTGGCACCAGAAAACCCATCCCAATTAATGTAGTGGGAGACATTAAGATGTCCATAAGAAATAATTGTTATTTAATGCTGAATATGGTGTTTTTAGTACCATAGGAGAAATTCAATTTCTCTAACTTTATTACTAATAAAATGTTCATATAGTATGAATATTTTAGTACTAAATTTTTATTTTCAAAATTGTTTGAAAAGTTCAGCCGAAAAATAAGAATAATTTGTATGTGTTAAATTGTTAACATATAAAATACTACACAGTGAGATATTCAGGATTATAGAATCCAGAATATAAAGACAATTTATATTCTCCTAAAATATGATACCCGTCTTTGGCATTCAAGATTGATTCTGATCAATTTGAATAAAAAGACTACTACGAAGTTATTCTCTAAATGTTAGAGTTAATTACTTTATATGTCTTAAGATCTTTCCTTTCATGCAAATAATTAATAGGTTTTTGTTGGAAAAGCCTACAGGCCAAAGAACACTGATGAATATTTCATATCACTCTAGCGAATGATTATTCAAGAAATAAGTATCATAACCTAATGCAACATAAGTCTGAATATTTTGAAAAGTTCAAGGAATATAAGACTCAAGTTGAAGGTCAATTAGATAAATCTATCAAAACACTATGATCAGATCACAGTGAAAAGTACAGGAACGTTATGTACTAAGACTAATTGATAGAAAGTGAGATTTTATCTCAACTCTAGCACAAAGTAAAATTGTGTGAAATTGTGCTGTAAGAAGAGAAACAAGACCTTGTTAGACATGGTCAGAACAATAAAGAATTACACGCCATTATAAGACTCTTGTTAGGATATACAATATAGATTGTATAGTGAACATGATTCTATCTAAAAGGTGTCCATGAGACAACTTTGAGATTATAGAAGAGTAGTAAAGTTAGTTTACAACCCTTCGAGTTTTGAGAGTTTTAAGCATACATGCTGAAACTTGAATATGTTCAATAGTGTTGAAAAGTTGGTTCCAAGTGAAGCCACTAAATAGTTAACAAAAGTTGTTAACAATTTAATTACATTTGATAGTCAAATGGATCCTAGTCATGAATTGGATAAGCCTCATCGTAGTGGGAGAGTTATGAGATGACCTGATAGCTCCAAAATAGAGCTATCTTAATGTCCCTAATTCTAGCTAAAACCATGATATATATTGATTAAAATGCTTCCTTGTAGGTGATTTCATGGTGAAGAGCTCGGGAAGTCCATTGATGATTTTCGGGGCTAAAAAGGTCATTTAACATGTTTCGGGAAGTGTGCGGGTCAAAACGATAGGCCAAACGGAGCTCGGGAGCCAAAACGACCCAAAAGTGGGCTAAGAGCCGAGAGGGCAGCGCCCAGGCGCCGGCGCCCAGCGCCCAGGCGCCCAACGAACGCAGCACGCGCGCGCGCCGCTCGCAAGCACCGCACGCCCGCGCCCAGACGGCCAGACGCGCGCGCGCCCGCGCGCGCCGCCTCGCCTCGCGCCCGCGCGCCTGCCCGCTCCGCCTCGCCCATGTCCGCGCGCGCCCGCTCCGCCTCGCCCATGCCCGCGCGCCCACGCCCGTGTCCGCCTCGCCATGTCCGCGCGCGACAGCGTCGAGACGCTGGCCAAGCGTCTCGACGCTCCGAACTCTGAAGCGTACATTTGAAGATCCACCCGAGAGCAAGCGTCGAGCGCAAGCGTCTCGACGCTCGCTCGACGCCGCGCGCAGCGTCTCGACGCTACCCCGCGCGCGCGCCTGCCAACTTAGGGCACAGCGTCGAGACGCTGGCCTAGCGTCTCGACGCTCCGAGCTTAAAAAGGGTAAAACCGCATTTTTCAGCTGGATTTTTTCCTTCTTCTTCTTCCTCAAGCTTCTCCTCTCGGGTCTACCTCCATTTTCCGCCATTTTTGTACTTCTTCTCCTTCTTTGTGCATGATTCCAAGCTCTTCCATGGGAGGTTGGATTAATCTAACCTCCATGGAAGGCTAAACCAAGGTAAGTGCTTGATTTTGGGTTTGGATTTGTAAATTATGGATGTTTGGGGAGATTTTCCCCTTTGTGAATGTTAAGCCATTTAGCTTGTTTATGCATTTCTTGCTTGTTCTTCATCCAATTCTAGCATGTGTAGCTAAATTAGTTTGACAATCTAATTCTTATGCATGATAGAGGGCTAAAGGTTGGGACGTATAATTGCCTATACCGCTAGGTAGCACGGGTCTAAGCATGGTTAATTAGTTCGGCCCAAAGTGACATTGGTAAACTGAATTAATTAACGTTTTCATGTTAGGCTTAAGGCAAGAGAGAAACCGGGTTAGTCTTAGGATTAGACCGTCGCAATGTTCCCGTCACTGGCACGTAATCGATTTAGGGATCGCTACCGTAGATAGATTATTGGCCAAGTTTAATTAGAATTGCACGAGTCTAATTAAATCCTTGGGTCATTTGAGTTAGGAATAACTAAATGAATTGTGTGCATGAACATGGCTAACGCGTTAATTGTATCGATGATCCTAACATCCATAACGAGCAATTCCATTTCTCGAAGTTGAGCACAACCGTTTAATTTTTGCACGTTATCATTTAATTTTCCGTTAGCATAATTAGGAGCTCCCTTCCCCCAAAACCAAATTACCATTCTTTAATTTGTGCATTCTTTTATTTCTAGCAATTTAGACTTAGTTAGATTAAATTTCTTATTTCCCTGTGGATCGACCCCGTTGCCACTTAGCTACAAATAGCTCGGTGTATTCGGGTTTATAAATTGTATTTTGGCAAGCCTCGACAGCTTGAATTTGGAGTACCCCAAAAGTACCTCTACCAAAATTGGCGCCGCTGCCGGGGAATTAATTAATTTAGTTTAGTTAAGTTTAGTTTGTTGGTTTTAAAATTTTTCTTTATTTCTTTTTGTACAGTTTAATTCTTTTGTATTATTTTACGCGTTTTGTTTGAGTTTTTGGAGCGCAGCATTCTTTGAAAATTCAAAAGAAGCGCCAAGATGGAGGTCGTGGGTAATCTTGAGCATCAAAGAACCATGAGGGAGCTTGCATCATCTGAGCTAAGCCGGAACACATCGAGTATCTTGTATCCGGTAGCTGCAGGTAATTTTGAACTTAAAGCTGGTCTGATTAACTTATTACCTTCTTTTTGTGGTAATACAGATGAGGATCCCGTCAGACACCTCAAGGCATTCCAGACGGTGTGTTCGGCATTCAGGACCGACAGCATCACTGCAGATCAACTCCATCTCAAGGCTTTCCCCTTCACTCTGAAAGAGAAGGCGAGAGATTGGATGCATTACCTACCGACTGGGTCCATCACTTCTTGGGAAGAGCTACAGAGAGCGTTTTATGCGAAGTATTTTCCGCCTCCCAAGGTTGCCTCTCTCAGGAAGCAAATATGCGGTATCTTGCAAGCAGAAGGAGAAAACCTTTATGACTGTTGGGAAAGGTTTAATCGTTTGTGCGAGAGTTGTCCCAACCATCAAATAACAGATCAACTCCTCATTCAGTATTTTTGTGATGGCTTGCTCCCACGTGTTCGGCAGTTTATTGATGCCGCCAGTGGAGGTTCACTCATGGATAAAACACCTGAAGAAGCAAGACAGTTGATCTCAAATATGGCTGAGAATTCGCACCATTACGCAGGTAAAGGGGGTGAGTGTTGCGTGCTCAATGTGTTAATAAGAATAAGCAAGAAGGTAGAGAGAGCACTCAGGACATGCAAGCATACATGGTCTCACAGCATGTAGTAAGTATATTTCATTCGTTTTTTCCACAGAGACTTATTTTTAGCTATTCACGAAGTGTATTTGTTAAGAAAGAAGGGGTGGATTTGATGGGGTAAAGTTGGTCTTTAATTATCTAATTTTTGCTGAATGTGTAGAGGAATGCAACATAAACAAATGCAAGTTGAAATTAGACTCAAAGGACAAGAGATGGAATTAATAAACGAAGAAGAAAACAGCTAAACAGAATGGTAACTTAACAGAATTGCGGTCACTGCAATGTTATCGCAATTGTAAAAACAGCAAACGTGTGTAAAATGGAGAATTAAGGGCTACTAACGACTATCCTATAGGCATTTTAATACGATCCCCAAGTATTAGATCCACTCTCTATGCATCAAACTCACTCTATCTCATGTATCGTCCGATTCCATGCATTAGATTCTTTAGTTTACTCAACTCAAAGTAAGGTCTTAAGCATCTTGTTAAAGCAGAAGTGTTTAGTTTGTACTAGGGAAACGCCTATTCCTAGGCCGTTTCCTGGTTACCATGAAAGGCTAGCATGATTATACGACTCTGAACTCTTACTCCTTCCAGAGGTTAGGAGTTCTTTGGACAAAATGGATGGCCAATCGAAATTGCCCGTGGGATGAAGCTTACATACAATCAATGGTTCGAGAGCTATCCTACATGCTTGGTTCACGTTTTTTAGCCTATAGTTCTGTCATTAGCATGCCCTTAAGTGACTTAGCTACTCATGGATATATAGAGAACAGAAGTATAAGATAAAACAGGCATGCTTAGAAGGGAAATGAACTCAAAACAGTAAGACAAAACCGTAGCAGCAGAAGATGGAAACTGTGAAATGAAGACTTGTAATTTGATTGCTTTGAATGTTTGAACGAACAAAGGGAAACTTAAAGTAAATAATCCAAAGACAGACAGCAACGAAATGCAGTAGATTAATCACTAAACTAGAAACAACAACTGATCAAAGCTGGAAATTAGAAAGGAAAGACAGAATATAGTAAATGCAGCTTGAAAGCTTCGTCGCAATCGCCTCGAATGAAGGATCAAAAAGAGCAGCCTTGCTTGGATGAATCCAATCGGGAGAGAAGAAGAATCTCCTCTCCTTCCTATCAGATTATCGACTCCAACAGCTGAGCTTCGCAAACCAACAGACGGCAAAGGAAAAACAGGAGAACAGATGGACTGCGAGAAGACTCTACGCTTTCGGATGATGACTGAACCTCCGACTTTGACCCCCTTTTATAGTAGTTTGCAGGTGCGTTTGGGCCAAGGAGAACCATCAATCTTCAACGTCGTATATCAGAATGGATGGAGGAGAAAGAACGAATCCCTGAAATTACGGAAATTAACAGAAAAAGATCAGTCAACTTACGGTTTTCACTTGAATAATTGCGGCTTCAGCAATGTTTTCGCAATGCTGTCGCAATGCAGTTTTTTTCATTCTTTTCCTTCGGTTTTCAACCCTTTTCTTTCCTATTGTGCATAAGTCCTAATTTAGCTACCTTCTTCTCATTCTCATATTTAAGCATAGGTTTAGGCTAAATGCTATCAAAAACACCTAAAAGTGTGCAACTTCCTAAGCTAAATGGGTCCTAAATAAGTCACTTTCAGAGACTTAACACACCCCCAAACTTAAGGTTTTGCTTGTCCTCAAGCACACTAAGGACTTACCTAGGCTGCTGTTTCTTCTTCTTTAACTACTTACTAACTCTCCTATATCCCTATCTATAGCACTGCTGTCCTGTGACATACTTCTAAGCTTAAAACCACCCTCTTATCAAGCTTCTTCTGACTTTGCCTGCCTAACACTCCTTCTGTTTTCATTAACTTCCTACAACTGATCTATTTACTTTTGTCATATCATGCCACTATCCCTAAGGTTTCAAATTCTGCCTAGCTTTACCTCAGACTCAGTACATGCTTCTAACTTTATTTTTAATGTGTCTAGGATTCCTTAGAGTCATGCCAGTCTTAGTATTAACGGTGCCAGTAGTACTTTTAGAGAACAACCTAAACCCTGGCATCACTACATTGGATAAACACTCATCTCCCTAAACAACCCTACAAGTTACAACTTTGTGCTTAGCTAATTGAGGATCAGAGTTCTTTTAAATAGGACATCTAAGCCACAAAGTTGTAACTCCTAGGTTCACATTCTTCTTCCCTACTTCTTCTTTTTTTCTTTCTTTCTTACTTTGGTGGAGCCTCTCCTTTGGTTGCCTTTTGATGCAACGCCACT
This sequence comes from Herpetospermum pedunculosum, assembly GCA_028017165.1. Classification (NCBI taxonomy): domain Eukaryota; kingdom Viridiplantae; phylum Streptophyta; class Magnoliopsida; order Cucurbitales; family Cucurbitaceae; genus Herpetospermum; species Herpetospermum pedunculosum. The sequence continues at coordinate 3,846,077 of CM051525.1, read as the reverse complement.
TGTGGGTTACACACTTGGCACTGATTACTCAGCAACCTAAGAGAAACTCTCCCCTTTATTCTTTTTTCATTATTTTTTTTTTCAGTTCATCAGGAGAAGAAGAATGCTTATGTTTCTAAGGGAGAGAGGAATGTTCCTAGGCCTAGGGTGGCCTCCCCCAAACTTCAACTACTCATTGTCCCCAATGAGTGTTTGAGGTGGCACACCCCCAAACTTGTCCTAGAAGCATCTAGTCTAAGGTAAAACAAAGAGAATCTAAAGCCCTAGGCATAGACATAACATTTGAAAAGAAAATATCACAGCAGCAGAAAACTGAAAAAAAACAGGCAGATAAGGACTTACAGCTATGCATACTGAGCTATTTAGAGGTTAATTTAAACTATCAAAGGGTGTCCTATGACACTCAGCCAGCATGCATTTAGATAAGCTATATACGGTAGTCATGATAGCAGCAAAAGAAAGAATTTAAACAGATCACAGCCTAGTGAAACAGACAGTCCAAAACATGCTTCCAGTAATAAAAATTGCGGGGACCGCAATTATTTCGCAATTAAGTCAGGGCAGATATAACAGTGATTAAGGCCCCCAAGCATGCGTTTTCCAGTCATTCAAGCTCTCTAAAAATAAAGCTAAACTATCCTACCTAGTCATCTAGCAGAAGACTATACTAAACATAATTAAAGACATAAAACTAAACATCTAAAACAGATCAAAATTGTACTACAAACAGCATAATTCACATAGTCTATCAGAAAGCAGAAAATTGTTTTTTTTTTTCTAAGGGAACAGCAATACTCCCTTTAGTGCGATTCAAACCAGCACTCAAACATCTTCATCCTCATCTGGTTGTCGTGGTCGTGGAGGCACCCATGGAGTCAGGAGATTGGTGGGGAAGTCAGGGAAGATGCAGCCTAGCTGGTCTGCAACCTCCTTGTCCCGTGCTTGCGCATACGTGGCCCATTGAGCCATCCTCCTCTGCATATCCATCATGCACGCCATGGATAGTGACTGATCAGCGGCCAGCCTATCCAGTTCAAACTCCATATTCCCCTTTCTCCTCAGCCTCAGGCTAGCAGGCAGCTCCAAGTGGCCTGTGTAAGCCATCTGCTGCTCCATGCGCTCAGTGGGGACTCCTGCAAGCAAACATAGTTTGGTTATGGTGTTAAGGAAAAACAGTGGTCCCTTACCTTTCTTGGCGCACTCAGCAATAGCAGCAGTGATGACTTCTCCCACGTTGATCGTGAGACCTCTCATTATCGCATACACCAGCAGCGATCGGCTCTGGTTGATTGTAGTCTCGTGAGTCACTGGGGACAATCTCCTTCTCACAAACGAAAACCAAACAGCCGCCTTAGCCGTAAGGTTGGCACTCATGAGAGTGTGCCTCCCATTGCGTGACACGGTCCAGGAAGCTTCAGGCTGGCCAATCGTCCGAATGGCCTCTTCCAGAACTGCCTCAGTAGGCTCATCAACAATCCGTGCATAATCTGTATGTGTTTGGCCCTTGAGACCATACGCTTCGTTGATGGCCTTGGCTGAGAAATCCACTTCTACCCCTCTGACCACAGACAGGCCATCCTCAGGGCTGAGCACCTTGGCGTAGAAATCATACACCATGCTCGTGTAGGCTGGATTGGGCGGTCTGCAAAATTCCTCCCAGCCGTGGTTTATCACTCCTGCGCGCAAGAACTGCGGCAGGTCAGCAGGTCGGTCGAGGAAGCCTTTCTCGTGCAGCAACTCCCTCTTCCTTAGCTCCGCACCCCTGGACTCAGCATCAGAGGAGACATACCTCACTGACTGAGGCTCATCTTCAGGGTAGAGCTTGGCCTTCCCCTTATCTGATGGCTTGGCTGACTCGGCAGCCTCAACCTTGAGTCGTTTGAGCGAAGGCTCAGTGCTCTCTTTGTCTGCTGAAGGTGCCCTTTTGGCCTTCTTCTTTTTCAGCCTCTTGGATCGCTTGGCCTTGACAATCTTGGCCTTCTTCTTCTTTTTGAGCCTTGCCTTGATATTGATCTGCTGCAGGCATGCCCCCAGCGTCTCTTCCATGGAATCATCCTGCTGTGCAGGACTCTCTGGACTAGCTTCCTTCACAGGCGAGAAGACCTCGTCTTCCCCAACTTCCCCACTGCCCTGAGTGGATTCTTGGTACTCCCCATATGGGAATTCAGGGTCAGGCCGTGGGGAATTGTGCGACGGCGTGGTGCACTGCTCTGCCGTAGGTGACTGTGCAGAACTCAGTGGCGAAGAAGACACTTCAGGGCTCTGTGCAGGCGGCGATGAAGGCGACTCTGGGTTCTGCACTGGTTCAGATGATGAAGGGCTGTGCGCAGGCGATGCAGATGGCGACGAACCCTTCTTGATCGACTCGTGGGACGCACGATCCGATTCTTGACTCTCCACAGAGGGAGTCTTTGCTTTGCTTGGTTCGGCGGCCGTCTCGACACTCCACCGGCGCTTCTTGGGTGTGCCCGCTGGTTCAGAAGGTCCAGCAGGGATTTCTGTGACAACCCTCCACTTCCTCCTACGGATAGGAAGTTTGGGAAGAGGTCCGGTGCGTAGAGCACCAGCATCTGCAAGGGTAAGAAGTGCTTCCCTTGCAGCCGCTTCAGCTGCGTCACCAGCCCTCTTCTTGGCTGCAGATCTTTCAGCCCGTGTGAACACCATTGTTGAGTCTTGGAGGTTTGGAAAGAAGGATCAAAGATGAAGAGAATCGCAGCTTTCTTGGAATTCAGAGAATGAGAGAATCGTATCGATCGAGCGCCTCCCAACGGATATAAAGGCAACGGCTAAATCCCAACGGCTATATTTTGCGGATCCTGCAATTCCAGCGCAATTGTAGGGATTTTTTTTCATCTAAATGGCAAACTTTGCTCGTCCGTATCTTTTATTTGGCTCGATCGTTTCTTGATTTTCAAAGCTGGATTTACTCTCCTTGATTTCCTCTATTGATTCCCTGTAAAAAGAAATAAAATTAACATCAAATTCGCAATTAAAATCACACAACAAAACACCCAAACGATAACCGGAAAATTGCAAAAAATAAACTAAGGCATGAGCCTTATGTTGACGAGCACAGTAATCACTCGTCCTCTCTCGTTCTCTTTTCATGCTTCAGTCAAGAGGAAGGCCGAGAGAGTCTTCACATCTCCTTCCTCATAGTAGTGTTTCAACCTCGCACCATTAACCATAAATGGTTGGCCTTGCTGCAAGTTCTTTATCTCTATGGCACCATGAACAAACACATTAGTAATCACAAATGGACCTGACCATCTAGACTTAAGTTTCCCTGGAAATAGTTTGAACCGTGAGTTAAACAACAATACAAGTTGACCCTTCTTAAAGTCCTTAACTCTAAGTCTACTATCATGCCAAATCTTGGTTTTTTCCTTATACATTTTAGCATTCTCATAGGCCATATGTCTAAGCTCATCAAGCTCATGTAATTGTAAAGACCTCAGTGTTCCTGCATCCTTTACACAAAAATTCAATTCCTTCATGGCCCAAAATGCTTTGTTTTCTAACTCAAGTGGTAAGTGACACGTCTTGCCATAAACCAGCCTATAAGGAGACATTCCTAGAGGTGTCTTATATGCTGTCCTATAAGCCCAAAGTGCATCCTCAAGCTTGAAGGACCAGTCTTTCCTATTAGGTTTGACTACTTTTTCTAGGATGTTCTTAATTTCCCTATTTGAAATTTCAGCCTGTCCATTCGAGTGTGGGTGATAGGGAGTGGCTACTCTATGTCTAATGTTATATTTAGCCAACACTCTCTCCATAGCCTTGTTAATGAAATGTGACCCCTCATCACTAATGATGGCACGAGGTGTCCCAAACCTAGTAAAAATGTGCCTATGCAAGAAGTTGGTGACTGTTTTAGCATCATTATTAGGACATGCTTTGGCTTCTACCCACTTGGACACATAGTCCACTGCTACTAATATGTAAAGGTTACCTGATGATGGAGGGAATGGTCCCATGAAGTCAATGCCCCACACATCAAAGAGCTCCAACTCTAAGATGTAGGTGAGGGGCATCTCATCTTTTCGACTGAGGTTACCTGTTCTTTGGCATTCATCACAGCTGTGGGCATAATTGTGGGCATCCTTGAAGATTGTTGGCCAATAGTAGCCACTCTGAAATACCTTTGCAGCTGTTCTTTGGCCACCAAAGTGTCCACCATAAGGAGCTGCGTGACAGTGCTGCAGCACAGACTTCGCTTCAGCAGCTGAAACACACTTCCTCAGCAAACCATCAGCACAGGTTCTGTAAAGTGTGGGGTCATCCCAGATGAATTTCCTTGCTTCATGAAGGAACCTCTTCTTCTCTTGTCCTCCCTTGAAAACTGGTAATACCTGTGATGCACGGAAGTTAGCAATGTCAGCAAACCAAGGTTCCTCATCGTTATCACGATGAGTCAAAACAAAGACATGTTCATCAATAAAAGCATCAGAAATTGCGGGATCCGCAATTTTTTCGCAATTGTGCTGCAATCGAGAAAGGTGATCTGCAACCACATTTTCACATCCCTTCTTGTCTCGAATGTCCAAATCAAACTCCTGCAGCAATAACACCCACCTAATCAACCTAGGCTTAGCATCAGCCTTCCTCATAAGATATTTCAAGGCAGAATGGTCAGTGTATACAATTGTCCTAGTGCCTACAATATAGTTCCTGAATTTCTCACAAGCAAACACTACAGCAAGCATCTCTTTCTCAGTAGTTGTATAATTACATTGAGCCTCATTCAAGGTCTTACTAGCATAATATACAGGATGTGTTAGCTTGTCAATTTTCTGTCCTAACATGACCCCTACAGCATAGTCACTAGCATCACATAACATCTCGAATGGGAGATCCCAATCTCGCCCTACTATAACAGGTGCTGTAACTAGTGCTTTCTTAAGGGTGGTCCAAGCTGCTAAACAGTCCTTAGAGAAGATGAATGGCCTATTTAGCTCTAGCAGCTCACATAGAGGCTTGGCTATCTTAGAAAAGTCCTTGATGAACCTTCTGTAGAACCCAGCATGCCCTAAGAAACTCCTAATGGCCTTGACATTCTGAGGCTCTACCAACTTCTCTATGATCTCTATTTTGGCCCGGTCAACTTCGACACCTGCCCTCGACACTCTATGACCTAAGACAATCCCCTCATCTACCATGAAGTGACACTTTTCCCAATTAAGGACTAAGTTAGTCTCTTCACATCTAGCCAAGACTTGCCTTAAATTATCTAGACAGTTGGTGAATGAATCCCCAAAGACTGAGAAGTCATCCATGAATATTTCTATCATGGACTCATCCAACTCAGAGAAGATTGCCATCATGCACCTTTGGAAAGTTGCCGGTGCATTGCATAAGCCAAAAGGCATTCTGCGAAAGGCAAAAGTTCCAAAAGGGCAAGTGAAGGTAGTCTTCTCTTGGTCTTTGGGGTCTATAGTAATCTGATTATAGCCAGAATAACCATCTAAGAAACAATAGTAGGCTCTACCAGCTATTCTGTCTAACATCTGGTCAATGAATGGTAGAGGGAAGTGGTCTTTTTTAGTTTCTTTATTTAATTTCCTGTAATCCATGCACACTCTCCACCCTGTGACAGTCCTAGTTGGAATCAGTTCATTGTTCTCATTGACTACCACAGTCATCCCCCCCTTCTTAGGTACACACTGTATAGGGCTCACCCACTGACTACTAGCTATGGGAAAGATCACACCAGCATCTAACCATTTTATTATTTCTTTCTTAACTACCTCTTTCATAGAGGGATTCAGCCTACGTTGATGTTCTACTCTAGGTGTGTGCTCTTCCTCTAATATAATCTTATGCATACAATAAGAAGGGCTAATGCCTCTAATATCAGCAATAGTCCATGCAATAGCCTTCCTATGTTGCTTAAGCAGTAAAATCAGTTCAACCTCATGCTTTTCACTTAATTTAGAAGAAATGATAACAGGCAGAGTTTCATTACTCCCTAAATATGCATACTTGAGGTGAGTGGGTAGTGGTTTCAGTTCTAAAACAGGTGGATGCTCAATAGATGGCTTTAAAGGATTCACAGGTCTATCAGTTAGGTCTATATTCATACATACATGTTGTGGTTTATCTACAGGTGTATCCATTATGTCAGATACATTTAAGTCAGCTACGTCTAACTGTACATAATCATTAGCATGCTTGGTTAATAATACATGCTCTAATTGTTCTTCCATTAAAGAATCAACAACGTCCATACTAGCACAGGATTCAAGGTCAGAGGGATACCTTAAAGCTTTATACACACTAAATTTCACCTCTTCATCATGAACCCTCATAGTGAGCTCACCTTTTTGGACGTCTATCAGTGCCCTACCTGTGGCTAGAAATGGTCTGCCTAGCAGGATGGGGACCTCCTTGTCTGCTTCATAATCCAGGATAATGAAATCTGCAAGGAAAATAAATTTGTCAACCTTTACTAAAATATCCTCAATTTTACCTTCTGGATATGCAATGGATCTGTCTGCTAATTGTAAGGTGACAGTGGTTGGACGTGCTTCTCCTATTCCTAACTGGCGGAATAGGGATAGGGGCATGAGGTTTATGCTGGCGCCCAGGTCACAAAGCACTCTGCCCACGTGCTTGCCTCCAAGTTCTACAGGTAAGGTGAAGGAACCAGGATCCTTCTCCTTCTTGGGCAACTTGTTTTGGAGTATGGCACTGCACTCCTCAGTGAGGTTTACTGTTTCAAACTCACCAATTATTTTTTTGTTAGTAATAATATCCTTCAAAAACTTTACATATGAAGGCATAAACTGTAAAACTTCTACAAAAGGAATGTTGACATGCACTTGCTTAAGAATTTCTAAGAATTTATTAAAATGAACTTCCTGTTCCTGCTTCTTCTTAAGCCTTCGAGGGTATGGAGGTGGTGGCACATATGCAGGCACGTCAGGGCGCCTTAGGATAGGTGGAGGCCTTGGAATTTCTTCTATCTCCTCAATAATTGGCTCTAGCCTGGCTCCTGATGTGCTAGTTGGTGGTGGACCTTGGGTTGGCAGAGACTCCAGTGGAGCACTAGACTCAGTGTTCTCTACTCTCTTTGGTGTGTCCTTTGTGTTGCTCACCAAGGGTCTACCACTTCTAAGTTCAATTGCTTGAACTTGCTCTTTACCATCTCTCCTTGGCACCTCGGTGTCAGCAGGGAGTCTACCTTGGGGCCTACTCTTGAGTTCATTGGCTAATTGGCCTATTTGATTCTCTAGGCTCCTAAGAGTAGCTTGTTGGCTTTGAAGAGTAGCATCATTCTTAGCTATGTATTCCTTGAGTAAGTTTTCTACAGAAGATCCTACAGGTTGGTTATAAGGTTTTTGATACATTGATTGGTTATGTTGGGGAGTGAAACCAGGTGTTCCACTTGGTCTAGGTTGGTTAGGATTTTGGCTAGCATTTTGTTGGCCACCCCATGACAGGTTTGGGTGGTTCCTCCAACCAGGGTTGTATGTGTTGGAATAGGGGTTGTTCCTAGGCTGCTGCTGACTTCCAATGTAGCAGACTGAGGCTGGATTCCCAGGGCAGTATTCATACAGGTGCCCTTCCCCACAGAATCCACATATGAGTGCCTCACCTTGACTTGGCTGGGTGCCCATTGACATGGCAGTAGCGGTGTTGGCACTTGTTTGGAGATTGGCTTGAGCCATTTGCTTAACTAGGTTGGTCAGGGCATTTATTTGGGTGCTCATTGCACTTAGAGCATCCTTGTCTTGAGCCCTAGTTGGCTCAACTGGATCATCTGACCACCTACAGTGAGATGCTGAGATCTTCTCCAAGATCTCATAGGCCTCGTTGTAACTCTTGGACAACATGGAACCACCAGCAGATGAATTTAAGACTTGCCTAGTGCTGGGGTTGCATCCTTTGAAAAAGACCTCTATTTGGATACACCATGGGATGCCATGATGTGGACATTTAAGAAGAAGATCTTTGAATCTAGTCCAAGCTTCGTGAAGAGACTCATTATCAGCTTGTTTAAACTTAACTATGTCATCACGAAAGGTAGAATTCCTATCAGGTGGGAAGTATTTGACTAGGAATTTTTCTGCTAAATCTGTCCAATTGCGGACAGATCCAGAGGGTAATGAGTTCAACCATGTTTTGGCTTTGTCCCTCAAAGAGTAAGGGAACAAGTATAGCCTTAAAGCTTCTTGGGACACTCCAGGGATGATGAAGGTATCACTGACTCCTAAGAAGTTCCTAAGATGGTTGTGGGGGTCCTCATTTTCTATTCCAAAGAATTGTCCCACAGTGGACAACATTTGGAACATCACTGGCTTTAACTCGAATGAGTTGGCAGTGATTTCAGGACGGATTATGCTGGGGTTCAGCTCGCCAGGCATAGGTACTAGGTATGAAAGAATGGCACTATTCTTGTCATTCGCTATTTCGATGGGGTTGCGAATGACAGGTACCGGATTTGGAACTATATCGTCCATTTCTTCGATTTCAGGTATGATTTGAGGTATAGGAGGTTGTTTAAAGAGTCGTTTCTTTGCTTTGTTTCTAGCTCTAAGTAGTCTCTCAGGCTCAGGATTGAACTCTAGATCACTACTTGAAGGCTCACTCATAAACTAACCCAATAGTACCTGCAAAAGAAATGAAAAGTAGATTAGTTTCAATAGATAATAAACTTGGTTTTTCAAACTTAACAAACTTCGTTTTCACTTAAAATAAGTCCCCGGCAGCGGCGCCAAAAACTTGTTGCGTGCTCAATGTGTTAATAAGAATAAGCAAGAAGGTAGAGAGAGCACTCAGGACATGCAAGCATACATGGTCTCACAGCAAGTAGTAAGTATATTTCATTCGTTTTTTCCACAGAGACTTATTTTTAGCTATTCACGAAGTGTATTTGTTAAGAAAGAAGGGGTGGATTTGATGGGGTAAAGTTGGTCTTTAATTATCTAATTTTTGCTGAATGTGTAGAGGAATGCAACATAAACAAATGCAAGTTGAAATTAGACTCAAAGGACAAGAGATGGAATTAATAAACGAAGAAGAAAACAGCTAAACAGAATGGAAACTTAACAGAATTGCGGTCACTGCAATGTTATCGCAATTGTAAAAACAGCAAACGTGTGTAAAATGGAGAATTAAGGGCTAGTAACGACTATCCTATAGGCATTTTAATACGATCCCCAAGCATTAGATCCACTCTCTATGCATCAAACTCACTCTATCTCATGTATCGTCCGATTCCATGCATTAGATTCTTTAGTTTACTCAACTCAAAGTAAGGTCTTAAGCATCTTGTTAAAGCAGAAGTGTTTAGTTTGTACTAGGGAAACGCCTATTCCTAGGCCGTTTCCTGGTTACCATGAAAGGCTAGCATGATTATACGACTCTGAACTCTTACTCCTTCCAGAGGTTAGGAGTTCTTTGGACAAAATGGATGGCCAATCGAAATTGCCCGTGGGATGAAGCTTACATACAATCAATGGTTCGAGAGCTATCCTACATGCTTGGTTCACGTTTTTTAGCCTATAGTTCTGTCATTAGCATGCCCTTAAGTGACTTAGCTACTCATGGATATATAGAGAACAGAAGTATAAGATAAAACAGGCATGCTTAGAAGGGAAATGAACTCAAAACAGTAAGACAAAACCGTAGCAGCAGAAGATGGAAACTGTGAAATGAAGACTTGTAATTTGATTGCTTTGAATGTTTGAACGAACAAAGGGAAACTTAAAGTAAATAATCCAAAGACAGACAGCAACGAAATGCAGTAGATTAATCACTAAACTAGAAACAACAACTGATCAAAGCTGGAAATTAGAAAGGAAAGACAGAATATAGTAAATGCAGCTTGAAAGCTTCGTCGCAATCGCCTCGAATGAAGGATCAAAAAGAGCAGCCTTGCTTGGATGAATCCAATCGGGAGAGAAGAAGAATCTCCTCTCCTTCCTATCAGATTATCGACTCCAACAGCTGAGCTTCGCAAACCAACAGACGGCAAAGGAAAAACAGGAGAACAGATGGACTGCGAGAAGACTCTACGCTTTCGGATGATGACTGAACCTCCGACTTTGACCCCCTTTTATAGTAGTTTGCAGGTGCGTTTGGGCCAAGGAGAACCATCAATCTTCAACGTCGTATATCAGAATGGATGGAGGAGAAAGAACGAATCCCTGAAATTACGGAAATTAACAGAAAAAGATCAGTCAACTTACGGTTTTCACTTGAATAATTGCGGCTTCAGCAATGTTTTCGCAATGCTGTCGCAATGCAGTTTTTTTCATTCTTTTCCTTCGGTTTTCAACCCTTTTCTTTCCTATTGTGCATAAGTCCTAATTTAGCTACCTTCTTCTCATTCTCATATTTAAGCATAGGTTTAGGCTAAATGCTATCAAAAACACCTAAAAGTGTGCAACTTCCTAAGCTAAATGGGTCCTAAATAAGTCACTTTCAGAGACTTAACAGTGAGCAAGACCGTTTCTCAGCTGAGTTAAACGCGCTTAATGCTCGAGTGTCAGAATTAGGCAATGCGATGATCCGGTTAGCGGAAAATGTTTCTCAAGCTTCTGTGCAAGCTCAGACATCATTTTCAGGTAATTTTATTGAAAATATTTTGCAAGATTTTGTTTCAGCTAACCGGAAATTTCAGGAGGACACTCGGGAATTTCAGAAGGACACTCGGGAAAGAATGGACGGTTTTGGAATGTTAGTGCAAGATCTGGGCAAGGAAGTGTCTCAGATGGCTAAAAAGGTGACAGTGATGGAGCATAAGAACGCGGAGAGCGCTAGTGCCATCACTTTGAGAAGTGGGAAGCAGCTTCCCACTAGTACCCCGCCAGTGGAAGTCGATCATGGCCATGTCGAGCCACAGACAGAAAATCCCGAACCACGGTGGCATGGGGTAAATTTCGATCCTACGTGCACTAGAGTTTACGTGCCTAAGGCTCCTTTTCCTAGCAGGTTAGCGAGACCGCCAAAGGAAGACTACGAGAAGGAGTTCCTTGACACATTCAGGAAGGTAGAGATCAACATCCCTCTGTTGGATGCCATCAAGCAAATCCCAAGGTACGCTAAGTTCCTGAAAGAGTTGTGCACCAACAAGAGGAAGACAAAAGAGAAAGAGCGCGTCGTGGTAAGTAAAAATGTCTCCGCTTTAATCACGAAGAACTTACCAGAAAAATGCGACGATCCAGGTATGTTTTCTCTCCCTTGCACTATTGGAGGTAAGAAAATTAGAAGAGCCATTCTAGATCTAGGAGCCTCCATTAGTGTTATGCCTCACTCTGTTTATCAGGATTTGAATTTAAAAGAAATGCAGGAAACCGGTGTTGTTATACAACTTGCTGATAGGTCTTGCGTACATCCTTTAGGGGTAGTGGAAGATGTATTAGTTAATGTTAACGGGCTGATTTTTCCTGTGGATTTTTATATTCTGAAAATGGATGGAAATTCTGATTCTTCGTCTGCGTCGATCTTATTAGGTAGGCCCTTTATGAAAACTGCTAAAACTAAGATAAATGTAGATAAGGGCACTTTATCTGTTGAGTATCGTGGACAAGTTGTTGAGGTTGATGTGTCTAATGAGTTGGAGCATGATGAGAGCGTCCACTCTCTTTGTCAAGTAGATACAATTGAATCGTTAGTTCAGGAAGAATGCATGTCTGATAGAGATGGGGATGACCCATTATTTTTGACTGATCTTTTTGAGGAATCTGATATGCATGAACCTTCCATGTCTGAACTTTGTGATTCAACTGTCTCTTCTTTGGCAACTGTTCAGGATCATGCTAAAATGCTCCCCTCTACTTTGCAGGCACCTAAATTGGAGTTGAAAGACTTACCTGATCATCTCAAATACGCGTATTTGGGGGATGATGAGACGTTGCCGGTCATCATAGCGAAAAACCTTATGCCGGCTCAGGAAGGGAAGTTAATGGAAGTTCTTAAAGAGCACAAGTTGGCGATTGGATGGACATTAGCAGATTTACATGGGCTAAGTCCAGCTACGTGCATGCACAGAATCCTGCTCGAGGATGGAGCGAAACCTTCACGAGAGCCCCAAAGGAGGCTCAATCCCGCGATGAAGGAAGTAGTAGTTTCTGAGATTCTCAAACTCCTCGAGGCAGGTATCATCTATCCTATCTCAGATAGTAAATGGGTTAGTCCTATCCATGTTGTTCCTAAGAAAACTGGCATGACTGTGGTTAGGAATGAGAAAAATGAATTAGTGCCCAAAAGGATTCAAAATGGATGGAGAATGTGCATAGACTTTAGGAAGCTTAATGAGGTCACTAGGAAGGACCATTTTCCCATTCCTTTTATTGATCAGATGGTGGAGCGTTTAGCTGGGAAGCCATTCTTTTGTTTTCTCGATGGTTTCTCTGGCTTTTACCAAATCCCCATAGCCATAGAAGACCAAGAGAAAACAACGTTCACGTGCCCCTTTGGCACATTTGCATTTAGAAGGATGCCCTTTGGGCTTTGTAACGCTCCTGGTACATTTCAGAGATGCATGATGAGTATATTTTCTGAGTTTGTAGAAAAATGCATTGAAGTGTTCATGGATGATTTTACAGTTTATGGCAATTCCTTCGATGACTGTTTAGATAATTTATCGCGTGTCCTGAAAAGATGTATTGAGATGAACCTTGTTCTAAATTTTGAAAAATGTCACTTTATGGCTAGTCAAGGTATCGTTTTAGGGCATGTGGTTTCTGCTAAGGGTATAGAGGTAGATAAAGCTAAAATCGATGTTATCTCTAATCTGCCATACCCAACAAATGTTAGGGAGGTTCGGTCTTTTCTTGGCCATGCAGGGTTTTATCGCAGGTTTATCCAGGACTTCTCCAAGGTTGCCATGCCTATGACGTACCTCCTTCAGAAGGATGTAGCGTTCGATTTTGGGGAGGAGTGCCGAAAAGCCTTCGATTTGCTCAAGGATAGTTTGACCAGCGCGCCCATCATACACCCACCCCAGTGGGACTTGCCGTTCGAAATTATGTGCGACGCCAGCAACTATGCCTTGGGAGCCGTGCTCGGTCAGAGGATCGAGAACAAGAGCCGTGTCATCTACTACGCCTCCAGGACGCTTAATCCAGCGCAGTGCAATTACACGACAACGGAAAAAGAACTTCTTTCTATTGTATTTGCGCTTGATAAATTTCGTCCTTACATTATTGGCTCTCAAGTAACTGTTTTCTCTGATCATGCAGCTGTTCGGTATCTGATGACCAAGAAGGACGCAAAACCGAGGCTACTTCGGTGGATTTTGCTTCTCCAGGACTTCGATGTGAAGATCAAGGATAGGAGAGGAGCAGAAAACCCGGTAGCCGACCATGTGAGCCGCTTGGTCAGAAAGGAAGACCTCCTGCCTCTGAATGAAGATTTCCCCGATGAGACACTCTTCAGACTTGATACAGTCCTTCCCTGGTATGCTGATATGGTAAATTACTTGGCCACAGGTAATTTTCCTTCTGGTTTCTCTCATAGTAGGAAAGCGAAGCTGAAAAGCGACGCTAAGTACTATGTTTGGGAGGATCCCAATTTATGGAAGTTCTGTTCTGATCAAATAATTAGGAGATGTGTCCCTGAGAATGAGCATGCGTCTATTCTTGCTTTCTGTCATGATTATGCATGTGGGGGACATTTCGGGCCTAGGAGGACAGCTAGGAAAGTTTTAGATAGTGGGTTTTACTGGACTTCCCTGTTTAAAGATTCGCATGAATTTTGTAAAACCTGCGATAGATGTCAAAGAATAGGGTCGATATCTGGTAGAAATGAAATGCCTCAAACTCCTGTCTTAGTATGTGAAATCTTTGACGTTTGGGGCATGGATTTTATGGGACCCTTCCCGCCTTCTTGTGGTTTTTCTTATATATTACTGGCTGTTGATTATGTTTCCAAGTGGGTTGAGGCAAAAGCCACAAAGACTAACGATGCTAATTCTGTTGTTAGGTTCGTTCAGTCTCGTATTTTTACCAGGTTTGGAATCCCACGAGCCATAATCAGTGACCAGGGAACTCATTTTTGCAACCGATCTGTGGAGGCTTTGCTGAGGAAGTATGGTGTGCATCATCGCGTGTCCACTGTTAAGTCTCTGAAAGTGACTTATTTAGGACCCATTTAGCTTAAGAAGTTGTACACATTTAGGTGTTTTTGTTAGCATTTAGCCTAAACCTATGCTTTAATATGAGAATTAGAAGAAGGTAGCTAATATAGGACTTATGGACAATAGGTAGAAAAAGGGTTGAAAACCGAAGAAAAGAATGGAAAAATGAGCATTGCGGATGAATTGCGAAAACATTGCGGTGACCGCAATTATTCAAGTGAAAACCGTAAGTTGACTGATCTTTTTCTGTTAATTCCCGTTATTTCAGGGATTCATTCTTTCTCCTCCATCCATTCTGATATACGACGTTGAAGATTGATGGTTCTCCTTGGCCCAAACGCACCTGCAAACTACTATAAAAGGGGGCCAAAGTCGGAGGTTTGATCATCATTCGAAGCGCAGAAGTCTTCTCGCAGTCCACCATTTCCATCTGTTTTCCTTTGCCGTTTGTTGGAGTGAGAGTCTCAGCTTTTGGAGTCGATAATCTGATAGGAAGGAGAGGAGATTCTTCTTCTCTCTCGATTGGATTCATCCAAGCACGGCTGACTTTTCATCACCATCATTCGAGGCGACTGCCACGGAGTTTTCTAGCAAACCTTTACTGTTTTCTGTTCTGTTCTTCTTATTTCCATTTCTGCTCACTGTTGTTCTTAGTTTAGTATTTTAATTACTGTATTTCGTTGTTGTCTGTCTTGGATTCATTGCTTTTCAAGTTTCCTTTGTCATTCAAACACTTAAAGTAATCGAAGTACACTTCTGCAAGTTTACAGTTTCCATCTTGTTCTGCTACTGTTTTGTCTTGCTATTTTACACACATTTCGCTTCTAAGCATGTCTGTTTTATCTACCCTTTCTGTTCTTCATATATCCATGAGTAGCTAAGTCACTTAGGGGCATGCTAATGACAGAACTATAGGCTAAAAAACGTGAATCAAGTAGGCAGTTTAACACTCGAACATTGATTGTATGTGAGCTTCATCCCACGGGCAATTTCGATTGGCCATCCATTTTGTCCAAAGAACTCCTAACCTCTGGAAGGAGTAAGAGTTCAGAGTCATATAATCATGCTAGCCTTTCATGGTAATCAGGAAACGGCCTAGGAATAGGCGTTTCCCTAGTACAAACTGAACACTCCTGTTTTAACAAGATGCTTAAGTCCTTACTTTGAAGTCGAGTAAACTTGAGTCTCTAATGCATGGAATCGGACGATACTTGAGATAGAGTGAGTTTGATGTATAGAGAGTTGATCCAAAGCTTGATAATCGTAATAAAATGCCTATAGGATAGTCATTAGTAGCCCTTAATTCACCCTTTTAATCAGTTTCGCTGTCAGTTAATTGCGGATTAATTGCGGTTCTCGCAATTCTGCTTAGTTTGCATTCTGTTTAGCTGTTTTCTTCATCGTTTATTAATTCCATCTCTGGTCCTTTGAGTCTGATTTTAACTTTAATTTGTTTATGGTATATTCCTTTACACATTCAGCAAAACTTAGGTAATTGAAAACCAATTTTATCCCCTCAAATTCATCCCATCTTCCTTAACAATCACACTTCGCGAATAGCTAAAAATGAGTCTCTGTGGAAAAAACGAATGAAATATACTTACTACTTGCTGTGAGACCATGTATGCTTGCATGTTCTAAGTGCTCTCTCTACCCTTTTGCATATTTATCTTTACACATTGAGCACGCAACAAGTTTTTGGCGCCGCTGCCGGGGACTTATTTTAAGTGAAAACGAAGTTGTTAAGTTTGAAGAATCAAGTTTATCATTGAGTGAAACTAATCTGTTTCATTTCTTTTACAGGTGTTATTAAGGTAGTTTATGAGTGAGCGTTCACATAGTAATTTAGAGTTCGATCCTGAACCTGAAAGATCACTTCGAGCTAGGAATAAGGCAAAGAAACGTCTCTTTAAACAACCTCCTGTACCTCAAACCACACCTGAAACTAAAGAAATGGGCGATATAGTTCCAAATCCGGCACAAGCCATTCGCAACCCCATCGAAATAGCGAATGACAAGAATAGTGCCATTCTTTCATATCTAGTACCTATGCCTGGGGAGCTGAACCCCAGCATAATCCGTCCTGAAATCACTGCCCACTCATTCGAGTTAAAACCAGTGATGTTCCAAATGTTGTCCACTGTGGGACAATTCTTTGGAATAGAAAATGAGGACCCCCATAATCACCTTAGGAACTTCCTAGGAGTTAGTGACACATTCCTAATCCCTGGAGTTTCCCAAGAAGCCCTGAGGCTATATCTTTTCCCTTACTCTTTGAGGGACAAAGCCAAAACATGGTTAAATTCATTGCCCTCAGGATCTGTCCGCAATTGGACAGATTTAGCAGAAAAATTCCTAGTCAAATACTTCCCACCTGATAGGAATTCAACCTTTCGTGATGATATCATAAAGTTTAAACAAGCTGATAATGAGTCTCTTCACGAAGCTTGGACTAGATTCAAAGACCTTCTCATTAAATGTCCACACCATGGCATTCCATGGTGTATCCAAATAGAAGTTTTCTTTAAAGGATGCAACCCCAGCACCAGACAAGTCTTAAATTCATCTGCTGGAGGTTCCATGTTGTCCAAGAGTTACAACGAAGCTTATGAGATCTTGGAGAAGATCTCAGCATCTCACTGTAGGTGGTCGGATGATCCAGTAGAGCCAACTAGGGCTCAATACAAGGATGCTCTAAGCGCCATGAGCACCCAAATAAATGCCCTGACCAACTTAGTCAAGCAAATGGCTCAGGCCAATCTCCAAACCAGTGCCAATACCGCCACAGCCATGTCAATGGGCACTCAACCAAATCAAGGCGAGGCACCTATCTGTGGATTCTGTGGGGAAGGGCACCCTTATGAATACTGCCCTGGGAATCCATCCTCAGTCTGCTATGTAGGAAGCCAGCAGCAGCCTAGGAATAACCCCTACTCCAACACCTATAACCCTGGTTGGAGAAACCACCCTAACCTGTCATGGGGTGGCCAGCAAAACACTAATCAAAATTCTAACCAACCTAGACCGAGTGGAACACCTGGTTTCACTCCTCAACATAACCAGTCAATGTACCAAAAACCTTATAATCAACCTGTAGGATCTTCTGTAGAAAACCTACTCAAGGAGTATATCGCTAAGAATGATGCTACTCTTCAGAGCCAGCAAGCTACTCTTAGGAGCCTGGAAAACCAAATAGGCCAATTAGCCAATGAACTTAAAAGTAGGCCCCAAGGTAGACTCCCTGCTGATACCGAGGTACCAAGGAGAGATGGCAAAGAACAAGTTCAAGCCATTGAACTTAGGAGTGGAAGACCATTGGTGAGCAACACAAAGGACACACCAAAGAGAGTAGAGAACACTGAGTCTAGTGCTCCACTGGAGTCTCTGCCGAGCCAAGGTCCACCACCAACTAGCACATCAGGAGCCAGGCTAGAGCCAATTGTAGAGGACGTAGAAGAAATTCCAAGGCCTCCACCTATCCTAAGGCGTCCTGACGTGCCTGCATATGTGCCACCACCTCCATATCCTCGAAGGCTGAAGAAGAAGCAGGAACAGGAAGTTCATTTTAATAAATTCTTAGAAATACTTAAGCAAGTGCATGTGAACATTCCTTTTGTAGAGGTTTTACAATCGATGCCTTCTTATGTAAAGTTTTTGAAGGACATTATTACTAACAAAAAAATAATTGGTGAGTTTGAAACAGTAAACCTCACCGAGGAGTGCAGTGCCATCCTCCAAAACAAGCTGCCCAAGAAGGAGAAGGATCCTGGTTCCTTCACCTTACCTGTAGAACTTGGAGGCAAGCACGTGGGCAGAGCGCTTTGTGACCTGGGCGCCAGCATAAATCTCATGCCCCTGTCCCTATTCCGCCAGTTGGGAATGGGAGAAGCACGTCCAACTACTGTCACTTTACAACTAGCAGACAGATCCATCGCATATCCGGAAGGTAAGATCGAGGATATTCTAGTTAAAGTTGACAAATTTATTTTCCTTGCAGATTTCATTGTCCTGGACTATGAGGCAGACAAGGAGGTTCCCATCCTGCTAGGTAGACCATTTCTAGCCACAGGTAGGGCACTAATAGATGTGCAAAAAGGTGAGTTAACTATGAGGGTTCATGATGAAGAGGTAAAATTTAGTGTTTATAAAGCTTTAAGATATCCCTCCGATTCTGAGTCTTGTGCTAGCATTGACGTTGTTGACTCACTAATGGAAGAACAATTAGAGCATGTACTGTTAACCAAGCATGCTAGTGAATATGTACAAGTGGATTTAGCTGACTTGAATGTATCTGACATAATGAACATGCCTGTAGATAAACCGCAGCATGTATGTATGAATATAGATTTAACTGATAGAACTGTAAATCCGTTAAAGCCCTCCATTGAGCATCCACCTGTTTTAGAACTGAAACCACTACCAACTCACCTCAAATATGCATATCTAGGAGATAATGATACGCTGCCTGTAATTATTTCTTCTAAGCTAAGTGAACAGCATGAGGTTGATTTAATTTTACTGCTTAAGCAACATAGGAAGGCTATAGCATGGACTATTGCTGATATTCGAGGCATTAGCCCTTCTTATTGCATGCACAAAATTATACTAGAGGAGGAGCACACACCTAGGGTAGATCACCAGCGTAGGTTAAACCCCTCTATGAAAGAGGTAGTGAAGAAAGAAATAATAAAGTGGTTAGATGCAGGAGTAATTTTCCCCATAGCTAGTAGCCAGTGGGTGAGTCCCATCCAATGTGTACCTAAAAAGGGGGGAATAACTGTGGTAGTCAATGAGAACAACGAACTGATTCCAACAAGGACTGTCACAGGGTGGAGAGTGTGTATGGATTACAGAAAGTTAAATAAAGAAACTAAAAAAGACCATTTCCCTCTACCATTCATTGACCAGATGCTAGACAGAATAGCTGGTAGAGCCTACTATTGTTTTTTAGATGGGTACTCTGGCTATAATCAAATCACTATAGACCCTAAGGATCAAGAGAAGACTACCTTCACTTGCCCTTTTGGAACGTTTGCCTTCCGCAGAATGCCTTTTGGCTTATGCAATGCACCGGCAACTTTCCAAAGGTGCATGATGGCAATCTTCTCTGAGTTGGATGAGTCCATAATAGAAATATTCATGGATGACTTCTCAGTCTTTGGGGACTCATTTAAAACCTGTCTAGAGAACCTAGGACAAGTCCTGGCTAGGTGTGAGGAGACCAACCTAGTCTTAAATTGGGAAAAGTGCCATTTTATGGTAGATGAAGGGATTGTCTTAGGACATAGAGTGTCAAGGGCAGGTGTAGAAGTGGATAGGGCAAAAATAGAGGTCATAGAGAAGTTGGTAGAGCCCCAGAATGTCAAGGCTATTAGGAGTTTCTTAGGACATGCTGGCTTCTACAGAAGGTTCATCAAGGACTTTTCTAAGATAGCCAAGCCTCTATGTGAGCTACTGGAGCTAGGTAGGCCATTCATCTTCTCTAAAGAATGTGTAATAGCTTGGAAAACCCTTAAGGAAGCACTGGTCACAGCACCAATCATAGTAGGACCAAATTGGGATCTCCCATTTGAGATGCTATGTGATGCCAGTGACTATGCTGTAGGAGTCATGTTAGGACAAAAGATTAACAAGCTCACACATCCTGTCTATTATGCCAGCAAGACCTTGAATGAGGCTCAATGTAATTATACAACTACTGAGAAAGAGATGCTAGCTGTAGTATTTGCTTGTGAAAAATTTAGAAACTATATTGTAGGCACTAGGACCATTGTATATACTGACCATTCTGCTTTAAAATATCTTATGAGGAAGGCTGATGCTAAGCCTAGATTGATTAGATGGGTGTTATTGCTGCAGGAATTCGATTTGGACATTCGGGACAAGAAGGGATGTGAAAACGTGGTTGCAGATCACCTGTCTCGATTGCAGCACAATTGCGAAAAAATTGCGGACCCCGCAATTTCTGATGCTTTTATAGATGAACATATCTTTGCTTTGACTCATCGTGAAAACGATGAGGAACCTTGGTTTGCTGACATTGCTAACTTCCGTGCATCACAGGTATTACCAGTGTTCAAGGGAGGACAAGAAAAGAAGAGGTTCCTCCATGAAGCAAGGAAATTCATCTGGGATGACCCCATACTTTACAGAACCTGTGCTGATGGGTTGTTGAGGAAGTGTGTTTCAGCTGCTGAAGCGAAGTCTGTGCTGCAGCACTATCATTCATCTCCTTACGGTGGACACTTTGGTGGTCAAAGAACAGCTGCTAAGGTATTTCAGAGTGGCTACTACTGGCCAACAATCTTCAAGGATGCCCACAACTATGCCCACAGCTGTGACGAATGCCAAAGGACAGGTAACCTCAGTCGTAAGGATGAGATGCCCCTCACTTACATCTTAGAGTTGGAGCTCTTTGATGTGTGGGGCATTGATTTCATGGGACCATTCCCTCCATCATCAGGTAACCTGTACATTTTAGTAGCAGTAGACTACGTGTCAAAGTGGGTAGAAGCTAAGGCATGTCCTAATAATGATGCTAAAACAGTCACTCACTTCTTGCATAGACACATTTTCACTAGATTTGGGACTCCTCGTGCTATTATTAGTGATGAGGGGTCACATTTCATTAATAAGGCTATGGAGAAGATATTGGCTAAGTATAACATTAGGCATAGGGTAGCTACTCCCTACCACCCACACTCAAATGGCCAAGCTGAGATTTCCAATAGGGAGATAAAGAACATCCTAGAAAAGGTAGTCAAACCTAATAGGAAAGACTGGTCTTTCAAGCTTGAGGATGCACTTTGGGCTTATAGAACAGCATATAAGACACCTCTAGGAATGTCTCCCTATAGGTTGGTGTATGGCAAGGCTTGCCACTTGCCACTTGAGTTGGAAAACAAGGCATTTTGGGCCATGAAAGAATTAAATTTTTGTGTAAAGGATGCGGGGACATTGAGATCTCTACAGTTACATGAACTTGATGAGCTTAGGCACATGGCCTATGAGAATGCCAAGATGTACAAAGAAAAGACAAAAATATGGCATGACAGTAGACTCAGGGTCAAAGACTTTAAGAAGGGCCAACTTGTACTGTTATTTAACTCACGATTAAAGCTATTTCCAGGCAAATTAAAGTCTAGATGGTCAGGTCCATTCATTATTACTAATGTCTTTGTTCATGGTGCCATAGAGATTAAAAACTTGCAGCAAGGACAGCCATTTATGGTCAATGGTGCTAGGTTGAAGCACTACTATGAGGAAGGGGATGTGAAGACTCTCTCGGCCTTCCTCCTACGTGAAGCATGAAGTTAGAAACGAGAGAGAACGAGTGGTTACTGTGCTCGTTTAGTCAAGGCCAATGCCTTAGTTTATTTTTTCTGTTTTTTCGAGTATCGTTTGTATGTTTTGTGGTGTGATTTTAATTGCGTATTTGATGTTTGTTTTATTTGTTTTTGTAGGGAATCGAAAGAAGGTATCAAGGGGAGTAAATCAAGCTTTAAAAATCAAGAAATGGTTGAGCCAAATAAAAGATACGGACGAGCAAAGTTGAAGATTTTGATGAAAAGATATCCCTAGAATTGCGCAAAAATTGCTGGATCCGCAAAAAAGAGCCGTTGGGATTTTCCCGTTGCTTTTATAGCCGTTAGAAGGCGCTCGATCGATACGATTCTCTCATTCTTTGCTCTCCAAGATTTCTGCGATTCTCTCCATCTTTGATTCTTCTCTCCAAACCTTCAAGATTCGACAATGGTTTCCACTAGGGCTGAAAGATCCGCAGCCAAGAAGAAGGCCGATGACGCAGCTGAAGCGGCTGCGAGGGAAGCGCTTCTCACCCTTGCTGATGAGGGTGCTGTACGCACTGGCCGTCTGTCCAAGCTTCCTATTCGTAGGAAGAAGTGGAGGGTGGTCACGGAGATCCCTGCTGGCCCATCTGAGCCAGTGGGCACGCCAAAGAAACGCCGGTGGAGTGTCAAGACTGCCGCCGAACGAACCATCGCCAGGACTCCCTCTGTGGAGAGTCAAGAAACTGAACGTGCAGTCCACGAGTCAGCCAAAGAAGGTTCGTCGCCGTCTGTGTCACCTGCGCGCAGTCCCCTCCCATCTGAACCAGTGCCAAGCGCGGAGTCTTCACCACCTGCACAGAGCGCCGAGTTGTCTCCAGCACCTCAGAGTTCTGATCCGACGCCTGCAGCAGCGCAGAGCCCTGAGCTGCCATCTTCGCCATTGAGTTCTGCGCAGACACCATCAGCAGAGTACAATCCTCCACGGCCTGATCCTGAATTCCCTTATGGGGATTATCAGGAGTCTACGCAAGGTAGTGGAGATGCTGGGGAAGAAGAAGTCTTCTCTCCCATGAGAGAAGACAGCCCTGATGTTCCTGCCCAGCAGGATGATTCCATGGAGGAGACGTTGGGGGCTTGCCTCTAGCAGATCAACATTAAGAAAAAGAAGAAGAAGGCCAAGATTGTCAAGGCCAAGAAATCCAAGAAGCTGAAGAAGAAGAAGGCCAAAAGAGTGCCTTCAGCAGAAGAAGAAAGCACGGAGCCATCACTCAAACGCCTCAAGGTGGAGGCTGCTGAATCATCCAAACCAGCCGATAAGGGGAAGGCTAAACTCTACCCTGAAGATGAACCTCCATCAGTGAGGTATGTCTCATCTGATGCTGAATCCAGGGGTGTTGAGCTGAGGAAAAGGGACCTATTGCACGAGAAAGGTTTCCTTGATCGACTTGCTGACCTGCCGCAGTTCTTGCGCGCAGGGGTGCTCAACCATGGCTGGGAGGAATTCTGCAGACCTCCCAATCCAGCCTACACGAGCATGGTGTACGATTTCTACGCCAATGTGCTCAGCCCTGAGGATGGCCTATCTGTGGTCAGAGGGGTGGAAGTTGATTTCTCAGCCAAGGCCATCAATGAAGCCTTTGGTCTCAAGGGCCAAGCGCACACAGATTATGCACGGATAGTTGATGAGCCGACTGAGGCCGTGCTAGAAGAGGCCATTCGCACAATTGGCCAGCCTGAAGCCTCCTGGACTGTCTCACGCAATGGGAGGCACACTCTCATGAGTGCCAATCTCACGGCTAAGGCAGCTGTGTGGTTTTCTTTCGTCAGAAGAAGACTCTCCCCAGTAACTCATGAGACTACAATTAACCAGAGCCGCTCGCTGCTGGTTTATGCCATAATGAGAGGTCTCACGATCAACGTGGGAGAAGTCATCACTGCGGCCATCGCTGAGTGTGCCAGAAAAGGTAAGGGGCCATTATTTTTCCCCAACACTATAACAAAATTGTGTTTACTGGCAGGAGTTCCCACCGAGCGCTTGGAGCAGCAGCTGCCTTACACAGGACATTTGGAGCTGCCTGCTAACCTGAGGCTGCGAAGGAAGGGGAATATGGAGTTTGAGTTGGATAGGCTGGCGGCTGAACAGTCCCTATCCATGGCCTGCTTGATGGACATGCAGAGGAGAATGGCTCAATGGGCCAACTATGCGCAGGCGAGGGACAAAGAAGTTGCAGACCAGTTGGGGTGCATCTTCCCGGACTTCCCCACCAACCTCCTAACTCCATGGGTGCCCCCACGACCAAGGCAACCAGATGAGGATGATGAGAATTGAGTGCTGGTTTGAAGAGCACTAGAGGGAGTATTACTGATCCCTTAAGAAAAACAAAACAATTTTCCTGCTTTTTGATAGAATCATGTATAGTATGCTGTTTTGTGTTCAATTTTTGATCTATTTTTAATGTTTAGTTTTATGTTTTTTCTTTTGCTTAGTCTAGTCTGATGTTAGCTGAATAGGTAGGATAGTTTAGTTTTATTTTTAGGATGCATGAGTAACAGGAAAAAGCATGCTAGGGGCCTGAATCAATGTTAAAACTGCCAGGATTGAATTGCGAAATAATTGCGGTTCCCGCAATTTTTGTGACTGATTGCATGCTTTGGACTGTCTGTTTAGTTAGGCTGTGATTTGTTAAATTCTATCTTTTGCTACTAGCATGACTACCTTATATAGCTGATCTTGAAGCATGCTGGATGAGTGTCATAGGACACCCTTTTATAGTTTAAATTTGCCTCTGAATAGTGCTCAGCATGCATAAACCATAAGTCCTTAAACCTTTCTGTTATGTTCAAATTTTCTGCTGCTGGGATAGTTGCTTTTAGAATGTTTTGCCTATGCCTAGGATTTTTAAATTCTCTTTGTTTTACTTTGAACTAGATGCTTCTAGGATAGTTTGGGGGTGTGCCACCTCAGACACTCATTGGGGACAATGAGTAGTTGAAGTTTGGGGGAGGCCACCCTAGGCCTAGGAACATTCCTCTCTTCCTTAGGACATAAGCATTCTTCTTCTCCTAAAAAAAAAAAAAAAAAAAAAAAAAAAAAATGTTTGTGAAAAATAGAATAAAGAGGGGAGTCTTTCTCAAGTTGCTGAGTAATCAGTGCCAAGTGTGTAAACCACAAGTGGCATTGCATCAAAAGGCAAACCAAGGGGAGACTCCACCTAAGTGAAAAAAAAGGGAAAAAGGAGAAATAGGGGAAGAAGAATGTATGCTTGGGAGTTATAATCTTTGTGGCTTAGATGTCCTATGAAAAAAAAAGAACTCTGATCCTTAATGAGCTAAGCACAAGGTTGTAGCTTTTAGGTTTGTCTAGGGAGATGAATGTATATCCAATGTAGTGATGCCAGGGTTTAGGTTGTTCTCTAAAAGTACCACTGTCACCGTTAATACTAAGACTGGCATGACTCTAAGGAATCCTAGACACATTAAAAATAAGCTAGAAGCATGTACTGAGTCTGGAGTAAAGCTTAGTAGAATTTGAAACCTTAGGGATAATAGCATGATATCATAGAAGTAGTTAGATCAGTAGTAGGGGGTTAACAAAAGCAGCGGGTATAGTAGGCAGGTGAAGTCAGAAGAAGCTTGATAAAGAGGTTAGTTCTAAACTTAGAAGTGTGTCACAGGACGGCATTGCTATAGACAAGAATATAAGGGAGTTAGTGAGTAGTTAAAGAAGAAGAAACAGCAGCCTAAGTAAGTCCTTAGTATGCTTGAGGACAAGCAAAGCCTTAAGTTTGGGGGTGTGTTAAGTCTCTGAAAGTGACTTATTTAGGACCCATTTAGCTTAAGAAGTTGTACACATTTAGGTGTTTTTGTTAGCATTTAGCCTAAACCTATGCTTTAATATGAGAATTAGAAGAAGGTAGCTAATATAGGACTTATGGACAATAGGTAGAAAAAGGGTTGAAAACCGAAGAAAAGAATGGAAAAATGAGCATTGCGGATGAATTGCGAAAACATTGCGGTGACCGCAATTATTCAAGTGAAAACCGTAAGTTGACTGATCTTTTTCTGTTAATTCCCGTTATTTCAGGGATTCATTCTTTCTCCTCCATCCATTCTGATATACGACGTTGAAGATTGATGGTTCTCCTTGGCCCAAACGCACCTGCAAACTACTATAAAAGGGGGCCAAAGTCGGAGGTTTGATCATCATTCGAAGCGCAGAAGTCTTCTCGCAGTCCACCATTTCCATCTGTTTTCCTTTGCCGTTTGTTGGAGTGAGAGTCTCAGCTTTTGGAGTCGATAATCTGATAGGAAGGAGAGGAGATTCTTCTTCTCTCTCGATTGGATTCATCCAAGCACGGCTGACTTTTCATCACCATCATTCGAGGCGACTGCCACGGAGTTTTCTAGCAAACCTTTACTGTTTTCTGTTCTGTTCTTCTTATTTCCATTTCTGCTCACTGTTGTTCTTAGTTTAGTATTTTAATTACTGTATTTCGTTGTTGTCTGTCTTGGATTCATTGCTTTTCAAGTTTCCTTTGTCATTCAAACACTTAAAGTAATCGAAGTACACTTCTGCAAGTTTACAGTTTCCATCTTGTTCTGCTACTGTTTTGTCTTGCTATTTTACACACATTTCGCTTCTAAGCATGTCTGTTTTATCTACCCTTTCTGTTCTTCATATATCCATGAGTAGCTAAGTCACTTAGGGGCATGCTAATGACAGAACTATAGGCTAAAAAACGTGAATCAAGTAGGCAGTTTAACACTCGAACATTGATTGTATGTGAGCTTCATCCCACGGGCAATTTCGATTGGCCATCCATTTTGTCCAAAGAACTCCTAACCTCTGGAAGGAGTAAGAGTTCAGAGTCATATAATCATGCTAGCCTTTCATGGTAATCAGGAAACGGCCTAGGAATAGGCGTTTCCCTAGTACAAACTGAACACTCCTGTTTTAACAAGATGCTTAAGTCCTTACTTTGAAGTCGAGTAAACTTGAGTCTCTAATGCATGGAATCGGACGATACTTGAGATAGAGTGAGTTTGATGTATAGAGAGTTGATCCAAAGCTTGATAATCGTAATAAAATGCCTATAGGATAGTCATTAGTAGCCCTTAATTCACCCTTTTAATCAGTTTCGCTGTCAGTTAATTGCGGATTAATTGCGGTTCTCGCAATTCTGCTTAGTTTGCATTCTGTTTAGCTGTTTTCTTCATCGTTTATTAATTCCATCTCTGGTCCTTTGAGTCTGATTTTAACTTTAATTTGTTTATGGTATATTCCTTTACACATTCAGCAAAACTTAGGTAATTGAAAACCAATTTTATCCCCTCAAATTCATCCCATCTTCCTTAACAATCACACTTCGCGAATAGCTAAAAATGAGTCTCTGTGGAAAAAACGAATGAAATATACTTACTACTTGCTGTGAGACCATGTATGCTTGCATGTTCTAAGTGCTCTCTCTACCCTTTTGCATATTTATCTTTACACATTGAGCACGCAACATTCACCGCCTACCATCCTCAAGCCAATGGGCAAGCCGAGGTCTCCGATAGAGAGGTAAAGTCAATTCTGGAGAAAACCGTGAGACCGAGTAGGAAGGATTGGAGCGATCGTCTGCAGGATGCTTTGTGGGCTTACCGCACCGCCTACAAAACCCCTATCGGTATGTCCCCATACCGGTTGATCTTTGGTAAGGCGTGCCACTTACCCGTGGAGATTGAGCACAAAGCATTCTGGGCGATCAAGAAGTGTAACATGAGCCCTGACGAAGCTGGCGAGGCACGATTGCTTCAGTTACAGGAATTGGAGGAACTGCGTTTGGACTCCTACGAGAACTCTAGGATCTATAAAGAGAAGTCCAAACAGTTTCATGACCGAAGGATCTTAAAGAAAGACTTCGAAGTCGGTCAGAAAGTTCTGCTGTTCGATTCCCGTCTGAAGTTCATGCCAGGTAAGCTTCGTTCCCGTTGGAAAGGACCCTATACCATAACTAAAATTTCTCCTTATGGCAGTGTAGAGATTCAGAGCTTGGACTCAGATGAGGTGCAGAAGGTGAATGGGCACCGGTTGAAGATTTTCCACGAGGGGGACGCTGAGTGCTATGACGCCACATTACTTCTAGCGCCGCCCCCGATCGACTATGGATGAGTGGAAGAGTGAATACAGTCGAGCAATCGACTTTAAAAATTTGCGCTTCTCGGAGGCACCCGAGTTTGAACTGTATTTTCGTTGTTTATCGCTTTGTTTTTGTTTTTATTTTTGCTTTTGAGTTGTTGTTTGTTTTCTTGTTTTCCTAGGAGAAAAGGTGGAACGGTCGACGATTCGAGAGCCCATTGGAGGACGTTGGTGCACATCTCCGCCCGTCGGCTCCATAAAATTCAGGGGAGGTTTTCTGTTCCCTTAGAATTTTATTGTTTTTATAGTTGAATGCATTGGGGACAATGCATATCTTAAGGTGGGGGGTGGAGTTTGTTGATACATAGAGATGAGACTTCTTAGTAGTTGTCGAGCATACGTGTACTCTGGCTGTTAGATTAGAATCTGAATGCATGTGTCCGATGAGGACGGTCTGTGATTTGCTTGTGAACACTCCGTATTTGCATGATTCGAAAATTTGACGATGTATGCACATTTTGAGCCTATTTTAAAATTTTTTCTGTTATTTCCCTACATTCACTGACCACATAGCACTCTTATCCTCAGTTCTGTAGGTCTAGACTGATCTTATTTTGTCTGAAACCTTGTTGTCACCCCGAAAGGTACCACTAGGGAGGCTTGATGTGTAGAAGTAGTAATAACTCATTTGTGTATAGCGAAGCTATTGCCTAAAAAAAAAAAAAGTATGCATGAAAAATAAAACCTCTAGAGTTGCTCCTCCTTCTTGTGTTGCCCGTGTAACCAGGGGCGATCGTGTAACCCACGGTTGTCACTGCATGAAAGGGGAACTAATGGAAGTGAGCAATGGTCCTTAAAAACGTGAAGCTAAAATTTGGTTTCACGTGTTAGGCTCTCTTGGAGAAAAATAAAAAAAAAAAGTTGTTCGAAAGAAAAAAAAAATGGGTACAAAGTACTCAAGGAAAAAGAATAAACTTTAGGCCTTTTGTTTTGTTGCTATTCCTATCACTAAAAGCCGTTAGACTGTTCTTATCGCCATAAGTAGGGGGAAAACGAGTCATATGACTGTATAAGGTTGTTCCGGGCTTGCGTGAGCTAGGTTGAGAGGTGCTAAACACACACACACGTAAGGGAATAAGAGTTTAAATTTTGAAATGATTTCAACGTTTGCATGTTTTTGATGGTTTTGAATTTACTACAAGTACCTTGTTTCACAAGCATTGAGATTAGAGTCCAAGCATGCATTTAATTCTTTGGAGATTATTTAGAGTATACCTTGCTCGAGGACTAGCAAGATTTAGGTCGGGGGTATTTTGATAGCTCCAAAATAGAGCTATCTTAATGTCCCTAATTCTAGCTAAAACTATGATATATATTGATTAAAATGCTTCCTTGTAGGTGATTTCATGGTGAAGAGCTCGGGAAGTCCATTGATGATTTTCGGGGCTAAAAAGGTCATTTAACATGTTTCGGGAAGTGTCCGGGTCAAAACGATAGGCCAAACGGAGCTCGGGAGCCAAAACGACCCAAAAGTGGGCTAAGAGCCGAGAGGGCAGCGCCCAGGCGCCGGCGCCCAGCGCCCAGGCGCCCAACGAACGCAGCACGCGCGCGCGCCCGCGCGCGCCGCTCGCAAGCACCGCACGCCCGCGCCCAGACGGCCAGACGCGCGCGCGCCCGCGCGCCTGCCCGCTCCGCCTCGCCCATGTCCGCGCGCGCCCGCGCGCCCACGCCCGCTCCGCCTCGCCCATGCCCGCGCGCCCACGCCCGTGTCCGCCTCGCCATGTCCGCGCGCGACAGCGTCGAGACGCTGGCCGAGCGTCTCGACGCTCCGAACTCTGAAGCGTACATTTGAAGATCCACCCGAGAGCAAGCGTCGAGCGCAAGCGTCTCGACGCTCGCTCGACGCCGCGCGCGCGTCTCGACGCTACCCCGCGCGCGCGCCTGCCAACTTAGGGCACAGCGTCGAGACGCTGGCCTAGCGTCTCGACGCTCCAAGCTTAAAAAGGGTAAAACCGCGTTTTTCAGCTGGATTTTTTCCTTCTTCTTCTTCCTCAAGCTTCTCCTCTCGGGTCTACCTCCATTTTCCGCCATTTTTGTACTTCTTCTCCTTCTTTGTGCATGATTCCAAGCTCTTCCATGGGAGGTTGGATTAATCTAACCTCCATGGAAGGCTAAACCAAGGTAAGTGCTTGATTTTGGGTTTGGATTTGTAAATTATGGATGTTTGGGGAGATTTTCCCCTTTGTGAATGTTAAGCCATTTAGCTTGTTTATGCATTTCTTGCTTGTTCTTCATCCAATTCTAGCATGTGTAGCTAAATTAGTTTGACAATCTAATTCTTATGCATGATAGAGGGCTAAAGGTTGGGACGTATAATTGCCTATACCGCTAGGTAGCACGGGTCTAAGCATGGTTAATTAGTTCGGCCCAAAGTGACATTGGTAAACTGAATTAATTAACGTTTTCATGTTAGGCTTAAGGCAAGAGAGAAACCGGGTTAGTCTTAGGATTAGACCGTCGCAATGTTCCCGTCACTGGCACGTAATCGATTTAGGGATCGCTACCGTAGATAGATTATTGGCCAAGTTTAATTAGAATTGCACGAGTCTAACTAAATCCTTGGGTCATTTGAGTTAGGAATAACTAAATGAATTGTGTGCATGAACATGGCTAACGCGTTAATTGTATCGATGATCCTAACATCCATAACGAGCAATTCCATTTCTCGAAGTTGAGCACAACCGTTTAATTTTTGCACGTTATCATTTAATTTTCCGTTAGCATAATTAGGAGCTCCCTTCCCCCAAAACCAAATTACCATTCTTTAATTTGTGCATTCTTTTATTTCTAGCAATTTAGACTTAGTTAGATTAAATTTCTTATTTCCCTGTGGATCGACCCCGTTGCCACTTAGCTACAAATAGCTCGGTGTATTCGGGTTTATAAATTGTATTTTGGCAAGCCTCGACAGCTTGAATTTGGAGTACCCCAAAAGTACCTCTACCATGACCCAACCATTACAAGAGCTTATATGAAGCCTAAGTTGTCGTATTAGATGACAAAATGTAGGGCTTCTTGACCTCAAAGTTGAAATGAGGGTCAATGGCAAAGACTAGTAGACCAAAGTCATAAATCTCGAGATAGAGTAGATGTACTCATCTTTATCTAGAACTTGTAGATATTCGTGATGGGGTAAAACCCATAGGTTTTTAATATATCTACAAAAGTAAAAGATTTGTAAATAAGAAGGTACAGACCTTCAAAATAAGACTAATGACAAATATAGATGGAGAAAGTAAACTATGGATAAACTTTCTCATTTTTTGTCATATTAGAGTATATAAGAATTTCCTAATTCATAGTTGCATATGAGATATGTCAAGTGAAGGTTTAAGAAATCTTTTTTTGAAAAGAAGTCTTAAAGAATGCATTTACAAATCAATTACATGAGTTCAATTTCAAAAATCAAAAGCAAAAGGTTTGCAAGCAGTAAAAGTTCATTTATGAAATGAATTTGATCACTATATTTTTGAATGTAAGGTTTGATAAAAGTATCAAAAACTATGACTTTGAATAAATATTAATGATATTGTATAGACAAGAAAATCATTAATTACTTAGTGGAATTTTCTCATATTTTATGTGGATGACTTATTACCTATTGTGAATGCTGTAAGATTTGAATCCAACATAAAATGTTGACTACCTAAGAAGAAGTCGCCTAAGGCAGAAGAAGCTGCGAGAGAGGCGCTGCTTTCCTTAGCAGACGTCGATGCTGCGCAGCCCTCACGGCCTCTGAAGCTACCAGTGCGACGAAAGAAGTGGAAGGTGGTGACGGAGATACCAGCTGGTCCTTCTGAACCAGTCGGTACACCCAAGAAACGGAAGTGGACGGTTGCGGTGGAGGATTCACCCATCAAAGGAAAGACTCCCAGCGAGGAGAGTCGTGGGAGTGGCCGCCCATCATATGAGACGGCCAGACAGAGCCCGGAGCCTTCTCTACAGACGCCGGAGCCTGGAGCTCCACCTGAAGAGCACCAAAACTCGGTGCCAAGTGAAGAGCCGACGGAGGACGAGGAGGTATTCTCCCCCTTAAGGGAAGTCAATCTTGACAGCCCTGTGGAGGGGGTAGCAAGGACTCTATGGACGAAACGTTGGGGGATTGCCTCCAGCAGATCACCACCCAGGCACGTCTCAAGAAGAGGGTCCCTGTGATCGTGAAAACCAAGCGACCGAAGGTCTCCAAGCGAGCCAAGAAGAAGAAGGTTGGATCTGCACCTTCTTTAAAGAAGATGAAGGTTGAGGCTGCTGAGTCTGCCAAAGCGAAAGAGAAGGGGAAGAAGAAGATGTACCCCGAGGACGAACCTCAGGCTGATAGGTTTGTCTCACAAGAAGCAGAGGCCAAGGGCCTCGAGTTGAGGAAGAAGGAGCTCCTCCACGAGCGGGGTTTCCTTGACCCCCATTTTTGCGCGCAGGAATCATCACCCATGGCTAGGAAGAGGTGTGCAGACCCCCATTTCCAGCTTACCCCGACATGGTGTATGACTTCTACGCCAACCTCACGCACCCTGACGCATGCCTGTCCACAGTGAGGGGGGTAGAGGTCGACTTCTCTGCCAATGCCATCAATGAGGCTTACAGCCTCAAGGAGTATCCACATTCTGATTATGCCAAGATTGTTGACTTGCCATCTGAGGCAGTCCTATAAGAGGCTTTGCACATGATAGGCAAACCAGAGGCGTCTTGGGCGCTGTCAAGAAATGGGAAGCACACCCGAATGAGTGCAACCCTGCGAGACAAGGCGGCTGTCTGGTTCTCTTTGCGCAGACGTATCTCCCCTGTGACCCACTAGATGACTATCAATCAGGGGCGATCCTTGTTGCTGTACGCCATAATGCGGGGACTCACCATTGACGTTGGTGAAGTCATTGCCGCCTCCATTGCTGAGTTTTCAAAGAAAGGTAAGGGTCAGCTATTTTTCCCAAATACCATAACTAAATTGTGCCTTCGTGCAGGAGTGCCAATGGAGAAGAATGAGAAGCAGTTGGCTTACACTGGCCATTTGGAGCTGCCAACAATCTTAAGGATGCGAAGGAGGGGCAACATGGAATTTGAGCTGGACGGCCTAGCTGCAGCACAATCTCTATCCATGGCTTGTTTGATGGACCTGCAGCGCAAAATGGCTCAGTGGGCTGAGTATGCACAAGCAAGGGACAAAGATGTAGCTGACCAGCTGGGGTGCATATTCCCTGCCTTCCCCACGGATCTGTTGAAGCCATGGGCGCCTCCTAGAGAAAGAAGAGATGAGGATGAAGATGTCTGAATGCCAATCTGAACGGCACTCGAGGGAGTTTTCTGATCCCTCTTGAAAAAAAAAACCTGTTTTTCTGTGACTTTTGAATTCTGTTTTAATCAAATGCATGATCTGTTTTTAATTTCCTTGTTTGTTTAGAGTAGTTTAGTTTAGCTTGATGGTATCTGAATAGTTAGTTTAGTTAGTTTTTCTGTTTGATGTAGATTTGGATGACTGAAAATAGCATGCTAGGAGCCTTGATCAATGCTAAAAATGCTCTGTAGGTTTATTGCGGATTCTTTGCGGAGTCCGCAATTTTTTGTTAGGTTTCACATGCTATTGGATGACTTTTGGATGGGTTGTTTCTGTTTAATTTTTGATATCTTGCGGCTTTATTGACTTCAATATGTTATCTATCTGTGAGCATGCTGGATGAGTGTCTTAGTACACCTTTGATAGTTTAAATTAGCTTCCTTAAAATTGCTCAGCATGCACCTCTATAAGCCCTTAACATGTTGTTTTTACAAAAACTGTTGCTGTTGTGTTATCTGCTTTACGAAGTTCATTTTATGCCTAGGAGTTTTAAATTCTACTTGTTTTGCCCTAGACTAGATGCTTCTAGGACAAGTTTGGGGGTGTGTCACCTCAGACTCTCATTGGGGACAATGAGAAGTTTAAGTTTGGGGGAGGCAGCCTCTAGGCCTAGGAACATTCCTCTCTCCCTCTTTAAACATAAGCATTCTTCTTCTTTGAAAAAAAGGGTTAAAAGAAAAATTTTGAAAAGTAAAGAGTAGTGTCTCAATTAAGGTTGCTGAGTAACCAGGGCCATTTGTTTAACCCACAAGTGGCACTGCATCAAAAGGCAAACCAAAAGAGAGACTCTACTAAAGAAAAGAGAAAAAGAAAAAAAAACCAAGGAAGAAGAATGTGTGCCTATGAGTTATAGCTTATGTGCTTAGGTGTCCTGTATGAATGAACTCTGATCCTCAATTAGCTAAGCACAGGGTTGTAGCTTGTAGGTTTGTTAAGGGAGATGAATGTATATCCAATGTAGTGATGTCAGGGTTTAGGTTGTTCTATGAAATGTACTACTGTTACTTGTGTGAACTAAGACTGACATGACTCTAAGGAATCCTAGGTAGCTCAAAAGAAATACATTAGAAGCATGTACTGAGTCTGAGATAAAACAAAGGAGAATTTGAAAACTTAGGGATAGTTGCACAATGAACCTAATGACTAAGGCAGATAGATCAGTTGTAGGGAGTTTATAAAGACAATAGGTTTTGCAAGGCAAGAGAAATCAGAATAAGCAAAATGTGGAGGTAGTTTGAACTTAGAAGAGTGTCACAGGACAGTCATGCCTTAGATAGTGAACATAGGGGAGTCAGCAAGTACTTAGATAGAGTGGTAGCAGCCCAAGTAAGCCCTTATATTGCTCGAGGACGAGCAAAAACTTAAGTTTGGGGGTGTGTTACGTCTCCAAAAGTGCATATTTTAGGAACTTGTTTGCTATAGAATGGTGTACACTTTTAAGCGTTTTTTTATAGAATTTAGTCTAAACATGTGCTTATATATGAGAATTTATAGAATGAAGCTAAATCAGGACTTATGTGTAAGAGAAATGAAAAAGAACCAAAAACAAAGCTAAAGAGTTGAAACTTCTGTATTGCAGGAATATTGCGAAAACATTGCTGTCTCAGCAATGTTTTAAGTGAAGTTGTTAAGTTGTCTAACCGTCCGCCGTTTTGTTGCGATCTTTCAGCCGTCCAATTTCTCTCCTGCTACCACGTGGACGGTCGTCGTTCAGAATGGATGGTTCTCCTTGGCTGAAGAACACCTGCAAAACACTATAAAAGGAGGTCAAGGGGGAAGGGGAACGACAGGCTTGGAAGCGTAGAACTCCCATTTCAACGCAGTTTCTCTTTGTTTTCTCTTCCGGTTGTTGGTGTGAAGGTTTCAGCTGGTGGAATCGATAATCTGAGAGGAAGAAGAGAATATCCTTCTTCTCTTCTGATTGGATTCATCCACAAACAAAGCTCACCTTCGCCCTTCATCTGAGGCGCTTGCGGCGAGGAGTTCACACGCACACGTTATCTTCTTTCTGCTTTCCTTTTCGTTTCTGTCTGTTGCTATTTCGTTTCTGTCCAATTCATTTCGTTCTCTTCTGTTTAGTCTTCATCGTTTTAAAGTTGTTGCTTGTTTAGTTCGAATCTTGGTTAATCGAAGAAGTATTTGACTATTTCGCAAGTTCTCCACTGCTTCTGTTTCCTGTTGTTTCCATTTGAATACTGCCAAGCATGTTTAATCAATCAAGTCTAACTAATCCATCATCATCCATGAGTAACTAAACCACACAAGGGTCTGCTAATGACGAATCTGTAGGTAGAAATACGTGAATTCAGCATGTAGGATAGCTCGAATGCATTGAATGTATGTGTGCTTCATCCCACGGGCAATTTCGATTGGCCATCCATTTTGTCCAAAAAACTCCTAACCTCCGGAAGGAGTAAGAGTTCAGAGTCGTCCATTCATGCTAGCCTTTCATGGTAGCCAGAAAACGACCTAGGAATAGGCATTTTCCTAGCACAGTTCATTAACTTTCTTTTATAAATAGATGCTTAAGTCTTACTTGGACATGAGTGAACTAAAGGATCTAATGCATGAAATCGAGAGATACATGAGAATGAGTTCATTTGATGCATGATAAGTTGATCTACTGCTGAAGAATCGTATGAAAAAGCCTATAGAGGAGACGTTAGTTGCCCTTGTTTCCACACTTCACCCTTAAAACACTGTTAGTACAATTGCTAGAAAATTGTTGTCTGCGCAATTTTCTAAGTTTTATTTTTGCCTTAGCCATTTTTTCAGTTTTCTGTTTTGCGATTTTATTGCTAGATAATTGCTTTCTCCGCATTTCTTTTTCTTCTACATTCAAGTTAACCTCTTTACTTGTCTTTGTTTATTCTTGCATATCTCGCACGTTCTTTATTAGTTAGGCACATTAATCCCAATTCTACCCCATTTAAACCATCCTTTCTAATTTAACATCTCACTTCGTTAGTAACTAAGAATAAATCTCTGTGGCAAATCGAAAGAAAAAATACTTATTACTTGCTACAAGACCATGTATGCTCGCATGTTCTGAGTGCTCTCACATCGCATTTTAATTTACACATTGAGCACGCAACAAGAGGTATGGGGTCAATCATAAAATATCTACCCCGTACCACCCTCAAACCAATGGCCAAGCTGAGGTCTCTAACCAAGAGTTGAAGTCCAACCTTGAGAAAACAGTAAGTCCTGGGAGGAAAGATTGGAGCCTCAGGCTAGACGACGCTTTGTGGGCCTATCGCACAACTTACAAAACCCCCATAGGGATGTCTCCCTATCGAATGGTTTTTGGGAAAGCCTGTCATCTCCCAGTGGAGATCGGGCACAAAGCGTATTGGGCTGTGAAGAAGTGCAATATGAGCTTCGATAAGGCTGGCGAAGAAAGACTCCTCAAATTGCAAGAACTAGAAGAGCTTCGATAAGGCTGGCGAAGAAAGACTCCTCAAATTGCAAGAACTAGAAGAGCTTCGCTTGGACACATATGAGAATTCGAGGATCTACAAGGAGAAGACCAAGTTGTTCCACGACAGACGAGTCATTCGGAAACACTTCGAAGTTGGTCAGAAGGTCCTCTTGTTCAATTCCCGCCTGAGGTTCATGCCAGGTAAATTTCGTTCCCGTTGGATTGGTCCTTTTATTATAACTCATGTCCATCCTTATGGTGCAGTCAAGATCCAAAGTCTCGAAACAGACAAGGAATCCACGGTGAATGAACATCGATTGAAAATCTTCCATGAAGGGGAGGCAGAGCACTTCGACGAGCATGCCCACTTGGGAGAACTCGAGTATCAGAAAGGATGAAAAAGTGTTGGTAAAGTCGAGCAATCGATTCTAAAAAATTGCGCTTCTCGAAGGCACCCGAGTTTGAACTGTACATGCTTTTTGTTTACTTTAGTACTTTTAGGATTAGCTTAGGTTCTTACTCTCATGTTGTGAGTTTTCAAGAGAAATGATGGCTTGTCCTTGCGGTTTTGCTTGATAAAGAAGAAGCGTGCTCTCCAACCCTCTACATCAAAATTCAGGGGAGGTTTTCTGTTCCCTAGCATTTTGATTGTGCTTAATTAGTCCAATGAGGACATTGTCTCTTTCTAAGTTGGGGGTGGTGGGTTATGTTTTACAACGATTGTCGAGTTTTGCTGTGGAATTCTGATAAACGTGCTTTGTTGTGATGTTTGCATGCTAGTTTGGCTTCTAAATTCTGTGATGTACTGTTGGAACCTCCGTATTTGTATTTGCAGTGAAATGTAGCATGTTTGTATTTGTTAAGGCCATTTTGAATTTTTTTTTCGTTGTTTCCCTGTTTAAGCTTCGCGTTTAGCGCTCTATCTTGGATATGTGGGTTTATGGTAGTTCTGCTTGGTTTAAAATTCGTTGTCACCTCGAAAGGCACATTTAGGCAAGCTGAAACGAAAGTAAAATTGACATGTTACGCGCTCTTGGAGATAAAAAAAAAATAAGAAGAAAAGAAGCCTTGTGATCTACTACTTGTCTTAGCGATGAAAAGCCCTTAGACTGTTCTGTTTAGCCATAAGTAGAGGTAAAGCGAAGTTTTGGATCGGTTAGGACTGTCCTATGCCTGTAAGATTTAAAATAGAGGAGCTAGAAGCGAAGCACCCGTGGGGAGTAACATTTTAAAATTTCTTGAAATGTTCTTAACTGATGCATGCATGCAAATATTTCTTTCAAATATAAATGCCTTGTCTCCTTTAGTACTGAGAATTGAGTCATTAAAATAAATAAGCAATAAGATAGAGAGAGCACTCAGAACATGCAAGCATACATGATCTTATAGCAAGTAGTAAGTATTTTTTCATTCGTTTTCCCACAGAGATTTATTATAAACTATTCATGAAGTGTTTTGTTAAGAAAGAATGGATGGGTTTGATGGGGTAGAATTGGTTTTAAATTGTCTATTTTCTAAAGAAAGTGTAAAGGGTAGCAACATAAACAAATGTAAACCAAAGTTAAACTCAAAGGAAAAGAGATGAGATTAATAAACGAATAAGAAAACAGCTAAACAGAATTGTGAACTTAGCAGAATTGCGGAAACAGCAATTCTACCGCAATTTTCCTAACAGCGAAAGTGTGTAAAATGGAGAAACAAGGGCTACTAACGACTCCTCTATAGGCATTTTCTTACGATTCTCAAGCATTGGATCAACTCTCTATGCATCAAACTCACTCAATCTCATGTATCGTCCGATTCCATGCATTAGATTCTTTAGTTTACTCATGTCTAAGTAAGGTCTTAAGCATCTTGTTAAATCAGAAAGTTATGGTTTGTACTAGGAAAACGCCTATTCCTAGGTCCTTTTCTTTGCTACCTTGAAAGGCTAGCATGAGTGTATGACTCTGAACTCTTACTCCTTCCAGAGGTTAGGAGTTCTTTGGACAAAATGGATGGCCAATCGAAATTTCCCGTGGGATGAAGCTTACATACAATCAATGCTTCGAGAGCTATCCTACATGCTTGGTTCACGTTTTTTAGCCTATAGTATTGTCATTAGCATGCCCCTATGTGACTTAGTTACTCATGGATGTGGGGAGAACAGAAGTAGAAGATAAAACAGACATGTTCAGAAGAAATTTAAAGACAAAACAGTAGGGGAAAACAGTAGACTGCAAAGGTAAGAAACTGTGAAATACTGAATTTTGCTTTTGATTACTTAATTGTTTGAAGGAACAAAAGAAAGCGTAAAGTGAATAACACAAAGACAGAACACCACGAAATGCAATA
The DNA here is from genome assembly GCA_028017165.1 of Herpetospermum pedunculosum. NCBI lineage: Eukaryota > Viridiplantae > Streptophyta > Magnoliopsida > Cucurbitales > Cucurbitaceae > Herpetospermum > Herpetospermum pedunculosum. Next base: position 3,807,440 of record CM051525.1, on the reverse strand, counting down.
AACTAGCTACTAGAACAGAAACAACAACTAAACAATGCTGGAAAGTAGAAATGAAAGACAGAAAGCAGGTAAGTGCTTGAACGCCTCGTCGCAACTGCCTCGGCTGAAGGATGAGAAAGATCAGCCTTGCTTGGATGAATCCAATCGAGAGAGAAGATAAATCTCCTCTCCTTCCTATCAGATTATCGATTCCAACAGCTGAGCTTCGCAAACCAACAGACGGCAAAGGAAAACAGGAGAAAAGATGGAGCTGCGAGAAGACTTCTACGCTTTCGGATGATGATTGAACCCTCGACTTTGACCCCCTTTTATAGCAATCTGCAGGTGCGTTTGGGCCAAGGAGAACCATCAATCTTCAACGTCGTACTTTAAAATGGATGGAGGAGAAAGAACGAATCCCTGAAATAACGGAAATTAACAGAAAAAGATCAGTCAACTTACGGTTTTCACTTGAAACATTGCGGTTTCAGCAATGTTTCCGCAATGCTGTCGCAATGTAGTTTTTTCATTCTTTTACTTCGGTTTTCAATCCTTTTCTTCCCTTTTGTACATAAGTCCTAATTTAGCTACCTTCTTCTAATTATCATATATAAGCATGGGTTTAAGCTAAATCCTATCAAAAACACCTAAGAGTGTACATCTTTTTAAGATAAATTAGTCCTAAAAAGGCCACTTTTGGAGACGTAACACACCCCCAAACTTAAGGTTTTGCTTGTCCTCAAGCAATCTAAGGACTTACTTAGGCTGCTGTTTCATCTTCTTTAACCACTTACTGACTCCCCTATATCCCTATCTATAGCAGTGCTGTCCTGTGACACACTTCTAAGTTTAAAATTATCCTCTTATCTAGCTTCTTCTGACTTCGCATGCCTAATACTCCTACTGTTTTCATTAACTCCCTACAACTGATCTACCTGCTTTTGTCATATCATGCCACTATCCCTAAGGTTTCAAATTCTACCTAGCTTTACCCCAGACTCAGTACATGCTTCTAGTTTATACTTATGAGCTACCTAGGATTCCTTAGAGTCATGCCAGTCTTAGTATTAACAGTGACAGTAGTACTTTAAGAGAACAACCTAAACCCTGGCATCACTACATTGGACATACATTCATCTCCCTAAACAACCCTACAAGCTACAACTTTGTGCTTAGCTAATTGAGGATCAGAGTTCTTTTTATCAGGACATCTAAGCCACAAAGCTGCAACTCCTAGGTATACATTCTTCTTCCCTTCTCTTTTCCTTTTTTTTTTTCTTTCTCAGGTGGAGCCTTTCCTTTGGTTGCCTTTTGATGCAATGCCACTTGTGGATTACACACTTAGCACTGATTACTCAGCAACCTAAGAGAGACACCCCTCTTTATTTTATTTTTCATTTTTTTTTTTTCAGTTCATCATTTTTGTCAAGGAAAAGAAGAATGCTTATGCTTTTAAGGGAGAGAGGAATGTTCCTAGGCCTAGGGTGGCCTCCCCCAAACTTAAACTACTCATTGTCCCCAATGAGTGTCTGAGGTGGCACACCCCCAAACTTGTCCTAGAAGCATCTAGTCTAAGGTAAAACAAAGAGAATCTAAAAACCCTAGGCATAGACAGAACATGCTAAAAGTAATTATCACAGCAGCAGAAACTTGAAAAAAACAGTCAGGTAAGGACTTAAAGCTATGCATGCTGAGCTTTTTAGAGGTTAATTTAAACTATCAAAGGGTGTCCTATGACACTCATCCAGCATGCTTTAAGATAAGCTATATAAGGTAGTCATGACAGCAGCAAAAGACAAAATTTAAACAGAACCAACCTAGCTAAACAGACAGTCAAAAACATGCATTCAGTAATAAAAATTGCGGTTTCCGCAATTATTTCGCAATAAAGACAGGGCAGATATATAATTGATTAAGGCCCCTATGCATGCTTTTTCTAGTCATTCAAGCTCTCTAAAAATGAAACTAAACTAATCTACCTAATCAGCAAACATCAGACTACACTAAACAATTTAAAAACCTAAAACTAAGCAACTAAAACAGATCAAAATAATAACTAAAAACAGCATAATTCACACAGTTCTTAAAAAACAGTTTGATTTTTTTTTTTTATTGTAATTGTAAGGGAACAGCAATACTCCCTTGAGTGCAATTCAAACTAGCACTCAGATGTCTTCATCCTCATCATCAGTCCCTCGTGGTCGTGGAGGCACCCATGGAGACAGTAGGTTCGTGGGAAAGTCAGGGAAGATGCATCCCAGTTGGTGAGCAACTTCCTTGTCCCTTGCATGTGCGTATGTGGCCCATTGAGCCATCCTCTTCTGTAGATCCAACAGGCACGCCATGGACAATGACTGAGCAGCAGCCAATCTATCCAGCTCGAACTCCATGTTCCCCTTCCTTTTCAGCCTCAAGCCTGTAGGCAGCTCCAAGTGGCCTGTGTAAGCCATCTGCTGTTCCATCCGCTCAATGGGGACTCCTGCACGCAAGCATAGTTTAGTAATAGTATTAGGGAAGAACAATGGACTCTTACCCTTCTTGGCGCAGTCAGCAATGGCAGCTGACATGACTTCGCCCACATTGATGGTGAGACCTCGCATGATTGCATAGACCAGCAGCGATCTGCTCTGGTTGATTGTGGTCTCATGGGTCACGGGGGACAGCTTCCTTCTCACGAAGGAAAACCAGACAGCCGCTTTAGCTGTGAGGTTGGCACTCATGAGAGTGTGCCTCCCATTGCCCGACACGGTCCATGATGCTTCAGGCTGGCCAATTATCCGAATGGCCTCTTCCAAGACAGCCTCTGTAGGCTCATCAACGATCCTTGAGTAATCAGTGTGTTTCTGGCCCTTGAGGCCGTAGGCTTCGTTGATGGCCTTTGCTGAGAGGTCTACTTCAACTCCCCTGACCACAGACAATCCCTCCTCAGAATTCCTCAAATTGGCGTAGAAGTCATACACCATGCTTGTGTAAGCTGGATTGGGTGGTCTGCACAACTCCTCCCAGTCGTGATTCGTAATTCTTGCGCGCAAGAATTGCGGCAGGTCAGCAGGTCTGTCGAGGAAGCCTTTCTCGTGCAGCAGCTCCCTTTTCCTCAGCTCAATGCCTCTAGACTCAGCGTCAGAAGACACGTACCTCACTGACTGAGGCTCATCTTCAGGGTACAGCTTGGCCTTCCCCTTGTCTTTCAGTTTGGCTGACTCAGCAGCCTCAATCTTCAGCTTCTTTGGGGAAGGCTCGTCACTCCCCTTCTTGGATGTAGGCACAGCCCTGGACTTCTTCTTCTTCTTGGACTTTTTTTTTGTTCTTGGCCGTTTGGCCTTGACAACCTTGGCTTCCTCTTTCCTTAACCGTGCCCTCGTTGTCATCTGCTGGAGGCAGTCCCCCAGTGTCTCGTCCATCGAGTCATCCTTCTGTGCAGGGCTCGCAGTGCTGGATTCCCTCAAAGGAGAGAAGACCTCGTCTTCCTCAGCTTCCCCACTGCCCTGCGTCGATTCTTGGTACTCCCCATATGGGAATTCAGGGTCAGGCCGTGGAGAAGTGGGCGATGCCTCAGGGCTCTCTGCTGGCGGGGTACACTCAGAACTCTGCGGTGATGAAGGCAGCTCAGGGCTCTGCGCTGGCGGCGATGAGGAGAGCTCAGGGCTTCGAACCGGTGGAGATGATGAAGGGCTGTGCTCGGCTGTCTCGTGGGATGGCTGGCCGAGTTCTTGACTCTCCACAGAGGGAGTCTTTTTCTTGATTTCTTCTTCGGCCACAGCCATACTCCATTTGCGCTTCTTGGGTGTGCCTGCTGGTTCAGAGGGTCCAGCAGGTATCTCTGTGACGACCTTCCACTTCTTCTTGCAAATCGGAAGTTTGGGAAGTCGTTTAGTTCGCGCAGCATCAGCGTCTGCAAGGGCAAGAAGTGCTTCCCTCGCAGCCGTTTCAGCCTCATCAGCCCTCTTCTTGGACGCAGATCGTTCGGCTCTTGTTAGCACCATTGTTGAATTGTGGAGATTTGGAGAGAGGAATCACAGATGAAGAGAAAAGCAGCTTTCTTGGAGTTCAGATATTGGGGGAATCGTGCGGATCAACGCGCCTTCTAACGGATATAAAGAAACCCAAAAAAAATCCCAACGGCTATATTTTTGCGGATTCTGCAAATCCAGCGCAATTCTAGTGACCGTTGGAGATTTTCTGCATTTAAATGTCAATCTTTGCTCAACCGTATCTTTGATTTGGCCCAATATCTTCTCGATCTTTTTAGCTGGATTTAATCTCCTTGATTCCCTCTATTGATTCCCTACAAAAAGAAATAAAATCAACATCAAATTCGTAATTAAAATCATACAAACATATACACAAATGATAACCGGAAAAATGGGAAAAATAAACTAAGGCATGAGCCTCATATTGACGAGCACAGCAATCACTCGTCCTCTCTCGTTCTTGTTTTCACGTTTCAGATAAAAGGAAGGCCGAGAGAGTCTTCACATCTCCTTCCTCATAGTAGTGCTTCAATCTTGCACCATTAACCATGAATGGTTGACCTTGCTGCAGGTTCTTTATCTCGATGGCACCATGAACAAACACATTAGTAATTATAAAAGAACCTGACCATCTGGACTTAAGTTTACCTGGAAATAATTTCAATCGTGAGTTAAACAATAAGACAAGCTAGCCTTTCTTGAAGTCCTTGATCCTAAGTCTACTGTCGTGCCAAATCCTTGTCTTTTCCTTATACATTTTGGCATTTTCATAAGACATATGTCTAAGCTCATCAAGCTCATGCAATTGCAAAGACCGCAACGTTCCCGCATCGGTCACGCAATAATTCAACTCTTTTAGTGCCCAAAATGCCTTAATTTCTAACTCGAATGGAAGATGACAAGGTTTACCATACACAAGTCTGTAAGGAGACATACATAGGGGTGTCTTATATGCGGTCCTATATGCCCAAAGTGCATCCTCGAGTTTAAATGACCAGTCCTTTCTGTTGAGTTTGACCACTTTTTCTAGGATGTTCTTAATCTCCCTATTTGAAATTTCAGCCTGACCATTCGAGTGTGGGTGATAAGGAGTGGCTACTCTATGTCGAATGTTATACTTAGCCAACACTCTCTCCATAGCCTTATTAATGAAATGTGTCCCTTCATCACTAACGATAGCACGAGGTGTTCCAAACCTAGTAAAAATGTGCCTATGCAAGAATTTTATGACTGTTTTGGCATCATTATTGGGACATGCTATGGCCTCTACCCACTTGGATACATAGTCTACTGCCACTAATATGTAAAGGTTACCTGATGATGGGGGAAATGGTCCCATGAAGTCAATGCCCCACACATCAAAGAGCTCCAACTCTAAGATGTAGGTGAGAGGCATTTCATCCTTGCGACTGAGGTTACCTGTTCTTTGGCATTCATCACAGCTGTGGGCATAGTTGTGTGCATCCTTGAAGATCGTTGGCCAATAGTAGCCACTCTGAAATACCTTTGCAGCTGTTCTTTGGCCACCAAAGTGTCCACCATAAGGAGCTGTGTGGCAGTGCTCCAGCACAGACTTCGCCTCAGCAGCTGAAACACACTTCCTTAGCAAGCCGTCAGCACATGTTTTATAAAGTGTGGGGTCATCCCATATGAATTTCCTTGCCTCATGAAGGAACCTCTTCTTCTCTTGTCCTCCCTTGAAAGTTGGTAGTACCTGCGATGCAATGAAGTTAGCAATGTCAGCAAACCAAGGTTCCTCATCGTTATCACGATGAGTCAATACAAAGACATGTTCATCAATAAAAGCATCAGAAATTGCGGTTTCCGCAATTTTTTCGCAATTATGCTGCAATCTAGAAAGATGATCCGCAACCACATTTTCACATCCTTTCTTATCTTTAATGTCTAGATCAAACTCTTGCAGCAGCAAAACCCATCTAATCAACCTAGGCTTAGCATCAGCCTTCCTCATAAGGTACTTTAAAGTAGAATGGTCAGTGTACACGATTGTCCTAGTGCCTACAATGTAATTCCTAAACTTCTCACAAGCAAACACTACAGCTAGCATCTCCTTCTCAGTAGTTGTGTAATTACATTGTGCCTCATTAAGTGTCTTACTAGCATAGTATACAGGGTGTGTTAACTTGTCAATCTTCTGTCCTAACATAACCCCTACAGCATAGTCACTGGCATCACATAACATATCAAAGGGAAGATCCCAATTAGGCCCTACTATAATAGGTGCTGTGACTAGTGCTTTCTTAAGGGTTTTCCAAGCTAGGACACACTCTTTAGAGAAAATGAATGGTTTGTTTAGCTCTAGAAGCTCACATAAAGGCTTGGAGATCTTAGAAAAGTCCTTAATGAACCTTCTATAGAAACCAGCATGCCCTAAGAAACTTCTAATGGCCTTGACATTTTGGGGTTCTACCAATTTCTCTATTATTTCAATTTTTGCCCTGTCAACTTCTACACCTGCCCTTGACACTCTATGACCTAAGACAATCCCTTCATCCACCATGAAGTGGCACTTTTCCCAATTTAGGACTAGGTTGGTCTCCTCACACCTAGCCAGGACTTGTCCTAGGTTCTCTAGACAGTTTGTAAATGAATCCCCAAAGACTGAGAAGTCATCCATGAATATCTCTATCATGGACTCATCCAAATCAGAGAAGATTGCCAACATGCACCTTTGGAAAGTTGCCGGTGCATTGCATAAGCCAAAAGGCATTCTGCGAAAGGCAAAAGTCCCAAAAGGGCAGGTGAAGGTAGTCTTCTCTTGATCCTTAGGGTCTATAGTGATCTGGTTATAACCTGAGTAACCGTCTAAGAAGCAGTAGTAGGCTCTACCAGCTATCCTGTCTAACATTTGGTCAATGAATGGTAGAGGGAAGTGGTCCTTTTTGGTCTCTTTATTTAGTTTCCTATAATCCATGCAAACTCTCCATCCTGTGATAGTCCTTGTTGGAATCAGTTTATTGTTCTCATTGACTACTGTTAAGTCTCTGAAAGTGACTTATTTAGGACCCATTTAGCTTAAGAAGATGTACACATTTGGGTGTTTTTGTTAGCATTTAGCCTAAACCTATGCTTTAATATGAGAATTAGAAGAAGGTAGCTAATTTAGGACTTATGCACAATAGGTAGAAAAAGGGTTGAAAACCGAAGGAAAAGAATGAAAAAATGAGCATTGCGAATGAATTGCGAAAACATTGCGGTGACCGCAATTATTCAAGTGAAAACCGTAAGTTGACTGATCTTTTTCTGTTAATTTCCGTATTTTCAGGGATTCGTTCTTTCTCCTCCATCCATTCTGATATATGACGTTGAAGATTGATGGTTCTCCTTGGCCCAAACGCACCTGCAAACTACTATAAAAGGGGGCCAAAGTCGGAGGTTTGATCATCATCCGAAAGCGTGAAGTCGTCTAGCAGTCCATCTGTTCCACTGTTTTTCCCTTGCCGTCTGTTGGTTTGCGAAGCTCAGCTGCTGGAGTCGTTAATCTGATAGGAAGGAGAGTAGATTCTTCTTCTCTCCCGATTGGATTCATCCACGCAAGGCTGTCCTTTTTGATCCTTCATTCGAAGCGATTGCGACGAGGCTTCAAGCACCATTTTACAAGCTTTCTGTCTTTCTCTTCTGTTTTACATTCTGCTTCGTGCTGTTCTCTTCCTAAGTAGCTAGATTAGTTTATTTCGTTGCTCTCTGCCTTGTTGCTATTTACTTTACAGCTTTCATATGTTCAACAAACAATTCCAGTAATCAAAGTACATTTATGCATTTCTCACTTCCCATCTTCTGCTACGGGTTTTGCTTTCTGTTTTAGGTTTATTTCTCTTCTTAGCATGTCTGTTTTCTCTTCCATTGCTGTTTACCTTATATCCATGAGTAGCTAAATCACCTAGGGGCATGCTAATGACAGAACTATAGGCTAAAAAACGTGCATCAAGTAGGCAGATTAACACTCGAACATTGATTGTATGTAAGCTTCATCCCACGGGCAATTTCGATTGGCCATCCATTTTGTCCAAAGAACTCCTAACCTCTGGAAGGAGTAAGAGTTCAGAGTCATATAATCATGCTAGCCTTTCATGGTAATCAGGAAACGGCCTAGGAATAGGCGTTTCCCTAGTACAAACTAAACACTCCTGTTTTAATAAGATGCTTAAGACCTTACTTTGAAGTCGAGTAAACTTAAGACTCTAATGCATGGAATCGGACGATACTTGAGATAGAGTGAGTTTGATGTATAGAGAGTTGATCCAATGCTTGAGAACCGTAATAAAATGCCTATAGGATAGTCATTAGTAGCCCTTAATTCACCCATTTGCACAGTTTCGCTGTTATTTAATTGCGGTAACATTGCGGTCCTCGCAATTCTGCCAGATTTTCATTCTGTTTAGCTGTTTTCTTACTCGTTTATCAATTCCATCTCTTGTCCTTTGCATCTAATTTCAACTTGCATTTGTTTATGTTATATTCCTTTATACATTCAGCAAAAAGTAGATAATTAAAAACCAATTTTACCCCCTCAAATTCATCCCATCTTTCTTAACAATCACACTTCGCGAATAGCTAAAAATGAGTCTCTGTGGAAAAAACGAATGAAATATACTTACTACTTGCTGTGAGACCATGTATGCTTGCATGTTCTAAGTGCTCTCTCTCTCCTTTTGCATATTTATCTTTACACATTGAGCACGCAACAAGTTTTTGGCGCCGCTGCCGGGGACTTATTTTAAGCGAAAACGAAGTTGTTAAGTTTGAAAAATCAAGTTTATCATTGAGTGAAACTAATCTGTTTCATTTCTTTTGCAGGTGCCATTAAGGTAGTTTATGAGTGAGCGTTCACATAGTAATTTAGAGTTCGATCCTGAACCTGAAAGATCACTTCGAGCTAGGAATAAGGCAAAGAAACGTCTCTTTAAACAACCTCCTATACCTCAAACCACACCTGAAACTAAAGAAATGGGCGATCTAGTTCCAAATCCGGCACAAGCCATTCGCAACCCCATCGAAATAGCGAATGACAAGAATAGTGCCATTCTCTCATATCTAGTACCTATGCCTGGGGAGCTGAACCCCAGCATAATCCGTCCTGAAATCACTGCCCACTCATTCGAGTTAAAGCCAGTGATGTTCCAAATGTTGTCCACTGTGGGACAATTCTTTGGAATAGAAAACGAGGACCCCCACAACCATCTTAGGAACTTCTTAGGAGTTAGTGACACATTCCTAATCCCTGGAGTTTCCCAAGAGGCCCTTAGGCTATATCTTTTCCCTTACTCTTTGAGGGACAAAGCCAAAACATGGTTGAACTCGTTACCCTCAGGATCTGTCCGCAATTGGACAGATCTAGCAGAAAAATTCCTAGTCAAATACTTCCCACCTGATAGGAATTCAACCTTCCGTGATGATATCATAAAGTTTAAACAAGCTGATAATGAGTCTCTTCACGAAGCTTGGACTAGATTCAAAGACCTTCTCATTAAATGCCCACACCATGGCATTCCATGGTGTATCCAAATAGAAGTTTTCTTTAAAGGATGCAACTCCAGCACCAGACAAGTCTTAAATTCATCTGCTGGAGGTTCCATGTTGTCCAAGAGTTACAACGAAGCTTATGAGATCTTGGAGAAGATCTCAGCATCTCACTGTAGATGGTCAGACGATCCAGTAGAGCCAACTAGGGCTCAAGACAAGGATGCTCTAAGCGCCATGAGCACCCAAATAAATGCCCTGACCAACTTAGTCAAGCAAATGGCTCAGGCCAATCTCCAAACCAGTGCCAATACCGCCACAGCCATGTCAATGGGCACCCAACCAAGTCAAGGAGAGGCACCAATCTGTGGATTCTGTGGGGAAGGGCACCCTTATGAATACTGCCCTGGGAATCCATCCTCAGTCTGCTATGTAGGTAGTCAGCAGCAGCCTAGGAATAACCCCTACTCCAACACCTACAACCCTGGTTGGAGAAACCACCCTAACCTGTCATGGGGTGGCCAACAAAACACTAACCAAAATCCTAACCAACCTAGGCCGAGTGGAACACCTGGTTTCACTCCCCAACATAACCAGTCAATGTACCAAAAACCTTACAATCAACCTGTAGGATCTTCTGTAGAAAACCTACTCAAGGAATACATCGCTAAGAATGATGCTACTCTTCAAAGCCAGCAAGCTACTCTTAGGAGCCTAGAGAACCAAATAGGCCAATTAGCCAATGAACTTAAAAGTAGGCCCCAAGGTAGACTCCCTGCTGACACCGAGGTACCAAGGAGAGATGGCAAGGAACAAGTTCAAGCAATTGAACTGAGGAGTGGACGACCATTGGTGAGCAACACAAAAGACATACCAAAGAGAGTAGAGAACACTGAGTCTAGTGCTCCACTGGAATCTCTGCCACACCAAGGTCCACCACCAACTAGCACATCAGGAGCCAGGCTAGAGCCAATTGTTGAGGAGATAGAAGAAATTCCAAGGCCTCCACCTATCCTAAAGCGACCTGACGTACCTGCTTATGTGCCACCACCTCCATATCCTCGAAGGCTGAAGAAGAAGCAGGAACAGGAAGTTCATTTTAATAAATTCTTAGAAATACTTAAGCAAGTGCATGTTAACATTCCTTTTGTAGAAGTTTTACAGTCTATGCCTTCATATGTAAAGTTTTTGAAGGACATTATTACTAACAAAAGAATAATTGGTGAGTTTGAAACAGTAAACCTCACCGAGGAGTGCAGTGCCATCCTCCAAAACAAGCTGCCCAAAAAGGAGAAGGATCCTGGTTCCTTCACCCTACCTGTAGAACTTGGAGGCAAGCATGTGGGCAGAGCACTTTGTGACCTGGGCGCCAGCATAAATCTCATGCCCCTGTCCCTATTCCGCCAGTTGGGAATGGGAGAAGCACGTCCAACTACTGTCACTTTACAACTAGCAGACAGATCCATCGCATATCCAGAAGGTAAGATTGAGGATATTCTAGTTAAAGTTGACAAATTTATTTTCCTTGCAGATTTCATTGTCCTGGACTATGAGGCAGACAAGGAGGTTCCCATCCTGCTAGGTAGACCATTTCTAGCCACAGGTAGGGCACTAATAGACGTGCAAAAAGGTGAGTTAACTATGAGGGTTCATGATGAAGAGGTAAAATTTAGTGTTTACAAAGCTTTAAGGTATCCCTCTGATTCTGAGTCTTGTGCTAGCATTGATGTTGTTGACTCACTAATGGAAGAACAATTAGAGCATGTATTATTAACCAAGCATGCTAACGAATATGTAGGATTAGATGTAGATGATCTGAATGTATCTGACATAATGAATATGCCTGTAGATAGACCTCAGCATGTATGTATGACTATGGACTTAACTGATAGAACTGTAAATCCGTTAAAGCCCTCCATTGAGCATCCACCTATTTTAGAACTGAAACCACTACCAACTCACCTCAAATATGCATATCTAGGAGAGAATGAAACACTGCCTGTAATTATTTCTTCTAAGCTTAGTGAACAGCATGAGGTTGATTTAATTTTACTGCTTAAGCAACATAGGAAGGCTATAGCATGGACTATTGCTGATATTCGAGGCATTAGTCCTTCTTATTGTATGCACAAAATTATTCTAGAGGAAGAGCACACACCTAGGGTAGATCACCAGCGTAGGTTAAACCCCTCTATGAAAGAGGTAGTGAAAAAGGAAATAATAAAGTGGTTAGATGCAGGAGTAATTTTCCCCATAGCTAGTAGCCAGTGGGTTAGCCCCATCCAATGTGTACCTAAAAAGGGGGGAATAACTGTGGTAGTCAATGAGAATAACGAACTGATTCCAACTAGGACTGTCACAGGGTGGAGAGTATGTATGGATTACAGAAAACTGAATAAAGAAACTAAAAAAGACCATTTCCCCCTACCATTTATTGACCAGATGCTAGACAGAATAGCTGGTAGAGCCTACTATTGTTTTTTAGATGGGTACTCTGGTTACAATCAAATCACTATAGACCCTAAGGATCAAGAGAAGACTACCTTCACTTGCCCTTTTGGAACGTTTGCCTTCCGCAGAATGCCTTTTGGCCTATGCAATGCACCGGCAACTTTCCAAAGGTGCATGATGGCAATCTTCTCTGAGTTGGATGAGTCCATAATAGAAATATTCATGGATGACTTCTCAGTCTTTGGGGACTCATTTAAAACCTGTCTAGAGAACCTAGGACAAGTCCTGGCTAGGTGTGAAGAGACCAACCTAGTCCTAAATTGGGAAAAGTGCCATTTCATGGTAGATGAAGGGATTGTCTTAGGACATCGAGTGTCAAGGGCAGGTGTAGAAGTGGATAGGGCAAAAATAGAGGTCATAGAGAAGTTGGTAGAGCCCCAGAATGTCAAAGCTATTAGGAGTTTCCTAGGACATGCTGGCTTCTATAGAAGGTTCATCAAGGACTTCTCTAAAATAGCCAAGCCTCTATGTGAGCTTCTAGAGCTAGGTAGGCCATTCATCTTTTCTAAAGAATGTGTAGTAGCTTGGAAAGCCCTTAAGGAAGCATTGGTCACAGCACCAATCATAGTAGGACCAAATTGGGATCTCCCATTTGAGATGCTATGTGATGCCAGTGACTATGCTGTAGGAGTCATGTTAGGACAGAAGATTGACAAGCTCACACATCCTGTCTATTATGCTAGTAAGACCTTGAATGAGGCTCAATGTAACTATACAACTACAGAGAAAGAGATGCTTGCGGTAGTATTTGCTTGTGAAAAATTTAGGAACTATATTGTAGGAACTAGGACCATTGTATATACTGACCATTCTGCTTTAAAATATCTGATGAGGAAGGCTGATGCTAAGCCTAGATTGATTAGATGGGTGTTATTGCTGCAGGAATTCGATTTGGACATTCGGGACAAGAAGGGATGTGAAAACGTGGTTGCAGATCACCTGTCTCGATTGCAGCACAATTGCGAAGAAATTGCGGACCCCGCAATTACTGATGCTTTTATAGATGAACATATCTTTGCTTTGACTCATCGTGATAACGATGAGGAACCTTGGTTTGCTGACATTGCTAACTTCCGTGCATCACAGGTATTACCAGTGTTCAAGGGAGGACAAGAAAAGAAGAGGTTCCTCCATGAAGCAAGGAAATTTATCTGGGATGACCCCATACTTTATAGAACCTGTGCTGATGGGTTGTTGAGGAAGTGTGTTACAGCTGCTGAAGCAAAGTCTGTGCTGCAGCACTGTCATTCATCTCCTTACGGTGGGCACTTTGGTGGTCAAAGAACAGCTGCTAAAGTATTTCAGAGTGGCTACTACTGGCCAACAATCTTCAAGGACGCCCACAACTATGCCCACAACTGTGACGAATGCCAAAGGACAGGTAACCTCAGTCGTAAGGATGAGATGCCCCTCACCTACATCTTAGAGTTGGAGCTCTTTGATGTGTGGGGCATTGATTTCATGGGACCATTCCCTCCATCATCAGGTAACCTGTACATTTTAGTAGCAGTAGACTACGTGTCAAAGTGGGTAGAAGCTAAGGCATGTCCTAATAATGATGCTAAAACAGTCACTAACTTCTTGCATAGACACATTTTCACTAGATTTGGGACTCCTCGTGCTATCATTAGTGATGAGGGGTCACATTTCATTAATAAGGCTATGGAGAAATTATTGGCTAAATATAACATTAGACATAGGGTAGCTACTCCCTACCACCCACACTCAAATGGCCAAGCTGAGATTTCCAATAGGGAGATAAAGAACATCCTAGAAAAGGTAGTCAAACCTAATAGGAAAGACTGGTCTTTCAAGCTTGAGGATGCACTTTGGGCTTACAGAACAGCATATAAGACACCTCTAGGAATGTCTCCCTATAGGTTGGTGTATGGCAAGGCTTGCCACTTGCCACTTGAGTTGGAAAACAAGGCATTTTGGGCCATGAAAGAATTAAATTTTTGTGTGAAGGATGCAGGGACATTAAGATCTTTACAGCTACATGAACTTGATGAGCTTAGGCACATGGCCTATGAGAATGCCAAGATGTACAAAGAAAAGACAAAAATATGGCATGACAGTAGACTCAGGATCAAAGACTTTAAAAAGGGCCAACTTGTATTATTATTTAACTCACGATTAAAGCTATTTCCAGGCAAATTAAAGTCTAGATGGTCAGGTCCATTTATTATTACTAATGTCTTTGTTCATGGTGCCATAGAGATTAAAAACTTGCAGCAAGGACAGCCATTTATGGTCAATGGTGCTAGGTTGAAGCACTACTATGAGGAGGGGGATGTGAAGACTCTCTCGGCCTTCCTCCTACGTGAAGCATGAAGTTAGAAACGAGAGAGAACGAGTGGTTACTGTGCTCGTTTAGTCAAGGCCAATGCCTTAGTTTATTTTTTCTGTTTTTTCGATGATCGTTTGTATGTTTTGTGAGGTATTTTTAATTGCGTAGTTAATGTTTGTTTTATTTGTTTTTGTAGGGAATCGAAAGAGGGGATCAAGGGGAGTAAATCCCACTTTAAAAATCAAGAAACGGTTGAGCCAAATGAAAAATACGGGCGATCAAAGTTTGGATTTGTTATGAAATATTGTCCCTAGAATTGCGCAATAATTGCTGGATCCGCAAAAAGAGCCGTTGGGATTTTTCCGTTGCTTTTATAGCCGTTAGAGGGCGCCCGATTGATACGATCCTCTCATTCTTTGCTCTCCAAGATTTCTGCGATTCTCTCCACCTTTGATCTCTCTCTCCAAACCTCCAAGATTCGACAATGGTTTCCACTAGGGCTGAGAGATCCGCCGCCAAGAAGAAGGCCGACGACGCAGCTGAAGCGGCTGCAAGGGAAGCGCTTCTCGCCCTTGCTGATGAGGGTGCTGTACGCACTGGCCGTCTCTCCAAGCTTCCTATTCGTAGGAAGAAGTGGAGGGTGGTCACTGAGATCCCTGCTGGGCCATCTGAGCCAGTGGGCACGCCAAAGAAGCGCCGGTGGACTGTCAAGACTGCCGCCGAACGAACCATCGTCAAGACTCCCTCTGTGGAGAGTCAAGAACCTGATCGTGCATCTCACGAGTCAGCAAAGGAAGGTTCGTCGCCGTCTGTGTCACCTGTACGCAGCCCTCTCCCATCTGAACCGGTGCAAAGCACAGAATCATCACCGCCTGCGCAGCGCGCCGAGTCATCTCCAGCGCCTCAGAGTTCTGATCTACCACCTGCGGCTGTGCAGAGTCCTGAACTGCCGTCTTCGCCATGGAGTTCTGCACATACACCATCAGCAGAGCACAACTCTCCACGGCCTGATCCTGAATTCCCTTATGGGGATTATCAGGAGTCCACGCAAGGCAGTGGAGATGCTGGGGAAGAAGAAGTCTTCTCTCCTATGAGGGAAGACAGCCCTGATGTTCCTGCTCAGCAGGACGATTCTATGGAAGAAACGTTGGGGGCTTGCCTCCAACAGATCAACATGGAGAAAGAGAAGAAGAAGGCCAAGAAGGAGGCCAAGAAAGCCAAGAAATTGAAGAAGAAGAAGGCCAAGCGAGTGCCTTCAGCAGACAAAGACAGTACTGAGCCTTCGCTCAAACGCCTCAAGGTGGAGGCTGCTGAATCTTCCAAGCCAGCCGATAAGGGGAAGGCTAAACTCTATCCTGAAGATGAACCTCCGTCAGTGAGGTATGTCTCGTCTGATGCTGAATCCAGGGGCGTGGAGCTGAGGAAAAGGGACCTGTTGCACGAGAAGGGGTTCCTTGATCGACTTGCTGACCTGCCGCAGTTCTTGCGCGCAGGGGTGATCAACCATGGTTGGGAGGAATTCTGCCGACCTCCCAATCCAGCATACACGAGCATGGTGTATGACTTTTATGCTAACGTGCTCAGCCCTGAGGATGGCCTATCTGTGGTCAGAGGGGTGGAAGTTGATTTCTCTGCCAAGGCCATCAATGAAGCATTTGGTCTAAGGGGCCAGCCTCACACAGATTATGCACGGATAGTTGATGAGCCGACTGAGGCTGTGCTAGAAGAAGCCATCCGCACCATTGGCCAGCCTGAGGCCTCCTGGACAGTCTCACGCAATGGGCGGCACACACTCATGAGTGCCAACCTCACGGCTAAGGCAGCTGTGTGGTTTTCATTCGTCAGAAGAAGACTCTCCCCGGTGACTCATGAGACTACAATCAACCAGAGCCGTTCGCTGCTGGTTTATGCTATAATGAGAGGTCTCACGATCAACGTGGGAGAAGTCATCACTGCTGCCATAGCTGAGTGTGCAAAAAAGGGTAAGGGGCCGTTATTTTTCCCCAACATCATCACAAAGTTATGCTTGCTTGCAGGAGTTCCCACCGAGCGCTCGGAGCAGCAGCTGCCCTACACAGGCCATCTGGAGTTGCCTGCACACCTAAGGCTGAGAAGAAAGGGCAACATGGAGTTTGAGTTGGATAGGCTGGCGGCTGAACAGTCCCTATCCATGGCCTGCTTGATGGACATGCAGAGGAGAATGGCTCAATGGGCCAATTATGCGCAGGCGAGGGACAAAGAAGTTGCAGACCAGTTGGGGTGCATCTTCCCGGACTTCCCCGCCAACCTCCTAACTCCATGGGTGCCCCCACGACCAAGGCAACCAGATGAGGATGATGAGAATTGAGTGCTGGTTTGAAGAGCACTAGAGGGAGTATTACTGATCCCTCAAGAAACAAAAGACAATTTTCCTGCTTTTTGATAGAATAGTGTATAATATGCTGTTTTGGATTCAGTTTTTGATCTGTTTTTAATGTTTAGTTTTATGCTTTTTCTTTTGCTTAGTCTAGTTTGATGTTAGCTGAATAGGTAGGATAGTTTAGTTTTATTTTTAGGATGCATGAGTAACGGGAAAAAGCATGCTAGGGGCCTGAGTTAATGTTATATCTGCCCGGATTGAATTGCGGAATAATTGCGGTTCCTGCAATTTTTGTGACTGATAGCATGTTTTGGACTGTCTGTTTAGTTAGGCTGTGATCTGTTAAAATCTATCTTTTGCTGCTAGCATGACTACCTTATATAGCTACTCTTGAAGCATGCTGGATGAGTGTCATAGGACACCCTTTGATAGTTTAAATTTGCTTCTGAATAGTGCTCAGCATGCATAAACCATAAGTCCTTAAACCTGTCTGTTATGTTCAAATTTTCTACTGCTGGGATAGTTGCTTCTAGAATGTTGTGCCTATGCCTAGGATGTTTAGATTCTCTTTGCTTTGCTTTAGACTAGATGCTTCTAGGACAAGTTTGGGGGTGTGCCACCTCAAACACTCATTAGGGACAATGAGTAGTTGAAGTTTGGGGGAGGCCACCCTAGGCCTAGGAACATTCCTCTCTTCCTTAGGACATAAGCATTCTTCTTCTCCTAAAAAAAAAAAATTCTTTTTGTGATAAATAGAAAAAGTGAAAAATAGAATAAAGAGGGGAGTCTTTCTCAAGTTGCTGAGTAATCAGTGCCAAGTGTGTAAACCACAAGTGGCATTGCATCAAAAGGCAAACCAAGGGGAGACTCCACCTAAGTAAAAAAGAAAGAAAAAGGAGAAATAGGGGAAGAAGAATGTATGCTTGGGAGTTATAATCTTGTGGCTTAGATGTCCTATGAAAAAAAAAGAACTCTGATCCTTAATGAGCTAAGCACAAGGTTGTAGCTTTTAGGTTTGTCTAGGGAGATGAATGTATATCCAATGTAGTGATGCCAGGGTTTAGGTTGTTCTCTAAAAATACCACTGTCACTGTTAATACTAAGACTGGCATGACTCTAAGGAATCCTAGACACATTAAAAATAAGCTAGAAGCATGTACTGAGTCTGGAGTAAAGCTTGGTAGAATTTGAAACCCGAGGGATAGTGGCATGACATCATAAAAGTAGCTAGATCAGTAGTAGGGGGTTAACAAAACCAGCAGGTATAGTAGGCAGGTGAAGTCAGAAGAAGCTTGATAAGAGGTTAATTCTAAACTTAGAGGTGTGTCACAGGACAGCACTGCTAGAGATAGGGATATAGGGGAGTCGGTAAGTAGTTAAAGGAGATAAAATAACAGCCTAGGTAAGTCCTTAGTATGCTTGAGGACAAGCAAAGCCTTAAGTTTGGGGGTGTGTTAAGTCTCTGAAAGTGACTTATTTAGGACCCATTTAGCTTAAGAAGATGTACACATTTGGGTGTTTTTGTTAGCATTTAGCCTAAACCTATGCTTTAATATGAGAATTAGAAGAAGGTAGCTAATTTAGGACTTATGCACAATAGGTAGAAAAAGGGTTGAAAACCGAAGGAAAAGAATGAAAAAATGAGCATTGCGAATGAATTGCGAAAACATTGCGGTGACCGCAATTATTCAAGTGAAAACCGTAAGTTGACTGATCTTTTTCTGTTAATTTCCGTATTTTCAGGGATTCGTTCTTTCTCCTCCATCCATTCTGATATATGACGTTGAAGATTGATGGTTCTCCTTGGCCCAAACGCACCTGCAAACTACTATAAAAGGGGGCCAAAGTCGGAGGTTTGATCATCATCCGAAAGCGTGAAGTCGTCTAGCAGTCCATCTGTTCCACTGTTTTTCCCTTGCCGTCTGTTGGTTTGCGAAGCTCAGCTGCTGGAGTCGTTAATCTGATAGGAAGGAGAGTAGATTCTTCTTCTCTCCCGATTGCGACGAGGCTTCAAGCACCATTTTACAAGCTTTCTGTCTTTCTCTTCTGTTTTACATTCTGCTTCGTGCTGTTCTCTTCCTAAGTAGCTAGATTAGTTTATTTCGTTGCTCTCTGCCTTGTTGCTATTTACTTTACAGCTTTCATATGTTCAACAAACAATTCCAGTAATCAAAGTACATTTCTGCATTTCTCACTTCCCATCTTCTGCTACGGGTTTTGCTTTCTGTTTTAGGTTTATTTCTCTTCTTAGCATGTCTGTTTTCTCTTCCATTGCTGTTTACCTTATATCCATGAGTAGCTAAATCACCTAGGGGCATGCTAATGACAGAACTATAGGCTAAAAAACGTGCATCAAGTAGGCAGATTAACACTCGAACATTGATTGTATGTAAGCTTCATCCCACGGGCAATTTCGATTGGCCATCCATTTTGTCCAAAGAACTCCTAACCTCTGGAAGGAGTAAGAGTTCAGAGTCATATAATCATGCTAGCCTTTCATGGTAATCAGGAAACGGCCTAGGAATAGGCGTTTCCCTAGTACAAACTAAACACTCCTGTTTTAATAAGATGCTTAAGACCTTACTTTGAAGTCGAGTAAACTTAAGACTCTAATGCATGGAATCGGACGATACTTGAGATAGAGTGAGTTTGATGTATAGAGAGTTGATCCAATGCTTGAGAACCGTAATAAAATGCCTATAGGATAGTCATTAGTAGCCCTTAATTCACCCATTTGCACAGTTTCGCTGTTATTTAATTGCGGTAACATTGCGGTCCTCGCAATTCTGCCAGATTTTCATTCTGTTTAGCTGTTTTCTTACTCGTTTATCAATTCCATCTCTTGTCCTTTGCATCTAATTTCAACTTGCATTTGTTTATGTTATATTCCTTTATACATTCAGCAAAAAGTAGATAATTAAAAACCAATTTTACCCCCTCAAATTCATCCCATCTTTCTTAACAATCACACTTCGCGAATAGCTAAAAATGAGTCTCTGTGGAAAAAACGAATGAAATATACTTACTACTTGCTGTGAGACCATGTATGCTTGCATGTTCTAAGTGCTCTCTCTCTCCTTTTGCATATTTATCTTTACACATTGAGCACGCAACAACTACCACAGTCATCCCCCCCCCCTTCTTAGGTACACATTGTATAGGGCTCACCCACTGACTACTAGCTATGGGGAAGATCACACCAGCATCTAACCATTTTATTATTTCTTTCTTAACTACCTCTTTCATAGAGGGATTCAGCCTACGTTGGTGATCTACTCTAGGTGTATGCTCTTCCTCTAGTATAATCTTATGCATGCAATAGGAAGGGCTAATGCCTCTAATATCAGCAATAGTCCATGCAATAGCCTTCCTATGTTGCTTAAGTAGTAAAATCAGTTCAACCTCATGCTTTTCACTTAATTTAGAAGAAATAATCACAGGTAAAGTATCATTACTTCCTAGATATGCATACTTGAGGTGAGTGGGGAGAGGTTTCAATTCTAAGACAGGTGGATGCTCAATGGATGGTTTGAATGGATTCAAAGATTTTTCAGTTAAGTCAATATTCATACAAACATGCTTAGGGTTATTTACAGGTATGTCCATTATCTCAGCTATGTTTAAATCAATTAATTATAATCCTACATAGTTATTAGCATGCTTAGTCAACAATTCATGCTCCAATTGTTCTTCCATTAGTGAGTCAACAATGTCCATGCTAGCACAAGATTCAGAGTCAGAGGGGTACCTTAAGGCTTTATAAACACTAAATTTCACCTCTTCATCATGAACCCTCATAGTGAGCTCACCTTTTTGGACATCTATCAGTGCCCTACCTGTGGCTAGAAATGGTCTGCCTAACAGGATGGGGACCTCCTTGTCTGCTTCATAATCCAGGATAATGAAATCTGCAAGGAAAATAAACTTGTCAACCTTTACAAGAATATCCTCAATCTTACCTTCAGGGTATGCAATGGATCTGTCTGCTAGTTGTAGAGTGACAGTGGTTGGACGTGCTTCTCCTATTCCTAGCTGGCGGAATAGTGATAGGGGCATGAGGTTTATGCTGGCTCCCAGGTCACAAAGAGCTCTGCCCACGTGCTTGCCTCCTAGCTCTACAGGTAAGGTGAAGGAACCAGGAACCTTCTCCTTCTTGGGTAGCTTGTTCTGGAGTATGGCACTGCACTCCTCAGTGAGATTGACTGTTTCAAACTCACCAATTATTTTCTTGTTAGTTATAATATCCTTCAAAAACTTTACATAAGAAGGCATAGACTGTAAAACTTCAACAAAAGGAATATTAACATGCACTTGCTTAAGAATTTCTAGAAATTTATTAAAGTGCACTTTCTGTTCTTGTTTTTTCTTTAGCCTTCTAGGAAATGGAGGTGGTGGCACATATGCAGGCACGTCAGGTCGCCTTAGGATAGGTGGAGGCCTTGGAATTTCTTCTATCTACTCTATGATTGGCTCCAGCCTTTGTCTTGATGTGCTTGTTGGTGGTGGACCTTGGTTTGGCAGAGACTCTAGTGGAGCACTAGACTCAGTGTTCTCTACTCTCTTTGGTGTGTCCTTGGTGCTGCTCACCAATGGTCTCCCACTTCTAAGTTCAATTGCTTGAACTTGCTCTTTACCATCTCTCCTTGGCACTTCAGTGTCAGCAGGGAGTCTACCTTGGGGCCTACTTTTGATTTCATTGGCTAGTTGCCCTATTTGGTTCTCTAGGCTCCTAAGAGTAGCTTGCTGGCTCTGTAGAGTGGCATCATTCTTGGCTATGTATTCCTTAAGTAAGTTTTCTACAGAAGATCCTACAGGTTGGTTGTATGGTTTTTGATACATGGATTGGTTATGTTGGGGAGTGAAACCAGGTGTTCCACTCGGTCTTGGTTGGTTAGGAGCTTGGTTAGCATTTTGTTGGCCACCCCATGACAGGTTTGGGTGGTTCCTCCAACCAGGGTTGTAAGTATTGGAATAGGGGTTGTTCCTAGGCTGCTGCTGGCTTCCAATATAGCAGACTGAGGCTGGATTCCCAGGGCAGTATTCATACAGGTGCCCTTCCCCACAGAATCCACAGATAAGTGTCTCACCTTGACTTGGTTGGGTGCCCATTGACATGGCTGTGGCGGTGTTGACACTTGTTTGGAGATTGGCTTGAGCCATTTGCTTAACTAGGTTGGTCAGGGCATTTATTTGGCTGCTCATTGCACTCAGAGCATCCTTGTCTTGAGCTCTAGTTGGCTCAACTGGATCATCTGACCACCTACAGTGAGATGCTGAGATCTTCTCCAAGATCTCATAGGCCTCGTTGTAACTCTTGGACAACATGGAACCACCAGCAGATGAATTTAAGACTTGCCTAGTGCTGGGGTTGCATCCTTTGAAAAAGACCTCTATTTGGATACACCATGGGATGCCATGATGTGGACATTTAAGAAGAAGATCTTTGAACCTAGTCCAAGCTTCGTGAAGAGACTGATTCTCAGCTTGTTTGAATTTAACTATGTCATCACGAAAGGTAGAATTCCTATCAGGTGGGAAGTATTTGACTAGGAATTTCTCTGCTAAGTCTGTCCAATTAAGGACAGATCCAGAGGGTAATGAGTTTAACCACGTTTTGGCTTTGTCCCTTAAAGAGTAAGGGAACAGGTATAGCCTCAAGGCTTCTTGGGAAACTCCAGGGATGATAAAGGTATCACTGACTCCTAAGAAGTTTCTAAGATGGTTGTGGGGATCCTCATTTTCCACTCCAAAGAATTGTCCCACAATGGAAAACATTTGGAACATCACTGGCTTTAACTCGAATGAGTTGGCAGTGATTTCAGGACGGATTATGCTGGGGTTCAGCTCCCCAGGCATAGGAACTAAGTATGAGAGAATGGCACTATTCTTGTCATTCGCTATTTCGATGGGATTGCGAGTGACAGGTACCGGATTTGGAACTATTCCAGCCATTTCTTCTTGAGACAATTGCGGAGGAATTGTGGTTCCCGCAATTATTTGAGGTATAGAGGGTTGGTTAAAGAGACGTTTCTTGGCTTTATTTCTGGCTCTAAATAGTCTCTCGGGCTTAGGATTGAACTCTAGATCACTACTTGAAGGCTCACTCATAAACTAACCCGATGGTACCTGTAAAAGAAATGAAACTAGATTAGTTACAATAGACAGTAAACTTGATGTTTCAAACTTAACAAACTTCGTTTTCACTTAAATAAATCCCCGGCAGCGGCGCCAAAAACTTGTTGCGGGCTCAATGTGTTAAAATAAATAAGCAATAAGATAGAGAGAGCACTCAGAACATGCAAGCATACATGATCTTATAGCAAGTAGTAAGTATTTTTTCATTCCTTTTCCCACAGAGATTTATTATAAACTATTCATGAAGTGTTTTGTTAAGAAAGAATGGATGGGTTTGATGGGGTAGAATTGGTTTTAAATTGTCTATTTTCTAAAGAAAGTGTAAAGGGTAGCAACATAAACAAATGTAAACCAAAGTTAAACTCAAAGGAAAAGAGATGAGATTAATTAACGAATAAGAAAACAGCTAAATAGAATTGTGAACTTAGCAGAATTGCGGAAACAGCAATTCTACCGCAATTTTCCTAACAGCGAAAGTGTGTAAAATGGAGAAACAAGGGCTACTAACGACTCCTCTATAGGCATTTTCTTACGATTCTCAAGCATTGGATCAACTCTCTATGCATCAAACTCACTCAATCTCATGTATCGTCAGATTCCATGCATTAGATTCTTTAGTTTACTCATGTCCAAGTAAGGTCTTAAGCATCTTGTTAAAGCAGAAAGTTATGGTTTGTACTAGGAAAACGCCTATTCCTAGGTCGTTTTCTGGCTACCTTGAAAGGCTAGCATGAGTGTATGACTCTGAACTCTTACTCCTTCCAGAGGTTTGGAGTTCTTTGGACAAAATGGATGGCCAATCGAAATTGCCCGTGGGATGAAGCTTACATACAATCAATGCTTCGAGAGCTATCCTACATGCTTGGTTCACGTTTTTTAGCCTATAGTATTGTCATTAGCATGCTCCTATGTGACTTAGTTACTCATGGATGTGGGGAGAACAAAAGTAGAAGATAAAACAGACATGTTCAGAAGAAATTTAAAGACAAAACAGTAGGGGAAAACAGTAGACTGCAAAGGTAAGAAACTGTGAAATACTGAATTTTGCTTTTGATTACTTAATTGTTTGAAGGAACAAAAGAAAGCGTAAAGTGAATAACACAAAGACAGAACACCACGAAATGCAATAACTAGCTACTAGAACAGAAACAACAACTAAACAATGCTGGAAAGTAGAAATGAAAGACAGAAAGCAGGTAAGTGCTTGAACGCCTCGTCGCAACTGCCTCGGCTGAAGGATGAGAAAGATCAGCCTTGCTTGGATGAATCCAATCGAGAGAGAAGATAAATCTCCTCTCCTTCCTATCAGATTATCGATTCCAACAGCTGAGCTTCGCAAACCAACAGACGGCAAAGGAAAACAGGAGAAAAGATGGAGCTGCGAGAAGACTTCTACGCTTTCGGATGATGATTGAACCCTCGACTTTGACCCCCTTTTATAGCAATCTGCAGGTGCGTTTGGGCCAAGGAGAACCATCAATCTTCAACGTCGTACTTCAAAATGGATGGAGGAGAAAGAACGAATCCCTGAAATAACGGAAATTAACAGAAAAAGATCAGTCAACTTACGGTTTTACTTGAAACATTGCGGTTTCAGCAATGTTTCCGCAATGCTGTCGCAATGTAGTTTTTTCATTCTTTTACTTCGGTTTTCAATCCTTTTCTTCCCTTTTGTACATAAGTCCTAATTTAGCTACCTTCTTCTAATTATCATATATAAGCATGGGTTTAAGCTAAATCCTATCAAAAACACCTAAGAGTGTACATCTTTTTAAGATAAATTAGTCCTAAAAAGACCACTTTTGGAGACGTAACACACCCCCAAACTTAAGGTTTTGCTTGTCCTCAAGCAATCTAAGGACTTACTTAGGCTGCTGTTTCATCTTCTTTAACCACTTACTGACTCCCCTATATCCCTATCTATAGCAGTGCTGTCCTGTGACACACTTCTAAGTTTAAAATTATCCTCTTATCTAGCTTCTTCTGACTTCGCATGCCTAATACTCCTACTGTTTTCATTAACTCCCTACAACTGATCTACCTGCTTTTGTCATATCATGCCACTATCCCTAAGGTTTCAAATTCTACCTAGCTTTACCCCAGACTCAGTACATGCTTCTAGTTTATACTTATGAGCTACCTAGGATTCCTTAGAGTCATGCCAGTCTTAGTATTAACAGTGACAGTAGTACTTTAAGAGAACAACCTAAACCCTGGCATCACTACATTGGACATACATTCATCTCCCTAAACAACCCTACAAGCTACAACTTTGTGCTTAGCTAATTGAGGATCAGAGTTCTTTTTATCAGGACATCTAAGCCACAAAGCTGCAACTCCTAGGTATACATTCTTCTTCCTATCTCTTTTCCTTTTTTTTTTTCTTTCTTAGGTGGAGCCTTTCCTTTGGTTGCCTTTTGATGCAATGCCACTTGTGGATTACACACTTAGCACTGATTACTCAGCAACCTAAGAGAGACACCCCTCTTTATTTTTTTTTTCATTTTTTTTTTCAGTTCATCATTTTTGTCAAGGAGAAGAAGAATGCTTATGCTTTTAAGGGAGAGAGGAATGTTCCTAGGCCTAGGGTGGCCTCCCCCAAACTTAAACTACTCATTGTCCCCAATGAGTGTCTGAGGTGGCACACCCCCAAACTTGTCCTAGAAGCATCTAGTCTAAGGTAAAACAAAGAGAATCTAAAAACCCTAGGCATAGACAGAACATGCTAAAAGTAATTATCACAGCAGCAGAAACTTGAAAAAAACAGTCAGGTAAGGACTTAAAGCTATGCATGCTGAGCTTTTTAGAGGTTAATTTAAACTATCAAAGGGTGTCCTATGACACTCATCCAGCATGCTTTAAGATAAGCTATATAAGGTAGTCATGACAGCAGCAAAAGACAGAATTTAAACAGAACCAACCTAGCTAAACAGACAGTCAAAAACATGCATTCAGTAATAAAAATTGCGGTTTCCGCAATTATTTCGCAATAAAGACAGGGCAGATATATCATTGATTAAGGCCCCTGTGCATGCTTTTTCTAGTCATTCAAGCTCTCTAAAAATGAAACTAAACTAATCTACCTAATCAGCTAGCATCAGACTACACTAAACAATTTAAAAACCTAAAACTAAGCAACTAAAACAGATCAAAATAATAACTAAAAACAGCATAATTCACACAGTTCACAAAAAACAGTTTGATTTTTTTTTTTTATTGTAATTGTAAGGGAACAGCAATACTCCCTTGAGTGCAATTCAAACTAGCACTTAGATGTCTTCATCCTCATCATCAGTCCCTCGTGGTCGTGGAGGCACCCATGGAGACAGTAGGTTCGTGGGAAAGTCAGGGAAGATGCATCCCAGTTGGTCAGCAACTTCCTTGTCCCTTGCCTGTGCGTATGTGGCCCATTGAGCCATCCTCTTCTGTAGATCCAACAGGCACGCCATGGACAATGACTGAGCAGCAGCCAATCTATCCAGCTCGAACTCCATGTTCCCCTTCCTTTTCAGCCTCAAGCCTGTAGGCAGCTCCAAGTGGCCTGTGTAAGCCATCTGCTGTTCCATCCGCTCAATGGGGACTCCTGCACGCAAGCATAGTTTAGTAATAGTATTAGGGAAGAACAATGGACCCTTACCCTTCTTGGCGCAGTCAGCAATGGCAGCTGACATGACTTCGCCCACATTGATGGTGAGACCTCGCATGATTGCATAGACCAGCAGCGATCTGCTCTGGTTGATTGTGGTCTCATGGGTCACGGGGGACAGCTTCCTTCTCACGAAGGAAAACAAGACAGCCGCTTTAGCTGTGAGGTTGGCACTCATGAGAGTGTGCCTCCCATTGCGCGACACGGTCCATGATGCTTCAGGCAGGCCAATTATCCGAATGGCCTCTTCCAAGACAGCCTCTGTAGGCTCATCAACGATCCTTGAGTAATCAGTGTGTTTCTGGCCCTTGAGGTCGTAGGCTTCGTTGATGGCCTTTGCTGAGAGGTCTACTTCAACTCCCCTGACCACAGACAATCCCTCCTCAGAATTCCTCAAATTGGCGTAGAAGTCATACATCATGCTTGTGTAAGCTGGATTGGGTGGTCTGCACAACTCCTCCCAGCCGTGATTCGTAATTCCTGCGCGCAAGAATTGCGGCAGGTCAGCAGGTCTGTCGAGGAAGCCCTTCTCGTGCAGCAGCTCCCTTTTCCTCAGCTCAATGCCTCTAGACTCAGCGTCAGAAGACACGTACCTCACTGACTGAGGCTCATCTTCAGGGTACAACTTGGCCTTCCCCTTGTCTTTCAGTTTGGCTGACTCAGCAGCCTCAATCTTCAGCTTCTTTGGGGAAGGCTCGTCACTCCCCTTCTTGGATGTAGGCACAACCCTGGACTTCTTCTTCTTCTTGGACTTCTTTTTTGTTCTTGGCCGTTTGGCCTTGACAACCTTGGCTTCCTCTTTCCTTAACCGTGCCCTCGTTGTCATCTGCTGGAGGCAGTCCCCCAGTGTCTCGTCCATCGAGTCATCCTTCTGTGCAGGGCTTGCAGGGCTGGATTCCCTCAAAGGAGAGAAGACCTCGTCTTCCTCAGCTTCCCCACGGCCCTGCGTCGATTCTTGGTACTCCCCATATGGGAATTCAGGGTCAGGCCGTGGAGAAGTGGGCGATGCCTCAGGGCTCTCTGCTGGCGGGGTACACTCAGAACTCTACGGTGATGAAGGTAGCTCAGGGCTCTGCGCTGGCGGCGATGAGGAGAGCTCAGGGCTTCGAACCGGTGGAGATGATGAAGGGCTGTGCTCGGCTGTCTCGTGGGATGGCTGGCCGAGTTCTTGACTCTCCACAGAGGGAGTCTTTTTCTTGATTTCTTCTTCGGCCACAACCATACTCCATTTGCGCTTCTTGGGTGTGCCTGCTGGTTCAGAGGGTCCAGCAGGTATCTCTGTGACGACCTTCCACTTCTTCTTGCGAATCGGAAGTTTGGGAAGTCGTTCAGTTCGCGCAGCATCAGCGTCTGCAAGGGCAAGAAGTGCTTCCCTCGCAGCCGTTTCAGCCTCATCAGCCCTCTTCTTGGACGCAGATCGTTCGGCTCTTGTTAGCACCATTGTTGAATTGTGGAGATTTGGAGAGAGGAATCACAGATGAAGAGAAAAGCAGCTTTCTTGGAGTTCAGATAATGGGGGAATCGTGCGGATCAACGCGCCTTCTAACGGATATAAAGAAACCCAAAAAAAATCCCAAAGGCTATATTTTTGCGGATTCTGCAAATCCAGCGCAATTCTAGTGACCGTTGGAGATTTTCTGCATTTAAATGTCAATCTTTGGTCAACCGTATCTTTGATTTGGCCCAATATCTTCTCGATCTTTTTAGCTGGATTTAATCTCCTTTAGTCCCTCTATTGATTCCCTACAAAAAGAAATAAAATCAACATCAAATTCGTAATTAAAATCATACAAACATATACACAAATGATAACCGGAAAAATGGGAAAAATAAACTAAGGCATGAGCCTCATATTGGCGAGCACAGCAATCACTCGTCCTCTCTCGTTCTTGTTTTCACGTTTCAGATAAAAGGAAGGCCGAGAGAGACTTCACATCTCCTTCCTCATAGTAGTGCTTCAATCTTGCACCATTAACCATGAATGGTTGACCTTGCTGCAGGTTCTTTATCTCGATGGCACCATGAACAAACACATTAGTAATTATAAAAGGACCTGACCATCTGGACTTAAGTTTACCTGGAAATAATTTCAATCGTGAGTTAAACAATAAGACAAGCTGGCCTTTCTTGAAGTCCTTGATCCTAAGTCTACTGTCGTTCCAAATCTTGGTCTTTTCCTTTTACATTTTGGCATTTTCATAAGACATATGTCTAAGCTCATCAAGCTCATGTAATTGCAAAGACCGCAACGTTCCCGCACCGGTCACGCAATAATTCAACTCTTTTAGTGCCCAAAATGCCTTAATTTCTAACTCGAATGGAAGATGACAAGCTTTACCATACACAAGTCTGTAAGGAGACATACCTAGGGGTGTCTTATATGCAGTCCTATATGCCCAAAGTGCATCCTCGAGTTTAAATGACCAGTCCTTTCTGTTGGGTTTGACCACTTTTTCTAGGATGTTCTTAATCTCCCTATTTGAAATTTCAGCCTGACCATTCGAGTGTGGGTGATAAGGAGTGGCTACTCTATGTCGAATGTTATACTTAGCCAACACTCTCTCCATAGCCTTATTAATGAAATGTGTCCCTTCATCACTAACGATAGCACGAGGTGTTCCAAACCTAGTAAAAATGTGCCTATGGAAGAATTTTATGACTGTTTTGGCATCATTATTGGGACATGCTATGGCCTCTACCCACTTGGATACATAGTCTACTGCCACTAATATGTAAAGGTTACCTGATGATGGAGGAATGGTCCCATGAAGTCAATGCCCCACACATCAAAGAGCTCCAACTCTAAGATGTAGGTGAGAGGCATTTCATCCTTGCGACTGAGGTTACCTGTTCTTTGGCATTCATCACAGCTGTGGGCATAGTTGTGTGCATCCTTGAAGATCGTTGGCCAATAGTAGCCACTCTAAAATACCTTTGCAACTGTTCTTTGGCCACCAAAGTTTCCACCATAAGGAGCTGTGTGGCAGTGCTGCAGCACAGACTTCGCCTCAGCAGCTGAAACACACTTCCTTAGCAAGCCGTCAGCACATGTTTTGTAAAGTGTGGGGTCATCCCATATGAATTTCCTTGCCTCATGAAGGAACCTCTTCTTCTCTTGTCCTCCCTTGAAAGTTGGTAGTACCTGCGATGCAAGGAAGTTAGCAATGTCAGCAAACCAAGGTTCCTCATCGTTATCACGATGAGTCAATACAAAGACATGTTCATCAATAAAAGCATCAGAAATTGCGGTTTCCGCAATTTTTTCGCAATTATGCTGCAATCTAGAAAGATGATCCGCAACCACATTTTCACATCCTTTCTTATCTCTAATGTCTAGATCAAACTCTTGCAGCAGCAAAACCCATCTAATCAACCTAGGCTTAGCATCAGCCTTCCTCATAAGGTACTTTAAAGCAGAATGGTCAGTGTACACGATTGTCCTAGTGCCTACAATGTAATTCCTAAACTTCTCACAAGCAAACACTACAGCTAGCATCTCCTTCTCAGTAATTGTGTAATTACATTGTGCCTCATTAAGTGTCTTACTAGCATAGTATACAGGGTGTGTTAACTTGTCAATCTTCTGTCCTAACATAACCCCTACAGCATAGTCACTGGCATCACATAACATCTCAAAGGGAAGATCCCAATTAGGCCCTACTATAATAGGTGCTGTGACTAGTGCTTTCTTAAGGGTTTTCCAAGCTAGGACACACTCTTTAGAGAAAATGAATGGTTTGTTTAGCTCTAGAAGCTCACATAAAGGCTTGGAGATCTTAGAAAAGTCCTTAATGAACCTTCTATAGAAACCAGCATGCCCTAAGAAACTTCTAATGGCCTTGACATTTTGGGGTTTTACCAATTTCTCTATTATTTCAATTTTTGCCCTGTCAACTTCTACACCTGCCCTTGACACTCTATGACCTAAGACAATCCCTTCATCCACCATAAGTGGCACTTTTCCCAATTTAGGACTAGGTTGGTCTCCTCACACCTAGCGAGGACTTGTCCTAGGTTCTCTAGACAGTTTGTAAATGAATCCTCAAAGACTGAGAAGTCATCCATGAATATCTCTATCATGGACTCATCCAAATCAGAGAAGATTGCCAACATGCACCTTTGGAAAGTTGTCGGTGCATTGCATAAGCCAAAAGGCATTCTGCGAAAGGCAAAAGTCCCAAAAGGGCAGGTGAAGGTAGTCTTCTCTTGATCCTTAGGGTCTATAGTGATCTGGTTATAACCTGAGTAACCGTCTAAGAAGCAGTAGTAGGCTCTACCAGCTATCCTGTCTAACATTTGGTCAATGAATGGTAGAGGGAAGTGGTCCTTTTTGGTCTCTTTATTTAGTTTCCTATAATCCATGCAAACTCTCCATCCTGTGATAGTCCTTGTTGGAATCAGTTCATTGTTCTCATTGACTACCACAGTCATCCCCCCCTTCTTAGGTACACATTGTATAGGGCTCACCCACTGACTACTAGCTATGGGGAAGATCACACCAGCATCTAACCATTTTATTATTTCTTTCTTAACTACCTCTTTCATAGAGGGATTCAGCCTACGTTGGTAATCTACTCTAGGTGTATGCTCTTCCTCTAGTATAATCTTATGCATGCAATAGGAAGGGCTAATGCCTCTAATATCAGCAATAGTCTATGCAATAGCCTTCCTATGTTGCTTAAGCAGTAAAATCAGTTCAACCTCATGCTTTTCACTTAATTTAGAAGAAATAATCACAGGCAAAGTATCATTACTTCCTAGATATGCATACTTGAGGTGAGTGGGGAGAGGTTTCAATTCTAAGACAGGTGGATGCTCAATGGATGGTTTTAATGGATTCAAAGATTTTTCAGTTAAGTCAATATTCATACAAACATGCTTAGGGTTATTTACAGGTATGTCCATTATCTCAGCTATGTTTAAATCAGTTAATTCTAATCCTACATAGTTATTAGCATGCTTAGTCAACAATTCATGCTCCAATTGTTCTTCCATTAGTGAGTCAACAATGTCCATGCTAGCACAAGATTCAGAGTCAGAGGGGTACCTTAAGGCTTTATAAACACTAAATTTCACCTCTTCATCATGAACCCTCATAGTGAGCTCACCTTTTTGGACATCTATCAGTGCCCTACCTGTGGCTAGAAATGGTCTGCCTAACAGGATGGGGACCTCCTTGTCTGCTTCATAATCCAGGATAATGAAATCTGCAAGGAAAATAAACTTGTCAACCTTTACAAGAATATCCTCAATCTTACCTTCAGGGTATGCAATGGATCTGTCTGCTAGTTGTAAAGTGACAGTGGTTGGACGTGCTTCTCCTATTCCTAGCTGGCGGAATAGTGATAGGGGCATGAGGTTTATGTTGGCTCCCAGGTCACAAAGAGCTCTGCCCACGTGCTTGCCTCCTAGCTCTACAGGTAAGGTGAAGGAACCAGGATCCTTCTCCTTCTTGGGTAGCTTGTTCTGGAGTATGGCACTGCACTCCTCAGTGAGATTGACTGTTTCAAACTCACCAATTATTTTCTTGTTAGTTATAATATCCTTCAAAAACTTTACATAAGAAGGCATAGACTGTAAAACTTCAACAAAAGGAATATTAACATGCACTTGCTTAAGAATTTCTAGAAATTTATTAAAGTGCACTTCCTGTTCTTGTTTTTTCTTTAGCCTTCTAGGAAATGGAGGTGGTGGCACATATGCAGGCACGTCAGGTCGCCTTAGGATAGGTGGAGGCCTTGGAATTTCTTCTATCTCCTCTATGATTGGCTCCAGCCTTTGTCCTGATGTGCTTGTTGGTGGTGGACCTTGGTTTGGCAGAGACTCCAGTGGAGCACTAGACTCAGTGTTCTCTACTCTCTTTGGTGTGTCCTTGGTGCTGCTCACCAATGGTCTCCCACTTCTAAGTTCAATTGCTTGAACTTGCTCTTTACCATCTCTCCTTGGCACTTCAGTGTCAGCAGGGAGTCTACCTTAGGGCCTACTTTTGATTTCATTGGCTAGTTGCCCTATTTGGTTCTCTAGGCTCCTAAGAGTAGCTTGCTGGCTCTGTAGAGTGGCATCATTCTTGGCTATGTATTCCTTAAGTAAGTTTTCTACAGAAGATCCTACAGGTTGGTTGTATGGTTTTTGATACATGGATTGGTTATGTTGGGGAGTGAAACCAGGTGTTCCACTCGGTCTTGGTTGGTTAGGAGCTTGGTTAGCATTTTGTTGGCCACCCCATGACAGGTTTGGGTGGTTCCTCCAACCAGGGTTGTAAGTATTGGAATAGGGGTTGTTCCTAGGCTGCTGCTGACTTCCAATATAGCAGACTGAGGCTGGATTCCCAGAGCAGTATTCATACAGGTGCCCTTCCCCACAAAATCCACAGATAAGTGTCTCACCTTGACTTGGTTGGGTGCCCATTGACATGGCTGTGGCGGTGTTGACACTTGTTTGGAGATTGGCTTGAGCCATTTGCTTAACTAGGTTGGTCAGGGCATTTATTTGGCTGCTCATTGCACTCAGAGCATCCTTGTCTTGAGCTCTAGTTGGCTCAACTGGATCATCTGACCACCTACAGTGAGATGCTGAGATCTTCTCCAAGATCTCATAGGCCTCGTTGTAACTCTTGGACAACATGGAATCACCAGCAGATGAATTTAAGACTTGCCTAGTGCTGGGGTTGCATCCTTTGAAAAAGACCTCTATTTGGATACACCATGGGATGCCATGATGTGGACATTTAAGAAGAAGATCTTTGAACCTAGTCCAAGCTTCGTGAAGAGACTCATTCTCGGCTTGTTTGAATTTAACTATGTCATCACGAAAGGTAGAATTCCTATCAGGTGGGAAGTATTTGACTAGGAATTTCTCTGCTAAGTCTGTCCAATTAAGGACAGATCCAGAGGGTAATGAGTTTAACCACGTTTTGGCTATGTCCCTCAAAGAGTAAGGGAACAGGTATAGCCTCAAGGCTTCTTGGGAAACTCCAGGGATGATAAAGGTATCACTGACTCCTAAGAAGTTTCTAAGATGGTTGTGGGGATCCTCATTTTCCACTCCAAAGAATTGTCCCACAGTGGACAACATTTGGAACATCACTGGCTTTAACTCGAATGAGTTGGCAGTGATTTCAGGACGGATTATGCTGGGGTTCAGCTCCTCAGGCATAGGAACTAAGTATGAGAGAATGGCACTATTCTTGTCATTCGCTATTTCGATGGGATTGCGAGTGACAGGTACCGGATTTGGAACTATTCCAGCCATTTCTTCTTGAGACAATTGCGGAGGAATTGTGGTTCCCGCAATTATTTGAGGTATAGAGGGTTGGTTAAAGAGACGTTTCTTGGCTTTATTTCTGGCTCTAAATAGTCTCTCGGGCGCAGGATTGAACTCTAGATCACTACTTGAAGGCTCACTCATAAACTAACCCGATGGTACCTGTAAAAGAAATAAAACTAGATTAGTTACAATAGACAGTAAACTTGATGTTTCAAACTTAACAAACTTCGTTTTCACTTAAATAAATCCCCGGCAGCGGCGCCAAAAACTTGTTGCGGGCTCAATGTGTTAAAATAAATAAGCAATAAGATAGAGAGAGCACTCAGAACATGCAAGCATACATGATCTTATAGCAAGTAGTAAGTATTTTTTCATTCGTTTTCCCACAGAGATTTATTATAAACTATTCATGAAGTGTTTTGTTAAGAAAGAATGGATGGGTTTGATGGGGTAGAATTGGTTTTAAATTGTCTATTTTCTAAAGAAAGTGTAAAGGGTAGCAACATAAACAAATGTAAACCAAAGTTAAACTCAAAGGAAAAGAGATGAGATTAATAAACGAATAAGAAAACAGCTAAACAGAATTGTGAACTTAGCAGAATTGCGGAAACAGCAATTCTACCGCAATTTTCCTAACAGCGAAAGTGTGTAAAATGGAGAAACAAGGGCTACTAACGACTCCTCTATAGGCATTTTCTTACGATTCTCAAGCATTGGATCAACTCTCTATTCATCAAACTCACTCAATCTCATGTATCGTCCGATTCCATGCATTAGATTCTTTAGTTTACTCATGTCCAAGTAAGGTCTTAAGCATCTTGTTAAAGCAGAAAGTTATGGTTTGTACTAGGAAAACGCCTATTCCTAGGTCGTTTTCTGGCTACCTTGAAAGGCTTGCATGAGTGTATGACTCTGAACTCTTACTCCTTCCAGAGGTTAGGAGTTCTTTGGACAAAATGGATGGCCAATCGAAATTGCCCGTGGAATGAAGCTTACATACAATCAATGCTTCGAGAGCTATCCTACATGCTTGGTTCACGTTTTTTAGCCTATAGTATTGTCATTAGCATGCCCCTATGTGACTTAGTTACTCATGGATGTGGGGAGAACAGAAGTAGAAGATAAAACAGACATGTTCAGAATAAATTTAAAGACAAAACAGTAGGGGAAAACAGTAGACTGCAAAGGTAAGAAACTGTGAAATACTGAATTTTGCTTTTGATTACTTAATTGTTTGAAGGAACAAAAGAAAGCGTAAAGTGAATAACACAAAGACAGAACACCACGAAATGCAATAAACTAGCTACTAGAACAGAAACAACAACTAAACAATGCTGGAAAGTAGAAATGAAAGACAGAAAGTAGGTAAGTGCTTGAACGCCTCATCGCAACTGCCTCGGCTGAAGGATGAGAAAGATCAGCCTTGCTTGGATGAATCCAATCGAGAGAGAAGATAAATCTCCTCTCCTTCCTATCAGATTATCGATTCCAACAGCTGAGCTTCGCAAACCAACAGACGGCAAAGGAAAACAGGAGAAAAGATGGAGCTGCGAGAAGACTTCTACGCTTTCGGATGATGATTGAACCCTCGACTTTGACCCCCTTTTATAGCAATCTGCAGGTGCGTTTGGGCCAAGGAGAACCATCAATCTTCAACGTCGTACTTCAAAATGGATGGAGGAGAAATAACGAATCCCTAAAATAACGGAAATTAACAGAAAAAGATCAGTCAACTTACGGTTTTCACTTGAAACATTGTGGTTTCAGCAATGTTTCCGCAATGCTGTCGCAATGTAGTTTTTTCATTCTTTTACTTCGGTTTTCAATCCTTTTCTTCCCTTTTGTACATAAGTCCTAATTTAGCTACCTTCTTCTAATTATCATATATAAGCATGAGTTTAAGCTAAATCCTATCAAAAACACCTAAGAGTGTACATCTTTTTAAGATAAATTAGTCCTAAAAAGGCCACTTTTGGAGACGTAACAGCGTCGTTTTATCGTGATAAGTAAGAATTCTACCTTGCTCGAGGACTAGCAAGATTTAAGTTTGGAGCTATATTTATGTCCCTAATTCGTGTTAATTATGTGCTTAATCTTGTTTATCTGTGTTAATTATAGGTGTTCTCGGTAATTTGTTCTCGGGCACGTTTGACGTCGTTCGAGGCTTAATATCGTGTTTTAAGGTCCTAAGAACACCTCGGGGAAAGAACCATGCAAAAATATGAAGAATTGGCGTTTTGGGAAGTTCAAAGGCGAAATTCCATGCAAAAACCCAAGAGCAAGCGTTGAGAAGGGAGCGTCCCGACGCTGGCCAAGCGTTTCGACGCTCCGAAGTCTGAAGCGTCATTCGGAAATCCCACCCGAGAGCAAGCGTCGACTGCACAGTGATAGCTTCATTTTGGAGCTATTATTACGTCCTTAATTCACGATAATTACTTGCTTAATCTTGCTTTTATGTGTTAATTACAGGTGTTCTCGGTAATTCACCTCGGGAGCGTTTCGACGTCGTTCGAAGCTTAATATCGCATTTTAAAGGCCTAAGAACACTTTTGGGGAAGTACCATGCAAAAATATGAAGAATTGAAGTTTTGGGAAGTTCAAAGGCGAAATTCCATGCAAAAACCCAAGAGCAAGCGTTGAGCAGGGAGCGTCCCGACGCTGGCCAAGCGTTTCGACGCTCCGAAGTCTGAAGCGTCATTCGGAAATCCCACCCGAGAGCAAGCGTCGACTGCACAGTGATAGCTTCATTTTGGAGCTATAATTATGATAGCTCCATTTTGGAGCTATAATTATGTCCCTAATTGACGTTTATTATTAGCTTAATCTTGCTTTTATGTAACTATTGCAGGTGTTCTCGGTGCTTCGCTCTCGAGAGCGTTTCGACGCTTTTCGGAGCTTAATATCGCGATTTAAAGACATAAGAGCACTTCCCGGGAAGATCCATGAAAAGGGATGAAGTTTGGGTGCTTTGGGGAAATTGAGGGCGAAATTCCATGCAAAAACCCGAGAGCTAGCGTCGAGCGACAGCGTCGCGACGCTAGCTCGACGCTGCCCAGCGTCGAGACGCTGCCCTAGCGTCTCGACGCTCCGAAGTCTGAAGCGCTAAATTGAAGAAAAACCCGAGAGCAAGCGTCGAGCGACAGCGTCTCGACGCTCGCTCGACGCCGCGCAGCGTCTCGACGCTGCGCGAGCGTCTCGACGCTACCCCGAGCGCGCGCGCGGATTATTTAGGGCGCAGCGTCGAGACGCTGCCCTAGCGTCTCGACGCTACGACGGATTACTTAAATTTCTGTCCGATTTTTAGCCGCCATTATCATCTTCCACCTCGAGCTCCGCGCCTGATTTGACGTCCAGCAGCCATTTTTCACCATGGGAGGGGCTAAGAAGCTCGATTTGAAGCCGTCCCACGTCACACAAGTCATGAGTGAGTAGATTTACCGTTTTTGGCTCGGGATTGTAAGGATAAGTGTAGTGTGAATTCTTGGTGAGGTTGTGGATTGAAATTCTGAATTGGTTAGATATTTTGTTGAATTGAATTCTACTTCTTAGCTTAATCTATGAGCACGTTTGAATGATTTAGGACTAGGCACCCTTGATTTTGAGCATGTTCATTTGTTAAAGGATTTGATGCCGTGCCTCTCGTTTCCGCCAAGTAACAAGGAATTATGGCACCTTGAGCGTATTGGCGTCCTTACGCTTTTGGTGTTCGTTCTTCCCGAATTGGAATTCCAAATCGACATACTAGTTTCGCGTCCAAATTAGATAGTCGTCACAGTTAGCTTGTTGCTACCGTTCGGTCTTGGGAGAGCGTTGGCCGCCAATGTCCGAACGGTATGCTTAATTAGCATAATTAATTATGTTTAATTAAATCCATGGAGCATGTCTGAGTTATTTATTAATTTTTAGACGAGCTGTGCATTCATTAAATTGTTTAACCATAATACTAATCAACCTATGAACCAAGAAGCATGCTAAATTTATTCCGATCGTCCCGAGTCGGAAACTCCGTTAGCTTAATTTCCCCATTTGATTGTTTCTATCTTAGTTACTTGAAAACCAACAATTACCACTTATTTCGCCTATATTAACAGTTTGCAAATTTGATTAAGATTAAGTCAAAATTCCTTAATTCCCTGCGGATCGACCCCGTTACTACTATTCTACAAATAGTTTAGTGATTTCGGGCATTTATAAATTTATTTTGGCGGGTCTCGACAACCCGATGATTGGCGATAGTTCAATAATATCGTTGCTCGTTTCCTCCTCCGTACTGGCGACGGTTCTCAGGTATGTGGTTTAGTTCATACGATGCAAGAAAAATCATCTCGGGATGTTTCTTCTATTTCAGGTAAAGCTATTGAAAGCATGTTCAAATCGATCATGGAAGCTAGCGATGAGACAAGGTCACAGATTAAGTCTCTAAGAGATGAAGTCACGGAGGTGAAGGAAAGAATGGGTAGAGTTGAATCCCAAGCGGAAGGGGTTAGTGCTATAAACCTCAGAAGCGGTAAGGAAGTGCCATCTCAACCCACTCCCGTGAGTCCCCCAAACGATTCAGGGATATCTCCAGATAAGTGTTCTCAAGCACCCTCTGAAACTGTTGTAACACCTCCTATTATTTCTATGAAGTCTTACACTCCCGTTGCTCCCTTTCCTAGTAGGCTTGCAAGGCCATCTAAGGAGGCCGACAACGCGGATGTACTTGAGACATTGAGGAAGGTCGGGATCAATATACCGCTACTTGATGCAATTCAGCAAATCCCAAGGTACGCTAAATTTCTAAAGGAGATGTGCACTATGAAGAGAAAGACCAAAAGTGCTGAAAGAGTCGTGGTAAGCAAGAATGTTTCTGCCCTGCTAACCCAAGGTATTCCAAGCAAATGCCAGGATCCAGGTATGTTCCTCTTGCCATGTACTATAGGGGATAGAGAAATCGAGCACGCTATGCTAGACTTAGGAGCTTCAATTAATGTTATGCCATACTCAGTCTATAAGAGCCTCGGTTTAGAAGGTATGCAGGAAACTAGTATAGTTATCCAGTTAGCTAATAGGTCTTCTATTCATCCTCTAGGGGTGATTGAAGATGTGTTGGTTAAAGTTAAGGATTTAATTTTCCCTGCTGATTTTTATGTGATAAATTTGGAAGAAAGCACATCCACCACTTCTGTTTTACTTGGTAGACCATTCATGAAAACCGCTAGAACGAAAATTAATGTGCATGATGGAACCTTGTCTGTTGAGTATGAAGGGGATGTGTTCGAATTTAATGTTTTTGATGCAATGAAACAACGTGCTGATGTGCATTCTGTCTGTAAAATCGATCTTATAGATACTTTAGAACAAGAGGAATGCATGACTGTTGTTGATGGGGATGACCCACTCGTTTTTACTGAAACTGTTGGCAAAGTTGAAAGTAGTGATCCCATATTGGCTGAATTGTCTGAACAACCTACTTTTGCTTTAGAGACATGTGAAAAGCCAACTAAAATATTACCGTCTCTTTTGCAGGCTCCCAAGTTGGAATTGAAGGAGTTGCCGGGTCATCTCAAGTACGTGTACTTGGGTGAGGTGGATACACTTCCGGTAATTATCTCCAAGGAGCTTACATCGGAGCAAGAAGGCGAGTTGGTCGAGGTTCTGAAAAAGAACAAAAGAGCCATGGGATGGACGTTGGCAGACTTGCACGGTTTGAGCCCAGTGCTGTGCATGCACAAGATTCGGCTGGATGAGGGAGCAAAGCCATCCCGAGAGCCTCAGCGGAGACTGAACCCTGCAATGAAAGAGGTAGTGTTGTCTGAAATACACAAACTCCTGGATGCAGGTATTATCTTTCCCATTTCTGATAGTCAATGGGTTAGCCCTATTCATGTTGTACCTAAAAAGACGGGCATAACTGTTATTAGAAATGATAAGGGGGAGTTAGTACCTAAGAGAGTTCAAAATGGGTGGAGGATGTGTATTGATTTTAGAAAACTGAATGACGTGACTAAGAAGGACCACTTTCCTATTCCCTTCATAGATCAAATGGTGGAGCGTTTAGCTGGGAAACCATTCTTCTGTTTTCTTGATGGTTTTTCTGGGTTTTACCAAATTCCCATAGCCCAGGAAGACCAAGAAAAGACTACTTTTACCTGTCCATTCGGAACTTACGCATATAGGAGAATGCCCTTTGGGCTTTGTAATGCTCCAGGGACTTTTCAGCGATGCATGATGAGCATATTTTCTGAATTTGTAGAAAAATGCATCGAAGTCTTTATGGATGATTTTACTGTATATGGAAGTTCGTTTAAAGATTGCCTGTTTAACTTGTCTAGAGTCATGGAAAGATGCATCGAAACTAATCTTGTTTTAAATTTTGAAAAGTGTCACTTCATGGCCAGTCAGGGCATAGTATTGGGTCACGTTGTGTCTGCTAAGGGGATAGAGGTTGATAAAGCTAAGATTGATGTCATATCTGATTTACCTTATCCCACGAATCTTCGGGAAGTACGTTCTTTTCTTGGTCACGCAGGTTTTTACCGCAGGTTCATTAAAGACTTCTCGAAGATAGTGACCCCGATGACCAGCTTGCTGAAAAAGGATGTTCCATTCTGTTTCGACAAAGAGTGCAAGCTTGCCTTTGATGTTCTGAAGAAGTGCTTGACCAACGCACCCATCATTCATCCACCGCAGTGGGGGACTCCTTTCGAGATCATGTGCGACGCAAGCAATTATGCCGTAGGCGCTGTGTTGGGCCAGAGGATAGACAAGAAGAGCCATGTGATTTATTATGCCTCGAGGACGCTCAATTCTGCGCAGATCGGTTACACAACAACAGAGAAGGAGCTGCTTTCCATAGTTTTCGCTCTTGATAAATTTCGGCCATATATTCTTGGATCTAAAGTAATTGTTTTTTCTGATCATGCAGCAGTTCGATACTTGATGAACAAGAAAGACTCGAAGCCTAGACTGCTCAGATGGGTACTACTACTCCAGGAGTTCGACGTCTCAGTTCAGGACAGAAAAGGTTCAGAAAATACCGTTGCTGACCACTTGAGCCGCATTGTGCGTAATGAGGAGGACTTGCCTCTGAATGATGAGTTCCCTGATGAAGTTCTCTTCCAGGTAAGTGTGGAGACACCGTGGTACGCCGACATTGTCAACTACTTGGTCACAGGTACGTTCCCATTCGACTTTTCATATAATCAAAGAGCTAAGCTGAAGAGCGAAGCCAAGACATATGTTTGGGACGAGCCAGTTTTATGGAAATTTTGTGCTGACCAAGTTATTAGGAAATGCGTCCCTAAGTCTGAACATAGGTCCATCCTTACCTTTTGCCATGAATTTGCATGCGGGGGACACTTTGGGCAAAATAGAACTGCAAGGAAAATTTTAGATTGTGGGTTTTTCTGGCCATCACTGTTTAAGGACTGTTATGAGTTTTGTAAATCTTGTGATCAGTGTCAGAGAAAAGGGACCATCACTAGTAGGAATGAAATGCTCCAAAACCCCATTTTAACTTGTGAAATTTTTGAGGTTTGGGGTATGGACTTTATGGGACCCTTCCCCCCTTCATTTGGTTTCGTCTATATCTTATTGGCCGTGGACTACGTGTCTAAATGGGTGGAAGCTAAAGCTACCAAAGTTGATACCGCTAATGTTGTTTCCAGTTTTGTCAAATCTAACATTTTTAGCAGGTATGGAGTTCCACGAGCCATCATAAGTGACCAGGGGAGCCACTTCTGCAACAAAACGATCCAGGCCTTGATGAGGAAATATGGGGTCAATCATAAAATCTCTACCCCATATCATCCTCAGACCAATGGTCAAGCGGAGGTTTCCAATCGAGAGGTGAAGAGCATCCTCGAGAAAACAGTAAGTCCAGGAAGGAAGGATTGGAGCCTTAGGCTGGACGACGCTTTGTGGGCTTATCGTACGGCTTACAAAACCCCCATAGGGATGTCTCCCTACCGGATGGTTTATGGTAAAGCCTGTCATCTCCCCGTGGAGATCGAACACAAAGCTTACTGGGCCGTGAAGAAGTGCAACATGGACTTTGACTTGGCAGGCGAAGAAAGACTCCTCAAATTGCAAGAACTGGAGGAGCTTCGCCTGGATGCATATGAGAACTCGAAGACCTACAAGGAAAAGACCAAAATGTTCCACGACAGGCGAGTCGTTCGAAAGCACTTTCAAGTTGGTCAGAAGGTCCTCTTGTTCAACTCCCGCCTGAAGTTCATGCCAGGTAAACTTCGTTCCAGGTGGCTTGGTCCTTACATTATCACTGATGTTCATCACTATGGTGCAGTTAAAATTCAAAGTTTGGATACGGAAAAGGAGTACACAGTGAATGGCCAGCGATTAAAGATCTTTCATGAGGGAATGTCAGAGGACTTTGATGATCATGCCTACTTGCAAGAGCCTGATTACGAAAAAGGATAAAAGGAGTTTGGGTAAAGTCGAGCAATCGACTCTAAAAATTTGCGCTACTCGGAGGCACCCGAGCTTGAACTGTATATGCTTTTTATTTACATACCGTCTTTAGGATTAGTTTAGATTTCTACTCTGATGTTGTGAATTTTCAGGTGAAACAATGGCTCATCCTTGCGGTTTATTGGCTAAGGTTAAAGCGCGCTCTACAACCCTCTCAGTCACAATTCAGGGAAGGTTTTCTTTCCTTTTGTTTTAACTGTGCATATTTGGTCCAATGAGGACATTGTCAATTTTTAAGTTGGGGGTGGTGGGTTGTGCCTTTGTCGAGCTTTGTTGTGGAACCCTGATTAATCTGTTGAGATATGGTGAAAGCATGCCAGTCTGACTATGAAATTCTGTGATGTACTGCTGAGGTCTTCGTATTTGTATTTGTCATGAAATTCAGCATAATTGCATATGTTAAGGCCTTTTTGAAAATTTTTCAAGCATATTTCCCTGTTTAAGCTTCGCATGTTAGCACTCTGTCTTGGATCTGTGGGTTTAGGCTAGCTCTGTTTGTTTTGAAATTCGCTGTCACCTCGAAAGGCAACCTTAGGATGGGCTAAGATTCGCTTTTGTTTGTAATCCGTGCGCTTAAAATTTTAATATGATGCTTAGACTA
Source organism: Herpetospermum pedunculosum (assembly GCA_028017165.1). Classification (NCBI taxonomy): domain Eukaryota; kingdom Viridiplantae; phylum Streptophyta; class Magnoliopsida; order Cucurbitales; family Cucurbitaceae; genus Herpetospermum; species Herpetospermum pedunculosum. Next base: position 3,764,729 of record CM051525.1, on the reverse strand, counting down.
AAAGAAAGATGAATGCAAGTTTGTAAAAAGAAAACAATCTCATGAGGCGTTCCTCCTTCTTGAGTTGCCTTAGTAGCCAGGGGCGGTCGTGTAACCCACGGTCGCCACTGCATGAAAAGGATGCACAAAGAAGTGAACGCTAGTCCTTAAAAATGTGAATTTTGCCCGTAGTCAGATGCACTGTGCAATGAAATTGCAGGCAAGCTGAAACGAAAGTAAGATTGACATGTTAGGCGCTCATGAAGATCAATGAAGATAAGAGAAGAGATGCCTTGCGTTATGTTACTTGCATAGGCGATGAACTGCCCTTAGACTGTTCTGTTAAGCCATAAGTAGGGGGAAAGCGAAATTTTAGGATAGATAGAGCTCTTCTAAGCCTGTTGAAATCTAAGATCGAGGAGCTAAGTCCGAAGCGTAAATAGGGAAGCATCTTTAAAATTTTTCGAATTGCTCTTAACTCTTGCACGCATGCGGCTGTTTCTTTCAAATGCAAATGCCCTGTCTTTTCCAGTACTGAGACTCGAGTCTATAGCATGTATTCTCGTTTTTATTTGATTAATCAGAATTCCACCTTGCTCGAGGACTAGCAAGAATTAAGTTGGGGGTGTTTGATAGCTCCATTTTGGAGCTATAATTATGTCCCTAATTGACGTTTATTATTAGCTTAATCTTGCTTTTATGTAACTATTGCAGGTGTTCTCGGTGCTTCGCTCTCGAGAGCGTTTCGACGCTTTTCGGAGCTTAATATCGCGATTTAAAGACATAAGAGCACTTCCCGGGAAGATCCATGAAAAGGGATGAAGTTTGGGTGCTTTGGGGAAATTGAGGGCGAAATTCCATGCAAAAACCCGAGAGCTAGCGTCGAGCGACAGCGTCGCGACGCTAGCTCGACGCTGCCCAGCGTCGAGACGCTGCCCTAGCGTCTCGACGCTCCGAAGTCTGAAGCGCTAAATTGAAGAAAAACCCGAGAGCAAGCGTCGAGCGACAGCGTCTCGACGCTCGCTCGACGCCGCGCAGCGTCTCGACGCTGCGCGAGCGTCTCGACGCTACCCCGAGCGCGCGCGCGGATTATTTAGGGCGCAGCGTCGAGACGCTGCCCTAGCGTCTCGACGCTACGACGGATTACTTAAATTTCTGTCCGATTTTTAGCCGCCATTATCATCTTCCACCTCGAGCTCCGCGCCTGATTTGACGTCCAGCAGCCATTTTTCACCATGGGAGGGGCTAAGAAGCTCGATTTGAAGCCGTCCCACGTCACACAAGTCATGAGTGAGTAGATTTACCGTTTTTGGCTCGGGATTGTAAGGATAAGTGTAGTGTGAATTCTTGGTGAGGTTGTGGATTGAAATTCTGAATTGGTTAGATATTTTGTTGAATTGAATTCTACTTCTTAGCTTAATCTATGAGCACGTTTGAATGATTTAGGACTAGGCACCCTTGATTTTGAGCATGTTCATTTGTTAAAGGATTTGATGCCGTGCCTCTCGTTTCCGCCAAGTAACAAGGAATTATGGCACCTTGAGCGTATTGGCGTCCTTACGCTTTTGGTGTTCGTTCTTCCCGAATTGGAATTCCAAATCGACATACTAGTTTCGCGTCCAAATTAGATAGTCGTCACAGTTAGCTTGTTGCTACCGTTCGGTCTTGGGAGAGCGTTGGCCGCCAATGTCCGAACGGTATGCTTAATTAGCATAATTAATTATGTTTAATTAAATCCATGGAGCATGTCTGAGTTATTTATTAATTTTTAGACGAGCTGTGCATTCATTAAATTGTTTAACCATAATACTAATCAACCTATGAACCAAGAAGCATGCTAAATTTATTCCGATCGTCCCGAGTCGGAAACTCCGTTAGCTTAATTTCCCCATTTGATTGTTTCTATCTTAGTTACTTGAAAACCAACAATTACCACTTATTTCGCCTATATTAACAGTTTGCAAATTTGATTAAGATTAAGTCAAAATTCCTTAATTCCCTGCGGATCGACCCCGTTACTACTATTCTACAAATAGTTTAGTGATTTCGGGCATTTATAAATTTATTTTGGCGGGTCTCGACAACCCGATGATTGGCGATAGTTCAATAATATCGTTACCAAATTACGTCCTTAATTCACGATAATTACTTGCTTAATCTTGCTTTTATGTGTTAATTACAGGTGTTCTCGGTAATTCGCCTCGGGAGCGTTTCGACGTCGTTCGAAGCTTAATATCGCATTTTAAAGGCCTAAGAACACTTTTGGGGAAGTACCATGCAAAAACCCGAGAGCTAGCGTCGAGCGACAGCGTCGCGACGCTAGCTCGACGCTGCCCAAGCATCTCGACGCTGCCAGAGCGTCTCGACGCTCCGAAGTCTGAAGCGCTAATTTGAAAATCCACCCGAGAGCAAGCGTCGAGCGTCTCGACGCCACCCCGACTGCGCGCGCGCGTTATTTAGGGCGCAGCGTCTCGACGCTGCCCTAGCGTCTCGACGCTCCGACGGAATATTTAAGTTTTTGTCCGATTTTTAGCCGCAATCTTCATCTCCTACCTCGGGCTCTAGGGGTGGCCATCGGTCGGTCGGAATCGGTTTTGGGCGAAAACCGCCGCCGACCACCGATAGGTCGGTTTCCGTCGGTCGGTTTCCGACGGTTTAAGAAAGGTTAGTGACGCCGGCCGCCAACCACACGGTCGGACGGTCGGTTTTGGTCGGTTTTCGAATTTCCGGCGAACTGAAAAAACGATGATGTTGAAGAAAACTTAAAAAAAGAAGATGTTGGAAGAAAAGAGAAAAGAAAGAAAAAAAATGGAGAATAACGAAAGAGGAAGATGAAGAGTTAAGAGAGAAAGATTGTTGGAAATTGGAATGAGAGTAAGAGAGAGAATGATAATTAAAGTGGAGAGAGAGTAAATGGCATGAGGAAGGTAAAAAGAGAGAAAAAAGAGGAGATGTGAGTTGTGATTTGATAGATTAATAAAAATATTAATAAACATATATATAAATTTTAGGCATTTACGTGAATCAAGGCATAGAAAACTTCAATATTTTTAAACAAAACGAAAATTTCGGTCGGTCGGTCGGAATTCTGATTTTGGCCACTCCGACCGACCGAACGTCGGTTTTTTTAATACAGAAAACCGACCCCGACCGAACAGCTCTCTAAACCGACCAAATGATGTCGGTTCGGTCGGTTTCGGTCGGTTGGTCGGTTTTTCGGTTTCATTTGTCCACCCCTATCGGGCTCCGCACCTCATTAGACGTTCCAACAGCCATTTTCACCATGGGAGAGGCTAGGAAGCTTGGATTTGAGCCATCCCACATCACGCACAACATGAGTGAGTAGTTATAGCGTTTTTGGCTCGGGATTGTATAGGAATAATGTAGGTTGCACTCTTGGTGAGGTTGTTAAATTGAATTATGAATTGGTATGAATGATTTATTGAATTGGCTTCTATTTCTTTGTTATTCCATGAACATGTTTGAATGATTTAGGACTAGGCACCATTGATTTTGAGCATGTTTCATTCGTTAAAGGTTTTGATGCCGTGCCTCTCTAAACCGCCAAGTAACAAAGATTTACGACACCTATGAGCGCATTGGCGTCCTTGCGTTCTTGGTGTTCGTTCTTCTCGAATTAGAATCCGAAATCGACACACTAATTTCGCGTCAAAATTAGATAGTCGTCGTAGTTAGCTCGTTGCTATCGATTGGTCTTGGGAGAGCGTTGGCCGCCAATGTCCGATCGATATGCTTGATTAGCATAATTCATTGTGTCTAATTAATTTCCATGGAGCATGTCTGAGTTCATTTATTAATTTGAGACAAGCTGCGTATTCGTTAAATTGTTAGCCATTATACTCGTCAACCTATGATCCAAGAGGCATACTAAATTTATTCCCAATCGTCCCGAGTCGAACGCCGTGTTAGTTGAATTTTCCCCGTTTGCATTGTTTCCTCTTAGTCAATTAGAAGCCAACAAATCCCCATATTTCATTTATTTTCATAGTTTGCAAATTTAATTGAGATTAAGCCAAATTAACTTAATACCCTATGGATCGACCCCGTTGCCGCTACTCTACTAATAGTTTAGTGAATTCGGGTAAATATAAATTCATTTTGGCGGGTCTCGACAACCCGATGATTGGCGATAGTTCAAAAATATCGTTACCAAATTTGGCGCCGTTGCCGGGGAACTAAGTGTAATTCGGCCTAATTTAGATTTAATTTGTAAACTTTTGATTTTTATTTTTAAAATTTGTTTATTCTTTCTTTATTTGCAAGATTTGATCTGTTTGTTTAAGTGTGCTAGAAGTGCCTAATTTTTTATTGAGGAAATGGAGATTGACGATGAGGCTGAAGCCCCAAAAACAATCAGGCAGTGGACATCGGTTGCAATGGACCACCAACCTTCTTGTATTTCCTACCGGGAAATCTCAGGTGAGTTTGTGCTTAGGTCGGGCTTAATTGACCACTTGCCTTCTTTTTGTGGTGATGCAGATGAAGAACCCTTTAAACATCTCGAGGAGTTTCAAATGACAAGTTCTGCAATGAAGCCAAGTGACATATCTGAAGATCAGCTCTACCTGAGAGCTTTTCCCTTCACCTTGAAAGGTGAAGCTCGAGATTGGCTACATTACTTACCATCGGGAACCATTTCTACTTGGGAGAAGTTAAAGAGAAAGTTCCTAGAAAGATATTTCCCAGCTTCAAGAGCCAGAGCCTTGAAAAAAGATATCTATGGTTTCAGACAAAAAGAGAAAGAGGCATTTCACGAGTGCTGGGAGAGATTCATTAAGTTCTGCAAGAGCTGCCCGAACCATCTGATAGAAGAGGCCGCGCTTATCGAATTCTTCTATGATGGTTTGCTTCCGCATGACTGTCAGATGCTCGATGCATCGAGTGGAGGAGCCCTTAGGGAGAAAACGCCTGCAGAAGCCAGACAGTTGATCAACAACATGGCCGAGAACCGTCGCCAATACGGGGGAAGAAACGAGCAAGCTAAAATGTCTACCGACATAGAAGAGCTCAAAGAAAAAGTGTCTCAGGTATTTGGTTTATTTCATACGTTGCAAGAAAAATCATCTCAGGCTGTTTCTTCTATTTCAGGACAAGCACTCGAAGGCATGTTCAAGTCACTTATGGAATCTAGCAACGAGGCCAATTCGCAGATGCGGTCTCTAAGAGATGAGACCAGGTCAGAGATGCAATCGCTAAGAGATGGGTTCACGGAGATGAAAGAAAGGATGAGTAAGGTGGAATCCATAGCGGAAAGTGTTAGTGCGATAAATCTCAGAAGTGGTAAAGAAGTGCCATCTCGGACCACTCCCGAGGACTCTAACAAGGATACAGAGATAACTCCAGATAAGTGTTTTCAAGCACCCTCTGAAACGGTTGTAGCTTCTCCTAATATTTCTATGAAGTCTTACACTCCCGTTGCTCCTTTTCCTAGTAGGTTGGCGAGGCCACCCAAAGAGAATGAGGACGCGGACATCCTTGAGACGCTGAAAAAGGTTGGAATCAATATGCCGCTGCTTGATGCAATTCAGCAAATCCCAAGGTATGCTAAATTTCTGAAGGAGATGTGCACTATAAAGAGAAAGACTAAAGGTGCTGAGAGAGTCGTGGTAAGCAAAAATGTCTCTGCCCTGATAACACAAGGTATTCCAAACAAATGCCAGGACCCAGGTATGTTCCTCTTGCCATGTACTATAGGTGATAGAGAAATCGAGCATGCCATGCTAGACTTAGGAGCCTCAATTAATGTTATGCCATACTCAGTCTACAAGAGTCTCGATTTAGAAGGTATGCAGGTGTTGCGTGCTCAATGTGTAAAAGAAATCAGCAATAAGAGAGAGAGAGCACTCAGAACATGCAAGCATACATGATCTTGTAAGCAAGTAGTAAGTATTTTTTCATTCGTTTTCCCACAGAGATTTATTATTAGCTACTCGTGAAGTGTATTGTTAAGAAAGAATGGGTGGATTTGATGGGGTAGAATTGGTTTTAAGTTGTCTAATTTCTAAGGAATATGTAAAGGGAAGCAACATAAACAAGTTCAATGCAATGATAAACTCAAATGAAAAGAGAAGAGATTAGTAAACGAAGAGGAAAATAGCTAAACAGAATTTTTAACTTAGCAGAATTGCGAGAACAGCAATTCTACCGCAATGTTACTAACAGCGGAAGTGTGTAAAATGGAGAAACAAGGGCTACTAACGACTCCTCTATAGGCATTTTTATACGATTCTCAAACATTGGATCAACTCACTATGCATCAAACTAACTCAATCTCATGTATCTTTCGATTTCATGCATTAGATTCTTTAGTTTACTCATGTCCAAGTAAGGTCTTAAGCATCTTGTTAAAGCAGAAAGATATGGTTTGTACTAGGAAAACGCCTATTCCTAGGTCGTTTTCTGGTTACCTTGAAAGGCTAGCATGAGTGTATGACTCTGAACTCTTACTCCTTCCAGAGGTTAGGAGTTCTTTGGACAAAATGGATGGCCAATCGAAATTGCCCGTGGGATGAAGCTTACATACAATCAATGCTTCGAGAGCTATCCTACATGCTTGGTTCACGTTTTTTAGCCTATAGTATTGTCATTAGCATGCCCCTATGTGACTTAGTTACTCATGGATATAGAAAGAACAGAAATAAGAGATGAAGTAGACATGCTTAGAAGAGGAATAAACTTAAAACAGCAAGGTAAAACAGTAAGCAGCAAAGATAAGAAACTGTGAAATAATGAATTGAGCTTTGATTACTTGATTGTTTGAATGAACAAAGGGAAGCTTAAAGTGAAGAACATAAAGACAGAAAGCAACGAAATGAAATGAACTAGCTACTAGAAGAGAAACAACAACTAAACAGAGCTGGAAATTAGAAATAAAAGACAGAAAGCAGTAATTGAGCTTGAACGCCTCGTCGCAAACGCCTCGGCTGAAGGGAGAGAAAGGGTAGCCTTGCTTGGATGAATCCAATCAGGAGAGAAGATGAATCTTCTCTCCTTCCTATCAGATTGTCGACTCCAACAGCTGAACCTCTCAAACCAACAGACGGAGAAGAAAAACAGGAGAAAAGATGGAGCTGCGAAGAGACTTCTACGCTTTCGGATGATGATCAAACCCTCTACTTTGACCCCCTTTTATAGTAATCTGCAGGTGCATTTGGGCCAAGGAGAACCATCCATCCTCAACCTCATACTTCAAAATGGAAGGAGGAGAAAGAACGAATCCCTGAAATAACGGAAAATAACAGAAAAAGATCAGTCAACTTACGGATTTCACTTGAAACATTGCGGTTTTAGCAATGTTTCCGCAATGCTGCCGCAATGAACATTTTTCATTCTTTTAACTTCGTTTTTCATCCCTTTTCTTTCCTTTTGCACACAAGTGCTAATTTAGCTTCCTTCTTCTAATTCTCATATATAAGCATAGGTTTAAACTAAATCCTATCAAAAACACCTAAGAGTGTACATCTTTCTAAGATAAATAAGTCCTAAAAAGGTCACTTTTGGAGACGTAACACACCCCCAAACTTAAGGTTTTGCTCGTCCTCGAGCAATCTAAGGACTTGCCTAGGCTGCTGTTTCATCTTCTTTAACCACTTACTGACTCCCCTACATTCATACCTATAGCAGTGCTGTCCTGTGACACACTTCTAAGTTTACAACTAACCTTTTATATTGCTTCTTCTGACTTCGCACGCCTAATACTCCTGCTGTTTCATTAACTCCCTACGACTGATCTACTTGCTTTTATCATATCGTGCATCTATCCCTAAGGTTTCAAATTCTACCTAGCTTTACCCCAGACTCAGTACATGCTTCTAGCTTTTACTTTTGAATTACCTAGGATTCCTTAGAGTCATGCCAGTCTTAGTATTAACAGTGACAGTAGTACTTTTAGAGAACAACCTAAACCCTGGCATCACTACATTGGACATACATTCATCTCCCTAAACAACCCTACAAGCTACAACTTTGTGCTCAGCTAATTGAGGATCAAAGTTCTTTTTATTCAGGACATCTAAGCCACAAAGTTGCAACTCCTAGGTGTACATTCTTCTTCCCTACTTCTTCCTTTTTTTCTTTCTTACTTTGGTGGAGCCTCTCCTTTGGTTGCCTTTTGATGCAACGTCACTTGTGGGTTACACATTTGGCACTGATTACTCAGCAACCTAAGAGAGACACCCCTCTTTATTCTACTTTTCATTTTTTTTTTTTTTTTTTTCAGCTAATCATTTTTTTGTAAAGGAGAAGAAGAATGCTTATGCTTAAGGGGAGAGAGGAATGTTCCTAGGCCTAGGGTGGCCTCCCTCAAACTTAAACTACTCATTGTCCCCAATTAGTGTCTGAGGTGGCACACCCCCAAACTTGTCCTAGAAGCATCTACTCTAAGGTAAAACAAAGAGAATCTAAAAGCCCTAGGCATAGACAGAACATTCTAAAAGTAAATATCACAGCAGCAGAAATTCGTAAAAACAGGCAGGTAAGGACTTAAAGCTATGCATGCTGAGCACTTTTAAGAGGCTAATTTAAACTATCAAAGGTGTCTTATGACACTCATCCAGCATGCATTTAGATAAGCAATATAAGGCAGTCAAGATAGCAGCAAAAGACAGAATTTAAACAGACCCAGCCTAGCTAAACAGTCAGTCAAAAACATGCATTTTACTAATAAAAATTGCGGATTCCGCAATTATTTCGCAATAGATACAGGGCAGATATATCAGTGATCAAGGCCCCTATGAATGCTTTTTCCAGTCATTCAAGCTATACAAAAATGAAACTAAACTAATCTACCTATTCAGCTACCATCAGACTACACTAAACAATTTTAAATATTAAAACTAAAGAACTAAAACAGATCAAAATATTAACTCAAAACAGCATAATTCACATGGTTCAACAAAAAGCAGTTTGATGTTTTTTTTTTCTTTATCTTAAGGGAACAACAATACTCCCTTGAGTGCCTAGCACTCAGATGTCTTCCTCATCATCATTCCTTCTTGGTCTTGGAGGCGCCCATGGAGTCATTAGGTTCGTGGGGAATTCAGGAAAGATGCATCCCAATTGGTCAGCAACCTCCTTGTCCCTTGCCTGCCCATATGTGGCCCATTGAGCCATCCTCTTCTGCAGATCCATCAGGCAGGCCATGGACAACGACTGACCCGCAGCCAGGCCATCCAGCTCGAATTCCATGTGCCCCTTCCTTCGCATCCTCAAGCCTGTAGGGAGCTCCAAGTGCCCTGTGTAGGCCAGCTGCCTTTCCATTCGCTCGATTGGGACCCCTGCACGTAAGCAGAGCTTAGTAATTGTATTAGGAAAGAAAAGTGGACCCTTACCCTTCTTGGCGCAGTCAGCGATTGAAGCTGCAATGACCTCGCCCACGTTGATTGTGAGACCTCGCATGATCGCGTAGACAAGCAGCGATCTGCTTTGGTTGATGGTGGTCTCATGGGTCACTGGGGACAGCTTCCTCCGCACGAAGGAAAACCAGACAGCCGCCTTGGCTGTGAGGTTAGCACTCATGACAGTGTGCCTCCCATTGCGTGATACTGTCCACGCTGCCTCTGGCTGGCCAATGATCCGAATTGCCTCCTCCAAGACAGCTTCTGTTGGCTCATCAACGATCCTTGCATAATCAGTGTGTTTTTGACCCTTGAGGCCATAGGCTTCGTTGATTGCCTTTGCTGAGAAGTCCACCTCGACTCCTCTGACCACAGACAGGCCATCCTCAGGATTCATCAAATTGGCGTAAAAGTCATACACCATGCTGGAGTAGGCTGGGTTGGGCGGCCTGCACAGCTCTTCCCAGCCGTGATTCGTGATCCCTGCGCGCAAGAATTGCGGCAGGTCTGTGAGTGCGTCGAGGAATCCCTTCTCGTGCAGCAGTTTCCTCTTCCTCAGCTCAGTGCCTCTGGACTCAGCATCAGAGGACACATACCTCACTGATTGAGGCTCATCTTCAGGGTACAGCTTGGCTTTCCCTTTGTCTTTCGGTTTGGCTGACTCAGCAGCCTCAATCTTGAGCTTCTTTAGAGACGGCTCATCACTCCCCTTCTTTGATGAAGGCGCACTCTAATAACTCCATTTTGGAGCTATTAAATACTTCCTAATTATAGCTAAAGTCCGCTTTCAATTGATTAAATATATCTCTTTTGTAGGAGAAAAGCGGCAAAGAGCTCGTGCGTCCGTTGGGCATGTTCAAGAGCTTAATGTAGAGTTTTAGCGCCCCGGGAATGCATCGGGAAGAGGGGAACTTGTTCCGTGAAGAAACGGGCCAAAACTACCTTGGAGAGGCAAAGCTTCAGCCCCAAACCCGAGAGCCAGCGTCGAGCTATAGCGTCGAGACGCTGGCTCGACGCTGGAAAAACCCGAGAGCAAGCGTCGAGTGATAGCGTCGAGACGCTAGCTCGACGCTGCCCTGGCGTCGAGACCCTGCTTGGCGTCGAGACGCTCCGGAGGAGGCGCGCGCAGGAATTTCATCGGGGCAGCGTCGCGACGCTGGCCTTGCGTCGCGACGCCATCGCGAGCGCGCGCGCGGAAAACTTAGGGCACAGCGTCGAGACGCTGGCCTAGCGTCGAGACGCTACGATGATGGCAGCAGCTAAAAGACGATTTTCTGCACATTTTTTTGAGAGCTTCATCTTCTTCATCTCTCTACGGATTTGGACAATTTTGGTCTTCTTCTTCCCCATTTTCTCTCTATTTTCCGTGGAGCTCCGCCATTGTTGGCATGCTTGTGAGCTCCACTCTCCATTGTAATAGGTAGATGAATCCTTCCATGGTCGTTGTTGGAGCGGGATTGACAAACTGCGCCATGAGCGGCTAAGGTAAGGGTGAACGGTTTGGGAATGTTTTAGGATGATTTTTGTTAGACGTTTTTGACTTTGATAATCTGATTTTGATGCATATTGGTTCTGTTTATTAGCATCTATTTACCTTGCTTAATCCAACGCGCATGTTAAAATACGACGATTGACACTCGAGTAGTTTAGCATGTTGTGTATGTTAAAGAGTAGCGATGTCGTGCCTCTCACTGCTCGACTAAGTAACACAGGTAGATAGAACTAAATCGAAGTATCGGGTCGGGTAGGATAATTGTTGATTGCATACGGCGTTTGCGGGCAATCTACTAGCAATTAGAATTCACGCTCGAATCTTCGTCGCGGTTAGCTAGTGACTGTCTAAATTCATCTTAGGACTGATCATCTTAATGTGAGCTTAGATAACGTGTAATTAGAACTGTGTGGTCTAATTAAAATCCATGGAGTCGGCTACTTTGGGGCTTCTCTGGTAGTCGTCCGCGTGCTCAATAAACTGTATTCCATGTTATTAGCGTTAAATGATAAGTCGAATTTGTCTAACAATTGATCCCTAGACTCCCAAACCGTGCACACGTTCTCTTCTTATTATTTCTTTCTTCCGTTAGCTTTCATCATTATTTCTCTTGCATGATTAAAACCCCCCGTTACCAATTAATCAATTAAATCCCAATTTCACTAGTAAATTCAATCTTCCTATTCCTTGGATCGACCCTGTTACCACTGGCTGCAAAGCCTTGGTCATAGGCTTTATAAATCGTATTTTGGCAAGCCTCGACAGCTTGAGATTAAGTGGATATTCAAAAATCCGCCCACCACACTCCTGGCCTTCTTTTTCTTGGACTTCTTTGGCCGTTTGGCCTTGACAACCTTGGTGGCCGTCTTCTTCAACCTTGCCTTGGTTGTGATCTGCTGGAGGCAATCCCCCAGTGTCTCGTCCATCGAATCATCCTTCTGCGCAGGGCTCTCAGGGCTGGCTTCCCTCAAAGGAGAGAAGACCTCTTCTTCCTCAGCTTCCTCACTACCCTGCGTCGATTCTTGATGCTCTCCATACGGAAATTCAGGGTCAGGTCGTGGGGAAGTGGGTGATGCTTCAGGGCTCTCTGCTGGTGGGTTGTGTTCAGAGCTCAGGGCTTCGCGCTGGTGGAGATGGCGAAGAGCTCCGCTTGGCTGACTCTTGTGACCGACGACCACTTTCTTGACTCTCCACAGAGGGAGTCTTTTTCTTGCTCGCTTCTTCGGCCACAGCCATACTCCACTTGCGTTTCTTGGGTGTTCCTGCTGGTTCAGAGGGTCCAGCAGGTATATCCGTAACTACCTTCCACTTCTTCTTGCGGATAGGAAGTTTGGGGAGTCGTTCAGTGCGCGCAGCCTTAGCATCTGCATGGGCAAGGAGTGCTTCCCTCGCAACAATTTCAGCGTCGTCAGCCTTCTTCTTGGACGCAGATCTTTCAGCTCTCGTTAGCACCATTGTTGAATCGTGGGAATCTGGAAAGAAGAATTGCAGATGAAGAGGGAGAGAGATTTCTTGGAGTTAAGATAATGGGGAAATCGTACAGATCATCGCGCTTCTAACGGATATAAGTAATGATGGAAATCCCAACGGCTATTTCCGTTGCGGATTCTGCAAATCCAGCGCAATTTTAGTGACCGTTGGAGATTTTCTGAGTTTAAATGTCAATCTTCTCTCAACTGAATCTTTGATTTGGCTCGATATCTCCTCGATTTTTTTATCTTGATTTCATCTCCTTGATTCCCTCTATCGATTCCCTATTAAAAGAAATAAAATCAACATCAAATTCATAATTAAAATCACACAAAAATATACACAAACAGTAACCGGAAAAATAGCGAAAAATAAACTAAGGCATGAGCCTCGCATGGACGAGCACAGTGATCACTCGTCCTCTCTCGTTCTTATTTTCACGTTTCAGTCAAGAGGAAGGCCGAGAGAGTCTTCACATCTCCTTCCTCATAGTAATGCTTTAATCTTGCACCATTAACCATGAATGGTTGTCCTTGCTGCAGGTTCTTAATCTCGATTGCACCATGAACAAACACATTAGTTATTACAAATGGACCTGACCATCTAGACTTAAGTTTGCCTGGAAATAATTTCAATCGTGAGTTAAATAATAAGACAAGCTGGCCTTTCTTAAAGTCCTTAATCCTAAGTCTACTGTCGTGCCAAATCTTGGTCTTTTCCTTATACATTTTGGCATTTTCATAGGACATATGTCTAAGCTCATCAAGCTCATGTAATTGCAAAGACCGCAATGTTCCCGCATCGGTCACGCAATAATTCAACTCTTTTAGGGCCCAAAATGCTTTAATTTCCAATTCGAATGGTAAGTGACATGCTTTGCCATACACAAGTCTATAAGGAGACATACCTAGGGGTGTCTTATATGCAGTTCTATATGCCCAAAGTGCATCCTCGAGTTTTAACGACCAGTCTTTTCTATTGGGTTTGACCACTTTTTCGAGTATGTTTTTAATCTCCCTATTGGATATTTCAGCTTGGCCATTCGAATGTGGGTGATAAAGGGTGGTTACTCTATGTCTAACATTATACTTAGCCAACACTCTTTCCATAGCTTTATTAATGAAATGTGTTCCTTCATCACTAATTATAGCTCGAGGTGTCCCAAATCTAGTAAAGATATGTCTATGCAGGAATCTTATGACTGTTTTGGCATCATTATTTGGACATGCTATAGCTTCTACCCACTTAGATACATAGTCTACTGCTACAAGGATGTAAAGGTTACCTGATGATGGGGGAAATGGTCTCATGAAGTCAATGCCCCACACATCAAAGAGCTCCAACTCTAAGATGTAAGTGAGAGGCATCTCATCCTTTCGACTAAGGTTACCTGTTCTCTGGCATTCATCACAACTGTGTGCATAGTTGTGGGCATCCTTGAAGATCGTTGGCCAATAGTAGCCACTCTGGAACACCTTTGCAGCTGTCCTCTGACCACCAAAATGTCCACCATAGGGGGCTGTATGGCAGTGCTGCAACACAGACCTTGCCTCCGCAGCTGAAACACACTTCCTTAGCAGACCATCAGCACATGTCTTGTAGAGTGTAGGATCATCCCATATGAACTTCCTAGCTTCATGCAGGAACTTCTTCTTCTCTTGGCCTCCCTTGAAAGTTGGCAGTACCTGCGATGCAAGGAAGTTAGCAATGTCAGCAAGCCAAGGTTCCTCATCGTTATCACGATGAGTCAATACAAAGACATGTTCATCAATAAAAGCTTCAGAAATTGCGGTTTCCGCAATTTTTTCGCAATTATGCTGCAATCTAGAAAGATGATCCGCAACCACATTTTCACATCCTTTCTTATCTCTAATGTCTAAATCAAATTCGTGCAGCAACAACACCCATCTAATCAACCTAGGCTTAGCATCAGCCTTCCTCATGAGGTATTTCAAAGCAGAATGGTCAGTGTACACGATTGTCCTAGTGCCTACAATGTAATTCCTAAACTTCTCACAAGCAAACACTACAACTAGCATCTCCTTCTCAGTAGTTGTGTAATTACATTGTGCCTCATTAAGTGTCTTACTAGCATAGTATACAGGGTGTGTTAGCTTGTCAATCTTTTGTCCTAGCATAACCCCTACAGCACAGTCACTTGCATCACATAACATCTCAAATGGGAGATCCCAATTTGGCCCTACTATAATAGGTGCTTTGACTAGTGCTTCCTTAAGGGTTTTCCAAGCTAGGAAACATTCTTTGGAGATCTTGGAAAAGTTCTTAATGAACCTTCTATAGAAGCCTGCATGTCCTAAGAAACTTCTAATGGCTTTTACATTCTGAGGTTCTACCAACTTCTCTATTATTTCAATCTTGGCCCTATCGACCTCCACTCCTGCTCTAGACACTCTATGACCTAGGAGAATCCCTTCGTCCACCATGAAGTGGCACTTCTCCCAATTAAGGACTAGGTTGGTCTCCTCACACCTAGCCAGGACTTGTCCTAAGTTCTCTAAACAGTTTGTAAATGAATCCCCAAAGACTGAGAAGTCATCCATGAATATCTCTATCATGGACTCATCTAAATAAGAGAAGATTGCCAACATACACCTTTGGAATGTTGTCGGTGCATTGCATAAGCCAAAAGGCATTCTGCGAAAGGCAAATGTTCCAAAAGGGCAAGTGAAGGTAGTCTTTTCTTGGTCCTTGGGGTCTATAGTGATCTGGTTATATCCTGAATAACCGTCTAAGAAGCAGTAATAGGCTCTACCAGCTATCCTATCTAACATTTGGTCAATGAATGGTAGAGGGAAGTGGTCTTTTTTGGTTTCCTTATTTAATTTCCTATAATCCATGCAAACTCTCCATCCTGTGATAGTCCTAGTTGGAATCAGTTCATTGCTCTCATTGACTACCACAGTCATCCCCCCCTTCTTAGGTACACATTGTATAGGGCTCACCCACTGACTACTATCTATAGGGAAGATCACACCAGCATCTAACCATTTTATTATTTCCTTTTTAACTACCTCTTTCATAGAGGGGTTCAACCTACGTTGGTGGTCTACTCGGGGTGTATGCTTTTCCTCTAATATAATCTTATGCATGCAATAAGAAGGGCTAATGCCTCTAATGTCAGCAATAGTCCATGCAATAGCCTTCCTATGTTGCTTAAGTAATAAAATTAGTTCAACCTCATGCTTTTCACTTAATTTAGAAGAAATAATTACAGGCAAAGTCTCATTACTTCCTAAATATGCATACTTGAGGTGAGTGGGTAGAGGTTTCAATTCTAAGACAGGTGGATGCTCAATGGATGGCTTTAAAGGATTTATGGATCTATCAGTTAGGTCATTATTTATACATACATGTTGTGTTTTATCTACAGGTATATCCATTATTTCAGAAACATTCAAATCAGTTAAATCTAATTGTACATATTCATTAGCATGCTTAGTTAATAATACATGCTCCAGCTATTCTTCCATTAATGAATCTACAATGTCCATGCTAGCACAAGATTCAGAGTCAGAGGGGTACCTTAAGGCTTTATATAAACTAAATTTCACCTCTTCATCATGAACCCTCATAGTGAGCTCACCTTTTTGGACATCAATCAGGGTCCTACCTGTGGCTAGAAACGGTCTGCCTAATAGGATGGGGACCTCCTTGTCTGCTTCATAATCCAGGATAATGAAATATGCAAGGAAAATAAACTTGTCAACCTTTACAAGAATATCATCAATCTTACCCTCAGGGTAGGCTATGGATCTATCTGCTAGTTGTAAAGTGACAGTGGTTGGACGTGCTTCTCCTATTCCTAGCTGGCGGAATAGTGATAGGGGCATGAGGTTTATGCTGGCTCCCAGGTCACAAAGAGCTCTGCCCACGTGCTTGCCTCCTAGCTCTACTGGTAAGGTGAAGGAACCAGGATCCTTCTCCTTCTTGGGTAGCTTGTTCTGGAGAATGGCACTGCATTCCTCAGTGAGATTTACTGTTTCAAACTCACCAATTATTTTCTTGTTAGTGATAATATCCTTCAAAAACTTTACATAAGAGGGCATAGACTGTAAAACTTCTACAAAAGGAATATTAACATGCACTTGCTTAAGAATTTCTAGAAATTTATTAAAGTGCACTTCCTGTTCTTGTTTTTTCTTTAGCCTTCGAGAAAATGGAGGTGGTGGCACATATGCAGGCACTTCAGGTCGCCTCAGGATGGGTGGAGGCCTTGGAACTTCTTCTATCTCCTCTATGGTTGGCTCCAGTCTGGCTCCTGATGTGCTTGGTGATGGTTGACCTTGGTTTGGCAGAGACTCCAGTGGAGCACTAGACTCAGTGTTCTCTACTCTCTTTGGGGCTTCCTTTGTGTTGCTCACCAATGGTCTCCCACTTCTAAGTTCAATTGCTTGAACTTGCTCTTTTCCATCTCTCCTTGGCACCTCAGTATCAGCAGGAAGTCTACCTTGGGGCCTACTTTTGAGTTCATTGGCTAGTTGCCCTATTTGGTTCTCTAGGCTCCTAAGAGTAGCTTGCTGGCTTTGTAGAGTAGCATTATTCTTGGCGATGTACTCCTTGAGTAGATTTTCTACAGAAGACCCTACTGGTTGGTTGTATGGTTTTTGATACATGGATTGGTTATGTTGGGGAGTGAAACCAGGTGTTCCACTCGGCCTTGGTTGGTTAGGAGCTTGGTTAGCATTCTGTTGGCCACCCCATGAAAGGTTTGGGTGGTTCCTCCAACAAGGGTTGTAAGTATTCGAATAGGGGTTGTTCCTAGGCTGCTGTTGGCTTCCAACATAGCAGACTGAGGCTGGATTCCCAGGGCAGTATTCATACAGGTGCCCTTCCCCACAGAATCCACAGATAAGTGTCTCACCTTGACTTGGTTGGGTGCCCATTGACATGGCTGTGGCGGTGTTGACACTAGTTTGGAGATTGGCTTGAGCCATTTGCTTAACTAGGTTGGTCAGGGCGCTTATTTGACTACTCATAGCATTGGGTGTGTCCTTATCTTGAGCTCTACTTGGCTCTATTGGATCATCTGACCACCTACAGTGAGATGCTGAGATCTTCTCCAAGATCTCATAGGCTTCATTATAACTCTTGGACAACATGGAACCTCCAGCAGATGAATTTAAGACTTGTCTAGTGCTGGGGTTGCATCCTTTGAAAAAGACCTCTATTTGGATACACCATGGAATGCCATGGTGTGGACATTTAAGTAGAAGGTCCTTGAACCTTGTCCAAGCTTCGTGAAGAGACTCATTCTCAGCTTGTTTGAACTTGACTATGTCATCACGAAAGGTAGAATTCCTATCAGGTGGGAAGTATTTAACTAGGAATTTCTCCGCCAAGTCTGTCCAATTGAGGACTGATCCAGAGGGTAATGAGTTTAACCACGTCTTTGCTTTGTCCCTCAATGAGTAAGGGAAGAGGTAGAGCCTCAAGGCTTCTTGGGAAACTCCAGGGATGATGAAGGTATCACTAACTCCTAGGAAGTTTCTAAGATGGTTGTGGGGATCCTCATTTTCCACTCCAAAGAATTGTCCCACAGTGGACAACATTTGGAACATCACTGGCTTTAACTCGAATGAGTTGGCAGTAATCTCAGGGCGGATTATGCTTGGGTTTAGCTCCCCAGGCATGGGAACTAAGTATGAGAGAATGGCATTATTCTTATCATTCGCTATTTCGATGGGATTGCGAGTGACAGGTACCGGATTTGGAACTAATCTATCCATTTCTTCTTGAGAGGATTGCGGAGACTCTGCGGTTTCAGCAATTATTTGAGGTAAAGGGGGTTGGTTAAAGAGACGTTTCTTGGCTCTATTTCTGGCCATAAGTAATCTCTCAGGCTCAGGGTTGAACTCTAGATCACTACTTGAAGGCTCATTCATAAACTAACCCAAGTAGTACCTGAAAAAGAAATGAAAACAGATCAGCTTCAATAGATATTAAGAGTTGGTTTTCTAACTTAACAAACTTCGTTTTCACTAAACTAAATCCCCGGCAGCGGCGCCAAAAACTTGTTGCGTGCTCAATGTGTAAAAGAAATCAGCAATAAGAGAGAGAGAGCACTCAGAACATGCAAGCATACATGATCTTATAAGCAAGTAGTAAGTATTTTTTCATTCGTTTTCCCACAGAGATTTATTATTAGCTACTCGTGAAGTGTATTGTTAAGAAAGAATGGGTGGATTTGATGGGGTAGAATTGGTTTTAAGTTGTCTAATTTCTAAGGAATATGTAAAGGGAAGCAACATAAACAAGTTCAATGCATTGATAAACTCAAATGAAAAGAGAAGAGATTAGTAAACGAAGAGGAAAATAGCTAAACAGAATTTTTAACTTAGCAGAATTGCGAGAACAGCAATTCTACCGCAATGTTACTAATAGCGGAAGTGTGTAAAATGGAGAAACAAGGGCTACTAACGACTCCTCTATAGGCATTTTTATACGATTCTCAAACACTGGATCAACTCACTATGCATCAAACTAACTCAATCTCATGTATCTTCCGATTTCATGCATTAGATTCTTTAGTTTACTCATGTCCAAGTAAGGTCTTAAGCATCTTGTTAAAGCAGAAAGATATGGTTTGTACTAGGAAAACGCCTATTCCTAGGTCGGTTTCTGGTTACCTTGAAAGGCTAGCATGAGTGTATGACTCTGAACTCTTACTCCTTCCAGAGGTTAGGAGTTCTTTGGACAAAATGGATGGCCAATCGAAATTGCCCGTGGGATGAAGCTTACATACAATCAATGCTTCGAGAGCTATCCTACATGCTTGGTTCACGTTTTTTAGCCTATAGTATTGTCATTAGCATGCCCCTATGTGACTTAGTTACTCATGGATATAGAAAGAACAGAAATAAGAGATGAAGTAGACATGCTTAGAAGAGGAATAAACTTAAAACAGCAAGGTAAAACAGTAAGCAGCAAAGATAAGAAACTGTGAAATAATGAATTGAGCTTTGATTACTTGATTGTTTGAATGAACAAAGGGAAGCTTAAAGTGAAGAACATAAAGACAGAAAGAAACGAAATGAAATGAACTAGCTACTAGAAGAGAAACAACAACTAAACAGAGCTGGAAATTAGAAATAAAAGACAGAAAGCAGTAATTGAGCTTGAACGCCTCGTCGCAAACGCCTCGGCTGAAGGGAGAGAAAGGGTAGCCTTGCTTGGATGAATCCAATCTCCTATCAGATTGTCGACTCCAACAGCTGAACCTCTCAAACCAACAGACGGAGAAGAAAAACAGGAGAAAAGATGGAGCTGCGAAGAGACTTCTACGCTTTCGGATGATGATCAAACCCTCTACTTTGACCCCCTTTTATAGTAATCTGCAGGTGCATTTGGGCCAAGGAGAACCATCCATCCTCAACGTCATACTTCAAAATGGATGGAGGAGAAAGAACGAATCCCTGAAATAACGGAAAATAATAGAAAAAGATTAGTCAACTTACGGATTTCACTTGAAACATTGCGATTTTAGCAATGTTTCCGCAATGCTGCCGCAATGAACATTTTTCATTCTTTTAACTTCGTTTTTCATCCATTTTCTTTCCTTTTGCACACAAGTCCTAATTTAGCTTCCTTCTTCTAATTCTCATATATAAGCATAGGTTTAAGCTAAGTCCTATAAAAAACACCTAAGAGTGTACATCTTTCTAAGATAAATAAGTCCTAAAAAGGTCACTTTTGGAGACGTAACAGCAGGAAACTAGTTTAATTATCCAGCTAGCTAATAGGTCTTCTATTCATCCTTTAGGGGTGATTGAAGATGTGTTGGTTAGAGTTAAAGACCTGATATTTCCTGCTGATTTTTATGTGATAAATATGGAAGAAAACGCACCACCTGCTACTTCAGTCTTGCTAGGTAGACAATTCATGAAAACCGCTAAGACAAAAATTAATGTGCATGATGGTACCTTGTCAGTTGAGTATGAAGGAGATGTGTTCGAATTTAATGTCTTTGATGCCATGAAAAACCATGCTGATGTGCATTATGTTTGTAAAATTGATCTTATTGATACTTTAGAACAAGAAGAATGCATGACTGTTGTTGATGGGGATGACCCACTCGTTTTTACTGAAATTGTTGGCGAGGTTGAAAATAGTGTTCCCATATTGTCTGATTCATCTGAGCAAACCACTCTTGCTTTAGAGGAGTGTGAAAAGCCAATTAAAATATTGTCATCCCTTTTGCAGGCTCCCAAGCTGGAACTTAAAGAGTTGCCGGGTCATCTCAACTACGTATACTTGGGCGAGGAGGAGACGCTTCCGGTAATTATTTCTAAGGAGCATACATCGGAGCAAGAAAGCAAGTTGGTGGAGGTATTAAAGAAAAATAGAAGAGCGATGGGATGGACGTTGGCAGACTTGCTTGGGTTGAGTCCAGTTCTGTGCATGCACAAGATTCGGCTGAATGAGGGAGCGAAGCCATCCCGAGAGCCTCAGCGGAGACTGAACTCAGCAATGAAAGAGGTAGTGTTGTCTGAAATACACAAACTCCTTGATGCAGGTATTATTTATCCCATTTCTGATAGCTAGTGGGTTAGCCCTATTCATGTTGTACCTAAAAAGACGGGCATAACTGTTATTAGAAATGAGAGGGGAGAGTTAGTACCTAAGAGAGTGCAAAATGGGTGGAGGATGTGTATAGATTTTAGAAAACTGAATGATGTGACTAAGAAGGACCATTTTCCTATTCCCTTCATAGATCAAATGGTGGAGCGTTTAGCTGGGAAGCCATACTTCTGTTTTCTAGATGGTTTTTCTGGATTTTATCAAATTCCCATAGCCCAGGAAGACCAAGAAAAGACTACTTTTACATGTCCATTCGGAACTTACGCATATAGGAGAATGCCCTTCGGGCTTTGTAATGCTCCAGGGACCTTTCAGCGATGCATGATGAGTATATTTACTGAATTCGTAGAATAATGGATCGAGGTCTTTATGGACGATTTCACTGTATATGGTAGTTCATTTGAAGATTGCCTGTTTAACTTGTCTAGAGTCATGGAAAGATGCATCGAAACGAATCTTGTTTTAAATTTTGAAAAGTGTCATTTCATGGCCAGTCAGGGCATAGTTCTAGGGCACGTTGTGCCAGCTAAGGGGATAGAGGTGGATAAAGCAAAAATTGATGTTATATCTGATTTACCTTACCCCACGAATCTTCGGGAAGTGCGTTCTTTTCTTGGTCATGCAGGTTTCTACTGCAGGTTCATTAAGCACTTCTCGAAGATAGTGACTCTGATGACGAGCTTGCTGAAAAAGGATGTCCCATTCTGTTTTGACAAGGAGTGCAAGATGGCCTTCGATGTCCTCAAGAAATGTTTGACCAACGCACCCATCATCCATCCACCGCAGTGGGGCACTCCCTTCGAGATTATGTGCGATGCAAGCAATTATGTCGTTGGCGCTGTGCTGGGCCAAAGGATAGACAAGAAAAGCCACGTAATTTATTACGCCTCCAGGACGCTTAACTCTACGCAAGTCGGCTACACCACCACAGAGAAGGAGCTGCTTTCCATTGTTTTTGCTCTTGATAAATTCCGGCCTTATATTCTTGGATCTAAAGTAATTGTTTTTTCTGATCATGCAGCAGTTCGTTATTTGATGAACAAGAAGGACTCGAAGCCTAGACTGCTCAGGTGGGTACTACTACTCCAGGAGTTCGACGTCTCAGTCCAGGATAGGAAAGGATCAGAGAATACAGTCGCTGACCACTTGAGCCGCATTGTGCGTAATGAGGATGCATTGCCTCTGAATGATGAGTTCCCTGATGAAGTCCACTTCGAGGATAGTGTGGAGACACCATGGTACGCAGACATTGTCAATTACTTGGTCACAGGTACGTTCCCATTCGATTTTTCGTACAACAAAAGAGCTAAGCTAAAAAGCGAAGCCAAGTCTTATGTCTGGGAAGAACCTGTTTTATGGAAATTTTGCGCTTACCAAGTAATTAGGAAGTGTGTCCCTAAGTCTGAGCATAGTTCCATACTTACATTTTGCCATGAATTTGCATGTGGGGGACACTTTGGCCAAAATAGGACTGCGAGGAAAATATTAGATTGTGGATTTTTCTGGCCATCACTGTTTAAGGACTGTTATGAATTTTGCAAATCATGTGATCAATGTCAGAGAAAAGGATCCATAACAAGTAGGAATGAAATGCTCCAAAACCCCATTTTAACTTGCGAAATTTTTTAGGTTTGGGGTATGGACTTTATGGGACCCTTTCCCCCTTCATTCGATTTTGTTTATATCTTGTTGGCTGTGGACTACGTGTCTAAGTGGGTGGAGGCTAAGGCCACCAAAGTTGATACTGCTAATATTGTTTCCAGTTTTGTCAAATCCAATATTTTTAGCAGGTATGGAGTTCCACGAGCCATCATAAGCGACCAGAGGAGCCACTTCTACAATAAGATGATCCATGCCTTGATGAGGAAGTAGGGGGTAAATCACAAAATCTCCACCCCGTACCATCCTCAAACCAATGGCCAAGCATAAGTCTCCAATCGAGAGGTGAAAAGCATCCTCGAGAAAACAGTAAGTCTAGGAAGGAAGGATTGGAGCCTAAGGCTAGACGACGCTTTGTGGGCCTATCGTACGGCTTACAAAACCCCATAGGGATGTCTCCCTACCGGATGGTTTTTGGAAAAGCCTGTCATCTCCCTGTGGAGATCGAGCACAAAGCTTACTGGGCTGTGAAGAAGTGTATCATTGACTTTGACAAGGTTGGCGAAGAAAGACTCCTCAAATTGCAAGAATTAGAGGAGCTTCGTCTGGATGCGTATGAGAACTCGAAGACCTACAAGGAAAAGACCAAGATGTTCCACGACAGACGAGTCGACAGAAAACACTTTGAAGTTGGTCAGAAGGTCCTCTTGTTCAACTCCCGCCTGAAGTTCATGCCAGGTAAACTTCGTTCCCGGTGGCTTGGCCCTTTTATTATAACCGATGTCCATCACTATGGTGCAGTCAAGATTCAGAGCCTGGATTCGGATAAGACATTCACGGGGAATGGCCAACGACTGAAGATCTTCCATGAGGGAATGTCTGAGGACTTCGACGACCATGCCTACTTGAAAGAGCCCGATTATGAGAAAGGATGAAATGAGTTTTGGTAAAGTCGAGCAATCGACTCTAAAAATTTGCGCTACTCGGAGGCACCCGAGCTTGAACTGTACATGCTTTTTGTTTAATTTACCGTCTTTAGGATTAGCTTAGGTTCTTAATCTGATGTTGTGAATTTTCAGGTGAAACAATGGCTCGTCCTTGCGGTTTATTTGATAAGGATTAAGCGCACTCTCCAACCCTCTAAGTCACAAATCAGGGAAGGTTTTCTTTCTTTAAAATTTTGACTGTGCTTTTATAGTCCAATGAGGACATTGTCCATTTTTAAGTTGGGGGTGGTGGGTTGTGCCTTATAGTGTTTGTCGAGTTTAGTTGTGGAATTCTGATAAGCATATTCCGTTGAGATAAAAGCATGCTAAGTTGGCTATGAAATTCTGTGATGTACTGTTAAAGTCTCTGTATTTGTATTTGTTGAGAAATTCAGCATGATTGCATTTGTTAAGGCCATTTTGAAAAAAAATTCAAGTTATTTCCCTGTTTAAGCCTCGCATGTTAGCACTCTATCTTGGATCTATGGGTTTAGAGTAGCTCTGTTTGTTTTGAAATTCGTTGTCACCTCGAAAGGCAACCTTAGGATGGGTTAACATTCGCTCTTGTTTGTAATCCATGCGCTCAAAATTTTATCATGATTTTTAGGCTAAAAAGAAAATGAATGAATATTTTATAAAAAGAAAGTAATCTCCTGAGGTGTTCCTCCTTCTTGAGTTGCCTTAGTAGCCAGGGACGGTCGTGTAACCCACGGTCGCCACTGCATGAAAAGGAAGCACAAAGAAGTGAACGCTAGTCCTTAAAAATGTGAATTTTGCCCATAGTCAGATGCACTGTGCAATGAAATTGCAGGCAAGCTGAAACGAAAGTAAAATTGACATGTTAGGCGCTCATAGAGATCAAAAAAAAGAAGAGAGAAAAGATGCCTTGCGACCTATTACTTGTTAGACGATGAATAGCCCTTAGACTGTTCTGTTTATCCATAAGTAGAGGGAAAGCGAAGTTTTGGGATGGGTAGAGCTGTTCTAAGCCTGTAGGAATCTAAGATCGAGGAGCTAGGTCCGAAGCATAAATAAGGAAGCATCTTTAAATTTTTTCGAATTGTTCTTAGCCATTGCATGCATGCAGCTGTTTCTTTCGAATACAAATGCCTTGTCGTTTCCAGTACTGAGAATTGAGTCCCTAGCATGCATATCGTTTTATTTGGGTTAATCAGAATTCCACCTTTCTCGAGGACTAGCAAGATTTAAGTTGGGGGTGTTTGATAGCTCCATTTTGGAGCTATAATTACGTCCTTAATTCACGATAATTACTTGCTTAATCTTGCTTTTATGTGTTAATTACAGGTGTTCTCGGTAATTCGCCTCGGGAGCGTTTCGACGTCGTTCGAAGCTTAATATCGCATTTTAAAGGCCTAAAAACACTTTTGGGGAAGTACCATGCAAAAATATGAAGAATTGAAGTTTTGGGGAAATTGAAGGCAAAACACCATGCAAAAACCCGAGAGCTAGCGTCGAGCGACAGCGTCGCGACACTGCCCAAGCGTCGAGACGCTGCCAGAGCGTCTCGACGCTCCGAAGTCTGAAGCGCTAATTTGAAAATCCACCCGAGAGCAAGCATCGAGCGATAGCGTCTCGACGCTCGCTCGACGCCACGCAAGCGTCTCGACGCTGCGCGAGCGTCTCGACGCCACCCCGACTGCGCGCGCGCGTTATTTAGGGCGCAGCGTCGAGACGCTGCCCTAGCGTCTCGACGCTCCGACGGAATATTTAAGTTTTTGTCCGATTTTTAGCCGCAATCTTCATCTCCTACCTCGGGCTCTGCACCTGATTAGACGTTCCAACAGCCATTTTCACCATGGGAGAGGCTAGGAAGCTTGGATTTGAGCCATCCCACATCACACACAACATGAGTGAGTAGTTATAGCGTTTTTGGCTCGGGATTGTATAGGAATAATGTAGGTTGCACCCTTGGTGAGGTTGTTAAATTGAATTCTGAATTGGTATGAATGATTTATTGAATTGGCTTCTATTTCTTTGCTTATTCCATGAACCTGTTTGAATGATTTAGGACTAGGCACCCTTGATTTTGAGCATGTTTCATTCGTTAAAGGTTTTGATGTCGTGCCTCTCTAAACCGCCAAGTAACAAAGATTTACGACACCTATGAGCGCATTGGCGTCCTTGCGTTCTTGGTGTTCGTTCTTCTCGAATTAGAATCTGAAATCGACACACTAATTTCGCGTCCAAATTAGATAGTCGTCGTAGTTAGCTCGTTGCTATCGATTTGTCTTGGGAGAGCGTTGGCCGCCAATGTCCGATCGATATGCTTGATTAGCATAATTCATTGTGTCTAATTAATTTCCATGGAGCATGTCTGAGTTAATTTATTAATTTGAGACAAGCTGCGTATTCGTTAAATTGTTAGCCATTATACTCGTCAACCTATGATCCAAGAGGCATACTAAATTTATTCCCAATCGTCCCGTGTCGAACGCCCTGTTAGTTGAATTTTCCCCGTTTGCATTGTTTCCTCTTAGTCAATTAGAAGCCAACAAATCCCCATATTTCATTTATTTTCATAGTTTGCAAATTTAATTGAGATTAAGCTAAATTAACTTAATTCCCTGTGGATCGACCCCGTTGCCGCTACTCTACTAATAGTTTAGTGAATTCGGGTAAATATAAATTCATTTTGGCGGGTCTCGACAACCCGATGATTGGCGATAGTTCAAAATATCGTTACCACACAGCGTCGAGACGCTCGCTCAACGCTGCACAGCGTCTCGACGCCACCCCGACTCAGCGCACTGGAACTTTAGGGCGCAGCGTCGAGACGCTGCCCTAGCGTCTCGACGCTCCGACGGAATATATATTATTTTGTCCGATTTCCAGCGCCGAACATCACCTCCTACCTCGGGCTCCGCACCATTTTTGACATCTTTGAAGCCATTTCCGCCATTGGAGAAGCCATGGAGCTTGGATGGTCGCTAATTCAAGTCATCTACATCATGAGTGAGTAGATTATAGCGTTTTGGCTCAGGATTGTAAGGGATTAATGTAATTAGGATATTTGGTGAGGTTTATGTGATCAATTTCTGATTTAGCTTGATTATTTGGTTGAGTTAGTTTCTCCTTCTATGCATATCCCGTGATTGTGTTTGATTGATAGGATTAGTTAGTTAAAGATTTTGATGTCGTGCCTCTCTAAATCGCCAAGTAACATGGATTAACGATACCATAGAGCGTATAGGCTTCCTTGCGTTCTTGGTGTTCGTATTTCTCGAAGTTGAAACTAAAATCGATACACTAATTTGGCTTCCACGTTAGATAATCGTCGTAGTTAGCCCGTTGCTATCAATTGGTCTTGGGAGAGCGTTGGCCCCCAATGTCCAATCGATATGCTTAATTAGCATAATTAATTGTGTCTAATTATTATCCATGGATCGTGTCTGAATTGATTAATTGATTGATATGAGCTGCGCATTCTTCCGTATGTTTAGCTAAAATTTCCCGTTAGCCTGTGATCCATTAATTCACTATTACTTAATCCCGAACGTCCTGAGTCGAACGCTCCTTAAGTTCAGTTTTTCCCTCTTTGCGTAGTTTTTTTCCGTTAGCACGTTTCAACCCAAAAATTCCCCCATTTCATTTAATTTTCTAGTGTGAAAATTTAATTAGAATTAAGTTCGATTAACACAATTCCTTGTGGACTGACCCCATTATCACTAGCTACTAATCGTTCGGTGAATTCGGGTAATACAAATTTATTTTGGCGGGTCTCGACAACCCGGTATTTGGCAATTGTTCAAAAATATCGCTACTAAGGCGCTGCTCTCTCAGGTGTTAGCCAATTTTTCACCAATTTTCACCTTCAAGCTCCATTTGGCTGCACTCTTTGACCCGAACACTTCCCGAAACTCCTAAAATGCCCGATTTAGCCCCAAAAACCATAAATGGACTTTCCGAGCTCTTCGCCGCTAAACACCTATAATAAGGCAATTTAATTGAATTAAGCACGACATTTAGCTAAATTTAAGGCTATAATTATAGCTCTATTTTAACAGTATCTTCAAGAGACATACCTGGTGATGAAGTTTGGGCTTGCGTAGGAGCCCGAGGTCTATCGTAAAGTTGATTAGATTGCCTTTATTGGCCTTCCCGGTTCCCATAACTCAAGTTAGGGTGATCTCTCCACCCTAGATTGTATGTGTTTGAATAATGATCATACCTCATTTAATTTGAGGCATATCTCTCGATGGTATTTACCTCATCGGAGTTCTGACCTCAATTGCCCATCATCTTGTGAAACATGCTATGTATCTCAGCCATTGGACTCATGTACTCGTTCGTCTCATTCGTTTGTTGAACTTGAAGAATTTGTCTTCCCCCTCGTGTTTCAAACTACCGAGAATTTCCAGCCATGTTCGAAATTAAATGTTTGGCCTCTATGGGTGTCTTGTCAATCAATGCTCTTCCACTGGTTGAATCGATCATTTCTCTATCGTGTGGAATCAACCCTTCGTAGAAGTATTAAATCAAAAGTTGATCTGAGATCTAGTTGTGAGGTAAACTGGCGCACAGTCTATTGAACCTCTCCCAATACTCGTGCAGAGTTTCTCCGGTGATCTGTTGGATAACATAGATCTTCTTCCTGATCGTTATGGCTCTGGAGGCGGGAAGTACTTTTCAAAGAAAAGTCTCTTCATCTCGTTACACGTGGTTATCGACCCTGACAGAAGGTAGTAGTGTCAATCCTTCGCCAAACTCTTCAGAGAGAAGAGAAAGGCTCTCAAATTCAGTTTCTTCGCATTCACTCCACGAGGCTTCATGCAAGAACACACAACGTGGAACTCATCAGGTGTTTATGTGGATCTTCATCTACATTGCCATGAAAAGAGGGATGTAAGTGAATTAAACCAGACTTAAGCTCAAAATTACCTGTCAAAATTAGATAAGTAATGCAAAGTGGTTGTTGCTTTAAATCTGGCGCTGCCAACTTTTTAAGAGTCCTCCGTAGTTCGTTGTTCTCCATCTCTTCTGAAAGAGTTTCGGCATGCATAACAGAAACATATTTGGATCTAAGTACTCTAATTTTGTTAATTTCAAAGGAAAAAGCATGTAATTTGAAATTCAATAACAATAATTTAGAAATTACCTTTGAAGCTCAAATTCTTCTCGATTCCAAGCCCGATCTTCGAATGTAACGGTCATGAACCACCACGAGAGTCTTCCCGACTATTCTTCGGCCTTAGAACGGGATTGTGGGATCCTTTGAGTGGCTAATTTGAAAGGGAATTGAAGATGGATTTGGAGAGATTGGAAGAGAAATTGTCCTTTACAATTCTCACAATTAATCAAATTTTCAAAAAGAGGTTAATCTAATTAACCCTTTGTATATATCGAAGACCACATGCAAAATCATATAAAATTGAGTTAACATTAGGATGACACCTATAAATCACTCAATTTAGTGGGATTAGTGGCTTGATGTGGGATTAACACCTAGCAAAATTGTTTGAGTCATAAAAACACCAAAAGAAGTTTTTCCCACTAACTAGAGAATTGAATTTTTTTTACTAACTTTAGTCAACATATTGACTCTTGCCTTTCAAGGTTTAGTGGAGTCAACATTTGACATTTGCTTTTAAAGTTTTAATCAATTGTCAACATTTTGACTTTTGACTAACTTTGACCAAATTAATTTAATTTAAAATTCAAATAATTAATTTTAAATTAAATTAAATTAACTTAATATTAAATAATTAATTAAACAATTTAATTAATTCAAATTTAATATCCAATAAATCTATCACTAATCCTGATCATTCCCAAGATACTTGATTATGAATCCCTATTCATATTTTCGATATTTAAATCTTATTTAAATATCTCCATCTCTCTCTATTGTTCAATTCGCAATTGAACGTTATGCCATTAAATATATCACATATATTTAACGCTTATTCCCTAATCTGAATTCGAACACTTTGAATTCACTCGTCACACTGTTCTAAGGTTTAGTCCGATATGAGCTAGTAGGGGGACATCATGTACCTACAGATCATGAGCTTCAAAGATCCGATATTAACTAATTAAAATCTTTAACCCAGTAAATCTACATTCGTTAACTACAAGGAAATTCCACTATAGCCTAGTAGTTGCCCTATCCTCACTGTAGATGTATTTCCGAACACTCGATATAACCATGATTAGTAAGTTGACCCTTCACAGGTTGTTCGTAATTTATGGCTGGGTCAAATATCTGTTTTACCCCAGTAATTATATCTTGCTCCTTAAGTCCCACGAATCCTCTAATGAACAATTGGTTTGTGATCCAATCACTAAACCGATTGATATGTGACCTAATCACTATATCGAGTCCCATTCGGGCCAATGAAAGGGTGTGGCCCCTTGTTGAAGACCTGAAGTCAGCACTTAATGGAACAACCTATCTACTATCCCTAGAGACGGGTAGGAGTGAATTCCATCTTGAACCCTATGTCCCTAGTTATCTATCCGGTCTTACCCCTGAAATGAGAGGCTTATTGAGTCGGCAATATTGAGTCACTCTCTCCCATGCAGATCTTGTTGGGTTTTATGTCCTAAAACTCGTGGTTTGTAAACTGAATGTATATTCTATTTTGCAATAAAGTTGTTATTGAGATTTATTCAGTAAAGTTGTTATTGAATAAAATGAATTGTTTTTACTTTTAACCTAACTCAAATAAACAAAGAACCCATGGCTATAGGTTGTATACTTGAACTTCATGTATGACATGATTGTGGATCGAGTTCAAGTAATAGCCAGAACGGTCTATAGTATAGGGATAAGGCTGGGTTTCTTATCATAGGGACACTATTGGACGCGGCCCACTTTGTATAGTACAAACGATGTGATCCGAAGTCGTTCATGTTGAGACATGTGAGTGGGGGCGTCCTATGCAATGAGTTTGCATAAGATTGAACCGGGAAACAAGTCGCTCTTTCTTTATAACTCCGTTTACTGTAAAGACCGACTTTTTCATATGATGACCTAGGTAACTCGATCTGAATCCTGAGCACGCTATGAACTCCTGTTTATTCGGGCTTATCCTTTGACTTGTATGGGTGAGAGTGGCCCGAGATCGCCGACTCAATAAGCCTACCATCTTGGGGATAAGACCGGGTAGGTAGCTGGGAACATAGTCCTGCGAGATGGAATTCACTCCTACCCGCTCTGAGGGATTAGTAGAGAGGTTGTTCCCTTAAGTGCTGACTCCGGGTCTTGAACTAGGGATCCCACCCTCTCATTGGCCCGAGAGGGACTTGGTATAGTGATGAGATCACATACCAATTGGTTTGGTGGTTGGACCACAAACCAATAGTTCATTAGAGGATCAGTGGGACTTAAGGAACGAGATGTAATTACGGGGGTAAAACGGTTATTTTGACCCAGCTGTAATTACGAACGACCTGTGAAGGATCGACTTACTAATGATGGTTATATCAAGAGGACAGAAATATATCTACGGTGAGGAGAGTGCAACCCTTGGACTTTAGTGGAGTCTCCGAGGGTTAACGAATGTTGGTTAGCTTGGTTAAAGAGTTTGACCGGTTAATCTCGTATCGTTGGAGCTCATGATCTGTAGGTCCTTTAGGTTCTCCTGGCTAGCTCGGAATAAGCCGTGTAACAATATGAGAGAAAAAGAATTTGAATTTATTGAAATTCAGTTTTGGAAGAATGATGGACATATTTAAATATGATTTAAATATGGGATCGGTGTAAAACATGAATAGGGATTCATGTATGATGATTCGGTTTAAGAAACCGGGATTAGTCTTATTATTTAATTAATATTTGATATTGAATTAAATAATAATATTAATTAATTAAAAAGTTTAATTAATTATAATTTATTTTGCTTATTAAAATTAATTATGAATTAATTTTAAAATGACAAAATATTACAAGTGTGATTATAAGTCAAAGTGGAATTATCCATGTTGAGTGGATTAATCCAAGTTGAGTGAGTTTATCCAAGTTGTGAAGTGGATTGTGAATCACCAACAACATGCCTATAAACTCATCAATTTTGGAAGACTTGGTTGAAGACTAATCCATCCAATTTGAGGTGTCATGCTAAGCAAAGACTTTGTTGCATGTGAATTGCCTATAAATTGGATGAAGTTCAAATGGTTTGAAGTTGATGAATTTTCAAAGAGTTTGAATATTTGGATGAGCATGAAGAGTTCATGTTACTTGAGAAATTAGAAAGCTAAGTGTTAGACTTCTTCTCACAAAATCCTCATCACTTTCATCTTCCCATCTTCTTCTTCCAAACTTTTTCTTTCATAAAGGAGTCCCACCACTCCGTTGCTCGGCCCGAGGATAGCGGGACTACCGGAGGTGGTTCTCGAGGAGTTCGAGGGAAGCTTCGAAGGGTTCGTGAGGAGATTCGAGCGTTTGAAGAGAAGTCTTTAGAACTACAAGAGGTATGTGTTCTAATTCCTTTTATTTCAAAGCTTTGTGCATGTTTCTTATTTAGCTAAATTGATGAAATTAGAGTGCCAATGATCCGTCTCACTTCCGCTGCGCTACATGCGCTCCATCAATTGGTATCAGAGCGTTTTTTGGTCACTCAATTTGCATCAATTTGAGCTCGGTGGGTATTTGTTTTAGAAATTTATTTTTCTGGGCGTCTAAAGTGTTTCCCGGTTTTGGCTTATTTTTTTGAGCTTTGATTTGTACTTTGTTTTGTAAATGCCCGAGTGTGTATGGGCTTTAATGTGTGAAGAAGAGTCTGTAAAAAATTCGGAGTCATTAGAGTCCATATAGGCTTTCAATTCGAAGACAGAAGCTCGGGTGTCGGAAAAAACAGCATGCTGTTTTTTGCTGTTTTTTTTTTCTGCAAAATTCCAGCACAAAACCGGTTCAGCGCAAGGTGGAAGAAACGGTCCGGTTCGGTCCTCGTGCGGTCCGGTTCACTGAAAGTCAGACCGTTTCCTTGTTCTTCACCCTCTGGAGGTCCAGTTCAGCATTCGTTTGGTCCGGTTCGGGTCGGTATTGGTCTAGTTACGGGCTGTTGAAGTCGGGACAACTGCTATGGACCGGTTCAGTTTTTTTGAAGTTTTGTAGTTGCTGTTTCTTT
Organism: Herpetospermum pedunculosum; assembly: GCA_028017165.1. Taxonomy (NCBI): domain Eukaryota; kingdom Viridiplantae; phylum Streptophyta; class Magnoliopsida; order Cucurbitales; family Cucurbitaceae; genus Herpetospermum; species Herpetospermum pedunculosum. Next base: position 3,732,160 of record CM051525.1, on the reverse strand, counting down.
GGCCGGTTGAAGCAAATTCAAGCTGGTTCGTGGCGGTTCGAAGGGTACGGAAGCGTCTCAACTTAGTTGATGAATTATTATTGTAATAATTTAGGTGCTTGCTTGTCCGTGATGCCAAAACCGGTCCACTTTAGTGTGTTTAATCTTGTATGTGCATAAAGTATGCCATATAGATTTCACATCCCACCATAGGAAGCATGTCGCATGCACTGAAAGTATAATATAAGTGTTATGTTGTATAGTATGCATGTTTAATTCATGAGAATTAATATAAGTGTTATATTAATTTATGAATTGGATGTTGCTTGTTTAAAAGTAAAATTAATATAAGTGTTATATTAATTGTGAAATTAAACATACAACATAGTTGCCTTAGTTGAATATAATTGTTATATTCTTGCTTGGGAAGCATGTTATAAATTGAATGTAATGGTTATATTCTAGCTTAGGAAGCATGTTATAGAATGTCTTTGTTTTATAAAGCGTTGTAAAATGAGATAGACATTTAAAATCTATAACAAAGATAAATGCATGCTCACTAAGGGTTAAAGAATTCCAATGCGATTAGGAATTTAGTATCGATTCGTTTTAATAGTTAAAATAGGTCGATATTTTGTAAAGCTAAAGGTTACGAGAGAACTCACCCGGTTTGATCCTGCAATAAGGTTGGAGGTATTTAAGATGACGGTTTACGGAACACCTCCTACCTGGGGATCGATCCGGTACTTGAGTTAAGTTAACCCGGCTTTATGAGCATGCACGTGAGAGGTGTAAGGTTATAAAACGTTTATCACCTAGACATCTTAGGTAAAAGTATGTTCTACCTAGACTTAGGTTTTATTGTCTTAGCCGGATAATGCCTAAGTAAAACTTTACCCAAACCATTCTAAAATACTTAGTAGTGGTGTTGAGAAGGTATATATGATATATCAATCTCCTCCTACGTTCTCCGCAAAGTTCACACCGTGAGATTTATGCTCGGCCTCGTGATGTCAATAGGGCATCCCCATTCGGATGGTGTTTGCATAAATCAAGAGCAAGGTGAATGGAGAAAGTATTTATAGTAAGTGGGAGAAGGAAGTATGTCAATACATCCTGCGGTCTTCTCCATTAGGTTGAACCGTGAGATTCCCATGTTCCGCCTGCTGGTTGCCCATAGTAGCACCGTCCATTCGGAGGGCCGTTTCATGGGAGTCGGAACAACTCAATCTCCAGAAATGGATAGGGTCTCTTAGGTCCATTCTCAACTCTGACATTTCCATTCGATTGCACTGTTGGGGCCGACCTCTGAGTTCTGAAAATGGCGGGTCACACTTACAAGGATTACTAAGTTGTTAGTAGATTCTTGACCGAAGTAGCGATAACTAAGGTGCTATAGGAATATGAGTTATTATGGTATTAGCATTTAGTCAAGAATGTCTTGGTTCAGTGAAGGAGTGATTGACTGCCCCTCGGTAGCGGTTGCTCTGACTCACTGAAGTATCGTTGCAAATTAATAATGATTTTTTGGGTACATTATTACTTTTGCTAAAATTCTTGATTGGTTGTTAAAAATAGGTTAAGTTCAATTCACTAATAGAATTCATTCTTTTCAGCATGTCTAGCTCGTTTATCCAATTACTAGCTTCTGATAAACTAAACGGCGATAACTACACGACCTGGAAATCGAACTTGAATACGATTCTTGTTATCGATGATCTTAGGTTTTTCTTAACAGAAGAATGTCCTCCCCCTCCTAGCTCATCTGCAACTCGAACTGTTCGAGATGCATTTGACAGGTGGACTAGGGCTAATGATAAAGCCCGAGTGTACATCTTGGCCAGCACATCCGATGTGTTAGCTAAGAAGCATGAGGTAATGGTCTCCGCTAAGGAGATCATGGATTCATTACAGATGATGTTTGGACAACCGTCCTCATCGGTCTATCATGATACCCTCATGGCGAGCAAAGCTGAGAAGAAACAACTAAGTAAATATGATTTACTCGTTGTTGAAACATGTTTAGTGGAACATGATAGTTTTGCCTGGATACTGGATTCAGGAGCCACTAACCATGTTTGTTCTTCTTTCCAGGAAACTAGTTCCTAGCAGCTGCTTGCTGAAGGTGAGATAACTCTCAGGGTTGGAACAGGAAAGGTTGTCTTAGCCAAGGAAGTGGGACCTGTCAAGTTGTTATATAGAGATAGTTTCATTTTACTCGAAAATGTACTGTTGGTTCCTAGCTTTAAAAGGAACCTTGTATCTATCTCTTGTTTACTTGAACATTTGTATAAAGTATCTTTTGATTTTAATGAAGAGTTCATTAGCAAAAGAGGTGTACATATATGTTCTGCGAAACTTGAAAACAACTTGTATGTGTTAAGACCAACAGAGGCAAAAGCTATTTTGAACACCGAGATGTTTAAAACAGCTCAAACTCAAACTAAAAGGCATAAACTTTCTCCAAGTACCTATCTTTGGCACTTGAGACTAGGCCACATTAATCTCAATAGGATTGGGAGATTGGTTAAGAGTGGTCTCCTAAATCAGTTAGAGGACAACTCTTTACCACCATGTGAGTCTTGTCTTGAGGGCAAGATGACCAAACGATCTTTTTTCTGAAAAAGATCATAGGTCCAAAGAAACTCTAGAGCTTGTACATTCAGATCTTTGTTGTCCGATGAATGTTAAAGCACGGGGAGGGTATGAATATTTCATCAGCTTCATTGATGATTATTCTAGGTACGGCTATCTTTACCTAATGCATCATAAGTCCAAAGCTCTTGAAAAGTTCAAGGAGTATAAGGCAGAGGTTGAGAACACATTAGGTAAAACGATTAAAATACTCCGATCAGATCGAGGTGGAGAGTATATGGATTTAAGATTCCAGGACTATATGATAGAACATGGAATAGTATCCCAACTCTCAGCGCCCGGAACACCGCAGCAGAACGGTGTGTCCGAAAGGAGAAATAGAACCCTGTTAGACATGGTTCGATCTATGATGAGCTATGCTCAACTACCTAGTTCGTTTTAGGGATATGCAGTAGAGCCTGCTGTATATATTTTGAACATGGTTCCCTCTAAGAGTGTTTCAGAAACACCTTATGAGTTATGGAGAGGGCGTAAAGGTAGTTTACGTCACTTCAGAATTTGGGGGTGTCCGGCACATGTGTTGGTGCCCAATCCAAAGAAGTTGGAACATCGTTCAAAATTATGCCTATTCGTAGGCTACCCCAAGGAAACGAAAGGTGGTCTATTTTACGATCCTCAACAGGACAAGGTGCTTGTATCGACAAACACCACGTTCTTAGAGGAAGACCACATGAGAGATCATCAACCTTCGAGCAAAATTGTTTTGACCGAACTTTCCAGGAAAGCTACAGATGGGTCAACAAGAGTTGTTGATCAGGCTGGTCCATCTCAAGAGTTGATAATACCTCGACGTAGTGGGAGGGATGTGAGACAACCCGACCGCTATATGGGTTTAACGGAAACCCAGGTTGTCATACCTGATGACGGCGTTGAGGATCCATTGACCTTTAAACAGGCAATGAATGACATAGACAAGGACCAGTGGCTTAAAGCCATGGACCTCGAAATGGAGTCGATGTACTTCAATTCGGTCTGGGATCTTGTAGAGCAACCTGATGGTGAAAGACCTATCGGTTGCAAGTGGATCTACAAGAGGAAACGAGCTCGGGCCGAAGACCGGGGGAAGTTTAGGACCAAGCCGGTAAGGTGCAAACCTTTAAGGCTCGACTTGTGGCAAAAGGGTTATTCCCAGAGGGAAGGGGTGGACTATGAAGAAACTTTTTCCCCTGTTGCCATGTTAAAGTCGATTAGAATACTCTTGTCCATTGCCACATTTTATGATTATGAAATTTGGCAAATGGATGTCAAGACAACCTTTCTGAATGGCAATCTTGAAGAGAGTATTTATATGGCTCAACCAGAGGGGTTCATAATTCACGGTCAAGAGCAAAAGGTTTGCAAGCTTAATCGATCCATTTATGGGTTGAAGCAAGCGTCTAGATCCTGGAATATAAGGTTTGATACTGCGATCAAATCTTATGGCTTTGAACAGAATGTTGACGAACCTTGTGTCTACAAGAAAATAGTCAATTCTGTTGTAGCTTTCTTAGTCTTATATGTAGATGATATCCTACTCATTGGGAATGATGTAGGGTTCCTGACTGACGTTAAGCAATGGCTAGCGACCCAATTCCAAATGAAAGATTTGGGAGAGGCTCAGTTTGTTCTAGGGATTCAAATCGTAAGGAATCGTAAGAACAAAATGCTAGCGCTGTCTCAAGCATCTTATATCGACAAGGTGTTGATACGATATTCGATGCAGAATTCCAAGAAAGGGTTATTTACCTTTCAGGCATGGAATTCAATTGTCAAAGGAAGAGTGTCTTAAGACACCTCAAGAAGTTGAGGATATGAGACGAATTCCCTATGCATCAGCAGTCGGTAGTCTGATGTATGCCATTTTATGTACACGACCCGACATATGCTATGCAGTGGGAATTGTCAGTAGGTACCAGTCCAATCCAGGATATGATCATTGGACTACCGTTAAACACATCCTCAAGAATCTTCGGAGAACGAGAGACTATGTGCTCGTGTATGGCGCTGTTGCGTGCTCAATGTTAAAATAAATATGCAATGAGAGAGCACTTAGAACATGCAAGCATACATGATCTTGTAGCAAGTAGTAAATATTTTTTCATTCGTTTTCCCACAGAGACTTATTATTAGTTACTCGCGAAGTGTGTTGTTAAGCAAGAATGGGTGGATTTGATGGGGTAAATTTGGTTTTTAATTGCCTAATTACTAATGAATATATAAAGGATAGCAACATGAACAAGTGCAAGTCAATGATAAACTTAAATGTAAAGAGAAGAGAATAATAAACGAAGAGGAAAATGGCTAAGCAGAATTTTGAACTTAGTAGAATTGCGAGAACAACAATTTTACCGCAATGTTACTAACAGCGAAAGTGTGTAAAATGGAGAAACAAGGGCTACTAACGACTCCTCTATAGGCATTTTCACACGATTCTCAAGCATTGGATCTACTCACTATGCATCAAACTAACTCATTCTCATGTATCTTCCGATTTCATGCATTAGATTCTTTAGTTTACTCATGTCCAAGTAAGGTCTTAAGCATCTTGTTAAAGCAGTAAGTTATGATTTGTACTAGGAAAACGCCTATTCCTAGGTCGTTTTCTGGCTACCTTGAGAGGCTAGCATGAGTGTATGACTCTGAACTCTTACTCCTTCCAGAGGTTAGGAGTTCTTTGGACAAAATGGATGGCCAATCGAAATTGCCCGTGGGATGAAGCTTACATACAATCAATGCATTCGAGAGCTATCCTACATGCTTGGTTCACGTGTTTTACCCTATAGTATTGTCATTAGCATGCCCCTATGTGACTTAGCTACTCATGGATGTAAAGAGAACAGAATTAATAGATGAAGTAGACATGTTTAGAAGAAAATTAAAGACAAAACAGCAAGGAAAACAGTAGGCAGAAATGAAATAAGAGAAAGTGCGAAATGATGAATTGTGCTTTGATTACTCAATTGTTTGAATGAACAAATGAAGACTTAAAGTTACTAACATAAAGACAGAAAGCAACGAAATGGAATGGATTAACTAATGGAAAAGAAGTAACAACAAAACGGTGCTGGAAATGAAAAGTAAAGACAGAAAGCAGTAAAATGAGCTTGATCGCCTCGTCGCAAACGCCTCGGCTGAAGGGAGAGAAAGGTGAGCCTTGCTTGGATGAATCCAATCAGGAGAGAAGAAGAATCTTCTCTCCTTCCTATCAGATTGTCGACTCCAACAGCTGAACCTCTCAAACCAACAGACGGATAAGAGAAAGAATGGAAAAGACTGCGCTGCGAAGAGACTTCTACGCTTTCGGATGATGATTGAACCTTCCTCTTTGACCTCCTTTTATAGTATTCTGCAGATGCGATTGGGCCAAGGAGAACAATCCATCCTCAACGTCGTACTTCAAAATGGATGGAGGAGAAAGAACGAATCCCTGAAATATCGGATCACAACAGAAAAAGGTTAGCCAACTTACGGATTTCACTTAAAACATTGCGGTTTTAGCAATGTTTCCGCAATGCTTCCGCAATGCACAATTTTCATTCTTCTAACTTCGTTTTTCATTCTTTTTCTCTCCTTTTGCACACAAGTCCTAATTTAGCTTCCTTCTTCTAATTCTCATATATAAGCAAAGGTTTAAGCTAAATCCTATCAAAAACACCTAAGAGTGTACATCTTTCTAAGATAAATAAGTCCTAAAAATGTCACTTTTGGAGACGTAACAGGCGCGAAGGATTTGATCCTTACAGGATACACTGACTCTGATTTTCAAACCGATAAGGATTCGAGGAAATCCACATCGGGATCAGTGTTCACTCTTAACGGAGGGGCAATAGTATGGAGGAGTATAAAGCAAGGTTGTATTGCTGACTCCACCATGGAAGCTGAGTATGTCGCGGCTTGCGAAGCTGCAAAAGAGGCTGTATGGCTTAGAAAGTTCTTGACGGATTTGGAAGTTGTTCCAAATATGAATTTTCCTATCACACTTTATTGTGATAATACTGGTGCTGTGGCAAATTCGAGAGAACCAAGAAGCCATAAGCGTGGAAAGCACATTGAGCGGAAATATCATCTCATCAGGGAGATAGTGCATCGAGGAGAAGTGATCGTCATGCAGATCGCCTCAGAGCACAATATTGCTGATCCGTTTACAAAGTCCCTCACGGCTAAAGTGTTCGAGGGGCCCCTAGTGAGTCTAGGACTACGAGTTGTACAGTAGGATAGTGGGAGAAAAGCCATGGAAATATTTGATATTCCAGTTTTTCTCATCCAGCATGTAATACTCCACTAAAGTTTTAGTCCAAGTGGGAGTTTGTTGGGTTTTATGACATGATTGTGGATCAAGTTCAAGTAATAGCCAGAACGGTCTATAGTATAGGGATAAGGCTGGGTACCTTATCCTGGGGACACTATTGGACGCGGCCCACTTTGTATAGTACAAACGATGTGATCCGAAGTCGTTCATGTGGAGACATGTGAGTGGGGGCGTCCTATGCAATGAGTTTGCATAAGATTGAACCGCGAAACAAGTCGCTCTTTCTTTATAACTCCGTTTACAGTAAAGACCGACTTTTTCATATGATGACCTAGGTAACTCGATCTGAATCCTGAGCACGCTATGAACTCCTGTTTATTCGGGCTTATCCTTTGACTTGTATGGGTGAGAGTGTCCCGAGATCGCCGAATCAATAAGCCTACCATCTTGTGGATAAGACCGGGTAGGTAGCTGGGAACATAGTCCTGCGAGATGGAATTCACTCCTACCCGCTCCGAGGGATTAGTAGAGAGGTTGTTCCCTTAAGTGCTGACTCTGGGTCTTGAACTAGGGATCCCACCCTCTCATTGGCCCGAGAGAGACTTGGTATAGTGATGAGATCACATACCAATCGGTTTGGTCGTTGGACCACAAACCAATAGTTCATTAGAGGATCAGTGGGACTTAAGGAACAAGATGTAATTACGGGGGTAAAACGGTTATTTTGACCCAGCAGTAATTACGAACGACCTGTGAAGGATCGACTTACTAATGATGGTTATATCAAGAGGACAGAAATATATCTACGGTGAGGAGAGTGCAACCCTTGGACTTTAGTGGAGTCTCCGGGGGTTAACGAATGTTGGTTAGCTTGGTTAAAGAGTTTGACCGGTTAATCTCGTATCGTTGCAGCTCATGATCTGTAGGTCCTTTAGGTTCTCCTGGCTAGCTCGGATTAAGCCGTGTAACAATATGAGAGAAAAAAAATTTGAATTTATTGAAATTCGGGTTTGGAAGAATGATGGACATATTTAAATAAATATGATTTAAATATGGGATCGGTGTAAAACATGAATAGGGATTCATGTGTGATGATTCGGTTTAAGAAACTGGGATTAGTCTTATTATTTAATTAATATTTGATATTGAATTAAATAATAATATTAATTAATTAAAAAGTTTAATTAATTATAATTTATTTTGCTTATTAAAATTAATTATAAATTAATTTTAAAATGACAAAATATTACAAGTGTGATTATAAGTCAAAGTGGAATTATCCATGTTGAGTGGATTTATCCAAGTTGAGTGGGTTTATCCAAGTTGTGAAGTGGATTGTGAATCACCAACAACATGCATATAAACTCATCAATTTTGGAACACTTGGTTGAAGACTAATCCATCCAATTTGAGGTGTCATGCTAAGCAAAGACTTTGTTGCATGTGAATTGCCTATAAATTGGATGATGTTCAAATGGTTTGAAGTTGATGAATTTTCAAAGAGTTTGAATATTTGGATGAGCATGAAGAGTTCATGTTACTTGAGAAATTAGAAAGCTAAGTGTTAGACTTCTTCTCACAAAATCCTCATCACTTTCATCTTCTCATCTTCTTCTTCCAAACTTTTTCTTTCATAAAGGAGTCCCACCACTCCGTTGCTCGGCCCGAGGATAGCGGGACTACCGGAGGTGGTTCTCGAGGAGTTCGAGGGAAGCTTCGAAGGGTTCGTGAGGAGATTCGAGCGTTTGAAGAGAAGTCTTTAGAACTACAAGAGGTATGTGTTCTAATTCCTTTTATTTCAAAGCTTTGTGCATGTTTCTTATTTAGGTAAATTGATGAAATTAGAGTGCCAATGATCTGTCTCGCTTCCGCTGCGCTACATGCGCTCCATCAGATCTAAGGATAATCCCAAATAAACAGGAGTTCATAGTTAGTTAATGTACTCACACTATAGACCGTTTTGGCTATTTACTTGAACTTGATCCACTTTTATGTGTCCACATAAATTTCAAGTACTCATGCTATAGCCATGGATCTTAGTTTATTGGATTAAGGGTTTTCTAAAATGAAATAAGCAATTCACATATTTAATAACAACTTTATTGAATAAACCTCAATAACACTTTATTAGTAATAAAATATGTTTATCGTTTACAAACCTTGAGTTTTAGAACATAAAACCCAACAAACTCCCACTTTGGACTAAAACTCCAGTGGTAACAAATATATATCCATATATATACATAATGTTGAGTTTTTAGAAAGAGAAGTAAATATAATAAACTAGGGCATCACATACCCATAGTTTTCTCCCACTTGCCCTAGATTATACATCTCGTAGTCCTAGTCTCACTAGGTGACCCTCAAACACTTTAGCCGTGAGAGCGTTTGTAAATGAATCACCAATGTTGTCCTCAGAGGCTATCTGTAGCTTCTTTAGAAATTTCGCGCAATACTAGTTTACTCCGAGGTTGATGATCTCTCATGTGATCTTCTTCGAGAAAAGTAGCATTTGTCGATACAAATACTTTATTTCCTTTTGGATCGAAGAAGTATCCAGCTTTCGATTCTTTTGGGTAGCCTACAAATAAACATACTTTTTAACGGCGTTCCAATTTCTTAAGGTTTGGCACCAACACATGTGTCGGCTATCCCCGGATTCTGAAGTGACGTAAACTAGTTTTACACCCTCTCCATAACTCATAAAGTGTTCTAGTAACACTTTTAGAGAGAACATTATTCAAAATGTAGGCAGTAGTGACTACTGCATATCCCCAAAACGAATCAGAAAAATGAGCATAGCTCATCATCGATCGAACCATGTCTAACAAGGTTCTGTTTCTTCTCTCTGAGACATCGTTTTGCTGAGGCGTACTAGGTGCAAAGAGTTGTGACTGGATTCCATGTTCTATCAAATAGTCCTAGAATATAAGGTCCATGTACTCTCCACCTCGATTTGATTGAAGTGTCTTAATTTTTTTACCTAATAAGTTCTCAACTTCAGCCTTATACTCCTTGAACTTTTCAAGAGCTTCGAACTTATGATGCATTAGGTAAACATAATCGTACCTTGAATAATAATCTATAAAAATGATGAAATATTCATATCGTTCTCGTGCTTTGACATTCATTGGTCCACAGAGGTACGAATGCACGAGTTCTAAGGATTCTTTGGCTCTAAGACATTTTCCATTAAAAGATCTTTTCGTCATATTTCCCTCAAGACAAGACTCACATGCTGGTAAAAAGTTCTCTTCTAACTGGCTTAGATTACCATTCTTAACCAATCTCTCAATCCTATTGAGATTAATGTGACCAAGTCTTAAGTGCCAAAGATATGTACCTGAAGAAACTTTTTGCCTTTTGTTTCGCGTCTCAGCCGTTTTAAACATCTCGATATTTAAAATATCTTTCGCTCTAGTTGGTTTTAACTTATATAAGTTGTTTTCTAGTTTTGCAGAACAAATAAGAATACCTCTTTTGTTAATGAACACTTCATTAATTTCAAAAGATACTTTATACAATTGTTCTAACAAACAAGAGATAGATACAAGATTCCTTTACATTCCAGGAACAAGATACACATTATCTAATAAAATGAATCTATCTCCAAAAAACAACTTTAAATCTCCCACTTATTTTCCTAAGACAACCTCTCCTGTTCCAACCCTGAGAGTTATCTCGCCTTCCGCAAGCGTTCTCCAGGAACTAGTTTCCTGAAAAGAAGAACAAATATGATTAGTGGCCCCTGAACAATATCCAGGTAGAGTCATCACTCTCCAATAAACATGTTTCAACAACTAGTAAATCATATTTACCTTGTTTCGCCTTTTCGGCTTTCTTCTCTGCAAGGTACTTTAGGTAGTTTCTTATCCAATGCCCATTCTCGTTCCAATGGAAACATTTTACTTTATCTGCAACTTGAATCATGCCTTTGCGGTCAGTAGGAGTTTTACTTTTCCCCTTCCCTTTATTTTTCATCGAAATACTCTTATTTTTAGAAGAAGAAGGGTCAGACTTCTTTCTAGAGGACGATCCTCTATAGAACCTTTTAGTGGTAGCAACGTTTTCCTCCACTTCATGTCCCTTAGTTTTCAGGAGGGACTGATAAGTCTGAAGCTCATTCAGAAGAGTAGTCAAGTTATATTCAATTTTGTTCATCATCGTATTTGTGCGAAACTGTAGGAAGCTCTTCGGAAGAGACTCCAGAATAAAACTGACCTGGCTCTTCACATCTATGACAACTCCGTTTACTTCTGCCACATTGAAATGGACCATCATGTCCAGGACATGTTCTCTAACAGAGGTCCCTTCTTTCATACGACAGTTATAAACGTACTTGATGACATCATCCCTAAGGGAGAAGGACGGTTGTCCAAACATCCTCTTCAATGATTCCATAATTTCTTTGGCAGCACCCATACCATCGTGTTTCTTAGCCAATTGGTACTAGGATTTTTTAATATCCTATAAATTTCGGGGTGTCGAGTCCCGCCAAAATAACATTTATAATTCTGCTACAACTGAGCTTTGCAGCTAGTGGTAGTCGGGTCGATCCACAGGGAACCTAAATTATTTCTCCTAATTAATTTATATTTGCTTTTTAATTAACTAAAACAATAAAATAAAACGATAAAGTAAAACATTAAAGTAAAGGGGGATTGCTAACGGAAAATTACAGAAAAGCATAAAAAGTAGCTAACGGTGAATTAAAACTAATTACATGTGCTCCTAATTTTAAGGGTCGGGGTTGACCTTGATGCGACTCGATTCATTGGGATTCAAACGTACTTAGCAAGAGCATAATTAAACACATAAACGGTTGCCCGGAAACCCTAAAGCAACCGGCCACATATATATTAATAAGAATTTTTCAATTCTAATTAAACGATACTATTAGTTAACTCGGATTGATCAGCTCTAAATTAACTAAAGTAGTAACTAGCATTTTATGACGAACATTCAATTAAACATCCTAAATGCTAATTGATTACCCGGCAACCCTGAAGTAATCAACATTCAGAACGTTTAATATGATACTTCGATTTGTTCTATTTCATCAAGATAAATTGCAACCAAGATCAACTGGAATCCTATGTTGTCTATGGCTCGACTTATCCGTGTTACTTGGCGATTAAGAGAGGCACGGCATCATAATCTTTAACAATCAAACATGCTGGAAATCAAGGGTGCCTAGTCCTAAATCATTCAAACACATTCATGTGATAGAAGAAATAAATGCCCAATCAGTCATGCTAAGCTCGAAATTAAAGATCTAAAACCCTCATGGATCGCATCAAATTTAACCCCTAACCTCAAATTAGAGCACTTACCTTGCTCGGGATGAAAACCAAGCTAAATCCAACAAGTCTTTGCTTAGATATAGAAGAAAAGGGGAGAAAACCCCCAAAATTGGAGAGAGAAATCGTAAAAAACAAGCCAAACCCGAGAGAGAATGCCCTAAAAATCGTTAAAATATGGGTTTTGTACAGTCGGAGCATCGAGACCCTACAGGCAGCGTCTCGATGCTACGTCTGTGCCTAAAGGAAAAATAACGAAAATTCTGTCCTTCTCTGGACTCAAACTCAGGCCTATCAACCTGCCAAATTCCTCCTGCACCACCAGACCACTTATCAAAATTAAGATATCATTTGATTATTTAATATACATAGTATAGACACTCAGAATGAATAATCAAAATTATCCTCTAAACGTTCTTTTAAGCTCTTAATTAATTCAATGGTCCGATTTACCCCTAAGTAATTAAATTATACAAAATATATCAATTAAGCACAATTAATTACTTAATTCGCAAGACTTAGGAGCTAAATATTAGCACTTTTTGAGTGCTATCAAAACCCCCAACCTAAATCTTGCTAGTCCTCGAGCAAGGAAACCTCTAAAATAGCTCCTAAGGACTATACATGCATGCTTCTAACTCAAATCTCGATGCTTTAAGAATCAAGACATTTACATAAACAAGTAAGCAATCGATCACATGCACTTAATCAATGAACATGTCAAAAATTAACTACTACTCCCCTACGTGTGTGTGTGATAGCGAACCTCTCCTGAACCATGCAAGCTCGGAAAAACAACATGCTACAATTCATCTTGTTTTCCCCCTACTTCTAGCATTGAAGAACAGTCTATAGCTTAATCACATCAGAGAGAGCAACAAATTAAGAGGCCTAAAACGATTTTCTCATACATTTTTTTTTTCTTTTTGAGTATTTTGTACCCTTGGTTAAGGTTCTTTGAACCCAACTTTTTATTTTCTTTTTCTTTCAAATCTCGAGTTGCCTAACACGTCAAATTCATGCATAAACTTCACGTTTTTAAGGACTAACGCTCACTTCTTAAGTGCACCAATAAGAAGGAGGAGTGCCTCGAGAGAATTTTCTAACAAACATGCTTTTCTATTTTTTTTTACTTTAGGCTAATAGCTTTGCTAACTCGATTAACCTATTACAAACTCTCATGCAACAAAGCTTCCCTAGGGGTGCCTTTCGGGGTGACAACAAGAATCCGTGCAACATGTGGTCAATCTAAGCATACGGAGTCTAAGAGAAGTTGCTAAGTGCTCTTTAGATGCAAGGGAGCAATAGAAAAAAATTTAAATTTTTTGACATGGACCTAACTAGTGCAAACTACTTCATGCTAATCTAGATATGCAAATATGAAGATTCTAAAAACATTTCTTAGATTATCATTATTAGAAAGCATGTAAACAGAGTCCCAAGCACTTCAAATTCAAAATCTCCACAACTCAACAACCACAGGAATCCAACAGACAACTCCACCCCCAACCTTCGAAAGATACATAGTCCTCTATGTATCCATCCATCAGATAAAGCAATAAAAACTACAAAATTAATGGGAACAGAAAACCTCCTCTGAATTTCGCGAGGTGGGTGGTTGGAGTGGCGCGGTCTTTGCCCATTATCTCGGTCATTAGGCCAAACCCCTACAAAAGAAAGCAAACAACAAAAAGGAAAAACAAACAAATAAAATCTAATTAAGAGAAACTAATTGGTTCCCCAGCAACGGCGCCAATTTTGGTACTAGGATTTTTTAATATCCTATATATTTCGGGGTGTCGAGTCCCGCCAAAATAACATTTATAATTCCGCTACATCTGAGCTTTGCAGCTAGTGGTAGTCGGGTCGATCCACAGGGAACCTAAATTATTTCTCCTAATTAATTTCTATTTGCTTTTTAATTAACTAAAACAATAAAATAAAACGATAAAGTAAAACATTAAAGTAAAGGGGGATTGCTAACGGAAAATTACAGAAAAGCATAAAAAGTAGCTAACGGTGAATTAAAACTAATTACATGTGCTCCTAATTTTAAGGGTCGGGGTTGACCTTGATGCGACTCGATTCATTGGGATTCAAACGTACTTAGCAAGAGCATAATTAAACACATAAACGGTTGCCCAGAAACCCTAAAGCAACCGGCCACATATATATTAATAAGAATTTTTCAATTCTAATTAAACGATACTATTAGTTAACTCGGATTGATCAGCTCTAAATTAACTAAAGTAGTAACTAGCATTTTATGACGAACATTGAATTAAACATCCTAAATGCTAATTGATTACCCCCCTGAAGTAATCAACATTCACAACGTTTAATATGATACTTCGATTTGTTCTATTTCATCAAGATAAATTGCAACCAAGATCAACTGGAATCCTATGTTGTCTATGGCTCGACTTATCCGTGTTACTTGGCGATTAAGAGAGGCACGACATCATAATCTTTAACAATCAAACATGCTGGAAATCAAGGGTGCCTAGTCCTAAATCATTCAAACACATTCATGTGATATGCTTAGAAGAAATAAATGCCCAATCATGCTAAGCTCGAAATTAAAGATCTAAAACCCTCATGAATCGCATCAAATTTAACCCCTAACCTCAAATTAGAGCACTTACCTTGCTCGGGATGAAAACCAAGCTAAATCCAACAAGTCTTTGCTTAGATATAGAAGAAAAGGGGAGAAAATCCCCAAAATTTGAGAGAGAAATCGTCAAAAACAAGCCAAACCCGAGAGAGAATGCCCTAAAAATTGTTAAAATATGGGTTTTATAAAGTCGGAGCGTCGAGACCCTACAGGCAGCATCTCGACGCTCGTACGGAAATTTCCAGCGCCTGTTGTCGGGGTAGCATCGAGACCCTACAGGCAGCATCTCGACGCTACGTCTGTGCCCGAAGGAAATATAACGAAAATTCTGTCCTCCTCTGGACTCAAAGTCAAGCCTATCAAATTGCCAAATTCCTCCTGCACCACCAGACCATTTATCACAATTGAGATATCATTTGATTATTTAATATAGATAGTATAAACACTCAGAATGAATAATCAAAATTATCCTCTTAACGTTCTTTTAAGCTCTTAATTAATTCAATGGTCTGATTTACCCCTAAGTAATTAAATTATACAAAATATATCAATTAAGCACAATTAATTATTTAATTCGCAAGACTTATGAGCTAAATATTAGCACTTCTTGAGTGCTATCACCAATACATCAGATATGTTGGCCAGAATGTAGACCCGAACTGTACCATTTTCCCTTGTCCACCTGTCATATGCATCCCTAACATTTCGGTTTGCATTTCAGCCGAGGTTTGGAGGACACTCCTCAGTTAAAACGAACCTTAGATCATCAATTACCAGTATTGTGTTTAAATTTGATTTCCACGTTGCGTAATTATCCTCGTTAAGTTTTTTAGGAGCTAGTAACTATACTATTGAGTTGGTCATGCTGAAAAAAGTAAACATATCCTATTTAGTGAAATTGCTATTAACCCTTTTATATTACCCAATCAAGTTTAGCATTCATTTATTCTTTATTGCAACGATACTACAAAGGTTTAGAGCAACATCCACCTAGGGGCAGTACTTCTTGTAAGTGTGACTCTCTATTTTCAGACCTTAGAGATCGGAATCAATAAGTTCCCGAAGTTGGAAAGACAATGCTGAAAACGGACCTAGGAGACCCTATCCATTTCTAGAGTTCTGTTTGTTTTTTGTCTGTTGATGATAATGTGTTTGTGCAAGAGGCACAAAAAGAAATTTTTTGTTTGAATGATGATAGGTCCGAGAAAGACGGGAGAATATAAGGTGAATCTCTCGCATTGATGGACAATGGTTGATTGGATTGGGAGAATACAGTCGAGCAACCGACTTTAAAAATTTTGCGCTTCTCAGAGGCACCCGAGTGTTGGACTGTTTTTCTGTTGTTTTTAGTTTATTGCTTTAGTAGTTTAGTTGTTTAAGTTTTGTTTGTTTTGCTTTTGTTTGATTGTTAGGAAAATAAGAGGAATGTTTGGCATTGAGATCCTTTAATTGGAAGAAGATTACGCTTCATCCTCCACCAACCTCGCAACAATTAGGGAAGTCCTTGTGTTTCCTTTATTTTGCTCTTTTATTCCTTTATCTTATGGTTTATGCATTGAGGACAATGCATTCTCTTAGGTTGGGGGTGGAGTGTCTGTGAACTTTATGTGCAGTTGTCGAGCATGTGTAGATTTTAAATTTGAGATGCTTTGGTCTATGGTTGCATGCTCTCGGATGATGAAGATCTAGGAAATGCTTTTAAAATCTTCGTAGTTGCATATCTAGATGAGCATGAGATTGTTTGCACTGATTGAGCTTCGTTTCGAATTTTTTTTAAAAAACTTTTGTTGCACTGATCGAGCACTTAGCAACCTGTTATGGTCTCTATAGGCTTAGATTTACCTTTTGTAGCATAAATTCTTGTTGTCACCCTGAAAGGCAGTCCTAAGGAAATCTTCAAGCATGAGAGGTTGTAATAGGTTAATCGAGTTATAGCAAAGCTATTAGCCTAAATAAAAAAAAAATAAAAAAAAAAGCAAAGCTTGTTAATAAAACCTCCTGAGATGCTCCTCCTTCTTGAATGCGCATTGAGAAGTTAGCATTAGTCCTGGAATTGTGAAGCTTTCCCGTAGTCAGATACATTGTGCAGTGGAACTGCGGGTAAACTGAAACGAAAGCAAGCTTGACAACTTAGGCTCTCTTGGAGAAGAAAAAAGAAAAAGAAAAAAATTATGGTTCAAAGAATCAAATATATAGTACAAAGTACTCAAAAGAAAAAGGAGGAGAAAAATAATTTAGGTTTCTTGATTTGCTACTCTCTCTAATGTGGGAAAGCTATAGTCTGTTCTTAATTGCTAGAAGTAGGGGAAAAACGAGATGTAATGTTGCATGTAGTTTTTTCGAGTCTACTTAGGCTAGGATATGTTGGCTAATCACACACGTACGTAGGGGAGTAATAGTTAATTTTTGAATTGTTCTTGATTAAGTGCATGCATGCATTCAATTGCTTTCTTGATTGTTGTAAATGCCTTGATTTTTAAAGCATCGAGATTAGAGTTAGAAGCATGCAATTGTAGTCTTTAGAGATAATTTGAAGTTTTCCTTGCTCGAGGACTAGCAAGATTTAGGTTGGGGGTGTTTCATAGCTCTAATTTAGAGCTATGTTTTACTCCCTAATTGTAGCTAAAAATCGTGCTTAAGGTGATAGAGTATTAAGCATCAAGTTTATTAAATCATCCTAGCCATCCCTTAACGAGATTAGCTATTCATAACTAGAAAAACAGAAATAACAACAAAAAAGTTCATCAACATCTATTCTAGCTACCAAAATAACAAAACAAGAAAGCGGAAGGTAAGAATGGAAGAAGAATCTTCTAGCTGCTTGACTCGCTTCGGATCTTCCAGCAGCTTTAGCTTCTTCTTCACAATCGACCCTCCTTGAGCTCTTGTCCAGGTGCTACACTTCACAGCTCCGACGTTCTTGGAGAACACCTCAAGGTGGGTCTTCTTCTTCTCTTCAAAAGCTAAAAAAACCGAAGAATATCCTTCTCGAAATCCTCTATTCTCCAGTCCCCTTCCTTCACATCTTTTCCTTATCTTTCCACTCTTTTCTCTTTATACTGCTAGGATTTCTCCCGTAATTTTGCCCTAAAAAGGTCCAAACATTGTCATTGGATGAGCTGCAACGGATAAAGCAGAATGGCTGTACGGCAGGGGACAGGCGCTGCCATTTCACGTTCTTAAGGTACAGTTTTTGCGATTGTGCTGCGATCGCAAAAATCCTTAAAGGCGCCAACGTTGCTGCCTTTGTTGCTGCATCGCGGACGCAAAGCTCCTCTGATTCCCAATCCAGCCTTCCTGGTTTGATGCTTCCATAGCGAGATCCTTG
This sequence comes from Herpetospermum pedunculosum, assembly GCA_028017165.1. Taxonomy (NCBI): domain Eukaryota; kingdom Viridiplantae; phylum Streptophyta; class Magnoliopsida; order Cucurbitales; family Cucurbitaceae; genus Herpetospermum; species Herpetospermum pedunculosum. The sequence goes on along the minus strand of CM051525.1, from coordinate 3,714,056 downwards.
CGAAACCCGCAATACGCACAAAAAGGCTTATTTAAGTACAAACAGGCTTGAATATGTTCATTTATCGCCTAAGGACTCAAAAGCAACCCTTTACTCAAATGTATGCTAAATCCTTTGAAACTCTCAATTAAAGCTTATCAAATACTCTTTAAAGACTTTGTATTCTTCCCAATTTGACTATAAATAACTCTCATTTGGAGAGTGAACACACCCCCAAACTTGAGCTATTACTCGTCCTCGAGTAGTGATCATGCTCATCATTCTCCTAGATTTGATATGAAGATTGTAACCCTAACATTGTTGTCTACTACTTTAGCTGCACAACATATCCACCTCATCTTTTTGCTAACACGGAAGTTTCTAGCAACTGTTGTATGGCGAAATCATCTTGAAGCTACCTGGCTAGCACTCTTGCTGTCCTGTAACCGACTAAAGCAAAGTATCAACTTCTCTCTATTTGCTAAATAGCTTTGGTAACGGAATTTTTGAATATTCCATATGTATCAGGTTGTCGAGACCCGCCAAATTAAAATTTATAACACTGTCTAAGGCTTCTTCAAAACTTGTAGAAAGCGGTAGTCGGGATCGTACCACAGGGAATTTAATAGCTTGATCTAAATTCAGAATTTTAATTGCTTAATGAGAGAAAATGATGATGGGGGGTTTTGAGAATTAAGAGAATAAAAGAGAAAATAAAGGAAAGAATTAAATGACAATTTGGAATAACGGGAGAAATAGAATTTGTAATGAAAACACTCAATCTAAAGTTCCGGGTTATTAATTGTGATGTGATTCGGAACATAGACGCCCAAGACTTAGCATGCTTTTAATTAACACTCACGCAAATTACAAATTTCTAAGAAGAAACTAGCAATCCCAAGTAGTTAATCAAAAGTTGACAACTCTTCATTAAGCTTCGATGTTAATTCAATTGGGGGTGATCGCTCTCCCAAATAGAGTTAACTACGAGCGACGGGTAACTATGCGAGAGTACGTTACTGAAATCTCTAATAACGGGCTCGATTTACTCTTCATCTAGAGTCTAACGGGTAGCTAAATTAAATGTTGCAGCACCAATTTAAATACACTTAGACTGCTGTCACTCAACCCATAAGAGGCAAATGCATAATGGGTTTTTAACCAACCCAACAATAAGTTAACTAAATGGGAGTCAAACAAAGAAGAAATTGATGCTGGAAATTAAAGCTTAGATTAGAGAAGAGTTGAATGCTAAACATGCTAAACATACACAAACAATCCAAGTCTCACCCAATCGCATTTACAACATCTAACCCATCTTCTAAAGATCAAGTATTACCTCTTAGCTAGCCATGGATGCAAATGGGAAGAAAGAAAATCGTCGGTTGCCTTCCAAGCTCCCTTAATGGAGTTAAAATAGCAAAAAATGGGTGAAGAATCGTTTAGAAAGGAGAAGGGGGTGAAGAGAATGCCCTAAAATCGCAAAAAATGGCTTAAATACCCATTTCTGCGTAAGGCCAGCGCCTAGGCGGCATTAGTGGGCGTCGAGGCGCTGGGGGCGCGCGCGCGCGGAATCAGGGCAGCGCCTGGGCGCTGTGCGGATTCGATGACGGGCGCCTAGGCGCTGCGGGGCAGCGCTGAGCTCTCGTGTTTTCGCGCAGAGGCGTTCCGGGATCTGGGGATTTTAATGTCGGGCGCCTAGGCGCTGCGGCGATGACCTCTCGGGTCTGGAACAATGTCGGGCGCCTAGGCGCTGCGTCTGGGTCTGGGAGGTTCGCGACAGCTCCTAGGCGATGTGCCTTCTGCCTGATGCCTTTGGTTGGGCGCCTTGGCGCTGACCTCTCGGGTCTTAGCCCATTTTTGGGTCATTTTGGCTCCCGAGCTCCTTTTTGCCGATCTCTTTGACCCGAACACTTCCTGAAGCCTCTAAAATGAACGATTTAGCCCGGAAATTCATAATTTGACTTCCCGAGCTCTTTGCCACGAACTACCTAAAATAAGAAGATTTAATTGAATTAAGCATGGCATTTAGCTAGATTTAAGGCTATAGTTATAGCTCTATTTTAGAGCTATCAAAATACCCCCGACCTGAATCTTGCTAGTCCTCGAGCAAGGAATAATTTGATTTATCTCATAAGAATAAACATGCATGCTGACCACTCGAATCTCAATATTTGCAAAAACAAGATAATCATGCTAACGGAAAACAATCAAGCATATGCATAAATTGTGGATATTTCAAAATATTAACTCCTATTCCCTAACGGGTGTGTGTGTTTAGTGCCTCCTATCCTAGCTTCTATAGACTCAGAACCACTTTAATCAATCCTAATACTCATCTTCCCCCTACTTTTGGCTATAAGAACAGTCTATCGACTTTTCAATGTCGGAAAGAATAACAAAACAAAAGGCCCAACTAATGTTTTTCTCTTTTCGTTTCTTTTATTGAGAGCCTAACATGTCAAGCTTTTATTTTGCTTCACGTTTTTAAGGACTTGTGCTCACTTCTGGTAGTTGCCCTTTCATGCAGTGGTAACCGTGGGTTACATGATCGCCCCTGGTTACACGGGCAACACAAGAAGGAGGAACACCTAAGATTTTATTTCAAACATGCTCTTACTCTCAATGAATATATATTTTTTAAAGGGCAAGTAGCTTTGCTAAAACAAATGATTCGTTATAAACTCTAACACATCAAGCTTCCCTAAATGAACCTTTCGGGGTGACAATGAGCTTTCAGACAAAATAAAATAATTCTAAGCCTACAGAACTAAGAGTAAGAGGTCTACGTGCTCAGTGAATGTAGGGGAATAATCGAAAAAGATTTAAAATATGCTCAAAATATGCATGCATTCTCATGGTTTTCTCGCAATTCACAACTATGGAGTATTTACAAACAAATCACAGAAAGTCCTCATCGGACAACATGCATTCAGATTCCTAAAACATCTCAAAACCAGAGTATGACATGCTCGAGAACTACAATGAAGTTCAAATAGAAATTCCACCCCCACCTAAAAGATTGCATTGTCCTCAATGCATCTAACCCACCAAATAATCAATGATAACAACAAAAATTAAAGGGAACAGAAACCTCCCCTGAATTTTTGTGGGATCGGAGAGAGGGTACGCACAACTTCAAACTCAATGTAGATCCGAAGTATCAGTCATCTCCCATTTATTACTTAAGAAAGCAAAATAACAAACTTAAACAACTAAAACTAAACAAGGAAAAACTATAAAAAGCAGCAACTAACAAAAATACAATTCAATGCTCGGGTGCCTGTTGCGTGCTCAGTGTGTAAGTAAAATGTAATGCGAAGAGCACTCAGATCATGCAAGCATACATGGTATGCAACAAGTGATAAGTATAATTTAATTCGTTTTCCAACAGAGATTGAGTTTAGTGACTAACGATTTGGTATGCTAAATTAGATAAGGTAACTTAAATTCGGTAGATTTTTGGGTTGGTGTGCTGAAATAAAAAAGATGCAAGAAGAAAGCAAGTGTAAAAGCAAAGCAAGTAAAGAAGTAAAGCTATAATGTGGAGAAGAAGAATTGCGGGTCTCGCAATTCTTTCGCAATGAAATCGCAAAGATAAAAACCTATGGAAAAGACTAAGGCAAAAAGCATAAATGTTTTATTGCGGTTCTCGCAATAATCTCGCAATAAATTAACAACGATTTAAATGTAAAGTAAGGCAGCAAGGTCGACTTAAGAATCATCTATAGGCATTTAACTAGGATCATTCAACATTAGATTAACATATCATGCATCGTTTTAACTAAGTCTCATGCATCTCTCGAATGCATTAGATCTTCTAGTTTACTCATATCCAAGTAAGACTTAAAAACCTATTTATACACACAAGCTAACAAACGTGCTAGGAGAACGCCTATTCCTAGGTCATTCTCTGATTACCATAAAAGGCTAACATGAATGGATGACTCTGAATTCTTACTCCTTCCGGAGGTTAGGAATTCTTTAGACGAAATGGATGGCCAGTCGAAATCGCCCATGGGATGAAGCTCACATACATTCAATGCATTCATGCTATTCTATATGCTGAATTCTCATATTTCTAGCCTACAGATTCATCTTTAGCAGACCTCTCTTAGATTAGTTACTCATGGTTTTCGAAGAATTGAGGGAGATGGATTGATTGAACATGAATTAAAGAACTCAGTAAAGGTACTTTATGAGGAAAAGATAAACAGAAGAACTCAATTAAACTACTTGATTACTCTCTTAAAAACAAGGTTTAAAACACTCCATAGACAAACATGCGATGATCCGAAAAGCAGTAAAGAACAAGTGCATTAGAAACTGATTCAGAACAACATAGCAAATGGAAGACAGTAGAGAGAAAGCAGTAAGAAAGCTGTAAATGTGCAAGAATCCTCCACGTTGCAAAACGCCTCGGATGAAGGGGAAAATTAGTTGATCTTGGGGATAATTTCAATAAGAAGAGAAGAGGGATCTTCTCTTCTTCCTCTCGAATCATCGACGCCAAGGGCTGATTTCTTCGATCCAACCAATGGGAGAAGGAATTTCGTCTGCAGATTGCTTCGCAACTGGGATCTCCTCGCTTCTGAGTCTGTTTTTTCCTTCGTCATTCATCTTCTTTTATAGCCTCTGCAGGTACCTTCAGTCGCGGATCTCCATCCATTCTGAGCAACAACCCCCCACGTGGCAGCAGTGGAAAGCTTAGGCGGCTGGAAAATCGCACCAACGACGACTGACGGCTGGAAAAGTTCAGCAGAAAAGACTGGCGTTGCGGTTTCCTTGCGAGGGCCGCAATGCTCTGTTTCATTGTGAGATCCGCAATGTTTCCGCAATGTTCCTGCAATGTACATTTTAGCTCTTTTTACATCATTTTGCATCATTTTTCGTTCCTTTTCCAAATAAGCCTTAATTTAGCATCATTTCTCAAATTGTCACATTTAAGAACACATTAAGCTAACTTCTAACAAAAACACTCAAGAATTTACATGATTTCAAGGTAAATATGCCCTTAAATAATGCACTTTTGGAGAGGTAACACACCCACAAACTTGAGTTATTGCTAGTCCTCGAGCAATATTAAGGCTTACTTTGGCTGCTAAATCTTGTCTTTTAAAGTCTACCTAACTGACTTGCTGACTTCCCTAGGCTTACTATCAAAGGCACTGCTGTCCTGTGATACTTTCCTAGGTTCAAACTAACTTCAAATTCTGCCTATTCTGATTTCCCTCGCCTTTAAAACCTTCTGTTTTTACTAACTTCCTACCTTATGGTTTATCTGCCTATGTCATTGGGCTCATTGTGCTGTTATCCCTAAGCTTTCAAACACTCCCTAGTTTTAACTCAGACTCAGTACATGCTTCTAATGCTTTTATTTTTGAGTTACCTAGGAATCCTTAGAGTCATGCCAGGCTTAGCACAAACAAGTATCAGAGTACAGACCATAGAACAAACTAAGCCCTGAAATCACTATGTTGGATAGACACTCATCTCCCTTGACAAACCTTCAAGCTACTGCCCTATGCTTAGCAAACTTAGGATCAGAGTTCAACTTCATAGGACATCTAAGCACTTAGGCTGTAACTTCCTGGCACACATTCTTCTTCCTTGCTTTTATTTTTCCTTTTTTTCTTTTGGCAAAGTCTTTTCTTTGAATTGCCTTTTGATGTAGTGCCACTTGTGGGTTACACAAATGGCCCTGATTACTCAACATTCTTAGAGAAAGACAATGTCCTTTTTCTTTTGGTTTCTTTTTGTTTTTGTTTTTTTTCAAGGAAGAACAATGTCTATTTTTTTCAAGGGAGAGGGGAGTGTTCCTAGGCCTAGAGGTTGCCTCCCCCAAACTTAAACTTCTCATTGTCCCCAATGAGAGTCTGAGGTGGCACACCCCCAAACTTATCGTAGAAGCATCTAGTCAAAATAAAAACCAGGCAGAATTTAAAACTCCTAGGGATAAAATGACCCTCATAGTTCAGATAACTCATCAGCAGAAATTTACTAAAACCAACATGGTAAGGTCTAAGAGGGGTACATGCTCAATAATTTATGAAGCTAATTTAAAACTAACAAGGGTGTACTTGACATTCATCCAGCATGCTCAATAGACAGACTACCTATGGACATCAGTAATGCAGTCAAATAATGAGATTTAAAGACATACAACCCATCAGAAAGTCATATAACAGCATGCTTAAACTAACAAAATATTGCGGTGTCCGCAAAGAAATCGCAATGATACTAACATAGCAGATTTAACCGTGATCAAGGCTCCCAACATGCGATGTTCTATTCGTAAAAAAGTACAGGCACCGAAAACTAATTAAGCTCACTAAACATACGAAGTTAAACTACACTAAGCTACTCTACTTAAGCTAATTAAGGAAATTAAAACAGAACAAAAAATTTGATGTTGGGGGGGGGGGGGGGGGTAACTGGTTACAGAAAATCAGTTTTTTTCTTGAGAGGGATCAGAAATACTCACTCGAATGCCGTCAGTCTGTGGCATTCATTCATCCTTGTCTTCTTCGTCATTCCTCTCGCTTGGAGGCATCCAAGGGCTCAACAATTCAGGTGGAAAGGTGGGGAACTTGCACCGTAGGTGCTCAGCCAGTTCCTGGTCTCGTGCTTGAGAATACTCAGCCCATTGGGCTAATTTCCTTTGTAAGTCCATCAAGCAGACCATGGTCATTGCTTGTGCAGCTGCAAGTCCATCCAGCTCGATTTCCATGTTGCCCCTCCTCTTAATCTTCAAGTCATTGGGCAGCTCAAGGTGGCCAACATAGGCCAATTGCTTCTCCTCCATTGTCACAGGCACCCCTGGGCGTAAGCATAATTTAGTAATGGTGTTAGGGAAGAAGAGTCTGCCCTTCCCTTTCTTGGAGCACTCGACGATCGAAGCTGCTATGATCTCACCCACATCAATGGTGAGTCCCTTCATAATCGCATAAATCAGCAGCGATCTCCCCTGATTGATGGTTGTCTCATGCGTGACAGGGGAGATTCTTCTTCGAATCAGGGAGAACCAACCGGCCGCCTTATCCTTGAGGGTTGCACTCATCAGTGTGTGCTTCCCATGCTTCGAGACTGCCCACGCTGCCTCTGGTTTCCCTATCATGTTCAGAGCCTCCACCAGGACTACCTCTGAGGGTGAAGCCATGATACTCGAATACTCAGAATTTGTATGCCCCTTGAGAGCATATATGTTACGTCTCCAAAAGTGATCTTTTTAGGACTTAATTATCTTAGAAAGATGTTCACTCTTAGGTGTTTTTGATAGGATTTAGCTTAAACCTATGCTTAAATATGAGAATTAGAAGAAGGTAGCTAAATTAGGACTTATGTACAAAAGGAAAGAAAAGGATTGAAAACCGAAGTAAAAGAATGAAAAGTAAGCATTGCGGAAACATTGCTGAAACCGCAATGTTTCAAGTGAAAACCTTAAGTTGACTGATCTTTTTCTGTTAATTTCCGTTATTTCAGGGATTCGTTCTTTCTCCTCCATCCATTATGAAGTATGACGTTGAAGATGGATGGTTCTCCTTGGCCCAAAGGCATCTGTAGATTACTATAAATAGGGGTCAAAGTCGAGGGTTTGAACATCATCCGAAAGCGTAGAAGTCTTCTCGCAGCTCAATCTTTTCTCCTGTCATTCGTCTTCGTCTGTTGGTGTGAGAGTCTCAGCTGTTGGAATCGACAATCTGATAGGATCTTCTCTCCTTATTGGATTCATCCAAGCAAGGCTATTCTGTCTCCCCATTCAGCTGAAGCAATCGCAACAAGGCGTTCACGCTCAATTACTGCTTTCTGCTCTTTATTTCCATTTTCCAGCTTTGTATTGTTGTTGTTTCTTTTCTAGTAGCTAGATCAGTCCATTTCGTTGTGTTCTGTCTTTCTGTTATTTACTTTAAGTTTCTCTTTTGTTCATTCAAACAATCAAGTAATTAAAGCATAATTCGTCATTTCTCAATTTCCTATCTTTGCAACTCACTGTCTTACCTTGCTGTTTTCAGTTTATTTCTCTTCTAAGCATGTCCCTTTCATCTCTTATTTCTGTTCTCCCCACATCCATGAGTAACTAAGTCACTTAGGGGCATGCTAATGACAAGACTATAGGCTAAAAAAACGTGAATCACGCATGTAGGATAGCTCTCTAAGCATTGATTGTATGTAAGCTTCATCCCACGGGCAATTTCGATTGGCCATCCATTTTGTCCAAAGAATTCCTAACCTCTGGAAGGAGTAAGAGTTCAGAGTCATACACTCATGCTAGCCTTTCAAGGTAGCCAGAAAACGACCTAGGAATAGGCGTTTTCCTAGTACAAACCATAACTTTCTGCTTTAACAAGATGCTTAAGACCTTACTTGGACATGAGTAAACTAAAGAATCTAATGCATGGAATCGGACGATACATGAGATTGAGTGAGTTTGATGGATAGAGAGTTGATCTAATGCTTGAGAATCGTGAGAAAATGCCTATAGAGGAGTCGTTAGTAGCCCTTGCTTCTCCATTTTACACACTTTCGCTGTTAGTAAGATTGCGGTAGAATTGCTGTTTTCGCAATTCTGCTAAGTTTACAATTCTGTTTGGCTGTTTTCTTCTTCGTTTATTAATTTCGTCTCTTTTCCTTTGAGTTTAACTTTGACTTGCACTTGTTTATGTTGCTATCCTCTACACATTCCTTAGGAAGTAGACAATTTAAAACCAATTCTACCCCATCAAATCCACCCATTCTTTCTTAACTTTACACTTCACGAGTAGCTCATAATAAATCTCTGTGGGAAAACGAATGAAAAAATACTTACTACTTGCTATAAGATCATGTATGCTTGCATGTTCTGAGTGCTCTCTCTATCTTATTGCTTATTTATTTTAACACATTGAGCACGCAACAAGTTTTTGGCGCCGCTGCCGGGGATTTATTTAAGTGAAAACGAAGTTTGTTAAGTTTGAAACACCAAGCTTATTGTCTATTGAACTGATCTGTTTCATTTCTTTTACAGGTACCATCGGGTTAGTTTATGAGTGAGCCTTCAAGTAGTGATCTAGAGTTCAATCCTGAGCCCGAGAGACTATTTAGAGCCAGAAATAGAGCCAAGAAATGTCTCTTTAACCAACCCCCTTTACCTCAAGTAATTGCGGGAACCGCAATTCCTCCGCAATTGTCTCAAGAAGAAATGGATGGAATAGTTCCAAATCCGGTGCCTGTCACTCGCAATCCCATCGAAATAGCGAATGATAAGGATAGCGCCATACTCTCTTACCTAGTACCTATGCCTGGGGAGCTGAACCCCAGCATAATCCGCCCTGAAATAACTGCCAACTCCTTCGAGTTAAAGCCAGTGATGTTCCAAATGTTGTCCACTGTGGGACAATTCTTTGGAGTGGAAAATGAGGATCCCCACAACCATCTTAGAAACTTCCTAGGAGTTAGTGATACCTTCATCATCCCTGGAGTTTCCCAAGAAGCCTTGAGGCTCTATCTGTTCCCTTACTCTTTGAGGGACAAAGCAAAGACGTGGTTAAAATCATTACCCTCTGGATTTGTCCTTAATTGGACAGACTTAGCAGAGAAATTCCTAGTCAAATACTTCCCACCTGATAGGAATTCTACCTTTTGTGATGATATAATCAAGTTCAAACAAGCTGAGAGTGAGTCTCTTCACGAAGCTTGGACAAGGTTCAAGGACCTTCTTCTCAAATGTCCATATTAGGGCATCCCATGGTGTATCCAAATAGAGGTCTTTTTCAAAGGATGCAACCCCAGCACTAGACAAGTCTTAAATTCATCTGCTGGTGGTTCCATGTTGTCCAAGAGTTACAACGAAGCCTATGAGATCTTGGAGAAGATCTCAGCATCTCACTGTAGGTGGTCAGATGATCCAGTTGAGCCAACTAGAGCTCAAGACAAGGACGCACTCAATGCCATGAGTAGCCAAATAAGCGCCCTGACCAACCTAGTCAAGCAAATGGCTCAAGCCAATCTCCAAACAAGTGTGAACACCGCCACAGCCATGTCAATGGGCACCCAACCAAGTCAAGGTGAGACACTCATCTGTGGATTCTGTGGGGAAGGGCACCTGTATGAATACTGCCCTGGGAATCCAGCCTCAGTCTGCTATGTTGGAAGCCAGCAGCAGCCTAGGAACAACCCCTATTCCAATACTTACAATCCTGGTTGGAGGAACCACCCAAACCTGTCATGGGGTGGCCAACAAAATGCTAACCAAGCTCCAAACCAACCAAGACCGAGTGGAACACCTGGTTTCACTCCCCAACACAACCAATCCATGTATCAAAAACCATACAACCAACCTGTAGGGTCTTCTGTAGAAAACTTACTCAAGGAATACATAGCCAAGAATGATGCCACTCTACAGAGTCAGCAAGCTACTCTTAGGAGCCTAGAGAACCAAATAGGGCAACTAGCCAATGAACTCAAAAGTAGGCCCCAAGGTAGACTTCCTGCTGACACTGAAGTGCCAAGGAGAGATGGTAAAGAACAAGTTCAAGCAATTGAACTTAGAAGTGGGAGACCATTGGTGAGCAGCACCAAGGACACAGCAAAGAGAGTAGAGAACACTGAGTCTAATGCTCCACTGGAGTCTCTGCCAAACCAAGGTCCACCACCAACAAGCACATCAGGACAAAGGCTGGAGCCAATCATAGAGGAAATAGAAGAAATCCCACGGCCTCCACCTATCCTAAGGCGACCTGAAGTGCCTACATATGTGCCACCACCTCCATTTCCTAGAAGGCTAAAGAAAAAACAAGAACAGGAAGTGCACTTTAATAAATTTCTAGAAATTCTTAAGCAAGTGCATGTTAATATTCCTTTTGTAGAAGTTTTACAGTCTATGCCTTCTTGTGTAAAGTTTTTGAAGGATATTATAACTAACAAGAAAATAATTGGTGAGTTTGAAACAGTCAACCTCACTGAGGAGTGCAGTGCCATACTCCAGAACAAGCTACCCAAGAAGGAGAAGGATCCTGGTTCCTTCACCTTACCTGTAGAGCTAGGAGGCAAGCACGTGGGCAGAGCTCTTTGTGACCTGGGAGCCAGCATAAACCTCATGCCCCTATCACTATTCCGCCAGCTAGGAATAGGAGAAGCACGTCCAACCACTGTCACTTTACAACTAGCAGACAGATCCATAGCATACCCTGAAGGTAAGATTGAGGATATTCTTGTAAAGGTTGACAAGTTTATTTTCCTTGCAGATTTCATTATCCTGGATTATGAAGCAGACAAGGAGGTCCCCATCCTGTTAGGCAGACCATTTGTAGCCACAGGTAGGGCACTGATAGATGTCCAAAAAGGTGAGCTCACTATGAGGGTTCATGACGAGGAGGTTAAGTTTAGTGTTTTTAAAGCACTGAGGTATCCTTCTGACTCTGAATCTTGTGCTAGCATGGACATTGTAGATTCATTAATGGAAGAACAATTGGAGCATGAATTGTTGACTAAGCATGCTCATGAATATGTAGGATTAGAATTAACTGACTTAAACATAGCTGAAATAATGGACATACTTGTAAATAAACCTCAGCATGTTTGTATGAATATTGACTTAACTGAAAAATCTTTGAATCCATTAAAACCATCCATTGAGCATCCACCTGTCTTAGAATTAAAACCTCTCCCCACTCACCTCAAGTATGCATATCTAGGAAGTAATGATACTTTGCCTGTGATTATTTCTTCTAAATTAAGTGAAAAGCATGAGGTTGAACTGATTTTACTACGTAAGCAACATAGGAAGGCTATTGCATGGACTATTGCTGACATTAGAGGCATTTGCCCTTCTTATTGCATGCATAAGATTATATTAGAGGAAGAGCATACACCTAGAGTAGATCACCAACGTAGGCTGAACCCCTATATGAAAGAGGTAGTTAAAAAGGAAATAATAAAATGGTTAGATGCTGGTGTGATCTTCCCCATACCTAGTAGCCAGTGGGTGAGCCCTATACAATGTGTACCTAAGAAGGGGGGGATGACTGTGGTAGTCTATGAGAACAATGAACTGATTCCAACTAGGACTATCACAGGATGGAGAGTTTGCATGGATTATAGGAAACTAAATAAAGAAACGAAAAAAGACCATTTCCCTCTACCATTCATTGACCAGATGCTAGATAGAATAGCTGGTAGAGCCTACTACTGCTTCTTAGACGGTTATTCAGGATGTAACCAGATTACTATAGACCCTAAGGACCAAGAGAAGACTACCTTCACTTGCCCTTTTGGAACTTGTGCCTTTCGCAGAATGCCTTTTGGCTTATGCAATGCACCGGCAACTTTCCAAAGGTGCATGTTGGCAATCTTCTCTGATTTGGATGAGTCCATGATAGAGATATTCATGGATGATTTCTCAGTCTTTGGGGATTCATTTACAAACTGTCTAGAGAACTTAGGACAAGTCCTGGCTAGGTGTGAGGAGACCAACCTAGTCTTAAATTGGGAAAAGTGCCATTTCATGGTGGATGAAGGGATTGTCTTAGGTCATAGAGTGTCAAGGGCAGGTGTAGAAGTTGACAGGGCGAAAATTGAAGTAATAGAGAAATTGGTAGAACCCCAAAATGTCAAGGCCATTAGAAGTTTCTTAGGGCATGCTGGTTTCTATAGAAGGTTCATTAAGGACTTTTCTAAGATCTCCAAGCCTCTATGTGAGCTTCTAGAGCTAAACAAACCGTTCATTTTCTCTAAAGAGTGTTTCCTAGCTTGGAAAATCCTTAAGAAAGCACTAGTCACAACACCTATTATAGTAGGGCCTAATTGGGATCTTCCCTTTGAGATGTTATGTGATGCCAGTGACTATGCTGTAGGGGTTATGTTAGGACAGAAGATTGACAAGTTAACCCACCCTGTATACTATGCTAGTAAGACACTTAATGAGGCACAATGTAATTACACAACTACTGAGAAGGAGATGCTAGCTGTAGTGTTTGCTTGTGAGAAGTTTAGGAATTACATTGTAGGCACTAGGACAATCGTGTACACTGACCATTCTGCCTTGAAGTACCTTATGAGAAAGGCTGATGCTAAGCCTAGGTTGATTAGATGGGTTTTGCTGCTGCAAGAGTTTGATCTAGACATTAGAGATAAGAAAGGATGTGAAAATGTGGTTGCGGATCATCTTTCTAGATTGCAGCATAATTGCGAAAAAATTGCGGAAACCGCAATTTCTGATGCTTTTATTGATGAACATGTCTTTGTATTGACTCATCGTGATAACGATGAGGAACCTTGGTTTGCTGACATTGCTAACTTCCTTGCATCGCAGGTACTACCAACTTTCAAGGGAGGACAAGAGAAGAAGAGGTTCCTCCATGAAGCAAGGAAATTCATATGGGATGATCCCACACTTTACAAGACATGTGCTGATGGTCTGCTCAGGAAGTGTGTGTCAGCTGCTGAGGCGAAGTCTGTGCTGCAGCACTGCCATACAGCACCCTATGGTGGGCATTTTGGTGGCCAAAGGACAGCAGCAAAGGTGTTCCAGAGTCGCTACTATTGGCCAACGATCTTCAAGGATGCCCACAACTATGCCCACAGCTGTGATGAATGCCAGAGGACAGGTAACCTTAGTCGAAAGGATGAGATGCCTCTCACTTACATCTTAGAGTTGGAGCTCTTTGATGTGTGGGGCATCGACTTCATGGGACCATTTGCCCCATCATCAGGTAACCTCTACATATTGGTAGCAGTAGACTACGTATCTAAGTGGGTAGGGGCCATAGCATGTCCCAATAATGATGCCAAAACAGTCATAAGATTCCTTCATAGACATATTTTTACTAGGTTTGGAACACCTCGTGCTATCATTAGTGATGAAGGGACACATTTCATTAATAAGGCTATGGAGAGAGTGTTGGATAAGTATAATATTAGACATAGAGTAGCCACTCCTTATCACCCACATTCGAATGGCCAAGCTGAAATTTCAAATAGGGAGATTAAAAACATACTTGAAAAAGTGGTCAAACCCAATAGGAAAGACTGGTCATTTAAACTCGAGGATGCACTTTGGGCTTATAGAACTGCATATAAGACACCTCTAGGTATGTCTCCTTATAGACTTGTGTATGGCAAAGCATGTCACTTGCCATTCGAGTTAGAAATTAAAGCATTTTGGGCCCTAAAAGAGTTGAATTACTGCGTGACTGATGCAGGAACATTGCGGTCTTTACAATTACATGAGCTTGATGAGCTTAGGCATATGTCTTACGAAAATGCCAAAATGTATAAGGAAAAGACCAAGATTTGGCACGACAGTAGACTTAGGATTAAGGACTTCAAGAAAGGCCAGCTTGTCTTATTATTTAACTCACGATTGAAGTTATTTCCAGGCAAACTTAAGTCTAGATGGTCAGGTCCATTTGTAATTACTAATGTGTTTGTTCATGGTGCCATCGAGATAAAGAACCTGCAGCAAGGACAACCATTCATGGTTAATGGTGCAAGATTGAAGCACTACTATGAGGAAGGAGATGTGAAGACTCTCTCGGCCTTCCTGTTGTCTGAAACGTGAAAACAAGAACGAGAGAGGACGAGATATTGCTGTGCTCGTTCATAGGAGGCTTATGCCTTAGTTTATTTTTTGCGATTTTCCGGTTACTGTTTGTGTATATTTTTGTGTGATTTTAATTAAGTATTTGATGTTGATTTTATTTATTTTTGCAGGGAATCGATAGAGGGAATCAAGGAGATGAAATCAAGATAAAAAAATCGAGGAAATATCAAGCCAAATCAAAGATACGGTTGAGGAAAGATTGGCATTTAAACGCAGAAAATCTCCAACGGTCACTAGAATTGCGCTGGATTTGCAGAATCCGCAAAAATAGAGCCGTTGGGATTTCATCATTACTTATATCCGTTAAGAGGCGCGATGATCCTTACGATTCTCCCATTATCTGAACTCCAAGAAATCTGCTTTTCTCTTCATCTGTGATTCCTCTTTCCAAATCTCCACAACTCGACAATGGTGCTAACAAGAGCTGAAAGATCTGCAGCCAAGAAGAAGGCTGACGACGCTGAAACTGCTGCGAGGGAAGCACTTCTTGCCCTTGCAAACGCTGAGGCTGCACGCACTGAGAGACTCCCCAAGCTGCCGATCCGCAAGAAGAAGTGGAAGGTAGTCACGGAGATACCTGCTGGACCCTCTGAACCAGTGGGAACGCCTAAGAAACGCAAATGGAGCATGGCGGTGGCCGAAGAAGCAAGCAAGGAAAAGACTCCCTCTGTGGAGAGTCAAGAAAGTGATCGTGTGTCAGACGATTCGGCCAAGAAGAGCTCTTCACCATCTGCACCACCAGCGCGAAGCCCTGAGATTTCCTCTTCGCCGCAGAGTTCTGCACAGACCCCTACAGCAGCACAAAGCACTACACCATCAACCCCTTCTCCACGGCCTGACCCTGACTTTCCCTATGGAGAGTACCAAGAATCGACACAGGGCAGTGGGGAAGCTGAGGAAGAAGAGGTCTTCTCTCCATTGAGGGAAGCCAGCCCTGGGAGTCCTGCGCAGAAGGCTGATTCTATGGACGAGACACTGGGGGCTTGCCTCCAGCAGATCACAACCAAGGCAAGGTTGAAGAAGAAGAAGGCCGTCAAGATTGTTAAGGCCAAACGGTCCAAGAAATCAAAGAAAAAGAAAGCCAAGAGGGTGCCTTCATCAGAGAAGGAGAGTGATGAGCCATCTCTGAAGAAGCTCAAGATGGAGGCTGCGGAGTCAGCCAAGCCGAAAGACAAACGGAAAGCCAAGCTTTACCCTGAAGATGAGCCTCAATCAGTGAGGTACGTGTCTTCAGACGCTGAGTCTAGAGGCATTGAGCTGAGGAAAAGAGAGCTGCTGCACGAGAAGGGATTCCTCGACAGACCTGCTGACCTGCCGCAGTTCTTGCGCGCAGGAATCACGAATCACGGTTGGGAGGAGTTGTGCAGACCACCTAATCCAGCTTACTCAAGTATGGTGTATGACTTCTACGCCAATTTGAGGAATTCTGAGGAGGGCCTGTCTGTGGTCAGAGGAGTCGAGGTAGATTTCTCAGCAAGGGCAATCAACGAAGCCTACGGCCTCAAGGGCCAGAAACACACTGATTATTCAAGGATCGTTGATGAGCCTACAGAAGCTGTCTTGGAGGAGGCCATTCGGATCATTGGCCAGCCTGAAGCATCATGGACAGTGTCGCGCAATGGGAGGCACACTCTCATGAGTGCCAACCTCACAGCCAAGGCGGCTGTCTGGTTTTCCTTCGTGAGGAGGAAGCTGTCCCCCGTGACCCATGAGACCACGATCAACCAGAGCAGATCGCTGCTGGTCTATGCAATCATGCGAGGTCTCACAATCAACGTGGGCGAAGTCATTGCAGCTTCCATTGCTGACTGCGCCAAAAAGGGTAAGGGTCCATTGTTCTTCCCTAATACTATTACTAAACTCTGCTTGCGTGCAGGGGTCCCCATCGAGCGAATGGAACAGCAGATGGCTTACACAGGCCACTTGGAGCTGCCTACAGGCTTGAGGCTGAGAAGGAAGGGGAATATGGAATTCGAGCTGGATAGTTTGGCTGCTGCTCAGTCGCTGTCCATGGCGTGCCTGATGGATCTACAAAAGAGGATGGCTCAATGGGCCACATACGTACAGGCAAGGGACAAGAAAGTTGCTGACCAACTGGGATGCGTCTTCCCTGACTTTCCCACGGACCTACTGTCTCCATGGGTGCCTCCACGACCACGAAGGACTGATGATGAGGAAGACATTTGAGTGCTGGTTTGAGAAGCACTAAAGGGAGTATTGCTGTTCCCTTAGAAAAAAAAAACAAACTGCTTTTCTTTTAACTATGTGAATTATGCTGTTTTTGAGTTAACATTTTGATCTGTTTTAGTTCTTTAGTTTTAGTATTTAAATTTGTTTAGTATAGTCTGATGATAGCTGAATAGGTAGATTAGTTTAGTTTCATTTTTGTATAGCTTGAATGACTGGAAAAAGCATGCATAGGGGCCCTGATCGCTGATAAATCTGCCCTGTATCTATTGCGAAATAATTGCGGATACCGCAATTTTTATTAGTAAATGCATGTTTTTGACTGATTGCTTAGCTAGGCTGTGATCTGTTTAAATTCTTTCTTTTGCTGCTAGCATGATTGCCTTATATAGCTTATCTAAAAGCATGTTGGATGAGTGTCATAGGACACTCTTTGATAGTTTAAATTAACCTCTAAACAGTGCTCAGCATGCATAGCTTTAAGTCCTTGCCTGCCTGTTTTTTTCAAAATTCTGCTGCTGTGATAATTACTTTTAGCATGTTCTGTCTATGCTTAGGGCTTTTAGATTCTCTTTGTTTTACCTTATACTAGATGCTTCTAGGACAAGTTTGGGGGTGTGCCACCTCAGACACTCATTGGGGACAATGAGTAGTTTAAGTTTGGGGGAGGCCACCCTAGGCCTAGGAACATTCCTCTCTCCCTTAAAGCATAAGCATTCTTCTTCTCCTTTTAAAAAAAATGAGCTAAAAAAAAATGAAAAAAAGAATAAAGAGGGGAGTCTCTCTTAGGTTGCTGAGTAATCAGTGCCAAGTGTGTAACCCACAAGTGGCGTTGCATCAAAAGGCAACCAAAGGAGAGGCTCCACCAAAGTAAGAAAGAAAGAAAAAAAAGAAATAGGGAAGAAGAATGTATACCTAGGAGTTGCAACTTTGTGGCTTAGATGTCCTGATTAAAAAGAACTCTGATCCTCAATTAGCTGAGCACAAAGTTGTAGCTTGTAGGGTTGTTTAGGGAGATGAATGTATGTCCAATGTAGTGATGCCAGGGTTTAGGTTGTTCTCTTAAAGTACTACTGTCACTGTTAATACTAAGACTGGCATGACTCTAAGGAATCCTAGGTAGTTCAAAAGTAAAACTAGAAGCATGTACTGAGTCTGGGGTAAAGCTAGGGAGAATTTGAAACCTTAGGGATAGTGGCATGATATGACAAAAGCAAGTAGATCAGTTGTAGGGAGTTAATGAAACAGCAGGAGTATTAGGCATGCGAAGTCAGAAGAAGCTATATTAAAGGTTAGTTGTAAACTTAGAAGTGTGTCACAGGACAGCACTGCTATAGATAGGAATATAGGGGAGTCAGTAAGTGGTTAAAGATGGTGAAACAGCAGCCTAGGAAAGTCCTTAGATTGCTCGAGGACGAGCAAAACCTTAAGTTTGGGGGTGTGTTACGTCTCCAAAAGTGACCTTTTTAGGACTTAATTATCTTAGAAAGATGTTCACTCTTAGGTGTTTTTGATAGGATTTAGCTTAAACCTATGCTTAAATATGAGAATTAGAAGAAGGTAGCTAAATTAGGACTTATGTACAAAAGGAAAGAAAAGGATTGAAAACCGAAGTAAAAGAATGAAAAGTAAGCATTGCGGAAACATTGCTGAAACCGCAATGTTTCAAGTGAAAACCTTAAGTTGACTGATCTTTTTCTGTTAATTTCCGTTATTTCAGGGATTCGTTCTTTCTCCTCCATCCATTCTGAAGTATGACGTTGAAGATGGATGGTTCTCCTTGGCCCAAAGGCATCTGTAGATTACTATAAATAAGGGTCAAAGTCGAGGGTTTAAACATCATCCGAAAGCGTAGAAGTCTTCTCGCAGCTCCATCTTTTCTCCTGTCATTCGTCTTCGTCTGTTGGTGTGAGAGTCTCAGCTGTTAGAATCGACAATCTGATAGGAAGGAGAGAAGATTCATCTTCTCTCCCGATTGGATTCATCCAAGCAAGGCTATTCTTTCTCCCCATTCAGCTGAAGCAATCGCAACAAGGCGTTCACGCTCAATTACTGCTTTCTGCTCTTTATTTCCATTTTCCAGCTTTGTATTGTTGTTGTTTCTTTTCTAGTAGCTAGATCAGTCCATTTCGTTGTGTTCTGTCTTTCTGTTATTTACTTTAAGTTTCTCTTTTGTTCATTCAAACAATCAAGTAATTAAAGCATAATTCGTCATTTCTCAATTTCCTATCTTTGCAACTCACTGTCTTACCTTTCTGTTTTCAGTTTATTTCTCTTCTAAGCATGTCCCTTTCATCTCTTATTTCTGTTCTCCCCACATCCATGAGTAACTAAGTCACTTAGGGGCATGCTAATGACAAGACTATAGGCTAAAAAAACGTGAATCTAGCATGTAGGATAGCTCTCGAAGCATTGATTGTATGTAAGCTTCATCCCACGGGCAATTTCGATTGGCCATCCATTTTGTCCAAAGAATTCCTAACCTCTGGAAGGAGTAAGAGTTCAGAGTCATACACTCATATTAGCCTTTCAAGGTAGCCAGAAAACGACCTAGGAATAGGCGTTTTCCTAGTACAAACCATAACTTTCTGCTTTAACAAGATGCTTAAGACCTTACTTGGAGATGAGTAAACTAAAGAATCTAATGCATGGAATCGGACGATACATGAGATTGAGTGAGTTTGATGCATAGAGAGTTGATCCAATGCTTGAGAATCGTGAGAAAATGCCTATAGAGGAGTCGTTAGTAGCCCTTGCTTCTCCATTTTACACACTTTCGCTGTTAGTAAGATTGCGGTAGAATTGCTGTTTTCGCAATTCTGTTAAGTTTACAATTCTGTTTGGCTGTTTTCTTCTTCGTTTATTAATTTCGTCTCTTTTCCTTTGAGTTTAACTTTGACTTGCACTTGTTTATGTTGCTATCCTCTACACATTCCTTAGGAAGTAGACAATTTAAAACCAATTCTACCCCATCAAATCCACCCATTCTTTCTTAACTTTACACTTCACGAGTAGCTCATAATAAATCTCTGTGGGAAAACGAATGAAAAAATACTTACTACTTGCTATAAGATCATGTATGCTTGCATGTTCTGAGTGCTCTCTCTATCTTATTGCTTATTTATTTTAACACATTGAGCACGCAACAATATACTTCATTGATTGCCTCAGTAGAGAAGCCAACATCCATGCCCCTCACCACCGAAGAACAGCCTTCGGGGTGAGTGAGGTTGGCGTAGAAGTCATACACCATCTTAGAGTAGGCCTGAATTGGGGGCCTACACAACTCTGCCCATCCGTGGTTCATAATTCCTACACGCAAGAATTGCGGCAGGTCCGCAATAGAGTCGAGAAATCCTTTCTCGTGAAGGAGTTCTCTCTTCCTCAATTCCAAGCCCCTGACAGCTTCATCCTTGGACACATACCTCTCAGCTCGAGGCTCATCTTCTTGATACATCTTCCTCTTTCCCTTGTCCTTTGCCTTGGTTGTCTCAACAGCCTCAGTCTTCAACTTCTTGATAGAAAGTCCAGCTTCGGCCCTCTTCTTTTTGGCTTTCTTGGAGGCTTTTGGCCGTTTGGCCCTCACAATTACAGGGGCCCTCTTCTTGAGCCTCGCCTTGGCATCTATCTGCTGGATGCATTCATCCAGCGTTTCCTCTATCGAATCTCTGCTTTCCCTCTCCACAGGGCTGTCAAGATTGACATCCCTGAAGGGAGAGACCACCTCTTCTTCTTCATTCGCATCACCAAGTGATGCCGATTCTGGTTGTCCTTCAGATGAAACTTCAGGTTTCGACTGTTGTTTAGGGGAATGAGGGCTTTGCATGGTCGTCTCAAACGATGGTCTGCCACTGTTGAGGCTTCCCTCACTCATGGAATTCCTACTTTTGGTCTTTGGATCCTCCGAGGTAACCTTCCACGTTCTTCTAGGGGACTTCGTTGGATCAGAGGTGTTTCCAACTTTAGTTGCCGCCACCTTCCATTTCCTCTTCACAGGGAGCTTTGGAGGTCTCGAAGGTTTCACAGCTTCAACGTTTGCCAAAGAAAGCAACGCATCCCGCACTAATTCAGCATCCTCCGTGATTGGGGATGTCTTTTTGGGCGTGGATTGTTCAACTCTTGTGGAAACCATGGTGGTTTCTTGAATTTGAAGCTTTGGGAATTATTTAGGAAGGAGAGATCTGGTTTGTGGAATTCGAGGATTTGAGAATCGTAAATGGAAAAGATCCACAGCTCTTCCTATTTATACTAGGTTGCCCACTAACGGCTATATCATTTCGGACTCCGCAATATTTCCGCAATTTTTCAGCAAATCTTTGAAAATGTAACCGTTGGGATTTTATCCTTGATTGTTGTTTGTTGCACGACTAAATCTTTGATTTTTCAAGATCTCCCCCTTCATCTTCTCCTGACCTCTTGATTTACCTCCCTCATTGCCGTTTAAGATGTCAATTTCCACGCTTCTAATCACAAATCAAAACAAACTTAATTAATACTAGAAATAAAAATACTCTAAGCAATCTAAAAGAAAAACAATAAAGAATATCTATTTCATAATCCTTTGATGGTTGAGCATAAAGATAATTCCATTAAATGCCCTTGCTCATCCTTTCTTTCTTTGCTCTTAGGCTTCAGATAGGAGGAAGGCTGAGAATGTTTTCACATCTCCTTCCTCATAGTAGTGCTTCAATCTAGCACCATTCACCATGAACGGCTGACCTTGATTCAGATTTCGAATTTCAATTGCACCATGAACAAACATATTAGTAATCACAAAAGGACCTGACCAACGAGACTTAAGTTTGTTAGGAAATAATCTCAATCGTGAATTGAATAGTAAAACATGCTGGCCCTTTTTGAAATCCTTAATCCTAAGTCTACTATCATGCCAAATTTTAGTTATTTCTTTATACATTTTAGCATTCTCGTATGACATGTGTCTTAGTTCATCCAATTCATGTAGAACGCAATGTTCCCGCATCGGTTACGCAATAATTTAACTCTTTTAAGGCCCAAAAGGCTTTGATTTCTAATTCAAGGGGTAAGTGGCATGCTTTTCCATAAACTAACCTATAAGGAGATATTCCTAATGGCGTTTTATATGCAGTCCTATACGCCCACAATGCATCATCTAACTTAAAAGACCAATCATTTCTATTCGGTTTCACAACTTTTTCAAGTATACTCTTGATCTCTCTATTAGAAATTTCAGCTTGTCCATTTGAGTGGGGGTGATAGGGTGTTGCTACTCTATGCCTAACATTATATTTAGCTAACACATTCTCCATAGCTTTGTTTATAAAATGTGTTTCTTCATCACTTATGATGGCACGTGGTGTGCCAAATCATATAAAAATATGCCTATTTAAAAATTTAACGACTGTTTTGGCATCATTTAAGGGACATGCAATTGCTTCTACCCATTTTGAGACATAATCTACAGCTACTAGAATGTAAAGATTACCAACAGATGTAGGGAATTGTCCCATGAAGTCAATGCCCCATTGATAACTCCAGTTTGGAGCTATTAAATACTTCCTAATTATAGCTAAAGTCCGCTTTCAATTGATTAAATATATCTCTTTTGTAGGAGAAAAGCGGCAAAGAGCTCGTGCGTCCGTTGGGCTTGTCCGAGCGTTTAAAGCAGAGTTTTAGCGCCCCGGGAATGCATCGGGAAGAGGGGAGCTTGTTCCGTGAAGAAACGGGCCAAAACTGCCTTGGAGAGGCAAAGCTTCAGCCCCAAACCCGAGAGCCAGCATCGAGCTATAGCGTCGAGACGCTGGCTCGACGCTGGAAAAACCCGAGAGCAAGCGTCGAGTGATAGCGTCGAGACGCTAGCTCGACGCTGCCCTGGCGTCGAGACCCTGCTTGGCGTCGAGACGCTCCGGAGGAGGCGCGCGCAGGAAATTTATCGGGGCAGCGTCGCGACGCTGGCCTTGCGTCGCGACGCCATCGCGAGCGCGCGCGGAAAACTTAGGGCACAGCGTCGAGACGCTAGGCCTAGCGTCTCGACGCTACGACGAAGGCAGTAGCTAAAAGACGATTTTTCTGCACTTTTTTTTAGACTCTCCATCTTCTTCATCTCTCTACGGATTTGGACGATTTTGGTCTTCTTCTTCCCCATTTTCTCTCTATTTTCCGTGGAGCTCCGCCATTGTTGGCATGCTTGTGAGCTCCACTCTCCATTGTAATAGGTAGATGAATCCTTCCATGGTCGTTGTTGGAGCGGGATTGACAAACCGCGCCATGAGCGGCTAAGGTAAGGGTGAACGGTTTGGGAACTTTTTAGGGGAATTTTGTTAGACATTTATGGCTTTGATAATCTGAGTATAGTTATGCCTATTGGAATCTGATTATTAGCATCTGTTTACCTTGCTTAATCCAACGCGCATGCTAAAATACGTTGATTGACACTCGGGTAGTTTCGCATGTTGTGTACGTTAAAGAGTAGCGATGCCGTGCCTCTCACTGCTCGACTAAGTAACACAGGTAAATAGAACTAAATCGAAGTATCGGGTCGGGTAGGATAATTGTTGATTGCATACGGCGTTTGCGGGCAATCTACTAGCAATTAGAATTCACGCTCGAATGTTCGTCGCGGTTAGCTAGTGACTGTCTAAATTCATCTTAGGACTGATCATCTTGATGTGAGCTTAGATAACGTGTAATTAGAACTGTGTGGTCTAATTAAAATCCATGGAGTCGGCTACTTTGGGGCTTCTCTGGTAGTCGTCCGCGTGCTCAATAAACTGTATTCCATGTTATTAGCGTTAAATGATAAGTCGAATTTGTCTAACAATTGATCCCTAGACTCCCAAACCGTGCACACGTTCTCTTCTTATTATTTCTTTCTTCCGTTAGCTTTCATCATTATTTTTCTTGCATGATAAAACCCCCCGTTACCAATTAATCAATTAAATCCCAATTTCACTAGTAAATTCATTCTTCCTATTCCTTGGATCGACCCTGTTACCACTGGCTGCAAAGCCTTGGTCATAGGCTTTATAAATCGTATTTTGGCAAGCCTCGACAGCTTGAGATTAAGTGGATATTCAAAAATCCGCCCACCACCCATACATCAAAGAGTTCTAATTCCAAGATGTATGTTAGACGCATCTCATCCCTCCTACTGAGGTTACCTGTTCGTTGACACTCATTGCAGTTGTGTGCATAGTCGTGTGCATCCTTGAAGATTGTAGGCCAGAAGTAGCCACTTTGGAACACCTTCGCAGCAGTTCTTTGACCACCAAAATGTCCACCATAAGGAGTTGTATGGCAATGCTGCAAGACTGACCTTGATTCAGCAGCTGACACACACTTCCTTAGCAATCCATCTGCACAGCTTTTGTACAGGGTTGGATCGTCCCAAATGTACTTCCTAGCCTCGTGTAAGAACCTCTTCTTGTCTTGCACCCCTCTGAAAGTCGGTAACACCTGTGAGACAAGAAAGTTTGCAATATCAGCAAACCATGGTTCATCATTGTTATCACAATGTACTAACACAAAGACATGTTCATCAATAAAGGAATCAGTCATTGCGGGCTCCGCATATTTTCCGCAATGACTCTGCAATCTTGATAAATGATCAGCAATTACATTTTCACATCCTTTTATATCTCTAATCTCTAGATCAAACTCTTGCAAAAGTAACACCCATCTAATTAGACGGGGCTTAGCATCAGCCTTCCTCATTAAATACTTTATTGCAGAATGATCAGTATAAACAATCGTTTTATTACCTACAATATAAGGCCTAAATTGTTCACATGCAAACACTACCGCTAACATCTCTTTCTCTGTGGTAGTGTAGTTACATTGTGCTTCATTTAAAGTTTTACTCGCATAATATAAAAGGTGTGTTAGTTTATCTCTCTTTTGGCCAAGCATAGCCCCAATTGCATAGTCACTAGCATCACACATTAGCTCAAAAGGCAAATCCCAATTTGGGCCTACTATGATTGGTGCTTTGACTAAGGCATCCTTAAGCTTTTTCCATGCTATTAGACATTCATTTGAGAAGATAAAAGTTATATTCAGCTCTAGAAGCTCACACAGGGGTTTCAAGATTTTTGAAAAGTCTTTTATAAATCTTTTATAAAATCATGCATGTCCTAAGAAACTTCTTATAGCTTTGACATTTTTAGGTACCACTAACTTCTCAATCATTTCTATTTTGGCCCTATCGAACTCTACTCCTGCCTTGGACACTCTATGTCCTAATACTATTCCTTCTTCCACCATGAAGTGGCATTTTTCCCAATTTAAGACTAGGTTGGCTGCTTCACACCTGGTTAGGACTTGTCCTAGGTTTTCTAGGCAGTGGTTAAAGGAGTCACCAAAGACTGAGAAGTCATCCATAAATATTTCTATTATGGACTCATCTAAGTCAGAGAAGATAGCCAACATACATCTTTGGAATGTTTTTGGTGCATTGCATAGGCCAAATGGCATTCTGCGAAAAGCAAATGTTCCAAAGGGACATGTAAATGTTGTTTTCTCTTGATCCTCAGGGTCAATGGTGATTTGGTTATATCCTGAGTAGCCATCTAAAAAGCAGTAAAAGGCTCGGCCAGCTATTCTATCTAACATTTGGTCTATAAAGGGTAAAGGAAAATGGTCTTTTTTGGTTTCTTTATTAAGTTTTCTATAATCCATACATACTCTCCAACCTGTAACAGTTCGAGTTGGTATTAATTCGTTATTTTCATTAACTACTACAGTCATACCACCCTTCTTAGGTACACATTGAATAGGACTGACCCATTGACTATTGGCTATTGGAAAGATCACACCTGCATCTAACCATTTAATGATTTCTTTTTTAACTACCTCCTTCATGGAGGGGTTCAACCTACGTTGGTGATCTACTCTAGGTGTATGTTCCTCTTCCAACAATATCTTATGCATGCAATACGAAGGACTTATACCCCTAATGTCAGCAATCGTCCAAGCAATAGCTTTTTTATGTTGCTTGAGCAGCAATATTAACGCAATTTCATGCTGTTTACTTAGTTTGGACGAAAGAATGACAGGCAAGGTATCTTTCTCTCCTAGATATGCATATTTAAGGTGTTTAGGCAATGGTTTCAGTTCTAGTAAAGGTGGTTGTTCAATTGATGGCATCATAGAAGTTGTGGTTCTTTCAGGCAATTCATTGGTCATGCATACATGCTGAGGGTTATCCACAGATACATCCATCAATTCAGAAATATTTAAATCATTCACATCTATTTGTGCATAATTAGTAGCATGCTTAATTAACAATTCATTCTCAAGTTCTTCTTCCGTTAATGAGTCTACTATATCTATAGTTGCACAGTGTTCAAGATCAGAAGGGTACCTTAAAGCTTTAAACACACTGAACTTAACCTCTTCATCATGAACTCTCATGGTGAGCTCACCTTTATGGACATCAATTAGAGCCTACCTGTGGCTAAGAACGGTCTGCCCAATAGGATTGGCACCTCTTTATCTTCCTCGTAGTCCAAGATTATAAAGTCTGCAAGAAAATTTTTTTTGTCAATCTGGACAAGTATATCCTCAATCTTAGCTTCAGGGTATGCGATGGATCTGTCTGCAAGTTGCAAGGTGACTGTTGTTGGTCGTCCTTCCCCTATCCCAAGTTGTTGGAATAGTGACAAGGGCATGAGATTGATGCTGGCTCCCAGATCACACAAGGCTCTTCCCACATGTTTGCCTCCCAATTCTACTAGTAAGGTGAAGGAACCAGGATCCTTCTCCTTCTTCGGCAGCTTATTTTGGAGTATGGCACTGCACTCCGCAGTGAGATTTACTGTTTCAAACTCACCAATAAGTTTTTTGTTAGTAATAATATCTTTTAAGAATTTTACATATGATGGCATAGATTGCAAAACTTCCACATATGGAATATTAACATGGACTTGTTTCAAGATTTCCAAGAACTTATGGAAATGAGATTCCTGCTCTTGTTTCTTCTTGAGCCGTCTAGGGAATGGAGGTGGTGGCACATAGGTAGGCAGGTCAGGTTGCCTAATGATAGGGGGAGGCCTACGAATTTCTTCTGGTTCCTCAATGATAGGTTCCAACCTCACCCTTGTTGTGTTTGGTTGTATTTGATCAAGATTAGGCAGAGAATCCAGTGGAGAACTAGACTCTTCATTCTCTACTCTCTTTGGTGTTTCTCTATTGTCTATCACCAATGGCCTTTGTTGCGTGCTCAATGTGTTAAAATAAATAAGCAATAAGAGAGAGAGAGCACTCAGAACATGCAAGCATACATGATCTTATAGCAAGTAGTAAGTATTTTTTCATTCGTTTTCCCACAGAGATTTATTATAAGCTACTCGTGAAGTGTTTTGTCAAGAAAGAATGGATGGATTTGATGGGGTAGAATTGGTTTTAAATTGTCTATTTTCTAAGGAATGTGTAAAGGGTAGCAACATAAACAAGTGCAAATCAAAGTTAAACTCAAATGAAAAGGGAAGAGATTAATAAACGACGATGAACTTAGCTAATTAGAATTTTAAACTTAGCAGAATTGCGGAAACAGCAATTCTACCGCAATTTTACTAACAGCGAAAGTGTATAAAATGGAGAAACAAGGGCTACTAACGACTCCTCTATAGGCATTTTCTCACGATTCTCAAGCATTGGATCAACTCACTATGCATCAAACTCACTCAATCTCATGTATCGTCCGATTCCATGCATTAGATTCTTTAGTTTACTCATGTCCAAGTAAGGTCTTAAGCATCTTATTAAAGCAGAAAGTTATGGTTTGTACTAGGAAAACGCCTATTCCTAGGTCGTTTTCTGGCTACCTTGAAAGGCTAGCATGAGTGTATGACTCTGAACTCTTACTCCTTCCAGAGGTTAGGAGTTCTTTGGACAAAATGGATGGCCAATCGAAATTGCCCGTGGGATGAAGCTTACATACAATCAATGCTTCGAGAGCTATCCTACATGCTTGGTTCACGTTTTTTAGCCTATAGTATTGTCATTAGCATGCCCCTAAGTGACTTAGTTACTCATGGATGTGGGGAGAACAGAAATAAGAGATGAAAGAGACATGCTTAGAAGAGAAATAAACTGAAAACAGCAAGGTAAGACAGTGAGTTGCAAAGATAGGAAATTGAGAAATGAAGAATTATGCTTTAATTACTTGATTGTTTGAATGAACAAAAGAGAAACTTAAAGTAAATAACAAAAAGACAGAACACAACGAAATGGACTGATCTAGCTACTAGAAAAGAAACAACAACAATACAAAGCTGGAAAATGGAAATAAAGAGCAGAAAGCTGAAATTGAGCGTGAACGCCTTGTTGCGATTGCTCCGGCTGAATGGGGAGAAAAAATAGCCTTGCTTGGATGAATCCAATCGGGAGCTGAGACTCCAACAGCTGAGACTCTCACACCAACAGACGAAGACGAATGACAGGAGAAAAGATGGAGCTGCGAGAAGACTTCTACGCTTCCGGATGATGATCAAACCCTCTACTTTGACCCCTTTTTATAGTAATCTGCAGGTGCTTTTGGGCCAAGGAGAACCATCCATCTTCAACGTCATACTTCAGAATGGATGGAGGAGAAAGAACAAATCCCTGAAATAATGGAAATTAACAGAAAAAGATCAGTCAACTTACGGTTTTCACTTGAAACATTGCGGTTTCAGCAATGTTTCCGCAATGCTGTCGCAATGTAGTTTTTTCATTCTTTTACTCCGTTTTTCATCCCTTTCCTTTCCTTTTGCACACAAGTCCTAATTTAGCCATCTTCTTCTAATTATCATATATAAGCATAGGTTTAAGCTAAATCCTATCAAAAACACCTAAGAGTGTACATCTTTCTATGACAAACAAGTCCTAAAAAGGTCACTTTTGGAGACGTAACACACCCCCAAACTTAAGGTTTTGCTCGTCCTCGAGCAATCTAAGGACTTGCCTAGGCTGCTGTTTCATCTTCTTTAACCACTTACTGACTCCCCTACATTCCTATCTATAGCAGTACTGTCCTGTGACACACTTCTAAGTTTAAAACTATCCTCTTATCTAGCTTCTTCTGACTTCGCATGCCTAATACTCCTACTGTTTCATTAACTCCCTACAACTGATCTACTTGCTTTTGTCATATCATGCCACTATCCCTAAGGTTTCAAATTCTACCTAGCTTTACCCCAGACTCAGTACATGCTTCTAGTTTTTACTTTTGAGCTACCTAGGATTCCTTAGAGTCATGCCAGTCTTAGTATTAACAGTGACAGTAGTACTTTACGAGAACAA
Organism: Herpetospermum pedunculosum; assembly: GCA_028017165.1. Lineage (NCBI taxonomy): Eukaryota > Viridiplantae > Streptophyta > Magnoliopsida > Cucurbitales > Cucurbitaceae > Herpetospermum > Herpetospermum pedunculosum. Next base: position 3,685,051 of record CM051525.1, on the reverse strand, counting down.
CCTAAACCCTGGCATCACTACATTGGACATACATTCATCTCCCTAAACAACCCTACAAGCTACAACCTTGTGCTCAGCTAATTGAGGATCAGAGTTCTTTTTAATCAGGACATCTAAGCCACAAAGTTGCAACTCCTAGGTCTACATTCTTCTTTCCTACTTCTTCCTTTTTTCTTTCTTACTTAGATGGAACCTCTCCTTTGATTGCCTTTTGATGCACTGCCACTTGTGGATTACACACTTGGCACTGATTACTCAGCAACCTAAGAGAGACTCCCCTCTTTATTCTATTTTTCATTTTTTTTTTTCAGCTCATCATTTTTTGTAAAGGAGAAGAAGAATGCTTATGCTTTTAAGGGAGAGAGGAATGTTCCTAGGCCTAGGGTGGCCTCCCCCAAACTTAAACTACTCATTGTCCCCAATGAGTGTCTGAGGTGGCACACCCCCAAACTTGTCCTAGAAGCATCTAGTCTAAGGTAAAACAAAGAGAATCTAAAAGCCCTAGGCATAGACAGAACATGCTAAAAGTAATTATCACAGCAGCAGAATTTTGAAAAAAACAGGCAGGCAAGGACTTAAAGCTATGCATGCTGAGCACTGTTTAGAGGTTAATTTAAACTATCAAAGGGTGTCCTATGACACTCATCCAGCATGCTTTTAGATAAGCTATATAAGGTAATCATGCTAGCAGCAAAAAAAAGAATTTAAACAGAACCAGCCTAGCTAAACAGACAGTCAAAAACATGCATTTACTAATAAAAATTGCGGTTGCCGCAATTATTTCGCAATAGAGACAGGACAGGTATAACAGTGAACAAGGTCCCTATGCATGCTTTTTCCAGTCATTCAAGCTATACAAAAAAGGAAACTAAACTAATCTACCTATTCAGCTATCATCAGACGACACTAAACAATTTAAAAACTTAAAACTAAGCAACTAAAGCAGATCAAAATATGAACTAAAAACAGCATAATTCACACGTTTCAACAAAAACAGTTTGATTTTTTTCTTTGTTTATTCTAAGGGAACAGCAATACTCCCTTTAGTGCTCCTCAAACTAGCACTCAGATATCTTCCTCATCATCATTCCTTCTTGGTCTTGGAGGCACCCATGGAGACAGTAGGTCCGTGGGAAAGTCAGGGAAGACGCATCCCAGTTGGTCAGCAACTTCCTTGTCCCTTGCCTGTGCGTATGTGGCCCATTGAGCCATCCTCTGATGATGGAGGAAATGGCCCCATGAAATCAATGCCCCACACATCAAAGAGCTCCAACTCTAAAATGTAAGTGAGAGGCATCTCATCCTTTCGACTCAAATTACCTGTTCGCTGGCACTCATCACAGCTGTGTGCATAGTTGTGGGCATCTTTGAAGATTGTTGGCCAATAGTAGCCACTCTGGAACACCTTTGCAGCTGTCCTTTGACCACCAAAATGTCCACCATAAGGTGCTGTATGGCAGTGCTGCAGCACAGACTTCGCCTCAGCAGCTGAAACACACTTCCTCAGCAGACCATCAGCACATGTCTTGTAAAGTGTGGGATCATCCCATATGAACTTCCTTGCTTCATGCAGGAACTTCTTCTTCTCTTGGCCTCCCTTGAAAGTTGGTAGTACCTGTGATGCAAGGAAGTTAGCAATGTCAGCAAACCATGGTTCCTCATCGTTATCACGATGAGTCAATACAAAGACATGTTCATCAATAAAAGCATCAGAAATTGCGGTTTCCGCAATTTTTTCGCAATTATGCTGCAATCTAGAAAGATGATCCGCAACCACATTTTCACATCCTTTCTTATCTCTAATGTCCAGATCAAACTCTTGCAGCAGCAATACCCATCTAATCAACCTAGGCTTAGCATCAGCCTTCCTCATAAGGTACTTTAAAGCAGAATGGTCAGTGTACACAATTGTCCTAGTGCCTACAATGTAATTCCTAAACTTCTCACAAGAAAACACTACAGCTAGCATCTCCTTCTCAGTAGTTGTATAATTACATTGAGCCTCATTAAGTGTTTTACTAGCATAGTATACAGGGTGTGTTAACTTGTCAATCTTTTGTCCTAGCATGACCCCTACAGCATAGTCACTTGCATCACATAACATCTCAAATGGGAGATCCCAATTTGGCCCTACTATAATAGGTGCTGTGACTAGTGCTTCCTTAAGGGTTTTCCAAGCTTCTAAACATTCCTTAGAGAAGATGAATGGCCTATTCAGCTCTAGAAGCTCACACAGAGGCTTGGCGATCTTAGAAAAGTTCTTAATGAACCTTCTGTAGAAGCCTGCATGTCCTAAGAAACTTCTAATGGCTTTGACATTCTGAGGTTCTACCAGCTTCTTTATGATCTCTATCTTGGCCCTATCGACCTCCACTCCTGCTCTTGACACTCTATGACCTAGGACAATCCCTTCATCCACCATGAAATGGCACTTTTCCCAATTAAGCACTAGGTTAGTCTCCTCACACCTAGCCAGGACTTGCCCCAAATTCTCTAGACAGTTGGTAAATGAGTCCCCAAAGACTGAGAAATCATCCATGAATATTTCTATCATGGATTCATCCAAATCAGAGAAGATTGCCAACATGCACCTTTGGAATGTTGCCGGTGCATTGCATAAGCCAAAAGGCATTCTGCGAAAGGCAAATGTTCCAAAGGGGCAAGTGAAGGTAGTCTTTTCTTGGTCTTTGGGGTCTATAGTGATCTGCTTATACCCTGAATAACCGTCTAAGAAACAGTAATAAGCCCTACCAGCTATTCTATCTAACATTTGGTCAATGAATGGTAGAGGGAAGTGGCCTTTCTTAGTTTCCTTATTTAGTTTCCTATAATCCATACATACTCTCCATCCTGTGACAGTCCTAGTTGGAATCAGTTCATTGTTCTCATTGACTACCACAGTCATCCCCCCCTTCTTAGGTACACATTGTATAGGGCTCACCCACTGACTACTAGCTATGGGGAAGATCACACCAGCATCTAACCATTTTATTATTTCCTTTTTAACTACCTCTTTCATAGAGGGATTCAGCCTACGTTGGTGATCTACCCTAGGTGTATGCTCTTCCTCTAATATAATCTTATGCATGCAATAAGAAGGGCTAATGCCTCTAATGTCAGCAATAGTCCATGCAATAGCCTTCCTATGCTGCTTAAGTAATAAAATCAGTTCAACCTCATGCTTCTCACTTAATTTAGAAGAAATAATAACAGGCAAAGTCTCATTATTTCCTAAATATGCATACTTGAGGTGAGTGGGTAGAGGTTTCAATTCTAAGACAGGTGGATGCTCAATGGATGGTTTTAAAGGATTTAAGGATTTATCAGTTAAGTCATTATTTATACATACATGCTGTGTTTTATCTACAGGTATATCCATTATCTCAGATACATTCAAGTCAGCTACATCTAATTGTACATATTCATTAGCATGCTTAGTTAATAATACATGCTCCAATTGTTCTTCCATTAAAGAATCTACAACGTCCATGCTAGCACAAGATTCATGGTCAGAGGGGTACCTTAAGGCTTTATACACACTAAATTTCACCTCTTCATCATGAACCCTCATAGTGAGCTCACCTTTTTGGACGTCTATCAGGGCCCTACCTGTGGCGAGAAACGGTCTGCCTAATAGGATGGGGACCTCCTTGTCTGCTTCATAATCCAGGATAATGAAATCTGCAAGGAAAATAAACTTGTCAATCTTTACTAGAATATCCTCAATCTTACCTTCAGGGTATGCTATGGATCTGTCTGCTAGTTGTAAAGTGACAGTGGTTGGACGTGCTTCTCCTATTCCTAGCTGGCGGAATAGTGATAGGGGCATGAGGTTTATGCTGGCTCCCAGGTCACAAAGAGCTCTGCCCACGTGCTTGCCTCCTAGCTCTACAGGTAAGGTGAAGGAACCAGGATCCTTCTCCTTCTTGGGTAGCTTGTTCTGGAGTATTGCACTGCACTCCTCAGTGAGATTGACTGTTTCAAACTCACCAATTATTCTCTTGTTAGTGATAATATCTTTCAAAAACTTTACATAAGAGGGCATAGACTGTAAAACTTCTACAAAAGGAATATTAACATGCACTTGTTTAAGAATTTCTAGAAATTTATTAAAGTGCACTTCCTGTTCTTGTTTTTTCTTTAGCCTTCGAGGAAATGGAGGTGGTGGCACATATGCAGGCACTGCAGGTCGCCTTAGGATAGGTGGAGGCCATGGAATTTCTTCTATCTCCTCTATGATTGGCTCCAGCCTTGCTCCTGATGTGCTTGTTGGTGGTGGACCTTGGTCTGGCAGAGACTCCAGTGGAGCACTAGACTCAGTGTTCTCTACTCTATTTGGTGTGTCCTTGGTGTTGCTCACCAATGGTCTCCCACTTCTAAGCTCAATTGCTTGAACTTGCTCTTTACCATCTCTCCTTGGTACCTCAGTGTCAGCTGGTAATCTACCTTGGGGCCTACTTTTGAGTTCATTGGCTAGTTGCCCTATTTGGTTCTCTAGGCTCCTAAGAGTAGCTTGCTGGCTCTGTAGAGTGGCATCATTCTTGGCTATGTATTCCTTGAGTAAGTTTTCTACAGAAGACCCTACAGGTTGGTTGTAAGGTTTTTGATACATGGATTGGTTATGTTGGGGAGTGAAACCAGGTGTTCCACTCGGTCTTGGTTGGTTAGGAGCTTGGTTAGCATTATGTTGGCCACCCCATGATAGGTTTGGGTGGTTCCTCCAACCAGGGTTGTAAGTATTAGAATAGGGGTTGTTCCTAGGCTGCTGTTGGCTTCCAACGTAGCAGACTGAGGCTGGATTCCCAGGGCAGTATTCATACAGGTGCCCTTCCCCACAGAATCCACATACAAGTGTCTCACCTTGACTTGGTTGGGTGCCCATCGACATGGCTGTGGCGGTGTTGACACTAGTTTGGAGATTGGCTTGAGCCATTTGTTTTACTAAGTTGGTCAGGGCGCTTATTTGACAACTCATAGCATTGAGTGTTTCCTTGTCTTGAGCCCTACTTGGCTCTATTGGATCATCTGACCACCTATAGTGAGATGCTGAGATCTTCTCCAAGATCTCATAGGCTTCGTTGTAACTCTTGGACAACATGGAACCTCCAGCAGATGAATTTAAGACTTGCCTAGTGCTGGGGTTGCATCCTTTGAAAAAGACCTCTATTTGGATACACCATGGGATGCCATGGTGTGGACATTTAAGAAGAAGATCTTTGAACCTAGTCCAAGCTTCGTGAAGAGACTCATTCTCAGCTTGTTTGAATTTAACTATGTCATCACGAAAGGTAGAATTCCTAACAGGTGGGAAGTATTTAACTAGGAATTTCTCCGCCAAGTCTGTCCAATTGCGGACTGATCCAGAGGGCAATGAGTTTAACCACGTCTTTGCTTTGTCCCTCAATGAGTAAGGGAAGAGGTATAGCCTCAAGGCTTCTTGGGAAACTCCAGGGATGATGAAGGTATCACTGACTCCTAGGCAGTTTCTAAGATTGTTGTGGGGATCCTCATTTTCTACTCCAAAGAATTGTCCCACAGTGGACAACATTTGGAACATCACTGGCTTTAACTCGAATGAGTTGGCAGTGATCTCAGGGCGGATTGTACTTGGGTTTAGCTCCTCAGGCATAGGAACTAAATATGAGAGAATGGCACTATTCTTGTCATTCGCGATTTCGATGGGATTGCGAATGACAGGTACCGGATTTGGAACTATCCCTTCCATTTCTTCTTGAGAGGATTGCGGAAACTCTGCGGTTTCAGCAATTATTTGAGGTAGACGGGGTTGGTTAAAGAGACGTTTCTTGGCTCTATTTCTGGCCCTAAGTAATCTCTCAGGCTCAGGGTTGAACTCTAGATCACTACTTGAAGGCTCACTCATAAACTAACCCAACTAGTACCTGCAAAAGAAATGAAACAGATCAGCTTCAATAGACAATAAACTTGGTGTTTCAAACTTAACAAACTTCGTTTTCACTTAAATAAATCCCCGGCAGCGGCGCCAAAAACTTGTTGCGTGCTCAATGTGTTAAAATAAATAAGCAATAAGAGAGAGAGAGCACTCAGAACATGCAAGCATACATGATCTTATAGCAAGTAGTAAGTATTTTTTCATTCGTTTTCCCACAGAGATTTATTATAAGCTACTCGTGAAGTGTTTTGTCAAGAAAGAATGGATGGATTTGATGGTGTAGAATTGGTTTTAAATTGTCTATTTTCTAAGGAATGTGTAAAGGGTAGCAACATAAACAAGTGCAAATCAAAGTTAAACTCAAATGAAAAGGGAAGAGATTAATAAACGACGATGAACTTAGCTAAACAGAATTTTAAACTTAGCAGAATTGCGGAAACAGCAATTCTACCGCAATTTTACTAACAGCGAAAGTGTATAAAATGGAGAAACAAGGGCTACTAACGACTCCTCTATAGGCATTTTCTCACGATTCTCAAGCATTGGATCAACTCACTATGCATCAAACTCACTCAATCTCATGTATCGTCCGATTCCATGCATTAGATTCTTTAGTTTACTCATGTCCAAGTAAGGTCTTAAGCATCTTGTTAAAGCAGAAAGTTATGGTTTGTACTAGGAAAACGCCTATTCCTAGGTCGTTTTCTGGCTACCTTGAAAGGCTAGCATGAGTGTATGACTCTGAACTCTTACTCCTTCCAGAGGTTAGGAGTTCTTTGGACAAAATGGATGGCCAATCGAAATTGCCCGTGGGATGAAGCTTACATACAATCAATGCTTCGAGAGCTATCCTACATGCTTGGTTCACGTTTTTTAGCCTATAGTATTGTCATTAGCATGCCCCTAAGTGACTTAGTTACTCATGGATGTGGGGAGAACAGAAATAAGAGATGAAAGAGACATGCTTAGAAGAGAAATAAACTGAAAACAGCAAGGTAAGACAGTGAGTTGCAAAGATAGGAAATTGAGAAATGAAGAATTATGCTTTAATTACTTGATTGTTTGAATGAACAAAAGAGAAACTTAAAGTGAATAACAGAAAGACAGAACACAACGAAATGGACTGATCTAGCTACTAGAAAACAAACAACAACAATACAAAGCTGGAAAATGGAAATAAAGTGCAGAAAGCTGAAATTGAGCGTGAACGCCTTGTTGCGATTGCTCCGGCTGAATGGGTAGAAAGAATAGCCTTGCTTGGATGAATCCAATCGGGACTATCAGATTGTCGATTCCAACAGCTGAGACTCTCACACCAAGAGACGAAGAAAAATGACAGGAGAAAATATGGAGCTGCGAGAAGACTTCTACGCTTCCGGATGATGATCAAACCCTCTACTTTGACCCCTTTTTATAGTAATCTGCAGGTGCTTTTGGGCCAAGGAGAACCATCCATCTTCAACGTCATACTTCAGAATGGATGGAGGAGAAAGAACGAATCCCTGAAATAACGGAAATTAACAGAAAAAGATCAGTCAACTTACGGTTTTCACTTGAAACATTGCGGTTTCAGCAATGTTTCTGCAATGTTGTCGCAATGTAGTTTTTTCATTCTTTTACTCCGTTTTTCATCCCTTTCCTTTCCTTTTGCACACAAGTCTTAATTTAGCCACCTTCTTCTAATTATCATATATAAGCATAGGTTTAAGCTAAATCCTATCAAAAACACCTAAGAGTGTACATCTTTCTATGACAAACAAGTCCTAAAAATGTCACTTTTGGAGACGTAACAGCCTTCCACTTCGAAGTTCAATTGCTTGAACTTATTCTTTACCATCTCTTCTTGGGGTTTCAGTGTCTGCAGGCAATCTGCCTTGGGGCCTATTCTTCAGCTCGTTCGCCAACTGCCCAATTTGATTTTCTAAGCTTCTCAGAGTTGCTTGCTGGCTCTGCAGAGTTGCATCATTCTTCGCTATGTACTCCTTCAGCAAGTTCTCCATTGAAGTCCCCATTGGTTGGTTGTATTGTTTCTGATATGGGGGTTGACTAGTTTGTTGATTGAAACCAGATGGTCCACTTGATCTTGGTTGATTTTGTATTTGGCTTGTGTTTTGTTGTCCACCTCAAGAGAGATTTGGGTGATTTCTCCAACCAGGGTTATAAGTGTTTGAGTAGGGGTTGTTCCTTGGTTGTTGTTGACTTCCAACATAACACACCGATGATGGATTACCAGGGCAAAAGTCATACATGTGCCCTTCCCCACAGAATCCACAGACTAGTGCCTCACCTTGGTTGGCTACTGATGTGCTTGTTGAAACAGCTGCCACGGTGTTGACACTTTGTTGAATATTGGTTTGAGCCATTTGCTTCACTAGGTTGGTCAGAGCATTGATTTGGCTGCTCATTGCACTGAGTGTCTCCATGTCTTGAGCCTTCCTTTTGTTTGGCTCCACAGGATCGTCTGACCACCGACAATGTGATGTTGAGATTTTCTCCAAAATCTCATAGACTTCATTGTAACTCTTTGATAGCATGGAACCTCCAGCTGAGGAATTCAACACTTGCCTCGTGCTGGGGTTGCATCCTTTGAAGAACACTTCAATTTGAATACACCATGGAATGCCATGGTGTGGACATTTGAGTAGGAAGTCCTTGAATCTGGTCCAAGCTTCATGTAATGATTCGTTTTCGGCTTGCTTGAATTTGATAATATCATCACGAAAGTTAGAGTTCCTATCTGGAGGGAAGTATTTTACTAGGAACTTCTCAGCAAGGTCTGTCCAATTTACAATTTAACCCGAGGAGAAGGAATTCAGCCACGTCTTGGCCTTATCTCTTAATGAGTATGGGAAAAGGTAAAGTCTCAAGGCCTCTTGAGACACTCTTGTGATGACAAAGGTGTCACTTACTCCCAGGTAGTTTCTCAAGTGGTTGTGGGGGTCTTCGTTCTCCATTCCAAAGAATTGTCCAACTGTGGACAACATTTGAAACATGACGGGTTTTAATTCGAATGAGTGAGCTGTAATCTCGGGGCGTATGATGCTCGGATTAAGCTCCTCAGGCATAGGTACAAGGTATGATAGAACGACACTATCCTTATCATTCGCAATTTCAATGGGGTTGCGAATGATAGGTGCTCGGTTGGGTGCTTCTCCTGCTCGATCCATTTCAGCTTGTTGTGATTGCGCTGACTCTGCGTGGTCCGCAATGTGCTGAATTACAGGTTATTTTGGCTGTTCAAAAAGGCATTTCTTAATTTTGTTTCTAGCCCTTAAAGTCATTTCAGGTTCAGGATCAAATTCTAGATTTTGAATGGGAAACTCATTCATAAACCAGCTTGTTGGTACCTGTAAAATGAATGCAAAAGATTAGCTCCACTAAATTAAACTCTTCTAAAATAACACAAATCGTGTTTACTAAACAAAATCTCCGGCAGCGGCGCCAAAAACTTGTTGTGTGCTCAGTGTGTAAGTAAAATGTAATGCGAAGAGCACTCAGATCATGCAAGCATACATGGTCTGCAGCAAGTGATAAGTATAATTTAATTCGTTTTCCCACAGAGATTGAGTTTAGTGACTAACGATTTGGTATGCTAAATTAGATAAGGTAACCTAAATTCAGTAGATTTTGGGTTGGAGAAGTAAAGCTATAATGTGGAGAAGAAGAATTGCGGGTCTCGCAATTCTTTCGCCATGAAATCGCAAAGATAAAAACCTATGGAAAAGGCTAAGGCAAAAAGCATAAATGTTTTATTGCGGTTCTCGCAATAATCTCGCAATAAATTAGCAACGATTTAAATGTAAAGTAAGGCAGCAAGGTCGAGTTAAGAATCATCTATAGGCATTTAACTACGATCATTCAACAGTAGATTAACATATCATGCATCGTTTTAACTAAGTCTCATGCATCTCTCGATTACATGCATTAGATCTTTTAGTTTACTCATATCCAAGTAAGACTTAAAAACCTATTTATACACTCAAGCTAACCAACGTGCTAGGAGAACGCCTATTCCTAGGTCATTCTCTGATTACCATAAAAGGCTAACATGAATGGATGACTCTAAATTCTTACTCCTTCCGGAGGTTAGGAATTCTTTAGACAAAATGAATGGTCAGTCGAAATCGCCCATGGGATGAAGTTCACATACATTCAATGCATTCATGCTATTCTACATGCTGAATTCTCATATTTCTAGCCTACAGATTCATCTTTAGCAGACCTCTCTTAGATTAGTTACTCATGGTTTTCGAAGAATTGAGGGAGATGGATTGATTGAACATGAATTAAAGAACTCAGTAAAGGTACTTGATGAGGATAAGATAAACAGAAGAACTCAATTAAACTACTTGATTACTCTCTTAAAAACAAGGTTTAAAACAGTCCATAGACAAACGTGCGATGATCCGAAAGCAGTAAAGAACAAGTGCATTAGAAACAGATTCAGAACAACATAGCAAATGGAAGACAGTAGAGAGAAAGTAGTAAGAAAGCTGTAAATGTGCAAGAATCCTCCACGTTGCAAAACGCCTCGGATGAAGGGGAAGATTAACTGATCTGGGGGATAATTTCAATCAGAAGAGAAGAGGGATCTTCTCTTCTTCCTCTCGAATTATCGACGCCAAGGGCTGATTTCTTCGATCCAACAAACGGGAGAAGGAATTTCGTCTGCAGATTGCTTCGCAACTGGGATCTCCTCGCTTCTGAGTCTATTTTTTCCTTCGTCATTCGTCTTCTTTTATAGCCTCTACAGGTACCTTCAGCCGCGGATCTCCATCCATTCTGAGCAACACCCCCCCACGTGGCAGCAGTGGAAAGCTTAGGCGGCTGGAAAATCGCACTAACGACGACTGACGGCTGGAAAAGTTCAGCAGAAAAGACTGGCGTTGCGGTTTCCTTGCGAGGGCCGCAATGCTCTGTTTCATTGCGAGATCCGCAATGTTTCCGCAATGTTCCTGCAATGTACATTTTAGCTCTTTTTACATCATTTTGCATCCTTTTTCGTTCCTTTTCTAAATAAGCCTTCATTTAGCATCATTTCTCAAATTCTCACATTTAAGCACACATTAAGCTAACTTCTAACAAAAACACTCAATAATTTCCATGATTTCTAGGTAAATATGGCATTAAATAATGCACTTTTGGAGAGGTAACAGTGCCTCCGAGAAGCGCAAATTTTTAAAGTCGATTGCTCGACTGAATTCTCCCTTCGAATTCGTCCATAGTCTAATGGCACGGGGGGGTACTCCAATCATCCCTTCATCCGCGTCGGACCTACAAACATCAATTATACATAATATTTCTTTCAGTGCCTCGTGCACGCCAACATCATCATTATCAAATAACAAGCAGACAGATCCATCACTATTCATAATAAAATTTGGATCATCGTCAAAAGCATACAGAAAACAAGCATATTCAGAATTAATCTCATTCAAATTCAGATTCTCGTTCTTATCACAAGTAGACTTTAAATCATGCATAAGAAATTCATTCTTAGTCTCGTCAAATTCCACAGAGAGAGCACCCCTATCAACATCAATTTTGACCCTCGCGGTCTTCATAAAAGGGCGACCCAACAAAATAGAAGATGAGACAGTAGAAGGATTTCCATTCATATCCAGAACATAAAAGTCAGCGGGAAAAACAATGTCATTAACTCTAACAAGAACGTCTTCTACCTTCCCTAATGAATGGGTGTAAGATCGATCGACTAGTTGTACTACAAAACTCGTCTCATGCATTTCACTCAAGCTAAGTTCTTTAAACATGGCATGGGACATAACATTAATAGAAGCTCTGAGATCTATCATAGCATTTTTAATGACTCTACTACCTATCATGCAAGGAAGTGTGAACATACCTGGATCTCCGCATTTAGTAGGTAGAGTACCTGGAAGGATCGCTGAGACATTCTCTTTCTTCTTCTCATTATTTATTCTTGCCTTCATCTTGCAAGTAACCCAATCCTTAAAAAATTTAGCATATTTTGGGATTTTCCTCACGGCCTCCAAGAGTGGAATTTTCACCATTCCCTTTTGGAAGGTCTTCAAAACCACCTCATTTCCGTTCACATCCTTGGGCTTTGCAAGCCTACTGAGGAGGGGTGCTATGGGGATACTTGCTGGAACAATTTCATTCAATTCTTTCTTTTCTTCAGACTCTTCATTCAAAAGATGGCTCGTGGAAGGGGCATTCGGTTCGCTCTTCTTTTGTGGATCAGGACTCAACAAACGGCTTGGGAAAACTTCATTATCATCTCGTAAATTTATTGCACATACTTGCTCGCAGGGATTAACTGTCAAGTGTGGAGGTATCATCCAAGGGTTTCCGCTGAACTCTACAGGTGCAGAACGCGAAAGACTGTGTCCAACCTTCTTGATCGCATCCAAAATCTCCTCGTCTTTAATCTCCTTAGGGGGTCTCATCAACCTACTAGGGAAAGGAGCCTTAGGAACGTAAGATTTCATATATGAAGAAGGATTGGAATATACCGGACTTCTTGAAGATGTTGCCTCATTTCCTACCATGGGCTTTTCTACCTTTTTCTCGCACTCAATGGAAACAGAGCTTGGTGAACTTTCCTCCCCACTTATGAGAGAGATAACATTAACACTCTCCGCTTTACGAGTTTCCAACTTGACTATCCTCCCAGCCACTTGGGTTATCGCATTGCTAAGATTTTGAAACTGCTCCTGGCTTTGTTTTTTAAGCTCATGGCTTTGTTTTTGAAAAACTAAATTTGACTCCACCAAGGATTTCATTATTTCCCCAAGTGATTTGCCTGAAACAGAAAGAACAGAAGAACACATTTGTGGTAAGCTTTCTTTCAGTTCATATACAGCGCTACTTACCTCAGCCACGCGTTCCTTCAGCTCGTTCATTTCGCTTTCGAGGCGAATTTGGTCACTTCTTCCACCTCCATATTGCTGAAGATTTCCAGCCATGCTTGAGATTAAGAGTCTAGCTTCAACCGGGGTTTTATCCATTAGACCTCCACCGCTAGCTGCATCAATCATCCTCTGATCATATGGGAGCAAACCTTCATACACATGCCCAATGAGAGTTTGTTCGGAGATCTTGTGATTCGGGCATTCTTCGCACAATCTAATAAACTTCTCCCAATATTCATGTAGATTTTTGCCCTCTTCCTGTTGAACGACACAGATTCTTCTCCTGGCGGCAGTAGCCTCTGAGGCAGGAAAAAATTTCTCTAAGTAAAGCCTTTGCATATCGCTCCAAGTGGAAATGGAGCCCGACGATAAGTAGTGGAGCCATTCTCTTGCTTTTCCCTTTAAAGTAAAAGGGAAAGCCCTCAAACTCACTTGATCTTTCGTGGCTTCGATTGTCATTAACCCTACTCTCACCAACTGAAATTCCTTGAGATGAATATGTGGACTTTCACCTGCATTACTAAAAAATGAAGGAAGTAAGTTGATGAAGCTAGCCTTTAGTTCGAAATTACCTGTTACCGCACGATACGATATACATAATGGTTGACGGTCTAAATCTGGCATCGCCAACTCCCTAAGAGTCTTTTGATACCCATCATTCCTTTAACAAACACTAGGGAAACGCTTAAAACAGTAAAATAAAGAAAAACAAACAAAACAAAATTTTAAAACTAAACAATAAAAATTTGAATCAAGACAAACTAATTTAAATTCCCTGGCAACGGCGCCAAATTTGGTAACAAAATTTTTGAATATTCCGTATGTATCGGGTTGTCGAGACCCGCCAAATTAAAATTTATAACACTGCCTAAGGCTTCTTCAAACTTGTAGAAAGCGGTAGTCAGGATCGTACCACAGGGAATTTAATAGCTTAATCTAAATTCAGAATTTTAATTGCTTAATGAGAGAAAATGTTGATGGGGGGTTTTGAGAATTAAGAGAAGAAAAGAGAAAATAAAGGAAAGAATTAAATGACAATTTGGAATAACGGGAGAAATAGAATTTGTAATGAAAACACTCAATCTAAAGGTTCCGGGTTATTAATTGCGATGTGATTCAGATCATAGACGCCCAAGACTTAGCATGCTTTTAACTAACACTCACGCAAATTACAAATTTCTAAGAAGAAACTAGCAATCCCAAGCAGTTAATCAAGAGTTGACAGCTCTTCATTAAGCTTCGATGTTAATTCAATTGGGGGCGATCGCTCTCTGATAGCTCCAAAATAGAGTTATTATTATGTCCCTCATATTGGCTAGAACCATGTCAATTATTGATTAAAATGCCTTTTTGTAGGTGATTTCATGGTCGAGAGCTCGAGAAGTCTTAAGACACGTTCCAGGCCTTAAAGCGGTGTTTTAGAGCTTCATAGATGCATCGGGAGTGAAGGGGCTTGATGAATTGAAGAAATGGCAAAAATTGCTTAGAAAAGGGGAGTTTTTGGCCATCAACCCGAGAGGATGCTTGCATGAGCAGCAGCGTCGAGACGCTAGCTCGACGCCGCCCCGTGATAGCTCCATTTTGGAGCTATAATTATGTCCCTAATTCATGTTTATTATTGGCTTAATCTTGCTTTTATGTAACTATTGTAGGTGTTCTCGGTGCTTCGCTCTCGAGAGCGTTTCGGCGCTTTTCGGAGCTTAATATCGCGATTTAAAGGCATAAGAACACCTCCCGGGAAGGTCCATGCAAAGGGATGAAGTTTGGGTGCTTTGGGGAAATTGAAGGCGAAATTCCATGCAAAAACCCGAGAGCTAGCGTCGAGCGACAGCGTCGCGACGCTAGCTCGACGCTGCCCAGCGTCGAGACGCTGCCCCTAGCGTCTCGACGCTCCGAAGTCTGAAGCGCTGAATTGAAGAAAAACCCGAGAGCAAGCGTCGAGCGACAGCGTCTCGACGCTCGCTCGACGCCGCGCATAGCGTCTCGACGCTGCGCGAGCGTCTCGACGCTACCCCGAGCGCGCGCGCGGATTGTTTAGGGCACAGCGTCGAGACGCTACCCCTAGCGTCTCGACGCTACGACGGATTACTTAAATTTCTGTCCGATTTTTAGCCGCCATTATCATCTTCCACCTCGAGCTCCGCGCCTGATTTGACGTCCAGAAGCCATTTTTCACCATGGGAGGGGCTATGAAGCTCGATTGGAAGCCGTCCCACACCACACAAGTCATGAGTGAGTAGATTTACCGTTTTTGGCTCGGGATTGTAAGGATAAGTGTAGTATGAATTCTTGGTGAGGTTGTGGATTGAAATTCTGAATTGGTTGGATATTTTGTTGAATTGAATTCTACTTCTTAGCTTAATCTATGAGCACGTTTGAATGATTTAGGACTAGGCACCCTTGATTTTGAGCATGTTCATTTGTTAAAGGATTTGATGCCGTGCCTCTCGTTTCCGCCAAGTAACAAGGAATTATGGCATCTTGAGCGTATTGGCGTCCTTACGCTTTTGGTGTTCGTTCTTCCCGAATTGGAATTCCAAATCGACATACTAGTTTCGCGTCCAAATTAGATAGTCGTCACAGTTAGCTCGTTGCTACCGTTCGGTCTTGGGAGAGCGTTGGCCGCCAATGTCCGAATGGTATGCTTGATTAGCATAATTAATTATGTTTAATTAAATCCATGGAGCATGTCTGAGTTATTTATTAATTTTAGACGAGCTGTGCATTCATTAAATTGTTTGACCATAATACTCATCAACCTATGAACCAAGAAGCATGCTAAATTTATTCCGATCGTCCCGAGTCGGAAACTCCGTTAGCTTAATTTTCCCATTTGATTGTTTCTATCTTAGTTACTTGAAAACCAACAATTACCCCTTATTTCACCCATATTAACAGTTTGCAAATTTAATTGAGATTAAGTCAAAATTCCTTAATTCCCTGCGGATCGACCCCGTTACTACTATTCTACAAATAGTTTAGTGATTTCGGGCATTTATAAATTTATTTTGGCGGGTCTCGACAACCCGATGATTGGCGATAGTTCAATAATATCGTTACCAAAATTGGCGCCGCTGCCGGGGAGCTAAGTGTCATTCGGCCTGATTTAAATTTGATTTGTGAACTTTTAATTTTTACTTTAAAAATTCTGTTTATTCTTTTATTATTTGCAATTTTGATTTGTTTGTTTAAGTGTGCTAGAAGTGCCAAATTTTTATTGAGAAAATGGAGATTGATGATGAGATTGGAGTCCCAAAAACGCTCAGACAATGGACATCATTTGCTATGGGCTACCAACCTTCTTGTATTTCCTACCCGGAAATTTCAGGTGAGTTTGTGCTTAAATCAGGTGTGATTAATCTTTTACCCTCTTTTTGTGGTGAAACAGATGAAGATCCTTACAAACATCTCAAGGAGTTTCAAATGGTAAGCTCCGCGATGAAGCCTGGCGACATAACAAAAGATCAGCTCTACCTGAGAGCTTTTCCATTCACTCTAAAAGGTGAAGCTCGAGATTGGCTGCATTACTTGCCATCGGGGACCATCTTTACTTGGGAGAAGTTGCAGAGTCTATTCTTGGAAAGGTATTTCCCAGCTTCAAAAGCCAGAGCAGTGAAAAGAGATATACGACAATTTGAGCAAGGAAAGGACGAGGCGTTTCACGAATGCTGGGAGAGGTTCATTAAACTCTGTGAAAAATGTCCGAACCACTTGATAGCGGAAGTCGCGCTTATCGAATGTTTCTATGATGGGTTGCTCACGCAAGACCGCCAGATGCTTGATGCAGCAAGTGGAGGAGTCCTTTGGGAGAAAACGCCTGCGGAAGCCCGTCAGTTGATCTCCAACATAGCTGAGAACAGTCGCCAGTACGGAGGAAGAAACGAGCATTCTAAGATGTCTTCCGACATAGAAGTGCTCAAAGAACAAGTGTCTCAGGTATTTGGTTTAGTTCATACGATGCAAGAAAAATCATCTCGGGATGTTTCTTCTATTTCAGGTAAAGCCATTGAAAGCATGTTCAAATCGCTCATGGAAGCTAGCGATGAGACAAGGTCGCAGATTAAGTCTCTAAGAGATGAATTCACGGAGGTGAAGGAAAGAATGGGTAGAATTGAGTCCAAAGCGGAAGGGGTTAGTGCTATAAACCTCAGAAGCGGTAAAGAAGTGCCATCTCAAACCACTCCCGTGAGTCCTCCAAACGATTCAGAGATATCTCCAGATAAGTGTTCTCAAGCACCCTCTGAAACTGTTGTAACACCTCCTATTATTTCTATGAAGTCTTACACTCCAGTTGCTCCTTTTCCTAGTAGGCTTGCAAGGCCATCTAAGGAGGCCAACAACGCGGATGTACTTGAGACGTTGAGGAAAGTTGGGATCAATATACCGCTACTTGATGCAATTCAACAAATCCCAAGGTACGCTAAATTCCTTAAGGAAATGTGCACTATAAAGAGGAAGACTAAAAGTGCTGAGAGAGTCGTGGTGAGCAAGAATGTTTCTGCCCTGCTAACCCAAGGTATTCCAAGCAAATGCCAGGACCCAGGTATGTTCCTCTTGCCATGTACTATAGGGGATAGAGAAATCGAGCACGCTATGTTAGACTTAGGAGCTTCAATTAATGTTATGCCATACTCAGTCTATAAGAGCCTCGGTTTAGAAGGTATGCAGGAAACTAGTATAGTTATCCAGTTAGCTAATAGGTCTTCTATTCATCCTCTAGGGGTGATTGAAGATGTGTTGGTTAAAGTTAAGGATTTAATCTTCCCTGCTGATTTTTATGTGATAAACTTGGAAGAAAACACATCCACCACTTCTGTTTTACTTGGTAGACCATTCATGAAAACTGCTAAAACGAAAATTAATGTGCATGATGGAACTTTGTCTGTTGAGTATGAAGGGGATGTGTTCGAATTTAATGTATTTGATGCCATGAAACAACGTGCTGATGTGCATTCTGTCTGTAAAATCGATCTGATAGATACTTTAGAACAAGAAGAATGCATGACTGTTGTTGATGGGGATGACCCACTCGTTTTTACTGAAATTGTTAGCAAAGTTGAAAGTAGTGATCCCATATTGACTGATTTGTCTGAACAACCCACTTTTGCTTTAGAGACATATGAAAAGCCAACTAAAATATTACCATCTCTTTTGCAGGCTCCCAAGTTGGAATTGAAGGAGTTGCCGGGTCATCTCAAGTACGTGTACTTGGGTGAGGTGGATACTCTTCCGGTAATTATCTCCAAGGAGCTTACATCGGAGCAAGAAGGCGAGTTGGTCGAGGTTCTGAAAAAGAACAAAAGAGCCATGGGATGGACATTGGCAGACTTGCACGGGTTGAGTCCAGTGCTGTGCATGCACAAGATTCGGCTGGATGAGGGAGCAAAGCCATCCCGAGAGCCTCAGCGGAGACTGAACCCTGCAATGAAAGAGGTAGTGTTGTCTGAGATACACAAACTCCTGGATGCAGGTATTATCTTTCCCATTTCTGATAGCCAATGGGTTAGCCCTATTCATGTTGTACCTAAAAAGACGGGCATAACTGTTATTAGAAATGATAAGGGAGAGTTAGTACCTAAGAGAGTACAAAACGGGTGGAGAATGTGTATTGATGTTAGAAAACTGAATGATGTGACTAAGAAGGACCACTTTCCTATTCCCTTCATAGATCAAATGGTGGAGCGTTTAGCTGGGAAGCCATTCTTCTGTTTTCTAGATGGTTTTTCTGGGTTTTATCAAATTCCCATAGCCCAGGAAGACCAAGAAAAGACTACTTTTACCTGTCCATTCGGAACTTACGCATATAGGAGAATGCCCTTTGGGCTTTGTAATGCTCCAGGGACTTTTCAGCGATGCATGATGAGCATATTTTCTGAATTTGTAGAAAAATGCATCGAAGTCTTTATGGATGATTTTACTGTATATGGAAGTTCATTTAAAGATTGCCTGTTTAACTTGTCTAGAGTCATGGAAAGATGCATTGAAACTAATCTTGTTTTAAATTTTGAGAAGTGTCATTTCATGGCCAGTCAGGGCATAGTATTGGGTCATGTTGTGTCTGCTAAGGGGATAGAGGTTGATAAAGCTAAGATTGATGTCATATCTGATTTACCTTATCCCACGAATCTTCGGGAAGTACGTTCTTTTCTTGGTCACGCAGGTTTTTACCGCAGGTTCATTAAAGACTTCTCGAAGATAGTGACCCCGATGACAAGCTTGCTGAAAAAGGATGTTCCATTCTGTTTCGACAAAGAGTGCAAGCTTGCCTTTGATGTTCTGAAGAAGTGCTTGACCAACGCACCCATCATCCATCCACCGCAGTGGGGGACTCTTTTCGAGATCATGTGCGACGCAAGCAATTATGCCGTAGGCGCTGTGTTGGGCCAGAGGATAGATAAGAAGAGCCATGTGATTTATTATGCCTCGAGGACGCTCAACTCTGCGCAGATCGGTTACACAACAACAGAGAAGGAGCTGCTTTCCATAGTTTTCGCTCTTGATAAATTTCGGCCATATATTCTTGGATCTAAAGTAATTGTTTTTTCTGATCATGCAGCAGTTCGATACTTGATGAACAAGAAAGACTCGAAGCCTAGACTGCTCAGATGGGTATTATTACTTCAGGAGTTCGACGTCTCTGTTCAGGACAGAAAAGGATCAGAAAATACCGTTGCTGACCACTTGAGCCGCATTGTGCGTAATGAGGAGGACTTGCCTCTAAATGATGAGTTCCCTGATGAAGTTCTTTTCCAGGTGAGTTTGGAGACACCATGGTACGCTGACATTGTCAACTACTTGGTCACAGGTACGTTCCCATTCGACTTTTCATATAATCAAAGAGCTAAGCTGAAGAGCGAAGCCAAAACATATGTTTGGGAAGAGCCCATTTTGTGGAAATTTTGTGCTGACCAGGTAATTAGGAAGTGCGTCCCTAAGTCTGAACATAGGTCCATCCTTACCTTTTGCCACGAATTTGCATGCGGGGGACACTTTGGGCAAAATAGAACTGCGAGAAAAATTTTAGATTGTGGGTTTTTCTGGCCATCACTGTTTAAGGACTGTTATGAGTTTTGTAAATCTTGTGATCAGTGTCAGAGGAAAGGGACCATCACTAGTAGGAATGAAATGCTCCAAAACCCCATTTTAACTTGTGAAATTTTTGAGGTTTGGGGTATGGACTTTATGGGACCCTTCCCCCCCTTCATTTGGTTTTTTTTGTCTATATCTTATTGGCTGTGGACTACGTGTCTAAATGGGTGGAAGCTAAAGCCACCAAAGTTGATACCGCTAATGTTGTTTCCAGTTTTGTCAAATCTAACATTTTTAGCAGGTATGGAGTTCCACGAGCCATCATAAGTGACCAGGGGAGCCACTTCTGCAACAAAACGATCCAGGCCTTGATGAGGAAATATGGGGTCAATCATAAAATCTCTACCCCGTATCATCCTCAGACCAATGGTCAAGCGGAGGTTTCCAATCGAGAGGTGAAGAGCATCCTCGAGAAAACAGTTAGTCCAGGAAGGAAGGATTGGAGCCTTAGGCTGGACGACGCTTTGTGGGCTTACCGTACGGCTTACAAAACCCCCATAGGGATGTCTCCCTACCGGATGGTTTATGGTAAAGCCTGTCATCTCCCCGTGGAGATCGAACACAAAGCTTACTGGGCCGTGAAGAAGTGCAACATGGACTTTGACTTGGCGGGCGAAGAAAGACTCCTCAAATTGCAAGAACTGGAGGAGCTTCGCCTGGATGCATATGAGAACTCGAAGACCTACAAGGACAAGACCAAAATGTTCCACGACAGGCGAGTCGTCAGGAAACACTTCGAAGTTGGTCAGAAGGTCCTCTTGTTCAACTCCCGCCTAAAGCTCATGCCAGGTAAACTTCGTTCCAGGTGGCTTGGTCCTTTCATTATCACTGATGTTCATCACTATGGTGCAGTTAAAATTCAGAGTTTGGATACGGAAAAGGAGTACACAGTGAATGGCCAGCGATTAAAGATCTTTCATGAGGGAATGTCAGAGGACTTCGACGACCATGCCTACTTGAAAGAGCCTGATTATGAGAAAGGATAAATTGAGTTTTGGTAAAGTCGAGCAATCGACTCTAAACATTTGCGCTACTCGGAGGCACCCGAGCTTGAACTGTACATGCTTTTTGTTTACTTACCGTCTTTAGGATTAGTTTAGATTTCTACTCTGATGTTGTGAATTTTCAGGTGAAACAATGGCTCATCCTTGCGGTTTATTGGCTAAGGTTAACGCGCGCTCTACAACCCTCTAAGTCACAATTCAGGGAAGGTTTTCTTTCCTTTTGTTTTGACTACGCATACTTGGTCCAATGAGGACATTGTCAATTTCTAAGTTGGGGGTGGTGGGTTGTGCCTTATAGTGATTGTCGAGTTTAGTTGTGGAATCCTGATTTACTTGTTGAGTTATGGTGAAAGCATGCTAGTCTGACTATGAAATTCTGTGATGTACTGCTGAGGTCTTCGTATTTGTATTTGTCATGAAATTCAGCATAATTGCATATGTTAAGGCCATTTTGAAAATTTTTTCAAAAATATTTCCCTGTTTAAGCTTCGCATGTTAGCACTCTATCTTGGATCTGTGGGTTTAGTGTAGCTCTGTTTGTTTTGAAATTCGTTGTCACCTCGAAAGGCAACCTTAGGATGGGCTAAGATTCGCTTTTGTTTCTAACCCGTGCGCTTAAAATTTTAATATGATGCTTAGACTAAAAGAAAAATGAATGCAAGTTTATAAAAAGAAAATAATCTCGTGAGGCGTTCCTCCTTCTTGAGTTGCCTTAGTAGCCAGGGGCAGTCGTGTAACCCACGGTCGCCACTGCATGAAAAGGATGCACAAAGAAGTGAACGCTAGTCCTTAAAAATGTGAATTTTGCCCGTAGTCAGATGCACTGTGCAATGAAATTGCAGGCAAGCTGAAACGAAAGTAAGATTGACATGTTAGGCGCTCATGAAGATCAATGAAAATGAGAAAAAGATGCCTTGCGTTATATTACTTGCATAAGCGATGAACTGCCCTTAGACTGTTCTGTTATGCCATAAGTAGGGGGAAAGCGAAATTTTAGGATAGATAGAGCTATTCTAAGCCTGTTGAAATCTAAGATCGAGGAGCTAAATCCGAAGCATAAATAGGGAAGCATCTTTAAATTTTCCAAATTGTTCTTAACCAATGCATGCATGCAGCTGTTCTTTCAAATGCATTTGCCTTGTCTTTTCCAGTATTGAGAATCGAGTCCCTAGCATGCATTCTCGTTCTATTCAATTAATCAGAGTTCCACCTTGCTCGAGGACTAGCAAGATTTAAGTTGGGGGTGTTTGATAGCTCCATTTTGGAGCTATAATTATGTCCCTAATTCATGTTTATTATTGGCTTAATCTTGCTTTTATGTAACTATTGTAGGTGTTCTCGGTGCTTCGCTCTCGAGAGCGTTTCAGCGCTTTTCGGAGCTTAATATCGCGATTTAAAGGCATAAGAACACCTCCCGGGAAGGTCCATGCAAAGGGATGAAGTTTGGGTGCTTTGGGGAAATTGAAGGCGAAATTCCATGCAAAAACCCGAGAGCTAGCGTCGAGCGACAGCGTCGCGACGCTAGCTCGACGCTGCCCAGCGTCGAGACGCTGCCCCTAGCGTCTCGACGCTCCGAAGTCTGAAGCGCTGAATTGAAGAAAAACCCGAGAGCAAGCGTCGAGCGACAGCGTCTCGACGCTCGCTCGACGCCGCGCATAGCGTCTCGACGCTGCGCGAGCGTCTCGACGCTACCTTGAGCGCGCGCGCGGATTGTTTAGGGCACAGCGTCGAGACGCTACCCCTAGCGTCTCGACGCTACGACGGATTACTTAAATTTCTGTCCGATTTTTAGCCGCCATTATCATCTTCCACCTCGAGCTCCGCGCCTGATTTGACGTCCAGCAGCCATTTTTCACCATGGGAGGGGCTATGAAGCTCGATTGGAAGCCGTCCCACACCACACAAGTCATGAGTGAGTAGATTTACCGTTTTTGGCTCGGGATTGTAAGGATAAGTGTAGTATGAATTCTTGGTGAGGTTGTGGATTGAAATTCTGAATTGGTTGGATATTTTGTTGAATTGAATTCTACTTCTTAGCTTAATCTATGAGCACGTTTGAATGATTTAGGACTAGGCACCCTTGATTTTGAGCATGTTCATTTGTTAAAGGATTTGATGCCGTGCCTCTCGTTTCCGCCAAGTAACAAGGAATTATGGCATCTTGAGCGTATTGGCGTCCTTACGCTTTTGGTGTTCGTTCTTCCCGAATTGGAATTCCAAATCGACATACTAGTTTCGCGTCCAAATTAGATAGTCGTCACAGTTAGCTCGTTGCTACCGTTCGGTCTTGGGAGAGCGTTGGCCGCCAATGTCCGAATGGTATGCTTGATTAGCATAATTAATTATGTTTAATTAAATCCATGGAGCATGTCTGAGTTATTTATTAATTTTAGACGAGCTGTGCATTCATTAAATTGTTTGACCATAATACTCATCAACCTATGAACCAAGAAGCATGCTAAATTTATTCCGATCGTCCCGAGTCGGAAACTCCGTTAGCTTAATTTTCCCATTTGATTGTTTCTATCTTAGTTACTTGAAAACCAACAATTACCCCTTATTTCACCCATATTAACAGTTTGCAAATTTAATTGAGATTAAGTCAAAATTCCTTAATTCCCTGCGGATCGACCCCGTTACTACTATTCTACAAATAGTTTAGTGATTTCGGGAATTTATAAATTTATTTTGGCGGGTCTCGACAACTCGATGATTGGCGATAGTTCAATAATATCGTTACCACCCCGACCGCTTTTCGGACTTTGACGCACCCCAGCGTCGAGACGCTGTCCGAGCGTCTCGACGCCAGCCCGACGATTTTCCAGATTGACGCGCGACACCGTCAAGACGCTGTCCGAGCGTCTCGACGCCAGCGCGCGCGCGACGGGCCAACTTAGGGCACAGCGTCGAGACGCTCCGACGATTAAAGGCGTGAAAACGCCCGAATTTTGCCCAACTTTCATTCTATCTTGTTCTCCAAAAATCAGCCACGGGTCTACGCCATTTTTGCCCATTTTTTAGCTTCTTCTTCTCCTCTTTGTATGGTACTAAGCTCTTCCTTGGGGGGTTTGATTTATTCATCCTCCATGGAAGGCTAAACAAAGGTTAGTGTTTAATTTCGAGTTTGGGTTTGTGAATTATGGATGTTTGGGGAGATTTGCTCGTTTGTAAATGTGAAGCTGCTTAGCATGTTTCTTGCATCTCTTGCTTGTTCTTATTCAAATTCTAGCATGTGTAGCTTAATTAGGTTGACTCCCTAATTCCTATGCATGATAGAGGGCTAAAGGTTTGGACGTATAATTGCCCAAATCGCTAGGTAGCACGGGCTTAAGCATGGCTAAGTAATTCAACCCAAAGTGATAGTTGGTAATCTGAATTAGTTAACCTTTTCATGTTAGGCTTAAGGCGAGAGAGAACCCGGGTTAGTCTTAGGATTAAGCCGTCACAATGTTCCCGTTACTGGCTTATAGTCGATTTAGGGGTCGCTACCTTGAATGGATTATTGGCCAAGTACAATTAGAATTGCACATGTCTAATTATATCTTTGGGTCATTTGAGCTATCAATTAGCCAAATGAATTGTGTGCATAAGCATGATTAGCTAATTAAATTGTATCGATGAACCGAACATCCATAGCGATCAATCCCATTACTCGAAGTTAAGCGCAACCATTTAATTTTGCACTTGTCATTTAAATTTTCCGTTAGCTTGCACGCTAGGAGCTCCCTTCCCCCAAACCAAATCACAATCATTTTACATTCTTTTTACCAAATTTGCACATACTTTTTATAATGAGCAAATTAGACTTAGTTGAATTAAATTTCTTAATTCCCTGTGGATCGACCCCGTTACCACTAAGCTGAAAATTTCTCGGTGCATTCAGGTTTATAAATTGTATTTTGGTAAGCCTCGACAACTTGAATTTAGTAGGACATTCAAAAGTCCTTCCTACCACTCTCCCAAATAGAGTTAACTACGAGCGACGGGTAACTATGCGACGAGTACGTTACTGAAATCTCTAATAACGGGCTCCATTTATTCTTCATCTAGAATCTAACGGGTAGCTAAATTAAATGTTGCAGCACAATTTTAAATACACTTAGACTACTGTCACTCAACCCATAAGAGGCAAACGCATAATGGGTTTTTAACCAACCCATCAATCAATTAACTAAATGGGAGTCAAACCAAGAAGAAATTTATGCTGGAAATTAAAGCTTCGATTAGAGAAGACTTGAATGCTAAACATGCTAAACATACACAAACAATCCAAGTCTCACCCAATCGCATTTACAACATCTAACCCATCTCCTAAAGATCAAGTATTACCTCTTAGCTAGCCATGGATGCAAATGGGAAGAAAGAAAATCGTGGGTTGCCTTCCAAGCTCCATTAATGGAGTTACAATAGCCAAAAATGGGTAAAGAATCGTTTAGAAAGGAGAAGGGGGTGAAGAGAATGCCCTAAAATCGCAAAAAATGGCTTAAATACCAATTTCTGCGTAAGGCCAGCGCCTAGGCGCCATTAGTGGGCGCCGAGGCGCTAGGGGCGCGCGCGCGCGGAATCGGGGCAGAGCTTGGGCGCTAACCTCTCTGGGCGGATTTAATGTCGGGCTCCTAGGCGCTGAGCTCTCGGGTCTGGAACAATGTCGGGCGCCTAGGCGCTGCGTCTGGGTCTGAGAGGTTCGCGACAGTGCCTGGGCGCTGTGCCTTCTGCCTGATGCCTTCGGTTGGGCGCCTGGGCGCTGACCTCTCGGGTCTTATCCCATTTTTTGGGTCATTTTCGCTCTCGAGCTCCTTTTGGTCTATCTCTTTGACCCAAACACTTCCCGAAACCTCTAAAATGACCGATTTAGCCCTGAAATTCATAATTTGACTTCCCGAGCTCTTTGCCACGAAATACCTAAAATAAGAAGATTTAATTGAATTAAGCATGGCATTTAGCTAGATTTAAGGCTATAATTATAGCTCTATTTTAGAGCTATCAAGCTTCTACCAGCTTCCTTTTAGAACTTCACAATCTTATCATTCTACAATTTCCACATACTCCTTGATTTCATTATCTCCCATACTTCTAGCTCAAAACTTTCTTCCTCTCAATCTTGCATTCAGTACATACTTCTAACTTTTTACATTAAGTTTTCTCCTTTTTCTTAATATCTCCCTTTTGGTCATGCCATTCCCACAAAACCAAGTAATCAGATTTCAACTTCTAGAACAAGTGGAACATTACATCACCTTCAAGGTAATCATTCTTTTCCCAAGCACACTCTTCAGATACAACTCTTCACTTAGTTTTAACATAAGATCAAAGTTCAATTCGTAGGACATCTAAGCCTTTTAGAGTTAGTGATGAATCCTTCCCTTTTGCTATACTTTTGATTTTCTTACATTTTCATTCTTTCTTAGTTGGCTTTTTACGCAGTGCCAACTATGAGGCTCACAATCAACCCTGGTTACTCAACAACTTAGAGAAAAGAAAAATTTTCATTTTAGCACTTTTTAGAGAGGTTCTTTTACTTAGGAAAGAGGAATGCTATTGAGTTCTCATCTTTGCTCTAGGTTGCCTCACCCCCAAACTTAAACTTCTCATTGTCCTCAATGACAACATTGAAAGGTGTCAACCCCAAACTTCTCTAGAAGCATCTAACACAAGACTGAGCTAGAAGATCGTTTCTATTGCTAATTTGTGGAATGAAATCTCCTAGGCTTTATCCAGCGCTACAAGATCGTTTAGCTCGCAATAAGGATTGTACTACCAGTTGTATTGACTGTTTAAAAAGTTTTAATGCTTTGCCTAAGTTCAGCTATTGACACTCATCCGGCAAGCTTATCCTAACCAGCTATCTTAGAAAACAGACCTAACAGTATTTACAATCAAAGCAGGCGGTTACATCACGAGACATAAACGTAAAGTGTGGCAGCAATGCTAGTTTTACAAACTTAACGCATTACTATAAAGAATGAATGCAAGATAACAAAGCTAGCATACACGAGAGAGTGACATGCTTCTTGAATGATTGACACAGTGAATGCAAAAGGCAATTTCATTTATGCTCGCGCGAACGGTACACTAACTACCCTAACTATTCTAATTAATCTACCCCCAGCGGGCAAAGCAATAAAAATGCAAAATTAAATTGAACTAGTCTAACATAAAAAGTATATAAACAAATAATGATTTCTTGATGCTATCAGAAAAGCAGGGTTAAGATAGGAAATAGTCAAACTTACCCGAACGATTTTAGTCTTCTCGTTCCTCTTCATTGTCGCTGCGCCAAGCCACCCATGGCTGAAGGATTTCCTCTGGAAAGGCAGGTAGTTGGTGTTGCGTGCTCAATGTGTAAAGATAAATATGCAAAAGGGTAGAGAGAGCACTTAGAACATGCAAGCATACATGGTCTTACAGCAAGTAGTGAGTATATTTAATTCGTTTTTTCCACAGAGACTTGTTTTTAGCTATTCGCGAAGTGTGAATGTTAAGAAAGATGGGATGAATTTGATGGGTTAAAATTGGTTTTTAATTAACTACTTTTTGCTGAATGTGTAGAGGGATATAACACAAACAAATTAAAGTTAAAACTAGACCTAAAGGACCAGAGATGGAATTAATAATCGAGGAAGAAAACAGCTAAACAGAATGATTAAAAAGGCAGAATTGCGAGGACCGCAATGTTTCCGCAATTAATTAGCAGCGAATCTGATTAAAATGGGGGATTAAGGGCTACTAATGACTATCCTATAGGCATTTTATTACGATTATCAAGCTTTGGATCAACTCTCTATACATCAAACTCACTCTATCTCAAGTATCGTCCGATTCCATGCATGAGAGACTCAAGTTTACTCGACTTCAAAGTAAGGTCTTAAGCATCTTGTTAAAGCAGGAGTGTGCAGTTTGTACTAGGGAAACGCCTATTCCTAGGCCGTTTCCTGATTACCATGAAAGGCTAGCATGATTATATGACTCTGAACTCTTACTCCTTCCAGAGGTTAGGAGTTCTTTGGACAAAATGGATGGCCAATCGAAATTGCCCGTGGGATGAAGCTTACATACAATCAATGTTCGAGTGTTAATCTACCTACTTGACTCACGTTTTTTAGCCTATAGTTCTGTCATTAGCATGCCCCTAAATGATTTTAGTTACTCATGGATATGTAAAGAGCAGAAATGGTAGATAAAGTAGACATGCTTAGAAGAGAAATGTGTGTAAAACAGCAAGCAAAACTCGTAGCAGAACAAGGTAGAACTGTGAAATGCAGAAACTTACTTTGATTACTTTAAGTGTTTGAATAACAAAGGAAAGCTTTAGAAGACTGAATCCAAGACAGACAACAACGAAATGCAGTAATTGAAATGACTAAACTAAGAACAACAATGATCAGTAATGGAAATGAGAAGAAAAGAACAGAAAACAGTAAAGGCTTGCTGAAAACTTCGTGGCAGTCGCCTCGAATGATGGTGATGGGAATTCAGCCGTGCTTGGATGAATCCAATCGAGAGAGAAGAAGAATCTTCTCTCCTTCCTATCAGATTATCGACTCCAAAAGCTGAGAACCTCACTCCAACAGACGGCAAAGGAATTTAGAGAGAAATGGTGGACTGCGAGAAGACTTCTGCACTTCGAATTGCTTGCTGAACCTCCGACTTTGACCCCCTTTTATAGTAGTTTGCAGGTGCGTTTGGGCCAAGGAGAACCATCAATCTTCAACGCCATATATCAGAATGGATGGAGGAGAAAGAACGAATCCCTGAAAAGTCGGATCTAAACAGAAAATGATCAGCCAACTTACGGTTTTAACTTGAATAATTGCGGTCACCGCAATTATTCCGCAATTCATTTGCAATGCTAACTTTTTCATTCTTTTCTTCGGTTTTCAACCCTTTTTCTACCTATTGTACATAAGTCCTATATTAGCTACCTTCTTCTAATTCTCATATTAAAGCATAGGTTTAAGCTAAATGCTAACAAAAACACCTAAATGTGTACATCTTCTTAAGCTAAATGGGTCCTAAATAAGTCACTTTCAGAGACTTAACAGTTGGCACTGAAGACGGGCACTAAGGGCTTCATCCCTTGCTTTCGCATAGAGAGCCCATTGGAGATTCTTTTTCTGCAAATCTGCGACTTGCGTCGCAACGTTATACTGCTTGTTTGCCAAGTTGGCGAGCTCGATCTCCATGTTTCCCTTTCTCCTCAGCTTCAGCTGCATTGGCAGCTCTATATGCCCTGTGTAGGGGAACTTCTTATCTGCGGCTGAGCTTTGAACTCTTGCAAGCAAGTACAATTTTGTAATTGTGTTTGGGAAAAATAATTGCCCTTTCTCTTTTTTCGAACACTCCTTGATGAAGCTGCAGATAAGTTCGCCAACGATTATCGTAAACCCCTTCATGATGGCATACAGTAGGAGGGTGCGGTTCCTGTTATTGGATGTTTCATGGGTAACCGGAAGCAATCGCCGCTTCAGCAGTGCGAACCAGACGTCGACCTTGTCTTTCAGATTAGAGTTCAGCAAGGTGTGCTTTCCTTGCTTTGAAACAGACCACTGAGCTTGGGGTTTCCCAACATCATTCAGGGCGGCTTCCAGCACTGCTTCTGAAGGGTTTTCAATCACCAGCGCATACTCTGACTTTTGTTAATCTGACAAGGAATACGCATCATTGATGGTCTTCGGTGAGAAGTCGACATTCCTCTGTTTCTATATTGGCGTAAAAATCATACACCATATCAGGGTAGGTTGCAACCGGTGGTCTGCAGAATTCGGCCCATCCATAGTTTATGATTCCTGCTCTCATAAATTGTGGGAGGTCATTTAGAGAATCTAAAAATCCTTTCTCATGAAGAAGGTCCCTCGTCCACAAAATTTCGCCACGTTCGCAGGCTTCAATTGAAATGTAACGATCTGGTGGTGGCGTTGCATCCTCTTTAAACATTTTTCCTTTCCCCTTGTCCTTCTTTATGGCTGCTTCGACAACCTCCTCCTTGATGCTTGACTTTGGCGCCGGCAGCGGCGCTTTGCGCCCAGCTATACTCGACTGCTTTGGCCGTTTGGCCTTGATCACTAGCATCTTTCTCCTTTTCTTTTTGGGCTCTTTCTCCGATTCTTCCCCTAACTCGGCATCTAGCTCTTGCACAAGAGCTTCAATCCTTCTTCGTTTTTCATCTTCTTTCTCTTGAGGGATGTCTGTTACGTCTCCAAAAGTGATCTTTTTAGGACTTAATTATCTTAGAAAGATGTTCACTCTTAGGTGTTTTTGATAGCATTTAGCCTAAAGCTATGCTTAAATATGAGAATTAGAAGAAGGTAGCTAAATTAGGACTTATGTACAATAGGAAAGAAAAGGGTTGAAAATCGAAGGAATAGAATGAAAAACAAGCATTGCGACAGCATTGCGGAAACATTGCTGAAACCGCAATGTTTCAAGTGAAAACCGTAAGTTGACTGATCTTTTTCTGTTAATTTCCGTTATTTCAGGGATTCGTTCTTTCTCCTCCATCCATTCTGAAGTACGACGTTGAAGATTGATGGTTCTCCTTGGCCCAAATGCACCTGCAGATTGCTATAAAAGGGGGTCAAAGTCGAGGGTTCAAGCATCATCCGAAAGCGTAGAAGTCTTCTCGCAGCTCCATCTTTTCTCCTGTCATTCTTCTCTGTCTGTTGGTGTGAGAGTCTCAGCTGTTGGAATCGACAATCTGATAGGAAAGAGAGAAGATTCATCTTCTTTCCCGATTGGATTCATCCAAGCAAGGCTATTCTTTCATCCCCTTCAGTCGAGGCATCTGCAACTAGGCGTTCACGCTCGTTTTTATGCTTTCTGTCTTTATTTCCATTTTCCAGCTTAAGTTTGTTGTTGTTTCCTTTCTTGTAACTAGATCAGTCCATTTCGTTGTGTTCTGTCTTTCTGTTATGCACTTTAAGTTCCTCTGTTTATCCATTCTAACAATCAAGTAATCAAAGCATAGTTATTATTTCACAAGTTTCCATCTTTTTCTGCTACGGTTTTTCCTTGCTGTTTTAAGTATATTTCTCTTCTAAGCATGTCTCCTTCATCTCTTATTTCTGTTTACCCCATATCCATGAGTAACTAAGTCACTTAGGGGCATGCTAATGACAACACTATAGGCTAAAAAACGTGAACCAAGCATGTAGGATAGCTCTCGAAGCATTGATTGTATGTAAGCTTCATCCCACGGGCAATTTCGATTGGACATCCATTTTGTCCAAAGAACTCCTAACCTCTGGAAGAAGTAAGAGTTCAGAGTCATACACTCATGCTAGCCTTTCAAGGTAGCCAGGAAACGGCCTAGGAATAGGCGTTTCCCTAGTACAAACCATATCCTTCTGCCTTAACAAGATGCTTAAGACCTTACTTGGACATGAGTAAACTAAAGAATCTAATGCATGAAATCGGAAGATACATGAGATTGAGATAGTTTGATGCATAGTGAGTTGATCCAGTGCTTGAGAATCGTAAGAAAAAGCCTATAGGATAGTCGTTAGTAGCCCTTAATTCATCATTTTACACACTTTCACTGTTATTACAATTGCGGTAGAATTGCTGTTTCCGCAATTCTGCTAAGTTACAATTCTGTCTAGCTGTTTTTGTCTTCATTTATTAGTCTCATATCTTTTCATTTGAGTTTAGCTTTGACTTGCACTTGTTTATGTTACTACCCTCTTCGTATTCAGTAGGAAATAGACAATTAAAAACCAATTCTACCCCATCGAATCCACCCTTTCTTTCTTAACTTTACACTTCACGAGTAGCTTATAATAAATCTCTGTGGGAAAACGAATGAAAAAATACTTACTACTTGCTATAGGATCATGTATGCTTGCATGTTCTGAGTGCTCTTTCTATCTTATTTGCCTACTTATTTTAACACATTGAGCACGCAACAAGTTTTTGGCGCCGCTGCCGGGGATTTATTTAAGTGAAAACGAAGTTTGTTAAGTTTGAAACACCGAGTTTATTGTCCATTGTAACTAATCTAGTTCATTTCTTTTACAGGTACCATCGGGTTAGTTTATGAGTGAGCCTTCAAGTAGTGATCTAGAGTTCAATCCTGAGCCTGAGAGGTTACTTAGGGCCAGAAATAGAGCCAAGAAACGTCTCTTTAAACAACCCCCTTTACCTCAAGTAATTGCGGGAACCGCAATTCCTCCGCAATTCCAAATCCGGTACCTATCACTCGCAATCCCATCGAAATAGCGAATGATAAGAATAGTGCCATTCTCTCATACCTAGTTCCTATGCCTGGGGAGCTGAACCCCAGCATAATCCGTCCTGAAATCACTGCCCACTCATTCGAGTTAAAGTCAGTGATGTTCCAAATGTTGTCCACTGTGGGACAATTCTTTGGAGTGGAAAATGAGGACCCCCACAACCATCTGAGAAACTTCTTAGGAGTCAGTGATACCTTTATCATCCCTGGAGTTTCCCAAGAAGCCTTGAGGCTATATCTGTTCCCTTACTCTTTGAGGGACAAAGCCAAAACGTGGTTAAACTCATTACCCTCTGGATCTGTCCTTAATTGGACAGACTTAGCAGAGAAATTCCTAGTCAAATACTTCCCACCTGATAGGAATTCTACCTTTCGTGATGACATAGTTAAATTCAAACAAGCTGAGAATGAGTCTCTTCACGAAGCTTGGACAAGGTTCAAGGACCTTCTTCTCAAATGTCCACACCATGGCATCCCATGGTGTATCCAAATAGAGGTCTTTTTCAAAGGATGCAACCCCAGCACTAGACAAGTCTTAAATTCATCTGCTGGTGGTTCCATGTTGTCCAAGAGTTACAACGAGGCCTATGAGATCTTGGAGAAGATCTCAGCATCTCACTGTAGGTGGTCAGATGATCCAGTTGAGCCAACTAGAGCTCAAGACAAGGATGCTCTAAGTGCAATGAGCAGCCAAATAAATGCCCTGACCAACCTAGTTAAGCAAATGGCTCAAGCCAATCTCCAAACAAGTGTCAACACCGCCACAGCCATGTCAATGGGCACCCAACCAAGTCAAGGTGAGACACTTGTATGTGGATTCTGTGGGGAAGGGCACCTGTATGAATATTGCCCTGGGAATCCAGCCTCAGTCTGCTACGTTGGAAGCCAGCAGCAGCCTAGGAACAACCCCTATTCCAATACTTACAACCCTGGTTGGAGGAACCACCCAAACCTGTCATGGGGTGGCCAACAGAATGCGAACCAAAATCCTAACCAACCTAGACCGAGTGGAACACCTGGTTTCACTCCCCAACATAACCAATCCATGTATCAAAAACCATACAACCAACCTGTAGGATCTTCTGTAGAAAACTTACTTAAGGAATACATAGCCAAGAATGATGCCACTCTACAGAGTCAGCAAGCCACTCTTAGGAGTCTAGAGAACCAAATAGGGCAACTAGCCAATGAACTCAAGAGTAGGCCCCAAGGTAGACTCCCTGCTGACACTGAAGTGCCAAGGAGAGATGGTAAAGAGCACGTTCAAGCAATTGAACTTAGAAGTGGTAGACCATTGGTAAGCAACACCAAGGACACACCAAAGAGAGTAGAGAACACTGAGTCTAGTGCTCCACTGGAGTCTCTGCCAAACCAAGGGCCACCACCAACTAATACATCAGGAGCAAGGCTGGAACCAATCATAGAGGAGGTAGAAGAAATTCCAAGGCCTCCACCTATCCTAAGGCGACCTGAAGTGCCTGCATATGTGCCACCACCTCCATTTCCTAGACGGTTAAAGAAAAAACAAGAACAGGAAGTGCACTTTAATAAATTTCTAGAAATTCTTAAGCAAGTGCATGTTAACATTCCTTTTGTAGAGGTTTTACAGTCTATGCCTTCTTATGTAAAGTTTTTGAAGGATATTATAACTAACAAAAAAATAATTGGTGAGTTTGAAACAGTAAATCTCACTGAGGAGTGCAGTGCCATACTCCAAAACAAGCTACCCAAGAAGGAGAAGGATCCTGGTTCCTTCACCTTACCTGTAGAGCTAGGAGGCAAGCACGTGGGCAGAGCTCTTTGTGACCTGGGAGCCAGCATAAAACTCATGCCCCTATCACTATTCCGCCAGCTAGGAATAGGAGAAGCACGTCCAACCACTGTCACTTTACAACTAGCAGACATATCCATTGCATACCCTGAAGGTAAGATTGAGGATATTCTAGTGAAAGTTGACAAGTTTATTTTCCTTGCAGATTTCATTATCCTGGATTATGAAGCAGACAAGGAGGTCCCCATCCTGTTAGGTAGACCATTTCTTGCCACAGGTAGGGCACTAATAGACGTCCAAAAAGGTGAGCTCACCATGAGGGTTCATGATGAAGAGGTGAAATTTAGTGTGTATAAAGCCTTAAGGTACCCCTCTGACCATGAATCTTGTGCTAGCATGGACGTTGTAGATTCTTTAATGGAAGAACAATTGGAGCATGAACTATTGACTAAGCATGCTCATGAATATGTAGGATTAGATTTAACTGACTTAAACATAGCTGAGATAATGGACATACCTGTAAATAACTCTCAACATGTTTGTATGAATATTGACTTAACTGAAAAATCTTTAAATCCATTAAAACCATCCATTGAGCATCCACCTGTATTAGAATTAAAACCACTGCCCACACACCTCAAGTATGCATATTTAGGAAATAATGAGACTTTGCCTGTGATTATTTCCTCTAAATTAAGTGAAAAGCATGAGGTTGAACTAATATTACTACTTAAGCAACATAAGAAGGCTATTGCATGGTCTATTGCTGATATTAGAGGCATTAGCCCTTCTTATTGCATGCATAAGATTATACTAGAGGAAGAGCATACGCCTAGAGTAGATCACCAACGTAGGCTGAATCCCTCCATGAAAGAGGTAGTTAAGAAAGAAATAATTAAATGGTTAGATGCTGGTGTGATCTTCCCCATAGCTAGTAGTCAGTGGGTGAGCCCTATACAATGTGTACCTAAGAAGGGGGGATGACTGTGGTAGTCAATGAGAACAATGAACTGATTCCAACTAGGATTGTCACAGGATGGAGAGTATGTATGGATTACAGGAAACTAAATAAAGAAACTAAAAAAGACCACTTCCCTCTACCATTCATTGACCAAATGTTAGATAGAATAGCTGGTAGAGCTTATTACTGCTTCCTAGACGGTTACTCAGGGTATAACCAGATTACTATAGACCCTAAGGATCAAGAGAAGACTACTGGTAGAAGGATTTTTGAATGTACTCCAAATTCAAGCTGTCGAGGCTTGCCAAAATAAAATTTATAAATACCGAAACAACTAAGCTTTGCAGCTAGCGGTAACGGGTCGATCCACAGGGAACCTTAATCAATCTCTCCTAATTAATTTCTATTTTTCTTTTAAACTAAAACTCAAAATAAAATAAAAGGGGGAGTTAATTAAAACTAAACTAAGTAAAATTAAGCTAACGGAAAAATAAATGCTAAAAGTAAAGAGCGGAAAAATAAATGGAACACGTGCTCCTAATTCGAGGGATCGGGATTTATCTTGATGCGCTTAGATCATAGGGATTCTAATCATGCTTGTAATTTAATCTCATGCACGCGAAATGTTTGCTCGTTTCCGTAGCAAACATCCCAAAGAATTAATTAGAAAAGTGCAATTCCAATTAAACATGCTCGCTAATTAATCTAAGTTAGCTACGCTTAAATCAATCAAAGAACAGTGACGGGTAATATCGCGACGAACCGATTGATCGAGAACTCGACCAATTGGCGCGATTTCTATTCTTTCCCTAAGTCTATCGTGCAAACGATAATTAATGCTATTCTCCTACTGTCACTTAGGCTAGAATTAATTAGTCACGCTTAGACCCTTGTTACCTAGCGATTGAGGCAATTATACGTCCTAACCTTTAACGGTAAAACATGCGTGAGGACTCGGACGTCACTCCTAATCAGTCATACATGCTCATGGGATTCAAACAAAGGAAGAATCATGCAAGAAACTATCAAATACAAGCTGGAAATTTAAAGCTAAACCCTCCCTAATGCATCAAGACAACCCTAAACTCGAATTAGAGCACTTACCTTAGCCAAACGTGATGAAAATTGATCCAAAATTGTCCAAAAACCTTGAAAATTGATGAAAATATCACCAAACCCGAGGCTACAACTCTCAATATCGAAATTTCTCTCTCCTAAGTGAATGGTGGCTGAAAAACTAGGTTAAAACGCTTAAAAAGCTAAAAAAAATGAGTTTTGGGCCGAAATTGGCCAATTGGGCCGCGCAGGGGCGCGCATGGGCCGGCAGGCGCGCGCGGACGCGGATCGGCAGGCGGGGCGAGCGCGCGGGTGGGCGCGGGTCGACAGGCGGGCGAGCGGGTCGGCAGGTGCGGGCTGGGCGCGCGCGGATGGGGGCCTGCTGCGTTGAGGCTGGGCTGGGGCGTCTGGAGATGGGCCACGCGCGCGGGCGCGGAGCGGGTCGTGGGCGCGCGGATGGGCGAGGCGGGCGCTGGAGCGGGCCGGACGATGGAGTTGGCCGCGCGTTGACCGTTGACCATTGACCGTTGACCGTTTGACTTTTTACAAAAATAATAGAAATCTTGCACCCACCATGATTCGAACCTTGGCTTCACCATTCCCTTAGCAAAGCCAACACCATTAAGCCACTAATCAGTTTTGAGTAGAAATTAGATTATTTAATAAATGTAGTATAATCACTCAAAACAATTAATTAATAAAATGTTATAAAATATTCATTTAAGCTCTTAATTATCGCAAATGCCCGATTTACCCCTTAGCAATTAAATTATACAAAATATATCAATTAAGTCCATATAATTATTCTAATTTACAAGACTTAGGAGCTAAATATTAGCACTTTTGGAGTGCTATCAACTACCTTCACTTGCCCTTTTGGAACTTTTGCCTTTCGCAGAATGCCTTATGGCTTATGCAATGCACCGGCAACTTTCCAAAGGTGCATGTTGGCAATCTTCTCTGATTTGGATGAGTCCATGATAGAGATATTCATGGATGATTTCTCAGTCTTTGGGGACTCATTTACAAACTGTCTAGAGAATTTAGGACAAGTCTTGGCTAGGTGTGAGGAGACTAACCTAGTCCTAAATTGGGAAAAGTGCCACTTCATGGTGGATGAAGGGATTGTCCTAAGTCATAGAGTGTCAAGGGCAGGAGTGGAGGTCGATAGGGCCAAGATAGAAATCATAGAGAAGTTGGTAGAGCCTCAGAATGTCAAGGCCATTAGAAGTTTCTTAGGGCATGCTGGCTTCTACAGAAGGTTCATTAAGGACTTTTCTAAGATAGCCAAGCCTCTATGTGAGCTTCTAGAGCTGAATAGGCCATTCATCTTCTCTAAGGAATGTGTAGTAGCTTGGAAAACCCTTAAGGAAGCATTAGTCACAGCACCTATTATAGTAGGGCCAAATTGGGATCTCCCCTTTGAGATGTTATGTGATGCTAGTGACTATGCTGTAGGGGTTATGTTAGGACAAAAGATTGACAAGTTAACACACCCTGTCTATTATGCTAGTAAGACACTCAATGAGGCACAATGCAACTACACAACCACTGAGAAAGAGATGCTAGCTGTAGTGTTTGCTTGTGAGAAATTTAGGAACTATATTGTAGGCACTAGGACAATAGTGTACACTGACCATTCTGCCTTAAAGTACCTCATGAGGAAGGCTGATGCTAAGCCTAGGTTGATTAGGTGGGTGTTATTGCTGCAGGAGTTTGATTTGGACATTAGAGATAAGAAAGGATGTGAAAACGTGGTTGCGGATCATCTTTCCAGATTGCAGCACAATTGCGAAAAAATTGCGGAACCCGCAATTTCTGATGCTTTTATTGATGAACATGTCTTTGTATTGACTCATCGTGATAACGATGAGGAACCTTGGTTTGCTGACATTGCTAACTTTCTTGCATCACAGGTACTACCAGCTTTCAAGGGAGGACAAGAGAAGAAGAGGTTCCTTCATGAGGCAAGGAAATTCATATGGGATGACCCCACACTTTACAAAACATGTGCTGACGGCTTGCTAAGGAAGTGTGTTTCAGCTGCTGAAGCGAAGTCTGTGCTGCAGCACTGCCACACAGCTCCTTATGGTGGACACTTTGGTGGACAAAGAACAGCTGCAAAGGTATTTCAGAGTGGCTACTATTGGCCAACGATCTTCAAGGATGCACACAACTATGCCCACAGCTGTGATGAATGCCAAAGAACAGGTAACCTTAGTCGCAAGGATGAAATGCCTCTCACTTACATCTTAGAGTTGGAGCTCTTTGATGTATGGGGCATTGACTTCATGGGACCATTTCCCCCATCCTCAGGTAACCTTTACATATTAGTGGCAGTAGATTATGTATCTAAGTGGGTAGAGGCCATAGCATGTCCCAATAATGATGCCAAAACAGTCATAAAATTCTTGCATAGGCACATTTTTACTAGGTTTGGAACACCTCGTGCTATCATTAGTGATGAAGGGACACATTTCATTAATAAGGCTATGGAGAGAGTGTTGGCTAAGTATAACATTAGACATAGAGTAGCCACTCCCTATCACCCACACTCGAATGGACAGGCTGAAATTTCAAATAGGGAGATCAAGAACTGATGGAGCGCATGTAGCGCAGCGGAAGCGAGACAGATCATTGGCACTCTAATTTCATCAATTTAGCTAAATAAGAAACATGCACAAAGCTTTGAAATAAAAGGAATTAGAACACATACCTCTTGTAGTTCTAAAGACTTCTCTTCCAATGCTCGAATCTCCTCACAAACCCTTCGA
Source organism: Herpetospermum pedunculosum (assembly GCA_028017165.1). Lineage (NCBI taxonomy): Eukaryota > Viridiplantae > Streptophyta > Magnoliopsida > Cucurbitales > Cucurbitaceae > Herpetospermum > Herpetospermum pedunculosum. The sequence continues at coordinate 3,646,365 of CM051525.1, read as the reverse complement.
AGCTTCCCTCGAACTCCTCGAGAACCACCTCCGGTAGTCCCGCTATCCTCGGGCCGAGCAACGGAGTGGTGGGACTCCTTTATGAAAGAAAAAGTTTGGAAGAAGAAGATGGGAAGATGAAAGTGATGAGGATTTTGTGAGAAGAAATCTAACACTTAGCTTTCTAATTTCTCAAGTCACATAAACTCTTCATGCTCATCCAAATATTCAAACTCTTTGAAAATTCATCAACCTCAAACCATTTGAACTTCATCCAATTTATAGGCAATTCACATGCAACAAAGTCTTTGCTTAGCATGACACCTCAAATTGGATGGATTAGTCTTCAACCAAGTGTTCCAAAATTGATGAGTTTATATGCATGTTGTTGGTGATTCACAATCCACTTCACAACTTGGATAAACCCACTCAACTTGGATAAATCCACTCAACATGGATAATTCCACTTTGACTTATAATCACACTTGTAATATTTTGTCATTTTAAAATTAATTCATAATTAATTTTAATAAGCTAAATAAATTATAATTAATTAAACTTTTTAATTAATTAATATTATTATTTAATTCAATATCAAATATTAATTAAATAATAAGACTAATCCCGGTTTCTTAAACCGAATCATCACACATGAATCCCTATTCATGTTTTACACCGATCCCATATTTAAATCATATTTAAATATGTCCATCATTCTTCCAAAACCGAATTTCAATAAATTCAAATTCTTTTTCTCTCATATTGTTACACGGCTTAATCCGAGCTAGCCAGGAGAACCTAAAGGACCTACAGATCATGAGCTTCAACGATACGAGACTAACCGGTCAAACTCTTTAACCAAGCTAACCAACATTCGTTAACCCCCGGAGACTCCACTAAAGTCCAAGGGTTGCACTCTCCTCACCGTAGATATATTTCTGTCCTCTTGATATAACCATCATCAGTAAGTCGATCCTTCACAGGTCGTTCGTAATTACAGCTGGGTCAAAATAACCGTTTTACCCCCGTAATTACATTTTGTTCCTTAAGTCCCACTGATCCTCTAATGAACTATTGGTTTGTGGTCCAACCACCAAACCGATTGGTATGTGATCTCATCACTATACCAAGTCCCTCTCAGGCCAATGAGAGGGTGGGATCCCTAGTTCAAGACCCGGAGTCAGCACTTAAGGGAACAACCTCTCTACTAATCCCTCAGAGCGGGTAGGAGTGAATTCCATCTCGCAGGACTATGTTCCCAGCTACCTACCCGGTCTTATCCCCAAGATGGTAGGCTTATTGAGTCGGCGATCTCGGGCCACTCTCACCCATACAAGTCAAAGGATAAGCCCGAATAAACAGGAGTTCATAGCGTGCTCAGGATTCAGATCGAGTTACCTAGGTCATCATATGAAAAAGTCGGTCTTTACAGTAAACGGAGTTATAAAGAAAGAGTGACTTGTTTCGCGGTTCAGTCTTATGCAAACTCATTGCATAGGACGCCCCCACTCACATGTCTCCACATGAACGATTTCGGATCACATCGTTTGTACTATACAAAGTGGGCCGCGTCCAATAGTGTCCCCAGGATAAGGTACCCAGCCTTATCCCTATACTATAGACCGTTCTGGCTATTACTTGAACTTGATCCACAATCATGTCATACATGAAGTTTAAGTATACAACCTATAGCCATGGGTTCTTTGTTTATTGGAGTTAGGTTAAAAAATAAACACAATTCACTTTATTCAATAACAACTTTACTGAATAAAACTCAATAACAAATTTATTGCAAAATAGAATATACATTCAGTTTACAAACCACGAGTTTTAGGACATAAAACCCAACAAACTCCCACTTGGACTAAAACGTCAGTGGAGTATTACATGCTGGATGAGAAAAACTGGAATATCAAATATTTCCATGGCTTTTCTCCCACTATCCTACTGTACAACTCGTAGTCCTAGACTCACTAGGTGCCCCTCGAACACTTTAGCCGTGAGGGACTTTGTAAACGGATCAGCAATATTGTGCTCTGAGGCGATCTGCAGGACGATCACGTCTCCTCGATGCACTATCTCCCTGATGAGATGTTATTTCCGCTCTATGTGCTTTCCACGCTTATGGCTTCTTGGTTCTCTCGAATTTGCCACAGCACCAGTATTATCACAATAAAGTGTGATAGGCAAATTCATATTTGGAACAACTTCCAAATCCGTCAAGAACTTTCTAAGCCATACAGCCTCTTTCGCAGCTTCGCAAGCCGCGACATACTCAGCTTCCATGGTGGAGTCAGCAATACAACCTTGCTTTATACTCCTCCATACTATTGCCCCTCCGTTAAGAGTGAACACTGATCTCGATGTGGATTTCCTCGAATCCTTATCGGTTTGAAAATCAGAGTAAGTGTATCCTGTAAGGATCAAATCCTTCGCGCCATACACGAGCACATAGTCTCTCGTTCTCCGAAGATACTTGAGGATGTGTTTAACGGCAGTCCAATGATCATATCCTGGATTGGACTGGTACCTACTGACAATTCCCACTGCATAGCATATGTCGGGTCGTGTACATAACATGGCGTACATCAGACTACCGACTGCTGATGCATAGGGAATTCGTCTCATATCCTCAACTTCTTGAGGTGTCTTAGGACACTCTTCCTTTGACAATTGAATTCCATGCCTGAAAGGTAAAGAACCCTTCTTGGAATTCTGCATCGAATATCGTATCAACACCTTGTCGATATAAGATGCTTGAGACAGCGCTAGCGTTTTGTTCTTACGATTCCTTACGATTTGAATCCCTAGAACAAACTGAGCCTCTCCCAAATCTTTCATTTGGAATTGGGTCGCTAGCCATTGCTTAACGTCAGCCAGGAACCCTACATCATTCCCAATGAGTAGGATATCATCTACATACAAGACTAAGAAAGCTACAACAGAATTGACTATTTTCTTGTAGACACAAGGTTCGTCAACATTTTGTTCAAAGCCATAAGATTTGATCGCAGTATCAAACCTTATATTCCAGGATCTAGACGCTTGCTTCAACCCATAAATGGATCGATTAAGCTTGCAAACCTTTTGCTCTTGACCCTGAATTATGAACCCCTCTGGTTGAGCCATATAAATACTCTCTTCAAGATTGCCATTCAGAAAGGCTGTCTTGACATCCATTTTCCAAATTTCATAATCATAAAATGTGGCAATGGACAAGAGTATTCTAATCGACTTTAACATGGCAACAGGGGAAAAAGTTTCTTCATAGTCCACCCCTTCCCTCTGGGAATAACCCTTTGCCACAAGTCGAGCCTTAAAGGTTTGCACCTTACCGGCTTGGTCTCGTTTCCTCTTGTAGATCCACTTGCAACCGATTGGTCTTTCATCATCAGGTTGCTCTACAAGATCCCAGACCGAATGGAAGTACATCGACTCCATTTCGAGGTCCATGGCTTTAAGTCACTGGTCCTTGTCTATGCCATTCATTGCCTGTTTAAAGGTCAATGGATCCTCAACGCCGTCATCAGGTATGACGACATGGGTTTCCGTTAAACCCATGTAGCGGTCGGGTTGTTTCACATCCCTCCCACTACGTCGAGGTATTCTCAACTCTTGAGAAGGACCAGCCTGATCAACAACTCTTGTTGACCCATCTGTAGCTTTCCTGGAAAGTTCGGTCAAAACAATTTTGCTCGAAGGTTGATGATCTCTCATGTGGTCTTCCTCTAAGAACGTGGTGTTTGTCGATACAAGCACCTTGTCCTGCTGAGGATCGTAAAATAGACCACCTTTCGTTTCCTTGGGGTAGCCTACGAATAGGCATAATTTTGAACGATGTTCCAACTTCTTTGGATTGGGCACCAACACATGTGCCGGACACCCCCAAATTCTGAAGTGACGTAAACTACCTTTACGCCCTCTCCATAACTCATAAGGTGTTTCTGAAACACTCTTAGAGGGAACCATGTTCAAAATATATACAGCAGCCACTACTGCATATCCCCAAAACGAACTAGGCAGTTGAGCATAGCTCATCATAGATCGAACCATGTCTAACAGGGTTCTATTTCTTCTTTCGGACACACCGTTCTGCTGCGGTGTTCCGGGCGCTGAGAGTTGGGATACTATTCCATGTTCTATCATATAGTCTTGGAATCTTAAATCCATATACTCTCCACCTCGATCTGATCGGAGTGTTTTAATCGTTTTACCTAATGTGTTCTCAACCTCTGCCTTATACTCCTTGAACTTTTCAAGAGCTTCGGACTTATGATGCATTAGGTAAAGATAGCTGTTAAGTCTCTGAAAGTGACTTATTTAGGACCCATTTAGCTTAAGAAGATGTACACATTTAGGTGTTTTTGTTAGCATTTAGCTTAAACCTATGCTTTAATATGAGAATTAGAAGAAGGTAGCTAATTTAGGACTTATGCACAATAGGTAGAAAAAGGGTTGAAAACCGAAGAAAAGAATGAAAAAATGAGCTTTGCGAATGAATTGCGGAATAATTGCGGTGACCGCAATTATTCAAGTTAAAACCGTAAGTTGGCTGATCATTTTCTGTTTAGATCCGACTTTTCAGGGATTCGTTCTTTCTCCTCCATCCATTCTGATATATGACGTTGAAGGTTGATGGTTCTCCTTGGCCCAAACGCACCTGCAAACTACTATAAAAGGGGGTCAAAGTCGGAGGTTCAGTCATGAATTCGAAGCGCAGAAGTCTTCTTGCAGTCCACCATTTCCATCTGTTTTTCCTTTGCCGTCTGTTGGAGTGAGAGTCTAAGCTTTTGGAATCGACAATCTGATAGGAAGGAGAGGAGATTCTTCTTCTCTCTCGATTGGATTCATCCAAGCAGGGCTGACTTCTCATCACCATCATTCGAGGCGACTGCCACGGAGTTTTCAGCAATCCTTTACTGTTTTCTGTTCTTTCCTTCTCATTTCCATTACTGATCATTGTTGTTCTTAGTTTAGTAATTTACTTATTGCATTTCGTTGTTGTCTGCCTTGGATTCATTCCTTTTAAAGCTTTCCTTTGTCATTCAAACATTCAAGTTAATCAAAGTAAGTTTCTGCACTTCACAGTTTATACTTTCTTCTGCTACGGGTTTTGCTTCCTGTTTTAAGCACATTTCTCTTCTAAGTATGTCTGTTTTATCTACCCTTTCTGTTCTTCATATATCCATGAGTAACTAAATTCACTTAGGGGCATGCTAATGACAGAATTATAGGCTAAAAAACGTGAGTCAAGTAGTCAGTTCAACACTCGAACATTGATTGTATGTAAGCTTCATCCCACGGGCAATTTCGATTGGCCATCCATTTTGTCCAAAGAACTCCTAACCTCTGGAAGGAGTAAGAGTTCAGAGTCATATAATCATGCTAGCCTTTCATGGTAATCAGGAAACGGCCTAGGAATAGGCGTTTCCCTAGTACAAACTGAACACTCCTGTTTTAACAAGATGCTTAAGTCCTTACTTTGAAGTCGAGTAAACTTGAGTCTCTAATGCATGGAATCGGACGATACTTGAGATAGAGTGAGTTTGATGTATAGAGAGTTGATCCAAAGCTTGATAATCGTAATAAAATGCCTATAGGACAGTCATTAGTAGCCCTTAATTCCCCATTTTAATCAGATTCGCTGCCATTTAATTGCGGAAACATTGCGGTCCTCGCAATTCTGCCTTTTTATCATTCTGTTTAGCTGTTTTCTTCCTCGATTATTAATTCCATCTCTTGTCCTTTAGGTCTAGTTTTAACTTTAATTTGTTTATGTTATATCCCTCTACACATTCAGCAAAAAGTAGTTAATTAAAAACCAATTTTACCCCATCAAATTCATCCCATCTTTCTTAACATTCACACTTCGCGAATAGCTAAAAATGAGTCTCTGTGGAAAAAACGAATGAAATATACTTACTACTTGCTGTGAGACCATGTATGCTTGCATGTTCTAAGTGCTCTTTCTTCCTGTTTGCATATTTATCTTTACACATTGAGCACGCAACAATAGCCGTACCTAGAATAATCATCAATGAAGCTGATGAAATATTCATACCCTCCCCGTGCTTTAACATTCATCGGACCACAAAGATCTGAATGTACAAGCTCTAGAGTTTCTTTGGACCTATAACCTTTTTCAGAAAAAGATTGTCTGGTCATCTTGCCCTCAAGACAAGACTCACATGGTGGTAGAGAGTTGTCCTCTAACTGATTTAGGAGACCACTCTTAACCAATCTCCCAATCCTATTGAGATTAATGTGGCCTAGTCTCAAGTGCCAAAGATAGGTACTTGGAGAAAGTTTCTGCCTTTTAGTTTGAGTTTGAGCTGTTTTAAACATCTCGGTGTTCAAAATAGCTTTTGCCTCTGTTGGTCTTAACACATACAAGTTGTTTTCATGTTTCGCAGAACATATATGTACACCTCTTTTGCTAATGAACACTTCATTAAAATCAAAAGATACTTTATACAAATGTTCAAGTAAACAAGAGATAGATACAAGGTTCCTTTTAAAACTAGGAACCAACAGTACATTTTCAAGTAAAATGAAACTATCTCTATATAACAACTTGACAGCTCCCACTGCCTTGGCTGAGACAACCTCTCCTGTTCCAACACTTAGAGTTATCTCACCTTCAGCAAGTAGCTGCCAGGAACTAGTTTCCTGGAAAGAATAACAAACATGGTTAGTGGCTCCTGGATCAAGTATCCAGGCAGAACTATCATGTTCCACTAAACATGTTTCAACAACGAGTAAATCATATTTACTTAGTTGTTTCTTCTCAGCTTTGCTCACCATGAGGGTATAATGATAGACCGATGAGGACGGTTGTCCAAACATCATTTGTAATGAATCCATGATCTCCTTAGCGGAGACTATTACCTCATGCTTCTTAGCTAACACATCGGATGTGCTGGCCAAGATGTAGACTCCGACTTTATCATTAGCCCTAGTCCACCTGTCAAATGCATCTCGAACAGTTCGAGTTGCAGATGAGCTAGGAGCGGGAGGACATTCCTCTGTTAAGACAAACCTAAGATCATCGATAACAAGAATCGTATTCAAGTTCGATTTCCAGGTCGTGTAGTTATCGCCGTTTAGTTTATCATAAGCTAGTAATTGGATAAACGAGCTAGACATGCTGAAAAAGAATAAATTCTATTAGTGAATTGATTTTAACCCATTTCATACATCCAAACAAGATTTTAGCAAAAGTAATAATGTACCCAAAAAATCATTATTAATTTGCAACGATAGTTCAGTGAGTCAGAGCAACCGCTACCGAGGGGCAGTCAATCACTCCTTCACTGAACCAAGACATTCTTGACTAAATGCTAATACCAGAATAACTCATATTCCTATAGCACCTTAGTTATCGCTACTTCGGTCAAGAATCTACTAACATCTTAGTAATCCTTTGTAAGTGTGACCCGCCATTTTCAGAACTCAGAGGTCGGCCCCAACAGTGCAACCGAATGGAAATGTGAGAGTTGGGAATGGACCAAAGAGACCCTATCCATTTCTGGAGATTGAGTTGTTCCGACTCCCATGAAACGGCCCTCCGAATGGACGGTGCTACTATGGGCAACCAGCAGGCGGAACATGGGAATCTCACGGTTCAACCTAATGGAGGAGACCGCAGGATGTATTGACATACTTCCTTCTCCCACTTACTATAAATACTTTCTCCATTCACCTTGCTCTTGATTTATGCAAACACCATCCGAATGGGGATGCCCTATTGACATCACGAGGCCGAGCATAAATCTCACGGTGTGAACTTCGCAGAGAGCGTAGGAGGAGATTGATATATCACATATACCTTCTCAACACCACTACTAAGTATTTTAGAATGGTTTGGGTATAGTTTTACTTAGGCATTATCCGGCTAAGACAATAAAACCTAAGTCTAGGTAGAACATACTTTTACCTAAGATGTCTAGGTGATAAACGTTTTATAACCTTACACCTCTCACGTGCATGCTCATAAAGCCGGGTTAACTTAACTCAAGTATCGGATCGATCCCCAGGTAGGAGGTGTTCCGTAAACCGTCATCTTAAATACCTCCAACCTTGGTGCAGGATCAAACCGGGTGAGTTCTCTCGTAACCTTAGCTTTACAAGATATCGACCTATTTTAACTATTAAAACGAATCGATACTAAATTCCTAATCGCATTGGAATTCTTTAACCCTTAGTGAGCATGCATTTATCTTTGTTATAGATTTTAAATGTCTATCTCATTTTACAACACTTTATAAAACAAAGACATTCTATAACATGCTTCCTAAGCTAGAATATAACCATTCATTACATTCAATTTATAACATGCTTCCCAAGCAAAAATATAACAATTATATTCAACTAAGGCAACTATGTTGTATGTTTAATTTCACAATTAATATAACACTTATATTAATTTTACTTTTAAACAAGCAACATCCAATTCATAAATTAATATAACACTTATATTAATTCTCATGAATTAAGCATGCATACTATACAACATAACACTTATATTATACTTTCAATGCATGCAACATGCTTCCTATGGTGGGATTTGAAATCTATATGGCATACTTTATGCACATACAAGATACTTTAATTAAAACATACATTCACAATGCATAATTAATTAAACACACTAAAGTGGACCGGTTTTGGCATCATGGACAAGCAAGCAACTACATTATTACAATAATAATTCATCAACTAAGTTGAGACGCTTCCGAACCCTTCGAACCGCCACGAACCAGCTTGAATTTGCTTGAACCGGCCAAAAAAACAGCAACTTCAAAACTTCAAAAAAAAATTGAACCGGTCCATAACAACTGTCCCGACTTCAACAGCCCGTAACTGGACCAATACCGACCCGAACTGGACCAAACGAACGCTGAACCGGACCTCCAGAGGGTGAAGAACAAGGAACCGGTCTGACTTTCAGTGAACCGGACCACCCGAGGACCGAACCGGACCGTTTCTTCCACCTTGCGCTGAACCGGTGTTGTGCTGGAATTTTGCAGAAAAAAAAAACAGCAAAAAACAGCATGCTGTTTTTTTCGACACCCGAGCTTCTGTCTTCGAATTGAAAGCCTATATGGACTCTAATGACTCCGAATTTTTTACAGACTCTTCTTCACACATTAAAGCCCATACACGCCCGGGCAATTACAAAACGAAGTACAAATAAAAGCTAAAAAAAATATGCCAAAACCGGAATCACACTTTAGACGCCCAGAAATTTAATTTCTAAAACAAATACCCACCAAGCTCAAATTGATGCAAATTGAGTGACCAAAAAAACTCTCTGATACCAATTGATGGAGCGCATGTAGCGCAGCGGAAGCGAGACGGATCATTGGCACTCTAATTTCATCAATTTAGCTAAATAAGAAACATGCACAAAGCTTTGAAATAAAAGGAATTAGAACACATACCTCTTGTAGTTCTAAAGACTTCTCTTCCAATGGTCGAATCTCCTCACAAACCCTTCGAAGCTTCCCTCGAACTCCTCGTGAACCACCTCCGGTAGTCCCGCTATCCTCGGGCCGAGCAACGGAGTGGTGGGACTCCTTTATGAATGAAAAAGTTTGGAAGAAGAAGATGGGAAGATGAAAGTGATGAGGATTTTGTGAGAAGAAATCTAACACTTAGCTTTCTAATTTCTCAAGTCACATGAACTCTTCATGCTCATCCAAATATTCAAACTCTTTGAAAGTTCATCAACCTCAAACCATTTGAACTTCATCCAATTTATAGGCAATTCACATGCAACAAAGTCTTTGCTTAGCATGACACCTCAAATTGGATGGATTAGTCTTCAACCAAGTGTTCCAAAATTGATGAGTTTATATGCATGTTGTTGGTGATTCACAATCCACTTCACAACTTGGATAAACCCACTCAACTTGGATAAATCCACTCAACATGGATAATTCCACTTTGACTTATAATCACACTTGTAATATTTTGTCATTTTAAAATTAATTCATAATTAATTTTAATAAGCAAAATAAATTATAATTAATTAAACTTTTTAATTAATTAATATTATTATTTAATTCAATATCAAATATTAATTAAATAATAAGACTAATCCCGGTTTCTTAAACCGAATCATCACACATGAATCCCTATTCATGTTTTACACCGATCCCATATTTAAATCATATTTAAATATGTCCATCATTCTTCCAAAACCGAATTTCAATAAATTCAAATTCTTTTTCTCTCATATTGTTACACGGCTTAATCCGAGCTAGCCAGGAGAACCTAAAGGACCTACAGATCATGAGCTTCAACGATACGAGATTAACCGGTCAAACTCTTTAACCAAGCTAACCAACATTCGTTAACCCCCGGAGACTCCACTAAAGTCCAAGGGTTGCACTCTCCTCACCGTAGATATATTTATGTCCTCTTGATATAACCATCATCAGTAAGTCGATCCTTCACAGGTCGTTCGTAATTACAGCTGGGTCAAAATAACCGTTTTACCCCCGTAATTACATTTTGTTCCTTAAGTCCCACTGATCCTCTAATGAACTATTGGTTTGTGGTCCAACCACCAAACCGATTGGTATGTGATCTCATCACTATACCAAGTCCCTCTCGGGCCAATGAGAGGGTGGGATCCCTAGTTCAAGACCCGGAGTCAGCACTTAAGGGACTAACCTCTCTACTAATCCCTCAGAGCGGGTAGGAGTGAATTCCATCTCGCAGGACTATGTTCCCAGCTATCTACCCGGTCTTATCCCCAAGATGGTAGGCTTATTAAGTCGGCGATCTCGGGCCACTCTCACCCATACAAGTCAAAGGATAAGCCCGAATAAACAGGAGTTCAGAGCGTGCTCAGGATTCAGATCGAGTTACCTAGGTCATCATATGAAAAAGTCGGTCTTTACAGTAAACGGAGTTATAAAGAAAGAGCGACTTGTTTCGCGGTTCAGTCTTATGCAAACTCATTGCATAGGACGCCCCCACTCACATGTCTCCACATGAACGATTTCGGATCACATCGTTTGTACTATACAAAGTGGGCCGCGTCCAATAGTGTCCCCAGAATAAGGTACCCAGCCTTATCCCAATACTATAGACCGTTCTGGCTATTACTTGAACTTGATCCACAATCATGTCATACATGAAGTTTAAGTATACAACCTATAGCCATGGGTTCTTTGTTTATTGGAGTTAGGTTAAAAAATAAACACAATTCACTTTATTCAATAACAACTTTACTGAATAAAACTCAATAACAAATTTATTGCAAAATAGAATATACATTCAGTTTACAAACCACGAGTTTTAGGACATAAAACCCAACAAGAACATCCTAGAAAAGGTGGTCAGACCCAATAGGACAGACTGGTCCTTTAAACTTGAGGATGAACTTTGGGCGTATAGAACAGCATATAAGACACCCCTAGGTATGTCTCCTTACAGACTTGTATATGGTAAAGGTTGTCATCTTCCATTTGAGTTAGAAATCAAGGCATTTTGGGCACTAAAAGAGTTGAATTATTGCGTGACCGATGCGGGAACGTTACGGTCTCTGCAATTACATGAGCTTGATGAGCTCAGACATATTTCTTATGAAAATGGCAAAATGTATAAGGAAAAGACCAAGATTTGGCACGATAGTAGACTTAGGATCAAGGACTTTAAGAAAGGCCAACTTGTTTTATTATTTAACTCACGATTGAAATTATTTCCAGGCAAACTTAAGTCTAGATGGTCAGGTCCGTTTGTAATTACTAATGTGTTTGTTCATGGTGCCATCGAGATAAAGAACCTGCAGCAAGGTCAACCATTCATGGTCAATGGTGCAAGGTTGAAGCACTACTATGAGGAAGGAGATGTGAAGACTCTCTCGGCCTTCCTCTTGACTGAAACGAGAAATTAAGAACGAGAGAGGACGAGTGATTGTTGTGCTCGTCAACATGAGGCTCATGCCTTAGTTTATTTTTTGCGATTTTCCGGTTGTCATTTGTGTATAAGTTTGTATGATTTTAATTACGAATTTGATGTTGATTTTATTTCTTTTTGTAGGGAATCAATAGAGGGAATCAAGGAGATTAAATCCAGCTTTAAAAATCAAGGAAATATTGGGCCAAATCAAAGATACGGTTGAGCAAAGATTGACATTTAAATGGAAAAAATCTCCAACGGTCACTAGAATTGCGCTGGATTTGCAGGATCCGCAAAAATATAGCCGTTGGGATTTTTCCGTTTTCTTTATATCCGTTGAGACGCGCGTTGATCTATACGATTCTCCTATTATCTGAACTCCAAGAAAGCTGCGATTCTCTTCATCTGTGATCTCTCTCTCCAAACCTCCACGATTCAACAATGGTGCTCACGAGGGCTGAAAGATCTGCGGCCAAGAAGAAGGCTGACGACGCTGAAACGGCTGCGAGAGACGCACTGCTTGCCTTGGCTGAGGCTGATGCTGCGCGATCTGAACGACTTCCCAAACTTCCGATTCGGAAGAAGAAGTGGAAGGTCGTCACAGAGATACCTGCTGGACCCTCTGAACCAGCAGGCACACCCAGGAAGCGCAAGTGGAGTATGGCTGTGGCCGAGGAAGGAATCAAGAACAAGACTCCCTCTGTGGAGAGTCAAGAACGAGGCCAGCCATCCCACGAGACAGCCGAGCGCAGCTCTTCACCATCTCCGCCGGTTCAAAGCCCTGAGCTCTCTTCACCGCAACCAGCGCAGAGCCCTGAGCTGCCTTCCTCACCGCAGAGTTCTGCACAGACCCCTACAGCAGTACAAAGCACAACTCCGTCGCCCACTTCTCCACGGCCTGACCCTGAATTCCCATATGGGGAGTACCAAGAATCGACGCAGGGCAGTGGGGAAGGTGAGGAAGAAGAGGTCTTCTCTCCGTTGAGGGAAGCCAGTCCTGAGAGTCCTGCGCAGAAGGATGATTCCATGGAAGAAACATTGGGGGCTTGCCTCTATGCGATCACAACCAAGGCAAAGCTGAAGAAGAAGAAGGCTGCCAAGAATATCAAAGCCAAACGGTCCAAGAAATTAAAGAAAAAGAAAGCCAAGAGGGCACTGGCATCAGAGGGAGAGAGTGTTGAGCCATCGCTCAAGAAGCTCAAGATTGAGGCTGCGGAGTCAGCCAAACCAAAGGACAAAGGGAAGGCCAAGCTTTACCCTGAAGATGAGCCTCAATCAGTGAGGTATGTGTCCTCTGACGCTGAGTCCAGAGGCATTGAGCTGAGGAAGAGGGAGTTGCTGCACGAGAAGGGCTTCCTCGACAGACCTGCTGACCTGCCGCAATTCTTGCGCGCAGGCATTTCGAATCACAGCTGGGAGGAGTTGTGCAGACCACCCAATCCGGCTTACACAAGCATGGTGTATGACTTCTACGCCAACCTGAGAAATTCTGAGGAGGGGTTGTCTGTGGTCAGGGGAGTAGAAGTGGACTTCTCAGCAAAAGCCATCAACGAAGCTTATGGCCTCAAGGGCCAAAAACATACTGACTATGCGAGGATTGTTGATGAGCCTACTGAGGCAGTCCTGGAAGAGGCCATTCGGACCATTGGCCAGCCTGAAGCATCATGGACTGTGTCACGCAATGGAAGGCACACTCTCATGAGTGCCAACCTCACAGCTAAGGCGACTGTATGGTTTTCCTTTGTGAGAAGGAAACTATCCCCAGTGACTCATGAGACCACCATCAACCAGAGCAGATCGCTGCTGGTCTATGCAATCATGCGAGGTCTCACGATCAACGTGGGTGAAGTCATGTCGGCTGCCATTGCTGAGTGCGCAAAGAAAGGTAAGGGTCCATTGTTTTTCCCTAATACTATAACTAAACTCCGTTTGCTTGCAGGGGTTCCTATTGAGCGAATGGAGCAGCAGATGGCTTACACGGGCCACTTGGAGCTACCTGCTGGCTTGAGGCTAAAGAGGAAGGGGAACATGGAATTCGAGCTGGATAGGTTGGTTGCTGATCAGTCGTTGTCCATGGCTTGCCTGATGGATATGCAAAGGAGGATGGCTCAATGGGCCACTTACGCGCAGGCACGGGACAAGGAAGTTGTTGACCAACTTCGATGCATCTTCCCTGATTTTCCCACGAATCTCCTGACTCCATGGGTGCCTCCACGACCACGACGGCCTGATGAGGATGAAGACATCTGAGTGCTGGTTTGAATTGCACTCAAGGGAGTATTGTTGTTCCCTTAGAAAAATAAAAAACAAAATCTGCTTTCTGATAGACCGTGTGAACTATGCTGTTTTTAGTTAAAATTTTGATCTGTTTTAGTTGCTTAGTTTTCAGTTTTTAAATTGTTTAGTGTAGTCTGATGATAGCTGAATAGGTAGGGTAGTGTTGTTTTATTTTTAGAGAGCTTGAATGACTGGAAAAAGCATGCTGAGGGGCCTTAGTCACTGTTATATCTGCCCTGTGTCTATTGCGAAATAATTGCGGTAACCGCAATTTTTATTACTGAATGCATGTTTTGGACTGTCTGTTTAGCTAGGCTGTGATCTGTTTAAATTCTATCTTTTGCTGCTATCATGACTACCTTATATTGCTTATCTTAAAGCATGCTGGATGAGTGTCATAGGACACCCTTTGATAGTTTAAATTAACCTCTAAAAAGCTCAGCATGCATAGCCGTAAGTCCTTACCTGTCTGTTTTTTCAATTTTCTGCTGCTGTGATATTGTCTTTTAGAATGTTCTGTCTATGCCTAGGGCTTTTAGATTCTCTTTGTTTTACCTTAGACTAGATGCTTCTAGGACAAGTTTGGGGGTGTGCCACCTCAGACACTCATTGGGGACAATGAGTAGTTGAAGTTTGGGGGAGGCCACCCTAGGCCTAGGAACATTCCTCTCTCCCTTAAAGCATAAGCATTCCTCTTCTCCTTTAAAAAAAAAAAAAGAAGCAAATGAAAAAAGAATAAAGGGGGAGTCTCTCTTAGGTTGCTGAGTAATCAATGCCAAGTGTGTAACCCACAAGTGGCGTTGCATCAAAAGGCAACCAAAGGAGAAGCTCCACCAAAATAAGAAAGAAAAAAGGAAGAAGTAGGGAAGAAGAATGTATACCTAGGAGTTGCAACTTTGTGGCTTAGATGTCCTGAATAAAAAGAACTCTGATCCTCAAATTAGCTAAGCACAAAGTTGTAACTTGTAGGGTTGTTTAGGGAGATGAATGTCTATCCAATGTAGTGATGCCAGGGTTTAGGTTGTTCTCTAAAAGTACTACTGTCACCGTTAATACTAAGACTGGCATGACTCTAAGGAATCCTAGACAATTTAAAAATAAAGCTAGAAGCATGTACTGAGTCTGGGGTAAAGCTAGGTAGAATTTGAAACCTTAGGGATAGTGGCATGATATGACAAAAGCAAGTAGACCAGTTGGAGGGCGTTAATGAAAACAGTAGGAGTATTAGGCATGCGAAGTCAGAAGAAGCTAGATAAGAGGATAGTTTTGGACTTAGAAGCGTGTCACAGGACAGCATTGCTATAGATAAGAATTTAGGGGAGTTAGTCAGTGGTTAAAGAAGAAGAAACAGCAGCCTAGGAAAGTCCTTAGATTGCTCGAGGACAAGCAAAACCTTAAGTTTGGGGGTGTGTTACGTCTCCAAAAGTGACCTTTTTAGGACTTAATTATCTTAGAAAGATGTTCACTCTTAGGTGTTTTTGATAGCATTTAGCCTAAACCTATTCTTAAATATGAGAATTAGAAGAAGGTAGCTAAATTAGGACTTATGTACAATAGGAAAGAAAAGGGTTGAAAATCGAAGGAAAAGAATGAAAAACAAGCATTGCGACAGCATTGCGGAAACATTGCTGAAACCGCAATGTTTCAAGTGAAAACCGTAAGTTGACTGATCTTTTTCTGTTAATTTCCGTTATTTCAGGGATTCGTTCTTTCTCCTCCATCCATTCTGAAGTACGACGTTGAAGATTGATGGTTCTCCTTGGCCCAAATGCACCTGCAGATTGCTATAAAAGGGGGTCAAAGTCGAGGGTTCAAGCATCATCCGAAAGCGTAGAAGTCTTCTCGCAGCTCCATCTTTTCTCCTGTCATTCTTCTCTGTCTGTTGGTGTGAGAGTCTCAGCTGTTGGAATCGACAATCTGATAGGAAGGAGAGAAGATTCATCTTCTTTCCCGATTGGATTCATCCAAGCAAGGCTATTCTTTCATCGCCTTCAGTCGAGGCATCTGCAACTAGGCGTTCACGCTCGTTTTTATGCTTTCTGTCTTTATTTCCATTTTCCAGCTTAAGTTTGTTGTTGTTTCCTTTCTTGTAACTAGATCAGTCCATTTCGTTGTGTTCTGTCTTTCTGTTATGCACTTTAAGTTCCTCTGTTTATCCATTCAAACAATCAAGTAATCAAAGCATAGTTATTATTTCACAAGTTTCCATCTTTTTCTGCTACGGTTTTTCCTTGTTGTTTTAAGTATATTTCTCTTCTAAGCATGTCTCCTTCATCTCTTATTTCTGTTTACCCCATATCCATGAGTAACTAAGTCACTTAGGGGCATGCTAATGACAACACTATAGGCTAAAAAACGTGAACCAAGCATGTAGGATAGCTCTCGAAGCATTGATTGTATGTAAGCTTCATCCCACGGGCAATTTCGATTGGCCATCCATTTTGTCCAAAGAACTCCTAACCTCTGGAAGGAGTAAGAGTTCAGAGTCATACACTCATGCTAGCCTTTCAAGGTAGCCAGGAAACGGCCTAGGAATAGGCGTTTCCCTAGTACAAACCATATCCTTCTGCCTTAACAAGATGCTTAAGACCTTACTTGGACATGAGTAAACTAAAGAATCTAATGCATGAAATCGGAAGATACATGAGATTGAGATAGTTTGATGCATAGTGAGTTGATCCAGTGCTTGAGAATCGTAAGAAAAAGCCTATAGGATAGTCGTTAGTAGCCCTTAATTCATCATTTTACACACTTTCACTGTTATTACAATTGCGGTAGAATTGCTGTTTCCGCAATTCTGCTAAGTTACAATTCTGTCTAGCTGTTTTTGTCTTCATTTATTAATCTCATCTCTTTTCATTTGAGTTTAGCTTTTACTTGCACTTGTTTATGTTACTACCCTCTTCGTATTCAGTAGGAAATAGACAATTAAAAACCAATTCTACCCCATCGAATCCACCCTTTCTTTCTTAACTTTACACTTCACGAGTAGCTTATAATAAATCTCTGTGGGAAAACGAATGAAAAAATACTTACTACTTGCTATAGGATCATGTATGCTTGCATGTTCTGAGTGCTCTTTCTATCTTATTTGCCTACTTATTTTAACACATTGAGCACGCAACAATGTCCTCTACTTTTTCCTCTTCCTCTGGCCTCTATTCCTCCAGAATCACCTCCTCGGCTACTTCCACATCCCTCGCTGGGCTTTTAGCTGTCTCAACCTCAGGCTCTTCATCGTCGATAGCCTCTTGGTCCAGGACAGTTTCTTGGATGTCATCAATGGGGGGCTCTGCAGCTTTTGGATGGAAGTGGCTGCTGAGGGCGAATCTTGGTTGTGCCCTTCTTTCCTCCGATGCTTCTTTATCTTCTTCGTCTTCATCGACTTTTCGCTCGGTTTTTCTTGTGCGGATGGAATGGGTTACCCTGGCTTAATTGCAACAGATGTTGCTGCGCCAGGTAATGTTGTCTCCACGATTGGACTGACAATAGTTGACTCGTCAACAGCCTTTTCTTCTCTTCTCTCACTTTCGGGCTCCTTGCTTCCCTTGGAGCCTTTAGTTGCTGATGAAGAAGAGCACCTTGATTCCCTTGTTGAAACCATGTTGGGCTTCTGAATTTGGGGTTAGGGATTTTGGAAGGTGTAAAAGAATTTGTAAGGCAAGAGAATTTTCTTTTGTTTGGAAGATCTGAAATATGTGAGCGTGGTTTGGAAGAATGGAGGAGGTGGCTTTTATAGAGGTTTGGGGCTGAAAAGGCGGTTGCGAACGTTATCATCAAGCTGGCAATTTCTCTCCCAATGAGATGCTTGAGAAAGTTACCGTTGGAATTTTAACGATTGTGGTAAAATCACAACATCTGCTCAACGTCACATTATGCTGAACCTCTGCAACTCCCGTCATTTCTCTTTGAAATTATAGTCTTTAACCTCTCTAACGCCCTTTTAGCAATTACTCCTTTCAAAGAAAATCAATACCAATTAACAAAACTTTAAATTAAAAACTCAAATTTAATGTACTCAAATAAAATTCAACAAAGCTGGAGCAATATAGATGTATTCTTTGCGCATTTGATGCTCCATGATTCTGCCCAAGAGGATAAGCTTTCTGTTAAGAGGAACGCTGAGAGCGTCCTCTGCTCCTCATCTCCGTAAAAAATGCTTTAATCTCGCACCATTAACAAGAAATGGATTGCCCTTTTCTGGATGTTGAATCTCAATGGCACCATAGGTGAAAACTTTAGTCACCACGTATGGTCTTGGCCATCTAGACTTCAATTTTCCTGAAAAAAGCCTCAATCGAGAATTAACCAATAAAACTTTTTGCCCTTTTTCAAAATCTTTAGGCCTTAGGCGATTGTCATGCCATCTCTTTGTTTTTTCCTTATACAGCTTAGCATTCTCATACGTCATATGCCTAAGTTCCTCTAACTCTTGTAATTGCAGGGAACACAAAGTCCCTGCATTTGCTAAGCAAAAGTTTAATTCCTTTAATGCCCAAAAAACTTTGTTTTCTAACTCAAGTGGTAAATGACATACTTTGCCAATAAACTAGCCTATAGGGAGACATTCCTATAGGAGTTTTATATGCAATTCTATAAGCCCAAAGAGCTTCATCTAGCTTGATTAACCAATCCTTTCGATTAGGCTTTACAACTTTCTCTAGGATGCTCTATCTCTACTTGGCCATTAGTGTGTGGGTGATAAGGTGTTGCCACCGTATGTTTCATGATAGCTCCAAAATAAAGCTATCTTTATGTCCCTAATTCTGGCTAAAACCATGACATATATTGATTAAAACGCTTTCTTGTAGGTGATTTCATGGTCGAGAGCCCGGGAATTCTAAAGACACATTTCGGGGCTTAAAGTGCCGTTTTAGAGCTTCATAGATTCAACGGGAGTGAAAGAGCTTAAGAATCCAAGAGATGGCAAAAATTGCCTTGAAGAGACAAATTTTGACATCCAAACCTGAGAGCACACTTGCATGGGCAGCAGCGTCGAGACGCTGGCCGAGCGTCGAGACGCCGCCCCGACACCATCTGAAGCACGCGCGCGACAGTATCGAGACGCCGCCCGAGAGTCTCAACGCCAGCCCGATAAATTTCCCAGACGGACGCGGCCAACTTAGGGCACAACGTCGAGACGCTTGCCTCGCGGCTCGACGCTTGCCTCGCGTCTCGACGCTCCGACATTTAAAGGCGTGAAAACGCCATTTTGAAGCCAACTTTCATTCTTCTTCTTCCTCCAACAATTGCTCTCGGGTCTAGGCCATTTTTCCACCATTTTTGGGCTTCTTCTTCTCATTTTTGTATGCTACTAAGCTCTTCCATGGGGGATTGGATTTATTCATCCTCCATGGAAGGCTAAACTAAGGTTAGTGCTTGATTTTGAGTTTTGGTTTGTAAATTATGGATGTTTGGGGAGGTTTGCCCCTTTGTAAATATGAAGTCAATTAGCATGTCTATTGCATTCTCTTGCTTGTTCTTCATAAAATCTAGCATGTGTAGCTAAATTAGGTTGACGCCCTAGTTCCTATGCATGATAGAGGGCTAAAGGTTGGGACGTATAATTGCCCAAACCGCTAGGTAGCACGGGCTTAAGCATGGCTAATTAATTCAATCCAAAGTGACAGTTGGTAATCTGAATTAATTAACGTTTTCATGTTAGGCTAAGGGCAAGAGAGAAACCGGGTTAATTTTAGGATTAGACCGTCACAGTGTTCCCGTCACTGGCTTATAGTCGATTTAGGGGCGCGACCTTGGATAGATTATTAGCCAAGTATAATTAGAATTGCACGTGTCTAATTATATCTTTGGGTCATTTGAGCTAGCACTTAGCCAAATGAATTGTGTGCTGAAGCATGGCTAGTTAATCAATTGTATCGATGATTCGATCATCCATAATGATCAATTCCATTTCTCGAAGTTAAGCACGACCGTTTAAATTTTGCACTTGTCATTTAATTTTCCGTTAGTTGCACGTTAGGAGCTCCCTTCCCCCCAAACCAAGTTACCATTCTTTTATTGTGCATACTTTTTATAATTAGCAAATTAGGCTTAGTTAAATTAGATTTCTTATTTCCCTGTGGATCGACTTCGTTACCACTTAGCTACAAATAGCTCGGTGTACTCGAGTTTATAAATTGTATTTTGGCAAGCCTCGACAGCTTGAATTTGGAGTACCACATAAAGTGCTCTACCAAAATTGGCGTCGTTGCCGGGTAACTAAGTTTAATTTAATTTAGTTAAGTTTAGTTTGTTGGTTTTAAAAAATTTCTTTACTTTTTTGTACAGTTTTATTCTTTTGTATTATTTTACCCGTTTTTGTTTGAGTTTTTGAGCGCAGTCATTCTTTAAAATTTCAAAAGAAGCGCCAAGATGGAGGTCGTGGGTAATTATGAGTATCAAAGAACCTTGAGGGAGCTTGCATCATCTGAGCTAGGCCGGAACACATCGAGTATATTGTATCCGGTAGCTTCAGGTAATTTTGAACTTAAAGATGGTCTGGTTAATTTAACCTTCTTTTTATGGTAATACAGATGAGAATCCCGCCAGACACCTCAAGGCATTTCAAATGGTGTGTTCGTCATTTAGGACTGACGGCATCACCGCAGATCAACTCCATCTCAGGGCCTTTCCTTTCACCTTGAAGGAGAAGGCGAGAGATTGGATGCATTACCTACCGACTGGGTCCATCACTTCTTGGGAAGAGCTGCAGGGAGCGTTTTATGCGAAGTATTTTTCGCCTTCCAAGGTCGCCGCCCTTAGAAGGGAAATACACAAAATTGAGCAAGGAGAGGAAGAGAGCGTTCTCGAGTGCTGGGGGTGATTTGGTCGGTTATGCGAGGATTGCCCCAACCACCAAATAGCTGAGCAGTCCCTTATTCAGAGTTTATATTACGGTTTGCTTCCCCTAGGGCAGCAGATGATAGACGCCGCTAGTGGAGGTTCACTCATGGATAAGACAACCGCCGAAGCTCGAGTTTTGATTTCTAACATAGCTAGAAGCTTGGAGCGGAGTGGAGATGGAGACAAGGAGAAGGCTCGCCTGAAGAAGGATGTGGATGAGCTTAAGGCTCAGCTTTTTGAGGTAAGTAATACTGTTCTTGCCTTAAAGGATGATTTTCTGAAAGTCCAATCCTCTGTTTCAGGTAAATCTGTTGAGGACATGTTGCAAGCTATCCTTACGATCACCTCGTCCAAGCTCGATAACGTTGGCACTCAGATGCAAGGATTTAAGGAAGAAATGTCTCAGATGACTTGCAAGATCAACAGGATGGAAGAGAAAACTGAGAGTTTGAGTGCCATCACTCTGAGAAGTGGGAAGCATCTTCCCACGAGTACCCCGCCGGTGGAAGTCGATCATGGCCACATCGAGCCACAGACAGAAAATCCCGAACCACGGTGGCATGGGGTAAATTTCGATCCTACATGCACTACAGTTTATGTGCCTAAGGCTCCTTTTCCTAGCAGGTTAGCACGACCGCCGAAGGAGAACTACGAGGAGGAGTTCTTAAACACATTCAAGAAGGTAGAGATCAACATCCCACTGTTGGATGCCATCAAGCAAATTCCCATGTACGCTAAGTTCCTGAAAGAGTTGTGCACCAACAAGAAGAAGACAAAAGAGAAAGAACGCGTCGTGGTAAGTAAGAACGTTTCCGCTTTGATCACAAAGAACTTACCAGAAAAATGTGACGATCCAGGTATGTTTTCTCTTCCTTGCACTATTGGAGGTAAGAAAATTAGAAGAGTCATGCTAGATCTAGGAGCCTCCATTAGTATCATGCCTCACTTTGTTTATCAGGATTTGAATTTAAAAGAAATACAGGAAACTGGTGTTGTTATACAACTAGCTGATAGGTCTTTCGTGCATCCTTTATGGGTAGTGGAAGATGTATTAGTTAATGTTAATGGGCTGATTTTTCCTGTCGATTTTTATGTTCTGAAAATGGATCGAAATTCTGCTTCTTCGTCTTCGTCGATCTTATTAGGTAGGTGTTAAGTCTCTGAAAGTGACTTATTTAGGACCCATTTAGCTTAAGAAGATGTACACATTTAGGTGTTTTTGTTAGCATTTAGCCTAAACCTATGCTTTAATATGAGAATTAGAAGAAGGTGGCTAATTTAGGACTTATGCACAATAGGTAGAAAAAGGGGTGAAGACCGAAGAAAAGAATGAAAAAAAGAACCATTGCGACTGCATTGCGGAATAATTGCGGTGGCCGCAATTATTCAAGTTAAAACCGTAAGTTGGCTGACATTTTTCTGTTTAGATCCGACTTTTCAGGGATTCGTTCTTTCTCCTCCATCCATTCTGATATACGACGTTGAAGATTGATGGTTCTCCTTGGCCCAATCGCACCTGCAAACTACTATAAAAGGGGGCCAAAGTCGGAGGTTCAGTCATCACTCGAAGCGTAGAAGTCTTTCTGCAGTCCACCATTTCCACTGTTTTTCCTTTGCCGTCTGTTGGAGTGAGAGTCTAAGCTTTTGGAATCGATAATCTGATAGGAAGGAGAGAAGATTCTTCTTCTCTCTTGATTGGATTCATCCAAGCACGGCTGAATTCTCACCACCTTCATTCGAGGCGACTGCCACAAAGTCTTCAGCAAGCCTTTACTGTTTTCTGCTCTTTTCTTCTCATTTCCATTACTGATCATTGTTGTTCTTAGTTTAGCATTTCAATTACTGCATTTCGTTGTTGTCTGCCTTGAATTCATTCTGTTTAAGCTTCCCTT
Source organism: Herpetospermum pedunculosum (assembly GCA_028017165.1). NCBI lineage: Eukaryota > Viridiplantae > Streptophyta > Magnoliopsida > Cucurbitales > Cucurbitaceae > Herpetospermum > Herpetospermum pedunculosum. The sequence continues at coordinate 3,623,458 of CM051525.1, read as the reverse complement.
TGTCATTCAAACACTTGAAGTAATCGAAGTTCAATTCTGTCATTTACAGCTCCCATCTTGTTCTGCTACGGGTTTCACTTACTGTTTTAAGCACTTTTCCCTTCTAAGCATGTCTACTTTATCTTATATTTCTGTTCTTCATATATCCATGAGTAACTAAAGTCACTTAGGGGCATGCTAATGACAGGACTATAGGCTAAAAAAAACGTAAGTCAAGTAGGTAGATCAACACTCGAACATTGATTGTATGTAAGCTTCATCCCACGGGCAATTTCGATTGGCCATCCATTTTGTCCAAAGAACTCCTAACCTCTGGAAGGAGTAAGAGTTCAGAGTCATATAATCATGCTAGCCTTTCATGGTAATCAGGAAACGGCCTAGGAATAGGCGTTTCCCTAGTATAAACTGAACACTTCTGTTTTAACAAGATGCTTAAGACCTTACTTTGAAGTCGAGTAAACTTGAGTCTCTCATGCATGGAATCGGACGATACTTGAGTTAGAGTGAGTTTGATGTATAGAGAGTTGATCCAAAGCTTGATAATCGTAATAGAATGCCTATAGGATAGTCATTGGTAGCCCTTAATTCACCCATTTAACCAGATTCGCTGCTAATTAATTGCGGAAACATTGCGGTCCTCGCAATTCTGCCTTTTTATCATTCTGCGTAGCTGTTTTCTTCTTCGTTTATTGATTCCATCTCTTGTTCTTTGAGCCTGATTTTAACTTTAAGTTGTTTATGGTATATTCCTTTATACATTCAGCAAAAAGTAGTTAATTAAAAACCAATTTTACCCCATCAAATCCATCCCATCTTTCTTAACAAACACACTTCGCGAATAGCTAAAACTAAGTCTCTGTGGAAAAAACGAATTAAATATACTTACTACTTGCTGTGAGACCATGTATGCTTGCATGTTCTAAGTGCTCTCTCCATCCTTTTGCTTATTTATCTTTACACATTGAGCACGCAACAAGTTTTTGGCGCCGCTGCCGGGGACTTATTTTAAGTGAAAACGAAGTCTGTTAAGATTGAAACATCAAGTTATTTGAAATTGATTTATCTTCATTTCTTTTTCAGGTACCATTTAGGGTAGTTTATGAATGAGACTCCAAGTAGTGATCTAGAGTTCAACCCTGAGCCCGAGAGATTACTTAGAGCTAGGAATAGAGCCAAGAAGCGTCTCTTTAAACAAACCCCTGTACCTCCAATCATTGCAGAGACTACAATTCCTCCGCAATTACCTCAAGAAGAAATGGCTGGAGTAAATCAAAACCTGGTGCCTGTCACTCGCAACCCCATTGAAATAGCGAATGACAAGGATAGCGCCATCCTTTCATATTTAGTACCTATGCCTGGGGAGCTGAACCCCAGCATAATCCGTCCTGAAATCACTGCCCACTCATTTGAGTTAAAGCCAGTGATGTTCCAAATGCTGTCCACTGTGGGCCAATTCTTTGGAATAGAAAATGAGGACCCCCATAATCACCTTAGGAACTTCTTAGGAGTTAGTGACACCTTCCTAATCCCTGGAGTTTCCCAAGAGGCCCTGAGGCTATATCTTTTCCCTTACTCTTTGAGGGACAAAGCCAAAACGTGGCTAAATTCTTTACCCTCAGGATCTGTCCGCAATTGGACAGATTTAGCAGAAAAATTCCTAGTCAAATACTTCCCACCAGATAGGAATTCAACTTTTCGTGATGACATCATAAAATTCAAACAAGCTCCAAGTGAGTCTCTTCACGAAGCTTGGACACGATTCAAAGACCTTCTCATTAAATGTCCACACCATGGCATTCCATGGTGTATCCAAATAGAAGTTTTCTTTAAAGGATGCAACCCCAGCACCAGACAAGTCTTGAATTCATCGGCTGGAGGTTCCATGTTGTCCAAGAGTTACAACGAAGCTTATGAGATCTTGGAGAAGATCTCAACATCTCACTGTAGATGGTCAGACGATCCTGTAGAGCCGACTAGAGCTCAAGACAAGGATGCTCTAAGCGCCATGAGCACCCAAATAAATGCCCTGACCAACTTAGTTAAGCAAATGGCTCAGGCCAATCTCCAAACCAGTGCCAATACCGCCACAGCCATGTCAATGGGCACTCAACCAAGTCAAGGCGAGGCACCAATCTGTGGATTCTGTGGGGAAGGACACCCTTATGAATACTGTCCTGGGAATCCATCCTCGGTCTGCTATGTAGGAAGTCAGCAGCAACCTATGAATAACCCCTACTCACAAACTTACAATCCTGGTTGGAGAAACCACCCTAACCTGTCATGGGGTGGCCAACAAAACACTAACCAAAATCCTAACCAACCAAGGCCGAGTGGAACACCTGGTTTCACTCCCCAACATAACCAGTCAATGTACCAAAAACCTTATAATCAACCTGTAGGATCTTCTGTAGAAAACCTACTCAAGGAATATATAGCTAAAAATGATGCTACTCTTCAGAGCCAGCAAGCTACCCTTAGGAGCCTGGAAAACCAAATAGGCCAGTTAGCCAATGAACTTAAAAGTAGGCCCCAAGGTAGACTCCCTGCTGATACCGAGGTACCAAGGAGAGATGGCAAGGAACAAGTTCAAGCAATTGAACTCAGGAGTGGAAGACCATTGGTGAGCAATGCAAAGGACACACCAAAGAGAGTAGAGAACACTGAGTCTAGTGCTCCACTGGAGTCTCTGCCTAGCCAAGGTCCACCACCAACTAGCACATCAGGAGCCAGGCTAGAACCAATTGTAGAGGACATAGAAGAAATTCCAAGGCCTCCACCGATCCTAAAGCGTCCTGACGTGCCTGCATATGTACCACCACCTCCTTATCCTCGAAGACTGAAGAAGAAGCAGGAACAGGAAGTTCATTTTAATAAATTTTTAGAAATACTTAAGCAAGTGCATGTGAACATTCCTTTTGTAGAGGTTTTACAGTCTATGCCTTCATATGTAAAGTTTTTGAAGGATATCATTACTAACAAAAAGATAATTGGTGAGTTTGAGACAGTAAACCTCACCGAGGAGTGCAGTGCCATCCTCCAGAACAAGCTGCCCAAGAAGGAGAAGGATCCTGGTTCCTTCACCCTACCTGTAGAACTTGGAGGCAAGCACGTGGGCAGAGCGCTTTGTGACCTGGGCGCCAGCATAAATCTCATGCCCCTGTCCCTATTCCGCCAGTTGGGAATAGGGGAAGCACGTCCAACTACTGTCACTTTACAACTAGCAGACAGATCCATCGCATATCCAGAAGGTAAGATTGAGGATATTCTAGTTAAAGTTGACAAATTCATTTTCCTTGCAGATTTCATTGTCCTGGACTATGAGGCAGACAAGGAGGTACCCATCCTGCTAGGTAGACCATTTCTAGCCACAGGTAGGGCACTAATAGACGTGCAAAAAGGTGAGTTAACTATGAGAGTTCATGATGAAGAGGTAAAATTTAGTGTTTACAAAGCTTTAAAATATCCCTCTGATTCTGAGTCTTGTGCTAGCATGGATGTTGTTGACTCACTAATGGAAGAACAATTAGAGCATGTACTGTTAACCAAGCATGCTAGTGAATATGTACAAATAGATGTAGATGATCTAAATGTAGCTGACATAATGAACATGCCTGTAAATAACCCTCAGCATGTATGTATGAATATAGATTTAACTGATAGAACTGTTAACCCTCTGAAGCCCTCCATTGAGCATCCACCTGTGTTAGAACTGAAACCACTACCTACTCACCTCAAATATGCATATCTAGGAGATAATGACACACTGCCTGTAATTATTTCTTCTAAGCTAAGTGAACAGCATGAGGTTGATTTAATTTTACTGCTTAAGCAACATAGGAAGGCTATAGCATGGTCTATTGCTGATATTCGAGGCATTAGCCCTTCTTATTGTATGCACAAAATTATTCTAGAGGAAGAGCACACACCTAGGGTAGATCACCAGCGTAGGTTAAACCCCTCTATGAAAGAGGTAGTGAAGAAAGAAATAATAAAGTGGTTAGATGCAGGAGTAATTTTCCCCATAGCTAGTAGCCAGTGGGTGAGCCCCATCCAATGTGTACCTAAAAAGGGGGGAATAACTGTGGTAGTCAATGAGAATAACGAACTAATTCCAACAAGGACTGTCACAGGGTGGAGGGTATGTATGGATTACAGAAAGTTAAATAAAGAGACTAAAAAGGATCACTTCCCCATACCGTTTATTGACCAGATGCTAGACAGAATAGCTGGTAGAGCCTACTACTGTTTCCTAGATGGCTATTCAGGCTACAATCAAATAACTATAGACCCTAAGGATCAAGAGAAGACCACCTTCACTTGCCCTTTTGGAACGTTTGCCTTCCGCAGAATGCCTTTTGGCTTATGCAATGCACCGGCAACTTTCCAGAGGTGCATGATGGCAATCTTCTCTGAGTTGGATGAGTCCATGATAGAAATATTCATGGATGACTTCTCAGTCTTTGGGGACTCATTTAAAACCTGTCTAGAAAACCTAGGACAAGTCCTGGCTAGGTGTGAAGAGACCAACCTAGTCCTAAACTGGGAAAAATGCCATTTTATGGTAGATGAAGGGATTGTCTTAGGACATCGAGTATCAAGGGCGGGTGTAGAAGTGGATAGGGCGAAAATCGAGGTCATAGAGAAGTTGGTAGAGCCCCAGAATGTCAAGGCTATTAGGAGCTTCTTCGGACATGCTGGCTTCTATAGAAGGTTCATCAAGGACTTCTCTAAGATAGCCAAGCCTCTATGTGAGCTTCTAGAGCTAGGTAGACCATTTATCTTCTCTAAGGAGTGTGTAATAGCTTGGAAAACCCTTAAGGAAGCACTGGTCACAGCACCAATCATAGTAGGACCAAATTGGGATCTCCCATTTGAGATGCTATGTGATGCCAGTGACTATGCTGTAGGAGTCATGTTAGGACAGAAGATTGACAAGCTCACACATCCTGTCTATTATGCGAGTAAGACCTTGAATGAGGCCCAATGTAACTATACAACTACAGAGAAAGAGATGCTTGCTGTAGTATTTGCTTGTGAAAAATTTAGGAACTATATTGTAGGAACTAGGACCATTGTATACACTGACCATTCTGCTTTAAAATATCTGATGAGGAAGGCTGATGCTAAGCCTAGATTGATTAGATGGGTGTTATTGCTGCAGGAATTCGATTTGGACATTCGGGACAAGAAGGGATGTGAAAACGTGGTTGCAGATCACCTGTCTCGGTTGCAGCACAATTGCGAAAAAATTGCGGACCCCGCAATTTCTGATGCTTTTATAGATGAACATATCTTTGCTTTGACTCATCGTGATAACGATGAGGAACCTTGGTTCGCTGACATTGCTAACTTCCGTGCATCACAGGTATTACCAGTGTTCAAGGGAGGACAAGAGAAGAAGAGGTTCCTCCATGAAGCAAGGAAATTCATCTGGGATGACCCCATACTTTACAAGACCTGTGCTGATGGGTTGTTGAGGAAATGTGTTTCAGCTGCTGAAGCGAAGTCTGTGCTGCAGCACTGTCATTCATCTCCTTACGGTGGGCACTTTGGTGGTCAAAGAACAGCTGCCAAGGTATTTCAGAGTGGCTATTACTGGCCAACAATCTTCAAGGACGCCCACAACTATGCCCACAACTGTGACGAATGCCAAAGGACAGGTAACATCAGTCGTAAGGATGAGATGCCCCTCACCTACATCTTAGAGTTGGAGCTCTTTGATGTGTGGGGCATTGATTTCATGGGACCCTTCCCTCCATCAGCAGGTAACCTGTACATTTTAGTAGCAGTAGACTACGTGTCAAAGTGGGTAGAAGCTAAGGCCTGTCCTAATAATGATGCTAAAACAGTCACTCACTTCTTGCATAGACACATTTTCACTAGATTTGGGACTCCTCGTGCTATCATTAGTGATGAGGGGTCACATTTCATTAATAAGGCTATGGAGAAGATATTGGCTAAATATAACATTAGACATAGGGTAGCTACTCCCTACCACCCACACTCAAATGGCCAAGCTGAGATTTCCAATAGGGAGATAAAGAACATCCTAGAGAAGGTAGTCAAACCTAATAGGAAAGACTGGTCTTTCAAGCTTGAGGATGCACTTTGGGCTTATAGAACAGCATATAAGACACCTCTAGGAATGTCTCCCTATAGGTTGGTGTATGGCAAGGCTTGCCACTTACCACTTGAGTTGGAGAACAAGGCATTTTGGGCCATGAAAGAATTAAATTTTTGTGTGAAGGATGCATGGACATTAAGATCTTTACAGCTGCATGAACTTGATGAGCTTAGGCACATGGCCTATGAGAATGCCAAGATGTACAAAGAAAAGACAAAAATATGGCATGACAGTAGACTCAGGATCAAAGATTTTAAGAAAGGCCAACTTGTACTGTTATTTAACTCACGATTAAAGCTATTTCCAGGCAAATTAAAGTCTAGATGGTCGGGTCCATTTGTTGTTACTAATGTCTTTATTCATGGTGCAGTAGAGATAAAAAACTTGCAGCAAGGACAGCCATTTATGGTCAATGGTGCTAGGTTGAAGCACTACTATGAGGAGGGGGATGTGAAGACTCTCTCGACCTTCCTCCTACATGAAGCATGAAGTTAGAAACGAGAGAGAACGAGTGGTTACTGTGCTCGTTTAGTCAAGGCCAATGCCTTAGTTTATTTTTTCTGTTTTTTTTCGATGATCGTTTGTACGTTTTGTGGTGTAATTTTAATTGCGTATTTAATGTTTGTTTTGTTTGTTTTTGTAGGGAATCGAAAGAGGGGATCAAGGGGAGTAAATCGCACTTTAAAAATCAAGAATCGGTTGGGCCGAATGAAAGACACGGGCGATCAAAGTTGAGATTTATTATGAAATATTGTCCCTAGAATTGCGCAAAAATTGCTGACTCCGCAAAAAGAGCCGTTGGGATTTTATTTTCCGTTGCTTTTATATCCGTTGGAAGCCGCTCGATCGTTACGATTATCTCTCTCTTTGCTCTCCAAATCTTCAGCGATTCTCTCCATCTCTGATTCTTCTCTCAAGATCTTCAAGATTTAGCTATGGTTTCCACTAGGGCTGAGAGATCCGCCGCCAAGAAGAAGGCCGACGACGCAGCTGAAGCGGCTGCAAGGGAAGCGCTTCTCACCCTTGCTGATCAGGGTGCTGTACGCACTGGCCGTCTTGGCAAGCTTCCTATTCGTAGGAAGAAGTGGAGAGTGGTCACTGAGATCCCTGCTGGCCCATCTGAGCCAGTGGGCACGCCCACGAAGCGCCGGTGGACTGTCAAGACTGCCGCCGGACCAAGCAAATCCAAGACTCCCTCTGTGGCGAGTCAAGAAACTGATCGTGCAGCCCACGAGTCAGCCAAGGAAGGGTCGTCGCCGTCTGTGTCACCTGCGCGCAGTCCTCTCCCATCTGAACCAGTGCCAAGCACAGAATCATCACCGCCTGCGCAGAGCGCCGAGTCATATCCAGCGCCTCAGAGTGCTGATCTACCACCTGCGGCTGTGCAGAGTCCTGAGCTGCCGTCTTCGCCATGGAGTTCTGCGCATACCCCATCAGCAGAGCACAATTCTCCACGGCCTGATCCGGAATTCCCTTATGGGGATTACCAAGAATCCACGCAAGGCAGTGGAGAGGCAGAAGAAGAAGAAGTCTTCTCTCCCATGAGAGAAGACAGCCCTGATGAGCCTGCTCAGCAGGATGATTCTATGGAGGAGACGTTGGGGGCCTGTTTCCCACAACTCCAGGCAAAGCTGAAAAAGAAAAAGAAGGCCAAGCTTGTCAAGGCCAAGAAATCCAAGAAACTCAAGAAGAAGAAGGCCAAGCGAGTGCCTTCAGCAGACAAAGACAGTGCTGAGCCTTCGCTCAAACGCCTCAAGGTGGAGGCTACTGAATCTTCCAAGCCAGCCGATAAGGGGAAGGCTAAACTCTACCCTGAGGATGAACCTCCATCAGTGAGGTATGTCTCATCCGATGCCGAATCCAGGGGTGTGGAGCTGAGGAAAAGGGACCTGTTGCACGAGAAGGGGTTCCTTGATCGACTTGCTGACCTGCCGCAGTTCTTGCGCGCAGGGGTGATCAACCATGGCTGGGAGGAATTCTGCCGACCTCCCAATCCAGCATACACGAGCATGGTGTATGACTTCTATACCAACGTGCTCAGCCCTGAGGATGGCCTATCTGTGGTCAGAGGGGTGGAGGTTGATTTCTCAGCCAAAGCCATTAATGAAGCATTTGGTCTAAGGGGCCAGCCTCACACAGATTACGCACGGATAGTTGATGAGCCGACCGAGGCTGTGCTAGAAGAAGCCATCCGCACCATTGGCCAGCCTGAGGCCTCCTGGACAGTCTCACGCAATGGGCGGCACACGCTCATGAGTGCCAACCTCACGGCTAAGGCAGCTGTGTGGTTTTCATTCGTGAGAAGAAGACTCTCCCCGGTGACTCATGAGACTACCATTAACCAGAGCCGTTCGCTGCTGGTTTATGCTATAATGAGAGGTCTCACGATCAACGTGGGAGAAGTCATCACTGCTGCCATAGCCGAGTGTGCTAAAAAGGGTAAGGGGCCATTATTTTTCCCCAACATCATAACAAAGTTATGCTTGCTTGCAGGAGTTCCTACCGAGCGCTTGGAGCAGCAGCTGCCCTACACAGGCCATCTGGAGTTGCCTGCACACCTGAGGCTGAGAAGAAAGGGCAACATGGAATTTGAGTTGGATAGGCTGGCGGCTGAACAGTCCCTCTCCATGGCCTGCTTGATGGACATGCAGCGGAGAATGGCTCAATGGGCCAACTATGCGCAGGCGAGGGACAGAGAAGTTGCAGACCAATTGGGGTGCATCTTCCCGGACTTCCCCACCAACCTCCTAACTCCATGGGTGCCCCCACGACCAAGGCAACCAGATGAGGATGATGAGAATTAAGTGCTGGTTTGAAGAGCACTAGAGGGAGTATTACTGATCCCTCAAGAACCAAAAGACAATTTTCCTGCTTTTTGATAGAGTAATGTATATTATGCTGTTTTGTGGTTAAGTTTTGATCTGTTTTGGATGTTTAGTTTTGTGTTTTTCCTTTTGCTTAGGATAGTCTGATGTTAGTTGATTAGGTAGGATAGTTTAGTTTTATTTTTAGGATGCATAAGTAACGGGAAAAAGCATGCTAGGGGCCTGCATCAATGTTAAATCTGCCCAGATTGGATTGCGAAATAATTGCGGTTCCCGCAATTTTTGTGACTGATAGCATGTTTTGGACTGTCTGTTTAGTTAGGCTGTGATCTGTTAAATTCTACCTTTTGCTGCTAGCATGACTACCTTATATAGCTGATCTTGAAGCATGCTGGATGAGTGTCATAAGACACCCTTTGATAGTTTAAATTTGCCTCTGAATAGTGCTCAGCATGCATAAACCATAAGGCCTTAAACCTGTCTGTTATGTTCAAATTTTCTGCTGCTGGGATAGTTGCTTCTAGAATGTTTTGCCTATGCCTAGGATGTTTAGATTCTCTTTGTTTTACTTTAGACTAGATGCTTCTAGGACAAGTTTGGGGGTGTGCCACCTCAAACACTCATTGGGGACAATGAGTAGTTGAAGTTTGGGGGAGGCCACCCTAGGCCTAGGAACATTCCTCTCTTCCTTAGGACATAAGCATTCTTCTTCTCCTAAAAAAAATAATTGTGATAAATAGAATAAAGAGGGGAGTCTCTCTCAAGTTGTTGAGTAATCAGTGCCAAGTGTGTAAACTAAGGCATTGGCCTTGACTAAACGAGCACAGTAACCACTCGTTCTCTCTCGTTTCTAACTTCATGCTTCATGTAGGAGGAAGGTCGAGAGAGTCTTCACATCCCCCTCCTCATAGTAGTGCTTCAACCTAGCACCATTGACCATAAATGGCTGTCCTTGCTGCAAGTTTTTTATCTCTACTGCACCATGAATAAAGACATTAGTAACAACAAATGGACCCGACCATCTAGACTTTAATTTGCCTGGAAATAGCTTTAATCGTGAGTTAAATAACAGTACAAGTTGGCCTTTCTTAAAATCTTTGATCCTGAGTCTACTGTCATGCCATATTTTTGTCTTTTCTTTGTACATCTTGGCATTCTCATAGGCCATGTGCCTAAGCTCATCAAGTTCATGCAGCTGTAAAGATCTTAATGTCCCTGCATCCTTCACACAAAAATTTAATTCTTTCATGGCCCAAAATGCCTTGTTCTCCAACTCAAGTGGTAAGTGGCAAGCCTTGCCATACACCAACCTATAGGGAGACATTCCTAGAGGTGTCTTATATGCTGTTCTATAAGCCCAAAGTGCATCCTCAAGCTTGAAAGACCAGTCTTTCCTATTAGGTTTGAAAGACCAGTCTTTCCTATTAGCTTGAAAGACCAGTCTTTCCTATTAGGTAAACCACAAGTGGCATTGCATCAAAAGGCAAACCAAGGGGAGACTCCACCTAAGTAAAAAAGAAAGAAAAAGGAGAAATAGGGGAAGAAGAATGTATGCTTAGGAGTTGTAATCTTGTGGCTTAGATGTCCTATGAAAAAAAGAACTCTGATCCTTAATGCGCTAAGCACAAGGTTGTAGCTTTTAGGTTTGTCTAGGGAGATGAATGTTTATCCAATGTAGTGATGCCAGGGTTTAGGTTGTTCTCTATAAAGTACCACTGTCACTGTTAATACTAAGACTGGCATGACTCTAAGGAATCCTAGACACATTAAAAATAAGCTGGAAGCATGTACTGAGTCTGGAGTAAAGCTTGGTAGAATTTGAAACCTTAGGGATAGTAGCATGATATCATAGAAGTAGTTAGATCAGTAGTAGGGGGTCAACAAAAGCAGTGGGTATAGTAGGCAGGTGAAGTCAGAAGAGGCTAGACAAGAGGTTAGTTCTAAACTTGGAAGTGTGTCACAGGACAGCACTGCTAGAGACAAGAAGATAAGGGAGTTAGTGAGTAGTTAAAAGAAGAAGAAACAGCAGCCTAAGTAAGTCCTTAGTATGCTTGAGGACAAGCAAAGCCTTAAGTTTGGGGGTGTGTTAAGTCTCTGAAAGTGACTTATTTAGGACCCATTTAGCTTAAGAAGATGTACACATTTAGGTGTTTTTGTTAGCATTTAGCCTAAACCTATGCTTTAATATGAGAATTAGAAGAAGGTGGCTAATTTAGGACTTATGCACAATAGGTAGAAAAAGGGGTGAAGACCGAAGAAAAGAATGAAAAAAAGAACCATTGCGACTGCATTGCGGAATAATTGCGGTGGCCGCAATTATTCAAGTTAAAACCGTAAGTTGGCTGACATTTTTCTGTTTAGATCCGACTTTTCAGGGATTCGTTCTTTCTCCTCCATCCATTCTGATATACGACGTTGAAGATTGATGGTTCTCCTTGGCCCAATCGCACCTGCAAACTACTATAAAAGGGGGCCAAAGTCGGAGGTTCAGTCATCACTCGAAGCGTAGAAGTCTTTCTGCAGTCCACCATTTCCACTGTTTTTCCTTTGCCGTCTGTTGGAGTGAGAGTCTAAGCTTTTGGAATCGATAATCTGATAGGAAGGAGAGAAGATTCTTCTTCTCTCTTGATTGGATTCATCCAAGCACGGCTGAATTCTCACCACCTTCATTCGAGGCGACTGCCACAAAGTCTTCAGCAAGCCTTTACTGTTTTCTGCTCTTTTCTTCTCATTTCCATTACTGATCATTGTTGTTCTTAGTTTAGCATTTCAATTACTGCATTTCGTTGTTGTCTGCCTTGAATTCATTCTGTTTAAGCTTCCCTTTGTCATTCAAACACTTGAAGTAATCGAAGTTCAATTCTGTCATTTACAGCTCCCATCTTGTTCTGCTACGGGTTTCACTTACTGTTTTAAGCACTTTTCCCTTCTAAGCATGTCTACTTTATCTTATATTTCTGTTCTTCATATATCCATGAGTAACTAAAGTCACTTAGGGGCATGCTAATGACAGGACTATAGGCTAAAAAAAACGTAAGTCAAGTAGGTAGATCAACACTCGAACATTGATTGTATGTAAGCTTCATCCCACGGGCAATTTCGATTGGCCATCCATTTTGTCCAAAGAACTCCTAACCTCTGGAAGGAGTAAGAGTTCAGAGTCATATAATCATGCTAGCCTTTCATGGTAATCAGGAAACGGCCTAGGAATAGGCGTTTCCCTAGTATAAACTGAACACTTCTGTTTTAACAAGATGCTTAAGACCTTACTTTGAAGTCGAGTAAACTTGAGTCTCTCATGCATGGAATCGGACGATACTTGAGTTAGAGTGAGTTTGATGTATAGAGAGTTGATCCAAAGCTTGATAATCGTAATAGAATGCCTATAGGATAGTCATTGGTAGCCCTTAATTCACCCATTTAACCAGATTCGCTGCTAATTAATTGCGGAAACATTGCGGTCCTCGCAATTCTGCCTTTTTATCATTCTGCGTAGCTGTTTTCTTCTTCGTTTATTGATTCCATCTCTTGTTCTTTGAGCCTGATTTTAACTTTAAGTTGTTTATGGTATATTCCTTTATACATTCAGCAAAAAGTAGTTAATTAAAAACCAATTTTACCCCATCAAATCCATCCCATCTTTCTTAACAAACACACTTCGCGAATAGCTAAAACTAAGTCTCTGTGGAAAAAACGAATTAAATATACTTACTACTTGCTGTGAGACCATGTATGCTTGCATGTTCTAAGTGCTCTCTCCATCCTTTTGCTTATTTATCTTTACACATTGAGCACGCAACAGTAGGCCCTTTATGAAAACTGCTAAGACTAAGATAAATGTAGATAAGGGCACTTTATCTGTTGAGTATCGTGGACAAGTTGTTAAGGTTGATGTGTCTAATGAGTTGGAGCATGATGAGAGCGTCCACTCTCTTTGTCAAGTAGATACAATTGAATTGCTAGTTCAGGATGAATGCATGTCTGATAGAGATGGGGATGACCCACTGTTTTTTACTGATCTTTTTGATGAATCTGATATGCATGAACCATCTATGTTTGAACCTTGTGATTCCACTGTCTCTTCTTTGGCAACTGTTCAAAGTCATGTTAAGATGCTCCCCTCTACTTTGCAGGCACCCAAATTGGAGTTGAAAGACTTACCTGATCATCTCAAATACGCGTATTTGGGGGATGATGAGACGTTGCCGGTCATCATAGCGAAGGATCTTATACCGGCTCAGGAAGGGAAGTTAATGGAAGTTCTTAAAGAGCACAAGCTGGCAATTGGATGGACATTAGCAGATTTACATGGGCTAAGTCCAGCTACGTGCATGCACATAATCCTGCTCGAGGATGGAGCGAAACCTTCACGAGAGCCCCAAAGGAGGCTCAATCCCGCGATGAAGGAGGTAGTAGTTTCTAAGATCCTCAAACTCCTCGAAGCAGGAATCATCTATCCTATCTCAGATAGTAAGTGGGTCAGTCCTATACATGTCGTTCCTAAGAAAACTGGCATAACTGTGGTTAGGAACGAGAAAAATGAATTAGTGCCCAAGAGGATTCAAAATGGATGGAGAATGTTCATAGACTTTAGGAAACTGAATGAGGTCACTAGGAAGGACCATTTTCCCATTCCTTTTATTGATCAAATGGTGGAGCGTTTAGCTGGGAAGCCATTCTTTTGTTTTCTCGATGGTTTTTCTGGCTTTTACCAAATCCCCATAGCCATAGAAGACCAAGAGAAAACAACGTTCACGTGCCCCTTTGGCACATTTGCATTTAGAAGGATGCCTTTTGGGCTTTGTAACGCTCCTGGTACATTTCAGAGATGCATGATGAGTATTTTTTCTGAGTTTGTAGAAAAATGCATTGAAGTGTTCATGGATGATTTTACAGTTTATGGCAATTCCTTCGATGACTGTTTAATTAATTTATCGCATGACCTGAAAAGATGTATTGAAATGAACCTTGTTTTGAATTTTGAAAAATGTCATTTTATGGCTAGTCAGGGTATCGTTTTAGGGCATGTGGTTTCTGCTAAGGGTGCAGAGGTAGATAAGGCTAAAATCGATGTTATCTCTAATCTGCCATACCCGACGAATGTTAGGGAGGTTCGATCTTTTCTTGGCCATGCAGGTTTTTATCGCAGGTTTATCCAGGACTTCTCCAAGGATGCCATGCCTATGACGTACCTCCTTCAGAAGGATGTCACGTTCGAATTTGGGGAGGAGTGCAGAAAAGCCTTCGATTTGCTTAAGGATAGTTTGACAAGCGCGCCCATCATACACCCACCTCAGTGGGACTTGCCTTTCGAGATTATGTGCGACGCTAGCAACTATGTCTTGGGAGTCGTGCTTGGTCAGAGGATCGAGAACAAGAGTCGTGTCATTTACTATGCCTCCAAGACGCTTAATCCAGCGCAGTGCAATTACACGACAACGGAAAAAGAACTTATTTCTATTGTATTTGCGCTTGATAAGTTTCATCCTTATATTATTGGCTCTCAAGTAACTGTTTTCTCTGATCATGCAGTTGTTCGGTACCTGATGACCAAGAAAGATGCGAAACCGAGGCTACTTCGGTGGATTCTGGTCCTCCAGGACTTCGATGTGAAGATCAAGGATAGGAGAGGAGAAGAGAACCCGGTAGCCGACCATCTGAGCCGCTTGGTCAGAAAGGAAGACCTCTTGCCTCTGAATGAAGATTTCCCCGATGAGACACTCTTCAGACTCGATACAGTCCTTCCCTGGTATGCTGATATGGTAAATTACTTGGTCACAGGTAATTTTCCTTCTGGCTTCTCTCATGCTAGGAAAGCGAAGCTGAAAAGCGACGCTAAGTCCTATGTTTGGGAGGATCCCCATTTATGGAAGTTCTGTTCTGATCAGATAATTAGGAGATGTGTCCCTGAGAATGAGCATGCGTCTATTCTTACTTTCTGTCATGATTATGCATGTGGGGGACATTTTGGGCCTAGGAGGACAACTAGGAAAGTTTTAGATAGTGGGTCTTACAGGACTTCTCTGTTTAAAGATTCGTATGAATTTTGTAAAACCTGCCATAGATGTCAAAGAATAGGGTCGATATCTGGTAGAAATGAAATGCCTCAAACCTCGGTCTTAGTTTGTGAAATTTTTGACGTTTGGGGCATGGATTTTATGGGACCCTTCCCGCCTTCTTGTGGTTTTTCTTATATATTGCTGGCTGTTGAGTATGTCTCTAAGTGGGTTGAGGCGAAAGCCGCGAAGACTAACGATGCTAATTCTGTTGTTAGGTTCGTTCAGTCTAACATTTTTACCAGGTTCGGAATCCCACGAGCCATAATCAGCGACCAGGGGACTCATTTCAGCAACCGATCTATGGAGATGTTGCGTGCTCAATGTTTAAAATAAAGATGCAATGGTAGAGCATTCAGAACATGCAAGCATACATGGTCTTGTAGCAAGTAATAAGTATTTTTTCATTCGATTTCCCACAGAGATTTATTCTTAGTTACTAACGAAGTGAGAGGTTAAGTGAGAAAGGGTGGTTTAAATGGGGTAGATTTGGGTTTAAAGTGCCTAACTATTAAGGAATGTGCGAGATATGAAAGCATAAACAAGTGCAAGTAGATAGGTAAACTCGAATGTAGAAGGAAAAGAATTGCGGAAACAGCAATTTTCTAGCAATGTTACTAACAGCGAATTAGAGGTAAAGTAGGGAAACAAGGGCTACTAACGACTCCTCTATAGGATTTTTCATACGATTCTCAAGCAGTAGTTCAACTCATCATGCATCAAACTAACTCATTCTCATGTATCTTTCGATTTCATGCATTAGATCCTTTAGTTTACTCATGTCCAAGTAAGGCCTTAAGCATCTATTTATAAAAGCAAGTTTAGTGATTGTACTAGGAAAACGCCTATTCCTAGGTCGTTTTCTGGCTACCATGAAAGGCTAGCATGAATGTACGACTCCGAACTCTTACTCCTTCCAGAGGTTAGGAGTTCTTTAGACAAAATGGATGGCCAATCGAAATTGCCCGTGGGATGAAGCACACATACATTCAATGCATTTGAAGCTAACCTACATGCTTGATTTATGTATTTCTACCTATAGACTTGTCATTAGCATACCCTTATGTGGTTTAGTTACTCATGGATGAAGATGGAATAGAAATATTTGAGTATTTTAACATGCTTGACAATATTCAAGAAGAAATGACAGCAAACAGAAGGAATGGAGAACTTGCGAAGTGATGAAAATAATGCTTTGATTAACCAAAGTTTGAACTGAACAAATAACAACTTTGAACAACTAAAGCTAAACAGAAGAGTACGAAATAGAGTGGAGTGGCAGACAAAAGTGAATTAGCAAAGACAGAAACGCAAAGGGAAACAAAGACAGTAGAAAGCAGTAAAGCGTGCGTGTGAACTCCTCGCTGCAACGCCTTGGATGAACGTCGAAGGTAAGCTTGATCGTGGATGAATCCAATCAGAAGAGATGAAAGATCCTCTCTTCTTCCTCTTAGATTATCGATTCCACCAGCTGAAACCTCCACGCCAACAACCGTGAGAGAAAACAATGAGAAACTGCGTTGAGGAAAGAGATCTACGTCTTTCGAGTGTGTCTTCAACCTTCCCCCTTGACCTCCTTTTATAGTGTTCTGCAGGTACGATTGGGCCAAGGAGAACCATCCATTCTGAACGTCGTTCTTCTACGTGGCAGCAGGAGAAAAAACGAGCGGCTGAAAGATCGCAACGAAATGGAAATCAGTTAAACAATTAACAACTTTCACTTAAAACATTGCTGAGACCGCAATGTTTCCGCAATGTTTCAGCAATGTGCAAATTTCAACTCTTTAGCTTTGTTTTTGGTTCTTTTTCTTTCCTCTTACACATAAGTCCTATTTTAGCTTCATTCTACTAATTCTCATATATAAGCACAAGTTCAAGCTAAATTCTACCAAAAACGCTTAAGAGTGTACATCTTTCTATAGCAAATAAGTCCTAAATTAGTCACTTTTGGAGACGTAACAGGAGGCTTTGCTGAGGAAGTATGGTGTGCATCATCGAGTGTCCACCGCCTACCATCCTCAAGCCAATGGGCAAGCCGAGGTCTCCAACAGAGAGGAAAAGTCAATTCTCGAGAAAACCGTGAGGCCGAGCAGGAAGGATTGGAGCGTTCGTTTGCCAGATGCTTTGTGGGCCTACCGCACCGCCTACAAAACTCCTATCGGTATGTCCCCATACCGGTTGGTGTTTAGTAAGGCTTGCCACTTACCAGTGGAGATCGAGCACAAAGAATTCTGGGCGATTAAGCAGTGCAACATGAGCTATGACGAAGCTGGCGAGGCACGACTGCTTCAGTTACAGGAATTGGAGGAACTACGTTTGGACTCCTACGAGAACTCCCGAATCTACAAAGAGAAGTCCAAACAGTTTCATGACCGATAAATCTTAAAGAAGAATTTCGAAGTCGGTCAGAAAGTTCTGCTATTCGATTCCCGTCTGAAGTTCATGCCAGGTAAGCTTCGTTCCCGTTGGAAAGGACCCTATATCATAACTAAATTTTTTCCTTATGGCAGTGTGGAGATTCAGAGTTTGGACTCGGATGAGGTGCAGAAAGTGAATGGGCACCGGTTGAAGACTTTCCACGAGGGGGACGCTGAGTGCTATGACGCCACATTACTTATAGCGCCGCCCCCGATCGATTATGGATGAGTGGACGAGAGAATACAGTCGAGCAATCGACTCTAAAAAATTGCGCTTCTCGGAGGTACCCGAGTTTGGACTGTAATTCTGTTATTTACTGTTTTGCTTTTGTTTATATTAGCTTTTGAATTTGTTGTTTGTTTACTTGCTTTCTCAGGAGAAAAGGTGGGATGGCCGACAGTTCGAGAGCATATCGGGAGGCGTTGCTGCGCATCTCCACCCGTCGGCTCCATAAGATTCAGGGGAGGTTTTCTATTCCCTTAGGATTTTATTGTTTTGATTGTTAAATGCATTGGGGACAATGCATATCTTAAGGTGGGGGTGGAGTTTGTTGATAGAGATAAGACTTCTTAGTAGTTGTCGAGCATATTTGTACTCTGATGGTTAGATTAGAATCTGAATGCATGTGTCCGATGAGGACGGTCTGTGATTTGTTTGTGAACACTCCGTATTTGCATGATTCGAAAAATTGACGATGTATGCACTTTTTGAGTCTATTTTAAAAAAATTTATGTTATTCCCCTACATTCACTGAGCACATAACCCTCTTATTCTTAGTTCTATAGGTATAGAATGATTTTATTTGGTCTGAAACCTTGTTGTCACCCCGAAAGGTACCATTAGGGAGGCTTGATGTGTTAGAAGTAGTAATGACTCATTTGTTGTATAGCGAAGCTATTGCCTAAAAAAAAAGAGTATGCATGAAAAATAAAAACTCTAGAGTAGCTCCTCCTTCTTGTGTTGCCCGTGTAACCAGGGCCGATCGTGTAACCCACGGTTGCCACTGCATGAAAGGGGAACTAATAGAAGTGAGCAATAGTCCTTAAAAACGTGAAGCTAGATTTAGTTTGACATGTTAGGCTCTCTTGGAGAAAAAAAAAAGTGGTTCAAAAAGAAAGATGGGTACAAAGTACTCAAAGAAAAGAATAAAATGTAGGCTTTATGTCTTCTTGTTCTTTCTATCACTAAAAGCCATTAGATTGTTCTTATCGCCATAAGTAGAGGGAAAACGAGTTATAGGGTTGTATAAGGTTGTTCCGGGCTTGCGTGAGCTAGGTTGAGAGGTGCTAAACACACACACACGTAAGGGAATAGGAGTTAAAATTTTGAAATGAATTCAACGTTTGCATGCACTTGATGTTTTTTCATTTATACAAGTACCTTGTTTCACAAGCATTGAGGTTAGAGTCTAAGCATGCATTTGATTCTTTGGAGATTATTTAGAGTATACCTTGCTCGAGGACTAACAAGATTTAGGTCGGGGGTATTTTGATAGCTCCAAAATAGAGCTATCTTTATGTCCCTAATTCTGGCTAAAACCATGACATACATTGATTAAAACGCTTTCTTGTAGGTGATTTCATGGTCGAGAGCCCGGGAAGTCCAAAGACACATTTCGGGAGCTTCAAAGACACATCTCGACGCCGCCCTGACACCATCTGAAGCACGTGCACGCCCCAGCGTCAAGACGCCGCCCAAGGGTCTCGACGCCGCCCCGACACCATCCGAAGCACGCGCGCGACAGCGTCGAGACGCCGCCCGAGGGTCTCGACGCCAGCCCGATAAATTTCCCAGACGGACGCGCGACAGCGTCGAGACGCTGCCCGAGCGTCTTGACGCCCGCGCGCGCGTGCGCGCGACCAACTTAGGGCACAGCGTCGAGACGCTTTCCTAGCGTCTCGACGCTCCGACATTTAAAGGCGTGAAAACGCCATTTTGAAGCCAACTTTCATTCTTCTTCTTCCTCCAACAATTGCTCTCGGGTCTAGGCCATTTTCCACCATTTTTGGGCTTCTTCTTCTCCTTTTTGTATGCTACTAAGCTCTTCCATGGGGGATTGGATTTATTCATCCTCCATGGAAGGCTAAACTAAGGTTAGTGTTTGATTTTGAGTTTTGGTTTGTAAATTATGGATGTTTGGGGAGGTTTGCCCCTTTAAAAATATGAAGTCAATTAGCATGTCTATTGCATTCTCTTGCTTGTTCTTCATAAAATCTAGCATGTGTAGCTAAATTAGGTTGACGCCCTAGTTCCTATGCATGATAGAGGGCTAAAGGTTGGGACGTATAATTGCCCAAACCGCTAGGTAGCACGGGCTTAAGCATGGCTAATTAATTCAACCCAAAGTGACAGTTGGTAATCTGAATTAATTAACGTTTTCATGTTAGACTTAGGGCAAGAGAGAAACCGGGTTAATTTTAGGATTAGACCGTCACAGTGTTCCCGTCACTGGCTTATAGTCGATTTAGGAGTCGCGACCTTGGATAGATTATTAGCCAAGTATAATTAGAATTGCACGTGTCTAATTATATCTTTGGGTCATTTGAGCTAGCACTTAGCCAAATGAATTGTGTGCGGAAGCATGGCTAGTTAATCAACTGTATCGATGATCCGAACATCCATAATGATCAATTCCATTTCTCGAAGTTAAGCACGACCGTTTAAATTTTGCACTTGTCATTTAATTTTTCGTTAGTTGCACGTTAGGAGCGCTCTTCCCCCCAAACAAAATTACCATTCTTTTATTGTGCATACTTTTTATAATTAGCAAATTAGGCTTAGTTAAATTAGATTCTTATTTCCCTGTGGTTCGACCCCGTTACCACTTAGCTACAAATAGCTCGGTGTACTCGGGTTTATAAATTGTATTTTGGCAAGCCTCGACAGCTTGAATTTGGAGTACCACATAAAGTGCTCTACCATTTCACATTATATTTAGCTAGCATGTTAACCATAGATATATTTATGAAATGTGTGCCTTCATCGCTAATGATTGCCCTAGGTGTGCCAAACCTTGTGAACACATGCTTCTGTAGAAATTTTAACACAGTGTTAGCATCATTCAATGGACATGCAATGGCTTCTACCTACTTAGAGACATAATCAACTGCTAATAATATGTACAAATTACCTGCTGACGGAGGAAATGGACCCATGAATTCTATTCCCCATACATCGAAGAGCTTCAGCTCTAGAATATAAGTTAAGGGCATTTCTTCCCTTCGGCTTATGTTTCCAGTGCGTTGCACTCGTTGCATGTTTTGGCAAATAAATATGCATCTTTAAAAACAGTTGGCCAAAAATAACCACATTGAAATACCTTGGCGGCAGTCCGTTGACCACCGAAATGACCTCTATAGGATGCTGCATGGCAATGCGTTAGGATTGTCCCTGCTTCTGTTGCGGTGACGCATTATCTCAGCATTCCATCTGCACAGCATCTGTACAAAATTGGGTCGTCCCACAGGTACTTTTTTGTCTCATTTAAGAATTTTTTTCTTGTCTTGGCTCTTATTAAATTTTGGCATCACCTGCGAAGCAAGAAAATTAGCGATATCAGCAAACCATGGCTTTGTATCTTTATCAGTATGAGTTAGATTGAAAATTTTCTCATTAATAAATGAATCCAGAATTGCGTCTTCGGCATTTTCTTCGCAAAATCCTTCCACTCTTGAAAAATGGTCTGCAATCACGTTTTCACATCCTTTTTTATCTTTGATCTCTAGATCAAATTCCTGCAACAACAAAACTCATCAAATTAATCTTGGTTTAGCATCAACCTTGTTCATCAAATATTTGATGGCTGAATGATTTGTATAGACGGTGGTCTTATTGCCAACAAGATAAGCTCTGAATATTTCACAAGAAAATACCATAACTACCATTTCTTTCTCTGTTGTGGTATAATTGCATTGTGATTCATTCAACGTTTTGCTTGCATAGTAAATTGGATGTGTAATCTTTCCAACCTTTTACCCTAACATTGCGCCAACCGCATAGTCGCTCGCATCACACATTAGCTCGAAAGGAGCTTCCCAATTAGGTCCAACGACTATTGGCGCAAGCACTTGTTGGGTTTTATGTTCTAAAACTCGTGGTTTCTACACTGTTATGTTTGTAAATATTCTATTTAGAATAAAGAGTTATTAGTTTTATTCAGTAAATGAGTTTACTGGAATAAAGTGAAACGTGTTTAGGTTAACCTTTACCAATGACTAACAACCTTGGCTGAATATGAGTACTTGAGCCTCATGTATGACATGATTGTGGATCAGGCTCAAGTAGTCAGTCAAAACGGTCTATAGTATACGGATAAGGCTGGGTACCTTATCCTGGTAACACTATTGGATGCGGCTCACTTTGTATTGTACAAAACGATGTGATCTGAATCGTTTCACATGGAGAAGTGCGAGTGAGGGCGTCCAGTGCAAAGAGTTTGCATAAGACCAAACCGCGAAATATGTCGCCCTCTCTTTATAACATTGTTTACTGATGAGACCGACATTTTCATTTGATGGCCTAGGTAACTCGATCTCAATCTTGAGCTCACTATGTACTCCTGCTTATTCGAAAGTATCCTTTGACTTGCACGAGTGAGAGTGGCCCGTAAGCGCCGACTCAATAAGCCTACCATCTTGGGGATAAAGTCGAATAGGTAGCTGGGGACATAGTACAACAAGATTGGAGTTCACTCCTAACCCGCTCTTCAGGGTTAGTAGATAGGTTGTTCCCTTAATAGCTGACTCTGGGGCTTGAATAATTACTGCGCACACTCTCATGAGATGAGAGGGTTAATTGATTTATTGGTTGGACCACAGATCTATTGTTCATTAGAGGTGTCAGTGGTACTTAAGGAACAAGATGTAATGCAGGGGTTAAACGGTTTAAATGACCCAGCTGTGATTACGAACATTCTGTGAAGGGTCGACTTGCCCGTGACGGTTATATCAGAGGACATAATATATCTACAGTGAGGAGAGTGCAACCATCAGACTATAGTGGAGTCTCTGGGGGTTAACGAATGTTGATTGATTCGGGTTAAAAGAGTTTTGACCGAATAATCTCGTATCGTTGGAGCACATGATCTGTAGGTCCTATAGGTTCTCCTGGCTAGCTTGGATAACGTCTTGCAACAATATAAGAGAAAAAGAAAAAGAAAAAGAATTTGAATTGTTTAAATTCGATTTTTTGAAGAAGGATGGACATATTTAAATATGATTTAAATATGGATATTTAAATATGGAAATGGTCTAAAACGTGAATACGATTCATGTGCAAAAAGTCAGTTTTTAGAAAACCGGGTTTAGCCATATTATTTAATTAATATTTGATATTGAATTATATAATATTTTTTAATTAAAAAGTGTAACTAATAATTATATATATTTTTTTTATTTATTAAAAAGTTTAATAAATAAAAAATTTATTATTATTTTTAATAATAATAATAATAATTAAATATATATATATATATGTTATTATACTTATTATATATATATATATATTTAAAGTATGGCATTATCATCAGGGAAGGGGTTCACGAATTTGAAGTTGAAGTTTATGAAACTTCAATTTGAAGTTTACATAAAACTTTGATGTTCTGTAAAAAAAAAAGTACAGAGCCTCTTCAGTTCTTCATCTTCCTCCATCTTTTCTTCTTCTTCTTCCTTTCTTTTCTTTTAATTTCGGAGTCCCACAACTCCGTTGCTCGGCGCCGAGGATAGCGGAACTACCTGGGGTAGTCCTCGCGGCGTTCGTGAGAAGAGGCCGGAAGAGTTCTTGACGAGAATTGAGCGGCCGAGCTTAAGGATTTTGAAACTACAGGGGTATGTATTCTAATTTCTTTATTTCCGTCGTTTGAGCATGTTTTCTATTTGTTAAATTGATGAAATTAGAGTTTCAACGATCCAAAATCGCTTCCGCAGCGTGAGTAGCTCTATCAATTGGTATAAGGGCGTATTTTGATCAACTCAATTTGCATCAATTTAAGTTGGTGGGTATTTTATTTTAGAAATTGTTTCTGAATGGACGTCTAAAGTGAATATCGGTTTCGGCATTATTTGTTTTTGAATTTCGATATTTGTAATTGCCCGAGAATGTATGGGCTTTAATGTGTGCTGTAAAGTCTGTATTCTTTAGAGTCATTAGAGTCCATATAGGTTTCTTTGTGAAAGAAGCTCGAGTTTTGAGCTCGTCGAAATGTTCGGTACAAGTTCAAACTCGTTCTGGTCATTTCAAAGAGAAGCTCGAAGAGAAATTGACCGAAGTGTTCGGGGGAGCAAGCTTGTCCAAAGCGGTACGAAGAGTTTGAAGTCTGCTCAAGACTTAGCTTGTTGATCAAGCTTGTAATAAAATAGTTATTGCTTGCTTGATGCCAAAATCGATCCACTTTAGTCTGTTTAATTAATTATGCATAGCGTATGTAGGTTTTAATTAAATTCATAATTGTATGTGCATAACGTATGCCATTTTGATTTAAAATCTCATCGTAGGAAGCATGCTTCATGCATTGATATTATGTTCTAAGTGTTATAATATATAGTATGCATATTTGGGAATTCATGAGTATTAATATAAGAGTTATATTAATTCATGAATTAGATGTTTTTAGTTTAATAGAATAATTGATATAAGTGTTATATTAATTATGAAATTAAACATACAACATAGGTTGCCCTGGTTTTATGCATATTATAGGTTATAAGTGTTATAATATATAGGATGCATGTTTAATTCATGAGTATTAATATAAGAGTTATATTAATTCATGAATTTGATGTTGTTTGCTTAAATAGAATAATTGATATAAGTGTTATATTGATTATGAAATTTAAGATCCAACATTAGATGCATATTGTATGTTATAATTGTTATAATGTTAGGATGCATGCTTAATTCAAAGAATCGATATAAGTGTTATATTCAATATAAGTGTTATATTCGATATAAATGTTATATTCATTATGAATTAGGAGTTGTATGTTTAAAAGCATAATCGATATAAGTGTTATACTGATTATGAAGTTAAATATTCAACTTGTCATGCCTTTGTTGGGTTTTATGTCCTAAAACTCGTGGTTTGTAAACTGAATGTAAATTCTATTTTGCAATAAAGTTGTTATTGAGATTTATTCAGTAAAGTTGTTATTGAATAAAATGAATTGTTTTTACTTTTAACCTAACTCCAATAAACAAAGAACCCATGGCTATAGGTTGTATACTTGAACTTCATGTATGACATGATTGTGGATCAAGTTCAAGTAATAGCCAGAACGATCTATAGTATAGGGATAAGGCTGGGTACCTTATCCTGGGGACACTATTGGATGCGGCCCACTTTGTATAGTACAAACGATGTGATCCGAAATCGTTCATGTGGAGACATGTGAGTGGGGGCGTCCTATGCAATGAGTTTGCATAAGACTGAACCGCGAAATAAAGTCGCTCTTTCTTTATAACTCCGTTTACTGTAAAGACCGACTTTTTCATATGATGACCTAGGTAACTCGATCTGAATCCTGAGCACGCTATGAACTCCTGTTTATTCGGGCTTATCCTTTGACTTGTATGGGTGAGAGTGGCCCGAGATCGCCGACTCAATAACCTACCATCTTGGGGATAAGACCGGGTAGGTAGCTGGGAACATAGTCCTGCGAGATGGAATTCACTCCTACCCGCCTTTAGGGATTAGTAGAGAGGTTGTTTCCTTTAAGTACTGACTTCGGGTCTAGAACTAGGGATCCCACCCTCTCATTGGCCCGAGAGGGACTTGGTATAGTGATGGGATCACTTACCAATCGGTTTGGTGGTTGGACCACAAACCAATAGTTCATTAGAGGATCAATGGGACTTAAGGATCAAAATGTAATTACGGGGGTAAAACGGTTATTTTGACCCAGCTGTAATTACGAACGACCTGTGAAGGGTCGACTTACTGATGATGGTTATATCAAGAGGACATAAATATATCTACGGTGAGGAGAGTGCAACCCTTGGACTTTAGTGGAGTCTTCGGGGGTTAACGAATGTTGGTTAGCTTGGTTAAAGAGTTTGACCGGTTAATCTTGTATCGTTGGAGCTCATGATCTGTAGGTCCTTTAGGTTCTCCTGGCTAGCTCGGATTAAGCCGTGTAACAATATGAGAGAAAAAAAATTTGAATATTTGGATGAGCATGAAGAGTTCATGTTACTTGAGAAATTAGAAAGCTAAGTGTTAGACTTCTTCTCACAAAATCCAAATCATTTTCATCTTCCCATCTTCTTCTTCCAAACTTTTTCTTTCATAAAGGAGTCCCACCACTCCGTTGCTCGGCCCGAGGATAGCGGGACTACCGGAGGTGGTTCTCGAGGAGTTTGAGGGAAGATTCGAAGGGTTCGTGAGGAGATTCGAGCGTTGGAAGAGAAGTCTTTAGAACTACAAGAGGTATGTGTTCTAATTCCTTTTATTTCAAAGCTTTCTGCATGTTTCTTATTTAGCTAAATTGATGAAATTAGAGTGTCAATGATCCGTCTCGCTTCCGCTGCGCTACATGCGCTCCATCAATTGGTATCAGAGCGTTTTTTGGTCACTCAATTTGCATCAATTTGAGCTCGGTGGGTATTTGTTTTAGAAATGTTTTTTTCTGGGCGTCTAAAGTGTTTCCCGGTTTTGGCATATTTTTTTGAGCTTCGATTTATACTTTGTTTTGTAAATGCCCGAGTGTGTATGGGCTTTAATGTGTGAAGAAGAGTCTGTAAAAAATTCGGAGTCATTAGAGTTCATATAGGCTTTCAATTCGAAGACAGAAACTCGGGTGTCGGAAAAAACAGCATGCTGTTTTTTGCTGTTTTTTTTTTCTGCAAAATTCCAGCACAAAACCGGTTCAGCGCAAGGTGGAAGAAACGGTCCGGTTCGGTCCTTGTGCGATCCGGTTCACTGAAAGTCAGACCGGTTCCTTGTTCTTCACCCTCTGGAGGTCCGGTTCAGCATTCGTTTGGTCCGGTTCGGGTCGGTATTGGTCCAGTTACGGGCTGTTGAAGTCGGGACAACTGTTATGGACCGGTTCAGTTTTTTTTAAAGTTTTGTAGTTGCTGTTTTTTTGGCCGGTTGAAGCAAATTCAAGCTGGTTCGTGGCGGTTCGAAGGGTTCGGAAGCGTCTCAACTTAGTTAATGAATTATTATTGTAATAATTTAGTTGCTTGCTTGTCCGTGATGCCAAAACCGGTCCACTTTAGTGTGTTTAATTAATTATGCATTGTGAATGTATGTTTTAATTAAAGTATCTTGTATGTGCATAAAGTATGCCATATAGATTTCAAATCCCACCATAGGAAGCATGTTGCATGCATTGAAAGTATAATATAAGTGTTATGTTGTATAGTATGCATGCTTAATTCATGAGAATTAATATAAGTGTTATATTAATTTATGAATTGGATGTTGCTTGTTTAAAAGTAAAATTAATATAAGTGTTATATTAATTGTTAAATTAAACATACAACATAGTTGCCTTAGTTGAATATAATTGTTGTATTCTTGCTTAGGAAGCATGTTATAAATTGAATGTAATGGTTATATTCTAGCTTAGGAAGCATGTTATAGAATGTCTTTGTTTTATAAAGCGTTGTAAAATGAGATAGACATTTAAAATCTATAAAAAAGATAAATGCATGCTCACTAAGGGTTAAAGAATTCCAATGCGGTTAGGAATTTAGTATCGATTCATTTTAATAGTTAAAATAGGTCGATATCTTGTAAAGCTAAGGTTACGAGAGAATTCACCCGGTTTGATCCTGCACTAAGGTTGGAGGTATTTAAGATGACGGTTTACGGAACACCTCCTACCTGGGGATCGATCCGGTACTTGAGTTAAGTTAACCCGGGTTTATGAGCATGCACGTGAGAGGTGTAAGGTTATAAAACGTTTATCACCTAGACATCTTAGGTAAAAGTATGTATTACCTAGACTTAGGTTTTATTGTCTTAGCCGGATAATGCCTAAGTAAAACTTTACCCAAACCATTCTAAAATACTTAGTAGTGGTGTTGAGAAGGTATATATAATATATCAATCTCCTCCTACGTTCTCCGCAAAGTTCACACCGTGAGATTTATGCTCGGCCTCGTGATGTCAATAGGGCATCCCCATTCGGATGGTGTTTGCATAAATCAAGAGCAAGGTGAATGGAGAAAATATTTATAGTAAGTGGGAGAAGGAAGTATGTCAATACATCCTGCGGTTTCCTCCATTAGGTTGAACCGTGAGATTCTCATGTTCCGCCTGCTGGTTGCCCATAGTAGCACCGTCCATTCGGAGGGCCGTTTCATGGGAGTCGGAACAACTCAATCTCCAGAAATGGATAGGGTCTCTTAGGTCCATTCCCAACTCTGAAATTTCCATTCAGTTGCACTGTTGGGGCCGACCTCTGAGTTCTGAAAATGGCGGGTCACACTTACAAGGATTACGAAGTTGTTAGTAGATTCTTGACCGAAGTAGCGATAACTAAGGTGCTATAGGAATATGAGTTATTCTGGTATTAGCATTTAGTCAAGAATGTCTTGGTTCAGTGAAGGAGTGATTGACTGCCCCTCGGTAGCGGTTGCTCTGAATCACTGAAGTATCGTTGCAAATTAATAATGATTTTTTGGGTACATTATTACTTTTGCTAAAATTCTTGATTGGTTGTTAAAAATAGGTTAAGTTCAATTCACTAATAGAATTCATTCTTTTCAGCATGTCTAGCTCGTTTATCCAATTACTAGCTTCTGATAAACTAAACGGCGATAATTACACGACCTGGAAATCGAACTTGAATACGATTCTTGTTATCGATGATCTTAGGTTTGTCTTAACAGAGGAATGTCCTCCCCCTCCTAGCTCATCTGCAACTCGAACTGTTCGAGATGCATTTGACAGGTGGACTAGGGCTAATGATAAAGCCCGAGTCTATATCTTGGCCAGCACATCCGATGTGTTAGCTAAGAAGCATGAGGTAATTGTCTCCGCTAAGGAGATCATGGATTCATTACAGATGATGTTTGGACAACCGTCCTCATCGGTCTATCATGATACCCTCATGGCGAGCAAAGATGAGAAGAAACAACTAAGTAAATATGATTTACTCGTTGTTGAAACATGTTTAGTGGAACATGATAGTTCTGCCTGGATACTGGATTCGGGAGCCACTAACCATGTTTGTTCTTCTTTCCAGGAAACTAGTTCCTGGCAGCTGCTTGCTGAAGGTGAGATAACTCTCAGGGTTGGAACAGGAGAGGTTGTCTCAGCCAAGGCAGTGGGAACTGTCAAGTTGTTATATAGAGATAGTTTCATTTTACTTGAAAATGTATTGTTGGTTCCTAGCTTTAAAAGGAACCTTGTATCTATCTCTTGTTTACTTGAACATTTGTATAAAGTATCTTTTGATTTTAATGAAGCGTTCATTAGCAAAAGAGGTGTACATATATGTTCTGCGAAACTTGAAAACAACTTGTATGTGTTAAGACCAACAAAGGCAAAAGCTATTTTGAACACCGAGATGTTTAAAACAGCTCAAACTCAAACTAAAAGGCAGAAACTTTCTCCAAGTACCTATCTTTGGCACTTGAGACTAGGCCACATTAATCTCAATAGGATTGGGAGATTGGTTAAGAGTGGTCTCCTAAATCAGTTAGAGGACAACTCTTTACCACCATGTGAGTCTTGTCTTGAGGGCAAGATGACCAAACGATCTTTTTCTGAAAAAGGTCATAGGTCCAAAGAAACTCTAGAGCTTGTACATTCAAATCTTTGTGGTCCGATAAATGTTAAAGCACGGGGAGGATATGAATATTTCATCAGCTTCATTGATGATTATTCTAGGTACGGCTATCTTTACCTAATGCATCATAAGTCCGAAGCTCTTGAAAAGTTCAAGGAGTATAAGGAAGAGGTTGAGAACACATTAGGTAAAACGATTAAAATACTCCGATCAGATCGAGGTGGAGAGTATATGGATTTAAGATTCCAGGACTATATGATAGAACATGGAATAGTATCCCAACTCTCAGCGCCCGGAACACCGCAGCAGAACGGTGTGTCCGAAAGGAGAAATAGAACCCTGTTAGACATGGTTCGATCTATGATGAGCTATGCTCGACTGCCTAGTTCGTTTTAGGGATATGCAGTAGAAGCTGCTGTATATATTTTGAACATGGTTCCCTCTAAGAGTGTTTCAGAAACACCTTATGAGTTATGGTGAGGGCGTAAAGGTAGTTTACGTCACTTCAGAATTTGGGGGTGTCCGGCACATGTGTTAGTGCCCAATCCAAAGAAGTTGCAACATCGTTCAAAATTATGCCTATTCGTAGGCTACCTGTTGCGTGCTCAATGTGTAAATAAAAATGCAATGTGAGAGCACTCAGAACATGCAAGCATACATGGTCTTGTAGCAAGTAATAAGTATTTTTTCATTTGATTTCCCACAGAGATTTATTCTTAGTTACTTACGAAGTGAGATGCTAACTTAGAAAAGGTGGTTTAGATGGGGTAGAATTGGGTTTAATGTGCCTAACTAATAAAAAGAGTGCAAGATATGCAAGCATAAACAAGAGCAAGTAAATAGATTAACTTGAATGTAGGAGAAAAAGACTTGCGGAGAGAGCAATTAAATACAATTGCAAAGCAAAAGAAAGCTGGAAAAATGGCTAAGGCAAAAAGTGAAACTGGAAGAATTGCGCAAACAGCAATTTTCTCGCAATTCTGCAGCAACGTTTTAAGGGTAAGTTGTGGAAACAAGGGCTACTAACGACTCCTCTATAGGCTTTTTCATACGAATCTTCAGTAGTAGATCAACTCATCATGCATCAAACTAACTCATTCTCATGTATCTTCCGATTTCATGCATTAGATCCTTTAGTTTACTCATGTCCAAGTAAGGTCTTAAGCATCTTTTTATAAAAGTGAGTTTAGTGATTTGTACTAGGAAAACGCCTATTCCTAGGTCGTTTTCTGGCTACCATGGAAGGCTAGTATGAAGGTACGACTCTGAACTCTTACTCCTTCCAGAGGTTAGGAGTTCTTTGGACAAAATGGATGGCCAATCGAAATTGCCCGTGGGATGAAGCACACATACATTCAATGCATACGAAACTAACCTACATGCTTGAATCACGTATTTCTACCTATGGACTTGTCATTAGCATACCCTTATGTGGTTTAGTTACTCATGGATGAAGATGGAATAGAAAGATTTGAGTATTTAAACATGCTTAACAGAATTCAATGACAGCAAACGAAGAAAGAAAGCATTAAAGAGAATTGCGAAGTAGTCAAATAATTCCTCTATTGCGTACGATTCAAGGCTTAATGTGCCACGAGTACAAAACAAGAAAGACTAAATGATTGGAGGAGAATTGAATTGCAGTAGCAAACAGAAGTAAAGACAAAAGGCAGAAACGAAAACAGAAAAAGAAAGTAGTAGAAAGCGAATAAAAGTGTGCGTGAACTCCTCGCCGCAAGCGCCTAGGATGAAGGGCGAAGGTGAGCTTTCCTTGGGGATGAATCCAATCAGAAGAGAAGATAGATCTTCCCTTCTTCCTCTCAGATTATCGGCGCCAAGAGCTTGTTCCTTCTATCCAACAAACGGAAGAGAAAACAGAGAGAAAACTGCGTTGAGATGGGAGTTCTACGCTTCCCAGCTCGTGTTTAACCTTCCCCCTTGACCTCCTTTTATAGTGTTTTCACTCTATGCAATTTTCACTATAAAAGGAGGTCAAGGGGGAAGGTTAAACACAAGATGGGAAGCGTAGAACTCCCATCTCAACGCAGTTTTCTCTCTGTTTTCTCTTCCGTTTGTTGGATCGAAGGAACAAGCTCTTGGCGCCGATAATCTGAGAGGAAGAAGGGAAGATCTATCTTCTCTTCTGATTGGATTCATCCCCAAGGAAAGCTCACCTTCGCCCTTCATCCGAGGCGCTTGCGGCGAGGAGTTCACGCACACTTTTATTCGCTTTCTACTACTTTCTGTTTCTGTTTTCGTTTCTGCCTTTTGTCTTTACTTCTGTTTGCTACTGCATTTCAATTCTCCTCCAATCATTTAGTCTTTCTTGTTTTGTACTCGTGGCACATTAAGCCTTGAATCGTACGCAATAGAGGAATTATTTGACTACTTCGCAATTCTCTTTAATGCTTTCTTTCTTCGTTTGCTGTCATTGAATTCTGTTAAGCATGTTTAAATACTCAAATCTTTCTATTCCATCTTCATCCATGAGTAACTAAACCACATAAGGGTATGCTAATGACAAGTCCATAGGTAGAAATATGTGAATCAAGCATGTAGGTTAGTTTCGTATGCATTGAATGTATGTGTGCTTCATCCCACGGGCAATTTCGATTGGCCATCCATTTTGTCCAAAGAACTCCTAACCTCTGGAAGAAGTAAGAGTTCAGAGTCGTACCTTCATACTAGCCTTCCATGGTAGCCAGAAAACGACCTAGGAATAGGCGTTTTCCTAGTACAAATCACTAAACTCACTTTTATAAAAAGATGCTTAAGACCTTACTTGGACATGAGTAAACTAAAGGATCTAATGCATGAAATCGGAAGATACATGAGAATGAGTTAGTTTGATGCATGATGAGTTGATCTACTACTGAAGATTCGTATGAAAAAGCCTATAGAGGAGTCGTTAGTAGCCCTTGTTTCCACAACTTACCCTTAAAACGTTGCTGCAGAATTGCGAGAAAATTGCTGTTTGCGCAATTCTTCCAGTTTCACTTTTTGCCTTAGCCATTTTTCCAGCTTTCTTTTGCTTTGCAATTTTATTTAATTGCTCTCTCCGCAAGTCTTTTTCTCCTACATTCAAGTTAATCTATTTACTTGCTCTTGTTTATGCTTGCATATCTTGCACTCTTTTTATTAGTTAGGCACATTAAACCCAATTCTACCCCATCTAAACCACCTTTTCTAAGTTAGCATCTCACTTCGTAAGTAACTAAGAATAAATCTCTGTGGGAAATCGAATGAAAAAATACTTATTACTTGCTACAAGACCATGTATGCTTGCATGTTCTGAGTGCTCTCACATTGCATTTTTATTTACACATTGAGCACGCAACAGGTAGCCTACGAATAGGCATAATTTTGAACGATGTTCCAACTTCTTTGGATTGGGCACCAACACATGTGCCGGACACCCCCAAATTCTGAAGTGACGTAAACTACCTTTACGCCCTCTCCATAACTCATAAGGTGTTTCTGAAACACTCTTAGAGGGAACCATGTTCAAAATATATACAGCAGCCTCTACTGCATATCCCCAAAACGAACTAGGCAGTTGAGCATAGCTCATCATAGATCGAACCATGTCTAACAGGGTTCTATTTCTCCTTTCGGACACACCGTTCTGCTGCGGTGTTCCGGGCGCTGAGAGTTGGGATACTATTCCATGTTCTATCATATAGTCCTGGAATCTTAAATCCATATACTCTCCACCTCGATCTGATCGGAGTGTTTTAATCGTTTTACCTAATGTGTTCTCAACCTCTTCCTTATACTCCTTGAACTTTTCAAGAGCTTCGGACTTATGATGCATTCGGTAAAGATAGCCGTACCTAGAATAATCATCAATGAAGCTGATGAAATATTCATACCCTCCCCGTGCTTTAACATTCATCGGACCACAAAGATCTGAATGTACAAGCTCTAGAGTTTCTTTGGACCTATGACCTTTTTCAGAAAAAGATCGTTTGGTCATCTTGCCCTCAAGACAAGACGCACATGGTGGTAAAGAGTTGTCCTCTAACTGATTTAGGAGACCACTCTTAACCAATCTCCCAATCCTATTGAGATTAATGTGGCCTAGTCTCAAGTGCCAAAGATAGGTACTTGGAGAAAGTTTCTGCCTTTTAGTTTGAGTTTGAGCTGTTTTAAACATCTCGGTGTTCAAAATAGCTTTTGCCTTTGTTGGTCTTAACACATACAAGTTGTTTTCAAGTTTCGCAGAACATATATGTACACCTCTTTTGCTAATGAACGCTTCATTAAAATCAAAAGATACTTTATACAAATGTTCAAGTAAACAAGAGATAGATACAAGGTTCCTTTTAAAGCTAGGAACCAACAGTACATTTTCAAGTAAAATGAAACTATCTCTATATAACAACTTGACAGCTCCCACTGCCTTGGCTGAGACAACCTCTCCTGTTCCAACCCTGAGAGTTATCTCACCTTCAGCAAGCAGCTGCCAGGAACTAGTTTCCTGGAAAGAAGAACAAACATGGTTAGTGGCTCCTGAATCCAGTATCCAGGCAGAACTATCATGTTCCACTAAACATGTTTCAACAACGAGTAAATCATATTTACTTAGTTGTTTCTTCTCAGCTTTGCTCGCCATGAGGGTATCATGATAGACCGATGAGGACAGTTGTCCAAACATCATCTGTAATGAATCCATGATC
The DNA here is from genome assembly GCA_028017165.1 of Herpetospermum pedunculosum. Lineage (NCBI taxonomy): Eukaryota > Viridiplantae > Streptophyta > Magnoliopsida > Cucurbitales > Cucurbitaceae > Herpetospermum > Herpetospermum pedunculosum. Next base: position 3,589,621 of record CM051525.1, on the reverse strand, counting down.
TCCTTAGCGGAGACCATTACCTCATGCTTCTTAGCTAACACATCGGATGTGCTGGCCAAGATGTAGACTCGGGCTTTATCATTCGCCCTAGTCCACCTGTCAAATGCATCTCGAACAGTTCGAGTTGCAGGTGAGCTAGGAGGGGGAGGACATTCCTCTGTTAAGACAAACCTAAGATCATCGATAACAAGAATCGTATTCAAGTTCGATTTCCAGGTCGTGTAGTTATCGCATTTTAGTTTATCAGAAGCTAGTAATTGGATAAACGAGCTAGACATGCTGAAAAGAATGAATTCTAATAGTGAATTGAACTTAACCTATTTTTAACAACAAATCAAGAATTTTAGCAAAAGTAATAATGTACCCAAAAATCATTATTAATTTGCAACGATACTTCAGTGAGTCAGAGCAACCGCTACCGAGGGGCAGTCAATCACTCCTTCACCGAACCAAGACATTCTTGACTAAATGCTAATACCAGAATAACTCATATTCCTATAGCACCTTAGTTATCGCTACTTCGGTCAAGAATCTACTAACAACTTAGTAATCCTTGTAAGTGTGACCCGCCATTTTCAGAACTCAGAGGTCGGCCCCAACAGTGCAACCGAATGGAAATGTCAGAGTTGGGAATGGACCTAAGAGACCCTATCCATTTCTGGAGATTGAGTTGTTCCGACTCCCATGAAACGGCCCTCCGAATGGACGGTGCTACTATGGGCAACCAGCAGGCGGAACATGGGAATCTCACGATTCAACCTAATGGAGGAGACCGCAGGATGTATTGACATACTTCCTTCTCCCACTTACTATAAATACTTTCTCCATTCACCTTGCTCTTGATTTATGCAAACACCATCCGAATGGGGATGCCCTATTGACATCACGAGGCCGAGCATAAATCTCACGGTGTGAACTTTGCGGAGAACGTAGGAGGAGATTGATATATCACATATACCTTCTCAACACCACTACTAAGTATTTTAGAATGGTTTGGGTATAGTTTTACTTAGGCATTATCCGGCTAAGACAATAAAACCTAAGTCTAGGTAGAACATACTTTTACCTAAGATGTATAGGTGATAAACGTTTTATAACCTTACATCTCTCACGTGCATGCTCATAAAGCCGGGTTAACTTAACTCAAGTATCGGATCGATCCCCAGGTAGGAGGTGTTCCGTAAACCGTCATCTTAAATACCTCCAACCTTAGTGCAGGATCAAACCGGGTGAGTTCTCTCGTAACCTTAGCTTTACAAGATATCGACCTATTTTAAATATTAAAACTAATCGATACTAAATTTCTAATCGCATTGGAATTCTTTAACCCTTAGTGAGCATGTATTTGTCTTTGTTATAGATTTTAAATGTCTATCTCATTTTACAACGCTTTATAAAATAAAGACATTTTATAACATGCTTCCTAAGCTAGAATATAACCATTACATTCAATTTATAACATGCTTCCCAAGCAAGAATATAACAATTATATTCAACTAAGGCAACTATGTTGTATGTTTAATTTCACAATTAATATAACACTTATATTAATTTTACTTTTAAACAAGAAACATCCAATTCATAAATTAATATAACACTTATATTCATTCTCATGAATTAAGCATGCATACTATACAACATAACACTTATATTATACTTTCAATGCATGCAACATGCTTCCTATGGTGGGATTTGAAATCTATATGCATATTTTATGCACATACAAGAGACTTTAATTAAAACATACATTCACAATGCATAATTAATTAAACACACTAAACTGGACCGGTTTTGGCATCACGGACAAGCAAGCAACTAAATTATTACAATAATAATTCATCAACTAGGTTGAGACGCTTCCGAACCCTTGAACAGCCCCGAACCGGCTTGAATTTGCTTGAACCGGCCAAAAAAACAGCAACTACAAAACTTCACAAAAACTGAACCGGTCCATAACAGTTGTCCCGACTTCAACAGCCCGTAACTGGACCAATACCGACCCGAACCGGACCAAACGAATGCTGAACCGGACCTCCAGAGGGTGAAGAACAAGGAACCGGTCTGACTTTCAGTGAACCGGATCGCACAAGGACCGAACCGGACCGTTTCTTCCACCTTGCGCTGAACCGGTTTTGTGCTGGAATTTTGCAGAAAAAAAAAACAGCAAAAAACAGCATGCTGTTTTTTCCGACACCCGAGTTTCTGTCTTCGAATTGAAAGCCTATATGAACTCTAATGACTCCGAATTTTTTACAGACTCTTCTTCACACATTAAAGCCCATACACACTCGGGCATTTACAAAACAAAGTACAAATCGAAGCTCAAAAAAATATGCCAAAACCGGGAAACACTTTAGACGCCCAGAAAAAAACATTTCTAAAACAAATACCCACCGAGCTCAAATTGATGCAAATTGAGTGACCAAAAAACGCTCTGATACCAATTGATGGAGCGCATGTAGCGCAGCGGAAGCGAGACGGATCATTGACACTCTAATTTCATCAATTTAGCTAAATAAGAAACATGCACAAAGCTTTGAAATAAAAGGAATTAGAACACATACCTCTTGTAGTTCTAAAGACTTCTCTTCCAACGCTCGAATCTCCTCACGAACCCTTCGAAGCTTCCCTCAAACTCCTCGAGAGCCACCTCCGGTAGTCCCGCTATCCTCGGGCCGAGCAACGGAGTGGTGGGACTCCTTTATGAAAGAAAAAGTTTGGAAGAAGAAGATGGGAAGATGAAAGTGATGAGGATTTTGTGAGAAGAAGTCTAACACTTAGCTTTCTAATTTCTCAAGTAACATGAACTCTTCATGCTCATCCAACATTCAAACTCTTTGAAAAATCATCAACCTCAAACCATTTGAACTTCATCCAATTTATAGGCAATTCACATGCAACAAAGTCTTTGCTTAGCATGACACCTCAAATTGGATGGATTAGTCTTCAACCAAGTGTTCCAAAATTGATGAGTTTATATGCATGTTGTTGGTGATTCACAATCCACTTCACAACTTGGATAAACCCACTCAACTTGGATAAATCCACTCAACATGGATAATTCCACTTTGACTTATAATCACACTTGTAATATTTTGTCATTTTAAAATTAATTCATAATTAATTTTAATAAGCAAAATAAATTATAATTAATTAAACTTTTTAATTAATTAATATTATTATTTAATTCAATATCAAATATTAATTAAATAATAAGACTAATCTCGGTTTCTTAAACCGAATCATCACACATGAATCCCTATTCATGTTTTACACCGATCCCATATTTAAATCATATTTAAATATGTCCATCATTCTTCCAAAACCGAATTTCAATAAATTCAAATTCTTTTTCTCTCATATTGTTACACGGCTTAATCCGAGCTAGCCAGGAGAACCTAAAGGACCTACAGATCATGAGTGTTACCTCGCCAAAAGTACATTATTTAGGGCTATATTTACCTTAAAACCTTGTACATTCTTGAGTGTTTTTGTTAAGAGTTAGCTTAATGTGTGCTTAAATGCGAGAATTTGAGAAATGATGCTAAAATATGACTTATTTGGAAAATGAACGAAAAAGAATGAAAAATGATGAAAAACAAGCTAAAATGTACATTGCAGGTACATTGCTGAAAAATTCAATCTTTGCTGCTGCATTTTTTTCCCAGTCAACAGTCTTTGTTGACTGAGTTTTTCCAGTAGTCAATTCTCTCTGCTGCTGCCACATGTCAAGCTTGACTACCTCACAAAATTGAATGGTGATCCACAATTATTGAGCAACCTTTTGCAACCACCTGGAGGCTATATAAAGAGAGTTAAATGAAGGATCAAAGCAATCAAATTGAATCCACTTCAATTCATTCCACACAATCTGAGAAGTGAGGAGATCCCGATCGTGCAGAATCCCGAAGACGAAACCTCTTCCCCCGTTTGTTGGATCGAAGAAACAAGCCCTTGGCGTGATAATTCGAGAGGAAGAAGAGAAGATCCATCTTCTCTTCTGATTGAATTTATCCCCAAGATCAGCTAATCTTCCCCTTCATCCGAGGCGATTCACGACTTGGAAAATCCTCACGCTATTTACAACTTTACTTTACTACTTTCCTTTAGTGCTCTCCTTTACCGCTTTCGAATTTAATTTCTGCTTTCCTTTAAATGTTGTTCTGAATCATTTACTGCTTTTCCCTTTCATTGTTGCTTTCAGATTGACATATGTTTGTTTACGGATTATTATATGAATTGTTTTCTTAAAAGAGTAATCAATTGGTTTTATTGAGTTCTTCATTCTGTCATCTCTTAATCAATTTGTTGTTTTGTTGAGTTCTTCATTTAATTATATTTCAATCAATTAGGTTTGTAAGTTCTCTGTTTCATGTGTAATCAACTCATTTCCTTTAGTTCTTCGAACACCATGAGTAACTAATTCAATAGAGGTTTGCTAAAGATGAATCTATAGGATAAAAGTATGTGAATTCAGCATGTAAAGTAGCATGAATGCATTGAATGTATGTGATCTTCATCCCATGGACAATTTCGACCGGCCATCCATTTTGTCTAAAGAATTCATAACCTCTGGAAGGAGTAAGAATTCTGAGTCGTTCATTCATGTTAGCCTTTTATGGTAAATAGAAAATGACCTAGGAATAGGCGTTCTCCTAGCACGTTTATTAGCATGTGTTTATGATTAGGTTGTTAGCTTTACTTGGACAGAAGTAATCTAAGAAACTAATGCATGTAATCGGAAGATGCATGAGAACTAGCTAAGACGATGCATGAGATGTTAATCTATTGTTGAATGATCATAGTTAAATGCCTATAGAGGATTCTTAAGTCGACCTTGCTGCCTTACTTTACATTAAAATCGTTGCTAATTTATTGCTAGATTATTGCAAGAACCGCAATTCTACTTTTCCACATTATGACTTTACCTCTTTGCTAGCTTTGCATTTATGTTTACATTCTTCTTGCATCTTTTATATTCCTGTACCTCAACCCAAAATCTATCCAATTTAAGTTACCTTATCTAATCTAACACACCAAATCGTTAGTCACTAAACTTAATCTCTGTGGGAAAACGAATTAAATTATACTTATCACTTGCTGCAGACCATGTATGCTTGCATGATCTTAGCGCTCTTCGCATTTACATTTTACATACACACTGAGCGCGCAACAAGTTTTTGGCGCCGCTGCCGGGGATTTTGTTTAGTAAACACGATTTGTGTTATTTTAGAAGAGCTTAATTTATTGGAGCTAATCTTTTGCATTTACAGGTACCAACAAAGCTGGTTTATGAATGAGTTTCCAAATCACAATCTAGAATTTGATCCTGAGCCTGAAGGAACTCTAAGGACCAGAAATAAAGTTAAGAAACGCCTTTTTAAACAGCAAAAGCAACCTGTACTTCAGCACATTGTTGACCACGCAGAGTCAGTACAATTTGAACCACAACAAGCTGAAATGGAAAGAGCAGAAGAAGCACCAAATCAAGCACCTATCATTCGCAACCCTATTGAAATTGCGAATGATAAAGATAATGCTATTCTATCATACCTTGTACCAATACCTGAGGAGCTTAATCCGAGCATCATACGCCCCGAAATTACAGCTCACTCATTCGAGTTAAAACCTGTCATGTTTCAAATGCTGTCCATAGTTGGACAATTCTTTGGAGTGGAAAATGAAGACCCCCACAACCACTTGAGAAACTTCCTGGGAGTAAGTGACACCTTTGTCATCCCAGGAGTGTCTCGAGAGGCCTTGAGACTTTACCTTTTTCCATATTCATTAAGAGTTAAGGCCAAGACGTGGCTGAACTCTTTCCCGTCTGGATCAATTGTCAATTGGACAGACCTTGCTGAAAAGTTCCTAGTAAAATACTTCCCTCCAGATAGGAACTCTGACTTTCGTGTTGACATCATCAAGTTCAAGCAAGCCGAAAATGAATCACTGCATGAAGCTTGGATCAGATTCAAAGATCTTCTACTCAAATGTCCACGCCATGGCATTCCATGGTGTATCCAGATTGTAGTATTCTTCAAAGGATGCAACCCCAGCACGAGGCAAGTCTTGAATTCCTCAGCTGGAGGTTCGATGCTATCAAAGAGCTATAACGAAGCCTATGAGATTTTGGAGAAAATCTCAACATCACATTGTCAATGGTCAGAGGATCTTGTGGAGCCAAACAGAAGGAAGGCTCAAGAAATGGATGCACTCAGCGCAATGAGCAGCCAGATTAATGCTCTGACCAACCTGGTGAAGCAAATGACTCAACTCAATATTCAACAAAGTGTCAACACAGTGGCAGCTGTTTCAACAAGCACAGCAATAACCAACCAAGGTGAGGCACTAGTTTGTGGATTCTGTGGGGAAGGGCATATGTATGACTATTGCCCTGCTAATCCATCTTCGGTGTGCTATGTTGGAAGTTAACAACAACCAAGGAACAACCCCTATTCAAATACATATAACCCTGGTTGGAGAAACCACCCAAATATCTCTTGGGGTGGACAACAAAGCACAAGCCAAACGCAAAATCAATCAAGACCGAGTGGACCACCTGGTTTCACTCAACACCAACAAACTAGTCAACCCCCATATCAGGAACAATATGTCAACAACCAACCGATGGGAACATCAGTGGAGAACTTGCTGAAGGAATACATAGCAAAGAATGATGCAACTTTGCAGAGCCAACAAGAAACCTTGAGAAGCTTAGAGAATCAGATTGGGCAGTTGGCAAACGAGCTGAAGAATAGGCCCCAAGGCAGACTGCCTGCAGACACAGAAACTCCAAGAAGGGATGGTAAGGAACAAGTTCAAGCTATTGAACTATGGAGTGGAAGGCCATTGGTGATGAGTAGCTGAGAAGCACCAAAGAGAGTAGAGAATGAAGAGTCTAGTGCTCCACTGGATTCTCTGCCTAACTGTGATCAAATACAACCAAGCACAACAAGGTTGAGGCCGGAACCTATCATTGAGGAACCAGAAGAAATTACTAGGCCTCCCCCTAGGCAACCTGATTTGCCTACCTATGTGTCACCACCACCATACCCTCAAATGTTTGATTTTTATGATGATGACTCCTTTGTTACCTTCGAATCTAAGAAGAGTGATCCAATGGAATCTTCATATGAATTGGGGGAGTTGGTGAAAGTTGAGAAAAATGAAATTGTGCTGGATGAGGCCAAAGAGACTAATGCGCTACTTGAGGAACAAGAATTTGAAATGTTTGAGGTTGCAGCAAGCTTCTCCACCAATGAAAGAGTTGAACCACCACCACCACAAATGCTCCAGTTGAAGGAGTTAGAAAGAGATATGCCAGAAAAAGAAGTCCCATCACACCAAACCTATGTTGTACCAACGCACATAAAGTACAAACCTTGGGATGTTATAACATGCAGTCTCTTTGAAAGAATCAACAATTTCAAGGTGTGGCAGAATGTCCGATCCCGTAAATCAAGACTTAAGTATCTTAAAGGAGCAGAAGTGGTGCCTCGAAACATTGAAGAATATCCATATGAGGCAGATTGACAAGGGAGATTTCTGATCCCTAAACTCTTAAATTAGGATTTTATCATGCTTTGCTTAGATTTCGTATGTTAGGAGTAGTTTATTTTGGGAATGAAATATTTATTATGTGCCAACAATCATAGTCGTTTAGCATGAATTGATGATGCACAGTGGGCATATAGAACTGCATATAAAACACCTTTAGGAATGTCCCCCTATAGGCTAGTTTATGGAAAAGCATGCCATCTCCCCCTCGAAATAGAAAACAAAGCTTTTTTGGCTTTAAAAGAGTTGAATTTTTGCGTGACCGATGCGAGAACATTGCGGTCTCTGCAATTGCATGAGTTGGATGAACTAAGACACATGTCATATGAAAATGCTAAAATGTATAAGGAAAAGACTAAAATTTGGCATGATAGTAGACTTAGGATTAAGGACTTCAAAAAGGGACAACATGTTCTATTGTTTAACTCACGATTGAAATTGTTTCCTGGCAAATTAAAGTCTCGTTGGTCAGGTCCTTTTGTGATTACTAATGTGTTTGTTCATGGTGCAATTGAAATTCGAAATCTGGAACAAGGTCAACCGTTCATGGTGAATCGTGCTAGATTGAAGCACTACTATGAGGAAGGAGACGTGAAAACGCTCTCAACATTCCTCTTATCCGAAGCCTAAAAAGCAAGTCAAGAAAGGATGAGCAAGGGCGTTCAATGGAATGATCATTATGCTCAATCATCAGAGGAATATGAAATAGATAGTCTTTCGTTATTGTTTTTCTTTTAGAATGATTACTGTATTGTTATTGCTAGCTTTAATTAAGTTTGTTTTTTGTGATTTAGGAGCGTGGCAATTGGAGATTTTTAAACGGCATTCGAGGGAGTATTTTTGATCCCTCTCAAAAACAAGAAAAAAATCTACTTTTCTGTGACTTGTTACCCCACCAATATCAACTGTTTGTTCTGTTTTAAATTCTTAATTTGCCTAAGTAGAGTAGCTTAGTCTAGTTTAATGTCGTCTGATTAGATAGCTTAGATAATTTTGCTATTTTCTGTAGTTGTTTATGAACGAATATCGCATGCTAAGAGCCTTGATCACAGTTAAAACTGCTCTGTTGGAATCATTGCGAATTCTTTGCGGACACCGCAATATTTTGTTAGTTTAAGCATGTTGGTGTATGACTTTCTGATGGGTTGTCTGTCTTTAAATCTCATGATTTGGCTGCATTACTAATGTCCATAGGTAGTCTGTCTATTGAGCATGCTGGATGAGTGTCAAGTACACCTTTGTTAGTTCTAACTAGCTTCATGAATTGTTGAGCATGTACCTCTGTTAGACCTTACCATGTTGGTTTTAGTAAATTTCTGCTGTTGAGTTATCTGCACTATGAGGGTCATTCCATCCCTAGGAGTTTTAAGTCTGTCTTGTTTTTATTTAGACTAGATGCTTCTAAGATAAGTTTGGGGGTGTGCCACCTCAGACTCTCATTGGGGACAATGAGAAGTTTAAGTTTGGGGGAGGCAACCTCTAGGCCTAGGAACACTCCTCTCTCCTTTGAAAAATAGACATTCTTCTTCTAAAAAAAATGAATAAGAAAGCAAAAGAAAAGTAAAGGGTACTGTCTCTCTCTAAGAATGCTGAGTAATCAGGGCCAGTTGTGTAACCCACAAGTGGCACTACATCAAAAGGCAATTCAAAGAGAAGACTTTGCCAAAAGAAAAAAAAAGGAAAAGTAAAACCAAGGAAGAAGAATGTGTGCCAAAGAGCTACGGCCTAAGTGTTTAGATGTCCTGTGAAATTGAACTCTGATCCTTAGTTTGCTAAACACATGGCTGTAGCTTGAAGGTATGTCAAGGGAGATGAGTGTCTATCCAACATAGTGATGCCAGGGCTTAGTTTGTTCTATGGATACTGAACTCTGATACTCGTGTGTGCTAAGCCTGGCATGACTTTAAGGAATCCTAGGTAATTAAAAAATAAAGACATTAGAAGCATGTACTGAGTCTAAGTTAAAAGGGATATTTGACCAGATGGCCTTAAATTAAGGCCCATTCGAGAGATTGACGCGCAATTTTAAAAATTAGTCAAAATGACCTTTTGCTGACATCATTCTCGCTGAGATTTCTCTCGCTCTCGTTCACGTTCACGAGAAAAGTAAATTTTTAGTTATAAAATGGAGCCCGCAAAAGAACGAGAGCGAGAGCGAGAGAAATCCCAGCGAGAATGATGTCAACAAAAGGTCATTTTATCTAATTTTTAAAAACGCGCGTCAATCTCTGGAATGGACCTTAATTCAAGGGCATCTGACCAAATATTCCAAGTTAAAACTAGGGAGAATTTCAAAGCTTAGGGATAACTGCACAATGAGCTCAATGATATAGGCAGATAAACCAAAAGACAGGAAGTTAGTAAAAACAGAAGGTTTTAAAGGCAAGGGTAATCATAATAGACAAAGTATGAAGTTAGTTTTAGCCTAAGAGAGTGTCACAGGACAACAATGCCTTTGACAGTAAACCTAGGGAAGTCAGCAAATCAGTTAGGTAGAGTTTAAAAGACAAGATTTAGCAGCCAAAGTAAGCCTTTATATTGCTCGAGGACGAGCAATAACTCAAGTTTGGGGGTGTGTTACCTCGCCAAAAGTACATTATTTAGGGCTATATTTACCTTAAAACCTTGTACATTCTTGAGTGTTTTTGTTAAGAGTTAGCTTAATGTGTGCTTAAATGCGAGAATTTGAGAAATGATGCTAAAATATGACTTATTTGGAAAATGAACGAAAAAGAATGAAAAATGATGAAAAACAAGCTAAAATGTACATTGCAGGTACATTGCTGAAAAATTCAATCTTTGCTGCTGCATTTTTTTCCCAGTCAACAGTCTTTGTTGACTGAGTTTTTCCAGTAGTCAACTCTCTCTGCTGCTGCCACATGTCAAGCTTGACTACCTCACAAAATTGAATGGTGATCCACAATTATTGAGCAACCTTTTGCAACCACCTGGAGGCTATATAAAGAGAGTTAAATGAAGGATCAAAGCAATCAAATTGAATCCACTTCAATTCATTCCACACAATCTGAGAAGTGAGGACATCCCGATCGTGCAGAATCCCGAAGACGAAACCTCTTCCCCCGTTTGTTGGATCGAAGAAACAAGCCCTTGGCGTGATAATTCGAGAGGAAGAAGAGAAGATCCATCTTCTCTTCTGATTGAATTTATCCCCAAGATCAGCTAATCTTCCCCTTCATCCGAGGCAATTCACGACTTGGAAAATCCTCACGCTATTTACAGCTTTACTTTACTACTTTCCTTTACTGCTCTCCTTTACCGCTTTCGAATTTAATTTCTGCTTTCCTTTAAATGTTGTTCTGAATCATTTACTGCTTTTCCCTTTCATTGTTGCTTTCAGATTGACATATGTTTGTTTACGGATTATTATATGAATTGTTTTCTTAAAAGAGTAATCATTTGGTTTTATTGAGTTCTTCATTCTGTCATCTCTTAATCAATTTGTTGTTTTGTTGAGTTCTTCATTTAATTATATTTCAATCAATTAGGTTTGTAAGTTCTCTGTTTCATGTGTAATACCCTCATTTCCTTTAGTTCTTCGAACACCATGAGTAACTAATTCAATAGAGGTTTGCTAAAGATGAATCTATAGGATAAAAGTATGTGAATTCAACATGTAAAGTAGCATGAATGCATTGAATGTATGTGATCTTCATCCCATGGACAATTTCGACCGGCCATCCATTTTGTCTAAAGAATTCCTAACCTCTGGAAGGAGTAAGAATTCTGAGTCGTTCATTCATGTTAGCCTTTTATGGTAAATAGAAAATGACCTAGGAATAGGCGTTCTCCTAGCACGTTTATTAGCATGTGTTTATGATTAGGTTGTTAGCTTTACTTGGACAGAAGTAATCTAAGAAACTAATGCATGTAATCGGAAGATGCATGAGAACTAGCTAAGACGATGCATGAGATGTTAATCTACTGTTGAATGATCATAGTTAAATGCCTATAGAGGATTCTTAAGTCGACCTTGCTGCCTTACTTTACATTAAAATCGTTGCTAATTTATTGCTAGATTATTGCAAGAACCGCAATTCTACTTTTCCACATTATGACTTTACCTCTTTGCTAGCTTTGCATTTATGTTTACATTTTTCTTGCATCTTTTATATTCCTGTACCTCAACCCAAAATCTATCCAATTTAAGTTACCTTATCTAATCTAACACACCAAATCGTTAGTCACTAAACTTAATCTCTGTGGGAAAACGAATTAAATTATACTTATCACTTGCTGCAGACCATGTATGCTTGCATGATCTTAGCGCTCTTCGCATTTACATTTTACATACACACTGAGCGCGCAACAATGAGCTCCAACGATACGAGATTAACCGGTCAAACTCTTTAACCAAGCTAACCAACATTCGTTAACCCCCGGAGACTCCACTAAAGTCCAAGGGTTGCACTCTCCTCACCGTAGATATATTTCTGTCCTCTTGATATAACCATCATTAGTAAGTCGATCCTTCACAGGTCGTTCGTAATTACAGCTGGGTCAAAATAACCGTTTTACCCCCGTAATTACATCTTGTTCCTTAAGTCCCACTGATCCTCTAATGAATTATTGGTTTGTGGTCCAACCACCAAACCGATTGGTAAGTGATCTCATCACTATACCAAGTCCCTCTCGGGCCAATGAGAGGGTGGGATCCCTAGTTCAAGACCTGGAGTCAGCACTTAAGGGAACAACCTCTCTACTAATCCCTCAGAGCGGGTAGGAGTGAATTCCATCTCGCAGGACTATGTTCCCAGCTACCTACCCGGTCTTATCCCTAAGATGGTAGGCTTATTGAGTCGGCGATCTCGGGCCACTCTCACCCATACAAGTCAAAGGATAAGCCCGAATAAACAAGAGTTCATAGCGTGCTCAGGATTCAGATCGAGTTACCTAGGTCATCATATGAAAAAGTCCGTCTTTACAGTAAACAGAGTTATAAAGAAAGAGCGACTTGTTTCGCGGTTCAGTCTTATGCAAACTCATTGCATAGGACGCCCCTACTCACATGTCTCCACATGAACGATTTCGGATCACATCGTTTGTACTATACAAAGTGGGCCGCGTCCAATAGTGTCCCCAGGATAAGGTACCCAGCCTTATCCCTATACTATAGACCGTTCTGGCTATTACTTGAACTTGATCCACAATCATGTCATACATGAAGTTTAAGTATACAACCTATAGCCATGGGTTCTTTGTTTATTGGAGTTAGGTTAAAAGTAAAAACAATTCATTTTATTCAATAACAACTTTACTGAATAAATCTCAATAACAACTTTATTGCAAAATAGAATATACATTCAGTTTACAAACCACGAGTTTTAGGACATAAAACCCAACAGTGTATTTGGTGAAAAATGTCTAAATAATGCCTTTCAGAAGTGTCGTTGAAGTCTCGCGAGGAGCGCAATAGGATAAGGAGAAGGACAGCTGAAAACATAGCTTTGCGGTCGCAACGCGCCAGCAAAGGTGGAATCTTTAAGAAACTTTGTGATCGCAACGCAATCGCAAAACTTGTACTTTCTTCTGCTGCGTTTTCAGACGTTGTCCCTGATAACTCCATTTTGGAGCTAATTATCACTCCCTAATTCAAGCTAAATTTCGTATTTAATTAGTTAATATGTCTCGTTTGTAGGAGAATTACGGTGAAGAGCTCATGTGTCCATTGGACTCGATTCGTAGCTAAAAGCGGTATTTTAACGCCCCGGTAGTGCATTAGAAAAAGGGCAAGCTTATCCAAGAAGAACCGGACCAAAATTTCCATGGAGAGGCAATTTTCCAGCCCAAACCCGAGAGCAAGCGTCGAGCAGACACCGTCGAGACGCTTGCTCAACGCTGCCTGGCGTCGAGACCCTGCCGCGGCGTCGAGACGCTCCAAGGGGCGCGCGTGCTGGAAATCATCGGGGCAGCGTCTCGACGCCATCACGAGGCGCGCGCTGATAATTTAGGTCGCAGCGTCGCGACACTGTACCTACGACGGATTTAAAAGGGCTGAAGGACGATTTTTGCCGCCATCTTCTCCCATCATCTTCTTCCTCTCGGCTTTCTCTTTATTTTTCCTTTTGCTCCGCCATTTGTGGCTGGTTTTTGCAGCTTTCCATTGTATTGAAGCTAGAGATTATGGCCAAGACATCCGTGGGAGCGGTTTTGGCAACCTCCTCCATGGTCGGCTAAGGTATTGTGTGAGATTCGGGATGGTTTATAGATTTTTAGTTAGGCTTTTACATTTTGATAATCTATGCAAATGGTTCTGAATAGGCTTTAATTTTGTATGCATTTATTGTTCTTTCTTAATCCAATGCATGTGTTAGATTTCAACGACGGACAATCGGGTTTTCTAGCATGTGTTAGAGTTATAGAATAGCGATGCCTTGCCTCTCGTTTTCGCCTTAGTAACACAGAGCAATGAAATTAATCGGAGTATCGATGTATGCATGCTTATTGTTGGGTACTTTAGGGTTGACGGGTAGCCAATTAGCAATAGGAATGCATATTCGAATGTTCGTCGCGGTTAGCTAGTGACTATTTAGAGTCAAATTGGGGCTGATCACTCTAATGAGACTTTGAATAATGTTTAATTAGAACTGTTAGTTCTAATTAATTAATATGGAACCGGTTATTTAGGGCGTCCCGGGTAACCGACCGCGTGCATGTCAAATTATTAGCCTTAGTCTTGAATTAAATGATAAATGTTAGAACGCCTAGCGAAATTCCGAAATCCCCCGAATCGAACACATTTTAATCTCTTTCTGTTAAATTTCTCCGTTAGCACTTTACTTCTTACTCGCATGTTTAAAATCCCCCTTTTGTTACAAATCCAACTAATCAATCAATTGGTATCTCGAACTTTAATTTCAATCTAATTAGTCCTTCTCTGTGGTTCGACCCTGTTGCCACTAGCTGCAAAGCTAAGGTCAATAGGCTTATAAATTTATTTTGGTCAGGCTTCGACAGCTTGTGAATTAAACGGATATTCCAAAATCCGCACCACCAAAATTGGCGTCGTTGCCGGGGAAGGCATAAAAAGATTGAAATTATGTTTGATTTGGATTTTGGTTGATTTGTTGTGATCTGAAAATTTCTGTTTGTTTTTGCATGTTTAAAAACAATTTTGTTGTATGACCCGTTCCTCTGAGTTTACTGGACTGCAGTATATCCCTGAAATTGATAGAGAAGAGCGGAGGTTGAGAAAAGAGGCCCGGGAGGGGCGGAGACTGTTTGAAGAAGAAGGCGTGGATCCCTTCTATGGCGAGGCAATGGCACAAGGAGATGTGCCAAGGACTTTAAAGAAATTAGCCGCGCCAGATCTGAATTTGCATCCTCTGTGCATTAACTACCCTGTGGTAGCAGGTAATTTCGAGTTGAAATCTCGTTTAATTCATCAATTACCTTCCTTCCATGGCAATGCAGGAGAGGATGCAAATAAGCACCTGATGGAGTTCCATTGTGTCTGTTCGGGGATGAAGCCCCCAGGTGTGACGGAAGAGCAGCTTAATTTAAGGGCATTCCCCTTCACGCTGAAAGATAAAGCCAAGGCTGGCTTTATTATCCGCCTTCTGGATCGATAACGACGTGGCAAGAAATGAAGAGGGTCTTTCTGGAGAAGTATTTCCCTGCGTCTCTTGCCACGACTTTGAGGAAAAGTATTTATGGGATCACCCATGATGTGGGTGAGTCCTTGCACGAATATTGGGAACGCTTTGGCCGCCTGTGCGCAAGCTTTCCGCATCATCAAATTGCCGATCAGCTTCTGATCCAATACTTTTATGAGGGTATGACCCCTCATGATCGGCAGATGATCGATGCCGCGAGTGGTGGGGCGCTGATTGACAAGACCCCTGTTGAGGCCCAGTAGTTAATTGAAAACATGGCAACCAACTCGGAGCAATTCGATATTCGTGGAGCGGGTCAAGTTCACAGTGTGACCCAGAATCATGAGATGTCTGAAATGAAGGCCCAGGTGGCCGAGATTGGAAATTTGCTGAAGAATTTTGTAGGAGGCAACCGAGAGGAAGAGGTCAACGCGATCGGGGGATATGCTTCCAACCCCAGGAAGTATGATCCTTACTCGAGCACATACAACCCCGATTGGCGTTACCATCCCAACATGATCTACGGGAATAGAGAGGGACAACAACGCTTTCAAGGTCAGTCATATGATAGACCTAACAACTCTACCCAAGCTCAGGCCTCGAGTTCCTCAATTTCAATGGAGGATATGGTACGAACCATCGTTACATCGACAAGCCAATTCCAAAAGGAAGCTCGAGAAGAGCTAAACTCGCATAAAGTAGAGCTGCAAAATCTGAACAAGCAGCTGACCCAGATGGCGGTGTCAATAAGCAAGATTGAGAGCAAGAGCTCTGGGAAGCTTCCTTCCCAAACCACTGTGAATTCATGTGAAAACGTGAGCTCAATCCAGCTGAGGAGTGGGAAATCAGTTCCCGCTAGAGCTGCGAAGGAAGCGAATGACAGTTTGAATGAGTCATCCCCGGTTGTTCTTGATGATGTGAATGAAGAGAAAAAAGATAAGACTGTGCAAGAGTGTGTTCCCAAAGCACCCTTTCCCAGTAGGCTTGCGAAGCCTACTCTGGTGAGCGATGACGAGGAAGTCCTGAGAACCTTCCAAAAGGTGATGGTGAACATACCACTTCTTCAGGCGATGAGTCAAGTCCCCAAGTATGCTAAATTCCTCAAGAACTGGTGCACAAAGAAGCGGAAGTCTAGAGGGACTGAAAAGAAGAAGGAAAATGTCTGTGCAATCCTCCCAGGTACATTGCCTACAAAGTGCAACGATTCAGGTACTTTTACTATCTCTTGCACTATAGGTAGTAAAGTGGTTAAAAATGCAATGCTTGATCTTGGTCCTTCTGTAAATGTCATGTCTTATGCCTTATTTCTGGAATTGAATTTGAATGAATTGCATGAGTGTGACGTTGTTGTCCAGTTAGCTAATGGGTCTAGCATATTTCCTAGAGGGAAGGTTGAGGATGTTTTGATTAAAGTGGGCGAAATGATGTTTCCTGCTGATTTTCTTGTGCTAGATATGAATAGGAACTCTTTGAATGTATCGTCCTCTATGTTATTAGGAGGCCCTTTTTGAAAGACCGCGAGGGTCAAGATTGATGTGTTTAAGGGCGTAATCTCATTAGAGTTTGATGACACAGTGCATGAGTTTTCCTTGTTTAAAGAGATGTCAGTTGAGAATGTTGCCTGTTTATCTGTCGAGAGTGAGAGTTTGACCTCGAGCTTGAGGGATAGCTCTTATGTCTCTGTGAAAAAAACTGATTTGAATTTGTTGGATGTGGGTGTTGTTTTTTGTACTAACCATGATGACATTCACGTGCTAGAGGCACGAAGAGAAAAGAAAGTTTTAGATGTTGTTTGCAGGACCAGCGTGGACAAGGACATGTTTGGAACGTCCCCCGCGCTATCGGACTATGGATGAGTTCGATGGGAGAATTCAGTCGAGCAAGCGACTTTAAAGATTTTGCGCTTCTCGGAGGCACCCGAGTGTTGAACCGTCTTTTCTGTTTTTAGTTTATGTTGTTTTAGTTAGGCTTAAGTAGTTTATTTAGCTAATGTAGCTTGCTTGTTTTTTTAGGTAATGAGGAGAGTTGAGGAAATTTTGGGCTCCGATGTGGAACGCGCCGCGTCCTTTCCCTCACCGACTTCACAAAGAATCAGGGAAGTGTTGTTTTTCATTCCCTTTATCTTCTGTGTATCTGATTAAGTAGCATTGAGGACAATGCTAACTTCTGAAGTTAGGGGTGGATTATTGTGGATAAGCATGTGTAGTTTGTTGAGCAGTGTTTATTTTGAATTCGAAGTGTTTGGGACTCTGTTTATATGCTTTCTAATTATGATGATCTAGGAAGTGTCATTTTGGAAATCTGAGCATTTGCATAATCTAGTTTTTGCATGATGTCGTTTTGCATTTATTAGGTTCATGTCAAAAAATTTATGTTGCTCCCTTGCATCTATCGAGCACTTAGAAACCTCGTCTTAATCTTCGTAGGCTTAGTTGATTGCATGTTGCGTTAATTCTTGTTGTCACCCCGAAAGACACCCTTAGGTAGCTTGTTGCATGAGAGTTAGTGGTCAATTAATCGAGTTAGCTTACGCTAAGCCTGAAGTAAAAAAAAAAAACTAGAAAAGTATGTTAGCTAGAAAAAGTCTCTCGAGGCGCTCCTCCTTCTTATTGGTACCTAAGAAGTGAGCGTTAGTCCTTAAAAACGTGAAGTTTAATGCATGAATTTGACATGTTAGGCAACTTGAGGTTGGAAATAAAAAGAAAATAAAGTTGGGTTCAAAGAACCTTAACAAAGAGTACAAAGTACTCAAGAAAAGAAAAAGAATGAGAAAATGTTTAGGTCTCTTAATTTATTACTCTCTCTTGTGTAAGTCAAGTTTAGAATGTTCTTAATCGCTAGAAGTAGAGGGAAAACGGGATGATATGTTGCATGTGGTTTTCTGGGTTTACGTTGATTTAGGATAGGTTGGCTAGCACACACACACGTTAGGGGGAGATAGTTAATTTTTGATATGTTCGTAATAAAATGCATGCGCTGATTGTTTTCCTGATTATGTTTTGTTTGGTTTTGTAAAATGCATTGAGGTTTGAATTAGTAGCATGTAAGCATGTCCTTAGAGTCGAATTCTTTATTTGCCTTGCTCGAGGACTAGCAAGATTTAAGTTGGGGGTGTTTGATAACTCCATTTTGGAGCTAATTATCACTCCCTAATTCAAGCTAAATGTCGTATTTAATTAGTTAATATGTCTCGTTTGTAGGAGAATTGCGGCGAAGAGCTCATGTGTCCATTGGACTCGTTTCGTAGCTAAAAGCGGTGTTTTAACGCCCCGGGAGTGCATCGGGAAAAGGGCAAGCTTATCCAAGAAGAACCAGACCAAAATTGCCACGGCGAGGCAATTTTCCAGCCTAAACACGAGAGCAAGCGTCGAGACGCTTGCTCAACGCTGCCTGGCGTCGAGACCCTGCCGCGGCATCTCGACGCTTCGAGGGGCGCGCGCGCTGGAAATCATCGGGGCAGCGTCGAGACGCTCGCCCAGCGTCTCGACGCCATCGCGAGGCGCACGCTGATAATTTAGGTCGCAGCGTCGCGACGCTGTCCCAGCGTCTCGACGCTACGACGGATTTAAAAGGGCTAAAGGACGATTTTTGCAGCCATCTTCTCCCATCATCTTCTTCCTCTCGGCTTTCTCTTTATTTTTCCTTTTGCTCCGCCATTTGTGGCTGGTTGTTTGAGCTTTCCATTGTATTGAAGCTAGAGATTATGGCCAAGACATCCGTGGGAGCGGTTTTGGCAACCTTCTCCATGGTCGGGTAAGGTATTCTGTGAGATTCGGGATGGTTTAGGGATTTTTAGTTAGGCTTTTACATTTTGATAATCTATACAAATGGTTCTGAATAGGCTTTAATTTTGTATGCATTTATTGTTCTTTCTTAATCCAATACATGTGTTAGATTTCAACGACGGACAATCGGGTTTTCTAGCATGTGTTAGAGTTATAAAAATTACTTCTCATTTGCTGCAGACCGTGTATACTTGCATGGGTATTTGCTTGAAATTAATCGATTTATAACCCCATTGAGCAAAGCAACATCTGGCCTTGAGTTCACTCGCCAATTGTCCTATTTTGTTCTCCAAACTCCTCAAAGAAGCTTGTTGGCTTTGGATAGTAGCATCATTCTTTTCCATGTATTCCTTCAACAGATTTTCTATTGACAAACTCATGGGCTGATTTGCTACTGGTTGTTTTTTAAATTGGTTTGGATTAGGCTGATTCTAGGAAAATCCTAGAGGTCCATTGGGTCTGGGTTGCATATTTTACACTTGATTTCTATTCCCTTGCCCATTCCACGAGAAATTTGGATAGTTCCTCCATCCAAGATTGTAAGTGTTCGAGTATGGATTATTTCTAGGTTGGGGTTGACTTCCTACATAACAAACAGATGCGGGGTTGGTTGGACAGTAGTCATAAACGTGCCCTTCCCCGCAGTAGACGCATACCAAAGCATCATCTGATTTGCTACGGCTAGCATTAATGAAGCAGAAACATTAGTGATAGAATTCCAAAAGTGCTATTTTATAACCTTTAATTCTCGTTAGTTGATTCAAATTAATGTGTTTAATCATATGTTTTGCAGGAATCGAGCATTTAGAGGTGAATGAGACACTTATATTAAATAAGAACTCAAAAGAGAAGTTTTAGAGTATAATATCAACAAACCGAGCCGCAGATGATACTATAAAGATAAAAATCATTAATCTTCAAAGTTAGAAGCTTAGTCTGATGGTGAAGAGTTGATTATAATAGACTTTGATTTCGAGTTCGATCCTTGAAGAATGTAATTATTTCTTATATTTTTACTTCAACATCAACCTACGACACGTGGCAGCTCCTGGTTGATCAGGAAGAAGTCATCTCGCACGAAGTCCCACGAACAAGTCGAAGAAACTCAACCACAAGTTTTAAAAGTTTTATTTATTTATTTAATATTTTATTTATTTATTTTTATTTAAAAATAGTAAATGGTTATTTTCTTTTTAGTATAAAAAGGGTAGAGTACACACCATTTCCGACACACCTTACACCCTTTTTCTCTCTTTTTCTCTCTGTAGAGATTTCTATTGTGCTTTGTAGTCGGGATCGTCTTAGCGATGTTCGGCTAAGCTTGTAAGGCTGATTTAGAGGTTTGTCGGGCTTAACGTTTTTTGTGAGATTTTTGGTATTAAATTGCAATCTAATTTCTTGATTAATTGTTTTCTATTCTTTGTTTATTGCATGTGCATTTAGTATTGGTTAATGTGACAGCTTAATCAATTAAATATTAATTGTTCATGTATGCTATGTTTGTAATTTGTGATCCGTAATTGTCATAAATTTCATGCTTAATTATAGTAGCAAGATGGTCAGGTTATGACTAGTGTTAATATTATGGCTTTTCCATAGTTAACATGGTGCGTATAATAGACCTTAGGAATAGAAAAATGTTTAATTGAATCTGATCAATTTAATTAACGTTTTAATCAATCCATGTGCTTAGAGCTGCTAGGTAGTTAGCATGGAACGCTATCGTGCCCAGCTAATTGACTAGTTTAGAGTTAATTACGATGCTTTGTCGGATTAATTGCATGATAGGATATTAGAGACTTTTCATGGCTGTTCGAGTTAAGTCGATTAGGCTTTTAATTAAGAAATTGTATTTTTATTGGAGTAATCGATGAGCAAAATCCATTAAGTCCCGACAATCTCTGAATCAGCAAGGTAATTTCTTGTTTATTTATTTAATTCTTTAATTCTTTAAACTTTATATTTAATTGTTTATTTTAATTCATTACATTAACATGCAATCCAAAAAAACCCCCATTTATTGTTTTTACATCAAGTTTAATTTAGAGAATTTAAATTTCGGTTCCCTGAGTTCGACCCGGTCCGCTGTAGTTTACTGCAAGCCGTTGATCGGTAAATATAAATTGTATTTGACGGGCCTCGACAAGCTCGCATCAAATTGGCGCCGTTGTCGGGGAGCCAATTAAATTCTCTTTGTTAAATTTATTTATTATTATTTTGTTTTCTTAAAAAAAAAATATTTACAAAATTAAAAAAAAAAAAAAAAAAAAAAAGAGTCAAATGTATTATTTATTATTACATGATTTTGAGTCAAATGTATTATTTATTATTATTATTTTTTTTCCTAAAAAAAAACAATTTGTTTTTTTTTTAGAAAAAAAAAAAAAAAAACTTATTTTTAATTGCAATAAAAAAAAATCACAAAATTTACAACTTTAACAAAGACCACAAAAATATTTATTTTAGTTTGTTTTCTTTAAAAAAAAAAATGTCCTTTTTTTAATAAAAGAAGCTCGCATCAAATTGGCGCCGGGGAGCCAATTAAATTCTCTTTGTTAAATTTTTTTTTTTTCTTAAAAAAAAATGTCTTTCTTAACAAAAAAAAAAATGTCTTTGTTAAATTTATTTATTATTATTATTATTTTTTTAGGAAAAAAAAATAATTCTTATTTTTAATTGCAATAAAAAAAAATCACAAAATTTACAACTTTAACAAAGACCACAAAAATATTTATTTTAGTTTGTTTTCTTTAAAAAAAAAAATGTCCTTTTTTTAAACAAAAGAAGTTCGCATCAAATTGGCGCCGCTGCCGGGGAGCCAATTAAATTCTCTTTGTTAAATTTATTTATTATTATTTTGTTTTCTTAAAAAAAAAATATTTACAAAATTAAAAAAAAAAAAAAAAAAAAAAAAAAAAAACTCTTATTTTTAATTGCAAAAAAAAAAAAAAAAAAAAAAAAATTACAAAATTTACAAAATTTACAAAAAAATATTTCTTTTAGTTTATTTTTGTTTTGTTTAATTATTCTAACATATCAGAACTTTCTCAACAAGTTTCTTTTTAGTTGTTGCTTTTGGACTTGAAGAAAAAAATGAACATGTTAGATGCGAGAGCACCACCACTCCTTAGACCCATGCAAGAGAAATTTCAGGGGAGTTTTCTTCTCTTTATTGTTTCTTTTTTTTGGAATAATCTACTTAGTTATCTATTAAGGATAAATCTACCGATGGATAGTTCTGTCTAGACTGAGGTACTTAAGTTGACCGAAAGGGAACACCTCTAACTGGGAACTGACATAAGAAGATTTTTGTTCTTCAATTTTTTTTTTCATCATCTTAAGTATGCATACTTTGGAGAGCATGAGACTTTTCCTGTTATCATTTCATCCAAATTGAGTGAAAAGCATGAAATTGCGCTAATTTTGCTGCTTAAGCAATATAAAAAAGCTATCGCATGGACAATTGCTGATATACGAGGTATTAGTCCATCCTATTGCATGCATAAGATACTATTGGAAGAGGAACATACACCTAGGGTAGATCACCAACGTAGGTTGAATCCCTCTATGAAGGAGGTAGTAAAAAAAGAAATCATCAAATGGTTAGATGCTGGTGTAATTTTTCCTATAGCCAACAGTCAATGGGTGAGTCCAATCCAATGTGTACCTAAGAAGGGTGGGATGACTGTAGTAGTTAATGAGAGTAATGAACTAATTCCAACTAGAACTGTTACAGGATGGAGAGTCTGTATGGACTATAGAAAATTAAACAAAGAAACAAAAAAATATCATTTTCCTTTACCGTTTATAGATCAGATGTTAGATAAGATAGCTGGCCGAGCCTACTACTGCTTTCTAGATGGTTATTCTGGATATAACCAAATCACCATAGACCCTGTGGACCAGGAGAAAACAACCTTTACATGTCCCTTTGGAACATTTGCTTTCCGCAAAATGCCTTTTGGCTTATGCAATGCACCAGCAACATTCCAAAGGTGCATGTTGGCCATTTTCTCTGACTTGGATGAATCCATGATAAAAATATTTATGGATGACTTCTCAGTCTTTGGTGACTCTTTTAATAATTGCTTAGAGAACTTAGGACAAGTCTTAGCTAGGTGTGAGGAGACCAACCTAGTCCTCTATTGGGAGAAATGCCACTTTATGGTGGAAGAAGGGATAGTCCTAAGTCACAGAGTGTCTAGAGCAGGAGTAGAGGTCGATAGGGCCAAGATAGAAATAATAGAGAAGTTAGTGGAGCCTCAGAATGTAAAAGCTATTAGAAGTTTTTTAGGGCATGCAGGTTTTTATAGGACATTCATTAAAGACTTCTCAAAAATCTCTAAACCTTTGTGTGAGCTTCTAGAGCTTAACAAGCCATTTGTCTTTTCAAAAGAGTGTTTCTTAGCATGGACAACACTTAAAGAAGCCTTAGTCAAAGCACCAATTATAGTAGGACCAAATTGGGACTTACCATTTGAGATGATGTGTGATGCTAGTGACTATGCAGTAGGAGTCATGCTAGGACAAAAAATAGATAAACTAACACATCCTATATATTATGCAAGTAAGACTTTGAATGAGGCACAATGTAATTACACAACCACGAAAAATGAAATGCTAGCTGTAGTGTTTGCCTGTGAAAAGTTTAGGAATTACATTGTAGGAACTAGAACCATTGTGTACACTGATCACTCTGCACTAAAATACCTAATGAGGAAGGCTGATGCTAAGCCTAGGTTAATTAGATGGGTGTTATTGTTGCAAGAGTTTGATCTAGACATTAGAGATAAGAAAGGATGCAAGAATGTAGTTGCTGACCATTCATCTAGATTGCGCCATAATTGCGATAAAATTGCTGAGCCAGCAATTTCTGATGTCTTTGTTGATGAGCATGTCTTTGTGTTAGCACATCGTGATAACAATGAGGAACCTTGGTTTGCGGATATTGCTAACTTCCTTGCCTCGCAGGTACTGCCAACTTTCAAGGGAGGGCAAGAGAAGAAGAGGTTTCTACACGAAGCTAGAAAGTTCATTTGGGACGATCCTACACTTTACAAGACTTGTGCAGATGGTTTGTTGAGGAAGTGTGTATCAGCTGCTGAGGCGAAGTCAGTGTTGCAGCATTGCCATACGTCTCCCTATGGTGGCCATTTTGGTGGCCAAAGAACAGCTGCAAAGGTGTTCCAAAGTGGCTATTACTGGCCCACGATAGTCAAGGATGCACACGACTATGCACATAGCTGCAATGAGTGTCAAAGGACAGGTAATCTCAGCAGGAAGGATGAGATGCCTCTCACCTACATCTTGGAGTTGGAACTATTTGATGTGTGGGGCATTTACTTCATGGGACCCTTCCCACCTTCTGCAGGTAATCTCTATATACTTGTAGTTGTAGACTATGTATCTAAATGGGTAGAGGCCATAGCATGTCCATCAAATGATGCCAAAACAGTCATTAAGTTCCTAAATAGGCATATTTTTACAAGGTTTGGTACACCACGTGCAATAATTAGTGATGAGGGAACTCACTTCATTAATAAAGCCATGGAAAAGGTGTTAGCTAAGTACAATGTTAGACATAGAGTAGCAACCCCTTACCATCCACACTCAAATGACCAAACTGAAATATCCAATAGAGAGATCAAAAACATACTTGAAAAAGTGGTCAAACCTAATAGAAAAGATTGGTCTTTTAGGTTAGATGATGCACTTTGGGCATATAGGACTGCATATAAGACACCCTTAGGTATGTCTCCTTATAGGCTAGTGTATGGAAAAGCATGCCATCTTCCCTTCGAATTGGAAATCAAAGCCTTTTGGGCCTTAAAAGAACTAAATTATTGCGTGACCGATGCTGGAACTTTGCGGTCTCTGCAATTACATGAGTTAGATGAGCTTAGACATATGTCCTATGAAAATGCTAAAATGTATAAGGAAAAAACTAAAATTTGGCATGATAGTAGACTTAGGATTAAGGACTTTAAAAAGGGCCAGCATGTTTTATTATTCATCTCAAGGTTAAGGTTATTTCCAGGCAAACTTAAGTCCAGATGGTCAGGTCCTTTCGTGATAACTAACGTGTTTGTTCATGGTGCTATTGAGATTAGAAACCTACAACACGCGCAGCCGTTTATGGTCAATGGTGCAAGGTTGAAGCACTACTATGAAGAGGGAGATGTGAAGACACTCTCGGCCTTCCTCTTATCTGAAGCTTGAGAATCGAATCGAGAGGGGATGAGTGACCACTGTGCTCATCAAGCAGAAGCTTATGCCTTAGTTTTTGTTTTTTGTTTTTCAGTGTTCTTCGGTTTGTGTTTTAGTTGTTTAATTGTGATTTTATTTTCGAATTTTGTTTTAATTAGGTGAATTTTAATAGAAGATCTTTAAGAGGAAATCAAGGAGATAAATCAAGGGAAGAGAATCCACGAAGAGATCGGGCTAAATCAAAGATTTGGTTGATTGAATTTTATAATTTAAATCAAGAA
This sequence comes from Herpetospermum pedunculosum, assembly GCA_028017165.1. Taxonomy (NCBI): domain Eukaryota; kingdom Viridiplantae; phylum Streptophyta; class Magnoliopsida; order Cucurbitales; family Cucurbitaceae; genus Herpetospermum; species Herpetospermum pedunculosum. The sequence continues at coordinate 3,564,178 of CM051525.1, read as the reverse complement.
ATCTTCCAACGGCCAGGCTTTTTAATTCCGGTAGATTTACTGAAACCGCAACAGAAAGAGCCGTTGGGATCCACTCGAGTACAAATAGTCGTTAGATCAGCGTTGCCCCTTACGCTTTCTTCATCCGTTGGACCTCAAGATTCATTCCTCTTCTTCCCCTGCATCTCCTACCTTCAGATCCTCACAGAACAAAAATCGTATCCACACGAGCCGATCGTTCCACGCCCAAAAAGAAGTCGCCTGACGCAGAAGAAGCTGCGAGAGAGGCACTGCTTTCCTTGGCAGATGCCAACGCTGCGCAGCCCTCACGTCCTCCGAAGCTTCCAGTGCGTAAGAAGAAGTGGAAGGTGGTGACTGAGATCCCTGCTGGTCCGTCTGAACCAGCCGGTGCACCCAAGAAAAGAAACTGGACGGTTGAGGTGGAGGATGCACCGATCAAAGAAAAGACTCCCAGCGAGGGGAGTCGACGGAATGGCCGCCCATCCTATGAGACGGCCAGACAGAGCCCTGAGCCATCTCCCCAGATGCCGGAGCCTGAAGCTCCACCTGAAGAGCACCAAGACTCGGTGCCAAGTGATGAACCGGTGGAGGAAGAGGAAGTCTTTTCCCCCTTGAGGGAAGTCAGCCTTGACAGCCCTGCGGAGGGGGGCAGCAGAGACTCGATGGATGGAACGTTGGGGGATTGCCTCCAGCAGATCACCACCCAAGTGCGTCTCAAGAAGAGGGCCCCTGTGATCGTGAAGGCCAAGCGACCGAAAGCCTCCAAGCGAGCCAAGAAGAAGAAGGTCAGATCCGAACCTTCTTTAAAGAAATTGAAGGTTGAGGCTGCTGAATCGGTTAAGTCAAAATAGAAGGGGAAGAAGAAGATGTACCCCGAGGATGAACCTCAAGCTGAGAGGTTTATCTCGCAAGAAGCAGAGGCCAAGGGCCTCGAGTTGAGAAAGAAGGAGCTCCTCCATGAGCGGGGTTTCCTTGATGCATTGGCTGACCTGCCGCAGTTCTTGCGCGCAGGAATCATCAGCCACGGCTGGGAAGAGCTGTGCAGACCCCCGATCCCAGCTTACCCTGAAATGGTGTATGATTTCTACGCCAATCTCGCGCACCCTGACGCATGTTTATCCACGGTGAGAGGGGTAGAGGTCGACTTCTCTGCCACTGCCATCAATGAAGCCTACAGCCTCAATGGGATACCCCCATTCTGACTATGCCAAAATTATTGATCTGCCATCTGAGGCAGTCTTGGAGGAAGCTTTGCACACGATTGGCAAGCCAGAAGCATCGTGGGCAGTGTCCATGAACGGGAAGCACACCCTGATGAGTGCAACTCTGCGCGACAAGGCGGCCGTTTGGTTTTCTTTTGTGCGCAGACGTCTCTCTCCTGTGACCCACGAGACAACTATAAACCACGGGAGGTCACTACTGTTGTACGGCATCATGAGGAGCCTCACCATTGACGTTGGTTAGGTCATTGCTGCCTCCATTGCCGACTGCTTGAAGAAAGGTAAGGGTCAGTTATTTTTCCCTAATATTATAACTAAGTTGTGCCTTCGTGCAGGAGTCCCAATGGAGAAAAATGAGAAGCAGTTGGCCTACACAGGCCATCTGGAGCTGCCCACCATATTGAGGATGCGAAGGAGGGGCAACATGGAGTTTGAGTTGGACGGCTTGGCTGCTGCTCAATCACTCTCGATGGCGTGCTTGATGGACCTACAGCACAAGATGGCGTAGTGGGATGAATATGCACAGGCCCGGGACAAAGACGTGGCTGATCAGTTGGGGTGCATCTTCCCTGCTTTCCCCACTGATCTATTGAAGCTGTGGGCACCTCCTAGGGAAAGGAGAGATGAGGATGAGGAAGATTGAATGCCAGCCTGAAGGGCATTCGAGGGAGTTTTCTGATCCCTCTATGAAAAAAAAAAACTTGCTTTTTTATGACTGTTTGAATTCTGTTTAATCAAATACTTGATCTGTTTTTAATTTCCCTGTTTGTTTAGGATAGTTAGGGTAGGTTGATGGTATCTGAGTAGTTAGCTTGTTTGGTTTTACTGTTTTTAAGTAGTTGTGGATGACTGGAAATAGCATGCTAGGGGCCTTGATCACTGATAAATATGCCCTGTAGGTTTATTGCGAATTTTTTGCGGACTCCGCAATTTTTGTTAGGTTTCGCATGCTATTGGCTGACTGTTTGGATAGGTTGGTTATGTTTAAATTTTGCTATCTTGCTGCTTTCTTGACTTCAATATGTGATCTATCTGTGAGCATGCTGGATGAGTGTTTTAGTACACCTTTGATAGTTTAAATTAGCTCCCTTAAATTGCTCAGCATGTACCTCTATCAGCCCTTAACATACTGTTTTTTTCGAAAATCTACTGCTGTGTTATCTGCTTTACGAAGTTCATTCTATGCCTAGGACTTTTAGATTCTACTTGTTTTGCCCTAGACTAGATGCTTCTAGGACAAGTTTGGGGGTGTGCCACCTCAGACTCTCATTGGGGACAATGAGAAGTTTTAGTTTGGGGGAGGCAGCCCTAGGCCTAGGAACATTCCTCTCTCCCTTTTAAACATAAGCATTCTTCTTCTCCTTTGAAGAAAATGAGGACTGAAAAAAAATGGAAAGAATAAAGAGTAGTGTTTCTCTTGAGGTTGCTGAGTAATCAGTGCCATGTGTGTAACCCACAAGTGGCATTGCATCAAAAGGCAACCAAAGGAAGAGACCCTACCAAAGAAGGAAAGAAAAAGGAAGACCAAGGAAGAAGAATGTATGCCTATGAGTTATAGCTTATGTGCTTAGGTGTCCTATGTGAATGAACTCTGATCCTCAATTAGCTAAGCACAGATTTGTAGCTTATAGGTTTGTTAAGGGAGATGAATGTATATCCAATGTAGTGATGCCAGGGTTTAGGTTGTTCTATGAAATGTACTACTGTCACTGGTTTATTCTAAGACTGGCATGACTCTAAGGAATCCTAGGTAGCTCAAAAGAAAAACATTAGAAGCATGTACTGAGTCTAGGGTAAAGCTAGGGAGAATTTGAAAACTTAGGGATAGTTGCACAATGAACCTAATGACCAAAGCAGATAGATCAGTTGTAGGGAGTTTATAAAGGCAGTAGGATTATAAGGCGAGAGAAATTAGAAGAAGCAAATGAGAAGTTAGTTTTAAACTTAGAAGCGTGTCACAGGACAGGCAATGCCTTAGATAGTAAACTTATGGAAGTCAGCAAGTACTTAGGTAGAGTAATGGCAGCCTAAGTAAGTCCTTATATTGCTCGAGGACGAGCAAAACCTTAAGTTTGGGGGTGTGTTACGTCTCCAAAAGTGATTATTTAAGGGACTTATTTGCTATAGAAAGATGTACACTCTTAGGTGTTTTTGATAGGATTTAGCTTAAACATGTGCTTATATATGAGAATTTGTAGAATGGAGCTAAATTAGGACTTATGTGTAAAAGGAAGAAAAAAAAACCAAAAACAAAGCTAAAGAGTTGAAGTTTCCATATTGCTGAAACATTGCGAAAACATTGTTGTCTCAGCAATGTTTTAAGTAAAAATTGTTAAGTTGTCTAACCGTTTGCCCTTTTGTTACAATCTTTCAGCCGCCCATTCTTTCTCCTGCTGCCACGTGGAAGGTCGTCGTTCAGAATGGATGGTTCTCCTTGGCCGAATCGTACCTGCAAAACACTATAAAAGGAGGTCAAGGGGGAAGGACAAACATAAGCTTGGAAGCGTAGAACTCCCATCTCAACGCACTTTCTGCTCTTTTCTCTCTTCCGTTTGTTGGCTTGAAGGACTCAGCTGTTGGAGTCGATAATCTGAGAGGAAGAAGAGAAGATCTTTCTTCTCTTCTGATTGGATTCATCCAAACAAAGCTCTCCTTCTCCCTTCATCCGAGGCGCTTGCGGCGAGGGTTCACGCACACGATTTACTTACTTTCCGTTACTCTCTGTCGTTCCTTTTGTTTCTGTTTGTTGTTATTTGTTTAAGACTGCTACATTAGTTCATTTCGTCTCCTTCTGTTTAGTTTTCATCAGTTTAGAGTTGTTGCTTTGTAAGTTTTGAACCTTGGTAATTCGAAGAAGTGTTTTGATTATTTCCCGAGTCCTCGTTGCTTCTATTGATTCTGTTTTCTTTTGTTTCACGTCAGTACTGCTAAGCATGTCTACATCATTTACTCTTCCCATTCCATTTTCAGCCATGAGTAACTAAAACACATAAGGGTCTGCTAATGACAAATCTATAGGTAGAAGTACGTAAAATCAGCATGTAGGATAGCTTCAAGTGCATTGAATGTATTTGTGCTTCATCCCACGGGCAATTTCGATTGGCCATCCATTTTGTCCAAAGAACTCCTAACCTCTGGAAGGAGTAAGAGTTCAGAGTCGTCCATTCATGCTAGCCTCTCATGGTAACCAGAAAACGACCTAGGAATAGGCGTTTTCCTAGTACAAATCATTAACTTGCTTGTATAAATAGATGCTTAAGCCTTACTTGGACATAAGTAAACTAAAGGATCTAATGCATGAAATCGAGAGATACATGAGAACGAGTTAATTTGATGCATGGTAAGTTAATCTACTGCTGAAGAATCGTATGAAAAAGCCTATAGAGGAGTCGTTAGTAGCCCTTGTTTCCCCACTTTACCCTTAAATCGCTGTTAGTAACATTGCTAGAAAATTGCTGTCTGCGCAATTTTCTTAGTTCAAATTTCTGCCTTAGCCATTTTTTTGAGTTTTCTGTTTTGCGATTTTATTGCTAGATACTTGCTTCCTCCGAAATTCTTTTTCTCCTACATTCAAGTTAACCTCTTTACTTATCCTTGTTTATGCTTTCATATCTCGCACGTTCCTTAATAGTTAGGCACTTTAAACCCAAATCTACCCCCTTTAAACCATCCTTTCTAATTTAACAACTCACTTTCCTAGTAACTAAGAATAAATCTCTGTGGGAAATCGAATGAAAAAATACTTATTACTTGCTACAAGACCATGTATGCTTGCATGTTCTGAGTGCTCTTGCATTGCCTTTTTAATTTAAACATTGAGCACACAACACATACCATCGGAAACTATCTTCACTTGGGAGAAGTTAAAGAGCCTGTTCTTGGAAAGGTATTTCCCAGCTTCAAAAGCCAGAGCCATGAAAAAGGATATCTTTAGTTTCAAGCAGGAAAAGGAAGAGGCATTTCACGAGTGTTGGGAGAGATTCATTAAGCTCTGCGAGAGCTGCCCGAACCATCTGATAGCAGAGGCCGCGCTTATTGAATTCTTCTATGACGGTTTGCTACTGCACGACTGTCAGATGCTTGATGCGTCGAGTGGAGGAGCCCTTTGTGAGAAAACGCCTGCAGAGGCCAGACAGTTGATCTCTAACATGGCTGAGAACCGTCGCCAATACGGGGGAAGAAATGAACAACCTAAACTGTTTACCGACGTAGAAGGGCTCAAGGAGCAATTGTCTCAGGTATTTGGCGTTATTCATACGTTGCAAGAAAACTCATCCCAGGTTGTTTCCTCTATTTCAGGTCAAGCCCTTGAAGGCATGTTCAAGTCGTTTGTGGAATCTAGCAAAGAGACCAGTTCGCAGATGCGGTCTCTAAGTGAGGGGTTCACAGAGATCAAGGAAAGAATGAGTAAATTGGAGTCCAAAGCGGAACACGCTAGTGTCATCAATCTCAGAAGTGGCAAGGATGTGCCATCACGACCCACTCCCGAGAGCTCTAGCAAGGATACAGAGATATCTCCAGATAAGTGTCACCAAACACCCCCTGAAACGGTTGTAGCTTCTCCTTATATTTCTATGAAGTCTTACACTCTCGTTGCTCCTTTTCCTAGTAGGTTGGCGAGGCCACCTAAGGAGGTGGAGGACGCGGACGTCCTTGAGACGCTGAAAAATGTTGGAATCAATATGCCGCTGCTTGATGCAATTCAGCAAATCCCAAGGTACGCTAAATTTCTGAAGGAGATGTGCACCATGAAGAGGAAGACTAAAGGTGCTGAGAGAGTTGTGGTAAGCAAGAATGTTTCTGCCCTGATAACACAAGGTATTCCAAACAAATGCCAGAACCCAGGTATGTTCCTCTTGCCATGTACTATAGGAGATAGAGAAATCGAGCACGCCATGCTAGACTTAGAAGCCTCAATTAATGTTATGCCATACTCAGTCTACAAGAGTCTCGATTTAGAAGGAATGCAGGAAACAAGTTTAATTATCCAGTTAGCTAATAGGTCTTCTATTCATCCTTTAGGGGTGATTGAGGATGTGTTGGTTAGAGTTAAGGACCTGATCTTTCCTGCTGATTTTTACGTGATAAATATGGAAGAAAACGCATCATCCACTACTTCAGTCCTGCTAGGTAGACCATTCATGAAAACCGCTAAGACAAACATCAATGTGCATGATGGTACCTTGTTAGTCGAGTATGAAGGAGATGTGTTCGAATTTAATGTTTTTGATGCCATGAAACACCATGCTGATGTGCATTCTGTCTGTAAAATTGATCTTATTGATACTTTAGAACAAGAAGAATGCATGACTGCTGTGGATGGGGATGACCCATTTGTTTTTACTGAAACTGTTGGCGAGATTGAAAGTAGTGCGCCCATATTGTCTGATTCATCTGAGCAAACTACTCTTGCTTTTGAGGCGTGTGAAAAGCCAGCTAAAATATTACCATCTCTTTTGCAGGCTCCCAAGTTGGAACTTAAGGAGTTGTCGGGTCACCTCAAGTATGTATACTTGGGTGAGGTGGAGACACTCCCGGTAATTATTTCTAAGGAGCTTATATCGGAGCAAGAAGGTAAGTTGGTGGAGGTCTTGAAAAAGAATAGAAGAGCGATAGGATGGACGTTAGCAGACTTGCATGGGTTGAGTCCAGTCCTGTGTATGCACAAGATTCGGCTGAACGAGGGAGCGAAGCCATCCCGAGAGCCTCAGCGGAGACTGAACCCAGCAATGAAAGAGGTAGTGTTGTCTGAGATACACAAACTCCTTGACGCAGGTATTATCTATCCCATTTCTGATAGCCAGTGGGTTAGCCCAATTCATATTGTACCTAAAAAGACGGGCATAACCGTTATTAGAAATGAGAGGGGTGAGTTAGTGCCTAAGAGAGTGCAAAATGGGTGGAGGATGTGTATAGATTTTAGAAAACTGAATGATGTGACTAAGAAGGACCATTTTCCAATTCCTTCATAGATCAAATGGTGGAGCGTTTAGCTGGGAAGCCATACTTCTGTTTTCTAGATGGGTTTTCTGGGTTTTACCAAATTCCCATAGCCCAGGAAGATCAGGAAAAGACTACTTTTACATGTCCATTCGGAACTTACGCATATAGGAGAATGCCCTTCGGGCTTTGTAATGCTCTAGGGACTTTTCAGCGATGCATGATGAGCATATTTACTGAATTCGTAGAAAAATGCATCGAAGTCTTTATGGATGATTTCACTGTATATGAGAGTTCATTTGAGGATTGCCTGATTAACTTGTCTACAGTCATGGAAAGATGCATTGAAACTAATCTTGTTTTAAATTTCGAAAAGTGTCATTTCATGGCCAGTCAGGGCATAGTCTTAGGTCACGTTGTGTCAGCTAAGGGGATAGAGGTGGATAAAGTAAAAATTGATGTTATATCTTATTTACCTTACCCCACGAATCTTCGGGAAGTGCGTTCTTTTCTTGGTCATGCAGGTTTCTACCGCAGATTCATCAAGGACTTCTCGAAGATAGTGACTCCGATGACGAGCTTACTGAAAAAAGATGTCCCATTCTGTTTTGACAAGGAGTGCACGCTGGCTTTCGATGTTGTGAAGAAGTGCTTGACCAACGCACCCATCATCCATCCACCGCAGTGGGGGACCCCCTTCGAGATTATGTGCGATGCGAGCAATTATGCCGTCGGCGCTGTGCTGGGTCAGAGGATAGACAAGAAAAGCCACGTGATTTATTATGCCCCAGGACGCTCAACTCTGCGCAGATTGGCTACACCACTACAGAGAAGGAGCAGCTTTCTATTGTTTTCGCTCTTGATAAATTCTGGCCTTATATTCTTGGATCTAAAGTCATTGTTTTTTCTGATCATGCAGCAGTTCGTTACTTGATGAACAAGAAGGACTCGAAACCTAGACTGCTCAGGTGGGTACTACTACTCCAGGAGTTCGACGTCTCAGTCCAGGATAGGAAAGGATCAGAAAATACAGTTGCTGACCACTTGAGCCGCATTGTGCGTAATGAGGATGACTTGCCCTTGAACGACGAATTCCCTGATGAAGTCCTTTTTCAGGTGAGTGTGGAGATACCATGGTATGCCGACATCGTCAATTACTTGGTCACAGGTACGTTCCCATCCGATTTTTCATATAACAATAGAGCTAAGCTGCGAAGTGAAGCTAAGACTTATGTCTGGGATGAAACCGTTTTATGGAAATTTTGTGCTGACCAAGTGATTAGGAAGTGTGTCCCTAGGTCTGAGCATAAGTCTATACTTCTATTTTGCCATGAATTTGCATGTGGGGGACACTTTGGACCAAATAGAACAGCGAGGAAAGTATTAGATTGTGGGTTTTTCTGGCCATCACTGTTTAAAGATTGTTATGAATTTTGTAAATCATGTGATCAGTGCCAGAGAAAAGGGTCCATCTCACGTAGGAATGAAATGCTCCAAACACCTATTTTAACTTGCGAAATTTTTTAGGTTTGGGGTATGGACTTTATGGGACCCTTTCCCCCTTCATTTGGTTTTGTCTATATCTTGTTGGTTGTGGACTACGTGTCTTAGTGGGTGGAGGCTAAGGCCACCAAAGTTGATACTGCTAATGTTGTTTCCAGTTTTGTGAAATCCAATAATTTTAGCAGGTATGGAGTTCCACGAGCCATCATAAGCGACCAGGGGAGCCACTTCTGCAACAAGACGATCCAGGCCTTGATGAGGAAGTATGGGGTAAATCACAAAATCTCTACCCCGTACCATCCTCAAATCAATGGCCAAGCAGAAGTGTCCAATCGAGAGGTGAAGAGCATCCTCGAGAAAACAGTAAGTCCAGCAAGGAAGGATTGGAGCCTCAGGCTGGACGATGCTTTGTGGGCCTATCGCACGACTTACAAAACTCCCATAGGGATGTCTCCCTACCGGATGGTTTTTGGGAAAGTCTGTCATCTCCCAGTGGAGATCGAGCACAAAGCTTATTGGGCCGTGAAGAAGTGTAATATGGACTTTGACAAGGCTGGCGAAGAAAGACTCCTCAAATTGCAAGAACTAGAGGAGCTTCGCCTGGATGCATATGAGAACTCGAAGATCTACAAGGAAAAGACCAAGATGTTCCACGACAGACGAGTCATCCGGAAACACTTCGAAGTTGGCCAGAAGGTCCTCTTGTTCAACTCCCGTCTGATGTTCATGCCAGGTAAACTTCGTTCCCGGTGGCTTGGTCCTTTTATTATAACCGATGTCCATCACTATGGTGTAGTCAAGATTCAGAGCCTAGATTCAGAGAAGGAATACACGGTGAATGGCCAGCGACTGAAGATCTTCCATGAGGGAATGTCAGAGGACTTCGACGAGCATGCCTACTTGAAAGAGCCCGATTATGAGAAAGGATGAAATGAGTTTTGGTAAAGTCGAGCAATCGACACTAAAAATTTGCGCTACTCGGAGGCACCCGAGCTTGAACTGTACATGCTTTTTGTTTACTTTACTGTTTTTAGGACTAGCTTAGGTTCTTACTCTGATGTTATGAGTTTTCAGGTGAAACGATGGCTCGTCCTTGAGGTTTATTTGCTAAGGATAAAGCGCACTCTCCAACCCTCTAAGTCACAATTCAGGGAAGGTTTTTGTTGCGTGCTCAATGTTTAAAAGAAATATGCAATGATAGAGCACTCAGAACATGCAAGCATACATGATCTTGTAGCAAGTAATAAGTATTTTTTCATTCGATTTCCCACAGAGATTTATTCTTAGTTACTCGTGAAGTGTGTTGTTAAGTAAGAATGGGTGGATTAAATGGAGTAGATTTGATTTTAAGGTGCCTAATTACTAAGGAATATGTAGAGGATGCAAGCATGAACAAGTGTAAGTAAATAATAAACTTGAATGTAAAGAGAAGAGAAAAACAAACGAAGAGAAAAATGGCTAAGGCAGAATTTTTAACTAAGGGAATTGCGGAAACAGCAATTATACCGCAATGTTCTTAACAGCGAAATGTGTGTAAAGTGTGTAAACAAGGGCTACTAACGACTCCTCTATAGGCTTTTTCCTACGATTCTCAAGCAGTAGATTAACTCACCATGCATCAAACTAACTCATTCTCATGTATCTTCCGATTTCATGCATTAGATTCTTTAGTTTACTCATGTCCAAGTAAGGTCTTAAGCATCTTGTTAAAACAGTAAGTTAAGATTTGTACTAGGAAAACGCCTATTCCTAGGTCGTTTTCTGGCTACCTGGAGAGGCTAGCATGAGTGTATGACTCTGAACTCTTACTCCTTCCAGAAGTTAGGAGTTCTTTGGACAAAATGGATGGCCAATCGAAATTGCCCGTGGGATGAAGCTTACATACATTCAATGCATTTCGAGAGTTATCCTACATGTTTGATTCACGTGTTTTAACCTATAGCCTTGTCATTAGCATGCCCTTATATGATTTAGTTACTCATGGATGCAGATAGATTGGGGAGAATAGATGGAGACAACATACTAAGTAGAAGATTAAAGACAAAACAGAAGCTAAAAGCAGTGAACATACGAGATGAAGAACGTGCGGAGTAATGAAATTATGCTTGGATTAACTAGCGTTTGAACTAAACAAGTGATAGCTTTGAATAACCAAAGTAAAACAGAAAGCAACGAAATGGAATAGAGTAGCTAATGAACAGGGAAATGACAACAAACAACAACGAAAACAGAAAGCTAAAGCAGAAAGCAGTAAATCCGAGCGTGTTCTTCTTGGTGCGAACGCCTCGATCTGAAGGGTGAAAGGAAGCTTTGCTTGGATGAATCTGATCAGAAGAGAAGATGAATCTTCGCTCCTTCCTATCAGATTGTCGACTCCAACAGCTGAACCTCTCAAACCAACAGACGGAGAAGAGAAAGAATGGGAAAGACTGCGTTGAACTGGAAGTCTACGTCGTTCAAGTGTGTTTCAACCTTCCACTTTGACCTCCTTTTATAGTATTCTGCAGGTGCGATTGGGTCAAGGAGAACCATCAATTCTCAACGTCGTACTTCTACGTGGCTGCAGGAGAAAGAATGGATCCCTAAAATATCGGAACAAAACAGAAAAAGGTTAGACAACTTACGGATTTCACTTAAAACATTGCGGTTTTAGCAATGTTTCCGCAATGCTTCCGCAATGCACAATTTTCATTCCTTTAACTTCGTTTTTAATTCCTTTTCTTCCCTTTTGCATATAAGTCCTAATTTAGCTTCATTCTTCTAATTCTCATATATAAGCACAAGTTCAAGCTAAATCCTATCAAAAACACTTACAAATGCACAACTTCCTATCACAAATAAGTTCTAAAATAGTCACTTTTGGAGACGTAACAGTTTTCTTTCCTTAGAATTTTGACTGTGCTTTTATAGTCCAATGAGGACATTGTCCATTTCTAAGTTGGGGGTGGTGGGTTGTGCCTTATAGTGATTGTCGAGTTTAGTTGTGGAACTCTGATAATCGTGTTGTGTTATGGTGTATGCATGCTAGTCTGACTATGAAATTTTGTGATGTACTGTTAGAGTCTTCGTATTTGTATTTGTAGTGAGATTCAGCATGATTGCATTTGTTAAGGCCATTTTGAAAAAAATTTCAAGTTATTTCCCTGTTTAAGCCTCGCATGTTAGCACTCTATCTTGGATCTATGGGTTTAGAGTAGCTCTGTTTGTTTTGAATTTCGTTGTCACCTCGAAAGGCAACCTTAGATGTAGGTGAGAGGCATCTCATCCTTCCTGCTTAGGTTACCTGTCCTTTGACACTCATTGCAGCTGTGTGCATGGTCGTGTGCATCCTTGAATATCGTGGGCCAGTAATAGCCACTTTGGAACACCTTTGCAGCCGTCCTTTGGCCACCAAAATGCCCACCATAGGGAGACGTATGGCAGTGTTGCAACACTGACTTCGCCTCAGCATCTGATACACACTTCCTTAGTAATCCGTCTGCACATGTCTTGTAAAGTGTAGGATCGTCCCAGATGAACTTCCTGGCTTCATGTAGGAACCTCTTCTTGTCTGCCCTCCTTTGAACGTTGGTAGTATGATAGCTCCATTTTGGAGCTATAATTATGTCCTTAATTCACGATTATTACTTGCTTAATCTTGCTTTTATGTGTTAATTGCAGGTGTTCTCGGTAATTCGCCCTCGGGAGCGTTTCGGCGCTTTTCGAGGCTTAATATCGCATTTTAAAGGCCTAAGAACACTTTTGGGGAAGGACCATGCAAAAATATGAAGAATTGACATTTTGGGAAAATTGAAGGCAAAATACCATGCAAAAACCCGAGAGCTAGCGTCGAGCGACAGCGTCGCGACGCTAGCTCGACGCTGCCAGAGCGTCTCGATGCTCCGAAGTTTGAGGCGCCAATCTGAAATTCCACCCGAGAGCAAGCGTAGAGCGACAGTGTCTCGACGCTCGCTCGACGCCGCGCAAGCGTCTCGACGCCACCCCGACTGTGCGCGCTGAATCTTTAGGGCGTAGCGTCGAGACGCTGCCATAGCGTCTCGACGCTTCGACAGATTACTTAAGTTTTTGTCCGATTTTTAGCCGCCTTCTTCATCTCCTACCTCGGGCTCCGCACCAGATTAGACATTTCAGCAGCCATTTTCACCATGGGAGAGGCTAGGAAGCTTGGAATAAAGTCATCTCACATCACACGCAACATGAGTGAGTCATTCAGAAACACTTCGAAGTTGGTCAGAAGGTCCTCTTGTTCAACTCCCGTCTGAAGTTCATGCCATGTAAACTTTGTTCCCGGTGGCTTGGTCCTTTTATTATAACCGATGTCCATCACTATGGTGCAGTCAAGATTCAGAGCCTAGATTCAGAGAAGGAATACACGGTGAATGGCCAGCGACTGAACATCTTCCATGAGGGAATGTCAGAGGACTTCGACGAGCATCCCTACTTGAAAGAGCCCGATTATGAGAAATGATGAAATGAGTTTTGGTAAAGTCGAGCAATCGACTCTAAAAATTTGCGCTACTCGGAGGCACCCGAGCTTGAACTGTACATGCTTTTTGTTTACTTTACTGTTTTTAGGACTAGCTTAGGTTCTTACTCTGATGTTGTGAGTTTTCAGGTGAAACGATGGCTCGTCCTTGAGGTTTATTTGCTAAGGATTAAGCGCACTCTCCAACCGTCTAAGTCACAATTCAGGGAAGGTTTTCTTTCCTTGGAATTTTGAGTGTGCTTTTATAGTCCAATGAGGACATTGTCCATTTCTAAGTTGGGGGTGGTGGGTTGTGCCTTATAGTGATTGTCGAGTTTAGTTGTGGAATTCTGATAATCGTGTTGTGTTATGGTGTATGCATGCTAGTCTGACTATGAAATTCTGTGATGTACTGTTAGAGTCTTCGTATTTGTATTTGTAGTGAGATTCAGCATGATTGCATTTGTTAAGGCCATTTTGAAATTTTTTTCAAGTTATTTCCCTATTTGAGCTTCGCATGTTAGCACTCTATCTTGGATCTGTGGGTTTAGGGTAGTTATGCTTGTTTTGAAATTCGTTGTCACCTCGAAAGGCAACCTTAGGATGGGTTAAGATTCGTTCACGTTCGTAATTTATGTGCTAAAAATTTTAATATGGCTCATAGGCTCTAAAGGAAAAGAATGCAAAAATTTCTAAAAAGGAAGCAATCTCCTAGGGTGTTCCTCCTTCTTGAGTTGCCTTAGTAGCTAGGGGCGGTCGTGTAACCCACGGTCGCCACTGCATGAAAAGGGAGCACATAGAAGTGAACGCTAGTCCTTAAAAATGTGAATTTTGCCCGTAGTCAGATGCATTGTGCAATGAAATTGCAGGCAAGCTGAAACGAAAGTAAAATTGACATGTTAGGCGCTCATGGAGATCAAAATAAAAAAAAATAAAAAAAGAGAGAAAAGATGCCTTGCGATCTATTACTTACTTAGACGATGAATAGCCCTTAGACTGTTCTGTTTAGCCATAAGTAGGGGGAAGGCGAAGTTTTAGGACGGGTAGAGTTGTTCTAAGCCTGTAAAAATCTAAGATAGAGGAGCTAGGTCCGAAGCATAAATAGGGAAGCATCTTTAAATTTTTCGAATTGTACTTAACCAATACATGCATGCAGCTATTTCTTTCGAACACAAATGCCTTGTCGTTTCTAGTACTGAGAACTGAGTCCCTAGCATGCGTATTCGTTTATTTTGATTAATCAGATTTCCACCTTGCTCGAGGACTAGCAAGATTTAAGTTGGGGGTGTTTGATAGCTCCATTTTGGAGCTATAATTATGTCCTTAATTCACGATTATTACTTGCTTAATCTTGCTTTTATGTGTTAATTGCAGGTGTTCTCGGTAATTCGCCCTCGGGAGCGTTTCGGTGCTTTTTGAGGCTTAATATCGCATTTTAAAGGCCTAAGAACACTTTTGGGGAAGGACCATGCAAAAATATGAAGAATTGACGTTTTGGGAAAATTGAAGGCAAAATACCATGCAAAAACCCGAGAGCTAGCGTCGAGCGACAGCGTCGCGACGCTAGCTCGACGCTGCCCAAGCGTCGAGACGCTGCAAGAGCGTCTCGACGCTCCGAAGTCTGAGGCGCTGTTACGTCTCCAAAAGTGACTATTTTAGGACTTATTTGGTATAGAAAGATGTACACCCTTTAGCGTTTTTGGTAGGATTTAGCTTAAACTTGTGCTTATATATGAGAATTAGTAGAATGAAGCTAAATTAGGACTTATGTGTAAAAGGAAAGAAAAAAAACCAAAACCAAAGTTAAAGACTTGAAATTTGCACATTGCTGAAGCATTGCGAAAACATTGCGGTTTCAGCAATGTTTTAAGTGAAATCTGTTAAGTTGTCTAACCGATTTCTATTTTGTTGCGAATTTTCAGCCGCCCATTCTTTCTCCTGCTTCCACGTAGAAGAACGACGTTCAGAATGGATGGTTCTCCTTGGCCCAAAGGGGAAGGTTGAAAACACACTCGAAAGGCGTAGAATCTCCAGTACAACGCAGTCTTTTCTACCATGTTTCTCTCTTCCGTTTGTTGGTTTGAAGGGCTCAGCTGTTGGAGTCGATAATCTGAGAGGAAGAAGAGAAGATTTGTCTTCTCTTCTGATTAGATTCATCCAGACCGGGCTCTCCTTCTTCCTTCAGCCGAGGCGTTCGCGACGAGGGACTCTACGCACGGATTCACTCGCTTTTACTGCTTTCTGTTTCTGTTTTCATTGCTGGTTGTTGTTATTTCCCTTTTGTTTGCTACACTAGTTCATTTCGTCTGCTTTTATTCAGTCTTCATTAGTCTAGAGTTGTCGCTTTATAAGTTTTGAACCTCATTTAAATCAAAGAAGTGTTTGATTAGTTCACGGATTCCTTATTGCGTTGATCGTTTCTGTTCTCTTTTATTTCCCATCCATTACTGTTAAGCACGTCTTCTCCATCTATTCTTTCCATTCCATCTTCATCCATGAGTAACTAAACCACATAAGGGTATGCTAATGACAAGTCCATAGGTAGAAATACGTGAACCAAGCATGTAGGTTAGTTTCGAATGCATTGAATGTATGTATGCTTCATCCCACGGGCAATTTCGATTGGCCATCCATTTTGTCCAAAGAACTCCTAACCTCTGGAAGGAGTAAGAGTTCAGAGTCGTACATTCATGCTAGCCTTTCATGGTATCCAGAAAACGACCTAGGAATAGGCGTTTTCCTAATACAAATCACTAAACTTGCTTTTATAAAAAGATGCTTAAAGCCTTACTTGGACATGAGTAAACTAAAGGATCTAATGCATGAAATCGGAAGATACATGAGAATGAGTTAGTTTGATGCATGATGAGTTGATCTACTGCTTGAGAATCGTATGAAAAAACCTATAGAGGAGTCATTAGTAGCCCTTGTTTCCCTACTTTACCCCTAATTCGCTGTTAGTAACATTGCTAAAAAATTGTTGTTTCCGCAATTCTTTTCCTTCTACATTCGAGTTTACCTATCTACCTGCACTTGTTTATGCTTTCATATCTCGCACGTTCCTTAATAGTTAGGCACTTTAAACCCAAATCTACCTCATTTAATCAACCCTTTCTCACTTAACCTCTCACTTCGTTAGTAACTAAGAATAAATCTCTGTGGGAAATCGAATGAAAAAATACTTATTACTTGCTACAAGACCATGTATGCTTGCATGTTCTGAGTGCTCTCACATTGCATTTTAATTTACACATTGAGCACGCAACAGGCGCCAATCTGAAATTCCACCCGAGAGCAAGCGTCGAGCGACAGCGTCTCGACGCTCGCTCGACGCCGCTCAAGCGTCTCGACGCCACCCCGACTGTGCGCGCTGAATCTTTAGGGCGTAGCGTCGAGACGCTGCCATAGCGTCTCGACGCTCCGACAGATTACTTAAGTTTTTGTTCGATTTTTAGCCGCCATCTCCATCTCCTACCTCGGGCTCCGCACCAGATTAGACATTTCAGCAGCCATTTTCACCATGGGAGAGGCTAGGAAGCTTGGAATGAAGCCATCCCACATCACACACAACATGAGTGAGTAGTCTATAGTGTGTTTGGCTCGGGATTGTAAAGGGATAATGTAGTTTGAACTTTTGGTGAGGTTGTTGAACCAAATTCTGAATTGGCTTGAATGATTGATTGAATTAGTTTCTATTTCTTTGCTTATTCCATGAATTTGTTTGAATGATTTAGGACTAGGCACCCTTGATTTCGAGCATGCTTCATCTGTTAAAGGTTTTGATGTCGTGCCTCTCTGAACCGCCAAGTAACAAAGATTAACGATGCCTTTGAGCGTATAGGCGTCCTTGCGTTCTTGGTGTTCGTCGAATTAGAATCTGAAATCGATACACTAATTTCGCGTCCAAATTAGATAATCGTCGTAGTTAGCTCGTTGCTATCGATTGGTCTTGGGAGAGCGTTGACCGCCAATGTCCAATCGATATGCTTGATTAGCATGATTTATTGTGTCTAATTAATATCCATGGAGCATGTCTAAATTAATTTATTGATTTGAGACGGACTGCGTATTCGTTCAATTGTTTAGCCATTATACTCGTCAACCTATGATCCAAGAGGCATGCTAATTTTATTCCTGATCGTCCCGAGTCGAACGCTCCATTAGTTTAATTTTCCATGTTTAGTGTTGTTCCCTCTTAGTCAATTAAAATCCAAATCCCCCACGTTTTGTTTATTTTCACAGTTTACAAATCTAATTAGGATTAAGTCAAATTCACTTATTTCTCTGTGGATCGACCCCGTTACCACTAATCTACTAATAGTTCAGTGTATTCGGGTAATTATAAATTTATTTTGGCGGGTCTCGACAACCCGATGATTGGCGATAATTCGAAAATATCGTTACCATAGTACCTGCGAGGCAAGGAAATTAGCAATATCCGCAAACCAAGGTTCCTCATCGTTGTCACGATGCGCTAACACAAAGACATGCTCATCAACAAAGGCATCAGAAATTGTTGGCTCAACAATTTTATCGCAATTATGTCGCAATCTAGATAAATGGTCAGCAACCACATTTTCGCATCCTTTTTTATCTCTAATGTCTAGATCAAACTCTTGCAACAATAATACCCATCTAATTAACCTAGGCTTCGCATCAGCCTTCTTCATTAGATATTTTAGTGCAGAGTGATCGGTGTACACAATGGTTCTAGTTCCTACAATGTAATTCCTAAACTTTTCACAAGCAAACACTACAGCTAGCATTTCCTTCTCTGTGGTTGTGTAATTACATTGTGCTTCATTCAAAGTCTTACTTGCATAATATACAGGATGTGTTAGTTTATCTATTTTTTGTCCTAGCATGGCTCCTACTGCATAGTCACTTGCATCACACATCATTTCAAATGGTAAGTCCCAATTTGGTCCTACTATAATTGGTGCTTTGACTAAGGCTTCCTTAATTGTTGTCCATGCTAAGAAACATTCTTTCGAGAAGACAAACGGTTTATTAAGCTCTAGAAGCTCACACAAAGGTTTAGAGATTTTTGGAAAGTCTTTAATGAATCTCCTATAGAAACCTGCATGACCTAAAAAACTTCTAATAGCTTTTACATTTTGTGGTTCCACTAGCTTCTCTATTATTTCTATCTTGGCCCGATCGACCTCTACTCCTGCTCTAGACACTCTATGACCTAGGACTATCCCTTCCTCCACCATAAAGTGGCATTTCTCCCATTTAGAACTAGGTTGGTCTCCTCACACCTAGCTAGAACTTGTCCTAAGTTCTCTAAGCAATTACTAAAAGAATCACCAAAGACTGAGAAGTCATCCATAAATATTTCTATCATGGATTCATCTAAGTCAGAGAAAATTGCCAACATGCACATTTGGAATGTTGCTGGTGCATTGCATAAGCCAAAAGGCATTCTGCGAAAAGCAAATGTTCCAAAGGGACATGTAAAGGTTGTTTTCTCCTGGTCCACAGGGTCTATGGTGATTTGGTTATATCCACAATAACCATCTAAAAAGCAGTAGTAGGCTCGGCCAGCTATCCTATCTAACATTTGATCTATAAACGGTAAAGGAAAATGATCTTTTTTTGTTTCTTTGTTTAATTTTCTATAGTCCATACAGACTCTCCATCCTATAACAGTTCTAGTTGGAATTAGTTCATTACTCTCATTAACTATTACAGTCATCTCACCCTTCTTAGGCACGCATTGAATTGGACTCACCCATTGACTATTGGCTATAGGAAAAATTACACCAGCATCTAACCATTTGATGATTTCATTTTTCAGTACCTCCTTCATGGAGGGGTTCAACCTACGTTGGTGATCTACCCTAGGTGTATGTTCCTCTTTCAATAGTATCTTATGCATGCAATAGGATGGACTAATACCTCTTATGTCAGCAATCGTCCATGCAATATTAGCGCAATTTCATGCTTTTCACTTAATTTGGATGAAATGATAACAGGCAAAGTATCATGCTCTCCTAAATATGCATACTTGAGATGATTAGGCAATGGTTTTAATTTTAATAGGGGTGCATGCTCAATTGATGGTTTCAATGGATTCGTGGTTCTTTCAGACAAGTCATTAGTCATACAAACATGTTGAGGTTTGTCCACAGATATATCCATTAACTCAGAAATGTTTAAATCAGTTATATCTACTTGTACATAGTCAGTGGCATGCTTAATTAACAGTTCATGCTCAAGTTGTTCTTCCATCAGTGAATCTACTACATCTATACTTGCACAAGACTCAGAATCAGAGGGATACCTTAGGTCTTTAAAGACACTAAATTTAACCTCCTCATCATGAACTCTCATGGTGAGCTCACCTTTCTGGACATCGATCAAAGCCCTACCTGTGGCTAGAAATGGTCTGCCCAATAAGATTGGTACCTCCATGTCTGCCTCATAATCCAGAATGATGTAGTCTGTAAGAAAAATAAATTTGTCAACCTTGACAAGTATATCCTCAATTTTACCCTCAGGGTATGCTATGGATCTGTCTGCAAGCTGCAAGGTGACAGTAGTAGGACGTGCTTCCCCTATTCCAAGCTGGCGGAATAGTGATAAGGGCATGAGATTGATGTTTGGCTCCCAGGTCACAAAGAGCTCTGCCCACGTGCTTGCCTCCTAACTCAACTGGCAAGGTGAAGGAACCAAGATCCTTCTCCTTCTTGGGTAGTTTGTTCTGGAGTATGGCACTGTACTCCTCAGTGAGATTCACTGTTTCAAATTCACCAATGATTTTCTTATTAGTAATAATATCCTTCAAAAACTTAACATAAGAAGGCATAGATTGCAAAACTTCTACAAATGGAATATTCACATGCACTTGTTTTAAAATTTCTAAAAATTTATTAAAGTGCACTTTCTGTTCTTGTTTTTTCTTTAGCCTTCTAGGGAATGGAGGTGGTGGCACATATGTAGGCACTTCAGGTCGCCTAATGACAGGGGGAGGCCTTGGAATTTCTTCTGGTTCCACTATGATAGGTTCCAGCCTCACCCTTGATGTGCTTGGTGGTAGTTGACCATGGTTGGGCAGAGAATCCAGTGGAGCACTAGACTCTTCATTTTCTACTCGCTTTGGTGTTTCTCTAGTGTTGCTCACCAATGGTCTTCCACTGCGAAGTTCAACTGCTTGAACTTGCTCTTTTCCATCCCTTCTAGGTACTTCAGTGTCTGCAGGCAACCTACCTTGGGGCCTATTTTTCAGTTCATTTGCTAATTGCCCTATCTGGTTTTCTAAGCTCCTAAGGGTGGCTTGCTGACTCTGAAGAGTAGCATCATTCTTTGCAATGTACCCCTTAAGTAAATTTTCTACTGATGACCCTATTGGTTGGTTATATGGCTTTTGGTACATGGATTGATTATTTTGTTGAGTGAAACCAGGTGTTCCACTCGGTCTTGGTTGGTTTTGAGCTTGGTTAATGTTTTGTTGACCACCCCAAGACAGATTTGGGTGGTTCCTCCAACCAGAATTATAGGTGTTAGAATAGGGGTTGCTCCTAGGCTGCTGTTGACTTCGAACATAGCAGACTGAGGCTGGATTCCCAGGGCAGAAATCAAACAAGTGCCCTTCCCCACAGAACCCACAGATTAGTGTCTCACCTTGACTATTTGATGCGCTCATTGAAATGGCTGCTGCGGTGTTGACACTAGGTTGGAGATTGGTTTGAGCCATTTGTTTAACTAGATTGGTCGGGGCATTAATTTGGCTACTCATTGCACTAAGTGCATCCTTGTCTTGAATTCTCCTAGGCTCTACAGGATCGTCTGACCATCTATAGTGAGAAGTTGAGATTTTCTCCAAAATCCCATAGGCTTCATTGTAGCTCTTTGCAAGCATGGAACCACGAGCTGAAGAATTAAGCACTTGCCTTGTGCTGGGGTTGCATCCTTTAAAGAACACTTCTATTTGGATACACCATGGAATACCATGGTGTGGACATTTAAGCAAAAGGTCCTTGAACCTTGTCCAAGCTTCGTGAAGGGATTCGTTTTCGGCTTGTTTGAACTTGATTATATCATCACGAAAGTTGGAATTCCTATCAGGTGGGAAGTATTTGACTAGGAATTTTTCAGCCAGATCTGTCCAATTGACAATTGATCCGGAGGGTAAAGAGTTTAACCACGTTTTGGCTTTATCTCTTAATGAGTACGGGAAGAGATATAGTCTCAAGGCTTCTTGGGAAACTCCAGGAATGATGAAAGTATCACTAACTCCTAGGAAATTTCTCAAATGATTGTGGGGATCCTCATTTTCCACTCCAAAGAATTGTCCCACAGTGGACAGCATTTGGAACATTACTGGTTTTAACTCGAATGAGTTGGCAGTAATCTCAGGGCGTATAATGCTTGGGTTAAGCTCCCCAGGCATAGGAACTAAATATGAGAGGATGGCACTATCCTTGTCATTCGCTATTTCGATGGGGTTGCGAGTGGCAGGTGCTTGGTTTGGAGGTAATCTATCCATTTCGGTTTGATGGGATTGCGACGACTCCGCGGAGTCAGCAATGTTTTGAGTTACAGGGGGTTGTTTAAAGAGGTGTTTCTTAGCTTTATTTCTGGCCCTAAGTAATCTTTCAGGCTCAGGATTGAACTCTAGATCGCTACTTGAATGCTCATTCATAAACTAACCCAATGGTACCTGTAAAAGAAATGAAAGAAGATCATCTCCAATAGAAATTAAGTTTTGTTTCTAACTTAACAAACTTCGTGTTTACTAAACAAAATCCTCGGCAGCGGCGCCAAAAACTTGTTGCGTGCTCAATGTGTAAATTAAAATGTGATGTGAGAGCACTCAGAACATGCAATCATACATGGTCTTGTAGCAAGTAATAAGTATTTTTTCATTCGATTTCCCACAGAGATTTATTCTTAGTTACTAATGAAGTGAGATGTTAAATTAGAAAGGATGGTTTGGATGGGGTAGAATTGGGATTAATGTGCCTAACTAATAAAGAGAGTGCGAGATAGCAAGCATAAACAAATGCAAGTAAGGAGATTAACTTAGATGTAAAGGGGAAAGAATTGTGGAGAAAGCAATTATGGAGCAATGAAATCGCAAAACAGAAAACTGAAAAAAATGACTAAGGCAAAAAATGAAACTAAGAAAATTGCGCAGACAGCAATGTTCTAGCAATTGTACTAACAACGTTTTAAGGGTGTAGTGTGGAAACAAGGGCTACTAACGACTCCTCTATAGGCTTTTTCATACGATTCTTCAGCAGTAGATCAACTTATCATGCATCAAATTAACTCATTCTCATGTATCTCTCGATTTCATGCATTAGATCCTTTAGTTCACTCATGTCCAAGTAAGACTTAAGCATCTTGTCGCAACGTTTTTGCGAC
Source organism: Herpetospermum pedunculosum (assembly GCA_028017165.1). Classification (NCBI taxonomy): domain Eukaryota; kingdom Viridiplantae; phylum Streptophyta; class Magnoliopsida; order Cucurbitales; family Cucurbitaceae; genus Herpetospermum; species Herpetospermum pedunculosum. The sequence continues at coordinate 3,541,675 of CM051525.1, read as the reverse complement.
GCGGAGCGGCCGACAACCTTCTGTTAAACAGGGGTTTTCACAAAAATGGAGTCGCCACCAATCATTTAGGATTTGATTGGTCACCTTAAAAACACGGTCTACGAAGTAAAAAAAACGAGGTTTGGGGGTCGGTTGAGTGTAGGGAAGGTGCTAGCACCCTACAACATTCCGTTTAAAACGGTAGCCAAAACATTTTATCCTAATTATCTAGCTAATTTCAAATGGTCCTTAATAAATGAAATAAACAATTAAAAATAATACAATGTCCCAACTAATCATATCCTAACTTGAAAGAAAGTAGAAATTTGATTTTTGTGAGCAAGATTGTTAATTTTGCCATTAGTTGCCTTAATCCCATTTATCGGGATCGTACAACAAAAAGAGAATCTTGAAATCAATTAAAAAAAATACTTTTGTTTTGAAATCAAAATAATTTTTAAAATTAATCTAAAACCCCAATTTTAAATCAACAATTCTTTTTGTTTTGTTAGTTTAAAAACTCATTTTGAAATCCCATTCTTTTATTTACAAATCAAAACAAATTTTGAAATTCAATTTAAAACTTGGTTTGAAAATCAAATTCTTTTTTGCTTGAAATTCGATTTAAAACTCAATTTGGAATTGAGAACTCTTTTGATTTGAAATCGAAAACAATTTGAAATTCAATTTTAAAATCAAATGAAAACTTTTAAAAGAGGGTGATTCCTGTAATTAGCGCATAATGACATTAATAATAAATCCTCAAAAATAGGGAAACCCTATTTATCATGGGATTCCAATTAAAATACCTTCGAGATGAAAGGAACAGTCCTTCATCTCTCCCGGGGTGGCAACTTAAACTTAAAATTCCCTCGAGATGAAAGGAACAATCCTTCATCTCTCCCGGGGTTAAAATTTAATATTAAAATACCCTCGAGATGAAAGGAACAGTCCTTCATCTATCCCGGGGTGGCAACTTAAACTTAAAATTCTCTCGAGGTGAAAGGAACAATCCTTCATCTCTCCCGGGGTTAAAATTTAATATTAAAATACCCTCGAGATGAAAGGAACAATCCTTCATCTCTCCCGGGGTTGCAAATTAATGTTAAAATACCCTCGAGATGAAAGGAACAATCCTTCATCTCTCCCGGGGTTACAAATTAAAACTAAACAAACGCGCATAAAATAACGAAGACGATAAAATGGAGCGACAGAAGAATAAATGATCAAATTAATGTAAGTAATCCCGAAAATAAACTTAAAAATTAAATTGAAACGAATAACAAACTATCATGCATATACAATATAACCTAGGTATATAACGCAGGGTATATATTGAACATGCATGGGTATATATCAAAATCAGAGGGGTATGTATGCATATAAACAGGGGGTATATATCAGATAGGCAGAGGTATATATGAGCACAAAAACAATCCGACATACTTCACTAAAAGAACAGGGGCAAACTAGTAATTTCACTAAAACCTAAAATCTCGTTACCCATGCGAGGACCAGCTGTTGAGTTCTTCTTCTCCACGAGCTGCTGCCACCGGAGCTTGGCTTGAGCGCCGCCGTTGGAGGGCTGAGCTTAGCCGGAGATCGAGTTAATCCACCGCACGTCGTTCGCAGCTTCGGCGCCGAAGACCCACTGCCGTCTGGGTTCGTTGTGAGCCGTCGTTGGAGGTTGAAGATGATGAGGGAGCTCCGTCGTCTGGTTCGAATCACTTGAACTGTCGTGCACGAAGTTCGTCTGGACTTGCACCGCCGTCGTCGTCTTTGTGCGAGAGAAGAGCTCCGCCGCTGGTTCGTGGAGGTTGAAATCTCGAATCGTCGTCGATCTGGTCTGCTCGGAAAAAGAAGAAGCTTCGCCGTCGAAGTTCAGATCCGTCTTCCCCTCGCCGTCGTCTGGTTCAAGCTTATGTCGGAGAAGAAGAAGACGATACCGCAAGGTCGCCACCGTTGGTCCGAGATCAAAACTGGCGCCGAAATCGTGGAGCTCCACTCGCTCGCCTTCGTCTGGGTTCGAGCTTGATCTTCAAGGTTTGCTGCGCGCGGCCGGCTACTCCGCCATGGTTCAAGAGTGTCCGCCGTTCAGCTCGGGTTTGCTGCCAAATGAGGTCCGCCGTGAGGTTTGGAGAAGACGGTGGAGCTCCGTCGCTGGTCTGAGTTTCTTTGAGTTCGAGGCCGAAGAACAAGCTTCGCCGGAGAAGACAAATTGATGGTTCGCCGCCGTGGATCACCGGAGCTCCGCCGCCATGCCGGAGTTAGGTAGAGGATATGGAGAAGATGATGAATAGTGCTTGGAGAGAGAGAGTGGAGAGAAAAGAAAATGATTTTTTTTTTCTTTGGGATCCACACCCTTATGTCTTATCCTCCTTTTTGGCCTCCCCCTTCCCTTTCTATTTATAGCCATCAAATTAGGTCAAAACGGCCTTAAACCCTAAATTAATGAAATCTCAAACCGAAACCCCAAATTGAAACCCTAAACTCAAAACTTAAAATAAAACGCTAAATTGGAGCTCTAAATGAAACGCTAAATTAGAACTCTAAATGAAACCCTAAAATAATAAACTTAAAATAAAACGCTAAACTGGAGTCCCGAGACTGAGACACTGAACTCTCAAATGACCTGGACGCCTGAACGATCCACTAACGGAAGACAAATCTGGTGATTTTCTCGAACTCTCCGAAAATAACAGAAAAATGACGAAATTAAAGAAAAACTAAAAAGTACTAAAAAATAAGCGAAAAAACATAAAATTATGTGGAAAATCCAAAATGATGATAAACAAGGCCGGACGAAATACGGTGTCAACACATCTATTTATAAAAGCAAGTTAATGAATTGTGCTAGAAAAACGCCTATTCCTAGGTCGTTTTCTGGCTACCATGAAAGGCTAGCATGAATGGACGACTCTGAACTCTTACTCCTTCCGGAGGTTAGGAGTTCTTTGGACAAAATGGATGGCCAATCGAAATTGCCCGTGGGATGAAGCACACATACATTCAATGCATTTGAAGTTATCCTACATGTTGAGTTCACGTATTTCTCTCTATAGATTTGTCATTAGCAGACCCTTATGTGGTTTAGTTACTCATGGATGATGGTGGATTGGTTAGACTTGATTTATTAAACATGCTTGGCAGAATTCAAATGACAGCAACAGAAGAAAGAAACACTGGAGAACTTGCGAAGTAGTCAAATAATTCTTCGATTAAGCAAGGTTCAAAGCTTAACAAGCAACAACTTTAAAACGATAGAGACTAAACAGACACAGACGAAATGAAGCAGTGTAGCTAACAGAAGTAAATGGCAACAAACAGCAGCAAAAAGGAAACAGAAAACAGAAGAAAGCAATTAAACGTGTGCGTGAACTCCTCGACGCAAGCGCCTCGGATGAAGGGAGAAGGGGAGCTTTGTTTGGGGATGAATCCAATCAGAAGAGAAGAAGGATCTTCTCTTCTTCCTCTTAGATTATCGATGCAAATAGCTGAATCCTTCACGCCAACAAACGGAAGAGAAAACAGAGAGAATACTGCGTTGAGATGGGAGTTCTACGCTTCCAAGCTTGTTGTTATCCTTCCCCCTTGACCTCTTTTTATAGTGTTCTGCAGGTATTCTTAAGCAAAGGAGAACCATCCATTCTGAACGACGACCTTCCACGTGGCAGCAGGAGAGAAATTGGACGGCTGAAAGATCGCAACAAAACGGCGGACGGTTAGACAACTTAACAACTTCACTTAAAACATTGCTGAGACAACAATGTTTTCGCAATATTCCTGCAATACAGAAATTTCAACACTTTAGCTTTGTTTTTTATTCTTTTTCCTTTCTTTTACACAAAAGTCTTGTTTTAGCTTCATTCTATAATTTCTCATATATAAGCATATGTTTAGACTAAATTCTATCAAAAACGCTTAAGAGTGTACACCATTCTATAGCAAACAAGTCCCTAAAATATGCACTTTTGGAGACGTAACACTATCCATGGAGAAGAAGTTTCACCAAGCATCCATGGAGGTTGTCTCCTTCATACAACCCAAAAATGGGGAAAAACCAGAAAAAGAGGGAGAAAAATCCCGAGGGGAGAAGTGAATAGTGTATGACCTAAATTCGGAAAATGGGTTTTTATACCCATTTCCGCATCAGACAAGCGCCTAGGCGCCATAAGTCAGCGCCTAGACGCTGCACAATGTACAATCAAGGAACGCGCGCGCGTCGCGGCAGCGCCTAGGCGCTAACCTCTCTGGTTTGGAACAATGACGGGCGCAGGGCCGCTGGCCTCTTGGGTCTGGAACAATGTTGGGCGCCTAGGGGCTGCGAGCTAGCGTTGTGCGCAGGGTCTGGGAGGTTCTCTTAGCGCAGGGGCGCTGCGCAGCCAGCGCTCAGGCGCTGGGCGCTCTGTCCTGATCCATCCGTTGGGCGCCTAGACGCTAACCTCTCGAGTTTTGGCCTTCATTTCTTCAACACTTCATCATTTGCACCTCCTTTGCACTCTTCTAGTCTCGAGTACTTCCCGAAGCTCCTAAAATACCCGATTTAGCCCCAAAAATAATGAAAGGACTTCCCGAGCTCTTCACCGCGAAACACTTGTAATAAGGCAAATTAACTAATATTAAGCACGATATTTAGCTGGATTTAAGGCTATAATCATAGCTCTATTTTAGAGCTATCAAAATACCCCCAACCTAAATCTTGCTAGTCCTCGAGCAAGGCTACCCTGAATTATCACCACAGACAAAATTTGCATGTTATCGACTCTAACCTCAATGCTTCGAAGATCAAGGCATTTACAACAAAAAGAGAGCATTCGAATGCATGCACTGATTAAGAACATTTCAAAAATTCAATTGTTACTTGATAGCTCCAAAATAGAGCTATCTTTATGTCCCTAATATTGGCTAAAACCATCTAATATATTGATTAAAATGCCTTCTTGTAGGTGATTCCATGGTCGAGAGCCCGAGAAGTCCAAAGACACATTTCGGGGCTTAAAGTGTCGTTTTAGAGCTTCATAGACGCCTCGGGAGTGAAAGCGTTTGAAGAATTGAAGAGATGGCAAAAATTTCCTTGCAAAGACAATTTTTGGCCATCAAAACCCGAGAGCATGCATGCATGGGCGGCAGCGTCTCGACGCTAGCTCGACGCTGCCAGCGTCGAGACACTGGCCGAGCATCTCGACGCCGCCCCGACATCATCTGAAGATTGACGCACCCCAGCGTCGAGACGCCGCCCGACGATTTTTTAGATAGACGCGCGACAGCGTCGAGACGCTGTCCGAGCATCTCGACGCCTGCGCGCCCGCGCGCGCGGCCAACTTAGGGCACAGCGTCGAGACGCTCCGACGTTTAATGGCGTGAAAACGCCATTATTTTGCCAACTTTCATTCTATCTTCTTCCGCAATTCTTCCTCTCGGGTCTACGCCATATTCCACCATTTTTGGGCTTCTTCTTCTCCTCTTTGTATGCTACTAAGCTCTTCCGTGGGGGATTTGATTTATTCATCCCCCATGGAAGGCTAAACTAAGGTTAGTGCTTAATTTTGATTTGGGTTTTGTAAGTTATGGATGTTTGGGGAGGTTTGCCCCTTTGTGAATGTGAAGTTAATTGATAGGTTTATGCATCTCTTGCTTGTTCTTATTCAAAATCTAGCATGTGTAGCTTAATTAGGTTGACGCCCTAGTTCCCTATGCATGATAGAGGGCTAAAGGTTGGGACGTATAATTGCCTAAACCGCTAGGTAGCACGGGCTTAAGCATGGCTAATCAATTCAACCCAAAGTGACAGTTGGTAATCTGAATTAATTAACGTTTTCATGTTAGGCTTAAGGCAAGAGAGAAATCGGGTTAGTCTTAGGGTTAAGCCGTCACAATGTTCTCGTCACTGGCTTATAGTCGATTTAGGGGTCGCGATCTTGAATAGATTATTGGCCAAGTATGATTAGAATTGCACATGTCTAATTAAATCTGTGGGTCATTTGAGCTAGCACTAGCCAAATGAATTGTGTGCATAAGCATGTTTAGCTAATTAATAGTGTCGATGAACCGAACATCCATAACGATCAATTCCATTTCTCGAAGTTAAGCGCAACCATTTAAATTTTGCACGTTGTCAATTTAATTTTCCGTTAGCTTGCACGTTAGGAGCTCCCTTCCCCCAAACCAAATTACCATTCTTTTATTGTGCATACTTTTTATAATTAGCCAATTAGACTTAGTTAAATTGAATTTCTCAATTCCCTGTGGATCGACCCCATTACCACTTAGCTGCAAATTGCTCGGTGTATTCGGGTTTATAAATTGTATTTTGGCAAGCCTCGACAGCTTGAATTTTGTGAAAATACAAAAGTTCATTACCAAAATTGGCGCCGTTGCTGGGGAATTAAGTTTAATTTAGTTTGATTAAGTTTAGTTTGTTGGTTTTAAAAATTTTCTTTACTTCTTTTTGTACAGTTTAATTCTTTTGTATTATTTTACCCGTTTTTGTTTGAGTTTTTGGAGCGCAGTCATTCTTTGAAAATTCAAAAGAAGCGCAAAGATGGAAGTCGTGGGTAATTTTGAGCATCAAAGAACCTTGAGGGAGCTTGCATCATCTGAGCTAGGCCGGAACACATCGAGTATAAGTATCTAGTAGCTTCAGGTAATTTTGAACTTAAAGCTGGTCTGGTTAACTTTTTTTTTTTTTAGAGATGGTCTGGTTAACTTATTACCTTCTTTTTGTGGTAATACAGATGAGAATCCCGTCAGACACGTCAAGGAATTTCAGATGGTGTGTTCGTCATTTAGGATCGACGGCATCACCGAAGATCAACTCCATCTCAGAGCCTTTCCTTTCACCTTGAAAGAGGAGGCGAGAGATTGGATGTATTACCTACCAACTGGGTCCATCACTTCTTGGGCAGAGCTGCAGGAAGCATTTTATGCGAAGTATTTTCCGCCTCCCAAGGTCGTCGCCCTTAGAAGAATGATAAACAGAATTGAACAAGGAGAAAAAGAGACTGTTCTCGAGTGTTGGGAGAGATTTGGTCGGTTGTGTGAGGATTGTCCCAACCACCAAATAGCTGAACAGCAGCTCATTCAAAACTTCTACGAAGGTCTCTTACCGCCAAACCGACAGTTAGTTGATGTCATCAGTGGAGGATGTCTCATGGATAAGACACCCGCCGAAGCTAGAGTTTTAATTTCCAACTTGGCTAGAAGCTTAGAGCGGAGTGGAGATGGAGACAAAGAGAAAGATCGCCTGATCAGGGACGTGGACGAGCTTAAGGCTCAACTTTTTGAGGTAAGTAGTGCTATTCTTGCTTTGAAAAATAACTCACAACCCCGTCCTTCTGTTTCAGGTATATCGTTGGAAGAAATACTTGAATCACAACATAGGGAAACTCGAGAGCAGTTTCAAACTCTGAGCGATGCAGTGATTCAAGTCAGTAAGAGGTTGACAGTGATCGAGCATCAGAACGCGGAGAGCGTTAGTGCCATCACTCTGAGAAGTGGGAAGCATCTTCCCACGAGTACCCCGCCGGTGGAAGTCGATCATGGCCACGTCGAGCCACATGATGGAAACCGAAGGATCCCGACACAACCAGAGGCGCAGCGGAAGAAGCCTAAAACTGGTTGAGGATCTTCAGCAATCAATAAGCAACAAACAAGAATTGAAGAAACATTTCTAACACTTAGAAAAATTCTTTAATTCGAGTCCAACGGAAAAAACCCTCTCCACCGGTAAACCGACCGGTAAAAGTCAACCGAAAAAGTTGACCGGTAAAAGCCACCGGTAAAAATATCACCGGTATATATCATATATACACCGGTATATATTATACCGAGGAAATACCGACCGGTATATACCACCGGTATATATATATCACGGGTAAATAATATATATACCACCGGTATATACCACCGGTATATATATCACCGGTATATATACCACCGGTATATATCACCGGTAAATACCATATATACCACCGGTATATATCCCACCGGTATATATCCCACCGGTATGTATCCCACCGGTAAATAATATATACCACCGGTATATATACCACCGGTAAATTATATATACCACCGGTATATTTTCCAGTGAAGAGAGACCAAGAAAAAGCACCGGTATATATCATATATACACCGGTATATATTGACAAAAATACCTTATTTTGACGTTCGTCTTCTCGTCTACCTCTGCACCTCTACAGCCCCCTCGATCTCTACCTCTCCTCCGGTCACGAACTCAGCACGAACAATCGCGAGCACACGAGGACCACCCTTAGAGTAGTCCCAGCTATTCTCAGGCAGTAATAGCGGAGTGGTGGGACTCCTTAAGCTAAGGGGGTTAGTTTGAGGGTGGAGGAACAAGATGAAGCTTATGGCTTGTGTTTGGAATTGTGTTAATATGAACTTGATGAACAATTCATCAAGAACATCAAGAACACAATACAACAAACCCTTTGAGTTTCAACAACTTGAAATCAAAATATCAAGGGAAGAAGAATTAACAACTTAACTCTTCTTGAATCTTTCTCAAAGAACCACCTTGAATTTACAACAACCAAAGCTACAACTTCTCTTCTTCTTCAAGCTTCAACCATGGATATTACCTTCAACACTTGAAGATGCACAATCCAAATGACTTCAAAGAAGAAGTTCCCAACGTGAGAGAGAGAAGAGAAGTGTAAGCACAAAATTGGGGAGATCATCTCATACAAGCCAAAACCAATTGATTAACTCAATTGACTTGCTTCATGAGTAAGGAAAAATAGAAAAGGTGGAAGCCACATGTTGGACATGCAACATAAGATTAATGATAATAATAATAATTATAAATAATTATTATTTATTAAAATTAATAATAATTAAAACAATTTTAACTATTTAATTTATTATTAATATTAATATCAAATACTAATATAATAATAAACCTTCCACTATTACCCGGTTTTCAGAAAACCAACTTTTCCAAAATACGAATCAATATTCATATTTTTCTCCGGTCGAGTATTTAAATCACATTTAAATACAACTTCCTCCGATTATATATTTAAATCACATTTAAATATACAAACCCCTCGAACAAACCCTAATTCAGATTTCTCCGAATACAACCCTATAGCACTGCTATACCGCTTTATCCGAGCTAGCCAGGAGAACCTAAAGGACCTACATATCATGAGCTCCAACGATACGAGATCATTCGGTCAAAACTCTTTTGATCCGAATCGATCAACATTCGTTAACCCCCGGAGACTCCACTAAAGTCCAAGGGCTGCACTCTCCTCACTGTAGATATATTGTGTCCTCTTGATATAACCGTCATTGGTAAGTCGATCCTTCACAGGTTGTCCGTAATCACAGCTGGGTCATATAAACCGTTTAACCCCTGCATTACATCTTGATCCTTAAGTACCACTGACACCTCTAATGAACAATAGATCTTTGGTCCAACCAATAGATCAATATAACTCTTTCATCACATGAGAGTGTGAGCTCACATTGTTCAAGCCCCGGAGTCAGCTATTAAGGGAACAACCTATCTACTAACCCTGAAGAGCGGGTTAGGAGTGAATTCCAATCTTGCTACACTATGTCCCCAGCTACTTATTCGGCTTTATCCCCAAGTTGGTAGGCTTATTGAGCGGGCGTTCCGCCACTTTCACCCGTACAAGTCAAAGGATACTTCCGAATAAGCAGGAGTTCATAGCAAGCTCAGGATTAAGAACGAGTTACCTAGGCCATCAATGTGTATAAGTCAGTCTCGATCAGTAAACGGTGTTATAAAGAGAGAGTGACTTAATACGCGGTTCGATCTTGTGTAAACTCTTTACACAGGACGCCCTCACTTCTCACATCTTCATGTGGAACGATTCGGATCACATCGTTCTGTACAATACAAAGTGAGCCGCATCCAATAGTGTTACCAGGATAAGGTACCCAGCCTTATCCATATACTATAGATCATTTTGGCAGTATACTTGAACCTGATCCACAATCATGTCATACATGAGGTTCAAATACTCAAACAATGCCAAGGGTGTTGGTTATTGGTATAGGATAAAACATGTTTCACTTTAATCCAGTAAACTCCTTTACTGAATTAAAACTTAATAACTCTTTATTACTAAATAGATTATTTACAAACATAACAGTTTACAAACCACGAGTTTTAGGACATAAAACCCAACACCACAGACAGAAAATCCCGAACCACGGTGGCATGGGGTAAATTTCGATCCTACATGCACTAGAGTTTATGTGCCTAAGGCTCCTTTTCCTAGCAGGTTAGCGAGACCGCCCAAGGAGAACTACGAGGAGGAGTTCTTAAACACATTCAGGAAGGTAGAGATCAACATCCCTCTGTTGGATGCCATCAAGTAAATTCCCAGGTACGCTAAGTTCCTGAAAGACTTGTGCACCAACAAGAGGAAGACAAAAGAGAAAGAACGCGTCGTGGTAAGTAAGAACGTTGATGGAGCGCATGTAGCGCAGCGGAAGCGAGCCAGATCATTGGCACTCTAATTTCATCAATTTAGCTAAATAAGAAACATGCACAAAGCTTTGAAATAAAAGGAATTAGAACACATACCTCTTGTAGTTCTAAAGACTTCTCTTCCAACGCTCGAATCTCCTCACAAACCCTTCGGGCCGAGCAACGGAGTGGTGGGACTCCTTTATGAAAGAAAAAGTTTGGAAGAATAAGATGAGAAGATGAAAGTGATGAGGATTTTGTGAGAAGAAATCTAACACTTAGCTTTCTAATTTCTCAAGTAACATGAACTCTTCATGCTCATCCAAATATTCAAACTCTTTGAAAATTCATCAACTTCAAACCATTTGAACTTCATCCAATTTATAGGCAATTCACATGCAACAAAGTCTTTGCTTAGCATGACACCTCAAATTGGATGGATTAGTCTTCAACCAAGTGTTCCAAAATTGATGAGTTTATATGCATGTTGTTGGTGATTCACAATCCACTTCACAACTTGGATAAACCCACTCAACATGGATAATTCCACTTTGACTTGGATAATCACACTTGTAATATTTTGTCATTTTAAAATTAATTCATAATTAATTTTAATAAGCAAAATAAATTATAATTAATTAAACTTTTTAATTAATTAATATTATTATTTAATTCAATATCAAATATTAATTAAATAATAAGACTAATCCCGGTTTCTTAAACCGAATCATCACACATGAATCCCTATTCATGTTTTAGACCGATCTCATATTTAAATCATATTTAAATATGTCCATCATTCTTCCAAAACCAAATTTGAATAAATTCAAATTCTTTTTCTCTCATATTGTTACACGGCTTAATCCGAGCTAGCCAGGAGAACCTAAAGGACCTACAGATCATGAGCTCCAACGATACGAGATTAACCGGTCAAACTCTTTAACCAAGCTAACCAACATTCGTTAACCCCGGGAGACTCCACTAAAGTCCAAGGGTTGCACTCTCCTCACCGTAGATATATTTATATCCTCTTGATATAACCATCATCAGTAAGTCGATCCTTCACAGGTCGTTCGTAATTACAGCTGGGTCAAAATAACCGTTTTACCCCCGTAATTACATCTTGTTCCTTAAGTCCTACTGATCCTCTAATGAACTATTGGTTTGTGGTCCAACCACCAAACTGATTGGTATGTGATCTCATCACTGTACCATGTCCCTCTCGGGCCAATGAGAGGGTGGGATCCCTAGTTCAAGACCCGGAGTCAGCACTTAAGGGAACAACCTCTCTACTAATCCCTAAAGGCGGGTAGGAGTGAATTCCATCTCGCAGGACTATGTTCCCAGCTACCTACCTGGTCTTATCCCCAAGATGGTAGGCTTATTGAGTCGGCGATCTCGGGCCACTCTCACCCATACAAGTCAAAGGATAAGGCCGAATAAACAGGAGTTCATAGCGTGCTCAGGATTCAGATCGAGTTACCTAGGTCATCATATGAAAAAGTGGGTCTTTACAGTAAACGGAGTTGTAAAGAAAGAGTGACTTTATTTCGCGGTTCAGTCTTATGCAAACTCATTGCATAGGAAGCCCCCACTCACATGTCTCCACATGAACGATTTCGGATCACATCGTTTGTACTATACAAAGTGGGTCGCGTCCAATAGTGTCCCTAGGATAAGGTACCCAGCTTTATCCCTATACTATAGATCGTTCTGGCTATTACTTGAACTTGATCCACAATCATGTCACACATGAAGTTCAAGTATACAACCTATAGCCATGGGTTCTTTGTTTATTGGAGTTAGGTTAAAAGTAAACACAAATCACTTTATTCAATAACAACTTTACTGAATAAAACTCAATAACATTTATTGCAAAATAGAATATATATTCAGTTTACAAACCACGAGTTTTAGGACATAAAACCCAACAAACGTATCTGCTTTGATCACAAAGAACTTACCAGAAAAATGCGACGATCCAAGTATGTTTTCTCTCCCTTGCACTATTGGAGGTAAGAAAATTAGAAGAGCCATGCTAGATCTAGAAGCCTCCATTAGTGTCATGCCTCACTCCGTTTATCAGAATTTGAACTTAAAAGAAATACAGGAAACCGGTCTTGTTATACAACTTGCTGATAGATCTTTCATGCATCCTTTAGGAGTAGTGGAAGATGTATTAGTTAATGTTAATGGGCTGATTTTTCCTGTGGATTTTTATATTCTGAATATGGATGGAAATTCTGCTTCTTCGTCTGCGTCGATCTTATTAGGTAGGCCCTTTATGAAAACTGCTAAGACTAAGATAAATGTAGATAAGGGCACTCTATTTGTTGAGTATCGTGGACAAGTTGTTGAGGTTGATGTGTCTAATGAGTTGGAGCATGATGAGAGCGTCCACTCTCTTTGTCAAGTAGATACAATTGAATTGCTAGTTCAGGATGAATGCATGTCTGATAGAGATGGGGATGACCCATTGTTTTTTACTGATCTTTTTGATGAATCTGATATGCATGAACCATCCATGTCTGAACCTTGTGATTCAACTGTCTCTTCTTTGGCAATTGTTCATAATCATGTTAAGATGCTCCCCTCTACTTTGCAGGCACCTAAATTGGAGTTGAAGGACTTACCGGATCATCTCAAATATGCGTATTTGGGGGATGATGAGACGTTGCCGGTCATCATAGCGAAGGATCATACACCGACTCAGGAAGGGAAATTAATGGAAGTTCTTAAAGAGCACAGGCTGACAATTGGATGGACATTAGCAGATTTACATGGGCTAAGTCCAGCTACGTGCATGCACAGAATCCTGCTCGAGGATGGAGTGAAACCTTCACGAGAGCCCCAAAGGAGGCTCAATCCCGCGATGAAGGAGGTAGTAGTATCTGAGATCCTCAAACTCCACGAAGCAGGTTTCATCTATCCTATCTCAGATAGTAAGTGGGTCAGTCCTATACATGTCGTTCCTAAGAAAACTGGCATAACTGTGGTTAGGAATGAGAAAAATGAATTAGTGCCCAAAAGAGTTCAAAATGGATGGAGAATGTGCATAGACTTTAGGAAATTGAATGAGGTCACTAGGAAGGACCATTTTCCCATTCCTTTTATTGATCAGATGGTGGAGCGTTTAGCTGGGAAGCCATTCTTTTGTTTTCTCGATGGTTTCTCTGGCTTTTACCAAATCCCCATAGCCATAGAAGACCAAGAGAAAACAACGTTTACGTACCCCTTTGGCACATTTGCATTTAGAAGGATGCCTTTTGGGCTTTGTAACGCTCCTGGTACATTTCAGAGATGCATGATGAGTATTTTTTCTGAGTTTGTAGAAAAATGCGTTGAAGTGTTCATGGATGATTTTACAGTTTATGGCAATTCCTTCGATGACTGTTTAATTAATTTATCGCATGTCCTGAAAAGATGTATTGAAATGAACCTTGTGTTGAATTTTGAAAAATGTTATTTTATGGCTAGTCAAGGTATCGTTTTAGGTCATGTGGTTTCTGCTAAAGGTATAGAGGTAGATAAGGCTAAAATTGATGTTATCTCTAATCTGCCATACCCGACGAATGTTAGGGAGGTCCGGTCTATTCTTGGCCATGCAGGGTTCTATCGCAGGTTTATCCAGGATTTCTCCAAGGTTGCCATACCTATGACGTACCTCCTTCAGAAGGATGTCACGTTCGAATTTGGGGAGGAGTGCAGAAAAGCCTTCGATTTGCTTAAGGATAGTTTGACGAGTGCGCCCATCATACACCCACCCCAATGGGACTTACCTTTCGAGATTATGTGCGACGCCAGCAACTATGCCTTGGGAGCCGTGCTCGGTCAGAGGATCGAGAACAAGAGCCGTGTCATTTACTATGCCTCGAGGACACTCAGTCCAGCGCAGTGCAATTATACGACAACAGAAAAAGAACTTCTTTCTATAGTATTTGCGCTTGATAAGTTTCGCCCTTATATTATTGGCTCTTAAGTAACCTTTTCTCTGATCATGCAGCTGTTCGGTACCTGATGACCAAGAAAGATTCGAAACCGAGGCTACTTTGGTGAATTTTGCTCCTCCAGGACTTCGATGTGAAGATCAAGGACAAGAGAGGAGCAGAAAACCCGGTAGCCGATCATCTGAGCCGCTTGGTCAGAAAGGAAGACCTCCTGACTCTGAATGAAGATTTCCCCGATGAGACACTCTTCAGACTTGATACAGTCCTTCCCTGGTATGCTGATATGGTGAATTACTTGGTCACAGGTAATTTCCCATTTGGTTTCTCTTCTGCTAGGAAAGCTAAGCTGAAAAGCGACGCTAAGTCCTATGTTTGGGAGGATCCCCATTTATGGAAGTTCTGTTTTGATCAGATAATTAGGAGATGTGTCCCTGAGAATGAGCATGCATCTATTCTTACTTTTTGTCATGATTATGCATGTGGGGGACATTTTGGGCCTAGGAGGACAGCTAGGAAAATTTTAGATAGTGGGTTTTACTGGACTTCCCTGTTTAAAGATTCGTATGAATTTTGTAAAACCTGCAATAGATGTCAAAGAATAGGGGCAATATCTGGTAGAAATGAAATGCCTCAAACCTCGGTCTTAGTTTGTGAAATCTTTGACGTTTGGGGCATGGATTTTATGGGACCCTTCCCGCCTTCTTGTGGTTTTTCTTATATATTGCTGGCTGTTGATTATGTTTCCAAGTGGGTTGAGGCGAAAGCCACAAAGACTAACGATGTTAATTCTGTTGTTAGGTTCGTTCAGTCTAACATTTTTACCAGGTTTGGAATCCCACGAGTGGTGGTCGATATTTTGAATTATCGCTCTAATCTCAAGCTGTCGAGGCTTGCAAAAATACGATTTATAAGCCTATAACCAAGGCTTTGCAGCCAGTGGTAACAGGGTCGATCCAAGGAGAAGGTATTATTGAAACTACTAGTGAGATTGGAATTAATTAATCGATTGATTGGTGTAATGGGGGGTTTTGTTTAGCATGCAAGGAAAGCAATAAAACGCTAACGGAAGAATAACAAGCAGAAAAACGCGTGCACGGTTTGGGAGTTTCGGGATTAATTGCTAGACAATTTCAATTTATCATTTAATACTTAATTCATGGCATGCAGTTTATTATACACACAGACGACTACCCGAGAAGCCCCAAGGTAGCCGGCTCCATAGATATTAATCAGACCACACAGTTCCAATTATACGTTATCCAAAATTGCATTAAGGTGATCAGCCCTAAGTTAATTCTAGACAGTCACTAGCTAACCGCGACGAACATTCAAGCGTGAGATCTAATTGCTAGTAGATTGCCCGCAAACGCTGTATGCAATCAAAAACTATCCTACACGGCTCGATACTCCGATTTAGTTTTATCTATCTGTGTTACTTAGTCGAGCAGTGAGAGGCACGGCATCGCTACTCTTTAACAGACACAACATGCAAGAAAACTCGAGTGTCAATCGTAGAAATCTAACATGCGCGTTGGATTAAGCAAGATATACAAATGTAAATAAACAGCCACCAATATGCATATTCAAAGTGTAGATTATCAAAACTAAAATGTCTAACAATAATTCCCTAAACAATCCCCAAACCGCTCACCCTTACCTTAGCCGTCCATGGAACGGGTTGTCAATTCCGCTCCACCGATGGCCATGGAAGGCGTCATCAACGAGTTACAATGAAAAGAAACCTCAATAACATGCCAACAATGGCTAAGCTAAAGGAAAACTAGAAGAAAATCGAAAGGAAGAAGAAGAAGAATCGCCAAAAATGTCTAACTCCCCCAAATATTTGCGCAGAAATCGTCTTAAACAGAAGCTGCAATCGTCGTAGCGTCGAGACGCTAGGCCAGCGTCTCGACGCTGCGCCCTAATTAATCCGTGCGCGCCTCGCGATGGCGTCGCGACGCTGCCCCGATGATTTTCCTACGCGCGCCTCCTCCGGAGCGTCACGACGCCAAGCAGAGTCTCGACGCTTGGGCAGCGTCGAGCTAGCGTCTCGACGCTTGCTCTCGGGTTTTTCCAGCGTCTCGACGCTGGCTCTCGGGTTTTTCCAGCGTCTCGACGCTGGCTCTCGGGTTTGGGGGCTGGAAATTTGCCTCTTCTAGGCGGTTTTGGCCCGTTTCTTCACGGATCAACTTCCCCTTTCCCGACGCACTCCCGGGGCGTTAAAACTCCAGTTTTAGCTCTCGAACGGGTCCAACGGACGCACGAGCTCTTTGCCGCATTTCTCCTACAAACGAGATATATTAACAAATTAAACGCGGACTTTAGCTACAATTAGGAAGTATTTAATAGCTCCAAAATGGAGTTATCAAACACCCCCAACTTAAACATTGCTAGTCCTCGAGCAAGTGCTACAAAGATATTGACTCTAAGGACGCGCCTACATGCAACTAACTCAAGCCTCCATGCATTTTGAAAACTTAAACACAACATAATCATGAAAGCATTTCGTACATGCATTTACTACGAACATATCAAAAATTAACTCTTGCCCCCCTAACGTGTGTGTGTGCTAGCCAACCACTCCTAAACTCACGTAAACCCGGAAAACCACATGCAACACACATCCCGTTTTCCCCCTACTTCTAACGTTTAAGAACAGTCTACACTTGACTTACACGAGAGAGAGAAGCAAATTAAGAGACCAAATCATTTTTCTCATTCATTTTTTTTCTTTTTCGCAAGTACTTTGTACTCTTTTATTTAGGTTCTTTGAACCAACTTTTATTCCCTTTTTCTTTCCAACTCGAGCTGCCTAACACGTCAAACATAGGCCCAAGCTTCACGTTTTTAAGGACTAACGCTCACTTCTTAAGCGCTAATAAGAAGGAGGAGCGCCTCGAGAGGAAATTTCCTATCAAACATGCTTTTCTGTTTTTTTTTTATTAGGCTAAGCATACGCTTTCTCAATTAACTAACCACTAACTCTCATGCAACAAGCTACCTAGGGGTGCCTTTCGGGGTGATAACGAGAATTAGTGCTATATGCGATTATCGAGCCTACGGAATCTAGGATAGGGTTGCTAAGTGCGCTAAACATGCAAGGGAGCAAAAGCAAAAAAATTTAAAATTTTTGACATGAACCTAATAAACGCAAAACTCATGCAAAAACTAGATTATGTACATGATCAGATTTCCAACATGCATTTCCTAGGCTATCATCGTCAGAAAACAGTAAAAAGAGTCCCAAGCACTTCAATATCGATAAAACACTTCTCAACCAACTACACATGCATATCCATCAGACCATCTCCACCCCCAACTTCAAAATATGGCATTGTCCTCAATGCCAATACAGTCAGATAAAACAAAGTAAAAAGGGAAGAAGAACTACATATCCCTGACTCTTTGTGAAGCTGGCGAGGGTGAAGAAGCAGCACGCACATACATCGAAGCCCAAAATTGTCTTCTCTTCCTCGATTCCTACAAAAAACAGCAAGCAAAGTAAAACTAAATTACACTAAAAAGCAACTAAACTAAACTAAAGCATAAAAACAGTTCATCGCTCGGGTGCCTCCGAGAAGCGCAGAATTTTTAAAGTCGTTTGCTCGACTGAATTCTCTCCACAGACTCATCCGTATTCCGATAGTGCGGGGGACGTTCCAGTCTTGTCCTCCTCCACACTACACCTGCGATCATCATTCAAAAACTTTTGCACTCTTCGTGCCTCTAGCACGTGAATATCAGAGTCGTTAGTGCAAAAACCAGCAGTATTATCACTCAAATTCAGATCAGATTTTCTAACCGAGACATGGGAACCATCCCTCAAGCGCGAGGGTAGACTCTCATTCTCGTCATGCTCAACCATAGAAACATTCTCCACCGATCTCTTTTCAAATAATGAGAACTCATGCAAAATATCATCAAACTCTAAAGAAACGACGCCCTTAAACACATCGATTTTGACCCTAGCGGTCTTAAGAAAATGGCGTCCTAACAACATAGAGAACGAAGCATGGGATGACTTTTCATTCATATCTAAAACAAGGAAATCAGCGGGAAACATCATATCCCCAACTCTAACAAGAACATCCTCTACTTTCCCTCTTGGGCATACACTCGACCCATTAGCCAACTGGACAGACACGTTACACTCATGCAATTCATTTAAGTTCAAATCAAGGAATAATGCATAAGACATAACATTCACAGAAGCTCCTAAGTCTAGCATGGAATTATGAACTACCTTACTACCTATCGTACAAGGAATAGTAAAGGTACCTGGATCGTTGCACTTGGCGGGCAACGTACCTGGGAGTATAGCAGAAACGTTCTCTTTTCTCTTCTCGGCCCCTCTGGACTTCCTTTTCTTTGTGCACCAGCTCCTTAAAAATTTTGCATACTTGGGCACTTGACTGACTGCCTCTAGGAGCGGGATATTTACCATCACCTTCTGGAAGGTACGAAGAACCTCCTCATCATCGGATTCCAAAGTAGGCTTCGCAAGCCTACTCGGGAATGGTGCTCTGGCAACATCCTCAGGTACACTGACCTTCTCATCTTCTTTCTCATTCTGAATCTCGGGAGCAGGCGGGGCGGACACGTTCAGGTTGTCCTTAACTTCCTTCACGGCTCTCGTGGAAAGTGACTTTCCACTTCTCAGCTGAATAACACTCACGTTTTCACATGAGTTGACCGTGGTTTTGGAAGGAAGCTTCCCTGAGCTCTTGCTCTCAATCTTACTAATAGACACCGCCATTTGTGTCAGCTGCTTGTTCAGATTCTGCAGCTCGGCCTTGTGAGAATTAAGCTCTTCTCGAGCTTCTTTTTGGAATTGGCTGGTGCTCGTGACAATGGTCCTTACCATTTCTTCTAATGAGCTGGAGGAGCTCGAGGCTTGAGCCTGGGTGGAAGGGTTAGGCCTATCATGAGACTGGCCTTGGAAGCGAGGCTTGAGCCTGGGTCGATATTTTGAATTATTGCTCTAATCTAAAGCTGTCGAGGCTTGCCAAAATACGATTTATAAGCTTATAACCAGAGCTTTGCAGCCAGTGGTAACAGGGTCGATCCAAGGAGAAGGTATAATTGAAACTACTAGTGAGATTGGAATTAATTAATCGATTGATTGGTGTAACGGGGGGTTTTTTTTAGCATCCAAGGAAAGCAATAAAACGCTAACGGAAGAATAACAAGCAGAAAAACGCGTGCACGGTTTGGGAGTTTCGGGATTAATTGCTAGACAATTTCAATTTATCATTTAATACTTAATTCATGGCATGCAGTTTACTATACACACGGACGACTACCCGAGAAGCCCCAAGGTACCCGGCTCCATAGATATAAATCAGACCACACAGTTCCAATTATACATTATCCAAAATTGCATTAAGGTGATCAGCCCTAAGTTAATTCTAGACAGTCACTAGCTAACCGCGACGAACATTCAAGCGTGAAATCTAATTGCTAGTAGATTGCCCGCAAACGCTGTATGCAATCAACAACTATCCTACACGCGACTCGATACTCCGATTTAGTTTTATCTATCTGTGTTACTTAGTCGAGCAGTGAGAGGCACGGCATCGCTACTCTTTAACAGACACAACATGCAAGAAAACTCGAGTGTCAATCGTAGAAATCTAACATGCGCGTTGGATTAAGCAAGATAGACAAATGTAAATAAACAGCCACCAATATGCATATTCAAAGTGTATATTATCAAAACTAAAATGTCTAACAATAATTCCCTAAACAATCCCCAAACTGTTCACCCTTACCTTAGCCGTCCATGGAACGGGTTGTCAATTCCGCTCCACCGATGGCCATGGAAGGCGTCATCAACGAGTTACAATGAAAAGAAAGCTCAATAACATGCCAACAATGGCTGAGCTAAAGGAAAACTAGAAGAAAATCGAGAGGAAGAAGAAGAAGAATCGCCAAAAATGTCTAACTCCCCCAAATATTTGCGCAGAAATCGTCTTAAACAGAAGCTGCAATCATCGTAGCGTCGAGACGCTAGGCCAGCGTCTCGACGCTGAGCCCTAATTAATCCGCGCGTGCCTCGCGATGGCGTCGCGACGCTGCCCCGATGATTTTCCTGCGCGCGCCTCCTCTGGAGCATCTCGACGCCAAGCAGAGTCTCGACGCTTGCTCTCGGGTTTTTCCAGCGTTGAGCCAGCGTCTCGACGCTCTAGCTCGACGTTGGCTCTCGGGTTTGGGAGCTGGAAATTTGCCTCTCCTAGGCGGTTTTGGCCCGTTTCTTCACGGATCAACTTCCCCTTTCCCGACGCACTCCCGGGGCGTTAAAACTCCACTTTTAGCTCTCGAACGGGTCCAACGGACGCACGAGCTCTTTGCCGCATTTCTCCTACAAACGAGATATATTAACAAATTAAACGCGGACTTTAGCTACAATTAGGAAGTATTTAATAGCTCCAAAATGGAGTTATCAACGAGCCATAATCAGTGACCAGGGGACTCATTTTTGCAACCGATCTGTGGAGGCCTTGCTGAGGAAGTATGGTGTGCATCATCGTGTGTCCACCGCCTACCATCCTCAAGCCAATGGGCAAGCCGAGGTCTCCAACAGAGAGGTAAAGTCAATTCTGGAGAAAATCGTGAGACCGAGCAGGAAGGATTGGAGCGTTCGTTTATAGGATGCTTTGTGGGCCTACCGCACCGCCTACAAAACCCCTATAGGTATGTCCCCATACCGGTTTGTTTTTGGTAAGGCGTGCCACTTACCCGTGGAGATTGAGCACAAAGCATTCTGGGCGATCAAGCAGTGTAACATGAGCTCTGACGAAGCTGGCGAGGTACGACTGCTTCAGTTACAGGAATTGGAGGAACTGCGTTTGGACTCCTACGAGAACTCCAGGATCTATAAAGAGAAGTCCAAACAGTTTCATGACCGAAGGATCTTAAAGAAGAATTTTGAAGTCGGTCAGAAAGTTCTGCTATTCGATTCCCATCTGAAGTTCATGCCAGGTAAGCTTCGTTCCCGTTGGAAAGCACCCTATATTATAACTAAACTTTTTCCTTATGGCAGTGTGGAGATTCAGAGCTTGGACTCGGATGAGGTGCAAAAAGTGAATGGGCACCGGTTGAAGACTTTCCACGAGGGGGACGCTGAGTGCTATGACGCCACGTTACTTCTAGCGCCGCCCCCGATCGATTATGGATGAGTGGATGAGAGAATACAGTCGAGCAATCGACTCTAAAAATTTGCGCTTCTCGGAGGCACCCGAGTTTGGACTGAGAAAAGGTGGAATGGCCGACAATTCGAGAGTATATTGAAGAACGATGGTGCACATCTCTACCCGTCGGCTCCACAAAATTCAGGGGAGGTTTTCTGTTCCCTTAGAATTTCGTCGTTTTGATTGTTGAATGCATTGGGGACAATGCAGGTCTTAAGGTGGGGGTGAAGTTTGTTGATAGAGATAAGACTTCTTAGTAGTTGTCGAGCATATGTATACTTTGATGGTTAGATTAGAATCTGAATGCATGTTGTCCGATGAGGACGGTCTGTGATTTGCTTGTGAACACTCTGTATTTGTATGATTAGAAAATTTTGACAATGTATGCACATTTTGAGCCTATTTTAAAAAAAAAATTGTTATTTCCTTACATTCACTGAGCACATAGCCCTCTTATTCTTCAGTTCTGTAGGTTTAGAATGATTTTATTTGGTCTGAAACCTTGTTGTCACCCCGAAAGGTACCATTAGGGAGGCTTGATGTGGTAGAAGTAGTAATGAATCATTTGTTGTATAGCGAAGCTATTGCCTAAAACAAAACGTAGTATGCATGAAAAATAAAAACTCTAAGAGTTGCTCCTTCTTCTTGTGTTGCCCGTGTAACCAGGGGCGATCGTGTAACCCACGGTTGTCACTACATGAAAGGGGAACTAATAGAAGTGAGCAATAGTCCTTAAAAACGTGAAGCTAAAATTGGTTTGACGTGTTAGGCTCTCTTGGAGAAAAATTAAAAAAAAAAGTGGTTAAAAAAAAAATAATGGGTACAAAGTACCCAAAGAAAAGAAAGAAAATATAGGCCTCGTGTTTTGTTGCTTTTTCTATCGCTGAAAGCCATTATACTGTTCTTATCGCCATAAGTAGGGGGAAAACGAGTTATAGGGCTGTATAAGGTTGTTCTGAGCTTGCATGAGCTAGGTTGAGAGGTGCTAAGCACACACACGTAAGGGAATAGGAGTTTAAATTTTGAAATGATTTCAACGTTTGCATGCATTTGATGGTTTTGAATTTATTTAAATACCTCGTTTCACAAGCATTGATTTGTGTCCTAAAACGCGTGGTTTGTAAACGGTTATGTTTGTAAATATTCTATTTAGAAGAAAGAGTTATTAGTTTTATTCAGTAAAAGAGTTTACTGGAATAAAGTGAAACGTGTTTTGTTTAACATATACCAATGACCAACACCCTTGGCTGAATATGAGTACTTGAGCTTCATGTATGACATGATTGTGGATCAGGCTCAAGTAGTCAGTCAAAACGGTCTATAGTATACGGATAAGGCTGGGTACCTTATCCTGGTAACACTATTGGATGCGGCTCACTTTGTATTGTACAGGACGATGTGATCCGAATCGTTCCACTTGGAGATGTGAGAAGTGAGGGCGTCCTGTGTAAAGAGTTTACATAAGACCGAACCGCGTATTAAGTCGATCTCTCTTTATAACTCCGTTTACTGATGAGACCGACTTATACATATTGATGGCCTAGGTAACTCGATCTCAATCCTGAGCTCGCTGTGAACTCTTGCTTATTCGATAGTATCCTTTGACTTGCACGGGTGAGAGTGGCCCATTAGCGCCGACTCAATAAGCCTACCATCTTGGGGATAAAGTCGAATAGGTAGCTGGGGACATAGTACAGCAAGATTGGAGTTCACTCCTAACCCGCTCTTCAGGGTTAGTAGATTGGTTGTTCCCTTAATAACTGACTCCGGGGCTTGAACAATTAGTGTGCACACTCTCATGAGATGAGAGGGTTAATTGATCTGTTGGTTGGACCACAGATCTATTGTTCATTAGAGGTGTCAGTAGTACTTAAGGAACAAGACGTAATGCAGGGGTTAAACGGTTTAAATGACCCAGCTGTGATTACGAACAACCTGTGAAGGGTCGACTTGCCCGTGATGGTTATATCAGAGGACACAATATATCTACAGTGAGGAGAGTGCAACCCTCGGACTATAGTGGAGTCTCCGAGGGTTAACGAATGTTGATTGATTCGGGTTAAAAGTGTTTTGACCGAATAATCTTGTATCGTTGGAGCTCATGATCTGTAGGTCCTTTAGGTTCTCCTGGCTAGCTCGGATAACGTCGTGCAACAGTATAAAAGAAAAGGAAAAGAATTTGAATTGTTCAAATTCGGGAAAAAGAAAAAGAATTTGAATTATTCAAATTCGGTTTATGGAAGGAGGATGGACATATTTAAATATGATTTAAATATGGGAATGGCCTATAACATGAATGAGATTCATGTGTAAAAAAGTCGGTTTTCGGAAAACCGGGCTTAGTCATATTATTTAATTAATATTTGATATTGAATTAAATAATATTTATTAATTAAAAAGTTTAATTAATAATTATATATATTTTTTATTTAATAAATAAAATTATTATTATTTTTTTTAAATAATAATAATAACTATATATATATATAGGGAAATTGTAGTAAATGACCATTTAAGACTTATTGTTTGCAAATATAACATGTTTTTAAAAATTTTGCGGATATAGCAATTTCTATCGCTGATATCTTATGACTGATAGAAGTCTATCGCTGATCACCTCAGCTTTTTATAGATTTTTGTCAGTGATAATAGTCTATCAGTGATAATAGTCTATCACTGATAGAAGTCTATCAGTGATATAATAAAGTCTATCAGTGATAGAAACGGGTTTTTTTGCCATATTTGCAAAACATTTTAAAGTTTGCTAAATTTGCAATTAGTTTGGGCCTGATTGCTATTTGTGCAACCATCCCTATATATATATATATATATAACTTTCAGATGGCCAAAGGGAAGTAATAAAAGGAGGAGGGGTATTCAATTGGTAATTGAATGGACGGTGATTGAAAAAAAGGAACTTTTAAAGTTCAAAGTTTTTTCTTTCTTCTGCCTCTGTACTTCATCTTTCTCTTCCTTCGTTTTTTTTTCTTTCTTCTTCTTTTCTCTTGTTTCGGAGTCCCACAACTCCGTTGCGCGACGCCGAGCATAGCGGGACTACCTGGGGTGGTCCTCGAGGCGTTCGTGAGAAGAGGCCGGAAGAGTTCGTGACGAGGAACGGCCGGCGGACTTAAAGAAATTGGAGCTACAAGGGTATGTATTTCTAATTTCTTATTTCCGCTTTAAGAGCATGTTTTCTATTTGTTAAATTGATGAAATTAGAGAATCATCGGTCCGAAATCGCGTTCCGCTGCGGTAAAACGCTCCATCAATTGGTATCAGAGCGATTTTGTGATTAACTCAATTTGCATCAATTTAAGTTGGTGGGTTTTTTAATTTAGAAATTGTTTCTGAATGGATGTCTAAAGTGAATATCGATTTTGGCATAGTTTCTATTTGAATTTCATTATTTGTAATTGCCCGAGAATGTATGGGCTTTAATGCGTGCTAAAAAGTCTGTATTTTTAGAGTCATTAAAGTCCATATAGGTTTCTTTGTGAAAGAAGCTTGAGTTTGGAACTCGCCGAAATGTTCGGTATAAGTTGAACTCGTTCTAGGCAATACGAAGAGAAATTCGAAGAGAATTTGGTCGAAGCGTTCGAAGGAAGCAAGTTGGTCAAAGGCGGTGCGAAGAGTTCGAAGTTCGCTCAAGACGTAGCTTGTTGTTCAAGCTTGTAATAAATTAGTTATTGCTTGCTAAATGCCAAAATCGATCCACTTTAGCGTGTTTAATTAATTATGCATTGCGAATGTATGTTTTAATTAAAATCCATGTTTGTATGTGCATATAGTATGCCATATAGATTTAAAATTCCACCATAGGAAGCATGCTCCATGCATTGGTATTATGTTATAAGTGTTATAATTTATAGTATGCATATTTGGGAATTCATGAGTATTAAAATAAGAGTTATATTAATTCATGAATTAGATGTTGCTAATTTAGTAGAATAATTGATATAAGTGTTATATTAATTATGAAATTAAATATACAACATAGGTTGCCCTAGTTTTATGCATATTGTAGGTTATAAGTGTTATAATATATATGATGCATGTTTAATTCATAGGTATTAATATAAGAGTTATATTAATTCATGAATTAGTTGTTGTTTGCTTAATAGAATAATTAATATAAGTGTTATATTAATTATGAAATTAAACATCCAACTAAGATGCACATTGTATGTTATAATTGTTATAATGTATAGGATGCATGCTTAATTCATAATAATTGATATAAGTGTTATATTAATTTATGAATTAGCAGTTGTATATTTAAAAGCATAATCGATATAAGTGTTATATTGATTATGAAGTTAAATATTCATTTTGTCATGCCTTAGTGAATGTATGTTTGAGAAGCATATAGATTTTGTTATAGAAAGTCTAGTTTTTGCAAGTGTTGTAAAAATGACTTAGACTTTTAAAATCTATAACAAAGAAAAGCATGTTCATTTAGGGTTAAATGTGGTTCGATCAGGTTCATTAGATGAATAGGTCGAAATCTCGTAAATGCTAAGGTTATGAGAAACTCACCCGGTGAACTCTTGTCTAAGGTTGGAGGAAAATGAATTGACGGAGCACCTCCTACCTGGGGACAATCCGGTACTTGAGTAAAGTTAACCGGCTTTATGAGCATGCGTGAGAGGTGTGAGGTTAGTAAAGTATTTATAACCTAGACATCTCAGGTAAATAGTTTGCCTAGACTTAAGGTTTTATTTTCTTAGCCGGATAAAACCTGAGTAGTTTACCCTTTTTACCGTCTATGATACTTAGTAGATGTGTTGAGAAGGAATATATGATATATCCCTCTCCTGCTACGCACTCCCTAAAAGTTCACAACGTGAGAATTTTGCTTGGCCTCATGATGCCATATGGGGCATCTCCAGACGGGTGGTGTTTGCAACTTTCAATAGCAAGGTGAATGGAGTAAGTGTCTATAGTAAGTGGGAGAAGGAAGTACGTCAGTACATCCTATGGTCTCCTCCATTGGATTGAACCGTGAGATTCCCATGTTCCGCCTGCAGGCTGCCCTTGGGGCACCATCCAAACGGAGGGCTGGGCATGGGAGATCGAACACCTCAGTCACCATTTATGGATAAAGAAACATAGGGTCATTCCCAACACTGACATTCCATACGGTTGCTATGTTGGGGCCGTTCTGTGCGTTCTAAAAATGGAGGGTCACACTTACGGGATTTGCTAAGGAGTTAGTAAATCCAGACCAAAAACGATAACTAAGATGCTATAGGAATATGAGTTATTCTGGTGATAGCATTTAGTCAAGAATGTCTTGATTTAGTAAAGGAGTGCTCACCTACCCTACGGTAGGGACCATTCTGACCTACTAAAGTATCGTTGTTAGTAAATAAAGAGTTTGGGTACTTTATTTACTGCTAAATCTCTTAATTGGTTTAAATAGGTTAAAACCGTTTCACTAATAGTTTTACATTCTTTTCAGCATGTCGAGCTCTTTTATACAGTTGTTAGCTCACGACAAATTAACTGGTGAAAATTTTGGGACATGGAAGTCGAACCTTAATGTTGTTTTGGTTCTCGACAACCTAAGATTCGTCTTAACGGAGGAGTGTCCTCCGGTTCCTGGTTCAAATGGCTCACTAACTGTTCGTGAAGCATATGACGGTTGGATTCGGGCTAATGATAAAGCTCGAGTTTACATCCTGGCAAGCATATCTGATGTTTTGTCAAGGAAGCATGAGGGGATGGTTTCCGCTAAGGAAATCATGGCTTCACTACAAGAGATGTTTGGAAAGCCTTCCTCATCTCTTAGGTATGAAGCCCTCAAGCACATTTACAACTGCCGTATGGTTGAAGGAACCTCTGTTAGGGAGCATGTCCTTAACATGATGGTGTACTTCAATACTGCAGAAGTAAATGGAGCAACCGTCGATGAACAAGGTCAGGTTGGATTTATCTTGGAATCTCTTCCGAAGAGTTTCCTGCACTTCAGGACCAATATGGTCATGAATAAGATAGAATACAATCTGATGTCTCTTCTAAACAAGCTTCAGATTTATCAATCCCTGCATACCTCGAAAGGAAAGGAGAAGGAGGTAAATGTTACCACTTCTGTGAAGTTCCAAAAAGGGTTTGGGTCTGGGACTAAATCTGAACCTCTTACTGTGAGTAATAAGATTATTCACAAGAAGAAGAGAAATGTTAGGAAGGGCAAAACCCCAGTTGTAGGCAAGGTAAAAGCTTCACACAGTGGAAAGTGTTTTCATTGTGGTGAAGAAGGGCACTGAAAGCGAAACTGCCCTAAATATCTTGCGAAGAAAAAGGCACAGAATGAACGACAAGGTAAATATGATTTATCTTCTGTCTAAACATGAATTGTGGATTATGATTATCATACCTGGATGTTGATTCAGGAACCACTAATCATGTTTGTTATTCTATTTCAGGAAACTAGTTCCTGCCTGCCTGTTTCTTGATGAAGACGACTTATGAAGACGTCTACGCAGTATCTACAGTGGGAGCTTGCAGTTTGTTTAGTTGTTTGTATAGAAATAATTTCAACTGTTGTAATTATTGTCTATAAACTCAAGTTTGCTGTGAACGCTTTAGATGTATATAGTATCTTTTGTTTTTAAATGAATAGTTCATTTTGCAAAAGATGTATACAAGTAGTGTTCTATTAAAATTTCGTAACAACTAAAGTGTTAAGACTTATCTTGTTGGAAGCTATATATTAACAATGGTTGTTAGTTATGCTGGTTCTTCTCAAGTGTTGAGAAAGCTTTAATGCAGTGGGAGAATTATGAGATAATTCGGCCTGCTGTATTAGTATGTTTTATGACTCTAGTTATCATGTTTGATGATGACAGTGAGTTCATAAACAAGAACCAGTGGCTCAAAGCCATGGATCTTCAAGGGGTTTACAGACCAAGTCTATGAGGTGAAAACCTCTAAGGCTTGACTTTCTGGCAAAGGGACTGTCCCAAAGAGAAGGGGTTAATTGTGTATTAACTTCATCTCTTGTTGTCAGATATAAGTCATATAGTATACTCGTATCTATTGCCATGTTCTATCTGATAGGATAAGGTAAATGGATATCAAGACTAGCTATCTTGATAGAGTATCTATTAGTCTCAACCAGGGAGATACAATATTCAGGATGAAGAGCAAATCGTTTGCGAGCTTCTTCAATCCATTTATGAATTGAAATAAGCATCTATATTCTGATTTATAAGGTTTGTTTTTCAAATCTTATGGTTTTGAACATTACATTGATAAAACTTGTTGGACAAGTGTTTGATCAATGTTAAAGCTTTCATAATATATTCCCGTAATTTTGTCTTAATCATTGAGAATGATGTAGGATTCACTTCTGACATTTTAGCATAAACTAGCGACCCACTCCCAAATAGTTGATCTGGAGGTAGGCTTAGTTTGTTCTAAGGATTCAGGATGATCTGAGTCGTAAGAACAAATCGCTAGTGTTGTCTCTAAAATCTTTTATTGACAAGATGTTGTCAATATTCGATGGTCTATGGAAATGGTTTCCTGAGACACCTCAAGTGTTGAGGATACGAGATGCACCCAAGTGCATTTACATATTGGAGGTAACATGTATCTTTTGAGATACATGACCCGATATGTGCTATGCAGTGGGAGCTGTCAGTTATATTAGTCCAATTGGATTGGATTCCGGTTAAAGTTTTGTCCTTGTACTTAGAGGAGTAGAATACAAGAGTTGTATTGTTGATTCCTCGTTGGTAGCTAAGTCTATTTGCAGCTTGTGAAGCAGCAATAGGTTTATAAGTTGAGCTCGGAGATAGTGCTATGAGGAGATGTGATGGTCACATGGAATACCTCGTAGTACTTCATGCTGATTTGTTTACTAAGTCTCTCATGGCTAAAGTGTTTGAGAGGCACCTAGAAGAGTCTAGGGCTCCGAGTTGCTGGAGAGGACAGTGGGAGAAAACTTCTGATATATGATATATTAGTTTTCTCCACCTAACATGTACACCACGGACATTTAAGTCCAAGTGGGAGTTTGTTGGGTTTTATGTCCTAAAACTCGTGGTTTGTAAACGGTTATGTTTGTAAATATTCTATTTAGAATAAAGAGTTATTAGTTTTATTCAGTAAAAGAGTTTACTGGAATAAAGTGAAACGTGTTTGGTTTAACCTATACCAATGACCAACACCCTTGGCTGAATATGAGTACTTAAGCTTCATGTATGACATGATTGTGGATCAGGCTCAAGTAGTCAGTCAAAACGGTCTATAGTATACGAATAAGGCTGGGTACCTTATCCTGGTAACACTATTGGATGCGACTCACTTTGTATTGTACAGGACGATGTGATCCGAATCGTTCCACATGGAGATGTGAGAAATGAGGGCGTGATAACTCCATTTTGGAGCTATTAAATACTTCCTAATTATAGCTAAGGTCCGCTTTCAATTGATTAAATATATCTCTTTTGTAGGAGAAAAGCGGCAAAGAGCTCGTGCGTCCGTTGGGCATGTTCGAGTGCTTAAAGCAGAGTTTTAACGCCCCGGGAATGCATCGGGAAGAGGGGAACTTGTTCCGTGAAGAAACGGGCCAAAACAGCCTTGGAGAGGCAAAGCTTCAGCCCCAAAGCCGAGAGCCAGCGTCGAGACGCTGGCTCGACGCTGGAAAAACCCGAGAGCAAGCGTCGAGTGATAGCGTCGAGACGCTAGCTCGACGCTGCCCTGGCGTCGAGACCCTGCTTGGCGTCGAGACGCTCCGGAGGAGGCGCGCGCAGGAATTTTATCGGGGCAGCGTCGCGACGCTAGCCTTGCGTCGCGACGCCATCGCGAGCGCGCGCGCGGAAAACTTAGGGCACAGCGTCGAGACGCTGGCCTAGCGTCTCGACGCTACGACGATGGCAGAAGATAAATGACGATTTTTCTGCACATTTTGGAGATCTTCTCCTTCATCTCTCCACCATTTTAGCTCGTTTTGGTCTTCTTCTTCTCCGTTTTCTCTCTATTTTCCGTGGAGCTCCGCCATTGTTGGCATGCTAGTGAGCTCCACTTCCATTGTAATAAGTAGATGAATCCATCCATGGCCATCTTGGGAGCGGGATTGACAAACCGCGTCATGAGCGGCTAAGGTAAGGGTGACGGTTTGGGATTAGTTGAGGGCGATTTTGTTAAACATATTCGGTTTTGATAATCTGAGCTTTGATATGCATATTGGTTCTGTTTACTTTGCATTTATCTACCTTGCTTAATCCAACGCGCATGTTAAAATACGACGATTGACACTCGAGTAGTTTCGCATGTTGTGTATGTTAAAGAGTAGCGATGTCGTTCCTCTCACTGCTCGACTAAGTAACACGGGTAGATAGAACTAAATCGAAGTATCGGGTCGGGTAGGATAATTGTTGATTGCATACGGCGTTTGCGGGCAATCTGCTAGCAATTAGAATTCACGCCCGAATGTTCATCGCGGTTAGCTAGTGACTGTCTAAATTTACCTTGGGGCTGGTCACCTTGATGTAGGATTAGATAACGTGTAATTAGAACTGTGTGGTCTAGTTAAAATCCATGGAGTCGGCTACTTTGGGGCTTCTCTGGTAGTCGTCCGCGTGTTCAGTAAACTGAATACCATGTTATTAGCATTAAATGATGAACTGAATTTGTTTAGCAATTGATCCCGAGACTCCCAAACCGTACACACGTTCTCTTCTTATTATTCTTTCTTCGTTAGCTTTCTCATTATTTCCCCTTTGCATGATAAAACTCCCCCGTTACCAAAAATCTATTAATCAATTAAATCCCAATTTCATTAGTAATTTCAATCTTCCTATTCCTTGGATCGACCCTGTTACCACTGGCTGCAAAGCCTTGGTCAAAGGCTTTATAAATCGTATTTTGGCAAGCCTCGACAGCTTGAGATTAAGCGATAGTTCAAAATATCGCGTACCAAAATTGGCGCCGTTGCCGGGGAGTAGGCAATTGATTGAATTTATGATTGAAGTTTGAATTTGATTTATTGATGGTTGACTGAAAATTTTTTCTGTTTGTATATTGTATGTTTGGAATTTTGTTTGTGTATGACCCGTTCCTCTGAGGGTAGATTGCAGTTTATCCCTGAGATTGACAGAGAGGAGCGGCGGTTACGAAGAGAAGCCCGGGAGGGGCAGAGGCCGATTGAAGAAGAAGGCAATCCCTTCTTGGTTGACGAGATGGCGGAAGGTGATGCGCCACGGACGCTTAAGCAACTGGCAGCGCCAGACCTGAACCTGCAGCCTTTGTGCATAAACTACCCCGTGGTAGCAGGTAACTTCGAGTTAAAATCTGGTTTAATTCACCAGTTACCCTCTTTCCATGGCAATGCAGGTGAGTACGCGAACAAACACCTGATGGAATTCCATTGCGTCTGCGCGGGGATGAAGCCCGCAGGGGTCACGGAGGAGCAACTGAATATGAGGGCATTCCCCTTCGCACTCAAGGATAAGGCCAAGGATTGGCTATACTACTTGCCCTCCGGATCCATCACCACGTGGCAGGATATGAAGCGGGTATTCTTGGAGAAATACTTTCCCGCATCCTTAGCCACCACTCTGCGGAAGAGGATATATGGGATCACCCAGGATGTTGGTGAGTCCCTGCACGAGTACTGGGAGCGATTTGGGCGCTTGTGCGCCAGCTTCCCACACCATCAGATCGCCGATCAGCTGCTCATACAGTATTTTTATGAGGGGATGACGCCCCATGACCGGCAGATGATAGATGCAGCGAGTGGCGGGGCACTGATTGACAAGACCCCAGTTGAGGCCAAACAGTTGATAGCAAATATGGCCACCAACTCGCAGCAATTCGGTATTCGAGGGCAAGGACAAGTGCACAGCGTGGCTCAGAGCCACGAGATGACTGAGATGAGGGCCCAGGTGGCCGAGATAGGCAGTATGTTGAAGAAAATCGTTGGAGGACACCGCGAGGCGGAGGAGGTCAACGCGATCGGGGGGTATGCTTCCAACCCAAGGAACTACGACCCATATGCAAACACTTACAACCCCGGTTGGCGCGACCATCCTAATTTTAGCTATGGGAATAGGGAAGGACAAACTCGCTTCCAAGGCCAGTCCCAGGATAGGCCTAATTCTTCCACCCAGGCTCAAGCCTCGAGCTCCTCCAGCTCACTTGAAGAGATGGTAAGGACCATCGTGACTAGCACCAGCCAATTCCAAAAAGAGGCTCGAGAAGAGCTTAATTCTCACAAGGCAGAGCTGCAGAATCTGAACAAGCAGCTGACACAGATGGCGGTGTCTATCAGTAAACTTGAGAGCAAGAGCTCGGGGAAGCTTCCTTCCCAAACTACAGTAAACTCATGTGAAAACGTGAGTGCCATTCAGCTGCGCAGTGGGAAGTCACTTTCCACCAGAGCTGTGGAGGAAGCCACGGACAGCCTGAACAAGTCCGCCCCGCCTGCTCCCGAGGCTCAGAATGAGAAAAGAAATGAGAAGGTCAGTGTACCTGAGGATGTTGCCAGAGCACCATTCCCTAGTAGGCTTGCGAAGCCTACTTTGGAATCTGATGATGAGGAGGTCCTGCGTGATGGAGCGACTTGCGCAGCGGAGGCGATTTCGGACCGATGATACTCTAATTTCATCAATTTAACAAATAGAAAACATGCTCAAAAGACGGAATTAAGAAAAATAGAAAACATACCCTTGTAGTTCTACTTTTCTTCGCGTTCCGCCGGCCGTTCTTCGTCACGATCTCTTCAAGTCTTTTCTCACGAACGCGCCGAGGACCACCCGAGGTAGTCCCGCTATCCTCGGCGCCGAGCAACGGAGTTGTGGGACTCCGAAACAAAAAGAAAAGACAATGAAAAAGAAGGAAGAAGAAGAAGATGGAAAATGAGAGAAAGGGCAGAGGGTAACATTCATCTGATGAATGAATTCCTTCAAAAATTGAAAAAAAAAAACAAAAGACTTTAAAAATGAATTCATTTTTTTTTTCAACTCTTTCGTGTACCCATCCTCATCAAATGCCATGCCAAATGGCATGCATGCATTAAAGCACAAAATATATATATATATAAACTAAATAAAATTAATTCATAATTAATTTTAAATAAAAGTTTTATTTATTAAACTTTTTAATAAATAAAATTTATATATATATATATATTTAATTAATTAAACTTTTTAATTAATTAATATTATTTAATTCAATATCAAATATTAATTAAATAATATGCCCAAACTCGGTTTTCCTAAAACCGACTTTTTGCACATGAATTCTATTCATGTTTTAGACCATTCCCATATTTAAATCATATTTAAATATGTCCATCATTCTTCCATAGACCGAATTTGAACAATTCAAATTCTTTTTCTTTTTCTTTTATTTTCTCTTATATTGTTGCACGGCGTTATCCGAGCTAGCCAGGAGAACCTAAAGGACCTACAGATCATGAGCTCCAACGATACGAGATTATTCAGTCAAAACTCTTTTAACCCGAATCAATCAACTTTCGTTAACCCCCGGAGACTCCACTATAGTCCGAGGGTTGCACTCTCCTCACTGTAGATATATTGTGTCCTCTTGATATAACCGTCATGGGCAAGTCGACCCTTCACAGGTTGTTCGTAATCACAGCTGGGTCGTTTAAACCGTTTAACCCCTGCGTTACATCTTTGTTCCTTAATTACCACTGACACCTCTAATGAACAATT
Organism: Herpetospermum pedunculosum; assembly: GCA_028017165.1. Lineage (NCBI taxonomy): Eukaryota > Viridiplantae > Streptophyta > Magnoliopsida > Cucurbitales > Cucurbitaceae > Herpetospermum > Herpetospermum pedunculosum. The sequence goes on along the minus strand of CM051525.1, from coordinate 3,507,408 downwards.
GATCAGTGGTCCAACCAACAGATCAGGAACCCTCTCTAACGAGGAGAGGGTAGGCGCCTATTGTTCAAGCCCTGGAGTCAGCTATTAAGGGAACAACCTATCTACTAACCCTGAAGAGCGGGTTAGGAGTAAACTCCATCTTACTACACTATGTCCCCAGCTACCTATTGGACTTTATCCCTGAGATGGTAGGCTTATTGAGCGGACATTCTGCCACTCTCACCCATACAAGTCTAAGGATACTGTCTAATAAGCAGGAGTTCATAGTAAGCTCAGGATTGAGATGGAGTTACCTAGGCCATCAGGTGAAATAGTCGGTCTCTTCAGTAAACGGTGTTATAAAGAGAGAGCGACTTTTCGTGGTTCAGTCTTAGGCAAACTCATCGCGTGGGACGCCCCCGCTCGCACATCTCGATGTGAAACGACTCGGATCACATCGTTTTGTACAATACAAAACGGGCCGCATCCAATAGTGTTACCAGGATAAGGTACCCAACCTTATCCGTATACTATAGACCGTTTTGACTGTCTACTTGAGCTTGACCCACATTCATGTCATACATGAAACTCAAGTATCCATGATCGTCAAGGGTGTTGGTCATTGGTATAGATTAATGCAAACACGTTTCACTTTATTCCAGCAAACACCTTTACTGAATAAAACTTAATAACTCATTATTACTAAATAGATAATTTACAAACATAACTGTTTACAAACCACGAGTTTTAGGACATTAAACCCAACAAACTCCCACTTGGACTTAAACGTCCGTGGTGTACATGTTGGCGAGGAGAACTATAATATCATATATCTATAGTCCTCTCCCACTATCCTATTTAGCAACCCGGATCCCTAAACTCTTTAGGTATCTCTCAAACACTTTAGCCGTGAGAGACTTAGTAAACATATCAGCATGAAGTACTATGAGGCTTTCCATGTGACCATCACATCTCCTCATCCGCACTACTTAAGAGCTCAAAAACCATTTTTTAATGTTGCTTAAATTTAGCTTTTATAGAGGAATCAACAATACAACTCTTGTATTCCATTCCTTTATACTATGACAAATAATTAACCGAAATAACTGACAGCTCCCACTGCATAAAACATATCGGGTCATCTATCTCAGAAGAAATAGATCTTAACCCAATAAGTGTTAATGCGTAGAGACAGCACCTCATAACATCGATTACTAATAACTCTTGTCAATATCAGATGTTAGGAGACTATACTAGCGATTTATTCTTGCGACTCAGATTAATCTGAATCCTTAGAATAAACTAAGCCTCTCCCAGATCACATATCTGGAAATGGGTCGCTAGTTTATGCTTAAGTGCCAGAAACTACATCCTATAACATTCTCAATGAATAGGACATTAATTACGGAAACATATTATGAAAGCTATAGTATTGATAAAACACTTGCTTAGCAAAGTTTATCAATAACATGTTTAAGCCATAAGATTTGATTAGAACATCAAACCTTAATCATTCAAGATTAAGTTGCTAGTTTCAATCCATAAAAGAATTGAATAAGCTAACAAAACTATTTTGTTCTTAATCTTGCATATGACTCTCAGAGAGATTATGACTTATAGACACTCTGATCAAGATAGCTAGTCTTGATTTCTATTTATCTTATCCTATCTAGTATAGAACAAGAAAAAATAGATAAGAGTAATCTAACAACTTACGTCTGGTAACAAGTAAACAAGTTGATACACAATCAACCTCTTCACTTTGGGACTGTCCCATTACCAGAAAGTCAAGCCTTAAAGGTTTTCACCTTAGAGGCTCGGTCATTTAACCCCTCGAAGATCTACAGCTTCGAACCATTGGTCCTTGTCTAAATAATTCATTATCTAATTAAAGACAACGAATCCTCAAGTCATCATCTGGTATGATAACTTGAGTTTTATAGACAAACCAATAAGTTAGGGTTTTCTCAACTATTGAGAATAACCAACTCTACTATCAACAACCCTTGTTGATTTAGATATAGCTTTTCTTTAATATTATTAGTCTTAACATCCATGTTGTTTTCTGAATTAATAGAACATGCAAGTATACATCTTTTGTGAAAATGAACTGTTCATTTATATACACCAAAAGATACTTATATACATATGCTCAAAAATACAGAAATATGTACAACTTAATTACACATATCACATATGTGATTTAGGTTCATACAGACAACAACATCAAAAACACAAAACTCCCACTGTAGAGCTGCATAGACATCTTCTCAAGTCATCCAACACGGAGAAACCGACAATCAGGAACTAGTTTCCTGAAAGAAAAACAAACATGATTAGTGGTTCCTGAAAAACATTCAGGTATGACATTCATAAATCCACTATACATGTTTAGACAAATAAATCTCATTTACCTTGTCGTTCTTTCTCGGCATGTTTCTCTGCAAGGTATTTCGGGCAGTTGCGCTTCCAATGCCCTTCTTCGTTACAATGGAAACACTTCCCTTTGTCCGAAGACTTTACCTTGGCCACAAGCATAGGAGCTTTGCCTTTTCTCCTGTTACTCTTCTTCTTACGAATAGTCCTACTACTCGTAGCAGTTGCTTCAGACTTACTCCCAGATCCAGCCCCCTTCAGGAACTTCTTCGAAGTGACTACATTAGCCTCCTTCTCTTTTCCTTTAGAGGCATGAAGGGTCTGGTAAGTCTGCAACTCGTGCAGAAGAGTGGTCAAGTTGAATTCTATCTTATTCATGACCATATTTGATCTGAAATTCAGGAAACTCTGCGGGAGAGATTCCAAGATAAAACTTACTTGACTCTTCTCGTCAATCGCTGCTCCGTTTACTTCTGCCGTCATGAAGTGGACCATCATATTAAGGACATGTTCCCTAATAGAGGTTCCTTCCTTCATTCTAGCATTATAAACGAATTTGAGGGCTTCATGGCGAAGAGACGAGGACGGTTGTCCAAACATCTCTTGCAATGAAGACATGATTTCCTTAGCGGAAACCATAACCTCATGCCTCTTGGCCAAGACATCCTGCATGCTTGCCAAGATATAGACTCGGGCTTTATCATTAGCCCTAATCCAACGATCGTACGCCTCACGAACAGTTCGTGAACCGTTTGAGCTAGGAGTTGGAGGACAGTCCTCCGTCAAGACAAATCTCAGGTCATCCAACACAAGAATCGTATTCAGGTTGGATTTCCAAGTTCCGTAATTCTCTCCGGTAAGTTTGTCGTTAGCTAATAATTGTACAAATGAGCTCGCCATGCTGAAAAAGAATGTAAACCTATTAGTGAAACGGTTTTAACCTATTTAAACCAATTAAAAAACTTTAGCAGTAAATAAAGTACCCGAACTCTTTATTTACTAGCTACGATACTTTAGTAAGTCAGAATGATCGCTGCCGAATGGCAGTCGAGTCACTCCTTTACTAAATCAAGACATTCTTGACTAAATGCTAACTCCAGAATAACTCATATTCCTATAGCATCTTAGTTATCGTTTTTGGTCTGGATTTACTAACTCCTTAGCAAATCCCGTAAGTGTGACCCTCCATTTTTAGAACGCACAGAACGGCCCCAACATAGCAACCGAATGGAATGTCAGTGTTGGGAATGGCCCTGTGTTTCACTATCCATAAATGGTGACTGAGATGTTCGATCTCCCATGCTCCGCCCTCCGAATGGATGGTGCCACTAAGAGCAACCTGCAGGCGGAACATGGGAATCTTACGGTTCAATCCAACAGAGGAGACCACAGGAAGCACCGACGCGCTTCCTTCACCCACTTACTATAGATACTTACTCCATTCACCATGCTATTGAAAGTTGCAAATACCATCCGAATGGGGATGCCCTATTGACATCACGAGGCCGAGCAAAATTCTCACGTTGTGAACTATAGGGAGTGCGTAGCAGGAGAGGGATATATCATATATTCCTTCTCAACACTTCTACTAAGCATCGTGGACGGTGTTTAAGGGTAAATACTCCAGGTTTTATCCGGCTAAGAACATAAAACCTAAAGTCTAGGCAAACTATTTACCTGAGATGTCTAGGTTATTAACAGATTTAATTAACCTCACACCTCTCACGCACGCTCATAAAGTCTGGTTAACTTTACTCAAGTACCGGATCGTCCCCAGGTAGGAGGTGTTCCGTAAACCGTCAGCTTAAATACCTCCAACCTCGAACAGGATTTCACCGGGTGAGTTTCTCATAACCTTAGCATTTACGAGATAACGACCTATTCATCTAATGAACCCGATCGACTCATTAACCCTAAATGAACATGCTCTTTTCTTTGTTATAGTTTTTAAAAGTCTAAGTCATTTTTACAACGCTTGCAAAAGCAGACTTTCTATAACAACCATCTATATGCTTCTCAAACATACATTCCCTAAGGCATGACAAGTTGAATATTTAACTTCATAATCAATATAACACTTATATCGATTATGCTCTTTAAACATACAACTCCTAATTCATAAATTAATATAACACTTATATCAATTTTTAATGAATTAAGCATGCATCCTATACATTATAACAATTATAACATACAATATGCATAAAACTAATGTTGGATGTTTTAATTTCATAATTAATATAACACTTATATTAATTATTCTATTAAGTAAACAACATCAAATTCATGAATTAATATAACTCTTATATTAATACTCATGAATTAAACATGCATATACATTACAACACTTATAATATACAATATGCATAAAACTAGGATGGCTAATGTTGTAAGTTCAATTTCATAATTAATATAACGCTTATATCAATTTCTCTATTAAACTAACAACATCCAATTCATGGATTAATATAACTTTTATATTAATTCTCATGAATTCCTAAATATTCATACTATATATTATAACACTTATAACATATTTACTATGCATGGAGCATGCTTCCTACAGTGGGATTTTAAATCTATATGGCATACGTTATGCACATACAAACAAGGATTTCAATTAAAACATACATTCACAATGCATAATTAATTAAACACACTAAAGTGGATCGATTTTGGCATTTAGCAAGCAATAACTATTTTATTACAAGCTTGATCAACAAGCTAAGTCTTCAGCGAACTTCGAACTCTTCGCACCGCCTTTGACCAGCTTGCTTCCCCGAACGCTTCGGCCAATTTCTCTTCGAATTTCTCCTCGTATTGCCTAGAACGAGTTTGAACTTATACCGAACATTTCGGCGAGTTCCAAACTCAAACTTCTTTCACAAAGAAACCTATATGGACTCTAATGACTCTAAAATACAGACGCTTCAGCACGCATTAAAGCCCATACATTCTCGGGCAATTACAAATAATGAAATTCAAATAGAAACTATGTCAAAATCGATTTTCACTTTAGACTCCAATTCAGAAACAATTTCTAAATTAAAATACCCACCAACTTAAATTGATGCAAATTGAGTTAATCACAAAATCGCTCTGATACCAATTGATGGAGCGACATGCGCAGCGGAGGCGATTTCGGACCGATGATACTCTAATTTCATCAATTTAACAAATAGAAAACATGCTCAAAAGACGGAATTAAGAAAAATAGAAAACATACCCTTGTAGTTCTACTTTTCTTCGCGTTCCGCCGGCCGTTCTTCGTCACGATCTCTTCAAGTCTTTTCTCACGAACGCGCCGAGGACCACCCGAGGTAGTCCCGCTATCCTCGGCGCCGAGCAACGGAGTTGTGGGACTCCGAAACAAAAAGAAAAGACAATGAAAAAGAAGGAAGAAGAAGAAGATGGAAAATGAGAGAAAGGGCAGAGGGTAACATTCATCTGATGAATGAATTCCTTCAAAAATTGAAAAAAAAAAACAAAAGACTTTAAAAATGAATTCATTTTTTTTTTCAACTCTTTCGTGTACCCATCCTCATCAAATGCCATGCCAAATGGCATGCATGCATTAAAGCACAAAATATATATATATATAAACTAAATAAAATTAATTCATAATTAATTTTAAATAAAAGTTTTATTTATTAAACTTTTTAATAAATAAAATTTATATATATATATATATTTAATTAATTAAACTTTTTAATTAATTAATATTATTTAATTCAATATCAAATATTAATTAAATAATATGCCCAAACCCGGTTTTCCTAAAACCGACTTTTTGCACATGAATCCTATTCATGTTTTAGACCATTCCCATATTTAAATCATATTTAAATATGTCCATCATTCTTCCATAGACCGAATTTGAACAATTCAAATTCTTTTTCTTTTTCTTTTATTTTCTCTTATATTGTTGCACGGCGTTATCCGAGCTAGCCAGGAGAACCTAAAGGACCTACAGATCATGAGCTCCAACGATACGAGATTATTCAGTCAAAACTCTTTTAACCCGAATCAATCAACTTTCGTTAACCCCCGGAGACTCCACTATAGTCCGAGGGTTGCACTCTCCTCACTGTAGATATATTGTGTCCTCTTGATATAACCGTCATGGGCAAGTCGACCCTTCACAGGTTGTTCGTAATCACAGCTGGGTCGTTTAAACCGTTTAACCCCTGCGTTACATCTTTGTTCCTTAATTACCACTGACACCTCTAATGAACAATTGATCAGTGGTCCAACCAACAGATCAGGAACCCTCTCTAACGAGGAGAGGGTAGGCGCCTATTGTTCAAGCCCTGGAGTCAGCTATTAAGGGAACAACCTATCTACTAACCCTGAAGAGCGGGTTAGGAGTAAACTCCATCTTACTACACTATGTCCCCAGCTACCTATTGGACTTTATCCCTGAGATGGTAGGCTTATTGAGCGGACATTCTGCCACTCTCACCCATACAAGTCTAAGGATACTGTCTAATAAGCAGGAGTTCATAGTAAGCTCAGGATTGAGATGGAGTTACCTAGGCCATCAGGTGAAATAGTCGGTCTCTTCAGTAAACGGTGTTATAAAGAGAGAGCGACTTTTCGTGGTTCAGTCTTACGCAAACTCATCGCGTGGGACGCCCCCGCTCGCACATCTCGATGTGAAACGACTCGGATCACATCGTTTTGTACAATACAAAACGGGCCGCATCCAATAGTGTTACCAGGATAAGGTACCCAACCTTATCCGTATACTATAGACCGTTTTGACTGTCTACTTGAGCTTGACCCACATTCATGTCATACATGAAACTCAAGTATCCATGATCGTCAAGGGTGTTGGTCATTGGTATAGATTAATGCAAACACGTTTCACTTTATTCCAGCAAACACCTTTACTGAATAAAACTTAATAACTCATTATTACTAAATAGATAATTTACAAACATAACTGTTTACAAACCACGAGTTTTAGGACATTAAACCCAACAAACTCCCACTTGGACTTAAACGTCCGTGGTGTACATGTTGGCGAGGAGAACTATAATATCATATATCTATAGTCCTCTCCCACTATCCTATTTAGCAACCCGGATCCCTAAACTCTTTAGGTATCTCTCAAACACTTTAGCCGTGAGAGACTTAGTAAACATATCAGCATGAAGTACTATGAGGCTTTCCATGTGACCATCACATCTCCTCATCCGCACTACTTAAGAGCTCAAAAACCATTTTTTAATGTTGCTTAAATTTAGCTTTTATAGAGGAATCAACAATACAACTCTTGTATTCCATTCCTTTATACTATGACAAATAATTAACCGAAATAACTGACAGCTCCCACTGCATAAAACATATCGGGTCATCTATCTCAGAAGAAATAGATCTTAACCCAATAAGTGTTAATGCGTAGAGACAGCACCTCATAACATCGATTACTAATAACTCTTGTCAATATCAGATGTTAGGAGACTATACTAGCGATTTATTCTTGCGACTCAGATTAATCTGAATCCTTAGAATAAACTAAGCCTCTCCCAGATCACATATCTGGAAATGGGTCGCTAGTTTATGCTTAAGTGCCAGAAACTACATCCTATAACATTCTCAATGAATAGGACATTAATTACGGAAACATATTATGAAAGCTATAGTATTGATAAAACACTTGCTTAGCAAAGTTTATCAATAACATGTTTAAGCCATAAGATTTGATTAGAACATCAAACCTTAATCATTCAAGATTAAGTTGCTAGTTTCAATCCATAAAAGAATTGAATAAGCTAACAAAACTATTTTGTTCTTAATCTTGCATATGACTCTCAGAGAGATTATGACTTATAGACACTCTGATCAAGATAGCTAGTCTTGATTTCTATTTATCTTATCCTATCTAGTATAGAACAAGAAAAAATAGATAAGAGTAATCTAACAACTTACGTCTGGTAACAAGTAAACAAGTTGATACACAATCAACCTCTTCACTTTGGGACTGTCCCATTACCAGAAAGTCAAGCCTTAAAGGTTTTCACCTTAGAGGCTCGGTCATTTAACCCCTCGAAGATCTACAGCTTCGAACCATTGGTCCTTGTCTAAATAATTCATTATCTAATTAAAGACAACGAATCCTCAAGTCATCATCTGGTATGATAACTTGAGTTTTATAGACAAACCAATAAGTTAGGGTTTTCTCAACTATTGAGAATAACCAACTCTACTATCAACAACCCTTGTTGATTTAGATATAGCTTTTCTTTAATATTATTAGTCTTAACATCCATGTTGTTTTCTGAATTAATAGAACATGCAAGTATACATCTTTTGTGAAAATGAACTGTTCATTTATATACACCAAAAGATACTTATATACATATGCTCAAAAATACAGAAATATGTACAACTTAATTACACATATCACATATGTGATTTAGGTTCATACAGACAACAACATCAAAAACACAAAACTCCCACTGTAGAGCTGCATAGACATCTTCTCAAGTCATCCAACACGGAGAAACCGACAATCAGGAACTAGTTTCCTGAAAGAAAAACAAACATGATTAGTGGTTCCTGAAAAACATTCAGGTATGACATTCATAAATCCACTATACATGTTTAGACAAATAAATCTCATTTACCTTGTCATTCTTTCTCGGCATGTTTCTCTGCAAGGTATTTCGGGCAGTTGCGCTTCCAATGCCCTTCTTCGTTACAATGGAAACACTTCCCTTTGTCCGAAGACTTTACCTTGGCCACAAGCATAGGAGCTTTGCCTTTTCTCCTGTTACTCTTCTTCTTACGAATAGTCCTACTACTCGTAGCAGTTGCTTCAGACTTACTCCCAGATCCAGCCCCCTTCAGGAACTTCTTCGAAGTGACTACATTAGCCTCCTTCTCTTTTCCTTTAGAGGCATGAAGGGTCTGGTAAGTCTGCAACTCGTGCAGAAGAGTGGTCAAGTTGAATTCTATCTTATTCATGACCATATTTGATCTGAAATTCAGGAAACTCTGCGGGAGAGATTCCAAGATAAAACTTACTTGACTCTTCTCGTCAATCGCTGCTCCGTTTACTTCTGCCGTCATGAAGTGGACCATCATATTAAGGACATGTTCCCTAATAGAGGTTCCTTCCTTCATTCTAGCATTATAAACGAATTTGAGGGCTTCATGGCGAAGAGACGAGGACGGTTGTCCAAACATCTCTTGCAATGAAGACATGATTTCCTTAGCGGAAACCATAACCTCATGCCTCTTGGCCAAGACATCCTGCATGCTTGCCAAGATATAGACTCGGGCTTTATCATTAGCCCTAATCCAACGATCGTACGCCTCACGAACAGTTCGTGAACCGTTTGAGCTAGGAGTTGGAGGACAGTCCTCCGTCAAGACAAATCTCAGGTCATCCAACACAAGAATCGTATTCAGGTTGGATTTCCAAGTTCCGTAATTCTCTCCGGTAAGTTTGTCGTTAGCTAATAATTGTACAAATGAGCTCGCCATGCTGAAAAAGAATGTAAACCTATTAGTGAAACGGTTTTAACCTATTTAAACCAATTAAAAAACTTTAGCAGTAAATAAAGTACCCGAACTCTTTATTTACTAGCTACGATACTTTAGTAAGTCAGAATGATCGCTGCCGAATGGCAGTCGAGTCACTCCTTTACTAAATCAAGACATTCTTGACTAAATGCTAACTCCAGAATAACTCATATTCCTATAGCATCTTAGTTATCGTTTTTGGTCTGGATTTACTAACTCCTTAGCAAATCCCGTAAGTGTGACCCTCCATTTTTAGAACGCACAGAACGGCCCCAACATAGCAACCGAATGGAATGTCAGTGTTGGGAATGGCCCTGTGTTTCACTATCCATAAATGGTGACTGAGATGTTCGATCTCCCATGCTCCGCCCTCCGAATGGATGGTGCCACTAAGAGCAACCTGCAGGCGGAACATGGGAATCTTACGGTTCAATCCAACAGAGGAGACCACAGGAAGCACCGACGCGCTTCCTTCACCCACTTACTATAGATACTTACTCCATTCACCATGCTATTGAAAGTTGCAAATACCATCCGAATGGGGATGCCCTATTGACATCACGAGGCCGAGCAAAATTCTCACGTTGTGAACTATAGGGAGTGCGTAGCAGGAGAGGGATATATCATATATTCCTTCTCAACACTTCTACTAAGCATCGTGGACGGTGTTTAAGGGTAAATACTCCAGGTTTTATCCGGCTAAGAACATAAAACCTAAAGTCTAGGCAAACTATTTACCTGAGATGTCTAGGTTATTAACAGATTTAATTAACCTCACACCTCTCACGCACGCTCATAAAGTCTGGTTAACTTTACTCAAGTACCGGATCGTCCCCAGGTAGGAGGTGTTCCGTAAACCGTCAGCTTAAATACCTCCAACCTCGAACAGGATTTCACCGGGTGAGTTTCTCATAACCTTAGCATTTACGAGATAACGACCTATTCATCTAATGAACCCGATCGACTCATTAACCCTAAATGAACATGCTCTTTTCTTTGTTATAGTTTTTAAAAGTCTAAGTCATTTTTACAACGCTTGCAAAAGCAGACTTTCTATAACAACCATCTATATGCTTCTCAAACATACATTCCCTAAGGCATGACAAGTTGAATATTTAACTTCATAATCAATATAACACTTATATCGATTATGCTCTTTAAACATACAACTCCTAATTCATAAATTAATATAACACTTATATCAATTTTTAATGAATTAAGCATGCATCCTATACATTATAACAATTATAACATACAATATGCATAAAACTAATGTTGGATGTTTTAATTTCATAATTAATATAACACTTATATTAATTATTCTATTAAGTAAACAACATCAAATTCATGAATTAATATAACTCTTATATTAATACTCATGAATTAAACATGCATATACATTACAACACTTATAATATACAATATGCATAAAACTAGGATGGCTAATGTTGTAAGTTCAATTTCATAATTAATATAACGCTTATATCAATTTCTCTATTAAACTAACAACATCCAATTCATGGATTAATATAACTTTTATATTAATTCTCATGAATTCCTAAATATTCATACTATATATTATAACACTTATAACATATTTACTATGCATGGAGCATGCTTCCTACAGTGGGATTTTAAATCTATATGGCATACGTTATGCACATACAAACAAGGATTTCAATTAAAACATACATTCACAATGCATAATTAATTAAACACACTAAAGTGGATCGATTTTGGCATTTAGCAAGCAATAACTATTTTATTACAAGCTTGATCAACAAGCTAAGTCTTCAGCGAACTTCGAACTCTTCGCACCGCCTTTGACCAGCTTGCTTCCCCGAACGCTTCGGCCAATTTCTCTTCGAATTTCTCCTCGTATTGCCTAGAACGAGTTTGAACTTATACCGAACATTTCGGCGAGTTCCAAACTCAAACTTCTTTCACAAAGAAACCTATATGGACTCTAATGACTCTAAAATACAGACGCTTCAGCACGCATTAAAGCCCATACATTCTCGGGCAATTACAAATAATGAAATTCAAATAGAAACTATGTCAAAATCGATTTTCACTTTAGACTCCAATTCAGAAACAATTTCTAAATTAAAATACCCACCAACTTAAATTGATGCAAATTGAGTTAATCACAAAATCGCTCTGATACCAATTGATGGAGCGACATGCGCAGCGGAGGCGATTTCGGACCGATGATACTCTAATTTCATCAATTTAACAAATAGAAAACATGCTCAAAAGACGGAATTAAGAAAAATAGAAAACATACCCTTGTAGTTCTACTTTTCTTCGCGTTCCGCCGGCCGTTCTTCGTCACGATCTCTTCAAGTCTTTTCTCACGAACGCGCCGAGGACCACCCGAGGTAGTCCCGCTATCCTCGGCGCCGAGCAACGGAGTTGTGGGACTCCGAAACAAAAAGAAAAGACAATGAAAAAGAAGGAAGAAGAAGAAGATGGAAAATGAGAGAAAGGGCAGAGGGTAACATTCATCTGATGAATGAATTCCTTCAAAAATTGAAAAAAAAAAACAAAAGACTTTAAAAATGAATTCATTTTTTTTTTCAACTCTTTCGTGTACCCATCCTCATCAAATGCCATGCCAAATGGCATGCATGCATTAAAGCACAAAATATATATATATATAAACTAAATAAAATTAATTCATAATTAATTTTAAATAAAAGTTTTATTTATTAAACTTTTTAATAAATAAAATTTATATAGATATATATATTTAATTAATTAAACTTTTTAATTAATTAATATTATTTAATTCAATATCAAATATTAATTAAATAATATGCCCAAACCCGGTTTTCCTAAAACCGACTTTTTGCACATGAATCCTATTCATGTTTTAGACCATTCCCATATTTAAATCATATTTAAATATGTCCATCATTCTTCCATAGACCGAATTTGAACAATTCAAATTCTTTTTCTTTTTCTTTTATTTTCTCTTATATTGTTGCACGGCGTTATCCGAGCTAGCCAGGAGAACCTAAAGGACCTACAGATCATGAGCTCCAACGATACGAGATTATTCAGTCAAAACACTTTTAACCCGAATCAATCAACTTTCGTTAACCCCCGGAGACTCCACTATAGTCCGAGGGTTGCACTCTCCTCACTGTAGATATATTGTGTCCTCTTGATATAACCGTCATGGGCAAGTCGACCCTTCACAGGTTGTTCGTAATCACAGCTGGGTCGTTTAAACCGTTTAACCCCTGCGTTACATCTTTGTTCCTTAATTACCACTGACACCTCTAATGAACAATTGATCAGTGGTCCAACCAACAGATCAGGAACCCTCTCTAACGAGGAGAGGGTAGGCGCCTATTGTTCAAGCCCTGGAGTCAGCTATTAAGGGAACAACCTATCTACTAACCCTGAAGAGCGGGTTAGGAGTAAACTCCATCTTACTACACTATGTCCCCAGCTACCTATTGGACTTTATCCCTGAGATGGTAGGCTTATTGAGCGGACATTCTGCCACTCTCACCCATACAAGTCTAAGGATACTGTCTAATAAGCAGGAGTTCATAGTAAGCTCAGGATTGAGATGGAGTTACCTAGGCCATCAGGTGAAATAGTCGGTCTCTTCAGTAAACGGTGTTATAAAGAGAGAGCGACTTTTCGTGGTTCAGTCTTACGCAAACTCATCGCGTGGGACGCCCCCGCTCGCACATCTCGATGTGAAACGACTCGGATCACATCGTTTTGTACAATACAAAACGGGCCGCATCCAATAGTGTTACCAGGATAAGGTACCCAACCTTATCCGTATACTATAGACCGTTTTGACTGTCTACTTGAGCTTGACCCACATTCATGTCATACATGAAACTCAAGTATCCATGATCGTCAAGGGTGTTGGTCATTGGTATAGATTAATGCAAACACGTTTCACTTTATTCCAGCAAACACCTTTACTGAATAAAACTTAATAACTCATTATTACTAAATAGATAATTTACAAACATAACTGTTTACAAACCACGAGTTTTAGGACATTAAACCCAACACTGCGAACCTTCCAAAAGGTGATGGTAAATATCCCGCTCCTAGAGGCAGTCAGTCAAGTGCCCAAGTACGCAAAATTTCTAAGGAGCTGGTGCACTACGAAAAGAAAGTCCAGAGGGACTGAGAAAAAGAAGGAAAACGTCTCTGCCATACTCCCAGGTACGTTGCCTGCAAAGTGCAACGATCCAGGTACCTTTACTATCCCTTGCACTATAGGTAGTAAAGTTGTTCATAATGCCATGTTAGACTTAGGAGCCTCTGTAAATGTTATGTCTTATGCACTGTTTCGTGAACTGAATTTAAATGAAATGCATGAGTGTAATGTTTCTGTTCAGTTGGCTAATGGGTCAAGCATATGTCCTAGGGGGAAGGTAGAGGATGTTTTGGTTAGAGTTGGGAATATGACGTTTCCCGCTGATTTCCTTGTTTTAGATATGAATGAAAACTCATTGCATGCTTCGTCCTCCATGTTGTTAGGACGTCCTTTCCTTAAGACCGCTAGGGTCAAAATTGATGTGTTTAAGGGCGTTGTTTCTCTGGAGTTTGATGATACTTTGCATGAGTTCTCTTTATTTGGAAAATCTGCTGGAAATGTGTCTGTTGTTGAGCATGATGAGAGTGGGAGTCTACCCTCGCGCTTGAGGGATGGTTCCCATGTCTCGGTGAAAATATCTGATTTAAATTTGAGTGATAACAATGCTGGTTTTTGCACTAACAATGCTGATATTCACGTGCCCGAGGCACGAAGAGTGCAAAATATTTTTCAGGTTGATGGCAGGACAAGCGTGGACGTGGACAAGTCTGGATCGTCCCCTGCACTTACAGACTATGGATGAGTCTGTGGAGAGAATACAGTCGAGCAACCGACTTTAAAAATTCTGCGCTTCTCGGAGGCACCCGAGCGATGAACTGTTTTTATGCTTTAGTTTAGTTTTTCTTGCTTTCTAGATTAGCTTAGTTTTAATTAGCTTGCTGTTTTTCTTTAGGAATCGAGGAAGAGAAGAAAATTTTGGGCTCTGATGCGTTTGTGTGCCGCCTCCTCGCCCTCGCCAGCTTCACCAAGAGTCAGGGAAGTGTATTTCTTCTTCCCTTTTACTTTGTTGTATCTGACTGGTTGGCATTGAGGACAATGCCAAATTTTGAAGTTGGGGGTGGAGTTAGTCTGACGGATATGCATGTGTAGTTTGTTGAGAAGTGCTATAATGATATTGAAGTGCTTGGGACTCTGCTTACTGTTTTCTAACTGTGATAGCCTAGGAAATGCATGTTGGAAATTTGAGCATGTTCATAATCGAGTTTTTGCATGAGTTTTGTGTTTCTTAGGTTCATGTCAAAAAATTTAAAAAAAAATTTATGTTGCTCCCTTGCACTTATCGCGCACTTAGCAACCTCTCCCTAGATTCCGTAAGCTTTGTTTATCGCATGTTTAGCTAATTCTCGTTGTCACCCCGAAAGGCACCCTTAGGTAGCTTGTTTCATGAGAGTTAGTAGTCGGTTAATTGAGAAAGCATGTGCTTAGCCTAATATAAAAAAAAAATAGAAAAGCATGTTTGGTAGAAAAATTCCTCTCGAGGCGCTCCTCCTTCTTCTTAGCGCTTAAAGAAGCGAGCGTCAGTCCTTAAAAACGTGAAGCTTTGGCCAAAGTTTGACGTGTTAGGCAGCTCGAGTTGGAAAAAAAAAGAAATAAAAAGTTGGTTCAAAGAACCCAAATAAAAGGGTACAAAGTACTTTTGAAAAGAAAGAAAAAGAATGAGAAAATAATTAGGTCTCTTAATTTGCTTCTCTCTCTCGTGTAAGTCAAGTGTAGCTGTTCTTAAACGCTAGAAGTAGGGGGAAAACGGGATGTGCGTTGCATGTAGGTTTTCCGGGTTTACGTGAGTTTAGGAGTGGTTGGCTAGCACACACACACGTTAGGGGGCAAGAGTTAATTTTTGATATGTCCTAGTTAATACATGAACAAAATGCTTCCATGATTATACTCGTGTTTAAATTTCAATATGCATGGAGGCTTGAGTTAGAATATATGTAAACGCGTCCTTAGAGTCAATGTCTTTGTAGTGCTTGCTCGAGGACTAGCAATGTTTAAGTTGGGGGTGTTTGATAACTCCATTTTGGAGCTATTAAATACTTCCTAATTATAGCTAAGATCCGCTTTCAATTGATTAAATATATCTCTTTTGTAGGAGAAAAGCGGCAAAGAGCTCGTGCGTCCGTTGGGCATGTTCGAGTGCTTAAAGCAGAGTTTTAGCGCCCCGGGAATGCATCGGGAAGAGGGGAACTTGTTCCGTGAAGAAACGGGCCAAAACAGCCTTGGAGAGGCAAAGCTTCAGCCCCAAACCCGAGAGCCAGCATCGAGCTGCAGCGTCGAGACGCTGGCTCGACGCTGGAAAAACCCGAGAGCAAGCGTCGAGTGATAACGTCGAGACGCTAGCTCGACGCTGCCCTGGCGTCGAGACCCTGCTTGGCGTCGAGACGCTCCGGAGGAGGCGCGCGCAGGACGTTTATCGGGGCAGCGTCGCGACGCTAGCCTTGCGTCGCGACGCCATCGCGAGCGCGCGTGCGGAAAACTTAGGGCACAGCGTCGAGACGCTGGCCTAGCGTCTCGACGCTACGACGATGGTAGAAGATAAATGACGATTTTTCTGCACATTTTGGAGATCTTCTCCTTCATCTCTCCACCATTTTAGCTCGTTTTGGTCTTCTTCTTCTTTGTTTTCTCTCTATTTTCCGTGGAGCTCCGCCATTGTTGGCATGCTAGTGAGCTCCACTTCCATTGTAATAAGTAGATGAATCCATCCATGGCCATCTTGGGAGCGGGATTGACAAACCGCGCCATGAACGGCTAAGGTAAGGGTGACGGTTTGGGATTAGTTTAGGGCGATTTTGTTAAACATATTCGGTTTTGATAATCTGAGCTTTGATATGCATATTGGTTCTGTTTACTTTGCATTTATCTACCTTGCTTAATCCAACGCGCATGTTAAAATACGACGATTGACACTCGAGTAGTTTCGCATGTTGTGTATGTTAAAGAGTAGCGATGCCGTGCCTCTCACTGCTCGACTAAGTAACACGGGTAGATAGAACTAAATCGAAGTATCGGGTCGGGTAGGATAATTGTTGATTGCATACGGCGTTTGCGGGCAATCTGCTAGCAATTAGAATTCACGCTCGAATGTTCGTCGCGGTTAGCTAGTGACTGTCTAAATTTACCTTGGGGCTGATCACCTTGATGTAGGATTAGATAATGTGTAATTAGAAGTGTGTGGTCTAGTTAAAATCCATGGAGTCGGCTACTTTGGGGCTTCTCTGGTAGTCGTCCGCGTGTTCAGTAAACTGAATACCATGTTATTAGCATTAAATGATGAACTGAATTTGTTTAGCAATTGATCCCGAGACTCCCAAACCGTACACACGTTCTCTTCTTATTATTCTTTCTTCGTTAGCTTTCTCATTATTTTCCCTTTGCATGATAAAACCCCCCCGTTACCAAAAATCTATTAATCAATTAAATCCCAATTTCATTAGTAATTTCAATCTTCCTATTCCTTGGATCGACCCTGTTACCACTGGCTGCAAAGCCTTGGTCATAGGCTTTATAAATCGTATTTTGGCAAGCCTCGACAGCTTGAGATTAAGCGATAGTTCAAAATATCGCGTACCAGGGCGTCCTGTGTAAAGAGTTTACATAAGACCGAACCGCGTATTAAGTCGCTCTCTCTTTATAACTCCGTTTACTGATGAGACCGACTTATACATATTGATGGCCTAGGTAACTCCATCTCAATCCTGAGCTCGCTATGAACTTCTGCTTATTCGATAGTATCCTTTGACTTGCACGGGTGAGAGTGGCCCATTAGCGCCGACTCAATAAGCCTACCATCTTGGGGATAAAGTCGAATAGGTAGCTGGGGACATAGTACAGCAAGATTGGAGTTCACTCCTAACCCGCTCTTCAGGGTTAGTAGATAGGTTGTTCCCTTAATAGCTGACTCCGGGGCTTGACCAATTAGTGCGCACACTCTCATTTGATGAGAGGGTTAATTGATCTGTTGGTTTGACCACATATCTATTGTTCATTAGAGGTGTCAGTAGTACTTAAGGAACAAGACGTAATGCAGGGGTTAAACGGTTTAAATGACCCAGCTGTGATTACGAACAACCTGTGAAGGGTCGACTTGCCCGTGATGGTTATATCAGAGGACACAATATATCTACAGTGAGGAAAGTGCAACCCTTGGACTATAGTGGAGTCTCCGAGGGTTAACGAATGTTGATTGATTCGGGTTAAAAGAGTTTTAACCGAATAATCTCATATCGTTGGAGCTCATGATCTGTAGGTCCTTTAGGTTCTCCTGGCTAGCTCGGATAACGTCGTGCAACAGTATAAAAGAAAAGGAAAAAAATTTGAATTGTTCAAATTCGGGAAAAAGAAAAAGAATTTGAATTGTTCAAATTCGGTTTATGGAAGGAGGATGGACATATTTAAATATGATTTAAATATGGGAATGGCCTATAACATGAATGAGATTCATGTGTAAAAAAGTCGGTTTTCGGAAAATCGGGCTTAGTCATATTATTTAATTAATATTTGATATTGAATTAAATAATATTTATTAGTTAAAAAGTTTAATTAAATAATAATAATAATTAAATATATATATATATATATATATGTGTCTTGCATATATATACATATATATATATATATGCAAGCAACAAGACACATATATATATGTTAAATTATATATATATATAACTTTCAGATGGCCAAATGGAAGTAATAAAAGGAGGAGGGGTATTCAATTGGTAATTGAATCGACGAACTTTTAAAGTTCAAAGTTTTTTCTTTCTCCTGCCTCTGTACTTCATCTTCCTCTTCCTTCGTTTTTTTTTCTTTCTTCTTCTTTTCTCTTGTTTCGGAGTCCCACAACTCCGTTGCGCGACGCCGAGGATAGCGGGACTACCTGGGGTGGTCCTCAAGGCGTTCGTGAGAAGAGGCCGGAAGAGTTTGTGACGAGGAACGGTCGGCGGACTTAAAGAAATTGGAGCTACAAGGGTATGTATTTCTAATTTCTTATTTCCGCTTTAAGAGCATGTTTTCTATTTGTTAAATTGATGAAATTAGAGTATCATCGCTCCGAAATCGCGTTCCGGTGCGGTAAAACGCTCCATCACAAGCGTCGAGCGCGCGCGCTCAACGCCTGCTCAACGCTGGCAGCGTCGAGACGCCGCCCGAGGGTCTCGACGCCAGCCCGACGATTTTCCAGATAGACGCGCGACAGCGTCGAGACGCTGTCCGAGCGTCTCGACGCCCGCGCGCACGTGCGCGGCCAACTTAGGGCACAGCGTCGAGACGCTTGCCTAGCGTCTCGACGCTCCGACGTTTAAAGGCGTGAAAACGCGATTATTTTGCCAACTTTCATTCTATCTTCTTCCCCAATTCTTCCTCTCGGGTCTACGCCATATTCCACCATTTTTGGGCTTCTTCTTCTCCTCTTTGTATGCTACTTGATGGAGCGTTTTACCGCAGCGGAGGCGATTTCGAACCGATGATACTCTAATTTCATCAATTTAACAAATAGAAAACATGCTCTTAAAACGGAAATAAGAAAAATAGAAAACATACCCTTGTAGTTCTACTTTTCTTCGCGTTCCGTCGGCCGTTCTTCGTCACGATCTCTTCAAGCTTCTTCTCACGAACGCGCCGAGGACCACCCCAGGTAGTCCCGCTATCCTCGGCGCCGCGCAACGGAGTTGTGGGACTCCGTTACAAGAGAAAAGAAAAGAAAGAGAAAGAAGAAGGAGAAGGAATTCAAAGGAGGTCAGGGCTCTTTTTCTTCAACCACCCGAAGGCAGTAGTAAAAATCATCTCCAAAAATGAAAATCTCATTTTTCTTTAATCTTTAAAGAACCCAAAACCATTCCAATCTTAAGCCAAAAAATTAATATATATTATATATATAAAACCTTCAATATGCATGTAAGACACATATATATTTATATATATATTAATATATTAAAAATATATATATAATTATTATTTTTATAAATTAATACAATATTAATTTTAAATAATAATAAATATTTTATTTATTAAACTTTTTAATAAATAAAAAATATATATATTATTAATTAATTAAACTTTTTAATTAATTAATATTATTTAATTCAATATCAAATATCAATTAAATAATATGGCTCAACCCGGTTTTCCGAAAACCGAATTTTTGCACATGAATCCTATTCATGTTTTAGATCATTCCCATATTTAAATCATATTTAAATATGTCCATCCTTCTTCCAAAAACCGAATTTGAACAATTCAAATTCTTTTTCTTTTTCTTTTATTTTCTCTTATATTGTTGCACGGCGTTATCCGAGCTAGCCAGGAGAACCTAAAGGACCTACAGATCATGAGCTCCAACGATACGAGATTATTCGGTCAAAACTCTTTTAACCCGAATCAATCAACTTTCGTTAACCCCCGGAGACTCCACTATAGTCCGAGGGTTGCACTCTCCTCACTGTAGATATATTATGTCCTCTTGATATAACCGTCATGGGAAAGTCGACCCTTCACAGGTTGTTCGTAATCACAGCTGGGTCATTTAAACCGTTTAACCCCTACGTTACGTCTTTGTTCCTTAAGTACCACTGACACCTCTAATGAACAATTGATCAGTGGTCCAACCAACAGATCAGGAACCCTCTCTAACGAGGAGATGGTAGGCGCCTATTGTTCAAGCCCTGGAGTCAGCTATTAAGGGAACAACCTATCTACTAACCCTGAAGAGCGGGTTAGGAGTGAACTCCATCTTACTACACTATGTCCTCAGCTACCTATTGGACTTTATCCCTGAGATGGTAGGCTTATTGAGCGGACATTCTGCCACTCTCACCCATACAAATCTAAGGATACTGTCTAATAAGCAGGAGTTCATAGTAAGCTCAGGATTGAGATCGAGTTACCTAGGCCATCAGGTGAAATAGTCGGTCTCTTCAGTAAATGGTGTTATAAAGAGAGAGCGACTTTTCGTGGTTCAATCTTATGCAAACTCATCGCGTAGGACGCCCCCGCTCGCACATCTCGATGTGAAACGACTTGGATCACATCGTTTTGTACAATACAAAACGGGCCGCATCCAATAGTGTTACCAGGATAAGGTACCCAGCCTTATCCATATACTATAGACCGTTTTGACTGTCTACTTGAGCTTGACCCACATTCATGTCATACATGAAACTCAAGTATCTATGATCGTCAAGGATGTTGGTCATTGGTATAGATTAATGCAAACACGTTTCACTTTATTCCAGCAAACACCTTTACTGAAGAAAACTTAATAACTCATTATTACTAAATAGATAATTTACAAACATAACTGTTTACAAACCACGAGTTTTAGGACATTAAACCGAACAAACTCCCACTTGGACTTAAACGTCTGTGGTGTACATGTTGGCGAGGAGAACTATAATATCATATATCTATAGTCTTCTCCCACTATCCTATTTAGCAACCCGGAGCCCTAAACTCTTTAGGTATCTCTCAAACACTTTAGCCGTGAGAGACTTAATAAACATATCAGCATGAAGTACTATGAGGCTCTCCATGTGACCATCACATCTCCTCATCCGCACTACTTAAGAGCTCAAAAACCCACTTTATTGAAGTTTCTATACAAGCTGCAATTAATTTTAGCTTTTATAGAGGAATGAGTAATACAACTCTTGTATTCCATTCCTTTATACTATGACAAATTATTAACCGATATAACTGACAGCTCCCACTGCATAAAACATATCAGGTCATATATCTCAGAAGAGATAGATCTTAACCCAAGATGTGTTAATGCGTAGGGACAGCACCTCATAACATCAATTATTAACAACTCTTGTCAATATCATATGTTAGGAGACTATACTAGCGATTTGTTCTTGCGACTCAGATTAATCTGAATCATTAGAATAAACTAAGCCTCTCCCAGACCACATATCTGGAAATGGGTCGCTAGTTTATGCTTAAGTGCCAGAAACTACATCCTATAACATTCTCAATGAATAGGACATTAATTACGGAAACATATTATGAAAGCTATAGTATTGATAAAACACTTGCCCAACAAAGTTTATCAATAACATGTTTAAGCCATAAGATTTGATTAGAACATCAAACCTTAATCATTCAAGATTAAATTGCTAGTTTCAATCCATAAAATAATTGAATAATCTAACAAAACTATTTTGTTCTTAATCTTGCTTATGACTCTTAAAGAGATTATGACTTATAGACACTCTAATCAAGATAGCTAGTCTTGATTTCTATTTATCTTATCCTATCTAATATAGAACAAGAAAAAAATAGATGAGAGTAGTCTAACAACTTACGTCTGGTAGCAAGTAAACAAGTTGATACACAATCAACCTCTTCACTTTGGGACAATCCCATTACCAGAAAGTCAAGCCTTAAAGGTTTTCACCTTAGAGGCTCGATCATTTAACCCCTCGAAGATCTACAGCTTCGAACCATTGATCCTTGTCTAAATAATCCATTGTCTAATTAAAGACAACGAATCCTCAAGTCATCATCTGGTATGATAACTCGAGTTTTATAGACAAACCAATGAGTTAGGGTTTTCTCAACTATTGAGAATAACCAACTCTACTATCAACAACCCTTGTTGATTTAGATATAGCTTTGCTTTAATATTATTAGTCTTAACATCCATGTTGTTTTCTGAATTAATAGAACATGCAAGTATACATTTTTTGTGAAAATGAACTGTTCATTTATATACACCAAAAGATATTTATATACATATGCTCAAAAATACAGAAATATGTACAACTTAATTACACATATCACATATGTGATTTAGGTTCATACAGATAACAACATCAAAAACACAAAACTCCCACTGTAGAGTTGCATAGACATCTTCTCAAGTCATCCAACACGGAGAAACCGACAATCAGGAACTAGTTTCCTGAAAGAAAAACAAACATGATTAGTGGTTCCTGAAAAACATTCAGGTATGACATTCATAAATCCACTATACATGTTTAGACAAATAAATCTCATTTACCTTGTCGTTCTTTCTCGGCATGTATCTCTGCAAGGTATTTTGGGCAGTTGCGCTTCCAATGCCCTTCTTCGTTACAATGGAAACACTTCCCTTTGTCCGAAGACTTTACCTTGGTAACAAGCATAGGAGCTTTGCCTTTTCTCCTGTTGCTCTTCTTCTTACAAATAGTCCTACTACTCGTAGCAGTTGCTTCAGACTTACTCCCAGACCCAGCCCCCTTCGGGAACTTCTTCGAAGTGACTACAGTAGCCTCCTTCTCTTTTCCTTTAGAGGCATGAAGGGTCTGGTAAGTCTGCAACTCGTGCAGAAGAGTGGTCAAGTTGAATTCTATCTTATTCATGACCATATTTGATCTGAAATTCAGGAAACTCTGCGGGAGAGATTCCAAGATAAAACTTACTTGACTCTTCTCGTCAATCGCAGCTCCGTTCACTTCTGCCGTCATGAAGTGGACCATCATGTTAAGGACATGTTCCCTAACAGAGGTTCCTTCCTTTATTCGAGCATTATAAACGAATTTGGGGGCTTCATGGCGAAGAGACGAGGATGGTTGTCCAAACATCTCTTGCAATGAAAACATGATTTCTTTAGCAGAAACCATAACCTCATGCCTCTTGGCCAATATATCTTGCATGCTTGCCAAGATATAGACTCGGGCTTTATCATTAGCCCTAATCCAACGATCGTACCCCTCACGAACAGTTCGTGAAGCGTTTGAGCCAGGAGTTGGAGAACAGTCCTCCATCAAGACAAATCTCAGGTCATCCAACACAAGAATCGTATTCAGGTTGGATTTCCAAGTTCCGTAATTCTCTCCAGTAAGTTTGTCATTAGCTAATAATTGTACAAATGAGCTCGCCATGCTGAAAAAGAATGTAAACCTATTAGTGAAACGGTTTTAACCTATTTAAACCAATTAAAAAGATTTAGAAGCAAATAAAGTACCCAAACTCTTTATTTACTAACAACGATACTTTAGTAAGTCAGAATGGTCCCTGCCGTAGGGTAGGTGAGCACTCCTTTACTAAATCAAGACATTCTTGACTAAATGTTATCACCAGAATAAATCATATTCCTATAGCATCTTAGTTATCATTTTTGGTCTAGATTTACTAACTCTTTAACAAATCCCGTAAGTGTGACCCTCCATTTTTAGAATGCACAGAACGGCCCCAACATAGCAACCGTATGGAATGTCAGTGTTGGGAATGGCCCTATGTTTCTTTATCCTTAAATGGTGACTGAGGTGTTCAATCTCCCATGCCCAGCCCTCCGTTTGGATGGTGCCCCAAGGGCAGCCTGCAGGCGGAACATGGGAATCTCACGGTTCAATCCAACGGAGGAGACCACAGGAAGCACCGACGCACATCCTTCTCCCACTTACTATAGACACTTACTCCATTCACCTTGCTATTGAAAGTTGCAAACACCACCCGTCTGGAGATATATGGCATCATGAGGCCAAGCAAAATTCTCACGTTGTGAACTTTAGGGAGTGCGTAGCAGGAGAGGGATATATCATATATTCCTTCTCAACACATCTACTAAGCATCGTAAGACGGTAATTTTAGGGTAAATACTCCAGGTTTTATCCGGCTAAGAATATAAAACCTAAATTCTAGGCAAACTATTTACCTGAGATGTCTAGGTTATTAACAGATTTAATTAACCTCACACCTCTCTCGCACGCTCATAAAGCCTGGTTAACTTTACTCAAGTACCGGATCGTCCCCAGGTAGGAGGTGTTCCGTAAACCGTCAGCTTAAATACCTCCAACCTCGAACAGGATTTCAACGGGTGAGTTTCTCATAACCTTAGCATTTACGAGATTTCGACCTATTCATCTAATGAACCAGATCGACTCATTAACCCTAAATGAACATGCTTTTTTCTTTGTTATAGATTTTAAAAGTCTAAGTCATTTTTACAACGCTTGCAAAAGCAGACTTCCTATAACAACTATCTATATGCTTCTCAAACATACATTCCCTAAGGCATGACAAGTTGAATATTTAAATTCATAATCAATATAACACTTATATCGATTATGCTCTTTAAACATACAACTCCTAATTCATAAATTAATATAACACATATATCAATTTTAATGAATTAAGCATGCATCCTATACATTATAACAATTATAACATACAATATGCATAAAACTAATGTTGAATGTTTTTATTTCATAATTAATATAACACTTATATCAATTATTTTATTAAGCAAACAACATCAAATTCATGAATTAATATAACTCTTATATTAATACTCATGAATTAAACATGCATATACATTACAACACTTATAATATAAAATAAGCATAAAACTAGGATAACCAATGTTGTACGTTTAATTTCATAATTAATATAACGCTTATATCAATTTCTCTATTAAACTAACAACATTAAATTCATGAATTAATATAACTTTTATATTAATTCTTATGAATTCCTAAATATGCATACTATATATTATAACACTTATATATATTTACCATGCATGGAGCATGCTTCCTACGGTGGGATTTTAAATCTATATGGCATACGTTATGCACATACAAACATGGATTTCAATTAAAACATACATTCACAATGCATAATTAATTAAACACACTAAAGTGGATCGATTTTGGCATTTAGCAAGCAATAACTAATTTATTACAAGCTTGAACAACAAGCTACGTCTTGAGCGGACTTCGAACTCTTCGCACCGCCTTTGACCAGCCTGCTTCCTCGAACACTTCGGCCAATTTCTCTTCGAATTTCTCCTCGTATTGCCTAGAACGAGTTTGAACTTATACCGAACATTTCGGCGAGTTCCAAACTCAAACTTCTTTCACAAAGAAACCTATATGGACTCTAATGACTCTAAAAATACAGACGCTTCAGCACACATTAAAGCCCATACATTCTCGGGCAATTACAAATAAGGAAATTCAAAAAGAAACTATGCCAAAATCGATATTCACTTTAGATGCCAATTCAGAAACAATTTCTAAATTAAAATACCCACCAACTTAAATTGATGCAAATTGAGTTAATCACAAAATCGCTCTGATACCAATTCATGGAGCGTTTTACCGCAGCGGAGGCGATTTCGGACCGATGATACTCTAATTTCATCAATTTAACAATTAGAAAACATGCTCTTAAAACGGAAATAAGAAAAATAGAAAACATACCCTTGTAGTTCTACTTTTCTTCGCGTTCCGCCGGTCGTTCTTCGTCACGATCTCTTCAAGCTTCTTCTCACGAACGCGGCGAGGACCACCCCAGATCGTCCCGCTATCCTCGGCGCCGCGCAACGGAGTTGTGGGACTCCGTTACAAGAGAAAAGAAAAGAACGAGGAAGAAGAACGAGAAGGAATTCAAAGGAGGTCAGGGCTCTTTTTCTTCAACCACCCGAAGGCAGTAGTAAAAATCATCTCCAAAAATGAAAATCTTCTTTTTCTTTAATCTTTAAAGAACCCAAAACCATTCCAATCTTAAGCCAAAAAATTAATATATATTATATATATAAAACCTTCAATGTGTCTTATATATATTTATATATATATATATATATATATATATATATTAATATATTAAAAATATATATATAATTATTATTTTTATAAATTAATACAATATTAATTTTAAATAATAATAAATATTTTATTTATTAAACTTTTTAATAAATAAAATATATATATATTATTAATTAATTAAACTTTTTAATTAATTAATATTATTTAATTCAATATCAAATATCAATTAAATAATATGGCTCAACCCGGTTTTCCGAAAACCGAATTTTTGCACATGAATCATATTCATGTTTTAGACCATTCTCATATTTAAATCATATTTAAATATGTCCATCCTTCTTCCAAAAACCGAATTTGAACAATTCAAATTCTTTTTCTTTTTCTTTTATTTTCTCTTATATTGTTGCACGGCGTTATCCGAGCTAGCCAGGAGAACCTAAAGGACCTACAGATCATGAGCTCCAACGATACGAGATTATTCGGTCAAAACTCTTTTAACCCGAATCAATCAACTTTCGTTAACCCCGGAGACTCCACTATATTCTGAGGGTTGCACTCTCCTCACTGTAGATATATTATGTCCTCTTGATATAACCGTCATGGGCAAGTCGACCCTTCACAGGTTGTTCGTAATCACAGCTGGGTCATTTAAACCGTTTAACCCCTACGTTACGTCTTTGTTCCTTAAGTACCACTGACACCTCTAATGAACAATTGATCAGTGGTCCAACCAACAGATCAGGAACCCTCTCTAACGAGGAGAGGGTAGGCGCCTATTGTTCAAGCCCTGGAGTCAGCTATTAAGGGAACAACCTATCTACTAACCCTGAAGAGCGAGTTAGGAGTGAACTCCATCTTACTACACTATGTCCCCAACTACCTATTGGACTTTATCCCTGAGATGGTAGGCTTATTGAGCGGACATCCTGCCACTCTCACCCATACAAATCTAAGGATACTGTCTAATAAGCAGGAGTTCATAGTAAGCTCCGGATTGAGATCGAGTTACCTAGGCCATCAGGTGAAATAGTCGGTCTCTTCAGTAAACGGTGTTATAAAGAGAGAGCGATTTTTCGTGGTTCAGTCTTACGCAAACTCATCGCGTAGGACACCCCCGCTCGCACATCTCGATGTGAAACGACTTGGATCACATCGTTTTGTACAATACAAAACAGACCGCATCCATTAGTGTTACCAGGTACCCAGCCTTATCCATATACTATGACCGTTTTGACTGTCTACTTGAGCTTGACCCACATTCATGTCATACATGAAACTCAAGTATCTATGATCGTCAAGGGTGTTGGTCATTGGTATAGATTAATGCAAACACGTTTCACTTTATTCCAGCAAACAACTTTACTGAATAAAACTTAATAACTCATTATTACTAAATAGATAATTTACAAACATAACTGTTTACAAACCACGAGTTTTAGGACATTAAACCCAACACTACTAAGCTCTTCCATGGGGGATTTGATTTATTCATCCTCCATGGAAGGCTAAACTAAGGTTAGTGCTTAATATTGATTTGGGTTTTGTAAGTTATGGATGTTTGGGGAGGTTTGCCCCTTTGTGAATGTGAAGTTAATTGATAGGTTTATGCATCTCTTGCTTGTTCTTATTCAAAATCTAGCATGTGTAGCTTAATTAGGTTGACGTCCTAGTTCCTATGCATGATAGAGGGCTAAAGGTTGGGACGTATAATTGCCTAAACCGCTAGGTAGCACGGGCTTAAGCATGGCTAATCAATTCAACCCAAAGTGACAGTTGGTAATCTGAATTAATTAACGTTTTCATGTTAGGCTTAAGGCAAGAGAGAAACCGGGTTAGTCTTAGGATTAAGCCGTCACAATGTTCCCGTCACTGGCTTATAGTCGATTTAGGGGTAGCGACCTTGAATAGATTATTGGCCAAGTATGATTAGAATTGCACGTGTCTAATTAAATCTGTGGGTCATTTGAGCTAGCACTAGCCAAATGAATTGTGTGCATAAGCATGATTAGCTAATTAATAGTGTCGATGAACCGAACATCCATAACGATCAATTTCATTTCTCGAAGTTAAGCGCAACCATTTAAATTTTGCACGTTGTCAATTTAATTTTCCGTTAGCTTGCACGTTAGGAGCTCCCTTCCCCCAAACCAAATTACCATTCTTTTATTGTGCATACTTTTTATAATTAGCCAGTTAGACTTAGTTAAATTGAATTTCTCAATTCCCTGTGGATCGACCCCGTTACCACTTTGCTGCAAATTGCTCGGTGTATTCGGGTTTATAAATTGTATTTTGGCAAGCCTCGACAGCTTGAATTTTGTGAACATACAAAAGTTCATTACCATTACTCCCCTACGTGCGTGTGTGTTTAGCAAATATATTCTAGCTCACATAGACCCGGAAAAACTTTATGCAACCTTACATTTCGTTTTCCCCCTACTTCTAGCAATAAAGAACAGTCTATCGGCTTTTAAACAATCAATAGAGTAACAAATTAAAAGGCCTAAATTTTCTTTTTCTTGAGTACTTTGTACTCTTTATTTCTTTTGAACCATTTTTTTTTTTTACTTCTCCAAGAGAGCCTAACATGTCAAGCTTGCCTTCGTTCCAGCTTACTCGCAATTCCATTGCACAATGTATCTGACTACGGGCAAGCTTCACATTTTTAAGGACTAATGCTCGCTTCTTAGTCGTGATTCTAAGGAGGAGCACCTCAAGAGTTTTTATTTTCATGCTTGTTTTTTACTAGGCAATAGCTTCGCTACAATTCGATTAATTTATTACAACCTATCATGCATCAAGCCTTTCCTAGGGGTGCCTTTCGGGGTGACAACATGATTTCAGGCTAAATAAAGCAATTTTAAGCCTACGGAGTCCATAATAAGATGCTACGTGCTCGATAGATGCAAGGGAGCAACGACAAAAATTTTAAAAAAATTCGAAAAATGCTCAATTAACGCATGCAATCTCATGTTTTTCTTATTATGCAACTACGAAGATTTTAAAAGCATATCTTAGATTGTCCTCATCGAACAACATGCAAATTCAGACTACGGCACTTGAAATTCAGAGAAAACCCGTGCTCGACAACTACAGAGAAGTCCACAGACAAACCACCCCCAACCTTAGAAAAATGCATTGTACTCAATGCATCAACCATCAGATAAAGCATTAAAATAGCAAAATAAAGGAAGACGAAAACTTCCCTGATCTTTGCAAGGTTGGCGGAGAAAGAGCGCTATCTTTTCTTCCCAATTTAAGGGTCATAAGTCGGGCAATCTCCTTATTCTCCTAAAACGAATGAAACAAAACAAACAAGCAAACATTAAAAACTAAGCTACTTTAAGCAATAAACTAAAACCAACAGAATTAACAGTTCAAACTCGGGTGCCTCCGAGAAGCGCAAATTTTTAAAGTCGATTGCTCGACTGTATTCTCGGACTCTACTCATCCATAGTCCAACATCTTGGAAGATACACCATCCATCTTCCTATATCCATCCTTCCTGCCATAGTCCACATAAAAAAAAAATCTTGGTGCCTCCTGCACACTAACAACATCAATCCCATACAAAGCATTCACAGTATCCACATTCACATTCCCGTCAGGTTCATCAGTTAATGCATCCATTTTAAACTCACTCGTATCTCCATCAAATTCAACAGATAAGACTCATTTATCTACATCAATTTTAACCTTAGCAGTTTTCATGAAAGGACGTCCTAAAATAATTGACGAGAAAACACGAGATGCGTTTTCATTCATTTCAAGCACATGAAAGTCAGCGGGGAAGTACATATTGTTAACTTTAACAAGAACATCTTCAACTTTTCCCAAGGGGCACACATATGATTTATCAGCCAGTTGCACTATAACACCAGATCTAGATCTATGCATATATTTCAATTTAAGTTCTTCAAAAACATCATAATACATCACATTAATTGATGCTCCTAAATCTAACATGGCATGATTAATCATTTTGTCCCCTATTTTGCAAGGTAAAGTAAACATACCTGGATCCTTGCATTTCGTCGGTAAAACAATGTTGGACATTCTTGAGTCATTCAAGTTTTTCACTTCTTCTTCCATCTTTTGCTTCCTTTTGGATATGCACCAATTCTTAAAGAATTTGGAGTACTTGAGGATTTGCTTGATGGCTTCCAAAAGGGGAATGTTCACCACAACCCTCTTAAAAGTCTCCAAGACTTTTTTATCCTCCTCATCCACCTCAGGCTTTGGCTTAGCCAGCCTACTTGAAAATTGTGCTACCGGAGTACATTTTGGCTCAGGCACAGGAGGTTCCTTATCTCGGTCCTCTTCTTCAATGACTTCAGGACTGATTTGATTTCTTGGATTGGGAGGCTTGGGCACATACTTTTGAACAACTGGAGGAATTTTCTTCTTTTCGCTCTCCAACTCGGGCGCAGGCTCCATCAATCTACTCGGGAAGGCAGCTTTAGGCACGTACACCCTAGTACAAGTGGGGTCAAAATTTATCCCTTTCCACCTTAGTTCAGGACTTTCTTCCACTAGTGTAGAGTTTGACGAAATTTCCTTTCCGCTTCTCAAGGTCATGGCACACACTTGTTCACAAGTGCTCGCCATCGGTTGTTGTGGTGGTCTCCATGAGCACTGATCCTCCACCTTACTAAGCCTTTCGTCGAGCCTTTTCATTACATCGGCCAAACCTCGCACTTGAGCTCCATTACTCTTAAACATGGCCGAAAATTTCGTCAAGTAAGAACTCACCATCTCTTCGACATTTCGATCTGAAACAGAAGATTGAGATTTTTGTAAACTTTTAGCTAATAGGAGAATTGAGTTACTTACCTCGAGTACTTGGGCTTTGAACTCGTTCACATCCTTTGAGAGACGGGCTTACTCAACTCCTCCACCACCATACTGCTGAAGGTTCCCGGCCATATTAGAGATCAGAATTCTAGCCTCTACGGGGGTCTTATCTAGGAGAGATCCTTCACTAGCAGCATCTAGCATTTGTCGGTCTCGTGGTAGCAAGCCTTCGTAGAAATATCGGATCAGTTCTTCGTCTGCTATCTTATGGTGGGGAAAGCTTTCACATAGCTGACCGAACTTCTCCCATCACTCGTGGAGGGTCTCGCCTTCCTTCTGCGGAATAACATAAATCTTTTTCCTAATCGAAGTGGCCCTGGAAGCGAGAAAATACTTTGCCAAAAATAGCCCTTTCAACCCGCTCCATGTAGCAATGGATCCCGACTGAAGGTTATACATCCAGTCTCTTGCATTTCCCTTTAATGTGAAGGGAAGGCTCTCAGGCTCAACTGACCGTCTGTGGCTTCACTTTTCTTCATCGCCGAACACACCATTTGAAACTCCTTCAGGTGTTTGATAGAGTCCTCATCTGCGTTACCATAAAAGGAGGGTAGTAAGTTAATTAAACCAGCATTAAGCTCAAAATTACCTGGTACTACCGGATACGATATACACAGTGGTTGGCGGTCCAAGTCAGGTGAGGCCAATTGCCTCATAGTCTTTTGATCTTCAAAATTAGCCATAGTCTCCATCTCTTCGACTTTTCTAAAAAATTAAAAGAAAATTGTACACAACAACTTAAAAGAAACGGGTCACACTATACACGAAGAATAAAAATAAACAGAACTAATGAGAAATAATAAAAAAGAAAATAAAATTATTTACAAAAGAAAAATAAGAAATAAAATAAAATAAAACACAAGACAAATAAAATTCAATCAAGTAGGATTAATTGTTGCTCCCCGACAGCGGCGCCAATTTTGGTCATAGGACTTTTGAATGTCCTACAAAGTTTCGGGTTGTCGAAGCCCGCCAAAATAATATTTATAAGCCGATTACACCGAACTAACTTGTAGTTAGTGATAACCGGGTCGATCCACAGGGAGCGATCTATAATCCAAACTTAATTAAATTGAATTTGTAGTGATAAAACCATGGGGGTTTGCTTTGGGAAAAACACTAGCACGAACTGAATTAAGCTAACGAAAAATTAAAACGGGAAGTATAAAATTGACAAGTGTGCTTGATTAGTATGTGTCGGGATTGATCTAATGTACTTTGGTTCATCGATTAACAAGGAAAAATAGCCAAGACGCTTCATGCACACAAAATGTCTTATCTCTCTCGGGTCCAAAACATCCCAAAGACTTAATTAGAAACAGACATCTCTAATTAAACATGCACGCTAATTAATCTAAATTCAAGAGTCCTCAATTAATTAACGAACAGTAACGGGTACCATTGAGACGAATTAATCCTAAAACTAATTCGATTTGTCTCTTAATCTTAAACAAGCCGTGAGAACGTTAATCAATTCCTACCCCCAACTGTCACTTGGGCTCGAATTTATTAGCCACGAGCTAGACCTTCGCTACTATGCATTAAAGCTTGTCAAGAATTAACACTAGCCGACTAACATGCGTAATAAATTAAGACGTCACTCCTAATCGGAAAGGCAAGTCATTCGTTCTTAATACAGACCAAGAGATGCAAGAAATTCATTCAAACATGCTAAACATTTAAATTAAGCACCAATCTCACCTAATACAAAAGATAAACAATCCCTAAACCTAACTAATCAATCACAAACCTCTAGCTATCCATGGAGAAGAAGTTTCCCCAAGCATCCATGGAGGTTGTCTCCTTCCTATAGCCCAAAAATGTGGAAAAACCAGAAAAAGAGAGAGAAAAGCGGCAATCCTGAGGGGAGAAGTGAATAGTGTATGACCTAAATTCGGAAAATGGGTTTTTATACCCATTTCCACGTCAAACAAGCGCCTAGGTGCCATAAGTCAGCGCCTAGGCGCTGCACACTGTACTATCGAGGAACGCGCTAACCTCTCTGGTCTGGAACAATGATGGGCGCAGGGGCGCTGCGCAGCCAACGCTCAGGCGCTGGCCTCTCGGATCTGGAACAATGTTGGGCGCTTAGGCGCTGCGAGCCAGCACCAACGCGCTGTGCGCTGGGTCTGGGAGGTTCTCTAAGCGCAGCCAGTGCTCAGGCGCTGGGCGCTCTATCCTGATGCATCCGTTGGGCGCCTAGGCGCTAACCTCTCGGGTTTTGGCCTTCATTTCTTCAACACTTCATCTTTTGCACCTCCTTTGCACTCTTCTAGTCCCGAGTACTTCCCGAAGCTCCTAAAATACCCGATTTAGCCCCGAAAATAATTAATGGACTTCCCGAGCTCTTCACCGCGAAATACTTATAATAAGGCAAATTAACTAATATTAAGCACGACAGTTAGCTGGATTTAAGGTTATAATCATAGCTCTATTTTAGAGCTATCAGCCCTATAGGAGGTGAGTTTGTATTTTGATTTTCCATAGTGGCTATGGTCTCTCTCTGCTCCCTTAGTCTACTCCTAAAACTTCTTTCCAGCTCTGGATGTAGATCAAATTCGTTACCAGGAAATTCGCTCATAAACCAACGCCTTTAGTACCTGCGAAAGACAAACAACAGTTAAAATCTAATCGTTTAAATCAAGTCTCGAATTAACAAAAACTGTTTTGCTAAACAAGCAAATCCCCGGCAACGGAGCCAAAAACTTATTGTCTTCCCAATGTGGTGTCTGCAATAATAAATGGAAAGCTCAGAACATGCAAGCGCACATGATCTAATACAACAAGTGATAAGTATATTTATGTCGATTTCCACAGAGATTTGAGTTTAACATGCACGGTTTGTATTGTTAACAGGAGAAGTAACAAGTGACAAATTGTGTGTTTTGGTGGAATGCTAAAGGAATGCGATAAAAACAACGAAAACTAAAGGTAATGTGCAACGACAGAATCAAAATGCGGAAATAATGCGAGACAACAATACTTAAAAAGAACACAAGGTTAAGAGTATGAATGCGTAAATAGAAAGAATAACGCAAATTAAACAGCAACAGAACTTCTACTCTAACAAACATGGTAGGCTAGGAATCATGTAATAACTCATAGATCGGGAAGTTTCAGCTGCGAATAAACATGCATATGCACTGTTCTAACATTTACACACAAGATCTCTCGATCTTGAGCATTACGCATCAAGTTCATTCAGTGAGAGGAAGAACAGGAGTATTATAGAGATGATAAGATGCATGTTGCATGAGAAGAACTTGTCAAAGGAGTTTCGGGCCGAAGCAACAAATACATTCCTGTTTTTATTGAATAGACTACCTACAAGGGTAATGGAGAAGAAGACACCCTATGAAGTTTGGTTTAATGCTAAACCAAAACTGGAAAATCTGAAGATGTTTGGTTCTTTGTGTTTTTCTCATGTTCTACAGGAGAAGAGAGACAAGTTGAGTGAAAAGGAAAAACAAAGAATCTATGTAGGCTACATCATGATGTCCAAAGCATACAAGATCTATCAACCTCACAAAAAGAAGATGGTGATTAGTAGGGATGTTCAATTCTTTGATGATAAGAAGTGGGACTGGACAAAAGAAGAAGAGGTGAAGCAACAAGAAGTTTCTCTGGATACTGATGGACTGGTTGATGATGGACCAGTTAGATGGACTAGACTGCTAAGTGAGGTATATGAGAGAAGTAGTGTGTAGTTGTGTTAGAAACAAGCTAAATGTTTGCAGCATTTGAGTTAGGAGGAGTATGTTAGTTAACTCAAAGCTACAAGTCTATTTCGCCCTCAACTGCTTCCCAATAATCACAAGCCTCCATGTAGGCTTGCATTCTAATAGCCCATGCTTGGTAGTTTTCTCCATCAAACACTGGTGGAGCCAGTGAAGAAAGACTGCTCGATCCTGATTTTATCTAACTCAAATCTCAAAGTGTATCACTCGGTTTCTCTAAGGGATATCTTACTAACTCTAAGAGGGACTATGTGCTCATGTATGGCGCGAAGGATTTCATCCTTACAGGATACACTGACTCTTATTTTCAAACCGATAAGGATTCGAGGAAATCCACATCGGGATTAGTGTTCACTCTTAACGGAGGGGCAATAGTATGGAGGAGTATAAAGGAAGGTTGTATTGCTCACTCCACCATGGAAGCTGAGTATGTCGCGGCTTGCGAAGCTGCGAAAGAGGTTATATGGCTTAGGAAGTTCTTGACGGATTTGGAAGTTGTTCCAAATATGAATTTGCCTATCACAATTTTTATTGTTATAGTACTGGTGTTGTGGCAAATTCTAGAGAACCAAGAAATCCATAAGCGTGGAAAGCACATTGAACGGAAATATCATCTCATCAGGGAGATAGTGCATCGAGGAGACGTGATCGTTATGCAGATCGCCTCGGAGCACAATATTGTTGATCCGTTTACAAAGTCCCTCACGGCTAAAGTGTTCGAGGGGCACCTAGTGAGTCTAAGGCTGCGAGCTGTACACTAGGGCAGTGGGAGAAAAGCCATGGATGTATTTGATATTCCAGTTTTTCTCATCCAGCATGTAATACTCCATTGACGTTTTAGTTCAAGTGAGAGTGTGTTGGGTTTTATGTTCTAAAACTCGTGATTTGTAAACTTAATGTATATTCTATTTTGCAATAAAGTTGTTATTGAGATTTATCAGTAAAGTTTTTTATTGAATAAAGTGAATTGTGTTTACTTTTAACCTAACTCCAATAAACAAAGAACTCATGGCTATAGGTTGTATACTTGAACTTCATGTGTGACATGATTGTTGATCAAGTTCAAGTAATAGACAGAACGGTCTATAGCATAGGGATAAGGCTGGCTACCTTATCCTGGGGACACTATTGGACGCGGCCCATTTTTCATAGTACAAACGATGTGATCTGAAATCGTTCATGTGGAAACCATGCGAGTGGGGGCGTCATGTGCAATGAGTTTGCATAAGACTGAACTGCGAAACTAGTCGCTCTTTCTTTATAACTCCGTTTACTGTAAAGACCGACTTTTTCATATGATGACCTAGGTAACTCCATCTTAATCTTGAGCACGCTATGAACTCCAATTTATTCGAGATTATTCTTTGACTTGTATGGCTGAGAGTGGCCCGAGATCGTCGACTCAATAAGCCTACCATCTTGGGGATAAGACTAGGTAGGTAGCTGAGAACATAGTCCTGCGAGATAGAATTCACTCCTACCCACCTTGAGGGATTAGTAGAGAGGTTGTTCTCTTAAGTGCTGACTCCGGGTCTTGAACTAGG
The DNA here is from genome assembly GCA_028017165.1 of Herpetospermum pedunculosum. NCBI lineage: Eukaryota > Viridiplantae > Streptophyta > Magnoliopsida > Cucurbitales > Cucurbitaceae > Herpetospermum > Herpetospermum pedunculosum. Next base: position 3,470,723 of record CM051525.1, on the reverse strand, counting down.
GATCCCACCCTCTCATTGGCCCGAGAGTGGCTTGGTATAGTGATGAGATCACATACCAATCGGTTTGGTGGTTGGACCACAAACCAAAAGTTCATTAGAGGATCAGTGAGACTTAAGGAACAATATGTAATTACGGAGGTAAAACAATTATTTTGACCCAGCTGTAATTACGAACGACCTGTGAAGGATTGACTTACTGATGATGGTTATATCAAGAGGACAAAAATATTGGTTTTCTTTTGTTTTGTAGTGATTGAGCAAATTTGAACTTTATAAGGATTAATAATGAAAAGATGAGTCAATTGAGTGATCATGGAAGAAGCCAAGCCAAGAGAAGAAGAAAAAGCCTAAAACCCCGAGAGCAGAGTATCGAGACGCCCAAAATCAACTTTCAAGCCATTTATCCTGCAACAGTAGCGTCGAGACGCTACGAAAAGGCAAAACGTCTTTCGTCCGTAGTATCGAGACGTTGTGCCTAGAGTCTCGACGCTGGCTTTCCAAATTTGTTAGACGCGTTTTTTAGACAACATCGAGACGCTACGGTATAAGGGCTTATTTAAGCTTCTTTTTCCAGCCGACTTAAGGAGGCACAATTGGAGAGAAAAACTCTAATTTTCGAGATTCATCATATTTTGGAGAGAAACAGACGACCATTGAAGCAGAGAAAGTGATTTTGAAGCTGAATATCGTGACTATCACAACAAAAACGAGGAGCCACACATGATTGAAGTTTATTCTTATTCTCCCTAAACTTGTTCTTGTGAAAAGATGGTTTAAACTAGATATGAATTGTAGTCCTAACATGAAAATGATTAAACCTCTTTTACAGGTTGCTTAAAGAATTCTTGATGCCCTTATGAAAAATTGCAATTTTCCTCGTTAGAGTCGATTCTTATTTTTATTCTTCTAGACTTATGAAAAAAATCGATGAAATTACATCTCTAAGATATTCTTTTCCAAATGTGTCTCAATCCTTACTTTATTCTATTGTTTTGTTTACTTTAACTTGTTACAACCCCTTTCACAATTTAATTCTCTAGATAAAATTGAACGTTATTACTTATGATATTTAAGTGAGCTAGAAATTCAATTCAGTAACACTTTACTCTAATTGCATTGCACAATATGGGCAACAAATACATTCATTTCAATGAGAAGTACATATCAAATAAAAGGTTTCTGACAATCTACGAAAAAGAATAAAATTTATTACATCTTGAAAATGTCTCCCTATGGAATCAAACCATTGTCAAAATCATATTCCTTGCACAAGAAAAAAAGAAAAAAGAAAAAAGAAAAAAAACTGCACTATAAAGAATGCAAACTATGTATGAAATCAGGTTAAGATACAGCTCATGGAGGGAATGACCAATTTTACTCTAGTAAACAATGGAAAGTAAAAACTGCAGGCAACTTTAATCTTGAAATCATTCTTTTGCTTTATACTATATGCAATTACATATCAGTCGACGACGACCGGTTTATCCTTTGTGCCCCTAATTTTGGAGCAGCTGGTTTGCTTCCTCTCCCCCTACCAGCTGACAATGGCTTAGCTCGAGTCGTAGGTGCGGGAGCAGCAATGGAAGCCCAAGGGTCATCATCATCAACAGCTACGCTTGCTTTTTTTGAACCAGTTCTTGGAGCAGGGGCAGCTATGGAACCCCACAGATCGTCGTCTTCTTTAGCTGGCCTGGCTGTACTTCTGGAACCCAAACTTGAACCTGAAAGAACTGAAATGAGTTATATGTCCCTGAGCCACTATCTAGAAAGTTAAATGAATTGACATTACTTGGAGGTTTTGTTTGTGACACAGGTTGAGATACAGGTCGTTTTTGAGCAGCCTGAATGTTTGCAAGAGCTGGAGACGGTTTTGGCTCCTCGAGAGGAGCCAACTCATCCCACCCATCCTTCTCATTTCCATCTTCATCATGAATTCCATTTTCAACTTCTCCCCAGCCATCAGTAGATGTTGGGGATTCAGTTGCATGTTGTTCAGTTAAATCGAAACTCGAGCTTACCCTTACAGGTGAGGTAGTTGGAGCGTTTTCAACTGAAAGAAAATGGAAACAATAAAGTTGATAGTCAAATGATTATGCTAAATTTTGACATGGTAACAAAACCATTAATAACTGCTTCGTCTAAAAAATAATGTAGGCATAAAAAAGGAAAAAAATGATATCGTAACTTACTAGGCTCCAAGTCATTTAAATATTTGATCTTAATGAAGTGCATTTTTTTAATACAGCAAATGTGAGGATAAAGATTTGAAAAATTAAATTAGTACTATACGGCCATACTCTTAGCATATGCATTTTTTTTTTTAAGGAAACAGTAACTATTTAATTGATAAAATGAAAGTATACAAAAGAGCTCTCACTCGAGCAAAGTTACAAAAAACACCTCCATTGATTGTGAAGGGTATTGAGATCATAATTACAAAAAGGGGGAGATAAATTGCTCCAATATAAAGCTAGTAAAATCGAGGAATCGATAAAGGAGTACTCTTAGCATATGCATTTATTACTGAACTCGGTATTTTTTATATTACTTCTCTAAGGTATAAGATTATCACAATATAACCACCAAACACACATTACATTATGTCCTTTTTCTTCTACATAAAAATAAATATTGAATAATGGAATGTCCTATAACAAAGATATATAAGGGAAATCTAAAGCTAATCGAAAACAATCATTCATTGTCTTAAAACTGGTGTGTTCCACATTAAATAATTAGAGTTTTTGTACTTCATGGATCACTGAAGTTAGTCCCACTGGCACCAAAAAGTAACCCATAACAAAATCATATTTCCATACTTTCAAAAGTATGTTATTTTTCGTTTCCCTAGACCAACGAACAGTAAAATTTTGTCAAGCACATTCTGATAGGCTATGATTGAGATTCAAATAAAATCAAGAAAAAGTTGACAGAATACACCAATGTCTCCTATTTTATGGCGAATGAAAGCCAGCATTCTATATTATAAATAATTAAAAAAAAACACCATTCTAAACGAGTTCAAAAAATATATATGCCCTTTCTCCAAGAGTTCAATGTAATAACAAAAATGAGAGGCATATCTATCAAATATCCATCACCAATCACAGACGTCTGCATAATTTCAAAGAAAAATTTCGAAATATTTAATGTACCTGAGAAGGAATCAGAACTTGTAGCAGGTAAAGGTGCATTAGAGCTTACAGGAGCGCTAGAAGCATATTCAGAGGGTTTTCCTTTTAAAGTTAAGGAGCTCATCGCCCATCTACATATAAATATGAGATCAGGGTGGACATTAGATTGGAAGCGATAGATTTTTTGCATAGATGACATGTTTAACAGTATATCTTATGACCAAAATTTAGAAATTGTATATGGATTGAAAACCTGTGGCAACGGTAACACCATTGACTCGTGTGTTATCTTAATCACAATAAGACAGACAATGGCAGTAAGAAGTGTTTGTTTATGTATAACCAAGGGTTCTCAATAACTTTGAGCAGGAAATCCAACAATAGCATAAAAATAAGGGAAAAAATAAATTGACACGGACACCACGACACGTTAATTTTTTTTTAAAAAAAGTGTGCATTTGACATGCAAACCCACTTTTATTTATTGGAGTAAACTGCCAAAGGGTAGTTTTTCATGCAACAAAACCAGAGCTTAATGCTTCCAGAAATAAGACTTCTTCTTCATATCTGTTCGTCTTCTTCCATTTTCTTATTTTCTATTCTTCTACTCTATGTTCTTTCTCGTTCTAATTATTTATTCTTTTCCATTCTTCTTCTCCTTCTCATCTGTCTTTTCGTCTCCTTCTCCCAACTCTTCTCCTTTTTTCTTCAACACTTCCTTTTCATGTCGACTCTTTGTTTTCTTCAACTCTTCTTCAAAATATTTCTTCTTTTTCATGGTGCCCGAAAATTTTAAAATAATGGACTCGCACAGTGTCCGACATCTACTTTTCCATTATGGATGTGTTGGTGCTTCTTGGCATGGATTTGGTTCACTTTTGGTCCCTAAGTTTTTTAACTCCCATTTTAACCCCTTCAAGTTTGAGTTTGGTAGCATTTTGGTCCCTTCCATCAGTATTTTATCATTACTGACACTGTAGCTAACGGAAGCTGACGTGTTACTTTTTTTTATTAAAAGATATATACTTTTAACTTTTTTAAAATAAAAAAATATTTTTATTATTTGTCTTTTTTTTTTCTCCTCCCTCTCTTTCCTCCTCCAATCAATGCTATCATCCATGGCCGCCACCGCCACCTTTTTTTTTTTTTTTTTCTCTTTCCCCTTCCTCCTTTCTTCTCATTCTTCTCCACATTTCAAAATATAAATATATGTATATGTATATATATCAGAACTTGAACGAAATCGTTCAGCAGATCAGAAGAAGTTTTCAATAAAATAAATACAGATATGGACTTCAGAACTAGAACGAAATTGTTCCAGATCAGTTCAAAATTGTTCCCAATCATTCAAATCTGGAATACGTTCCAGTTCTTGATTTTTTCTTTTTCTTTTTTTTATTGAAAACGTGGGAAGGAGGGGAAAAAGAAGAAGAAGAAAATGAGGCGGCAGCGACGGCAACAGGCAGCCATGGATGATAGCAGGAAGAAGTATGGGAGGAGGAAGGAGAAAGAAGAGGGAAAAAATATATATATATTTTCTATTGTAAAAAAATTAAAAAATATATATATCTTTAATAAAATAAAAAATGACACGTCAGCTTGTGTTAGCTACAGTAATGAAAAATTGACGGTAGGGACCAAAATGCTACCAAACCCAAACCTCGGAGGCTAAAGTGTCGAATTTGAAAACTCAAGGACCAAAAATGAACCAAACTCAAACCTCTGTGACCAGACCAAAAGTGTGTATTTCACTAAAAATGACTTGATCTTATGCTTTACCTAACCCACCACATAAGAAATCCAAATAAGACAAATAATTATAATTATTTTCAATAAAACTATATAGTCCAGAGATGAAAGTAGAGGGGAACCCCATGAAAATTGGCAAATCGTGTGTGTGAGAACAGGATATTCAGACGAACTCACCCAAGCAAACTTGCATTTCCTGGTAGAGACGGGATATTCAAACCTGTAGCAGCTGTATCTCCCGACATTTCCTAGAGTAAACCATAGGAGACATGTCAACATAACACATCCATTATTAGAGAGCTGATCAGCTTTTAATCTTGCACCTAATCCGAAGACAGCAAATGTACAGGAATGTGTGTGTGTGTGAGAGCGAGTATATTTTGGGTTATAAAAAAACACCAGCTGTCTCTCACTAGCAGCAGCTCAACTGGTTCTCCAAACATAATTGAGCAAATATATGGAAGCAATCGGTATCAAACTATCTATTATTCCCAGGAATTTAAAACCCCGAGTAACAAGAAACTATAAAAGATTAACAGAGCAAAGATTTGAGGTCTTCAACTATAAATGTGCATTTACCTTCTCATTGTTTTGCTTCAATATTTGTAAGAACTGATCAACTGCTTGAAAGGACTTCAATCGAACATCACTATCAACAAGAGAAGTATGAAACAAGACTTTAATGAATATCTACAGATAAATGATGTAAAATGATAATATTTAAGACATCCAAATCCAAACAAGAATGGAATAAATTATTTTGATTCTCTCAAACCCTTAGCATTCACAAAGACATTCAAATCCAAACAACTATCAGATTGTATAATTATAAGTCTTGATAGCCAAATGAGAAGATTTATTCCACCAAAGTCAGGAAAAAGAGCAAATTAACTGAGGAAGAAGTAAAACCGGTCCGATGTATTAGTCCAATAATAAATTTTATTAAAATATCCAGCTACTATGAAAACAGGAGGGGAAAAATATTTCCATGGCCTGTGGGAGTTCCAAGGAAATAGAAATAAAAACCTAATGGTAGTTGAAATATATTAGTTGTAATGTTAGAATAGTTATTAGAAATGTTAGAATAGTTATTAAAAACCTAATAGTAGAATAAAAACCTAATCCTAGGGGAAAAATAGAAATGTTAGAATAGTTATTATAGCACTGTAAATATATTAGTTGTAACGTCCTTTACTGTCTTTTCCCCTTCCCCTAATTAGGTTAACCTTGTACATTGTTATATATATATCTCTCTAATGAATGGAATAGATTATTCTGATTCTCTCAAACCCTTAGCATTCACATGGTATCAGAGCTAGGGTTTTAGAAATTTTTTGCCGTTAGGGTTTTTCAAGTGGGGGTAGGTTGACGTTTGGGTCTTCATTTAGAGTGACCGTTTGTCAACACCACCCACTTCAGCAGCTGCGCCGCCGTCAGGAGAGGAGACTCGCCGTCGCCGTCCGTCAGAAGGAGTCGCGCGTGAAGCCCACGCGCCGCCGAAAGGATTCGTCTCCGTCGGCGCGTGAGGGCGCGTCCGCCGTCCGTTCCCGCTTCCGTCGTCTGGGTTCATCTCGCAAGGGTATTTCCAGCCTGTCTGTGTATGTAGGTTTGCCAAAATCTACTCGGTTTGCCTCTGGTTTGTTATTTTCCCTCGGTTTGGGTTTGTTTTTCGAGTTTTTCAGTTCTGTTTTTTCTGTGTTATGGGTGATAAGACAACAGTAGTTATGTCCGGCATGATACCGATGGTTTCGAAGGTTACCGAAGACAAGTTGAATGGGTCTAACTACTATGCATGGCGATCGAACGTTCGTCATTATATTCGGAGCATTGAGATGGAGGAACACTTGACTAACAAACCACCAACGGATGACACCAAGAAGACTTGGTTGAGGGACGATTCTAGAATGATCCTACAAATCAAGAATTCGATCGAGAAAGAGGTTTTGGGCTCGTGAATCACTGCGAATCGGTCAAAGAACTAATGGCATACTTGGAATTTCTCTATTCTGGGAAAGATAACCTCAACAGAATGTTTGAAGTGTGTAAGACCCTCTTTCAACCTGCTCAGAGTGGAAAATCTCTTTTGAGTTATTTTATGGAATGCAAACGGAATTGTGCTGAATTTAGTACTTTGTTGCCCGTGGGTCCTGATGTCAAGGTTCAGACTACCCAACGCGACAAATTGTTCATCATGAGTTTCTTATTTGGTCTTGATCCTCAATATGATATGGCAAAAGATCAAGTTCTTTCTAGTTCAGATGTCTCATCGTTGGAAGATGCTTTTACTCGTATACTTCGTACAGAAAAGTCGGCACTTGTGGTCCCACCATCTGAGTCGAACAGTGCTTTCGTTGGGCATACCAATGAGCATAGAGGTAATCGACGGGCAGGAAACAACTTCTCTAGAGGATATCCTCCTACTCAAAAATCTAATTCTGGAGATGTTGTTTGCTATTATTGTCATAAGAGATTGCAGAAGACTCTTGTATAAGAACCAGGGTCACAGTCAAGATCAGAGGGTTCAATCTGCCCATGTTGCATCTACTCCTGATATCCCTGAAAAGCCCTTCACGATTTCTCAGGCAGAGTTTGCTAAATTTCAACAGTATCAAGAGTCATTGACGGCATCATCTTCTACTCCTATTACTGCCATCGCCGAGACAGGTAACCAATCTAAATGTCTTCTTTCCTCCTCTTCGAAATGGGTCATTGACTCTGGCGATACAAATCATATGACAGGTAATCCTAGTTTATTCTCTCATTTTTTTCCATCTACATCTTTGCCTAATGTTACTATAGCCGATGGAACCACTACTCCTGTTTTAGGATCGGGCACAGTCAATCTTACCAAAACAATGTCACTATCCTCTGTTTTAAGTTTACCACAGTTCTCCTTCAATTTGATTTCTGTCAGTAAACTCACTCATGATCTTAATTGTTGTGTCTTATTCTTTCTTGATTATTGCTTATTTCAGGATCTTTTGACGAAGAGGACTATTGGTAGAGGGCGTAAATCTGGAGGTCTCTACATCTTTGAACCACATATACCTACTGCCGCCACATGCTCTAGAGTGTTTTCCCCTTTTGAGAACATTGTCGTTTGGGTCATCCGTCTATTTCAGTTTTGAAGCGTATTCGTCCTCAATTTAGTCATTTGTCTTCTTTAGATTGTGAGTCATGTCGGTTTGCTAAGTTTCATCGTGTGAGTTTGTATCCAAGAGTCGATAAACGAGCTAGTGCTCCGTTTGAGTTAGTTCATTCTGATGTTTGGGGTCCGTGTCCTATCGAGTCCAAGGGAAAGTTTCGATATTTTGTTACCTTTGTCGATGATTATTCTCGTGTAACTTGGTTATATGTAATGAAAAGTCGTTCTGAGTTGCTTTCTCATTTTTGTAACTTCCATGCTGAAATTAGAACGCAATTTAGCGGTTCTCTTAAAGTCCTACGGAGTGATAATGCTAAGGAATATTTCTCTCATGCTTTTGGATCTTATTTAGGTGCACATGGCATTCTTCATCAGTCCTCATGTGTCGATACTCCATCTCAAAATGGGGTTGCAGAACGAAAGAATCGTCATCTCCTCGAAACAGCACGAGCCTTAATGTTTCAGATGCATGTTCCAAAACATTTTTGGGCTGATGCTGTTTCGACGGCTTGTTTCTTGATCAATCGCATGCCTTCTTCTGTTCTTAAGGGTGAGATACCTTATCGTACTTTGTGTCCTAAACAACCATCGTTTTCGCTTACACCAAAAATATTTGGTTGTACGTGTTTTGTTCGGGATGTTCGACCTCAACTCACCAAATTGGATCCAAAGTCAGTAAAATGTATCTTTCTAGGATATTCTCGTGTTCAAAAAGGGTATCGGTGTTATTGTCCTAGTCTTGATAGGTATTTGGTTTCTCCCGATGTCACGTTTTTTGAAAATTCGTCTTTCTTCCCTTTGCCTTCCAATAAGAGTCAGAGGGAGCATACGAAGGATGATGAAGAGTTTCTTATCTATACAATTGTGTCTTCTTGTGAGACACGTAACGAATCATCTTCCTTTGTCCCTGTCTCTACTCACCCACTTTTGACTCAGGTTTACTCTCGTCGACAACCAGGTACAGTTATACGCCCTTTATCAGAGGCTTCCTCGTCATTGGATCCAGATGCAAGCGATGATCGTCCCATTGCTCTTCGTAAAGGTACACGTCAGTGCACTTACCCTATCTCCTTTTTTGTGTCATATAACCATTTGTCTTCTCCTACATGCTCTTTCATTGCATCTCTAGAGTCTTTATCTACTCCTAAATTTGTTCGTGAAGCTTTGTCTCATTCTGGTTGGCGCGCTGCAATGGTAGAGGAGATGAATGCCTTAGATGAGAATGGTACTTGGGATTTAGTGTCTCTTCCTGTAGGAAAGAGGCCTATTGGTTGTAAATGGGTATTTGCAGTTAAAGTCAATCCTGATGGGTCTGTCGCTCGGTTGAAAGCTCGTCTTGTGGCTAAAGGCTACGCACAAACGTATGGAATTGACTATTCTGATACGTTTTCCCCAGTTGCTAAAATGGCTTCTGTCAGGTTATTCATTGCGTTAGCATCAACTCATCATTGGCCCTTGCATCAACTTGATATTAAAAATGCATTTCTTCATGGTGAACTTCAAGAAGAGGTGTATATGGAGCAACCGCCGGGATTTGTTGCTCAGGGGGAGAATGGAAAGGTATGTCGCCTTCGAAAATCCTTGTACGGTTTAAAGCAGAGTCCACGAGTATGGTTTGGAAAATTTAGTACGGTGGTTGAAAACTTCGGAATGAGGAAAAACAAGTCAGATCATTCAATCTTTTATAAACGATCTAAGAGTGGTTTCATCTTGTTAGTCGTATACGTTGATGATATTGTTATTACTGGTGATGACTCATTGGGTATCCAATCTCTCAAGACTTTTCTCCACAGTCAATTCCATACAAAAGATCTGGGAATGTTGAAATACTTTCTTGGAATTGAGGTAATAAGAAGCAAGAAGGGAATTATGTTATCACAGAGAAAATATGTACTTGACTTGTTAGCTGAAACAGGGAAATTAGGGGTTAAGCCATGCAGTACCCCAATGATGCCCAATTCACAACTCACAAGAGAGGGCGAATTGCTGAAAGATCCTGAAAGATATAGGAGGTTAGTGGGAAAACTTAATTACCTTACAGTAACTCGACCAGACATAGCCTATTCAGTGAGCATTGTGAGTCAGTATATGTCTTCCCCTACAGTTGACCATTGGGCTGCATTAGAACAAATTCTGGTTTATTATATAAAGATTATGGTCATACTAACATTGAATGTTTCACCGATGCTGATTGGGCAGGATCTAAGGAAGACAGGAGATCTACTTCAGGCTATTGTGTATTTGTTGGTGGTAATTTGGTTTCTTGGAAGAGTAAGAAACAGAATGTGGTGTCACGTTCTAGTGCTGAGTCAGAGTATAGAGCAATGGCACAATCTGTATGTGAATTAGTGTGGATATATCAACTTCTCATTGAATTGGGATTTGATATCACAACACCGACTAAATTATGGTGCGATAATCAAGCAGCTCTTCACATCGCATCTAATCCAGTATTTCATGAGCAAACTAAACACATTGAAGTAGACTGTCACTTTGTACGTGAGAAAATACAGCAAGGCCTGGTATCCACAGGATACATCAAGACTGGAGAACAATTAGGAGATATCTTCAGAAAAGCATTAAATGGAGCACGCATAGATTATCTCTGTAACAAGTTGGGCATGATAAACATATATTCTCCAACTTGAGGGGGAGTGTTAGAATAGTTATTATAGCACTGTAAATATATTAGTTGTAATGTCCTTTACTGTCTTTTCCCCTTCCCCTAATTAGGTTAACCTTGTACATTGTTATATATATATATCTCTCTAATGAATGGAATAGATTATTTTGATTCTCTCAAACCCTTAGCATTCACAAAGACATCCAAATCCAAACAACTATCAGATTGTATAATTATAAGAGATAGTCAAATGAGAAGATTTATTCCACCAAAGTCAGGAAAAAGAGCAAATTAACTGAGGAACAAGTAAAACCGGTCCGCATGTATTAGTCCAATAATAAATTTTATTAGAATATCCAGCTACTATGAAAACAGGAGGGGAAAAATATTTCCATGTCCTGTGGGAGTTCCAAGGAAATAGAAATAAAAATCTAATCGTAGTTGAACTAATTTCTTCCATTCCTAGTTCACTTATGGTTTATCCTCGATGGTTTACAGTCCAGTATCCCAATTGGATGCTAGAAATTCCATATGTATTGAAATTCTGTTTCCAGAAAAAATTATAGTTGGCGTTTAATGTTTAGGGAGAAATTTTGAAGTACTAGCGCTATTTTGTAGAGAAAGGGCTTTGGATCAGGCTAGAGAAAGTAGGCCTTTATTAATATGCATCACAAGTTCCAATTCTTTGATTATCGTTCATGAGAAGTCTAGAGGTAAAAATCTTTCTATGAAGAGGTCTCCAGCAGCATCTCTTTTCGTTATCCCGACAGACTGCTCAGCTTGTCTAGAAGGCTAAGTTCAGGCTTTAAGGAATGTTTTACTATTGGTAGGGACAAGGCCCCACTTAATTAAGTTAACGCGCTCAATTTAGCACTAAATGTGATGCTCTCTAAATCCAAGTTGTGGCCATTGGTTGTGTTGTTCAAGATGTTGAAAATTGTAGCTGATCACTGCTGTCGTAAGATGGAGAAGGACCTATGGCATCAAGTTCAATGCCTTTCTTTCTAGAAGTTTGAGGCTCAATCCTGAAAATATTTCAAACAAAAATAACTCCTTAACGAAATGCTTTGGAGGTCTACGTCTACTATAGAAACAGATTCTCAATAGAGGAGGGTTCGTGGAGATGTTCAATCACCAAGAAGAGGAAAGAAACCAAAAATCTAGAGAGGAAGAAGACAGTAGCCGAGTTGGAGAGAATCAAGAAGCAACGAAGAAGAACAAGATCAAAGAAAGTCCAAAACAATCAAGATCGACCATCAAATTCGTTAGGAAATATCATAAAAAAGATCAAAAGCAGAGCAGTAGACTGGACGGAAGACGTCAAGCTTATGTGAAGACATCTTCTAAAATGCAAAAGGAAAAGACGAAAGAGAATTTACCGATGGAGAAGCGATACAGAGAGCGTCAGAGTCGTTAGAAGAAAGTTCGATCTCAGAAAATGGAAAAAGTAGGCGAAGAAAATAAGAAGCAAAAGAGAAATCGAAAAAGGCATGGTGATAGGCAAAAGAAAAAACGTGTGAGGAAGAGGAAAGACTTACCGACCATATTTCGCGTTCGGATGAAGAAGCCATCGGAAGTGTTGATGAAGAAGGCATAATGTTGGAAGGACAGTCAGCAAGAAGAAGAAAACTATAGTTGTTGGTGGTCGCCTCTACGACTGAAAACGAAAATGTGGAGGAGGCGATTCAGCCAGCATCGTTGGCGGATGAGAACGAAGATGAAGCTACAAAAATGTCAAAGAATCTATGGCCGGCAAAAAGGTTAGTGCGATCGGAGACGATACGCTTCGGAAACCATGGCCGGAAGCGAAAATTGTCGAAGAAGACGACCTTGGGGAAACGCCAATGCCGACTTGTGGCGTAAAGAACGCATCGGAGAAGACGAGCTGGAAACGCCAATGCCAATTTCGTGGAGGAAAAATGTTGGGCGTAAAGTGCCCATCGGAGAAGACGAGCTTTGGGAAACGCCAAAGCCGTTGGCATGTAAGGAAGACGAAACATCAGAGGAGAAAAGCGAAGTCGGAGGTCACATAGCCGGAGAGGCGAGGTGGCGAGAGGAAGCAGCAAATGCCGGAGCGGAAAACCCAAGGGAGCTGTTTTCGGCGGCGATTTCAGAGGCGGATATGGAAATTGCAACAGGCAAGTTGGCAGAAATGGTTAAAAAAATAAGAGGCGGGCAAACAATTAGGGTTGAATAACATGAAGATTCTCATTAAAATTAAGTCCACTAGGCTTGGGCTAAGTTCTCATCCAACCTTAAAAAAAAAAACCATTCTCATTTGTCTCTAATAAACAAACAGACCAACTACAAGAGGTGGAAGGCTGGGACAACAAACAAAATAGGGCTGGATATGTTCGTCTGTGGGCCATTACGTGGTTTAGGGCAGCAAGCCAAATATGAGCTTTTTGGTGGGCCAAGACTTGATTTAGGGCAGCAGGGGGATTTTTGGGCTAAGCCTAGGGAAGAAAAATCAGATTTATTGTAGAGGAATCCCTTGGTCTGAAGCTAAACACTTAAACCCTTGGGCAAATGGATTGAAGTTGCCGGAGTTTTCACTGTCGATCACTGCCGCCGCCACCTTCCTCCACCGTCCACGGAGGCGGGCTGCCGCCGCCACACTTGATCTTCGGAGCACGTTCAGCTGCATTTTTTATGGAAATTTTATTTTTCTTAGTTTGAAGTTGTTAGGTGCATAATTTTCTTGAAATTTTCATCCTTACCCAATTTTATGTTTTTAGGCACACCTTGGGGACAAGGTGTATTTTAAGGACGGAGTAATGTGAGGACCCTAGTTAGGGGTATATGGATAATATTAGTATATTAGTAAGGGCATATAGGGTAATGAATTAGAAAGTTAGTTAGGGTATGTGGTTATAAATAGAGGGAGTGAGATTAGAAGAGGGGAGTCAATTGGTTGTGGACTAGGGCTTGAGATAGTTCTCGAGATGGGAGGGTGCAAGTACCTATAATCACTTGTAATCTTGTATTTCATATATCTTTACATATCAATACATTGAGTTCTTGATCCCGTTAGGCGGTGTCCTAACAGAACGGTCCTCTGGCAAGCCCTTATTTTTGCTGACTTGTGGGGTATCTACCTAAGAAGGAATAACATAATTTTTAGAGGGGTTGAGAGGTTTTTTTGTGGGAGGTTAGGGTGTGCACTAGTCTGTGGGGTCTATGGTGGGAGAGGAATAACAGAATGTTTAGAGGGTTAGAAAGATCTTCGAGTGATGTGTAGGTCTTATTTTGCTTGATTGGAGGCCTTTCTTTAGTTTGCCTCCTTTTGGGCGTTAATCTCTCAATTTTTTGTAATTATCATCTAAGTCTTTTTCTTTTGGATTGAAGTCTTTTTTTTTAGTTGTGTTCGACTATTTTTGTTTGTTATATTCTTTCATTTCTCTTAACGAAAGTTCAATTTTTCAATTTTTCATTTAAGAAGAAATGATCTATGTAACATTGTTAGTAAATATCACAATGCTAGCTCCTAATTCATATCAAGGAATAGCTAAGAAAGTTTGTGGCTTCTGAATCCAAAACACTAAATTATTCTTGAGGGTTGACAAAATCAACACAAGGCTGTAAAAGAAGAGGATATTTCTGTTATAGTATACTTGTGAATATAGAAGGTTTTTTTTTTAACAAGAAACAAAACTCTTCATTGATATAATGAAAAGAGACTATTGCTCAAAGGAAACAAACTCCACATAGGAGTGAAATAAAGCGATAAAAAGTGACAATTCAAAAAATAAAATTACAAAGGAAATAAAAAAACATTCAATTGAAAGTACTATCTTGCAATGAATAATCTTAAAAAAGAACTCGAGAGAGAGTCAAAGCGATGCTTTAAGGTGAGCCAAGTCAAAACAAACTTGCCAATTACTTTGAAAGTCTTCAAAAATCCTCATGATCCTTTCCAATCAAATTTCCGGAAGGAGGCCTTAACCGTAACAATCCAAAGTAAGAGAGAGAGAGACCAAGGCAGAAGAAGAGGGCACGAAACCGACAACCCCAATTTGCAAATAATGCTAGATTTTTAATTTCGCAGACCACTGATTCCCAAACCTCCAGCAAGACGAGAAATTGCAACGGACTGCCTACTAACAATAAGAAAATGAGACACCTTGCCTTCACTATTATTTGCCATTATGTGAATATAGGAAAATGAGACACCTTGCCTTCACTATTATGTGAATATAGGAGGTTATAATGTCTTTTATTGTAATTTACTATTATTAGGGTTAGGACTTTCATGTATGTCTATATATTGTTAACCCTTCTAAATGGAAAGGTGAATGATTCTCTCATATTTGGTCTTACATTATCATGGCATCAGAGCGATCTTTTCCTATGGCTATTAGGGTTTTGTCAACCTTTTAGGTTTGAGGTTTGTGGCTTCTTAATCCAAAACACTAAATTATTCTTGAGGGTTGACAAAATCAATCTTTTCCTATGGCTGTAATTTACTATTATTAGGGTTAGGACTTTCATGTATGTTTATATATTGTTAACTCTTCTAAATGGAAACGTGAATGATTCTCTCATATTTGGTCTTACATTATCATGGTATCAGAGCGATCTTTACCTATGGCTATTAGGGTTTTGTCAACCTTTTAGGTTTGAGGTTTATGAACTTTTTGTTCAACCTTGAGTTTTGTGATTTGTTATACCCTTGGCATCTATTACTGCCGCTGTCGGTATCTTCCGCTGCAACCGCCGTCGTCAGTAGCCACTGCCGCCGCCATTTTTTTTTCGTCACCGCTCAGCCAAGGAGGAAGCCCAGCCGCCGATCTGCCAACCCCTAAAATTCGGTCCGGTTCTGACACGCGCGTGAAGCTCACGCGCCGCCCCAAAGTTCGGCAACATTTCTCACTCGCCGGCGCGTGCGTGGCCGGATTTTTTTTTGGTTTCGTGACTTGCCATTTTTTGCAATTTTCCAGCTTGTTTGTGTGGTTTTCTTGGTCATCATTGGCTCGAGTTCGAAGTCGGTTTGGAAAAGTATTAACGTTTGTGTTGGGAACTCCATTCGGATCTGTTTTTCCAGGAGTTTTGTGATCACTTGGTTCTGATTTCGTGGGTTTAGATCCAATTTTGTGTTTCTATATTTTTCGTTGATCTATGGCCAAGCAGAAGCTAGCAGAGACATCTAATTTGGGTCAATCGGGGACTCAATCCATCTATGGTTCATCTAAGAAGCCATTTGTTCGTTTGTCTATTGTCGAGTTTGCTAAGTCTACACATAAACAGAACTCATCACAAGCATTTTCTTCATCATGCGTGCTTAACTCTATTACAACCATTGTTGGGTCAGGTAACATGAACCATTGTCTTATTTCATCAACTACCAAATGGGTCATAGACTCTGGTGCTAAGCGTTCTTGCACTTTCCGGGAGGGCCTTAAGCGTTCTTGCACTT
This sequence comes from Herpetospermum pedunculosum, assembly GCA_028017165.1. NCBI lineage: Eukaryota > Viridiplantae > Streptophyta > Magnoliopsida > Cucurbitales > Cucurbitaceae > Herpetospermum > Herpetospermum pedunculosum. Next base: position 3,454,656 of record CM051525.1, on the reverse strand, counting down.
TCCCTATTTTTTCGTTTGTCTCTTATGACCACTTGTCATCTTGTACATGTTCTTTTGTTGCATCTCTGGATTTTATCTCGATGCCTAAAACTGCTCATGAAGCCTTGTCACACTCTGGTTGGCGCAATGCGATGATAGATGAGATGAATGCCTTAGATGATAATGGTACTTGGGATTTAGTATCTCGTCCTGCAGGGAAGAAGGCTATCGGATGTAAATGGGTGTTTGCAATTAAGGTCAATCCGGATGGGTCAGTTGCTCGATTAAAAGCGCGCCTTGTTGCCAAAGGCTATGCTCAGACGTATGGGATTGATTATTTTGATACTTTTTCTCCTGTTGCTAAACTAACTTCTATCAGATTATTCATTTCTATGGTTGCTTCTCAATGTTGGCCTTTGCATCAGCTTGATATTAAAAACGCCTTTCTCCATGGAGATCTTGAGCAGGAAGTTTATATGGAGCAACCACCAGGGTTTGTTGCTCAGGGGGAGAATGATAGAGTGTGCCGCCTTCGCAAATCTCTATATGGATTGAAACAAAGCCCACGAGCATGGTTTGAAAAATTTAGTCAAGCACTTGAGCAGTTTGGAATGAAGAAAAGCAAGTCAGATCATTCTATCTTCTATCAACGATCTAAGAGTGGTATTATTCTACTTGTCGTATATATTGATAATATTATAATTACCGGAAATGATAAATCTGGCATTTTATCTCTCAAAGCTTTTCTCCAAACTCAGTTTCATACTAAAGACTTGGGAACATTAAAGTATTTCTTGGGTATTGAAGTAATGAGAAGTAAGAAAGGTATTTTTATGTCACAAAGGAAATATGTGCTTGATTTGCTATGCGAGACGGGAAAATTGGGAGCCAAGCCATGTAGTACTCCAATGATGCCTAATTTGCAACTTACAAAAGATGGAGAACCATTTATAGATTCAGAGAAATATAGAAGATTGGTTGGAAAGTTGAATTATCTTACCGTGACACGACCAAACATAGCTTATTCGGTAAGTATTGTGAGTCAGTTTATGTCTTCACCTACAGTGGATCATTGGACTGCAGTACAACAAATTCTATGTTATTTAAAGGTTGCACCTGGACGTGGGATCTAATATAAAGACCATGAAGATTGAGTGCTTTACAGATGCCGATTGGGCAGGATCAAGAGAAGATAGAAGATCGACTTTTGGCTATTGTGTTTTTGTTGGCGGTAATTTGGTTTCATGGAAGAGCAAGAAACAAAACCCTCTCAAGATCGACTTCTGGCTATGGTGTTTTTTTTATGGCACAATAGTATGTGAAATAATGTGGGTACTCTTGACCGAGTTAGGCTTCAATATTGCAATTTCGACCAAGCTGTGGTGTGACAACCAAGCAGCCTTTCATATTGCATCCAACCCAGTGTTTCATGAGCGGACTAAACATATTGAAATTGATTGTCATTTTATTCGTGAGAAAATACAACAAGGTTTGGTGTCTACTGGTTATGTGAAGACTGGAGAGCAATTAGGAGATATTTTCACGAAAGCTTTTAATGGAGTTCGAATAGATTACCTTTGTAACAACCTGGGCATGATTAACATATATGATCCAGCTTGAGGGGGAGTGTTATAGTATACTTGTGAATATAGGAGCTTATAATGTCCTTTATTGTAATTTACTATTATTAGGGTTAGGGCTTTCATGTATGTCTATATATTGTTAACTCTTCTAAATGGAAAGGTGAATGATTCTCTCATATTTGGTCTTACATTATCAATTTCAACTCCGTGACAAGATGTGCATTGTTCATAATGTGCAGTATTGAAAATGTTGAATATCATAACAAACCTGTCATGATCTATGGTAAGCACGACAACATTAGGAAGAATCCTAGTTGCGATTTCTGTACTGTCATAATATCCACTTGTAGCACATAATGCCATGATGCCTGCCATGATAACGTTGATGATAAAGATAACAGAAATATAACATCATTTATTGGGCAGTTAACGAAAAATTTCTGAGAAATTAAAGTAAAATGAGTAATGGCATTGGTCCTTCAACCGAGACACTTGGAAGAACCTAATATAGAAAACAAAAATGAGATGAAAAAAGGCTACAGCTCTTATACCTGCACCCCGGGCTGGAGAAAATGTATCACGCAGTGCACGGACAGTGAACGCATTAATTAAAACTCTCTTCCTTGTCTGCATTTAGATTTGAACTCAATCAGATTTTATTTCAATAGGAAAAAGCATTTTTTTTTTATATTCGTGAGTTAGAACTCAATCAGATTTTATTTCAATAGGAAAAACCATTTTTTTTTATATTATCCGGGTCAGCTTGCGCGTACCTCGACTAATCTTACGGGACAACCGTCTGACCCTACTACATTTGATTGTCAAGAAAACTTGTAGGATATTAAATCCTAGGTAGATGGCCACCGTCTAAACCCATTATTATTTTCTTTTTTTGATAGGACAAACCCATTATTATTTTCAAGACCCTTATTAACCACTAAGCCCTAAAACCCTGAATTATAGGAAAAAGCAATTTTGTCCACCATAGGAAAAGGCAATTATGTCATTAACATTTGAGGAAAACACCCAATGATGGTGAGAGGAAAAAGCAATTTTGTCCACCACTCAATTATGATAGAACCAACTATATTGTAATGTAAAATATAAACGGAATTACAAGATAAACCAATTATTTGAGGTACTTGGAAACTGAAACTCAATTTAGTGTTTTCCAATGTGTCTGGTAGCATATTTAGAAACTGAAACTCAATTTAAAAAGTTATTCAAAATGTGCTTACATTTATAAATAATAAAAATGGTTACAGTTACCAACTAAATATTGGTTGAATCTCAACTATTATTAATTATTAATTAATTTATAAATATGTTTTATACAATAAATTTTTTATAATTAATCTTTTACAATATTATATAATTAATAATATATTATGTTATACATATGTTAATTTTAACAAAAATAGAATGAGTTTATGACATGAAATAGTATATTTATCAAAGCTTTTATATTTTCTTTAGTGTATTCTGCATTTTTAAATTTCAAATTAAAATCTGAATACACTGAAAACATTAATTTTGTTTTCATAATTTATATTATTTGGGTCACAAATCCAAAAATAGTTTTTAAAAACAAATCTGCCAACCAGATATTCAAAGATACTCACCCCATCATTTAAGTAACTTGCAATGTTCCCAAGTAATATTGTCGTATTTGTTCGGATTGCTGGTTCTTCGTCAACCTGTAGGACTCTCAGAAATGTTCTCAATAAATAATTAAACACATATACAAAGGAATAGACTTGCGTGGTAGGAATGTGAAACCTCCAATTCGGTTTATGTATGGTGGGAGGAAGCTAAGCCTAATCGGTTGATTTAGTTATACAGGAAATAAAAGAAACATGTGATATGTGTCCAAGCTTGTAAAGGTAGAACCTATTTCAAAGTAACTAACAGAATAGTATTCTGTCACGAGGAGGGAAAGGGATAAAAATAGAGAAGCTGTATAGGGTATTTGGTTAGTTATAGGTGTTTTGGCCAAGAGATTTATCTATATTTTTTATTTTAAGGTAAAGGGTTGTTTGGGACCTATCATCAAGCATAATAGATGCATGCACAAAAAAGGAGGAAGAAGAAAAAGAAGAAGAAGAGCATAATTGTAGCAACAAATGGGTAAAGCAGTACCTGTAACTTTGAAAGATACTTCAATAATGACCCGGAAATAGTGCGTTGAGAAAGCTGCCATACCAATTGGGATCATCTCAAAACTCCATTGTGAATAACATGAAATAAGACAATGCTTGATCGAAACCATAATGAAGACAGCAATTAAAAATATAATCCACATCCAATGATTTAAGATGACAAAAAGAAAAAGTGTTCACATCTAAGCACTCAACCGAAGAACCGGTTCGGTTTGTTATTTTGATAAAAAATCGATTTTCTCGGTTTAAGATTTTAGAAAAACGCAATATTCGGTTCGGTACACGGCTGGATTTTTTTTTTTTAACAAGAAACAAACATTTTCATTGATATAATGAAAGAAGACTGCTCAAAGGAAACAAACTCCACAAAGGAGTGAAATAAAAGCGATAAAAAGCAAGAACAAAACAATAAATGAAATTACAAGGGGAAAATAAAAGCGTTCCAATTTAAGTTGATGTCTTGCAAGGATAAGTCTTTGAAAGAACTTAAGAGAGAACACCAAAGAGAGGCTTTGAGATGAGCTGAATCTTAACGAATAAACTAAGAACTTTAAGTTTTTAAAAAATTCTTGAGTTCCTTTCCAACCAAATTTCTAAGAGGAGAGGAACTGAATCACTCGATTGTAGATTCTGCTTCATTTGTTCCCATCATCTTCTTTGGTCATACTAGTAAAGTCTTCTTCCATTTCATCTTGGCCGACTTTGCTTAGGATTCTCAAAATCTTTGGATCGGGTTGCGCTTGTAAAGGGTTGAAAAGTATCACACAATTTTTTTCTTCGAATACGACTTCTTTCCTAAACAACTTGAACAACTTGTCGTCACCTTCGCTCGACTGGTCTTCTTCTTCAAACGCCACTTTTTCCTCTACGTTTTCGATTTCTTTGTCTTCGCACGAAAAATTCACATTGTGTTGAAGTATTGATATCAAATTTAATTTATCATAACCCATCAGCTTAAGCTTGTGGGTTGATTGGTGGTTAACGGTATCAGAGCAGGAGGTCCTGAGTTCAAACACCTGTAAAGTCATTTCCTCCCCAATTAATATTGAATTTCACTTGTTGGGCATTCAACAAATTTTCAAACCCACAAGTGAGGGGGACTGTTGAACTATTGATATAAAATTAAATTTATCATAACCCATCATGATCTTCTTTTATTTCCGTGAGCTCTTGGTTTCGAGCAAATTCTCAAATTTCTTGATTGCTACTTTCAAAATCTGTCATTCTTAGCTTTTTCGAGTTCTTGTTGTTTGGTTGTAAAACTATCCAAAACGTTAGATACATTTCTCAAAAGACGTCGGATTTCGACCACCCCTTTCTTGATTTCCTCTAAGGCTTTGTGATCGATGTAGGGATTAAGTGTGTTCTTGAATAATTTTTAGCCTCCATTGGTCGTGATCAGTGTTTTTAAAAGCTCAAGGCGCAATAAAGCGCAATAGCCTTCCCGGGCTTAAGCGCAAGGCGCAAAGAAAAGCGCGGGCTTTATTTTATGAGGCGCACGATAGATAAGTGTAAATAATTTTTTATATATGAAAGAAAAATAGTAAGATGAATAATAAGATGATGAAAAGTTCAAGAAAATAGAACTTTTTTTCAAGATTCAATGAATATTCATGTGTTTCTTCCTTCAAATCAGATGTTTTTTTTTTAAAAAAGGTAGGAAAGTTAGGCTCGAGGCGCTGAAGCGCACCCCACAGGCACCGAGGCGCGCGCCTCAAGTGGGCTTTATTAAGTGAGCCTCGCTTCTTTGAAGCGAGGCGCAGAGGTTGCGCCTTGAGCCTAGGTGCACCAAGGCGCGCGCCTGAGTGGGCTTTTTAAAACACTGGTCGTGATCCAAATTGTATGGCTTTGAACTCCTTTCTTGTTCTGTAAAATTCCATTTTTGAAGTTTATTGCTTGTTTCTTGAAAAAATTTCTTGTTTTATGAAAATAGAATACTCTAAAAGATACCCTCTTGTAAATAAATGTGGGTTGTTGAACAAGCACAACTCACAAAGCTCCCTCTTGCGATCGGCGTCAATTAGGGGTGAGCAAATCAAACCGGTAAACCGAACCGACCGACCAAACCAACCGAACCGACTTCGGTTCGGTCAGTTTTATGATGTTTTCGGTCGGGTCGGTTTTATATATAGAAAAACCGACCGCCAGTCGATCGGATAGCCCAAAAAAGGCTCAAACCGACCGGCCGACCGAACATATGTAAAAAAGACCAAACATATGTAAAAATATTTTAAAACAATAATAATAATAAGTAGATGTAAATTGTTTTTGAAATTCTTTGAGAAGCCTAGGTCAACATCTATGATGTGCGCAATTCCTTGGGAAGATAAAAAATTTAAATTATAATGATGTCTTGAGAAGATCAAAAGTCACGTTTTTTTTTTTCTTTCTTTGTTTGTTTCTTCTTCTTCTTCTCTCCTCTTTTTTCTTTCTTTGTTTCTTCTTCTTCGTTCTTTTTTCTGCTAATTTTTTCACTTCTTTTTTTTTTTTTTTTCTTTTGGATATGGCACTACAATACTTTTCTTTTTCTTTCTTTGTTTGTTTCTTCTTCTTCTTCTCTCCTCTTTTTTCTTTCTTTGTTTCTTCTTCTTCTTTGTTCTTTTTTCTGCTAATTTTTTCACTTCTTTTTTTTTTTTCTTTTGGATATGGCACTACAATACTTTTCCTTTGACGATATGGTAGTACATTTCTCTCCATTTTCTTTTTCTTCTTTTTTTCATCTGAAATTTGAATCTTTGAAATCACGAACCGACTAAAACCGACCGACCGACGGTCGGTCGTTCGGCGTAAACCTCCTCTTCGAAACCGATCAGAACCGACCAATACCAAACCAATATGTCGGTGGTCGACGCCGGTTTTAGCCCAAAATCGACCCTGAACGACCGATACTCACCCCTAGCGTCAATAAGAGTTTCATGGTGTTGAAGTATTGATATAAGATTAAATTTACCATAACCCATAAGATTAAGCTTTTGGGTTTATTGGTGATTTAAAATGGTATCAGAGCAGGAGGTCTTGAGTTCGAATTCCAGTAAAGTCATTTTCTCCCACATTAATATTGAATTTCAATTGTTGGGCATTCAACAAATTTTCAAACCCACAAGTGAGGGGGAGTGTTGAAGTATTGATATAAGATTAAATTTACCATAACCGAACTTAAGCTTTTGGGTTGATTGGTGATTTAAAACCTGGATTTCCACTAGCGGCAACCAATGTTGCCCCAGGCAGTCACTCTGATACCAATTTGGAGTAGCCTAAGAGGATGAAAGGAGAATTCTCTCCAAGAATCAACCAAGTCTTTATTATTTTTTTAGTTCAACTTTGGATGGGGGGATTCGAACCTCAGACCTCATGGTCGAGAGCACAAATTTATGTCCATTAGGCTATGCTCGATTTGGCAACCAAGTCTTTATTATGAATTAAAAGTTAATGAATACAAGTCAATACTCTATTGATAGAGAATTGAAAAACTAATCCTAATTCTAACAACCCAAGGAACCAATCATATTTCTAATTAAGCAAGGAATTAACCCAAAATATCTAATTAACCATGAATCCTACTACAACATCCTCATTGGCATTCCAAGTGCATGCCATGGTAAGCCAACTCAATCCACTCTCTGATTTTAATTTTACTAACTTAATTTTTTTTAGAGAAAAAAAAAATTCATTGATAAAATGAGAAGAGACTAGTGCTCATAGTGCTCAAAGTATACAAACTCCACAAGGGAGAGAAAACGAACACCAACAGTAAAAAGAAAGCAAAAACAGTAAATGCCACCAACTGCTTTTCTAGAAACCCCTGCCTATCAAAAGAATCAACAAAAAAAGACACTTCAGCTGCCACCCAAACTTCAAGAAAAGCATCGAATAAAAAATGTCTTTTCAACTTCCACCGAGTGCCGATTATGCAAAACAGGAATTGAATTTGAAGAGTCGTTCAAGAAAAAACTCTTCAGCCTCCACGAACTCTTCAAAACAAAAGAAACGACCATTTCAGCCAAGATAAAGCTCAAACCAAGGCTAGAAAACAAAAACTTACAACCACACCGAGCTGAATAGCTTGAAAGAAGAACCGAAACTTCAGAACCTTTGTTAAGAAAAAATTAAAGTTGGGCAAACTGAAGTACTGACACGTTTTCCTTCAAAATCCAAAGGAGGAATTTCACAAAGCATCAAGAAAAGATGCAAATTTGGCCAGAAATAGAATGGAGGATGGAATAGGAGGAGTCTTCTTGTCAACCACACCGAGCTGAATAGCTTGAAAGAAGAACCAAAACTTCAAAACCTTTCTTAAGAAAAAATTAAAGCTTTTTCCTTCAAAATCCAAAGGAGGAATTTCACAAACCTCCAGTCTACAAGATTCAAGAAAAGATGCAAATTTGGCCAGAATGGAGGATGGAATAGGAGGAGTCTTCGTCTCAACCACACCGAGCTGAATAGCTTGAAAGAAGAACCAAAACTTCAAAACCTTTCTTAAGAAAAAATTAAAGCTTGGCAAATTAAAGTACTGACACGTTTTCCTTCAAAATCCAAAGGAGGAATTTCACAAATCTCCAGTCTACAAGCTTCAATAAAAGATGCAAATTTGGCAGAAATGGAGGATGGAATAGGAGGAGTCTTCTTGCCAACTTCTTGAAATAAAATGTCAAAAGCATCCGAGTAAGAATTTTCAAGATCATCTTCCTCCAAGCTAAGATCCACTAGTTGGAGCAAAGATTTCACACTACTCACGCTTACCTCGAAATTGGCATCAGAGTTGTCACCATGTGAAGGAGAAGATTCCTTACGTGGATGAATAACTCCTTTAGATAATCCCAAAACAAGATCCAAAGAGGAAAACAATTGGTCGGGTCATAAAAAGGTGGTGAATCTATATTCTGAACATAGGACACTAGGAGTTTTGTGCAACCATCTTCATTTAAATCTGGATTCAAAACATTTTCCTCAAGGTAAGGATAGAAAGAAGAATCAGCTGCTTTTTTCGAGTTTAAAAGAGAGGATAAGCCGGAATAAACCCCTTAATACCTTCTTTAATACTCAAAGACTTGGAATACTCAAAATTCTTGGGGAAGAATCAAGATGAGCCTTGGAAATCACAGAAGGTGCCATTTCCCGAGAAGACTCCAACTCAGCCACGCCATCCAGATGAAAAATTGTGATTAATGAAGGAATAAACCTCTGGAATTCCTAGGGAGAGGAAACAAACGCTTTGGATCCTGGAAAAGTCTTGGAGAAGACGTAAGGTGGTTGTGGTTGGGGAGAATTTCTAGTACATCCGTGGTATGGAAAAACTCCATACCACTGCCTTTAAATGAATGACACGTGGCAAAATAGTTGTTTGACTGGGACCCACTCTATTAAATATATTATTTTTTTAAAATATTTTGCCACGTGTCATTCATTTAAAGGCCGTGGTATGGAATTTTTCCATACCACGGATGTACTAGAAATTCTCCCGTTGTGGTTGAGGTTCATGCAGACAAAGGGATTTATTCCTCGAGTAGAATTTCGAAAAGGTAGCAATATAATGAATCAACTCATCTCAAAGCCTCTCTTTGGTGTTCTCTCAAGCTTCTTCAAAGATTTTTCCTTGCAAGACATCAACTTAAATTGGAAACGCTTTTATTTTCTCCCTGTAATTTCATGCTATGTTTTATGTTATTGTCTTTTATTACTTTTATTTTACTCCTCTTTGGAGTTTGTTTCTTTTGAGCCTAAGTCTCCTTTCATTATATCGATGAAATGGTTTGTTTCTTGTTCAAAAAAAATATATAATTAACCTTTATAGCCCTTACTTTTTGGAGAATCAAGAATTGAGTGTCTCTTGGACTTCATTAATAAATGAATTTGGGACATTCAAATTCTTGGAAACCAATTGTTCATGCATTCATGCAGGGAATAAGCAATAACTTCCTCCCCGGACAAAATTAAATCTTCACACCCTGTATTAAATGATCTTCTCCAACAACCTCATTAAATGCATCTGGAAAATCCAAATTATCCTCATAATCGAATGGTAATAAGGGACATTTTGCCAAGGGATTTTTTCATCTTCAATCACCAACTTTGATGTAGCCTAAATGACTAAGGAGAGTTCTCTCCAAGAAGTCTATCCAAGAATCTTATTATGAATCAAAAGTTAATGAATACATGAAAGAAATTCTCTATTTATAGAGAATGAAAAGTAAACTAAAAGGATTAACCATGAGTAATATGAATTTACCCCTAATCCTACTACATCATTCTATCCCTCCAAAAAAAAACTCGTCCTCGAGTTTTAAAAAGAAAATGAAAATAGGTAGAAACAAGCGAACTGCCCGACTAGAAAGATGTTTCAGTCGATGGTTGCAAAAGACTCCAACTGAAAATTGCGTTCTAATTTCATCAACACGCCAAGGTGTACCAATGCTCTCCAAAGTTTGGTTTCTATGACAAAAGTCTTGCCAATCCAAAATCATATGTAATAGGATCCAGTAGTCTTCAAAAATTCCTCCAAATACACATACCTTTTTAGTGAAACAAAGTTCAACTGCTTTCATAAAGATGTCTTCCTGACTTGACCAAATTTGTGAAGGATTTAGTCTTTCATGTAACAAATCAAAATTAGATTTTTGAAGGAATTTTCTTGAAAATTCTCTTGAAGTTCCAAACTTAACAATAGTACCCTTCTTTGAATATCTTCCAACATCAACCTCAAGAATTTCAAGAAGGTTTTTCTCCACTGCAGTTTCATGGATTTGGTTCTGAAAATTTTCCAGCCCCAAATTTTCTTCCACAATAGTAAAAAGATTATCCAAACAGATTAATATTTCATCTTCTTCGTCAAAATGCTCAGCAAAATTCAAAAGGAATTGATCTTCCATGACATTCGAACTTATCTGATGGTGTTCATCATCCGAGAGTAAATCATTGACGTCAATAAATGAATCTCCGTGTTTTTCAGACAAATCATTCTGATGAAGATCTTGAATAAATTTTCCAACAATACCATCAATATCATTAACATCAATCGTTTCTTTCAATTCTTTTTCAACTTTATCTTCTTCATCAAAATAATTTTCAAATTGTAGAAAACACTCATCTTCTTTGTTGAAAAAACCAGAATCTTTAAGATCAAATCCATGAAAAAAATCATCTTCTTCGTTGGAACAATTGGAATCTTGAACAAAAAAACCTTCATTTCGGCATTCTTCTTCGTTGGAACAATTGGAATGTTGAACCAAGAAACCTACATTTCGGCATTCTTCTTCGTTGGAACAATTGGAATCTTGAACCAAGAAACCTTCATTTCGACATTCTTGGAGTTTATCATGATAAAAGATGTTCCCAACATTTTTTGGAAGGTGGACTTTTTGTTCTTGGATCATTTCTTTTTGTCTATCTTCACAGTTTTGATGTGTATTGTCGTGGTAAAAATCTTCTTTTCTCGAACTTTTAGAATCTTGATTTATGAATCTTGAAAATTGATGTTCTAGAGGCCTCTCCATTGTATTTTCTTGAAACTTTCTCATATGATCTGTGGGTTTTTGACTTCGGTTGAATTCTCCATCTTCTTGATTGCTACTTTTAAAATTTGTCATTCTTACCTTTTCGGGTTCTTGTTGTTTGGTTGTAAAACGATCCAAATTGTTAGATACATTTCCCAAAAGACGCCAGATTTCATCCATTCCTTTTTGAATTCCTTACGCCGGATTTCATCATGGGTGTTGTAGTGTCTGTCATGATTTCCTTAAATTTTTGTCTCCAATGAGCGTGATTCACATTCAAAGGAAAGTTTTCTGATCTTGAACTTCTCTCTTGTGCTGTAAATTCCCATTCTTGGCAATTTCTTGAACATTCTTGAAGTTGCAACATGGTCTTCTTCTTCGGAATCACTAGAGTCACTACAATAAGAATTCCAATGTAAATCTTGATAGGATCTTTGAAAGAATCGAACATGGATCAAGTTGTTATGTTGAAATTCATCTTCCGAATCGCTAGAATCACTACAATAAGAATTCCAATGTAGATCTTGATAGGATCTTTGAAATAATCGAGCATGGGTCGAGTTGTTATGTTGAAAGTCATCTTCTGAATCGCTAGAATCAAAATTCCAGCATTGTTCTTGAATGTATTTGTGGTTTTCTTGCCTATATCGATCGTTGTATCTCTTCTTGGACATCTTTCTTGTCTTGTAATTCTCCATTCTTGATGAATCTTCTTTAAAAGGGTTCCCCTTGTAATTAGGTGTACGCTGTTCGACAACGAGCACAACTCACGAAGCTCCCTCTTGCGATCTACGCCAACAAGAGTTTCCCGGTCTTTCACCGGCGGCAGTCAACGTTGGCCCAGACGGTCGCTCTGATACCAATTTGATGTAGCCTAAATGACTAAGGAGAGTTCTCTCCAAGAAGTCTATCCAAGAATCTTATTATGAATCAAAAGTTAATGAATACATGAGAGAGATTCTCTATTTATAGAGAATGAAAAGTAAACTAAAAGGATTAACCATGAGTAATATGAATTTACCCCTAATCCTACTACATCAAACTTTACCATATTCAAATTCACGAATTTGAATATTCGTCATCTAAGGAAAAAACTCTTTTAAAAGAACTCAAGTTTGTGGGGGTATCAATCGATAATATGTCACCGAATCTGAGAAAGATATCACCTATAAATTTGTCTTGAATTTCAACTGTTGCCGAAATAATACCACAAAAATTCCTTTCCACCTCAGTTAGTGCTTCACTACAATCCAACATGTTGAGAGTTTTGGAAGAAACCCTAATCAAACCACCAAAGTAATCATCTATTGCTTCAAAGGTTCTTCTATTCCAATATTGCAAAGGCAAGTTCAGAATCTTGATCCAACCACCATTATCCTTTCTAACTTCTGAAATGCTATGTTGCTCAAAAGACCATGCTTCGAATTTTAGATGGAAACAACCCATATTCATCCATTTACCCTTTGCACCGAGACCTCCTAAAATCCTCCATTTGCAGTAAAGCTTTAACATCCATAAATGGGTTTAAGCACAAATGTAGTTTCGAAATTTTTTTCAAGAGATTTCAAGATTTCTTTCCAGTCATCAGGAGCATTTAAACGTGAAAGAACCATGAAAGAACTTCATTCAAAACTGCTAACCTCATTCTCTTTTCTATCCCAAAAAAGGTTTCTTGAAGTGGAGTCCATTGAAGATGAGGGGATCCTTGCATCTTGATTGAAATGTGTAACCTCCATCAATGTTGTAGAGTCAATCGGACTAGGCAATGAATTTGATGGGAGCACAGTCAAAGCACTTTGCTGAAAATTCCATTCAGAAGAACCTTTTCTTAAAGCATCTCCCAATAAACAAGCCAACCTCTTTTCATAATTCAAGCAGGGATCATTATAACATTCTTCTTACCCGATGGAGAAACAATCCAAAACGATTCCATTTATTTACCAACCTGGTGATCCCAAATTCTCCTTTGGTATACCTGAAGAATTGTGCCTTTAGCGGATACTGCAAGAGGTCGGTTAAAGCTTCTTCAAGCCAAGTAAGTTGTCGAAGATGAATAAAAATGGAGAAAATGTGACTGCCAGACTTTTCTTCAATCGTGAAAAACTCTTTGTTTGAAATAATTATAGAAAAGAACTTTTTTTTCCCACACAACTGCTGAACTCCATGAAAATCGAAAGAAATGAACTTTTAAGTAACAAAAGGAAGAAAGTGATAAGAAAACTTGCTTGAAGGAAGGTCTTGAAAGGATATCAAAAAGGAGGGCCAGTAGGATGAGAGGAGGGAAGGGTGAAGAGGGAGAGGAGAGGAGAGAAGAGAGAATGGAGCATTTTCCTAACTTAATAAGCAAATGAACTATCTAATTTTATTCATTTTGTTTTTAGATTACTACATAAAAGAAAAGCATTCATTTAGAGGTTCGATTCTAATGTGAATCAGTTCGTGTTTGATTATTCGCCTTGTAGAGTTTGACTGGAAAACTAGAAAAAAAGTATAAGATAATTTCATTAATATATGCAACAAGTAGAAAATGAAGAAAAATAATATATTTTTTTTAACAACAAACAAACCATTTCATTGATTTAATGAAAGGAGACTATTGCTATGTTTTAATGACTAATTATCATTATAAATTATTTATATTACTAAGTTATGAAATAAAATATCATATACTTTTGTTACTTTAACTAATTTGAAAATAGATTTGTTTTACATTAATGTGCTAACTTAAAACTAAATACTTTTTATTATTTTAATATTAGTAAGTTCAAATCTTTTTTTTGAACAAGAAACAAACCACTTCATTGATATAATGAAAAGAGACTATTGCTCAAAGGAAACAAACTCAACAGAGGAGTAAAATAAAGCGATAAAAAGTGACAAATCAAGAAATAAAATTACAAAGAAAATATAAAAGCATTCCAATTGAAAGTACTATCTTGCAAGTTGCAATGAATAATCTTCAAAAAGAACTCGAGAGAGAGAGAACCAAAGCGATGCTTTAAGGTGAGCCAAGTCAAAACAAACTTGCCAAGAACTTTGAAGTCTTCAAAATTCATCTTGATCCTTTCCAACCAAATTTCCAAAAGGAGGCTGTGAGGACCCTAGTTAGGAGTATATGGGCAATATTAGTATATTAGTAGTAAAGGCATATAGGGTAATTACTTAGGAAGTTAGTTAGAGTATATGGTTATAAATAGAGGGAGTGAGATGAGAGGAAGGTAGTCAATGATTAAGTGGATTAGGGCTTGAGATAGTTCTCAAGATGGGAGGGTGCAAGTACCTTTAAACACTTATAATCTTGTAATTCATGTATCTTTTCATATCAATACATTGGAGTTCTTGATCCCGTTAGGTGGTGTCCTAACAATTGGTATCAGAGCAGTTTGATTTTGGCAATAGATTTTGATCGAACGATAGAGTTAGTGTCAATGGTGGACAAATCTATAGACAAACAAAAAGAGCAGATGATGGCAGTGCAACAAACGTTGGGAGATACAATATTGGGAGGAATGCTAAATCAGATTCGGGAGATCAATCAACAAAGTAAAGAAAGAGAGCAGAAGCTTGTTGATTCAAGGAAAGAAAGAGCACATGCCTCGGTAAAGAAGAGCATATCATCAAGCGTTTTCAAAATCAAGAAGATGAACCAAAACAGGGGGAAAGAAAAGCAGAAACCGATGACAGGGAGAAGGCATCAGATGCATAAGAGAAGGAAAACAACAAAACGTTCATGTGCAAAGACGAAAAAGCAACGAAAGAAAGAAATCAGAGAGAATCGGAAGCAACAATCGAGAAAGAAAAAAATCGGAGTGAAAGAGCAAAAGAGAAAGGAGAACCTACTGGAAAAAACGAGTTCGGAGGGGAGAGGTGGCTTGCACACGAGGAAACAAGGGAAGAAATCGTCGGCGATTAATTTGTTGAAAAAACGAAAAAGGCGGACGGAAGAAGAAGCTTCAGGGAAGGCGCCGAGGATGCCATGGCCAGCGACTGGTACGCTCGGAGATGATATTCGTCGGAATCCATGGCTGAAAGCGAAGAACAACTCCGAAGGTCCTGAAACACCATGGCTGCGTGCGTGAAGGGAAGTCGAAACATCGGAGGAGGAAAGCGAAGTCGGAGGTCACATGGCGATGGAAGACGAAACGGCGGAGAAGGGAAAGGAAGTCGAAGGTTTGTCGACGGATCCTATTACATATGATTTTGGATTGGCAAGACTTTTGGCATAGAAACCAAACTTTGGGGAGCATTGGACTGCAAATTTGGTTTTAGAATTCCCTTTTCTGGTCTACACCAAAGTGGTATCAGAGCTCCCGATCCTAGCTCGAAAATTTCATTTCCAATTCCGAATTCTTACACCATGGCAGCGGAAGCTTCCTCCCTTACAACCCAACAACTTGACCGACGCTTGCAGTCGGTGGAAAGTTCGATCGATGAAATCAAGACAAGTGTGATTGATATCAAACAAAGTCATTATTCTCATTACTCGACAATTGAATCAACAATGCAATGTTAACCATGTGCAAGAAAACTCGCAAGACAACCAAGAAGTCACCCGCAATGTTCAAGAAAATCAAGAAATGCAAGAAAGACAAGTGCATAATCCAATTAGAAGACAAGAAAACCAAAATTTTGGGAGATTTCCTGGAAATCCAATCCCTGGATTTATGGCACAAGATTCTGAATCTTCAGATGAAGGAGAATTCAGAAATATTGGACAGCAAGGTAGCCTTCATCTGGGTCATCAAAATCACCAAGATATACCTCCAAGAAGACAACAACAATTTAATGACAATTCAAAAATTAGAATGAAAGTAGACCTTCCAAACTTCAATGGAAGAATGGATGTGGAAAAATTTCTTGATTGGGTCAAGAACGTGGAGAACTTCTTTGATTATGCTAATACTCCCGAAGAAAAGAAGGTGAAGTTAGTTGCCTTCAAATTACAAAGTGGGGCCTCAGCATGGTGGGATCAACTCCAAAATAATCGTCGATACTCGGGCAAGACACTCATAAAACAATGGCCAAAGATGTTGAGGTTAATGAAGAAACGATTCCTACCACTCAACTATCAACAAATCCTACTACATCATAAGTGGTAGAAAATCATTAAACGATGGGCCAATGTACTCTTTTGCCCTCAATAAAATCAAAGGCAGCATAGGGGTGAGGAAATGATGGCAAAGATACAGGTTGAATGGGCCCAAAAGACAAATGCTGTCCAACTTAAATTGGTGGTGCAAGAAGGATGTGGGCTGATCCATTGAAGAAGAAGACGAAAACAAAAAGATTTGGGATAGTTTGTATTGAGTTTGTATGGATTGTAATGTCTTTTCTTTTTTAAACTTTTGCAGGAGCTGTGTATTTTTCTTTTGCACTCGTCATATTGTTGAACAACTCACACCTTGAGGACAAGGTGTATTTTAAGGACGGAGTAATGTGAGGACTCTAGTTAGGAGTATATGGGCAATATTAGTATATTAGTAGTAAGGGCATATAGGGTAATTACTTAAGAAGTTAGTTAGAGTATATGGTTATAAATAGATGGAGTGGGATTAGAGGAAGGTATTCAATGGTTAAGTGGATTAGGGCTTGAGATAGTTCTCAAGATGGGAGGGTGCAAGTACCTTTAAACACTTGTAATCTTGTAATTCATGTATCTTTTCATATCAATACATTGGAGTTCTTGATCCCGTTAGGTGGTGTCCTAACATAGGCCTTAACCACAACAATCCAAAGTAAGAGAGACCAAGGGGGAAGAAGATGGCCAAAAACCGACAACCCCAATTTGAAAATGAGACACCTTGCCTTCACTATTATTTGTCATCACTATTACGAATAAAATTCTCCTTTAAAGAAGAGTTCACTATACCGTCTTTGAGGAAGTCTTTGAATAATCTTGAGAAGTCTTTCTTGAAGTAATCCCAAAATTTAAAGAAGAATTCAATTGTAAATCCATCCGGACCGGGGGCTTTATTTTTTCCGAAGTTATTTACGGTTTTCCATATTTCATCATTGAAAAGGTAGCAACTAACCCGTTGTTTCTGCTTGGAGAGATTACACCTCATTGAATGTTGGAAGGGAGAGGGCAAGAATCAGTGAGTTTGGTGTATAATGATGAGAAGAAACCAACTATTTCTTCTTCAATGGCCTTGTAAGATTATAGGGAAACACCACGGACTGATCGGAGTTCTGTGATCAAGCCTTTTTTTTTTTTTTGCAGCCAAGAAACTATGGAAGAAGTTGGTGTTTTCATCTCCTAATTTCAGCCACTGTATTTTACTTTTCTGTAGAAGATTTCTTTCATCATTTGTATACAAGGATAACAGCTCCCCTTTTGCTAAAGCCCGAGTATTGCACTCTAAACAAGATAATGGACCATCTTCTGCCTTTTGATCTAGCAAATCAATTTCAGATAGTAGGTTATGTTTCATGGCTTTGAGATTAGATTCTCTCTTTGTATTCCATTTTTTCAAAACCCATTTTAACTGTCGAAGCTTTTTGTCAATTGCAATTCCCGCACATCGAAAAGATTGGTTCTTTGATAAAGAATGTTTAATCGAAATACAATCCTTGTCTAATAGCCATGAGTTATAAAACCGGAATGGAGAAGGACCCCAAATAAAATTCCCTGTTTCAAGTACAATAGGAAAATGATCGGGGTCAATCTACCACTAGTAAGTTCAAATCTTAAGTTAAGTTATTGAAAATTGAAACAAAGAGCCTCTGAAGATGAGACCAACCAGCTCCTAATTTGGGAGTTCCAATAACCTTCAAACCTACTAAACACCACGAAGAATATGAAAACAAACCCCTCAACCACCGGAACTACAGCAAGCTCAAAAGATTGAGAAAGGTCCTCAATAATATCTAAAAATATCCTATGGAGCTTCTATAGAGTTCAACTCAGCACTAATGATAGAGGAATTTCCCTCACAGAAGAAAAAAAAAAAAACCCTACTTCGTTTGGATCTTTCAGTAAGGCCATCCAAATTCCTTGCAAATTCTGAACTGATGCTACTGACACTAACATCTGAATACTAAAATCCAAAAATTCCTCCGCTAAAGCACCTTTAATAGCATCTACATTAGCTGAATTGATAATACCATGAGAAAAGGGATAAAATTCCTTTGATGAGAAAAGGGATGGAATTCCATTGAAAACTCTTTAGAAAACCCAACAGAATACAGATTAATTAATGTTCTCAAGCAAACCCAAATTAATCTTACTAGAGGAACGGGCAGCGAAATGTGAATCAACTTTAAGACAGCTTTACATATACAATATATGCTTTGCATCATTTGAGTTTGAGATTCCTTTTCAACCTTGCACCTGGGCTCCAAAAAGCTATAGTGCTTATATGACTAGCACGTGGTCTTTTAACATAGAAAAGAATGATAGAACTTGACAAAAGAACTTCGCAAGTGTTCTACAACATTCTGCCAAAGCTAATGAAAATTATAATTGTTTTCAAGAGAACCCTTGTCCCTAGCATAGGGACACCTCGTCCATGTGGCCATTTGGTTGTTTCTTGTGTCTCATTGCTTATTTCAATATTTCTAAAGTCTCAGGTTAGTGTGACTAGCGTGTGGATTTTTAATATAGAAAAGAATGATAGAACTTGACAAAAGAACTTTGCAAATGTTCTACAACATTCTGCCAAAAGTAAAAGCTAATGAAAATTATAACTGTTTTCAAGAGAACCCTTGTCCCTAGCAGAGGGATGCCTCGTCCCTGTGGCCATTTGGTTGTTTCTTGTGTCTCATTGCTTATTTCAACATTTCTAAAGTCTCGGGTTTCTTACCAAGAGAAAAAGAAATTATAATCATCCCAGAATATCATTGGAAAAAATAAAAGTATTAAGAAATGAATCAATGATATATGCATACCTTGGGAGCCAGAACAAGCATGGATTTAAGAGTTAGTTCACGAAGAAAAGCAGCTGTATCAGAGAACCCGGTGGCAATATGAGGATAGACCTAGGTAAAACAAGATGAGATTATAAAAATTGGCAGATGAAAATTGAAAGTTACCATGTCATTCTTGTGCTTAAAAAAAGAAAAGATACCATGTCATTCTTAAAAAAACTGATCTCTAATTGATTAAAATACAAATTTAAGAGTTCTTACAAAATTCCTTAGTAACAACTAGCAATAACTCAATAGGTAATTTTAATTACAAACCAATCTAAAGAGCTTAGAAGTATTGCCGCCCCCACCTCTCTCTCCCCCATGAATCCCCACTTTCCTTCCTTCATCCTTTGATCCTCAACCATCTTCCTCTATCCATCTATCCATATTCTGATCTAAACCTCAAGATTCGACGTTTAGAATCATTTCTTCAATATATTTCAGACGATTAATCAACTATCACAGTTTTTTCAAATGGAAATCAAGAGTTGCAGCGTCAGTAACTCATTCTTCTGCATTTTTTTTTTAGAGAAACAGTAACCATTTCATTGATAAAATGAAAGAATACAAAAGAGCTTTCTATCGAGCTTAGTTACAAAAAACACCTCCATTGAACTCATTCTTCTGCATTGGGAAATAAAATGGCATGTTCTCAGTTGAAGATTTGAAAATTTTAAAAAGGTAATCGCCTTATCTCCATCTCAAATTTGAGAGTAGTCTGGTTGAAATTTTGCATCTCCCTTTAAATTTGGATTTTTCCTAGATAGAGACTCTTCAAGTACTTTTCGAGTTTCCAAGTTTTATCAAGGTGTTAGGATACCACCTAACAGGTACAAGAACTATGATATATTGCAATGTAAAGATAAAGGATCTACAAGATAAACAAGTGTTTTGAGGTACTTGCACTCTCTCCTCTTGAGAACTATCTCAAGCCCTAATCCACACAACAATTGCCTACCTTCCTCTAATCTCACTACCTCTATTTATAACCAAATAGTCTAACTAACTTCCTAACTAATTACCCTTGTGCCCTTACTACCAGTGTTTTAAAAGGCGCGCCCAGGCGCAAGGTTGGCGCCTCGCCTTGAAAAGGCGAGGAGCACTTAAGAAGGCGCGCGTTAGGCACGCGCCTGGGACCCTAGGCGCGCGCCTGGGACCCAAGGCGCAAGGGTTTTTTTTCAAATATTAAAAAAAAAAAATAAGTAACTAAATAGTCTAACTAACTTCCTAACTAATTACGCTTGTGCCCTTACTACTATCATACTAATATTCCCCATGTACCCCTAACAAGGATCATCGCATTACTCTGTCCTTTAAACACACCTTGTCCTCAAGGTGTACTTTAACAAAACACAAAATTGGGCACAAAAGCTGAACTTAACCCAGAAGAATAAACTTTCCCAACCCAGAGTGGCGGTGGCTATCTGCAATAACACTGGCGGTGGCTATCTCCATTATTTATAGATGCAACAATTATCATTGACTTCATACCTGTTCATCAACCATTTGGGATGACAATGATTCTCCAAATTGATCAATATGTTGCAGGAGTCCAGTTCTGATAGCTCGATCATTGGAGGAAAATAGTTTCACAATCGTAGGTAGAACCTAAACATCATAGTGGCCAAACCCAAGTCAACAAAAAGTAATAGAACAGGACCAAATACATGTCAAATAAAAGTAAAAGATCAATCAAACAAAAACTTAAAAAGAAAAAAAAAAACTAAATAATAAGTTAACATTGTTTGAACAGGATAAAATCAACAATAACATTGAGATCAAGATATAACCTTCGTACTGAATTCTTCAGTTGAAAGCCAAGAACCCATTTTTAACAATGCGGTCAAGGCAGGGGCAGCAGCTGAACCAAATTCAAGGGCAGAAGCTAATAAAGGAAGCAACTGTCGAATAACAAAAGAATGAGACACTTACGATGCACATCAAGAAAACAAATATTGTAATTTGGAAGCCACCTTTTTCAGTACTATTTGACGAGGAAGTTGTTCAGCCAAAATAGGGAGCTTGCGGAAGAAGGTATCCTTCTCAACGCTATCCTTTAGACTAAGAATCTCCATGAAGTGTATAGTGTCGACCAACTTATTTTGAAAATATTCTATCATCCATAGATAGCAAAATTAATAAACAAACACAAGAGCAGAAAATTAAAATGAAAGAGAAAATGGAAGATGGAATATTAAGAAATATAAATACAAAAATGAAACTGAAAAGCAAATAACTTTCAAATGATCAGACATGAGTGGAATAAAACATACATGATATATAATAAAAAGTCTAAATACAAAAATGAAACAGAAAAGTACTACAAGGGAAAGTGTAGGAGAGGCATGCATGTTTTTCATTTTTTTAATAATTGTAAATGTTCAGGTCGGCTTCATTTCGCCTATACTCACGGGACAACGGCTTGATCCCACTACATTTGGTTGCCGAGGTAACTCGTATGATATTGAATTCTAAGTAGGTAATCACCATGGCTGAACCCATGCACTCTAAGCCATTTATTATTTACATGACCCTTATTGGCCACTAGGCCAACCCATGATGGTTGGGAGAGCCATGCATGTTGATCTACCAATTAATTTTTTGTTATTTTATTAATTAACTGAATAACCTAGTAGTCAGAAGGCCTTTTTATAATTTACTTTGCCAGTTTTATAAGGATGTTATTATTATGTTCTTCTTCTCATAACTTTCTAATTATCAACGAGAAGTTCTTGTTTCTCTTTAACAAAAAGAAGATTGAATCAGCACCTGAATTATTTTGGATTAATTCTTCCGGATTGGAAGCCCTTTTTGTACTTAGTTGTGAGTTTCCTTTTGTGAGCTTGGAAGCACTTAGGCAGGGGACCCTCTATCTCCCTTTTTGTTTATCTTAGTGGTGGATGTTTTGAGTAGGCTTGTGTCACTTAGAGTGGAGAAAAGGGTGTTTGAAGAGTTTAAGGTGGGAAAGGAGTTTGTTCACCTGTCCCACCTTCAAGACACCTTCAATTTGCAGATGATACCATTTTTTTCTGTTCGGGGCAGAAAAAATCCTTTGTGAACCTTAATGGTTTTGTCATTTGAAGCGATGTTTGGGCTTAATATTAATTGGGGTAAAAGTTCCATTTTCGGCCTTTAACTGTTGTCCTTCTAAGCTAAGCTCTCGGGCCTCTTCGGGTTGGTTGTGAGGTGGGTTAGCTTCTCTCCTCTTATCTTGGGTTGTCGTTGGGATGTAACCCGAGGAGCACTCGAATCCAATTTTGGGTAAGGTTTAGAAACGGTTGTGATGTGTCCAATATTTTAGTTAAACCCCCTTCTGTTTAATTTCCCTCCCTTTTATTTTCAGTTTGTTAGTTGACCGGCAGCCTCTGTACTTTGTGGTTAGGTTTGTTATTTGGGCTGGTTGTTTAATTAGTTAGGGGAGATTATTAGTGGTTGTATTTTCCACCTCTTTTTCTCGTTTGAGGCATCTTTTGAATAAACCAACTTTCTCCAAGAATTGAGTTACATCAATTTTGGTATAGAGCACCAAGAACCTTGGGCTTTGATGGTGAGCAAGAAGTCCACCATGTGGGTGTGAGGACCCTAGTTAGGAGTATATGGGCAAGAATAGTATGATATTAGTAAGGGCAAGAAGTTAGTTAGGGTATTTCCTTATAAATAGAATGAGTTGGGAAAGAGTAAGGTAGGCAATTGTTGAGTAGATTAGGGCTTGAGAGAGTTCTCAAGAGAGGAGGGTGATCGTACCTCAAAACACTTGTTTATCTTGTATTTTCTTTATCTTTACATTGCAATATATAGTAGTTCTGGATTCTCGTTAGATGGTATCCTAACAGTGGGATTCATCCCTAAACAAACAAGAAGCAGAACTCAAAACCGCTCTCTCTCCAAGATCATCGATGCGACGCTTGCCGTCTGTCAAGGCTGCTATACAGAACATTCAGCAGACTGTTGGTGAGATGCACGTCATGATGGAAATGATGATGGAACGAATGTCGATTAACCAAGAAAAAATCACGAACCAAGAAGTCAAAGAAACTTGTCAAGAAAGGCAGAATGCTACATCCAAAGGCCCTTCAACATCAAGAAACTTCCAAGATTGGCAAAATAACCCCATGAAACATCAAGAAACTTTCTGCCGCAAAGGAAGAACATTCAAACTCTGGATTCCTCCAGTGAGGATGTAGTTTTCAGCAAGGGAAGGGAGAAGAAGCTTGGTCATTTTGCTGGAGACATGAACGGCTATAGAATCAAATTGGACTTGCCTACCTTCAATGGAAAGATGGATATCGAGTCCTTCCTTGATTGGGTTAAAAGTGTGGAAAGCTTCTTCAAATATACGAATACCATATAGAAAAAAGGCTCAACTAGACAACTAGTGGAACTTAAACTTAAAAGAGGCGCATCGGCATGGCGGGATCAGCTAAAAATAAATCGATGTAGGTGTGGAAAGGACCTATCAAGACTTGGGAAAGAATGAAGTTGTTAAAAGATTGATTACTTCCAGCAAACTATGAACAAATCTTGTACAACCAATATCAAAATTGTCGCCAAAGTCCAAAAACGGTAACAGAGTATGTGGAGGAATTTCATCGACTGGGCACAAGAACCAATCTTGCTGAAAATGAATAGCACTTAATAGCTCGATTTATTGGAGGATTGCGTAACAACATCAAAGACAAGATCAAATTACACCCTCTGGGGTTTCTTTCTGGTGTTTTTTCGTTAGCCAATACTGTAGAAGAGATGAACAACAACCTTTACAAAAAGGTGTATAGTAGGAGGAATCAATGGGATGCCCAAGCCAATGGCAGTGGATACCGCAAGGGAAATTCTTCTACTCCAAAATGCACAAGCCAAACAAAAGGAGAATGATCAAACTCCTAACAAGCAAGGACCCAAACCACCTGATCTATTTCCAAATAAAACTACCAATCCTTATAATCGTCCGAATTTAGGCAAATGCTTCCGATGTGGACAACAAGGTCATCTATCAAATGATTGCCCCCAAAGAAGAACCGTGGCACTGGCGGAAGACAATGAGGTCAGGTGCTTGAGGATGAACTAAGTGAAGGACTTGAAGATGACGCTAACTATCTTGAACTGGACAACGAAGGAGATCGACTATCATGTGTGTTACAAAGATACCCCAAAAAAAAGGTACAATATATTATCATCTAAAAATAGCTACTTAAAAAAACTGCTGACAAAAGTATTCAGAAAGCATTGGTGTGTTTAACATACATAAATGAAAATATTAAGTTTGAGAATGAGATGTGGTAATGAGAAATATAAAATGAAATTTATTTATTTGTTACAAAAATCTAATTATATTTTTTTATAAATTAATTAATTGAAAAGTTCTCATCAAAAACTTAATTGTATAAAGTTAAATTGAATTTAACAATATTTTGTTTAATTTAAAATTAATTGTTTCTAATTCAAAATCAATAAGTAAGGGCTTGTTTGATAAAAAAAAAAATGTTTTTAGAAAACAGATGTGTTTGATAACTAATTCAGTTTTTGGTTTTTGAAATTTAAAAAATATTTTTAAAATTCTTTAGAAAAACTAAAAACGAAAAAAATAGGTTTTAAAAAACGTGTTTCTGTTTTAAACCATCAAGGGTTGGCCTAGTGGTCATGAAGGGCCTTGGGACTATTAAAGTCCTCCTAGAGGGAATGGGTTCAATCCTTGGTGGCCACCTACCTAAGAATTAATTTCCTACGGATTTCCTTGGCAAAGTCAAATGTTGTAGGGTCAGGTGGTCTGTCCCGTGAGATTAGTCGAGGTGCGCGTAAGCTGCTGGCTCGGACACTCAGATATTAAAAAAAAACGTGTTTCCGTTTTTTTTTTAAAAAACAAAACCTTACTTTTTAAAATATTCTTTAGAAAAACGCTTTTAAAATAGGTTAAATTATATAAAATATCCTTGAACTTTGAGGAAGGTTTCAATTATACCACTTTGAAAATTTTCATTTTAACCCTTGAACTTCGAATTAATTGCTTAAAAAATAGATATGGAACATTACCGATCAATAATGTTCAACGTTCGAAACAACTTGAGTCGATTTTAGCCCGTACATATATTAGATGAAATAATATTATGAAAATAGTTTGCTATTCATTTTATAGAAAGCATAAAATAGAATGATCAAACTTTTTTTTCTTTTTGTTTAAAAAAAAAAAACTGAAAATCAAAAACAGTTATCAAACAAGTTGTGGTTTTTTGTTTTTTAAAAACAGAAAACGGAATCATTTATCAAACATATATGGTTTTTGTTTTTAAAAAACAGAAAACATAAAACATAAAAATCAAAAACCAAAAACTGAAATGATTATCAAACGGACCCTACATTAAGTGATTGATATTTTTTCAATAAAAGTTCGGATGGATTTAGGATGCCAATGTCCAATACTAACATGGATTTTTTCGTTCCCCCATGCCTTCATTGATACATATCAAAAGCTCCCTAAAGAAAATTATTAAATAATTTAAAGGATCCTTCATTTATAAATTTATAAAAATAGAAAATGACATTTCTAACCTTTCTACAGACTACAACTCCCTTTCCCACACGCTTTTAATATCCCAAGTAGCTATTTCCAAAGGGATTTTAATTAGACCATAACAATGTGTAGTACATTCTTGTAATCCAAATATATAATTTCATATTAATAAGAAAGCTCACCACTATTTTCTATAAGCTTGGATGTATTCAACCTGCGAGAAGGCACAGAGCTCAATAGCCGTTGATAATCTGGAAGTAAAGACTGGCAGAAAACACATCCACGAATGAAAACAAATCATTCATCACTCAAGATTCAAAAGCAATCAATGAGACCTAAGTTAAAAAGTAACAAGAATTTGTATACCACAAATGACACAAAATTCAGGCAATCAAATGAGATGTAAGTTCAAAGGTAACAAGAGAAAGCTTCTTATTTCAGAGTTAACCTCATTCGATGGGCATGCTTTATTGTCATATAGAGAAATTGAAGCTGAGATATTACGTTTCGATGGGCATGCTTTATTGTCATATAGAGAAATTGAAGCTGAGATATTACGTTTTTTCACAGCATTATATACTCGACTGCCGGATATGAGATCTCTTCCTCCAAACATACAGGACCTCCAAACATACATTTGTAAGTTCTAGCCTCAATTACATTTTCATATTTTACTTATATTCAGTTTGTTTAATCGTTCTGCACAACTCATCATTGCCATGGAAATCAAAAGTTGTTGTGTAGGCAATACATTCTTTTGTATCTGGAATGAAAATGGAAAGTTTTCTTTGGAAGATTTAGAGTTCCAGAAGGTAATTCCCTTATCTCCATCTCATCTTAGTTGGTTTGAAAGTAATTTGATTGAAATATTGCATCTCCCCAAGAATTCAGAATTCTTCAAGCAAGATCGAGACTCTTCAGGAACTCTTCGGGTGTCTAAATATAGATCCAATCAAGTTTGGCTACTCGAATGTATTGTTTGGCCTCCTTCTGGTGGAAGAAAGATATTACGTATTCCAGCTGACTCCAACAAGGGAGGTTGGCTAGCCTTCTGGGAGATGGTAAGAGAATTTTCACTTAGCTATGAAACTATAAAGAAGCCTCAGCAGCCCTCATCAGTGAAGCCAGCACCAGAAAAGCACCAGAAAATTCACCAGTTAAAGCACCCTTTCCGAGTTTGGGGGAGAAGGTGACTCTCAAAAGCTATGCTGAGACAGTCCAAAATTCTAACAAGATCAATCAGAAAATGGGTAAGTTATCTTATTCTCAGCACCTAGACCCTTCATCAGTCTCTTCCGTTTGGGTAAGAAAAGATAAGGAAATAGTAGAAATTGACTTCACAGAGATCAAGGTGGTTTCCAGGCTTTGTGCCCATAACTCTTGGAAGGATATTCGGCACACTATGGAGAACTATTTTAAAGAAAAAATAATCCTGAATTTGACTGATTGTATGGAGAATTTTGAAGCCATCGGAGAACACTTTGGCGGTCTGGTTAGTATTTCTTCACAAACCTTGAATTTGACTGATTGTATGGATGCACGCATTGAAGTTAAGAAAAACCTTTGTGCTCCCATCATATATTGAGTTCAAAGACAAAGATCATGGAGATTATTTTCTTAGAATTGGTGAAGTTTCTTCTTTGGATCCCCCTATTGGAGAATTTTCTCGTAATGATTTTTCAAATTCTTTTGATTTAATAAGAGTGCATCAGGTTATGGCTGATGAAGGATACCTTACTCAATATGAGAAGAGGAAAATCCAAGGGAAGAGGAAACATTAAAAGAGGCACCACTGCATGAGCAGAATTTTTCATTGATTAATGAAATGGTTGAAGACTTTATTGTTCAACCATTTAATGTCAAAGCAGTTCCCTCCAAGATGTTTGACGTTTCATATCCTAATGAGATGGGTATGGAAGATGAAGGACACTTTACTCATTATGAGGAAGGGGAAATTCGGGAAGAGGAATTATTAAAAGAGACACCAATGCATGAGCAGAGTTATTCATTGATTAACGAAATGGTTGAAGACTTTAATGTTCAGCCATTTAATGTCAAAGTAGATCCCTCCAGGACTGTTGACGTTTCATATCCTAATGGGATGATTATGGCAGATGAAGGACACTTTTCTCATTATGAGGAAGAGGAAATTCCAAGGGAAGAGGAAATATTAAAAGAGGCACCAATGCATGAGCAGAGCTATTCATTGTTTAACGAAAGGATTGAAGACTTTAATGTTCAGCCATTTAATGTCAAAGAAGATCCCTCCAAGACTGTTGACGTTCCATATCCTAATGAGATGACATCATTAAATCCATTTCCCAATTCAGGACATTCCACATTTACTCCCAAGCATTTTAAATTCTCCCAAGCATTTTAAATTCTCCCATTGCACCTGTTGATCTCCCCAAGGTGTCCTTTGATTTTCCTTCGTTCCAAGGAACAACAAGCAGCCCACAAAGTGTTCGGGAAGTTCAAAATAAATTTGTTGAAACTTTCTCTCAGTTCTACACAAGGAAGAAAGGGGAGTCTACCGAGATCTTTGTGCCAAATGTTTTCAGCTCATCAGTTTTGGAAAAATCCGAATCTCAAAGTAATTTAATGGCTGCCACAGTAACCGAAGAGTCAATACTTAAAGATACACAAACCTTTTTCAACAGACACCATCTTTAATGGAGATTACATTGAGGAATCAGCCTCGAAATTATTGATTCCCCTAGAAGTATTAACAGATCAGTCCATTCCACAAAAAACACTTCATTCAAAGTCGATTTTGACAGCAAATTCAGGACAATCTCAACAAGATTTTACTTTGTCTAAAGGCTCCATTCACTCCACTAATACCTCGGTAAAAGCTCAAGATTCCTCTTCATCACCTTTTGATGGTTCAGATTCAGATTCAGATGTGAGTTTAAGTAGCATTGATTCAGATTCCTCTCCATCTAGCAAAATCAGCAAAGAGATCATTGATGATGATCCTTGCTTATCTATTTTGGCTATTGAAGATGAGTTGTCTGTCCCAACCTTTGAGAAAGATAACTCAAGACCCTTTGCAAATATTGATTTTTCCTCTTATTACAAGAAAGTTGGTTTAGAAGTGGTTCCAATTAAACCATTAGGTGAAATATGAAGATCATCTCTTGGAATACAAGAGGTTTGGGAAGGTAACAAAGAGGAAAAGGTATCTCATCTTGTTAGATGAAAGACAGTTGCAAACTCCCAAGAAAATGGTGGTTTGGGCTTTGGAGACTTGAGAAACAAAAATCTTGCTTTGTTAGCAAAATGGGGATGGAGATTTTTTCATAAGAACCTATCTCTATGGCAGAAAGTGGTCTTTAGTATCCATGGCTCGGATTTAAATGATTGACACACTATTGGGCAATCTGCCTTTAGTCTTCAAAGCCCTTGGATTAGTTTATCAAGATCTTTGAAATCAGTAGCATTGAATCTGATTTTTTCCACCCCTAATTGACAATGATGAGAATCCACTTGACGACCCTTGCTTTGATTCACTTTTCATTGAAGAAGAGACTCATGTTGATCTCTTTCTTATAGAAGTGTGGCCTAGAAGTTTTGTTTTATTAAATCACAGAGGTGAAGAAGAAATCTTGGAACAACAAAGGTTTGAGGGTTCTTTCAAAAATGCTATTTTGAAAGAAATTCGTATCACATATTTGTCGAGTGGTCTTATGTCTGATTCCTTTGGGCTTTCAGAAGGTCGGTTGATTTTGGGAGATGAATGTAAGGTGATTGTATTAGTCATCTTCAGAGAATTATGTGGTTGTTATTATGGAAAATAGTGATGGAAAGGTGTCTCATTTTCATTTTGTTAGTAGGCAGTCAGTTGCAATTTCTAGTCTTGCTGGACGTTTTGGGAATCGGTGGTCTGTGAATTGAAAATCTAGCATAATTTGCAATGGGGGTTTGGTTTCGGGCCTTCTTCTTCCCCTTCGGTCTCTCTTACTTTGGCTTGTGGTGGTTAAGGCCCTCCTTTCAGATTTTGTTTTGGAAATAAACAAGAGGATTTATGAAGACTTTCAAAGTTTCTTGGCAAGTTTGTTTTGACTCGGCTCACCTTAAAGCATTGCTTTGGTGCTCTCTATCGAGATCCTTTGAAGATTATTATTCAATGCAAGACATTACTTCAAATTGGAATGCTTTTATATTTTCTTTGTAATTTTATTTCTTGAATTGTCACTTTTTATCGCTTTATTTCACTCCTCTGTGGAGTTTGTTTCCTTTGAGCAATAGTCTCTTTTCATTATATCAATGAAAAGGTTTGTTTCTTGTTCAAAAAAAAAAAACATACATTGGAGTGTGGTATCAAGAACAGATAATGATATGCTAATTTCTCTATTTTCGCATGAAGAGATTTGGCTTGCAGTGAAACAATTGGGTAGAAACAAGGCTCCGGGACCCGATGGTTTTTCAATTGAATTTTTCTTGAAATTCTGGTAGCACTTTAAAGAAGATTTTTTCCGGTTTTTTAAGGAATTTCACGAGAATGGGCATTTGAATTCAGCACTTAAGGAAAATTTCATTTGTCTTATTCAGAAAAAAGATATGGTAGCTTCCGTTAAAGACTTCAGACCAATCAGTTTAACGTCATTAGTTTACAAGATTCTGGCCAAAGTGCTTTCCGAACGATTAAAGAGAGTTATGCCTTCCATCATTTCTGGCTATCAAAGTGCCTTTATTGAAGGTAGGCAAATTATGGACCCCATTCTCATTGCAAATGAAATTGTGGAAGAGTATAGATTGAAAAAGAAGAAGGGATGGATTTTAAAACTGGACATTGAGAAAGCCTTCGATAATGTGGATTGAAATTTTCTTGAAGAGGTGTTATGGAAGAAGAATTTCAATGCAAAATGGATTCAGTGGATTAATGGTTGTGTGAGGAATTCTAAATTCTCTGTTTTTGTAAACGAGAGACCAAGAGGCCGTATTTTAGCATCTCGAGGTATTCGTCAAGGGGACCCCCTATCTCCCTTTTTGTTTTTATTAGTGTCGGAAGTCCTTGGAGTATTGATCGAGAACATGTATTCTAAAGGTCTATACGAAGGATTTTTGGTGGGAAAAGACAAAGTTCATGTTTCAATCCTTCAATTTGCAGATGATACTCTGTTATTTTGCAAATATGATGACTACATGCTGGAAGTTTTGATACAAACTATTGCCATCTTTGAAAATAGTTCAGGGCTGAAGGTTAATTGGGAAAAATCAGCAATTTGTGGTATAAATGTGGATGATTCGAAATTGTTTGAAGTATCAAAGAGACTTAATTGTAAGACGGAAAGTCTTCCTTTTAATTATCTTGGCCTACCTCTCGGCGGGCATCCAAAGAATCTATCTTTTTGGCAGCCAATGTTTGTTAAAATTCATAAGAAGCTCGATAGATGGAAGTGTTATAATCTCTCACGTGGGGGGAGATTAACTCTTTGCTCTTCAGTTTTATCAAGTATTCCCTTGTACTACATGTCTCTTTTTATAATGTCTGCTCAGGTGAGTGTGAAATTAGAGCGTATGTTGAGAAATTTCTTTTGGGAAGGTAACAACGGTGGAAAAGTTAACCATCTAGTGAGATGGAATCAAGTTACCAAAATCCAAGGTGACGGTGGTTTAGGAATTGGAGCACTTAAACATAGAAATCAAGCTTTAGTTGCCAAGTGGGGATGGCGTTTTATTAATGAACCCCTCTCCTTTTGGCGAAAGGTGATTGCTAGTATACACGGTGTTTCTCCTTTTGACTGGCACACAATTGACAAAAATTCCTCAAGTCTAAGAAGCCCTTGGAAGAATATTTCAAAGTATTGGTATTGGCGGCATGTTGATTCATTTGCGGTCTTTAAATTAGGCAATGGCAAGTGTATTTCCTTCTGGCATGACATTTGGATTGAAGATAAATCCTTAAAGGATTATTTTCCTCGATTATATGTGATTTCCTAGACTCCTAATGGTTCTGTTGCTGAATTTTGGGAGTCCCAAATTCTTTCTTGGAACATTGTTTTTAGAAGACATTTGAAGGATGAAGAAATTTTTTACTTTCAAACTATGATTGGTATACTTGACAACTTGAAGGTTTGTTCTAATGAAGATTCAAGAGTATGGTCTCTTGAACCATCAGGTAATTTTTCGGTCAAATCTCTGTCTCGGCATCTTGGCTTGGCTTCCCCTATACCTAAGGATCTGTTTGGAGCATTGTGGAAGACCAACAGTCCAAAAAGAGTTACTATACTGGTTTGGACTTTATTAAACGGTAGTTTAAATACAACTGAAGTGTTGCAAAGAAAGATGTCTTTTTCCAAGCTATTGCCCTCAGTGTGCCCCCTTTGTCGATTAGAGGGAGACTACATTTTTCATATACTATTCAGTTGTCCCTACTCTAGGCGTTGTTGGAATAAGTTTTTTGAATTTTTCAATCTTCATTGGGCTTTCTCAAATAATTTGAAGGAAACAGTTTTACAGCTCTTAATTGGGCCTAAATTAGCTGTAAGGCCAAATATTCTCTGGACAAATGCAGTTAAAGCCTTATTATCGGAGCTTTGGTTTGAAAGAAATCAGAGAATTTTTTAAGACAAGAATCTCCCATGGATCGATCGTTTTGAATCAGCTCGTTTACAAGCATCTTCATGGTGTTATCTCTCCATTCATTTTGCTAATTTTTCAATTCTTGATGTCTATCTTAATTGGCAAGCTTTTATTCTTCCTTTATGAGTCTTGTTGGCTTTTTTATCGCTTTCTTTATTCACTCCTCTATGGAGTTTGTATCATTTGAGCATTAGTCTCTTTTCATAAATTCAATGAAAAGTTGTTTCTTGTTCAAAAAAAAAAAAAGTATAAGAGATTCAGTCATAGGTGTTAGAAGCAACCTCTAAACTCCCCATATCACTCCATCACACCTTCATGTTCATTAAGATGAGACTTCTTCATCACTTATTTTTTCACCTTTAAAGCCGAAGTATTGTGGTGCACAAACAGAATGGAATAAGTGAAAACATAAGAACAGAATGGAATAAGAGAAAACATAAGAACAGAATGTTCAAAGCTAAAGTATAGCATACAGTTGATTGTGGGAACTGGGAAGGGAGTAAAAATCATTGAGCAAAAGAATAAGAGAAAAATCAACATCCCACGAGTATTTTTTTCAAATAAGAACAGAAACCTTGGGAATGGAAGCAGTATTTCGCAGCTCCTCTGTTTTTCCCAACTTCAAACCAGAAAATAGTTCATAGATGAGACAACCTATCAACAAAAATAAAGAAATAATACTGCAAGTGGAAATGTACATATGATAATAATGTTAGATGATATGTACGTATGACAATAGGGTTAAAATATCTTCTACATTTATCAAAACTAATTTTGTAGAATAAAGACCACTATATTAGCATTTTTTTTTTTATATAAAGAACCGAGCTTTCATTGAGAAAAAAATGAAATAATGCATGGACATCAAAAACAAAATATTAGCCATATTGTTTCCATTTCCCCTTTGCACAAGTTCATATAGTTTTTTCCTGATGCCAAAGAATTCAAATTTAAAACTGCTATTTGTCAAAGGAGTATGCCAACCGATTAAGAAGCATGTTATATATAACATGTTTATCAAATAAACAAAATCAAGTGCTTTTTCGTAAGTATTTGGAATAGACATACTTGGAAACCTTCAAATTGCAAAACATTGAAACAAGAACGTGATTAACTTAGTCCCTGTTTGATAACCATTTAGTTTTTAGTTTTCTGTTTTTGAAATTTAGGCTTGTTTCCTCCCAATTCTATAGTTTGCTCATTTCTTAAAGAAACATTTGAATTCTTAGTCAAACAAAAACAAGTTTTTGAAAACTATTTTGTTTAGTTTTCAAAACTAGGTGAAAGTAGATAACAAAACAAAAAAACTCATAGGTGAAAGTAGTGTTTATAAGCTTAATTTTCAAAAATAAAAAACCAAATGATTATCAAACGGGATCGTAGCAACCAGTCTTGTAGAGTTGTAGGTATAATGCCAGTGCAAAATTTCAGTATTCTTAGAAGAAGAAGAAAAACAAAACAAAAACACAAACACAAATATATTTTATCTGTTGACCTTCTGATGCACCATCGGGGAATTTGTTCATACACAAGATGTCAATAACGATAATCGAACCTGCGTGCCCTTGGGTTGAGGGTGTGGGCGCGCCGTCCTAATCAAAGTTTGTTAATTTGTTTGTAAATGGTAAATTTTCAATCATCAATGACTCTTCCCTTTAAAATGTATATTTGTTAATAACTTTAGAAAAAAGGGATACCTAACAGAGTAAGTAAGAATTCCTGCAAGGTTACCAGAGAACAACAGGATAATATAATTCCTTCAATGAAAAAAACCAATAAAAATAAGCAACCCAAACCGGTAGGAATAATTCAGACTTACCCAAGCCCCAAGAATCAATGCCCCATGCGGGAGACTTTCTAATAACAGCCCAGTCAGACTTCACCAATTCCATCGATTTATATTGTGATCCAATGAGCCAGGCAAATTGCTGAAGAAAATACTCAAGTTACCAACACAGAAAATCCAAAATTGCAATGCAAGAAGTGCACCTAAAAGAAAGCAAGAGAAGTGAAAGATTTTCTATGTAAACTTGTTAGGACTTGTAAGCCAAGCGTTAAATTCCTCACTCTTGGAAAGAAAGCCTTTTTATATTTGGTCTTTCCTTAGCTTCCAAGTATTCTAGGTGGATTTTTTTCTGTAATCTATTTTTATGTCACCAGTTCGGGGAATATCTTTACCCTCTTAGCTTATCATTGTAATTGTTGTACTTGTATCCCAACAATTAAGGAGGCTTTCAATATTAATTTTCAACTTTTGCCTCTTAATTCCAGCCCATAAACATAACACATCAGAAACACAATAGAAAAGATAAGGAAAGATCCACGCACAAATCTCAAGACTTCAAGAAATATTATTAATTACCAGCATTTGCCCACTGGAAGCTTCGTTGTTCCCATCAAACTCAGATAGCACGTCAAAAGCATGGAGCTTCCAATCCAAGGTTGAAGTTACAACAACACTGGCCAAGCAAACATTACCATGAACCTGTTGGAGATATAGCTAGTTAAACAGTTGAAACTTGAAAGGGAACAGGGGAGGCTGGCTGGGGCAGAGCCAAAGTGAGCAGAAAGGGATGGTGTGACCACTTAATTAGAATATTAAGATCCCGGTGCAAAATATCAAAATACTTACAAGTTTACAGTCATTGTTTAAGAAGCTCACAGCTTTGGCTATCTGGTGCAGACCCCAAGCATAATACTCATCCCTGCCAGTAATGGAAGTGCTCCGGATGAAGAATGAATTTGTCATCATTAATGTTTTTGTTTTAATTTTCTTTAGAAGAAACAAAATTTCCATTGACTGAACAAAAAATTACAATGAGTGACCAAAACTTATAAAGGAAAAAACTCAATCCAGAATCTTGAAAATACAAGATAACCAAAAATCCCAAATATCCCAACTAAAGACTATAAGAAAACAGTACAACCGAAAACTTGGAACTAACAGTACAACCAACCAAAGAACAACCGGAGAATTCCATCCCTAGCAGAACTTAGAAGAACCGCAATGAAGCCTACATATGGATAATCTTCAACATGGAACTTGAAAAATACCAATGACCAATCAAACCTTTTCTCGAAGTGATGGCATAAAACTGCTTTGATGAGAGCCCATGGAAAAACAAAACTAACAAGCAGCTCCAAACACATCATAAATGTATTTAAACTACTTTGCATCAACCATCATACAAAAACCAAAAAGATAGCTTATTTCATAAGAAATATGGACATGAACAAAGGACAGACATGATGACATGTTGTTTCTAAACACATTCAAACAGACTTTGAGGGACACATTTATTAAAGGAAAAAATATACTTTTAAATTTGAGGTCTGTCTTAGGTTGCATTTGAGCCCTTGAGGTTTCAAACATGACATTTTTACCTCTAAAATTAACGCTAATCTCGATTCTAGTCCCCATCGTTAACATTTTTGGTCCTTCCCAAAAACTTTTAGTTATGTAAGGATTACTGGGCATTTGTTTATTATTATTAAGCTGGCTGGGTATTCTTTTTAATTATTTTGAAGCTCACTGAGCTTTAATTTTATATTTTTTTAAGTAGGAGGTATTTTTTCTCTCTTCCCCTCCTCCTTCCTTCCCTCTCCTCTCTCTCTCCTTCTCTTCTTCAGGTGTTCACTGCCGACCACCGATGTCAACCACTATGCTGCTCCAACTACAGCTGCCACAACGCCAACTTTGTTCAGCAACTACCATGTCGTCATTGCCTCCACAATGTTGCTGTTACTACTATGATAGTCGTGCCGCTAACATTCGTCAACCACCACATCTCCATCCCTCTTTCCTCCCCCACCTCCCTCTCTTTTGCCTTCCTCCAGAAATTTCAAAATAAATTTTCCTCCCTCCTCTAGATCTAGATCCATAAGTTTTTTTTTCCTCTTTTGATAAGAAACATAAAAAGGGATATATTCAAAAAGAGCAAAAGGCACAGCCTAATGGTCGGGAGCCGAGGGTGCTCCCTACCACTGAAAAACTATCACAAAAAGGCTATCGAATTTCTAATAATTAGACCAAAGAAGTCCCAGTATTCCACTTCTTTTCAAAAACTCTAGTATTTCTCTCCTTCCACACCAGCCAAAGGGTATCCCTCACCGCGCAAGACCACAAAATCTTAGCTTCCCTTAAAATTCAGCATCAACCTCAAGAGGGCTTCCATTAGCCAACTATCCACCTTATTCGAAAGGAACAAAGAGAGGTCAAATTCATTGAGAATAAAATTCCACCCTCTGACGGCAAAAAGGCAATACAACAAAATATGATCTAAAGATTCAGATCCAAGAAGTTTAAGATCTAGAGAGAGACAAACGAGAAGGACATGAGGAGGAGAGAGAGAGAGACAGTGAACAACAACGTGGTTGTGGAAGTAGTGACACTGACGATAGTAGTTGGCGACGAGTGGCGACACGAGTGGGATACCAAGTAGTGGGGTGGGGGAGGGGAGAGAGATGAGAAATATTTTTTTCCTAAAAAGTTTGCATCTGCCCCAAGCCCCGACTGATTTTCCTTATTAAGCTCAGTCGAAGACTCGAACACGCAACCTCTAGGTAGGTGTTACTCAGAGGTCGCGAGCAAGGTGCATATACATATATAACTAATTCATTAATATTCAACTTGCTTAAAGATAATAAAGAAAATGTCAACTCAGCCCTACATAACTGAAAATTGACAACAAGGACTAAAAATACTAACAGCAGCGACTAAAATCAAGGGGACTAAAAATGTTTTTATCCTATCAAACAAGTAAAAATTTAATAGGACTAAAATCACAAGCCTCAAGAGTAAAAATGTCAAGTTTGAAACCACAGGGACCCAAATGCAACCGGAGTCAAACCTCAAAAACCTTTTCCCTTTATTAAAATTTAAAATATAAAGTTTTTAGAAGAGTTGAGATGTCTAGTGAGGAAGTTTGGTCCCTTGCTAGGTTCCATGCCTCCTA
The DNA here is from genome assembly GCA_028017165.1 of Herpetospermum pedunculosum. NCBI lineage: Eukaryota > Viridiplantae > Streptophyta > Magnoliopsida > Cucurbitales > Cucurbitaceae > Herpetospermum > Herpetospermum pedunculosum. Next base: position 3,417,489 of record CM051525.1, on the reverse strand, counting down.
TGGACATCGATGTGTAAGGATTTTTTAAATTACCCTTTAGATATTACCATGCTTGATTGGAGCCATTTTCTATTTTTGGCTCCTTTTAGGTTTTTTCTTATGTACTTGTATATTCTTTCATTATTCTCAATGAAAGTATGGTTTCTCAGTTATATTGGTTTAATACGGTGAATAATTTTTATGTTTTAATGATTCACATTAAACAAGTTCACATTTTAAATTTAAAACAATATCTTTTTTTTTTTTTTTTTTTTTGAACAAGAAACAAACCACTTCATTGATAAAATGAATGGAGACTATTGCTCAAGGGAAACAAACTCCACATAGGAGTGAAATAAAGCAAAATAAAGCAAAAAAACAATACTGAAAAAATATAACTATTACAAGGGAAATATAAAAGCATTCCAATTTAAAGAAATTTCTTGCAAAGAATAATCTTCAAAAGAACTAGAAAGAGAGCACCAAAGAGAGGCTTTGAGGTGAGCCGAGTCAAAACGAGCATGCCAAGAACTTTGAGAGTCTTCAAAAATCCTCTTGTTCCTTTCCATCCAAATTTCCGAGAGAATGGCCTTAACCCCATTGATCCAAAGTAAGAGAGACCGAGGGGGAAGGAGAGGACCCGAAAGAAGTTGAGTAATGTTATCCTTTATATTTGAGGAAAACACCCATTTCATATTAAAAAGGCTCAACAATCTAAACCAACAGGCTTGCGAATAAGAACACCCAAAAAAAAGATGAAGGAGTGATTCCCCACTATTTCGGCATAGGAAACAAATCGACGGTTGCAAATTGGATTTGGAAGTCAATCCAATATCAATGACTATAATATATTACACTTACAAAAAGTGAAAGTCAATAACATATTTCTTTTTATTGGATAATAAAGCCAATAAGATATTTCCAATCATACAATTTTGTAGAATAAGAGTTTTGAATCTAGATATCAGCAATATCAAGATAAAAAGTTTGTTTTTTTTAAAAGGAATCAGTGACAATTTCATTGATAAAATGGAAGAGTGTTACAAAGGATTACAAAGGAAATATTCTCCACAAAAACTACAAGAAACGCCTCCATTGATTATAGAGGGTGGTAAGATCATAATTACAAAAAGGAGAAGACAACTTGTTCCAAGTAATGGCTAATAGAGCCATAGAGTCTATGAAATGGTGAACGTCTTTGTCAATATCTCTAAAAATACGCATGTTCCTCTCATTCCAAAGATTTCAAAAGAATGCACGAACAAAACACAACCATAAAGTTTTCTTTTCTTTCTTGAAGGGGTGTCCCAAGAGTAAGATGTAGAGCAAAGATAGGATATTACTCGGTCGAGGCAAAGACCAATTGAAGGTATCAAGAAGGTAGTTCCAATACTTAACCGCATAAGGGCATTCACTAAATAGATGAAATTGTGTCTCCTCTTTTGAATAGCACATGTGGCAACAATTTGGCGAGATATGATGCTTTGGGAGTCTCCTTTGAAGCTTATCATGTGTGTTGATGCATGTGTGGCTCAATTCCCATAAGAAAAACTTCACTTTTTTTTGGAATCTCCCATACCATAAGGACTTGTATAAGGCAGCATGTTCATTCATGCCCAAAGATGCAAGGGCCGATGACATTGATTTAGAGCTAAACTTGTTATTTTTCTCTAAATTCCAAAGCCAAGTATCCTCGCTTTCAATAGAGGTAAAAGGGGAGATTGTGCTATTGAAAGAAGACCATTTCGTTATCTCATTTTCATGAAGATTTCTTCTAAGATGCAACAACCACATTCTTGATTGTAGGCACCATAAATCAGCTATGGAGACTTCCTTCTTTGTAGAAAGATGATACAATCTCGAGAATAGGTCCTTGTAATAGTAATATTTTTCAGTGTTGTTTTTTGCTTTATTTTGCTTTATTTCACTCCTTTGTGGAGTTTGTTTCCTTTGAGCAATAGTCTCCATTCATTTTATGAATGGAGTGGTTTGTTTCTTGTTCAAAAAAAAAATCTCGGGAATAGGTCTTCAAGGCTATTGGGACCACACCAATTATCTTTCCAGAAGAAAGTCTTTTCCCCATTGCCAACTCTTATAGAAACTTGCTCATATATCAAGTGTATGAGGGAATCGATAGCCTTCCATGGTCCTTTCGCATAATGCATGGAAATGGTATTTGGCCTAGTGTCAAAGTGAGTTGTGCCATATTTAGCCACAATAATTTGTCTCCATATAGCCCCTTTTTCAACATGATATCTCCAAATCCATTTAGTTAACAAGGCTTTGTTTCTTGTTTGCAAATCAAGGATGCCTAAGCCTCCTTCTTCTATGGGTACTTTGACTTTTTCTCATTTGAGCAAGTGCATGCCTTTGTATTCAGGACTTCCTCTCCATAGGAAATTCCTATAAAGCCTTTCAATCTCCTCTGTCACGGTTTTTGGAGTTTTATATAAGGAGAGATAATAAATCGGCAGGATAGCTAAAGTAGCTTGGATAAGAGTCAATCTCCCCCCTTTTGATAAGTTTGTTCTCCATGATGATAATCTTTTCTCTATTTTCTCAATGATAGGAGTCCAAAAAACCTTTGAACTTGGCTTGCCATTTAAGGGCAATCCGAGGTAAGTATTCGGCCAAATACCACTTTTACAATTGACTGATGATGCAAGATTATCAATCTGATCAACCCCAATACTTAGGCCCAAGATTTCTGATTTTCTAATATTAATATTTAAGCCCGAGGCATTCTCAAATAACTTAATGGTATGAAAAAGATTCTTAATATGATGATCTAAGAACGAAAAAAATAACAAGGTATCATCAGCAAATTGAAGGTGAGTTATAGATATGGGAAAATCCCTATTAAGCTCAAATCCTTTTATGTCCCCTACCTCTTCAGCCTTAATCAACATCCTACTGATAACAACCAAAATAAAAAGGAAGGGGAAAGAGGGTCACCTTGTCTAAGATGAAAAGTTTGTTTCTTGTAATATATTTATATATATATGATGAAGAATTTATCTTATCAAAGTAGTTAGTAGTGGAGATTTCCCTGAAGAAAGATCAGTTTGTGGCATAAAGTGATTTCAAGCAAATATAATAGGACTTTGAGTCCTCCAATAGAAATTTTCAGAGGGCACCTGAGCAAGAGTTAGGCAATCTTATTTTTATGACAACTAGACTATGCAAATGAAGCATTTCATGATATGAAAAATACCTTATCTTTTTTGCATTTTGAACTTCTTCTTTTTTTTTGCAAAGGTATTTTAATTAATGCGAGATTGAACCTATGACCTCTTAGTCAAAGGCACAACCTTATGCCAATTGAGCTATGCTCGGTTTGGCCATTTTGCACTTTGAACTTCTTATAGGTCTATAACTAAATGCATCCATTACCAGGGCATAAAACTAACCGCAGAACATTTTAGAAGCTCGAAACAAAATTCTTCCCCCCTTACAACATTATTGAGCAGCATCATGTTATATAACAATGTGCTTCTAGAAAATGAATGAAAAAGCAGTACAAAAAACATGTTAACCAGCAACAAGAAAAATACAAAAACTAATTAGATGAAAGCTGGCGGTTGGATTGCTTATACCTTTGGGTACCTTCTAGACCCAGTTCCTTGATCTTTTCAGACAATGGCATAACAGGCTCTGTAACAATATAAATCATAACCTTAGAAGCAGAACCATCACTAGTTTCAGCCTCAGTACTGTGAAGAAAGGATAAAATATTTGGATGCCTAACCTGAATAAAATTGCAGATATAGATTATTAATGACAACGAAATAAAAATATGCCAACAGATATTCTAGAAAAAAAAAATCATAGTAGATTTTATTGATTAACCAAGAGAAATTACCAATCCCCATTATAAATTAAGAGGAAAATAAAGTAAAATTAGAAGGATAGTGAGATTAAATGAAGCAGATGAAGGAGAGTAGTTAGCTTGTTATCGAAAAAAATACTTTTTGCCCATAAGACTAAGACTGATTCACACTAGCATGCCATTTTTGGTATACAATGCATTATTAATGGGGAAGTTTGCAACAATATTATCAACAACTGTTTAAAAAATGCATCAAAATCCACAAAACTAAAGTTAAAATGGCACGACATGAATCAAAATTACGAATACAAAAATTATCTCATTTGTATGCATTAGATCCATAACAATAGGCATTGGCAGCTTACAGTTCGCAGGCGTTTCACACCGTTACGACCTGCAGCCAAATGTCCATCCTGCGCATTACTCCCTGAAAGAGAAAATATAGATACTGGAGACCCATCATCCTGAAAATGAACCAACCTTACATCAACTTCACTAAAAATGAAAACTACATAAGATTATAGAGATGACATAAAATAGAAAAGGTGAACATAGGAGCCCAAAATTTTCTAAAATGTAGACTTGGGTGACAGAAATTCTATATGCAAGAACCATATTAGCTGCAAACTGCTTGACAAGGAAGGGTCTGTTTAGAATGATTTATTTTTGCACTTAAAAACACTTTTTAAATAAACAGTAGTTTTCAATTGAACAAAAGCGACACATTGGTGACCAAAAAAAAATCGAAAATAGGTCCAAATATCATCTCTAAAGAAGCAGGTTTATAGTTTAGTTCTAGGGTGCTATTGGCTCACATCAGACTTAACAACAATTCAACAAACAAGGTTGGATGTTGTCATGCACGAGAAAGACGTGACAGGATTTTATAGAAACCAAGAAAAAGTAACTTCCTATAAAGCTGTTCTGACATCACCCTTCCCGTATTGCTCAATTTTTTTTAGGAGTCGGAGATATTATTTTTGTGCCTGCTTGTCTAGTCTCTTTAAGGTATTTTTTTTTTTTTTTTCTCTTTGGGTGCTACTTAAAAAAGGACAGTAGATGACCAGATAAGACACAACATTTAAATCCAAAAGCTAATACTTGAAAACGAAAACCTGTGTGTTGTCACAAAAAGATGAGAACCTCCATAAGAACTCATTACCCACTTCCTTGTTAGAAAGGGTTTAATGTTGAGATCTGACAGGAGTAATTTAGCACCAACTGTAAGTCAGAATTCTACAATGAATTAACTAACGAGTTTGAGATCCCAAACAGGGAAACATTTACATGTATGAACCTCATCCTAGCAATAGCATGATTTGATTTCCCCACCACTCCATAAGGAAGAAGCTGGGGAAATTCCCCAAATACAAGATCAAGCATCGTCAATTCAAAAACGCAAACCGCAAACCAGAATTCAGCAATCATCATACCTTGGAGGTACCGCGAAAGTGAGTCCAGGAGCCCCAGGCTGATGGGTACGGATCGCCGATGTAGTAGGGCAGATCTTTGAGCCCAGTCCCAGATCCACCCACCACTCCCTTTAAGAACTTAAACATTTTTTATTCCTTCTTCTTCTTCTTCTTCCTCCTCCTCCTCCTTCAACAAATGGAAAGAAGAGGGAGCCGATTAGAATCACGCAGTTTGCTATGTTGCTAAATTTCTACTTCTTCGATACTACTCATTTTTCTTTTTCTTTTTTCTTTTTTTTTCTTAGTCTTTTGTTTTCATACTATTAAAACAATTCAATACCTTCCTTCGATTCAAATTTCTCTCTCCTGTTATTTCGTATTAAATTAGTTATTTTTTATCAATTTTTTTTTTTTAAATAATTTGTATTTTAATTTAGAGTAAAATAATTAAAAATATAACATTTCTTAAAATAAATTGTAAATATGACAGTAATCCATAGTTTTTTTTATATAGAATTTTGTTTTGTTAGTGTGACAAATATTTTAATTTTTATTATATTTGTCATTATTTTGAGTTTGATTGCTATTTATGCAAGTCCTTTTTTCTCAAATAATATTTTTATTTACTATTTTAGTCCTTAAACTTTCATATTTATTTTAATTTCATCCCTATACTTTCAAAATGTTCATTTTGATTCCTTAACTTTTTAAAAATTATCAATTTAGTCATTTCCGTTAAACTATTGTTAATATCCTAATGGATTGATGATGTGACTTATATGTTAAACATGAATTAATGTTGGTGTGGACCAAATAAGAATGTCACAGTCAATAGGTGACTAGTATTCGTTTGGGAATCGTCAAGAATCAGCGGATGCCCATTTCACTTATAATGCATAGTCGGTTGGGTCCCTCGAAAAGTTCCGCTCACCTATTTGATAGAGATTAGACGTGGGAGAACAAGTGACAATGACCAACAAGATGGGTAAACTCGGGTAAGCGATGAGAATCAATGTATGGCATGCACAATACCAAATAGGTTGTTGTGGTGGAGTAATGTGAGACGAAGAATGTGAAGGAATGTGGTCGTGATTCGAAGAGCTTCCATTACTACACGGTTGAAGGTGTGGATCATTTTCAAACAAAGAACAGAGGAAAAATTCAACTTACATTGGAAATGTTTGTAATGTAGACTCAAATCTTGGAGAGTTCTTGAAATCAAGTTTATTCAATAATACCTCAAATAATACAACCTATGGACCCCTATTTAAAGGCTACAAACCAGCCTTTGAACTTAACCATTTACCAAGGTAAAAGCAGCGGTAAATAGTCAATTAACTTGTCCAAAACTTAACCAATTACCAAGGTAAAAACAGTAGTAAGTAGTAAACTAAAGCCACACTAAAAGAGATAAAAACAAAGAAAGGAAGGATTGGAGGGCACGCTACATCAACTCCCTCTCCCTAAAGATAACTCATCCTTGAGTTTTATGTGGTCAATCGAAAGTCATGGAGCATGATAGGCAGTAAGATCTGAGACATTAAAGGATGGAGTGATCTTAAAATAGGGTGGAAGATCAACTTTGTAGGCATTAGGTTCATCACGCTCAAGAATAGGAAATGACCCAATTTTCTTAGGATGTAGCTTGACATGGGTGCTTGATGGCAGTCTAGCCTTTCTCAAATGAACCATCACAAGATCCCCAATTGCAAAGGATTGTGAGCGTCGGTGTTTATCTACTTGTAACTTGTAGGATGTGGTTGCAACCGCCAAATGGTCATGCACTTCCTTGTGAAGCATGGAAATGCGCTCAGCCATGGCTTCCGCTTCCTGATGAACATCCAAAGAAGAATGTAATGTAGCTAAGTCCACAGTTAAACAAGGGATTTTAGTATAAACAATTTCAAATGGTGACTTCCCTGTAGACCTATTTCGCATATGATTATAGGCAAACTCCGCTTGAGGTAAAGCTAAATCCCATTGACGAGGCTTGTCCCCACAAAGACAACGAACCAAATTCTTAAGGGTTCGATTAGTCACTTCTGCTTTTCCATCAGTTTGTGGATGACTAGTCGTACTAAACTTCAACCCTGTATCAAACTTCTTCCAAAGTGTTCTCCAAAAATGACTTAAAATTTTCACATCACGGTCAGAAACAATTGTTTTAGGAATATCATGTAAGCGAACTATTTCTTTAAAAAAAACAAGTTAGCAATAGCGATAACATCAGAAGTTTTCTTACAAGCCAAAGAGTTGGTCATTTTACTATAACAATCAACTACGACTAAAATAGAGTCATACCCCATTTGTGTTTGTGGCAATCTCAAGACAAAATCCATTGAAAGGTCTTCACATATTATGTGGAATAGGTAAAGGAGAGTAAAGACCCGTGTTTTGTGTTTGCCCCTTAGAAGTTTGACAAACAAAACATCTTTGAACAAAATTGGTAACATCCTTTCTAAGTTGTGGCCAATAATATCTCCCTCTCATTAGTTCAAAAGTCTTATCTCTTCCTAAATGTCCAACCAAACCCCCCAGAATGTAATTCTTTAATAAGTTGTTCTCTTAAAGAAGTATGTGGAATGCATAAAACATTACCTTTGAACAAATACACATCAACTAGATGAAAATCATTTAGGCTAACATGCTGGCAACATTTTCTCCAAATATCACGAAAATCAACATCAAATTCATACAAGTGTGGTAATTCATTAAAAGTAATGATTATGCCCCTTAATAAAGTTAATAGAGAGTGCTTTCTACTAAGAGCATCAACCACTTTATTAGTAATTTCAGCCTTGTGTTTGATAAGAAAGTCAAATTTTTTAATGAAAGATATCCACCTAGCATGCATTCTACTTATATGCTTCTGATTTTGTAAGAACTTCAGAGAATAATGATCGGTGAACAAGATAAACTCTTTGAAAGAAACTCTAGAGCTTGTACATTCAGACCTTTTTGAAAAAGGTCATAGGTCCAAAGAAACTCTAGAGCTTGTACATTCAGACCTTTGTGGTCCGATGAATGTTAAAGCACGGGGAGGGTATGAATATTTCATCAGCTTCATTGATGATTATTCTAGGTACGACTATCTTTACCTAATGCATCATAAGTCTGAAACTCTTGAAAAGTTCAAGGAGTATAAGGCAGAGGTTGAGAACACATTAGGTAAAACGATTAAAACACTTCGATCAGATCGAGGTGGAGAGTATATGGATTTAAGATTCAAGGACTATATGATAGAACATGGAATAATATCCCAACTCTAAGCGCCCGGAACACCGCAGCAGAACGGTGTGTCCGAAAGGAGAAATAGAACCTTGTTAGACATGGTTCGCTCTATGATGAGCTATGCTAAACTGCCTAATTCGTTTTGGGGATACGCAGTACAGACTGCTGTATATATTTTGAATGTTGTTCCCTCTAAGAGTGTTTCTGAAACACCTTTCGAGCTCTGGAATGGGCGTAAAGTTAGTTTACGTCACTTCAGAATTTGGGGGTGTCCGGCATATGTGCTGGCATCCAATCCAAAGAAATTGGAACATCGTTCAAAATTGTGCCTATTTGTAGGTTATCCCAAAGAAACGAGAGGTGGTCTCTTTTACGATCCTAAAGAGGACAAAGTGTTAGTATCGACTAATGCCACGTTCTTAGAGGAAGACCACATGAGAGATCATCAACCTTCAAGCAAAATAGTTTTGTTCAAACTTTCCAGGGAAGCTACAGAAGGGTCAACAAGAGTTGTTGATCAAGCTGGTCCTTCTCAACAATTGAGAAAGCCTTGACGCAGTGGGAGGGATGTGAGACAACCCGACCACTACATCGGCTTGTCTGAGACTCAAGTCGTCATACTTGATGATGGCATTGGGGATCCTTTGACCTTTAAACAGGCAATGACTGATGTGGACAAGGATCAGTGGCTCAAAGCTATGGACCTCGAAATGGAGTCTATGTACTTCAATTCGGTCTAGGATCTTGTAGAGCAACCAGATGGTGAAAGACCCATCGGTTGCAAGTGGATCTACAAGAGGAAACGTGACCAGGCTGGTAAGGTGCAAACTTTTAAAGCCCGACTTGTGGCAAAGGGTTATACCCAACGAGAAAAGGTGGATGTTAAGTCTCTGAAAGTGACTTATTTAGAACCCATTTAGCTTAGGAAGATGTACACATTTAGGTGTTTTTGTTAGCATTTAGCCTAAACCTATGCTTTAATATGAGAATTAGAAGAAGGTAGCTAATTTAGGACTTATGCACAATAGGTAGAAAAAGGGTTGAAAACCGAAGGAAAAGAATGAAAAAATAAACATTGCGAATGAATTGCGGAATCATTGCGGTGACCGCAATTATTCAAGTTAAAACCGTAAGTTGGCTGATCTTTTTCTGTTTAGATCCGACTTTTCAGGGATTCGTTCTTTCTCCTCCATCCATTCTGATATATGACGTTGAAGATTGATGGTTCTCCTTGGCCCAAACGCACCTGCAAACTACTATAAAAGGGGGTCAAAGTCGGAGGTTCAGTCATCATTCGAAGCGCAGAAGTCTTCTCGCAGTCCACCATTTCCATCTGTTTTCCTTTGCCGTCTGTTGGAGTGAGAGTCTCAGCTGTTGGAATCGATAATCTGATAGGAAGGAGAGAAGATTCTTCTTCTCTCTCGATTGGATTCATCCAAGCAAGGCTGACTTCTCATCACCTTCATTCGAGGCGACTGCCACGAAGTTTTCCAGCAATCCTTTACTGTTTTTCTGTTCTGTTCTTCTTATTTCCATTTCTGATCACTGTTGTTCTTAGTTTAGAGTTTGAGTTATTGCATTTCGTTGTTGTCTGTCTTTTAATCATTTCTTTTAAAGCTTCCTTTTGTCGTCAAACAATCGAATCAATCAAAGTACAATTCTGCATTTTACAGTTTCTATCTTGTTCTGCTAAGGTTTTGTCTTACTGTTTTAAGCACATTTCTCTTCTAAGCATGTCTGTTTTATCTACCCTTTTTGTTCTCCATATATCCATGAATAGCTAAATCACTTAGGGGCATGCTAATGACAGAACTATAGGCTAAAAAACGTGCATCAAGTAGGCAGATTAACACTCGAACATTGATTGTATGTAAGCTTCATCCCACGGGCAATTTCGATTGGCCATCCATTTTGTCCAAAGAACTCCTAACCTCTGGAAGGAGTAAGAGTTCAGAGTCATATAATCATGCTAGCCTTTCATGGTAATCAGGAAACGGCCTAGGAATAGGCGTTTCCCTAGTACAAACTAAACACTCCTGCTTAAATAAGATGCTTGAGACCTTACTTTGAAGTCGAGTAAACTTAAGACTCTAATGCATGGAATCGGACGATACTTGAGATAGAGTGAGTTTGATGTATAGAGAGTTGATCCAAAGCTTGATAATCGTAATAAATTGCCTATAGGATAGTCATTAGTAGCCCTTAATTCGCCCATTTACACACTTTTGTTGCTGTTGAATTGCGGAAACATTGCGGTGACCGCAATTCCTGCTAAGTTGTTATTCTGTTAGCTGCTTTCTCCTTTGTTTATCAGTTCCATCTCTTGTCCTTTGAGTTTAATTTCAACTTCCATTTGTTTATGTTATATTCCTTTACACATTCAGCAAAACTTAGGTAATTAAAAACCAATTTTACCCCCTCAAATCCACCCCATCTTTCTTAACAAAAACACTTCGAGAATAGCTAAAAACAAGTCTCTGTGGGAAAACGAATGAAATATACTTACTACTTGCTATAAGACCATGTATGCTTGCATGTTCTGAGTGCTCTCTCTCTCTTATTTATCAGTTTTATTAACACATTGAGCACGCAACAGTGGACTATGAAGAAACATTTTCTCTTGTTGCCATGCTAAAGTCGATTCGAATACTCTTGTCCATTGCCGCATTTTATGATTATGAAATATGGCAAATGGATGTCAAGACTTCCTTTCTTAATGACAATCTTGAAGAGAGTATTTATATGGTCCAACCAGAGGGATTCATAATTCAGGGTCAAGATCAAAAAGTTTGCAAGTTGAATCGATCCATTTATGGGTTGAAACAGGCATCTAAATCATGGAATATAAGGTTTGATACAGCGATCAAATCTTATGGCTTTGAACAGAATATTGACGAGCCTTGTGTATACAAGAAGATTGTCAATAAACTGGTAGCTTTCTTAGTCTTGTATATAGATGACATACTACTCATTGGGAATGATGTAGGGGTTCTTACTGACGTAAAAATGTGGCTAGCAACCCAATCCCAAATGAAAGATTTGAGAGAGGCTCAAATTGTTCTAGGGATTCAGATCGTAAGGAATCGCAAGAACAAAACGTTAGCACTGTCTCAGACATCTTATATAGATAAAGTGTTATCTAGATATTCGATGCAGAATTCCAAGAAAGGTTTGCTGCCGTTTAGGCATGAAATTCATTTGTCTAAGAAATAGTCTCCTAAGACACCTCAAGAAGTTGAGGACATGAGACGTATTCTGTATGCATCTGCAGTTGGCAGTCTGATGTATGTTATGTTATGCACTAGACCTGACATCTGCTTTGCAGTCGAAATTGTCAGTAGGTACCAGTCTAATCCAGGATATGATCACTAGACCGTCGTTAAACATATCCTCAAGTATCTTAGGAGAACGAGGAACTATATGCTTCTGTATGGCGCTAAGGATATGATCCTAGCAGGATACACTGACTCTGATTTCCAGACTGATATAGATTCTAGGAAATCTACATCAGGATCAGTGTTCACTCTTAACGGAGGAGCGATAATATGGAGGAGTATCAAGTAAGGTTGTATTGCTGACTCCACCATGGAGGTTGAGTACGTCGCAGCGAAGGAAGCAATATGGCTAAGGAAGTTCTTGACTGATTTGGAAGTTGTTCCAAATATGAGTTTGCCCATCACACTTTATTGTGATAACAGTGGTGTTATGGCAAATTCTAGAGAACCTCGTAGCCATAAGCGCGGGAAGCACATCGAGCGCAAGTATCACCTTATCAGGGAGATAGTGCAACGAGGAGATGTGATCGTCACACAGATCCCCTCGGAGCACAACATTGTTGATCCGTTTACAAAGTCTCTCATGGCTAAAGTGTTTGAGGGACACCTGGAGAGTCTGGGGCTGCGAGCTGCTAAATAGGACAGTGGGAGATACTTTGTACATGTATGTATATATTTCTATTCTCGACCAGCATTCTCCTCACTGACATGTTAGTCCAAGTGGGAGTTTGTTGGGTTTTATGTCCTAACACTCGTGGTATGTAAACGTTGTAAATGTAATATGTCTATTAATGCAATAAAGAGTTATTGAGGTTTATTCAGTAAATTGTGTTTATTGAATATAGTGATACGTGTTTGCATTAACCTGTACCAATAAACAACACCCATGGCGAAGGATGAGTACTTGAGCTTCATGTATGACATGAATGTGGATCAGGCTCAAGTAGGCAGTCAAAACGGTCTATAGTATCTATAGTATATGGTTAAGGTTGGGTACCTTATCCTAGTAACACTATTGGATGCGTCTCGCTTTGTATAGTACAAAACAATGTGATCCGAATCGTTTCATATAGAGATATAAGAAGCGAGGGCGTCCTGTGCAAAGAGTTTGCATAAGACTGAACCGCAAAATCAAGTCGCTCTCTCTTTATAACACCATTTACTAAAGAGACCAGTTTTTTTCATATGATGACCTAAGTAACTCGTTCTTAATCCTAAGCTCGCTATGAACTCTTATTTATTCGAGAGTATGCTTTGACTTGCACGAGTGAGAGTGGCCAGATCGTCGACTCAATAAACCTACCAACTTGGGGATAAACTCGAATAGGTGGCTGGGGACATAGTACAACAAGATGGAATTCACTCCTACCCTCATTAGGGTCTAGTAGAGAGCTGTTCCCTTAATAGCTGACCCTGGGGCTTGAATTTGAGGCTTCATCCTCTTCTGTGTGAAGAGGATTCTGATCTGATGGTTGAATCACAGATCAAATGTTCATTAGAGGTGTCAGTGGTACTTAAAGAACAAGAGGCAATACAGGGGTTAAATGGTATAAATGACCAGCTGTTATTACGGACACCTGTGAAGGATCGACTTACCCATAATGGTTATATCAAGAGGACATAATATATCTACAGTGAGGAGAGTGCAACCCTCAGACTATAGTGGAGTCTCCGGGGGTTAAGGAATGTTGATTAGTTCGGTTAAAAGAGTTTTGACCGGATAATCTCGTATCGTTGGAGCTCATGATTTGTAGGTTCTCCTAGCTAGCTTGGATAACGTCGTGCAACAATGTACGAGAAAAGGAAAAGAAAAGAAAAAGAATTTGAATTTGTTCAAATTTGGTTTTTGGAAGGATGATGAACATATTTAAATATGATTTAAATATGGGAATGGTCTAAGACATGAATACGATTCATGTGCAAAAAGTCGGTTTTTGGAAAATCGGGATTAGTCATTGATAGCCCTAATTTAGAGTTATTATTATGTCCCTAATTATAGCTAAAAACCGTGCTTAATGTTGATTAAATGACCTTTTTGTAGGTGATTCGCGGTGGAGAGCTCGAGAAGTTCAATGACGTGTTTTGATGCTAAAAGGAGCGTTTTAAGATTTCGGGATGAACCGGGCAAAGAAGAGGACAAAAAGAATCAAGTTGTGGCAATTAAGTAAAGAGAAGGTGCAAAAATTGACAAAAAAACCCGAGCGCAAAAGCTGCAAATTGATGCACATCCAGATGTCCGACATTAAAAGCAGCAGACACCATGCCCGTCATTAAAAGTCCAAGAGGCCAGCTGAGGCACCATGTCCTCATTGCACAGCCACAAATGCCCGTCATTAAAAGTAAAAAAAATGCCCGTCATTGTAAAGTTTTCAGAGAGGTTAGCGCCCAGGCGTTGTCCCGATCCTGCGCGCGCGTGCCCGCAGCGCCTAGGCGCTGACTTATGGCGCATAGGCGCTTGTCTGACGCGGAAATGGGTATAAATACCCATTTTCCAAATTTAGGTCATATCCTATTCTTTTCCCCCCTCGGGATTGCCGCTTTTCTCTCTCTTTTTCTGGTTTTTCCCCATTTTTAGGCTGTATGAAGGAGACAACCTCCATGAATGCTTGGGCAAACTTCATCTCCATGGATATCTAGAGGTTTGTGATTGGTTAGTTAAGTTTAGGGATTGATTATCTTTTGTATTAGGTGAGATTAGAGCTTAATTGAACTGTTTAGCATGATTGAATGGATTTCTTGCATCTCCTGGTCTGTATTAAGAACGAATGACTTGCCATTCCAATTAGGAGTGACGTCCATAATTAATTATGCATGATTGGTCGGCTAGTGTTAATTTCTGACAAACTTTAATACTTAGTAGTGAAAGTCTAGCTCGTGGCTAATCAATTCGAGCCTCAAGTGACAGTTGGGGGTAGAAATTGATTAACGTTCTCACGACGGGCTTAAGATTAAGAGACAAATCGAATTAGTTTTAGGATTAATTCGTCTCAATGACACCCGTTACTGTTTGTTAATTTATTTAAGACTCATGAACTTAGATTAATTAGCATGCATGTTTAATTAGGATTTTCTGTTTCTAATTAAGTCTTTGGGATGTTTTGGACCCGAGAGGGACAAAACATTTTGTGTGCTTGAAGCGTCTTGGCTATTTCCTTTATTAATCAATGAACCAAAGTACATTAGATCAATCCCGACACTTACTAATCAAGCACGTTTGTCAATTTTATACTTCCAGTTTTTTTTTACTTTTCGTTAGCTTAAATTCAGTTTTCGCCACTGTTTTTCCCTTACTTTCCGTTAGCTTAAATTCAGTTTTCCCCACTGTTTTTCCCAAACAAAACCCCCATGTTTTTGTCATTGCAAATTTAATTCAATTAAATTAGGATTATAGATCGCTCCCTGTGGATCGACCCGGTTATCACTAACTACAAGTTAGTCGGTATAATCGGCTTATAAATATTATTTTGGCGGGCTTCGACAACCCGAAATTTGTGAACGTACAAAAGTTCACTACCAAAATTGGCGCCGTTGCTGGGGAACAAAAATTAATCCTACTTGATTGATTTTGTTTTTGTTTTGTGTTTTATTTTATTTCTTATTTTTCTTTTGTAAATAGCTTTCTTTTGTTTTTATTATTTCTCTTTGGTTCTGTTTATTTTTATTTTTCTTGTACATTTTTACCCGTTTCTTTTAAGTTTTTGTGTCCAGTTTTTTCTTTAATTTTTGAGAAAAGTGGAGGAGATGGAGGCTATGGCTAATGTTGAGGATCAAAAGACTATGAGGCAGTTGGCATCACCTGACTTGGACCGCCAACCACTGTGTATATCGTATCTGGTAGTACCAGGTAATTTTGAGCTTAATGCTGGTTTAATTAACTTACTACCTTCCTTTTATGGTAATGCAGATGAGGACCCTATCAAACACCTGAAAGAGTTTCAAATTGTGTGTTCGGCGATGAAGAAAAGTGAAGCCACTGACAATCAGTTGAGCCTGAGAGCCTTCCCTTTCACATTAAAGGGAAAAGCAAGAGACTGGATGTATTACCTTCAGTCAGGATCCATTGCTACATGGAGCGGGTTGAAAGGGCTATTTTTGGAAAAATATTTTCTCGCTTCCAGGGCCACTTTGATCAGGAAAAAGATTTATGCTATTGCGCAAGAGGAAGGCGAGACCCTCCACGAGTGCTGGGAGAAGTTCGGTCAGCTATGTGAAAGCTTTCCCCATCATAAGATAGCAGACGGAGAATTGATCCGGTATTTTTACGAAGGCTTGCTACCACGAGACCAACTAATGCTAGATGCTGCTAGTGGAGGATCTCTCCTGGATAAGACCCCCGTGGAGGCTAGAATTCTGATCTCTAATATGGTCGGGAACCTTCAGCAGTATGGTGGTGGAGGAGTGGAGCAAGCCCGTCTCTCAAAGGATCTGAACGAGCTCAAAGCCCAAGTACTAGAGGTAAGTAACTCACTTCTCATAGTAGCTCAAAGCTTACAAAAATCTCAATCTTCCGTTTCAGATCGAAATGTCGAGGAGATGGTGAGTTCTTAGTGTTGGGTTTTATGTTCTAAAACTCGTCGTTTGTAAACTGAATGTATATTCTATTTTGCAATAAAGTTGTTATTGAGTTTTATTCAGTAAAGTTGTTATTGAATAAAGTGAATTGTGTTTACTTTTAACCTAACTCCAATAAACAAAGAACCCATGGCTATTGGTTGTATACTTGAACTTCATGTGTGACATGATTGTGGATCAAGTTCAAGTAATAGCCAGAACAGTCTATAGTATAAGGATAAGGTTGGGTACCTTATCATGGGGACACTATTGGACGCGGCCCAACTTTGTATAGTACAAACGATGTGATCCGAAATCGTTCATGTGGAGACATGTGAGTGGGGGCGTCCTATGCAATGAGTTTGCATAAGACTGAACCGCGAAATAAAGTCACTCTTTCTTTACAACTCCATTTACTGTAAAGACCGACTTTTTCATATGATGACCTAGGTAACTCGATCTGAATCCTGAGCACGCTATGAACTCCTGTTTATTCGGACTTATCCTTTGACTTGTATGGGTGAGAGTGGCCCGAGATTGCCGACTCAATAAGCCTACCATCTTGGGGATAAGACCGGGTAGGTAGCTGGGAACATAGTCCTGCGATATGGAATTCACTCTTACCTGCCTTGAGGGATTAGTAGAGAGGTTGTTCCCTTAAGTGCCGACTCCAGGTCTTGAACTAGGGATCCCACCCTCTCATTGGCCCGAGAGGGACTTGGTATAGTGATGAGATCACATACCAATCGGTTTGGTGGTTGGACCACAAACCAATAGTTCATTAGAGGATCAGTGGGACTTAAGGAACAAGATGTAATTACGGGGGTAAAACGGTTTTTTTTGACCCAGCTGTAATTACGAACGACCTGTGAAGGATCGACTTACTGATGATGGTTATATCAAGAGGAAAGAAATATATCTACGGTGAGGAGAGTGCAACCCTTGGACTTTAGTGGAGTCTCCGGGGGTTAACGAATGTTGGTTAGCTTGGTTAAAGAGTTTGATCGGTTAATCTCGTATCGTTGGAGCTCATGATCTGTAGGTTCTTTAGGTTCTCCTGGCTAGCTCGGATTAAGCCGTGTAACAATATGAGAGAAAAAGAATTTGAATTTATTCAAATTCGGTTTTGGAAGAATGATGGACATATTTAAATATGATTTAAATATGAGATCGGTCTAAAACATGAATAGGGATTCATGTGTGATGATTCGGTTTAAGAAACCGGGATTAATGTTATTAATTAATTAATATTTGATATTGAATTAAATAATAATATTAATTAATTAAAAATTTTAATTAATTATAATTTATTTTGTTTATTAAAATTAATTATGAATTAATTTTAAAATGACAAAATATTACAAGTGTGATTATCCAAGTCAAAGTGGATTTATCCAAGTTGAGTGGATTGTTCCAAGTTGAGTGGATTTATCCAAGTTGTGAAGTGGATTGTGAATTGGTAGAGCACTTTATGTGGTACTCCAAATTTAAGCTGTCGAGGCTTGCCAAAATACAATTTATAAACCCGAGTACACCGAGCTATTTGCAGCTAAGTGGTAACGGGGTCGATCCACAGGGAATTAAGAAATTTAATTTAACTAAATCTAATTTGCTAGAGATAAAAAGTATGCACAATTAAAATAAAAGAATGGTAATTTGGTTTGGGGGGAAGGGAGCTCCTAATATGCAACTAACGGAAATTAAACGACAACGTGCAAAATTAAACGGTTGCACTTAACTTCGAGCAATGGGATTGATCGTTATGGATGTTCGGTTCATCGATACAATTTATTAACTAATCATGCTTATGCACACAATTCATCTAGCTATTTCTAACTCAAATGACCCAAGGATGTGATTAGAGATGTGCAATTCTAATCGTTCTTGGCCAACAATCTATCCAAGGTCGTGACCCCTAAATCGACTATGAGCCAGTGACGGGAACATTGCGACGGCCTAATCCTAAGACTAACCCGGTTTCTCTCTTGCCTTAAGCTTAACATGAAAACATTAATTAATTCAGATTACCAACTGTCACTTTGGAACGAATTGATTAGCCATGCTTAAACCCGAGCTACCTAGCGGTTTGGGCAATTATACGTCCCAACCTTTAGCCCTCTATCATGCATAGGAATTAGAGCGTCAGTCTAATTTAGCTACACATGCTAGATATGGAATAAGAACAAGCAAGAGATGCATAAACAAGCTAATTAGATTGACATTTACAAAGGGGCAAAACCTCCCCAAACATCCATAATTCACAAAACCCAAATCGAAATTAAGTACTAACCTTAGTTTAGTCTTCCATGGAGGATGAATAAATCAAATCCCCCATGGAAGAGCTTAGAATCATACAAAGAGGAGAAGAAGAAAGCCAAAAATGGTGAAAAATGGCTTGGACCCGAGAGCAATTGTTGGAGGAAGAAGAAGAAACAAAAGTTGGCTTCAAAATGACGTTTTCACGCCCTTTTAATGTCGGAGCGTCGAGACGCTAGGCAAGCGTCTCGACGCTGTGCCCTAAGTTGGCTGCCGCGCGCACGCGCGCGGGCGTCGAGACGCTCGGACAGCGTCTCGACGCTGTCGCGCGTTCATCTGGGAAATTGTCGGGCAAGCGTCGAGACCCTCGGGCGGCGTCTCGACGCTGTCGCGCGCTTCGTCTACGTGTGGAAATCGGAGCGGCGTCGAGACCCTCGGGCGGCGTCGAGACGCTGGGGCACGCGCGTGCGTCGGATGATGTCGGGGCAGCGTCGAGACCCTTGGGCGGCGTCTCGACGCTGGGGCGCGCGCGTGCTTCGGATGGTGTCTGGGCGGCCTCGAGCTAGCGTCTCGACGCTGCCGCCCATGCAAGGGTGCTCTCGGGTTGGTGATGCCAAATTTGTCTTTTCAAGGCCATTTTTGCCATCTCTTGGATTCTTCAAGGCCTTTCACTCCCGATTCAGCGCAAGGTGGAAGAAACGGTCCGGTTCGGTCCACGGGCGGTCCGGTTCACTGAAAGTCAGACCGGTTCCTTGTTCTTCACCCTCTGGAGGTCCGGTTCAGCATTCGTTTGGTCCGTTTCGGGTCGTTATTGGTCTGGTTCCGGGCTGTTGAAGTCGGGACAACTGTTTTGGACCGGTTCAGTTTTTTTTTTTAAGCTTGTAGTTGCTGTTTTTTTGGCCGGTTCCAGCAAATTCAAGCCGGTTCGGGGCAGTTCGAAGGGTTCAGAAGCGTCTCAACCTAGTTGCTGAATTATTATTGTAATAATTTAGTTGCTTGCTTGTCCGTGATGCCAAAACCGGTCCTCTTTAGTGTGTTTAATTAATTATGCATTGTGAATGTATGTTTTAATTAAAGTCTCTTGTATGTGCATAAAGTATGCCATATAGATTTCAAATCCCACCATAGGAAGCATGTTGCATGCATTGAAAGTATAATATAAGTGTTATGTTGTATAGTATGCATGCTTAATTCATGAGAATTAATATAAGTGTTATATTAATTTATGAATTGGATGTTGCTTGTTTAAAAGTAAAATTAATATAAGTGTTATATTAATTGTGAAATTAAACATACAACATAGTTGCCTTAGTTGAATATAATTCTTATATTCTTGCTTGGGAAGCATGTTATAAAATGAATGTAATTGTTATATTCTAGCTTAGGAAGCATGTTATAGAATGTCTTTGTTTTATAAAGTGTTGTAAAATGAGATAGACATTTAAAATCTATAACAAAGATAAATGCATGCTCACTAAGGGTTAAAGAATTCCAATGCGATTAGGAATTTAGTATCGATTCGTTTTAATAGTTAAAATAGGTCGATATCTTGTAAAGTTAAGGTTACGAGAGAACTCACCCGGTGAGATCCTGCACTAAGGTTGGAGGTATTTAAGATGACGGTTTACGGAACACCTCCTACCTGGGGATCGATCTGGTACTTAAGTTAAGTTAACCCAGCTTTATGAGCATGCACGTGAGAGGTGTAAGGTTATAAAGCGTTTATCACCTAGACATCTTAGGTAAAAATATGTTATACCTAGACTTAGGTTTTATTGTCTTAGCCGGATAATGCCTAAGTAAAAGTATACCCAAACCATTCTAAAATACTTAGTAGTGGTGTTGAGAATGTATATATGATATATCAATCGCCTCCTACGCTCTCCGTGAAGTTCACACCGTGAGATTTATGCTCGGCCTCGTGATGTCAATAGGGCATCCCCATTCGGATGGTGTTTGCATAAATCAAGAGCAAGGTGAATGGAGAAAGTATTTATAGTAAGTGGGAGAAGGCAGTATGTCAATACATCCTGCGGTTTCCTCCATTAGGTTGAACCGTGAGATTCCCATGTTCCGCCTGCTGGTTGCCCTTAGTAGCACCGTCCATTCGGAGGGCCATTTCATGGGAGTCGGAACAAATCAATCTCTAGAAATGGATAGGGTCTCTTAGGTCCATTCCCAACTCTGACATTTCCATTCGGTTGCACTGTTGGGGCCGACCTCTGAGTTCTGAAAATGGCGGGTCAGACTTACAAGGATTACTAAGTTGTTAGTAGATTCTTGACCGAAGTAGCGATAACTAAGGTGCTATAGGAATATGAGTTATTCTGGTATTAGCATTTAGTCAAGAATGTTGGTAGAGGTACTTTTGGAGTACTCCAAATTCAAGCTGTCGAGGCTTGCCAAAATACAATTTATAAACCCGATTACACCGAGCTATTTGTAGCTAAGTGGCAACGGGGTCGATCCACAGGGAAATAAGAAATTCAATCTAACTAAGTCTAATTTGCTAGAATTAAAAGAATGCACAAATTAAAGAATGGTAATTTGGTTTTGGGGGAAGGGAGCTCCTAATATGCAAGCTAACGGAAAATTAAATGATAACGTGCAAAAATTAAACGGTCGTGCTTAACTTTGAGAAATGGAATTGCTCGTTATGGATGTTCGGATCATCGATACAACTTACGCGCTAGCTAATTCATGCACACAATTCATTTAGTTATTCCTAACTCAAATGACCCAAGGATTTAATTAGACTCGTGCAATTCTAATTAAACTTGGCCAATAATCTATCTAAGGTAGCGACCCCTAAATCGATTACGTGCCAGTGACGGGAACATTGCGACGGCCTAATCCTAAGACTAAACCGGTTTCTCTCTTGCCTTAAGCCTAACATGAAAATGTTAATTAATTCAGTTAACCAATGTCACTTTGGGCCGAACTAATTAGCCATGCTTAGACCCGTGCTACCTAGCGGTATAGGCAATTATACGTCCCAACCTTTAGCCCTCTATCATGCATAGGAACTAGGGCGTCAACCTAATTTAGCTACACATGCTAGATTGTATGAAGAACAAGCAAGAGAATGCATAATCAAGCTAATGTCTCAACATTTACAAAGGGGAAAAATCTCCCCAAACATCCAAAATTTACAAATCCAAACCCAAAATTAAACACTAACCTTGGTTTAGCCTTCCATGGAGGTTGGATTAATCCAATCCCCCATGGAAGAGCTTGGAATCATGCACAAGAAGGAGGAGAAGTACAAAAATGGCGGAAAAACGTCTTGGACCCGAGAGGAGAAGCTTGGGGAAGAAGGAGGATTCAAAAGTGGCTGCAAATCTGCAACTTTCACGCCTTTTAAGCTCGGAGCGTCGAGACGCTAGGCCAGCGTCTCGACGCTGTGCCCTAAGTTGGCAGGCGCGCGCGCGGGGCAGCGTCGAGACGCGCGCGCAGCGTCGAGACGCGTGCGCGGCGTCGAGCGAGCGTCGAGACGCTTGCGCTCGACGCTTGCTCTCGGGTGGAACTCCAGAATCACGCTTCAGACTTCGGAGCGTCGAGACGCTCGGCCAGCGTCTCGACGCTGTTCGACGTTGAGCGAGCGAGGCGGACACGGGCGAGGGTGCGCGGGCGTGGGCGAGGCGGAGCGGGCTGGCGCGCGGGCGCGCGCGGACATGGGCGAGGCGGAGCGGGCGGGCGCGCGGGCGCGCGCGCGTCTGGTGGTACTAGGATTTTTGAATATCCTATAAATTTCGGGGTGTCGAATCCCGCCAAAATAACATTTATAATTCCGCTACAACTGAGCTTTGCAGCTAGTGGTAGTCGGGTCGATCCACAGGGAACCTAAATTATTTTCTCCTAATTAATTTCTATTTGCTTTTTAATTAACTAAAACAATAAAATAAAACGATAAATAAAAGGGGGATTGCTAACGGAAAATTAAAGTAAGCATGTAAACTAGCTAACGGAAAATTAAATAACGGAAAAATTAAACGTAACGCGTGCTCCTAATTTGAGTGTTCGGGATTTACTTGATGCGCTTAGTTCATAGGGATTCTAATTAGCAAAGTAATTTTATTTCATGCACGCAAAATGCCTTGTCCCAACCGGGTCCAAAGCACCCCAACGAATTAATTAGAGGTGTCAATTCTAATTAAACATGCTTCTTAATTAATCTAAGGTGATAAGCCATCAATTAATCAGAAAACAGTAACGGGTATAATTGCGACGAATTATTTCTTAAGACTAATTCGATTTCTCTCCTAACCTTGAGCTCACCGTGAAAACGTTA
Organism: Herpetospermum pedunculosum; assembly: GCA_028017165.1. Lineage (NCBI taxonomy): Eukaryota > Viridiplantae > Streptophyta > Magnoliopsida > Cucurbitales > Cucurbitaceae > Herpetospermum > Herpetospermum pedunculosum. Next base: position 3,394,665 of record CM051525.1, on the reverse strand, counting down.
ATCAACTCATACCCCCACTGTCACTTGGGCTCGAATTGATTAGCCACGAGCTAGACCCTCGCTACAATGCATTAAAGCTTATCAAGAATTAACGCTTAGCCTACTAACATGCGTAACAATTATGGGTGTCAATCCTAATTAGAAAGGCATGGCATTCGTTCTTTATACAGATTGGAGATGCAAGAAATCAACAACAAAATGCTACAAATTCATACAAAAACCCTCACTAAGCATCAAAGTAAATCCCTAACTCAAATTAGAGCACTTACCTTAGCCAAACGTGTTGAAAATCGATCAAAAATGGTCCAAAAACCTTGAAAATTGATGAAAATATCACCAAACCCGAGGCCAAAACTCTCAAAATCGATTTTTCTCTCTCCTAAGTGAATGGTGGCTGAAAAACTAGGTTAAAACGCTTAAAAAGCTAAAAAAATGAGTTTTGGGCCGAAATTGGCAAATTGGGCCGCGCAGGGGCGCGCGGACGGGTCGGCAAGCGCGCGCGGGCGGGCTGTTGACCATTGACCGTTGACCGTTGACTTCTATAAAAATAAGGGAAAATCCTGCATCAACCAAGATTTGAGCCTTGGCATCCCTATTTTCTTAACAAGCCCTGCACCATCAAGCCACTAATCAATTTTGAATTAAAATTAGATTATTTAATTAATGTAGCTTAATCACTCAAAACGACTAACTAATAAAATATTATAAAATATTCATTTAAGCTCTTAATTATCGCAAATGCCCGATTTACCCCTTAGCAATTAAATTATACCAAATAAATCAATTAAGCCCAAATAATTACTCTAATTTACAAGACTTAGGAGCTAAATATTAGCACTTTTGGAGTGCTATCAAAACCCCCAACCTAAATCTTGCTAGTCCTCGAGCAAGGAAAACTCTAAACTAGCTCCTAAGAATGAAATTGCATGCAACGACTCTAACCTCAATGCTTTAAAAAACAAGGCACTTACAATAGAAGAAAATAATTGATTGCATGCATAAGTTGAGAACATTTCAAAAATTAAACTGTTACTCCCCTACGTGCGTGTGTGATTAGCCAACCTATTCTAGCTCTTATAGACTCAGAAAAACCATATGCAACTCTACATCTCGTTTTCCCCCTACTTCTAGCAATAAAGAACAGTCTATGGCTTTTCAACAATCAAGAGAGTAACAAATTAAAAGGCCTAAATTTTCTTTTTTTCTTGAGTACTTTGTACTCTTTATTTTCTTTAAACTACCACTTTTTTTTTTACTTTTTCTTCTCCAAGAGAGCCTAACATGTCAAACTTGCCTTCGTTCCAGCTTACCCGCAGTTCCACTGCACAACGTATCTGACTACGAGCAAGCTTCACATTTTTAAGGACTAATGCTCACTTCTTAACGTGCACTTTAAGAAGGAGGAGCATCTCAGGAGTTTTTATTTTCATGCTTAGTCTTCTCCTTTTTTTTTAGGCAATAGCTTTGCTATAACACGATTAATTTAATACAACCTATCATGCATCAAGCCTTCCCTAGGGGTGCCTTTCGGGGTGACAACAAGATTTCATGCAACATAAGACAATTCTAAGCCTAGAGAACCAATAATAGGATGCTACGTGCTCGATATATGCAAGGGAGAAACAGAAAAATTTTAAAATTTTTTGAAAAATGCTCAACATGCACATACAATCTCATGCTTTTCTAGATATGTAAATACGAAGAATTTAAAAGCATTTCATAGATTGTCCTCATCGAACAACATGCAACAACAGACCAAAACACTTCTAATTCAGAATTTCCACAACTCAACAACTTCAGAAATCCATCAAATTTCTCCACCCCCAACCTAAAAGGATACATAGTCCTCTATGTATCACACATCAGACTAAGCGATTAAAATTACAAAATTTAAGGGAACAGAAAACCTCCCCTGAATTTTGTTAGGTTGGTGGTTGAAGCAGCGCGGTCCTTGCCCAAATATCTCGTTCCTTAGGCCACAAACCCCTACAAAAAGAAAAACTAAGAAACTAAGCTAGGAAAAATAAAAACAGAAAGTAAAGACAAGAATCTAAAAACACATGGGTTGCCTCCCAAGAAGCGCAATTTTTTTTAACGTCGTTATGCTCGACGTGTCTTCCACTCTGTCAGGGTACATAGAAATTCTCGTACTTCTTCGGCCCCTTCTTCCTTGAATCAACAAAACCTGCTAAGAGAAGCAAGCTCTTCGACTTTTCGAGGCAGCCGGACAGAGTTGTTATTTTTTTGGTGTTTTTGATATATGGGAAAAATAAAGACTCAACAGAATGAAATAAAACAAAACAAGACTCAACTGAAAATAAAGACTCGACCAAAGGAGGGATCGCATCAAAATTCCCGAGGCAACCAACATTAACAGAGGTACAGATGGAGGGGGGCACGCAAGATAAATCTCCTAGATTACATGAATTAACACGAGGCATAGCACAAGGAGATAAATAATCTAAAGGCACAATTGCCACTTCCTCATCCATCACATCAACATTTTCATAGCATGCTGGTTCTACATCCTCAAAGAAAAGATTTCCTAAAATACTCTCAGTATCAGACAGATGCTCGAGCTCATCAGCGCATGAATTTTCAAATAAATTTTCAATGCAAAAATCATGCTCCAAGTCAAAATCAATCGGTGGAGACATACTTACCTTATAAAACTCTCCGGGTTCCTCTTCATCTGAGAGATATTCTGCTAGAAATTCTTCTAGAGTAACCAACTTTGGAGAAGTCTTAGCTCCACTCCTTAGCTCGTTCGCATCACTAATCTCTTCGGGATGCTCCTCGAGGTCAAGCTCATCCGCCTCAGTCTCACTGTTCTTGTCTCCGCATGTCAGAAATTCCTCAATTCCTTCATCAAAATCGGGGTACATCTTGATAATGACCTCCTCCCCAGAAATTCGGAGAAGGTCTTCGGCGCTCATCTTCGTAGCTCGCCCCCAAAATTGCTGTAGAAGATCTGCCATGCTAAAACAAGAAGACACAAGAAAAGGAAAATATTTTTTGTTGTTTTCTAACAAATAAAATTTAACTAAGAGAAACTAAATGGTTCCCCGGCAACGGCGCCAATTTTGGTACTAGGATTTTTGAATATCCTATAAATTTCGGGGTGTCGAATCCCGCCAAAATAACATTTATAATTCCGCTACAACTGAGCTTTGCAGCTAGTGGTAGTCGGGTCGATCCACAGGGAACCTAAATTATTTTCTCCTAATTAATTTCTATTTGCTTTTTAATTAACTAAAACAATAAAATAAAACGATAAATAAAAGGGGGATTGCTAACGGAAAATTAAAGTAAGCATGTAAACTAGCTAACGGAAAATTAAATAACGGAAAAATTAAACGTAACGCGTGCTCCTAATTTGAGTGTTCGGGATTTACTTGATGCGCTTAGTTCATAGGGATTCTAATTAGCAAAGTAATTTTATTTCATGCACGCAAAATGCCTTGTCCCAACCGGGTCCAAAGCACCCCAACGAATTAATTAGAGGTGTCAATTCTAATTAAACATGCTTCTTAATTAATCTAAGGTGATAAGCCATCAATTAATCAGAAAACAGTAACGGGTATAATTGCGACGAATTATTTCTTAAGACTAATTCGATTTCTCTCCTAACCTTGAGCTCACCGTGAAAACGTTAATCAACTCATACCCCCACTGTCACTTGGGCTCGAATTGATTAGCCACGAGCTAGACCCTCGCTACAATGCATTAAAGCTTATCAAGAATTAACGCTTAGCCTACTAACATGCGTAACAATTATGGGTGTCAATCCTAATTAGAAAGGCATGGCATTCGTTCTTTATACAGATTGGAGATGCAAGAAATCAACAACAAAATGCTACAAATTCATACAAAAACCCTCACTAAGCATCAAAGTAAATCCCTAACTCAAATTAGAGCACTTACCTTAGCCAAACGTGTTGAAAATCGATCAAAAATGGTCCAAAAACCTTGAAAATTGATGAAAATATCACCAAACCCGAGGCCAAAACTCTCAAAATCGATTTTTCTCTCTCCTAAGTGAATGGTGGCTGAAAAACTAGGTTAAAACGCTTAAAAAGCTAAAAAAATGAGTTTTGGGCCGAAATTGGCAAATTGGGCCGCGCAGGGGCGCGCGGACGGGTCGGCAAGCGCGCGCGGGCGGGCTGTTGACCATTGACCGTTGACCGTTGACTTCTATAAAAATAAGGGAAAATCCTGCATCAACCAAGATTTGAGCCTTGGCATCCCTATTTTCTTAACAAGCCCTGCACCATCAAGCCACTAATCAATTTTGAATTAAAATTAGATTATTTAATTAATGTAGCTTAATCACTCAAAACGACTAACTAATAAAATATTATAAAATATTCATTTAAGCTCTTAATTATCGCAAATGCCCGATTTACCCCTTAGCAATTAAATTATACCAAATAAATCAATTAAGCCCAAATAATTACTCTAATTTACAAGACTTAGGAGCTAAATATTAGCACTTTTGGAGTGCTATCAAAACCCCCAACCTAAATCTTGCTAGTCCTCGAGCAAGGAAAACTCTAAACTAGCTCCTAAGAATGAAATTGCATGCAACGACTCTAACCTCAATGCTTTAAAAAACAAGGCACTTACAATAGAAGAAAATAATTGATTGCATGCATAAGTTGAGAACATTTCAAAAATTAAACTGTTACTCCCCTACGTGCGTGTGTGATTAGCCAACCTATTCTAGCTCTTATAGACTCAGAAAAACCATATGCAACTCTACATCTCGTTTTCCCCCTACTTCTAGCAATAAAGAACAGTCTATGGCTTTTCAACAATCAAGAGAGTAACAAATTAAAAGGCCTAAATTTTCTTTTTTTCTTGAGTACTTTGTACTCTTTATTTTCTTTAAACTACCACTTTTTTTTTTACTTTTTCTTCTCCAAGAGAGCCTAACATGTCAAACTTGCCTTCGTTCCAGCTTACCCGCAGTTCCACTGCACAACGTATCTGACTACGAGCAAGCTTCACATTTTTAAGGACTAATGCTCACTTCTTAACGTGCACTTTAAGAAGGAGGAGCATCTCAGGAGTTTTTATTTTCATGCTTAGTCTTCTCCTTTTTTTTTAGGCAATAGCTTTGCTATAACACGATTAATTTAATACAACCTATCATGCATCAAGCCTTCCCTAGGGGTGCCTTTCGGGGTGACAACAAGATTTCATGCAACATAAGACAATTCTAAGCCTAGAGAACCAATAATAGGATGCTACGTGCTCGATATATGCAAGGGAGAAACAGAAAAATTTTAAAATTTTTTGAAAAATGCTCAACATGCACATACAATCTCATGCTTTTCTAGATATGTAAATACGAAGAATTTAAAAGCATTTCATAGATTGTCCTCATCGAACAACATGCAACAACAGACCAAAACACTTCTAATTCAGAATTTCCACAACTCAACAACTTCAGAAATCCATCAAATTTCTCCACCCCCAACCTAAAAGGATACATAGTCCTCTATGTATCACACATCAGACTAAGCGATTAAAATTACAAAATTTAAGGGAACAGAAAACCTCCCCTGAATTTTGTTAGGTTGGTGGTTGAAGCAGCGCGGTCCTTGCCCAAATATCTCGTTCCTTAGGCCACAAACCCCTACAAAAAGAAAAACTAAGAAACTAAGCTAGGAAAAATAAAAACAGAAAGTAAAGACAAGAATCTAAAAACACATGGGTTGCCTCCCAAGAAGCGCAATTTTTTTTAACGTCGTTATGCTCGACGTGTCTTCCACTCTGTCAGGGTACATAGAAATTCTCGTACTTCTTCGGCCCCTTCTTCCTTGAATCAACAAAACCTGCTAAGAGAAGCAAGCTCTTCGACTTTTCGAGGCAGCCGGACAGAGTTGTTATTTTTTTGGTGTTTTTGATATATGGGAAAAATAAAGACTCAACAGAATGAAATAAAACAAAACAAGACTCAACTGAAAATAAAGACTCGACCAAAGGAGGGATCGCATCAAAATTCCCGAGGCAACCAACATTAACAGAGGTACAGATGGAGGGGGGCACGCAAGATAAATCTCCTAGATTACATGAATTAACACGAGGCATAGCACAAGGAGATAAATAATCTAAAGGCACAATTGCCACTTCCTCATCCATCACATCAACATTTTCATAGCATGCTGGTTCTACATCCTCAAAGAAAAGATTTCCTAAAATACTCTCAGTATCAGACAGATGCTCGAGCTCATCAGCGCATGAATTTTCAAATAAATTTTCAATGCAAAAATCATGCTCCAAGTCAAAATCAATCGGTGGAGACATACTTACCTTATAAAACTCTCCGGGTTCCTCTTCATCTGAGAGATATTCTGCTAGAAATTCTTCTAGAGTAACCAACTTTGGAGAAGTCTTAGCTCCACTCCTTAGCTCGTTCGCATCACTAATCTCTTCGGGATGCTCCTCGAGGTCAAGCTCATCCGCCTCAGTCTCACTGTTCTTGTCTCCGCATGTCAGAAATTCCTCAATTCCTTCATCAAAATCGGGGTACATCTTGATAATGACCTCCTCCCCAGAAATTCGGAGAAGGTCTTCGGCGCTCATCTTCGTAGCTCGCCCCCAAAATTGCTGTAGAAGATCTGCCATGCTAAAACAAGAAGACACAAGAAAAGGAAAATATTTTTTGTTGTTTTCTAACAAATAAAATTTAACTAAGAGAAACTAAATGGTTCCCCGGCAACGGCGCCAATTTTGGTACTAGGATTTTTGAATATCCTATAAATTTCGGGGTGTCGAATCCCGCCAAAATAACATTTATAATTCCGCTACAACTGAGCTTTGCAGCTAGTGGTAGTCGGGTCGATCCACAGGGAACCTAAATTATTTTCTCCTAATTAATTTCTATTTGCTTTTTAATTAACTAAAACAATAAAATAAAACGATAAATAAAAGGGGGATTGCTAACGGAAAATTAAAGTAAGCATGTAAACTAGCTAACGGAAAATTAAATAACGGAAAAATTAAACGTAACGCGTGCTCCTAATTTGAGTGTTCGGGATTTACTTGATGCGCTTAGTTCATAGGGATTCTAATTAGCAAAGTAATTTTATTTCATGCACGCAAAATGCCTTGTCCCAACCGGGTCCAAAGCACCCCAACGAATTAATTAGAGGTGTCAATTCTAATTAAACATGCTTCTTAATTAATCTAAGGTGATAAGCCATCAATTAATCAGAAAACAGTAACGGGTATAATTGCGACGAATTATTTCTTAAGACTAATTCGATTTCTCTCCTAACCTTGAGCTCACCGTGAAAACGTTAATCAACTCATACCCCCACTGTCACTTGGGCTCGAATTGATTAGCCACGAGCTAGACCCTCGCTACAATGCATTAAAGCTTATCAAGAATTAACGCTTAGCCTACTAACATGCGTAACAATTATGGGTGTCAATCCTAATTAGAAAGGCATGGCATTCGTTCTTTATACAGATTGGAGATGCAAGAAATCAACAACAAAATGCTACAAATTCATACAAAAACCCTCACTAAGCATCAAAGTAAATCCCTAACTCAAATTAGAGCACTTACCTTAGCCAAACGTGTTGAAAATCGATCAAAAATGGTCCAAAAACCTTGAAAATTGATGAAAATATCACCAAACCCGAGGCCAAAACTCTCAAAATCGATTTTTCTCTCTCCTAAGTGAATGGTGGCTGAAAAACTAGGTTAAAACGCTTAAAAAGCTAAAAAAATGAGTTTTGGGCCGAAATTGGCAAATTGGGCCGCGCAGGGGCGCGCGGACGGGTCGGCAGGCGCGCGCGGGCGGGTCGGCAGGCGCGCGCGGGCGGGCGCTGGGCGCTGAGGCGGGTCGTGGGCGTGTGGGCTGTTGACCATTGACCGTTGACCGTTGACTTCTATAAAAATAAGGGAAAATCCTGCATCAACCAAGATTTGAGCCTTGGCATCCCTATTTTCTTAACAAGCCCTGCACCATCAAGCCACTAATCAATTTTGAATTAAAATTAGATTATTTAATTAATGTAGCTTAATCACTCAAAACGACTAACTAATAAAATATTATAAAATATTCATTTAAGCTCTTAATTATCGCAAATGCCCGATTTACCCCTTAGCAATTAAATTATACCAAATAAATCAATTAAGCCCAAATAATTACTCTAATTTACAAGACTTAGGAGCTAAATATTAGCACTTTTGGAGTGCTATCATCTGGCCGTCTGGGCGCGCGCGGGCGCGCGCGCGTGCTGCGTTCGTTGGGCGCCTGGGCGCTGGGCGCCGGCGCTTGGGCGCTGCCCTCTCGGCGCTTAGCCCACTTTTGGGTCGTTTTGACCCGAACACTTCCCGAAACATGATAAATGACCTTTTTAGCCCCGAAAATCATCAATGGACTTCCCGAGCTCTTCACCATGAAATCACCTACAAGGAAGCATTTTAATCAATATATATCATGGTTTTAGCTAGAATTAGGGACATTAAGATAGCTCTATTTTGGAGCTATCAAATGTCTTGGTTTAGTGAAGGAGTGATTGACTGCCCCTCGGTAGCGGTTGCTCTGACTCACTGAAATATCGTTGCAAATTAATAATGATTTTTTGGGTACATTATTACTTTTGCTAAAATTCTTGATTGGTTGTTAAAAATAGGTTAAGTTCAATTCACTAATAGAATTCATTCTTTTCAGCATGTCTAGCTCGTTTATCCAATTACTAGCTTCTGATAAACTAAACGGCGATAACTACACGACCTGGAAATCGAACTTGAATACGATTCTTGTTATCGAGGATCTTAGGTTTGTCTTAACAGAGGAATGTCCTCCCCCTCCTAGCTCATCTGCAACTCGAACTGTTAGAGATGCATTTGACAGGTGGACTAGGGCTACCACATACGATGTGTTAGCTAAGAAGCATGAGGTAATGGTCTCCGCTAAGGAGATCATGGATTCATTATAGATGATGTTTGGACAACCGTCCTCATCGGTCTATGTTACGTCTCCAAAAGTACTTAATTTAGGGACTTATTTGCCATATAATCGTGTAATCTCTTAAGCATTTTTGTTAGAATTTAGTTTAATATGTGCTTATATATGAGAATTCATAGAATGGAACTAAATCAAGACTTATTTGTAAAAGGAACAAGAAAGAATAAAAAACAATGTTAAAAGAGTCAAAATGTACATTGCAGGAGAATTGCTGAAACATTGCTGTCTCCGCAATGTTTATTGCGGTCACAACGAGGAGTTCGCAGTGTTTAAAGCTGCTGCTGCTAAGTTGTTCCAACCGTCCGCCGTTTTGTTGCGATCTTTCAGCCGCCCAAGTTATCCCCTGCTGCCACGTGGAGGGCCGTCGTTCAGAATGGATGGTTCTCCTTGACTGAAGAGTACCTGCAAAGAGCTATAAAAGGAGGTGAAGGGGGAAGGAGAAGAACAAGCTCGAAAGCATAAAATTCCCGTCTCAACGCACTTTCTCTCTATTTTCTTATCCCGTTTGTTGGAGTGAAGGAATCAGCTTTTGGCACCGATAATTCGAGAGGAAGAAGAGAAGATCCCTCTTCTCTTCTGATTGGATTCATCCCCAAAAACGCTAAACCTTCCCCTTCATCCGAGGCGCTTGCGGCGAGGAGTTTCACGCACACTTTTACATTGCTTTCTACTGCTTTTTATCTTCCATTTCTCTACTGTTGGCTGTCATTTACTTCTGGTTCCTACATTATTTCAATTTGTCTTCATTTGTTTAGTCTTTATTGTTTTACAGTCTTTGCACATTGAGCTTTGAATCTTACTTAATAGAGGAATCATTTACAACTTCGCAAGTTTCATATCACTTTCTGTCCTCCTTTTGTTTTCATTTAAGTACTGCTAATCATGCTTAATCCACCTAGTCTTTCCAACTCCACATCAACCATGAGTAACTAAATCACACAAGGGTTTGCTAATGATGAATCTATAGGTAGAAATACGTGAATTCAGCATGTAGGATAGCTTCGAATGCATTGAATGTATGTGTGCTTCATCCCATGAGAAATTTCGACCGACCATCCATTTTGTCTAAAGAACTCCTAACCTCCGGAAGGAGTAAGAGTTCAGAGTCGTCCATTCATGCTAGCCTTTCATGGTAGCCAGAAAACGACCTAGGAATAGGCGTTTTCCTAGCACGATTCATTAACTTGCTTATATAAATAGATGCTTAAGTCTTACATGGATATGAGTGAACTAAAGGATCTAATGCATGTAATCGAGAGATGCATGAGAATGAGTTAAATTGATGCATGATAAGTTGAGCTACTGCTGAATAATCGTATGAAAAAGCCTATAGAGGAGTCGTTAGTTGACCCTGTTTCCTCATCTCACCCTTAAAACGTTGTTAATTTAATTGCTAGGAAATTGCTCTCTCCGCAATTCTTTAGTTCTGTTTTTGCCTTAGCCATTTTTCCAGTCTTCTACTCTTGCGATTTTATTGCTAGGAAATTGCTTTCTCCGCAATTCTTTTTCCTCTACATTCAAGTTAATCTCTTTACTTGTTTTTGTTTATGCTTGCATATCTCGTACACTCTTCATTAGTTTGGCACATCATCCTCAATTCCACCCCATTTAAGCCACCCTTTCTAATTTAGCACCTCACTTCGTTAGTAACTAAGAATAAATTTCTGTGGGAAATCGAATGAAAAAATATTTATTACTTGCTACAAGACCATGTATGCTTGCATGTTCTGAGTGCTCTCGCATTGCATTTTTATTTACACATTGAGCACGCAACAAGTTTTTGGCGCCGCTGCCGGGGATTTTGTTTAGTAAACACGAAGTGTGTTATTTTAGAAAAACAAACTTAATATCTATTGGAGCTAATCTTCTTTCATTTCTTTTACAGGTACCATCGAGCTAGTTTATGAATGAGCATTCAAATAGCAACCTAGAGTTCAATCCTGAGCCTGAAAGACTTCTTAGGGCCAGAAACAAAGCTAAGAAACGCCTCTTTAAACAGCCACCTGTAACTCAAAACATTGCGGACTCCGCAGAGTCATCGCAATTCCAACAAACCGAAATAGATAGAGCATCCCCAAACCAAGCACCTACCATTCGCAACCCCATCGAAATCGCGAATGATAATGATAGTTCCATCCTTTCATACTTAGTTCCCATGCCTGAGGAGCTTAATCCGAGCATTATACGCCCTGAGATTACAACTCTCTCATTTGAGTTAAAACCCGTTATGTTCCAAATGCTGTCCATCGTGGGACAATTCTTTGGAGTGGAAAACGAAGATCCCCACAATCATCTGAGAAATTTCCTAGGAGTCAGTGATACTTTCATCATCCCTGGAGTTTCCCAAGAAGCCTTAAGACTTTACCTCTTTCCCTACTCATTAAGAGGTAAAGCCAAAACGTGGTTAAATTCCTTACCCTCTGGATCAATTGTTGATAGCTCCAAAATAGAGTTATCTTTATGTCCCTAATTCTGGCTAAAACCATGTCATATGTTGATTAAAATGCTTTCTTGTAGGTGATTTCATGGTAGAGAGCTCGGGAAGTCCAAAGACACATTTCGGGGCTTAAAGTGCCGTTTTAGAGCTTCATAGATGCATCAGGAGTGAAAGAGCTTAAAGAATCCAATAGATGGCAAAAATTGCCTTGAAGAGACACATTTTGATCATCCAAACCGGAGAGCATGCTTGCATGGGCAGCAACGTCGAGACGCTGGCCGAGCGTCTCGACGCCGCCCCGACACCATCCGAAGGACGAGCACGCCCCAGCATCGAGACGCTGGCCGAACGTCTCGACGCCGCCCCGATTGCCTACCGAAGACGAACGCGCCCCAACGTCGAGACGCCGCCCCGATTGCCTACCGAAGACGAACGCGCCCCAACGTCGAGACGCCGCCCGAGGGTCTCGACGCCAGCCCGACAATTTTCCAGATAGACGCTCGACAGCGTCGAGACGCTGTCCGAGCGTCTCGACGCCCGCGCGCGCGCGCAGCCAACTTAGGGCACCCTAGCGTCTCGACGCTCCGACATTTAAAGGCGTGAAAATGCCCTTATTTTGCCAACTTTTGATTCTCTTTCTTCCCCAATTCTTCCTCTCGGGTTTCCACCATTTTTGGACTTCTTCTTCTCCTCTTTGTATGCTACTAAGCTCTTCCATGGGGGATTTGATTTATTCATCCTCCATGGAAGGCTAAACTAAGGTTAGTACTTAATTTCGATTTGGGTTTTGTGAATTATGGATGTTTGGGGAGGTTTGCCCCTTTGTAAATGTTGAGATAATTAGCATGTTTCTTGCATCTCTTGCTTGTTCTTATTCCAATTCTAGCATGTGTAGCTAAATTAGATTGACGCTCTAATTCTTATGCATGATAGAGGGCTAAAGGTTGGGACGTATAATTGCCCAAACCGCTAGGTAGCACGGGCTTAAGCATGGCTAATTGATTCATTCCCAAGTGACAGTTGGTAATCTGAATTAATTAACGTTTTCATGTTAAGCTTAAGGCAAGAGAGAAACCAGGTAAGTCTTTGGATTAGGCCGTCGCAATGTTCTCGTCACTGGCTCATAGTCGATTTAGGGGTCGCGACCTTGGATAGAGTATTGGCCAAGTACAATTAGAATTGCACGTGTCTAATTAAATCCTTGGGTCATTTGTGCTAGAAGTAGCCAAATAAATTGTGTGCATAAGCATGATTAGTTAAGAAATTGTATCGATGATCCGAACATCCATAACGATCAATTCCATTTCTCGAAGTTAAGTGCAACCATTTAAATTTCGCATTTGTCATTTAATTTTCCGTTCGTTGCACGTAGGAGCTCCCTTCCCCCCAAACCAAATTACCATTCTTTTATTGTGCATACTTTTTATAATTAGCAAATTAGGCTTAGTTAAATTAAATTTCTTATTTCCCTGTGGATCGACCCCGTTATCACTAAGCTTCAAATAGCTCGGTGCATTCGGGTTTATAAATTGTATTTTGGCAAGCCTCGACAGCTTGAATTCGGAGTACCACATAAAGTGCTCCACCAAAATTGGCGCCGTTGTCGGGGATTAAAGTTTAATTTAGTTTGATTAAGTTTAGTTTGTGGTTTTAAAATTTTTTCTTTATTTCTTTTTGTACAGTTTAATTCTTTTATATTATTTTACCCATTTTTGTTTGAGTTTCTGAGCGCAGTCATTCTTTGAAAATTCAAAAGAAGCGCTGAGATGGAGGTCGTGGGTAATTATGAGCATCAAAGAACCTTGAGGGAGCTTGCATCACCTGAGCTATGGCGGAACACATCGAGTATATTGTATCCGGTAGCTGCAGGTAATTTTGAACTTAAAGGTAGTCTGGTTAACTTATTACCTTCTTTTTGAGGTAATACAGATGAGGATCCCATCAGACACCTCAAGGCATTTCAGATGGTGTGTTCGTCATTCAGAACCGATGACACCACCGCAAATCAACTCCATCTCAGGGCCTTTCCTTTCACCTTGAAGGAGAATGCGAGAGATTGGATGTATTACCTACCGACCGGATCCATCACGACTTGGAAGGAGCTAAATGGGGCGTTTTTAGATAAGTATTTTCCTGCTTCAAAGGCCGTCGCCCTCAGAAGGGAGATACATAAAATTGAGCAAGGAGAGGAAGAAACCGTCCTTGAATGCTGGGAGAGGTTTGGTCGGTTATGCGAGGATTGTCCAAATCATCAAATAACTAAGCAGTCCCTCATTCAGAGTTTATACTACGGTTTGCTTCCCCAAGGCCAGCAGATGATAGACGCCGCCAGTGGAGGTTCGCTTATGGATAAGACACCCGCCGAAGCTAGAGTTTTAATTTCCAACGTAGCTAGAAGCTTGGAGTGGAGTGCAGATAGAGACAAGGAACATACTCGCCTGAGAAGGGACGTGGACGAGCTTAAGGCCCAACTTTTAGTGGTAAGTAGCACTGTTATTGCTTTGAAAGATCACTTACAGCCCCGTCCTTCTGTTTCAGGTAGATCCTTGGAAGAAATGCTTGAATCACAACATAAGGAAACTCGAGAGCAATTTCAAACTCAGAGCGATGCAGTGATTCAAGTCAGTAAGAGGTTGACAATGATGGAGCACTAGAACGCAGAAAACGCTAGTGCCATCACTCTGAGAAGTGGGAAGCATCTTCCCACGAGTACCCTGCCGGTGGAAGTCGATCATGGCCATGTCGAGCCACAGAAAGAAAATCCTGAACCACGGTGGCATGGGGTAAATTTCGATCCTACATGCACTAGAGTTTATGTGCCAAAGGCTCCTTTTCCTAGCAGGTTAGCGAGACCGCCTAAGGAGAACTACGAGAAGGAGTTCCTAGACACATTCAGGAAGGTAGAGATCAACATCCCTCTGTTGGATGCCCTGAAAGAAATTCCGAGGTACACCAAGTTCCTAAGGAAACTTTGCACCAACCAGAAGAAGACAAAGGAGAGTGAATGCGTCGTGGTAAGTGAGAACGTTTCCGCTTTGATCACAAAGAGCTTACCGGTTAAATGCGACGATCCAGGTATGTTCTCTCTCCCTTGTAAGATTGGAGGCATGCATATTAGAAGAGCAATGCTGGATTTAGGAGCCTCCATTACTGTTATGCCTTATTCCATTTATCAGAAACTGAAATTGAAAGGAATGAATAAAACAGGAATAGTTATTCAACTTGCTGATAGAACTTCTGTACATCCTTTAGGAATAGTAGAAGATGTGTTAGTGCAAGTTAATGAATTAATTTTTCGTGTTGATTTTTATGTTCTGAAAATGGATGAAAATTATTCCTCTTCGCCTGCTTCGATCTTATTAGGTAGGCCCTTTATGAAAACTGCTAAAACCAAAATAAATGTGGATAAGGGTATTTTATCTGTTGAGTATGGCAGAGTGGCTGTTGAGATGTATTTGCCCATTGTAGAAGAGCATGCTGATGATGTATTCTCTCTTTGTTAAGTAGACACTTTTGAATCTTTAGCTCATAATGAATGCATGACTGTTGAGGATGGGGATGACCCATTATTTTTAACTGAACTTTTTGATGACTATGAGTTGCATGAATCACCCTTGACTGAATTTTGTGATTCATCTGTTTCTGGTTTGACAATTGTTGAGAATTCCGCTAAGCTACTCCCTTCCACTTTGCCTTGCACTATAGGAGATAAAATGATTGACCAAGCCATGCTAGGTTTAGAACCATCGATTAATGTTAAGTCGCATGTTGTTTTTAATGAGCTTAAAATGAATGACTTGCATGAATCTGGTGATATTGTGCAAATGGCTAATAAATCCTATGTGCACCCCTTGAAAAAGGTGGAAGATGTTTTGGGCAGGGTAAATGACCCGTTCTTTCCTGCTGATCCTTATGCTTTTTGCATGCATGAAAATCTCTCTCATGTTTTTGCATCAATTTTATGGGATCAACCTTTTGCGAAACCTGCAAAAATTAAAATTGATGTTGTATGTGTGTTACGTCTCCAAAAATGCATATTTTAGGGACTTGTTTGCTATAGAATGATGTACACTCTTAAGCGTTTTTGATAGAATTAAGTCGAAACATGTGCATATATATGAGAATTTATAGAATGAAGCTTAAACAGGACTTATGTGTAAAAGGAAGGAAAAAGAATAAAAAACAAAGCTAAAGAGTTGAAATTTCTGTATTGCAGGAATATTGCGAAAACATTGCTGTCTCAGCAATGTTTTAAGTGAAGTTGTTAAGTTGTCTAACCGTCCACCAGTCTGTTGCGATGTTTCAGCCGCCCATTCTTTCTCCTGCTACCACGTGGAAGGTCGTCGTTCAGAATGGATGGTTCTCCTTAGCTGAAGAATACCTGCAAAACACTATAAACGGAGGTCAAGGGGGAAGGACAAACACAGACTCAGAGGCGTAGAACTCCCATCTCAACGCATTTTCTCATTGTTTCTCTTCCGGTTGTTGGTGTGAGGGTTTCAGCTGGTGGAATCGATAATCTGAGAGGAAGAAGAGAGGATCTTTCTTCTCTTCTGATTGGATTCACCCACGAACAAGCTCACCTTCGTCCTTCATCCGAGGCGCTTGCGGCGAGGAGTTCACACGCACACGTTACCTGCTTTCTATTGCTTTCTACTTTCTTTTTCGTTTCTGTCTGTTGTTATTTCGTTTTTGTTTGCTACTCCAAATCATTTCGTTCACTTCTGTTTAGTCTTCGTCATTTTAAAGTTGTTGCTTGAACCTTGGTTAATCAAAGAGTTATTTGACTACGTCGCAACTCTCTTCACTGCTTTCTTTCTTCTTTGCTGTCATTTGCATTTTGTTAAGCATGTTTAAACAACCTAATCTTTCCACTCCACCATCGTCCATGAGTAACTAAACCACATAAGGGTCTGCTAATGATGAATCTATAGGTAGAAATGCGTGGACTCAACATGTAGGATAGCTGCAAATGCATTGAATGTATGTGTGCTTCATCCCACGGGCAATTTCGATTGGCCATCCATTTTGTCCAAAGAACTCCTAACCTCCGGAAGGAGTAAGAGTTCAGAGTCGTCCATTCATGCTAGCCTTTCATGGTAACCAGAAAACGACCTAAGAATAGGCGTTTTCCTAGCACAATTCATTAACTTGCCTTTATAAATAGATGCTTCAGCCTTACTTGGACATGAGTGAACTAAAGGATCTAATGCATGAAATCGAGAGATACATGAGAATGAGTTAATTTGATGCATGATAAGTTGATCTACTGCTGAAGAATCGCATGAAAAAGCCTATAGAGGAGTCGTTAGCTGCCCTTGTTTCCCCACTTTACCCTTAAAACGTTGTTAGTACAATTGCTAGAAAATTGCTGTCTGCGCAATTTTCTTAGTTTTATTTTTGCCTTAGCCATTTTTTCAGTTTACTGTTTTGCGATTTTATTGCTAGATAATTGCTTTCTCCGCAATCCTTTTCCTTCTACATTCAAGTTAACCTCTTTACTTTTCTCTGTTTATGCTTACATATCTCGCACGTTCTTTATTAGTTAGGCACATTAATCCCAATTCTACCCCATTTAAACCACCTTTTCTAATTTAACATCTCACTTCGTTAGTAACTAAGAATAAATCTCTGTGGAAAATCGAATGAAAAAATACTTATTACTTGCTACAAGACCATGTATGCTTGCATGTTCTGAGTGCTCTCCCATTGCATTTTTTATTTAAACACTGAGCACGCAACAAGTTTTTGGCGCCGCTGCCGGGGGATTTTGTTTTGTAAACACGAAGTTTGTTAAGTTAGAAACAAAAATCTTAATATCTATTGGAGCTGATCTTCTTCATTTCTTCTTACAGGTACCCTTGGGTAGTTTATGAGTGAGCATTCAAATAGCGATCTAGAGTTCAATCCTGAGCCTGAAAGATTACTTAGGGCCAGAAACAAAGCTAAGAAACGCCTCTTTAAACAACCCCCTGTAACTCAAACCATTGCTGACTCCGCGGAGTCATCGCAATTCCAACAGTTTGAAATGGAAAGACCCCAAACAAACCCAGCACCTACCATTCGCAACCCCATCGAAATAGCGAATGACAAGGATAGTGTCATCCTCTCATACTTAGTTCCCATGCCTGGGGAGCTTAACCCAAGCATTATACGCCCTGAGATTACTGCCAACTCATTCGAGTTAAAGCCAGTAATGTTCCAAATGCTGTCCACTGTGGGACAATTCTTTGGAGTGGAAAACGAAGATCCCCACAATCATCTGAGAAATTTCCTAGGAGTTAGTGATACCTTCCTTATCCCTGGAGTTTCCCAAGAAGCTTTGAGGCTTTACCTCTTTCCCTATTCATTAAGAGATAAAGCCAAAACGTGGTTAAATTCTTTACCCTCCGGATCAATTGTCAATTGGACAGATCTGGCTGAGAAATTCCTAGTAAAATACTTCCCACCTGATAGGAATTCCAACTTTCGTGATGATATAATCAAGTTCAAACAAGCCGAAAACGAATCCCTTCACGAAGCTTGGACAAGGTTCAAGGACCTTTTGCTCAAATGTCCACACCATGGCATTCCATGGTGTATCCAAATAGAAGTGTTCTTTAAAGGATGCAACCCCAGCACAAGGCAAGTGTTGAATTCTTCAGCTGGTGGTTCCATGCTTTCTAAGAGCTACAATGAAGCCTACGAGATTTTGGAGAAAATCTCAACCTCCCACTGTAGATGGTCAGATGATCCAGTAGAGCCAAGTAGAGCTCAAGACAAGGATGCACTTAGTTCAATGAGTAGCCAAATAAATGCCCTGACTAATCTAGTTAAACAAATGGCTCAAACTAATCTCCAACCCAGTGTCAACATCGCAACAGCCATTTCAATGGGCTCATCAAATAGTCAAGGTGAGACACTAATCTGTGGATTCCGTGGGGAAGGGCACTTGTATGATTTCTGCCCTGGGAATCCAGCCTCAGTCTGCTATATTGGAAGCCAACAGCAGCCTAGGAACAACCCCTATTCTAACACCTATAATCCTGGTTGGAGGAACCACCCAAATCTGTCTTGGGGTGGGCAACAAAACACTAACCAAGCTCAAAACCAACCAAGACCGAGTGGAACACCTGGTTTCACTCAGCAAAATAACCAATCCATGTACCAAAAGCCATATAACCAACCAATAGGGTCATCAGTAGAAAATTTACTTAAGGAGTACATTGCAAAAAATGATGCTACCCTACAAAGTCAGCAAGCCACCCTTAGGAGCCTAGAAAACCAGATAGGGCAGTTAGCAAATGAACTGAAAACTAGGCCCCAAGGTAGGTTGCCTGCAGACACTGAAGTACCTAGAAGGGATGGGAAAGAGCAAGTTCAAGCAATTGAACTTCGTAGTGGAAGACCATTGGTGAGCAACACTAGAGAAACACCAAAGCGAGTAGAGAATGAAGAGTTTAGTGCTCCACGGGATTCTCTGCTCAACCATGATCAACCATCAACAAGCACATCAAGGGTGAGGCTGAAACCTATCATTGAGTAACCAGAAGAGATACCAAGGCCTCCATCTGTCATTAGGCGACCTGAAGTGCCTACATATGTGCCACCACCTCCATTCCCTAGAAGGCTAAAGAAAAAACAAGAACAGGAAGTGCACTTTAATAAGTTTTTAGAGATTTTGAAACAAGTGCATGTGAATATTCCATTTGTAGAAGTTTTGCAATCTATGCCTTCTTATGTTAAGTTTTTGAAAGATATTATCACTAACAAGAAAATTATTGGTGAATTTGAAACAGTGAATCTCACTGAGGAGTGCAGTGCTATACTCCAGAACAAACTGCCAAAGAAGGAGAAGGATCCTGGTTCCTTCACCTTACCAGTCGAGTTGGGAGGCAAGCACGTGGGCATAGCTCTTTGTGACCTGGGAGCCATCATAAATCTCATGCCTTTATCACTATTCCGCCAGCTAGGAATAAGGGAAGCACGACCTACTACTGTCACCTTGCAGCTTGCAGACAGGTCCATAGCATACTCGGAGGGGAAAATTGAGGATATTCTTGTCATGGTTGACAAATTCATCTTTCTTGCAGACTTCATCATTCTGGATTATGAAGCAGACAATGAGGTACCAATCTTGTTGGGCAGACCATTTCTAGCCACAGGTAGGGCTTTGATTGATGTCTAGAAAGGTGAGCTCACCATGAGAGTTCATGATGATGAGGTTAAATTTAGTGTCTTTAAAGCTCTAAGGTATCCTTCTGATTCTGAATCTTGTGCTAGTATGGATGTAGTAGATTCACTGATGGAAGAACAACTTGAGCATGAACTGTTAATTAAGCATGCCACTAACTATGTACAAGTAGAAATTACCGATTTAAACGTTTATGAAATAATGGATATATCTGTGGACAAACCTCAGCATGTTTGTATGACTAATGACTTGTCTGAAAGAACCACGAATCCATTGAAACCATCAATTGAGCATCCACCCCTATTAGAATTAAAACCATTGCCTAATCATCTCAAGTATGCATATTTAGGAGAGCATAAGACTTTGCCTGTTATCATTTCATCCAAATTAAGTGAAAAGCATGAAATTGCGCTGATTTTGCTGCTTAAGCAACATAAAAAAGCTATTGCATGGACGATTGCTGACATAAGAGGTATTAGTCCCTCCTATTGCATGCATAAAATACTATTAGAAGAGGAACATACACCTAGGGTAGATCATCAACGTAGGTTGAACCCCTCCATGAAGGAGGTAGTGAAAAAAGAAATCATCAAATGGTTAGATGCTGGTGTAATTTTCCTATAGCCAATAGTCAATGGGTGAGTCCAATTCAATGTGTGCCTAAGAAGGGTGGGATGACTGTAATAGTTAATGAGAGTAATGAACTAATTCCAACTAGAACTGTTACAGGATGGAGAGTCTGTATAGACTATAGAAAATTAAACAAAGAAACAAAAAAAGATCACTTTCCTTTACCGTTTATAGATCAAATGTTAGATAGGATAGCTGGCCGAGCCTACTACTGCTTCCAAGATGGTTATTCTGGATATAACCAAATCACCATAGACCCTGTGGATCAGGAGAAAACAACCTTTACATGTCCCTTTGGAACATTTGCTTTTCGCAGAATGCCTGTTGGCTTATGCAATGCACCAGCAACATTCCAAAGGTGCATGTTGGCCATTTTCTCTGACTTGGATGAATCCATGATAGAAATATTTATGGATGACTTCTCAGTCTTTGGTGATTCTTTTAGTAATTGCTTAGAGAACTTAGGACAAGTCCTAGCTAGGTGTGAGGAGACCAACCTAGTCCTAAATTGGGAGAAATGTCACTTTATGGTGGAAGAAGGGATAGTCCTAGGTCATAGAGTGTCTAGAGCAGGAGTAGAGGTCGATAGGGCCAAGATAGAAATAATAGAGAAGCTAGTGGAACCTCAAAATGTAAAAGCTATTAGAAGTTTTTTAGGTCATGCAGGTTTCTATAGGAGATTCATTAAAGACTTTTCAAAAATCTCTAAACCTTTGTGTGAGCTTCTAGAGCTTAATAAACCGTTTGTTTTCTCAAAAGAATGTTTCTTAGCATGGACAACACTTAAGGAAGCCTTAGTCAAAGCACCATTTATAGTAGGACCAAATTGGGACTTACCATTTGAAATGATGTGTGATGCTAGTGACTATGCAGTAGGAGTCATGGTAGGACAAAAAATAGATAAACTAACACATCCTGTATATTATGCAAGTAAGACTTTGAATGAAGCACAATGTAATTACACAACCACGGAGAAGGAAATGCTAGCTGTAGTGTTTGCCTGTGAAAAGTTTAGGAATTACATTGTAGGAACTAGAACCATTGTGTATACCGACCACTCTGCACTAAAATATCTAATGAGGAAGGCTGATGCGAAGCTGTTAAGTCTCTGAAAGTGACTTATTTAGGACCCATTTAGCTTAAGAAGATATACACTTTTAGGTGTTTTTGATAGCATTTAGCCTAAACCTATGCTTTAATATGAGAATTAGAAGAAGGTAGCTAATCTAGGACTTATGTACAATAGGTAGAAAAAGGGTTGAAAACCGAAGGAAAAGAATGAAAAAATGAGCATTGCGAATGAATTGCGAAAACATTGCGGTGACCGCAATTATTCAAGTGGAAACCGTAAGTTGACTGATCTTTTTCTGTTAATTTCCGTAATTTCAGGGATTCATTCTTTCTCCTCCATCCATTCTGATATACGACGTTGAAGATTGATGGTTCTCCTTGGCCCAAACGCACCTGCAAACTACTATAAAAGGGGGCCAAAGTCGGAGGTTTGATCATCATTCGAAGCGCAGAAGTCTTCTCGCAGTCCATCATTTCTCTCTGTTTTCTTTTGCCGTTTGTTGGAGTGAGAGTCTCAGCTTTTGGAGTCGATAATCTGATAGGAAGGAGAGGAGATTCTTCTTCTCTCTCGATTGGATTCATCCAAGCAAGGCTGACTTTTCATCACCTTCATTCGAGGCGACTGCCACGAAGCTTTCCAGCAATCCTTTACTGCTTTCTGTCTTGTTCTTCTTATTTCCATTTCTGATCACTGTTGTTCTTAGTTTAGAGTTTGAGTTACTGCATTTCGTTGTTGTCTGTCTTTTAATCATTTCTTTTAAAGCTTTCCTTTGTCGTCAAACAATCAAAGCAATCAAAGTACACTTCTGCATTTCACAGTTTCTACTTTCTGCTGCTACGGTTTTGTCTTACTGTTTTAAGCACATTTCCCTTCTAAGCATGTCTATCTTATCTGCCATTTCTGTTCTCTATATATACATGAGTAGCTAAGTCACTTAGGGGCATGCTAATGACGGAACTATAGGCTAAAAAACGTGAATCAAGTAGGCAGATTAACACTCGAACATTGATTGTATGTAAGCTTCATCCCACGGGCAATTTCGATTGGCCATCCATTTTGTCCAAAGAACTCCTAACCTCTGGAAGGAGTAAGAGTTCAGAGTCATATAATCATGCTAGCCTTTCATGGTAATCAGGAAACGGCCTAGGAATAGGCGTTTCCCTAGTACAAACTAAACACTCCTGCTTAAACAAGATGCTTAAGTCCTTACTTTGAAGTCAAGTAAACTTAAGACTCTAATGCATGGAATCGGACGATACTTGAGATAGAGTGAGTTTGATGTATAGAGAGTTGATCCAATGCTTGAGAATCGTAAGAAAATGCCTATAGGATAGTCATTAGTAGCCCTTAATCCACCCATTTACACACTTTCGCTGCGGTTTAATTGCGGAAACATTGCGGTCCCCGCAATTCCTGCTAAGTTTTTATTCTGTTAGCTGCTTCTCCTTTGTTTATCAATTCCATCTCTTGTCCTTTGAGTCTAATTTCAACTTCCATTTGTTTATGTTATATTCCTTTACACATTCAGCAAAACTTAGGTAATTAAAAACCAATTTTACCCCCTCAAATCCACCCCATCTTTCTTAACAAAAACACTTCGAGAATAGCTAAAAACAAGTCTCTGTGGGAAAACGAATGAAATATACTTACTACTTGCTATAAGATCATGTATGCTTGCATGTTCTGAGTGCTCTCTCTCTCTCTTATTTATCATTTTTGTTAACACATTGAGCACGCAACAAGTTTTTGGCGCCGCTGCCGGGGACTTATTTTAAGTGAAAACGAAGTTTGTTAAGTTTGAAAAATCAAGTTTATCATTGAGTGAAACTAATCTGTTTCATTTCTTTTGCAGGTGCTGTTAGGGTAGTTTATGAGTGAGCGTTCACATAGTAATTTAGAGTTCGATCCTGAACCTGAAAGATCACTTCGAGCTAGAAATAAGGCAAAGAAACGTCTCTTTAAACAACCTCCTATACCTCAAATCATACCTGAAATCAAAGAAATGGGCGATATAGTTCCAAATCCGGTACCTGTCATTCGCAACCCCATCGAAATAGCGAATGACAAGAATAGTGCCATTCTTTCATATCTAGTACCTATGCCTGGGGAGCTGAACCCCAGCATAATCCGTCCTGAAATCACTGCCCACTCATTCGAGTTAAAGCCAGTGATGTTCCAAATGTTGTCCACTGTGGGACAATTCTTTGGAATAGAAAATGAGGATCCCCACAACCATCTTAGGAACTTCTTAGGAGTCAGTGATACCTTTATCATCCCTGGAGTATCCCAAGAAGCTTTAAGGCTATACTTGTTTCCTTATTCTTTGAGGGACAAAGCCAAAACATGGTTGAACTCATTACCCTCAGGATCTGTCCGCAATTGGACAGATTTAGCAGAAAAATTCCTAGTCAAATACTTCCCACCTGATAGGAATTCTACCTTTCGTGATGACATAGTCAAATTTAAACAAGCTGATAATGAGTCTCTTCACGAAGCTTGGACTAGATTCAAAGATCTTCTTCTTAAATGTCCACATCATGGCATCCCATGGTGTATCCAAATAGAGGTCTTTTTCAAAGGATGCAACCCCAGCACTAGGCAAGTCTTAAATTCATCTGCTGGTGGTTCTATGTTGTCCAAGAGTTACAACGAGGCCTATGAGATCTTGGAGAAGATCTCAGCATCTCACTGTAGGTGGTCAGACGATCCAGTAGAGCCAACTAGGGCTCAAGACAAGGATGCTCTAAGCGCCATGAGCACCCAAATAAATGCCCTGACCAACCTCGTTAAGCAAATGGCTCAGGCCAATCTCCAAACCAGTGCCAATACCGCCACAACCATGTCAATGGGCACCCAACCAAATCAAGGCGAGGCACCTATCTGTGGATTCTGTGGGGAAGGGCACCCATATGAATACTGCCCTGGGAATCCATCCTCAGTCTGCTATGTAGGAAGCCAGCAGCAGCCGAGGAACAACCCCTACTCACAAACTTACAATCCTGGTTGGAGAAACCACCCTAACCTGTCATGGGGTGGCCAACAAAACACTAACCAAAATCCTAATCAACCTAGACCGAGTGGAACACCTGGTTTCACTTCCCAACATAACCAGTCAATGTACCAAAAACCTTACAATCAACCTGTAGGATCTTCTGTAGAAAACCTACTCAAGGAATATATAGCTAAGAATGATGCTACTCTTCAGAGCCAGCAAGCTACTCTTAGGAGCCTAGAGAACCAAATAGGCCAATTGGCCAATGAACTTAAAAGTAGGCCCCAAGGTAGACTCCCTGCTGATACCGAGGTACCAAGGAGAGATGGCAAAGAACAAGTTCAAGCAATTGAACTTAGGAGTGGAAGACCATTGGTGAGCAACACAAAGGACACACCAAAGATAGTAGAGAACACTGAGTCTAGTGCTCCACTGGAGTCTCTGCCAAGCCAAGGTCCACCACCAACTAGCACATCAGGAGCCAGGCTAGAGCCAATTGTTGAGGACGTAGAAGAAATTCCAAGGCCTCCACCTATCTTAAGGCGTCCTGACGTGCCTGCATATGTGCCACCACCTCCATACCCTCGAAGGCTTAGGAAGAAGCAGGAACAGGAAGTTCATTTTAATAAATTTTTAGAAATACTTAAGCAAGTGCATGTTAACATTCCTTTTGTAGAGGTTTTACAGTCTATGCCTTCATATGTAAAGTTTTTGAAGGACATTATTACTAACAAGAAAATAATTGGTGAGTTTGAAACAGTAAACCTCACCGAGGAGTGCAGTGCCATCCTCCAGAACAAGCTGCCCAAGAAGGAGAAGGATCCTGGTTCCTTCACCTTACCTGTAGAACTTGGAGGCAAGCACGTGGGCAGAGCGCTTTGTGACCTGGGCGCCAGCATAAACCTCATGCCCCTGTCCCTATTCCGCCAGTTGGGAATGGGAGAAGCACGTCCAACTACTGTCACTTTACAACTAGCAGACAGATCCATCGCATATCCAGAAGGTAAGATTGAGGATATTCTAGTTAAAGTTGACAAATTCATTTTCCTTGCAGATTTCATTGTCCTGGACTATGAGGCAGACAAGGAGGTCCCCATCCTGCTAGGTAGACCATTTCTAGCCACAGGTAGGGCACTAATAGATGTTCAAAAAGGTGAGTTAACTATGAGGGTTCATGATGAAGAGGTAAAATTTAGTGTTTATAAAGCTTTAAGGTATCCCTCTGACCTTGAATCCTGTGCTAGCATGGATGTTGTTGACTCACTGATGGAAGAACAATTAGAGCATGTATTATTAACCAAGCATGCTAGTGAATATGTACAAGTAGATGTAGCTGACTTAAATGTATCTGACATAATGAATATGCCGGTAGATAAACCTCAACATGTATGTATGAATATAGATTTAACTGATAGAACTATAAATCCGTTAAAGCCCTCCATTGAGCATCCACCTGTGTTAGAACTGAAACCACTACCTACTCACCTCAAATATGCATATTTAGGAGATAATGATACGCTGCCTGTAATTATTTCTTCTAAACTAAGTGAACAGCATGAGGTTGAATTAATTTTACTGCTTAAGCAACATAGGAAGGCTATAGCATGGACTATTGCTGATATTCGAGGCATTAGCCCTTCTTATTGCATGCACAAAATTATATTAGAGGAAGAGCACACACCTAGGGTAGATCACCAGCGTAGGTTAAACCCCTCTATGAAAGAAGTAGTGAAAAAGGAAATAATCAAATGGTTAGATGCAGGAGTGATTTTCCCCATAGCGAGTAGCCAGTGGGTGAGCCCCATCCAATGTGTACCTAAGAAGGGGGGAATAACTGTGGTAGTCAATGAGAATAACGAACTGATTCCAACAAGGACTGTCACAGGGTGGAGAGTGTGTATGGATTACAGAAAGTTGAATAAAGAAACTAAAAAAGACCATTTCCCTATACCGTTTATTGACCAGATGCTAGACAGAATAGCTGGTAGAGCCTACTATTGTTTTTTAGATGGGTACTCTGGCTATAATCAAATCACTATAGACCCTAAGGATCAAGAGAAGACCACCTTCACTTGCCCTTTTGGAACGTTTGCCTTCCGCAGAATGCCTTTTGGCTTATGCAATGCACCGACAACTTTCCAAAGGTGCATGATGGCAATCTTCTCTGAGTTGGATGAGTCCATGATAGAAATATTCATGGATGACTTCTCAGTCTTTGGGGATTCATTTAAAACCTGTCTAGAGAACCTAGGACAAGTCCTGGCTAGGTGTGAAGAGACCAACCTAGTCCTGAATTGGGAAAAGTGCCATTTTATGGTAGATGAAGGGATTGTCTTAGGACATAGAGTGTCAAGGGCAGGTGTAGAAGTGGATAGGGCAAAAATAGAGATCATAGAGAAGTTGGTAGAGCCCCAGAATGTCAAAGCCATTAGAAGCTTCTTAGGGCACGCTGGCTTCTACAGAAGGTTCATTAAGGACTTTTCTAAGATAGCCAAGCCTCTGTGCGAGCTTCTAGAGCTAAATAGACCATTTATCTTCTCTAAAGAATGTGTAGTAGCTTGGAAAACCCTTAAGGAAGCACTGGTCACAGCACCAATCATAGTAGGACCAAATTGGGATCTCCCATTTGAGATGCTATGTGATGCCAGTGACTATGCTGTAGGAGTCATGTTAGGACAGAAGATTGACAAGCTGACACACCCTGTCTATTATGCTAGCAAGACCTTGAATGAGGCTCAATGTAATTATACAACTACTGAGAAAGAGATGCTTGCTGTAGTATTTGCTTGTGAAAAATTTAGAAATTACATTGTAGGCACTAGGACCATTGTATACACTGATCATTCTGCTTTAAAATATCTTATGAGGAAGGCTGATGCTAAGCCTAGATTGATTAGATGGGTGTTATTGCTGCAGGAATTTGATTTGGACATTCGGGACAAGAAAGGTTGTGAAAATGTGGTTGCAGATCACCTGTCTCGATTGCAGCACAATTGCGAAAAAATTGCGGAGACCGCAATTTCTGATGCTTTTATAGATGAACATGTTTTTGCGTTGGCTCATCGTGATAACGATGAGGAACCTTGGTTTGCTGACATTGCTAACTTCCGTGCATCACAGGTATTGCCAGTGTTCAAGGGAGGACAAGAGAAGAAGAGGTTCCTTCATGAAGCAAGGAAATTCATCTGGGATGACCCCACACTTTACAGAACCTGTGCTGATGGGTTGTTGAGGAAGTGTGTTTCAGCTGCTGAAGCGAAGTCTGTGCTGCAGCACTGTCACTCATCTCCTTACGGTGGACACTTTGGTGGTCAAAGAACAGCTGCGAAGGTATTTCAGAGTGGCTACTATTGGCCAACAATCTTCAAGGATGCCCACAACTATGCCCACAGCTGTGACGAATGCCAAAGGACAGGTAACCTCAGTCGCAAGGATGAGATGCCCCTCACCTACATCTTAGAGTTGGCGCTCTTTGATGTGTGGGGCATTGATTTTATGGGACCATTCCCTCCATCATCAGGTAACCTTTACATTTTAGTAGCAGTAGACTACGTGTCCAAGTGGGTAGAAGCCAAAGCATGTCCTAATAATGATGCTAAAACAGTCACTAACTTCTTGCATAGGCACATTTTCACTAGATTTGGGACTCCTCGTGCTATCATTAGTGATGAGGGCTCACATTTCATTAATAAGGCTATGGAGAAGGTATTGGCTAAATATAACATTAGACATAGGGTAGCTACTCCCTATCACCCACACTCGAATGGTCAAGCTGAAATTTCCAATAGGGAGATAAAGAACATCCTAGAAAAAGTGGTCAAACCTAATAGGAAAGACTGGTCATTTAAGCTTGAGGATGCACTTTGGGCTTATAGAACAGCATATAAGACACCCCTAGGCATGTCTCCCTATAGGTTGGTGTATGGCAAGGCTTGCCACTTGCCACTTGAGTTAGAAAACAAAGCATTTTGGGCCATGAAAGAATTGAATTTTTGTGTAAAGGATGCGGGGACATTGAGATCTTTGCAGCTACATGAACTTGATGAGCTTAGGCATATGGCCTATGAGAATGCCAAAATGTATAAAGAAAAGACCAAAATATGGCACGACAGTAGACTTAGGATCAAAGACTTTAGGAAAGGCCAACTTGTCCTATTATTTAACTCACGTTTAAAGATATTTCCAGGCAAACTAAAGTCTAGATGGTCAGGTCCATTTGTTATTACTAATGTCTATGTTCATGGTGCCATAGAGATAAAGAATTTGCAGCAAGGCCAGCCATTTATGGTCAATGGTGCTAGGTTGAAGCACTACTATGAGGAAGGAGATGTGAAGACTCTCTCGGCCTTCCTCTTGACTGAAGCATGACAAAGAGAACGAGAGAGAACGAGTGGTTACTGTGCTCGTTTAGTCAAGGCCAAATGCCTTAGTTTATTTTCACTGTTTTTCCGATTATCGTTTGTATGTTTTGTGGTGTGTTTTTAATTGGGTATTTAATGTTTGTTTTATTTGTTTTTGTAGGGAATCGAAAGAGGGAATCAAGGAGAGTAAATCAAGCTTTAAAAATCAAGAAACGGTTGAGCCAAATAAAAGATACGGACGAGCAAAGTTGGAGATTTTTATGAAATAATATCCCTACAATTGCGCTAAAATTGCTGGATCCGCAAAAAAGAGCCGTTGGGATTTTTTTTCCCGTTGCATTTATAGCCGTTAGAACGCGCTCGTTCGATACGATTCTCTCATTCTCTGATTTTCAAGAAATCTGCGATTCTCTCCATCTCTGATCCATCTCTCCAAACCTCCAAGATTCGACAATGGTGGCCACACGTGCTGAAAGATCCGCAGCCAAGAAGAAGGCTGATGACGCAGCTGAAGCAGCTGCGAGGGAAGCGCTTCTCGCCCTTGCAGACGATGGTGCCGTTCGCACCGGTCCTCTTCCCAAGCTTCCTATTCGTAGGAAGAAGTGGAGGGTGGTCACTGAGATCCCTGCTGGACCATCTGAGCCAATGGGCACGCCCAAGAAACGCCGATGGAGTGTCAAGACGGCCGCCGAACCAAGCACAGCAAAGACTCCCTCTGTGGAGAGTCAAGAACCTGATCGTGCATCCCACGAGTCAGCCAAAGAAGGATCGTCGCCGTCTGCATCACCTGCGCGTAGTCCTTCACCACCTGAACCAGTGCCAAGCGCAGAATCGTCACCGCCTGCACAGAGCCCCGAGTTGTCTCCAGCACCTCAGAGTTCTGATCCGACACCTGCAGCAGCGCTGAGTCCTGCACCACCATCTTCGCCACTGAGTTCTGCGCAGACACCATCAGCAGAGCACAATTCTCCACAGCCTGATCCTGAATTCCCATATGGGGATTATCAAGAGTCCACGCCGGGCAGTGGAGATGCTGGGGAAGACGAAGTCTTCTCTCCTATGAGGGAAGATAGCCCTGCCGAGCCTGCACAGCAGGACGATTCTATGGAAGAGACGTTGGGGGCATGCTTCCCACAACTCAACATCAAGGCCAGGCTCAAGAAGCAGAAGAAGGCCAGAATTGACAAGGCCAAGAAGTTAAAGAAAAAGAAGGCCAAGAAGGTGCCACCGACGGACAAGGAAAGTACTGAGCCTTCGCTCAAACGCCTCAAGGTGGAGGCTGCTGCATCATCCAAACCAGCAGATAAGGGGAAGGCTAAACTCTACCCTGAAGACGAACCTCCGTCAGTGAGGTATGTCTCATCTGATGCTGAATCCAGGGGTGCTGAGCTAAGAAAGAGGGACCTGTTGCACGAGAAAGGTTTCCTCGACCGCCTCGCTGACCTGCCGCAGTTCTTGCGCGCAGGAGTGATCAACCACGGCTGGGAGGAGTTTTGCAGACCGCCTAATCCAGCCTACACGAGCATGGTGTACGATTTTTACGCCAATGTGCTCAGCCCTGAGGATGGCCTGTCTGTGGTCAGAGGGGTGGAAGTGGATTTCTCAGCCAAGGCCATCAATGAAGCCTTTGGTCTCAAGGGCCAACCTCATACAGATTATGCACGGATAGTTGATGAGCCGACTGAGGCAGTACTAGAAGAGGCTATTCGCACAATTGGCCAGCCTGAAGCAGCGTGGACTGTCTCACGCAATGGGAGGCACACCTTAATGAGTGCCAATCTGACAGCAAAGGCAGCTGTTTGGTTTGCCTTTGTGAGGAGAAAGCTGTCCCCTGTGACCCACGAGACAACAATCAACCAGAGTAGATCACTGCTGGTTTATGCCATCATGCGCGGTCTCACGGTCAATGTGGGGGAAATCATGTCAGCTGCCATTGCTGAATGCGCAAAGAAAGGTAAGGGACCCTTGTTTTTCCCTAATACCATAACCAAGCTATGTTTGCTTGCAGGAGTCCCCACCGAGCGCTTGGAGCAGCAGCTGCCTTACACAGGCCATTTGGAGCTGCCTGCTAACCTGAGGCTGAGGAGAAAGGGGAATATGGAGTTTGAATTGGATAGGCTGGCTGCTGAACAGTCCCTATCCATGGCCTGCTTGATGGACATGCAGCGGAGAATGGCTCAATGGGCCAACTATGCGCAGGCAAGGGATAAGGAAGTTGCAGACCAGCTGGGGTGCATCTTCCCGGACTTCCCCACCAATCTCCTAACTCCATGGGTGCCCCCACGACCAAGGCAACCAGATGAGGATGACGAGAATTGAGTGCTGGTTTGAAGTGCACTGAAGGGAGTATTGTTGTTCCCTTAGAAAACAAAAACAATTTTCTGCTTTCTGATAGATAATGTGAATTATGCTGTTTTTTGTTCAATTTTTGATCTGTTTTTAATGTGTAGTTTTATGTTTTTTCTTGTGCTTAGTCTAGTCAGATGTTAGCTGAATAGGTAGGATAGTTTAGTTTTATTTTTAGGATGCGTGAGTAACAGGAAAAAGCATGTTAGGGGCCTGAATCAATGTTAACTCTGCCCGGATTAAATTGCGAAATAATTGCGGTTCCCGCAATTTTTGTGACTGTTTGCATGTTTTGGACTGTCTGTTTAGCTAGGCTGTGATCTGTTATATTCTATCTTTTGCTGCTAGCATGACTACCTTATATAGCTGATCTTAAAGCATGCTGGATGAGTGTCATAGGACACGCTTTGATAGTTTAAATTTACCTCTGAATAGTGCTCAGCATGCATAAACCGTAAGTCCTTAAAACTGTTTGTTTTGTCAAAATTTCTGCTGCTGGAATAATTGCTTTTAGAATGTTTTGCCTATGCCTAGGATTTTTAGATTCTCTTTGTTTTACTTTAGACTAGATGCTTCTAGGATAAGTTTGGGGGTGTGCCACCTCAAGCACTCATTGGGGACAATGAGTAGATGAAGTTTGGGGGAGGTCACCCTAGGCCTAGGAACATTCCTCTCTTCCTTAGGACATAAGCATTCTTCTTCTCCTTTAAGAAAATTTTAAAATTTTTTTTTTTTTTTTTTTTGATAAATAAGAAAAAGTGAAAAATAAGAATAAAGAGGGGAGTCTCTCTCAAGTGCTGAGTAATCAGTGCCAAATGTGCAAACCACAAGTGGCATTGCATCAAAAGGCAACCCAAGGAGAGACTCCACCTAAGTAAAAAAGGGAAAAGGAGAAATAGGGAAGAAGAATGTATGCTTGGGAGTTATAATCTTGTGGCTTAGATGTCCTATGTAAAAAGAACTCTGATCCTTAATGAGCTAAGCACAAGGTTGTAGCTTTTAGGTTTGTCTAGGGAGATGAATGTATATCCAATGTAGTGATGCCAGGGCTTAGGTTGTTCTCTAAAAGTACCACTGTCACTGTTAATACTAAGACTGGCATGACTCTAAGGAATCCTAGGCACATTAAAAGTTAAGCTAGAAGCATGTACTGAGTCTGGAGTAAAGCTTGGTAGAATTTGAAACCTTAGGGATAGTGGCATGATATCATAGAAGTAGTTAGATCAGTAGTAAGGGGTTAACAGAAACAGCAGGTATAGTAGGCAGGTGAAGTCAGAAGAAGCTTGATAAGAGGTTAGTTCTAAACTTAGAAGTGTGTCACAGGACAGCACTGCTAGAGATAGGGATATAAGGGAGTCGGTAAGTAGTTAAAGAAGATAAAATAACAGCCTAAGTAAGTCCTTAGTATGCTTGAGGACAAGCAAAGCCTTAAGTTTGGGGGTGTGTTAAGTCTCTGAAAGTGACTTATTTAGGACCCATTTAGCTTAAGAAGATATACACTTTTAGGTGTTTTTGATAGCATTTAGCCTAAACCTATGCTTTAATATGAGAATTAGAAGAAGGTAGCTAATCTAGGACTTATGTACAATAGGTAGAAAAAGGGTTGAAAACCGAAGGAAAAGAATGAAAAAATGAGCATTGCGAATGAATTGCGAAAACATTGCGGTGACCGCAATTATTCAAGTGGAAACCGTAAGTTGACTGATCTTTTTCTGTTAATTTCCGTAATTTCAGGGATTCATTCTTTCTCCTCCATCCATTCTGATATACGACGTTGAAGATTGATGGTTCTCCTTGGCCCAAACGCACCTGCAAACTACTATAAAAGGGGGCCAAAGTCGGAGGTTTGATCATCATTCGAAGCGCAGAAGTCTTCTCGCAGTCCATCATTTCTCTCTGTTTTCTTTTGCCGTTTGTTGGAGTGAGAGTCTCAGCTTTTGGAGTCGATAATCTGATAGGAAGGAGAGGAGATTCTTCTTCTCTCTCGATTGGATTCATCCAAGCAAGGCTGACTTTTCATCACCTTCATTCGAGGCGACTGCCACGAAGCTTTCCAGCAATCCTTTACTGCTTTCTGTCTTGTTCTTCTTATTTCCATTTCTGATCACTGTTGTTCTTAGTTTAGAGTTTGAGTTACTGCATTTCGTTGTTGTCTGTCTTTTAATCATTTCTTTTAAAGCTTTCCTTTGTCGTCAAACAATCAAAGCAATCAAAGTACACTTCTGCATTTCACAGTTTCTACTTTCTGCTGCTACGGTTTTGTCTTACTGTTTTAAGCACATTTCCCTTCTAAGCATGTCTATCTTATCTGCCATTTCTGTTCTCTATATATACATGAGTAGCTAAGTCACTTAGGGGCATGCTAATGACGGAACTATAGGCTAAAAAACGTGAATCAAGTAGGCAGATTAACACTCGAACATTGATTGTATGTAAGCTTCATCCCACGGGCAATTTCGATTGGCCATCCATTTTGTCCAAAGAACTCCTAACCTCTGGAAGGAGTAAGAGTTTAGAGTCATATAATCATGCTAGCCTTTCATGGTAATCAGGAAACGGCCTAGGAATAGGCGTTTCCCTAGTACAAACTAAACACTCCTGCTTAAACAAGATGCTTAAGTCCTTACTTTGAAGTCAAGTAAACTTAAGACTCTAATGCATGGAATCGGACGATACTTGAGATAGAGTGAGTTTGATGTATAGAGAGTTGATCCAATGCTTGAGAATCGTAAGAAAATGCCTATAGGATAGTCATTAGTAGCCCTTAATCCACCCATTTACACACTTTCGCTGCGGTTTAATTGCGGAAACATTGCGGTCCCCGCAATTCCTGCTAAGTTTTTATTCTGTTAGCTGCTTCTCCTTTGTTTATCAATTCCATCTCTTGTCCTTTGAGTCTAATTTCAACTTCCATTTGTTTATGTTATATTCCTTTACACATTCAGCAAAACTTAGGTAATTAAAAACCAATTTTACCCCCTCAAATCCACCCCATCTTTCTTAACAAAAACACTTCGAGAATAGCTAAAAACAAGTCTCTGTGGGAAAACGAATGAAATATACTTACTACTTGCTATAAGATCATGTATGCTTGCATGTTATGAGTGCTCTCTCTCTCTCTTATTTATCATTTTTGTTAACACATTGAGCACGCAACAGAAGCCTAGGTTAATTAGGTGGGTATCATTATTGCAAGAGTTTGATCTAGACATTAGAGATAAGAAAGGATGCGAAAATGTAGTTGCTGACCATCTTTCGAGATTGCGGCATAA
Source organism: Herpetospermum pedunculosum (assembly GCA_028017165.1). Lineage (NCBI taxonomy): Eukaryota > Viridiplantae > Streptophyta > Magnoliopsida > Cucurbitales > Cucurbitaceae > Herpetospermum > Herpetospermum pedunculosum. Next base: position 3,360,392 of record CM051525.1, on the reverse strand, counting down.
TTGCGATAAAATTGCTGAGCCAGCAATTTCTGATGCCTTTATCGATGAGCATGTCTTTGTGTTAGCTCATCGTGATAACGATGAGGAACCTTGGTTTGCAGATATTGCTAACTTCCTTGCCTCGCAGGTACTACCAACTTTCAAGGGAGGGCAAGAAAAGAAGAGGTTCCTACATGAAGCTGGGAAGTTCATCTGGGACGATCCTACACTTTACAAGACATGTGCAGACGGATTACTAAGGAAGTGTGTATCAGCTGCTGAGGCAAAGTCAGTGTTGCAGCACTGCCATACGTCTCCCTATGGTGGGCATTTTGGTGGCCAAAGGACGGCTGCAAAGGTGTTCCAAAGTGGCTACTACTGGCCCACGATATTCAAGGATGCACACGACCATGCACACAGCTGTGACGAGTGTCAAAGGACATGTAATCTCAGTAGGAATGATGAGATGCCTCTCACCTACATCTTAGAGTTGGAACTCTTTGATGTATGGGGCATTGACTTCATGGGACCATTTCCCCCATCAGCAGGTAATCTCTATATACTGGTAGCTGTAGACTATGTATCTAAATGGGTAGAAGCCATAGCATGTCCATCAAATGATGCCAAAACCGTCATTAAGTTTCTTAATAGGCATATTTTTACAAGGTTTGGTACACCACGTGCAATAATCAGTAATGAGGGAACTCACTTCATTAATAAAGCCATGGAAAAGGTGTTAGCTAAATACAATGTTAGACATAGAGTAGCAACCCCTTACCAACCACACTCAAATGGACAAGCTGAAATATCCAATAGGGAGATTAAGAACATACTTGAAAAAGTGGTCAAACCTAATAGAAAAGATTGGTCTTTTAAGTTAGATGATGCACTTTGGGCATATAGGACTGCATATAAAATACCCTTAGGTATGTCTCCTTACAGGCTAGTGTATGGAAAAGCATGCCATCTTCCCTTCGAATTGGAAATCAAAGCCTTTTGGGCCTTAAAAGAACTAAATTATTGCGTGACCGATGCTGAAACTTTGCGGTCTCTGCAATTACATGAGTTAGATGAGCTCAGACATATGTCCTATGAAAATGCTAAAATGTATAAGGAAAAAACTAAAATTTGGCATGATAGTAGACTTAGGATCAAGGACTTTAAAAAGGGCCAGCATGTCTTATTATTCAACTCAAGGTTAAGGTTATTTCCAGGCAAACTTAAGTCCAGATGGTCAGGTCCTTTTGTGATAACTAACGTGTTTGTTCATTGTGCTATTGAGATTAGAAACCTACAGCACGGGCAACCGTTTATGGTCAATGGTGCAAGGTTGAAGCACTACTATGAGGAGGGAGATGTGAAGACACTCTCGGCCTTTCTCCTGTCTGAAGCTTGAGAAACAGATCGAGAGGGGATGAGTGACCACTGGGCTCATCCAAGAAGGCCATGCCTTAGTTTTTTTTTCTTTCATATTTTCGGTTGGTGTTGTGTTTTTATTTTTGATGTTATTTACGGATTTTTGTTTTATTTAGGTGAATTTTAAATAGGAGATCTTTAAGAGGAGATCAAGAAGGTGAATCAAGGGAAGAAAATCCACGTAGAGAATCGGGCTAAATCAAGGATTCGGGTTGCTGAATCTTGCAACTTAAATCACAAAATATCCCAACGGCTACGCGAATTTATTGCGGCAGATTTGCTGAGTCCGCAACAGAATAGAGCCGTTGGGATACACTCGGGTACAAATAGCCGTCAGATCATCCCTGCCCTTTACGTTTTCTCCATCCGTTGGACCTCAAGAATCAGTCTTCTTCTTCCTCTGCATCTCCTACCTTCAGATCTTCAAAGAACGACAATGGTATCCACACGAGCAGATCGATCCACATCAAAGAAGAAGTCGCCTGACGCAGAAGAAGCTGCGAGAGAGGCGCTGCTTTCCTTAGCAGACGCCGATGCTGCGCAGCCCTCACGGCCTCCGAAGCTACCGTTGCGACGAAAGAAGTGGAAGGTGGTGACGGAGATACCAGCTGGTCCTTCTGAACCAGTCAGTACACCCAAGAAACGGAAGTGGACGGTTGCGGTGGAGGATTCACCGATCAAGAGAAAGACTCCCAGCGAGGAGAGTCGTGGGAGTGGCCGCCCATCATATGAGACGGCCAGACAGAGCCCAGAGCCTTCTCCACAGACGCCGGAGCCTGAAGCTCCACCTGAAGAGCACCAAGACTCGGTGCCAAGCGATGAACCGGTGGAGGAAGAGGAGGTATTCTCCCCCTTGAGGGAAGTTAGTCTTGACAGCCCTGTGGAGGGGGGCAGCAAGGATTCCATGGACGAAACGTTGGGGGATTGCCTCCAGCAGATCACCACCCAGGTATGTCTCAAGAAGTTGGTCCATGTGATCGTGAAAGCCAAGCGACCGAAGTTCTCCAAGCGAGCCAAGAAGAAGAAGGTTGTATCTGGATCTTCTTTAAAAAAGATGAAGGTTGAGGCTGCTGAGTCGGCCAAAGCGAAAGAGAAGGGGAAGAGGAAGATGTACCCCGAGGACGAACCTCAGGCTGAAAGGTTTGTCTCACAAGAAGCAGAGGCCAAAGGCCTCGAGTTGAGAAAGAAGGAGCTCCTCCACGAGCGGGGTTTCCTAGATGCGTTGGCTGACCTGCCGCAATTCTTGCGCGCAGGAATCATCACCCATGGCTGGGAAGAGCTGTGCAGACCCCCGATTCCAGCTTACCTCGACATGGTGTATGACTTCTACGCCAATCTCACGCACCCTGACGCATGCCTATCCACGGTGAGAGGGGTAGAGGTCGACTTCTCTGCCAATGCCATCAATGAGGCTTACGACCTCAAGGAGTACCCACATTCTGACTATGCCAAGATTGTTGACTTGCCATCTGAGGCAGTCCTAGAAGAGGCTTTGCACACAATAGGCAAGCCAGAGGCGTCGTGGGCGGTGTCAAGAAACGGGAAGCACACCCTGATGAGTGCAACCCTGCGCGACAAGGCGGCCGTCTGGTTCTCTTTTGTACGCAGACGTATCTCCCCTGTGACTCACGAGACGATTATAAACCAGGGGAGATCTTTGCTGCTATACGCCATTATGAGGGGCCTCACCATTGACGTTGGTGAAGTCATTGCTGCCTCCATTGCCGACTGCTCAAAGAAAGGTAAGGGTCAACTATTTTTTCCTAATACCATAACTAAACTGTGCCTTCGTGCAGGAGTCCCAATGGAGAAGAATGAGAAGCAGTTGCCTTACACAGGCCATCTGGAGCTGCCCACCATCTTGAGGATGCGAAGGAGGGGCAACATGGAATTTGAGCTGGACGGCCTAGCTGCTGCTCAATCACTATCCATGGCGTGCTTGATGGACCTGCAACACAAGATGGCGCAGTGGGCTGAATATGCACAGGCACGGGACAAAGATGTGGCTGACCAGTTGGGGTGCATATTCCCTGCCTTCCCTACTGACCTGTTGAAGCCATGGGTGCCTCCTAGAGAAAGGAGAGATGAGGATGAAGATGTTTGAGTGCCAATCTGAACGACACTCGAGGGAGTTTTTCTGATCCCTCTTGAAAAAAAAAACTTGCTTTTCTGTGACTTTTGAATTTAATCGAACGCTTGATCTGTTTTTAATTTCCTTGTTTGTTTAGAGTAGTTTAATTTAGCTTGATGGTATCTGAATAGTTAGTTTAGTTCGTTTTGCTGTTTTGTGTAGTTTTGGATGACTGGAAATAGCATGCTAGGAGCCTTGTTCAATGCTAAAAATGCTCTGTAGGTTTATTGCGAATTCTTTGCGGAGTCCGCAATTTTGTGTCAGTTTTCGCATGCTATTGGGTGACTTTTGGATAGGATGGTTCTGTTTAAATTTTGCTATCTTGCTGCTTTCTTGACTTCAATATGTGATCTATCTGTGAGCATGCTGGATGGGTGTCTTAGTACACCTTTGATAGTTTAAATTAGTTCCTTAAAATTGCTCAGCATGCACCTCTATAAGCCCTTAACATGCTGTTTTTACAAAAATTCTGCTGCTGTGTTATCTGCTTTAAGTCGTTCATTCTATGCCTAGGAGTTTTATATTCTACTTGTTTTGCCTTAGACTAGATGCTTCTAGGACAAGTTTGGGGGTGTGCCACCTCAGACTCTCATTGGGGACAATGAGGAGTTTAAGTTTGGGGGAGGCAACCTCTAGGCCTAGGAACATTCCTCTCTCCCTAAGCATAAGCATTCTTCTTCTTTAAAAAAATGATGAAGAGAAATATTTTTGAAAAGCAAAGGAATAAAGAGTAGTGTCTCAATTGAGGTTGCTGAGTAATCAGGGCCATTTGTGTAACCCACAAGTGGCACTGCATCAAAAGGCAAACCAAAAGAGGGACTCTACTAAGAAAAAAAAGAAAAGGAAAAACCAAGGAAGAAGAATGTATGTCTATGAGTTATAGCTTATGTGCTTAGGTGGCCTGTATGAATGAACTCCGATCCTCAATTAGCTAAGCACAGGGTTGTGGCTTGTAGGTTTGTTAAGGGAGATGAATGTATATCCAATATAGTGATGCCAGGTTTTAGGTTGTTCTCTGAAATATACTACTATTACTTGTGTGTACTAAGACTGGCATGACTCTAAGGAATCCTAGGTTACTCAAAAGAAAGACATTAGAAGCATGTACTGAGTCTAAGATAAAACAAATTAGAATTTGAAAACTTAGGGATAGGTGCACAATGAACCTAATGACTAAGGCAGATAGATCAGTTGTAGGGAGTTTTAAAGACAGTAGGTTTTGCAAGGCAAGAGAAATCAGAATAAGCAAATTGTGGAGGTAGTTTGAACTTAGAAGAGTGTCACAGGACAGCCATGCCTTAGATAGTGAACTTAGGGGAGTCAGCAAGTAGTTAGATAGAGTGATAGCAGCCCAAGTAAGTCCTTATATTGCTCGAGGACGAGCAAAACCTTAAGTTTGGGGGTGTGTTACGTCTCCAAAAGTGCATATTTTAGGGACTTGTTTGCTATAGAATGATGTACACTCTTAAGCGTTTTTGTTAGAATTAAGTCGAAACATGTGCATATATATGAGAATTTATAGAATGAAGCTTAAACAAAACTTATGTGTAAAAGGAAGGAAAAAGAATAAAAAACAAAGCTAAAGAGTTGAAATTTCTGTATTGCAGGAATATTGCGAAAACATTGCTGTCTCAACAATGTTTTAAGTGAAGTTGTTAAGTTGTCTAACCGTCCACCAGTCTGTTGCGATGTTTCAGCCGCCCATTCTTTCTCCTGCTGCCACGTGGAAGGTCGTCGTTCAGAATGGATGGTTCTCCTTGGCTGAAGAATACCTGCAAAACACTATAAAAGGAGGTCAAAGGGGAAGGACAAACATAGACTCAGAGGCGTAGAACTCCCATCTCAACGCATTTTCTCATTGTTTTCTCTTCCGGTTGTTGGTGTGAGGGTTTCAGCTGGTGGAATCGATAATCTGAGAGGAAGAAGAGAGGATCTTTCTTCTCTTCTGATTGGATTCACCCACGAACAAGCTCACCTTCGTCCTTCATCCGAGGCGCTTGCGGCGAGGAGTTCACACGCACACGTTACCTGCTTTCTATTGCTTTCTGCTTTCTTTTTCGTTTCTGTTTGCTACTCCAAATCATTTCGTTCACTTCTGTTTAGTCTTCGTCATTTTAAAGTTGTTGCTTGAACCTTGGTTAATCAAAGAGTTATTTGACTACGTCGCAACTCTCTTCACTGCTTCCTTTCTTCTTTGCTGTCATTTGCATTCTGTTAAGCATGTTTAAACAACCTAATCTTTCCACTCCACCATCGTCCATGAGTAACTAAACCACATAAGGGTCTGCTAATGATGAATCTATAGGTAGAAATGCGTGGACTCAGCATGTAGGATAGCTGCAAATGCATTGAATATATGTGTGCTTCATCCGACGGGAAATTTCGATTGGCCATCCATTTTGTCCAAAGAACTCCTAACCTCCGGAAGGAGTAAGAGTTCAGAGTCGTCCATTCATGCTAGCCTTTCATGGTAACCAGAAAACTGTTGGGTTTTATGTCCTAAAACTCGTGGTTTGTAAACTGTTATGTTTGTAAATATTCTATTTAGAATAAAGAGTTATTAGTTTTATTCAGTAAAAGAGTTTACTGGAATAAAGTGAAACGTGTTTGGTTTAACCTATACCAATGACCAACACCCTTGACTGAATATGAGTACTTGAGCCTCATGTATGACATGATTGTGGATCAAGCTCAAGTAGTCAGTCAAAACGGTCTATAGTATACGGATAAGGCTGGGTACCTTATCCTGGTAATACTATTGGATGCGGCTCACTTTGTATTGTACAAAACGATGTGATCTGAATCGTTTCACATGAAGATGTGCGAGTGAGGGCGTCCTGTGCAAAGAGTTTGCATAAGACCGAACCGCGTATTAAGTCGCTCTCTCTTTATAACTCCGTTTACTGATGAGACCGACTTATACATATTGATGGCCTAGGTAACTCAATCTCAATCCTGAGCTCGCTATGAACTCCTGCTTATTCGATAGTATCCTTTGACTTGCACTGGTGAGAGTGGCCCATAAGCGCCGACTCAATAAGCCTACCATCTTGGGGATAAAGTCGAATAGGTAGCTGGGGACATAGTACAGCAAGATTGAAGTTCACTCCTAACCCGCTCTTCAGGGTTAGTAGATAGGTTGTTCCCTTAATAGCTGACTCCGGGGCTTGAACAATGAGCGCTCACACTCTCATGTGATGAGAGGGTTAACTGATCTGTTGGTTGGACCACAAATCTATTGTTCATTAGAGGTGTCAGTGGTACTTAAGGAACAAGACGTAATGCAGGGGTTAAACGGTTTAAATGACCCAGCTGTGATTACGAACAACCTGTGAAGGGTAGACTTACCGATGACGGTTATATCAGAGGACACAATATATCTACAGTGAGGAGAGTGCAACCCTCGGACTATAGTGGAGTCTCTGGGGGTTAACGAATGTTGATGGATTCGGGTTAAAAGAGTTTTGACCGAATAATCTTGTATCGTTGGAGCTCATGATCTGTAGGTCCTTTAGGTTCTCCTGGCTAGCTCGGATAACGCCGTGCAACAGTATAAAAGAAAAGAAAAAGAAAAAGAATTTGAATTGTTCAAATTCGGTTTATGGAAGGAGGATGGATGATTTAAATATGTACATATTTAAATATGATTTAAGTATGGAAATGGTCTAAAACATGAATAAGATTCATGTGTAAAAAAGTCGGTTTTCAGAAAATCTGGTTTAGTCATATTATTTAATTAATATTTGATATTAAATTAAATAATAATTATTAATTAAAAAGTTTAATTAATAATTATATATATATATATATATATATTTTATTTATTAAAAAGTTTAATAAATAAAATTATTATTATTATTTTTAATAATAATAATAATTATATATATATATATATATGTGTCTTGCATGCAGCAAGACACATATACATATATTAAGTAACAATATATATATATATATATATATTTTGGACTTGGGCCATCAAAGAGGCAGAGAAGTGAATTGAAAACTTTTATTCAATTTCATTCTTGAAGTTGAGAGATTTTTTTTTAGGAGTACACGAGCTGTTCTTAAAAAAAAGAAATTGTTTCTTTTGTTTTCTCAGTTTACTTCTCCTCTGCCTCTCCTTCTTCTTCTTTCTTCCTCTTTTGTTTTCCTTTTCTCTTCTATTCGGAGTCCCACAACTCCGTTGCTCGGCGCCGAGGATAGCGGGACTACCTGGGGTGGTCTTCGGGGCGTTCGCGAGAAGAGGTCTGAAGAGTTCGTGACGAGGATTGGCCGGCGGAACTTGGAGAAATTGGAACTACAAGGGTATGTATTCTAAATTTCTTATTTCCGTCTTTTAAGTATGTTTTCTATTTGTTAAATTGATGAAATTAGAGTATCATCGGTCCGAAATCGCTTTCCGCTGCGCAAGTCGCTCTATCAAAAACGACCTAGGAATAAGCGTTTTCCTAGCACAATTCATTAACTTGCCTTTATAAATAGATGCTTCAGCCTTACTTGAACATGAGTGAACTAAAGGAACTAATGCATGAAATCGAGAGATACATGAGAATGAGTTAATTTGATGCATGATAAATGGCAACAAGGTTTTTTGAATGTCCTGTTGTGAACTCGGGTTGTCGAGACCCGCCAAAATACAATTTATAAGCCTATTATCAATAGCTTTGCAGCCAGTGGTAACAGGGTCGATCCAAGGAGAAGGTTATGATTGGAATTAAATTAAAATTGAAATTAATTGATTAATTGGGGGTTTTTGTAACGGGGGATGTTTAAACATGCAAAGTAAGGAATTAAAGCTAACGGAAGAAATAAAAGAGAGAGAGAGACGAGTGCGCGGTTTGGGGGTTTTCGGGATTTATTTGTTAGACATCTTCAGCTTATCATTTAACACAAATCTAAGGCGAGCAGTTTGTAATACACACGGTCGATTACCCGAGAAACCCCAAGGTAACCGGCTCCATAGAAATTAATTAGACCACACAGTTCTAATTAAACATTATCTAAAATTGCATTAGGGTGATCAGCCCCAAATTGACTCTAGATAGTCACTAGCAAACTGCGACAGACATTCGATCACGTAATCTAATTGCTAACTGATTGCCCGCAAACGCTGTATGCAACCAACAACCATCATGCATGACTCGATACTCCGGTTTAATTTTATCAATCTGTGTTACTAGTCGAATAGTGAGAGGCACGACATCGCTACTCTTTAACGTTAACAAAATGCTAGAAAACACGAGTGTCAATCGGCGAAATCTAACACATGCATAGGGTGAAGCAAGAAAGATAAATGCATACAAATCAGCCACTAATTTGTAAACTAAGCATGGATTTGAAGGGAATGAACTCTTCATTCCGCGCAGCGGAAGCGTTTGGAATCGTTACTTTGGTTTATTTAGAATTAAACTAAAACAAGTTTAAGCATATTATGTTTTACCTTTGATGAATCTGAAGGGAATGAACTCTTCATTCCCCGCAGCGGAAGCGTTTGGAATCGTTACTTTGGTTTATTTAGAATTAAACTAAAATACATGTTAAGCAAATATATTACCTTTGATGAACAATCATCTTCTTGTGTTCCTTTTTCCACGAGATCTTCCTCGCTATGACTCGAACACGGGATCAAGGCTTGTGGGAGCTCTTTGAAAGAATGAGAGAACAATTCTCTCTGCAGAGGGTGAGTAGTGTGTTTGGCCAACCTTTTGGCTAAACCTAAATGTCTTATTTATAATGAGGCTTTTAGGAATTAATTTTATTTTATAAAATACATTTTAATATCTAATATATTAAAATATGTATTTTATATTTATTTGAATCTTATTCAAATATTATAAAATTAATCTTTTATAATATACTTTAAACCAATTTGAATCACATTCAAATAACATAAGTATATAGTTTTTAATATTAATGTATCATATACATAAACTATTTCCTCTAGTATTTAATGCATCAAATACAATAAATATATTTTACTCTTCTACATTTAATATATCAAATATATTAAATATTAATTTGAATATTTCAAATTTTCTTTCAACGAAATTGATCCTTTTAGTGTTACTATGAGCTAGCAAGGGGACCTTATGGACCTACAGATTTATAAGCTTCAATGATACAAAATTAATTAATTAAACTCATTAATTAATTGACTTTCATTCATTAACTCTACGTCACTCCACTATAGGCCTAGAGTTGCACTCTTATGCACTGTACGACAAGTTGTGTCTATGGATATAACCATTACATGCAAGTCGATCCTTCACGAGTTGTTCGTAATTACAGCTGGGTCAAAAGTCCGTTTTACCCCTGTAATTACATCTTACACCTTAAGTACCACTGATTCTCTAATGAACAACTTGTTTATGATCCAACCATAAACCAAGTCCCTCTCGGGCCAGTGAGAGGGTGGGGCCCCATTGTTCAAGTCCCGAAATCAGCACTTAAGGGAACTACTCATCTACTTTCCCTATATGGGAAGAAGTGAATTCCATCTTGTGAAACTTATGTTCCCAACTCCCTATTTGGTCAAGTCCCCAAAATGGTAGGCTTATTGAATCGGCTATAAAGGCCATTCTCACTCATACAAATCAAAGGACGAGCCCTCACAGGCAGGAGTTCATAACTCACTCAGGATTAAGATCGAGTCACATATGATCATCCTGTGAAATATCTTCTCAAATAACGGATTTATAAAGAGAGATTATATCTTTCGTGGTCCAGTCTTATACAAACTCATTGTATAGGATACCCCCACTCACATGTCTCTACATGAATGATTTGGATCAAATCATTTGTAACAATTACAAAGTGGGTCGTATCAATAGTGTTACCAGGATAAGGCACCCAACCTTATCCATATACTATAGACCCTTTAGGTTAGTACTTGAACATGATCCTCCCGTATGTCAACTACATACAGTTCAAGATTACACTAATAACCTTGGATTTTATTTATATAATGAATATTATAAATTGCAAATATTAATAATAAAATAATTATCAAATAATTATTAATTAATTACGAGGCTTTAGGGCATAAATCCCAACAATCTCCCACTTGCACTAAAGCCGGTGAGACATGTATCCTAGGGCATACTCTACACCCAACATGTTCTCCCACTTGCCCTAGTGAAGATGAGACATGGCTCATAATCCTAGACATTCTAGGTGGCTTTCAAACACTTTAGCCTGGAAAGTCTTTTTATATAGATCAAAACGACTGTCAATTAAAAGTCATCTTGGTCCTACCACGATTCTTTCACTCTCAGGATACCCTATGTATTGATGTTATCTAAGTTTCTTAAGTTTAGCCATTACATAAAACGTTTTAGGCTTAACTATATCTGAAACATCTTTCAGACCATTAAGAAATTATTTGAGTTATGCAAGTTCTTTACTTCATAACCAAGAACATTTAACTTGCATACCATGCTCCACCATCTAGGGTTAACACAGATTTCCATAAATCTTTGTTAAAACCAGTGCATCTCGTAAAGATCAAATCTTTAACCTCATACACAAAAATATAATTTCTCATTTTATCCATAGATATTTTGAGAAATTTTTTTATTTTTCCGCGCAATGGTCATACCATTGGGTTAATTAATAAATGCTAACCAATTTTACTGTCAAATGTCATGTCTCAAGTGTACATTAGATTTTCTCCCACTCAAACGTAGATAGTCAATCTTATGTTCTCAACATTTTGAAATGTCTTAGCACACTATTCCTTAGACAATCTAAACTTCATGTAAGAATGATACATTATCATTTTTGAAGTACTACATCATATACTTGACAACAAATTTGTCAATATAAGATGTGTGAGACATAAATAACATTTTGTCCTCGAAAACTCTATTTTAGGACATACGCAGTAATTTAAATCATTCATTTGGAATTGGTTAGGTAGTCAACATTTTATGTTGGATTCAAATCTTACAACATTCACAATGGGTAATAAGTCATCCACATAAAATATGAGAAAATTCCACTAAGTAATTAATGATTTTCTTGCCTATACAATATCATTAATATTTATTCAAAGTCATAGTTTTTGATACTTTTATCAAACCTTACATTCAAAAATCCAGTGATCAAATTCATTTCATAAATGAACCTTTACTGCTTGCAAACCTTTTGCTTTTGATTTTTGAAATTGAACTCATGTAATTGATTTGTAAATGCATTCTTTAAGATTTCTTTTCAAAAAAGATTTCTTAAACCTTCACTTGACATATCTCATATGCAACTATGAATTAGGAAATGCTTATATACTCTAATATGACAACAAATGAGAAAGTTTATCCATGGTTTACTTTCTCCCACTATATTTGTCATTAGTCTTATTTTGAAGGTCTGTACCTTCTTATTTACAAATCTCTTACTTTTGTAGATATATTCAAAACCTATGGGTTTTACCCCATCACGAATATCTACAAGTTCTAGATAAAGATAAGTACATCTACTCTATCTCGAGATTTATGACTTTGGTCTACTAGTTTTTGTCATTGACCCTCATTTCAACTTTGAGGTCAAAAAGCCCTACATTTTGTAATCTAATACGACAACTTAGGCTTCATATAAGCTCTTGTAACGGTCGGGTCATCTCATAACTCTCCCACTACGATGAGGCTTATCCAATTCATGACTAGGATCCATTTGACTATCAAATGTAATTAAATTGTTAACAACTTTTGTTAACTATTTAGTGGCCTCACTTGGAACCAACTTTTCAACACTATTGAACATATTCAAGTTTCAGCATGTATGCTTAAAACTCCCAAAACTCGAAGGGTTGTAAACTAACTTTACTACTCTTCTATAATCTCAAAGTTGTCTCATGGACACCTTTTAGATAGAATCATGTTCACTATACAATCTATATTGTATATCCTAACAAGAGTCTGATAATGACGTGTAATTCTTTATTGTTCTGACCATGTCTAATAAGGTCTTGTTTCTCCTCTTACAGCACAATTTCACACAATTGTACTTTGTGCTAGAGTTGAGATAAAATCTCACTTTCTATCAATTAGTCTTAGTACATAAGGTTCATATACTTTTTCACTGTGATCTGATCATAGTATCTTGATAGATTTACCTAAGTTACCTTCAACTTGAGTCTTATATTCCTTGAACTTTTCAAAATATTCAGACTTATGTTGCATTAGGTTACGATACTTATTTCTTGAATAGTCATCAGCTAGAGTGATGAAATATTCATAAGTGTTCTTTGGCCTGTAGGCTTTTCCAACAAAAACCTATTGATTATCTTGCATGAAAGGCAAGAAATTAAGACATATAAAGTAATTAACTCTAACATTTAGAGAATCACTTCGTAGTAGTCTTTTTATTCAAATTGATCATAATCAATCTTGAATGCCAAAGACAAGTATCATATTCTACGAGAATATAAATTGTCTTTATATTCTGGATTCTATAATCCTGAATATCTCACTGTGTAGTATTTTATATGTTAATAATTTAACACATAGAAATTATTCTTATTTTTCAGCTGAATTTTTCAAACAATTTTGAAAATAAAAATTTAGTACTAAAATATTCATACTATATGAACATTTTATTAGTAATAAAGTTAGAGAAATTGAATTTCTCCTATGGTACTAAAAACACCATATTCAGCATTAAATAACAATTATTTTTTCTGGATATCTTAATGTCTCCCACTACATTAATTGAGATGGGTTTTCTGGTGCCAACAAGTAGAGATCATTCTACATCATTAAGTATTTTCCAAGAACTATATAAAGTGTAATGAAGAACAAATCTAAATAGTGGATCTGAATCTACTATATAGGTGGTAATGATTATTTTCCACAAAAAAATCTAGTAAATCAAATTTACTTTTATCCATGTTCTTCTCATAGAGGTATTTCATAAATTCCTCTCATTATGACTACTTTGCTAATTTAGAAACTATTTTCTTTTAGCTACAGTCATATGGTTTCTTTTCTTGAATTTTGGTAATACTTAATTTTTGAGATTATTTAGATAAATATCTAAATCTAGCTTTTATTGACTTCAACAATATCTCATATGTTGTTGTCATCTTCTTTATCTTCTTAGCTTGACATCTAATATGTCAAATATAAAATTTGTATAAGCCATCTCGTTATATTGATTTATTAATCATGTGCTTCACGAACAATTCGATTAGCATTGGCAACAGGTTTTTGAGAACGTTTCTCAATAAAGACAAATTAAAGGAAAAATTTACACTGTCATTATATAGTGTTAACATTATTTTTCCAAGTGATATTATTTTCTCAATTTGACAAATTAGCAACGAAAAATAAAATTGAGAGAAATAGACATAATATTGAAATATACATAAAAAAAATATTATTTAACAACATGCAATCAATATTCATTCAATTTCAGCATAGAAAACAAACAATTTGATAAATGAACCCTAAAACATTAATTTCTAATGCTATGATACTTTAGTGAGTTAGAACAAGTGCCGCCGTAGGGTAGGTCAAATGCTCCTTCACTAAACCGAGACAATCTCAACCAAGTGTTATCCCAAAATAACTCTTATTTCTATAACATTTAGTTACCATTAGTTTGGTCAAGAAAATCATTAACAATCTTAATGATATCTTTGTAAGTGTAACCCATCATTTTAGATTCTATAATTTTATCCCAACAAGTGCCGCCGTAGGGTAGGTCAAGTATTGGAAATAAAATTACAATTCTATCCTTCTCAGGAGATTCACCCTGATATTGACCCATGTAAACACCTTCCGTAGGGGGACGGTCCAAAAGCCGCCGCGAGGCCCCACATGAATCTCACGTTGTGAACCAATGATAGAGACCGTAGGATATGTTGACACATTTCCTTTCCCACTTACTATTTAAAAATACTTTCTCAAGAGATTCACCCTGATATTGACTCATGTAAACACCTTCCGTAGGGGGACGGTCCAAAGCCGCCTCGAGGCCTCACATGAATCTCACGTTGTGAATCTATGGTAGAGACCGTAGGGTGATTTTGACATATGTCTTTCTCCCACTAAGTATTATGAAATAGGGTTTTCTATTACTTAGACAAATTAGGCTAATCTCATTTATCTAAGTTTTTCAATCTACCCTTTCATAACCCTTATATTGGTTGGATTGATTTTAATGTGAATTATCAAGTATATTAAACTATTTAAAACTAATCACATTATGAGCCTGCTTAATGAAATAAAATAAAATTTGACTAATTCAACCCCAGGCCAGTTCTTAGGTAGAGGTGTTCCTTTTCAGTCAACTTAAGTACCTCACCCGAGTAACCTTTCTTAGACAGGGTTCCCTTATAGTCAATTTTTATTTCAAATTCATTAATCTATAATTAACTATTAATTACTAGATCAATGAACTTAAGTTTATTTTAAGCAATGTTTTTAATCCTATTAAAAACTAATTCACCTTATGGATAATCTTGAATTTTTAACAATTTTAAACCCTTTAAAACAATTATTAGAATAAAAGATAAACTAAATTCAAATATTTAAACTATTTACAGAATGAATTAAATTATCTTTTAAATAAAGAAAGAAAAAATCTAATCTCAGGAAAATATCCTAAGCTCATTGGGAAAATATCTAATACTTATGGGAAAAGATATCTCAATAAAGATTTCTCAATCTTATTATGAAAAGATTTCCCAATAAAATATCTCAATAAAATTTTTTCAATCTTATTAGGAAAATATTTCCCAATAAAATTAGGAAAGATTTCCCAATCTTATTAGGAAAGATTTACCTGATATCACTATATCTAGGAAAATATATCCTAATCAATATTAGAAAAATATGGATTCCTATTATAAAAGGAAGTATCCTAATTTAAAATTTCCAAATATAACAATTATATTGTAAATATGGAAATATAAACATATTAGGAAATCATCTAATCAAATTAGAAAGCATTTTAATCATAATATTCCAAATATAACACTTATATTAAAAATAATTAAAATGCATGATCATGCTTAACCTATGGTGGGATTTTAATCTAGATGACATACTCTATGCAATCAATTAAAATTTAAAACATACATCAACATGCATAATTAAATTAAAAACAACATGCATAATTAAATTAAAAACACAGCAAAATTGACCGGCATATTTGACATATCCTAAGAAATTGAAAGCAATTTTGAATTACATTAATTTAAATCCAAGACATATCTTGGTCTTCAAAATTCTCCTTGAGCCTTCCAAATTTGAATCCAATTTCCATAACTCAATTTGGACATTCCAAATCAAATCAATAGACATTCCAAATCTAAATTTAAATTTAGAGATTTTATTTTGGACATTCCAAATATTCTAAATCTGAATCTAAATCTACAGAATTGATTTTGGACATTCCAAATCAAATCTATAGATATCCCAAATCTGAATTTAAATTTACCGATTTAATTTTGGACATTCCAAATATTCTAAATCTGAATCTAAATCTCCAGAATTGATTTTGGACATTCCAAATCAAATCTATAGAAATTCCAAATCTAAATATAAATTTCTAGATTTTATTTTGGACATTCCAAACATTCCAAATCTGAAATTCGGTAGGATTCACACAAATTGAATCTTCAATTTCGTAATGGCTTCATGGCTTCAATTCCACCATCGTTTTACACCATCTTCAATTCCGTAATGGCTTCAAATCCACCAATTTCAATTGGTTTCAATCCGTAATGGCTTAAAAAAAAATGATACAGAGAATTCCTATCTTTTCACATTTGATCTAAACAAAGCAATAAAACTAATGCCAAAATACGCCTAAACAGTCAATTTGCAAACCACATATATCACATATATGAAAAACAAATTAAAATACCCACCATGAACTTTTAATTCTAAACAAAAGCAAAGTTGCTCTGATACCAATTGAAGGGAATGAACTCTTCATTCCGCGCAGCGGAAGCGTTTGGAATCGTTACTTTGGTTTATTTAGAATTAAACTAAAACAAGTTTAAGCATATTATGTTTTACCTTTGATGAATCATCTTCTTGTGTTCCTTTTTCCACGAGATCTTCCTCGCTATGACTCGAACACGGGATCAAGGCTTGTGGGAGCTCTTTGAAAGAATGAGAGAACAATTCTCTCTGCAGAGGGTGAGTGGTGTGTTTGGCCAACCTTTTGGCTAAACCTAAATGTCTTATTTATAATAAGGCTTTTAGGAATTAATTTTATTTTATAAAATACATTTTAATATCTAATATATTAAAATATGTATTTTATATTTATTTGAATCTTATTCAAATATTTCAAATAAATATAAAATTAATCTTTTATAATATACTTTAAACCAATTTGAATCACATTCAAATAACATAAGTATATAGTTTTTAATATTAATGTATCATATACATAAACTATTTCCTCTAATATTTAATGTATCAAATACAATAAATATATTTTACTCTTCTACATTTAATATATCAAATATATTAAATATTAATTTGAATATTTCAAATTTTCTTTCAATCAAATTGATCCTTTTAGTGTTACTATGAGCTAGCAAGGGGACCTTATGGACCTACAGATTTATAAGCTTCAATGATACAAAATTAATTAATTAAACTCATTAATTAATTGACTTTCATTCATTAACTCTAGGTCACTCCACTATAGGCCTAGAGTTGCACTCTTATGCACTGTAAGACAAGTTGTGTCCATGGATATAACCATTACATGCAAGTCGATCCTTCACGAGTTGTTCGTAATTACAGCTGGGTCAAAAGTCCGTTTTACCCCTGTAATTACATCTTACACCTTAAGTACCACTGATTCTCTCATGAACAACTTGTTTATGATCCAACCATAAACCAAGTCCCTCTCGGGCCAGTGAGAGGGTGGGGCCCCATTGTTCAAGTCCCGAAATCAGCACTTAAGGGAACTACTCATCTATTTTCCCTATATGGGAAGAAGTGAATTCCATCTTGTGAAACTTATGTTCCCAACTCCCTATTTGGTCAAGTCCCCAAAATGGTAGGCTTATTGAATCGGCTATAAAGACCATTCTCACCCATACAAATCAAAGGACGAGCCCTCACAGGCAGGAGTTCATAACTCACTCAGGATTAAGATCGAGTCACATATGATCATCCTGTGAAATACTAATCTTCTCAAATAACGGATTTATAAAGAGAGATTATATATTTCGTGGTCCAGTCTTATACAAACTCATTGTATAGGATACCCCCACTCACATGTCTCTACATGAATGATTTGGATCAAATCATTTGTAACAATTACAAAGTGGGCCGTATCAATAGTGTTACCAGGATAAGGCACCCAACCTTATCCATATACTATAGACCCTTTAGGTTATTACTTGAACATGATCCTCCCGTATGTCAACTACATACAGTTCAAGATTACACTAATAACCTTGGATTTTATTTATATAATGAATATTATAAATTACAAATATTAATAATAAAATAATTATCAAATAATTATTAATTAATTACGAGGCTTTAGGGCATAAATCCCAACAGGATTATCAAAGCTTAAACATCTAACAAACAATCCCAAAAATTATCCCAAACCGCTCACGTTACCTTAGCCGTCCATGGAACGGATTGTCATCACCGCCCCAATGAAGGCCATGAAAGTCGTCTTTAAGCTAATACAAGTTACAAGCTCAAAAACCAGCCACAAATGGCGGAACTAGGTGAAAAATAGGGAAAAACCGAGAGGAAGAACATGAAAAACCGCTTGATAATGGCTGCAAATCGTCATTACAGCCGATTTAAATCGACGTAGCGTCGAGATGCTAGGGCAGCGTCGCGACCCTACGCCCTAAGTAATCCGCGCGCGCCTCGCGATGGCGTCGAGACGCTAGGCGAGCGCCTCGACGCTGGCCCGATAATTCCTTGCGCACGCCTCCTCCGGAGCGTCTCGACGCCGCAACAGGGTCTCGACGCTTCGGCATCGTCGAGCTAGCGTCTCGACGCTATTGCTCGACGCTAGCTCTCGGGTTTGGGGCTGGAAAAATTGTCTCTCCTAGGTAATTTTGGTCCGTTTCTTCCCGGATCGACTTGCCCTTTCCCGATGCACTCTCGGGGCATTAAAACTCCACTTTTAGCTCCGAAACGGGTCCAATGGACGGACGAGCTCTTTTCCGCATTTCTCCTACAAACGAGATTAATTAAACATTTAAATGCGGTATTTAGCCATAATAAGGAAGTGAATAATAGCTCCAAAATGGAGTTATCAATAAGTTGATCTACTGCTGAAGAATCGCATGAAAAAGCCTATAGAGAAGTCGTTAGCTGCCCTTGTTTCCCCACTTTACCCTTAAAACGTTGTTAGTACAATTGCTAGAAAATTGTTGTTTGCGCAATTTTCTAAGTTTTATTTTTGCCTTAGCCATTTTTTTCAGTTTTCTGTTTTGCGATTTTACTGCTAGATAATTGCTTTCTCCGCAATCCTTTTCCTTCTACATTCAAGTTAACCTCTTTACTTGTCTCTGTTTATGCTTACATATCTCGCACGTTCTTTATTAGTTAGGCACATTAATCCCAATTCTACCCCATTTAAACCACCTTTTCTAATTTAACATCTCACTTCGTTAGTAACTAAGAATAAATCTCTGTGGGAAATCGAATGAAAAAATACTTATTACTTGCTACAAGACCATGTATGCTTGCATGTTCTGAGTGCTCTCCCATTGCATTTTTTATTTAAACACTGAGCACGCAACAATGTGTGCAGAAGGCACGAGAGAAAGAATTGTTCATGGATTTTCGCAGGAAAGAGGAAATTAGGAAGATGGATGGGGCATCTTCCAAGTTCGATTATGGATGAGTTGATGAGAGAATACAGTCGAGCAATCGACTCTAAAAATTTGCGCTTCTCAGAGGCACCCGAGTTTGGACTGTAATTCTGTTATTTACTGTTTTGCTTTTATTTATATTAGCTTTTGAATTTGTTGTTTGTTTACTTGCTTTCTCAGAAGAAAAGGTGGAATGACCGGCAATTCGAGAGCATATTGGAAGACGATGGTGCGCATCTCCACCCGTCGGCTCCATAAGATTCTAGGAAGGTTTTCTGTTCCCTTAGGATTTTATTGTTTTGACTGTTTAATGCATTGTATCTTTAGGTGGGGGGTGGAGTTTGTTGATAGAGATAAGACTTCTTAGTAGTTGTCAAGCATATGTATACTCTGATGGTTAGATTAGAATCTGAATGCATGTTGTCCGATGATGACGGTCTGTGATTTGTTTGTGAACGCTCCGTATTTGTATGATTCGAAAATTTGACGATGTATGCACATTTTGAGCCTATTTTAAATTTTTTTTCCTGTTATTTCCCTACATTCACTGAGCACATAGCCCTCTTATTCTCAGCTCTGTAGGTTTAGAATGATTTTATTTGGTCTGAAACCTTGTTGTCACCCTGAAAGGTACCATTAGGGAGGCTTGATGTGTAGAAGTAGTAATGACTCATTTGTTGTATAGCGAAGCTATTGCCTTAAAAAAAGGAGTATGAATTAAAAATAAAAACTCTAGAGTTGCTCCTCCTTCTTGTGTTGCCCGTGTAACTAGGGGCGATCGTGTAACCCACGGTTGCCACTGCATGAAAGGGGAACTAATATAAGTGAGCAATAGTCCTTAAAAACGTGAAGCTAAATTTGGTTTGACGTGTTTGGCTCTCTTGGAGAAAAAAAAAAGTGGTTTAAAAAGAATAATGGGTACAAAGTACTCAAAGAATAGAAAGAAAATGTAGGCCTTATGTTTTGTTGCTTTTTCTATCCCTGAAAGCCATTAGACTGTTTTTATCGCCATAAGTAGGGGGAAAACGAGTTATAGGACTGTATAAGGTTGTTCCGGGCTTGCATGAGCTAGGTTGAGAGGTGCTAAACACACACACACGTAAGGGAATAGGAGTTAAAATTTTGAAATGATTTCAACGTTTGCATGCATTTGATGGTTTCACATTTATTCAAGTACCTTGTTTTACAAGCATTGAGATTAGAGTTTTCAGAATGCATTTATCTGTTTGGAGATAATTTAGAGTATAACTTGCTCGAGGACTAGCAAGATTTAGGTCGGGGGTATTTTGATAGCTCCAAAATAGAGCTATCTTTATGTCCCTAATTCTGGCTAAAACCATGTCATATGTTGATTAAAATGCTTTCTTGTAGGTGATTTCATGGTAGAGAGCTCGGGAAGTCCAAAGACACATTTCAGGGCTTAAAGTGCCGTTTTAGAGCTTCATAGATGCATCGGGAGTGAAAGAGCTTAAAGAATCCAAGAGATGGCAAAAGTTGCCTTGAAGAGACACATTTTGGCCATCCAAACCCGAGAGCATGCTTGCATGGGCGGCAGCGTCGAGACGCTAGCTCGACGCCAACCCGACACCATCCGAAGGACGAGCACGCCCCAGCGTCGAGACGCTAGCCGAGCGTCTCGACGCCGCCCTGGTAACAAGATTTTTGAATGTCCTGCTATGAATTCGGGTTGTCGAGACCCGCCAAAATACAATTTATAAGCCTATTAACCAAAGCTTTGCATCTAGTGGTAACAGGGTCGATCCACGGAGAAGGACGTGATTGAAATTAAATTGGAATTGAAATCAATTGATTAATTGGGTTTTGTAACAAGGGGGAGTTTAATCATGCAAATAAGAGAATTAATAGCTAACGGAAAATTAAAAGAGAGAGAGATTGACGAGTGCACGGTTTGGGGATTTTCAAGATTTCTTTGTTAGACATTCTACAACTTATCATTTAATACAATCCTAAGGCTAACAGTTTGTAATACACACGGTCGGTTACCCCGGGAAACCCCTAGTGTAACCGGCTCCATAGAAATTAACCAAATCAGAAGATCCAATTAAACATTATCTAAAGTTTCATTAGGGTGATCAGCCCCAAATTGACTCTAAACAGTCACTAGCAAACGGCGACGGACATTCGATCACGTAATCTAATTGCTAACTGGCTACCCGCCAACGCTGAATGTAACCAACAACTATCATGCATGACTCGATACTCCGATTTATTTTTATTGTTCTGTGTTACTAGTCGAATAGTGAGAGACACGACATCGCTACTCTTTAACGCTAACATATGCTAGAAAACACGATTGTCAGTCGGCGAAATCTAACACATGCATAGGATGAAGTAAGAACAATAAATGCATACAAATCAGAAACCAAGTTGGAATTTAAAGCATGGATTATCAAAGCATAGAAATCTAACAAATAATCCCTCAAATTATCCCAAACCGTTCACAATACCTTAGCCGTCCATGGGACGGATTGTCACCACCGCTCCAACGGAGGCCATGGAAGTCATCTCTATCCTATTACAAATCAAAAGCTCCAAAACATGCCACAAATGGTGGAGCTAAGCTAAAAAATGGAGAAAAGCCGAGGGGAAGAAGATGAAGTGTGGAGGAATATAAAAAACATGGCTGCAAAATTGTCTTGCAGACCTTTAAAATCGTCGGAGCGTCGAGACGCTAGGGCAGCGTCGCGACGCTGCGACCTAATTAATCCGCGCGCGCCTCGCGATGGCGTCGAGACGCTAGGCGAGCGTCTCGACGCTGGCCCGATGATTTCTTGCGCGCGCCTCCTTCGGAGCGTCTCGACGCCGCAGCAGGGTCTCGACTCTGGGCAGCGTCGAGCAAGCGTCTCGACGCTGACTGCTCGACGCTTGCTCTCGGGTTTGGGCTGGAAAATTGCCTCTCCTAGGCAATTTTGGTCCGGTTCTTCTTGGATCAACTTGCCCTTTTCCCGATGCATTTCTGGGGCGTTAAAACACCGCTTTTAGCTACAAAACGGGTCCAATGGACGCACGAGCTCTTCCCCGCAAATCTCCTATAAACGAGATAAATAAACTAATTAAAAGCGGAATTTAGCTAGAATTAGGAAGTGAATAATAGCTCCAAAATGAAGTTATCAAACACCCTAACTTGAATCTTGCTAGTCCTCGAGCAAGGCTAATAAAGAAATTGACTCTAAGGACACGCTTACATGCTACTAACTCAAATCTCAATGCATTTTACAAATTCAAACACAACATAATCATGAAAGCAATCCGTGCATGCATTTACTACGAACATATCAAAAATTAACTATCGCTCCCTAACGTGTGTGTGTGCTAGACAACCTATCCTAAACCCACATAAGCCCGGAAAAATCACATGCAACAAATCATCCCGTTTTCCCTCTACTTCTAGCGTTTAAGAACAGTCTACACTTGACTTACACGAGAGAGAGTAATGAATTAAGAGACCTAAAAAATTTTCTCTTTCCTTTTTCTTTTCACGAGTACTTTGTACTCTTTATTAAGGTTCTTTGAACCCAACATTTTATTCTCTTTTTCTTTCCAACCTCGAGTTGCCTAACACGTCAAATTCATGCATAAACTTCACGTTTTTAAGGACTAACGCTCACTTCTTAGGTGCACCAATAAGAAGGAGGAGCGCCTCGAGAGATTTTTCTAACCAACATGCTTTTCTATTTTTTTTTTTACTTTAGGCTTAGCGTAAGCTAACTCAATTAATCGACCACTAACTCTCATGCAACAAGCTACCTAAGGGTGCCTGTTGCGTGCTCAATGGTTAAAATAAAGATGCAATGTGAGAGCACTCAGAACATGCAAGCATACATGGTCTTGTAGCAAGTAATAAGTATTTTTTCATTCGATTTCCCACAGAGATTTATTCTTAGTTACTAACGAAGTGAGAGGTTAAGGAAGAGAGGATGGTTTAAATGAGGTATATTTGGGATTGAAGTACCTAATTATTGAGGAACATACGAGATATGAAAGCATAAACAAGTGCAAGTAAATAAGTAAACTCGAATGTAGAGAGAGAAGAATTGCGGAAACAGCAATTTTCTAGCAATGTTACTAACAGCGAATTAAGGGTAAAGTAGGGAAACAAGGGCTACTAACGACTCCTCTATAGGCTTTTTCATACGATTCTCAAGCAGTAGATCAACTCATCATGCATCAAACTAACTCATTCTCATGTATCTTCCGATTTCATGCATTAGATCCTTTAGTTTACTCATGTCCAAGTAAGGTCTTAAGCATCTTTTTATAAAAGTGAGTTTAGTAATTTGTACTAGGAAAACGCCTATTCCTAGGTCGTTTTCTGGCTACCATGAGAGGCTAGCATGAATGTACGACTCTGAACTCTTACTCCTTCCAGAGGTTAGGAGTTCTTTGGACAAAATGGATGGCCAATCGAAATTACCCGTGGGATGAAGCACACATACATTCAATGCAATTGAGGCTAACCTACACGCTTGATTCACGTATTTCTACCTATAGTCTTGTCATTAGCATGCCCTTTTGTGATTTAGTTACTCATGGATGAAGATGGAATGAGAAGAATAGATGAAGACCACATGCTTAACAGAATATAAAGGACAAAACAGAAGAAGGAGACAGTAAACAGAAGAGATGGAGAACTTGCGAAGTGATGAAATAGTGCGTTGATTAACCAAGGTTTGAACTAGACAAATAACAACTTTGAACAACGAAAGCTGAGCAGAAGAGTACGAAATAGAGTAGAGTAGCAGACAGAAGCGAAATAGCAAAGACAGAAACAACAAAGGAAATAAAAACAGCAGAAAGTAGTAAAGAATGCGTGTGAACTCCTCGTTGCAACGCTTTGGATGACAACCGAAGGTAAGCTTGATCGTGGATGAATCCAATTAGAAGAGATGGAAGATCCTCTCTTCTTCCTCTTAGATTATCGATTCCACCAGCTAAAACCTCCACGCCAACACCCGTGAGAGAAAACAATGAGAAACTGCGTTGAAGGAGAGATCTACGCATTTCGAGTGTGTCTTCAACCTTCCCCTTTGACCTCCTTTTATAGTGTTCTGCAGGTACGATTGGGCCAAGGAGAACCATCCATTCTGAACGTCGTATCTCTACGTGGCAGCAGGAGAAAGAATGGGCGGCTGAAAATTCGCAACAAAATAGAAATCGGTTAGACAACTTAACAGAATTCACTTAAAACATTGCGGTTTCAGCAATGCTTCCGCAATGTGCAACTTTCAAGTCTTTAACTTCGTTTTTGGTTATTTTTCTCTCCTTTTACACATAAGTCCTAATTTAGCTTCATTCTTCTAATTCTCATATGTAAGCACAAGTTTAAGCTAAATCCTACCAAAAACGCTTAAGGATGTACATCTTTCTATAACAAATAAGTCCTAAAATAGTCACTTTTGGAGACGTAACACACCCCCAAACTTAAGGTTTTGCTCGTCCTCGAGCAATATAAGGACTTACTTAGGCTGCTGTTTAACCTTTCTAACCACTTGCTGACTCCCTTAAATTCACTATCTATGGCCAAACTGTCCTGTGACACGCTTCTAAATTTAAAACCAACTCTTTATTTTGCTTCTTCTGATTTCTCTTGCCTTATAATCCTACTGTTTTATTAACTCCCTACAACTGATCTATCTGCTTCTGTCATTAAGTTCATTGTGCAACTATCCCTAAGTTTTCAAATTCTTCCTAGATTTACCCTAGACTCAGTACATGCTTCTAATGTTTTTCTTTGAACTACCTAGGATTCCTTAGAGTCATGCCAGTCTTAGTATAAACCAGTGTCAGTAGTACATTCATAGAACAACCTAAACCCTGACATCACTACATTGGATATACATTCATCTCCCTTAACAAACCTATAAGCTACAACCCTGTGCTTAGCTAATTGAGGATCAGAGTTCTTTTATTCAGGACACCTAAGCACAGAATTATAACTCATAGGCATACACTCTTCTTCCTTAGTTTTTCCTTTTTTCTTTCTTTGGTGGAGCCTCTCCTTTGGTTGCCTTTTGATGCAATGCCACTTGTGGGTTACACACATGGCACTGATTACTCAGCAACTTCAAAAGAGACACCACTCTTTATTCTATTTTCATTTTTTTTTTTTAGTTCATCATTTTTTTTCAAAGGGGAAGAAGAATGCTTATGTTTAAAAGGGAGAGAGGAATGTTCCTAGGCCTAGGGCTGCCTCCCCCAAACTAAAACTTCTCATTGTCCCCAATGAGAGTCTGAGGTGGCACACCCCTAAACTTGTCCTAGAAGCATCTAGTCTAAGGTAAAACAAAGAGAATCTAAAAGTCCTAGGTATAGAATGAACTTTCTAAAAGCAAACACTACAGCAGCAGAATTTTGCAAAAACAGTATGGGCAGGACTTTAAAGAGATGCATGTTGAGCATTGTAAGAGAGCTAATTTAAACTAACAAAGGTGTCATAAGACACTCATCCAGCATGCTCACAGATAGGTCATACATGGCAGTCAAGCAAACAGCAAGAAAGCAAAAAAAAATTAAACAGAACCAGCCTATCTATCATTCAGTCAATAGCATGCGAGAACTAACAAAAATTGCGGAATCCGCAACAAAATCGCAATGAACCTACAAGGCATATTTATCAGTGATCAAGGCCCCTTTGCATGCTATTGCCAGTCATCTACAACTACTCAAAAAGGAAACTAAAACAAGCTAGCTACTCAGATATCATCTACCTATACTAAACTATCCTAAACAACCAAAAGAAAATAAAAAACAGACAAACATTTGATTCCAAACATCAGTCACCAGTTAACGAAAAGCAGGTTGTTTTTTTTTTATTTTATTTTAAGAGGGAACAGAAATACTCCCTCGAGTGCCCTTCAGACCGGCACTCAAACATCCTCATCATCATCCTTCCTCTCCCTTGGAGGTGCCCACGACTTCAGTAGATCAGTGGGGAATGCAGGGAAGATACACCCCAATTGATCAGCCACGTCTTTGTCCCTCGCCTGCGCGTATTCAGCCCATTGCGCCATCTTCTTCTGGAGGTCCAATAAGCAGGCCATGGAGAGTGATTGGGCAGCAGCCAATCCGTCCAGCTCAAACTCCATATTACCTCTCTGTCGCATCCGCAAGCCTGTGGGCAGTTCCAGATGGCCCGTATAGGCCAACTGCCTCTCCTTCCTCTCGATGGGCACACCTGCACGCAAACAGAGTTTAGTAATGGTGTTTGGGAAGAAGAGAAGACCCTTACCTTTCTTCGCGCAATCGGCAATGGAGGCTGCAATGACCTCTCCAACATCTATGGTGAGGCTCCTCATAATGGCATAAACCAGCAAATATCTCCCTTGGTTTATGGTAGTCTCGTGGGTCACAGGGGAGAGACGCCTTCGCACAAAGGAAAACCAGACGGCCGCCTTGGCATTGAGGGTTGCACTCATCAGGGTGTGCTTCCCATTCCTTGAGACTGTCCAAGCCGCCTCAGGTTGGCCTATGATGCGCAGGGCTTCCTCCAAGACAGCCTCAGATGGTGAGTCGATGATCCTTGCGTAGTCAGTGTACTTATGCTCTTTGAGGGCATAAACTTCATTGATAGCCTTGGCCGTAAACTCGACCTCAATCCCCCTTACCATGGACAGACCATCCTCGGGGTGTGTCAGATTGGCATAAAAATCGTACACCATATTGGAGTAGGCAGGGATAGGCGGTCTGCACAGCTCTTCCCAGCCGTGGTTGGCGATCCCTGTGCGCAAGAATTGCGGCAGGTCTGCCAGTGCATCAAGGAAACCCTTCTCGTGCAGCAAGTCTCTCTTCCTCAACTCAGTGCCCCTGGTCTCTGCATCTGGAGAGACAAACCGCATGTCTTGAGGATCGACTTCGGGGTATAATTTTTCCTTCCCCTTCTCCTTTGCCTTGGTTGATTCAGCCGCCTCAACCTTCAGCTTCTTTAAAGAAGCCTCACCACTGACCTTCTTCTTCTTGGAACGCTTGGAAGCTTTGGGCCGTTTGACCTTCACAATCTTGGGCGCCTTCTTCCTCAGCCGCGCCCTGGTGGTTATTTGTTGGAGGCAGTCCCCCAACGTCTCATCCATGGAGTCGCTCTGCCCCTCTTCCGCAGGGCTGTCATGGCCGCCTTCCCTCAAAGGAGAGAAGACCTCATCTTCCTCAACCGGCTCATAACTTGGCACCGAATCGTGGTGCTCTTCAGGTGGAGCTTCAGGCTCCGATGTTGGTGAGGAAGGCTCCGGCGTCTGTGGCGGCGGAGATGGCTCAGGACTCTGTCTGGCCGTCTCGTACGAAGGTCGGCCACTCCCACGACTTTCCTCGGTGGGAGTCTTTTCTTTGATCGGTGCCTCCACCGCAAGCAACCATTTACGTTTCTTAGGGGCGCCGACTGGTTCAGACGGCCCAGCAGGGGTTTCGGTCATCACCTTCCACTTCTTTCAGCGTATCGGCAGCTTCGGTGGTCTTGAAGGCTCTGCAACCCTGGCATCGGCCAAGGACAATAGCGCTTCTCTCGCAGCCGCTTCTGCGTCAGGGGACTTCTTTTTGGAAGCAGATCGCTCAGCTCGGGTAAGCACCATTGTTGATTTGGAGAGATTTGCAGGTAGAAGATGCAGAGGAAGAAGATGACTGATTCTTGAAGACCAACGAATGAAGAAAGCGTAAGGGCCGCAACTGATTTGACGGGTATTTATAATCAAGTGAATCCCAACGGCTCTTTCTGTTGCGGTTTCAGCAAATCTACCGCAATTAAATGGGCTGGCCGTTGGGGATTTTCTTGATTTAAATCCCAAGATTCACACAACTAAATCTTTGATTCGGCCCGATTTCTTCATCGATTCTTTTCCCTGGATTCATCTCCTTGATTTCCTCTTTCGATTACCTATTAAAATGTACAAAATTAACACAAAATTCGTAATAAAAATCACAACTAAACACACAAAAATAAAAACCGAAGAAATACGAGAAAAAAAACTAAGGCATAGCCTTCATATGAACGAGCACAGTAATCACTCGTCCCCTCTCGGTTTGATTTTCAAGCTTCAGATAAGAGGAAGGCCGAGAGAGTCTTCACATCTCCTTCCTCGTAGTAATGCTTCAAACGTGCACCATTGACCATAAACGGTTGCCCATTCTGCAGGTTCTTAATCTCAATCGCACCATGAACAAACACGTTAGTTATAACAAAAGGACCTGACCATCTGGACTTAAGTTTGCCTGGAAATAATCTCAACCTTGAGTTAAATAACAAGACATGCTGGCCCTACTTGAAGTCCTTAACCCTAAGTCTACTATCATGCCAAATTTTAGTTTTTTCCTTATACATTTTGGCATTTTCATAGGACATATGTCTAAGCTCATCTAACTCATGTAATTGCAGAGACCGCAATGTTCCAGCATGGGTCACGCAATAATTTAGTTCTTTTAAGGCCCAAAAGGCTTTGATTTCCAATTCGAATGGTAAGTGACATGCTTTTCTATACACAAGTCTATAAGGAGACATACCTAAGGGTGTCTTATATGCAGTCCTATATGCCCAAAGTGCATCCTCTAATTTAAACGACCAATCTTTTCTATTAGGTTTGACCACTTTTTCGAATATGTTTTTAATCTCCCAATTTGATATTTCAGCTTGTCCATTCGAATGTGGGTGATAAGGGGTTGCTACTCTATGTCTAACATTGTACTTAGCTAACACTTTTTCCATAGCCTTATTAATAAAGTGAGTCCCCTCATCACTAATTATAGCCCGTGGTGTACCAAACCTTGTAAAGATATGCCTATTAAGGAACTTAATGACTGTTTTGGCATCGTTTGATGGACATGCTATGGCTTCTACCCACTTAGATACATAGTCTACAGCTACTAGTATATAGAGATTACCTGCTGAAGGAGGGAATGGTCCCATAAAGTCGATGCCCCACACATCAAAGAGCTCCAACTCCAAGATGTAGGTGAGAGGCATCTCATCCTTCCGACTAAGGTTACCTGTTCTTTGACATTCGTCGCAGTTGTGCGCATGGTCGTGTGCATCCTTGAATATTGTGGGCCAGTAGTAGCCAGTCTGGAACACCTTCGCAGCCGTCCTTTGGCCACCAAAATGGCCACCATATGGAGACGTATGGCAGTGCTGCAACACTGACTTCGCCTCAGCAGCTGAGACACACTTCCTCAGCAATCCGTCTGCGCATGTCCTGTAAAGTGTAGGATCATCCCAGATGAACTTCCTAGCTTCATGTAGAAACCTCTTCTTTTCTTGCCCCCCCTTGAAAGTTGGAAGTACTTGCGATGCAAGGAAGTTAGCAATATCAGCAAACCAAGGTTCCTCATCGTTATCACGATGTGCTAGCACAAAGACATGCTCATCGATAAAGGCATCGGAAATTGCGGGTTCCGCAATTTTATCGCAATTATGCCGCAATCTAGAAAGATGATCAGCAACTACATTTTCGCATCCTTTCTTATCTCTAATATCTAGATCAAACTCTTGCAATAGCAATACCCATCTAATTAACCTAGGCTTAACATCAACCTTCCTCATTAGGTATTTTAATGCAGAATGATCGGTATACACAATGGTCCTAGTGCCTACAATGTAATTCCTAAACTTCTCACAGGCAAATACTACTGCTAGCATCTCCTTATCCGTGGTTGTGTAATTACATTGTGCTTCATTCAGTGTCTTACTTGCATAGTATACAGGATGTGTAAGTTTATCAATTTTTTGTCCTAGCATAACTGTTGCGTGCTCAATGTGTGAAATAAATAGCAATAAGAGAGAGAGAGCACTCAGAACATGCAAGCATACATGATCTTGTAGCAAGTAGTAAGTATTTTTTCATTCGTTTTCCCACAGAGATTTATTATTAGCTACTCGAGAAGTGTATTGTTAAGCAAGAATGGGTGGATTTGATGGGGTAGAATTGGTTTTAAGTTGTCTAATTTCTAAGGAATATGTAAAGGGTAGCAACATAAACAAGTGCAAGTCAATGATAAACTCAAATGAAAAGAGAAGAGATTAATAAACGAAGAGGAAAATAGCTAAACAGAATTTTTAACTTAGCAGAATTGCGAGAACAGCAATTCTACCGCAATGTTACTAACAGCGAAAGTATGTAAAATGGAGAAACAAGGGCTACTAACGACTCCTCTATAGGCATTTTCACACGATTCTCAAGCATTGGATCAACTCACTATGTATCAAACTAACTCATTCTCATGTATCTTCCGATTTCATGCATTAGATTCTTTAGTTTACTCATGTCCAAGTAAGGTCTTAAGCATCTTGTTAAAGCAGAAAGTTATGGTTTGTACTAGGAAAACGCCTATTCCTAGGTCGTTTTCTGGCTACCTTGAGAGGCTAGCATGAGTGTATGACTCTGAACTCTTACTCCTTCCAGAGGTTAGGAGTTCTTTGGACAAAATGGATGGCCAATCGAAATTGCCCGTGGGATAAAGCTTACATACAATCAATGCATTCGAGAGCTATCCTACATGCTTGGTTCACGTTTTTTAGCCTATAGTATTGTCATTAGCATGCCCCTATGTGACTTAGTTACTCATGGATATAGAAAGAACAAAATTATTAGCTAAAATAGGCATGCTCAGAAGGAGAATAAACTTAAAACAGCAAGGAAAAACAGTAGGCAGCAAAGACAAGAAACTATGAAATAATGAATTGTGCTTTGATTAATCGCTTGTTTGAATGAACAAAGGGAAACTTAAAGTGAATAACATAAAGACAGAAAGTAACGAAATGAAATGTACTAACTAATAGAGAAGAAACAACAACAAAACAGTGCTGGAAATGAGAAGTAAAAGACAGAAAGTAGTAAGTGAGCTTGAACGCCTCGTCGCAAACGCCTCGGCTGAAGGGAGAAAAAAGGTAGCCTTGCTTGGATGAATCCAATCAGGAGAGAAGATGAATCTTCTCTCCTTCCTATCAGATTGTCGACTCCAACAGCTAAGCTTTCCAACCCAACAGACGGAAGAGAAAAACAGGAGAAAGGATGGAGCTGCGAAGAGACTTCTACGCTTTCGGATGATGATGAAACCCTCTACTTTGACCCCCTTTTATAGTAATCTGCAGGTGCGTTTGGGCCAAGGAGAACCATCCATCCTCAACGTCATACTTCAAAATGGATGGAGGAGAAAGAACGAATCCCTGAAATAACGGAACATAACAGAAAAAGATCAGCTAACTTACGGATTTCACTTGAAACATTGCGGTTTTAGCAATGTTTCCGCAATGCTTCCACAATGCACAATTTTCATTCTTTTAACTTCCTTTTTCATTCCTTTTCTTTCCTTTTGCACACAAGTCCTAATTTAGCTTCCTTCTTCTAATTCTCATAAATAAGCATAGGTTTAAGCTAAATCCTACCAAAAACACCTAAGAGTGTACATCTTTCTATGGAAAACAAGTCCTAAAAAGGTCACTTTTGGAGACGTAAGACACCCCCAAACTTAAGGTCTTGCTCGTCCTCGAGCAATCTAAGGACTTACTTAGGCTGCTGCTTTATCCTCTTAACCACTTGTTGACTCCCCTAACTTCCTATCTATAGCAGTGCTGTCCTGTGACACACTTCTAAGTTTACAACTATCCTCTTATCTAGCTTCTTCTGACTTCGCACGCCTAATGCTCCTACTGTTTCATTAACTCCTTACAGCTGATCTACTTGCTTCTGTCATATTGTGCGACTATCCCTAAGGTTTCAAATTCTACCTAGCTTTACCCCAGACTCAGTACATGCTTCTAGTTTTACTTTTGAGCTACCTAGGATTCCTTAGAGTCATGCCAGTCTTAGTATTAACAGTGACAGTAGTACTTTTAGAGAACAACCTAAACCCTGGCATCACTACATTGGACATACATTCATCTCCCTAAACAACCCTACAAGTTACAACTTTGTGCTCAGCTAATTGAGGATCAGAGTTCTTTTTATTCAGGACATCTAAGCCACAAAGCTGCAACTTCTAGGTATACATTCTTCTTCCCTACTTCTTCCTTTTTTCTTTCTTACTGTGGTGGAGCCTCTCCTTTGGTTGCCTTTTGATGCAATGCCACTTGTGGGTTACACACTTGGCACTGATTACTCAGCAACTTAAGAGAGACACCCCTCTTTATTCTATTTTTCATTTTTTTTTTTTAGCTCATCATTTTTTTTGTAAAGGAGAAGAAGAATGCTTATGCTTTAAGGGAGAGAGGAATGTTCCTAGGCCTAGGGTGGCCTCCCCCAAACTTAAACTACTCGTTGTCCCCAATGAGTGTCTGAGGTGGCACACCCCCAAACTTGTCCTAGAAGCATCTAGTCTAAGGTAAAACAAAGAGAATCTAAAAGCCCTAGGCATAGACAGAACATTCTAAAAGCTAACATCACAGCAGCAGAAATTTATAAAAACAGTCAGGTAAGGACTTAAAGCTATGCATGCTGAGCACTTTTAAGAGGTTAATTTAAACTATCAAAGGTGTCCTATGAAACTCCTCCAGCATGCTTCTAGATAGGCTATATAAGGCAGTCAAGATAGCAGCAAAAGACAAAATTTAAACAGAACCAGCCTAGCTAAACAGTCAGTCAAAAACATGCATTTACTAATAAAAATTGCGGATTCTGCAATTATTTCGCAATGGATACAGGGCAGATATATCAGTGATCAAGGCCCCTATGCATGCTCTTTCCAGTCATGTAAGCTATACAAAAAGGAAACTAAACTAATCTACCTATTCAGCTATCATCAGCCTATACTAAGCAATTCTAAACAGCAGCAATAAAGAACCAAAAACAGATCCAAATTTAACTCAAAATAGCATAATTCACATGGTTCAACGAAAAGCAGTTTAATTATTATTTTTTTTCTTTTAGAGAACAGAAATACTCCCTTGAGTGCTTCTCAAACTAGCACTCAGATGTCCTCATCATCATCATCCCTTCTTGGTCTTGGAGGCGCCCACGGAGTCAGTAGGTCCGTGGGGAACTCAGGGAAGATGCAGCCCGACTGGTCAGCGACATCTTTATCCCTTGCCTGCGCATATGTGGCCCATTGTGCCATCTTCTTTTGCAGATCCATCAGACAAGCCATTGACAGAGACTGAGCAGCAGCCAGGCCATCTAACTCGAACTCCATGTTCCCCTTCCTTCGCATCCTCAAGGCAGTAGGCAACTCCAGGTGCCCCGTGTAGGCCAGCTGCCTTTCCATTCGCTCGATTGGGACCCCTGCACGTAAGCAGAGCTTAGTAATTGTATTAGGAAAGAAAAGTGGACCCTTACCTTTTTTAGCGCAGTCTGCGATTGAGGCTGGAATGACTTCACCAACGTTGATTGTGAGGCCCCTCATGATCGCATAGACCAGCAGCGATCTGCCTTGATTGATGGTGGTCTCGTGGGTCACTGGAGACAACCTTCTGCGCACAAATGAGAACCAGACAGCTGCCTTGGCTGTGAGGTTAGCACTCATGAGAGTGTGCCTCCCATTGCGTGAAACTGTCCACGATGCCTCAGGCTGGCCAATTAGCCGCAGTGCTTCCTCCAGGACAGCTTCTGTTGGCTCATCAACGATCCTGGCATAATCCGTGTGCTTTTGCCCCTTGAGGCCATAGGCTTCATTGATTGCCTTCGCTGAGAAGTCCACCTCGACTCCTCTGACCACAGATAGGCCATCCTCAGGGTTCATCAGATTGGCGTAAAAATCATACACCATGCTGGAGTAGGCGGGGTTGGGCGGCCTGCACAGCTCTTCCCAGCCGTGATTTGTGATCCCTGCGCGCAAGAATTGCGGCAGGTCTGCGAGCGCGTCGAGGAATCCTTTCTCGTGCAACAGGTCCCTCTTCCTCAGCTCAGTGCCCCTTGATTCTGCATCAGAGGACACGTACCTCACTGATTGAGGCTCATCTTCAGGGTACAGCTTGGCTTTCCCCTTGTCTTTTGGTTGGGCTGATTCAGCAGCCTCGATCTTGAGCTTCTTCAGAGACGGCTCATCACTCACCTTCTTTGATGAAGGCTCACCCCTGACTTTCTTTTTCTTGGACTTCTTCGAGGCTTTTGGCCGTTTGGCCTTGACAACCTTGGTGGCCTTCTTTTTCAATCTTGCCTTGGTTGTGATCTGCTGGAGGCAATCCCCCAGTGTCTCGTCCATTGAATCATCCCCCTGCGCTGGATTCTCGGGGCTGGCTTCCCTCAAAGGAGAGAAGACCTCTTCTTCTTCAGCCTCCTCACTACCCTGTGTCGATTCTTGATGCTCCCCATATGGAAATTCGGGGTCAGGCTTCTGGGAGATGGGTGATGCTTCAGGGCTCTGCGCCGGTGGAGTGTGTTCAGAGCTCTGTGGCGATGGAGAAAGCTCAGGGCTTCGCGATGGTGAAGATGGCGAAGAGCTTTGCCTGGTCGACTCGTGTGACAGACGGCCACTTTCTTGACTCTCCACAGAGGGAGTCTTCTTCTTGATCGCTGCTTCGGCCACAGCCATCTTCCACTTGCGTTTCTTGGGCGTTTCTGCTGGTTCAGAGGGTCCAGCAGGGATCTCCGTAACCACCTTCCACTTCTTCTTGCGGACAGACAGCTTGGGGAGACGTTCAGTGCGCGCAGCCTCAGCATCTGCCAAGGCGAGGAGTGCTTCCCTCGCAGCAATTTCAGCGTCGTCAGCCTTCTTTTTGGACGCAGATCTCTCAGCTCTCGTTAGCACCATGGTGGAATCGTAGGAATCTGGAAAGAGGAATTGCAGATGAAGAGGGAGAGAGATTTCTTGGAGTTCAGAGAATGGGGGAAGCGTACGGATCAGCGCGCTTCTAACGGCTATAAGTAATGATGGAAATCCCAACGGCTATTTCCGTTGCGGATTCTGCAAATCCAGCGCAATTTTAGTGACCGTTGGAGATTTTTCCGTTTCAAATGCTAATATCTCCTCAACGTAATCTTTGATTTGGTCCCATAACTTCCCCGATTCTTTTATCCTAAATTCATCTCCTTGATTCCCTCTGTCGATCCCCTACAAAAACATACAACATAAACAACAAAATCGTAATTAAAATCTCACTCAAACATTCACAAAGAATAACCGAAAAAACAACAAAAAATAAACTAAGGCAAAAGCCTCGAATGGACGAGCACAGTAATCACTCGTCCTCTCTCGTTCTTATTTTCAAGTTTCAGTCAAGAGGAAGGCCGAGAGAGTCTTCACATCTCCTTCCTCATAATAATGCTTCAATCTTGCACCATTAACCATGAACGGTTGCCCTTGCTGCAGGTTCTTAATCTCGATTGCACCATGAACAAACACGTTAGTTATCACAAAAGGGCCTGACCATCTGGACTTAAGTTTGCCTGGAAATAATTTCAACCGTGAGTTAAATAATAAGACAAGCTGGCCTTTCTTAAAGTCCTTAATCCTAAGTCTACTGTCGTGCCAAATCTTGGTCTTTTCCTTATACATTTTAGCATTTTCATAGGACATATGTCTAAGCTCATCAAGCTCATGTAATTGCAAAGACCGCAATGTTCCCGCATCGGTCACGCAATAATTCAACTCTTTTAGGGCCCAAAATGCTTTAATTTCTAATTCGAATGGTAAGTGACATGCTTTGCCATACACAAGTCTATAAGGAGACATACCTAGGGGTGTCTTATATGCAGTCCTGTATGCCCAAAGTGCATCCTCGAGTTTAAACGACCAATCTTTTCTATTGGGTTTGACCACTTTTTCGAGTATGTTTTTAATCTCCCTATTTGATATCTCAGCTTGGCCATTCGAATGTGGGTGATAAGGGGTGGCTACTCTATGTCTAACATTGTATTTAGCCAACACTTTTTCCATTGCCTTATTAATAAAGTGTGTCCCTTCATCACTAATTATAGCACGGGGTGTCCCAAACCTAGTAAAAATATGCCTATTAAGGAACTTAATGATTGTTTTGGCATCATTATTTGGACATGCTATGGCCTCTACCCACTTAGATACATAGTCTACTGCTACAAGTATGTAAAGGTTACCTGATGATGGGGGAAATGGTCCCATGAAGTCAATGCCCCACACATCAAAGAGCTCCAACTCTAAGATGTAAGTGAGAGGCATCTCATCCTTTCGACTAAGGTTACCTGTTCTCTGGCATTCATCACAGCTGTGTGCATAGTTGTGGGCATCCTTGAAGATCGTTGGCCAATAGTAGCCACTCTGGAACACCTTTGCAGCTGTTCTTTGGCCACCAAAGTGTCCACCATAGGGGGCTGTATGGCAATGCTGCAGCACGGACTTCGCCTCAGCAGCTGATACACACTTCCTTAGCAGACCATCAGCACATGTCTTGTAGAGTGTGGGATCATCCCATATGAACTTCCTAGCTTCATGAAGGAACCTCTTCTTTTCTTGTCCTCCCTTGAAAGTTGGTAGTACCTGCGATGCAAGGAAGTTAGCAATATCAGCAAACCAAGGTTCCTCATCGTTATCACGATGAGTCAATACAAAGACATGTTCATCAATAAAAGCATCAGAAATTGCGGTTTCCGCAATTTTTCCGCAATTATGCTGCAATCTAGAAAGATGATCCGCAACCACATTTTCACATCCTTTCTTATCTCTAATGTCCAGATTAAACTCTTGCAGCAGCAATACCCATCTAATCAACCTAGGCTTAGCATCAGCCTTCCTCATAAGGTACTTTAGTGCAGAGTGATCTGTATACACGATTGTTCTAGTGCCTACAATGTAATTCCTAAACTTCTCATAGGCAAATACTACAGCTAGCATCTCCTTCTCAGTGGTTGTGTAATTACATTGTGCCTCATTAAGTGTCTTACTAGCATAGTATACAGGGTGTGTTAACTTGTCAATCTTTTGTCCTAGCATAACCCCTACAGCATAGTCACTTGCATCACATAACATCTCAAATGGGAGGTCCCAATTTGGCCCTACTATAATAGGTGCTTTGACTAGTGCTTCCTTAAGGGTCTTCCAGGCTAGGAAACATTCTTTAGAGAAGATGAATGGTTTGTTCAGCTCTAGAAGCTCACATAAAGGCTTGGAGATCTTAGAAAAGTTCTTAATGAACCTTCTATAGAAGCCTGCATGTCCTAAGAAACTTCTAATGGCTTTTACATTCTGAGGTTCCACCAACTTCTCTATTATTTCAATCTTGGCCCTATCGACCTCCACTCCTGCTCTAGACACTCTATGACCTAGGACAATCCCTTCGTCCACCATGAAGTGGCACTTCTCCCAATTAAGGACTAGGTTGGTCTCCTCACACCTAGCCAGGACTTGTCCTAAGTTCTCTAAACAGTTTGTGAATGAATCACCAAAGACTGAGAAATCATCCATGAATATCTCTATCATGGACTCATCTAAATCAGAGAAGATTGCCAACATGCACCTTTGGAATGTTGCCGGTGCATTGCATAAGCCAAAAGGCATTCTGCGAAAGGCAAATGTTCCAAAAGGGCAAGTGAAGGTAGTCTTTTCTTGGTCCTTGGGGTCTATAGTGATTTGGTTATATCCTGAATAACCATCTAGAAAACAGTAGTAGGCTCTACCAGCTATCCTATCTAACATCTGGTCAATGAATGGTAGAGGGAAGTGGTCCTTTTTGGTTTCCTTATTTAATTTCCTATAATCCATACACACTCTCCATCCTGTAATAGTCCTAGTTGGAATCAGTTCATTGCTCTCATTGACTACTACAGTCATCCCCCCCTTCTTAGGTACACATTGTATAGGACTCACCCACTGACTACTAGCTATAGGGAAGATCACACCAGCATCTAACCATTTTATTATTTCCTTTTTAACTACCTCTTTCATAGAGGGGTTCAACCTACGTTGGTGATCTACTCGGGGTGTATGTTCTTCCTCTAGTATTATCTTATGCATGCAGTAGGAAGGGCTAATGCCTCTAATGTCAGCAATAGTCCATGCAATAGCCTTCCTATGTTGTTTAAGTAATAAAATCAGCTCAACCTCATGCTTCTCGCTTAATTTAGATGAAATAATCACAGGCAGAGTCTCATTGCTTCCTAAATATGCATACTTAAGATGTGTGGGCAGTGGTTTCAATTCTAAGACAGGTGGATGCTCAATGGATGGTTTTAAAGGATTCAAGGATCTGTCAGTCAGGTCATTATTCATACAAACATGCTGTGTTTTATCTACAGGTATATCCATTATCTCAGAAACATTAAAATCAGTTAAATCTAATTGTACATATTCATTAGCATGCTTAGTTAATAATTCATGCTCCAGCTGTTCTTCCATCAGTGAATCTACAATGTCCATGCTAGCACAAGATTCAGAGTCAGAGGGGTACCTTAAGGCTTTATAAACACTAAATTTAACCTCCTCATCATGAACCCTCATAGTGAGCTCACCTTTCTGGACATCTATCAGGGCCCTACCTGTGGCTAGAAATGGTCTGCCTAATAGGATGGGGACCTCCTTGTCTGCTTCATAATCCAGGATGATGAAATCTGCAAGGAAAATAAACTTGTCAACCTTTACAAGAATATCCTCAATCTTACCCTCAGGGTAGGCTATGGATCTGTCTGCAAGTTGTAAAGTGACAGTGGTTGGACGTGCTTCTCCTATTCCTAGCTGGCGGAATAGTGATAGGGGCATGAGGTTTATGCTGGCTCCCAGGTCACAAAGAGCTCTGCCCACGTGCTTGCCTCCTAGCTCTACTGGTAAGGTGAAGGAACCAGGATCCTTCTCCTTCTTGGGTAGCTTGTTCTGGAGTATGGCACTGCACTCCTCAGTGAGATTTACTGTTTCAAACTCACCAATTATTTTCTTGTTAGTGATAATATCCTTCAAAAACTTTACATAAGAGGGCATAGACTGTAAAACTTCTACAAAAGGAATATTAACATGCACTTGCTTAAGAATTTCTAAGAATTTATTAAAGTGCACTTCCTGTTCTTGTTTTTTCTTTAGCCTTCGAGGAAATGGAGGTGGTGGCACATATGCAGGCACTTCAGGTCGCCTCAGGATAGGTGGAGGCCTTGGGATTTCTTCTATCTCTTCTATGATTGGCTCCAGCCTTGGTCCTGATGTGCTTGTTTGTGGTGGACCTTGATTTGGCAGAGACTCTAGTGGAGCACTAGACTCATTGTTCTCTACTCTCTTTGGTGTTTCTTTAGTGTTGCTCACCAATGGTCTCCCACCCCTAAGTTCAATGGCTTGAACTTGTTCTTTACCATCTCTCCTTGGCACCTCTGTGTCAGCAGAAAGTCTACCTTGGGGCCTACTTTTAAGTTCATTGGCTAGTTGCCCTATTTGGTTCTCTAGGCTCCTAAGGGTAGCTTGTTGACTTTGCAGGGTGACATCATTCTTAGCTATGTACTCTTTGAGTAGATTTTCTACAGAAGACCCTACTGGTTGGTTGTATGGTTTTTGATACATGGATTGGTTATGTTGGGGAGTGAAACCAGGTGTTCCACTCGGTCTTGGTTGGTTAGGAGCTTGGTTAGCATTCTGTTGGCCACCCCATGAAAGTTTTGGGTGGTTCCTCCAACCAGGATTGTAGGTGTTAGAATAGGGGTTGTTCCTAGGCTGCTGTTGGCTTCCAACGTAGCAGACTGAGGCTGGATTCCCAGGGCAGTATTCATACAGGTGCCTTCCCCACAGAATCCACAGATAAGTGTCTCACCTTGACTTGTTTGTGTGCCCATTGACATGGCTGTGGCGGTGTTGACACTTGTTTGGAGATTGGCTTGAGCCATTTGTTTAACTAGGTTGGTCAGGGCGCTTATTTGACTACTCATGGCATTGAGTGCGTCCTTATCTTGAGCTCTGCTTGGCTCTATTGGATCATCTGACCACCTACAATGAGATGCTGAGATCTTCTCCAAGATCTCATAGGCTTCGTTATAACTCTTGGACAACATGGAACCTCCAGCAGATGAATTTAAGACTTGTCTGGTGCTGGGGTTGCATCCTTTGAAAAAGACCTCTATTTGGATACACCATGGAATGCCATGGTGTGGACATTTAATTAGAAGGTCCTTGAACCTTGTCCAAGCTTCGTGAAGGGACTCATTCTCAGCTTGTTTGAACTTGACTATGTCATCACGAAAGGTAGAATTCCTATCAGGTGGGAAGTATTTAACTAGGAATTTCTCCGCCAAGTCTGTCCAATTGAGGACTGATCCAGAGGGTAATGAGTTTAACCACGTCTTTGCTTTGTCCCTCAATGAGTAAGGGAAGAGGTAGAGCCTCAAGGCTTCTTGAGAAACTCCAGGGATGATGAATGTATCACTGACTCCTAGGAAGTTTCTAAGATGGTTGTGGGGGTCCTCATTTTCCACTCCAAAGAATTGTCCCACAGTGGACAACATTTGGAACATTACTGGCTTTAACTCGAATGAGTTGGCAGTAATTTCAGGGCGGATTATGCTTGGGTTTAGCTCCCCAGGCATAGGTACTAGGTAGGAAAGAATGGCACTATTCTTATCATTCGCTATTTCGATGGGATTGCGAGTGATAGGTACCGGATTTGGAACTATTCTATCCATTTCTTCTTGAGAGGATTGCGGAGACTCTACGGTTTCAGCAATTATTTGAGGTAAAGGGGGTTGGTTAAAGAGACGTTTCTTGGCTCTATTTCTGGCCCTAAGTAATCTCTCAGGCTCAGGGTTGAACTCTAGATCACTACTTGAAGGCTCATTCATAAACTAACCCAAATAGTACCTGCAAAAGAAATGAAAATAGATCAGCTTCAATAGATATTAAGAGTTGGTTTTCTAACTTAACAAACTTCGTTTTCACTAAACTAAATCCCCGGCAGCGGCGCCAAAAACTTGTTGCGTGCTCAATGTGTGAAATAAATAGCAATAAGAGAGAGAGAGCACTCAGAACATGCAAGCATACATGATCTTGTAGCAAGTAGTAAGTATTTTTTCATTCGTTTTCCCACAGAGATTTATTATTAGCTACTCGAGAAGTGTATTGTTAAGCAAGAATGGGTGGATTTGATGGGGTAGAATTGGTTTTAAGTTGTCTAATTTCTAAGGAATATGTAAAGGGTAGCAACATAAACAAGTGCAAGTCAATGATAAACTCAAATTAAAAGAGAAGAGATTAATAAACGAAGAGGAAAATAGCTAAACAGAATTTTTAACTTAGCAGAATTGCGAGAACAGCAATTCTACCGCAATGTTACTAACAGCGAAAGTGTGTAAAATGGAGAAACAAGGGCTACTAACGACTCCTCTATAGGCATTTTCACACGATTCTCAAGCATTGGATCAACTCACTATGCATCAAACTAACTCATTCTCATGTATCTTCCGATTTCATGCATTAGATTCTTTAGTTTACTCATGTCCAAGTAAGGTCTTAAGCATCTTGTTAAAGCAGAAAGTTATGGTTTGTACTAGGAAAACGCCTATTCCTAGGTCGTTTTCTGGCTACCTTGAGAGGCTAACATGAGTGTATGACTCTGAACTCTTACTCCTTCCAGAGGTTAGGAGTTCTTTGGACAAAATGGATGGCCAATCGAAATTGCCCGTGGGATGAAGCTTACATACAATCAATGCATTCGAGAGCTATCCTACATGCTTGGTTCACGTTTTTTAGCCTATAGTATTGTCATTAGCATGCCCCTATGTGACTTAGTTACTCATGGATATAGAAAGAACAGAATTATTAGCTAAAATAGGCATGCTCAGAAGGAGAATAAACTTAAAACAGCAAGGAAAAACAGTAGGCAGCAAAGACAAGAAACTGTGAAATAATGAATTGTGCTTTGATTAATCGCTTGTTTGAATGAACAAAGGGAAACTTAAAGTGAATAACATAAAGACAGAAAGTAACGAAATGAAATGTACTAACTAATAGAGAAGAAACAACAACAAAACAGTGCTGGAAATGAGAAGTAAAAGACAGAAAGCAGTAAGTGAGCTTGAACGCCTCGTCGCAAACGCCTCGGCTGAAGGGAGAAAAAAGGTAGCCTTGCTTGGATGAATCCAATCAGGAGAGAAGATGCTATCAGATTGTCGACTCCAACAGCTAAGCTTTCCAACCCAACAGACGGAAGAGAAAAACAGGAGAAAGGATGGAGCTGCGAAGAGACTTCTACGCTTTCGGATGATGATGAAACCCTCTACTTTTACCCCCTTTTATAGTAATTTGCAGGTGCGTTTGGGCCAAGGAGAACCATCCATCCTCAATGTCATACTTCAAAATGGATGGAGGAGAAAGAACGAATCCCTGAAATAACGGAACATAACAGAAAAAGATCAGCTAACTTACGGATTTCACTTGAAACATTGCGGTTTTAGCAATGTTTCCGCAATGCTTCCACAATGCACAATTTTCATTCTTTTAACTTCCTTTTTCATTCCTTTTCTTTCCTTTTGCACACAAGTCCTAATTTAGCTTTCTTCTTCTAATTCTCATAAATAAGCATAGGTTTAAGCTAAATCCTACCAAAAACACCTAAGAGTGTACATCTTTCTATGGAAAACAAGTCCTAAAAAGGTCACTTTTGGAGACGTAACAATAACCCCTACTGCATAGTCACTCGCATCACACAACATCTCAAATGGTAGGTCCCAATTTGGTCCTACTATAATAGGTGCTGTGACTAAGACTTCCTTAAGGGTTGTCCATGCTAAGAAACATTCTTTGGAAAAGACAAATGGTTTGTTCAGCTCTAGAAGCTCACACAAGGGTTTAGAAATTTTGGAAAAGTTCTTAATGAACCTCCTATAGAAACCCGCATGACCTAGAAAACTTCTAATAGCTTTTATGTTTTGGGGCTCCACTAGCTTCTCTATTATTTCAATCTTGGCCCTATCGACCTCTACTCCTGCTCTAGAAACTCTGTGACCTAGGACTATCCCTTCTTCCACCATAAAGTGGCATTTCTCCCAATTCAGGACTAGGTTGGTCTCCTCACACCTAGCTAGGACTTGTCCTAAATTCTCTAAACAATTACTAAAAGAATCACCAAAGACTGAGAAGTCATCAATAAATATCTCTATCATGGATTCATCCAAGTCAGAGAAAATGGCCAACATGCACCTTTGGAATGTTGCAGGTGAATTGCATAAGCCAAAAGGCATTCTGCGAAAAGCAAACGTTCCAAAGGGACATGTAAAGGTTGTTTTCTCCTGGTCCACAGGATCTATGGTGATTTGGTTATATCCAGAATAACCATCTAAGAAACAGTAGTAGGCTCGGCCAGCTATCCTATCTAACATCTGATCTATAAAAGGTAAAGGAAAATGATCTTTTTTTGTTTCTTTGTTTAATTTTCTATAGTCCATACAGACTCTCCATCCTGTAATAGTTCTAGTTGGAATTAGTTCATTACTCTCATTCACTACTACAGCCATCCCCCCCTTCTTAGGCACACATTGAATGAGACTCACCCATTTGTTGGGTTTTATGTCCTAAAACTCGTGGTTTGTAAACTGTTATGTTTGTAAATATTCTATTTAGAATAAAGAGTTATTAGTTTTATTCAGTAAAAGAGTTTACTGGAATAAAGTGAAACGTGTTTGGTTTAACCTATACCAATGACCAACACCCTTGGCTGAATATGAGTACTTGAGCTTCATGTATGACATGATTGTGGATCAGGCTCAAGTAGTCAGTCAAAACGGTCTATAGTATACGGATAAGGCTGGGTACCTTATCCTGGTAACACTATTGGATGCGGCTCACTTTGTATTGTACAGAACAATGTGATCTGAATCGTTCCAAATGGAGATGTGAGAAGTGAGGGCGTCCTGTGTAAAGAGTTTACACAAGATCGAACCGCGTATTAAGTCGCTCTCTCTTTATAACTCCGTTTACTGATGAGACCGACTTATACATATTGATGGCCTAGGTAACTCGATCTCAATCCTGAGCTCGCTATGAACTCCTGCTTATTCGATAGTATCCTTTGACTTGCACGGGTGAGAGTGGCCCATTGGCGCCGATTCAATAAGCCTACCATCTTGGGGATAAAGTCGAATAGGTAGCTGGGGACATAGTACAGCAAGATTGGAGTTCACTCCTAACCCGCTTTTCAGGGTTAGTAGATAGGTTGTTCCCTTAATACCTGACTCCGGGGCTTGAACAATGAGCGCTCACACTCTCATGTGATGAGAGGGTTAATTGATATGTTGGTTGGACCACAGATCTATTGTTCATTAGAGGTGTCAGTGGTACTTAAGGAACAAGACGTAATGCAGGGGTTAAACGGTTTAAATGACCCAACTGTGATTACGAACAACCTGTGAAGGGTCGACTTGCCAATGACGGTTATATCAGAGGACATAATATATCTACAGTGAGGAGAGTGCAACCCTCGGACTATAGTGGAGTCTCCGGGGGTTAACGAAAGTGGATTGATTCGGGTTAAAAGAGTTTTGACCGAATAATCTCGTATCGTTGGAGCTCATGATCTGTAGGTCCTTTGGGTTCTCC
The DNA here is from genome assembly GCA_028017165.1 of Herpetospermum pedunculosum. Classification (NCBI taxonomy): domain Eukaryota; kingdom Viridiplantae; phylum Streptophyta; class Magnoliopsida; order Cucurbitales; family Cucurbitaceae; genus Herpetospermum; species Herpetospermum pedunculosum. The sequence continues at coordinate 3,315,651 of CM051525.1, read as the reverse complement.
TGGCTAGCTCGGATAACGTCATGCAACTGTATAAAAGAAAAGAAAAAGAAAAAGAATTTGAATTGTTCAAATTCGGTTTATGGAAGAAGGATAGACATATTTAAATATGATTTAAATATGGACACATTTAAATATGATTTAAATATGAGAATGGCCTATAACATGAATAGGATTCATGTGTAAAAAAAGTCGGTTTTCGGAAAACCGGGTTTAGCCTTATTATTTAATTAATATTTGATATTTAATTAAATAATATTTATTAATTAAAAAGTTTAATTAATAATTATATATATATATATATATTTTTTATTTATTAAAAGTTTAATAAATGAAATTATTATTATTATTTTTAAATAATAATAATAATTATTATATATATATATATTGGCTTGGTTTCTTAAGGGTTAAGAAATGTGATGGGCTATATATATATAGAAGGAAAGGAAATTTAATGTATATAGATTTTGGCTTGCCAAAATTCCAGGGGTATATGAAGTTCATTTGTTTAAAAAAACTTCCTTACTCCTCTGCCTTCATCTTTCCTTCTTTCTCTTCCTTTTCTTTTTCTTTTCTTCTTCTTTCGGTGTCCCACAACACCGTTGCTCGGCGCCGAGGATAGCAGGACTACCTGGGGTGGTCCTCGAGGCGTTCGTGAGAAGAGGCCGGAAGAGTTCGTGACGAGGATTGGCCGGCGGAACTTGAAGAAATTGGAACTACAAGGGTATGTATTTCTAAATTTCTTAATTCCGTCTTTAGAGCATGTTTTCTATTTGTTAAATTGATGAAATTAGAGTATCATCGGTCCGAAATCGCGTTCCGCTGCGGTAAAACGCTCCATCAATTGGTATCAGAGCGATTTTGTGATTAACTCAATTTGCATCAATTTAAGTTGGTGGGTATTTTAATTTAGAAATTGTTTCTGAATTGGCGTCTAAAGTGAATATCGATTTTGGCATAGTTTCTATTTGAATTTCATTATTTGTAATTGCCCGAGAATGTATGGGCTTTAATGCGTGCGGAAGAGTCTGTATTTTTAGAGTCATTAGAGTTCATATAGGTTTCTTTGTGAAAGAAGCTCGAGTTTTGAGCTCGCCGAAATATTCGGTATAAGTTCAAACTCGTTCTAGGCAATACGAGGAGAAATTCGAAGAGAAATTGGCCGAAGCGTTCGGGGAAGCAAGCTGGTCAAAGACGGTGCGAAGAGTTCGAAGTCCGCTCAAGACTTAGCTTGTTGTTCAAGCTTGTAATAAAATAGTTATTGCTTGCTAAATGCCAAAATCGATCCACTTTAGTGTGTTTAATTAATTATGCATTGTGAATGTATGTTTTAATTAAAATCCATGTTTGTATGTGCATAACGTATGCCATATAGATTTAAAATCCCACCATAGGAAGCATGCTCCATGCATTGGTATTATGTTATAAGTGTTATAATATATAGTATGCATATTTGGGAATTCATGAGTATTAATATAAGAGTTATATTAATACATGAATTAGATGTTGTTAATTTAATAGAATAATTGATATAAATGTTATATTAATTATGAAATTAAATATACAACATAGGTTGCCATGGTTTTATGCATATTGTAGGTTATAAGTGTTATAATATATAGTATGCATATTTGAGAATTCATGAGTATTAATATAAGAGTTATATTAATTCATGAATTAAATGTTGTTAATTTAATAGAATAATTGATATAAGTGTTATATTAATTATGAAATTAAATATACAACATAGGTTGCCATGGTTGTATGCATATTGTAGGTTATAAGTGTTATAATGTATTAGATGCATGTTTAATTCATGAGTATTAATATAAGAGTTATATTAATTCATGAATTAGTTGTTGTTTGCTTAATAGAATAATTAATATAAGTGTTATATTAATTATGAAATTAAAACATTCAACTAAGATGCATATTGTATGTTATAATTGTTATAATGTATAGGATGCATGCTTAATTCATAATAATTGATATAAGTGTTATATTAATTTATGAATTAGGAGTTGTATATTTAAGAGCATAATCGATATAAGTGTTATATTGATTATGAAGTTAAATATTCAATTTGTCATGCCTTAGCATATGTATGTTTGAGAAGCATATAGAAGTTTGTTGTAGTAAGTCTAGTTTTTGCAAGTGTTGTAAAAATGACTTAGACTTTTAAAATCTATAACAAAGAAAAGCATGTTCATTTAGGGTTAAATGATTCGATCTGGTTCATTAGATGAATAGGTCGAAATCTCGTAAATGCTAAGGTTATGAGAAACTCACCCGGTGAAATCCTGTTCGAGGTTGGAGGTATTTAAGCTGACGGTTTACGGAACACCTTCTACCTGGGGACGATCCGGTACTTGAGTAAAGTTAACCCGGCTTTGTGAGCATGCGTGAGAGGAGTGAGGTTAATAAAGTGTTTATAACCTAGACATCTCAGGTAAATAGTTTGCCTAGACTTAAGGTTTTATTTTCTTAGCCAGATAAAACCTGAGTAGTTTACCCTAAAACCATCTATGATGCTTAGTAGATATGTTGAGAAGGAATATATGATATATCCCTCTCCTGCTACGCACTCCCTATAGTTCACAACGTGAGAATTTTGCTTGGCCTCATGATGCCATATGGGGCATCTCCAGACGGGTGGTGTTTGCAACTTTCAATAGCAAGGTGAATGGAGTAAGTGTCTATAGTAAGTGGGAGAAGGAAGTACGTCAGTACATCCTACGGTCTCCTCCATTGGATTGAACCGTGAGATTCCCATGTTCCGCCTGCAGGCTGCCCTTGGGGCACCATCCAAACGGAGGGCTGGGCATGGGAGATCGAGCACCTCAGTCACCATTTATGGATAAAGAAACATAGGGCCATTCCCAACACTGACATTCCATACGGTTGCTATGTTGGGGCCGTTCTGTGCGTTCTAAAAATGGAGGGTCACACTTACGGGATTTGCTAAGGAGTTAGTAAATCCAGACCAAAAACGATAACTAAGATGCTATAGGAATATGAGTTATTCTGGTGATAGCATTTAGTCAAGAATGTCTTGATTTAGTAAAGGAGTGCTCACCTACCCTACGGTAGGGATCATTCTGACTTACTAAAGTATCGTTGCGAGTAAATAAAGAGTTTGGGTACTTTATTTGCAGCTAAACCTCTTAATTGTTTAAATAGGTTAAAACTGTTTCACTAATAGACTTACATTCTTTTGTTCGGCATGTCGAGCTCGTTTATACAGTTGTTAGCTCACGACAAGTTAACCGGAGAGAATTACGGAACCTGGAAGTCGAACCTGAATACGATTCTGGTTCTGGACGACCTGAGGTTTGTCTTAACGGAGGAATGTCCTTCAGCTCCTGGCTCGAATGATTCTCGAAGTGTTCGAGAGGCATACGATGGATGGATTAGGGCTATTGATAAAGCCCAAATCTATATCTTGGCAAGCATATTTGATGCCTTGTGCAAGTAGTATGAGGTTATGATTTCCGCAAAGAAAATCATGTCTTCATTACAAGCAATGGTGGACACTCGTCCTAATTACTTCGTAATGAAGTCCTCAAGTTAGTTTATAACTCTCGCATAGTGGAGGATACCTCTGTTAAGGAGCTTGTCCTTAACATGATGGTCCACTTTAATGCGACAGAAGTAAACATTGCTACCATCGTCTTTTCAGATTTATCAGTCTCTGTACACTTCCAAAGGAATAGAGAATGAGGCAAGTGTTGTCACTTCGAAGAAATTCCTTAAGAGGTTGGCGTTAGGGAGTAAGTTTATGCTTCTCTGAGTAATGAGATTATTCAGAAGAAGAAGAGTAAAAGGAGAAATGGCAAAGCCCTTATTGTTCGCAAGGTAATGTCTTCAAACATAGGAAAATGTTTCCATTGTACTGAAGATGGGTATTGGAAGCGTAACTGATAGTGCGGGGGACGTTCCATGCTTATCCACCCCCAACTTCAAAAGTTGGCATTGTCCTCAATGCCACTTAGTCAGATACACAAAGTAGAAGGGAAAAAGAAACTACACTTCCCTGACTCTTTGTGAAGTTGGCGAGGGAAAGGAAGCGGCGCGCTCATCATCGAAGCCCAAAATTTTCCTCAACTTCCTCGATTCCTAACAAAAAACAGCAAACTACATAAGTCTAAATTAAACTAAAAACAACAAAAAACAGCAACTAAACTAAGACAGAAAAAACATTTCATCGCTCGGGTGCCTCCGAGAAGCGCAAAATTTTTAAAGTCGTTTGCTCGACTGAATTCTCTCCAAAGACTCATCCATATTCTGATAGTGCGGGGGACGTTCCAGTCTTTTTCTCTTCCACACTACACCTGTAATCATCATTCAAAACTTTTTGCACTCTTCGTGCCTCAAGCACGTGAATATCATATTTATTAGTGCAAAAAACAGCATTCATTTTTAACAAATTTAAATCAGAATTTTTCTCGGAGACATGAGAATCATCTCTCAAGCGCGAGGTAAGACTCTCATTCTCGACATACTCAACACAAGATACATGCTCCACAAACTTCTTCTCAAATAAAGAAAACTCATGCACTGTATCATCAAACTCTAAGGAAATTACACCCTTAAACACATCAATTTTGACCTTAGCGGTCTTAAGAAAAGGGCGTCCTAACAGCATAGAGGACGAAGCATGCAAAGATTTTTCATTCATATCAAGCACGAGAAAATCAGCAGGGAACATCATCTCACCCACTCTCACGAGAACATCCTCAACCTTCCCTCTAGGAAATATACTCGACCCGTTAGCTAACTGGACAACCACGTCACACTCATGCAATTCATTTAAGTTCAGTTCAAGAAATAAAGCATAAGACATAACGTTCACAGAAGCTCCAAGGTCAAGCATGGCATTTTTGACTACTTTACTACCTATCATGCATGAGATAGTAAAAGTACCTGGATCGTTGCACTTGGCGGGCAACGTACCTGGGAGGATCGCAAAAACATTCTCCTTTTTCTTTTCAGTCCCTCTGGACTTCCTCTTCTTTGTGCACCAACTCTTGAGGAATTTGGCATATTTCGGCACTTGGCTCACTGCCTCAAGGAGCGGTATGTTCACCATCACCTTCTGGAAGGTACCCAGGACCTCCTCGTCTTCGGTCTCCAAAGTAGGCTTCGCAAGCCTACTAGGGAAAGGTGCCTTGGCAACATTCTCTTGCACATTCATTTCTTCTTCAACATTCAGATTCTTGGGAACAATCGGGGAGGACTCATTCAGGCTGTCCTCTGCTTCCTTCACGGCTCTGGAGGGAAGTGATTTCCCGCTCCTTAGCTGGATTGCACTCACGTTCTCACATGAGTTCACCATGGTTTGGGAAGGAAGCTTCCCAGGGCTCTTGCTCTCTATTTTGCTAATCGACACCGCCATTTGCGTCAGCTGCTTGTTCAAGTTTTGCATCTCGGCTTTGTGTGAGTTTAGCTCTTCTCGAGCTTCTTTCTGAAACTGGCTGGTCGTCGTGACGATGGTTCTGACCATCTCTTCCAATGAACTGGAGGAGCTCGAGGCTTGAGCTTGGGTGGAAGTATTAGGCATATCATGGGACTGGCCTTGGAAGCGTTGTTGTCCTTCCCTATTCCCATAGCTGAAATTGGGGTGATCGCGCCAACCGGGGTTGTATGTGTTCGAGTAAGGATCATACTTCCTCGGGTTGGAAGCATATCCCCCGATTGCGTTCACCTCCTCCGCCTCGCGGTTTCCTCCGAATTTTTTTTCAATAAATTTCCAATCTCGGCCACTTGGGCCTTCATCTCTGTCATCTCATGGCTCTGGGTCACACTGTGAACTTGCCCCTGCCCACGAATACCGAACTGCTGCGCGTTGGCTGCCATGTTCGCAATTAGCTGCTTGGCCTCAACTGGGGTCTTGTCAATTAGAGCCCCACCGCTCGCTGCGTCAATCATCTGCCGATCGTGAGGCGTCATACCCTCATAAAAATACTGGATCAGGAGCTGATCGGCAATCTGATGATGTGGGAAGCTTGCGCACAGGCGCCCAAAGCGTTCCCAGTACTCATGCAGAGACTCACCCACGTCCTGAGTGATCCCATAAATTCTCTTCCTCAGTGTTGTGGCCAAGTACGCAGGGAAATACTTCTCCAGGAAAACCCTATTCATGTCCTGCCACGTCATTATCGAGCTGGAGGGCAGATAATAAAGCCAGTCCTTGGCTTTGTCCTTAAGCGTAAAGGGGAATGCCCTCAAATTCAGCTGCTCCTCCGTCACTCCTGCGGGCTTCATCCCCGCACAGACGCAATGAAACTCCATCAAATGCTTGTTTGCGTCCTCGCCTGCATTGCCATGGAAAGAAGGCAACTGGTGAATTAAACCTGACTTTAATTCAAAATTACCTGCTACCACGGGGTAGTTGATGCACAGGGGCTGCAAATTTAAATCTGGCGCTGCCAGCTGTTTCAGCGTCCTTGGCGCTTCTCCTTGCGCCATCTCCTCAACAAAGAAGGGATTGCCTTCTTCCTCAAACAATCTCTGCCCCTCGCGGGCCTCTTTTCTCAACCGTCGCTCTTCTCTTTCGATCTCAGGTATAAACTGTAATCCACTAATCTCAGAAGAACGGGTCATACACAAACAAAATTTTAAACATACAAACTACAAACGGAAAAAAATTTCAGCACACAATCAATCAACCAAATTCAAATTCAAATATGTTTTCAATCAATTATTGCCCTTCCCCGGCAACGACGCCAATTTTGGTAACAGGATTTTTGAATGTCCTGCTATAAATTCGGGTTGTCGAGACCCGCCAAAATACAATTTATAAGCCTATTAACCAAAGCTTTGCAGCTAGTGGTAACAGGGTCGATCCACGGAGAATGACGTGATTGAAATTAAATTGGAATTGAAATAAATTGATTAATTGGGTTTTTGTAACAAGGGGGAGTTTAATCATGCAAATAAGAGAATTAATCGCTAACGGAAAATTAAAAGAGAGAGAGATTGACGAGTGCACGGTTTGAGGATTTTTGGGATTTCTTTGTTAGACATTCTACAACTTATCATTTAATACAATCCTAAGGCTAACAGTTTGTTATACACGCGGTCGGTTACCCCGGGAAACCCCTAGTGTAACCGGCTCCATAGCAATTAACCAAATCAGAAGATCCAATTAAACATTATCTAAAGTTTCATTAGGGTGATCAGCCCCAAATTGACTCTAAACAGTCACTAGCAAACCGCGACGGACATTCGATCACGTAATCTAATTGCTAACTGGCTACCCGCCAACGCTGAATGTAACCAACAACTATCATGCATGACTCGATACTCCGATTTATTTTTATTGTTCTGTGTTACTAGTCGAATAGTGAGAGGCACGGCATCGCTACTCTTTAACGCTAACATATGCTAGAAAACACGATTGTCAGTCGGCGAAATCTAACACATGCATAGGATGAAGTAAGAATAATAAATGCATACAAATCAGAAACCAAGTTGGAATTTAAAGCATGGATTATCAAAGCATAGAAATCTAACAAATAATCCCTCAAATTATCCCAAACCGTTCACAATACCTTAGCCGTCCATGGGACGGATTGTCACCACCGCTCCAACGGAGGCCATGGAAGTCATCTCTATCCTATTACAAATTAAAAGCTCCAAAACATGCCACAAATGGCGGAGCTAAGCTAAAAAATGGAGAAAAGCCGAGAGGAAGAAGATGAAGTGTGGAGGAATATAAAAAACATGGCTGCAAAATCATCTTGCAGCCCTTAAAAATCGTCGGAGCGTCGAGACGCTAGGGCAGCGTCGCGACGCTGCGATCTAATTAATCCGCGCGCGTCTCGCGATGGCGTTGTTACGTCTCCAAAAGTGACCTTTTTAGGACTTATTTATCTTAGAAAGATGTACACTCTTAGGTGTTTTTGATAGGATTTAGCTTAAACCTATGCTTATATATGAGAATTAGAAGAAGGAAGCTAAATTAGGACTTGTGTGCAAAAGGGAAGAAAAGGAATGAAAAAGGAAGTTAAAAGAATGAAAATTATGCATTGCGGAAGCATTGCGGAAACATTGCTAAAACCGCAATGTTTTAAGTAAAATCCGTAAGTTGGCTAACCTTTTTCTGTTGTGATCCGATATTTCAGGGATTCGTTCTTTCTGCTCCATCCATATTGAAGTACGACGTTGAGGATGGATGGTTCTACTTGGCCCAATCGCACCTGCAGAATACTATAAAAGGAGGTCAAAGAGGAAGGTTGGATCATCATCCGAAAGCGTAGAAGTCTCTTCGCAGGGCAGTCTTTCCCATTCATTCTCTTCTCCGTCTGTTGGTTTGAGAGGTTCAGCTGTTGGAGTCGACAATCTGATAGGAAGGAGAGAAGATTCATCCAATTGGATTCATCCAAGCAAGGCTTACCTTTCTCTCCCTTCAGCCGAGGCGTCTGCGACGAGGCGATCAAGCTCACTTTACTTGCTTTCTGTCTTTAACTTTTCATTTCCAGCACCGTTTATTGTTATTTCTTTTCCATTAGTTAGTCCATTCCATTTCGTTGCTTTCTGTCTTTATGTTAGTAACTTTAAGTCTTCATCTGTTCATTCAAACAATTGATTAATCAAAGTACCATTCATCATTTCGCTCTTTGTCTTTATCTTTTCTGCCTACTGTTTTTCCTTGCTGTTTGTCTTTAATTTCTTTCTAAGCATGTCTACTTCATCTAATATTTCTGCTCTCTCTACATCCATGAGTAACTAAGTAACATAGGGGCATGCTAATGACAATACTATAGGCTAAAACACGTGAACCAAGCATGTAGTATAGCTCTCGAATGCATTGATTGTATGTAAGCTTCATCCCACGGGCAATTTCGATCGGCCATCCATTTTTTCCAACGAACTCCTAACCTCTGGAAGGAGTAAGAGTTCAGAGTCATACACTCATGCTAGCCTCTCAAGGTAGCCAGAAAACGACCTAGGAATAGGCGTTTTCCTAGTACAAATCATAACTTGCTGTTTTAACAAGATGCTTAAGACCTTACTTGGACATGAGTAAACTAAAGAATCTAATGCATGAAATCGGAAGATACATGAGAATGAGTTAGTTTGATGCATAGGGAGTTGATCCAATGCTTGAGAATCGTGTGAAAATGCCTATAGAGGAGTCGTTAGTAGCCCTTGTTTCTCCATTTTACACACTTTCGCTGTTAGTAACATTGCGGTAAAATTGTTGTTCTCGCAATTCTGTTAAGTTAAAAATTCTGTTTTAGCTATTTTCCTCTTCGTTTATTAATCTCTTCTCTTTACATTTGAGTTTATCATTGACTTGCACTTGTTTATGTTGCTACCCTTTACATATTCCTTAGTAATTAAGCAATTTAAAACCAATTCTACCCCATCAAATCCACCCATTCTTGCTTAACAATACACTTCGCGAGTAACTAATAATAAATCTCTGTGGGAAAACGAATGAAAAAATACTTACTACTTGCTAGAAGATCATGTATGCTTGCATGTTCTGAGTGCTCTCTCTCTCTTATTGCTTATTTCTTTTACACATTGAGCACGCAACAAGTTTTTGGCGCCGCTGCCGGGGATTTAGTTTAGTGAAAACGAAGTTTGTTAAGTTAGAAAACCAACTCTTAATATCTATTGAAGCTGATCTATTTTCATTTCTTTTTCAGGTACTATTTGGGTTAGTTTATGAATGAGCCTTCAAGTAGTGATCTAGAGTTCAACCCTGAGCCTGAGAGATTACTTAGGGCTAGAAATAGAGCCAAGAAACGTCTCTTTAACCAACCCCCTTTACCTCAAATAATTGCTGAAACCGCAGAGTCTCCGCAATCCTCTCAAGAAGAAATGGATAGATTAGTTCCAAATCCGGTACCTATCACTCGCAATCCCATCGAAATAGCGAATGATAAGAATAGTGCCATTCTTTCATACTTAGTTCCCATGCCTGGGGAGCTAAACCCAAGCATAATCCGCCCTGAAATTACTGCCAACTCATTCGAGTTAAAGCCAGTGATGTTCCAAATGTTGTCCACTGTGGGACAATTCTTTGGAGTGGAAAATGAGGACCCCCACAACCATCTTAGAAACTTCCTAGGAGTCAGTGATACATTCATCATCCCTGGAGTTTCCCAAGAAGCCTTGAGGCTCTACCTCTTCCCTTACTCATTGAGGGACAAAGCAAAGACGTGGTTAAACTCATTACCCTCTGGATCAGTCCTCAATTGGACAGACTTGGCGGAGAAATTCCTAGTGAAATACTTTCCACCTGATAGGAATTCTACCTTTCGTGATGACATAGTCAAGTTCAAACAAGCTGAGAATGAGTATCTTCACGAAGCTTGGACAAGGTTCAAGGACCTTCTTCTTAAATGTCCACACCATGGCATCCCATGGTGTATCGAAATAGAGGTCTTTTTCAAAGGATGCAACCCCAGCACCAGACAAGTTCTAAATTCATCTGCTGGAGGTTCCATGTTGTCCAAGAGTTATAATGAAGCCTATGAGATCTTGGAGAAGGTCTCAGCATCTCACTGTAGGTGGTCAGATGATCCAATAGAGCCAAGTAGAGCTCAAGATAAGGACGCACTCAATACTATGAGTAGCCAAATAAGCGCCCTGACCAACCTAGTTAAACAAATGGCTCAAGCTAATCTCCAAACAAGTGTCAACACCGCCACAACCATGTCAATGGGCACCCAACCAAGTCAAGGTGAGACACTTATCTGTGGATTCTGTGGGGAAGGGCACCTGTATGAATACTGCCCTGGGAATCCAGCCTCAGTCTGCTATGTTGGAAGCCAACAGCAGCCTAGGAACAACCCCTATTCCAATACTTACAACCCTGGTTGGAGGAACCACCCAAACCTGTCATGGGGTGGCCAACAGAATGCTAACCTAGCTCCTAACCAACCAAGACCGAGTGGAACACCTGGTTTCACTCCCCAACATAACCAATCCATGTATCAAAAACCATACAACCAACCAGTAGGGTCTTCTGTAGAAAATCTACTCAAAGAGTACATCGCCAAGAATGATGCTACTCTACAAAGCCAACAAGCTACCCTTAGGAGCCTAGAGAACCAAATAGGGCAACTAGCCAATGAACTCAAAAGTAGGCCCCAAGGTAGACTTCCTGCTGACACTGAAGTGCCAAGGAGAGATGGAAAAGAACAAGTTCAAGCAATTGAACTTAGAAGTGGGAGACCATTGGTGAGCAACACTAAAGAAGCCCCAAAGAGAGTAGAGAACAATGAGTCTAGTGCTCCACTGGAGTCTCTGCCAAACCAAGGTCAACCATCACCAAGCACATCAGGAGCAAGGCTGGAGCCAATCATAGAAGAGATAGAAGAAATTCCAAGGCCTCCACCTATCCTGAGGCGACCTGAAGTGCCTGCATATGTGCCACCACCTCCATTTCCTCGAAGGCTTAAGAAAAAACAAGAACAGAAAGTGCACTTTAACAAATTCTTAGAAATTCTTAAGCAAGTGCATGTTAATATTCCTTTTGTTGAAGTTTTACAGTCTATGCCCTCTTATGTAAAGTTTTTTAAGGATATTATCACTAACAAGAAAATAATTGGTGAGTTTGAAACAGTAAATCTCACTGAGGAGTGCAGTGCCATACTCCAGAACAAGCTACCGAAGAAGGAGAAGGATCCTGGTTCCTTCACCTTACCAGTAGAGCTAGGAGGCAAGCATGTGGGCAGAGCTCTTTGTGACCTGGGAGCCAGCATAAACCTCATGCCCCTATCACTATTCCGCCAGCTAGGAATAGGAGAAGCACGTCCAACCACTGTCACTTTACAACTGGCAGACAAATCCATAGCCTACCCTGAGGGTAAGATTGAGGATATTCTTGTAAAGGTTGACAAGTTTATTTTCCTTGCAGATTTCATTATCCTGGATTATGAAGCAGACAAGGAGGTCCCCATCCTATTAGGCAGACCTTTTCTAGCCACAGGTAGGGCCCTGATAGATGTCCAGAAAGGTGAGCTCACTATGAGGGTTCACGATGAGGAGGTTAAATTTAGCGTTTATAAAGCCTTAAGGTACCCCTCTGACTCTGAATCTTGTGCTAGCATGGACATTGTAGACTCACTAATGGAAGAACAGCTGGAGCATGAATTATTGACTAAGCATGCTAATAACTATGTAGAATTAGATTTAACTGATTTGAATGTTTCTGAGATAATGGATGTACCTGTAGATAGGATACAACATGTTTGTATGACTAATGACTTAACTGACAGATCCTTGAATCCTTTAAAACCATCCATTGAGCATCCACCTGTCTTAGAATTGAAACCACTGCCCACACATCTAAAGTATGCATATTTAGGAAGTAATGAGACTCTGCCTGTAATTATTTCATCTAAATTAAGTGAGAAGCATGAGGTTGAGCTGATCTTATTACTTAAACAACATAGGAAGGCTATTGCATGGACTATTGCTGATATTAGAGGCATTAGCCCTTCCTACTGCATGCATAAGATAATACTAGAGGAAGAACATACACCCCGAGTAGATCACCAACGTAGGTTGAACCCCTCTATGAAAGAGGTAGTTAAAAAGGAAATAATAAAATGGTTAGATGCTGGTGTGATCTTCCTGTTAAGTCTCTGAAAGTGACTTATTTAGGACCCATTTAGCTTAAGAAGATGTACACATTTAGGTGTTTTTGTTAGCATTTAGCTTAAACCTATGCTTTAATATGAGAATTAGAAGAAGGTAGCTAATATAGGACTTATGTACAATAGGTAGAAAAAGGGTTGAAAACCGAAGAAAAGAATGAAAAAGTTAGCATTGCAAATGAATTGCGGAATAATTGCGGTGACCGCAATTATTCAAGTTAAAACCGTAAGTTGGCTGATCATTTTCTGTTTAGATCCGACTTTTCAGGGATTCGTTCTTTCTCCTCCATCCATTCTGATATATGGCGTTGAAGATTGATGGTTCTCCTTGGCCCAAACGCACCTGCAAACTACTATAAAAGGGGGTCAAAGTCGGAGGTTCAGCAAGCAATTCGAAGTGCAGAAGTCTTCTCGCAGTCCACCATTTCTCTCTAAATTCCTTTGCCGTCTGTTGGAGTGAGGTTCTCAGCTTTTGGAGTCGATAATCTGATAGGAAGGAGAGAAGATTCTTCTTCTCTCTCGATTGGATTCATCCAAGCACGGCTGAATTCCCATCACCATCATTCGAGGCGACTGCCACGAAGTTTTCAGCAAGCCTTTACTGTTTTCTGCTCTTTTCTTCTCATTTCCATTACTGATCATTGTTGTTCTTAGTTTAGTCATTTCAATTACTGCATTTCGTTGTTGTCTGTCTTGGATTCAGTCTTTTAAAGCTTTCCTTTGCTATTCAAACACTTAAAGTAATCAAAGTAAGTTTCTGCATTTCACAGTTCTACCTTGTTCTGCTACGAGTTTGGTTTGCTGTTTTACACACATTTCTCTTCTAAGCATGTCTACTTTATCTACCATTTCTGTTCTCCACATATCCATGAGTAACTAAAATCACTTAGGGGCATGCTAATGACAGAACTATAGGCTAAAAAACGTGAGTCAAGTAGTCAGTTCAACACTCGAACATTGATTGTATGTAAGCTTCATCCCACGGGCAATTTCGATTGGCCATCCATTTTGTCCAAAGAACTCCTAACCTCTGGAAGGAGTAAGAGTTCAGAGTCATATAATCATGCTAGCCTTTCATGGTAATCAGGAAACGGCCTAGGAATAGGCGTTTCCCTAGTACAAACTGAACACTCCTGTTTTAACAAGATGCTTAAGACCTTACTTTGAAATCGAGTAAACTTGAGTCTCTTATGCATGGAATCGGACGATACTTGAGATAGAGTGAGTTTGATGTATAGAGAGTTGATCCAAAGCTTGATAATCGTAATAAAATGCCTATAGGATAGTCATTAGTAGTCCTTAATCCCCCATTTTAATCAGATTCGCTGCTAATTAATTGCGGAAACATTGCGGTCCTCGCAATTCTGCCTTTTTAATCATTCTGTTTAGCTGTTTTCTTCCTCGATTATTAATTCCATCTCTTGTCTTTTAGGTCTAGTTTTAACTTTAATTTGTTTATGTTATATCCCTCTACACATTCAGCAAAAAGTAGTTAATTAAAAACCAATTTTAACCCATCAAATTCATCCCATCTTTCTTAACATTCACACTTCGCGAATAGCTAAAAACAAGTCTCTGTGGAAAAAACGAATTAAATATACTCACTACTTGCTGTAAGACCATGTATGCTTGCATGTTCTAAGTGCTCTCTCTACCCTTTTGCATATTTATCTTTACACATTGAGCACGCAACAAGTTTTTGGCGCCGCTGCCGGGGACTTATTTTAAGTGAAAACGAAGTTGTTAAGTTTAAGAAACCAAGTTTATCATTGAGTGAAACTAATCTGTTTCATTTCTTTTGCAGGTGCTATTAAGGTAGTTTATGAGTGAGCGTTCACATAGTAATTTAGAGTTCGATCCTGAACCTGAAAGATCACTTCGAGCTAGAAATAAAGCAAAGAAACGCCTCTTTAAACAACCTCCTATACCTCAAACCACACCTGAAACTAAAGAAATGGGCGATCTAGTTCCAAATCCGGCACAAGCCATTCGCAACCCCATCGAAATAGCGAATGACAAGAATAGTGCCATTCTTTCATATCTAGTACCTATGCCTGGGGAGCTGAACCCCAGCATAATCCGTCCTGAAATCACTGCCCACTCATTCGAGTTAAAGCCAGTGATGTTCCAAATGTTGTCCACTGTGGGACAATTCTTTGGAATAGAAAACGAGGACCCCCACAACCATCTTAGGAACTTCCTAGGAGTTAGTGACACATTCCTAATCCCTGGAGTTTCCCAAGAGGCCCTTAGGCTATATCTTTTCCCTTACTCATTGAGGGACAAAGCCAAGACATGGTTGAACTCGTTACCCTCAGGATCTGTCCGCAATTGGACAGATCTAGCAGAAAAATTCCTAGTCAAATACTTCCCACCTGATAGGAATTCAACCTTCCGTGATGATATCATAAAGTTTAAACAAGCTGATAATGAGTCTCTTCACGAAGCTTGGACTAGATTCAAAGACCTTCTCATTAAATGTCCACACCATGGCATTCCATGGTGTATCCAAATAGAAGTTTTCTTTAAAGGATGCAACTCCAGCACCAGACAAGTCTTAAATTCATCTGCTGGAGGTTCCATGTTGTCCAAGAGTTACAACGAAGCTTATGAGATCTTGGAGAAGATCTCAGCATCTCACTGTAGATGGTCAGACGATCCAGTAGAGCCAACTAGGGCTCAAGACAAGGATGCTCTAAGCGCCATGAGCACCCAAATAAATGCCCTGACCAACTTAGTCAAGCAAATGGCTCAGGCCAATCTCCAAACCAGTGCCAATACCGCCACAGCCATGTCAATGGGCACCCAACCAAGTCAAGGCGAGGCACCAATCTGTGGATTCTGTGGGGAAGGGCACCCTTATGAATATTGCCCTGGGAATCCAGCCTCAGTCTGCTATGTAGGTAGCCAGCAGCAGCCTAG
The DNA here is from genome assembly GCA_028017165.1 of Herpetospermum pedunculosum. Lineage (NCBI taxonomy): Eukaryota > Viridiplantae > Streptophyta > Magnoliopsida > Cucurbitales > Cucurbitaceae > Herpetospermum > Herpetospermum pedunculosum. Next base: position 3,300,112 of record CM051525.1, on the reverse strand, counting down.
GAATAACCCCTACTCCAACACCTATAACCCTGGTTGGAGAAACCACCCTAACCTGTCATGGGGTGGCCAACAAAACACTAACCAAAATCCTAACCAACCTAGACCGAGTGGAACACCTGGTTTCACTCCCCAACATAACCAGTCAATGTACCAAAAACCTTACAATCAATCTGTAGGATCTTCTGTAGAAAACCTACTCAAGGAATATATAGCTAAGAATGATGCTACTCTTCAGAGCCAGCAAGCTACCCTTAGGAGTCTGGAAAACCAAATAGGCCAATTAGCCAATGAACTTAAAAGTAGACCCCAAGGTAGACTCCCTGCTGATACCGAGGTACCAAGGAGAGATGGCAAAGAACAAGTTCAAGCCATTGAACTTAGGAGTGGAAGACCATTGGTGAGCAACACAAAGGACACACCAAAGAGAGTAGAGAACACTGAGTCTAGTGCTCCACTGGAGTCTCTGCCAAGCCAAGGTCCACCACCGACTAGCACATCAGGAGCCAGGCTAGAGCCAATTGTTGAGGACGTAGAAGAAATTCCAAGGCCTCCACCTATCTTAAGGCGTCCTGACGTGCCTGCATATGTGCCACCACCTCCTTATCCTCGAAGGCTGAAGAAAAAGCAGGAACAGGAAGTTCACTTTAATAAATTCTTAGAAATACTTAAGCAAGTGCATGTGAACATTCCTTTTGTAGAAGTTTTACAGTCTATGCCTTCATATGTAAAGTTTTTGAAGGACATTATTACTAACAAAAGAATAATTGGTGAGTTTGAAACAGTAAACCTCACCGAGGAGTGCAGTGCCATCCTCCAAAACAAGCTGCCCAAGAAGGAGAAGGATCCTGGTTCCTTCACCCTACCTGTAGAACTTGGAGGCAAGCATGTGGGCAGAGCGCTTTGTGACCTGGGCGCCAGCATAAATCTCATGCCCCTATCCCTATTCCGCCAGTTGGGAATGGGAGAAGCACGTCCAACTACTGTCACTTTACAACTAGCAGACAGATCCATCGCATATCCAGAAGGTAAGATTGAGGATATTCTAGTTAAAGTTGACAAATTTATTTTCCTTGCAGATTTCATTGTCCTGGACTATGAGGCAGACAAGGAGGTTCCCATCCTGCTAGGTAGACCATTTCTAGCCACAGGTAGGGCACTAATAGACGTGCAAAAAGGTGAGTTAACTATGAGGGTTCATGATGAAGAGGTAAAATTTAGTGTTTACAAAGCTTTAAGGTATCCCTCTGATTCTGAGTCTTGTGCTAGCATTGATGTTGTTGACTCGCTAATGGAAGAACAATTAGAGCATGTATTATTAACCAAGCATGCTAACGAATATGTAGGATTAGATGTAGATGATTTAAATGTATCTGACATAATGAATTTGCCTGTAGATAAACTTCAGCATGTATGTATGAATATAGATTTAACTGATAGAACTATAAATCCGTTAAAGCCCTCCATTGAGCATCCACCTATTTTAGAACTGAAACCACTACCAACTCACCTCAAATATGCATATCTAGGAGAGAATGAAACACTGCCTGTAATTATTTCTTCTAAACTTAGTGAACAGCATGAGGTTGATTTAATTTTACTGCTTAAGCAACATAGGAAGGCTATAGCATGGACTATTGCTGATATTCGAGGCATTAGCCCTTCTTATTGTATGCACAAAATTATTCTAGAGGAAGAGCATACACCTAGGGTAGATCACCAGCGTAGGTTAAACCCCTCTATGAAAGAGGTAGTGAAGAAAGAAATAATAAAGTGGTTAGATGCAGGAGTAATTTTCCCCATAGCTAGTAGCCAGTGGGTTAGCCCCATCCAATGTGTACCTAAAAAGGGGGGAATAACTGTGGTAGTCAATGAGAACAACGAACTGATTCCAACTAGGACTGTCACAGGGTGGAGAGTATGTATGGATTACAGAAAACTGAATAAAGAAACTAAAAAAGACCATTTCCCCCTACCATTTATTGACCAGATGCTAGACAGAATAGCTGGTAGAGCCTACTATTGTTTTTTAGATGGGTACTCTGGCTATAATCAAATCACTATAGACCCTAAGGATCAAGAGAAGACTACCTTCACTTGCCCTTTTGGAACGTTTGCCTTCCGCAGAATGCCTTTTGGCTTATGCAATGCACCGGCAACTTTCCAAAGGTGCATGATGGCAATCTTCTCTGAGTTGGATGAGTCCATAATAGAAATATTCATGGATGACTTCTCAGTCTTTGGGGACTCATTTAAAACCTGTCTAGAGAACCTAGGACAAGTCCTGGCTAGGTGTGAAGAGACCAACCTAGTCCTGAATTGGGAAAAATGCCATTTCATGGTAGATGAAGGGATTGTCTTAGGACATAGAGTGTCAAGGGCAGGTGTAGAAGTGGATAGGGCAAAAATAGAGGTCATAGAGAAGTTGGTAGAGCCCCAGAATGTCAAAGCTATTAGGAGTTTCTTAGGGCATGCTGGCTTCTATAGAAGGTTCATCAAGGACTTCTCTAAGATAGCCAAGCCTCTATGTGAGCTTCTAGAGCTAGGTAGGCCATTCATCTTTTCTAAAGAATGTGTAGTAGCTTGGAAAGCCCTTAAGGAAGCATTGGTCACAGCACCAATCATAGTAGGACCAAATTGGGATCTCCCATTTGAGATGCTATGTGATGCCAGTGACTATGCTGTAGGAGTCATGTTAGGACAGAAGATTGACAAGCTCACACATCCTGTCTATTATGCTAGTAAGACCTTGAATGAGGCTCAATGTAACTATACAACTACAGAGAAAGAGATGCTTGCTGTAGTATTTGCTTGTGAAAAATTTAGGAACTATATTGTAGGAACTAGGACCATTGTATATACTGACCATTCTGCTTTAAAATACCTGATGAGGAAGGCTGATGCTAAGCCTAGATTGATTAGATGGGTGTTATTGCTGCAGGAATTCGATTTGGACATTCGGGACAAGAAGGGATGTGAGAACGTGGTTGCAGATCACCTGTCTCGATTGCAGCACAATTGCGAAAAAATTGCGGACCCCGCAATTTCTGATGCTTTTATAGATGAACATATCTTTGCTTTAACTCATCGTGATAACGATGAGGAACCTTGGTTCGCTGACATTGCTAACTTCCGTGCAGCACAGGTATTACCAGTGTTCAAGGGAGGACAAGAGAAGAAGAGGTTCCTCCATGAAGCAAGGAAATTTATCTGGGATGACCCCATACTTTACAGGACCTGTGCTGATGGGTTGTTGAGGAAATGTGTTACAGCTGCTGAAGCGAAGTCTGTGCTGCAGCACTGTCATTCATCTCCTTATGGTGGACACTTTGGTGGACAAAGAACAGCTGCCAAGGTATTTCAAAGTGGCTACTATTGGCCAACAATCTTTAAGGACGCCCACAACTATGCCCACAACTGTGACGAGTGCCAAAGGACAGGTAACCTCAGTCGTAAGGATGAGATGCCCCTCACCTACATCTTAGAGTTGGAGCTCTTTGATGTGTGGGGCATTGATTTCATGGGACCATTCCCTCCATCATCAGGTAACCTGTACATTTTAGTAGCAGTAGACTACGTGTCAAAGTGGGTAGAAGCTAAGGCATGTCCTAATAATGATGCTAAAACAGTCACTAACTTCTTGCATAGACACATTTTCACTAGATTTGGGACTCCTCGTGCTATCATTAGTGATGAGGGGTCACATTTCATTAATAAGGCTATGGAGAAATTATTGGCTAAATATAACATTAGACATAGGGTAGCTACTCCCTACCACCCACACTCAAATGGCCAAGCTGAGATTTCCAATAGGGAGATAAAAAACATCCTAGAGAAGGTAGTCAAACCTAATAGGAAAGACTGGTCTTTCAAGCTTGAGGATGCACTTTGGGCTTATAGAACAGCATACAAGACACCTCTAGGAATGTCTCCCTATAGGTTGGTGTATGGCAAGGCTTGCCACTTGCCACTTGAGTTGGAGAACAAGGCATTCTGGGCCATGAAAGAATTAAATTTTTGTGTGAAGGATGCAGGGACATTAAGATCTTTACAGCTACATGAACTTGATGAGCTTAGGCACATGGCCTATGAGAATGCCAAGATGTACAAAGAAAAGACAAAAATATGGCATGACAGTAGACTCAGGATCAAAGATTTTAAGAAGGGCCAACTTGTATTATTATTTAACTCACGATTAAAGCTATTTCCAGGCAAATTAAAGTCTAGATGGTCAGGTCCATTTATTATTACTAATGTCTTTGTTCATGGTGCCATAGAGATTAAAAACTTGCAGCAAGGACAGCCATTTATGGTCAATGGTGCTAGGTTGAAGCACTACTATGAGGAGGGGGATGTGAAGACTCTCTCGGCCTTCCTCCTACATGAAGCATGAAGTTAGAAACGAGAGAGAACGAGTGGTTACTGTGCTCGTTTAGTCAAGGCCAATGCCTTAGTTTATTTTTTCTGTTTTTTTCGATGATCGTTTGTATGTTTTGTGAGGTATTTTTAATTGCGTAGTTAATGTTTGTTTTATTTGTTTTTGTAGGGAATCGAAAGAGGGGATCAAGGGGAGTAAATCCCACTTTAAAAATCAAGAAACGGTTGAGCCAAATGAAAGATACGGGCGATCAAAGTTTGGATTTGTTATGGAATATTGTCCCTAGAATTGCGCAATAATTGCTGGATCCGCAAAAAGAGCCGTTGGGATTTTTCCGTTGCTTTTATAGCCGTTAGAAGGCGCCCGATTGATACGATCCTCTCATTCTTTGCTCTCCAAGATTTCTGCGATTCTCTCCACCTTTGATCTCTCTCTCCAAACCTCCAAGATTCGACAATGGTTTCCACTAGGGCTGAGAGATCCGCCGCCAAGAAGAAGGCCGACGACGCAGCTGAAGCGGCTGCAAGGGAAGCGCTTCTCGCCCTTGCTGATGAGGGTGCTGTACGCACTGGCCGTCTCTCCAAGCTTCCTATTCGTAGGAAGAAGTGGAGGGTGGTCACTAAGATCCCTGCTGGGCCATCTGAGCCAGTGGGCACGCCAAAGAAGCGCCGGTGGACTGTCAAGACTGCCGCCGAACGAACCATCGCCAAGACTCCCTCTGTGGAGAGTCAAGAACCTGATCGTGCATCTCACGAGTCAGCAAAGGAAGGTTCGTCGCCGTCTGTGTCACCTGTGCGCAGCCCTCTCCCATCTGAACCGGTGCAAAGCACAGAATCTTCACCGCCTGCGCAGCGCGCCGAGTCATCTCCAGCGCTTCAGAGTTCTGATCTACCACCTGCGGCTGTGCAGAGTCCTGAACTGCCGTCTTCGCCATGGAGTTCTGCACATACACCATCAGCAGAGCACAACTCTCCACGGCCTGATCCTGAATTCCCTTATGGGGATTATCAGGAGTCCACGCAAGGCAGTGGAGATGCTGGCGAAGAAGAAGTCTTCTCTCCCATGAGAGAAGACAGCCCTGATGAGCCTGCACAGCAGGATGATTCCATGGAGGAGACGTTGGGGGCCTGCTTACAACAGATCCACATTAAGAGGGAGAAGAAGGAGGCCAAGAAGAAGGCCAAGAAAGCCAAGAAACTGAAGAAGAAGAAGGCCAAGCGAGTGCCTTCAGCAGACAAAGACAGTACTGAGCCTTCGCTCAAACGCCTCAAGGTGGAGGCTGCTGAATCTTCCAAGCCAGCCGATAAGGGGAAGGCTAAACTCTACCCCGAAGATGAACCTCCATCAGTGAGGTATGTCTCATCTGATGCTGAGTCAAGGGGCGTGGAGCTGAGGAAAAGGGACTTGTTGCACGAGAAGGGGTTCCTTGATCGACTTGCTGACCTGCCGCAGTTCTTGCGCGCAGGGGTGATCAACCATGGCTGGGAGGAATTCTGCCGACCTCCCAATCCAGCATACACGAGCATGGTGTATGACTTTTATGCTAACGTGCTCAGCCCTGAGGATGGCCTATCTGTGGTCAGAGGGGTGGAAGTTGATTTCTCTGCCAAGGCCATCAATGAAGCATTTGGTCTAAGGGGCCAGCCTCACACAGATTATGCACGGATAGTTGATGAGCCGACTGAGGCTGTGCTAGAAGAAGCCATCCGCACCATTGGCCAGCCTGAGGCCTCCTGGACAGTCTCACGCAATGGGCGGCACACGCTCATGAGTGCCAACCTCACGGCTAAGGCAGCTGTGTGGTTTTCATTCGTAAGAAGAAGACTCTCCCCAGTGACTCATGAGACTACAATTAACCAGAGCCGTTCGCTGCTGGTTTATGCTATAATGAGAGGTCTCACGATCAACGTGGGAGAAGTCATCACTGCTGCCATAGCTGAGTGTGCAAAAAAGGGTAAGGGGCCGTTATTTTTCCCCAACATCATCACAAAGTTATGCTTGCTTGCAGGAGTTCCCACCGAGCGCTTGGAGCAGCAGCTGCCCTACACAGGCCATCTGGAGTTGCCTGCACACCTAAGGCTGAGAAGAAAGGGCAACATGGAGTTTGAGTTGGATAGGCTGGCGGCTGAACAGTCCCTATCCATGGCCTGCTTGATGGACATGCAGAGGAGAATGGCTCAATGGGCCAATTATGCGCAGGCGAGGGACAAAGAAGTTGCAGACCAGTTGGGGTGCATCTTCCCGGACTTCCCCACCAACCTCCTAACTCCATGGGTGCCCCCACGACCAAGGCAACTAGATGAGGATGATGAGAATTGAGTGCTGGTTTGAAGAGCACTAGAGGGAGTATTACTGATCCCTCAAGAAACAAAAGACAATTTTCCTGCTTTTTGATAGAGTAATGTATATTATGCTGTTTTGTGGTTAAATTTTGATCTGTTTTGGATGTTTAGTTTTATGTTTTTCCTTTTGCTTAGGATAGTCTGATGTTAGTTGATTAGGTAGGATAGTTTAGTTTTATTTTTAGATTGCATGAGTAACAGGAAAAAGCATGCTAGGGGCCTGCATCAATGTTAAACCTGCCCAGATTGAATTGCGAAATAATTGCGGTTCCTGCAATTTTTGTGACTGATAGCATGTTTTGGACTGTCTGTTTAGTTAGGCTGTGATCTGTTAAATTCTATCTTTTGCTGCTAGCATGACTACCTTATATAGCTAATCTTGACGCATGCTGGATGAGTGTCATAGGACACCCTTTGATAGTTTAAATTTGCTTCTGAATAGTGCTCAGCATGCATAAACCATAAGTCCTTAAACCTGTCTGTTATGTTCAAATTTTCTGCTGCTGGGTTAGTTGCTTCTAGAATGTTGTGCCTATGCCTAGGATGTTTAGATTCTCTTTGCTTTGCTTTAGACTAGATGCTTCTAGGACAAGTTTGGGGGTGTGCCACCTCAAACACTCATTGGGGACAATGAGTAGTTGAAGTTTGGGGGAGGCCACCCTAGGCCTAGGAACATTCCTCTCTTCCTTAGGACATAAGCATTCTTCTTCTCCTAAAAATTTTTTTGTGATAAATAGAAAAAGTGAAAAATAGAATAAAGAGGGGAGTCTTTCTCAAGTTGCTGAGTAATCAGTGCCAATTGTGTAAACCACAAGTGGCATTGCATCAAAAGGCAAACCAAGGGGAGACTCCACCTAAGTAAAAAAGAAGGAAAAAGGAGAAATAGGGGAAGAAGAATGTATGCTTGGGAGTTATGATCTTGTGGCTTAGATGTCCTATGAAAAAAGAACTCTGATCCTTAATGAGCTAAGCACAAGGTTGTAGCTTTTAGGTTTGTCTAGGGAGATGAATGTATATCCAATGTAGTGATGCCAGGGTTTAGGTTGTTCTCTAAAAGTACCACTGTCACTGTTAATACTAAGACTGGCATGACTCTAAGGAATCCTAGACACATTAAGAATAAGCTAGAAGCATGTACTGAGTCTGGAGTAAAGCTTGGTAGAATTTGAAACCTTAGGGATAATAGCATGATATCATACAAGTAGTTAGATCAGTAGTAGGGGGTTAACAAAAGCAGCGGGTATGGTAGGCGGGTGAAGTCAGAAGAGCTTGATAAAGAGGTTAGTTCTAAACTTAGGAGTGTGTCACAGGACAGCATTGCTATAGACAAAATATAAGGGAGTCGGTGGGTAGTTAAAGAAGTAGAAACAGCAGCCTAAGTAAGTCCTTAGTATGCTTGAGGACAAGCAAAGCCTTAAGTTTGGGGGTGTGTTAAGTCTCTGAAAGTGACTTATTTAGGACCCATTTAGCTTAAGAAGATGTACACATTTAGGTGTTTTTGTTAGCATTTAGCTTAAACCTATGCTTTAATATGAGAATTAGAAGAAGGTAGCTAATATAGGACTTATGTACAATAGGTAGAAAAAGGGTTGAAAACCGAAGAAAAGAATGAAAAAGTTAGCATTGCAAATGAATTGCGGAATAATTGCGGTGACCGCAATTATTCAAGTTAAAACCGTAAGTTGGCTGATCATTTTCTGTTTAGATCCGACTTTTCAGGGATTCGTTCTTTCTCCTCCATCCATTCTGATATATGGCGTTGAAGATTGATGGTTCTCCTTGGCCCAAACGCACCTGCAAACTACTATAAAAGGGGGTCAAAGTCGGAGGTTCAGCAAGCAATTCGAAGTGCAGAAGTCTTCTCGCAGTCCACCATTTCTCTCTAAATTCCTTTGCCGTCTGTTGGAGTGAGGTTCTCAGCTTTTGGAGTCGATAATCTGATAGGAAGGAGAGAAGATTCTTCTTCTCTCTCGATTGGATTCATCCAAGCACGGCTGAATTCCCATCACCATCATTCGAGGCGACTGCCACGAAGTTTTCAGCAAGCCTTTACTGTTTTCTGCTCTTTTCTTCTCATTTCCATTACTGATCATTGTTGTTCTTAGTTTAGTCATTTCAATTACTGCATTTCGTTGTTGTCTGTCTTGGATTCAGTCTTTTAAAGCTTTCCTTTGCTATTCAAACACTTAAAGTAATCAAAGTAAGTTTCTGCATTTCACAGTTCTACCTTGTTCTGCTACGAGTTTGGTTTGCTGTTTTACACACATTTCTCTTCTAAGCATGTCTACTTTATCTACCATTTCTGTTCTCCACATATCCATGAGTAACTAAAATCACTTAGGGGCATGCTAATGACAGAACTATAGGCTAAAAAACGTGAGTCAAGTAGTCAGTTCAACACTCGAACATTGATTGTATGTAAGCTTCATCCCACGGGCAATTTCGATTGGCCATCCATTTTGTCCAAAGAACTCCTAACCTCTGGAAGGAGTAAGAGTTCAGAGTCATATAATCATGCTAGCCTTTCATGGTAATCAGGAAACGGCCTAGGAATAGGCGTTTCCCTAGTACAAACTGAACACTCCTGTTTTAACAAGATGCTTAAGACCTTACTTTGAAATCGAGTAAACTTGAGTCTCTTATGCATGGAATCGGACGATACTTGAGATAGAGTGAGTTTGATGTATAGAGAGTTGATCCAAAGCTTGATAATCGTAATAAAATGCCTATAGGATAGTCATTAGTAGTCCTTAATCCCCCATTTTAATCAGATTCGCTGCTAATTAATTGCGGAAACATTGCGGTCCTCGCAATTCTGCCTTTTTAATCATTCTGTTTAGCTGTTTTCTTCCTCGATTATTAATTCCATCTCTTGTCTTTTAGGTCTAGTTTTAACTTTAATTTGTTTATGTTATATCCCTCTACACATTCAGCAAAAAGTAGTTAATTAAAAACCAATTTTAACCCATCAAATTCATCCCATCTTTCTTAACATTCACACTTCGCGAATAGCTAAAAACAAGTCTCTGTGGAAAAAACGAATTAAATATACTCACTACTTGCTGTAAGACCATGTATGCTTGCATGTTCTAAGTGCTCTCTCTACCCTTTTGCATATTTATCTTTACACATTGAGCACGCAACACTTCCCTATAGCTAGTAGTCAGTGGGTGAGCCCTATACAATGTGTACCTAAGAAGGGGGGATGACTGTGGTAGTCAATGAGAGCAATGAACTGATTCCAACTAGGACTATCACAGGGTGGATAATGTGTATGGATTATAGGAAATTAAATAAGGAAACCAAAAAGGACCACTTCCCTTTACCATTCATTGACCAAATGTTAGATAGGATAGCTGGTAGAGCTTACTACTGCTTCTTAGACGGTTATTCAGGTTATAACCAGATCACTATAGACCCTAAGGACCAGGAGAAGACAACCTTCACTTGCCCTTTTGGAACTTTTGCCTTTCGCAGAATGCCTTTTGGCTTATGCAATGCACCGACAACATTCCAAAGGTGCATGTTGGCAATCTTCTCTGATTTAGATGAATCCATGATAGAGATATTCATGGATGATTTCTCAGTCTTTGGTGATTCATTCACAAACTGTCTAGAGAACTTAGGACAAGTCCTGGCTAGGTGTGAGGAGACCAACCTAGTCCTTAATTGGGAGAAGTGCCACTTCATGGTGGACGAAGGGATTGTCTTAGGTCATAGAGTGTCTAGGGCAGGTGTAGAGGTCGATAGGGCCAAAATTGAAATAATAGAGAAATTGGTAGAACCTCAGAATGTCAAAGCCATTAGAAGTTTCTTAGGACATGCAGGCTTCTATAAAAGGTTCATTAAGGACTTTTCTAAGATCTCCAAGCCTTTATGTGAGCTTCTAGAGCTGAACAAACCATTCATCTTCTCTAAAGAATGTTTCCTAGCCTGGAAGACCCTTAAGGAAGCACTAGTCACAGCACCTATTATAGTAGGGCCAAATTGGGATCTCCCCTTTGAGATGTTATGTGATGCTAGTGACTATGCTGTCGGGGTTATGCTAGGACAAAAGATTGACAAGTTAACACACCCTGTATACTATGCTAGTAAGACACTTAATGAGGCACAATGTAATTACACAACCACTGAGAAGGAGATGCTAACTGTAGTATTTGCCTGTGAGAAGTTTAGGAATTACATTGTAGGCACCAGAACAATCGTGTATACAGATCACTCTGCACTAAAGTACCTTATGAGGAAGGCTGATGCTAAGCCTAGGTTGATTAGATGGGTTTTGCTGCTGCAAGAGTTTGATCTGGACATTAGAGATAAGAAAGGATGTGAAAATGTGGTTGCGGATCATCTTTCTAGATTGCAGCAGAATTGCGGAAAAATTGCGGAAACCGCAATTTCTGATGCTTTTATTGATGAACATGTCTTTGTATTGACTCATCGTGATAACGATGAGGAACCTTGGTTTGCTGACATTGCTAACTTCCTTGCATCGCAGGTACTACCAACTTTCAAGGGAGGACAAGAAAAGAAGAGGTTCCTTCATGAAGCTAGGAAATTCATATGGGATGATCCCACACTCTACAAGACATGTGCTGATGGTCTGCTAAGGAAGTGTGTATCAACTGCTGAGGCGAAGTCCGTGCTGCAGCATTGCCATACAGCCCCCTATGGTGGACACTTTGGTGGCCAGAGAACAGCTGCAAAGGTGTTCCAGAGTGGCTACTATTGGCCAACGATCTTCAAGGATGCTCACAACTATGCACACAGCTGTGATGAATGCGAGAGAACAGGTAACCTTAGTCGAAAGGATGAGATGCCTCTCACTTACATCTTAGAGTTGGAGCTCTTTGATGTGTGGGGCATTGATTTCAAGGGACCATTTCCCCCATCATCAGGTAACCTTTACATATTGGTAGCAGTAGACTATGTATCTAAGTGGGTAGAGGCCATAGCATGTCCAAATAATGATGCCAAAACAGTCATTAAGTTCCTTCATAGACATATCTTTACTAGGTTTGGAACACCTCGTGCTATAATTAGTGATGAAGGGACACATTTCATTAATAGAGCTATGGAGAGAGTGTTGGCTAAATATAATGTTAGACATAGAGTAGCCACCCCTTATCACCCACATTCGAATGGACAAGCTGAAATTTCAAATAGGGAGATTAAAAACATACTCGAAAAAGTGGTCAAACCCAATAGAAAAGATTGGTCGTTTAAACTCGAGGATGCACTTTGGGCATATAGAACTGCATATAAGACACCCCTAGGTATGTCTCCTTATAGACTTGTGTATGGCAAAGCATGTCACTTACCATTCGAATTAGAAATTAAAGCATTTTGGGCACTAAAAGAGTTGAATTATTGCGTGACCGATGCGGGAACATTGCGGTCTTTGCAATTACATGAGCTTGATGAGCTTAGACATATGTCCTATGAAAATGCTAAAATGTATAAGGAAAAGACCAAGATTTGGCACGACAGTAGACTTAGGATTAAGGACTTTAAGAAAGGCCAGCTTGTCTTATTATTTAACTCACGGTTGAAATTATTTCCAGGCAAACTTAAGTCCAGATGGTCAGGTCCTTTTGTGATAACTAACGTATTTGTTCATGGTGCAATCGAGATTAAGAACCTGCAGCAAGGGCAACCGTTCATGGTTAATGGTGCAAGATTGAAGCATTACTATGAGGAAGGAGATGTGAAGACTCTCTCGGCCTTCCTCTTGACTGAAACGTGAAAATAAGAACGACAGAGGACGAGTGATCACTGTGCTCGTCCATGCGAGGCTAATGCCTTAGTTTATTTTTTTTTGCTATTTTTTCGGTTACTGTTTGTGTATATTTGTATGTGATTTTAATTACGAATTTGATGTTGATTTTATTTCTTTTAATAGGGAATCGATAGAGGGAATCAAGGAGATGAAATCGAGATAAAAAATCGAGGGAAATATTGGGCCAAATCAAAGATTCAGTTGAGAGAAGATTGCCATTTAAATTCAGAAAATCTCCAACGGTCACTAAAATTGCGCTGGATTTGCAGAATCCGCAACAGAAATAGCCGTTGGGATTTCCATCATTACAAATGGCCGTTAAGATAGCGATGGCCCATACGCTTCCCCTATTCACAGAACTCCAAGAAATCTCTCTCCTTCTTCCTCTGCAATCCCTCTTTCCAGATTCTTACGATTCCACCATGGTGCTAACGAGAGCTGAGAGATCTGCATCCAAAAATAAGGCCGCCGACGCTGAGATAGCTGCGAGAGAGGCACTCCTTGCCTTGGCGGATGCTGAAGCCGCGCGAACCGAACGCCTTCCCAAGCTCCCTGTCCGCAAGAAGAAGTGGAAGGTGGTAACGGAGATCCCTGCTGGTGAAGGGAATGAACTCTTCATTCCCCGCAGCGGAAGCGATTAGAATCGATCTTTTGTTTTGTTTAGAATTAAACTAAAAAAAAAGTTAAGCAAATGTTTTACCTTTGATGAACAATCATCTTCTTGTGTTCCTTTTTCCACGAGATCTTCCTCGCTATGACTCGAACACGGGATCAAGCTTGTGGGAGCTCTTTGAAAGAATGAGAGAACAATTCTCTGCAGAGGGTGTGAGTAGTGTGTTTGGCCAACCTTTTGGCTAAACCTAAATGTCTTATTTATAATAAGGCTTTTAGGAATTAATTTTATTTTATAAAATACATTTTAATATCTAATATATTAAAATATGTATTTTATATTTATTTGAATCTTATTCAAATATTATAAAATTCATCTTTTATAATATACTTTAAACTAGTTTTTAATATTAATGTATCATATACATAAACTATTTCCTCTAATATTTAATGTATCAAATACAATAAATATATTTTACTCTTCTACATTTAATATATCAAATATATTAAATATTAATTTGAATATTTCAAATTTTCTTTCAACTAAATTGATCCTTTTAGTGTTACTATGAGCTAGCAAGGGGACCTTATGGACCTACAGATTTATAAGCTCCAATGATACAAAATTAATTAATTAAACTCATTAATTAATTGACTTTCATTCATTAACTCTAGGTCACTCCACTATAGGCCTAGAGTTGCACTCTTATGCACTGTAAGACAAGTTGTGTCCATGGATATAACCATTACATGCAAGTCGATCCTTCACGAGTTGTTCGTAATTACAGCTGGGTCAAAAGTCCGTTTTACCCTTATAATTACATCTTACACCTTAAGTACCACTGATTCTCTAATGAACAACTTGTTTATGATCCAACCATAAACCAAGTCCCTCTCGGGCCAGTGAGAGGGTGGGGCCCCATTGTTCAAGTCCCGAAATCAGCACTTAAGGGAACTACTCATCTACTTTCCCTATATGGGAAGATGTGAATTCCATCTTGTGAAACTTATGTTCCCAACTCCCTATTTGGTCAAGTCCCCAAAATGGTAGGCTTATTGAATCGGCTATAAAGGCCATTCTCACCCATACAAATCAAAGGACGAGCCCTCACAGGCAGGAGTTCATAACTCACTCCGGATTAAGATCGAGTCACATATGATCATCCTGTGAAATACTAATCTTCTCAAATAACGGATTTATAAAGAGAGATTATATATTTCGTGGTCCAGTCTTATACAAACTCATTGTATAGGATACCCCACTCACATGTCTCTACATGAATGATTTGGATCAAATCATTTGTAACAATTACAAAGTGGGCTGTATCAATAGTGTTACCAGGATAAGGCACCCAACCTTATCCATATACTATAGACCCTTTAGGTTATTACTTGAACATGATCCTCCCGTATGTCAACTACATACAGTTCAAGATTACACTAATAACCTTGGATTTTATTTATATAATGAATATTATAAATTGCAAATATTAATAATAAAATAATTATAAAATAATTATTAATTAATTACGAGCCTTTAGGGCATAAATCCCAACAATCTCCCACTTGCACTAAAGCTGGTGAGACATGTATCCTAGGGCATACTCTACACCCAACATGTTCTCCCACTTGCCCTAGTGAAGATGAGACATGTCTCATAATCCTAGACATTCTAGGTGGCTTTCAAACACTTTAGCCTGGAAAGTCTTTTTATATAGATCAAAACGATTGTCAATTAAAAGTCATCTTGGTCCTACCACGATTCTTTCTCTCTCAGGATACCCTATATATTGATGTTATCTAAGTTCCTTAAGTTTAGCCATTACATAAAACGTTTTAGGCTTAACTATATCTGAAACATCTTTTCAGACCAATAAGAAATTATTTGAGTTATGCAAGTTCTTTACTTCATAAGTAAGAACATTTAACTTGCATACCATACTCCATCATCTAGGGTAAACATAGATTTCCATAAATCTTTGTTAAAACCAGTGCATCTCGTAAAGATCAAATCTTTAACCTCATACACAAAAATATAATTTCTCAATTTATCCATAGATATTTTGAGAAAAGTTTTTATTTTTCCGTGCAATGGTCATACCATTGGGTTAACTAATAAATGCTAACCAATTTTACTGTCAAATGTCATGTCTCACGTGTACATTAGATTTTCTCCCACTCAAACGCAGATAGTCAATCTTATGTTCTCAACATTTTGAAATGTCTTAGGACACTATTCCTTAGACAATCTAAACTTCATGTAAGAATGATACATTATCATTTTTGAAGTACTACATCATATACTTGACAACAAATTTGTCAATATAAGATGTGTGAGACATAAATAACATTTTGTCCTCGAAAACTCTATTTTAGGACATACCCAGTAATTTAAATCATTCATTTGGAATTGGTTAGGTAGTCAACATTTTATGTTGGATTCAAATCTTACAGCATTCACAATGGGTAATAAGTCATCCACATAAAATATGAGAAAATTCCACTAAGTAATTAATGATTTTCTTGTCTATACAATATCATTAATATTTATTCAAAGTCATAGTTTTTGATACTTTTATCAAACCTTACATTAAAAAATCTAGTGATCAAATTCATTTCATAAATGAACCTTTACTGCTTGCAAACCTTTTGCTTTTGATTTTTGAAATTGAACTCATGTAATTGATTTGTAAATGCATTCTTTAAGACTTCTTTTCAAAAAAAGATTTCTTAAACCTTCACTTGACATATCTCATATGCAACTATGAATTAGGAAATGTTTATATACTCTAATATGACAACAAATGAGAAAGTTTATCCATAGTTTACTTTCTCCATCTATATTTGTCATTAGTCTTATTTTGAAGGTCTGTACCTTCTTATTTACAAATCTTTTACTTTAGTAGATATATTCAAAACCTATGGGTTTTACCCCATCACGAATATCTACAAGTTCTAGATAAAGATGAGTACATCTACTCTATCTCGAGATTTATGACTTTGGTCTACTAGTCTTTGTCATTGACCCTCATTTCAACTTTGAGGTCAAGAAGCCCTACATTTTGTCATCTAATACGACAACTTAGGCTTCATATAAGCTCTTGTAACGGTTGGGTCATCTCATAACTCTCCCACTACGATGAGGCTTATCCAATTCATGACTAGGATCCATTTGACTATTAAATGTAATTAAATTGTTAACAACTTTTGTTAACTATTTAGTGGCTTCACATGGAACCAACTTTTCAACACTATTGAACATATTCAAGTTTCAGCATGTATGCTTAAAACTCTCAAAACTCGAAGGGTTGTAAACTAACTTTACTACTCTTCTATAATCTCAAAGTTGTCTCATGGACACCTTTTAGATAGAATCATGTTCACTATACAATCTATATTGTATATCCTAACAAGAGTCTTATAATGGCGTGCAATTCTTTATTGTTCTGACCATGTCTAACAAGGTCTTGTTTCTCCTCTTACAGCACAATTTCACACAATTGTACTTTGTGCTAGAGTTGAGATAAAATCTCATTTTCTATCAATTAGTCTTAGTACATAACGTTCCTGTACTTTTCACTGTGATCTGATCATAGTGTTTTGATAGATTTACCTAATTGACCTTCAACTTGAGTCTTATATTCCTCGAACTTTTCAAAATATTCAGACTTATGTTGCATTAGGTTACGATACTTATTTCTTGAATAATCATCAGCTAGAGTGATATGAAATATTCATCAGTGTTCTTTGGCCTGTAGGCTTTTCCAACAAAAACCTATTAATTATCTTGCATGAAAGGCAAGATCTTAAGACATATAAAGTAATTAACTCTAACATTTAGAGAATCACTTCGTAGTAGTCTTTTTATTCAAATTGATCAGAATCAATCTTGAATGCCAAAGACGGGTATCATATTTTAGGAGAATATAAATTGTCTTTATATTCTGGATTCTATAATCCTGAATATCTCACTGTGTAGTATTTTATATGTTAACAATTTAACACATACAAATTATTCTTATTTTTCGGCTGAACTTTTCAAATAATTTTGAAAATAAAAATTTAGTACTAAAATATTCATACTATATGAACATTTTATTAGTAATAAAGTTAGAGAAATTGAATTTCTCCTATGGTACTGAAAACACCATATTCAGCATTAAATAACAATTATTTCTTATGGACATCTTAATGTCTCCCACTACATTAATTGAGATGAGTTTTCTGGTGCCAACAAGTAGAGATCATTCTACATAATTAAGTATTTTCCAAGAATTATATAAAATGTAATGAAGAACAAATCTTAATAGTGGATCTGAATCTACTATATAGGTGGTAATGAAAAAATCTAGTAAATCAAATTTACTTTTATCCATGTTCTTCTTATAGAGGTATTTCATAAATTCCTCTTATTATGACTACTATGCTAATTTAGAAACTATTTTTTTTAGCTACAGTCATATGGTTTCTTTTCTTGGATTTTGGTAATACTTAATTTTTGAGATTATTTAGATAAATATCTAAATCTAGCTTTTATTGACTTCAACAATATCTCATATGTTGTTGTCATATTCTTTATCTTCTTAGCTTGATTTATTAATCATGTGCTTCACGAACAATTCGATTAGCATTGGCAACAGGTTTTTGAGAACGTTTCTCAATAAAGACAAATTAAAGAAAAAATTTACACTGTCATTATATAGTGTTAACATTATTTTTCCAAGTGATATTATTTTCTCAATTTGACAAATTAGCAACGAAAATTAAAATTGAGAGAAATAGACATAATATTGAAATATATAAAAAAAATATTATTTAACAACATGCAATCAATATTCATTCAATTTCAGCATAGAAAACAAACAATTTGATAAATGTACCCTGAAACATTATTTTTTTTTTTAATGCTATGATACTTTAGTGAGTTAGAACAAGTGCCGCCGTAGGGTAGGTCAAATGCTCCTTCACTAAACCGAGACAATCTCAACCAAGTGTTATCCCAAAATAACTCTTATTTCTATAACATTTAGTTACCATTAGTTTGGTCAAGAAAATCATTAACAATCTTAATGATATCTTTGTAAGTGTAACCCATCATTTTAGATTCTATAATTTTATCCCAACAAATGCCGCCGTAGGGTAGGTCAAGTATTAGAAATAAAATTACAATCCTATCCTTCTCAAGAGATTCACCCTGATATTGACCCATGTAAACACCTTCCGTAGGGGGACGGTCCAAAAGCCGCCGCGAGGCCCCACATGAATCTCACGTTGTGAACCAATGATAGAGACCGTAGGATATGTTGACACATTTCCTTCTCCCACTAACTATTTAAAAATACTTTCTCAAGAGATTCACCCTGATATTGACCCATGTAAACACCTTCCGTAGGGGGACGGTCCAAAGCCGCCTCGAGGCCTCACATGAATCTCACGTTGTGAATCTATGGTAGAGACCGTAGGGTTATTTTGACATATGTCTTTCTCCCACTAAGTATTTTGAAATAGGGTTTTCTATTACTTAGACAAATTAGGCTAATCTCATTTATCTAAGTTTTTCAATCTACCCTTTCATAACCCTTATGATGGTTAGATTGATCTTAATGTGAATTACCAAGTATATTAAACTATTAAAAACTAATCACATTATGAGTCAGCTTAATGAAATAAAATAAAATTTGACTAATTCAACCCCCAGGCCAGTTCTCAAGTAGAGGTGTTCCTTTTGAGTCAACTTAAGTACCTCACCCGAGTAACCTTTCTTAGACAGGGTTCCCTTATAGTCAATTTTTATTTCAAATTCATTAATCTTTAATTAACTATTAATTACTAGATCAATGAACTTCAGTTGATTTTAAGCCATGTTTTTTAATCCTATTAAAAAACTAATTCACCTTATGGATAATCTTGAATTTTTAACAATTTTAAACCCTTTAAAACAAAATTAAAGATTATCATATATTCTAATCTTATTAGAATAAAAGATAAACTAAATTCAAATATTTAAACTATTTAAAGAATGAATTAAATTATCTTTTAAATAAGGAAAAAAAAAATCTAATCTCAAAACAAAATTAAAGATTATCATATATTCTAATCTTATTAGAATAAAAGATAAACTAAATTCAAATATTTAAACTATTTAAAGAATGAATTAAATTATCTTTTAAATAAGGAAAAAAAAATCTAATCTCATTAGGAAAATATCCTAAGCTTATTTGGAAAATATCCTAAGAAAAGATTTTCCAATCGAAAAGATTTCCGAATCTCATTGGAAAAGATTTCCGAATCTCATTGGAAAAGATTTCCCAATCGAAAAGATTTCCGAATCTCATTGGAAAAAATTTCCCAATCGAAAAGATTTCCAAATCTCATTGGAAAAGATTTCCGAATGATTTCCCAATCTCATTGGAAATGATTTCCCAATGAAAAAGATATCCTAATCCTTATTAGAAAAATATGGATTCCTATTTAAGTATCCTAATTTAAAATTTCCAAATATAACAATTATATTGAAAGATATGGAAATATAAACATATTAGGAAATCATCTAATCAAATTAGAAAGCATTTTAATCATAATATTCCAAATATAACAATTATATTTAAAAATAATTAAAATGCATGATCATGCTTAACCTATGGTGGGATTTTAATCTAGATGACATACTTTATGCAACCAAACATAATTTAAAACATACATCAACATGCATAATTAAATTTAAAAAAAACGCAGCAAAATTGACCGGCATATTTGGCATATCCTAAGAAATTGAAAACTAATTTAAATTACAATAATTTAAATCCAAGACATATCTTGGTCTTCGAATTTCCTTCCTTTGTTGATCCATCAAAATTTAGAAACCCTAAAATTGTCTTGAGTATCCACCCGCCTTTGAAAAAAAATATATGCTTCTCAAACCACCAGATTGGTCAACTCAAACTCTTTCTGCAATGCATAGGCGATGGTGACAGATTGAAGACCATTGTCCAAACAATTTGAAAAACTCTATTCTCAGTTACTCAATTCTAAATTGAGATTTTAATAAGAATTCATCAAATCAATGCAATTCGAGAAGACACTCAATTCCAAATTGAGATTTTAAAAAGAATTCATCAATTCAATTCAAGAATTAATCTTCAGCAGAATCAATGTCTTCACCGCCTAACATTTAAGCTAAATGAGTACACCACTTGCACTTTGTATTCATCACTTTGACTCACCTCAACAAATAAGTTGCATATGCAAATCAATCCTTCTTTCAAAGAATCTTCACCGCCTAACGAAATCACAGTCGTCCGCCATCTTGTCTCCATCTCTTTGAAGAACAGATTAAATTACAAAAATCCTTAACCCTTATGGGTTTTACAATTTGATCTAATCAAAAGGTTTAAATCTAATGCCAATCAAATATGCCTAAACAATCAATTTTGCAAACCATATATATCACATATATATAAACTTAAAATACCCACCATACACAATTTTAATTCTAAACAAAACTCAAAGAAAGCTCTGATACAAATTGAAGGGAATGAACTCTTCATTCCCCGGAGCGGAAGCGATTGGAATCGATCTTTTGTTTTGTTTAGAATTAAACTAAAAAAAAAGT
The DNA here is from genome assembly GCA_028017165.1 of Herpetospermum pedunculosum. NCBI lineage: Eukaryota > Viridiplantae > Streptophyta > Magnoliopsida > Cucurbitales > Cucurbitaceae > Herpetospermum > Herpetospermum pedunculosum. The sequence goes on along the minus strand of CM051525.1, from coordinate 3,279,395 downwards.
TAAGCAAATGTTTTACCTTTGATGAACAATCATCTTCTTGTGTTCCTTTTTCCACGAGATCTTCCTCGCTATGACTCGAACACGGGATCAAGCTTGTGGGAGCTCTTTGAAAGAATGAGATAACAATTCTCTGCAGAGGGTGTGAGTAGTGTGTTTGGCCAACCTTTTGGCTAAACCTAAATGTCTTATTTATAATAAGGCTTTTAGGAATTAATTTTATTTTATAAAATACATTTTAATATCTAATATATTAAAATATGTATTTTATATTTATTTGAATCTTATTCAAATATTATAAAATTAATCTTTTATAATATACTTTAAACCAATTTGAATCACATTCAAATAACATAAGTATATAGTTTTTAATATTAATGTATCATATACATAAACTATTTCCTCTAATATTTAATGTATCAAATACAATAAATATATTTTACTCTTCTACATTTAATATATCAAATATATTAAATATTAATTTGAATATTTCAAATTTTCTTTCAACTAAATTGATCCTTTTAGTGTTACTATGAGCTAGCAAGGGGACCTTATGGACCTACAGATTTATAAGCTCCAATGATACAAAATTAATTAATTAAACTCATTAATTAATTGACTTTCATTCATTAACTCTAGGTCACTCCACTATAGGCCTAAAGTTGCACTCTTATGCACTGTAAGACAAGTTGTGTCCATGGATATAACCATTACATGCAAGTCGATCCTTCACGAGTTGTTCGTAATTACAGCTGGGTCAAAAGTCCGTTTTACCCCTATAATTACATCTTACACCTTAAGTACCACTGATTCTCTAATGAACAACTTGTTTATGATCCAACCATAAACCAAGTCCCTCTCGGGCCAGTGAGAGGGTGGGGCCCCATTGTTCAAGTCCCGAAATCAGCACTTAAGGGAACTACTCATCTACTTTCCCTATATGGGAAGAAGTGAATTCCATCTTGTGAAACTTATGTTCCCAACTCCCTATTTGGTCAAGTCCCCAAAATGGTAGGCTTATTGAATCGGCTATAAAGGCCATTCTCACCCATACAAATCAAAGGACGAGCCCTCACAGGCAGGAGTTCATAACTCACTCAGGATTAAGATCGAGTCACATATGATCATCCTGTGAAATACTAATCTTCTCAAATAACGGATTTATAAAGAGAGATTATATATTTCGTGGTCCAGTCTTATACAAACTCATTGTATAGGATACCCCACTCACATGTCTCTACATGAATGATTTGGATCAAATCATTTGTAACAATTACAAAGTGGGCCGTATCAATAGTGTTACCAGGATAAGGCACCCAACCTTATCCATATACTATAGACCCTTTAGGTTATTACTTGAACATGATCCTCCCGTATGTCAACTACATACAGTTCAAGATTACACTAATAACCTTGGATTTTATTTATATAATGAATATTATAAATTGCAAATATTAATAATAAAATAATTATCAAATAATTATTAATTAATTACGAGGCTTTAGGGCATAAATCCCAACAGCTGGACCATCTGAACCAGTAGGAACGCCCAAGAAGAGGAAGTGGAGTATGGCCGTTGACGATGCAACGATCAAGAAGAAGACTCCCACTGTGGAGAGTCAAGAAAGTGGCCGTCCATCCTACGAGACGGCCAGACTAAGCCATTCGCCATCTCCACCAGCACGAAGCCCTGAACCATCTCCGTCGCCACAGAGCTCTGAACACTCTCCACCCCCGCAGAGCCCTGAAGAATCACCCATCTCCCAGACGCCTGAACCTGAAAGTCCAGATGAAGAGCATCAAGAATCGGCGCGGGGCGATGAAGCAGCTGAGGAAGAAGAGGTCTTCTCTCCGTTGAGGGGAGTCAGCCCCGAGAGCCCAGCACAGGGGGATGATTCGATGGATGAGACATTGGGGGATTGCCTCCAACAGATCACAACCAAGGCGAAATTGAGAAAGAGAGCCGCCAAGGTTGTCAAGGCCAAACGGCCAAAAGCATCGAAGAAGTCCAAGAAAATGAAAGCCAGGGGTGAGCCTTCATCAAGGAAGGTTAGTAGTGAGCCTTCTCCAAAGAAGCTCAAGATCGAGGCTGCTGAATCAGCCAAAGCAAAAGACAAGGGGAAAGCCAAGCTGTACCCCGAAGATGATCCTCAATGTGTGAGGTATGTGTCCTCTGATGCTGAGTTCAGAGGCACTGAGTTAAGGAAGAGGGACCTGCTGCATGAGAAAGGGTTCCTCGACGCGCTAGCAGACCTGCCGCAATTCTTGCGCGCAGGGATCACCAATCACGGCTGGGAGGAGCTGTGCAGACCACCCGTCCCCGCCTATTCCAGCATGGTGTATGATTTCTACGCCAACTTGATGAACCCTGAGGATGGCCTATCTGTGGTCAGAGGAATTGAGGTGGATTTCTCAGCAAAGGCAGTCAATGAAGCCTATGGCCTCAAGGGTAAAAAACACACGGATTATGCACGGATCATTGATGCGCCAACAGAGGCAGTCCTGGAGGAAGCAATTCGGATCATTGGCCAACCTGAGGCAGCGTGGACGATTTCGCGCAATGGGAAGCACACTCTGATGAGTGCTACCCTCACAGCTAAGGCAGCCGTCTGGTTCTCCTTCGTACGGAGGAGGCTGTCCCCAGTGACCCACGAGACCACCATCAACCAAGGCAGATCGCTGCTGGTCTATGCGATCATGAGGGGCCTCACAATTAATGTGGGCGAGGTCATTGCAGCCTCAATCGCTGACTGCGCCAAAAAGGGTAAGGGTCCACTTTTCTTTCCCAATACAATCACTAAGCTTTGCTTACGTGCAGGGGTTCTGCTCAATCTCTGACAATGGCCTGGGGATGGCAGCTGGCCTACACGGGGCACCTGGAGCTGCATACAGGCCTGAGGATGCGCAGAAAGGGGAACATGGAGTTCGAGTTAGACGGCCTGGCTGCTGCTCAATCTCTGACAATGGCCTGTCAGATGGACTTGCAGAAGAAGATGGCTCAATGGGCTACATATGCACAGGCAAGGGATAAGGATGTTGCTGACCAATTAGGCTGCATCTTTCCTGAGTTCCCCACGGACCTACTGACTCTATGGGCGCCTCCAAGACCACGGAAGAATGATGATGATGAGGACATCTGAGTGCTAGGTTGATTAGCACTCAAGGGAGTATTTTTGTTCCCTACGGAAAAAAAATCAAACTGCTTTTCGTTGAACCATGTGAATTATGCTGTTTTGAGTTAAATTTTGATCTGTTTTTTTCTTTATTTTTGTTGTTTAGATTTGTTTAGTGTAGTCTGATGGTAGCTGAATAGGTAGATTAGTTTAGTTTCCTTTTTGTATAGCTTAAATGACTGGAAAGAGCATGCATAGGGGCCTTGATCACTGATATATCTGCCCTGTATCCATTGCGAAATAATTGCGGAATCCGCAATTTTTGTTAGTAATTGCATGTTTTTGACTGACTGTTTAGCTAGGCTGGTTCTGTTTAATTTTGTTCTTTTGCTGCTATCTTGACTACTTTATATAGCCTTTCTATAAGCATGCTGGATGAGTGTCATAAGGCACCTTTGATAGTTTAGATTAACCTCTTAAAACTGTTCAGCATGCGTAGCTTTAAGTCCTTACCTGCCTGTTTTTATAAATTTCTGCTGCTGAGATGTTTGCTTTGAGAATGTTCTGTCTATCCCTAGGGCTTTTAGATTCTCTTTATTTTACCCTAGACTAGATGCTTCTAGGATCAGTTTGGGGGTGTGCCACCTTAGACACTCATTGGGGACAATGAGTAGTTTAAGTTTGGGGGAGGCCACCCTAGGCCTAGGAACATTCCTCTCTCCCTTAAAGCATAAGCATTCTTCTTCTCCTTTACAAAAAATGATGAGCTGAAAAAAAAAAAATGAAAAATAGAATAAAGAGGGGTGTCTCTCTTAAGTTGCTGAGTAATCAGTGCCAAGTGTGTAACCCACAAGTGGCATTGCATCAAAAGGCAACCAAAGGAGAGGCTCCACCAAAGTAAGAAAGAAAAAAGAAATAGGGAAGAAGAATGTATACCTAGGAGTTGCAACTTTGTGGCTTAGATGTCCTGAATAAAAAGAACTCTGATCCTCAAATAGCTGAGCGCAAAGTTGTAACTTGTAGGGTTGTTTAGGGAGATGAATGTAGGTCCAATGTAGTGATGCCAGGGTTTAGGTTGTTCTCTAAATGTACTACTGTCACTGTTAATACTAAGACTGGCATGACTCTAAGGAATCCTAGGTAGCTCAAAAGTAAAAACTCGAAGCATGTACTGAGTCTGGGGTAAAGCTAGGTAGAATTTGAAACCTTAGGGATAGTTGCACGATATGACAGAAGCAAGTAGATCAGCTGTAAGGGGTTAATGAAACAGTAGGAGCTTTAGGCATGCAAAGTCAGAAGAAGCAAAGTAAGAGGGTAGTTGTAAACTTAGAAGTATGTCACAGGACAGCACTGCTATAGATAGGAATGTAGGGGAGTCAGCAAGTGGTTAAAGATGATAAAAAAGCAGCCTAAGTAAGTCCTTAGTTTGCTCGAGGACGAACAAAACCTTAAGTTTGGGGGTGTGTTACGTCTCCAAAAGTGACCTTTTTAGGACTTATTTATCTTAGAAAGATGTACACTCTTAGGTGTTTTTGATAGGATTTAGCTTAAACCTATGCTTATATATGAGAATTAGAAGAAGGAAGCTAAATTAGGACTTGTGTGCAAAAGGGAAGAAAAGGAATGAAAAAGGAAGTTAAAAGAATGAAAATTATGCATTGCGGAAGCATTGCGGAAACATTGCTAAAACCGCAATGTTTTAAGTGAAATCCGTAAGTTGGCTAACCTTTTTCTGTTGTGATCCGATATTTCAGGGATTCGTTCTTTCTCCTCCATCCATATTGAAGTACGACGTTGAGGATGGATGGTTCTCCTTGGCCCAATCGCACCTGCAGAATACTATAAAAGGAGGTCAAAGAGGAAGGTTGGATCATCATCCGAAAGCGTAGAAGTCCCTTCGCAGGGCAGTCTTTCCCATTCATTCTCTTCTCCGTCTGTTGGTTTGAGAGGTTCAGCTGTTGGAGTCGACAATCTGATAGGAAGGAGAGAAGATTCATCTTCTCTCCTGATTGGATTCATCCAAGCAAGGCTTACCTTTCTCTCCCTTCAGCCGAGGCGTCTGCGACGAGGCGATCAAGCTCACTTTACTTGCTTTTTGTCTTTAACTTTTCATTTCCAGCACCGTTTATTGTTATTTCTTTTCCATTAGTTAGTCCATTCCATTTCGTTGCTTTCTGTCTTTATGTTAGTAACTTTAAGTCTTCATCTGTTCATTCAAACAATTGATTAATCAAAGTACCATTCATCATTTCGCTCTTTGTCTTTATCTTTTCTGCCTACTGTTTTTCCTTGCTGTTTTGTCTTTAATTTCTTTCTAAGCATGTCTACTTCATCTAATATTTCTGCTCTCTCTACATCCATGAGTAACTAAGTAACATAGGGGCATGCTAATGACAATACTATAGGCTAAAACACGTGAACCAAGCATGTAGGATAGCTCTCGAATGCATTGATTGTATGTAAGCTTCATCCCACGGGCAATTTCGATTGGCCATCCATTTTGTCCAAAGAACTCCTAACCTCTGGAAGGAGTAAGAGTTCAGAGTCATACACTCATGCTAGCCTCTCAAGGTAGCCAGAAAACGACCTAGGAATAGGCGTTTTCCTAGTACAAACCATAACTTTCTGCTTTAACAAGATGCTTAAGACCTTACTTGGACATGAGTAAACTAAAGAATCTAATGCATGAAATCGGAAGATACATGAGAATGAGTTAGTTTGATGCATAGGGAGTTGATCCAATGCTTGAGAATCGTGTGAAAATGCCTATAGAGGAGTCGTTAGTAGCCCTTGTTTCTCCATTTTACACACTTTCGCTGTTAGTAACATTGCGGTAAAATTGCTGTTCTCGCAATTCTGTTAAGTTAAAAATTCTGTTTTAGCTATTTTCCTCTTCGTTTATTAATCTCTTCTCTTTACATTTGAGTTTATCATTGACTTGCACTTGTTTATGTTGCTACCCTTTACATATTCCTTAGTAATTAAGCAATTTAAAACCAATTCTACCCCATCAAATCCACCCATTCTTGCTTAACAATACACTTCGCGAGTAACTAATAATAAATCTCTGTGGGAAAACGAATGAAAAAATACTTACTACTTGCTACAAGATCATGTATGCTTGCATGTTCTGAGTGCTCTCTCTCTCTTATTGCTTATTTCTTTTACACATTGAGCACGCAACAGGCGTCGAGACGTTAGGCGAGCGTCTCGACGCTGGCCCGATGATTTCTTGCGCGCGCCTCCTTCGTTGCGTCTCGACGCCGCAGCAAGGTCTCGACGCTTGCTCTCGGGTTTGGGCTGGAAAATTGCCTCTCCTAGGCAATTTTGGTCCGGTTCTTCTTGGATCATCTTGCCCTTTTCCCGATGCATTTCCGAGGCGTTAAAACACCGCTTTTAGCTCCAAAACGGGTCCAATGGACGCACGAGCTCTTCCCCGCAAATCTCCTATAAACGAGATAAATAAACTAATTAAAAGCGGAATTTAGCTAGAATTAGGAAGTGAATAATAGCTCCAAAATGGAGTTATCACGCCCCGATTGCCTACCGAAGACGAACGCGCCCCAGCGTCGAGACGCCGCTCGAGGGTCTCGATGCCAGCTCGACAATTTTCCAGATAGACGCGCGACAGCGTCGAGACGCTGTTCGAGCGTCTCGACGCCCGCGCGCTCGCGCGCGGCCAACTTAGGGCACCAACGTCGAGACATTTTCCTAGCGTCTCGAAGCTCCGACATTTAAAGGTGTGAAAATGCCCTTATTTTGCCAATTTTTAATTCTCCTTCTTCCCCAATTCTTCCTCTCGGGTTTCCACCATTTTCCACCATTTTTGGACTTCTTCTTCTCCTCTTTGTATGCTACTAAGCTCTTCCATGGGGGATTTGATTTATTCATCCTCCATGGAAGGCTAAACTAAGGTTAGTATTTAATTTCGATTTGGGTTTTGTGAATTATGGATGTTTGGGGAGGTTTGCCCCTTTGTAAATGTTGAGATAATTAGCATGTTTCTTGCATCTCTTGCTTGTTCTTATTCCAATTCTAGCATGTGTAGCTAAATTAGATTGACGCTCTAATTCCTATGCATGATAGAGGGCTAAAGTTTGGGACGTATAATTGCCCAAACCGCTAGGTAGCACGGGCTTAAGCATGGCTAATTGATTCATTCCAAAGTGACAGTTGGTAATCTGAATTAATTAACGTTTTCATGTTAAGCTTAAGGCAAGAGAGAAACCGAGTTAGTCTTAGGATTAGGCCGTCGCAATGTTCCCGTCACTGGCTCATAGTCGATTTAGGGGTCGCGACCTTGGATACTGTATTGGCCAAGTACAATTAGAATTGCACGTGTCTAATTAAATCCTTGGGTCATTTGTGCTAGAAGTAGCCAAATGAATTGTGTGCATAAGCATGATTAGTTAAGAAATTGTATCGATGATCCGAACATCCATAACGATCAATTCCATTTCTCGAAGTTAAGTGCAACCATTTAAATTTCGCATTTGTCATTTAATTTTCCGTTAGTTGCACGTAGGATCTCCCTTCCCCCCAAACCAAATTACCATTCTTTTATTGTGCATACTTTTTATAATTAGCAAATTAGGCTTAGTTAAATTGAATTTCTTATTTCCCTGTGGATCGACCCCGTTACCACTAAGCTTCAAATAACTCGGTGCATTCGGGTTTATAAATTGTATTTTGGCAAGCCTCGACAGCTTGAATTCGGAGTACCACATAAAGTGCTCCACCAAAATTGGCGCCGTTGCCGGGGATTAAAGTTTAATTTAGTTTGATTAAGTTTAGTTTGTGGTTTTAAAATTTTTTCTTTATTTCTTTTTGTACAGTTTAATTCTTTTGTATTATTTTACCCGTTTTTGTTTGAGTTTCTAAGCGCAGTCATTCTTTGAAAATTCAAAAGAAGCGCTGAGATGGAGGTCGTGGGTAATTATGAGCATCAAAGAACCTTGAGGGAGCTTGCATCACCTGAGTTATGGCGGAACACATCGAGTATATTGTATCCGGTAGCTGCAGGTAATTTTGAACTTAAAGCTGGTCTGGTTAACTTATTGTTACGTCTCCAAAAGTGACTATTTTAGGACTTATTTGTGTTAGGAAGTTGTGCATTTGTAAGTATTTTTGATAGGATTTAGCTTGAACCTATGCTTATATATGAGAATTAGAAGAATGAAGCTAAATTAGGACTTGTATGCAAAAAGAAAGAAAATGAATTAAAAATGAAGTTAAAGGAATGAAACTTGTGCATTGCGGAGGCATTGCGGAAACATTGCTAAAACCGCAATGTTTTAAGTGAAATCCGTAAGTTGGCTAACCTTTTTCTGTTGTGATCCGATATTTCAGGGATTCGTTCTTTCTCCTCCAGCCACGTAGAAGTACGACGTTGAGAATGGATGGTTCTCCTTGGCCCAATCGCACCTGCAGAATACTATAAAAGGAGGTCAAAGAGGAGGGTTGAAACACATCTGAAAAGCGTAGAAGTCTCTTCGCAGCACAATTCTTTCTCCTGTTTTTCTCTTCCGTCTGTTGGGTTGGAAAGCTTAGCTGTTGGAGTCGATAATCTGATAGGAAGGAGAGAAGATTCATCTTCTCTTCTGATTGGATTCATCCAAGCAAGGCTCGCCTTTCTCTCCCTTCAGCCGAGGCATCTGCGTCGAGGCGATCACGCTCAACTTTATTGCTTTCTGCTTTAGTTTCCCATTTTCATTACTGTCTGTTGTTATTTCCTTTCCAATAGCTACTTTAATTCATTTCGTTGCTGTCTGCTTTATTTTAGTTCTCTAAGGCTGTCATTTGTTTAGTTCAATTCTTAATAAATCGAAGTACTATTTTCATCAAGTCACAAGTTTCTTTGCCTTCTCTGTTACTGCCTTTAGCTTCTGTTTTGTCTTTAATAAACCTCTAAGCATGTCTTCTTCATCTACTCTTTCTATTCTATCTGCATCCATGAGTAACTAAGTCACATAGGGGCATGCTAATGACAACTCTGTAGCAAGAAACACGTGAACCAAGCATGTAGGATAGCTCTCGAATGCATTGATTGTATGTAAGCTTCATCCCACGGGCAATTTCGATTGGCCATCCATTTTGTCCAAAGAACTCCTAACCTCTGGAAGGAGTAAGAGTTCAGAGTCATACACTCATGCTAGCCTCTCAAGGTTGCAAGAAAACGACCTGGGAATAGGCGTTTTCCTAGTACAAATCACAACTTACTGCTTTAACAAGATGCTTAAGACCTTACTTGGACATGAGTAAACTAAAGAATCTAAGGCATGAAATCGGAAGATACATGAGAATGAGTTAGTTTGATGCATAGTGAGTTGATCTAATGCTTGAGAATCGTGTGAAAAAGCCTATAGAGGAGTCGTTAGTAGCCCTTGTTTCCACATTTTACACACTTTCGCTGTTAAGAACATTGCGGTAAAATTGCTGTTCTCGCAATTCCTTTAAGTTAAAATCTGCCTTAGTCATTTTTCCTCTTCGTTTAGTTATCTCTTCTCTTTGCATTTGAGTTTATCATTTACTTGCACTTTTTTATGCATCTATTCTTTACATAATCCTTAGTAATTAGGCAACTTAAAACCAAATCTACCCCATCAAATCCACCCATTCTTGCTTAACAATACACTTCGCGAGTAACTAAGAATAAATCTCTGTGGGAAAACGAATGAAAAAATACTTACTACTTGCTACAAGATCATGTATGCTTGCATGTTCTGAGTGCTCTCTTATTGCATATTTCTTTTAAACATTGAGCACGCAACAAGTTTTTGGCGCCGCTGCCGGGGATTTAGTTTAGTGAAAACGAAGTTTGTTAAGTTAGAAAACACAAAGTTTAATATCTATTTGAACTGATCTTTTTCTCATTTCTTTTGCAGGTACCATTGGGTTAGTTTATGAATGAGCATTCAAGTAGCGATCTAGAATTCAATCCTGAGCCTGAGAGATTATTTAAGGCCAGAAACAAAGCTAAGAAACGTCTCTTTAACCAACCCTCTATACCTCAAATAATTGCTGAAACCGCGGAGTCTCCGCAATTCTATCCAGAAGAAATGGACAGACCAGTTCCAAATCCGGTACCTACCACTCGCAATCCCATCGAAATAACGAATGACAAGGATAGTGCCATTCTCTCTTACCTAGTACCTATGCCTGGGGAGCTAAACCCAAGCATAATCCGCCCTGAAATTACTGCCAACTCATTCGAGTTAAAGCCAGTAATGTTCCAAATGTTGTCCACTATGGGACAATTCTTTGGAGTGGAAAATGAGGACCACCACAACCATCTTAGAAACTTCTTAGGAGTTAGTGATACATTCCTTATCCCTGGAGTTTCCCAAGAAGCCTTGAGGCTCTACCTCTTCCCTTACTCTTTGAGGGATAAAGCAAAAACGTGGTTAAATTCATTACCCTCCGGATCAGTTCTCAATTGGACAGACTTGGCGGAGAAATTCCTAGTAAAATACTTCCCACCTGATAGGAATTCTACTTTTCGTGACGACATAATCAAGTTCAAACAAGCTGAAAATGAGTCGCTTCACGAAGCTTGGACAAGGTTCAAGGACCTTCTGATTAAATGTCCACACCATGGCATTCCATGGTGTATCCAAATAGAGGTCTTTTTCAAAGGATGCAACCCCAGCACCAGGCAAGTGCTAAATTCATCTGCTGGTGGTTCCATGCTTTCCAAAAGTTATAACGAAGCCTATGAGATCCTGGAGAAGATCTCAGCATCTCACTGTAGGTGGTCAGATGATCCAATAGAGCCAAGTAGAGCTCAAGATAAGGACGCCTTCAATGCCATGAGTAGCCAAATAAGCGCTCTGACCAACCTAGTAAAACAAATGGCTCAAGCCAATCTCCAAACTAGTGTCAACACCGCCACAGCCATGTCAATGGGCACACAACTGTTGCGTGCTCAATGTGTAAAGATAAAGAAGCAAAAGGATGGAGAGAGCACTTAGAACATGCAAGCATACATGGTCTCACAGCAAGTAGTAAGTATATTTAATTCGTTTTTTCCACAGAGACTTAATTTTAGCTATTCGCGAAGTGTGTTTGTTAAGAAAGATGGGATGGATTTGATGGGGTAAAATTGGTTTTTAATTAACTACTTTTTGCTGAATGTATAAAGGAACATGCCATAAACAAATTAAAGTGAAAATCAGGCTTAAAGGTCAAGAGATGAAATCAATAAACACAGAAGAAAACAGCTAGACAGAAGACAATTTGGCAGAATTGCGAGAACCGCAATTAATCCGCAATTAAATGGCAGCGAAACTGGTTAAATGGGTGAATTAAGGGCTACTAATGACTATCCTATAGGCAGTTTATTACGATTATCAAGCTTTGGATCAACTCTCTATACATTAAACTCACTCTATCTCAAGTATCGTCCGATTCCATGCATGAGAGACTCAAGTTTACTCGACTTCAAAGTAAGGTCTTAAGCATCTTGTTAAAACAGGAGTGTTCAGTTTATACTAGGGAAACGCCTATTCCTAGGCCGTTTCCTGATTACCATAGAAGGCTAGCATGATTATACGACTCTGAACTCTTACTCCTTCCAGAGGTTAGGAGTTCTTTGGACAAAATGGATGGCCAATCGAAATTGCCCGTGGGATGAAGCTTACATACAATCAATGTTCGAGTGTTGATCTACCTACTTGACTTACGTTTTTTAGCCTATAGTTCTGTCATTAGCATGCCCCTAAGTGAATTTAGTTACTCATGGCTATATGAAGAACAGAGATATAAGATAAAGTAGACATGCTTAGAAGGAAAAAGTGCTTAAAACAGCAAGCCAAACTCGTAGCAGAATAAGGAATAACTGTGAAATGCAGAAACTTACTTTGATTACTTCAAGTGTTTGAATGACAAAGGAAAGCTTAAACAGAATGAATTCAAGGCAGACAACAACGAAATGCAATAAGTAAATGACTAAGCTAAGAACAACATTGAACAGAAATGGAATTGAGAAGGAAAAAGCAGAAAACAGTAAAGGTGTGCTGAAAATCTTCGTGGCAGTCGCCTCGAATGATGGTGATGAGAATTCAGCCGTGCTTGGATGAATCCAATCGAGAGAGAAGAAGAATCTTCTCTCCTTCCTATCAGATTATCGACTCCAAAAGCTGAGAACCTCACTCCAACAGACGGCAAGGGAAAATCGAGAGAAATGGTGGACTATGAGAAGACTTCTGCACGTTGAATGATGACTGAACCTCCGACTTTGGCCCCCTTTTATAGTAGTTTGCAGGTGCGATTGGGCCAAGGAGAACCATCAATCTTCAACGTCGTATATCAGAATGGGTGGAGGAGAAAGAACGAATCCCTGAAAAGTCGGATCTAAACAGAAAAATGTCAGCCAACTTACGGTTTTAACTTGAATAATTGCGGCCACCGCAATTATTCCGCAATGCATTCGCAAGGGTTATTTTTTCATTCTTTTCTTCGGTTTTCACCCCTTTTCCTACCTATTGTGCATAAGTCCTATATTAGCTACCTTCTTCTAATTCTCATATTAAAGCATAGGTTTAGGCTAAATGCTCACAAAAACACCTAAATGTGTACATCTTCTTAAGCTAAATGGGTCCTAAATAAGTCACTTTCAGAGACTTAACACACCCCCAAACTTAAGGCTTTGCTTGTCCTCAAGCATACTAAGGACTTACTTAGGCTGCTGTTTCTTCTTCTTTTATCTACTCACTAACTCCCTTATATTCTTGTCTCTAGCAGTGCTGTCCTGTGACACACTTCCAAGTTTAGAACTAGCCTCTTGTCTAGCCTCTTCTGACTTCACCTGCCTACTATACCCACTGCTTTTGTTAACCCCCCTACTACTGATCTAACTACTTCTATGATATCATGCTACTATCCCTAAGGTTTCAAATTCTACCAAGCTTTACTCCAGACTCAGTACATGCTTCCAGCTTATTTTTAATGTGTCTAGGATTCCTTAGAGTCATGCCAGTCTTAGTATTAACAGTGACAGTGGTACTTTATAGAGAACAACCTAAACCCTAGCATCACTACATTGGATAAACATTCATCTCCCTAGACAAACCTAAAAGCTACAACCTTGTGCTTAGCTCATTAAGGATCAGAGTTCTTTTTCATAGGACATCTAAGCCACAAGATTATAACTCCCAAGCACACATTCTTCTTCCCCTATTTCTCTTTTTTCTTTCTTTTTTTTTTACTTAGGTGGAGTCTCCCCTTGGTTTGCCTTTTGATGCAATGCCACTTGTGGTTTACACACTTGGCACTGATTACTCAGCAACTTGAGAAAGACTCCCCTCTTTATTCTATTTTTCACTTTTTCTATTTATCACAAAAATTTTTTTAGGAGAAGAAGAATGCTTATGTCTTAAGGAAGAGAAGAATGTTCCTAGGCCTAGGGTGGCCTCCCCCAAACTTCAACTACTCATTGTCCCCAATGAGTGTTTGAGGTGGCACACCCCCAAACTTGTCCTAGAAGCATCTAGTCTAAAGTAAAACAAAGAGAATCTAAACATCCTAGGCATAGGCAAAACATTCTAGAAGCAACTATCCCAGCAGCAGAAAATTTGAACATAACAGACAGGTTTAAGGACTTATGGTTTATGCATGCTGAGCACTATTCAGAGGCAAATTTAAACTATCAAAAAGGTGTCCTATGACACTCATCCAGCATGCTTCAAGATCAGCTATATAAGGTAGTCATGCTAGCAGCAAAAGATAGAATTTAACAGATCACAGCCTAACTAAACGGGCAGTCAAAAACATGCAATCAGTCACAAAAATTGCGGGAACCGCAATTATTTCGCAATACAATCTGGGCAGATTTAACATTAACTCAGGCCCCTAGCATGCTTTTTCCCGTTACTCATGCATCCAAAAAAATAAAACTAAACTATCCTACCTAATCAACTAACATCAGACTAACCTAAGCAAAAGGAAAAACACAAAACTAAACATCCACAACAGATCAAAATTTAACCACAAAACAGCATAATATACATGAATCTATCAAAAAAAAAAAAAAAAAAACAGGAAAATTGTCTTTGTTTCTTGAGGGATCAGTAATACTCCCTCTAGTGCTCTTCAAACCAGCACTCAATTCTCATCATCTTCATCTGGTTGCCTTGGTCGTGGGGCCACCCATGGAGTTAGGAGGTTGGTGGGGAAGTCCGGGAAGGTGCATCCCAACTGGTCTGCAACCTCTTTGTCCCTCGCCTGCGCATAGTTGGCCCATTGAGCCATTCTTCTCTGCAGGTCCATCAAACAGGCCATGGATAGGGACTGCTCAGCAGCCAACCTATCCAACTCAAACTCCATATTGCCCTTCCTTCTCAGCCGTAGGTGTGCAGGCAACTCCAGATGGCCTGTGTAGGGTAGCTGCTGCTCCAAGCGCTCGGTAGGAACTCCTGCAAGCAGACATAACTTTGTTATGATGTTGGGGAAAAATAATGGCCCCTTACCCTTTTTAGCACACTCGGCGATGGCAGCATTGATGACTTCTCCCACGTTAATCGTGAGACCTCTCATGATAGCATAAACCAGCAGCGAACGGCTCTGGTTAATGGTAGTCTCATGCGTCACCGGGGAGAGTCTTCTTCTCACGAATGAAAACCACACAGCTGCCTTTGCCGTGAGGTTGGCACTCATGAGCGTGTGCCGCCCATTGCGTGAGACTGTCCAGGAGGCCTCAGGCTGGCCAATGGTGCGGATGGCTTCTTCTAGCACAGCCTCAGTCGGCTCATCCACTATCCGTGCATAGTCTGTGTGAGGCTGGCCCCTTAGACCGAATGCTTCATTGATGGCCTTAGCAGAGAAGTCCACTTCTACCCCTCTGACCACAGACAGGCCATCCTCAGGGCTGAGCACGTTCGCATAGAAGTCATACACCATGCTTGTGTATGCTGGATTGGGAGGTCGACAGAATTCCTCCCAGCCATGGTTGATCACCCCTGCGCGCAAGAACTGCGGCAGGTCAGCTAGGCGATCAAGGAACCCCTTCTCGTGCAACAGGTCCCTTTTCCTCAGCTCCACGCCCCTTGATTCAGCATCAGACGAGACATATCTCACTGATGGAGGTTCATCTTCGGGGTAGAGTTTAGCCTTCCCCTTATCAGCTGGCTTGGAAGATTCAGCAGCCTCCACCTTGAGGCGCTTGAGCGAAGGCTCAGTACTGTCTTCTTCTGCTGAAGGCACTCGCTTGGCCTTCTTCTTCTTCAGTTTCTTGGCTTTCTTGGCTTTCTTGGCCTCCTTGTTGGCCTTCTTCTTGGCCTTCTGCCTCGCCTGGAGTTGTGGGAAACAGGCCCCCAACGTCTCCTCCATAGAATCATCAGCAGGCGTTTGCTGTGCAGGCTCATCAGGGCTGTCTTCTCTCATGGGAGAGAAGACTTCTTCTTCGTCTGCCTCTCCACTGCCTGGCGTGGATTCTTGGTAATCCCCATAAGGGAATTCCGGATCAGGCCGTGGAGAGTTGTGCTCTGCTGACGGGGTATGCGCAGAACTCCATGGCGAAGACGGCAGCTCAGGACTCTGCACAGCCGCAGGTGGTAGATCAGCACTCTGAGGCGCTGGAGATGACTCGGCGCTCTGCGCAGGTGGTGATGATTCGGTGCTCGGCACTGGTTCAGATGGCAGGGGGCTGCGCACAGGTGATGCAGACGGCGTCGCATCTTCTTTAGCTGACTCGTGGGATGCACGATCAGATTCTTGACTCGCCACAGAGGGAGTCTTGGATTTGCTTGGTCCGGCGGCAGTCTTGACAGTCCACCGGCGCTTCGTGGGCGTGCCCATTGGTTCAGATGGGCCAGCAGGAATCTCAGTGACCACTCTCCACTTCTTCCTACGAATAGGAAGCTTGCCAAGACGGCCAGTGCGTACAGCACCCTGATCAGCAAGGGTGAGAAGCGCTTCCCTCGCAGCCGCTTCAGCTGCGTCGTCGGCCTTCTTCTTGGCGGCGGATCTCTCAGCCCTAGTGGAAACCATGGTCGAATCTTGGAGGTTTGGAGAGAGAGATCAAAGGTGGAGAGAATCGCAGAAATCTTGGAGAGCAAAGAATGAGAAGATCGTATCAAACGGGCGCCTTCTAACGGCTATAAAAGCAACGGATGAAATCCCAACGGCTCTTTTTGCGGAGTCAGCAATTTCTGCGCAATTCTAGGGACAATATTTCATAATAAATCCCAACTTTGATCGCCCGTATCTTTCATTTGGCCCAACCGAATCTTGATTTTTAAAGTGCGATTTACTCCCCTTGATCTCCTCTTTTAATTCCCTACGAAAACAAACAAAACAAATATCAAATACGCAATTAAAATCACACCACAAAACATACAAACGATCATCGAAAAAAACAGAAAAAATAAACTAAGGCATTAGCCTTGACTAAACGAGCACAGTAACCACTCGTTCTCTCTCGTTTCTAACTTCATGCTTCATGTAGGAGGAAGGTCGAGAGAGTCTTCACATCCCCCTCCTCATAGTAGTGCTTCAACCTAGCACCATTGACCATAAATGGTTGTCCTTGCTGCAAGTTTTTTATCTCTACTGCACCATGAATAAAGACATTAGTAACAACAAATGGACCCGACCATCTAGACTTTAATTTGCCTGGAAATAGCTTTAATCGTGAGTTAAATAACAGTACAAGTTGGCCTTTCTTAAAATCTTTGATCCTGAGTCTACTGTCATGCCATATTTTTGTCTTTTCTTTGTACATCTTGGCATTCTCATAGGCCATGTGCCTAAGCTCATCAAGTTCATGCAGCTGTAAAGATCTTAATGTCCCTGCATCCTTCACACAAAAATTTAATTCTTTCATGGCCCAAAATGCCTTGTTCTCCAACTCAAGTGGCAAGTGGCAAGCCTTGCCATATACCAACCTATAGGGAGACATTCCTAGAGGTGTCTTATATGCTGTTCTATAAGCCCAAAGTGCATCCTCAAGCTTGAAAGACCAGTCCTTCCTATTAGGCTTAACTACCTTCTCTAGAATGTTCTTTATCTCCCTATTGGAAATCTCAGCTTGGCCATTTGAGTGTGGGTGGTAGGGAGTAGCTACCCTATGTCTGATGTTATACTTAGCCAATATCTTCTCCATAGCTTTATTAATGAAATGTGACCCCTCATCACTAATGATAGCACGAGGAGTCCCAAATCTAGTGAAAATGTGTCTATGCAAGAAATTAGTGACTGTCTTAGCATCATTATTAGGACATGCCTTAGCTTCTACCCACTTTGACACGTAGTCTACTGCTACTAGAATATACAAGTTACCTGATGATGGAGGGAAGGGTCCCATGAAGTCAATGCCCCATACATCAAAGAGTTCTAACTCCAAGATGTAGGTGAGGGGCATCTCATCCTTACGACTGAGGTTACCTGTCCTTTGGCACTCGTCACAGTTGTGGGCATAGTTGTGGGCGTCCTTAAAGATTGTTGGCCAGTAGTAGCCACTTTGAAATACCTTGGCAGCTGTCCTTTGTCCACCAAAGTGCCCACCATAAGGAGATGAATGACAGTGCTGTAGCACAGACTTCGCTTCAGCAGCTGTAACACACTTCCTCAACAACCCATCAGCACAGGTCCTGTAAAGTATGGGGTCATCCCAGATGAATTTCCTTGCTTCATGGAGGAACCTTTTCTTCTCTTGTCCTCCCTTGAACACTGGTAATACCTGTGCTGCACGGAAGTTAGCAATGTCAGCGAACCAAGGTTCCTCATCGTTATCACGATGAGTCAAAGCAAAGATATGTTCATCTATAAAAGCATCAGAAATTGCGGGGTCCGCAATTTTTTCGCAATTGTGCTGCAATCGAGACAGGTGATCTGCAACCACATTTTCACATCCCTTCTTGTCCCGAATGTCCAAATTGAATTCCTGCAGCAATAACACCCATCTAATTAGTCTAGGCTTAGCATCAGCCTTTCTCATTAGATATTTTAAGGCAGAATGGTCAGTATATACAATGGTCCTAGTTCCTACAATATAGTTCCTAAATTTTTCACAAGCAAATACTACAGCAAGCATCTCTTTCTCTGTAGTTGTATAGTTACATTGGGCCTCATTCAAGGTCTTACTAGCATAATAGACAGGATGTGTGAGCTTGTCAATCTTCTGTCCTAACATGACTCCTACAGCATAGTCACTGGCATCACATAGCATCTCAAATGGGAGATCCCAATTTGGTCCTACTATGATTGGTGCTGTGACCAGTGCTTCCTTAAGGGTTTTCCAAGCTACTACACATTCCGTAGAGAAGATGAATGGCCTACCTAGCTCTAGTAGCTCACATAGAGGCTTGGCTATCTTAGAAAAGTCCTTGATGAACCTTCTATAGAAGCCAGCATGCCCTAAGAAACTCCTAATAGCCTTGACATTTTGGGGCTCTACCAACTTCTCTATGACCTCTATTTTCGCCCTATCCACTTCTACACCCGCCCTTGACACTCGATGTCCTAAGACAATCCCTTCATCTACCATAAAATGGCACTTTTCCCAATTCAGGACTAGGTTAGTCTCCTCACACCTAGTCAGGACTTGTCCTAGGTTTTCTAGACAGGTTTTAAATGAATCCCCAAAGACTGAGAAGTCATCCATGAATATTTCTATCATGGACTCATCCAACTCAGAGAAGATTGCCATCATGCACCTCTGGAAAGTTGCCGGTGCATTGCATAAGCCAAAAGGCATTCTGCGGAAGGCAAACGTTCCAAAAGGGCAAGTGAAGGTGGTCTTCTCTTGATCCTTAGGGTCTATAGTTATTTGATTGTAGCCTGAATAGCCATCTAGGAAACAGTAGTAGGCTCTACCAGCTATTCTGTCTAGCATCTGGTCAATAAACGGTATGGGGAAGTGGTCTTTTTTAGTTTCTTTATTTAGTTTTCTGTAATCCATACATACCCTCCACCCTGTGACAGTCCTTGTTGGAATTAGTTCGTTATTCTCATTGACTACCACAGTTATTCCCCCCTTTTTAGGTACACATTGGATGGGGCTCACCCACTGACTACTAGCTATGGGGAAAATTACTCCTGCATCTAACCACTTTATTATTTCTTTCTTCACTACCTCTTTCATAGAGGGGTTTAACCTACGCTGGTGATCTACCCTAGGTGTGTGTTCTTCCTCTAGAATAATTTTGTGCATACAATAAGAAGGGCTAATGCCTCGAATATCAGCAATAGACCATGCTATAGCCTTCCTATGTTGCTTAAGCAGTAAAATTAAATCAACCTCATGCTGTTCACTTAGCTTAGAAGAAATAATTACAGGCAGTGTGTCATTATCTCCTAGATATGCATATTTGAGGTGAGTTGGTAGTGGTTTTAGTTCTAAAACAGGTGGATGCTCAATGGAGGGCTTCAGAGGGTTAATAATTCTATCAGTTAAATCTATAGTCATACATACATGCTGAGGGTTATTTACAGGCATGTTCATTATGTCAGCTACATTTAGATCATCTACATCTATTTGTACATATTCACTAGCATGCTTGGTTAATAAGACATGCTCTAATTGTTCTTCCATAAGTGAGTCAATAACATCCATGCTAGCACAAGACTCAGAATCAGAGGGGTATTTTAAAGCTTTGTAAACACTAAATTTTACCTCTTCATCATGAACTCTCATAGTTAACTCACCTTTTTGCACATCTATTAGTGCCCTACCTGTGGCTAGAAATGGCCTACCTAGCAGGATGGGTACCTCCTTGTCTGCTTCATAGTCCAGGACAATGAAATCTGCAAGGAAAATGAATTTGTCAACTTTAACTAGAATATCCTCAATCTTACCTTCTGGATATGCGATGGATCTGTCTGCTAGTTGTAAAGTGACAGTAGTTGGACGTGCTTCTCCTATTCCCAACTGACGGAATAGGGACAGGGGCATGAGATTTATGCTGGCGCCCAGGTCACAAAGCGCTCTGCCCACATGCTTGCCTCCAAGTTCTACAGGTAAGGTGAAGGAACCAGGATCCTTCTCCTTCTTGGGCAGCTTGTTCTGGAGGATGGCACTGCACTCCTCGGTGAGGTTTACTGTTTCAAACTCACCAATTATCTTTTTGTTAGTAATGATATCCTTCAAAAACTTTACATATGAAGGCATAGACTGTAAAACCTCTACAAAAGGAATGTTCACATGCACTTGCTTAAGTATTTCTAAGAATTTATTAAAATGAACTTCCTGTTCCTGCTTCTTCTTCAGCCTTCGAGGATATGGAGGTGGTGGCACATAAGCAGGCACGTCAGGACGCCTTAAGATAGGTGGAGGCCTTGGAATTTCTTCTACGTCCTCTACAATTGGCTCTAACCTGGCTCCTGATGTGCTAGTTGGTGGTGGACCTTGGCTTGGCAGAGACTCCAGTGGAGCACTAGACTCAGTGTTCTCTACTCTCTTTGGTGTGTCTTTTGTAATGCTCACCAATGGTCTTCCACTCCTAAGTTCAATGGCTTGAACTTGTTCCTTGCCATCTCTCCTTGGTATCTCGGTGTCAGCAGGGAGTCTACCTTGGGGCCTACTTTTAAGTTCATTGGCTAACTGGCCTATTTGGTTTTCCAGGCTCCTAAGGGTAGCTTGCTGGCTCTGAAGAGTAGCATCATTTTTAGCTATATACTCCTTGAGTAGGTTTTCTACAGAAGATCCTACAGGTTGATTATAAGGTTTTTGGTACATTGACTGGTTATGTTGGGGAGTGAAACCAGGTGTTCCACTCGGCCTTGGTTGGTTAGGATTTTGGTTAGTGTTTTGCTGGCCACCCCATGACAGGTTAGGGTGGTTTCTCCAACCAGGATTGTAAGTTTGTGAGTAGGGGTTATTCCTAGGTTGCTGCTGACTTCCTACATAGCAGACCGAGGATGGATTCCCAGGACAGTATTCATAAGGGTGTCCTTCCCCACAGAATCCACAGATTGGTGCCTCGCCTTGACTTGGTTGAGTGCCCATTGACATGGCTGTGGCGGTATTGGCACTGGTTTGGAGATTGGCCTGAGCCATTTGCTTAACTAAGTTGGTCAGGGCATTTATTTGGGTGCTCATGGCGCTTAGAGCATCCTTGTCTTGAGCTCTAGTTGGCTCTACAGGATCATCTGACCATCTACAGTGAGATGTTGAGATCTTCTCCAAGATCTCATAAGCTTCGTTGTAACTCTTGGACAACATGGAACCTCCAGCAGATGAATTTAAGACTTGTCTGGTGCTGGGGTTGCATCCTTTAAAGAAAACTTCTATTTGAATACACCATGGAATGCCATGGTGTGGACATTTAACGAGAAGATCTTTAAATCTAGTCCAAGCTTCGTGAAGAGACTCACTTGGAGTTTGTTTGAATTTGACTATGTCATCACGGAAAGTAGAATTCCTATCAGGTGGGAAGTATTTTACTAGGAATTTTTCTGCTAGGTCTGTCCAATTGCGGACAGACCCTGAGGGTAACGAGTTCAACCATGTTTTGGCCTTGTCCCTCAAAGAGTAAGGGAAAAGATATAGCCTAAGGGCCTCTTGGGAAACTCCAGGGATTAGGAAGGTGTCACTAACTCCTAAGAATTTCCTAAGATGGTTGTGGGGGTCCTCGTTTTCTATTCCAAAGAATTGTCCCACAGTGGACAACATTTGGAACATCACTGGCTTTAACTCAAAGGAGTGAGCAGTGATTTCAGGACGGATTATGCTGGGATTCAGCTCCCCAGGCATAGGTACTAGGTATGAAAGAATGGCACTATTCTTGTCATTCGCTATTTCTATGGGGTTGCGAATGGCAGGTGCCGGATTTGGAACTAAATCGCCCATTTCTTTGGTTTCAGGTAAGATTTGAGGTATAGGAGGTTGTTTAAAGAGGCGTTTCTTTGCTTTATTTCTAGCTCGAAGTGATCTTTCAGGTTCAGGATCGAACTCTAAATTACTATGTGAACGCTCACTCATAAACTACCTTAACAGTACCTGCAAAAGAAATGAAACAGATTAGTTTCACTCAATGATAAACTTGGTTTTCTTAAACTTAACAACTTCGTTTTCACTTAAAAATAAGTCCCCGGCAGCGGCGCCAAAAACTTGTTGCGTGCTCAATGTGTAAAGATAAAGAAGCAAAAGGATGGAGAGAGCACTTAGAACATGCAAGCATACATGGTCTCACAGCAAGTAGTAAGTATATTTAATTCGTTTTTTCCACAGAGACTTAATTTTAGCTATTCGCGAAGTGTGTTTGTTAAGAAAGATGGGATGGATTTGATGGGGTAAAATTGGTTTTTAATTAACTACTTTTTGCTGAATGTATAAAGGAACATGCCATAAACAAATTAAAGTGAAAATCAGGCTTAAAGGTCAAGAGATGAAATCAATAAACACAGAAGAAAACAGCTAGACAGAAGACAATTTGGCAGAATTGCGAGAACCGCAATTAATCCGCAATTAAATGGCAGCGAAACTGGTTAAATGGGTGAATTAAGGGCTACTAATGACTATCCTATAGGCAGTTTATTACGATTATCAAGCTTTGGATCAACTCTCTATACATTAAACTCACTCTATCTCAAGTATCGTCCGATTCCATGCATGAGAGACTCAAGTTTACTCGACTTCAAAGTAAGGTCTTAAGCATCTTGTTAAAACAGGAGTGTTCAGTTTATACTAGGGAAACGCCTATTCCTAGGCCGTTTCCTGATTACCATAGAAGGCTAGCATGATTATACGACTCTGAACTCTTACTCCTTCCAGAGGTTAGGAGTTCTTTGGACAAAATGGATGGCCAATCGAAATTGCCCGTGGGATGAAGCTTACATACAATCAATGTTCGAGTGTTGATCTACCTACTTGACTTACGTTTTTTAGCCTATAGTTCTGTCATTAGCATGCCCCTAAGTGAATTTAGTTACTCATGGCTATATGAAGAACAGAGATATAAGATAAAGTAGACATGCTTAGAAGGAAAAAGTGCTTAAAACAGCAAGCCAAACTCGTAGCAGAATAAGGAATAACTGTGAAATGCAGAAACTTACTTTGATTACTTCAAGTGTTTGAATGACAAAGGAAAGCTTAAACAGAATGAATTCAAGGCAGACAACAACGAAATGCAATAAGTAAATGACTAAGCTAAGAACAACATTGAACAGAAATGGAATTGAGAAGGAAAAAGCAGAAAACAGTAAAGGTGTGCTGAAAATCTTCGTGGCAGTCGCCTCGAATGATGGTGATGAGAATTCAGCCGTGCTTGGATGAATCCAATCGAGAGAGAAGAAGAATCTTCTCTCCTTCCTATCAGATTATCGACTCCAAAAGCTGAGAACCTCACTCCAACAGACGGCAAGGGAAAATCGAGAGAAATGGTGGACTATGAGAAGACTTCTGCACGTTGAATGATGACTGAACCTCCGACTTTGGCCCCCTTTTATAGTAGTTTGCAGGTGCGATTGGGCCAAGGAGAACCATCAATCTTCAACGTCGTATATCAGAATGGGTGGAGGAGAAAGAACGAATCCCTGAAAAGTCGGATCTAAACAGAAAAATGTCAGCCAACTTACGGTTTTAACTTGAATAATTGCGGCCACCGCAATTATTCCGCAATGCATTCGCAAGGGTTATTTTTTCATTCTTTTCTTCGGTTTTCACCCCTTTTCCTACCTATTGTGCATAAGTCCTATATTAGCTACCTTCTTCTAATTCTCATATTAAAGCATAGGTTTAGGCTAAATGCTCACAAAAACACCTAAATGTGTACATCTTCTTAAGCTAAATGGGTCCTAAATAAGTCACTTTCAGAGACTTAACAACAACCAAGTCAAGGTGAGACACTAATTTGTGGATTCTGTGGGGAAGGGCACCTGTATGAATACTGCCCTGGGAATACAGCCTCAGTCTGCTATGTTGGAAGCCAACAGCAGCCTAGGAACAACCCTTACTCTAACACCTACAATCCTGGTTGGAGGAACCACCCAAATCTCTCATGGGGTGGCCAACAAAATACTAACCAAGCTCCTAACCAACCAAGACCGAGTGGAACACCTGGTTACACTCCCCAACATAACCAATCCATGTATCAAAAACCATACAACCAACCAATAGGATCTTCTGTAGAAAACTTACTTAAGGAGTACATTGCCAAAAATGATGCCACTCTACAAAGTCAGCAAGCTACCCTTAGGAGCCTAGAGAACCAAATAGGGCAACTAGCCAATGAACTCAAAAGTAGGCCCCAAGGTAGACTACCTGCTGACACTGAGGTGCCAAGGAGAGATGGAAAAGAACAAGTTCAAGCAATTGAACTTAGAAGTGGGAGACCATTGGTGAGCAACACTAGAGAAACCCCAAAGAGAGTAGAGAACAAAGAGTCTAGTGCTCCACTGGAATCTTTGCCAAACCAAGGTCAACCCTCAACAAGCACATCAGGAGCAAGGCTGGAGCCAATCATAGAAGAGATAGAAGAAATTCCAAGGCCTCCACCTATCCTGAGGCGACCTGAAGTGCCTGCATATGTGCCACCACCTCCATTCCCTCGAAGGCTAAAGAAAAAACAAGAACAGGAAGTGCACTTTAATAAATTCTTAGAAATTCTTAAACAAGTGCATGTTAATATTCCTTTTGTAGAGGTGTTGCAATCCATGCCTTCCTATGTTAAGTTTTTGAAGGATATAATCACTAACAAAAAAATTATTGGTGAATTTGAAACAGTGAATCTCACTGAGGAGTGCAGTGCTATACTCTAGAACAAGCTACCCAAGAAGGAGAAGGATCCTGGTTCCTTCACCCTACCAGTGGAGTTAGAAGGCAAGCACGTGGGCAGAGCTCTTTGTGACCTGGGAGCCAGCATAAACCTCATGCCCCTATCACTATTTCGCCAGCTAGGAATAGGAGAAGCACGTCCTACCACTGTCACTTTACAGCTTGCAAACAGATCCATAGCATACCCTGAGGGTAAGATTGAGGATATTCTTGTAAAGGTTGACAAGTTTATTTTCCTTGCAGATTTCATCATCCTGGATTATGAAGCAGACAAGGAGGTCCCCATCCTATTAGGTAGACCATTTCTAGCCACAACTAGGGCCCTGATTGATGTCCAGAAAGGTGAGCTCACCATGAGGGTTCATGATGAGGAGGTTAAGTTTAGTGTTTTTAAAGCCCTAAGGTACCCCTCTGACCCTGAATCTTGTGCTAGCATGGACATTGTAGATTCACTAATGGAAGAACAGCTTGAGCATGAATTGTTAATAAAGCATGTCAATGATTATGTACAATTAGATTTAACTGATTTAAATGTTTCTGAAATAATGGATATACCTGTAGATAAAATACAGCATGTTTGTATGAATAGTGACTTGACTGACAGATCCATGAATCCATTAAAGCCATCCATTGAGCATCCACCTATCTTAGAACTGAAACCCTTACCCACTCATCTTAAGTATGCATATTTAGGAAGCAATGATACTCTGCCTGTTATTATCTCGTCCAAATTGAGTGCAAAGCATGAAACTGAGTTAATCTTATTACTTAAGCAATATAAAAAGGCTATTGCATGGACGATTGCTGACATTAGAGGCATTAGCCCTTCCTACTGCATGCATAAGATAATATTAGAAGAAGAGCATACACCCCGAGTAGATCACCAACGTAGGTTGAACCCCTCTATGAAAGAGGTAGTAAAAAAAGAAATCATAAAGTGGTTAGATGCAGGTGTAATCTTCCCTATAGCTAGTAGTCAGTGGGTGAGTCCAATACAATGTGTACCTAAGAAGTGGGGGATGACTGTAGTAGTGAATGAGAGCAATGAACTGATTCCAACTAGAACTATTATAGGATGAAGAGTTTGTATGGACTATAGGAAATTGAATAGGGAAACAAAAAAAGATCACTACCCTTTACCATTTTCTGACCAAATGTTAGATAGGATAGCTGGTAGAGCTTATTACTGCTTCCTAGATGGTTATTCTGGATATAACCAAATCACCATAGACCCTGTGGACCAGGAGAAGACAACCTTCACCTGTCCCTTTGGAACATTTGCTTTTCGCAGAATGCCTTTTGGCTTATGCAATGCACCAGCAACGTTCCAGAGGTGCATGTTGGCAATCTTCTCTAACTTAGATGAATCCATGATAGAAATATTTATGGATGACTTCTCAGTCTTTGGTGATTCATTCACAAACTGTTTAGAGAACTTAGGACAAGTCCTGGCTAGGTGTGAGGAGACCAACCTAGTCCTTAATTGGGAAAAGTGCCACTTCATGGTGGAAGAGGGGATAGTCCTAGGTCATAGAGTGTCTAGAGCAGGAGTAGAGGTCGATAGGGCCAAGATTGAAATAATAGAGAAGTTAGTGGAACCTCAGAATGTGAAAGCCATTAGAAGTTTCTTAGGACACGCAGGTTTCTATAGAAGGTTCATTAAGAACTTTTCTAAGATCTCCAAACCTTTGTGTGATCTTCTAGAGCTGAATAAGCCATTCATCTTCTCTAAAGAATGTTTACTAGCCTGGAAAACCCTTAAGGAAGCACTAGTCAAAGCACCTATTATAGTAGGACCAAATTGGGACCTTCCATTTGAGCTGTTATGTGATGCAAGTGACTATGCAGTAGGGGTTATGCTAGGACAAAAGATTGCCAAGCTAACACACCCTGTATACTATGCTAGTAAGACACTTAATGAGGCACAATGTAATTACACAACCACGGAAAAGAAGATGCTAGCTGTAGTGTTTGCCTGCGAGAAGTTTAGAAATTACATTGTAGGCACTAGGACGATCGTGTACACTGATCATTCTGCACTAAAATACCTTATGAGGAAGGCTGATGCTAAGCCTAGGTTAATTAGATGGGTGTTGTTGCTGCAAGAATTTGATCTAGACATTAGAGATAAGAAAGGTTGCGAAAATGTGGTTGCGGATCATCTTTCTAGGTTGCAGCATAATTGCGATAAAATTGCGGAAACCGCAATTTCTGATGCCTTTATCGATGAGCATGTCTTTGTATTAGCTCATCGTGATAACGATGAGGAACCTTGGTTTGCTGATATTGCTAACTTCCTTGCCTCGCAGGTACTACCAACTTTCAAGGAAGGACAAGAAAAGAAGAGGTTCCTACATGAAGCTAGGAAGTTCATATGGGATGATCCTACACTCTACAAGACATGTGCAGATGGTTTGCTGAGGAAGTGTGTGTCAGCTGCTGAGGCGAAGTCTGTGCTGCAGCACTGCCATACAGCCCCCTACGGTGGACATTTTGGTGGCCAAAGGACAGCTGCAAAGGTGTTCCAGAGTGGCTACTACTGGCCCACGATCTTCAAAGATGCCCACGAATACGCACACAACTGTGATGAATGCCAGAGAACAGGTAACCTTAGTCGAAAGGATGAGATGCCTCTCACTTACATCTTAGAGTTGGAGCTCTTTGATGTGTGGGGCATTGACTTCATGGGACCATTTCCCCCATCAGCAGGTAACCTTTACATACTTGTAGCTGTAGACTATGTATCTAAATGGGTAGAAGCCATAGCATGTCCAACCAATGATGCCAAAACAGTCATTAAGTTCCTTAATAGACATATCTTTACTAGGTTTGGAACACCTCGTGCTATAATTAGTGATGAAGGGACACACTTTATTAATAAAGCTATGGAGAAAGTGTTGGCTAAATACAATGTTAGACATAGAGTAGCCACCCCTTATCACCCACATTCGAATGGACAAGCTGAAATATCAAATAGGGAGATTAAAAACATACTCGAAAAAGTGGTCAAACCCAATAGAAAAGATTGGTCGTTTAAACTCGAGGATGCACTTTGGGCATATAGGACTGCATATAAGACACCCCTAGGTATGTCTCCTTATAGACTTGTGTATGGCAAAGCATGTCACTTACCATTCGAATTGGAAATTAAAGCATTTTGGGCCTTGAAAGAACTGAATTATTGCGTGACCGATGCGGGAACATTGCAGTCTCTGCAATTACATGAGCTTGATGAGCTGAGACATATTTCTTATGAAAATGCTAAAATGTATAAGGAAAAGACCAAGATTTGGCATGACAGTAGACTTAGGATTAAGGACTTTAAGAAAGGCCAGCTTGTCTTGTTATTTAACTCAAGGTTGAGATTATTTCCAGGCAAACTTAAGTCCAGATGGTCAGGTCCTTTTGTGATAACTAACGTGTTTGTTCATGGTGCAATCGAGATTAGGAACCTGCAGCACGGGCAACCGTTCATGGTTAATGGTGCACGATTGAAGCATTATTGTGAGGAAGGAGATGTGAAGACTCTCTCGGCCTTCCTCTTGGCAGAAACTTGAAAATAAAACCGAGAGAGGACGAGTGATCACTGTGCTCGTCCATGCGAGGCTATGCCTTAGTTTATTTTTTGCTATTCTTTCGGTTATTATTTATGTATGTTTGTGTGTGATTTTTATTACAAATTTGATGTTGATTTTATTTCTTTTAATAGGGGATCAAAAGAGGGAATCAAGGAGATGAATCCAGGATAAAAAATCGGGGAAGATATTGGGCCAAATCAAAGATTAAGTTGAGAAAATATTGGCATTTGAAACGAGGAAATCTCCAACGACCATTTAATTGCGATGGATTTGCTGAATCCGCAACAGAAATAGCCGTTGGGATTTTCATCATTACAAATAGCCGTTGGAATAACGGTGGCCCGTACGCTTCCTTCATTCACTGAACTTCAAGAAATCTCTCTCCTTCTTCCTCTGCAATTCCTCTTTCCAGATTTCTACGATTCCACCATGGTGCCAACAAGGGCTGAGAGATCTGCTTCCAAAAAGAAGGCCGCTGAAGCAGAGGTAGCCGCGAGAGAGGCACTCCTTGCCTTGGCAGATGCCGAAGCCGCGCGAACCGAGCGCCTTCCCAAGCTCCCTGTCCGCAAGAAGAAGTGGAAGGTGGTGACGGAAATCCCTGCTGGGCCATCTGAACCAGCAGGAACGCCCAAGAAGAGGAAGTGGAAGATGGCCGTTGACGATGCAGCGATCAAGAAAAAGACTCCCTCTGTGGAGAGTCAAGAAAGTGGCCGTCCATCCTACGAGACGGCCAGACAAAGCCATTCTCCATCTCCACCAGCGCGAAGCCCTGAGCCTTCTCCATCTCCACAGAGCTCTGAACAAACTCCACCGCCGCAGAGCCCTGAGGCATCACCAGTATCCCAGACGCCTGAGCCTGAAATTCCAAATGAAGAGCATCAAGAATCGGCGCAGGGCGATGAAGCAGCTGAGGAAGAAGAGGTTTTCTCTCCTTTGAGGGAAGTCAGCCCCGATAGCCCAGAAAAGGGGGAAGATTCAATGGATGAAACGTTGGGGGATTGCCTCCAACAGATCACCACCAGGGCACGATTGAGAAAGAAAGCCACCAAGGTCATCACGGCCAAACGGCCAAAAGCTTCGAAGAAGTCCAAGAAAAGGAAGGACAGAGGTGAGCCGTCGTTGAAGAGGTTGAAGGTCGAGGTTGCTGAGTCAACAAGGGCAAAAGATAAGGGGAAGGCCAAGCTGTACCCCGAAGATGAGCCTCAAGCTGTGAGGTATGTGTCCTCTGATGCAGAATCAAGAGGCACTGAATTGAGGAAACGGGACCTACTCCATGAGAAGGGGTTCCTTGATGCTCTAGCAGACCTGCCGCAATTCTTGCGCGCAGGGATCACCAATCACGGCTGGGAAGAGCTGTGCAGACCGCCCATCCCCGCCTACTCCAGCATGGTGTACGATTTCTACGCCAACCTGATGAACCCTGAGGATGGCTTGTCTGTGGTCAGAGGAATCGAGGTGGACTTCTCAGCTAAGGCGATCAATGAAGCCTATGGCCTCAAAGGGCAAAAACACACTGACTATGCAAGGATCATTGATGCGCCAACTGAGGCTGTCCTGGAGGAAGCGCTGAGGATCATTGGCCAACCTGAGGCAGCGTGGACGATTTCGCGCAATGGGAAGCACACTCTGATGAGTGCTACCCTCACAGCCAAGGCAACTGTCTGGTTCTCCTTCGTGCGAAGGCGGCTGTCCCCAGTGACCCACGAGACCACCATCAACCAAGGAAGGTCGCTGCTGGTATATGCGATCATGAGGGGCCTCACGATCAATGTTGGCGAGGTCATTGCAGCCTCAATCGCAGACTGTGCCAAAAAAAGGTAAGGGTCCACTTTTCTTCCCCAACACAATCACTAAGCTTTGCTTACGTGCAGGAGTACCAATCGAGAGGATGGAGAGGCAACTGGCCTACACGGGGCATCTGGAGCTGCCTACAGGCCTGCGAATGCGACGGAAGGGGAACATGGAGTTTGAGCTAGACGGCCTGGCTGCTGCTCAATCCCTCTCTATGGCCTGCCTGATGGACCTGCAAAAGAAGGTGGCTCAATGGGCTGAGTATGCTCAAGCAAGGGATAAGGATGTTGCTGACCAGTTGGGCTGCATCTTTCCTGAGTTCCCCACGGACCTGCTGACGCCATGGGCACCTCCACGAGCATGGAGGGATGATGATGAGGACGTCTGAGTGCTAGTCTGAAGAGCACTCAAGGGAGTATTTCTGTTCCCTACAAAAAAAAAATCAAACTGCTTTTCGTTAAACTGTGTGAATTCTGTTGTTTTGAGTTAATATTTGGTCTGTCTTTAGTTCTTTATTTTTGTTGTTTAGATTTGTTTAGTATAGTCTGATGGTATCTGAATAGGTAGATTGTTTTAGTTTCCTTTTTGTATAGCTGAAATGACTGGAAAGAGCATGCATAGGGGCCTTGATCACTGATATATCTGCCCTGTTATCCATTGCGAAATTATTGCGGAATCCGCAATTTTTGTTAGTAATTGCATGTTTCTGACTGACTGATTAGCTAGGCTGGTTCTGTTTTAATTTTGTTCTTTTGCTGCTGTCTTGACTACTTTATACAGCCTATCTATAAGCATGTTGGATGAGTGTCTTAAGGCACCGTTGATAGTTTAAATTAGCCTCTTAAAAGTGCTCAGCATGCGTAGCGTTAAGTCCTTCCCTGCCTGTTTTTATAAATTTCTGCTGCTGAGATGTTTGCTTTGAGAATGTTCTGTCTATCCCTAGGGCTTTTAGATTCTCTTTGTTTTACCCTAGACTAGATGCTTCTAGGACAAGTTTGGGGGTGTGCCACCTCAGACACTCATTGGGGACAATGAGTAGTTTAAGTTTGGGGGAGGCCACCCTAGGCCTAGGAACATTCCTCTCTCCCTTTAAGCATAAGCATTCTTCTTCTCCTTTACAAAAAATGATGAACTGAAAAAAAAAAAAAAATGAAAAATAGAATAAAGAGGGGTGTCTCTCTTAAAGTTGCTGAGTAATCAGTGCCAAGTGTGTAACCCACAAGTGGCATTGCATCAAAAGGCAACCAAAGGAGAGGCTCCACCAAAGTAAGAAAGGAAAAAGAAAGAAATAGGGAAGAAGAATGTATACCTAGGAGTTGCAACTCTGTGGCTTGGGTGTCCTGAATAAAAAAGAACTCTGATCCTCAATTAGCTAAGCGCAAAGTTGTAGCTTGTAGGGTTGTTTAGGGAGATGAATGTATGTCCAATGTAGTGATGCCAGGGTTTAGGTTGTTCTCTAAATGTACTACTGTCACTGTTTAATACTAAGACTGGCATGACTCTAAGGAATCCTAGGTAGCTCAAAAGTAAAAAGTAGAAGCATGTACTGAGTCTGGGGTAAAGCTAGGTAGAATTTGAAACCTTAGGGATAGTTGCACGATATGACAGAAGCAAGTAGATCAGTCGTAGGGAGTTAATGAAACAGTAGGAGCATTAGGCGTGCGAAGTCAGAAGAAGCAAAATAAGAGGGTAGTTGTAAACTTAGAAGTGTGTCACAGGACAGCACTGCCATAGATAGGAATTTAGGGGAGTCAGCAAGTGCTTAGAGAGGATAAAACAGCAGCCTAAGTAAGTCCTTAGATTGCTCGAGGACGAGCAAAACCTTAAGTTTGGGGGTGTGTTACGTCTCCAAAAGTGACTATTTTAGGACTTATTTGTGTTAGGAAGTTGTGCATTTGTAAGTATTTTTTATAGGATTTAGCTTGAACCTATGCTTATATATGAGAATTAGAAGAATGAAGCTAAATTAGGACTTGTATGCAAAAGGAAAGAAAAGGAATTAAAAATGAAGTTAAAGGAATGAAACTTGTGCATTGCGGAGGCATTGCGGAAACATTGCTAAAACCGCAATGTTTTAAGTGAAATCCGTAAGTTGGCTAACCTTTTTCTGTTGTGATCCGATATTTCAGGGATTCGTTCTTTCTCCTCCAGCCACGTAGAAGTACAACGTTGAGAATGGATGGTTCTCCTTGGCCCAATCGCACCTGCAGAATACTATAAAAGGAGGTCAAAGAGGAGGGTTGAAACACATCTGAAAAGCGTAGAAGTCTCTTCGCAGCACAATTCTTTCTCCTGTTTTTCTCTTCCGTCTGTTGGGTTGGAAAGCTTAGCTGTTGGAGTCGATAATCTGATAGGAAGGAGAGAAGATTCATCTTCTCTTCTGATTGGATTCATCCAAGCAAGGCTCGCCTTTCTCTCCCTTCAGCCGAGGCATCTGCGTCGAGGCGATCACGCTCAACTTCATTGCTTTCTGCTTTAGTTTCCCTTTTTCATTACTGTCTGTTGTTATTTCCTTTCCAATAGCTACTTTAATTCATTTCGTTGCTGTCTGCTTTATTTTAGTTCTCTAAGGCTGTCATTTGTTTAGTTCAATTCTTAATAAATCGAAGTACTATTTTCATCAAGTCACAAGTTTCTTTGCCTTCTCTGTTACTGCCTTTAGCTTCTGTTTTGTCTTTAATAAACCTCTAAGCATGTCTTCTTCATCTACTCTTTCTATTCTATCTGCATCCATGAGTAACTAAGTCACATAGGGGCATGCTAATGACAACTCTGTAGGAAGAAACACGTGAACCAAGCATGTAGGATAGCTCTCGAATGCATTGATTGTATGTAAGCTTCATCCCACGGGCAATTTCGATTGGCCATCCATTTTGTCCAAAGAACTCCTAACCTCTGGAAGGAGTAAGAGTTCAGAGTCATACACTCATGCTAGCCTCTCAAGGTAGCCAGAAAATGACCTAGGAATAGGCGTTTTCCTAGTACAAATCACAACTTACTACTTTAACAAGATGCTTAAGACCTTACTTGGACATGAGTAAACTAAAAAATCTAAGGCATGAAATCGGAAGATACATGAGAATGAGTTAGTTTGATGCATAGTGAGTTGATCTAATGCTTGAGAATCGTGTGAAAAAGCCTATAGAGGAGTCGTTAGTAGCCCTTGTTTCCACATTTTACACACTTTCGCTGTTAAGAACATTGCGGTAAAATTGTTGTTCTCGCAATTCCTTTAAGTTAAAATCTGCCTTAGTCATTTTTCCTCTTCGTTTAGTTATCTCTTCTCTTTGCATTTGAGTTTATCATTTACTTGCACTTGTTTATGCATCTATCCTTTACATATTCCTTAGTAATTAGGCAACTTAAAACCAAATCTACCCCATCAAATCCACCCATTCTTGCTTAACAATACACTTCGCGAGTAACTAAGAATAAATCTCTGTGGGAAAACGAATGAAAAAATACTTACTACTTGCTACAAGATCATGTATGCTTGCATGTTCTGAGTGCTCTCTTATTAAATATTTCTTTTAAACATTGAGCACGCTATACTCCAGAACAAGCTACCAAAGAAGGAGAAGGATCCTGGTTCCTTCACCTTACCAGTGGAGTTAGGAGGCAAGCACGTGGGCATAGCTCTTTGTGACCTGGGAGCCAGCATAAACCTCATGCCCCTATTACTATTCCGTCAGCTTGGAATAGGGGAAGCACGTCCTACCACTGTCACCTTGCAATTGGCAGACAGATCCATAGCCTACCCTGAGGGTAAGATAGAGGATATTCTTGTAAAGGTTGACAAGTTTATTTTTCTTGCAGACTTCATCATCCTGGATTATGAAGCAGACAAGGAGGCCCCCATCCTATTAGGCAGACCATTTCTAGCCACAGGTAGGGCCTTGATTGATGTCCAGAAAGGTGAGCTCACCATGAGGGTTCATGATGAGGAGGTTAAGTTTAGTGTTTTTAAAGCCCTAAGGTATCCTTCTGACTCTGAATCTTGTGCAAGTATGGATATAGTAGATTCACTAATGGAAGAACAACTTGAGCATGAATTATTGATTAAGCATGCCTATAATTATGTACAATTAGATGTAACTGACTTAAATATTTCTGAAATAATGGATATACATGTGAATAATCCTCAGCATGTTTGTATGACTACTGATTTGACTGAAAGATCCATGAATCCATTGAAACCATCCATTGAGCATCCACCTATCTTAGAATTAAAACCGCTGCCTGAACATCTTAAGTATGCATATCTAGGGAGTGATGATACTCTACCTGTTATTATTTCGTCCAAATTGAGTGCAAAGCATGAAATTGAGTTGATATTATTGCTTAAGCAACATACAAAGGCTATTGCATGGACGATTTCTGACATTAGAGTTATTAGCCCTTCCTACTGCATGCATAAGATAATATTGGAAGAAGAACATACACCCCGAGTAGATCACCAACGTAGGTTGAACCCCTCTATGAAGGAGGTAGTTAAAAAATAAATAATAAAGTGGTTAGACGCAGGTGTAATCTTCCCTATAGCTAGTAGTCAGTGGGTGAGTCCAATACAATGTGTACCTAAGAAGGGGGGGATGACTGTAGTAGTGAATGAGAGCAATGAACTGATTCCAACTAGAACTATTACAGGATGGAGAGTCTGCATGGACTATAGAAAATTGAATAAGGAAACAAAAAAATATCACTTCCCTTTACCATTTATCGACCATATGTTAGATAGGATAGCTGGTAGAGCTTATTACTGTTTTCTAGATGGTTATTCTGGATATAACCAAATCACCATAGACCCTGTAGACCAGGAGAAGACAACCTTCACCTGTCCCTTTGGAACATTTGCTTTTCGCAGAATGCCTTTTGGCTTATGCAATGCACCAGCAACGTTCCAAAGGTGCATGTTGGCAATCTTCTCTGACTTAGATGAATCCATGATAGAGATATTTATGGATGACTTCTCAGTTTTTGGTGATTCTTTTACAAACTGTTTAGAGAACGTAGGACAAGTCCTAGCTAGGTATGAGGAGACCAACCTAGTCCTTAATTGGGAGAAATGCCACTTTATGGTGGAAGAAAGGATAGTCCTAGGTCATAGAGTGTCTAGAGCAGGAGTAGAGGTCGATAGGGCCAAGATTGAGATAATAGAGAAGTTAGTGGAACCTTGGTAACGATATTATTGAACTATCGCCAATCATCGGGTTGTCGAGACCCGCCAAAATGAATTTATATTTGCCCGAATTCACTAAACTATTAGTAGAGTAGCGGCAACGGGGTCGGTCCACAGGGAATTAAGTTAATTAGACTTAATCTCAATTAAATTTGCAAACAATTAAAGTGAATGAAATAAGGGAGAATTTGTTGGTTTTTAATTCACTAAGAAGGAACAATGCAATGGAAAATTTAGCTAACGGAGTTTTCGACTCGGGACGATCGGGAATAAATTTAGCAAACCTCTTGGATCATAGGTTGACGAGTATTATGGCTAAATAATTTAACGAATGCACAGCTCGTCTAAAATTAATAAATAACTCAGACATGCTCCATGGAATTAATTAGACATAATTAATCATGCTAATCAAGCATATCGTTCGGACATTGGCGGCCAACGCTCTCCCAAGACCGAACGATAGCAACTAGCTAACTGTGACAACTATCTAATTTGGACGCGAAATTAGTATGTCGATTTGGAATTCTAATTCGGGAAGAACGAACACCAAGGGCGCAAGGACGCCAATACGCTCAAGGTGTCATAATTCCTTGTTACTAGGCGGATCAGAGAGGCACGGCATCAAATCCTTTAACGAATGAACATGCTCAAAATCAAGGGTGCCTAGTCCTAAATCATTCAAACATGCTCATAGATTAAGCTAAGAAGTAGAACTCAATTCAATAAAATACCCAACCAATTCAGAATTTCAATTCTACAACCTCACCAAGAGTTCAAACTACATTTATCCTTTACAATCCCGAGCCAAAAACGGTAAATCTACTCACTCATGACTTGTGTGGTGTGGGATGGCTTCAATCCAAGCTTCCTAGCCCCTCCCATGGTGAAAATAGCTGCTGGAACGTCAAATCAGGCGCGGAGCTCGAGGTGGAAGATGATAATCGCGGCTAAAAACGGATAAAAACTTTAAGTAGTCTGTCGTAGCGTCGAGACGCTAGGGCAGCGTCTCGACGCTGCGCCCTAAATAATCCGCGCGCGCAGTCGGGGTGGCGTCGAGACGCTTGTGCGGCGTCGAGCGAGCGTAGAGACGCTGTCGCTCGACGCTTGGTCTCGGGTGGATTTTCAACTTAACGCCTCTGACTTCGGAGCGTCGAGACACTCGCACAGCGTCGAGACGCTTGTGCGGCGTCGAGCGAGCGTTGAGACGCTGTCGCTCGACGCTTGCTCTCAGGTTTTTCTTCAAATCAGCGCTTCAGACTTCGGAGCGTCGAGACGCTCTGGCAGCATCCCGACGCTGGGCAGCGTCGAGCTAGCGTCGCGACGCTGTCGCTCGACGCTAGCTCTCGGGTTTTGCATGGATTTCTGCCTTCAATTTCCCCAAAATGCTCAACCTTCATGCCTTTGCATGGATCTTCCCCGGAAGTGTTCTTAGGCCTTTAAACTGCGATATTAAGCTCCGAAAAGCGCCGAAACACTCTCGAGAGCGAATCACCGGGAACACCTGCAATAATCACATAAAAGCAAGATTAAGCCAATAATAAACGTGAATTAGGGACGTAATTATAGCTTCAAAATGGAGCTATCAAACCTCAGAATGTGAAAGCTATTAGAAGTTTCTTGGGACACGCAGGTTTCTATAGAAGGTTCATTAAGAACTTTTCAAAGATCTCTAAACCTCTGTGTGAGCTTCTAGAGCTGAATAAGCCATTTATCTTCTCAAAAGAATGTTACTTAGCTTGGACAACCCTTAAGGAAGCATTAGTCAAAGCACCTATTTTAGTAGGACCAAATTGGGACCTTCCATTTGAGATGTTATGTGATGCGAGTGACTATGCAGTAGGGGTTATGCTAGGACAAAAGATTGACAAACTAACACACCCTGTATACTATGCTAGTAAGACACTGAATGAGGCACAATGTAATTACACAACCACGGAGAAGGAAATGCTAGCTGTAGTGTTTGCTTGTGAGAAGTTTAGGAATTACATTGTAGGCACTAAAACCATTGTGTATACTGATCATTCTGCACTAAAGTACCTTATGAGGAAGGCTGATGCTAAGCCTAGGTTAATTAGATGGGTATTGTTGTTGCAAGAGTTTGATTTAGACATTAGAGATAAGAAAGGATGGGAAAATGTGGTTGCGGATCATCTTTCTAGATTGCAGCATAATTGCGATAAAATTGTGGAAACCGCAATTTCTGATGCCTTCATCGATGAACATGTCTTTGTGTTAGCACATCGTGATAACGATGAGGAACCTTGGTTTGCTGATATTGCTAACTTCCTTGCCTCACAGGTACTACCAACTTTCAAGGGAGGACAAGAAAAGAAGAGGTTCCTACCTGAAGCCAGGAAATTCATATGGGATGATCCGACACTCTACAAAACATGTGCAGATGGTTTACTAAGGAAGTGTGTGTCAGCTGCTGAAGCGAAGTCTGCGCTGCAGCACTGCCATACATCTCCCTATGGTGGACACTTTGGTGGCCAAAAAACAGCTGCAAAGGTGTTCCAGAGTGGCTACTATTGGCCCACGATCTTCAAAGATGCCCACGACCATGCACACAGCTGCAATGAATGCCAGAGAACAGGTAACCTCAGTCGGAAGGATGAGATGCCTCTCACTTACATCTTAGAGTTGGAGCTCTTTGATGTGTGGGGCATTGACTTCATGGGACCATTTCCCCCATCAGCAGGTAACCTTTACATACTTGTAGCTGTAGACTATGTATCTAAATGGGTAGAAGCCATAGCATGTCCAACCAATGATGCCAAAACAGTCATTAAGTTCCTTAATAGACATATCTTTACTAGGTTCGGTACACCTCGTGCTATAATTAGTGATGAAGGGACACATTTCATTAATAGAGCTATGGAGAGAGTGTTGGCTAAATATAATGTTAGACATAGAGTAGCCACCCCTTATCACCCACATTCGAATGGACAAGCTGAAATATCAAATAGGGAGATTAAAAACATACTCGAAAAAGTGGTCAAACCCAATAGAAAAGATTGGTCGTTTAAACTCGAGGATGCACTTTGGGCATATAGGACTGCATATAAGACACCCCTAGGTATGTCTCCTTATAGACTTGTGTATGGCAAAGCATGTCACTTACCATTCGAATTGGAAATTAAAGCATTTTGGGCCTTGAAAGAACTGAATTATTGCGTGACCGATGCGGGAACATTGCGGTCTCTGCAATTACATGAGCTTGATGAGCTGAGACATATGTCCTATGAAAATGCTAAAATGTATAAGGAAAAGACTAAAATTTGGCATGACAGTAGACTTAGGATTAAGGACTTTAAGAAAGGTGTTACGTCTCCAAAAGTGACTATTTTAGGACTTATTTGTGATAAGAAGTTATGCATTTGTAAGTATTTTTGATAGGATTTAGCTTGAACCTATGCTTATATATGAGAATTAGAAGAATGAAGCTAAATTAGGACTTATATGCAAAAGGAAAGAAAAGGAATTAAAAACGAAGTTAAAGGAATGAAATTTGTGCATTGCGGAAGCATTGCGGAAACGTTGCTAAAACCGCAATGTCTTAATTGAAATCCGTAAGTTGACTAACCTTTTTCTGTTGTGATCCGATATTTTAGGGATTCGTTTTTTCTCCTGCAGCCATGTAGAAGTTCGACGTTGAGAATGGATGGTTCTCCTTGACCCAATCGCACCTGTAGAATACTATAAAAGGAGGTCAAAGTGGAAGGTTGAAAAACATCCGAAAAGCGTAGAACTCTCTTCGCAGCACAGTTCTTTCTCCTGTTTTTCTCTTCCGTCTGTTGGGTTGAAAGGTTTAGCTGTTGGAGTCGACAATCTGATAAGAAGGAGAGAAGATTTATCTTCTCTTCTGATTGGATTCATCCAAGCAAAGCTGGCTTTTTCCCCCCTTCAGCCGAGGCATTTGCGTCGAGGCGATCACGCTCAACTTCATTGCTTTCTGCTTTAGCTTTCCATTTCCATTACTGTCTGTTGTTATTTCCTTTCCAATATCTACTCTAATTCATTTCGTTGCTTTCTGTTTTACTTTAGTTCTTTAAGGCTGTCATTTGTTTAGTTAAAATCCTAATAAATCGAAGTACTATTTTCATCGAGTCACAAGTTTTTTACCTTCTCTGTTACTGCCTTTAGTTTCTGTTTTGACTCTAATATACTTCTAAGCATGTCATCTCCATCTAGTCTTTCTATTCCATGTGCATTCATGAGTAACTAAATCACATAAGGGCATGCTAATGACAAATCTGTAGGAAGAAACACGTGACTAAAGCATGTAGGATAGCTCGCGAATGCATTGATTGTATGTAAGCTTCATCCCACGGGCAATTTCGATTGGCCATCGATTTTGTCCAAAGAACTCCTAACCTCTGGAAGGAGTAAGAGTTCAGAGTCATACACTCATGCTAGCCTCTCAAGGTAGCAAGAAAACGACCTAGGAATAGGCGTTTTCCTAGTACAAATCGCAACTTACTGTTTTAACAAGATGCTTAAGACCTTACTTGGACATGAGTAAACTAAAGAATCTAATGCATGGAATCGGAAGATACATGAGAATGAGTTAGTTTGATGCATAGTGAGTTGATCTAATGCTTGAGAATCGTGTGAAAAAGCCTATAGAGGAGTCGTTAGTAGCCCTTGTTTCCCCACTTTACACACATTTTGCTGTTAGTAACATTGCGGTATAATTGTTGTTCCCGCAATTCCTTTAAGTTAAAATCTGCCTTAGTCATTTTTCCTCTTCGTTTAGTTATCTCTTCTCTTTGCATTTGAGTTTATCATTTACTTGCACTTGTTTATGCATCTATCCTTTACATATTCCTTAGTAATTAGGCAACTTAAAACCAAATCTACCCCATTAAATCCACCCATTAAATCCACCCATTCTTGCTTACCAATACACTTCACGAGTAACTAAGAATAAATCTCTGTGGGAAATCGAATGAAAAAATACTTATTACTTGCTACAAGATCATGTATGCTTGCATGTTCTGAGTGCTCTATTATTGCATATTTCTTTTAAACATTGAGCACGCAACAAGTTTTTGGCGCCGCTGCCAGGGATTTAGTTTAGCGAAAACGAAGTTTGTTAAGTTTGAAACACAAGTTTAATATCCATTGGAACTAATCTACTCTCATTTCTTGTGCAGGTACCATTAGGTTAGTTTATGAATGAGCATTCAAGTAGCGATCTAGAGTTCAATCCTGAGCCTGAGAGATTACTTAGGGCTAGAAACAAAGCTAAGAAACGTCTCTTTAAACAACCTTCTATACCTCGAATAATTGCTGATTCTGCGGAGTCTTCGCAATCCCTCCACATAGAAATGGATATACCAGTCCCAAATCCGGTACCTACCACTCGCAATCCCATCGAAATAGCGAATGATAAGGATAGTGCCATCCTCTCCTACCTAGTACCTATGCCTGGGGAGCTAAACCCAAGCATAATCCGCCCTGAAATTACTGCCAACTCATTCGAGTTAAAGCCAGTAATGTTCCAAATGTTGTCCACTGTGGGACAATTCTTTGGAGTGGAAAATGAGGACCCCCACAACCATCTTAGAAACTTCCTAGGAGTTAGTGATACATTCCTTATCCCTGGAGTTTCCCAAGAAGCCTTGAGGCTTTACCTGTTCCCTTACTCTTTAAGGGATAAAGCAAAAACGTGGTTAAACTCATTACCTTCCGGATCAGTCCTCAATTGGACAGACTTGGCGGAGAAATTCCTAGTCAAATATTTCCCACCTGATAGGAACTCAAATTTTCGTGATGACATTATTAAATTCAAACGAGCTGAAAATGAGTCTCTTCACGAAGCTTGGACAAGGTTCAAGGACCTTCTACTTAAATGTCCACACCATGGCATTCCATGGTGTATCCAAATAGAGGTCTTTTTCAAAGGATGCAACCCCAGCACCAGGCAAGTTCTAAATTCATCAGCTGAAGGTTCCATGCTTGCTAAAAGTTATAACGAAGCCTATGAGATCCTGGAGAAGATCTCAGCATCTCACTGTAGGTGGTCAGATGATCCAATAGAGCCAAGTAGAGCTCAAGATAAGGATGTACTCAATGCCATGAGTAGCCAAATAAGCGCCCTGACCAACCTAGTCAAACAAATGGCTCAAGCCAATCTCCAAACTAGTGTCAACACCGCCACAACCATGTCAATGGGCACACAACCGAATCAAGGTGAGACACTACTCTGTGGGTTCTGTGGGGAAGGGCATCTGTATGAATACTGCCCTGGGAATCCAGCCTCAGTCTACTATGTGGGAAGCCAGCAGCAGCCTAGGAACAACCCCTACTCTAACACTTA
The DNA here is from genome assembly GCA_028017165.1 of Herpetospermum pedunculosum. Lineage (NCBI taxonomy): Eukaryota > Viridiplantae > Streptophyta > Magnoliopsida > Cucurbitales > Cucurbitaceae > Herpetospermum > Herpetospermum pedunculosum. Next base: position 3,237,706 of record CM051525.1, on the reverse strand, counting down.
CAATCCTGGTTGGAGGAACCACCCAAATCTCTCATGGGGTGGCCAGCAAAATACTAACCAAGCTCCTAACCAGCCAAGACCGAGTGGAACACCTGGTTTCACACCCCAACATAACCAATCCATGTATCAAAAACCATACAACCAACCAGTAGGGTCTTCTGTAGAAAATCTACTCAAGGAGTACATCGCTAAGAATGATGCTACTCTACAAAGTCAGCAAGCTACCCTTAGGAGCCTAGAGAACCAAATAGGGCAACTAGCCAATGAACTCAAAAGTAGGCCCCAAGGTAGACTGCCTGCTGACACAGAAGTGCCCTGAAGGGATGGTAAAGAACAAGTAAAAGCAATTGAACTTAGAAGTGGTAGACCATTGGTGAGCAACACTAAAGAAACCCCAAAGAGAGTAGAGAACGATGAGTCTAGTGCTCCACTGGAGTCTCTGCCAAACCAAGGTCAACCATCATCAAGCACAGCAAAGGCGAGGCTGGAACCAATCATAGAAGAACCAGAAGAAATTCCACGGCCTCCACCTCTCCTGAGGCGACCTGAAGTACCTGCATATGTGCCACCACCTCCATTCCCTCGACGGCTAAAGAAAAAACAAGAACAGGAAGTGCACTTTAATAAATTTTTAGAAATTCTTAAACAAGTGCATGTTAATATTCCGTTTGTAGAGGTTCTACAGTCCATGCCCTCTTATGTTAAGTTTTTAAAGGATATAATCACTAACAAGAAAATTATTGGTGAATTTGAAACAGTGAATCTCACTGAGGAGTGCAGTGCCATACTCCAGAACAAGCTACCGAAGAAGGAGAAGGATCCTGGTTCCTTCACCCTACCAGTGGAGTTAGGAGGCAAGCACGTGGGCAGAGCTCTTTGTGACCTGGGAGCCAGCATAAACCTCATGCCTCTATCACTATTCCGCCAGCTAGGAATAGGAGAAGCACGTCCTACCACTGTCACCTTACAACTTGCAGACAGATCCATAGCCTACCCTGAGGGTAAGATTGAGGATATTCTTGTAAAGGTTGACAAGTTTATTTTTCTTGCAGATTTCATCATCCTGGATTATGAAGCAGACAAGGAGGTCCCCATCCTTTTAGGCAGACCATTTCTAGCCACAGGTAGGGCCCTGATTGATGTCCAGAAAGGTGAGCTCACCATGAGGGTTCATGATGAGGAGGTTAAGTTTAGTGTTTTTAAAGCTCTAAGGTACCCCTCTGACTCTGAATCTTGTGCAAGCATGGACATTGTAGATTCACTGATGGAAGAACAGCTTGAGCATGAATTATTGACTAAGCATGCTAATAATTATGTACAATTAGATGTAACTGATTTAAATGTTTCTGAAAGATATACCTGTAGATAAAATACAGCATGTTTGTATGAGTAATGACTTGACTGACAGATCCATGAATCCATTAAAACCATCCATTGAGCATACACCTATCTTAGAATTGAAACCTTTACCCACTCATCTTAAGTATGCATATTTAGGAAGTAATGATACTCTGCCTGTTATTATCTCGTCCAAATTGAGTGAAAAGCATGAAATTGAGCTGATCTTATTACTTAAGCAACATAAAAAGGCTATTGCATGGACGATTGCTGACATCAGAGGCATTAGCCCTTCTTACTGCATGCATAAGATAATATTAGAAGAAGAGCATACACCCCGAGTAGATCACCAACGTAGGTTGAACCCCTCTATGAAAGAGGTAGTTAAAAAAGAAATCATAAAATGGTTAGATGCAGGTGTAATCTTCCCTATAGCTAGTAGTCAGTGGGTGAGTCCAATACAATGTGTACCTAAGAAGGGGGGATGACTGTAGTAGTGAATGAGAGCAATGAACTGATTCCAACTAGAACTATTACAGGATGGAGAGTCTGTATGGACTATAGAAAATTGAATAAGGAAACAAAAAAAGATCACTTCCCTCTACCATTTATTGACCAAATGTTAGATAGGATAGCTGGTAGAGCTTATTAATGCTTCTTAGATGGTTATTCTGGATATAACCAAATCACCATAGACCCTGTGGACCAGGAGAAGACAACCTTCACCTGTCCCTTTGGAACATTTGCTTTCCGCAGAATGCCTTTTGGCTTATGCAATGCACCAGCAACGTTCCAAAGGTGCATGTTGGCAATCTTCTCTGACTTAGATGAATCCATGATAGAGATATTTATGGATGACTTCTCAGTCTTTGGTGATTGATTTACAAATTAGTTAGAGAACTTAGGACAAGTCCTGGCTAGGTGTGAGGAGACCAACCTAGTCCTTAATTGGGAGAAGTGCCACTTTATGGTGGACGAAGGAATAGTCCTGGGTCATAGACTGTCTAGAGCAGGAGTAGAGGTCGATAGGGCCAAGATTGAAATAATAGAGAAGTTAGTGGAACCTCAGAATGTGAAAGCCATTAGAAGTTTTTTAGGACACGCAGGTTTCTATAGAAGGTTCATTAAGAACTTTTCGAAGATCTCCAAACCTTTGTGTGAGCTTCTAGAGCTGAATAAGCCATTCATCTTCTCTAAAGAATGTTTACTAGCCTGGACAACCCTTAAGGAAGCACTAGTCAAAGCACCTATTATAGTAGGACCAAATTGGGACCTTCCATTTGAGATGTTATGTGATGCAAGTGACTATGCAGTAGGGGTTATGCTAGGACAAAAGATTGACAAACTAACACACCCTGTATACTATGCTAGTAAGACACTTAATGAGGCACAATGTAATTACACAACCACAGAAAAGGAAATGCTAGCTGTAGTATTTGCCTGCGAGAAGTTTAGGAATTACATTGTAGGCACTAGGACAATCGTGTACACTGATCATTCTGCACTAAAATACCTTATGAGGAAGGCTGATGCTAAGCCTAGGTTGATTAGATGGGTATTGTTGCTGCGATAATTTGATCTAGACATTAGAGATAAGAAAGGATGCGAAAATGTGGTTGCGGATCATCTTTCTAGGTTGCAGCATAATTGCGATAACATTGCGGAAACCACAATTTCCGATGCATTTATCGATGAGCATGTCTTTGTGTTAGCACATCGTGATAATGATGAGGAATCATGGTTTGCTGATATTGCTAACTTCCTTGCCTCGCAGGTACTACCAACTTTCAAGGGAGGCCAAGAAAAGAAGAGGTTCCTGCATGAAGCTAGGAAGTTCATATGGGACGATCCTACACTCTACAAGACATGTGCAGATGGTTTGCTGAGGAAGTGTGTGTCAGCTGCTGAGGCGAAGTCTGTGCTGCAGCACTGCCATACAGCCCCCTATGGTGGACATTTTGGTGGCCAAAGAACAGCTGCAAAGGTGTTCCAGAGTGGCTACTATTGGCCCACGATCTTCAAAGATGCCCACGAATACGCACACAGCTGTGATGAATGTCAGAGAACAGGTAACCTGAGTCGGAAGGATGAGATGCCTCTCACTTACATCTTAGAGTTGGAGCTCTTTGATGTGTGGGGCATTGACTTCATGGGACCATTTCCCCCATCAGCAGGTAACCTTTATATACTTGTAGCTGTAGACTATGTATCTAAATGAGTAGAGGCCATAGCATGTCCAAACAATGATGCCAAAACAGTCATTAAGTTCCTTAATAGACATATCTTTACTAGGTTTGGTACACCTCGTGCTATAATTAGTGATGAAGGAACACACTTCATTAATAAAGCTATGGAAAAAGTGTTGGCTAAATACAATGTTAGACATAGAGTTGCCACTCCTTATCACCCACATTCGAATGGACAAGCTGAAATATCAAATAGGGAGATTAAAAACATACTCGAAAAAGTGGTCAAACCCAATAGAAAAGATTGGTCGTTTAAACTCGAGGATGCACTTTGGGCATATAGGACTGCATATAAGACACCCCTAGGTATGTCTCCTTATAGACTTGTGTATGGCAAAGCATGTCACTTACCATTCGAATTGGAAATTAAAGCATTTTGGGCCTTGAAAGAACTGAATTATTGCGTGACCGATGCGGGAACATTGCGGTCTCTGCAATTACATGAGCTTGATGAGCTGAGACATATGTCCTATGAAAATGCTAAAATGTATAAGGAAAAGACTAAAATTTGGCATGACAGTAGACTTAGGATTAAGGACTTTAAGAAAGGCCAGCATGTCTTGTTATTTAACTCAAGGTTGAGATTATTTCCAGGAAAACTTAAGTCCAGATGGTCAGGTCCTTTTGTTATCACTAATGTGTTTGTTCATGGCGCAGTTGAGATTAGGAACCTGCAGCACGGGCAACCGTTCATGGTTAATGGTGCACGATTGAAGCATTATTATGAGGAAGGAGATGTGAAGACTCTCTCGGCCTTCCTCTTAGCTGAAACTTGAAAATAAAACCGAGAGAGGACGAGTGATTATTGTGCTCGTCCATGCGAGGCTATGCCTTAGTTTATTTTTTGCTATTTTTCGGTTGTTATTTGTATATGTTTATGTGTGATTTTTATAACGGATTTGATGTTAATTTTATTTCTTTTAATAGGGGATCGAAAGAGGGAATCAAGGAGATAAATTAAGGATAAAGAATCGGGGAAAATATCGGGCCAAATCACAGATTAAGTTGAGAGAATATTGGCATTTAAATCAAGAAAATCTCCAACGGCCATTTAATTGCGGTGGATTTGCTGAATCCGCAACAGAAATAGCCGTTGGGATTTACATCAATACAAATAGCCGTTGGAATAGCTGTGGCCCGTACACTTCCCTCATTCGCTGAACTTCAAGAAATCTTTCTCCTTCTTCCTCTGCAATTCCTCTTCTCAGATTTCTCCGATTCGACCATGGTGCTTACACGGGCTGAGAGATCTGCTTCCAGGAAGAAGGCCACTGAAGCTGAGGCAGCTGCGAGGGAGGTGTTGCGTGCTCAATGTGTTGAAATAAATAGGCAATAAAAGAGATAGAGCACTCAGAACATGCAAGCATACATGGTCTCACAGCAAGTAGTAAGTATATTTCATTCGTTTTTTCCACAGAGACTTATTTTTAGCTATTCATGAAGTGTATTTGTTAAGAAAGAAGGGGTGGATTTGATGGGGTAAAATTGGTTTTTAATTATCTAATATTTTCTGAATGTGTAAAGGAATGCAACATAAACAAGTGGAAGTTGAAATTAGACTCAACGGACAAGAGATGAAATTAATAAACGAAGAAGAAAACAGCTAAACAGAATGGTAACTTAGCAGAATTGCGGCCACCGCAATGTTATCGCAATTATAGAAACAGCAAATGTGTGTAAAATGGAGAATTAAGGGCTACTAACGACTATCCTATAGGCATTTCAATACGATTCCCAAGCATTAGATCAACTCTCTATGCATCAAACTCACTCTATCTCATGTATCGTCCGATTCCATGCATTAGATTCTTTAGTTTACTCAACTCAAAGTAAGGTCTTAAGCATCTTGTTAAAACAGGAGTGTTTAGTTTGTACTAGGGAAACGCCTATTCCTAGGCCGTTTCCTGGTTACCATGTAAGGCTAGCATGATTATACGACTCTGAACTCTTACTCCTTCCAGAGGTTAGGAGTTCTTTGGACAAAATGGATGGCCAATCGAAATTGCCCGTGGGATGAAGCTTACATACAATCAATGGTTCGAGAGTTATCCTACATGCTTGGTTCACGTTTTTTAGCCTATAGTTCTGTCATTAGCATGCCCCTAAGTGACTTAGCTACTCATGGATATATAGAGAACAGAAATATAAGATAAAACAGACATGCTTAGAAGGGAAATGTACTCAAAACAGTAAGACAAAACCGTAGCAGCAGAAGATGAAAACTGTGAAATGAAATCTTGCAATTTGATTACTTGAATGTTGAACGAACAAAGAGAAGCTTAAAGGAAATAATTCAAAGACAGACAACAACGCAATGTAGTAGATAAAACATTAAACTAGAAACAACAACTGATCAAAGCTGGAAATTAGAAAAGGAAGACAGAAAGCAGGAAATGCAGCTTGAAAGCTTCGTTGCAGTCGCCTCGAATGAAGGGGATGAAAGGTCAGCCTTGCTTGGATGAATCCAATCGAGAGAGAAGAAGAATCTCCTCTCCTTCCTATCAGATTATCGATTCCAACAGCTAAGACTCTCACTCCAACAGACGGCAAAGGAAAACAGGGAGAAAAGGTGGACTGCGAGAAGACTTCTGCGCTTTCGGATGATGCTTGAACCTCCGACTTTGGCCCCCTTTTATAGTAGTTTGCAGGTGCGTTTGGGCCAAGGAGAACCATCAATCTTCAACGTCATATATCAGAATGGATGGAGGAGAAAGAACGAATCCCTGAAATTACGGAAATTAACAGAAAAGGATCAGTCAACTTACGGTTTTCACTTGAATAATTGCGGCTTCAGCAATGTTTTCGCAATGCTGTCGCAATGCAGTTTTTTCATTCTTTTCCTTCGGTTTTCAACCCTTTTCTTTCCTATTGTGCATAAGTCCTAATTTAGCTACCTTCTTCTCATTCTCATATTTAAGCATAGGTTTAGGCTAAATGCTATCAAAAACACCTAAAAGTGTACATCTTCTTAAGCTAAATGGGTCCCAAATAAGTCACTTTCAGAGACTTAACACACCCCCAAACTTAAGGTTTTGCTTGTCCTCAAGCACACTAAGGACTTACCTAGGCTGCTGTTTCATCTTCTTTAACCACTTACTAACTCCCTTATATTCTTGTCTATAGCAATGCTGTCCTGTGACACACTCCTTAGTTTAAAACTACCCTCTTATCTAGCTTCTTCCGACTTTGCTTGCCTAACATTCCTTCTGCTTTCATTGACTCCCTACAACTGATCTATTTGCTTTTGTCATATCATGCCACTATCCCTAAGGTTTCAACTTCTGCCTAGCTTTACCTCAGACTCAGTACATGCTTCTAGCTTTATTTTTAATGTGTCTAGGATTCCTTAGAGTCATGCCAGTCTTAGTATTAACGGTGACAGTAGTACTTTTAGAGAACAACCTAAACCCTGGCATCACTACATTGGATAAACACTCATCTCCCTAAACAACCCTACAAGTTACAACTTGCACTTAGCTAATTGAGGATCAGAGTTCTTTTTAAATAGGACATCTAAGCCACAAAGTTGTAACTCCTAGGTATACATTCTTCTTCCCTATTCCTTTCCCTTTTTCTTACTTAGGTGGAGCCTCTCCTTTGGTTGCCTTTTGATGCAACGCCACTTGTGGGTTACACACTTGGCACTGATTACTCAGCAACCTAAGAGAAACTCCCCCCCTTTATTCTTTTTTCATTTTTTTTCAGTTCATCATTTTTTTGTAAAGGAGAAGAAGAATGCTTATGTTTCTAAGGGAGAGAGGAATGTTCCTAGGCCTAGGGTGGCCTCCCCCAAACTTCAACTACTCATTGTCCCCAATGAGTGTCGGAGGTGGCACACCCCCAAACTTGTCCTAGAAGCATCTAGTCTAAGGTAAAACAAAGAGAAACTAAAGCCCTAGGCATAGACAAAACATTCGAATAACAAATATCATAGCAGCAGAAAACTAAAAAAAACAGGCAGATAAGGACTGACAGCTATGCATACTGAGCTATTTAGAGGTTAATTTAAACTATCAAAGGGTGTCCTATGACACTCATCCAGCATGCATTTAGATAAGCTATATAAGGTAGTCATGAAAGCAGCAAAAGAAAGATTTTAAACAAATTACAGCCTAGCTAAACAGACAGTCCAAAACATGCTTTCAGTCATAAAAATTGCGGGTACCGCAATTATTTCGCAATCAATCCAGGGCAGATATAACATTGATTAAGGCCCTTAAGCATGCTTTTTCCAGTCACTCAAGCTTTCTAAAAATAAAACTAAACTATCCTACCTAGTCAGCTAACATTAGACTATACTGAGCAAAAGAAAAAACATAAAACGAAGCATCTAAAACAGATCAAAATTGGACTAAAAACAGCAAAGTTCACATGATTATCAAAAAGCAGAAAATTGTTTTTTTTTTTTTTTCTAAGGGAACAGTGGTAACGATATTGTTGAACTATCGCCAATCATCGGGTTGTCGAGACCCGCCAAAATAAATTTATAAATGCCCGGAATCACTAAACTATTTGTAGAATAGTAGTAACGGGGTCGATCCGCAGGGAATTAAGGAATTTTGACTTAATCTTAATTAAATTTGCAAACCGTTAATATAGGTGAAATAAGGGGTAATTGTTGATTCCCGAGTAACTAAGATAGAAACAAACAAATGGAAATTTAAGCTAACGGAGTTTCCGACTCGGGACGATCGGGATAAATTTAGCATGCTTCTTGGTTCATAGGTTGATTAGTATTATGGTTAAACAATTTAATGAATGCACAGCTCGTCTAAAATTAATAAATAACTCAGACATGCTCCATGGATTTAATTAAACATAATCAATTATGCTAATTAAGCATACCGTTCGGACATTGGCGGCCAACGCTCTCCCAAGACCGAACGGTAGCAACAAGCTAACTGTGACGACTATCTAATTTGGACGCGAAACTAGTATGTCGATTTGGAATTCCAATTCGGGAAGAACGAACACCAAAAGCGTAAGGACGCCAATACGCTCAAGGTGCCATAATTCCTTGTTACTTGGCGGAAACGAGAGGCACGGCATCAAATCCTTTAACAAATGAACATGCTCAAAATCAAGGGTGCCTAGTCCTAAATCATTCAAACGTGCTCATAGATTAAGCTAAGAAGTAGAATTCAATTCAACAAAATATCTAACCAATTCAGAATTTCAATCCACAACCTCACCAAGAATTCATACTACACTTATCCTTACAATCCCGAGCCAAAAACGGTAAATCTACTCACTCATGACTTGTGTGACGTGGGACGGTTTCAAATCGAGCTTCATAGCCCCTCCCATGGTGAAAAATGGCTGCTGGACGTCCAATCAGGCGCGGAGCTCGAGGTGGAAGACGATAATGGCGGCTAAAATCGGACAAAAAAGTTAAGTAGTCCGTCGTAGCGTCGAGACGCTAGGACAGCGTCTCGACGCTGCGCCCTAAATAATCCGCGCGCGCGCTCGGGGTGGCGTCGAGACGCTCGCACAGCGTCGAGACGCTTGTGCGGCGTCGAGCTAGCGTCGAGACGCTATCACTCGACGCTTGCTCTCGGGTTTTTCTTCAATTCAGCGCTTCAGACTTCGGAGCGTCGAGACGCTAAGGCAGCGTCTCGACGCTGGGCAGCGTCGAGCTAGCGTCGCGACGCTGTCGCTCGACGCTAGCTCTCGGGTTTTTGCATGGAATTTTGCCTTCAATTTCCCCAAAGCGCCCAAACTTCATCTCTTTGCATGGATCTTCCCGGGAAGCGTTCTTATGCCTTTAAATCGCGATATTAAGCTCCGAAACGCTCTCGAGAGCTAAGCACCGAGAACACCTACAATAATTACATAAAAGCAAGATTAAGCCAATAATAAACGTGAATTAGGGACATAATTATAGCTCCAAAATGGAGCTATCAAACACCCCCAACTTAAATCTTGCTAGTCCTCGAGCAAGGTGGAATTCTGATTAATTAAATAGAACGAGAATGCATGCTAGGGACTCGATTCTCAATACTGGAAAAGACAAGGCAATTGCATTTGAAAGAACAGCTGCATGCATGCATTGGTTAAGAACAATTTGGAAAATTTAAAGATGTTTCCCTATTTACGCCTCGGACTTAGCTCCTCGATCTTAGATTTCAACAGGCTTAGAACGGCTCTATCTATCCTAAAATTTCGCTTTCCCCCTACTTATGGCTTAACAGAACAGTCTAAGGGCAGTTCATCGCTTATGCAAGTAATATAACGCAAGGCATCTTTTTCTCAATTTCATTGAACTTATCTTCATGAGCGCCTAACATGTCAATCTTACTTTCGTTTCAGCTTGCCTGCAATTTCATTGCACAGTGCATCTGACTACGGGCAAAATTCACATTTTTAAGGACTAGCGTTCACTTCTTTGTGCATCCTTTTCATGCAGTGGCGACCGTGGGTTACACGACCGCCCCTGGCTACTAAGGCAACTCGAGAAGGAGGAACGCCTCATGAGATTATTTTCTTTTTATAAACTTGCATTCATTTTTCTTTTAGTCTAAGCATCATATTAAAATTTTAAGCGCACGGATTACAAACAAAAGCGAATCTTAGCCCATCCTAAGGTTGCCTTTCGAGGTGACAGCGAATTTCAAAACAAACAGAGCTAGCCTAAACCCACAGATCCAAGACAGAGTGCTAACATGCGAAGCTTAAACAGGGAAATATGCTTGAAAAATTTTCAAAAAGGCCTTAACATATGCAATTATGCTGAATTTCATGACAAACACAAATACGAAGACCTCAGCAGTACATCACAGAATTTCATAGTCAGACTAGCATGCTTTCACCATATCTCAATAGATTAAACAGGGTTCCACAACAAAGCTCGACAAAGGCACAACCCACCACCCCCAACTTAAAAATTGACAATGTCCTCATTGGACCAAATATGCACAGTCAAAACAAAAGGAAAGAAAACCTTCCCTGAGTTGTGACTTAGAGGGTTGTAGGGTGCGCTTTAACCTTAGCCAATAAACCGCAAGGATGAGCCATTGTTTCACCTGAAAATTCACAACATCAGAGTAGAAATCTAAACTAATCCTAAAAGACGGTAAGTAAACAAAAAGCATGTACAGTTCAAGCTCGGGTGCCTCCGAGTAGCGCAAATTTTTAGAGTCGATTGCTCGACTTTACCAAAACTCAATTTATCCTTTCTCATAATCAGGCTCTTTCAAGTAGGCATGATCATCAAAGTCCTCTGACATTCCCTCATGAAAGATCTTTAATCGCTGGCCATTCACCGTGTATTCTTTTTCTGTATCCAGGCTTTGAATTTTAACTGCACCATAGTGATGAACATCAGTGATAATGTAAGGACCAAGCCACCTGGAACGAAGTTTACCTGGCATGAACTTCAGGCGGGAGTTGAACAAGAGGACCTTCTGACCAACTTGAAAGTGCTTTCGAACGACTCGCCTGTCGTGGAACATTTTGGTCTTTTCCTTGTAGGTCTTCGAGTTCTCATATGCATCCAGGCGAAGCTCCTCCAGTTCTTGCAATTTGAGGAGTCTTTCTTCGCCTGCCAAGTCAAAGTCCATGTTGCACTTCTTCACGGCCCAGTAAGCTTTGTGTTCGATCTCCACGGGGAGATGACAGGCTTTACCATAAACCATCCGGTAGGGAGACATCCCTATGGGGGTTTTGTAAGCCGTACGATAAGCCCACAAAGCGTCGTCCAGCCTGAGGCTCCAATCCTTCCTTCCTGGACTTACTGTTTTCTCGAGGATGCTCTTCACCTCTCGATTGGAAACCTCCGCTTGACCATTGGTCTGAGGATGATATGGGGTAGAGATTTTATGATTGACCCCATATTTCCTCATCAAGGCCTGGATCGTTTTGTTGCAGAAGTGGCTCCCCTGGTCACTTATGATGGCTCGTGGAACTCCATACCTGCTAAAAATGTTAGATTTGACAAAACTGGAAACAACATTAGCGGTATCAACTTTGGTGGCTTTAGCTTCCACCCATTTAGACACGTAGTCCACAGCCAATAAGATATAGACAAAACCAAATGAAGGGGGGAAAGGTCCCATAAAGTCCATACCCCAAACCTCAAAAATTTCACAAGTTAAAATGGGGTTTTGGAGCATTTCATTCCTGCTAGTGATGGTCCCTTTTCTCTGACACTGATCACAAGATTTACAAAACTCATAACAGTCCTTAAACAGTGATGGCCAGAAAAACCCACAATCTAAAATTTTCCTTGCAGTTCTATTTTGCCCAAAGTGTCCCCCGCATGCAAATTCATGGCAAAAGGTAAGGATGGACCTATGTTCAGACTTAGGGACGCATTTCCTAATAACTTGGTCAGCACAAAATTTCCATAAAACTGGCTCGTCCCAAACATATGTCTTGGCTTCGCTCTTCAGCTTAGCTCTTTGATTATATGAAAAGTCGAATGGGAACGTACCTGTGACCAAGTAGTTGACAATGTCGGCGTACCACGGTGTCTCCACACTTACCTGGAAGAGAACTTCATCAGGGAACTCATCATTCAGAGGCAAGTCCTCCTCATTACGCACAATGCGGCTCAAGTGGTCAGCAACGGTATTTTCTGATCCTTTTCTGTCCTGAACTGAGACGTCGAACTCCTGGAGTAGTAGTACCCATCTGAGCAGTCTAGGCTTCGAGTCTTTCTTGTTCATCAAGTATCGAACTGCTGCATGATCAGAAAAAACAATTACTTTAGATCCAAGAATATATTGCCGAAATTTATCAAGAGCGAAAACTATGGAAAGCAGCTCCTTCTCTGTTGTTGTGTAACCGATCTGCGCAGAATTGAGCGTCCTCGAGGCATAATAAATCACATGGCTCTTCTTGTCTATCCTCTGGCCCAACACAGCGCCTACGGCATAATTGCTTGCGTCGCACATGATCTCGAAAGGAGTCCCCCACTGCGGTGGATGAATGATGGGTGCGTTGGTCAAGCACTTCTTCAGAACATCAAAGGCAAGCTTGCACTCTTTGTCGAAACAGAATGGAACATCCTTTTTCAGCAAGCTGGTCATCGGGGTCACTATCTTCGAGAAGTCTTTAATGAACCTGCGGTAAAAACCTGCGTGACCAAGAAAAGAACGTACTTCCCGAAGATTCGTGGGATAAGGTAAATCAGATATGACATCAATCTTAGCTTTATCAACCTCTATCCCCTTAGCAGACACAACGTGACCCAATACTATGCCCTGACTGGCCATGAAGTGACACTTTTCAAAATTTAAAACAAGATTAGTTTCGATGCACCTTTCCATGACTCTAGACAAGTTAAACAGGCAATCTTTAAACGAACTTCCATATACAGTAAAATCATCCATAAAGACTTCGATGCATTTTTCTACAAATTCAGAAAATATGCTCATCATGCATCGCTGAAAAGTCCCTGGAGCATTACAAAGCCCAAAGGGCATTCTCCTATATGCGTAAGTTCCGAATGGACAGGTAAAAGTAGTCTTTTCTTGGTCTTCCTGGGCTATGGGAATTTGGTAAAACCCAGAAAAACCATCAAGAAAACAGAAGAATGGTTTCCCAGCTAAACGCTCCACCATTTGATCTATGAAGGGAATAGGAAAGTGGTCCTTCTTAGTCACGTCATTCAGTTTTCTAAAATCAATACACATCCTCCACCCATTTTGAACTCTCTTAGGTACTAACTCCCCCTTATCATTTCTAATAACAGTTATGCCCGTCTTTTTAGGTACAACATGAATAGGGCTAACCCATTGACTATCAGAAATGGGAAAGATAATACCTGCATCCAGGAGTTTGTGTATTTCAGACAACACTACCTCTTTCATTGCAGGGTTCAGTCTCCGCTGAGGCTCTCGGGATGGCTTTGCTCCCTCATCCAGCCGAATCTTGTGCATGCACAGCACTGGGCTCAAACCGTGCAAGTCTGCCAACGTCCATCCCATGGCTCTTTTGTTCTTTTTCAGAACCTCGACCAACTCGCCTTCTTGCTCCGATGTAAGCTCCTTGGAGATAATTACCGGAAGTGTATCCACCTCACCCAAGTACACGTACTTGAGATGACCCGGCAACTCCTTCAATTCCAACTTGGGAGCCTGCAAAAGAGACGGTAATATTTTAGTTGGCTTTTCACATGTCTCTAAAGCAAAAGTAGGTTGTTCAGACAATTCAGTCAATATGGGATCACTACTTTCAACTTTGCCAACAGTTTCAGTAAAAACGAGTGGGTCATCCCCATCAACAACAGTCATGCATTCTTCTTGTTCTAAAGTATCTATAAGATCGATTTTACAGACAGAATGCACATCAGCACGTTGTTTCATTGCATCAAAAACATTAAATTCGAACACATCCCCTTCATACTCAACAGACAAGGTTCCATCATGCACATTAATTTTCGTTCTAGCGGTTTTCATGAATGGTCTACCAAGTAAAACAGAAGTGGTGGATGTGTTTTCTTCCAAATTTATCACATAAAAATCAGCAGGGAAAATTAAATCCTTAACTTTAACCAACACATCTTCAATCACCCCTAGAGGATGAATAGAAGACCTATTAGCTAACTGGATAACTATACTAGTTTCCTGCATACCTTCTAAACCGAGGCTCTTATAGACTGAGTATGGCATAACATTAATTGAAGCTCCTAAGTCTAGCATAGCGTGCTCGATTTCTCTATCCCCTATAGTACATGGCAAGAGGAACATACCTGGATCCTGGCATTTGCTTGGAATACCTTGGGTTAGCAGGGCAGAAACATTCTTGCTTACCACGACTCTTTCAGCACTTTTGGTCTTCCTCTTCATAGTGCACATCTCCTTTAGAAATTTAGCGTACCTTGGGATTTGCTGAATTGCATCAAGCAGCGGTATATTGATCCCAACCTTCCTCAATGTCTCAAGTACATCCGCGTTGTTGGCCTCCTTAGATGGCCTTGCAAGCCTACTAGGGAAAGGAGCAACGGGAGTGTAAGACTTCATAGAAATAATAGGAGGTGTTACAACAGTTTCAGAGGGTGCTTGAGAACACTTATCTGGAGATGTCTCTGAATCGTTTGGAGGACTCACGGGAGTGGGTTGAGATGGCACTTCTTTACCACTTCTGAGGTTTATAGCACTAACCCCTTCATCTTTGGATTCAATTCTACCCATTCTTTCCTTCATCTCCGTGACTTCATCTCTCAGAGACTTAATCTGTGACCTTGTCTCATTGTTAGTTTCCATGATCGATTTGAACATGCTTTCAATAGCTTTACCTGAAATAGAAGAAACATCCCGAGATGATTTTTCTTGCATCATATGAACTAAACCACATACCTGAGACACTTGTTCCTTGAGCACTTTTATGTCGGAAGACATCTTAGAATGCTCGTTTCCTCCTCCGTACTGGCGACGGTTCTCAGCTATGTTGGAGATCAACTGACGGGCTTCCGCAGGCGTTTTCTCCCAAAGGACTCCTCCACTTGCTGCATCAAGCATCTGGCGGTCATGTGTGAGCAACCCACCATAAAAGCATTCGATAAGCTCGACTTCCGCTATCAAGTGGTTCGGACATTTTTCACAGAGTTTAATGAACCTCTCCCAATATTCGTAAAATGCCTCGTCCTTTTCTTGCTCAAAATGTCGTATATCTTTTCTCACGGCTCTGGCTTTTGAAGCTGGGAAATACCTTTCCAAGAATAGACTCTGCAACTTCTCCCAAGTAGAGATGGTCCCCGATGGCAAGTAATGCAGCCAATCTCGAGCTTCACCTTTCAGGGTGAATGGAAAGGCTCTCAGGTAGAGCTGATCTTTTGTTATGTCGCCAGGCTTCATTGCGGAGCTTACTATTAGAAAATCCTTGAGATGTTTATAAGGATCTTCATCTGCTTCACCACAAAAAGAGGGTAAAAGGTTAATTGTCCCTGATTTAAGTACAAACTCACCTGAAATTTCCGGGTAGGAAATACAAGAAGGTTGGTGGCCCATAGCAAATGATGTCCATTGTCTGAGCGTTTTTGGGACTCCAATCTCACCATCAATCTCCATTTTCTCAATAAAAATTTGGCACTTCTAGCACACTTAAACAAACAGGTCAAAATTGCAAATAATAAAAGAATAAACAGAATTTTTAAAGCAAAGATTAAAAGTTTACAAATCAAATTTAAATCAGGCCGAATTACACTTAGTTCCCCGGCAACGGCGCCAATTTTGGTAACGATATTGTTGAACTATCGCCAATCATCGGGTTGTCGAGACCCGCCAAAATAAATTTATAAATGCCCGGAATCACTAAACTATTTGTAGAATAGTAGTAACGGGGTCGATCCGCAGGGAATTAAGGAATTTTGACTTAATCTTAATTAAATTTGCAAACCGTTAATATAGGTGAAATAAGGGGTAATTGTTGATTCCCGAGTAACTAAGATAGAAACAAACAAATGGAAATTTAAGCTAACGGAGTTTCCGACTCGGGACGATCGGGATAAATTTAGCATGCTTCTTGGTTCATAGGTTGATTAGTATTATGGTTAAACAATTTAATGAATGCACAGCTCGTCTAAAATTAATAAATAACTCAGACATGCTCCATGGATTTAATTAAACATAATCAATTATGCTAATTAAGCATACCGTTCGGACATTGGCGGCCAACGCTCTCCCAAGACCGAACGGTAGCAACAAGCTAACTGTGACGACTATCTAATTTGGACGCGAAACTAGTATGTCGATTTGGAATTCCAATTCGGGAAGAACGAACACCAAAAGCGTAAGGACGCCAATACGCTCAAGGTGCCATAATTCCTTGTTACTTGGCGGAAACGAGAGGCACGGCATCAAATCCTTTAACAAATGAACATGCTCAAAATCAAGGGTGCCTAGTCCTAAATCATTCAAACGTGCTCATAGATTAAGCTAAGAAGTAGAATTCAATTCAACAAAATATCTAACCAATTCAGAATTTCAATCCACAACCTCACCAAGAATTCATACTACACTTATCCTTACAATCCCGAGCCAAAAACGGTAAATCTACTCACTCATGACTTGTGTGACGTGGGACGGTTTCAAATCGAGCTTCATAGCCCCTCCCATGGTGAAAAATGGCTGCTGGACGTCCAATCAGGCGCGGAGCTCGAGGTGGAAGACGATAATGGCGGCTAAAATCGGACAAAAAAGTTAAGTAGTCCGTCGTAGCGTCGAGACGCTAGGACAGCGTCTCGACGCTGCGCCCTAAATAATCCGCGCGCGCGCTCGGGGTGGCGTCGAGACGCTCGCACAGCGTCGAGACGCTTGTGCGGCGTCGAGCTAGCGTCGAGACGCTATCACTCGACGCTTGCTCTCGGGTTTTTCTTCAATTCAGCGCTTCAGACTTCGGAGCGTCGAGACGCTAAGGCAGCGTCTCGACGCTGGGCAGCGTCGAGCTAGCGTCGCGACGCTGTCGCTCGACGCTAGCTCTCGGGTTTTTGCATGGAATTTTGCCTTCAATTTCCCCAAAGCGCCCAAACTTCATCTCTTTGCATGGATCTTCCCGGGAAGCGTTCTTATGCCTTTAAATCGCGATATTAAGCTCCGAAACGCTCTCGAGAGCTAAGCACCGAGAACACCTACAATAATTACATAAAAGCAAGATTAAGCCAATAATAAACGTGAATTAGGGACATAATTATAGCTCCAAAATGGAGCTATCAAACAGCAATACTCCCTTTAGTGCGATTCAAACCAGCACTCAAATATCTTCATCCTCATCAGGCTGTCGTGGGCGTGGGGGCACCCATGGAGTCAGGAGATTGGTGGGGAAGTCAGGGAAGATGCAGCCTAGCTGGTCTGCAACCTCTTTGTCCCGTGCCTGCGCATACGTGGCCCATTGAGCCATCCTCCTCTGCATATCCATTAGGCAGGCCATGGATAGGGACTGATCAGCAGCCAGCCTATCCAGTTCAAACTCCATATTCCCCTTTCTCCTCAGCCTCAGGTTAGCAGGCAGCTCCAAGTGGCCTGTGTAAGCCATCTGCTGCTCCATGCGCTCGGTGGGGACTCCTGCAAGCAAACATAGCTTGGTTATGGTGTTAGGGAAAAATAGTGGTCCCTTACCTTTCTTGGCGCACTCAGCAATAGCAGCAGTGATGACTTCTCCCACGTTGATCGTGAGACCTCTCATTATCGCATATACCAGCAGCGATCGGCTCTGGTTGATTGTAGTCTCGTGAGTCACTGGGGACAATCTCCTTCTCACGAACGAAAACCAAACAGCCGCCTTAGCCGTGAGGTTGGCACTCATGAGAGTGTGCCTCCCATTGCGTGACACGGTCCAGGAAGCTTCAGGCTGGCCAATGGTCCGAATGGCCTCTTCCAGAACAGCCTCAGTAGGCTCATCAACAATCCGTGCATAATCTGTATGTGCTTGGCCCTTGAGACCATAGGCTTCGTTGATGGCCTTGGCTGAGAAATCCGCCTCTACCCCTCTGACCACAGACAGGCCATCCTCAGGGCTGAGCACATTGGCGTAGAAATCATACACCATGCTCGTGTAGGCTGGATTGGGCGGTCTGCAAAACTCCTCCCAGCCGTGGTTGATCACTCCTGCGCGCAAGAACTGCGGCAGGTCAGCAAGTCGGTCGAGGAAGCCTTTCTCGTGCAGCAACTCCCTCTTCCTCAGCTCAGCACCCCTGGATTTAGCATCAGAGGAAACATACCTCACTGACTGAGGTTCGTCTTCAGGGTAGAGCTTTGCCTTCCCTTTATCTGATGGCTTGGCTGACTCGGCAGCCTCAACCTTGAGCCGTTTGAGCGAAGGCTCAGTGCTCTCTTTATCTGCTGAAGGCACCTCCTTAGCCTTCTTCCTTTTTAGTTTCTTGGATCGCTTGGCTTTAAGGATCTTGGCCTTCTTCTTCTTCTTCAGCTTTGCCTCAATGTTGATATGCTGCAGGCATGCCCCCAGCGTTTCTTCCATGGAATCATCCTGCTGTGCAGGACTCTCTAGGCTAGCTTCCCTCGCAGGCGAGAAGACCTCGTCGTCACCACCGTCCCCACTGCCCTGAGTGGATTCCTGGTACTCCCCATAGGGGAATTCAGGGTCAGGCCGTGGAAGCGTGTGCGAAGGTGTGGCACTCTGCTCTGCTGTAGGCGTCTGCACGGAATTCAGTGGTGAAGACGGCGTTTCAGGGCTCTGTGCAGGCGGTGACGATGAAAGCTCTGGGCTGTGCACTGGTTCAGATGATGAAGGGTTGTGCGCAGGTGAGGCAGATGGCGACGAACTCTTCTTGGGTGACTCGTGGGACGCACGATCTGTTTCTTGACTCTCCACAGAGAGAGTCTTGGCTGTGCTTGGTTCGGCGGCCGTCTCGACACTCCACCGGCGCTTCTTGGGCGTGCCCGCTGGTTCAGAAGGGCCAGCAGGGATTTCTGTGACAACCCTCCACTTCTTCCTACGGATCGGAAGTTTGGGAAGAGGTCCGGTGCGTACAGCACCATCATCTGCAAGGGTAAGAAGTGCTTCCCTCGCAGCCGCTTCAGCAGCGTCATCAGCCCTCTTCTTGGCTGCAGATCTTTCAGCCCGTGTGAACACCATTGTCGAATCTTGGAGGTTTGGAGAGAAGGATCAAAGATGAAGAGAATCGCAGCTTTCTTGGAGTTCAGAAAATGAGAGAATCGTATCGAACGAGCGCCTCCCAACGGATATAAAGGCAACGGCTAAATCCCAACGGCTATATTTTGCGGATCCTGCAATTCCAGCGCAATTTTAGGGATCTTTTCTCATTAAAATGTCAAACTTTGCTCGCCCGTATCTTTTATTTGGCTCGATCGTTTCTTGATTTTTAAAGCTGGATTTACTCTCCTTGATTCCCTCTATTGATTCCCTGCAAAAAGAAATAAAATTAACATCAAATTCGCAATTAAAATCACACAACAAAACGTGCAAACGATAACCGGAAAAATTGCAAAAAATAAACTAAGGCATGAGCCTTATGTTGACGAGCACAGTAATCACTCGTCCTCTCTCGTTCTCTTTTCATGCTTCAGTCAAGAGGAAGGCCGAGAGAGTCTTCACATCTCCTTCCTCATAGTAGTGCTTCAACCTCGCACCATTAACCATAAATGGTTGGCCTTGCTGCAAGTTCTTTATCTCTATGGCACCATGAACAAACACATTAGTAATCACAAATGGACCGGACCATCTAGACTTAAGTTTCCCTGGAAATAGTTTCAACCGTGAGTTAAACAACAATACAAGTTGACCCTTCTTAAAGTCCTTAACTCTAAGTCTACTATCATGCCAAATCTTGGTCTTTTCCTTATACATCTTAGCATTTTCATAGGCCATATGTCTGAGCTCATCAAGCTCATGTAATTGTAAAGACCTTAGTGTTCCTGCATCTTTTACACAAAAATTCAATTCCTTCATGGCCCAAAATGCTTTGTTTTCTAACTCAAGTGGTAAGTGACAAGTCTTGCCATAAACCAGCCTATAAGGGGACATTCCTAGAGGTGTCTTATATGCTGTCCTATAAGCCCAAAGTGCATCCTCAAGCTTGAAGGACCAGTCTTTCCTATTAGGTTTGACTACTTTCTCTAGGATGTTCTTAATTTCCCTATTTGAAATTTCAGCCTGTCCATTTGAGTGTGGGTGATAGGGAGTGGCTACTCTATGTCTAATGTTATACTTAGCCAACACTCTCTCCATAGCCTTGTTAATGAAATGTGATCCCTCATCACTAATGATGGCACGAGGTGTCCCAAACCTAGTAAAAATGTGCCTATGCAAGAAGTTGGTGACTGTTTTAGCATCATTATTAGGACATGCCTTGGCTTCTACCCACTTGGACACATAGTCTACTGCCACTAATATGTAAAGGTTACCTGATGATGGAGGGAATGGCCCCATGAAGTCAATGCCCCACACATCAAAGAGCTCCAACTCTAAGATGTAGGTGAGGGGCATCTCATCCTTTCGACTGAGGTTACCTGTTCTTTGGCATTCGTCACAGCTGTGGGCATAGTTGTGGGCATCCTTGAAGATTGTTGGCCAATAGTAGCCACTCTGAAATACCTTTGCAGCTGTTCTTTGGCCACCAAAGTGTCCACCATAAGGAGCTGCGTGACAGTGCTGCAGCACAGACTTCGCTTCAGCAGCTGAAACACACTTCCTCAGCAAGCCATCAGCAAAGGTTCTGTAAAGTGTGGGGTCATCCCAGATGAATTTCCTTGCTTCATGAAGGAACCTCTTCTTCTCTTGTCCTCCCTTGAAAACTGGTAATACCTGTGATGCACGGAAGTTAGCAATGTCAGCAAACCAAGGTTCCTCATCGTTATCACGATGAGTCAAAACAAAGACATGTTCATCAATAAAAGCATCAGAAATTGCGGGATCCGCAATTTTTTCGCAATTGTGCTGCAATCGAGAAAGGTGATCTGCAACCACATTTTCACATCCCTTCTTGTCTCGAATGTCCAAATCAAACTCCTGCAGCAATAATACCCACCTAATTAACCTAGGCTTAGCATCAGCCTTCCTCATAAGATATTTCAAGGCAGAATGGTCAGTGTATACAATTGTCCTAGTGCCTACAATATAGTTCCGGAATTTCTCACAGGCAAATACTACAGCAAGCATCTCTTTCTCAGTAGTTGTATAATTACATTGAGCCTCATTCAAGGTCTTACTAGCATAATATACAGGATGTGTTAGCTTGTCAATTTTCTGTCCTAACATGACCCCTACAGCATAGTCACTAGCATCACATAACATCTCGAATGGGAGATCCCAATCTGGCCCTATTATAACAGGTGCTGTAACTAGTGCTTTCTTAAGGGTGGTCCAAGCTACTAAACAGTCCTTAGAGAAGATGAATGGCCTATTTAGCTCTAGCAGCTCACATAGAGGCTTGGCTATCTTAGAAAAGTCCTTGATGAACCTTCTGTAGAAGCCAGCATGCCCTAAGAAACTCCTAATAGCCTTGACATTCTGAGGCTCTACCAACTTCTCTATGATCTCTATTTTGGCCCGGTCGACCTCCACTCCAGCTCTTGACACTCTATGACCTAAGACAATCCCCTCATCTACCATGAAGTGACACTTTTCCCAATTAAGGACTAAGTTAGTCTCTTCACATCTAGCCAAGACTTGCCTTAAGTTATCTAGACAGTTGGTGAATGAATCCCCAAAGACTGAGAAGTCATCCATGAATATTTCTATCATGGACTCATCCAACTCAGAGAAGATTGCCATCATGCACCTTTGGAAAGTTGCCGGTGCATTGCATAAGCCAAAAGGCATTCTGCGAAAGGCAAAAGTTCCAAAAGGGCAAGTGAAGGTAGTCTTCTCTTGGTCCTTAGGATCTATAGTAATCTGATTATAGCCAGAATAACCATCTAAGAAACAATAGTAGGCTCTACCAGCTATTCTGTCTAACATCTGGTCAATGAATGGTAGAGGGAAGTGGTCTTTTTTAGTTTCTTTATTTAATTTCCTGTAATCCATGCACACTCTCCATCCTGTGACAGTCCTAGTTGGAATCAGTTCGTTGTTCTCATTGACTACCACAGTCATCCCACCCTTTTTAGGTACACACTGTATAGGGCTCACCCACTGGCTACTAGCTATGGGAAAGATCACACCAGCATCTAACCATTTTATTATTTCTTTCTTAACTACCTCTTTCATAGAGGGATTCAGCCTACGTTGGTGATCTACTCTAGGTGTGTGCTCTTCCTCTAGTATAATCTTATGCATACAATAAGAAGGGCTAATGCCTCTAATATCAGCAATAGTCCATGCAATAGCCTTCCTATGTTGCTTAAGCAGTAATATCAGTTCAACCTCATGCTTTTCACTTAGTTTAGAAGAAATGATAACAGGCAGAGTTTCATTACTCCCTAAATATGCATACTTGAGGTGAGTGGGTAGTGGTTTCAGTTCTAAAACAGGTGGATGCTCAATAGATGGCTTTAAAGGATTCACAGGTCTATCAGTTAGGTCTATATTCATACATACATGTTGTGGTTTATCTACAGGTATATCCATTATGTCAGATACATTCAAGTCAGCTACATCTAATCCTACATATTCATTAGCATGCTTGGTTAATAATACATGCTCCAATTGTTCTTCCATCAAAGAATCAACAACGTCCATACTAGCACAGGATTCAAGGTCAGAGGGATACCTTAAAGCTTTATATACACTAAACTTCACCTCTTCATCATGAACCCTCATAGTGAGCTCACCTTTTTGGACGTCTATAAGTGCCCTACCTGTGGCTAGAAATGGTCTGCCTAGCAGGATGGGGACCTCCTTGTCTGCTTCATAATCCAGGATAATGAAATCTGCAAGGAAAATAAATTTGTCAACCTTTACTAAAATATCCTCAATTTTACCTTCCGGATATGCAATGGATCTGTCTGCTAGTTGTAAAGTGACAGTGGTTGGACGTGCTTCTCCTATTCCCAACTGGCGGAATAGGGATAGGGGCATGAGGTTTATGCTGGCGCCCAGGTCACAAAGCGCTCTGCCCACGTGCTTGCCTCCAAGTTCTACAGGTAAGGTGAAGGAACCAGGATCCTTCTCCTTCTTGGGCAGCTTGTTTTGGAGGATGGCACTGCACTCCTCAGTGAGGTTTACTGTTTCAAACTCACCAATTATTTTTTTGTTAGTAATAATATCCTTCAAAAACTTTACATATGAAGGCATAGACTGTAAAACTTCTACAAAAGGAATGTTGACATGCACTTGTTTAAGAATTTCTAAGAATTTATTAAAATGCACTTCCTGTTCCTGCTTCTTCTTAAGCCTTCGAAGGTATGGAGGTGGTGGCACATATGCAGGCACGTCAGGACGCCTTAGGATAGGTGGAGGCCTTGGAATTTCTTCTATCTCCTCAATGATTGGCTCCAGCCTGGCTCCTGATGTGCTAGTTGGTGGTGGACCTTGGCTTGGCAGAGACTCCAGTGGAGCACTAGACTCAGTGTTCTCTACTCTCTTTGGTGTGTCCTTTGTGTTGCTCACCAAGGGTCTACCACTTCTAAGTTCAATTGCTTGAACTTGCTCTTTACCATCTCTCCTTGGCACCTCGGTGTCAGCAGGGAGTCTACCTTGGGGCCTACTCTTGAGTTCATTGGCCAATTGGCCTATTTGGTTCTCTAGGCTCCTAAGAGTAGCTTGTTGGCTTTGAAGAGTAGCATCATTCTTAGCTATGTATTCCTTGAGTAAGTTTTCTACAGAAGATCCTACAGGTTGGTTATAAGGTTTTTGATACATTGATTGGTTATGTTGGGGAGTGAAACCAGGTGTTCCACTCGGTCTAGGTTGGTTAGGACTTTGGTTAGCATTTTGTTGGCCACCCCATGACAGGTTTGGGTGGTTCCTCCAACCAGGGTTGTACGTGTTGGAATAGGGGTTGTTCCTAGGCTGCTGCTGACTTCCAATGTAGCAGACTGAGGCTGGATTCCCAGGGCAGTATTCATACAGGTGCCCTTCCCCACAGAATCCACATATGAGTGCCTCACCTTGACTTGGCTGGGTGCCCATTGACATGGCAGTAGCGGTGTTGGCACTTGTTTGGAGATTGGCTTGAGCCATTTGCTTAACTAGGTTGGTCAGGGCATTTATTTGGGTGCTCATTGCACTTAGAGCATCCTTGTCTTGAGCCCTAGTTGGCTCAACTGGATCATCTGACCACCTACAATGAGATGCTGAGATCTTCTCCAAGATCTCATAGGCCTCGTTGTAACTCTTGGACAACATGGAACCACCAGCAGATGAATTTAAGACTTGCCTAGTGCTGGGGTTGCATCCTTTGAAAAAGACCTCTATTTGGATACACCATGGGATGCCATGATGTGGACATTTAAGAAGAAGATCTTTGAATCGAGTCCAAGCTTCGTGAAGAGACTCATTATCAGCTTGTTTAAACTTAACTATGTCATCACGAAAGGTAGAATTCCTATCAGGTGGGAAGTATTTGACTAGGAATTTTTCTGCTAAATCTGTCCAATTGCGGACAGATCCAGAGGGTAATGAGTTCAACCATGTTTTGGCTTTGTCCCTCAAAGAGTAAGGGAACAAGTATAGCCTTAACGCTTCTTGGGACACTCCAGGGATGATAAAGGTATCACTGACTCCTAAGAAGTTCCTAAGATGGTTGTGGGGGTCCTCATTTTCTATTCCAAAGAATTGTCCCACAGTGGACAACATTTGGAACATCACTGGCTTTAACTCGAAGGAGTTGGCAGTGATTTCAGGACGGATTATGCTGGGGTTCAGCTCCCCAGGCATAGGTACTAGATATGAAAGAATGGCACTATTCTTGTCATTCGCTATTTCGATGGGGTTGCGAATGACAGGTACCGGATTTGGAACTATATCGTCCATTTCTTCGATTTCAGGTATGATTTGAGGTATAGGAGGTTGTTTAAAGAGTCGTTTCTTTGCTTTGTTTCTAGCTCTAAGTAG
This sequence comes from Herpetospermum pedunculosum, assembly GCA_028017165.1. NCBI lineage: Eukaryota > Viridiplantae > Streptophyta > Magnoliopsida > Cucurbitales > Cucurbitaceae > Herpetospermum > Herpetospermum pedunculosum. The sequence goes on along the minus strand of CM051525.1, from coordinate 3,212,708 downwards.
TCTCTCAGGCTCAGGATTGAACTCTAGATCACTACTTGAACGCTCACTCATAAACTAGCCCAATAGTACCTGCGAAAGAAATGAAAAGTAGATTAGTTTCAATAGATAATAAACTTGGTTTTTCAAACTTAACAAACTTCGTTTTCACTTAAAATAAGTCCCCGGCAGCGGCGCCAAAAACTTGTTGCGTGCTCAATGTGTTGAAATAAATAGGCAATAAAAGAGATAGAGCACTCAGAACATGCAAGCATACATGGTCTCACAGCAAGTAGTAAGTATATTTCATTCGTTTTTTCCACAGAGACTTATTTTTAGCTATTCATGAAGTGTATTTGTTAAGAAAGAAGGGGTGGATTTGATGGGGTAAAATTGGTTTTTAATTATCTAATATTTTCTGAATGTGTAAAGGAATGCAACATAAACAAGTGGAAGTTGAAATTAGACTCAACGGACAAGAGATGAAATTAATAAACGAAGAAGAAAACAGCTAAACAGAATGGTAACTTAGCAGAATTGCGGCCACCGCAATGTTATCGCAATTATAGAAACAGCAAATGTGTGTAAAATGGAGAATTAAGGGCTACTAACGACTATCCTATAGGCATTTCAATACGATTCCCAAGCATTAGATCAACTCTCTATGCATCAAACTCACTCTATCTCATGTATCGTCCGATTCCATGCATTAGATTCTTTAGTTTACTCAACTCAAAGTAAGGTCTTAAGCATCTTGTTAAAACAGGAGTGTTTAGTTTGTACTAGGGAAACGCCTATTCCTAGGCCGTTTCCTGGTTACCATGTAAGGCTAGCATGATTATACGACTCTGAACTCTTACTCCTTCCAGAGGTTAGGAGTTCTTTGGACAAAATGGATGGCCAATCGAAATTGCCCGTGGGATGAAGCTTACATACAATCAATGGTTCGAGAGTTATCCTACATGCTTGGTTCACGTTTTTTAGCCTATAGTTCTGTCATTAGCATGCCCCTAAGTGACTTAGCTACTCATGGATATATAGAGAACAGAAATATAAGATAAAACAGACATGCTTAGAAGGGAAATGTACTCAAAACAGTAAGACAAAACCGTAGCAGCAGAAGATGAAAACTGTGAAATGAAATCTTGCAATTTGATTACTTGAATGTTGAACGAACAAAGAGAAGCTTAAAGGAAATAATTCAAAGACAGACAACAACGCAATGTAGTAGATAAAACATTAAACTAGAAACAACAACTGATCAAAGCTGGAAATTAGAAAAGGAAGACAGAAAGCAGGAAATGCAGCTTGAAAGCTTCGTTGCAGTCGCCTCGAATGAAGGGGATGAAAGGTCAGCCTTGCTTGGATGAATCCAATCGAGAGAGAAGAAGAATCTCCTCTCCTTCCTATCAGATTATCGATTCCAACAGCTAAGACTCTCACTCCAACAGACGGCAAAGGAAAACAGGGAGAAAAGGTGGACTGCGAGAAGACTTCTGCGCTTTCGGATGATGCTTGAACCTCCGACTTTGGCCCCCTTTTATAGTAGTTTGCAGGTGCGTTTGGGCCAAGGAGAACCATCAATCTTCAACGTCATATATCAGAATGGATGGAGGAGAAAGAACGAATCCCTGAAATTACGGAAATTAACAGAAAAGGATCAGTCAAATTACGGTTTTCACTTGAATAATTGCGGCTTCAGCAATGTTTTCGCAATGCTGTCGCAATGCAGTTTTTTCATTCTTTTCCTTCGGTTTTCAACCCTTTTCTTTCCTATTGTGCATAAGTCCTAATTTAGCTACCTTCTTCTCATTCTCATATTTAAGCATAGGTTTAGGCTAAATGCTATCAAAAACACCTAAAAGTGTACATCTTCTTAAGCTAAATGGGTCCCAAATAAGTCACTTTCAGAGACTTAACACACCCCCAAACTTAAGGTTTTGCTTGTCCTCAAGCACACTAAGGACTTACCTAGGCTGCTGTTTCATCTTCTTTAACCACTTACTAACTCCCTTATATTCTTGTCTATAGCAATGCTGTCCTGTGACACACTCCTTAGTTTAAAACTACCCTCTTATCTAGCTTCTTCCGACTTTGCTTGCCTAACATTCCTTCTGCTTTCATTGACTCCCTACAACTGATCTATTTGCTTTTGTCATATCATGCCACTATCCCTAAGGTTTCAACTTCTGCCTAGCTTTACCTCAGACTCAGTACATGCTTCTAGCTTTATTTTTAATGTGTCTAGGATTCCTTAGAGTCATGCCAGTCTTAGTATTAACGGTGACAGTAGTACTTTTAGAGAACAACCTAAACCCTGGCATCACTACATTGGATAAACACTCATCTCCCTAAACAACCCTACAAGTTACAACTTGCACTTAGCTAATTGAGGATCAGAGTTCTTTTTAAATAGGACATCTAAGCCACAAAGTTGTAACTCCTAGGTATACATTCTTCTTCCCTATTCCTTTCCCTTTTTCTTACTTAGGTGGAGCCTCTCCTTTGGTTGCCTTTTGATGCAACGCCACTTGTGGGTTACACACTTGGCACTGATTACTCAGCAACCTAAGAGAAACTCCCCCCCTTTATTCTTTTTTCATTTTTTTTCAGTTCATCATTTTTTTGTAAAGGAGAAGAAGAATGCTTATGTTTCTAAGGGAGAGAGGAATGTTCCTAGGCCTAGGGTGGCCTCCCCCAAACTTCAACTACTCATTGTCCCCAATGAGTGTCGGAGGTGGCACACCCCCAAACTTGTCCTAGAAGCATCTAGTCTAAGGTAAAACAAAGAGAAACTAAAGCCCTAGGCATAGACAAAACATTCGAATAACAAATATCATAGCAGCAGAAAACTAAAAAAAACAGGCAGATAAGGACTGACAGCTATGCATACTGAGCTATTTAGAGGTTAATTTAAACTATCAAAGGGTGTCCTATGACACTCATCCAGCATGCATTTAGATAAGCTATATAAGGTAGTCATGAAAGCAGCAAAAGAAAGATTTTAAACAGATTACAGCCTAGCTAAACAGACAGTCCAAAACATGCTTTCAGTCATAAAAGTTGCGGGTACCGCAATTATTTCGCAATCAATCCAGGGCAGATATAACATTGATTAAGGCCCTTAAGCATGCTTTTTCCAGTCACTCAAGCTTTCTAAAAATAAAACTAAACTATCCTACCTAGTCAGCTAACATTAGACTATACTGAGCAAAAGAAAAAACATAAAACGAAGCATCTAAAACAGATCAAAATTGGACTAAAAACAGCAAAGTTCACATGATTATCAAAAAGCAGAAAATTGTTTTTTTTTTTTTTTCTAAGGGAACAGCAATACTCCCTTTAGTGCGATTCAAACCAGCACTCAAATATCTTCATCCTCATCAGGCTGTCGTGGGCGTGGGGGCACCCATGGAGTCAGGAGATTGGTGGGGAAGTCAGGGAAGATGCAGCCTAGCTGGTCTGCAACCTCTTTGTCCCGTGCCTGCGCATACGTGGCCCATTGAGCCATCCTCCTCTGCATATCCATTAGGCAGGCCATGGATAGGGACTGATCAGCAGCCAGCCTATCCAGTTCAAACTCCATATTCCCCTTTCTCCTCAGCCTCAGGTTAGCAGGCAGCTCCAAGTGGCCTGTGTAAGCCATCTGCTGCTCCATGCGCTCGGTGGGGACTCCTGCAAGCAAACATAGCTTGGTTATGGTGTTAGGGAAAAATAGTGGTCCCTTACCTTTCTTGGCGCACTCAGCAATAGCAGCAGTGATGACTTCTCCCACGTTGATCGTGAGACCTCTCATTATCGCATATACCAGCAGCGATCGGCTCTGGTTGATTGTAGTCTCGTGAGTCACTGGGGACAATCTCCTTCTCACGAACGAAAACCAAACAGCCGCCTTAGCCGTGAGGTTGGCACTCATGAGAGTGTGCCTCCCATTGCGTGACACGGTCCAGGAAGCTTCAGGCTGGCCAATGGTCCGAATGGCCTCTTCCAGAACAGCCTCAGTAGGCTCATCAACAATCCGTGCATAATCTGTATGTGCTTGGCCCTTGAGACCATAGGCTTCGTTGATGGCCTTGGCTGAGAAATCCACCTCTACCCCTCTGACCACAGACAGGCCATCCTCAGGGCTGAGCACATTGGCGTAGAAATCATACACCATGCTCGTGTAGGCTGGATTGGGCGGTCTGCAAAACTCCTCCCAGCCGTGGTTGATCACTCCTGCGCGCAAGAACTGCGGCAGGTCAGCAAGTCGGTCGAGGAAGCCTTTCTCGTGCAGCAACTCCCTCTTCCTCAGCTCAGCACCCCTGGATTCAGCATCAGAGGAAACATACCTCACTGACTGAGGTTCGTCTTCAGGGTAGAGCTTTGCCTTCCCTTTATCTGATGGCTTGGCTGACTCGGCAGCCTCAACCTTGAGCCGTTTGAGCGAAGGCTCAGTGCTCTCTTTATCTGCTGAAGGCACCTCCTTAGCCTTCTTCCTTTTTAGTTTCTTGGATCGCTTGGCTTTAAGGATCTTGGCCTTCTTCTTCTTCTTCAGCTTTGCCTCAATGTTGATATGCTGCAGGCATGCCCCCAGCGTTTCTTCCATGGAATCATCCTGCTGTGCAGGACTCTCTAGGCTAGCTTCCCTCGCAGGCGAGAAGACCTCGTCGTCACCACCGTCCCCACTGCCCTGAGTGGATTCCTGGTACTCCCCATAGGGGAATTCAGGGTCAGGCCGTGGAAGCGTGTGAGAAGGTGTGGCACTCTGCTCTGCTGTAGGCGTCTGCACGGAATTCAGTGGTGAAGACGGCGTTTCAGGGCTCTGTGCAGGCGGTGACGATGAAAGCTCTGCGCTTGGCACTGGTTCAGATGGTGAAAGGCTGTGCACAGGTGATGCGGATGGCGACGAACCCTCTTTGGCTGACTCGTGGGATGCACGATCAGTTTCTTGACTTGCCACAGAGGAAGTCTTTGCTGTGCTTGGTTCGGCGGCCATCTCGACACTCCACCGGCGTTTCTTGGGCGTACCTGCTGGTTCAGAGGGTCCAGCAGGGATTTCAGTGACAACCCTCCACTTCTTCCTACGGATTGGAAGCTTGGGAAGAGGTCCGGTGCGAACGGCACCATCATCTGCAAGGGTGAGCAGTGCTTCCCTCGCAGCCGCTTCAGCTGCGTCATCAGCCTTCTTCTTGGCTGCGGATCTTTCAGCCCGTGTGAACACCATCGTCGAGTCTTGGAGATCTTGAGAGAAGAATCGAAGATGAAGAGAATCTCAGAGTTCTTGGAAATCAAAGAATGAGAGAATCGTATCGATCGAGCGCTTTCCAACGGATATAAAGGCAACGGAAAAATCCCAACGACTCTTTTTTTGCGAATCCAGCAATTCCAGCGCAATTCCAGGGATATTTTTTCATCAAAATCTCAAACTTTGCTCGTCCGTATCTTTTATTTGGCTCAACCGTTTCTTGATTTTAAAAGTTGGATTTACTCTCCTTGATCCCCTCTTTCGAATCCCTGCAAAAACAAATAAAACAAACATTAAATACGCAATTAAAATCACACCACAAAACATACAAACGATAATCGGAAAAACAGAAAAAATAAACTAAGGCATTGGCCTTGACTAAACGAGCACAGTAACCACTCGTTCTCTCTCGTTTTTAACTTCATGCTTCACGCAAGAGGAAGGCCGAGAGAGTCTTCACATCTCCTTCCTCATAGTAGTGCTTCAATCTAGCACCATTTACCATAAAAGGCTGTCCTTGCTGCAAGTTCTTTATCTCTATCGCACCATGAACAAAGACATTAGTAATAACAAATGGACCCGACCATCTGGACTTTAGTTTGCCTGGAAATAACTTTAATCGTGAGTTAAATAATAGGACAAGTTGGCCTTTCCTAAAGTCTTTGATCCTAAGTCTACTGTCGTGCCATATTTTGGTCTTTTCTTTATACATTTTGGCATTCTCATAAGCCATATGCCTAAGCTCATCAAGTTCATGTAGCTGCAAAGACCTTAGTGTCCCCGCATCCTTTACACAAAAATTCAATTCTTTCATGGCCCAAAATGCTTTGTTTTCTAACTCAAGTGGTAAGTGACAAGCCTTGCCATATACCAGCCTATAAGGAGACATACCTAGAGGTGTCTTATATGCTGTCCTATAAGCCCAAAGTGCATCCTCAAGCTTAAATGACCAGTCTTTTCTATTAGGTTTGACTACCTTTTCTAGGATGTTCTTTATCTCCCTATTGGAAATTTCAGCTTGGCCATTCGAGTGTGGGTGGTAGGGAGTGGCTACTCTATGTCTAATGTTATATTTAGCCAATACTTTCTCCATAGCCTTATTAATGAAATGTGACCCCTCATCACTAATGATAGCACGAGGAGTCCCAAATCTAGTGAAAATGTGCCTATGCAAGAAGTTAGTGACTGTTTTAGCATCATTATTAGGACATGCTTTGGCTTCTACCCACTTGGACACATAATCTACTGCTACCAAAATGTAAAGGTTACCTGATGATGGAGGGAATGGTCCCATGAAGTCAATGCCCCACGCATCAAAGAGCTCCAACTCTAAAATGTACGTGAGGGGCATCTCATCCTTGCGACTGAGGTTACCTGTCCTTTGGCACTCATCACAGCTGTGGGCATAGTTGTGGGCATCCTTGAAGATTGTTGGCCAATAGTAGCCACTCTGGAATACCTTCGCAGCTGTTCTTTGACCACCAAAGTGTCCACCATAAGGAGATGAGTGACAGTGCTGCAGCACAGACTTCGCTTCAGCAGCTGAAACACATTTCCTTAGCAGGCCATCAGCACAGGTTCTGTAAAGTGTGGGGTCATCCCAGATGAATTTCCTTGCTTCATGAAGGAACCTCTTCTTCTCTTGTCCTCCCTTGAACACTGGTAATACCTGTGATGCACGGAAGTTAGCAATGTCAGCAAACCAAGGTTCCTCATCGTTATCACGATGAGTCAAAGCAAAGACATGTTCATCAATAAAAGCATCATAAATTGCGGTCTCCGCAATTTTTTCGCAATTGTGCTGCAATCGAGACAGGTGATCTGCAACCACGTTTTCACATCCTTTCTTGTCCCGAATGTCCAAATCAAATTCCTGCAGCAATAACACCCACCTAATCAACCTAGGCTTGGCATTAGCCTTCCTCATAAGATATTTCAAGGCAGAATGGTCAGTGTACACAATTGTCCTAGTGCCTACAATATAGTTTCTAATTTTTTCGCAAGCAAATACTACAGCAAGCATTTCTTTCTCAGTAGTTGTATAATTACATTGAGCCTCATTCAAGGTCTTACTAGCATAATAGACAGGGTGTGTTAGCTTGTCAATCTTCTGTCCTAACATGACTCCTACAGCATAGTCACTGACATCACATAACATCTCAAAGGGAAGATCCCAATTCGGTCCTACTATGACAGGGGCTGTGACTAGTGCTTTCTTAAGGGTGGTCCAAGCTACTACACACTCCTTAGAGAAGATGAATGGCCTATTTAATTCTAGAAGCTCACACAGAGGCTTGGCTATCTTAGAAAAGTCCTTAATGAACCTTCTGTAGAAGCCAGCGTGCCCTAAGAAGCTTCTAATGGCTTTGACATTCTGGGGCTCTACCAACTTCTCTATGATCTCTATTTTTGCCCTATCCACTTCTACACCTGACCTTGACACTCTATGTCCTAAGACAATCCGTTCATCTACCATAAAATGGCACTTCTCCCAATTTAGGACTAGGTTGGTCTCCTCACACCTAGCCAGGACTTGTCCTAAGTTTTCTAGACAGGTTTTAAATGAATCCCCAAAAACTGAGAAGTCATCCATGAATATTTCTATCATGGACTCATCCAACTCAGAGAAGATTGCCATCATGCACCTTTGGAAAGTTGCCGGTGCATTGCATAAGCCAAAAGGCATTCTGCGGAAGGCAAACGTTCCAAAAGGGCAAGTGAAGGTGGTCTTCTCTTGATCCTTAGGGTCTATAGTAATTTGATTATAGCCTGAATAGCCATCTAAGAAACAATAGTAGGCTCTACCAGCTATTCTGTCTAGCATCTGGTCAATGAACGGTATAGGGAAATGGTCTTTTTTAGTCTCTTTATTTAATTTTCTGTAATCCATACACACTCTCCACCCTGTGACAGTCCTTGTTGGAATCAGTTCGTTATTCTCATTGACTACCACAGTTATTCCCCCCTTTTTAGGTACACATTGGATGGGGCTCACCCATTGGCTACTAGCTATGGGGAAAATCACTCCTGCATCTAACCATTTTATTATTTCCTTCTTTACTACCTCTTTCATCGAGGGGTTTAGCCTACGCTGGTGATCTACCCTAGGTGTGTGCTCTTCCTCTAGTATAATTTTGTGCATGCAATAAGAAGGGCTAATGCCTCGAATATCAGCAATAGTCCATGCTATAGCCTTCCTATGTTGCTTAAGCAGTAAAATTAATTCACCCTCATGCTGTTCACTTAGTTTAGAAGAAATAATTACAGGCAGTGTATCATTATTTCCTAAATATGCATATTTGAGGTGAGTGGGTAGTGGTTTTAGTTCTAAAACAGGTGGATGCTCAATGGAGGGCTTCAAAGGATTTACAGTTCTATCAGTTAAATCTATATTCATACATACATGCTGTGGTTTATCTACAGGCATATCCATTATGTCAGATACATTTAAATCAGCTACATCTAATTCTACATATTCATTAGCATGCTTGGTTAATAATACATGCTCTAATTGTTCTTCCATCAGTGAGTCAACAATATCCATGCTAGCACAGGATTCAAGGTCAGAGGGATACCTTAAAGCTTTATATACACTAAACTTCACCTCTTCATCATGAACCCTCATAGTAAGCTCACCTTTTTGGACGTCTATAAGTGCCCTACCTGTGGCTAGAAATGGTCTACCTAGCAGGATGGGGACCTCCTTGTCTGCCTCATAGTCCAGGACAATGAAATCTGCAAGGAAAATGAATTTGTCAACTTTAACTAGAATATCCTCAATCTTACCTTCTGGATATGCGATGGATCTGTCTGCTAGTTGTAAAGTGACTGTGGTTGGACGTGCTTCTCCCATTCCCAACTGGCGGAATAGGGACAGGGGCATGAGATTTATGCTGGCGCCTGTTGCGTGCTCAATGTGTAAAGATAAATATGCAAAAGGGTAGAGAGAGCACTTAGAACATGCAAGCATACATGGTCTTACAGCAAGTAGTGAGTATATTTAATTCGTTTTTTTCCACAGAGACTTGTTTTAAGCTATTCGCGAAGTGTGAATGTTAAGAAAGATGGGATGAATTTGATGGGTTAAAATTGGTTTTTAATTAACTACTTTTTGCTGAATGTGTAGAGGGATATAACATAAACAAAAGCAAGTTGAAATTAGATGCAAAGGATAAGAGATGGAATTAATAAACGAGAAAGAAAACAGCTAAACAGAATGGAAATTTGGCAGAATTGCGTGGACCGCAATGTTTCCGCAATTAAATGGCAGCGAAACTGATTAAAAGGGTGAATTAAGGGCTACTAATGACTATCCTATAGGCAGTTTATTACGATTATCAAGCTTTGGATCAACTCTCTATACATCAAACTCACTCTATCTCAAGTATCGTCCGATTCCATGCATGAGAGACTCAAGTTTACTCGACTTCAAAGTAAGGTCTTAAGCATCTTGTTAAAGCAGGAGTGTTTAGTTTGTACTAGGGAAACGCCTATTCCTAGGCCGTTTCCTGATTACCATGAAAGGCTAGCATGATTATATGACTCTGAACTCTTACTCCTTCCAGAGGTTAGGAGTTCTTTGGACAAAATGGATGGCCAATCGAAATTGCCCGTGGGATGAAGCTTACATACAATCAATGTTCGAGTGTTAATCTACCTACTTGACTCACGTTTTTTAGCCTATAGTTCTGTCATTAGCATGCCCCTAAATGATTTTAGTTACTCATGGATATGTAAAGAACAGACATGGTATCTAAAGTAGACATGCTTAGACGAGAAATGTGTGTAAAACAGCAAGCCTAACTCGTAGCAGAACAAGGGAGAACTGTGAAATGCAGAAACTTACTTTGATTACTTTAAGTGTTTGAATGACAAGGGAAAGCTTTAAAAGAACTGAATCCAAGACAGACAACAACGAAATGCAATAATTGAAATGTCTAAACTAAGAACAACAATGATCAGTAATGGAAATGAGAAGAAAAGAGCAGAAAACAGTAAAGGCTAGCTGAAGACTTTGTGGCAGTCGCCTCGAATGAAGGTGGTGAGAATTCAGCCGTGCTTGGATGAATCCAATCGAGAGAGAAGAAGAATCTTCTCTCCTTCCTATCAGATTATCGATTCCAAAAGCTTAGACTCTCACTCCAACAGACGGCAAAGGAAGAACAGTGGAAAGGGTGGACTGCAGAAAGACTTCTACGCTTCGAGTGATGACTGAACCTCCGACTTTGACCCCCTTTTATAGTAGTTTGCAGGTGCATTTGGGCCAAGGAGAACCATCAATCTTCAACGTCGTATATCAGAATGGATGGAGGAGAAAGAACGAATCCCTGAAAAGTCGGATCTAAACAGAAAAATGTCAGCCAACTTACGGTTTTAACTTGAATAATTGCGGTCACCGCAATTATTCCGCAATGCATTCGCAATGGTTCTTTTTTCCATCCTTTTCTTCGGTTTTCACCCCTTTTTCTACCTATTGTGCATAAGTCCTAAATTAGCCACCTTCTTCTAATTCTCATATTAAAGCATAGGTTTAGGCTAAATGCTAACAAAAACACCTAAATGTGTACATCTTCTTAAGCTAAATGGGTCCTAAATAAGTCACTTTCAGAGACTTAACACACCCCCAAACTTAAGGCTTTGCTTGTCCTCAAGCATACTAAGGACTTACTTAGGCTGCTGTTTCTACTTCTTTAACTACCCACCGACCCCCTTATATTTTGTCTATAGCAATGCTGTCCTGTGACACACTCCTAAGTTTAAAACTAACCTCTTTATCAAGCTCTTCTGACTTCACCTGCCTACCATACCCGCTGCTTTTGTTAACCCCCTACTACTGATCTAACTACTTCTATGATATCATGTTATTATCCCTAAGGTTTCAAATTCTACCAAGCTTTACTCCAGACTCAGTACATGCTTCTAGCTTATTTTTAATGTGTCTAGGATTCCTTAGAGTCATGCCAGTCTTAGTATTAACAGTGACAGTGGTACTTTTAGAGAACAACCTAAACCCTGGCATCACTACATTGGATATACATTCATCTCCCTAGACAAACCTAAAAGTTACAACCTTGTGCTTAGCTCATTAAGGATCAGAGTTCTTTTTTTCATAGGACATCTAAGCCACAAGATTATAACTCCCAAGCATACATTCTTCTTCCCCCATTTCTCCTTTTTTCTTTCTTTTTTACTTAGGTGGAGTCTCCCCTCAGTTTGCCTTTTGATGCAATGCCACTTGTGGTTTACACACTTGGCACTGATTACTCAACAACTTGAGAAAGACTCCCCTCTTTATTCTATTTTTCACTTTTTCTATTTATCACAAAAATTTTTTAGGAGAAGAAGAATGCTTATGTCCTAAGGAAGAGAGGAATGTTCCTAGGCCTAGGGTGGCCTCCCCCAAACTTCAACTACTCATTGTCCCCAATGAGTGTTTGAGGTGGCACACCCCCAAACTTGTCCTAGAAGCATCTAGTCTAAAGTAAAACAAAGAGAATCTAAACATCCTAGGCATAGGCAAAACATTCTAGAAGCAACTATCCCAGCAGCAGAAAATTTGAACATAACAGACAGGTTTCAGGACTTATGGTTTATGCATGCTGAGCACTATTCAGAAGCAAATTTAAACTATCAAAAGGTGTCCTATGACACTCATCCAGCATGCTTCAAGATCAGCTATATAAGGTAGTCATGCTAGCAGCAAAAGATAGAATTTAACAGATCACAGCCTAACTAAACGGACAGTCCAAAACATGCTATCAGTCACAAAAATTGCGGGAACCGCAATTATTTCGCAATTCAATCTGGGCAGGTTTAACATTGATGCAGGCCCTTAGCATGCTTTTTCCTGTTACTCATGCAATCTAGAAATAAAACTAAACTATCCTACCTAATCAACTAACATCAGACTATCCTAAGCAAAAGGAAAAACATAAAACTAAACATCCAAAATAGATCAAAATTTAACCACAAAACAGCATAATATACATTACTCTATCAAAAAGCAGGAAAATTGTCTTTTGTTTCTTGAGGGATCAGTAATACTCCCTCTAGTGCTCTTCAAACCAGCACTCAATTCTCATCATCCTCATCTGGTCGCCTTGGTCGTGGGGGCACCCATGGAGTTAGGAGGTTGGTGGGGAAGTCTGGGAAGATGCACCCCAACTGGTCTGCAACTTCTTTGTCCCTCGCCTGCGCATAGCTGGCCCATTGAGCCATTCTCCTCTGTATGTCCATCAAGCAGGCCATGGATAGGGACTGTTCAGCCGCCAGCCTATCCAACTCAAATTCCATGTTGCCCTTTCTTCTCAGCCTTAGGTGTGCAGGCAACTCCAGATGGCCTGTGTAGGGCAGCTGCTGCTCCAAGCGCTCGGTGGGAACTCCTGCAAGCAAGCATAACTTTGTAATGATGTTGGGGAAAAATAACGGCCCCTTACCCTTTTTTGCACACTCAGCTATGGCAGCAGTGATGACTTCTCCCACGTTGATCGTGAGACCTCTCATTATAGCATAAACCAGCAGCGAACGGCTCTGGTTGATCGTAGTCTCATGAGTCACCGGGGAGAGTCTTCTTCTCACGAATGAAAACCACACAGCTGCCTTAGCCGTGAGGTTGGCACTCATAAGCGTGTGCCGCCCATTGCGTGAGACTGTCCAGGAGGCCTCAGGCTGGCCAATGGTGCGGATGGCTTCTTCCAGCACAGCCTCGGTCGGCTCATCAACTATCCGTGCGTAATCTGTGTGAGGCTGGCCCCTTAGACCAAATGCTTCATTAATGGCTTTGGCTGAGAAATCAACCTCCACCCCTCTGACCACAGATAGGCCATCCTCAGGGCTGAGCACGTTGGCATAGAAGTCATACACCATGCTCGTGTATGCTGGATTGGGAGGTCGGCAGAATTCCTCCCAGCCATGGTTGATCACCCCTGCGCGCAAGAACTGCGGCAGGTCAGCAAGTCGATCAAGGAACCCCTTCTCGTGCAACAGGTCCCTTTTCCTCAGCTCCACACCCCTGGATTCGGCATCGGATGAGACATACCTCACTGATGGAGGTTCATCCTCAGGGTAGAGTTTAGCCTTCCCCTTATCGGCTGGCTTGGAAGATTCAGCAGCCTCCACCTTGAGGCGTTTGAGCGAAGGCTCAGTACTGTCTTTATCTGCTGAAGGCACTCGCTTGGCCTTCTTCTTCTTCAGTTTCTTGGCTTTCTTGGCTTTCTTGGCCGTCTTCTTCTCTTTCTCCATGTTGATCTGTTGGAGGCAAGCCCCCAACGTTTCTTCCATAGAATCGTCCTGCTGTGCAGGAACATCAGGGCTGTCTTCCCTCATAGGAGAGAAGACTTCCTCTTCCCCAACATCTCCACTGCCTTGCGTGGACTCTTGATAATCCCCATAAGGGAATTCAGGATCAGGCCGTGGAGAGTTGTGTTCTGCTGATGGGGTATGCGCAGAACTCCATGGCGAAGATGGCAGCTCAGGGCTCTGTGCTGCTGCAGGCGTCGGATCAGAACTCTGAGGTGCTGGAGACAACTCGGCGCTCTGTGCAGGTGGTGACGACTCTGCGCTTGGCACTGGTTCAGACGAGAGGGGACTGCGCGCAGGTGACACAGACGGCGTCGAACCTTCCTTGGCTGACTCGTGGGATGCACGATCAGGTTCTTGACTCTCCACAGAGGGAGTCTTGGCGATGCTTGGTTCGGCGACAGTCTTGACAGTCCACCGGCGCTTCGTTGGCGTACCCACTGGCTCAGATGGGCCAGCAGGGATCTCAGTGACCACCCTCCACTTCTTCCTACGAATAGGAAGCTTACCAAGACGGCCAGTGCGTACAGCACCCTGATCAGCAAGGGTGAGAAGCGCTTCCCTCGCAGCCGCTTCAGCTGCGTCGTCGGCCTTCTTCTTGGCGGCGGATCTCTCAGCCCTAGTGGAAACCATTGTCGAATCTTGGAGGTTTGGAGAGAGAGATCAAAGGTGGAGAGAATCGCAGAAATCTTGGAGAGCAAAGAATGAGAGGATCGTATCAATCGGGCGCCTTCTAACGGCTATAAAAGCAACGGAAAAATCCCAACGGCTCTTTTTGCGAATCCAGCAATTTCTGCGCAATTCCAGGGATAATATTTCATCAAAATTCCAAACTTTGATCGCCCGTATCTTTCATTCGGCTCAACCGTTTCTTGATTTTTAAAGTGGGATTTACTCCCCTTGATCCCCTCTTTCGATTCCTTGCAAAAGCAAACAAAACAAACATTAAATACGTAATTAAAAACACATCACAAAACGTACAAACGATAAGCGAAAAAACAGTAAAAATAAACTAAGACATTGGCCTTGACTAAACGAGCACAGTAACCACTCGTTCTCTCTCGTTCTCTTTGTCATGCTTCAGTCAAGAGGAAGGCCGAGAGAGTCTTCACATCCCCTTCCTCATAGTAGTGCTTCAACCTAGCACCATTGACCATAAATGGCTGTCCTTGCTGCAAGTTTTTAATCTCTATGGCACCATGAACAAAGACATTAGTAATAATAAATGGACCTGACCATCTAGACTTTAATTTGCCTGGAAATAGCTTTAATCGTGAGTTAAATAACAATACAAGTTGGCCCTTCTTAAAGTCTTTGATCCTGAGTCTACTGTCATGCCATATTTTAGTCTTTTCTTTGTACATCTTGGCATTCTCATAGGCCATGTGCCTAAGCTCATCAAGTTCATGTAGCTGTAAAGATCTTAATGTCCCCGCATCCTTCACACAAAAATTTAATTCTTTCATGGCCCAAAATGCCTTGTTTTCTAACTCAAGTGGTAAGTGGCAAGCCTTGCCATACACCAACCTATAGGGAGACATTCCTAGAGGTGTCTTATATGCTGTTCTGTAAGCCCAAAGTGCATCCTCAAGCTTGAAAGACCAGTCTTTCCTATTAGGTTTGACTACCTTCTCTAGGATGTTCTTTATCTCCCTATTGGAAATCTCAGCTTGACCATTTGAGTGTGGGTGGTAGGGAGTAGCTACCCTATGTCTAATGTTATATTTAGCCAATAATTTCTCCATAGCCTTATTAATGAAATGTGACCCCTCATCACTAATGATAGCACGAGGAGTCCCAAATCTAGTGAAAATGTGCCTATGCAAGAAATTAGTGACTGTCTTAGCATCATTATTAGGACATGCCTTAGCTTCTACCCACTTTGACACGTAGTCTACTGCTACTAAAATGTACAGATTACCTGATGATGGAGGGAATGGTCCCATGAAATCAATGCCCCATACATCAAAGAGCTCCAACTCTAAGATGTAGGTGAGGGGCATCTCATCCTTACGACTGAGGTTACCTGTCCTTTGGCACTCGTCACAGTTGTGGGCATAGTTGTGGGCGTCCTTAAAGATTGTCGGCCAGTAGTAGCCACTTTGAAATACCTTGGCAGCTGTCCTTTGTCCACCAAAGTGTCCACCATAAGGAGATGAATGACAGTGCTGCAGCACAGACTTCGCTTCAGCAGCTGTAACACACTTCCTCAACAACCCATCAGCACAGGTCCTGTAAAGTATGGGGTCATCCCAGATGAATTTCCTTGCTTCATGGAGGAACCTCTTCTTCTCTTGTCCTCCCTTGAACACGGGTAATACCTGTGCTGCACGGAAGTTAGCAATGTCAGCGAACCAAGGTTCCTCATCGTTATCACGATGAGTTAAAGCAAAGATATGTTCATCTATAAAAGCATCAGAAATTGCGGGGTCCGCAATTTTTTCGCAATTGTGCTGCAATCGAGACAGGTGATCTGCAACCACGTTTTCACATCCCTTCTTGTCCCGAATGTCCAAATCGAATTCCTGCAGCAATAACACCCATCTAATCAATCTAGGCTTAGCATCAGCCTTCCTCATCAGATATTTTAAAGCAGAATGGTCAGTATATACAATGGTCCTAGTTCCTACAATATAGTTCCTAAATTTTTCACAAGCAAATACTACAGCAAGCATCTCTTTCTCTGTAGTTGTATAGTTACATTGGGCCTCATTCAAGGTCTTGCTAGCATAATAGACAGGATGTGTGAGCTTGTCAATCTTCTGTCCTAACATGACTCCTACAGCATAGTCACTAGCATCACATAGCATCTCAAATGGGAGATCCCAATTTGGTCCTACTATGATTGGTGCTGTGACCAGTGCTTCCTTAAGGGCTTTCCAAGCTACTACACATTCCTTAGAGAAGATGAATGGCCTACCTAGCTCTAGAAGCTCGCATAGAGGCTTGGCTATCTTAGAAAAGTCCTTGATGAACCTTCTATAGAAGCCAGCATGCCCTAAGAAACTCCTAATAGCCTTGACATTCTGGGGCTCTACCAACTTCTCTATTACCTCTATTTTCGCCCTATCCACTTCTACACCCGCCCTTGACACTCGATGTCCTAAGACAATCCCTTCATCTACCATAAAATGGCACTTTTCCCAATTCAGGACTAGGTTAGTCTCCTCACACCTAGTCAGGACTTGTCCTAGGTTTTCTAGACAGGTTTTAAATGAGTCCCCAAAGACTGAGAAGTCATCCATGAATATTTCTATCATGGACTCATCCAACTCAGAGAAGATTGCCATCATGCACCTCTGGAACGTTGCCGGTGCATTGCATAAGCCAAAAGGCATTCTGCGGAAGGCAAACGTTCCAAAAGGGCAAGTGAAGGTGGTCTTCTCTTGATCCTTAGGGTCTTTAGTTATTTGATTGTAACCTGAATAGCCATCTAGGAAACAATAGTAGGCTCTACCAGCTATTCTGTCTAGCATCTGGTCAATAAACGGTATGGGGAAGTGGTCTTTTTTAGTTTCTTTATTTAGTTTTCTGTAATCCATACATACCCTCCACCCTGTGACAGTCCTTGTTGGAATTAGTTCGTTATTCTCATTGACTACCACAGTTATTCCCCCCTTTTTAGGTACACATTGGATGGGGCTCACCCACTGGCTACTAGCTATGGGGAAAATTACTCCTGCATCTAACCACTTTATTATTTCTTTCTTCACTACCTCTTTCATAGAGGGGTTTAACCTACGCTGGTGATCTACCCTAGGTGTGTGTTCTTCCTCTAGAATAATTTTGTGCATGCAATAAGAAGGGCTAATGCCTCGAATATCAGCAATAGACCATGCTATAGCCTTCCTATGTTGCTTAAGCAGTAAAATTAAATCAACCTCATGCTGTTCACTTAGCTTAGAAGAAATAATTACAGGCAGTGTGTCATTATCTCCTAGATATGCATATTTGAGGTGAGTAGGTAGTGGTTTCAGTTCTAAAACAGGTGGATGCTCAATGGAGGGCTTCAGAGGGTTAATAGTTCTATCAGTTAAATCTATATTCATACATACATGCTGAGGGTTATTTACAGGCATGTTCATTATGTCAGCTACATTTAGATCATCTACATCTATTTGTACATATTCACTAGCATGCTTGGTTAACAGTACATGCTCTAATTGTTCTTCCATTAGTGAGTCAACAACATCCATGCTAGCACAAGACTCAGAATCAGAGGGATATTTTAAAGCTTTGTAAACACTAAATTTTACCTCTTCATCATGAACTCTCATAGTTAACTCACCTTTTTGCACGTCTATTAGTGCCCTACCTGTGGCTAGAAATGGTCTACCTAGCAGGATGGGTACCTCCTTGTCTGCCTCATAGTCCAGGACAATGAAATCTGCAAGGAAAATGAATTTGTCAACTTTTACTAGAATATCCTCAATCTTACCTTCTGGATATGCGATGGATCTGTCTGCTAGTTGTAAAGTGACAGTAGTTGGACGTGCTTCTCCTATTCCCAACTGGCGGAATAGGGACAGGGGCATGAGATTTATGCTGGCGCCCAGGTCACAAAGCGCTCTGCCCACGTGCTTGCCTCCAAGTTCTACAGGTAAGGTGAAGGAACCAGGATCCTTCTCCTTCTTGGGCAGCTTGTTTTGGAGGATGGCACTGCACTCCTCGGTGAGGTTTACTGTTTCAAACTCACCAATTATTTTTTTGTTAGTAATAATGTCCTTCAAAAACTTTACATATGAAGGCATAGACTGTAAAACCTCTACAAAAGGAATGTTCACATGCACTTGCTTAAGTATTTCTAAAAATTTATTAAAATGAACTTCCTGTTCCTGCTTCTTCTTCAGCCTTCGAGGGTATGGAGGTGGTGGCACATATGCAGGCACGTCAGGACGCCTTAAGATAGGTGGAGGCCTTGGAATTTCTTCTACGTCCTCTACAATTGGCTCTAGCCTGGCTCCTGATGTGCTAGTTGGTGGTGGACCTTGGCTTGGCAGAGACTCTAGTGGAGCACTAGACTCAGTGTTCTCTACTCTCTTTGGTGTGTCCTTTGTAATGCTCACCAATGGTCTTCCACTCCTAAGTTCAATTGCTTGAACTTGTTCCTTGCCATCTCTCCTTGGTACCTCGGTATCAGCAGGGAGTCTACCTTGGGGCCTACTTTTAAGTTCATTGGCTAACTGGCCTATTTGGTTTTCCAGGCTCCTGAGGGTAGCTTGCTGGCTCTGAAGAGTAGCATCATTCTTAGCTATATATTCCTTGAGTAAGTTTTCTACAGAAGATCCTACAGGTTGGTTATAAGGTTTTTGGTACATTGACTGGTTATGTTGGGGAGTGAAACCAGGTGTTCCACTCGGCCTTGGTTGGTTAGGATTTTGGTTAGTGTTTTGTTGGCCACCCCATGACAGGTTAGGGTGGTTTCTCCAACCAGGGTTATAGGTGTTGGAGTAGGGGTTATTCCTAGGCTGCTGCTGACTACCTACATAGCAGACTGAGGATGGATTCCCAGGGCAGTATTCATAAGGGTGCCCTTCCCCACAGAATCCACAGATAGGTGCCTCGCCTTGATTTGGTTGTACGCCCATTGACATGGCTGTGGCGGTATTGGCACTGGTTTGGAGATTGGCCTGAGCCATTTGCTTAACTAAGTTGGTCAGGGCATTTATTTGGGTGCTCATGGCGCTTAGAGCATCCTTGTCTTGAGCCCTAGTTGGCTCTACTGGATCGTCTGACCATCTACAGTGAGATGCTGAGATCTTCTCCAAGATCTCATAAGCTTCGTTGTAACTCTTGGACAACATGGAACCTCCAGCAGATGAATTTAAGACTTGTCTGGTGCTGGGGTTGCATCCTTTAAAGAAAACTTCTATTTGGATACACCATGGAATGCCATGGTGTGGACATTTAATGAGAAGGTCTTTGAATCTAGTCCAAGCTTCGTGAAGAGACTCATTATCAGCTTGTTTGAATTTTATGATATCATCACGAAAGGTTGAATTCCTATCAGGTGGGAAGTATTTGACTAGGAATTTTTCTGCTAGATCTGTCCAATTGCGGACATATCCTGAGGGTAAAGAATTTAGCCATGTTTTGGCTTTGTCCCTCAAAGAGTAAGGGAAAAGATATAGCCTCAGGGCTTCTTGGGAAACTCCAGGGATTAGGAATGTGTCACTAACTCCTAGGAAGTTCCTAAGGTGGTTATGGGGGTCCTCATTTTCTATTCCAAAGAATTGTCCCACAGTGGACAACATTTGGAACATCACTGGTTTTAACTCGAATGAGTGGGCAGTGATTTCAGGACGGATTATGCTGGGGTTCAGCTCCCCAGGCATAGGTACTAGATATGACAGAATGGCACTATTCTTGTCATTCGCTATTTCGATGGGGTTGCGAATGGCTTGTGCCGGATTTGGAACTAGATCGCCCATTTCTTTAGTTTCAGGTGTGATTTGAGGTATAGGAGGTTGTTTAAAGAGGCGTTTCTTTGCTTTATTTCTAGCTCGAAGTGATCTTTCAGGTTCAGGATCGAACTCTAAATTACTATGTGAACGCTCACTCATAAACTACCTTAATAGCACCTGCAAAAGAAATGAAACAGATTAGTTTCACTCAATGATAAACTTGATTTTTTCAAACTTAACAACTTCGTTTTCACTTAAAATAAGTCCCCGGCAGCGGCGCCAAAAACTTGTTGCGTGCTCAATGTGTAAAGATAAATATGCAAAAGGGTAGAGAGAGCACTTAGAACATGCAAGCATACATGGTCTTACAGCAAGTAGTGAGTATATTTAATTCGTTTTTTTCCACAGAGACTTGTTTTAAGCTATTCGCGAAGTGTGAATGTTAAGAAAGATGGGATGAATTTGATGGGTTAAAATTGGTTTTTAATTAACTACTTTTTGCTGAATGTGTAGAGGGATATAACATAAACAAAAGCAAGTTGAAATTAGATGCAAAGGATAAGAGATGGAATTAATAAACGAGAAAGAAAACAGCTAAACAGAATGGAAATTTGGCAGAATTGCGTGGACCGCAATGTTTCCGCAATTAAATGGCAGCGAAACTGATTAAAAGGGTGAATTAAGGGCTACTAATGACTATCCTATAGGCAGTTTATTACGATTATCAAGCTTTGGATCAACTCTCTATACATCAAACTCACTCTATCTCAAGTATCGTCCGATTCCATGCATGAGAGACTCAAGTTTACTCGACTTCAAAGTAAGGTCTTAAGCATCTTGTTAAAGCAGGAGTGTTTAGTTTGTACTAGGGAAACGCCTATTCCTAGGCCGTTTCCTGATTACCATGAAAGGCTAGCATGATTATATGACTCTGAACTCTTACTCCTTCCAGAGGTTAGGAGTTCTTTGGACAAAATGGATGGCCAATCGAAATTGCCCGTGGGATGAAGCTTACATACAATCAATGTTCGAGTGTTAATCTACCTACTTGACTCACGTTTTTTAGCCTATAGTTCTGTCATTAGCATGCCCCTAAATGATTTTAGTTACTCATGGATATGTAAAGAACAGACATGGTATCTAAAGTAGACATGCTTAGACGAGAAATGTGTGTAAAACAGCAAGCCTAACTCGTAGCAGAACAAGGGAGAACTGTGAAATGCAGAAACTTACTTTGATTACTTTAAGTGTTTGAATGACAAGGGAAAGCTTTAAAAGAACTGAATCCAAGACAGACAACAACGAAATGCAATAATTGAAATGTCTAAACTAAGAACAACAATGATCAGTAATGGAAATGAGAAGAAAAGAGCAGAAAACAGTAAAGGCTAGCTGAAGACTTTGTGGCAGTCGCCTCGAATGAAGGTGGTGAGAATTCAGCCGTGCTTGGATGAATCCAATCGAGAGAGAAGAAGAATCTTCTCTCCTTCCTATCAGATTATCGATTCCAAAAGCTTAGACTCTCACTCCAACAGACGGCAAAGGAAGAACAGTGGAAAGGGTGGACTGCAGAAAGACTTCTACGCTTCGAGTGATGACTGAACCTCCGACTTTGACCCCCTTTTATAGTAGTTTGCAGGTGCATTTGGGCCAAGGAGAACCATCAATCTTCAACGTCGTATATCAGAATGGATGGAGGAGAAAGAACGAATCCCTGAAAAGTCGGATCTAAACAGAAAAATGTCAGCCAACTTACGGTTTTAACTTGAATAATTGCGGTCACCGCAATTATTCCGCAATGCATTCGCAATGGTTCTTTTTTCCATCCTTTTCTTCGGTTTTCACCCCTTTTTCTACCTATTGTGCATAAGTCCTAAATTAGCCACCTTCTTCTAATTCTCATATTAAAGCATAGGTTTAGGCTAAATGCTAACAAAAACACCTAAATGTGTACATCTTCTTAAGCTAAATGGGTCCTAAATAAGTCACTTTCAGAGACTTAACAGCGCCCAGGTCACAAAGCGCTCTGCCCACGTGCTTGCCTCCAAGTTCTACAGGTAAGGTGAAGGAACCAGGATCCTTCTCCTTCTTGGGCAGCTTGTTCTGGAGGATTGCACTGCATTCCTCGGTGAGGTTTACTGTTTCAAACTCACCAATTATTTTTTTGTTAGTAATAATGTCCTTCAAAAACTTTACATAAGAAGGCATCGACTGTAAAACCTCTACAAAAGGAATGTTAACATGCACTTGCTTAAGAATTTCTAAGAATTTATTAAAATGAACTTCCTGTTCCTGCTTCTTCTTAAGCCTTCGAGGGTATGGAGGTGGTGGCACATATGCAGGCACGTCAGGACGCCTTAGGATAGGTGGAGGCCTTGGAATTTCTTCTATTTCCTCAATGAGTGGCTCCAGCCTGGTTCCTGATGTGCTAGTTGGTGGTGGACCTTGGCTTGGCAGAGACTCCAGTGGAGCACTAGACTCAGTGTTCTCTACTCTCTTTGGTGTTTCCTTTGTGTTGTTCACCAACGGTCTACCACTTCTAAGTTCAATTGCTTGAACTTGCTCTTTACCATCTCTCCTTGGCACCTCGGTATCAGCAGGGAGTCTACCTTGGGGCCTACTCTTGAGTTCATTGGCCAATTGGCCTATTTGGTTCTCTAGGCTCCTAAGAGTAGCTTGCTGACTTTGAAGAGTAGCATCATTCTTAGCTATGTATTCCTTGAGTAAGTTTTCTACAGAAGATCCTACAGGTTGGTTATAAGGTTTTTGATACATTGATTGGTTATGTTGGGGAGTGAAACCAGGTGTTCCACTCGGCCTTGGTTGGTTAGGATTTTGGTTAGTGTTCTGTTGGCCACCCCATGACAGGTTTGGGTGGTTTCTCCAACCAGGGTTGTAAGTTTGTGAGTAGGGGTTATTCCTAGGCTGCTGCTGGCTTCCAACATAGCAGACTGAGGATGGATTCCCAGGGCAGTATTCATAAGGGTGCCCTTCCCCACAGAATCCACAGATAGGTGCCTCGCCTTGATTTGGTTGGGTGCCCATTGACATGGCTGTGGCGGTATTGGCACTGGTTTGGAGATTGGCCTGAGCCATTTGCTTAACTAGGTTGGTCAGGGCATTTATTTGGGTGCTCATGGTGCTTAGAGCATCCTTGTCTTGAGCCCTAGTTGGCTCTACTGGATCGTCTGACCACCTACAATGAGATGTTGAGATCTTTTCCAAGATCTCATAGGCCTCGTTGTAACTTTTGGACAACATGGAACCACCAGCAGATGAATTTAGAACTTGTCTGGTGCTGGGGTTGCATCCTTTAAAGAAGACTTCTATTTGGATACACCATGGAATGCCATGGTGTGGACATTTAATGAGAAGGTCTTTGAATCTTGTCCAAGCTTCGTGAAGAGACTCATTATCAGCTTGTTTAAACTTAACTATATCATCACGAAAGGTAGAATTCCTATCAGGTGGGAAGTATTTGACTAGGAATTTTTCTGCTAAATCTGTCCAATTGCGGACAGATCCAGAGGGTAATGAGTTCAACCATGTTTTGGCTTTGTCCCTCAAAGAATAAGGGAACAAGTATAGCCTTAAAGCTTCTTGGGACACTCCAGGGATGATAAAGGTATCACTGACTCCTAAGAAGTTCCTAAGATGGTTGTGGGGGTCCTCATTTTCTATTCCAAAGAATTGTCCCACAGTGGACAACATTTGGAACATCACTGGCTTTAACTCGAATGAGTTGGCAGTGATTTCAGGACGGATTATGCTGGGGTTCAGCTCCCCAGGCATAGGTACTAGATATGAAAGAATGGCACTATTCTTGTCATTCGCTATTTCGATGGGGTTGCAAATGACAGGTACCGGATTTGGAACTATATCGTCCATTTCTTCGATTTCAGGTATGATTTGAGGTATAGGAGGTTGTTTAAAGAGACGTTTCTTCGCTTTGTTTCTAGCTCGAAGTGATCTTTCAGGTTCAGGATCGAACTCTAAATTACTACGTGAACGCTCACTCATAAACTACCCTAATAGTACCTGCAAAAGAAATGAAACAGATTAGTTTCACTCAATAATAAACTTGGTTTTTCAAACTTAACAAACTTCGTTTTCACTTAAAATAAGTCCCCGGCAGCGGCGCCAAAAACTTGTTGCGTGCTCAATGTGTAAGGATAAATAAGCAAGAAAGTAGAGAGAGCACTCAGAACATGCAAGCATACATGGTCTCACAGCAAGTAGTAAGTATATTTCATTCGTTTTTTCCACAGAGACTTATGTTTAGCTATTCACGAAGTGTATTTGTTAAGAAAGATGGGGTGGATTTGAAGGGGTAAAATTGATTTTTAATTATCTAAGTTTTGCTGAATGTGTGGTAACGATATTTTTGAACTATCGCTATAAACTCAAGCTGTCGAGGCTTGCCAAAATAAATTTATAATGCCTATTGCCAAGGCTTTGCAGCCAGTGGTAACAGGGTCGATCCAAGGAATAGGAGAATGAATTTACTAGTAAAGTTGGGATTTAATTGATTGATTGGTAACGGGGGGTTTTAATCATGCAGAGGGAAAATAATAAGGAAGCTAACGGAAGAAAGAAATAAAATGTAGAGAACGTGTGCACGGTTTGGGGAGTCTCGGGATCAATTGTTAGACTAATTCGGTTTATCCTTTAATGCTAAAATCATGGTATTCAGTTCATTATACACGCGGACGACTACCAGAGATGCCCCAAAGTAGCCGACTCCATGGATTTTAATTAGACCACACAGTTCTAATTACACGTTATCTAAGCTTACATCAAGGTGATCAGCCCTAAGGTAAATCTAGACAGTCACTAGCTAACCGCGACGAACATTTAAGCGTGAATTCAAATTGCTAGTAGATTGCCCGCAAACGCTGTATGCAATCAACAACTATCCTACACGGCTTAATACTTCGATTTAATTTCATCTACCTGTGTTACTTAGTCGAGCAGTGAGAGGCACGGCATCGCTACTCTTTAACATACACAACATGCATAATTACTCGAGTGTCAATCGTCGAAATTAAACATGCGCGTTGGATTAAGCAAAGTAGACAAATGCAAATAAACAGAACCCAATATGCATAAATCAAAACTCAGATTATCAAAACCAGATCGTCTAACAAAATCCTCCTAAACCATTCCCAAACCGTTCACCCTTACCTTAGCCGCTCATGGCGCGGTTTGTCAATCCCGCTCCAACAACGACCACGGAGGAGTTCATCTATCTATTACAAAAGGGAAGTGGAGCTCGCTCGCATGCCAACAATGGCGGAGCTCCACGAAAAGTAGAGAGAAAATGGGGAAGAAGGGAAGAAGAATCGCCGGATTCCGTTGAGAGATGAAGAAGATAGAGCTTGGAGAAGATTGTGCAAAAATCTGCAGAAAAATCGTCCTTAAGCTGCTGTAATCGTCGTAGCGTCGAGACGCTAGGCCAGCGTCTCGACGCTGTGCCCTAAGTGATCCGCGCGCGCGCGCGCTGGCGTCGCGACGCAAGGCCAGCGTCGCGACGCTGCCCCGATGAATTTCCTGCGCGCGCCTCCTCCGGAGCGTCTCGACGCCAAGCAGGGTCTCGACGCCAGGGCAGCGTCGAGCTAGCGTCTCGACGCTATCACTCGACGCTTGCTCTCGGGTTTTTCCAGCGTCGAGCCAGCGTCTCGACGCTATAGCTCGACGCTGGCTCTCGGGTTTGGGGCTGATGCAATGCCTCTTCAAGGCTGTTTTGGCCCGTTTCTTCACGAGACAAATTCCCCTCTTCCCGATGCATTCCCGGGGCGCTAAAACTCTGCTTTAAGCGCTCGAACATGCCCAATGGACGCACGAGCTCTTTGCCGCTTTTCTCCTACAAAAGAGATACATTTAATCAATTGAAAGCGGACTTTAGCTATGATTAGGACGTATTTAATAGCTCCAAAATGGAGTTATCAAACACCCCCAACTTAAACATTGCTAGTCCTCGAGCAAGCACTACAAAGACATTGACTCTAAGGACGCTATTACATGCATTCTAACTCAAACCTCCATGCATATTGAAATTTAAACACGAGCATAATCATGGAAGCATTTTGTTCATGTAATAACTAGGACATATCAAAAATTAACTCTTGCCCCCTAACGTGTGTGTGTGCTAGACAACCACTCCTAAACTCACGTAAACCCGGAAAACCAACATGCAACGCACATCCCGCTTTCCCCCTACTTCTAGCGTTTAAGAACAGCTACACTTGACTTACACGAGAGAGAGAAACAAATTAAGAGACCTAATTATTTTCTCATTCTTTTTTCTTTCTTTTCAAAAGTACTTTGTACTCTTTTATTTGGGTTCTTTGAACCAACCTTTCATTTCTTTTTCTTTCCTACTCGAGTTGCCTAACACGTCAAATTCATGCATGAAACTTCACGTTTTTAAGGACTAACGCTCACTTCTTTTAAGCGCAAATAAGAAGGAGGAGCGCCTCGAGAGGAACTTTTCTACTAAACATGCTTTTCTATTTTTTTTTTACATTAGGCTAAGCACATGCTTTCTCAATTAATTAGCTACTAACTCTCATGCAACAAGCTACCTAAGGGTGCCTTTCGGGGTGACAACGAGAATTAGCTAAGCATGCGATAAACTAAGCTTACGGAATCTAGGGAGAAGTTGCTAAGTGCGCGATGAGTGCAAGGGAGCAACAGAAAAAAATTTTAAACTTTTTGACATGAACCTAATAAACACAAAACTCATGCAAAAACTCGATTATGAACATGCTCAGATTTCCAACATGCATTTCCTAGGCTATCACAGTCAGAAAACAGTAAACAGAGTCCCAAGCACTTCAATATCTTAATAGCACTTCTCAACAAACTACACATGCACATCCATCGGACTACTCCACCCCCAACTTCAAAATTTGGCATTGTCCTCAATGCCAACCAGTCAGATACATCAAAGTAAAAAGGGAAGAAGAAGTACACTTCCCTGACTCTTTGTGAAGCTGGCGAGGGCGAGGAAGCGGCGCACGAACGCATCAGAGCCCAAAATTGCCCTCTCTTCCTTGATTCCCTAAAAAAAAAACAACAAGCTAAATTAATTCTAAAAAGCAAGAAAACTAAACTAAAGCATAAAAACAGTTCAACACTCGGGTGCCTCCGAGAAGCGCAGAATTTTTAAAGTCGGTTGCTCGACTGTATTCTCTCAACAGACTCATCCATAGTCTGTAGGTGCGGGGGACGATCCATACTTGTCCAAGGCCACACCTTTTCCACCATCATCCACCTGAAAAATGTTTTGCACTCTTCGTGCCTCGGGCACGTGAATATTAGACATGTTAGTGCAAAAACCAGCAGTATCATCCATCAAATTCAAATCAGAAATTTTTACTGAGACATGGGAACCATCCCTCAAGCGCGAGGGTAGACTCCCATTCTCATCATGCTCACAAACAACAGAAACATTCGCAACAGATTTCCCATCAAACAAAGAAAACTCATGCAAAGTATCATCAAACTCTAACGAAACGACGCCCTTATACACATCGATTTTGACCCTAGCGGTCTTAAGAAAAGGGCGTCCTAACAGCATAGAGGACGAAGCATGCGACAAATTTTCTTTCATATCTAAAACAAGGAAATCAGCAGGAAACGTCATATTCCCTACTCTAACTAGAACATCCTCTACCTTCCCCCTAGGACAGATGCTCGACCCATTAGCCAACTGAACAGAAACATTACATTCATGCATTTCATTTAAATTCAGTTCACGATACAATGCATAAGACATAACATTTACAGAGGCTCCTAGGTCTAACATGGCATTACGAACAATTTTACTACCTATAGTGCAAGGGATAGTAAAAATACCTGGATCGTTGCACTTTGCAGGCAACGAACCTGGGAGTAAGGCAGAGACGTTCTCCTTCTTTTTCTCAGTCCCTCTGGACTTTCTCTTCGTAGTGCACCAGCTCCTTAAGAATTTTGCATATTTGGGCACTTGACTGACTGCCTCTAGGAGCGGGATATTCACCATCACCTTTTGGAAGGTTCGCAGGACCTCCTCGTCATCGGATTCCAAAGTAGGCTTCGCAAGCCTACTCGGGAATGGTGCTTTGGCAACATCCACAGGTACACTGACCTTCTCATTTCTTTTCTCATTCTGAGTCTCAAGGGCAATCGGGGCGGACTCGTTCAGGCTGTCCGTGGCTTCCTTCGCAGCTCTGGTGGAAAGTGACTTCCCACTGCGCAGCTGAATGGCACTCACGTTTTCACATGAGTTAACTGTAGTTTGGGAAGGAAGCTTCCCCGAGCTCTTGCTCTCGATCTTACTAATAGACACCGCCATCTGTGTCAGCTGCTTGTTCAAATTCTGCAGCTCTGCCTTATGAGAATTAAGCTCCTCGCGAGCCTCTTTCTGGAACTGGCTGGTGCTAGTCACGATGGTCCTGACCATCTCTTCAAGTGAGCTGGAGGAGCTCGAAGCTTGAGCCTGGGTGGAAGAGTTAGGCCTATCCTGAGACTGGCCTTGAAAACGGGTTTGTCCTTCCCTATTCCCATAGCTGAAGTTAGGATGGTCACGCCAACCGGGGTTATAAGTGCTAGCATATGGATCATACTTCCTTGGGTTGGAAGCATACCCCCCGATTGCATTGACCTCCGCCTCTTCGCGGTGTCCTCCAACAAATTTTTTCAACATACTCCCTATCTCGGCCACCTGGGCCCTCATTTCAGACATTTCATGGCTCTGAGCCACGCTGTGCACTTGTCCTTGCCCCCTGATCCCAAACTGCTGCGAGTTGGTAGCCATATTTGCAATGAGCTGCTTGGCCTCAACTGGGGTCTTGTCAATCAGTGCCCCTCCACTCGCTGCATCGATCATCTGCCTGTCGTGGGGCGTCATCCCCTCATAGAAATACTGTATGAGCAGCTGATCGGCGATCTGGTGGTGTGGGAAACTCGCGCACAGGCGCCCAAAGCGTTCCCAATACTCATGCAGGGACTCACCTACATCCTGGGTGATCCCATAAATTCTCTTCCGCAGAGTAGTGGCCAAGGATGCGGGAAAGTATTTTTCTAAAAATACCCGCTTCATGTCCTGCCACGTGTTGATCGATCCGGAGGGCAAGTAATACAGCCAGTCTCTGGCTTTGTCCTTGAGCGTGAAGGGGAATGCCCTCATATTCAGTTGCTCCTCCGTGACCCCTGCGGGCTTCATTCCCGCGCAGACGCAATGGAACTCCATCAAATGCTTGTTCGCGTCCTCACCTGCGTTTCCATGGAAAGAAGGTAACTGGTGAATTAAACCAGATTTCAATTCAAAGTTACCTGCTACCACGGGGTAGTTAATGCACAAAGGCTGCAGGTTCAGGTCTGGCGCTGCCAGTTGCTTCAGCGTCCGTGGCGCTTCACCTTGCGCCATCTCTTCAAATAAGAAGGGATTGCCTTCTTCTCTTTCAAACGGTCCTTGCCCCTCCCGGGCTTCTCTACGTAACCTCCGCTCCTCTCTGTCAATCTCAGGAATATACTGCAAACTACCCTCAGAGGAACGGGTCATACACAAACAAAAATCTAAACATACAACATACAAACAGAAAAAATTTTCAGTCAACCATCAATAAATCAAATTCAAACTTCAATCATAAATTCAATCAATTGCCTACTCCCCGGCAACGGCGCCAATTTTGGTTCCGATAGTTTTGAACTATCGCTATAAACTCAAGCTGTCGAGGCTTGCCAAAATAAATTTATAATGCCTATTGCCAAGGCTTTGCAGCCAGTGGTAACAGGGTCGATCCAAGGAATAGGAGAATGAATTTACTAATAAAGTTGGGATTTAATTGATTGATTGGTAACGGGGGGTTTTAATCATGCAGAGGGAAAATAATAAGGAAGCTAACGGAAGAAAGAAATAAAATGTAGAGAACGTGTGCACGGTTTGGGGAGTCTCGGGATCAATTGTTAGACTAATTCGGTTTATCCTTTAATGCTAAAATCATGGTATTCAGTTCATTATACACGCGGACGACTACCAGAGATGCCCCAAAGTAGCCGACTCCATGGATTTTAATTAGACCACACAGTTCTAATTACACGTTATCTAAGCTTACATCAAGGTGATCAGCCCTAAGGTAAATCTAGACAGTCACTAGCTAACCGCGACGAACATTTAAGCGTGAATTCAAATTGCTAGTAGATTGCCCGCAAACGCTGTATGCAATCAACAACTATCCTACACGGCTTAATACTTCGATTTAATTTCATCTACCTGTGTTACTTAGTCGAGCAGTGAGAGGCACGGCATCGCTACTCTTTAACATACACAACATGCATAATTACTCGAGTGTCAATCGTCGAAATTAAACATGCGCGTTGGATTAAGCAAAGTAGACAAATGCAAATAAACAGAACCCAATATGCATAAATCAAAACTCAGATTATCAAAACCAGATCGTCTAACAAAATCCTCCTAAACCATTCCCAAACCGTTCACCCTTACCTTAGCCGCTCATGGCGCGGTTTGTCAATCCCGCTCCAACAACGACCACGGAGGAGTTCATCTATCTATTACAAAAGGGAAGTGGAGCTCGCTCGCATGCCAACAATGGCGGAGCTCCACGAAAAGTAGAGAGAAAATGGGGAAGAAGGGAAGAAGAATCGCCGGATTCCGTTGAGAGATGAAGAAGATAGAGCTTGGAGAAGATTGTGCAAAAATCTGCAGAAAAATCGTCCTTAAGCTGCTGTAATCGTCGTAGCGTCGAGACGCTAGGCCAGCGTCTCGACGCTGTGCCCTAAGTGATCCGCGCGCGCGCGCGCTGGCGTCGCGACGCAAGGCCAGCGTCGCGACGCTGCCCCGATGAATTTCCTGCGCGCGCCTCCTCCGGAGCGTCTCGACGCCAAGCAGGGTCTCGACGCCAGGGCAGCGTCGAGCTAGCGTCTCGACGCTATCACTCGACGCTTGCTCTCGGGTTTTTCCAGCGTCGAGCCAGCGTCTCGACGCTATAGCTCGACGCTGGCTCTCGGGTTTGGGGCTGATGCAATGCCTCTTCAAGGCTGTTTTGGCCCGTTTCTTCACGAGACAAATTCCCCTCTTCCCGATGCATTCCCGGGGCGCTAAAACTCTGCTTTAAGCGCTCGAACATGCCCAATGGACGCACGAGCTCTTTGCCGCTTTTCTCCTACAAAAGAGATACATTTAATCAATTGAAAGCGGACTTTAGCTATGATTAGGACGTATTTAATAGCTCCAAAATGGAGTTATCAATGTGTAAAGGGATGCAACATAAACAAATTAAAGTTAAAATCAGACTCAAAGGACAAGAGATGGAATTGATAAACGAAGAAGAACATAGCTAAACAGAATGATAAAATGGCAGAATTGCGAGGACCGCAATGTTTCCGCAATTAAACAGCAGTGAAAGTGTGTAAATGGGTGAATTGAGGGCTACTAATGACTATCCTATAGGCATTTTTATACGATTCTCAAGCACTGGATCTACTCTCTATGCATCAAACTCACTCTATCTCATGTATCGTCCGATTCCATGCATTAGACTCTTAAGTTTACTCGACTCAAAGTAAGGTCTTAATCATCTTGTTAAAACAGGAGTGTTCAGTTTGTACTAGGGAAACGCCTATTCCTAGGCCGTTCCCTGGTTACCATGAAAGGCTAGCATGCTTATATGACTCTGAACTCTTACTCCTTCCAGAGGTTAGGAGTTCTTTGGACAAAATGGATGGCCAATCGAAATTGCCCGTGGGATGAAGCTCACATACAAACAATGTTTCGAAGGCGATCCTACATGCTTGGTTCACGTTTTTTAGCCTATAGTTCTGTCATTAGCATGCCCCTAAGTGACTTAGCTACTCATGGATATATAGAGAACAGAAAGGGTAGATAAAACAGACATGCTTAGAAGAGAAATGTGCTTAAAACAGCAAGACAAAACCGTAGCAGAGGAAGGTGGAAACTATGAAATGCAGAATTGTACTTTGATTACTTTTAATGTTTGAACGAACAAAGGAAACTTGAAGGCAGTAATTCAGAGACAGACAACAACGAAATGCAGTAAGTAAAACACTAAACTAGAACAACAACTAATCAAAGCTGGAAATGAGAAGAAAGAGACAGAAAAGCAGTAAAGGTTGCTTTGGAAGCTTCGTTGCAGTCGCCTCGAATGGAAGGGATGAGAGGTCAGCCTTGCTTGGATGAATCCAATCGAGAGAGAAGAAGAATCTCCTCTCCTTCCTATCAGATTATCGATTCCAACAGCTGGGACTCCCACTCCAACAGACGGTAAAGGAAAACAGAGAGAAATGATGGACTGCGAGAAGACTTCTGCGCTTCGAATGATGATCAAACCTCCGACTTTGGCCCCCTTTTATAGTAGTTTGCAGGTGCGTTTGGGCCAAGGAGAACCATCAATCTTCAACGTCATATATCAGAATGGATGGAGGAGAAAGAATGAATCCCTGAAATTACGGAAATTAACAGAAAAGGATCAGTCAACTTACGGTTTTCACTTAAATAATTGCGGCCTCAGCAATGTTTTCGCAATGCTGTCGCAATGCAGTATTTTTCATTCTTTTCCTTCGGTTTTCAACCCTTTTCTTTCCTATTGTAAAAAGGTCCTAATTTAGCTACCTTCTTCTCATTCTCATATTTAAGCATAGGTCTAGGCTAAATGCTATCAAAAACACCTAAAAGTGCACATCTTCTTAAGCTAAATGGGTCCTAAATAAGTCACTTTCAGAGACTTAACACACCCCCAAACTTAAGGTTTTGCTTGTCCTCAAGCATACTAAGGACTCACCTAGGCTGCTGTTTCTCCTTCTTTAACCACCTACTGACTCTCTTATACTCCTATCTATAGCACTGCTGTCCTGTAACACACTCCTTAGTTTAAAACTACCCTCTTATCTAGCTTCTTCTGACTTTGCCTGCCTAACACTCCTTCTGCTTTCATTAACTTCCTACAGCTGATCTATTTACTTCTGTCATATCATGCCACTATCCCTTAGGTTTCAAATTCTGCCTAGCTTTACCTCAGACTCAGTACATGCTTCTAGCTTTACTTTTAATGTGTCTAGGATTCCTTAGAGTCATGCCAGTCTTAGTATTAACGGTGACAGTAGTACTTTTAGAGAACAACCTAAACCCTGGCATCACTACATTGGATAAACACTCATCTCCCTAAACAACCCTACAAGTTACAACTTTGTGCTTAGCTAATTGAGGATCAGAGTTCTTTTTAAATAGGACATCTAAGCCACAAAGTTATAACTCCTAGGTATACATTCTTCTTCCCTATTCTTTTCTTTTTCTTACTTAGGTGGGGCCTATCCTTTGGTTGCCTTTTGATGCAATGCCACTTGTGGGTCACACACTTGGCACTGATTACTTAGCAACCTAAGAGAGACCCCCCCCCCCCCCCCCCCTTTATTCTTTTTTCATTTTTTTTTTCAGTTCATCATTTTTCATTTTTTTTTTTTTAAAGGAAAAGAAGAATGCTTATGTTTCTAAGGGAGAGAGGAATGTTCCTAGGCCTAGGGTGGCCTCCCCCAAACTTCAACTACTCATTGTCCCCAATGAGTGTCGGAGGTGGCACACCCCCAAACTTGTCCTAGAAGCATCTAGTCTAAGGTAAAACAAAGAGAAACTAAAGCCCTAGGCATAGACAAAACATTCGAATAGCAAATATCACAGCAGCAGAAAACTAAAAAAAAAAGGCAGATAAGGACTGACAGCTATGCATACTGAGCTATTTAGAGGCTAAATTAAACTATCAAAGGGTGTCCTATGACACTCATCCAGCATGCATCTAGATAAGCTATATAAGGTAGTCATGCTAGCAGGAAAAGATAGAATTTAAATAGATCACAGCCTAGCTAAACAGACAGTCCAACACATGCTTTTAGTCATGAAAATTGCGGGGACCGCAATTATTTCGCAATTAGATCAGGGCAGATATAACATTGATTAAGGCCCCTAAGCATGCTTTTTCCAGTAACTCAAGCATCCTAAAAATAAAACTAAACTATCCTACCTAGTCATCTAACATCAGACTATACTAAGCAAAAGGAAAAACATAAAACTAAACATCTAAAACAGATCAAAATTGAACCAAAAACAGCATAATTCACATGGTCCTATCAGAAAGCAGAAAATTGTCTTTTTTTCCTAAGGGAACAGCAATACTCCCTTTAGTGCACTTCAAACCAGCACTTAAACTTCTTCATCCTCATCTGGTTGTCTTGGTCGTGGGGGCACCCATGGATTTAGAAGATTGGTAGGGAAGTCAGGGAAGATGCACCCCAGCTGGTCTGCAACTTCCTTGTCCCTTGCCTGCGCATAAGTGGCCCATTGAGCCATTCTTCTCTGCATATCCATTAAGCAGGCCATGGATAGAGACTGTTCAGCAGCCAGCCTATCCAGTTCAAACTCCATATTCCCCTTTCTTCTCAGCCTCAGGTTAGCAGGCAGCTCCAAGTGGCCCGTGTAGGTCATCTGCTGCTCCAGGCGCTCGGTGGGGACTCCTGCAAGCAAACACAGCTTGGTTATGGTATTAGGGAAAAACAGTGGTCCCTTACCTTTCTTGGCGCATTCAGCAATGGCCGCAGTGATGACTTCTCCCACATTGATCGTGAGACCTCTCATTATCGCATACACCAGCAGCGATCGGCTCTGGTTTATTGTAGTCTCGTGAGTCACCGGGGACAATCTCCTTCGCACGAACGAAAACCAAACAGCCGCCTTAGCCGTGAGGTTGGCACTCATGAGAGTGTGCCTCCCATTGCGTGACACGGTCCAGGAAGCTTCAGGCTGGCCAATGGTGCGAATGGCCTCTTCCAGCACTGCCTCAGTAGGCTCATCAACGATCCGTGCATAATCTGTATGTGTTTGGCCCTTGAGACCAAAGGCTTCGTTGATGGCTTTGGCTGAGAAATCCACCTCTACCCCTCTGACCACAGATAGGCCATCCTCAGGGCTGAGCATATTGGCGTAGAAATCATACACCATGCTCGTGTAGGCTGGATTGGGCGGTCTGCAAAATTCCTCCCAGCCATGGTTTAGCACTCCTGCGCGCAAGAACTGCGGCAGGTCAGCAGGTCGGTCGAGGAAGCCTTTCTCGTGCAGCAACTCCCTCTTCCTTAACTCAACGCCCCTGGATTCCGCATCAGATGAGACATACCTCACTGACTGAGGTTCGTCTTCAGGGTAGAGTTTAGCCTTCCCCTTATCTGCTGGCTTGGCTGACTCGGCAGCCTCAACCTTGAGTCGTTTGAGTGAAGGCTCAGTGCTCTCTTTGTCTGTTGATGGCACCCTCTTGGCCTTCTTCTTCTTCTTGGATCGCTTGGCCTTGACAATCTTGGCTTTCTTCTTCTTCTTGATCTTAATGTTGATCTGCTGGAGGCATGCCCCCAACGTCTCCTCCATGGAATCGTCCTGCTGTGCAGGCTCGTCAGGGCTATCTTCCCTCGTAGGAGAGAAGACTTCGTCTTCCCCAGCATCTCCACTGCCCTGCGTGGACTCTTGATAATCCCCATATGGGAATTCAGGATCAGGCCGCGGAGAATTGTGCGATGGCGTGAGATTGTGCTCTGCTGATGGTGTCTGCGCAGAACTCAGTGGCGAAGATGGCAGCTCGGGACTCTGCGCTGCTGCAGGTGTCGGGTCAGAACTCTGAGGTGCTGGAGACAACTCGGAGCTCTGTGCAGGCGGTGACGACTCTGCGCTTGGCACTGGTTCAGATGGTGAAAGGCTGTGCACAGGTGATGCGGATGGCGACGAACCCTCTTTGGCTGACTCGTGGGATGCACGATCAGTTTCTTGACTTGCCACAGTGGAAGTCTTTGCTGTGCTTGGTTCGGCGGCCATCTCGACACTCCACCGGCGTTTCTTGGGCGTACCTGCTGGTTCAGAGGGTCCAGCAGGGATTTCAGTGACAACCCTCCACTTCTTCCTACGGATTGGAAGCTTGGGAAGAGGTCCGGTGCGAACGGCACCATCATCTGCAAGGGTGAGCAGTGCTTCCCTCGCAGCCGCTTCAGCTGCGTCATCAGCCTTCTTCTTGGCTGCGGATCTTTCAGCCCGTGTGAACACCATCGTCGAGTCTTGGAGATCTTGAGAGAAGAATCAAAGATGAAGAGAATCTCAGAGTTCTTGGAAATCAAAGAATGAGAGAATCGTATCGATCGAGCGCTTTCCAACGGATATAAAGGCAACGGAAAAATCCCAACGGCTCTTTTTTTGCGAATCCAGCAATTCCAGCGCAATTCCAGGGATATTTTTTCATCAAAATCTCAAACTTTGCTCGTCCGTATCTTTTATTTGGCTCAACCGTTTCTTGATTTTAAAAGTTGGATTTACTCTCCTTGATCCCCTCTTTCGAATCCCTGGAAAAACAAATAAAACAAACATTAAATACGCAATTAAAATCACACCACAAAACATACAAACGATAATCGGAAAAACAGAAAAAATAAACTAAGGCATTGGCCTTGACTAAACGAGCACAGTAACCACTCGTTCTCTCTCGTTTTTAACTTCATGCTTCACGCAAGAGGAAGGCCGAGAGAGTCTTCACATCTCCTTCCTCATAGTAGTGCTTCAATCTAGCACCATTTACCATAAAAGGCTGTCCTTGCTGCAAGTTCTTTATCTCTATCGCACCATGAACAAAGACATTAGTAATAACAAATGGACCCGACCATCTGGACTTTAGTTTGCCTGGAAATAACTTTAATCGTGAGTTAAATAATAGGACAAGTTGGCCTTTCCTAAAGTCTTTGATCCTAAGTCTACTGTCGTGCCATATTTTGGTCTTTTCTTTATACATTTTGGCATTCTCATAAGCCATATGCCTAAGCTCATCAAGTTCATGTAGCTGCAAAGACCTTAGTGTCCCCGCATCCTTTACACAAAAATTCAATTCTTTCATGGCCCAAAATGCTTTGTTTTCTAACTCAAGTGGTAAGTGACAAGCCTTGCCATATACCAGCCTATAAGGAGACATACCTAGAGGTGTCTTATATGCTGTCCTATAAGCCCAAAGTGCATCCTCAAGCTTAAATGACCAGTCTTTTCTATTAGGTTTGACTACCTTTTCTAGGATGTTCTTTATCTCCCTATTGGAAATTTCAGCTTGGCCATTCGAGTGTGGGTGGTAGGGAGTGGCTACTCTATGTCTAATGTTATATTTAGCCAATACTTTCTCCATAGCCTTATTAATGAAATGTGACCCCTCATCACTAATGATAGCACGAGGAGTCCCAAATCTAGTGAAAATGTGCCTATGCAAGAAGTTAGTGACTGTTTTAGCATCATTATTAGGACATGCTTTGGCTTCTACCCACTTGGACACATAATCTACTGCTACCAAAATGTAAAGGTTACCTGATGATGGAGGGAATGGTCCCATGAAGTCAATGCCCCACGCATCAAAGAGCTCCAACTCTAAAATGTACGTGAGGGGCATCTCATCCTTGCGACTGAGGTTACCTGTCCTTTGGCACTCATCACAGCTGTGGGCATAGTTGTGGGCATCCTTGAAGATTGTTGGCCAATAGTAGCCACTCTGGAATACCTTCGCAGCTGTTCTTTGACCACCAAAGTGTCCACCATAAGGAGATGAGTGACAGTGTTGCAGCACAGACTTCGCTTCAGCAGCTGAAACACATTTCCTTAGCAGGCCATCAGCACAGGTTCTGTAAAGTGTGGGGTCATCCCAGATGAATTTCCTTGCTTCATGAAGGAACCTCTTCTTCTCTTGTCCTCCCTTGAACACTGGTAATACCTGTGATGCACGGAAGTTAGCAATGTCAGCAAACCAAGGTTCCTCATCGTTATCACGATGAGTCAAAGCAAAGACATGTTCATCAATAAAAGCATCATAAATTGCGGTCTCCGCAATTTTTTCGCAATTGTGCTGCAATCGAGACAGGTGATCTGCAACCACGTTTTCACATCCTTTCTTGTCCCGAATGTCCAAATCAAATTCCTGCAGCAATAACACCCACCTAATCAACCTAGGCTTGGCATCAGCCTTCCTCATAAGATATTTCAAGGCAGAATGGTCAGTGTACACAATTGTCCTAGTGCCTACAATATAGTTTCTAAATTTTTCGCAAGCAAATACTACAGCAAGCATTTCTTTCTCAGTAGTTGTATAATTACATTGAGCCTCATTCAAGGTCTTACTAGCATAATAGACAGGGTGTGTTAGCTTGTCAATCTTCTGTCCTAACATGACTCCTACAGCATAGTCACTGGCATCACATAACATCTCAAAGGGAAGATCCCAATTCGGTCCTACTATGACAGGGGCTGTGACTAGTGCTTTCTTAAGGGTGGTCCAAGCTACTACACACTCCTTAGAGAAGATGAATGGCCTATTTAATTCTAGAAGCTCACACAGAGGCTTGGCTATCTTAGAAAAGTCCTTAATGAACCTTCTGTAGAAGCCAGCGTGCCCTAAGAAGCTTCTAATGGCTTTGACATTCTGGGGCTCTACCAACTTCTCTATGATCTCTATTTTTGCCCTATCCACTTCTACACCTGACCTTGACACTCTATGTCCTAAGACAATCCGTTCATCTACCATAAAATGGCACTTCTCCCAATTTAGGACTAGGTTGGTCTCCTCACACCTAGCCAGGACTTGTCCTAAGTTTTCTAGACAGGTTTTAAATGAATCCCCAAAAACTGAGAAGTCATCCATGAATATTTCTATCATGGACTCATCCAACTCAGAGAAGATTGCCATCATGCACCTTTGGAAAGTTGCCGGTGCATTGCATAAGCCAAAAGGCATTCTGCGGAAGGCAAACGTTCCAAAAGGGCAAGTGAAGGTGGTCTTCTCTTGATCCTTAGGGTCTATAGTAATTTGATTATAGCCTGAATAGCCATCTAAGAAACAATAGTAGGCTCTACCAGCTATTCTGTCTAGCATCTGGTCAATGAACGGTATAGGGAAATGGTCTTTTTTAGTCTCTTTATTTAATTTTCTGTAATCCATACACACTCTCCACCCTGTGACAGTCCTTGTTGGAATCAGTTCGTTATTCTCATTGACTACCACAGTTATTCCCCCCTTTTTAGGTACACATTGGATGGGGCTCACCCATTGGCTACTAGCTATGGGGAAAATCACTCCTGCATCTAACCATTTTATTATTTCCTTCTTTACTACCTCTTTCATCGAGGGGTTTAGCCTACGCTGGTGATCTACCCTAGGTGTGTGCTCTTCCTCTAGTATAATTTTGTGCATGCAATAAGAAGGGCTAATGCCTCGAATATCAGCAATAGTCCATGCTATAGCCTTCCTATGTTGCTTAAGCAGTAAAATTAATTCACCCTCATGCTGTTCACTTAGTTTAGAAGAAATAATTACAGGCAGTGTATCATTATTTCCTAAATATGCATATTTGAGGTGAGTGGGTAGTGGTTTTAGTTCTAAAACAGGTGGATGCTCAATGGAGGGCTTCAAAGGATTTACAGTTCTATCAGTTAAATCTATATTCATACATACATGCTGTGGTTTATCTACAGGCATATCCATTATGTCAGATACATTTAAATCAGCTACATCTAATTCTACATATTCATTAGCATGCTTGGTTAATAATACATGCTCTAATTGTTCTTCCATCAGTGAGTCAACAATATCCATGCTAGCACAGGATTCAAGGTCAGAGGGATACCTTAAAGCTTTATATACACTAAACTTCACCTCTTCATCATGAACCCTCATAGTAAGCTCACCTTTTTGGACGTCTATAAGTGCCCTACCTGTGGCTAGAAATGGTCTACCTAGCAGGATGGGGACCTCCTTGTCTGCCTCATAGTCCAGGACAATGAAATCTGCAAGGAAAATGAATTTGTCAACTTTAACTAGAATATCCTCAATCTTACCTTCTGGATATGCGATGGATCTGTCTGCTAGTTGTAAAGTGACTGTGGTTGGACGTGCTTCTCCCATTCCCAACTGGCGGAATAGGGACAGGGGCATGAGATTTATGCTGGCGCCCAGGTCACAAAGCGCTCTGCCCACGTGCTTGCCTCCAAGTTCTACAGGTAAGGTGAAGGAACCAGGATCCTTCTCCTTCTTGGGCAGCTTGTTCTGGAGGATTGCACTGCATTCCTCGGTGAGGTTCACTGTTTCAAACTCACCAATTATTTTTTTGTTAGTAATAATGTCCTTCAAAAACTTTACATAAGAAGGCATCGACTGTAAAACCTCTACAAAAGGAATGTTAACATGCACTTGCTTAAGAATTTCTAAGAATTTATTAAAATGAACTTCCTGTTCCTGCTTCTTCTTAAGCCTTCGAGGGTATGGAGGTGGTGGCACATATGCAGGCACGTCAGGACGCCTTAGGATAGGTGGAGGCCTTGGAATTTCTTCTATTTCCTCAATGAGTGGCTCCAGCCTGGTTCCTGATGTGCTAGTTGGTGGTGGACCTTGGCTTGGCAGAGACTCCAGTGGAGCACTAGACTCAGTGTTCTCTACTCTCTTTGGTGTTTCCTTTGTGTTGTTCACCAAGGGTCTACCACTTCTAAGTTCAATTGCTTGAACTTGCTCTTTACCATCTCTCCTTGGCACCTCGGTATCAGCAGGGAGTCTACCTTGGGGCCTACTCTTGAGTTCATTGGCCAATTGGCCTATTTGGTTCTCTAGGCTCCTAAGAGTAGCTTGCTGACTTTGAAGAGTAGCATCATTCTTAGCTATGTATTCCTTGAGTAAGTTTTCTACAGAAGATCCTACAGGTTGGTTATAAGGTTTTTGATACATTGATTGGTTATGTTGGGGAGTGAAACCAGGTGTTCCACTCGGCCTTGGTTGGTTAGGATTTTGGTTAGTGTTCTGTTGGCCACCCCATGACAGGTTTGGGTGGTTTCTCCAACCAGGGTTGTAAGTTTGTGAGTAGGGGTTATTCCTAGGCTGCTGCTGGCTTCCAACATAGCAGACTGAGGATGGATTCCCAGGGCAGTATTCATAAGGGTGCCCTTCCCCACAGAATCCACAGATAGGTGCCTCGCCTTGATTTGGTTGGGTGCCCATTGACATGGCTGTGGCGGTATTGGCACTGGTTTGGAGATTGGCCTGAGCCATTTGCTTAACTAGGTTGGTCAGGGCATTTATTTGGGTGCTCATGGTGCTTAGAGCATCCTTGTCTTGAGCCCTAGTTGGCTCTACTGGATCGTCTGACCACCTACAATGAGATGTTGAGATCTTTTCCAAGATCTCATAGGCCTCGTTGTAACTTTTGGACAACATGGAACCACCAGCAGATGAATTTAGAACTTGTCTGGTGCTGGGGTTGCATCCTTTAAAGAAGACTTCTATTTGGATACACCATGGAATGCCATGGTGTGGACATTTAATGAGAAGGTCTTTGAATCTTGTCCAAGCTTCGTGAAGAGACTCATTATCAGCTTGTTTAAACTTAACTATATCATCACGAAAGGTAGAATTCCTATCAGGTGGGAAGTATTTGACTAGGAATTTTTCTGCTAAATCTGTCCAATTGCGGACAGATCCAGAGGGTAATGAGTTCAACCATGTTTTGGCTTTGTCCCTCAAAGAATAAGGGAACAAGTATAGCCTTAAAGCTTCTTGGGACACTCCAGGGATGATAAAGGTATCACTGACTCCTAAGAAGTTCCTAAGATGGTTGTGGGGGTCCTCATTTTCTATTCCAAAGAATTGTCCCACAGTGGACAACATTTGGAACATCACTGGCTTTAACTCGAATGAGTTGGCAGTGATTTCAGGACGGATTATGCTGGGGTTCAGCTCCCCAGGCATAGGTACTAGATATGAAAGAATGGCACTATTCTTGTCATTCGCTATTTCGATGGGGTTGCGAATGACAGGTACCGGATTTGGAACTATATCGTCCATTTCTTCGATTTCAGGTATGATTTGAGGTATAGGAGGTTGTTTAAAGAGACGTTTCTTCGCTTTGTTTCTAGCTCGAAGTGATCTTTCAGGTT
Source organism: Herpetospermum pedunculosum (assembly GCA_028017165.1). Lineage (NCBI taxonomy): Eukaryota > Viridiplantae > Streptophyta > Magnoliopsida > Cucurbitales > Cucurbitaceae > Herpetospermum > Herpetospermum pedunculosum. The sequence goes on along the minus strand of CM051525.1, from coordinate 3,170,815 downwards.
CAGGATCGAACTCTAAATTACTACGTGAACGCTCACTCATAAACTACCCTAATAGTACCTGCAAAAGAAATGAAACAGATTAGTTTCACTCAATAATAAACTTGGTTTTTCAAACTTAACAAACTTCGTTTTCACTTAAAATAAGTCCCCGGCAGCGGCGCCAAAAACTTGTTGCGTGCTCAATGTGTAAGGATAAATAAGCAAGAAAGTAGAGAGAGCACTCAGAACATGCAAGCATACATGGTCTCACAGCAAGTAGTAAGTATATTTCATTCGTTTTTTCCACAGAGACTTATGTTTAGCTATTCACGAAGTGTATTTGTTAAGAAAGATGGGGTGGATTTGAAGGGGTAAAATTGATTTTTAATTATCTAAGTTTTGCTGAATGTGTAAAGGGATGCAACATAAACAAATTAAAGTTAAAATCAGACTCAAAGGACAAGAGATGGAATTGATAAACGAAGAAGAACATAGCTAAACAGAATGATAAAATGGCAGAATTGCGAGGACCGCAATGTTTCCGCAATTAAACAGCAGTGAAAGTGTGTAAATGGGTGAATTGAGGGCTACTAATGACTATCCTATAGGCATTTTTATACGATTCTCAAGCACTGGATCTACTCTCTATGCATCAAACTCACTCTATCTCATGTATCGTCCGATTCCATGCATTAGACTCTTAAGTTTACTCGACTCAAAGTAAGGTCTTAATCATCTTGTTAAAACAGGAGTGTTCAGTTTGTACTAGGGAAACGCCTATTCCTAGGTCGTTCCCTGGTTACCATGAAAGGCTAGCATGCTTATATGACTCTGAACTCTTACTCCTTCCAGAGGTTAGGAGTTCTTTGGACAAAATGGATGGCCAATCGAAATTGCCCGTGGGATGAAGCTCACATACAAACAATGTTTCGAAGGCGATCCTACATGCTTGGTTCACGTTTTTTAGCCTATAGTTCTGTCATTAGCATGCCCCTAAGTGACTTAGCTACTCATGGATATATAGAGAACAGAAAGGGTAGATAAAACAGACATGCTTAGAAGAGAAATGTGCTTAAAACAGCAAGACAAAACCGTAGCAGAGGAAGGTGGAAACTATGAAATGCAGAATTGTACTTTGATTACTTTTAATGTTTGAACAAACAAAGGAAACTTGAAGGCAGTAATTCAGAGACAGACAACAACGAAATGCAGTAAGTAAAACACTAAACTAGAACAACAACTAATCAAAGCTGGAAATGAGAAGAAAGAGACAGAAAAGCAGTAAAGGTTGCTTTGGAAGCTTCGTTGCAGTCGCCTCGAATGGAAGGGATGAGAGGTCAGCCTTGCTTGGATGAATCCAATCGAGAGAGAAGAAAAATCTCCTCTCCTTCCTATCAGATTATCGATTCCAACAGCTGGGACTCCCACTCCAACAGACGGTAAAGGAAAACAGAGAGAAATGATGGACTGCGAGAAGACTTCTGCGCTTCGAATGATGATCAAACCTCCGACTTTGGCCCCCTTTTATAGTAGTTTGCAGGTGCGTTTGGGCCAAGGAGAACCATCAATCTTCAACGTCATATATCAGAATGGATGGAGGAGAAAGAATGAATCCCTGAAATTACGGAAATTAACAGAAAAGGATCAGTCAACTTACGGTTTTCACTTAAATAATTGCGGCCTCAGCAATGTTTTCGCAATGCTGTCGCAATGCAGTATTTTTCATTCTTTTCCTTCGGTTTTCAACCCTTTTCTTTCCTATTGTAAAAAGGTCCTAATTTAGCTACCTTCTTCTCATTCTCATATTTAAGCATAGGTCTAGGCTAAATGCTATCAAAAACACCTAAAAGTGCACATCTTCTTAAGTTAAATGGGTCCTAAATAAGTCACTTTCAGAGACTTAACAGCCACCCTAGGCCTAGGAACATTCCTCTCTCCCTTTAAGCATAAGCATTCTTCTTCTCCTTTACAAAAAAAAAATGATGAACTGAGAAAAAAATTAAAAATAGATTAAAGAGGGGTGTCTCTCTTAAAAGTTGCTGAGTAATCAGTGCCAAGTGTGTAACCCACAAGTGGCATTGCATCAAAAGGCAATCAAAGGAGAGACTCCACCAAAGTAAGAAAGAAAAAAGAAAGGAAAGAAAATTAGGGAAGAAGAATGTATACCTAGGAGTTGCAACTTTGTGGCTTGGGTGTCCTGAATAAAAAAGAACTCTGATCCTCAATTAGCTAAGCACAAAGTTGTAGCTTGTAGGGTTGTTTAGGGAGATGAATGTATGTCCAAGGTAGTGATGCCAGGGTTTAGGTTGTTCTCTAAATGTACTATTGTCACTGGTTAATACTAAGACTGGCATGACTCTAAGGAATCCTAGGTAGCTCAAAGATAAAAGATTAGAAGCATGTACTGAGTCTGGGGTAAAGCTAGGTAGAATTTGAAACCTTAGGGATAGCTGCACTATATGACAGAGGCAAGTAGATCAGTCGTGGGAAGTTAATGAAACAGTAGGATCATTAGGCGTGCGAAGTCAGAAGAAGCAAAATGAGAAGTTAGTTGTAAACTTAGAAGTGTGTCACAGGACAACATTGCCTTAGATAGGAACTTAGGGGAGTCAGCAAGTGGTTAGAAAGGTTAAAACAGCAGCCTTAGTAAGTCCTTAGATTGCTCGAGGACGAGCAAAACCTTAAGTTTGGGGGTGTGTTACGTCTCCAAAAGTGACTATTTTAGGACTTATTTGTGCTAAGAAGTTGTGCATTTGTAAGTATTTTTGATAGGATTTAGCTTGAACCTATGCTTATATATGAGAATTAGAAGAATGAAGCTAAATTAGGACTTATATGCAAAAGGAAAGAAAAGGAATTAAAAACGAAGTTAAAGGAATGAAATTTGTGCATTGCGGAAGCATTGCGGAAACGTTGCTAAAACCGCAATGTTTTAATTGAAATCCGTAAGTTGACTAACCTTTTTCTGTTGTGATCCGATATTTCAGGGATTCGTTCTTTCTCCTGCAGCCACGTAGAAGTACGACGTTGAGAATGGATGGTTCTCCTTGACCCAATCGCACCTGCAGAATACTATAAAAGGAGGTCAAAGTGGAAGGTTGAAAAACATCCGAAAAGCGTAGAACTCTCTTCGCAGCACAGTTCTTTCTCCTGTTTTTCTCTTCCGTCTATTGGGTTGAAAGGTTTAGCTGTTGGAGTCGACAATCTGATAGGAAGGAGAGAAGATTTATCTTCTCTTCTGATTGGATTCATCCAAGCAAAGCTGGCTTTTTCCCCCTTCAGCCGAGGCATTTGCGTCGAGGCGATCACGCTCAACTTCATTGCTTTCTGCTTTAGCTTTCCATTTCCATTACTGTCTGTTGTTATTTCCTTTCCAATAGCTACTCTAATTCATTTCGTTGCTGTCTGCTTTATTTTAGTTCTTTAAGGCTGTCATTTGTTTAGTTCAAATCCTAATAAATCGAAGTACTATTTTCATCAAGTCACAAGTTTTTTACCTTCTCTATTACTGCCTTTAGTTTCTGTTTTGACTCTAATACTTCTAAGCATGTCATCTCGATCTAGTCTTTCTATTCCATGTGCATTCATGAGTAACTAAATCACATAAGGGCATGCTAATGACAAATCTGTAGGAAGAAACACGTGACTAAAGCATGTAGGATAGCTCGTGAATGCATTGATTGTATGTAAGCTTCATCCCACGGGCAATTTCGATTGGCCATCCATTTTGTCCAAAGAACTCCTAACCTCTGGAAGGAGTAAGAGTTCAGAGTCATACACTCATGCTAGCCTCTCAAGGTAGCCAGAAAACGACCTAGGAATAGGCGTTTTCCTAGTACAAATCGCAACTTACTGTTTTAACAAGATGCTTAAGACCTTACTTGGACATGAGTAAACTAAAGAATCTAATGCATGGAATCGGAAGATACACGAGAATGAGTTAGTTTGATGCATAGTGAGTTGATCTAATGCTTGAGAATCGTGTGAAAAAGCCTATAGAGGAGTCGTTAGTAGCCCTTGTTTTCCCACTTTACACACATTTTGCTGTTAGTAACATTGCGGTATAATTGCTGTTCCCGCAATTCCTTTAAGTTAAAATTTGCCTTAGTCATTTTTCCTCTTCGTTTAGTTATCTCTTCTCTTTGCATTTGAGTTTATCATTTACTTGCACTTGTTTATGCATCTATCCTTTACATATTCCTTAGTAATTAGGCAACTTAAAACCAAATCTACCCCATTAAATCCACCCATTCTTGCTTAACAATACACTTCATGAGTAACTAAGAATAAATCTCTGTGGGAAATCGAATGAAAAAAATACTTATTACTTGCTACAAGATCATGTATGCTTGCATGTTCTGAGTGCTCTATTATTGCATATTTCTTTTAAACATTGAGCACGCAACAAGTTTTTGGCGCCGCTGCCGGGGATTTAGTTTAGCGAAAACGAAGTTTGTTAAGTTTGAAACACAAGTTTAATATCCATTGGAACTAATCTACTCTCATTTCTTGTGCATGTACCATTAGGTTAGTTTATGAATGAGCATTCAAGTAGCGATCTAGAGTTCAATCCTGAGCCTGAGAGATTACTTAGGGCCAGAAACAAAGCTAAGAAACGTCTCTTTAAACAACCTTCTATACCTCGAATAATTGCTGATTCTGCGGAGTCTTCGCAATCCCTCCACATAGAAATGGATATACCAGTCCCAAATCCGGTACCTACCACTCGCAATCCCATCGAAATAGCGAATGATAAGGATAGTGCCATCCTCTTCTACCTAGTACCTATGCCTGTGGAGCTAAACCCAAGCATAATCCGCCCTGAAATTACTGCCAACTCATTCAAGTTAAAGCCAGTAATGTTCCAAATGTTGTCCACTGTGGGACAATTCTTTGGAGTGGAAAATGAGGACCCCCACAACCATCTTAGAAACTTCCTAGGAGTTAGTGATACATTCCTTATCCCTGGAGTTTCCCAAGAAGCCTTGAGGCTTTACCTGTTCCCTTACTCTTTAAGGGATAAAGGAATGAAAATTGTGCATTGCGGAAACATTGCTAAAACCGCAATGTTTTAAGTGAAATCCGTAAGTTGGCTAACTATTTTCTGTTTTGTTCCGACCTTTCAGGGATTCATTCTTTCTCCTGCAGCCACGTAGTAGTACGACGTTGAGAATGGATGGTTCTCCTTGACCCAATCGCACCTGCAGAATACTATAAAAGGAGGTCAAAGTGGAAGGTTGAAACACACTCGAACGACGTAGACTTCCAGTTCAACGCAGTCTTTTCCACTCGTTTTCTCTCTACCTTCTGTTTGTTTGAAAGGTTCAGCTGTTGGAGTCGACAATCTGATAGGAAGGAGAGAAGATTTATCTTCTCTTCTGATTGGATTCATCCAAGCAAGGCTTCCTTTCAACCTTCAGCCGAGGCGTTCGTAACGAGAAGTTCACGCACGGCTTTACTACTTTCTGCTTTTAGCTTTCCATTTCCATTGCTGTTTGTTGTTAATTCCCTTTTAGTTTGCTACTCTACTTCATTTCGTTCCTTTCTGCTTTACTTTAGTTGTTCAAGGCTGTCATTTATTTAGTTCAAACTTTACTTAATCGAAGCAATATTTCATCACTTTGCAATCTCTTCACTTCTCTGTTTATCGTTTCTGTCTTCTGTTTTGTCTTTAATCTTCCATTAAGCATGTCATCTTCATCTACTCATCCCATTCTATCTGCTTCCATGAGTAACTAAACCACATAGGGGCATGCTAATGACAAATCTATAGGTAGAAACACGTGAATCAAACATGTAGGATAGCTCTCGAATGCTAATGACAAATCTCTAATGCTTGAGAATCGTATGAAAAAGCCTATAGAGGAGTCGTTAGTAGCCCTTGTTTCCCCACTTTACACACATTTTGCTGTTAGTAACATTGCGATATAATTGTTGTTTCCGCAATTCCTTTAAGTTAAAATTTGCCTTAGTCATTTTTTCTCTTCGTTTGATTGTTCTCTTCTTTTCATTCTAGTTTATTATCTACTTGCACTTGTTTATGCTTCCATCATTTACACATCCCTTAGTAATTAGGCAATTTAAAACCACATCTACCTCATTTAATCCACCCATTCTCCCTTAACAAAACACTTCGTAAGTAACTAAGAATAAATCTCTGTGGGAAATCGAATGAAAAAATACTTATTACTTGCTACAAGATCATGTATGCTTGCATGTTCTGAGTGCTCTATCCTTGCATATTTCTTTTAAACAATTGAGCACGCAACAGTAGCTAGAAGCTTGGAGTGGAGTGCAGATAGAGACAAGGAACATACTCGCCTGAGAAGGGACGTGGATGAGCTTAAGGCCCAACTTTTAGTGGTAAGTAGCGCTGTTATTGCTTTGAAAGATCACTTACAGCCCCGTCCTTCTGTTTCAGGTAGATCCTTTGAAGAAATGCTTGAATCACAACATAAGGAAACTCGAGAGCAGCTTCAAACTCTGAGCGATGCAGTGATTCAAGTCAGTAAGAGGTTGACAGTGATGGAGCACCAGAACGCAGAAAACGCTAGTGCCATCACTCTAAGAAGTGGGAAGCATCTTCCCACGAGTACCCCGCCGGTGGAAGTCGATCATGGCCATGTCGAGCCACAGAAAGAAAATCCCGAACCACGGTGGCATGGGGTAAATTCTATCCTACATGCACTGGAGTTTATGTGCCTAAGGCTCATTTTCCTAGCAGGTTAGCGAGACCGCCTAAGGAGAACTACGAGAAGGAGTTTCTAGACACATTCAGGAAGGTAGCGATCAACATCCCTCTGTTGGATGCCCTGAAAGAAATTCCGAGGTACACCAAGTTCCTAAGGAAACTTTGCACCAACCAGAGGAAGACAAAGGAGAGTGAACGCGTCGTGGTAAGTGAGAACGTTTCCGCTTTGATCACAAAGAGCTTACCAGTTAAATGCGACGATCCAGGTATGTTCTCTCTCCCTTGTAAGATTGGAGGCATGCATATTAGAAGAGCAATGCTGGATTTAGGAGCCTCCATTACTGTTATGCCTTATTCCATTTATCAGAAACTGAAATTGAAAGGAATGAATAAAATAGGAACAGTTATTCAACTTGCTGATAGAACTTTTGTACATCCTTTAGGAATAGTAGAAGATGTGTTAGTGCAGGTTAATGAATTAATTTTTCCTGTTGATTTTTATGTTCTGAAAATGGATGAAAATTATTCCTCTTCGCCTGCTTCGATCTTATTAGGTAGGCCCTTTATGAAAACTGCTAAAACCAAAATAAATGTGGATAAGGGCATTTTATCTGTTGAGTATGGCGAAGAGGTTGTTGAGATGCATTTGCCCATTGTAGAAGAGCATGTTGATGATGTATTCTCTCTTTGTCAAGTAGACACTTTTGAATCTTTAGCTCATAATGAATGCATGACTGTTGAGGATGAGGATGACCCATTATTTTTAACTGAACTTTTTGATGACTATGAGTTGCATGAACCACCGTTGATTGAATTTTGTGATTCATCTGTTTCTGCTTTGACAATTTTTGAGAATCCTGCTAAGCTACTCCCTTCCACTTTGCCTTGCACTATAGGAGATAAAATGATTGACCAAGCCATGCTAGATTTAGAACCATCGATTAATGTTAAGTCGCATGTTGTTTTTAATGAGCTTAAAATGAATGATTTGCATGAATCTGGTGATATTGTGCAAATGGCTAATAAATCCTATGTGCACCCATTGAAAAAAGTGGAAGATGTTTTGGGCAGGGTAACTGACCCGTTCTTTCTTGCTGATCCTTATGCTTTTGGAATGCCTGAAAATCTCTCTCATGTTTTTGCATCAATTTTATGGGATCAACCTTTTGCGAAACCTGCAAAAATTAAAATTGATGTTGTATGTGCGCAGAAGGCACAAGAGAAAGAATTGTTCATGGATTTTCGCAGGAAACAAGAAATTAGGAAGATGGATGGGGCATCTTCCAAGTTCGATTATGGATGAGTTGATGAGAGAATACAGTCGAGCAATCGACTCTAAAAATTTGTGCTTCTCGGAGGCACCCTGGTACACGATATTTTGAATTATCGCTCTAATCTCAAGCTGTCGAGGCTTGCCAAAATACGATTTATAAGCCTATAACCAAGGCTTTGCAGCCAGTGGTAACAGGGTCGATCCAAGGAGAAGGGTTGATTGAAATTACTAATGAAATTGGAATTAATTAATCGATTGATTGGTGTAACGGGGGGTTTTGTTTAGCATGCAAGGAAAGCAATAAAGCGCTAACGGAAGAATAACAAGCAGAAAAATGCGTGCACGGTTTGGGAGTTTCGGGATTAATTGCTAGACAATTTCAATTTATCATTTAATACTGAATTCATGGCACGCAGTTTATTATACACACAGACGACTACCCGAGAAGCCCCAAGGTAGCCGGCTCCATAGATATTAATCAGACCACACAGTTCCAATTATTAATCAGACAAATGTAAATAAACAGCCACCAATATGCATATTCAAAGTGTAGATTATCCAAACTAAAATGTCTAACAATAATTCCCTAAACAATCCCCAAACCGTTCACCCTTACCTTAGCCGTCCATGGAACGGGTTGTCAATTCCGCTCCAACGATGGCCATGGAAGGCGTCATCAACGAGTTATAAGAGGGAAAAAGCTCTCTAACATGCCAACAATGGCGGAGCTTGAAGAAATTAAAGAGAAAGCTAAAGGAAGAAGAAGAAGAATCCTAAAAATTGTCTCGGATCCCCTCTCTAAATGGCAGAAATCGTCTTTTACAGCTTCTGTAATCGACGTAGCGTCGAGACGCTAGGCCAGCGTCTCGACGCTGCGCCCTAATTAATCTGCGCGCGCCTCGCGATGGCGTCGTGACGCTGCCCCGATGATTTTCCTGCGCGCGCCTCCTCCGGAGCGTCTCGACGCCAAGCAGAGTCTCGACGCTTCCCCAGCGTCGAGCTAGCGTCTCGACGCTATCACTCGACGCTAGCTCTCGGGTTTTTCCAGCGTCGAGCCAGCGTCTCGACGCTCTAGCTCGACGCTGGCTCTCGGGTTTGGGGGTTGGAAATTTGCCTCTCCTAGGCGGTTTTGGCCCGTTTCTTCACGGATCAACTTCTCCTTTCCCGACGCACTCCCGGGGCGCTAAAACTCCACTTTTAGCTCTCGAACGGGTCCAACGGACGCACGAGCTCTTTGCCGCATTTCTCCTAAAAACGAGATATATTAACAAATTAAACGCGGACTTTAGCTACAATTAGGAAGTATTTAATAGCTCCAAAATGGAGTTATCACACCCGAGTTTGGACTGTAATTCTGTTATTTACTGTTTTGCTTTTGTTTATATTAGCTTTTGAATTTTTTGTTTGTTTACTTGCTTTCTCAGGAGAAAAGGTGGAATGGCCGGCAATTCAAGAGCATATTGGAAGACGATGGTGCGCATCTCCACCTGTCGGCTCCATAAGATTCTTGGGAGGTTTTCTAATCCCTTAGGATTTTATTGTTTTGACTGTTTAATGCATTGGGGACAATGCATATCTTTAGGTGGGGGGTGGAGTTTGTTGATAGAGATAAGACTTCTTAGTAGTTGTCAAGCATATGTATACTCCGATGGTTAGATTAGAATCTGAATGCATGTTGTCCGATGGGGATGGTCTGTGATTTGTTTGTGAACGCTCCGTATTTGTATGATTTGAAAATTAGACGATGTATGCACATTTTGAGCCTATTTAAAAAAAAAAAAATTCTGTTATTTCCCTACATTCACTGAGCACATAGCCCTCTTATTCTCAGCTCTGTAGGTTTAGAATGGTTTTATTTGGTCTGAAACCTTGTTGTCACCCCGAAAGGTACCATTAGGGAGGCTTGATGTGTAGAAGTAGTAATGACTCATTTGTTGTATAGCGAAGCTATTGCCTAAAAAAAAGGAGTATGCATGAAAAATAAAAACTCTAGAGTTGCTCCTCCTTCTTGTGTTGCCCGTGTAACCAGGGGCGATCGTGTAACCCACGGTTGTCACTGCATGAAAGGGGAACTAATAGAAGTGAGCAATAGTCCTTAAAAACGTGAAGCTAAATTTGGTTTGACGTGTTAGGCTCTCTTGGAGAAAAAAAAAAAAAAAAAAGTGGTTCAAAAAGATTAATGGGTACAAAGTACTCAAGGAATAGAAAGAAAATGTAGGCCTTATGTTTTGTTGCTTTTTCTATCGCTGAAAGCCATTAGTCTGTTCTTATCGCCATAACTAGGGGGAAAACGAGTTATAGGACTGTATAAGGTTGTTCCGGGCTTGCATGAGCTAGGTTGAAAGGTGCTAAACATACACACACGTAAGGGAATAGGAGTTAAAATTTTGAAATGATTTCAACGTTTGCATGCATTTGATTGTTTTACATTTATTCAAGTACCTTGTTTCACAAGCATTGAGATTAGAGTTTTCAGCATGCATTTAATTCTTTGGAGATAATTTAGAGTATAACTTGCTCGAGGACTAGCAAGATTTAGGTCGGGGGTATTTTGATAGCTCCAAAATAGAGCTATCTTTATGTCCATAATTCTGGCTAAAACCATGTCATATGTTGATTAAAATGCTTTCTTGTAGGTGATTTCATGGTAGAGAGCTCGGGAAGTCCAAAGACACATTTCGGGGCTTAAAGTGCCGTTTTAGAGCTTCATAGATGCATCGGGAGTGAAAGAGCTTAAAGAATCCAAGAGATGGCAAAAATCGCCTTGAAGAGACACATTTTGGCCATCCAAACCCAAGAGCATGCTTGAATGGGCGGCAGCTTCGAGACGCTGGTCGAGCGTCTCGACGCCGCCCCGACACCATCCGAAGGACGAGCACGCCCCAGCGTCGAGACGCTGGCCGAGCGTCTCGACGCCGCCCCGATTGCCTACCGAAGACGAACGCGCCCCAGCTTCGAGACGCCGCCCGAGGGTCTCGACGCCAGCCCGACAATTTTCCAGATAGACGCGCGACAGCGTCGAGACGCTGTCCGAGCGTCTCAACGCCCGCGCGCGGCCAACTTAGGGCACCGGCGTCGAGACGCTTGCCTAGCGTCTCGACGCTTCGACATTTAAAGGCGTGAAAATGCCCTTATTTTGCCAACTTTTGATTCTCCTTCTTCCCCAATTCTTCCTCTCGGGTTTCCACCATTTTCCACCATTTTTGGACTTCTTCTTCTCCTCTTTGTATGCTACTAAGCTCTTCTATGGGGGATTTGATTTATTCATCCTCCATGGAAGGCTAAACTAAGGTTAGTACTTAATTTCGATTTGGGTTTTGTGAATTATGGATGTTTGAAGAGGTTTGCCCCTTTGTAAATGTTGAGATAATTAACATGTTTCTTTCATCTCTTGCTTGTTCTTATTCCAATTCTAGCATGTGTAGCTAAATTAGATTGACGCTCTAATTCCTATGCATGATAGAGGGCTAAAGGTTGGGACGTATAATTGCCCAAACCACTAGGTAGCACGGGCTTAAGCATGGCTAATTGATTCATTCCAAAGTGACAGTTGGTAATCTGATTTAATTAACGTTTTCATGTTAAGCTTAAGGCAAGAGAGAAACCGGGTTAGTCTTAGGATTAGGCCGTCGCAATGTTCTCGTCACTGGCTCATAGTCGATTTAGGGGTCGCGACCTTAGATAGAGTACTGGCCAAGTACAATTAGAATTGCGCGTGTCTAATTAAATCCTTGGGTCATTTGTGCTAGAAGTAGCCAAATGAATTGTGTGCATAAGCATGATTAGTTAAGAAATTGTATCGATGATCCGAACATCCATAACGATCAATTCCATTTCTCGAAGTTAAGTGCAACCATTTAAATTTCGCATTTGTCATTTAATTTTCCGTTAGTTGCACGTAGGAGCTCCCTTCCCCCCAAAAAAATTAACATTCTTTTATTGTGCATACTTTTTATAATTAGCAAATTAGGCTTAGTTAAATTGAATTTCTTATTTCCCTGTGGATCGACCCCGTTACCACTAAGCTTCAAATAGCTCGGTGCATTCGGGTTTATAAATTGTATTTTGGCAAGCCTCGACAGCTTGAATTCGGAGTACCACATAAAGTGCTCTACCAATTGTCAATTGGACAGATCCAGCTGAAAAATTCCTAGTCAAATACTTCCCACCTGATAGGAATTCCAACTTTCGTGATTATATAATCAAGTTCAAACAAGCCGAAAACGAATTGACTACACGAAGCTTGGACAAGATTCAAAGATCTATTGCTTAAGTGTCCACACCATGGCATTCCATGGTGTATCCAAATAGAAGTGTTCTTTAAAGCATGCAACCCCAGCACAAGGCAAGTGCTGAATTCTTCAGCTGGTGGTTCCATGCTTTCAAAGAGCTACAATGAAGCCTACGAGATTTTGGAGAAAATCTCAACTTCCCATTGTAGATGGTCAGACGATCCTGTAGAGCCTAGGAGAGCTCAAGACAAGGATGCACTTAGTGCAATGAGTAAACAAATTAATGCCCTGACCAATCTAGTAAAACAAATGGCTCAAACCAATCTTCAACCAAGTGTCAACACCGCAGCAGCCGTTTCAATGGGCGCATCAACTAGTCAAGGTGAGACACTAATCTGTGGATTCTGTGGGGAAGGGCACATGTATGATTTTTGCCCCGGGAATCCAGCCTCGGTATGTGTTGCGTGCTCAGTGTTTAAATAAAGATGCCATGTGAGAGCACTCAGAACATGCAAGCATACATGATCTTGTAGCAAGTAATAAGTATTTTTTCATTCGATTTCCCACAGAGATTTATGCTTAGTTACTAACGAAGTGAGATGTTAAATTAGAAAGGGTGGTATGATTGAGGTGAATTGGAGGGTAATGTGCCTAACTAATGAAGAACGTGCGAGATATGCAAGCATAAATAAAGACAAGTAAAGAGGTTAACTTGAATGTAGAAGAAAAAGAATTGCGGAGAAAGCAATTAACTAGCAATTAAACTAACAGCGTTTTAAGGGTGAGATGGGGAAATAAGGTCAACTAACGACTCCTCTATAGGCTTTTTCATACGATTCTTCAGCAGTAGATCAACTTGTCATGCATCAATTTAACCCATTCTCATGTATCTCTCGATTACATGCATTAGATTCTTTAGTTCACTCATGTCCAAGTAAGGCTTAAGCATCTATTTATATAAGCAAGTTAATGAATTGTGCTAGGAAAACGCCTATTCCTAGGTCCTTTTCTAGCTACCATGAAAGGCTAGCATGAATGGACGACTCTGAACTCTTACTCCTTCCGGAGGTTAGGAGTTCTTTGGACAAAATGGATGGCCAATCGAAATTGCCCGTGGGATGAAGCATACATACATTCAATGCATTTGAAGCTACCCTACATGCTGAATTCACGTATTTCTACCTATAGATTCATCATTAGCAGACCCTTGTGTGCTTAGTTACTCATGGATGAGATGGAAGTGAAAAGAATAGATTGTTTAAACATGATTCAAAGCAAACTGAAAGTAAAGGAGAAAACAGAAAGCGATAAAAGAACTTGCGAAGTTGTCAAATGATTCCTCTATTAAGTGAGATTCAAAGCGTAATGTGCAAAGAGTATAAAGCAGTAAAGTCTAAACAAATGGAAACGAATTGAACCAATGTAGCTAACAGAAGTAAATGGCAGCAAACAGAAACGAAAAGGAAAGACAGAAAGCAGTAGAAAGCGCATAAATGTGTGCGTGAACTCCTTGCCGCAAGCGCCTCAGATGAAGGGGAAGGTTAGCTTTGTTTGGGGATGAATCCAATCAGAAGAGAAGAAGGATCTTCTCTTCTTCCTCTCAGATTATCGATGCCCACAGCTGATTCCTTCACGCCAACAAACGGGAGAAAAAATAAGAAGAAACTGCGTTGAGATGGAGAGTTCTACGCTTCCAAGCTTGTTGTTCTCCTTCCCCCTTGACCTCCTTTTATAGTGTTTTGCAGGTACTCTTCAGTCAAGGAGAACCATCCATTCTGAACGACGACCTTCCACGTGGCAGCATGAGAGAAATTGGGCGGCTGAAAGATCGCAACAAGACGGCGGACGGTTGGAACAACTTATCAATTTCCAGCTTAAACATTGCGGAGACAGCAATGTTTCCGCAATTTTCCTGCAATACAGAATTTCAACTCTTTTAGCTTTGTTTTTTATTCTTTCTTGTTCCTTTTACAAATAACTCTTGATTTAGTTCCATTCTATGAATTCTCATATATAAGCACATGTTTAGACTAAATTCTAACAAAAACGCTTAAGAGTTTACACTATTTTATAGCAAATAAGTCCCTAAAATATGCACTTTTGGAGACGTAACACACCCCCAAACTTAAGTTATTGCTCGTCCTCGAGCAATATAAGGGCTTACTTCGGCTGCTATCACTCTATCTGACTACTTGCTGACTTCCCTAAGTTCACTATCTAAGGCATGGTTGTCCTGTGACACTCTTCTAAATTCAAACTAGCCCCACATTTTGCTTATTATGATTTCTCTTGCCTTGTAAACCTACTGCTTTTATAAATTTCCTACAACTAATCTGTCTGCCTTATGTCATTAGGTTCATTGTGCAGCTATCCCTAAGTTTTCAAATTCTGCCTTGCTTTATCCCAGACTCAGTACATGCTTCTAATGTTTTTCTTTTAAGCTACCTAGGATTTCTTAGAGTCATGCCAGTCTTAGTACACACAAGTAACAGTAGTACATTTCGTAGAACAACCTAAACCCTGGCATCACTACAATGGATAAACACTCATCTCCCTTAACATACCTACAAGCTACAGCCTTGTGCTTAGCAACTGAGGATCAGAGTTCATTCATAAAGGACACCTAAGCACATAAGCCATGACTTGCAGGCATACACTCTTCTTCCTTGGTTTTTCCTTTTCCTTCTTTTCTTTTCCTAGTAGAGTCTCTTCTTTTGGTTTGCCTTTTGATGCAGTGCCACTTGTGGGTTACACAAATGGCCCTGATTACTCAGCAACCTCAAGAGAGACACTACTCTTTATTCTTTTGTTTTTCATTTTTTTCTTTTCATCATTTTTTTTTCAAAGAAGAAGAATGCTTATGTTTAAAGAGGGAGAGATGAATGTTCCTAGGCCTAGAGGCTGCCTCCCCCAAACTTAAACTTCTCATTGGCCCCAATGAGAGTCTGAGGTGGCACACCCCCAAACTTGTCCTAGAAGCATCTAGTCTAAGACAAAACAAGCAGAACTCAAAACTCCTAGGCATAAAAATGACCTTCCTAAAGCAGATAACTCAGATGCAGAATCTTTGTAAAAACAACATGTTAAGGGCTTATAGAGGTGCATGCTGAGCAATTAAGGAAGCTAATTCAAACTACCAAAGGTGTACTATGACACTCATCCAGCATGCTCAGCAGATAGATACATAGTGAAGTCCATAAAGTAGCACGATATCGAAATTTAAACAGAAACAGCCATGCAACAGTCATCCAATAGCATGCGAAAACTAACAAAAAATTGCGGACTCCGCAAAGATTTCGCAATAAACCTATAGAGCATTTTTAGTAGTGATCAAGGCTCCTAACATGCTATATCCAGACATCCAAAACTACACAAAACAGTAAAACTAACTAAGCTAACTACTCAGATACCATCAAACAAAAGCAAACTATCCTAAACAAACAAAAGAACAATTAAAACAGATCATGCATTTGATTAATAACAGGGGTCACAAGTCACAGAAAAACAAGTTTTTGTTTTTTTTTTTAATTTTATTTTCAAGAGGGATCAGAAAACTCCCTCGAATGCCGTTCAGATTGGCATTCAAATATCTTCATCCTCATCTCTCCTTTCTTTAGGAGGCTGTTGCGTGCTCAATGTGTAAAGATAAATATGCAAAAGGGTAGAGAGAGCACTTGGAACATGCAAGCATACATGGTCTCACAGCAAGTAGTAAGTATATTTCATTCGTTTTTTCCACAGAGACTCATTTTTAGCTATTCGCGAAGTGTGAATGTTAAGAAAGATGGGATGAATTTGATGGGGTAAAATTGGTTTTTAATTAACTACTTTTTGCTGAATGTGTAGAGGGATATAACATAAACAAATTAAAGTTAAAGCTAGACCTAAAGGACAAGAGATGGAATTACTAATCGAGGAAGAAAACAGCTAATCAGAATGATAAAAAGGCAGAATTGCGAGGACCGCAATGTTTCCGCAATTAAATGGCAGCGAATCTGATTAAAACGGGGAATTAAGGGCTACTAATGACTGTCCTATAGGCATTTTATTACGATTATCAAGCTTTGGATCAACTCTCTATACATCAAACTCACTCTATCTCAAGTATCGTCCGATTCCATGCATTAGAGACTCAAGTTTACTCGACTTCAAAGTAAGGACTTAAGCATCTTGTTAAAACAGGAGTGTTCAGTTTGTACTAGGGAAACGCCTATTCCTAGGCCGTTTCCTGATTACCATGAAAGGCTAGCATGATTATATGACTCTGAACTCTTACTCCTTCCAGAGGTTAGGAGTTCTTTGGACAAAATGGATGGCCAATCGAAATTGCCCGTGGGATGAAGCTTACATACAATCAATGTTCGAGTGTTGATCTGCCTACTTGACTCACGTTTTTTAGCCTATAGTTCTGTCATTAGCATGCCCCTAAATGATTTTAGTTACTCATGGATATGTAAAGAGCAGAAATGGTAGATAAGATAGACATGCTTAGAAGAGAAATGTGTATAAAATAGTAAGCCAAAACCGTAGCAGAACAAGATGGGAACTGTAAGTTGCAGAATTGAACTTCGATTACTTTAAGTGTTTGGATGACAAAGGAAAGCTTTAAAAGAACTGAATCCAGGACAGACAACAACGAAATGCAGTACTTGAAATGTTAAACTAAGAACAACAGTGAGCAGAAATGGAATTGAGAAGAAAAGAACAGAAAACAGTAAAGGAATGCTGAAAACTTCGTGGCAGTCGCCTCGAATGATGGTGATGAGAATTCAGCCGTGCTTGGATGAATCCAATCGAGAGAGAAGAAGAATCTTCTCTCCTTCCTATCAGATTATCGACTCCAAAAGCTGAGAACCTCACTCCAACAGACGGCAAAGGAATTTAGAGAGAAATGGTGGACTGCGAGAAGACTTCTGCACTTCGAATTGATTACTGAACCTCCGACTTTGACCCCCTTTTATAGTAGTTTGCAGGTGCGTTTGGGCCAAGGAGAACCATCAACCTTCAACGTCATATATCAGAATGGATGGAGGAGAAAGAACGAATCCCTGAAAAGTCGGATCTAAACAGAAAATGATCAGCCAACTTACGGTTTTAACTTGAATAATTGCGGTCACCGCAATTATTCCGCAATTCATTTGCAATGGTTATTTTTTCATTCTTTTCTTCGGTTTTCAACCCTTTTTCTACCTATTGTACACAAGTCCTATATTAGCTACCTTCTTCTAATTCTCATATTAAAGCATAGGTTTAAGCTAATTGCTAACAAAAACACCTAAATGTGTACATCTTCTTAAGCTAAATGGGTCCTAAATAAGTCACTTTCAGAGACTTAACACACCCCCAAACTTAAGGCTTTGCTTGTCCTCAAGCATACTAAGGACTTACCTAGGCTGCTGTTTCTTCTTCTTTAACTACTCATTAACTCCCTTATATTCTTGTCTATAGCAATGCTGTCCTGTGACACACTTCCAAGTTTAGAACTAACCTCTTGTCTAGCTTCTTCTGACTTCACCTGCCTACTATACCCACTGCTTTTGTTAACCCCCTACTACTGATCTAACTACTTGTATGATATCATGCTATTATCCCTAAGGTTTCAAATTCTACCAAGCTTTACTCTAGACTCAGTACATGCTTCTAGCTTATTTTTAATGTGTCTAGGATTCCTTAGAGTCATGCCAGTCTTAGTTTTAACGGTGACAGTGGTACTTTTAGAGAACAACCTAAACCCTGGCATCACTACATTGGATATACATTCATCTCCCTAGACAAACCTAAAAGCTACAACCTTGTGCTTAGCTCATTAAGGATCAGAGTTCTTTTTTCATAGGACATCTAAGCCACAAGATTATAACTCCCAAGCATACATTCTTCTTCCCCTATTTCTCCTTTTTCTTTCTTTTTTTTTTTTTTTTTAGGTGGAGTCTCCCCTTGGTTTGCCTTTTGATGCAATGCCACTTATGGTTTACACACTTGGCACTGATTACTCAGCAACTTGAGAAAGACTCCCCTCTTTATTCTATTTTTCACTTTTTCTATTTATCACAAAAAAATTTTTAGGAGAAGAAGAATGCTTATGTCCTAAGGAAGAGAGGAATGTTCCTAGGCCTAGGGTGGCCTCCCCCAAACTTCAACTACTCATTGTCCCCAATGAGTGTTTGAGGTGGCACACCCCCAAACTTATCCTAGAAGCATCTAGTCTAAAGTAAAACAAAGAGAATCTAAACATCCTAGGCATAGGCAAAACATTCTAGAAGCAACTATCCCAGCAGCAGAAAATTTGAACATAACAGACAGGTTTCAGGACTTATGGTTTATGCATGCTGAGCACTATTCAGAAGCAAATTTAAACTATCAAAAGGTGTCCTATGACACTCATCCAGCATGCTTCAAGATCAGCTATATAAGGTAGTCATGCTAGCAGCAAAAGATAGAATTTAACAGATCACAGCCTAACTAAACAGACAGTCCAAAACATGCTATCAGTCACAAAAATTGCGGGAACCGCAATTATTTCGCAATCCAATCCGGGCAGATATAACATTAACTCAGGCCCCTAGCATGCTTTTTCCTGTTACTCATGCATCCTAAAAATAAAACTAAACTATCCTACCTAATCAACTAACATCAGACTAGACTAAGCAAAAGAAAAAGCATAAAACTAAACATTAAAAACAGATCAAAAACTGAATCCAAAACAGCATATTATACATTATTCTATCAAAAAGCAGGAAAATTGTCTTTTGTTTCTGAAGGGATCAGTAATACTCCCTCTAGTGCTCTGCAAACCAGCACTCAATCCTCATCATCCTCATCTGGCCGCCTTGGTCGTGGGGGCACCCATGGAGTTAGGAGGTTGGTGGGGAAGTCTGGGAAGATGCACCCCAACTGGTCTGCAACTTCTCTGTCCCTCGCCTGCGCATAGTTGGCCCATTGAGCCATTCTCCTCTGCATGTCCATCAAGCAGGCCATGGATAGGGACTGTTCAGCCGCCAGCCTATCCAACTCAAATTCCATGTTGCCCTTTCTTCTCAGCCTTAGGTGTGCAGGCAACTCCAGATGGCCTGTGTAGGGCAGCTGCTGCTCCAAGCGCTCGGTGGGAACTCCTGCAAGCAAGCATAACTTTGTTATGATGTTGGGGAAAAATAACGGCCCCTTACCCTTTTTTGCACACTCAGCTATGGCAGCAGTGATGACTTCTCCCACGTTGATCGTGAGACCTCTCATTATAGCATAAACCAGCAGCGAACGGCTCTGGTTAATTGTAGTCTCATGAGTCACTGGGGAGAGTCTTCTTCTTACGAAAGAAAACCACACAGCTGCCTTAGCCGTGAGGTTGGCACTCATGAGAGTGTGCCGCCCATTGCGTGAGACTGTCCAGGAGGCCTCAGGCTGACCAATGGTGCGGATGGCTTCTTCTAGCACAGCCTCAGTCGGCTCATCAACTATCCGTGCATAATCTGTGTGAGGCTGGCCCCTTAGACCAAATGCTTCATTAATGGCTTTGGCTGAGAAATCAACTTCCACCCCTCTGACCACAGATAGGCCATCCTCAGGGCTGAGCACGTTAGCATAAAAGTCATACACCATGCTCGTGTATGCTGGATTGGGAGGTCGGCAGAATTCCTCCCAGCCATGGTTGATCACCCCTGCGCGCAAGAACTGCGGCAGGTCAGCAAGTCGATCAAGGAACCCCTTCTCGTGCAACAGGTCCCTTTTCCTCAGCTCCACGCCCCTAGATTCAGCATCAGACGAGACATACCTCACTGACGGAGGTTCATCTTCAGGGTAGAGTTTAGCCTTCCCCTTATCGGCTGGCTTGGAAGATTCAGCAGCCTCCACCTTGAGGCGTTTGAGCGAAGGCTCAGTACTGTCTTTGTCTGCTGAAGGCACTCGCTTGGCCTTCTTCTTCTTCAGTTTCTTGGCTTTCTTGGCCTCCTTCTTGGCCTTCTTCTTCTCTTTCTTAATGTTGATCTGTTGGAGGCAAGCCCCCAACGTCTCTTCCATAGAATCGTCCTGCTGTGCAGGAACATCAGGGCTGTCTTCCCTCATAGGAGAGAAGACTTCTTCTTCCCCAGCATCTCCACTGCCTTGCGTGGACTCCTGATAATCCCCATAAGGGAATTCAGGATCAGGCCGTGGAGAATTGTGCTCTGCTGATGGTGTATGTGCAGAACTCCATGGCGAAGACGACAGTTCAGGACTCTGCACAGCCGCAGGTGGTAGATCAGAACTCTGAAGCGCTGGAGATGACTCGGCGCGCTGCGCAGGCGGTGATGATTCTGTGCTTTGCACCGGTTCAGATGGGAGAGGGCTGCGCACAGGTGACACAGACGGCGACGAACCTTCTTTTGCTGACTCGTGAGATGCACGATCAGGTTCTTGACTCTCCACAGAGGGAGTCTTGGCGATGGTTCGTTCGGCGGCAGTCTTGACAGTCCACCGGCGCTTCTTTGGCGTGCCCACTGGCTCAGATGGGCCAGCAGGGATCTCAGTGACCACCCTCCACTTCTTCCTTCGAATAGGAAGCTTGCCAAGACGGCCAGTGCGTACAGCACCCTGATCAGCAAGGGTGAGAAGCGCTTCCCTCGCAGCCGCTTCAGCTGCGTCGTCGGCCTTCTTCTTGGCGGCGGATCTTTCAGCCCTAGTGGAAACCATTGTCAAATCTTGGAGGTTTGGAGAGAGAGATCAAAGGTGGAGAGAATCGCAGAAATCTTGGAGAGCAAAGAATGAGAGGATCGTATCAATCGGGCGCCTTCTAACGGCTATAAAAGCAACGGAAAAATCCCAACGGCTCTTTTTGCGGATCCAGCAATTTTTGCGCAATTCTAGGGACAATATTTCATAACAAATCCAAACTTTGATCGCCCGTATCTTTCATTTGGCTCAACCGTTTCTTGATTTTTAAAGTGGGATTTACTCCCCTTGATCCCCTCTTTCGATTCCCTACAAAAACAAATAAAACAAACATTAACTACGCAATTAAAAATACCTCACAAAACATACAAACGATCATCGAAAAAACAGAAAAAATAAACTAAGGCATTGGCCTTGACTAAACGAGCACAGTAACCACTCGTTCTCTCTCGTTTCTAACTTCATGCTTCATGTAGGAGGAAGGCCGAGAGAGTCTTCACATCCCCCTCCTCATAGTAGTGCTTCAACCTAGCACCATTGACCATAAATGGCTGTCCTTGCTGCAAGTTTTTAATTTCTATGGCACCATGAACAAAGACATTAGTAATAATAAATGGACCGGACCATCTAGACTTTAGTTTGCCTGGAAATAGCTTTAATCGTGAGTTAAATAATAATACAAGTTGGCCCTTTTTAAAGTCTTTGATCCTGAGTCTACTGTCATGCCATATTTTTGTCTTTTCTTTGTACATCTTGGCATTCTCATAGGCCATGTGCCTAAGCTCATCAAGTTCATGTAGCTGTAAAGATCTTAATGTCCCTGCATCCTTCACACAAAAATTTAATTCTTTCATGGCCCAAAATGCCTTGTTCTCCAACTCAAGTGGCAAGTGGCAAGCCTTGCCATACACCAACCTATAGGGAGACATTCCTAGAGGTGTCTTATATGCTGTTCTGTAAGCCCAAAGTGCATCCTCAAGCTTGAAAGACCAGTCTTTCCTATTAGGTTTGACTACCTTTTCTAGGATGTTCTTTATCTCCCTATTGGAAATCTCAGCTTGGCCATTTGAGTGTGGGTGGTAGGGAGTAGCTACCCTATGCCTAATGTTATACTTAGCCAATAATTTCTCCATAGCCTTATTAATGAAATGTGACCCCTCATCACTAATGATAGCACGAGGAGTCCCAAATCTAGTGAAAATGTGTCTATGCAAGAAGTTAGTGACTGTTTTAGCATCATTATTAGGACATGCCTTAGCTTCTACCCACTTTGACACGTAGTCTACTGCCACTAAGATGTACAGGTTACCTGATGATGGAGGGAAGGGTCCCATGAAATCAATGCCCCACACATCAAAGAGCTCCAACTCTAAGATGTAGGTGAGAGGCATCTCATCCTTACGACTGAGGTTACCTGTCCTTTGGCACTCGTCACAGTTGTGGGCATAGTTGTGGGCGTCCTTGAAGATTGTTGGCCAGTAGTAGCCACTCTGAAATACCTTAGCAGCTGTTCTTTGACCACCAAAGTGCCCACCGTAAGGAGATGAGTGACAGTGCTGCAGCACAGACTTCGCTTCAGCAGCTGTAACACACTTCCTCAACAACCCATCAGCACAGGTCCTGTAAAGTATGGGGTCATCCCAGATGAATTTCCTTGCTTCATGGAGGAACCTCTTCTTCTCTTGTCCTCCCTTGAACACTGGTAATACCTGTGATGCACGGAAGTTAGCAATGTCAGCAAACCAAGGTTCCTCATCGTTTTCACGATGAGTCAAAGCAAAGATATGTTCATCTATAAAAGCATCAGAAATTGCGGGGTCCGCAATTTTTTCGCAATTGTGCTGCAAACGAGACAGGTGATCTGCAACCACGTTTTCACATCCCTTCTTGTCCCGAATGTCCAAATCGAATTCCTGCAGCAATAACACCCATCTAATCAATCTAGGCTTAGCATCAGCCTTCCTCATAAGATATTTCAAAGCAGAATGGTCAGTATATACAATGGTCCTAGTTCCTACAATATAGTTCCTAAATTTTTCACAAGCAAAAACTACAGCAAGCATCTCTTTCTCTGTAGTTGTATAGTTACATTGGGCCTCATTCAAGGTCTTGCTAGCATAATAGACAGGATGTGTGAGCTTGTCAATCTTCTGTCCTAACATGACTCCTACAGCATAGTCACTAGCATCACATAGCATCTCAAATGGGAGATCCCAATTTGGTCCTACTATGATTGGTGCTGTGACCAGTGCTTCCTTAAGGGTTTTCCAAGCTACTACACATTCTTTAGAGAAGATGAATGGCCTACCTAGCTCCAGTAGCTCACATAGAGGCTTGGCTATCTTAGAAAAGTCCTTGATGAACCTTCTATAGAAGCCAGCATGCCCTAAGAAACTCCTAATAGCCTTGACATTCTGGGGCTCTACCAACTTCTCTATGACCTCGATTTTTGCCCTATCCACTTCTACACCTGCCCTTGACACTCTATGTCCTAAGACAATCCCTTCATCTACCATAAAATGGCACTTTTCCCAATTTAGGACTAGGTTGGTCTCTTCACACCTAGCCAGGACTTGTCCTAGGTTCTCTAGACAGGTTTTAACTGAGTCCCCAAAGACTGAGAAGTCATCCATGAATATTTCTATTATGGACTCATCCAACTCAGAGAAGATCGCCATCATGCACCTTTGGAAAGTTGCCGGTGCATTGCATAAGCCAAAAGGCATTCTGCGGAAGGCAAACGTTCCAAAAGGGCAAGTGAAGGTAGTCTTCTCTTGATCCTTAGGGTCTATAGTGATTTGATTATAGCCAGAGTACCCATCTAAAAAACAATAGTAGGCTCTACCAGCTATTCTGTCTAGCATCTGGTCAATAAATGGTAGGGGGAAATGGTCTTTTTTAGTTTCTTTATTTAATTTTCTGTAATCCATACATACCCTCCACCCTGTGACAGTCCTAGTTGGAATCAGTTCGTTGTTCTCATTGACTACCACAGTTATTCCCCCCTTTTTAGGCACACATTGGATGGGGCTCACCCACTGGCTACTAGCTATGGGGAAAATGACTCCTGCATCTAACCACTTTATTATTTCCTTTTTCACTACCTCTTTCATAGAGGGGTTTAACCTACGCTGGTGATCTACCCTAGGTGTGTGCTCCTCCTCTAGAATAATTTTGTGCATGCAATAAGAAGGGCTAATGCCTCGAATATCAGCAATAGTCCATGCTATAGCCTTCCTATGTTGCTTAAGCAGTAAAATTAAATCAACCTCATGCTGTTCACTAAGCTTAGAAGAAATAATTACAGGCAGCGTATCATTATCTCCTAGATATGCGTATTTGAGGTGAGTTGGTAGTGGTTTTAGTTCTAAAACAGGTGGATGCTCAATGGAGGGCTTCAACGGATTTACAGTTCTATCAGTTAAGTCTTTAGTCATACATACATGCTGAGGTCTATCTACAGGCATATTCATTATGTCAGATACATTTAGATCATCTACATCTAATCCTACATATTCGTTAGCATGCTTGGTTAATAATACATGCTCTAATTGTTCTTCCATTAGTGAGTCAACAACATCAATGCTAGCACAAGACTCAGAATCAGAGGGATACCTTAAAGCTTTGTAAACACTAAATTTTACCTCTTCATCATGAACCCTCATAGTTAACTCACCTTTTTGCACGTCTATTAGTGCCCTACCTGTGGCTAGAAATGGTCTACCTAGCAGGATGGGAACCTCCTTGTCTGCCTCATAGTCCAGGACAATGAAATCTGCAAGGAAAATAAATTTGTCAACTTTAACTAGAATATCCTCAATCTTACCTTCTGGATATGCGATGGATCTGTCTGCTAGTTGTAAAGTGACAGTAGTTGGACGTGCTTCTCCCATTCCCAACTGGCGGAATAGGGACAGGGGCATGAGATTTATGCTGGCGCCCAGGTCACAAAGCGCTCTGCCCACATGCTTGCCTCCAAGTTCTACAGGTAGGGTGAAGGAACCAGGATCCTTCTCCTTCTTGGGCAGCTTGTTTTGGAGGATGGCACTGCACTCCTCGGTGAGGTTTACTGTTTCAAACTCACCAATTATTCTTTTGTTAGTAATAATGTCCTTCAAAAACTTTACATATGAAGGCATAGACTGTAAAACTTCTACAAAAGGAATATTCACATGCACTTGCTTAAGTATTTCTAGAAATTTATTAAAATGAACTTCCTGTTCCTGCTTCTTCTTCAGCCTTCGAGGGTAAGGAGGTGGTGGCACATATGCAGGCACGTCAGGACGCCTTAAGATAGGTGGAGGCCTTGGAATTTCTTCTACGTCCTCAACAATTGGCTCTAGCCTGGCTCCTGATGTGCTAGTCGGTGGTGGACCTTGGCTTGGCAGAGACTCCAGTGGAGCACTAGACTCAGTGTTCTCTACTCTCTTTGGTGTGTCCTTTGTGTTGCTCACCAATGGTCTTCCACTCCTAAGTTCAATGGCTTGAACTTGTTCTTTGCCATCTCTCCTTGGTACCTCGGTATCAGCAGGGAGTCTACCTTGGGGCCTACTTTTAAGTTCATTGGCTAATTGGCCTATTTGGTTTTCCAGGCTCCTAAGAGTAGCTTGCTGGCTCTGAAGAGTAGCATCATTCTTAGCTATATATTCCTTGAGTAGGTTTTCTACAGAAGATCCTACAGGTTGATTGTAAGGTTTTTGGTACATTGACTGGTTATGTTGGGGAGTGAAACCAGGTGTTCCACTCGGCCTTGGTTGGTTGGGATTTTGGTTAGTGTTTTGTTGGCCACCCCATGACAGGTTAGGGTGGTTTCTCCAACCAGGGTTATAGGTGTTGGAGTAGGGGTTATTCCTAGGCTGCTGCTGACTTCCTACATAGCAGACTGAGGATGGATTCCCAGGGCAATATTCATAAGGGTGCCCTTCCCCACAGAATCCACAGATTGGTGCCTCGCCTTGACTTGGTTGAGTGCCCATTGACATGGCTGTGGCGGTATTGGCACTGGTTTGGAGATTGGCCTGAGCCATTTGCTTGACTAAGTTGGTCAGGGCATTTATTTGGGTGCTCATGGCGCTTAGAGCATCCTTGTCTTGAGCCCTAGTTGGCTCTACTGGATCGTCTGACCATCTACAGTGAGATGCTGAGATCTTCTCCAAGATCTCATAAGCTTCGTTGTAACTCTTGGACAACATGGAACCTCCAGCAGATGAATTTAAGACTTGTCTGGTGCTGGGGTTGCATCCTTTAAAGAAAACTTCTATTTGGATACACCATGGAATGCCATGGTGTGGACATTTAATGAGAAGGTCTTTGAATCTAGTCCAAGCTTCGTGAAGAGACTCATTATCAGCTTGTTTAAACTTTATGATATCATCACGAAAGGTTGAATTCCTATCAGGTGGGAAGTATTTGACTAGGAATTTTTCTGCTAAATCTGTCCAATTGCGGACAGATCCTGAGGGCAATGAATTTAACCATGTTTTAGCTTTGTCCCTCAAAGAGTAAGGGAAAAGATATAGCCTCAGGGCCTCTTGGGAAACTCCAGGGATTAGGAATGTGTCACTAACTCCTAGGAAGTTCCTAAGGTGGTTATGGGGGTCCTCATTTTCTATTCCAAAGAATTGTCCCACAGTGGACAACATTTGGAACATCACTGGTTTTAACTCGAATGAGTGGGCAGTGATTTCAGGACGGATTATGCTGGGGTTCAGCTCCCCAGGCATAGGTACTAGATATGACAGAATGGCACTATTCTTGTCATTCGCTATTTCGATGGGGTTGCGAATGGCTTGTGCCGGATTTGGAACTAGATCGCCCATTTCTTTAGTTTCAGGTGTGGTTTGAGGTATAGGAGGTTGTTTAAAGAGACGTTTCTTTGCCTTATTCCTAGCTCGAAGTGATCTTTCAGGTTCAGGATCGAACTCTAAATTACTATGTGAACGCTCACTCATAAACTACCTTAATGGCACCTGCAAGAGAAATGAAACAGATTAGTTTCACTCAATGATGAACTTGATTTCTTAAACTTAACAACTTCGTTTTCACTTAAAATAAGTCCCCGGCAGCGGCGCCAAAAACTTGTTGCGTGCTCAATGTGTAAAGATAAATATGCAAAAGGGTAGAGAGAGCACTTGGAACATGCAAGCATACATGGTCTCACAGCAAGTAGTAAGTATATTTCATTCGTTTTTTCCACAGAGACTCATTTTTAGCTATTCGCGAAGTGTGAATGTTAAGAAAGATGGGATGAATTTGATGGGGTAAAATTGGTTTTTAATTAACTACTTTTTGCTGAATGTGTAGAGGGATATAACATAAACAAATTAAAGTTAAAGCTAGACCTAAAGGACAAGAGATGGAATTACTAATCGAGGAAGAAAACAGCTAATCAGAATGATAAAAAGGCAGAATTGCGAGGACCGCAATGTTTCCGCAATTAAATGGCAGCGAATCTGATTAAAACGGGGAATTAAGGGCTACTAATGACTGTCCTATAGGCATTTTATTACGATTATCAAGCTTTGGATCAACTCTCTATACATCAAACTCACTCTATCTCAAGTATCGTCCGATTCCATGCATTAGAGACTCAAGTTTACTCGACTTCAAAGTAAGGACTTAAGCATCTTGTTAAAACAGGAGTGTTCAGTTTGTACTAGGGAAACGCCTATTCCTAGGCCGTTTCCTGATTACCATGAAAGGCTAGCATGATTATATGACTCTGAACTCTTACTCCTTCCAGAGGTTAGGAGTTCTTTGGACAAAATGGATGGCCAATCGAAATTGCCCGTGGGATGAAGCTTACATACAATCAATGTTCGAGTGTTGATCTGCCTACTTGACTCACGTTTTTTAGCCTATAGTTCTGTCATTAGCATGCCCCTAAATGATTTTAGTTACTCATGGATATGTAAAGAGCAGAAATGGTAGATAAGATAGACATGCTTAGAAGAGAAATGTGTATAAAATAGTAAGCCAAAACCGTAGCAGAACAAGATGGGAACTGTAAGTTGCAGAATTGAACTTCGATTACTTTAAGTGTTTGGATGACAAAAGAAAGCTTTAAAAGAACTGAATCCAGGACAGACAACAACGAAATGCAGTACTTGAAATGTTAAACTAAGAACAACAGTGAGCAGAAATGGAATTGAGAAGAAAAGAACAGAAAACAGTAAAGGAATGCTGAAAACTTCGTGGCAGTCGCCTCGAATGATGGTGATGAGAATTCAGCCGTGCTTGGATGAATCCAATCGAGAGAGAAGAAGAATCTTCTCTCCTTCCTATCAGATTATCGACTCCAAAAGCTGAGAACCTCACTCCAACAGACGGCAAAGGAATTTAGAGAGAAATGGTGGACTGCGAGAAGACTTCTGCACTTCGAATTGATTACTGAACCTCCGACTTTGACCCCCTTTTATAGTAGTTTGCAGGTGCGTTTGGGCCAAGGAGAACCATCAACCTTCAACGTCATATATCAGAATGGATGGAGGAGAAAGAACGAATCCTTGAAAAGTCGGATCTAAACAGAAAATGATCAGCCAACTTACGGTTTTAACTTGAATAATTGCGGTCACCGCAATTATTCCGCAATTCATTTGCAATGGTTATTTTTTCATTCTTTTCTTCGGTTTTCAACCCTTTTTCTACCTATTGTACACAAGTCCTATATTAGCTACCTTCTTCTAATTCTCATATTAAAGCATAGGTTTAAGCTAATTGCTAACAAAAACACCTAAATGTGTACATCTTCTTAAGCTAAATGGGTCCTAAATAAGTCACTTTCAGAGACTTAACAGAGGCGCCCATGGCTTCAGCAGATCCGTAGGGAAGGCAGGGAATATGCATCCCAGTTGGTCAGCTACATTCTTGTCCCTTGCCTGTGCATACTCAGCTCACTAAGCCATCTTGTGCTGCAAGTCCATTAGGTAGGCCATGGACAGCGATTGTGCCGCAGCCAGGCCGTTCATCTCAAATTCTATGTTGCCCCTCCTACGCATCCTCAAGATGGTGGGCAGCTCCAGATGGCCAGTGTAAGCCAACTGCTTCTCATTCTTCTCCATTGGCACACCTGCACGTAAACACAGTTTAGTTATGGTGTTTGGGAAAAAGAGCTGACCCTTACCTTTCTTTGAACAGTCAGTGATGGAGGCGGCGATGACTTCACCAACGTCAATAGTGAGTCCCCGCATGATGGCATACAGAAGCAATGATCGCCCCTGGTTGATAGTCGTTTCGTGTGTCACAGGGGACATACGTCTCCACACAAAAGAGAACCAGACGGCCGCCTTGTCTCGCAGGGTTGCACTCATCAGGGTGTGCTTCCCGTTCCTTGAGACCGCCAAGATGCCTCTGGTTTGCCTATCGTGTGCAAGGCCTCTTCTAGGACTGCCTCAGATGGCAAGTCAACAATCTTGGCGTAGTCAGAATGTGGATACCCCTTGAGAGCATAGGCCTCATTGATGGCATTGGCAGAGAAGTCGACCTCTACCCTCCTCACCGTGGACAAACATGCTTCAGGGTGCGTGAGGTTGGCGTAAAAGTCATACACCATGTCAGGGTAGGCGGGAATTGGGGGTCTGCACAGCTCCTCCCAGCCATGGGTGATGATTCCTGCGCGCAAGAATTGCGGCAGGTCCGCCAACGCATCAAGAAAGCCCCGCTCGTGGAGGAGCTCCTTCTTCATCAATTCGAGGCCCTTGGCCTCTGCTTCCTTAGAGACGTACCTCACAGCTTGAGGTTCGTCTTCTGGGTACATCTTCTTTTTCCCCTTCTCTTTTGCTTTGGTCGACTCAGCAGCCTCAACCTCCATCTTCTTTAAAGAAGGTTCAGCTCCAACCTTCTTCTTCTTGGCTCGCTTGGAGGCCTTCGGTCGCTTGCCTTTCACGATCACAGGGACCCTCTTCTTGAGGCGTGCCTTGGTGGTTATCTGCTGGAGACAATCCTCCAGCGTTTCGTCCATCGAATCCTTGCTTCCCCCCTCTATAGGGTTGTCAAGACTGACATCTCTTAAGGGGGAGAAGACCTCCTCTTCCTCCGCCGGTTCGTCACTTTGCACCGAGTCTTGGTGCTCTTCAGGTGGAGCTTCAGGCTCCGGCGTCTGTGGAGAAGGTTCAGGACTCTGTCTGGCCGTCATATGATGGGCGGCCAATCCCACGGCTTTCCTCGCTGGGAGTCTTTCTCACCCTAATCGGTGAGTCCTCCGTCGCGATTCGCCACTTCCTTTTCTTAGGTGTACCGACTAGTTCAGAAGGACCAGCAGGTATCTCAGTCACCACTTTCCACTTCTTTCTTCGCACTGGTAGCTTCGGAGGCCGTGAGGGCTGCGCAGCATCGGCGTCTGCTAAGGAAAGCAGCGCCTCTCTCGCAGCTTCTTCTGCGTCAGGCGACTTTTTCTTGGGTGTGGATCGATCTGCTCGTGTGGATACCATTGTCGTTCTTTGAGGATCTGAAGGTAGGAGATGCAGAGGAAGTAGAAGACTGAATTTTGGAGGTCCAACGGTTTGATAAAACGTAGAGGGCAAGGATCCCAACGACGACTATTTGTACTTGAGTACCCTCCAACGACTCTTTTCTGTTGCGGACTCAGCAAATCGTACGCAATTAATCCGCCTAGTCGTTGGGATATTTCTTGATTTAAGTCGCGAGATTTAGCAACCAAATCTTCGATTTAGCTAGATGTTCTATGTGAATCCGCTCTCCTTGATACATCTCCTTCATTGCCTTTTTTGATCTCCCATTAATATCCTTTTAATCAAAACAAAAATCCGTAATTAAAATCAACAAATAAACAAACAACCGCAATCTAAAAATACTGAAAAAAAAACTAAGGAATAGCCTTCTGACGGATGAGCACAGTGGTCACTCATCCCCTCTCGATTCGATTCTCAAACTTCAGATAGGAGGAAGGACGAGAGTGTCTTTACATCTCCTTCCTCATAGTAGTGCTTCACCCTTGCACCATTCACCATGAACGGGGACCCGTGGTGTAGGTTTCTAATCTCAATAGCACCATGAACAAAACGTTAGTTATCACAAAAGGACCTGACCATCTAGACTTAAGTTTGCCTGGAAATAACCTTAACCGTGAGTTGAATAATAAGACATGCTGGCCTTTTTTAAAGTCCTTGATCCTAAGTCTATTATCATGCCAAATTTTAGTTTTTTCCTTATACATTTTAGCATTTTCATAGGACATATGTCTTAGCTCATCTAACTCATGTAATTGCAGAGACCGCAAAGTTCCAGCATCGGTCACGCAATAATTTAGTTCTTTTAAGGCCCAAAAGGCTTTGATTTCCAATTCGAAGGGAAGATGACATGCTTTTCCATACACTAGCCTATAAGGAGACATACCTAAGGGTGTTTTATATGCAGTCCTATATGCCCAAAGTGCATCATCTAACTTAAAAGACCAGTCTTTTCTATTAGGTTTGACCACTTTTTCAAGTATGTTTTTGATCTTCCTATTGGATATTTCAGCTTGTCCATTTGAGTGTGGGTGATAAGGGGTTGCTACTCTATGTCTAACATTGTATTTAGCTAATACCTTTTCCATAGCTTTATTAATAAAGTGAGTTCCCTCATCACTAATTATAGCACGTGGCGTACCAAACCTTGTGAAAATATGCCTATTAAGAAACTTAATGACTGTTTTGGCATCATTTGATGGACATGCTATGGCTTCTACCCATTTAGATACATAGTCTACGGCTACAAGTATATAAAGATTACCTGCAGATGGGGGAAATGGTCCCATGAAGTCAATGCCCCACACATCAAAGAGTTCCAATTCTAAGATGTAGATGAGAGGCATCTTATCCTTCCTACTGAGGTTACCTGTCCGTTGACATTCATCGCAGTTGTGTGCATGGTCGTGTGCATCTTTGAAGATCGTAGGCCAGTAGTAGCCACTCTGGAACACCTTTGCAGCCGTCCTTTGGCCACCAAAATGTCCACCATAAGGAGACGTATGGCAGTGCTGCAACACTGACTTTGCCTCAACAGCTGATACACACTTCCTCAGTAATCCGTCTGCACATGTCTTGTAAAGTGTAGGATCGTCCCAAATGAACTTTCTAGCTTCATGTAGGAACCTCTTCTTTTCTTGCCCTCCTTTGAAAGTTGGTAGTACCTGCGAGGCAAGGAAGTTAGCAATATCCGCAAACCAAGGTTCCTCATTGTTATCAAGATGTGCTAACACAAAGACATGCTCATCAACAAAGGCATCAGAAATTGCTGGCTCAACAATATTTTCGCAATTACTTCGCAATCGTGATAAATGGTCAGCAACTACATTTTCGCTTCCTTTTTTATCTCTAATGTCTAAGTCAAACTTTTGCAACAATAATACCCATCTAATCAACCTTGGCTTAGCATCAGCCTTCATCATTAGATATTTTAGTGCAGAGTGGTCAGTGTACACAATTGTTCTAGTGCCTACAATGTAATTCCTAAGCTTTTCACAGGCAAACACTACAACTAGCATTTCCTTTTCCGTGGTTGTGTAATTACATTGTGCTTCATTCAAAGTCTTACTTGCGTAGTATACAGGATGTGTTAGTTTATCTATTTTTTGTCCTAGCATAACCCCTACTGCATAGTCACTAGCATCACACATCATTTCAAATGGTAAGTCCCAATTTGGTCCTACTATAATTGGTGCTTTGACTAAGGCTTCCTTAAGTGTTGTCCATGTTAGGAAACATTCTTTTGAAAAGACAAATGGCTTGTTAAGCTCTAAAAGCTCACACAAAGGTTTAGAGATTTTTGAAAAGTTTTTAATGAATCTCCTATAGAAACCTGCATGACCTAAGAAACTTCTAATAGCTTTTACATTTTGAGGTTCCACTAGCTTCTCTATTATTTCTATCTTGGCCCTATCGACCTCTACTCCTGCTCTAGACACTCTATGACCTAGGACTATTCCTTCCTCCACCATAAAGTGACATTTTTCCCAATTTAGGACTAGGTTGGTCTCCTCACACCTAGTTAGGACTTGGCCTAAGTTTTCTAAGCAGTTATTAAAAGAATCACCAAAGACTGAGAAGTCATCCATAAATATTTCTATCATGGACTCATCTAAGTCAGAGAAAATGGCCAACATGCACCTTTGGAATGTTACTGGTGCATTGCACAAGCCAAATGGCATTCTGCGAAAAGCAAATGTTCCAAAGGGACATGTAAAGGTTGTTTTCTCCTGGTCCACAGGGTCTATGGTGATTTGTGTAGACACCGTATTTGGTCCGGACATTTGTTTATTATTAATGTTTTTACCTTATTTATTTATCATATTTGATTGAGTCTTTTTTTAAATTGTAAATTCACTTTTTATTTTTGTATTTTAATTAATTTCGAAAATTGGAGAAAAATAACAAAAATAAGATTTAAACTGTTTTGAAAGGTCTTTACCTAATTTGACAAATAAAATTGGCATTTTATGAGTATAAAATTTTTTGGTCATTTTTGGCTAAATTTTAATATTCATTTATTCATTTATGAATATAAATATTTAATTCATTTTTTGGGTTAAAAATTTGATATTCATTTATGAGTATAAAATATTTAATTCAATTTTGGGTTAAAATTAGATATTCATTTATGAGTATAAATTGATTAATTCATTTTTGGGTTAAAATTAGATATTCATTTATGAGTATAAAATATTTAATTCATTTTTGGGTTCAAATTAAATATTCATTTATGAGTATAAATTATTTAATTCATTTTTGGATTAAAAATTTGATATTTATTTATGAGTATAACATATTTGTTCATTTTTGGTCAAAATCTGTTTCAATTAAGAATAAAATTTCGAGTCATTAATTGTTTGATTTTAACCTTGTTTGACGTTCTCATCGCCTATAAATATCGGGTAAAGAATCATTCAGAGAAAAAAAAGAAAAAATATCATAGCAAAAGGCTCGTAGAGAAGAAATCGATAAAATTAGAGTTAGAATTTAAAATATGATTTTTGAAGTCAACATCTTGATTTGACTAAAAAAAAATCAATTTTATTTCCTCAATGTCCCACACTCTTTCTCTTCCTCCATCTTCTTCCCCAACTTCATCTTCTCCACCTTTATCCAAACACCATCTTCGAACTTAGGAGGCAACCATTGAGCGGCGAGCAGACGGTGGCGACTTCTCCAGATCGGTGTTGAAGAAGAACCAGATTGGCGGCGGACGAAGCTCACAAACGGCAGCCTTGAATCTAGGATTCATCTTTTTCACGTGGGGTAAGAAAGAATCTTCATTTTAAAGTTTTAAGTTTATTTACAATTTTGCATTTATTTTTTTTTGTCTTATTTAAAATTTTGCTATTAATAAAAAATTTCAAAAATTACACTCTTAACTTTTAGTTAAGTTTCATATTTTTTTTATTTCTTTATTTTTGTGTTATGTTTTGATTTTAAAAAAAATGAAAATTCTAAAAAAAAACAATTCTTGATTTCTTTACCTTAATTTAAGATTTTTAAAATACATGTTGATTTGTTTTGTTTTAAACTCGAACATTTTAAATGATTTTAAAATTAGATCTTTCATTTGATTTTCAATTTATTCTAAAATTAGAATTTTCAAAAATATTTCAAAACGAATTTCAATTAATATTATCATGTAAAAATCCTATGACGGAGTTGAGATTTTCTCAAATTCTTGAGGTGATAATTTTCTTTATTTAAGGAAAATTTAAAAACATGATTGTTGACCGAGAAATTTCGGCCAATCAGCGGTCGCCACGTGTCTCCATCACGACTGGGGATCAGATAGACTTGACCGAGCAAATTCGGTCGAACTGCAATTGGGCTCGAAATCGAATCGGGCCAGAAAGATATGCAAAAGACAATTTGGCCCAAAGATTCAAAAGCCCATTGGGTCCAAACCCAAGTCCATTGGGCCCAAAGCCCAAGCCCATTGGATCTAGGCCCAAGCCCACCAAGCCCATGAGAACTCTATAAATAGAGAGCTCATTCTTCATTTTTAAGGGTCAGAAAATTTTTACTCCTAAGAGCTCAGAGAGAATTCCCAAGCAACGAAGACTCCCTGAATCCTTGGAAGACTGAACGATCATCCAACATCGAGAACAAGCTGCGAAGCCCTCGAAACAAATCCAACATCGAGAACAAGCTGCGAAGCCCTCGAGATACATTTACATTTAAGAGAGAGAATCAGAGGATCAAACATTAGAGATTGTAATCCTACGCACTGATACAATACATCAATACAAATTCAAATTTCATTTACACGGGTTCGAATCTCTATCCTTCGTCGAAATCTCGTGTGAACAGATTGGCACGCCCAGTGGGACCTCTCTACCTTTAATCTCTCTCTCTCAACAAAAATTAACAATGGCATCAAAGAAAACAACATTCCAGGCTGTCAGTTCCAACAGCCCTTACAGGGGACCTACCACCCGCAGCCGCGTCCTCAAAGAAGTCTCGCAGACGGGCGAGCACACTTCTGCCATCGTGAGCAAAATATACAAGCGACTGACGGAGTCTGCGCAGGGCGGGATAATCATCAAGGACAATCCCTTGTTCGATGAGGTTGTTCCCTCCTCTCATCAGTCGGAGAAGGTGTCTGACTCCAATGTATCTGTAATGATGGCGGATGCGCGCACTAACGACGAAGCGATGGCTGAAATGGAAAAGAAAATCAGCTTCCTGATGAAAGCAGTCGAGGACAAAGACTTCGAGATTGCCCAACTGAGGAGTCAAATGCAAAGTCATGAGGTCGCGGAGTCAAGTCTAACTCCTGCGGCCAGAAGGAGTGACAAAGAAAAAATGGTCATCCAGGAAGATCAAGCGCAACACTCAACGTCGGTCGCTTCCTTATCTGTCCAACAACTGCAGGACATGATTACCAACACCATCCGAGCCCAGTACGGTGGACCAACCCAGAGCACCTTCTTGTATACCAAACCGTATTCCAAGAGGATCGACCACTTGAGGATGCCCACAGGGTACCAGCCGCCGAAATTTTAACAGTTCGATGGGAAGGGCAATCCTAAACAGCACATTGCCCACTTCGTCGAAACATGCGAGAACGCTGGAACTCGCGGAGACTTGCTGGTTAGGCAATTCGTTCGAACTTTGAAAGGAAACGCCTTTGATTGGTACACCGACTTGGAGCCCCAGACGATTGACAGTTGGGAACAGTTTGAGAGAGACTTTTTGAATCGTTTCTACAGCACGAGGCGGACAGTCAGCATGTCTGAACTCTCGCACGCTAGCCAAAGAATGGGTGATCCAGTTGTCGATTTCATTAACCGTTGGAGATCGTTGAGTCTTGGCTGCAAGGATCGACTCACAGAAGTGTCTGCTGTCGAGATGTGCATCGGCGACATGCATTGGGGACTTCACTACATCCTACAAGGGATAAAGCCCCAAACATTCGAGGAGTTAGCAACTCGCGCCCATGATATGGAGCTGAGTATTGCCCATAGAGGAAACAAAGACCTCTTAATCCCCGACGTAAAGCAAACAAAGACAGAAATGAAGGGCGTTGGGAAGATCACGAAGAATGTCGTGAAAGAATCTATGGTCGTCAACACGGCCCCTTTAAGGTTTTCCTCCAAAGCAAAGGAAAACAAAACGGAAGCAAGAAATGACAAAGGCGAAAGACGTCGCCTTACGTTGAAAGAAAGACAAGAAAAAGTCTACCCGTTTCCAGACTCTGACATTCCCGATATGTTAGAGCAATTGCTGGAAACGCAACTCATCCAGCTGCCAGAATGCAAACGACCGGAGGAGTTAGGAAAGGTAAATGATCCTAACTACTGCAAATACCACCGGGTCGTCAGTCATCCTGTAGGCAAATGTTTCGTCTTGAAAGAGCTAATCATGAAGTTAGCTAGTGAAAAGAGGATTGAGCTGGATCTCGACGAGATAGCTCAAGCAAATCACGCCGCCGTAACATTGAACTCCGGCGTTCAATTATGTCATGTTTCTCCTAAGAAGCAAGAGGAGAGTTTGATCCAGTTCGGGACTTGCGAACCTGTAATCGTTCGATACGAACATGAAATCCTACAGAAGACTTCGCGGGTGAAACTCGAACCCGTTGGGGATGAGGATGAAGGATGGACCGTCGTAACTCGTCGGAAAATGCGGCGACAGAGACCTGTCCAGAAAGAAGCCCGCCTACTTCGAGAGTATAGGCGAAAAGCAAACTTCCAAAGAGAAAAGGAAGAAAGAGTATGAGAAGGCCAAAACTTGTCGTGGAGGAAAACAAAGACCTCCCTCGACCCCAGCAACCTATGACCCTACAGGAATTTTTCCCCAAGGGATTCTTTAATGAGAAGCAGGAGAAAATAGTTGAAGCTGCTACGTGCCATGTCGTTGTGGCAATCGAGGATGACAGCGCCACTCCAAGTTCAACGGAGTTGGTAATAAAGTTGGACGATACAGCTTCCCTCAATGTAGTAGATTCGCCTCAAATGGACAAAGCTGCTCACGTCAACACGTTGAAGGACTCTAATGTTTCAGAACCTTCAACCTCTACAGCACAGGCATGCGCGTCTGATTGCATGTCCATAAGCTTCACCGATGATGATTTGATGTTGGGGTCAAAACCTCACAATAGACCTTTGTTTGTCTCAGGATACATTCGAGAACAGAGGGTCGATCGAATCCTCATTGATGATGGATCGGCCGTCAACATAATGCCGAAATCAGTCATGAAGGAGATTGGCATCCTGATGGAAGAGCTATCAAGTAGCAAGCTGGTAATCCAGGGTTTCAATCAGGGAGGACAACGAGCGATCGGCATGATTCACCTACAGCTCATCATCGGAGACTTAAAAGCACATACCTTATTTCATGTCATAGACTCCAGGACTACCTAAAAAATATTGTTGGGTCGCCCTTGAATTCATGGAAATGGGGTAATAACTTCCACCTTGCATCAGTGCTTCAAGTTTTATCAGGACGGCGTCAAAAAGGTTGAGGCAGACACTAAGCCATTTTCAGAAGCCGAGTCTCATTTCGCGGATGCCAAGTTTTATATAAACAACAGCAACATAGAAGAAATAATGCCAAAAGAAATCCCTTTGATCAGCGGGGAGCAGAAGACTTGCGCAGGGAAAGAATCCATCAAAGAAGAAAATGTTCCCAAGTTTTGCTAAAGCAAGATATCCGTCAGCCCTACGAAGGCTAAGGCCTTGAAAGACGAGAAAAGTTCGAACCCTTCTGTTCTGCGCTACGTTCCTTTGTCCCGGCGTAAGAAAGGTGAATCAACGTTCGCAGAATGTGCTAAAAGTTTGAAAGTTGGTGACATTAAGATCCTGAAAGAAAACTTTGTCACCCCTCTTACGAAGATAACGAAACAAGAAGTCACGAAGTCCAAAGAGACTCAGAAAGGGATGGTCCTACCTGAGAAACGAACGAAAGAAGGAGACGGTCCCAAGGCATATAAACTGCTAGCAAAGGCAGGATATGACTTCACAACTTACACTGAGTTCAAGGGCCTGAAAATCCTCGAGGGCAGGTCAGAGCTTTTTTCGACACAGAAGAAACTCTTAAAGGAGGGATATCCTATACCGGCATCAAGAAAGGGGCTTGGATATAAGTCGCCTGAACCAGTCCGTATAACCCGAAAAGAGAAAGAGAAAGTGGCCAACAGTAATAACATAACGACCAAGGAGGTGCACAACTCAAAAGAAGAGGAAGTTGTCAAACCAAGGATCTCTATCTCTAAGCGCATCAAGCCGCCGGCTACGCGCGCTTCAGCCTTCCAGCAATTGAAAGCGGCTGTGACAGAAGAAGACAGTTCGCACTCAACACCTAATCCAATCAGATCTTCCGTCTTTCAAAGGTTGAGTAAGTCGGCAGATAAAAAAGAAAACACGCCGTCTACTGAACCTCTCTCACGGCAATCAGCATTTCAAAGGTTGAGTAAGCCAGCAGATAAAAAAGAAAACACGCCGTCCACTGAACCTCTCTCACGACAATCAGCATTTCAAAGGTTGAGTAAGCCGACAGAG
Organism: Herpetospermum pedunculosum; assembly: GCA_028017165.1. Classification (NCBI taxonomy): domain Eukaryota; kingdom Viridiplantae; phylum Streptophyta; class Magnoliopsida; order Cucurbitales; family Cucurbitaceae; genus Herpetospermum; species Herpetospermum pedunculosum. Next base: position 3,132,023 of record CM051525.1, on the reverse strand, counting down.
TGGAAAGAAAATACGTTGCCCGATAAATCTCTCTCACGAACGTCAGCGTTGCAAATATTAAGCGTGACCACAAAGAGAGATAAGAAACTCTCATCCACTTCCATTTTTTATCGCCTCCTACACGAAGAAGCTCGAGAGACTTTGGACAATAAAGAGTCTGGCAAAACAAAAAGCGATGAAGAGATCCGCAGTATCGTCCCCTCTTGGATGAAAAGAAAAACTTTTGTTACCGTGAATACAGATGGTGCATTAAAGGTTAAACGACGCAATGTCATCATCACCAACCCTGCGAGCAAACGTGCAGAGAATGGGGATGAAGCCTCTTGTCATCATATTACTGCCGGCGAAGAAACGGAGGCCGAGATATCTGAAGAGGATGTTGAAGAGGTTCCACTGCCACTCGAAGATGGAAGTCAACCAACAGTTGACGAACTAAAAGAAGTTAATCTGGGTACGACGGAAGAACCACGTCCAACCTTTATAAGCGCATCACTTTCTGATGAAGAGGAGTGTGAGTACTTGAGTTTGCTCATTGCGTATAAAGATGTCTTTGCTTGGTCGTATAAAGAGATGCCGGGACTTGATCCAAAAGTCGCAGTACATCATCTCGCTATTGAACACGGGTATCGACCAGTCAAACAAGCTCAACGACGTTTCAGGCCAGAGCTCATCCCCCAAATTGAAAATGAGGTTAACAAGTTAATTGAAGCAGGGTTCATTCGCGAAGTGAACTACCCGACATGGATAGCAAACATTGTCCCTGTCAGAAATAAAAACGGACAATTACGGGTATGCGTTGACTTTCGTGATCTGAATAGTGCATGTCCGAAAGACGACTTCCCATTGCCCATCACTGAACTAATGGTCGATGCTACCACAGGGCATGAAGCTTTGTCTTTCATGGATGGGTCATCAGGATACAACCAGATTCGAATGGCCCTCAAAGATGATGAAATGACAGCGTTCCGGACTCCGAAAGGGATATACTGTTACAAGGTAATGCCCTTTGGATTAAAGAACGCCGGCGCAACTTATCAACGCGCCATGCAAAAGATTTTCGACGATATGCTGCATAAACATGTCGAGTGCTACGTCGACGATCTTGTAGTCAAGTCCAAAAAGCGACAGGATCACTTGAAAGATCTAAAGGAGGTTTTCGATCGCTTGAGGAAGTACCAATTGAGGATGAATCCCCTCAAATGTGCATTCGGTGTAACTTCGGGGAAATTCCTTGGTTTCGTCGTAAAACATCGAGGGATCGAGATTGATCAATCCAAGATCGACGCCATTCAAAAAATGCCAGAGCCGCGAAACTTGCATGAACTAAGAAGTCTCCAAGGACGACTTGCCTATATTAGGAGGTTCATCTCCAATCTAGCAGGCCGATGCCAACCATTTCAGAGACTGATGAGAAAAGACACAACCTTTGAGTGGGATGAAGCATGTCAAAATGCTTTTAACAACATAAAGCAATATTTGCTTAACCCTCCCGTCTTGAGCGCCCCCGTAGTAGGAAAGCCATTGATACTCTACATTACTGCGCAAGAAAGGTCGCTTGGGGCATTGCTTGCACAAGAAAGCGAGAAGGGTAAAGAATGTGCCCTCTACTACTTAAGTAGAACTCTCAATGGGGCAGAGCTGAATTATTCACCCATTGAGAAGATGTGTCTTTCGCTCTTCTTCGCCATCGATAAGTTGAGGCATTATATGCAGGCATTCACAGTGCATCTGGTGGCTAAGGCTGACCCAATCAAGTATGTTCTGTCTAGACCAATTATCTCAGGTCGGTTGGCAAAGTGGGCAATTTTACTACAACAGTATGATATTGTCTATATTCCACAAAAGGCGGTGAAGGGGCAAGCCTTGGCTGATTTCTTGGCAGATCATCGGGTGCCGTCAGACTGGAAATTATCTGACGACCTGCCTGACGAAGAAATCTTCTACGTTGAAATTGTTGACCCATGGATTATGTATTTTGACGGTGCAGCTCGAAGATATGGCGCAGGAGCGGGTATAGTATTCATTACCCCTGAAAAACACATGTTGCCGTATAGCTTCGCATTTGAAGAGGTATGTTTGAAGGGAATGAACTCTTCATTCCCCGCAGCGGAAGCGATTGGAATCGATCTTTTGTTTTGTTTAGAATTAAACTAAAAAACAAGTTAAGGAAATAATGTTTTACCTTTGAAGATCAATCATCTTCTTGTGTTCCTTTTTCCACGAGATCTTCCTTGCTATGACTCGAACACGGGATCAAGGCTTGTGGGAGCTCTTTGAAAGAATGAGAGAACAATTTTCTCTGCAGAGGGTGAGTAGTCTGTTTGGCCAACCTTTTGGCTAAACCTAAATGTCTTATTTATAATGAGGCTTTTAGGAATTAATTTTATTTTATAAAATACATTTTAATATCTAATATATTAAAATATGTATTTTATATTTATTTGAATCTTATTCAAATATTATAAAATTAATCTTTTATAATATACTTTAAACCAATTTGAATCACATTCAAATAACATAAGTATATAGTTTTTAATATTAATGTATCATATACATAAACTATTTCCTCTAGTATTTAATGCATCAAATACAATAAATATATTTTACTCTTCTACATTTAATATATCAAATATATTAAATATTAATTTGAATATTTCAAATTTTCTTTCAACTAAATTGATCCTTTTAGTGTTACTATGAGCTAGCAAGGGGACCTTATGGACCTACAGATTTATAAGCTCCAATGATACAAAATTAATTAATTAAACTCATTAATTAATTGACTTTCATTCATTAACTCTAGGTCACTCCACTATAGGCCTAGAGTTGCACTCTTATGCACTGTAAGACAAGTTGTGTCCATGGATATAACCATTACATGCAAGTCGATCCTTCACGAGTTGTTCGTAATTACAGCTGGGTCAAAAGTCCGTTTTACCCCTGTAATTACATCTTACACCTTAAGTACCACTGATTCTCTAATGAACAACTTGTTTATGATCCAACAATAAACCAAGTCCCTCTCGGGCCAGTGAGAGGGTGGGGCCCCATTGTTCAAGTCCCGAAATCAGCACTTAAGGGAACTACTCATCTACTTTCCCTATATGGGAAGAAGTGAATTCCATCTTGTGAAACTTATGTTTCCAACTCCCTATTTGGTCAAGTCCCCAAAATGGTATGCTTATTGAATCGGCTATAAAGGTCATTCTCACCCATACAAATCAAAGGACGAGCCCTCACAGGCAGGAGTTCATAACTCACTCAGGATTAAGATCGAGTCACATATGATCATCCTGTGAAATATCTTCTCAAATAACGGATTTATAAAGAGAGATTATATATTTCGTGGTCCAGTCTTATACAAACTCATTGTATAGGATACCCCCACTCACATGTCTCTACATGAATGATTTGGATCAAATCATTTGTAACAATTACAAAGTGGGCCGTATCAATAGTGTTACCAGGATAAGGCACCCAACCTTATCCATATACTATAGACCCTTTAGGTTATTACTTGAACATGATCCTCCCGTATGTCAACTACATACAGTTCAAGATTACACTAATAACCTTGGATTTTATTTATATATAATGAATATTATAAATTGCAAATATTAATAATAAAATAATTATCATATAATTATTAATTAATTACGAGGCTTTAGGGCATAAATCCCAACAATCTCCCACTTGCACTAAAGCCGGTGAGACATGTATCCTAGGGCATACTCTACACCCAACATGTTCTCCCACTTGCCCTAGTGAAGATGAGACATGGCTCATAATCCTAGACATTCTAGGTGGCTTTCAAACACTTTAGCCTGGAAAGTCTTTTTATATAGATCAAAACGACTGTCAATTAAAAGTCATCTTGGTCCTACCACGATTCTTTCACTCTCAGGATACCCTATGTATTGATGTTATCTAAGTTTCTTAAGTTTAGCCATTACATAAAACGTTTTAGGCTTAACTATATCTGAAACATCTTTCAGACCATTAAGAAATTATTTGAGTTATGCAAGTTCTTTACTTCATAAGCAAGAACATTTAACTTGCATACCATTCTCCACCATCTAGGGTTAACACAGATTTCCATAAATCTTTGTTAAAACCAGTGCATCTCGTAAAGATCAAATCTTTAACCTCATACACAAAAATATAATTTCTCATTTTATCCATAGATATTTTGAGAAAAAAAAAAATTTCCGCGCAATGGTCATACCATTGGGTTAACTAATAAATGCTAACCAATTTTACTGTCAAATGTCATGTCTCAAGTGTACATTAGATTTTCTCCCACTCAAACGTAGATAGTCAATCTTATGTTCTCAACATTTTGAAATGTCTTAGCACACTATTCCTTAGACAATCTAAACTTCATGTAAGAATGATACATTATCATTTTTGAAGTACTACATCATATACTTGACAACAAATTTGTCAATATAAGATGTGTGAGACATAAATAACATTTTGTCCTCGAAAACTCTATTTTAGGACATACGCAGTAATTTAAATCATTCATTTGGAATTGGTTAGGTAGTCAACATTTTATGTTGGATTCAAATCTTACAACATTCACAATGGGTAATAAGTCATCCACATAAAATATGAGAAAATTCCACTAAGTAATTAATGATTTTCTTGCCTATACAATATCATTAATATTTATTCAAAGTCATAGTTTTTGATACTTTTATCAAACCTTACATTCAAAAATCTAGTGATCAAATTCATTTCATAAATGAACCTTTACTGCTTGCAAACCTTTTGCTTTTGATTTTTGAAATTGAACTCATGTAATTGATTTGTAAATGCATTCTGATATAGTTGAAGAACACTCTTATCTTCTTCTTCATCTTCTTCAAACATCTACTTTCTTCTTCTTTCGATCGGCAGCCCAAGGGGAGGAAAAATCGCCAGAGCTTCGCTTGGCATCTCTCACATTTCCTTCATTTTATGCAAACTGAGATGAAATAGGGTAAGGCAGAGGGTTTGTTGCATGATAAGGGTGTCGTGGCCACTTTCCCTTCACACATTCAATTGTTGAAGTGTAGTACAGAGAGCCTTTGGGCTTCTTTCTCCAGCTAAAGCCCATTATTCAGCCCAACAAATTGGTATCAGAGCCTGCAGAAGAAGAAAGATTCAAGTTCTTGATAATCAAGAAAAGCAAGAAGATCAAAGATTCGATCAAATATGTCAATTGCAAGATATGACATTGAGAAGTTTGATGGCAAGTCAGATTTCGAATTATGGAAAGCCAAGATCAAGGCTGTTCTTGGACAGCAGAAAGCATTGAAGGCTATCCAAGATCCTACTAAACTTCCTAAATCTATCATAGAGGAAGAGATGGAAACAATGGAAGTAACAGCCCATGGAACATTGGTTTTAAATTTACATGACTGTGTTCTAAGACAAGTTATTGATCAAGAAACAGCATATACAATGTGGACCAAGCTTGATGAGTTATATCTCTCAAAAGATTTACCTAACAAGACCTATCTAAGAGAAAGGTTCTTTACATACAAGATGGATGCAAACAAATCCATGATGGAAAATCTAAATGAGTTTAAAAGAATAACATCAGAGTTCAAGCACATGGGAGATAAAGTGGGAGATGAGAATGAAGCTTTCATTTTATTAAACTCTTTACCAGAAAGTTACAAAGAGGTAAAAACAGCTTTGAAATATGGTAGGGATAAACTAACTACTGATATTATCATTTCTGCAGTTAGATCAAAAGAAATGGAACTTCAATCACAAAAGAAGCAATCTTCAAGTTCAGAAGGTTTATTCATAAAAGGGAAGAACAAGAAAGGTTGGAAGAACAACAAGAACCAAAGTGAAACTCATCAAGACAAAACTAAGCTGAAATGCAATTTTTGTCACAAACCAGGGCACTTTGCAAAAGACTGCTATTCTTTAAAAAACAGCAAAGTCAAAACAAACAGAAAGGTAAAGTACCAGCTGAAGCCGCAGTTGGGGATAGTTCTTTTACCTATTCTGATGCCCTAGCTACCTCAGATCACTCCTCCAAACAGAATGAAACAGTCCAAGTTCAAGATTGGGTTCTAGACAGTGGATGCTCATTCCATATGACTCCATCAAAGGGTTGGTTTTCAACCTATAGAGAATGGGATGGAGGAGAAGTGTACATGGGTGATAACCATGTTTGCAAGGTAGTTGGTATTGGGTCAGTGTCTATGAAGTTTCAAGATGGTTCAGTGAAGCTTCTAAGGAATGTAAGACATGTTCCTAAGCTAAAAAGAAACCTAATTTCCCTAGGAATGTTGGACTCCATTGGATGTACATATGGAGGTTCAGGGGGAACTTTTGAAGTCAAGAAAGATTCAAAAACAGTGCTGATTGGTGTTAAAATGAATGGTCTATATGTAATTAGGGATGTGCAAATGGTACAATCTGCCCTAGTTGTAACCAATGACAGCATGGATGAGGGAGTTCTTTGGCATAAAAGACTCTCACACATAAGCAACAAAGGACTAGAAGCTCTATCTAAGCAGGGCATATTGCCTCAAAAGATAAGCATTGGAGTCAAAGCTTGTGACCATTGCATATTGGGAAAGTCTACAAGACACAACTTTATTAAAGCACAACATACAACTAAGGGAATTCTAGACTACATTCATTCAGACCTATGGGGGCCATCACCTACACCATCAATCAGTGGATCAAGGTATTTCCTATCCCTCACTGATGATTACTCAAGAAGAAGTTGGGTATATTTCCTTAAGACTAAGGATCAAGCATTCAACAAGTTTAAAGAATGGAAGTTGCTTGTTGAAAATCAATCCTCCAGGCATGTGAAATGCTTGAGAACTGATAATGGCCTGGAGTTTTGCAATGAAGAGTTTGATAATTTTTGCAAAGAACAAGGAATTTTAAGACACCGAACAGTGAGGTATACACCTCAACAAAATGGTGTAGCAGAGAGGCTAAACAGAACCATTATGGAGAGAGTTAGATGTCTATTGTCTGATGCAATGTTACATGAGAAGTTTTGGGCTGAAGCTACATCTTATACGGTGTACACCTTAAATAGGTGCCCACACAGCTCCCTAAATCTCCTAACACCAGAAGAGAAGTGGACGAAACACCCTCCAAACCTAGACCATTTAAGAGTCTTTGGTTGTGTGGGGTTTGTCCATCAAAGTCAAGGTAAACTAAAGCCTAGAGCTACAAGATGTATGTTTGTTGGTTTTACAGATGGTGTTAAAGGATTTAGGCTTTGGCATCCCACTGAAAGAAGATGCATCAATAGCCGAGATGTGACATTCAGAGAAGATGAGATGTTCATGGAAAGAGAGACACAAACTAAAAGCACAGACAAAACCTCTAAACTAGAAATTGAGGTGGAGCAACCTAATTTGACATCATCCATCCCTCATCTATCAGATTCTGAAGATGAAGGAGAAAGCTCTCAAGTTAAACTAGAGGAATCTCTAGTAAAACATGAAGAACATGATGTTATGCAAGAACAATCAAATCTAGAAAATTATCAACTTGCAAGAGATAGGCAGAGAAGAATCATTATGCCACCAACAAGGTTTGATGAGGCCGATTGTGTTAATATGGCATTAAATGTAAGTGGTTTCCTAAATGAAACTGAGCCTAACACTTTTGATGAAGCTACAAGTTGTCCTAATGCAAAGAAATGGATTGAAGCAATGAATGAAGAGATGGACTCTTTAAATCAGAATCATACATGGACACTTAGCCTATTACCTAAAGGTTTTAAGCCAATTGCATGCAAATGGATTTACAAATACAAGGAAGGCATTCAAGATGTTCAACAACCAAGATACAAAGCAAGGTTAGTAGCTAAAGGCTATACACAAAAACATGGAATAGATTACAATGAAATATTTTCCCCAGTTGTTAAACAAACATCTATTCGCATGCTACTTGCTTTGGTTGTTCAAAATAATCTAGAATTAGATCAACTAGATGTTAAAACAGCTTTTCTACATGGTGAGCTATCAGAGACCATATACATGAAGCAACCTCAAGGGTATGAAAAACAAAACATGAAAAATTATGTTTGTTTATTAAAGAAGTCAATATATGTTTTAAAGCAATCTCCTAGATGCTGGTATCAAAGATTTGATGATTACATGACAACAATAGGATTTCAAAGAAGCTCATATGATAGTTGTGTTTACATAAATAACAAATCATACTCTACAATTGTATATTTGTTATTATATGTGGATGACATGCTACTTGCAAGTAAATCAAAGCAAGCAATGGAAAAGGTGAAACAATCACTTAAAATGGAGTTTGACATGAAGGACCTAGGTGAATCTAAAAGGATCCTAGGTGTTGAAATTACAAGAAAAAGATTAGAGGGAGTTCTTCAAATCAGCCAAACTACCTACTGTGGCAAGACTTTAAAGAAATACAACATGGAGAATTCAAGAGCTGTCTCAACTTCTTTGGCTCAACATTTTAAACTATCTGCTCAAAACTCACCCAAACTAGATGAAAAAGAACACTTGGACTTTATGTCTAACATTCCTTATTCACAAGTTGTGGGGAGCCTAATGTATCTCATGGTATCTACAAGGCCGGACATAGCCTATGCTACAAGCTTAATTAACAGATATATGGCTAATCCGGGGAAGAGACATTGGGAGGCAGCTAAATGGGTATTAAGATACCTACAAGGAACCTCAGAAGCTAAACTCACTTATACAAGTTGCAGTGATAAACATAATCAATTATTTGGTTATGTGGATTCAGATTATGCTGGGGATTTGGATAGAAGAAGATCCTTAACTGGTTACTTATTCCTAATTGGGGGAAATCTCCTAAGTTGGAGAGCTACCCTTCAACCAGTGGTAGCTCTCTCATCAACTGAAGCGGAATTTATAGCCCTATCAGAAGCAATTAAAGAGACATTATGGCTCAAAGGATTGCTAAAGGACTATGGAATTATGCAAACAACAGTCAAGATATACTGTGACAATCAAAGTGCTATACATCTATCCAAAAATCAACAATTCCACAACAGAACAAAACATATTGACATCAAATATCATTTTGTTCGTGAACAGATAGAGAAAGGAGAAATAGAGGTGTTGAAGGTTCATACCTCAGAGAACGTTTCAGACATGCTGACGAAGCCTCTTCCACAGCTGAAATTCAACCATTGTCTCGAGCTCGTTGGATTCGACTTACCTGAAAACGGTTAGACAAAAGGAAAACAAAATCAGCAAAGAACGAAGGAAAATTTTTACGTTTAAGGTGGAGATTTGAAAAACCAAATATGGTTATTCTCTAAACTGAAAATTGTTCCTCAACAGTCCTTGTAATGTGTTCTTTAAATACAAAATTTATTCTCTGTAAACAGTGAGGAAAAAGAGAGGAATGGATTACAGAGGAAAGAGATAAGAAATAATCTGAGGAAAACTTATCTTAGAGAAAAATCTACTGTAAAATCCTCCAAGTCTTGAATAAAGAAAGAAAGGTTGTTCTTCAAGGCTATGTGATATAGTTGAAGAATACTCTTATCTTCTTCTTCATCTTCTTCAAACATCTACTTTCTTCTTCTTTCGATCGGCAGCCCAAGGGGAGGAAAAATCGCCAGAGCTTCGCTTGGCATCTCTCACATTTCCTTCATTTTATGCAAACTGAGATGAAATAGGGTAAGGCAGAGGGTTTGTTGCATGATAAGGGTGTCGTGGCCACTTTCCCTTCACACATTCAATTGTTGAAGTGTAGTACAGAGAGCCTTTGGGCTTCTTTCTCCAGCTAAAGCCCATTATTCAGCCCAACACATTCTTTAAGATTTCTTTTCAAAAAACATTTCTTAAACCTTCACTTGACATATCTCATATGCAACTATGAATTAGGAAATGCTTATATACTCTAATATGACAACAAATGAGAAAGTTTATCCATAGTTTACTTTTTCCATCTATATTTGTCATTAGTCTTATTTTGAAGGTCTGTACCTTCTTATTTACAAATCTTTTACTTTTGTAGATATATTAAAAACCTATGGGTTTTACCCCATCACGAATATCTACAAGTTCTAGATAAAGATGAGTACATCTACTCTATCTCGAGATTTATGACTTTGGTCTACTAGTCTTTGTCATTGACCCTCATTTCAACTTTGAGGTCAAGAAGCCCTACATTTTGTCATCTAATACGACAACTTAGGCTTCATATAAGCTTTTGTAACGGTTGGGTCATCTCATAACTCTCCGACTACGATGAGGCTTATCCAATTCATGACTAGGATCCATTTGACTATCAAATGTAATTAAATTGTTAACAACTTTTGTTAACTATTTAGTGGCTTCACTTGGAACCAACTTTTCAACACTATTGAACATATTCAAGTTTCAGCATGTATGCTTAAAACTCTCAAAACTCGAAGGGTTGTAAACTAACTTTACTACTCTTCTATAATCTCAAAGTTGTCTCATGGACACCTTTTAGATAGAATCATGTTCACTATACAATCTATATTGTATATCCTAACAAGAGTCTTATAATGGCGTGTAATTCTTTATTGTTCTGACCATGTCTAACAAGGTCTTGTTTCTCCTCTTACAGCACAATTTCACACAATTGTACTTTGTGCTAGAGTTGAGATAAAATCTCACTTTCTATCAATTAGTCTTAGTACATAACGTTCCTGTACTTTTCACTGTGATCTGATCATAGTGTTTTGATAGATTTACCTAATTGACCTTCAACTTGAGTCTTATATTCCTTGAACTTTTCAAAATATTCAGACTTATGTTGCATTAGGTTACAATACTTATTTCTTCAATAATCATCAGCTAGAGTGATATGAAATATTCATCAGTGTTCTTTGGCCTGTAGGCTTTTCCAACAAAAACCTATTAATTATCTTGCATGAAAGGCAAGATCTTAAGACATATAAAGTAATTAACTCTAACATTTAGAGAATCACTTCGTAGTAGTCTTTTTATTCAAATTGATCAGAATCAATCTTGAATGCCAAAGACGGGTATCATATTTTAGGAGAATATAAATTGTCTTTATATTCTGGATTCTATAATCCTGAATATCTCACTGTGTAGTATTTTATATGTTAACAATTTAACACATACAAATTATTCTTATTTTTCGGCTGAACTTTTCAAACAATTTTGAAAATAAAAATTTAGTACTAAAATATTCATACTATATGAACATTTTATTAGTAATAAAGTTAGAGAAATTGAATTTCTCCTATGGTACTAAAAACACCATATTCAGCATTAAATAACAATTATTTCTTATGGACATCTTAATGTCTCCCACTACATTAATTGAGATGAGTTTTCTGGTGCCAACAAGTAGAGATTATTCTACATAATTAAGTATTTTCCAAGAATTATATAAAATGTAATGAAGAACAAATCTTAATAGTGGATCTGAATCTACTATATAGGTGGTAATGAAAAAATCTAGTAAATCAAATTTACTTTTATCCATGTTCTTCTTACAGAGGTATTTCATAAATTCCTCCTATTATGACTACTTTGCTAATTTAGAAACTATTTTCTTTTAGCTACAGTCATATGGTTTCTTTTCTTGGATTTTGGTAATACTTAATTTTTGAGATTATTTAGATAAATATCTAAATCTAGCTTTTATTGACTTCAACAATATCTCATATGTTGTTGTCATCTTCTTTATCTTCTTAGCTTGACATCTAATATGTCACATAGAAAATTTGTATAAGTCATCTCGTTATATTGATTTATTAATCATGTGCTTTACGAACAATTCGATTAGCATTGACAACAAGTTTTTGAGAACATTTCTCAATAAAGACAAATTAAAGAAAAAATTTACACGGTCATTATATAGTGTTAACATTATTTTTCCAAGTGATATTATTTTCTCAATTTAACAAATTAGTAACGAAAATTAAAATTGAGAGAAATAGACATAATATTGAAATATATAAAAAATATATATATATTTATCTAATAACATGCAATCAATATTCATTCAATTTCAGCATAGAAAACAAACAATTTGATAAATGAACCCTGAAACATTATTTTTTTAATGCTATGATACTTTAGTGAGTTAGAACAAGTGTCGCCGTAGGGTAGGTCAAATGCCCCTTCACTAAACCGAGACAATCTCAACCAAGTGTTATCCCAAAATAACTCTTATTTCTATAACATTTAGTTACCATTAGTTTGGTTAAGAAAATCATTAACAACCTTAATGATATCTTTGTAAGTGTAACCCATCATTTTAGATTCTATAATTTTATCCCAACAAGTGTCGCCGTAGGGTAGGTCAATTATTGGAAATAAAATTACAATCATATCCTTCTCAGGAGATTCACCCTGATATTGACCCATGTAAACACCTTCCGTAGGGGGACGGTCCAAAAGCCGCCGCGAGGCCCCACATGAATCTCACGTTGTGAACCAATGAAAGAGACCGTAGGATATGTTGACATATTTTCTTCTCCCACTTACTATTTAAAAATACTTTCTCAAGAGATTCACCCTGATATTGACCCATGTAAACACCTTCCGTAGGGGGACGGTCCAAAGCCGCCTCGAGGCCTCACATGAATCTCACGTTGTGAATCTATGGTAGAGACCGTAGGGTGATTTTGACATATGTCTTTCTCCCACTAAGTATTATGAAATAGGGTTTTCTATTACTTAGACAAATTAGGCTAATCTCATTTATCTAAGTTTTTCAATCTACCCTTTCATAACCCTTATGTTGGTTGGATTGATTTTAATGTGAATTATCAAGTATATTAAACTATTTAAAACTAATCACATTATGAGCCTGCTTAATGAAATAAAATAAAATTTGACTAATTCAACCCCCAGGCCAGTTCTTAGGTAGAGGTGTTCCTTTTCAGTCAACTTAAGTACCTCACCCGAGTAACCTTTCTTAGACAGGGTTCCCTTATAGTCAATTTTTATTTCAAATTCATTAATCTTTAATTAACTATTAATTACTAGATCAATGAACTTAAGTTTATTTTAAGCAATGTTTTAAATCCTATTAAAAACTAATTCACCTTATGGATAATCTTGAATTTTTAACAATTTTAAACCCTTTAAAACAAAATTAAAGATTATCATATATTCTAATCTTATTAGAATAAAAGATAAACTAAATTCAAATATTTAAACTATTTAAAGAATGAATTAAATTATCTTTTAAATAAGGAAAAAAAAAATCTAATCTCATTAGGAAAATATCCTAAGCTTATTTGGAAAATATCCTGGGAAAAGATTTTTCTCAATCTCATTGGGAATTTTTTTTTTTTTTTTTCAATCTCATTGGGAAAAGATTTTTCCCAATCTCATTGGAAAAGATTTCCCAATCTCAAAAAAATATCACTCTAGGAAAAGATATCCTAATCCTTATTAGAAAAATATGGATTCCTATTATGAAAGGAAGTATTCTAATTTAAAATTTCCAAATATAACAATTATATTGAAAGCTATGGAAATATAAAAAAACATCTAATCAAATTAGAAAGCATTTTAATCATAATATTCCAAATATAACACTTATATTAAAGATAATTAAAATGCATGATCATGCTTGACCTATGGTGAGATTTTAATCTAGATGACATACTTTATGCAACCAAACATAATTTAAAACATACATCAACATGCATAATTAAATTTAAAAAAAAACGCAGCAAAATTGACCGGCATATTTGGCATATCCTAAGAAATTGAAAACTAATTTAAATTACAATAATTTAAATCCAAGACATATCTTGGTCTTCGAATTTCCTTCCTTTGTTGATCCATCAAAATTTAGAAACCCTAAAATTGTCTTGAGTATCCACCCGCCTTTGAAAAAAAATATATGCTTCTCAAACCACCAGATTGGTCAACTCAAACTCTTTCTGCAATGCATAGGCGATGGTGACAGATTGAAGACCCATTGTCCAAACAATTTGAAAAACTCTATTCTCAGTTACTCAATTCTAAATTGAGATTTTAATAAGAATTCATCAAATCAATTCAATTCGAGAAGACACTCAATTCCAAATTGAGATTTTAAAAAGAATTCATCAATTCAATTCAAGAATTAATCTTCAGCAGAATCAATGTCTTCACCGCCTAACATTTAAGCTAAATGAGTACACCACTTGCACTTTGTATTCATCACTTTGACTCACCTCAACAAATAAGTTGCATATGCAAATCAATCCTTCTTTCAAAGAATCTTCACCGCCTAACGAAATCACAGTCGTCCGCCATCTTGTCTCCATCTCTTTGAAGAACAGATTAAATTACAAAAATCCTTAACCCTTATGGGTTTTACAATTTGATCTAATCAAAAGGTTTAAATCTAATGCCAATCAAATATGCCTAAACAATCAATTTTGCAAACCATATATATCACATATATATAAACTTAAAATACCCACCATACACAATTTTAATTCTAAACAAAACTCAAAGAAAGCTCTGATACCAATTGAAGGGAATGAACTCTTCATTCCCCGCAGCGGAAGCGATTGGAATCGATCTTTTGTTTTGTTTAGAATTAAACTAAAAAACAAGTTAAGGAAATAATGTTTTACCTTTGAAGATCAATCATCTTCTTGTGTTCCTTTTTCCACGAGATCTTCCTTGCTATGACTCGAACACGGGATCAAGGCTTGTGGGAGCTCTTTGAAAGAATGAGAGAACAATTTTCTCTGCAGAGGGTGAGTAGTCTGTTTGGCCAACCTTTTGGCTAAACCTAAATGTCTTATTTATAATGAGGCTTTTAGGAATTAATTTTATTTTATAAAATACATTTTAATATCTAATATATTAAAATATGTATTTTAAGTCCCCAAAATGGTAGGCTTATTGAATCGGCTATAAAGGCCATTCTCACCCATACAAATCAAAGGACGAGCCCTCACAGGCAGGAGTTCATAACTCACTCAGGATTAAGATCGAGTCACATATGATCATCCTGTGAAATATCTTCTCAAATAACGGATTTATAAAGAGAGATTATATATTTCGTGGTCCAGTCTTATACAAACTCATTGTATAGGATACCCCCACTCACATGTCTCTACATGAATGATTTGGATCAAATCATTTGTAACAATTACAAAGTGGGTCGTATCAATAGTGTTACCAGGATAAGGCACCCAACCTTATCCATATACTATAGACCCTTTAGGTTATTACTTGAACATGATCCTCCCGTATGTCAACTACATACAGTTCAAGATTACACTAATAACCTTGGATTTTATTTATATATAATGAATATTATAAATTGCAAATATTAATAATAAAATAATTATCAAATAATTATTAATTAATTACGAGGCTTTAGGGCATAAATCCCAACAATGTTCGAATAATGTTGCTAAAATATCATGCACTCATTATGAGTCTTCAAATAGCAATAGAAATTGGAGTGACCTACATTGAGATTTATGGAGATTCAAAACTGATAATTAATCAATTGTCGCTCCAATACGAGGTGAAGCATCCAGATTTAATGCCCTACTTTAATTATGCAAGACGACTCTTAGAGAGCTTTGATAGTATGACGATAGAGCATATTCCAAGAGCTGAAAATGCAAAGGCAGTTGCATTAGCAAACTTGGCCACAGCCCTGACTGTATCAGAAAGTGAAATATTGAACGTTCCGATTTGTCAAAAATGGGTTATACCGCCAACTGAAGTTGAAAGTCAAGAAGCAAACGTAATATCGGTCTATGTGATTGAGGAAGAGGATTGGCGACAACCGATTGTAGATTATCTACAACATGGAAAACTTCCAACAGAGTCCCGACGTAAGGCCGATATACGAAGAAGAAGTGCCCGATTCATTTACTACAAGGAAACCCTTTATCGACGCTCCTATGACGGACTTTTTCTTCGATGCCTAGGAAAAGAAGAATCGGTAAAGGCATTAGAGGAAGCGCACTCAGGGGTCTGTGGTGCTCATCAATCGGGACCGAAACTTCATTTTCAGTTGAAGAGAATGGGTTATCACTGGCCAACGATGATTCAAGACTCGATGGAGTATGCTAAGAAATGTGAGGCTTGTCAGTTTCATGCAAACTTCGTACATCAACCGCCAGAACCCCTTCACCCAACCATAGCTTCATGGCCCTTTGAAGCTTGGGGGCTTGAACTCGTTGGTCCAATAACACCTAAGTCCGCAGCAGGACATTCTTATATCCTCGCTGGGACAGATTATTTTTCAAGGTGGGCCGAGGCAATCGCGTTAAATGAGGCAAAGAAGGAAACTGTTGTGAATTTCATTCGAACCCACATCATTTACCGTTACGGCATCCCTCACCGCATCGTGACCGATAACGGAAGACAATTCTCCAATAGTCTAATGGACAATTTATGTGAAAAATTCAAGTTCAAGCAATGCAAGTCATCCATGTACAACGCTCCGGCAAATGGATTGGCAGAAGCATTCAACAAGACATTGTGCAACTTGATGAAAAAAGTAGTCTCCAAGTCAAAAAGAGACTGGCATGAAAAGATTGGTGAGGCATTATGGGCTTACCGAACTACCCACCGCACTCCTACAGGGGTCACACCTTATTCCCTAGTCTATGGGGTTGAAGCTGTGCTCCCTTTGGAAAGAGAAATCCCTTCCTTAAGAATGGCGGTGCAAGAAGGGTTAACTACCGAAGACAATGCAAGATTGCGCCTCGAAGAATTGGAAGCGCTTGATGAAAGAAGATTGGATGCTCAGCAAGCATTGGAATGTTACCAAGCGCGAATGACCAAGGCTTTCAACAAAAATTTGAAGCCTCGATCATTTCAAGTTGGCGATCTAGTACTCGCGGTTCGAAGACCCATTATCACAACGAGACATACGGGGAGCAAGTTCACCCCTAAGTGGGATGGACCCTATGTTGTTAAGGAAGTCTATACAAATGGGGCATACAAAATTGTGGATCAAGATAGATTAAGGATTGGCCCAATCAACGGCAAATTTCTTAAGAAATTTTATGCATAAAAAAAAAAAAAATGTAATACTCCTTAACGTAAGAGTATAAACTACATGTTGCTCCTGGCCCGCATGAGCTTAAAAGGTGAACGACCCAAAGTAAAAAAAAAAATCATTCATCATGTAATATGAACTACGTTATGACTTGATCCCTTCCATCTAAGGGTACGTAGGCAACTTAAAGAAAAAAAATAAACTTTAAGTTCAGTCACGATATAAGAAAAAGATTTCATTCAAAGATATGCAGTCGTTTACAAAAAAACAAGGGTTTACAACGGTGACGATGATCCAACGTTGGCGAAAAATGGTAGTTGTACGAAAGGTTTTCATCATGACCGTTGACCAAGATTTAAAAGAAAAAAAAATATTCTCAGTCCCAAAGAGGTAAAGATGTTTGCTTCTAGATAGACCTACAAGTCGCATCCGACAAGTGGACACCCGTAACAGGGGCAACGCTTAGGCGTGAGTGGGCATCCCACAACCCAGCGTCACATCTCTAACTTCTTTGCAAAAGGAAAAGATTTTAAGTCTGAAAGGTTTAAGGATGTCTTCTTCTAGATAGACCTACAAGTCGCATCCGACAAGTGGACACCCGTAACAGGGGCAACACGTAGGCGTGAGTGGGCGTCCCACAACCCAGTGCCACATCCTTAACTCTTTCAAACTGAAAAGAAAAAATATTTAACAAACTGAAAAGCAAAAAAAAAAGGTCTTAAAAAAAAAAAGTATTTCCAATCCCAAAGAGGTTAAAGATGTCTGCTTCTAGATAGACCTACAAGTCGCATCCGACAAGTGGACACCCGTAACAGGGGCAACGCTTAGGCGTGAGTGGGCATCCCACAACCCAGCGTCACATCTCTAACTCCTTTGCAAAAGGAAAAGATTTTAAGTCTGAAAGGTTTAAGGATGTCTGCTTCTAGATAGACCTACAAGTCGCATCCGACAAGTGGACATCCTTAACAGGGGCAACACGTAGGCGTGAGTGGGCGTCCCACAACCTAGTGTCACATCCTTAACTCCTTTAGACTGAAAACAAAAAAAACAAACAACGTTTTGGTTTAGGAAGCTTAAAAAATATTTCCAATCCCAAAGAAGTTAAAGATGTCTGCTTCTAGATAGACCTACAAGTCGCATCCGACAAGTGGACATCCTTAACAGGGGCAACGCTTAGGCGTGAGTGGGCATCCCACAACCCAACGTCACATCTCTAACTCCTTCGCAAAAGGAAAAGATTTTAAGTCTGAAAGGTCTAAGGATGTCTGCTTCTAGATAGACCTACAAGTCGCAGCCAACAAGTGGACATCCTTAACAGGGGCAACACGTAGGCGCGAGTGGGCGTCCCACAACCTAGTGTCACATCCTTAACTCCTTTAGACTGGAAAAAAAAAACAACGTTTTGGTTTAAGAAGCTTTTGTTTTGTATTTAATTTTTTTTTTTATTTTAAAAAAAATTCACAAACTCAAATACACATGAAAAAAAAAAGAAAAAAATATTTCCAATCTCAAAGAGGTTAAAGATGTCTGCTTCTAGATAGACCTACAAGTCGCATCCGACAAGTGGACATCCTTAACAGGGGCAACACGTAGGCGTGAGTGGGCATCCCACAACCCAGCGTCACATCTCTAACTCCTTCACAAAAGAAAAAGATTTTAAGTCTGAAAGGTTTAAGGATGTCTGCTTCTAGATATACCTACAAGTCGCAGCCGACAAGTGGACACCCGTAACAGGGGCAACACGTAGGCGCGAGTGGGCGTCCCACAACCTAGTGTCACATCCTTAACTCCTTTAGACTGGAAAAAAAAAACAACGTTTTGGTTTAAGAAGCTTTTGTTTTGTATTTAATTTTTTTTTTTATTTTAAAAAAAATTCACAAACTCAAATACACATGAAAAAAAAAAGAAAAAAATATTTCCAATCTCAAAGAGGTTAAAGATGTCTGCTTCTAGATAGACCTACAAGTCGCATCCGACAAGTGGACATCCTTAACAGGGGCAACACGTAGGCGTGAGTGGGCATCCCACAACCCAGCGTCACATCTCTAACTCCTTCACAAAAGGAAAAGATTTTAAGTCTGAAAGGTTTAAGGATGTCTGCTTCTAGATATACCTACAAGTCGCAGCCGACAAGTGGACACCCGTAACAGGGGCAACACGTAGGCGTGAGTGGGCATCCCACAACCCAGTGTCACATCCTTAACTCCTTTAGACTGAAATTTTTTTTAGAAAGCTTTTGTTTTGTATTTTAAAAATAAAATAAAAATAATAAAAAAATTCCACAAGCTCAAATATTTTTTGTATTTTTTAAAAAAAAAAAGTAAAAAAAAAAACTTTTCCACAAGTTCAAATACACATAAAAAAAATGGCGTCGACACGAGTTTCAAATTGAGTTTGTTTTGTTGTCAAATTATATTCAATTCCAAGAAAATAAGAAAATACATGGAGATGAGATGCCGGGCTCCAAATTTCTAAGTCTAAATTTGAGTTTTAAATTCCAAATTTCAAATTTCCAAATCAAAAAGAATTACAAAAAAAATTACATGGGATTTTCAAAATTCTTAAGTCTAGGTTTTAAGTCAAAACTTACAATTTACTAAGTTCATAAGTCTCATGTTAATGCTAAATCTCAATTCCAAACCTTCTAATTACCAACTCTCAATTACATAGGTTGCTTCCTAAGCTACAACGGTTTAAAATCACATATTAAAATTCTCATATTCTCATAAGCTATAAATTAAAATTCTCAATTACACAACATCCATAATCTCAGCCAAAATTAAAATTACAACCACAAATAATCACAACCAAGCCATAGCAGTCCATAATCACAACCACAAAATTAAAAGCCATCACAGTCCAACCCCAAAATTAAAACAACAAGTCACAATACAGTCCACAAAAAAAAAAAAAAAATCCCCAAAAAAAATTAAATCAACAGTCCATAGTCACAACTTAAAATATACAGTTCAATAGAGATAATAGAAAAATTATCTGTAGCAATTCCTCAAATCGATCAAGCTTCAGCGATGATCCGCAATTTTTAACGCTGTAAAACAAAAAAAAAACACCAAAAAAAAAATCAGAAACGAAATAATTTTTTTGAATAAAACATATACAAATTCAAATCTGTAAAAGAAAAAAAAACAAAAACAAAAAAATCGATATGCATCTGTAGAAAAAAAAAAAGGTTTTTGAAACAGAAACATGAAGAATTTTTATTTTTATTTTTTGAAAACAATCTGAAAAAATACCTACTGTGGCAGCAGCGGGCTACGGCGTGGAGCGAGGTGGCGTGCGGCGGCGACGGCAGAGGCTCCCGGTGGTGTCGCAAGATGCTGCAGATCTGGAGACGGCGGAGCGATGCGGCGGAGCGGCGCGGGCGGTACGGCGCGGGCGCGACGGTGCGGCGTTGGAGCTCTCCTTCTTCTTCTCCAAACAAGCTCTCTCCTTCTTCTTCTCCAAACAAGCTCTCTCCTTCTTCTCCAAAACAAATCCTAAACTCTTCTTCCAACTTCCATCTCATTCTATTTATATGGATTAGAAAACCTAAAGGAGTTAGGGTTTGGAGAGTTTAGAAAACCTAAAGGAGTTAGGGTTTGGAGAGTAAAATTACTTAAATGTTCTTCATTTAAGTTAAAAAGGTTGCAAAAATAATGTACAAAGTCAGACTCGAGCTCAGGACCAAAGAAATCTAAAGCCATCCAAGTTCCGCTCTACCAAACAAGCTTCTTGGTTATCATTTGTCTTCACATTGTACTGTTGCATTTGGCCAATTATTTATACCAAAAATAATAAAAAAATTCAACACTCCTATTCCGAATTCAAGCCAAACTTTAGAAGCTTACCATTTTTTTTTTTTTTTACTAAAATTAAAATTTTTGGGCATATTCCAAATTTTATTTTCAGACATGATTTAGAGTCAAAAGTTATCTAAATCCAAGTCTCAAATCAAAATTGGCGGTTTGGGTATATTTTATCCACGTCGAAATTAGAGTAAAGTTCAAAGTCAAACCCTATTCAAAATTTAATTGGGCAGACATAAGTCCCTACTCTACATCCCAAGATAAACTAAGGTAGAAAAAAATCTCTACCGAAGTTTAAATCAAATTTCTGTCAGATAAGAAAGATCAAAACTACGAGCCAAATTCATATTTTTGATTGATTGACATGAAAAGAGGCGTCAATTAAAATAATTGATTTATGAATCAAACCTCATATTTCGATAAAATTGATACGTCAAAGCGGAGTCGAAATTAGGGGTGTCCTAAGTTTCGATTTATCTATTTAACTTTTCCGAGACTCACCCACACATACTTGTGCATAACTCTCGAAAAAGGGGGCATTTGTTGACCGAGAAATTTCGGCCAATCAGCGGTCGCCACGTGTCTCCATCACGACTGGGGATCAGATAGACTTGACCGAGCAAATTCGGTCGAACTGCAATTGGGCTCGAAATCGAATCGGGCCAGAAAGATATGCAAAAGACAATTTGGCCCAAAGATTCAAAAGCCCATTGGGTCCAAACCCAAGTCCATTGGGCCCAAAGCCCAAGCCCATTGGATCCAGGCCCAAGCCCACCAGGCCCATGAGAACTCTATAAATAGAGAGCTCATTCTTCATTTTTAAGGGTCAGAAAATTTTTACTCCTAAGAGCTCAGAGAGAATTCCCAAGCAACGAAGACTCCCTGAATCCTTGGAAGACTGAACGATCATCCAACATCGAGAACAAGCTGCGAAGCCCTCGAAACAAATCCAACATCGAGAACAAGCTGCGAAGCCCTCGAGATACATTTACATTTAAGAGAGAGAATCAGAGGATCAAACATTAGAGATTGTAATCCTACGCGTTGATACAATACATCAATTCAAATTCAAATTTCATTTACACGTGTTCGAAAATTTCCTTCGTAGAAATCTCGTGTGAACAATGATAATTAATTAATGGTTAATTCCACTCATTATATCAAATTCTTACTTTATCCTTAAAGTTAAGATATGATTAAGTGAGACATATATTTTGAATTTAATACTATTTATTTTTTCTCAAATTAAGGACTTTCGCAATAAATTTAATTGGATAATAAGGATAGAATTTTGGCTACCGTTTTAACGGGTGTTGTAGGGTGCTAGCACCTTCCCTACACTCAACCGACCCCCGAACTTGATTTTCTGTTTTAGTAGACCAGTATTTGTTTTAAGGTGACCAATCACACCCAAAATGGTTGGTGGCGACTCCATCTCTCTATTTTTAAAACAAAACCCTTAAAAGAGGACGTCGGCCGCTCCGCGTCGCGATGACGTTGCGACAATTTGGTTATATCCAGAATAACCATCCAAAAAACAGTAATAGGCTCGACCAACTATTCTATCTAACATCTGATCTATAAACGGTAAAGGAAAGTGATCTTTTTTCGTTTCTTTGTTTAATTTTCTATAGTCCATACAGACTCTCCATCCTGTAACAGTTCTAGTTGGAATTAGTTCATTATCCTCATTAACTATTACAGTCATTCCACCCTTCTTAGGCACACATTGAATTGGACTCACCCATTGACTAATAGCTATAGGAAAAATTACACCTGCATCTAACCATTTGATGATTTCTTTCTGAACTACCTCCTTCATGGAGGGATTCAACCTACGTTGGTGGTCTACTCTAGGTGTATGTTCCTCTTCCAATAATATCTTATGCATGCAATAGGAAGGACTAATTTCTCTTATATCAGTAATCGTCCATGCAATAGCTTTTTTATGTTGCTTAAGCAGCAATATTAACGCAATTTCATGCTGTTCACTTAACTTGGACGAAATAATAACAGGCAAAGTATCATGCTCTCCTAAATATGCATACTTAAGATGATCAGGCAATGGTTTTAATTCTAATAGAGGTGGATGTTCAATTGATGGTTTCAATGGATTCGTGGTTCTTTCAGACAAGTCATTAGTCATACAAACATGCTGAGGTTTTTCCACAGATATATCCATTAATTCAGAAATATTTAAGTCAGTTATATCTATTTGTACATAGTCAGTAGCATGCTTAATTAACAGTTCATACTCAAGTTGTTCTTCCATCATTGAATCTACTACATCTATACTTGCACAAGATTCAGAATCAGAGGGATACCTTAGAGCTTTAAAGACACTAAGTTTAACCTCCTCATCATGAACTCTCATGGTGAGCTCACCATTTTGGACATCGATCAAAGCCCTACTTGTGGCTAGAAATGGTCTACCCAATAAGATTGGTACCTCCTTGTCTGCCTCATAATCCAGAATGATGAAGTCTGCAAGAAATATGAATTTGTCAACCTTGACAAGTATATCCTCAATTTTACCCTCAAGGTATGCTATGGATCTGTCTGCAAGCTGCAAGGTGACAGTAGTAGGTCGTGCTTCTCCTATTCCAAGCTGACGGAATAGTGATAAGGGCATGAGATTGATGCTGGCTCCCAGATCACAAAGAGCTCTGCCCACATGCTTGCCTCCCAACTCGACTGGTAAGGTGAAGGAACCAGGATCCTTCTCCTTCTTTGGTAGCTTGTTTTGGAGTATAGCACTACACTCCTCGGTGAGATTCACTGTTTCAAATTCACCAATGATCTTTTTGTTAGTAATTATATCTTTCAAAAATTTAACATAAGAAGGCATAGATTGAAAAACTTCTACAAATGGAATATTCACATGCACTTGTGTTAAAATTTCTAAAAACTTATTAAAGTGCACTTTCTGTTCTTGTTTTTTCTTCAGCCTTCTAGGGAATGGAGGTGGTGGCACATATGTAGGCAATTCAGTTCGCCTAATGACAGGTGGAGCCCTTGGAATTTCTTCTGGTTCCTCAATGATAAAATCCAGCCTCACCCTTGTTGTGCTTGGTGGTGGTTGATCATGGTTTGGCAGAGAATCCAGTGGAGCACTAGACTCTTCATTCTCTACTCGCTTTGGTGCTTCTCTATTGTTGCTCACCAATGGTCTCCCACTTCGAAGTTCAATTGCTTGAACTTGCTCTTTTCCATCCCTTCTTGGCACTTCAGTGTCTGCAGGCAATCTACCTTGGGGCCTATTTTTCAGTTCATTTGCTAACTGCCCTATTTGGTTTTCTAAGCTCCTAAGGGTGGCTTGCTGACTTTGTAGGGTTGCATCATTTTTTGTAATGTATTCCTTAAGTAAATTCTCTACTGATGACCCTATTGGTTGGTTATATGGCTTTTGGTACATAGATTGGTTATTTTGTTGAGTGAAACCCGGTGTTCCACTCGGTCTTAGTTGATTTTGGGCTTGGTTAGTGTTTTGTTGTCCACCCCAAGAAAGATTTGGGTGGTTCCTCCAACCAGGATTATAGGTGTTAGAATAGGGGTTGTTCCTAGGCTGCTGTTGACTTCCAACATAGCAGACTGAGGCTGGATTCCCAGGGCTGAAATCATACAGGTGCCCTTCCCCACAGAATCCACAGATTAGTGTCTCACATTGACTATTTGATGCGCCCATTGAGATGGCTGCTGCGGTGTTGACACTAGGTTGGAGATTGGTTTGAGCCATTTGTTTTACTAGATTGGTCAGGGCATTTATTTGACTACTCATTGCACTAAGTGCATCCTTGTCTTGAGCTCTCCTAGGCTCTACAGGATAGTCTGACCATCTACAATGGGAGGTTGAGATTTTCTCCAAAATCTCGTAGGCTTCATTGTAGCTCTTAGAAAGCATGGAACCACCAGCTGAAGAATTTAGCACTTGCCTTGTGCTGGGGTTGCATCCTTTAAAGAACACTTCTATTTGGATACACCATGGAATGCCATGATGTGGACATTTAAGCAATAAATCTTTGAATCTTGTCCATGCTTCGTGAAGGGATTCGTTTTCGGCTTGTTTGAATTTAATGATATCATCACGAAAGTTGGAGATCCTATCAGGTGGAAAGTATTTGACTAAGAATTTTTCAGCCAGATCTGTCCAATTGACAATCGATCCAGAGGGTAAGGAATTTAACCACGTTTTGGCTTTATCTCTTAATAAGTAAGGAAAGAGGTAAAGCCTCAAAGCTTCTTGGGAAACTCCAGGGATGAGGAAAGTATCACTAACTCCTAGGAAATTTCTCAGATGATTGTGGGGATCTTCGTTTTCCACTCCAAAGAATTGTCCCACAGTGGACAGAATTTGGAACATTACTGGCTTTAACTCGAATGAGTTGGCAGTAATCTCAGGGCGTATAATGCTTCGATTAAGCTCCCCAGGCATGGGAACTAAGTATGAGAGGATGACACTATCCTTGTCATTCGCTATTTCGATGGGGTTGCGAATGGTAGGTGCTTGGTTTGGGACTGGTCTATCCATTTCGGTTTGATGGAATTGCGATGACTCCGCGGAGTCGGCAATATTTTGAGTTACAGGGGGTTGTTTAAAGAGGCGTTTCTTAGCTTTGTTTCTGGCCCTAAGTAATATTTCAGGCTTAGGATTGAACTCTAGATTCCTACTTGAATGCTCATTCATAAACTAACCCGATGGTACCTGTAAAAGAAATGAGAATAGATTAGTTCCAATAGATATTAAGTTTTGTGTTTCTAACTTAACAAACTTCGTGTTTACTAAACAAAATCCCCAGCAGCGGCGCCAAAAACTTGTTGCGTGCTCAGTAATTAAATAAAGATGCAATGTGAGAGCACTCAGAACATGCAAGCATACATGATCTTGTAGCAAGTAATAACTATTTTTTTCATTCGATTTCCCACAGAGATTTATTCTTAGTTACTAACGAAGTGAGATGTTAAATTAGAAAGGGTGGTATAATTGAGGTGAATTTGAGGGTAATGTGCCTAACTAATGAAGAACGTGCGAGATATGCAAGCATAAATAAAGACAAGTAAAGAGGTTAACTTGAATGTAGAAGAAAAAGAATTGCGGAGAAAACAATTAACTAGCAATTAAACTAACAGCGTTTTAAGGGTGAGATGGGGAAATAAGGTCAACTAACGACTCCTCTATAGGCTTTTTCATACGATTCTTCAGCAGTAGATCAACTTGTCATGCATCAATTTAACTCATTCTCATGTATCTCTCGATTACATGCATTAGATCCTTTAGTTCACTCATGTCCAAGTAAGGCTTAAGCATCTATTTATATAAGCAAGTTAATGAATTGTGCTAGGAAAACGCCTATTCCTAGGTCGTTTTCTGGCTACCATGAAAGGCTAGCATGAATGGACGACTCTGAACTCTTACTCCTTCCGGAGGTTAGGAGTTCTTTGGACAAAATGGATGGCCAATCGAAATTGCCCGTGGGATGAAGCATACATACATTCAATGCATTTGAAGCTACCCTACATGCTGAATTCACGTATTTCTACCTATAGATTCATCATTAGCAGACCCTTGTGTGCTTAGTTACTCATGGATGAGATGGAAGTGAAAAGAATAGATTGTTTAAACATGATTCAAAGCAAACTGAAAGTAAAGGAGAAAACAGAAAGCGATAAAAGAACTTGCGAAGTTGTCAAATGATTCCTCTATTAAGTGAGATTCAAAGCGTAATGTGCAAAGAGTATAAAGCAGTAAAGTCTAAACAAATGGAAACAAATTGAACCAATGTAGCTAACAGAAGTAAATGGCAGCAAACAGAAACAAAAAGGAAAGACAGAAAGCAGTAGAAAGCGAATGAACGTGTGCGTGAACTCCTCACCGCAAGCGCCTCGGATGAAGGAGAAGGTTAGCTTTGTTTGGGGATGAATCCAATCAGAAGAGAAGAAGGATCTTCTCTTCTTCCTCTCAGATTATCGATGCCAACAACTGATTCCTTCACGCCAACAAACGGGAGAGAAAATAAGAAGAAACTGCGTTGAGATGGAGAGTTCTACGCTTCCAAGCTTGTTGTTCTCCTTCCCCCTTGACCTCCTTTTATAGTGTTTTCCAGGTACTCTTCAGTCAAGGAGAACCATCCATTCTGAACCACGACCTTCCACGTGGTAGCAGGAGAGAAATTGGGCGGCTGAAAGATCACAACAAGACGGCGTACGGTTGGAACAACTTATCAATTTCCAGCTTAAACATTGCGGAGACATCAATGTTTCCGCAATTTTCCTGCAATACAGAATTTCAACTCTTTTAGCTTTGTTTTTGATCATTTCTTGTTCCTTTTACAAATAACTCTTGATTTAGTTCCATCCTATGAATTCTCATATATAAGCACATGTTTAGACTAAATTCTAACAAAAACGCTTAAGAGTTTACACCATTTTATAGCAAATAAGTCCCTAAAATAAGCACTTTTGGAGACGTAACAGTATGCTATGTTGGAAGTCAACAGCAGTCTAGAAACAACCCCTACTTTAACACCTATAATCCTGGTTGGAGGAACCACCCAAATCTTTCTTGGGGTGGACAACAAAATACTAACCAAGCACAAAACCAACCAAGACCGAGTGGAACACCTGGTTTCACTCAACAAACTAACCAACCAATTTACCAAAAACAATATAACCAATCAATAGGATCATCAGTAGAGAATTTGCTTAAGGAATACATTGCAAAAAATGATGCAACCCTACAGAGTCAGCAAGCCACCCTTAGGAGCCTAGAAAAACAAATAGGGCAGTTAGCAAATGAACTGAAAAATAGGCCCCAAGGTAGATTGCCTGCAGACACTGAAGTGCCAAGAAGGGATGGAAAAGAACAAGTTCAAGCAATTGAACTTCGTAGTGGAAGACCGTTGGTGATCAACAACAGAGAAGAACCAAAGCGAGTAGAGAATGAAGAGTCTAGTGCTCCACTGGATTCTCTGCCCAACCATGATCGATCACCACCAAGCACAACAAGGGTGAGGCTGAAACCTATCGTTGAGGAACCAGAAGAAATCCCAAGGCCTCCACCTGTCATTAGGCGAGCTGAATTGCCTACATATGTGCCACCACCTCCATTCCCTAGAAGGCTGAAGAAAAAACAAGAACATGAAGTGCCATTTAATAAGTTTTTAGAAATTTTAAAACAAGTGCATGTTAATATCCCATTTGTAGAAGTTTTGCAATCTATGCCTTCTTATGTTAAATTCTTGAAAGATATAATTCTAACAAGAAAATTATTGGTGAATTTGAAACAGTGAATCTCACCGAGGAGTGCAGTGCTATACTCCAAAACAAACTACCAAAGAAGGAGAAGGATCCTGGTTCTTTCACCTTACCAGTCGAATTGGGAGGCAAGCACGTGGGCAGAGCTCTGTGTGATCTGGGAGCCAGCATCAATCTCATGCCCTTATCACTATTCCGTCAGCTTGGAATACGGGAAGCACGACCTACTACTGTCACCTTGCAGCTTGCAGACAGATCCATAGCATACCCTGAGGGTAAAATTGAGGATATACTTGTCAAGGTTGACAAATTCATCTTTCTTGCAGATTTTATAATTCTGGATTATGAGGCAGACAAGGAGGTACCAATCTTATTGGGCATACCATTTCTAGCCACAGGTAGAGCTTTACTCGATGTCCAGAAAGGTGAGCTCACCATGAGAGTTCATGATGAGGAGGTTAAATTTAGTGTATTTAAAGCTCTAAGGTATCCCTCTGATTTTGAATCCTGTGCAAATGTAGATGTAGTAGATGTAGTAGATTCACTTATGGAAGAACAACTTGAGCATGAACTGTTAATTAAGCATGCCACTGACTATGTACAAGTAGATATAGATAACTTAAACATTTCTGAATTAATGGATATACCTGTGGACAATCCTCAGCATGTTTGTATGACTAATAAATTGTCTGAAAGAACCACAAATCCTTTGAAACCATCAATTGAACATCCACCTTTACTAGAATTAAAACCATTGCCTGATCATCTTAAGTATGCATATCTAGGAGAGCAAGATACTTTGCCTGTTATTATTTCGTCCAAATTGAGTAAACAACATGAAATTGCGCTAATATTGCTGCTTAAGCAACATAAAAAAGCTATTGCATGGACGATTGCTGATATAAGAGGTATTAGTCCTTCCTATTGCATGCATAAAATATTGTTGGAAGAGGAATATACACCTAGGGTAGATCACCAACGTAGGTTGAACCCCTCCATGAAGTAGGTAGTTAAAAAAGAAATTATCAAATGGTTAGATGCCGGTGTAATTTTTCTTATAGCCAATAGTCAATGGGTTAGCCCGATCCAATGTGTGCCTAAGAAGGGTGGAATGACTGTAATAGTTAATGAGAATAATGAACTTATACCAACTAGAACTGTTACAGGATGGAGAGTCTGTATGGACTACAGAAAACTTAACAAAGAAACAAAAAAAGATCATTTTCCTTTACCATTTATAGATCAAATGTTAGATAGAATAACTGGCCGAGCCTATTACTGCTTTTTAGATGGTTATTCTGGATATAACCAAATTACCATAGACCATGTGGACCAGGAGAAAACAACCTTTACATGTCCCTTTGGAACGTTTGCTTTTCGCAGAATGCCATTTGGCTTATGCAATGCACCAACAACATTTCAAAGGTGCATGTTGGCCATTTTCTCTGACTTAGATGAGTCCATGATAGAAATATTTATGGATGACTTCTCAGTCTTTGGTGATTCTTTTAACAATTGCTTAGAAAACTTAGGACAAGTCCTAACTAGGTGTGAAGAGACCAACCTAGTTTTAAATTGGGAGAAATGCCACTTTATGGTGGAAGAAGGAATAGTCCTAGGACATAGAGTATCTAGAGCAGGAGTAGAGGTCGATAGGGCCAAAATAGAAATAATAGAGAAGCTAGTGGAACCTTAAAATGTAAAAGCTATTAGAAGTTTCCTAGGTCATGCAGGTTTTTATAGGAGATTCATTAAAAACTTTTCAAAAATCTCTAAACCTTTGTGTGAGCTTCTAGAGCTTAATACACCATTTGTCTTCTCGAAAGAATGTTTCCTAGCATGGACAACACTTAAAGAAGCCTTAGTCAAAGCACCAATTATAGTAGGTCCAAACTGGGATTTACCATTTGAAATGATGTGTGATGCTAGTGACTATGCAGTAGGGGTTATGCTAGGACAAAAAATAGATAAACTAACACATCTTGTATATTATGCAAGTACGACCTTAAATGAAGCGTAATGTAATTACACTACCACAGAGAAGGAAATGCTAGCTGTAGTGTTTGCATGTGAGAAATTTAGGAATTACATTGTAGGAACTAGAACAATTGTGTACACTGATCACTCTGCACTAAAATATCTAATGAGGAAAGCTGATGCTAAGCCACGGTTAATTAGATGGATGTTATTATTTCAAGAGTTTGACTTAGACATTAGAGATAAAAAAGGATGCGAAAATGTAGTTGCTGACCATTTATCAAGATTGCGAAGTAATTGCGAAAAAATTGTTGTGCCAGCAATTTCTGATGCCTTTGTTGATGAGCATGTCTTTGTGTTAGTACATCGTGATAACGATGAAGAACCTTGGTTTGCGGATATTGCTAACTTCCTTGCCTCGCAGGTACTACCAACTTTCAAAGGAGGGCAAGAAAAGAAGAGGTTCCTATATGAAGCTAGGAAGTACATCTGGGACGATCCTACACTTTACAAGACTTGTGCGGATGGATTGCTGAGGAAGTGTGTATCAGCTGCTGAGGCGAAGTCAGTGTTGCAGCACTGTCATACCTTTCCTTATGGTGGACATTTTGGTGGCCAAAGGACGGCTGCAAAGGTGTTCCAAAGTGGCTACTACTGGCCTACGATCTTCAAAGATGCACACGACCATGCACACAACTGCAATGAGTGTCAACGGACAGGTAACCTCAGTAGGAAGGATGAGATGCCTCTCACCTATATCTTAGAGTTGGAACTCTTTGATGTATGGGGCATTGACTTCATGGGACCATTCCCTCCATCTGCATGTAATCTCTAAATACTTGTAGCTGTAGATTACGTTTCTAAATGGGTAGAAGGCATCGCATGTCCCTCAAATGATGCCAAACCAGTCATTAAGTTTCTAAATAGGCATATTTTCACAAGATTTCGTTCGCCACGTGCAATAATAAGTGATGAAGGAACCCACTTTATAAATAAAGCCATGGAAAAGGTACTAGCTAAATACAATGTTAGACATAGAGTGGCAACTCCTTATCATCCACACTCGAATGGACAAGCTGAAATATCTAATAGGAAGATCAAGAGCATACTTGAAAAAGTGGTAAAACCTAATAGAAAGGACTGGCCTTTTAAGTTAGACGATGCACGTTGGGCATATAGGACTGCATATAATACACCCTTAGGTATGTCTCCTTATAGGATAGTGTATGGAAAAGCATGTCATCTTCCCTTCGAATTAGAAATCAAAGCCTTTTGGGCCTTAAAAGAGCTGAATTATTGCGTGACCGATGCGGGAACATTGCGGTCTCTGCAATTACATGAGTTAGATGAGCTAAGACATATGTCCTATGAAAAGGCTAAAATGTATAAAGAAAAAACTAAGATTTGGCATGAAAGTAGACTTAGGATCAAGGACTTTAAAAAGGGTCAGTATGTTTTATTATTCAAGTCGCGATTAAGGTTATTTCCAGGCAAACTTAAGTCTAGATGGTCAGGTCCTTTTGTGATAACTAACGTCTTTGTTCATGGTGCTATTGAGATTCGAAACCTACACCACGAGCATCCGTTTATGGTAAATGGTGCAAGGTTGAAGCATTACTACGAGGAAGGAGATGTGAAGACACTCTCGGCCTTCCTCCTATCTGAAGCTTGAAAAGCGAATCGAGAGGGGATGAGTGACCACTGTGCTCATCCGTCAGAAGGCTATGCCTTAGAGTTTTTCTTTAAGTATTTTTAGATTGTGTTTTGTTTGTTTATTCCTGGTTTTAATTACGGATTTTTGTTTTGATTAGAAGGATAATAATGGGAGATCTTTAAGAGGCAATGAGGGAGATGAATCGAGGGGAGAAGACCCACGAAGAAGGTCTGGCAAAATCAGAGATTTGGTTGCTAAAATCTTGCAACTCAAATCAAGAAAATCCTAACGGCTATGCGGATTAATTGCGGAGGATTTGCGGAGTCCGCAACAGAAAAGAGCCGTTGGAGAGTACTTGAGTACAAATAGCCGTCGTTGGGATCCTTGCCGTCTACGTTTTCTCAAACCGTTGGAGCTCCAAAACACAGACTTCTCCTTCCTCTGCATTCCCCACACTCAGATCTCAAAGAAACATCAATGGTGACAACACGAGCAGATCGATCCACGCCCAAGAAAGTGTCGTCTGACGCAGAAGAAGCTGTGAGGGAGGCGTTGCTTTCTTTAACAGAGGCCGATACTGCGCAACCCTCACGACCTCCAAAGCTACCTATGCGAAGAAAGAAATGGAAGGTGGCGACTGAGGAAGCTGCTGGTCCTTCTGTTCCAGTCGGAAAACCCAAGAAGAGGAAGTGGAAGATCGCGGTGTCTGATTCACTGACCAGAGAGAAAAAGACTCCCACCAAGGAAAGCCGTGGGAGTGGCCGCCCATCATTTGAGACGGCCAAGCAGAGCCCCGAACCTTTTCCACAAGCGCCGGAGCCAGAAGCTCCACCTGAAGAGCACCAAGATTCGGTGCCAAGCGACGAGCCGACAGAGGAAGAAGAGGTGTTTTCCCCCTTAAGGGATGTCAGTCTTGACAGCCCTGTGGAGGGGGAAAGCAAGGACTCCATGGACGAGACACTGGGGGATTGTCTCCAGCAAATAACAACCAAGGCACGACTCAAGAAGAAGGCCCCCGTGATCGTGAAAGGCAAGCGGCCAAAGGCCTCCAAACGAGCCAAAAAGAAGAAGGTTGGAGTTGAACCTTCTTTAAAGAAAATGAAGATTGAGGCTTCTGAGTCGGCCAAAGCAAAGGAAAAGGGGAAAATGAAGATGTACCCAGAAGACGAACTTCGAGCTGCGAGGTATGTCTCCAAGGAAGCAGAGGCCAAGGGCCTCAAATTGATGAAGAAGGAACTCCTCCACGAGCGAGGGTTTCTTGATGCATTGGCGAACCTGCCGCAATTCTTGCGCGCAGGGATCATTAACCATGACTGGGAGGAGCTTTGCAGACCTCCAATTCCAGCCTATCCTAACATGGTGTATGACTTCTACGCCAACCTCACACACCCTGAAGCATGTCTGTCAACGGTGAGGGGGATAGAGGTCGACTTCTCTGCCAACGCTATCAATGAAGCCTATGCTCTCAAGGGGCATACGCACTCTGAATATGCCAAGATTGTCGACTTACCTTCTGAGGCAGTCCTAGAAGAGGCCTTGCACACAATAGGCAAACCTGAGGCAGCTTGGGCGGTCTCAAGGAATGGGAAGCACACCTGATGAGTGCGACTGTTGCGTGCTCAATGTGTTGATAAGAATAAGGAATAAGAGAGAGAGAGCACTCAGAACATGCAAGCATACATGATCTTATAGCAAGTAGTAAGTATATTTCATTCGTTTTCCCACAGAGACTTATTTTTAGCTATTCGCGAAGTGTTTTGTTAAGAAAGAAGGGGTGGATTTGATGGGGTAAAATTGGTTTTTAATTATCTAATTTTTGCTGAATGTGTAAAGGAATGCAACATAAACAAATGCAAGTTGAAATTAGACTCAAAGGACAAGAGATGGAATTAATAAACGAAGAAGAAAACAGCTAAACAGAATGGTAACTTAGCAGAATTGCGGATACCGCAATGTTATCGCAATTGTAAAAACAGTAAAAGTGTATAAAATGGAGAATTAAGGGCTACTAACGACTATCCTATAGGCATTTTAATACGATTCCCAAGCATTAGATCAACTCTCTATGCATCAAACTATCTTAATCTCATGTATCGTCCGATTCCATGCATTAGATTCTTTAGTTTACTCAACTCAAAGTAAGGTCTTAAGCATCTTGTTAAGGCAGAAAGATATGGGTTGTACTAGGGAAGCGCCTATTCCTAGGCCGTTTCCTGGTTACCTTGAAAGGCTAGCATGATAATATGACTCTGAACTCTTACTCCTTCCAGAGGTTAGGAGTTCTTTGGACAAAATGGATGGCCAATCGAAATTGCCCGTGGGATGAAGCTTACATACAATCAATGGTTCGAGAGCTATCCTTCATACTTGGTTCACGTTTTTTAGCCTATAGTTCTGTCATTAGCATGCCCCTAAGTGACTTAGCTACTCATGGATATATAGAGAACAGAAGTATAAGATAAAACAGACATGCTTAGAAGGGAAAATGTACTCAAAACAGTAGGACAAAACCGTAGCAGCAGAAGATGGAAACTGTGAAATGAAGACTTGTAATTTGATTACTTTGAATGTTTGAACGAACAAAGGGAAACTTAAAGTAAATAATCCAAAGACAGAAAGCAACGAAATGAAGTAGACTAATCACTAAACCAGAAGCGATAACTAAACAATACTAGAAATGAGAAAGGAAAGACAAAAAGCAGTAAATGGTGCTTGAAAGCCTCGTTGCAGTCGCCTCGAATGAAGGATCAAAAAGATCAGCCTTGCTTGGATGAATCCAATCAGGAGAGAAGAAGAATCTCCTCTCCTTCCTATCAGATTATCGATTCCAACAGCTGAGCTTCGCAAACCAGCAGACGGCAAAGGAAAACAGGAGAAAAGATGGATTGCGAGAAGACTTCTACGCTTTCGGATGATCATTGAACCTCCGACTTTGACCCCCTTTTATAGTAGTTTGCAGGTGCGTTTGGGCCAAGGAGAACCATCAATCTTCAACGTCGTATATCAGAATGGATGGAGGAGAAAGAACGAATCCCTGAAATCACGGAAATTAACAGAAAAAGATCAGTCAACTTACGGTTTTCACTTGAATAATTGCGGCTTCAGCAATGTTTTCGCAATGCTATCACAATGCTTGTTTTTTCATTCTTTTCCTTCGGTTTTCACCCCTTTTCTTTCCTATTGTGCATAAGTCCTAATTTAGCTACCTTCTTCTAATTCTCATATTTAAACATAGGTTTAGGCTAAATGCTATCAAAAACACCTAAAAGTGTACATCTTCTTAAGCTAAATGGGTCCTAAATAAGTCACTTTCAGAGACTTAACACCCCCCCAAACTTAAGGTTTTGCTTGTCCTCAAGCATACTAAGGACTTACCTAGGCTGCTGTTTCTTCTTCTTTAACTACTTACTAACTCTCCTATATCCCTATCTATAGCACTGCTGTCCTGTGACACACTTCTAAGCTTAAAACCACCCTCTTATCAAGCTTCTTCTGACTTTGCCTGCCTAACACTCCTTCTGTTTTCATTAACTTCCTACAACTGATCTATTTACTTTTGTCATATCATGCCACTATCCCTAAGGTTTCAAATTCTGCCTAGCTTTACCTCAGACTCAGTACATGCTTCTAGCTTTATTTTTAATGTGTCTAGGATTCCTTAGAGTCATGCCAGTCTTAGTATTAACGGTGACAGTAGTACTTTTAGAGAACAACCTAAACCCTGGCATCACTACATTGGATAAACACTCATCTCCCTAAACAACCCTACAAGTTACAACTTTGTGCCTAGCTACTTTGAGGATCAGAGTTCTTTTTAAATAGGACATCTAAGCCACAAAGTTGTAACTCCTAGGTTTACATTCTTCTTCCCTACTTCTTCTTTTTTTCTTTCTTTCTTACTTTGGTGGAGCCTCTCCTTTGGTTGCCTTTTGATGCAACGCCACTTGTGGGTTACACACTTGGCACTGATTACTCAGCAACCTAAGAGAAACTCTCCCCTTTATTCTTTTTTCATTTTTTTTTCAGTTCATCATTTTTTTGTAAAGGAGAAGAAGAATGCTTATGTTTCTAAGGGAGAGAGGAATGTTCCTAGGCCTAGGGTGGCCTCCCCCAAACTTCAACTACTCATTGTCCCCAATGAGTGTTTGAGGTGGCACACCCCCAAACTTGTCCTAGAAGCATCTAGTCTAAGGTAAAACAAAGAGAAACTAAAGCCCTAGGCATAGACAAAACATTCGAAAGAAAATATCACAGCAGCAGTAATTTTAAAAAAAACAGACAGTTAAGGGCTTAAAGCTGTGCATGCTGAGCTTTTTAGAGGTTGATTTAAACTATCAAAGGGTGTCCTATGACACTCATCCAGCATGCATTTAGATAAGCTATATAAGGTAGTCATGTTAGCAGCAAAAGATGGAATTTAAACAGATCACAGCCTAGCTAAACAGACAGTCCAAAACATGCTTTCAGTAATAAAAATTGCGGATACCGCAATTATTTCGCAATCAGATCAGGGCAGATATAACAGTGATTAAGGCCCCTAAACATGCTTTTTCCAGTCATTCAAGCTCTTCTAAAAATAAAACAAAACTAACCTACCTAGTCAACTATCATCAGACTATACTAAGCAAAAGTAAAAACATAAAACTAAGCATCTAAAACAGATCAAAAAGTGTACTAAAAACAGCATAATTCACATAGGCTATCAGAAAGCAGAAAATTATCTCTTTTTTTTTTTTAAGGGAACAGCAATACTCCCTTCAGTGCAATTCAAACCAACACTCAAACGTCTTCATCCTCATCAGGTTGCCGTGGTCGTGGGGGCACCCATGGAGTCAGGAGATTGGTGGGGAAGTCAGGGAAGATGCAGCCTAGCTGATCTGCAACCTCCTTGTCCCGTGCCTGCGCATACGTGGCCCATTGAGCCATCCTCCTCTGCATATCCATCATGCACGCCATGGATAGTGACTGATCAGCAGCCAGCCTATCCAGTTCAAACTCCATATTCCCCTTCCTCTTCAGCCTCAAGCTAGCAGGCAGCTCCAAATGGCCTGTGTAAGCCATCTGCTGCTCCAGTCGCTCAGTGGGGACTCCTGCAAGCAAACATAGTTTGGTTATGGTGTTAGGGAAAAACAGTGGTCCCTTACCTTTCTTGGCGCACTCAGCAATAGCAGCAGTGATGACTTCTCCCACGTTGATCGTGAGACCTCTCATTATCGCATACACCAGCAGCGATCGGCTCTGGTTGATTGTAGTCTCGTGAGTCACTGGGGACAATCTCCTTCTCACGAACGAAAACCAAACAGCCGCCTTAGCCGTGAGGTTGGCACTCATGAGAGTGTGCCTCCCATTGCGTGACACGGTCCAGGAAGCTTCAGGCTGGCCAATGGTCCGAATGGCCTCTTCCAGAACTGCCTCAGTAGGCTCATCAACAATCCGTGCATAATCTGTATGTGTTTGGCCCTTGAGACCATAGGCTTCGTTGATGGCCTTGGCTGAGAAATCTACTTCTACCCCTCTGACCACAGACAGGCCATCCTCAGGGCTGAGCACATTGGCGTAGAAATCATACACCATGCTCGTGTAGGCTGGATTGGGCGGTCTGCAAAATTCCTCCCAGCCGTGGTTTATCACTCCTGCGCGCAAGAACTGCGGCAGGTCAGCAGGTCGGTCGAGGAAGCCTTTCTCGTGCAGCAACTCCCTCTTCTTTAGCTCAGCACCCCTGGACTCAGCATCAGAGGAAACATACCTCACTGACTGAGGCTCATCTTCAGGGTAGAGCTTGGCCTTCCCCTTATCTGATGGCTTGGCTGACTCGGCAGCCTCAACCTTGAGTCGTTTGAGCGAAGGCTCAGTGCTCTCTTTGTCTGCTGAAGGCGCCCTTTTAGCCTTCTTCCTTTTCAGCTTCTTGGATCGCTTGGCCTTGACAAGCTTGGCCTTCTTCTTCTTCTTGAGCTTTGCCTTGATGTTGATCTGCTGGAGGCATGCCCCCAACGTCTCTTCCATGGAATCATCCTGCTGTGCAGGACTCTCTAGGCTAGCTTCCCTTGCAGGCGAGAAGACCTCGTCTTCCCCAACTTCCCCACTGCCCTGAGTGGATTCTTGGTACTCCCCATATGGGAATTCAGGGTCAGGTCGTGGGGAAGTGTGCGACGGCGTGGCTGTTTGCTCTGCCGTAGGTGTCTGTGCAGAATTCAGTAGTGAAGAAGACAATTCAAGGCTCTGTGCAGGCGGCGATGAAGGCGACTCTGGGCTCTGCACTGGTTCAGATGGTGAAGGGCTGTGCGCAGGCGATGCAGATGGCGACGAACCCTTCTTGATCGACTCGTGGGACGCACGATCCGATTCTTGACTCTCCACAGAGGGAGTCTTTGCTTTGCTTGGTTCGGCGGCCGTCTCGACACTCCACCGACGCTTCTTGGGTGTGCCCGCTGGTTCAGAAGGTCCAGCCGGGATTTCTGTGACAACCCTCCACTTCTTCCTACGGATCGAAAGTTTGGGAAGAGGTTCGGTGCGTACAGCACCAGCATCTGCAAGGGTAAGAAGTGCTTCCCTCGCAGCCGCTTCAGCTGCGTCCTCAGCCCTCTTCTTGGCTGCAGATCTTTCAGCCCGCGTGAACACCATTGTTGAGTCTTGGAGGTTTGGAAAGAAGGATCAAAGATGAAGAGAATCGCAGCTTTCTTGGAATTCAGAGAGTGAGAGAATCGTATCGATCGAGCGCCTTCTAACGGATATAAAGGCAACGGCTAAATCCCAACGGCTATATTTTGCGGATCCTGCAATTCCAGCGCAATTGTAGGGATTCTTTTTCATCTAAATGGCAAACTTTGCTCGTCCGTATCTTTTATTTGGCTCGATCGTTTCTTGATTTTTAAAGCTGGATTTACTCTCCTTGATTCCCTCTATTGATTCCCTGCAAAAAGAAATAAAATTAACATCAAATTCGCAATTAAAATCACACAACAAAACACACAAACGATAACCGGAAAAATTGCAAAAAATAAACTAAGGCATGAGCCTTATATTGACGAGCACAGCAATCACTCGTCCTCTCTCGTTCTCTTTTCATGCTTCAGTCAAGAGGAAGGCCGAGAGAGTCTTCACATCTCCTTCCTCATAGTAGTGCTTCAACCTTGCACCATTAACCATAAACGGTTGGCCTTGCTGCAAGTTCTTTATCTCTATGGCACCATGAACAAACACATTAGTAATCACAAATGGACCTGACCATCTAGACTTAAGTTTCCCTGGAAATAGTTTCAACCGTGAGTTAAACAACAAGACAAGTTGACCCTTCTTAAAATCCTTAACTCTAAGTCTACTATCGTGCCAAATCTTGGTCTTTTCCTTATACATTTTAGCATTTTCATAGGCCATATGTCTAAGCTCATCAAGCTCATGTAATTGCAAAGACCTCAGTGTTCCTGCATCCTTTACACAAAAATTCAATTCCTTCATGGCCCAAAATGCTTTGTTTTCTAACTCAAGTGGTAAGTGACAAGTCTTGCCATAAACCAGCCTATAAGGAGACATTCCTAGAGGTGTCTTATATGCTGTCCTATAAGCCCAAAGTGCATCCTCAAGCTTGAAGGACCAGTCTTTCCTATTAGGTTTGACTACTTTTTCTAGGATGTTCTTAATTTCCCTATTTGAGATTTCAGCCTGCCCATTCGAGTGTGGGTGATAGGGAGTGGCTACTCTATGTCTAATGTTATATTTAGCCAACACTCTCTCCATAGCCTTGTTAATAAAATGTGACCCCTCATCACTAATGATGGCACGAGGTGTCCCAAACCTAGTAAAAATGTGCCTATGCAAGAAGTTGGTTACTGTTTTAGCATCATTATTAGGACATGCCTTGGCTTCTACCCACTTGGACACATAGTCTACTGCCACTAATATGTAAAGGTTACCTGATGATGGAGGGAATGGCCCCATGAAGTCAATGCCCCATACATCAAAGAGCTCCAACTCTAAGATGTAGGTGAGGGGCATCTCATCCTTTCGACTGAGGTTACCTGTTCTTTGGCATTCATCACAGATGTGGGCATAGTTGTGGGCATCCTTGAAGATTGTTGGCCAATAGTAGCCACTCTGAAATACCTTTGCAGCTGTTCTTTGGCCACCAAAGTGTCCACCATAAGGAGCTGCGTGACAGTGCTGCAGCACAGAATTCGCTTCAGCAGCTGAAACACACTTCCTCAGCAAGCCATCAGCACAGGTTCTGTAAAGTGTGGGGTCATCCCAGATGAATTTCCTTGCTTCTTGAAGGAACCTCTTCTTCTCTTGTCCTCCCTTGAAAACTGGTAATACCTGTGATGCACGGAAGTTAGCAATGTCAGCAAACCAAGGTTCCTCATCGTTATCACGATGAGTCAAAACAAAGACATGTTCATCAATAAAAGCATCAGAAATTGCGGGATCCGCAATTTTTTCGCAATTGTGCTGCAATCGAGAAAGGTGATCTGCAACCACATTTTCACATCCCTTCTTGTCTCGAATGTCCAAATCAAACTCCTGCAGCAATAACACCCACCTAATCAACCTAGGCTTTGCATCAGCCTTCCTCATAAGATATTTCAAGGCAGAATGGTCAGTGTATACAATTGTCCTAGTGCCTACAATATAGTTCCTGAATTTCTCACAAGCAAACACTACAGCAAGCATCTCTTTCTCAGTAGTTGTATAATTACATTGAGCCTCATTCAAGGTCTTACTAGCATAATATACAGGATGTGTTAGCTTGTCAATTTTCTGTCCTAACATGACCCCTACAGCATAGTCACTAGCATCACATAACATCTCGAATGGGAGATCCCAATCTGGCCCTACTATAATAGGTGCTGTAACTAGTGCTTTCTTAAGGGTGGTCCAAGCTACTAAACAGTCCTTAGAGAAGATGAATGGCCTATTTAGCTCTAGAAGATCACATAGAGGCTTGGCTATCTTAGAAAAGTCCTTGATGAACCTTCTGTAGAAGCCAGCATGCCCTAAGAAACTCCTAATGGCCTTGACATTCTGAGGCTCTACCAACTTCTCTATGATCTCTATTTTGGCCCTATCGACCTCCACACCTGCCCTTGACACTCTATGACCTAAGACAATCCCTTCATCTACCATGAAATGGCACTTTTCCCAATTGAGGACTAGGTTGGTCTCCTCACACCTAGCCAGGACTTGTCCTAGGTTTTCTAGACAGTTTGTAAATGAGTCCCCAAAGACTGAGAAGTCATCCATGAATATTTCTATCATGGACTCATCCAACTCAGAGAAGATTGCCATCATGCACCTTTGGAAAGTTGCCGGTGCATTGCATAAGCCAAAAGGCATTCTGCGAAAGGCAAAAGTTCCAAAAGGGCAAGTGAAGGTAGTCTTCTCTTGGTCCTTAGGGTCTATAGTAATCTGATTATAGCCAGAATAACCATCTAAGAAACAATAGTAGGCTCTACCAGCTATTCTGTCTAACATCTGGTCAATGAACGGTAGAGGGAAGTGGTCTTTTTTAGTTTCTTTATTTAATTTCCTGTAATCCATGCACACTCTCCACCCTGTGACAGTCCTAGTTGGAATCAGCTCATTGTTCTCATTGACTACCACAGTCATCCCACCCTTTTTAGGTACACACTGTATAGGGCTCACCCACTGACTACTAGCTATGGGAAAGATCACACCAGCATCTAACCATTTTATTATTTCTTTCTTAACTACCTCTTTCATAGAGGGATTCAGCCTACGTTGATGATCTACTCTAGGTGTGTGTTCTTCCTCTAGTATAATCTTATGCATGCAATAAGAAGGGCTAATGCCTCTAATATCAGCAATAGTCCATGCAATAGCCTTCCTATGTTTCTTAAGCAGTAATATCAGTTCAACCTCATGCTTTTCACTTAGCTTAGAAGAAATGATAACAGGCAGAGTTTCATTACTCCCTAAATACGCATACTTGAGGTGAGTGGGTAGTGGTTTCAGTTCTAAAACAGGTGGATGCTCAATAGATGGCTTTAAAGGATTCACAGGTCTATCAGTTAGGTCTATATTCATACATACATGTTGCGGTTTATCTACAGGCATATCCATTATGTCAGATACATTCAAGTCAGCTACGTCTAACTGTACATAATCATTAGCATGCTTGGTTAATAATACATGCTCCAATTGTTCTTCCATTAAAGAATCAACAACGTCCATACTAGCACAGGATTCAAGGTCAGAGGGGTACCTCAAAGCTTTATACACACTAAATTTCACCTCTTCATCATGAACCCTCATAGTGAGCTCACCTTTTTGGACGTCTATCAGTGCCCTACCTGTGGCTAGAAATGGTCTGCCTAGCAGGATGGGGACCTCCTTGTCTGCTTCATAATCCAGGATAATGAAATCTGCAAGGAAAATAAATTTGTCAACCTTTACTAAAATATCCTCAATTTTACCTTCTGGATATGCAATGGATCTGTCTGCTAATTGTAAGGTGACAGTGGTTGGACGTGCTTCTCCTATTCCCAACTGGCGGAATAGTGATAGGGGCATGAGGTTTATGCTGGCGCCCAGGTCACAAAGCGCTCTGCCCACGTGCTTGCCTCCAAGTTCTACAGGTAAGGTGAAGGAACCAGGATCTTTCTCCTTCTTGGGCAACTTGTTTTGGAGTATGGCACTGCACTCCTCAGTGAGGTTTACTGTTTCAAACTCACCAATTATTTTTTTGTTAGTAATAATATCCTTCAAAAACTTTACATATGAAGGCATAGACTGTAAAACTTCTACAAAAGGAATGTTGACATGCACTTGTTTAAGAATTTCTAAGAATTTATTAAAATGCACTTCCTGTTCCTGCTTCTTCTTAAGCCTTCGAGGGTATGGAGGTGGTGGCACATATGCAGGCACGTCAGGGCGCCTTAGAATAGGTGGAGGCCTTGGAATTTCTTCTATCTCCTCAATAATTGGCTCTAGCCTGGCTCCTGATGTGCTAGTTGGTGGTGGACCTTGGGTTGGCAGAGACTCCAGTGGAGCACTAGACTCAGTGTTCTCTACTCTCTTTGGTGTGTCCTTTGTGTTGCTCACCAAGGGTCTGCCACTTCTAAGTTCAATTGCTTGAACTTGTTCTTTACCATCTCTCCTTGGCACCTCGGTGTCAGCAGGGAGTCTACCTTGGGGCCTACTCTTGAGTTCATTGGCCAATTGGCCTATTTGGTTCTCTAGGCTTCTAAGAGTAGCTTGTTGGCTTTGAAGAGTAGCATCATTCTTAGCTATGTATTCCTTGAGTAAGTTTTCTACAGAAGATCCTACAGGTTGGTTGTAAGGTTTTTGATACATTGATTGGTTATGTTGGGGAGTGAAACCAGGTGTTCCACTCGGTCTAGGCTGGTTAGGATTTTGGTTAGCATTTTGTTGGCCACCCCATGACAGGTTTGGGTGGTTCCTCCAACCAGGGTTGTAAGTGTTGGAATAGGGGTTGTTCCTAGGCTGCTGCTGACTTCCAATGTAGCAGACTGAGGCTGGATTCCCAGGGCAGTATTCATACAGGTGCCCTTCCCCACAGAATCCACATATAAGTGCCTCACCTTGACTTGGTTGGGTGCCCATTGCCATGGCAGTAGCGGTGTTGGCACTTGTTTGGAGATTGGCTTGAGCCATTTGCTTAACTAGGTTGGTCAGGGCATTTATTTGGGTGCTCATTGCACTTAGAGCATCCTTGTCTTGAGCCCTAGTTGGCTCAACTGGATCATCTGACCACCTACAGTGAGATGCTGAGATCTTCTCCAAGATCTCATAGGCCTCGTTGTAACTCTTGGACAACATGGAACCACCAGCAGATGAATTTAAGACTTGCCTAGTGCTAGGGTTGCATCCTTTGAAAAAGACCTCTATTTGGATACACCATGGGATGCCATGATGTGGACATTTAAGAAGAAGATCTTTGAATCTAGTCCAAGCTTCGTGAAGAGACTCATTATCAGCTTGTTTAAACTTAACTATATCATCACGAAAGGTAGAATTCCTATCAGGTGGGAAGTATTTGACTAGGAATTTCTCTGCTAAGTCTGTCCAATTAAGGACAGATCCAGAGGGTAATGAGTTCAACCATGTTTTGGCTTTGTCCCTCAAAGAGTAAGGAAACAAGTATAGCCTTAAAGCTTCTTGGGACACTCCAAGGATGATAAAGGTATCACTGACTCCTAAGAAGTTCCTAAGATGGTTGTGGGGGTCCTCATTTTCTATTCCAAAGAATTGTCCCACAGTGGACAACATTTGGAACATCACTGGCTTTAACTCGAATGAGTTGGCAGTGATTTCAGGACGGATTATGCTGGGGTTCAGCTCCCCAGGCATAGGTACTAAATATGAAAAAATGGCACTATTCTTGTCATTCGCTATTTCGATGGGGTTGCGAATGACAGGTACCGGATTTGGAACTATATCGTCCATTTCTTCGATTTCAGGTATGATTTGAGGTATAGGAGGTTGTTTAAAGAGTCGTTTCTTTGCTTTGTTTCTAGCTCTAAGTAGTCTCTCAGGCTCAGGATTGAACTCTAGATCACTACTTGAAGGCTCACTCATAAACTAACCTAATAGTACCTGCAAAAGAAATGAAAAGTACATTAGTTTCAATAGATAATAAACTTGGTTTTTCAAACTTAACAAACTTCGTTTTCACTTAAAATAAGTCCCCGGCAGCGGCGCCAAAAACTTGTTGCGTGCTCAATGTGTTGATAAGAATAAGGAATAAGAGAGAGAGAGCACTCAGAACATGCAAGCATACATGATCTTATAGCAAGTAGTAAGTATATTTCATTCGTTTTCCCACAGA
This sequence comes from Herpetospermum pedunculosum, assembly GCA_028017165.1. Classification (NCBI taxonomy): domain Eukaryota; kingdom Viridiplantae; phylum Streptophyta; class Magnoliopsida; order Cucurbitales; family Cucurbitaceae; genus Herpetospermum; species Herpetospermum pedunculosum. The sequence continues at coordinate 3,087,553 of CM051525.1, read as the reverse complement.
GACTTATTTTTAGCTATTCGCGAAGTGTTTTGTTAAGAAAGAAGGGGTGGATTTGATGGGGTAAAATTGGTTTTTAATTATCTAATTTTTGCTGAATGTGTAAAGGAATGCAACATAAACAAATGCAAGTTGAAATTAGACTCAAAGGACAAGAGATGGAATTAATAAACGAAGAAGAAAACAGCTAAACAGAATGGTAACTTAGCAGAATTGCGGATACCGCAATGTTATCGCAATTGTAAAAACAGTAAAAGTGTATAAAATGGAGAATTAAGGGCTACTAACGACTATCCTATAGGCATTTTAATACGATTCCCAAGCATTAGATCAACTCTCTATGCATCAAACTATCTTAATCTCATGTATCGTCCGATTCCATGCATTAGATTCTTTAGTTTACTCAACTCAAAGTAAGGTCTTAAGCATCTTGTTAAGGCAGAAAGATATGGGTTGTACTAGGGAAGCGCCTATTCCTAGGCCGTTTCCTGGTTACCTTGAAAGGCTAGCATGATAATATGACTCTGAACTCTTACTCCTTCCAGAGGTTAGGAGTTCTTTGGACAAAATGGATGGCCAATCGAAATTGCCCGTGGGATGAAGCTTACATACAATCAATGGTTCGAGAGCTATCCTTCATACTTGGTTCACGTTTTTTAGCCTATAGTTCTGTCATTAGCATGCCCCTAAGTGACTTAGCTACTCATGGATATATAGAGAACAGAAGTATAAGATAAAACAGACATGCTTAGAAGGGAAAATGTACTCAAAACAGTAGGACAAAACCGTAGCAGCAGAAGATGGAAACTGTGAAATGAAGACTTGTAATTTGATTACTTTGAATGTTTGAACGAACAAAGGAAAACTTAAAGTAAATAATCCAAAGACAGAAAGCAACGAAATGAAGTAGACTAATCACTAAACCAGAAGCGATAACTAAACAATACTAGAAATGAGAAAGGAAAGACAAAAAGCAGTAAATGGTGCTTGAAAGCCTCGTTGCAGTCGCCTCGAATGAAGGATCAAAAAGATCAGCCTTGCTTGGATGAATCCAATCAGGAGAGAAGAAGAATCTCCTCTCCTTCCTATCAGATTATCGATTCCAACAGCTGAGCTTCGCAAACCAGCAGACGGCAAAGGAAAACAGGAGAAAAGATGGACTGCGAGAAGACTTCTACGCTTTCGGATGATCATTGAACCTCCGACTTTGACCCCCTTTTATAGTAGTTTGCAGGTGCGTTTGGGCCAAGGAGAACCATCAATCTTCAACGTCGTATATCAGAATGGATGGAGGAGAAAGAACGAATCCCTGAAATCACGGAAATTAACAGAAAAAGATTAGTCAACTTACGGTTTTCACTTGAATAATTGCGGCTTCAGCAATGTTTTCGCAATGCTATCACAATGCTTGTTTTTTCATTCTTTTCCTTCGGTTTTCACCCCTTTTCTTTCCTATTGTGCATAAGTCCTAATTTAGCTACCTTCTTCTAATTCTCATATTTAAACATAGGTTTAGGCTAAATGCTATCAAAAACACCTAAAAGTGTACATCTTCTTAAGCTAAATGGGTCCTAAATAAGTCACTTTCAGAGACTTAACAGCGACCCTTAGAGACAAGGCAGCAGTCTGGTTCTCCCTTGTCCGCAGACGCATCTCCCCAGTGACACACGAAACGACCATCAACCAGGGGCGATCATTGCTGCTCTATGCCATCATGCGGGGACTCACCATTGATGTTGGTGAAGTCATTGCCTCATCCATCACTGAATGCTCAAGGAAAGGTAAGGGCCAACTCTTCTTTCCAAGTACTATTACTAAACTCTGCTTACGTGCAGGTGTGCCTATGGAGAAGGATGAGAGGCAATTGGCTTACACTGGCCATCTGGAGCTGCCAACAATCTTGAGGATGCGGAGAAGGGGCAATATGGAATTCGAGATGGACGGCCTGGCTGCTGCACAGTCACTGTCCATGGCATGCCTGATGGACTTGCAACACAAGATGGCCAAGTGGGCTGAGTATGCGCAAGCAAGGGATCAGGAGGTGGCTGAGATGCTGGGATGCATATTCCCCACCTTCCCTGCTAGTCTGTTGAAGCCTTGGGCACCTCCAAGAGAAAGGAGAGAAGAAGATGAAGATGTTTGAATGCCAGACTGACGGCATTCGAGGGAGTATCTCTGATCCCTCTTAAAAAAAAAAAAAAAAAACCCTGCTTTTCTATGAACTGTTACCCCCATTATGATCTGTTGTTAATTGTTAATTTGTTTGTTTAGAGTAGTTTGATTTTGTTTGATGGTATCTGAGTAGTTAACTTAGTTAGTGTAGCTGTTTGATGTAGTTGTTGATGTCTGAATACAGCATGCTAGGAGCCTTGATCACTGCCAAATTTGCTCTGTAGGATTAATTGCGGATTCCTTGCGGTGTCCGCAATGTATTCGCATGTTGTTGAATGAATTTTTGATGGGCTGTTTATGTTTAAATCTCGATACCTTGCTGTTTTACTGACTTCAATATGTAATCTATCTGTTGAGCATGCTGGATGAGTGTCATAGTACACCTTTGTTAGTTTAAATTAGCTTCCTTTATTGCTCAGCATGCACCTCTGTCAGCCCTTAACATGTTTTTTTACAAAAATTCTGCCTCTGAGTTATCTGCTTTACGAAGGTTTTTCTATGCCTAGGAGTTTTAGATTCTGCTTGTTTTTTTTCTTAGACTAGATGCTTCTAGGACAAGTTTGGGGGTGTGCCACCTCAAACTCTCATTGGGGACAATGAGAACTTAAGTTTGGGGGAGGCAGCCTCTAGGCCTAGGAACATTCCTCTCTCCCTCTTGAAAAACATAAGAATTCTTCTTCTTTGAAAAAAAAAATGAAAAGAAAAAAAATGAAAAACAAAAGAATAAAGAGTAGTGTCTCTCTTGAGGATGCTGAGTAATCAGGGCCATTTGTGTAACCCACAAGTGACACTGCATCAAAAGGCAAACCAAAAGGAGAGACTCTACCAGAAAAAGAAAAAAAAAAGAAAAAGGAAAAACCAAGGAAGAAGAATGTACGCCTACAAGTTATAGCCCAGGTGCTTAGGTGTCCTGTATAAATGAACTCTGATCCTTAGTTTTCTAAGCACAGGGCTGTAGCTTGTAGGTTTGTCAAGGGAGATGAATGTTGATCCAACACAGTGATGCCAAAGCTTAGTTGTTCTATGGACTGTACTCTGATTCTCGTGTGTGCTAAGCTTTGTGTGACTGTAAGGATTCCTTGGTAGCTAAATTAAAAATACCTTAGAAGCATGTACTGAGTCTGGGATAAAACTAGGAAGAATTTGAAAACTTAGGGATAGCTGCACAATGAACCTAATGACATAGGCAGATAAACCAGTTGTAGGAAGTTTATAAAAGACAAAAGGTTTTAAAGGCAAGAGAAACCAGAATAAGCAAAACGTGGAGTTAGTTTGAACTTAGAAGAGCGTCACAGGACAACTATGCCTTGGATCGTTAGCCTAGGGAAGTCAGCAAGTAGTCAGATAGAGTGATAGCAACCCAAGTAAACCCTTATATTGCTCGAGGAAGAGCAATAACTTAAGTTTGTGGGTGTATTACGTCTCCAAAAGTACTTAATTTAGGGACTTATTTGCCATATAATCGTGTAATCTCTTCAGCATTTTTGTTAGAATTTAGTTTAATATGTGCTTATATATGAGAATTCATAGAATGGAACTAAATCAGGACTTATTTGTAAAAGGAATAAGAAAGAATAAAAAACAATGTTAAAAGAGTCAAAATGTGTATTGCAGGAGAATTGCTGAAACATTGCTGTCTCCGCAATGTTTATTGCGGTCACAACGAGGAATTCGCAATGTTTAAAGCTGCTGCTGCTAAGTTGTTCCAACCGTCCGCCGTTTTGTTGCGATCTTTCAGCCGCCCAAGTTCTCCCCTGCTGCCACGTGGAGGGTCGTCGTTCAGAATGGATGGTTCTCCTTGACTGAAGAGTATCTGCAAAGAGCTATAAAAGGAGGTGAAGGGGGAAGAAGAAGAACAAGCTCGGAAGCGTAGAATTCCCGTCTCAACGCAGTTTCTCTCCATTTTCTTATCCCGTTTGTTGGAGTGAAGGAATCAGCTTTTGGCACCGATAATTCGAGAGGAAGAAGAGAAGATCCCTCTTCTCTTCTGATTGGATTCATCCCCAAAAACGCTAAACCTTCCCCTTCATCTGAGGCGCTTGCGGCGAGGAGTTTCACGCACACTTTTTCATTGCTTTCTACTGCTTTCTATCTTCCATTTCTCTACTGTTGGCTGTCATTTACTTCTGGTTGCTACATTATTCAATTCGTCTTCATTTGTTTAGTCTTTACTGTTTTACAGTCTTTGCACATTGAGCTTTGAATCTTACTTAATAGAGGAATCATTTACAACTTCGCAAGTTTCATATCACTTTCTGTCTTCCTTTTGTTTTCATTTAAGTACTTCTAATCATGCTTAATCCACCTAGTCTTTCCAACTCCACATCAACCATGAGTAACTAAATCACACAAGGGTTTGCTAATGATGAATCTATAGGTAGAAATACGTGAATTCAGCATGTAGGATAGCTTCGAATGCATTGAATGTATGTGTGCTTCATCCCACGGGCAATTTCGACCGACCATCCATTTTGTCTAAAGAACTCCTAACCTCCGGAAGGAGTAAGAGTTCAGAGTCGTCCATTCATGCTAGCCTTTCATGGTAGCCAGAAAACGACCTAGGAATACGCGTTTTCCTAGCACGATTCATTAACTTGCTTATATAAATAAATGCTTAAGTCTTACTTGGATATGAGTGAACTAAAGGATCTAATGCATGTAATCGAGAGATGCATGAGAATGAGTTAAATTGATGCATGATAAGTTGAGCTACTGCTGAATAATCGTATGAAAAAACCTATAGAAGAGTCGTTAGTTGACCTTGTTTCCTCATCTCACCCTTAAAACCTTGTTAATTTAATTGCTAGGAAATTGCTCTCTTCGCAATTATTTAGTTCTGTTTTTGCATTAGCCATTTTTCCAGTCTTCTACTCTTGCAATTTTTTTGCTAGGAAATTGCTTTCTCCGCAATTCATTTTCCTCTACATTCAAGTTAATCTCTTTACTTGTTTTTGTTTATGCTTGCATATCTCGTACACTCTTCATTAGTTTGGCACATCATCCTCAATTCCACCCCATTTAAGCCACCCTTTCTAATTTAGCACCTCACTTCGTTAGTAACTAAGAATAAATCTCTGTGGGAAATCGAATGAAAAAATACTTATTACTTGCTACAAGACCATGTATGCTTGCATGTTCTGAGTGCTCTCGCATTGCATTTTTATTTACACATTGAGCACGCAACAGTCTATCATGATACCCTCATGGCGAGGAAAGCTGAGAAGAAACAACTAAGTAAATATGATTTACTCGTTGTTGAAACATGTTTAGTGGAACATGATAGTTCTGCCTGGATACTGGATTCAGGAGCCACTAACCATGATTGTTCTTCTTTCCAGGAAACTAGTTCCTGGCAGCTGCATGCTAAAGGTGAGATAACTCTCAGGGTTGGAACAAGAGAGGTTGTCTCAGCCAAGGCAGTGGGAGCTGTCAAGTTGTTATATAGAGATAGTTTCATTTTACTTGAAAATGTACTGTTGGTTCCTAGCTTTAAAAGGAACCTTGTATCTATCTCTTGTTTACTTGAACATTTGTATAAAGTATCATTTGATTTTAATGAAGTGTTCATTAGCAAAAGAGGTGTACATATATGTTCTGCGAAACTTGAAAACAACTTGTATGTGTTAAGACCAACAGAGGCAAAAGCTATTTTGAACACCGGGATGTTTAAAACAGCTCAAATTCAAACTAAAAGGCAGAAACTTTCTCCAAGTACCTATCTTTAGCACTTGAAACTAGGCCACATTAATCTCAATAGGATTGGGAGATTGGTTAAGAGTGGTCTCCTAAATCAGTTAGAGGACAACTCTTTACCACCATGTGAGTCTTGTCTTGAGGGCAAGATGACCAAACGATCTTTTTCTGAAAAAGGTCATAGGTCCAAAGAAACTCTAAAGCTTGTACATTCAGATCTTTATGGTCCGATGAATGTTAAAGCACGGGGAGGGTATGAATATTTCATCAGCTTCATTGATGATTATTCTAGGTACAACTATCTTTACCTAATGCATCATAAGTCCGAAGCTCTTGAAAAGTTCAAGGAGTATAAGGCAGAGGTTGAGAACTGATAACTCCATTTTGGAGGTATTAAATACTTCCTAATTATAGCTTAAGTCCGCGTTTAATTGGTTAATATATCTCGTTTGTAGGAGAATTGCGGCAAAGAGCTCGTGCGTCCGTTGGACCCGTTCGAGAGCTAAAAGTGGAGTTTTAACGCCCCGGGAGTGCATCGGGAAAGGGGAAGTTGATCCGTGAAGAAACGGGCCAAAACCGCCTAGGAGAGGCAATTTTCCAGCCCCCAAACCCGAGAGCCAGCGTCGAGACGCTGGCTCGACGCTGCAAAAACCCGAGAGCTAGCGTCGAGATGCTAGCTCGACGCTGCCGAAGCGTCGAGACTCTGCTTGGCGTCGAGATGCTCCGGATGAGGCGCGCGCAGGAAAATCATCGGGGCAGCGTCGAGACGCTGCCCAGCGTCTCGACGCCATCGCGAGGCGCGCGCGGATTAATTAGGGCGCAGCGTCTCGACGCTGGCCTAGCGTCTCGACGCTACGTCGATTACAGAAGCTGTAAAAGACGGTTTCTACGCATTTTTTAGAACAACTTAGACATTTTTTAGCGTTTCTTCTTCTTTTTCCTCTTGTTTTTCTTAGATTTCTTTGAGCTCAGCCATTGTTGGCATGTTCTTCTTATTGTAATTTGTTGATGACGCCTTCCATGGCCTACGTTGGAGCGGAATTGACAACCCATTCCATGGAGGACTAAGGTAAGGGTGAACGGTTTGGGAATTCTGGTGCACGATATTTTGAATAATCGCCTAATCTCAAGCTGTCGAGGCTTGCCAAAATACGATTTATAATCCTATAACCAAGGCTTTGCAGCCAGTGGTAACAGGGTCGATCCAAGGAGAAGGTATGATTGAAATTACTATTAAAATTGGGAATTAACTAATTGATTTGTTTTGTAACGGGGGGATTTTTCAGGATGCAAAGGAATCTAATAAAGCGCTAACGGAAGAATAACAAGTAGAAAAACGCATGCACGGTTTGGGAGTTTCGGGATTAATTGCTAGACAATTTCAGTTCATCATTTAATACAAAATTCATGGCGTACAGTTTATGATACACACGGACGACTACCCGAGAAGCCCCAAGGTAGCCGGCTTCATAGATATTAATCAGACCACACAGTTCCGATTATACGTTATCCAAAATTGCATTAAGGTGATCAGCCCTAAATTTATTCTAGACATTCACTAGCTAACCGCGACGAACATTCAAGCATGTAATCTAATTGCTAGTAGATTGCCCGCAAACGCCGTATGCAATCAACAACTATCATACACGACTCGATACTCCGATTTACTTTTATCTGTCTGTGTTACTTAGGCGAGTAGTGAGAGGCACGACATCGCTACTCTTTAACATACACAACATGCAAGAAAACTCGAGTGTCAATCGTCGAAATCTAACATGCGCGTTGGATTAAGCAAGAAAGATAAATGTATATAAACAGCCACCAATTGCATTCAAAGCTTAGATTATCAAAACTAAAATGTCTAACAAAAATTCCCTAAACAATCCCCAAACCGTTCACCCTTACCTTAGCCGTCCATGGAACGGGTTGTCAATTCCGCTCCAACGTTGGCCATGGAAGGCGTCATCAACAAGTTACAATGGAAAAGCTCAAAAACATGCCAACAATGGCTGAGCTAAAGGAAAACTAGAAGAAAATCGAGAGGAAGAAGAAGAAGAATCGCCCAAAATGTCTCCGTCCTCCTCAAATCCGCGCAGAAATCGTCTTATTAAGCTACTGTAATCGACGTAGCGTCGAGACGCTAGGCCAGCGTCTCGACGCTGCGCCCTAAATAATCCGCGCGCGCCTCGCGATGGCGTCGCGACGCTGGGCAGCGTCGCGACGCTGGGCAGCGTCGCGACGCTGGCCCGATGATTTTCCTGCGCGCGCCTCCTCCGGAGCGTCTCGATGCCAAGCAGAGTCTCGACGCTTTGGCAGCGTCGAGCTAGCGTCTCGACGCTATCACTCGACGCTAGCTCTCGGGTTTTTGCAGCGTCGAGCCAGCGTCTCGACGCTGGCTCTCGGGTTTGGGGCTGGAACTTTGCCTCTCCTAGGCGGTTTTGGCCCGTTTCTTCACAGATCAACTTCCCCTTTCCCGACGCACTCCTGGGGCGTTAAAACTCCACTTTTAGCTCTCGAACGGGTCCAACGGACGCACGAGCTCTTTGCCGCATTTCTCCTACAAACGAGATATATTAACCAATTAAACGCGGACTTTAGCTACAATTAGGAAGTATTTAATAGCTACAAAATGGAGTTATCAAACACCCCCAACTTAAACATTGCTAGTCCTCGAGCAAGTGCTACAAAGATATTGACTCTAAGGACGCGCCTACATGCAACTGGCTCAAACCTCCATGCATTTTGAAAATTTAAACACAACATAATCATGAAAGCATTTCGTGCATGCATTTACTACGAACATATCAAAAAATAACTCTTGCCCCCTAACGTGTGTGTGTGCTAGCCAACCACTCCTAAACTCACGTAAACCCGGAAAAACACATGCAACACACATCCTGTTTTCCCCCTACTTCTAGCGTTTAAGAACAGTCCACCCTTGACTTACACGAGAGAGAGAGAAGCAAATTAAGAGACCTAATTATTTTTCTCATTCATTTTTCTTTTCACAAGTACTTTGTACTCTTTTATTAAGGTTCTTTGAACCAACTTTTTATTCACTTTTTCTTTCCACCTCGAGCTGCCTAACACGTCAAACTTTGGCCAAAGCTTCACGTTTTTAAGGACTAACGCTAACTTTTTAAGCGCGCTAATAAGAAGGAGGAGCGCCTCGAGAGGAGTTTTCTATCAAACATGCTTTTCTATTTTTTTTTTTACATTAGGCTAAGCATATGCTTTCTCAATTAACAACCTACTAACTCTCATGCAACAAGTTACCTATGGGTGCCTTTCGGGGTGACAACGAGAATTAGCGCTACATGCAATTTTCGAGCCTACGGAATCTAGGAAAGGGATGCTAAGTGCGCGAAAGATGCAAGGGAGCAACAGAAATTTTTTTAAAATTTTTGACATGAACCTAATAAACGCAAAACTCATGCAAAAACTCGATTATGTACATGCTCAGATTTCCAACATGCATTTCCTAGGCTATCATCGTCAGAAAACAGTAAACAGAGTCCCAAGCACTTCAATATCGATATAACACTTCTCAACAAACTACACATGCATATCCATCAGACCATCTCCACCCCCAACTTCAGAATTTGGCATTGTCCTCAATGCCATACAGTCAGATAAAACAAAGTAAAAGGGAAGAAGAACTACACTTCCCTGACTCTTTGTGAAGCTGGCGAGGGCGAGGAAGCGGCGCGCACATACATCGAAGCCCAAAATTTTCTTCTCTTCCTCGATTCCTAAAAACAAAAACACCAAGCAAAGTAAGACTAAATTACACTAAAAAGCAATAAAAAACATCAACTAAACTAAAACAGAAAAACAGTTCATCGCTCGGGTGCCTCCGAGAAGCGCAGAATTTTTAAAGTCGTTTGCTCGACTGAATTCTCTCTACTGCCTCAACCATAGTCAGAAAGTGCGGGGGACGATCCAGACTTGTCCGCGTCCACACTTTTCCTGCAATCAACATTAAAAACATTTTGCACTCTTCGTGCCTCGAGCACGTGAATATCAGAGTTATTAGTGCCAAAAACAGCAGTACCATCCATCAAATTTAAATCAGACTTTTTAACTGAGACATGGGAACCATCCCTCAAGCGCGAGGGTAGACTCCCATTCTCGTCATGCTCAATCACAGAAATATTCTCCACCGATCTCTTTTCAAATAATGAAAACTCATGCAAAATATCATCAAACTCTAGAGAAACGACGCCCTTAAACACATCGATTTTGACCCTAGCGGTCTTAAGAAAAGGGCGTCCTAACAACATAGAGGACGAGGCATGCGATGACTCTTCATTCATATCTAAAACAAGGAAATCAGCGGGGAACGTCATATCCCCAACCCTAACAAGAACATCTTCTACTTTCCCTCTTGGACACACACTCGACCCATTAGCTAACTGGACAGACACGTTACACTCATGCAATTCATTTAAGTTCAAATCAAGAAATAAAGCATAAGACATAACGTTCACAGAAGCTCCTAAGTCTAGCATGGCATTTCTAACTACCTTACTACCTATCGTACAAGGAATAGTAAAGGTACCTGGATCGTTGCACTTGGCGGGCAACGTACCTGGGAGGATAGCAGAAACGTTCTCTTTTCTCTTCTCAGTCCCTCTGGACTTCCTTTTCTTTGTGCACCAGCTCCTTAGAAATTTTGCGTACTTAGGCACTTGACTGACTGCCTCTAGGAGCGGGATATTGACCATCACCTTCTGGAAGGTACGAAGGACCTCCTCATCATCGGATTCCAAAGTAGGCTTCGCAAGCCTACTCGGGAAGGGTGCTCTGGCAACATCCTCAGGTACACTGACCTTCTCATCTTTTTTCTCATTCTAAATCTCGGGAGCAGGCGAGGCGGACTCGTTCAGGCTGTCCTTAACTTCCTTCACGACTCTGGTGGAAAGTGACTTTCCACTCCTCAGCTGAATAGCACTCACGTTTTCACATGAGTTGACCGTGGTTTGGGAAGGAAGCTTCCCTGAGCTCTTGCTCTCGATCTTACTAATAGACACCGCCATTTGTGTCAGCTGCTTGTTTAAATTCTGCAACTCGGCCTTGTGAGAATTAAGCTCTTCTCGAGCTTCTTTTTGGAACTGGCTGGTGCTCGTGACAATGGTCCTCACCATTTCTTCTAATGAGCTGGAGGAGCTCGAGGCTTGAGCCTGGGTGGAATGGTTAGGCCTATCGTGAGACTGGCCTTGGAAGCGAGATTGTCGTTCCCTGTTCCCATAGCTGAAGTTGGGGTGATCGCGCCAACCGGGGTTATACGTGTTTGAATATGGGTCGTACTTCCTCGAGTTGGAAGCGTACCCCCCGATCGCATTCACCTCCTCCGCCTCGCGAGTTCCTCCAACGATCTTTTTCAGCATACTACCGATCTCGGCCACTTGGGCCCTTATCTCTGTCATCTCGTGACTCTAGGTCATCCCATGGACTTGTCCTTGCCCCCGAATACCAAACTGCTGCGAGTTTGCCGCCATATTCGCTATCAGCTGTTTGGCCTCAACCGGGGTCTTGTCGATCAAGGCCCCGCCGCTCGCTGCATCAATCATTTGCCGGTCCTTGGGCGTCATCCCCTCATAGAAATACTGGATCAATAGCTGATCGGCAATCTGATGGTGTGGGAAGCTGGCGCACAGGCGCCCAAATCGCTCCCAGTATTCGTGCAAGGATTCACCTACATCCTGGGTGATCCCGTAAATTCTCTTCCTCAAAGTGGTGGCCAAGGACGCAGGGAAATACTTCTCCAGGAATACCCTCTTCATGTCCTGCCACGTGGTGATCGATCTGAAGGGCAGATAATATAGCCAATCCTTGGCCTTGTCCTTGAGCGTGAAGGGGAATGCCCTCATGTTCAGCTGCTCCTCCGTGACTCCAGCGGGCTTCATCCCCGCGCAGACGCGGTGAAATTCCATTAGATGTTTGTTCGCGTCCTCCCCTGCGTTGCCATGAAAAGAAGGTAACTGGTGAATTAAACCTGACTTTAACTCAAAGTTACCTGCTACCACGGGGTAGTTTATGCATAGGGGCTGCAGGTTCAGATATGGCGCTGCTAGCTGTTTTAGCGTCCGCGGCGCATCACCTTGCGCCATCTCTTCAACCAAAAAGGGATTGCCTTCTTCTTCTCCAAACGGTCTCTGCCCCTCCCGGGCTTCTCTCCTTAATCGCCGCTCTGTTACGTCTCCAAAAGTGACCTGTTTAGGACTTAATTAGCCTAGAAAGATGTTCACTCTTAGGTGTTTTTGATAGCATTTAGCCTAAACCTATGCTTAAATATGAGAATTCGAAGAAGGTAGCTAAATTAGGACTTATGTACAATAGGAAAGAAAAGGGTTGAAAACCGAAGGAAAAGAATGAAAAACAAGCTTTGCGATAGCATTGCGGAAACATTGCGGTTCCCGCAATGTTTCAAGTGAAAACCGTAAGTTGACTGATCTTTTTCTGTTAATTTCCGTTATTTCAGGGATTCGTTCTTTCTCCTCCATCCATTCTGAAGTACGACGTTGAAGATTGATGGTTCTCCTTGGCCCAAAGACGTCTGCAGACTACTATAAATAGGGGTCAAAATCGAGGGTTCAAGCATCATCCGAAAGCGTAGAAGTCTTCTCGCAGTCAATCTTTTCTCCTGTTTTCCTTTGTCGTCTGCTGGTTTGCGAAGCTCAGCTGTTGGAACCGATAATCTGATAGGAAGGAGAGGAGATTCTTCTTCTCTCCCGATTGGATTCATCCAAGCAAGGCTGACCTTTCTCATCCTTCATTCGAGGCGGCTGCAACGAGACATTCGAGCTGTTTTACTGCTTTCTGCTCTTCATTTCCATTTTCCAGCTTTGTCTTGTTGTTGTTTCTTTTCTAGTAGCTAGATTAGACTATTTCGTTGTGTTCTGTCTTCCTGTTATTTGCTTTAAAGCTCTTCTTTGTCAATAAAACAATCAAGTAATCAAATCTCACTTCTTCATTTCACAGTTTCTTGCCTTTACATTCTACTGCTTTCCCTTACTGTTTTGTCTTTAAATTCCTTCTAAGCATGTCTACTTCTTCTCTTGCTTCTGTTCTGTTTACATCCATGAGTAGCTAAATCACTTAGGGGCGTGCTAATGACAACACTATAGGCTAAAAAACGTGAATCAAGCATGTAGGATAGCTCTCGAAGCATTGATTGTGTGTAAGCTTCATCCCACGGGCAATTTCGATTGGCCATCCATTTTGTCCAAAGAACTCCTAACCTCTGGAAGGAGTAAGAGTTCAGAGTCATACCATCATGCTAGCCTTTCAAGGTAGCCAGGAAACGGCCTAGGAATAGGCGTTTCCCTAGTACAAACCATATCTTTTTGCTTTAACAAGATGCTTAAGACCTTACTTTGATTTGAGTGAACTAAAGAATCTAATACATGGAATCGGAAGATACATGAGAATGAGATAGTTTGATGCATAGAGAGTTGATCCACTGCTTGAGAATCGTGAGAAAAAGCCTATAGGATAGTCGTTAGTAGCCCTTAATTCATCACTTTACACACTTTCGCTGTTATTATAATTGCGGTAAAATTGTTGTCTCCGCAATTCTGCTTAAGTTACCATTCTGACTAGCTGTCTTTGCTTCCATTTATTAGTCTCGTCTCTTTTCATTTGAGTTTAGCTTTGACTTGTTCTTGTTTATGTTGCTACCCTTTACACATTCAGCAAGAATTAGACAATTAAAAACCAATTTTACCCCATCAAATCCACCCCTTCTTTCTTAACAAATACACTTCGCGAATAGCTAAAAATAAATCTCTGTGGGAAAACGAATGAAATATACTTACTACTTGCTATAAGATCATGTATGCTTGCATGTTCTGAGTGCTCTATCTCTCTTATTGCCTAATTATTTTAACACATTGAGCACGCAACAAGTTTTTGGCGCCGCTGCCGGGGATTTATTTAAGTGAAAACGAAGTTTGTTAAGTTTGAAACACCAAGTTTATTGCCTATTGAAGCTGATCTGTTTCATTTCTTTTGCAGGTACTATTGGGGTAGTTTATGAGTGAGCCTTCAAGTAGAGATCTAGAGTTCAATCCTGAGCCTGAGAGACTACTTAGAGCTAGAAACAAAGCAAAGAAACGACTCTTTAAACAACCTTCTATACCTCAAATCATACCTGAAATCGAAGAAATGGACGAGATAGTTCCAAATCAGGTACCTGTCATTCGCAATCCCATCGAAATAGCGAATGACAAGAATAGTGCCATCCTCTCATATTTAGCACCTATGCCTGGGGAGCTGAACCCCAGCATAATCCATCCTGAAATCACTGCCCACTCCTTCGAGTTAAAGCCAGTGATGTTCCAAATGTTGTCCACTGTGGGACAATTCTTTGGAGTGGAAAATGAGGACCCCCACAACCATCTTAGGAACTTCTTAGGAGTCAGTGATACCTTCATCATCCCTGGAGTTTCCCAAGAAGCTTTGAGGCTATACTTGTTCCTTTACTCTTTGAGGGACAAGGCCAAAACATGGTTGAACTCATTACCTTCTGGATCTGTCCGCAATTGGACAGACTTAGCAGAAAAATTCCTAGTCAAATACTTCCCACCTGATAGGAATTCTACCTTTCGTGATGACATAGTTAAGTTCAAGCAAGCTGATAATGAGTCTCTTCACGAAGCTTGGACAAGGTTCAAAGACCTTCTTCTTAAATGTCCACACCATGGCATCCCATGGTGTATCCAAATAGAGGTCTTTTTCAAAGGATGCAACCCCAGCACTAGACAAGTCTTGAATTCATCTGCTGGTGGTTCCATGTTGTCCAAGAGTTACAACGAGGCCTATGAGATCTTGGAGAAGATCTCAGCATCTCACTGTAGGTGGTCAGATGATCCAGTTGAGCCAACTAGAGCTCAAGACAAGGATGCTCTAAGTGCAATGAGCAGCCAAATAAATGCCCTGACCAACTTAGTTAAGCAAATGACTCAAGCCAATCTCCAACCAAGTGTCAACACCGCTACCGCCATGTCAATGGGCACCCAACCAAGTCAACGTGAGGCACTTATATGTGGATTCTGTGGGGAAGGGCACCTGTATGAATACTGCCCTGGGAATCCAGCCTCAGTCTGCTACGTTGGAAGTCAGCAGCAGCCTAGGAACAACCCCTATTCCAATACTTACAACCCTGGTTGGAGGAACCACCCAAACCTGTCATGGTGTGGCCAACAGAATGCTAACCAAAATCCTAACCAACCTAGACCAAGTGGAACACCTGGTTTCACTCCCCAACATAACCAATCAATCTATCAAAAACCTTACAGTCAACCTGTAGGATCTTCTGTAGAAAACTTACTTAAGGAATACATCGCCAAAAATGATGCTACTTTGCAAAGTCAGCAAGCCACTCTTAGGAGCCTAGAGAACCAAATAGGCCAATTAGCCAATGAACTCAAGAGTAGGCCCCAAGGGAGACTTCCTGCTGATACTGAAGTGCCAAGGAGAGATGGTAAAGAGCAAGTTCAAGCAATTGAACTTAGAAGTGGTAGACCATTGGTGAGCAACACAAAGGACACACCAAAGAGAGTAGAGAACACTGAGTCTAGTGCTCCACTGGAGTCTCTGCCAAACCAAGGGCCACCATCAACTAGCACATCAGGAGCCAGGCTGGAGCCAATCATAGAGGAGATAGAAGAAATTCCAAGGCCTCCACCTATCCTAAGGCGACCTGAAGTGCCTGCATATGTGCCACCACCTCCATATCCTCGAAGGCTTAAGAAGAAGCAGGAACAGGAAGTGCATTTTAATAAATTCTTAGAAATTCTTAAGCAAGTGCATGTCAACATTCCTTTTGTAGAAGTTTTGCAGTCTATGCCTTCCTATGTAAAGTTTTTGAAAGATATTATTACTAACAAGAGAATAATTGGTGAGTTTGAAACAGTAAACTTCACTGAGGAGTGCAGTGCCATACTCCAGAACAAGCTGCCCAAGAAGGAGAAGGATCCTCCTGGTTCCTTCACCTTACCTGTAGAACTTGGAGGCAAGCACGTGGGCAGAGCACTTTGTGACCTGGGCGCCAGCATAAACCTCATGCCCCTATCACTATTCCGCCAGTTGGGAATAGGAGAAGCACGTCCCACTACTGTCACTTTACAACTAGCAGATAGATCCATTGCATACCCTGAAGGTAAAATTGAGGATATTCTAGTGAAAGTTGACAAATTTATTTTCCTTGCAGATTTCATTATCCTGGATTATGAAGCAGACAAGGAGGTCCCCATCCTGTTAGGCAGACCATTTCTAGCCACAGGTAGGGCACTGATAGACGTCCAAAAAGGTGAGCTTACTATGAGGGTTCATGATGAAGAGGTGAAATTTAGTGTGTATAAAGCTTTAAGGTACCCCTCTGACCTTGAATCCTGTGCTAGCATGGACGTTGTAGATTCTTTAATGGAAGAACAATTGGAGCATGTATTATTAACCAAGCATGCTAATGAATATGTACACTTAGATATAGCTGACTTAAATGTATCTGAGATAATGGATATGCCTGTAGATAAACCACAACCTGTATGTATGAATGTAGAACTAACTGATAGATCCTTAAATCCTTTAAAACCATCCATTGAGCATCCACCTGTATTAGAATTAAAACCTCTCCCCACTCACCTCAAGTATGCATATCTAGGGAGTAATGAAACTCTGCCTGTTATCATTTCTTCTAAATTAAGTGAAAAGCATGAGGTTGAACTGATATTACTACTTAAGCAACATAGGAAGGCTATTGCATGGACTATTGCTGATATTAGAGGCATTAGCCCTTCTTATTGCATGCATAAGATTATACTAGAGGAAGAACATACCCCTAGAGTAGACCACCAACGTAGGCTGAATCCCTCTATGAAAGAGGTAGTTAAGAAAGAAATAATAAAATGGTTAGATGCTGGTGTGATCTTCCCCATAGCTAGTAGTTAGTGGGTGAGCCCTATACAATGTGTACCTAAGAAGGGTGGGATGACTGTGGTAGTCAATGAGAACAATGAACTGATTCCAACTAGGACTGTCACAGGATGGAGAGTATGTATGGATTATAGGAAACTAAATAAAGAAACTAAAAAAGACCACTTCCCTCTACCATTCATTGACCAAATGTTAGACAGAATAGCTGGTAGAGCCTATTACTGTTTCTTAGACGGTTATTCAGGGTATAACCAGATCACTATAGACCCCAAAGACCAAGAAAAGACTACCTTCACTTGCCCTTTTGGAACATTTGTCTTTCGCAGAATGCCTTTTGGCTGATGCAATGCACCGGCAACATTCCAAAGGTGCATGTTGGCAATCTTTTCTGACTTGGATGAGTCCATGATAGAAATATTCATGGATGATTTCTCAGTCTTTGGGGATTCCTTTACCAACTGTCTAGAGAATTTAGGACAAGTCCTGGCCAGATGTGAAGAGACTAACTTAGTCCTTAATTGGGAGAAGTGTCACTTCATGGTGGATGAGGGGATTGTTTTAGGACATAGAGTGTCGAGGGCAGGTGTAGAAGTTGACCGAGCGAAAATAGAAATCATAGAGAAGTTGGTAGAGCCTCAGAATGTCAAGGCTATTAGGAGTTTCTTAGGGCATGCTGGCTTCTACAGAAGGTTCATTAAGGACTTTTCTAAGATAGCCAAGCCCCTGTGTGAGCTTCTAGAGCTAAATAGGCCATTCATCTTCTCTAAGGAATGTTTAGTAGCTTGGAGAACCCTTAAGGAAGCACTAGTCACAGCACCTATTATAGTAGGGCCAGATTGGGATCTCCCATTTGAGATGTTATGTGATGCTAGTGACTATGCTGTAGGGGTTATGTTAGGACAGAAGATTGACAAGCTAACACACCCTGTCTACTATGCTAGTAAAACCCTGAATGAGGCTCAATGTAGTTATACAACTACTGAAAAAGAGATGCTTGCTGTAGTGTTTGCTTGTGAGAAGTTTAGAAATTACATTGTAGGCACTAGGACAATTGTGTACACTGACCATTCTGCCTTAAAGTATCTCATGAGGAAGGCTGATGCTAAGCCTAGGTTGATTAGGTGGGTGTTATTGCTGCAGGAATTTGATTTGGACATTCGAGACAAGAAAGGATGCGAAAATGTGGTTGCGGATCACCTGTCTCGATTGCAGCACAATTGCGAAAAAATTGCGGAACCCGCAATTTCTGATGCTTTTATTGATGAACATGTCTTTGTTTTGACCCATCGTGATAACGATGAGGAACCTTGGTTTGCTGACATTGCTAACTTCCTTGCATCACAGGTATTACCAGTTTTCAAGGGAGGACAAGAGAAGAAGAGGTTCCTTCATGAAGCAAGGAAATTCATCTGGGATGACCCCACACTTTACAGAACCTGTGCTGACGGCTTGCTAAGGAAGTGTGTTTCAGCTGCTGAGGCGAAGTCTGTGCTGCAGCACTGTCACACAGCTCCTTATGGTGGACACTTTGGTGGCCAAAGAACAGCTGCAAAGGTATTTCAGAGTGGCTACTATTGGCCAACGATCTTCAAGGATGCCCACAACTATGCCCACAGCTGTGATGAATGCCAAAGAACAGGTAACCTCAGTCGAAAGGATGAGATGCCTCTCACCTACATCTTAGAGTTGGAGCTCTTTGATGTATGGGGCATTGACTTCATGGGACCATTTCCCCCATCCTCAGGTAACCTTTATATTTTGGTGGCAGTAGACTATGTATCCAAGTGGGTAGAGGCCATAGCATGTCCTAATAATGATGCTAAAACAGTCATAAAATTCTTGCATAGGCACATTTTTACTAGGTTTGGGACACCTCGTGCTGTCATTAGTGATGAGGGGTCACACTTCATTAATAAGGCTATGGAAAGAGTATTGGCTAAGTATAACATTAGACATAGAGTAGCCACTCCTTATCACCCACACTCGAATGGACAGGCTGAAATTTCAAATAGGGAGATTAAGAACATCCTAGAAAAAGTGGTCAAACCTAATAGAAAGGACTGGTCATTTAAACTCGAGGATGCACTTTGGGCGTATAGAACTGCATATAAGACACCCCTAGGTATGTCTCCTTACAGACTTGTATATGGTAAAGCTTGTCATCTTCCATTTGAGTTAGAAATTAAGGCATTTTGGGCGCTAAAAGAGTTGAATTATTGCGTGACCGATGCGGGAACGTTGCGGTCTTTACAATTACATGAGCTTGATGAGCTTAGACAAATGTCTTATGAAAATGCCAAAATGTATAAGGAAAAGACCAAGATTTGGCACGATAGTAGACTTAGGATCAAGGACTTTAAGAAAGGCCAACTTGTTTTATTATTTAACTCACGATTGAGGTTGTTTCCAGGCAAACTAAAGTCCAGATGGTCAGGGCCTTTCATGATTACTAATGTGTTTGTTCATGGTGCCATCGAGATAAAGAACTTGCAGCAAGGCCAACCATTCATGGTTAATGGTGCAAGGTTGAAGCACTACTATGAGGAAGGGGATGTGAAGACTTTCTCGGCCTTCCTCTTGACTGAAGCATGAAATTAAGAACGAGAGAGGACGAGTGATTGCTGTGCTCGTCAATATGAGGCTAATGCCTTAGTTTATTTTTTGCGATTTTCCGGTTATCGTTTGTGTGTTTTGTTGTGTGATTTTAATTACGTATTTGATGTTGATTTTATTTCTTTTTGCAGGGAATCAATAGAGGGAATCAAGGAGAGTACATCCAGCTTTAAAAATCAAGAAAATATTGGGCCAAATAAAAGATACGGATGAGCAAAGATTGACATTTAGATGAAAAAAATCCCCAACGGTCCCTAAAATTGCGCTGGATTTGCAAGATCCGCAAAAATATAGCCGTTGGGATTTATCCGTTTCCTTTATATCCGTTAGAAGGCGCTTGATCTGTACGATTCTCCCATTCTCTGAACTCCAAGAAATCTGCGATTCTCTTCATCTTTGATTCTTCTCTCCAAATCTCCAAGATTCAACAATGGTGCTAACAAGGGCCGAACGATCTGCGGCCAAGAAAAGGGCCGATGACGCTGAAACGGCTGCGAGGGAAGCACTGCTTGCCTTGGCTGGTGCTGAGGCTGCACGTACCGAACGCCTCCTCAAACTTCCGATTCGCAAGAAGAAGTGGAAGGTCGTCACGGAGATCCCTGCTGGACCTTCTGAGCCAGCAGGCACACCCAAGAAGCGACGATGGAGTATGGCGGTGGCCGAGGAAGAAATCAAGAACAAGACTCCCTCTGTGGAGAGTCAGGAACAAAGCCAGCCATCCCACGAGTCAGCCGAGCGCAGCCTTTCACCAGCCCTACCAGCACAGAGCCCTGAGCTCTCCTCATCACCGCCACCAGTGCAAAGCCCTGAGCAGCCGTCTTCACCACAGAGTTCTGCACAGACACCTTCAGCAGAGCAAAGAACCGCGCCGTCGCACACTTCCCCACGGCCTGACCCTGAATTCCCATATGGGGAGTACCAAAAATCAACGCAGGGCAGTGGGGAAGGTGAGGAAGAAGAGGTTTTCTCTCCGTTGAGGGAAGCTAGCCCGGCGAGTCTTTCACAAAAGGATGACTCGATGGAAGAGACGTTGGGGGCGTGCCTCCAGCAGATCACCATCGAGGCAAAGCTCAAGAAGAAGAAGGCCAAGATTCTCAAGGCCAAGCGGTCCAAGAAGCTGAAAAAGAAGAGGGCCAAGAGAGCGCCTTCATCAGAAAAGGAGAGCACTGAGCCATCGCTCAAGAGACTCAAGGTTGAGGCTGCGGAGTCAGCCAAACCAGCAGACAAAGGGAAGGCCAAGCTTTACCCTGAAGATGAACCTCAGTCAGTGAGGTATGTGTCCTCCGACGCTGAGTCCAGAGGCATTGAGCTGAGGAAGAGGGAGTTGCTGCACGAGAAAGGCTTCCTCGACAGACCTGCTGACCTGCCGCAATTCTTGCGCGCAGGCATTGTGAATCACAGCTGGGAGGAGTTGTGCAGGCCACCCAATCCGGCTTACACGAGTATGGTATACGACTTCTACGCCAACCTGCGTAACTGGTAGAGGTACTCTTGGGGTACTCCAAATTCAAGCTGTCGAGGCTTGCCAAAATACAATTTATAAACCCGAATACACCGAGCTATTTGTAGCTAAGTGGCAACGGGGTCGATCCACAGGGAAATAAGAAATTTAATCTAACTAAGTCTAAATTGCTAGAAATAAAAGAATGCACAAATTAAAGAATGGTAATTTGGTTTTGGGGGAAGGGAGCTCCTAATTATGCTACTAACGGAAAATTAAATGAAAATGTGCAAAAATTGAACGGTTGTGCTTAACTTCGAGAAGTGGACTTGCTCGTTATGGATGTTCGGATCATTGATACGATTTACGCGTTAGCTAATTCATGCACACAATTCATTTAGTTATTCCTAACTCAAATGACCCAAAGGAATTAATTAGAAGCGTGCAATTCTAATTAAACTTAGCCAATAATCTATCTAAGGTAGCGACCCCTAAATCGATTACGTGCTAGTGACGGGAACATTGCGACGGCCTAATCCTAAGACTAATCCGGTTTCTCTCTTGCCTTAAGCCTAACATGAAAACGTTAATTAATTCAGTTTACCAATGTCACTTTGGGCCGAACTAATTAGCCATGCTTAGACCCGTGCTACCTAGCGGTATGGGCAATTATACGTCCCAACCTTTAGCCCTCTATCATGCATAAGAATTAGAGCGTCAATCTAATTTAGCTACACATGCTAGAATTTGATGAAGAACAAGCAAGAGATGCATTAATCAAACTAATTTCTCAACATTTGCAAAAGGGAAAAATCTCCCCAAACATCCAAAACTTACAAACCCATACTCAAAATCAAGCACATACCTTGGTTTAGCCTTCCATGGAGGTTGGATTACTCCAATCCACCATGGAAGAGCTTGGAATCATGCACAAGAAGGAGAAGAAGTACAAAAATGGTGGAAAAATCGCCTTGGAACCGAGAGGAGAAGCTTGGGGAAGAAGAAGAATGAAAGAATGGCTGCAAAACCGAAGGTTTCACGCCTTTTAAGCTCGTAGCGTCGAGACGCTAGGCCAGCGTCTCGACGCTGTGCCTGATAACTCCATTTTGGAGCTATTAAATACGTCCTAATCATAGCTAAAGTCCGCTTTCAATTGATTAAATATATCTCTTTTGTAGGAGAAAAGCGGCAAAGAGCTCGTGCGTCCATTGGGCATGTTCGAGCGCTTAAAGCAGAGTTTTAGCGCCCCGGGAATGCATCGGGAAGAGGGGAGTTTGTCTCGTGAAGAAACGGGCCAAAACAGCCTTGAAGAGGCATTGCATCAGCCCCAAACCCGAGAGCCAGCGTCGAGCTATAGCGTCGAGACGCTGGCTCGACGCTGGGAAAACCCGAGAGCAAGCGTCGAGTGATAGCGTCGAGACGCTAGCTCGACGCTGCCCTGGCGTCGAGACCCTGCTTGGCGTCGAGACGCTCCGGAGGAGGCGCGCGCAGGAATTTCATCGGGGCAGCGTCGCGACGCTGGCCTTGCGTCGCGACGCCAGCGCGCGCGCGCGGTTCACTTAGGGCACAGCGTCGAGACGCTGGCCTAGCGTCTCGACGCTACGACGAAGACAGTAGCTTAAGGACGATTTTTTCTGCACATTTTTGATATCTTCTCCAAGCTCTATCTTCTTCATCTCTCAACCGATTTGGACGATTCTTCTTCCCTTCTTCCCCATTTTTTCTCTCTACTTTCCGTGGAGCTCCGCCATTGTTGGCATGCGAGCGAGCTCCACTTCCCTTTTGTAATAGATAGATGAACTCCTCCGTGGTCGTTGTTGGAGCGGGATTGACAAACCGCGCCATGAGCGGCTAAGGTAAGAGTGAACGGTTTGGGATTTTGTTTAGGGGAATTTTGTTAGACCTTTACAGCTTTGATAATCTGAATTTTAGATTGCACATTGGTTCTGTTTACGTGCATTTGTTTACCTTGCTTAATCCAACGCGCATGCTAAATTATGTTGATTGACACTCGGATAGTTTCGCATGTTGTGTATGTTAAAGAGTAGCGATGCCGTGCCTCTCACTGCTCGACTAAGTAACACAGGTAAATAGAACTAAATCGAAGTATCGGGTCGGGTAGGATAATTGTTGGTTGCATACGGCGTTTGCGGGCAACCTACTAGCAATTAGAATTCACGCCCGAATGTTCGTCGCGGTTAGCTAGTAACTGTCTAAATTCATCTTAGGACTGATCATCTTAATGTGAGATTAGATAACGTGTAATTAGGACTGTGTGGCCTAATTAAAATCCATGAAGTCGGCTACTTTGGGGCATCTCTGGTAGTCGTCCGTGTGCATAGTAAACTGAATTCCATGATTATTAGAATTAAATGATAAGTTGTATTTGTCTAACAATTGATCCCGAAACTCCCCAAACCGTGCACACGTTCTCTACATATTATTTCTTTCTTCCGTTAGCTTCCTTATTATTTTCCCTCTGCATGACTAAAACCCCCCGTTACCAATTAATCAATTAAATCCCAACTTTACTAGTAAATTCATTCTCCTATTCCTTGGATCGACCCTGTTACCACTGGCTGCAAAGCCTTGGCAATAGGCATTATAAATTTATTTTGGCAAGCCTCGACAGCTTGAGTTTATAGCGATAGTTCAAAAATATCGTTACCAAAATTGGCGCCGTTGCCGGGGAATAGGCAATTGATTGGATTTATGATTGAAGTTTGAATTTGATTCTTTGATGGTTGATTGAAAATTTTTTCTGTTTCTATGTTGTATGTTTAGATTTTTGTTTGTGTATGACCCGTTCCTCTGAGGGTAGTTTGCAGTATATTCCTGAGATTGACAGAGAGGAGCGGAGGTTACGTAGAGAAGCCCGGGAGGGGCAAGGAACGTTTGAAAGAGAAGAAGGCAATCCCTTCTTATTTGACGAGATGGCGCAAGGTGAAGCGCCACGGACGCTGAAGCAACTGGCAGCGCCAGACCTGAACCTGCAGCCCTTGTGCATTAACTACCCCGTGGTAGCAGGTAACTTCGAGTTGAAATCTGGTTTAATTCACCAGTTACCTTCTTTCCATGGAAACGCAGGTGAGGACGCGAACAAGCATTTGATGGAATTCCATTGCGTCTGCGCGGGAATGAAGCCCGCAGGGGTCACGGAGGAGCAACTGAATATGAGGGCATTCCCCTTCACGCTCAAGGACAAAGCCAGAGACTGGCTGTATTACTTGCCCTCCGGATCAATCAACACGTGGCAGGATATGAAGCGGGTATTTTTGGAGAAATACTTTCCCGCATCCTTGGCCACTACACTGCGGAAGAGGATTTATGGGATCACCCAGGATGTAGGTGAGTCCCTGCATGAGTATTGGGAACGCTTTGGGCGCCTGTGCGCGAGTTTCCCACACCACCAGATCGCCGATCAGCTGCTCATACAGTATTTCTATGAGGGGATGACGCCCCACGACAGGCAGATGATCGATGCAGCGAGTGGAGGGGCACTGATTGACAAGACCCCAGTTGAGGCCAAGCAGCTCATTGCAAATATGGCTACCAACTCGCAGCAGTTTGGGATCAGGGGGCAAGGACAAGTGCACAGCGTGGCTCAGAGCCATGAAATGTCTGAAATGAGGGCCCAGGTGGCCGAGATAGGGAGTATGTTGAAAAAATTTGTTGGAGGACACCGCGAAGAGGCGGAGGTCAATGCAATCGGGGGATATGCTTCCAACCCAAGGAAGTATGATCCATATGCTAGCACTTATAACCCCGGTTGGCGTGACCATCCTAACTTCAGCTATGGGAACAGGGAAGGACAAAATCGCTTCCAAGGCCAGTCCCAGGATAGGCCTAATTCTTCCACCCAGGCTCAAGCTTCGAGCTCCTCCAGCTCACTTGAAGAGATGGTAAGGACCATCGTGACTAGCACCAGCCAGTTCCAGAAAGAGGCTCGCGAGGAGCTTAATTCTCATAAGGCAGAGCTGCAAAATTTGAACAAGCAGCTGACACAAATGGCGGTGTCTATTAGTAAGATCGAGAGCAAGAGCTCGGGGAAGCTTCCTTCCCAAACTACAGTTAACTCATGTGAAAATGTGAGTGCCATTCAGCTGCGCAGTGGGAAGTCACTTTCCCCCAGAGCTGCGAAGGAAGCCACGGACAGCCTGAACGAGTCCGCCCCGATTGCTCTTGAGACTCAGAATGAGAAAAGAAATGAGAAGGTCAGTGTACCTGTGGATGTTGCCAAAGCACCATTCCCGAGTAGGCTTGCTAAGCCTACTTTGGAATCCGATGACGAGGAGGTCCTGCGAACCTTCCAAAAGGTGATGGTGAATATCCCGCTCCTAGAGGCAGTCAGTCAGGTGCCCAAATATGCAAAATTCCTGAGGAGCTGGTGCACTACGAAGAGGAAGTCCAGAGGGACTGAGAAAAAGAAAGAGAACGTCTCTGCCATACTCCCAGGTACGTTGCCTGCAAAGTGCAACGATCCAGGTACCTTTACTATCCCTTGCACCATAGGTAGTAAAATTGTTCATAATGCCATGTTAGACCTTGGAGCCTCTGTAAATGTTATGTCTTATGCATTGTATCGTGAGTTGAATTTAAATGAAATGCATGAATGTAATGTTTCTGTTCAGTTGGCTAATGGGTCGAGCATCTGTCCTAGGGGGAAGGTAGAGGATGTTTTAGTTAGAGTTGGGAATATGACGTTTCCCGCTGATTTCCTTGTTTTAGATATGAAAGAAAATTTATTGCATGCTTCGTCCTCTATGCTGTTAGGACGTCCCTTTCTTAAGACCGCTAGGGTCAAAATCGATGTGTATAAGGGCGTCGTTTCGTTAGAGTTTGATGATACTTTGCATGAGTTTTCTTTATTTGATGGGAAGTCTGCTGGAAATGTATCTGTTTGTGAGCATGATGAGAATGGGAGTCTACCCTCGCGCTTGAGGGATGGTTCCCATGTCTCTGTTAAAATTTCTGATTTGAATTTTTTGGATGATACTGCTGGTTTTTGCACTAACATGTCTAATATTCACGTGCCCGAGGCACGAAGAGTGCAAAACATTTTTCAGGTGGATGATGGTGGAAAAGGTGTGGCCTTGGACAAGTATGGATCGTCCCCCGCACCTACAGACTATGGATGAGTCTGTTGAGAGAATACAGTCGAGCAACCGACTTTAAAAATTCTGCGCTTCTCGGAGGCACCCGAGTGTTGAACTGTTTTTATGCTTTAGTTTAGTTTTCTTGCTTTTTAGAATTAATTTAGCTTGCTGTTTTTTTTTAAGGGGAATCGAGGAAGAGAAGACAATTTTGGGCTCTGATGCGTTCGTGCACCGCTTCCTCGCCCTCGCCAGCTTCACAAAGAGTCAGGGAAGTGTACTTCTTCTTCCCTTTTACTTTGATGTATCTGACTGGTTGGCATTGAGGACAATGCCAAATTTTGAAGTTGGGGGTGGAGTGAGTCCGATGGATGTGCATGTGTAGTTTGTTGAGAAGTGCTATAAAGATATTGAAGTGCTTGGGACTCTGTTTACTGTTTTCTGACTGTGATAGCCTAGGAAATGCATGTTGGAATTCTGAGCATGTTCATAATCGAGTTTTTGCATGAGTTTTGTGTTTATTAGGTTCATGTCAAAAATTTTAAAATTTTTTCTGTTGCTCCCTTGCACTCATCGCGCACTTAGCAACTTCTCCCTAGATTCCGTAAGCTTAGTTTATCGCATGCTTAGCTAATTCTCGTTGTCACCCCGAAAGGCACCCTTAGGTAGCTTGTTGCATGAGAGTTAGCAGCTAATTAATCGAGAAAGCATGTGCTTAGCCTAATGTAAAAAAATAATAGAAAAGCATGTTTTATAGAAAAATTCCTCTCGAGGCGCTCCTCCTTCTTATTTGCGCTTAAAAGAAGTGAGCGTTAGTCCTTAAAAACGTGAAGTTTTATGCATGAATTTGACGTGTTAGGCAACTCGAGTTGGAAAGAAAAAGAAATGAAAAGTTGGTTCGAAGAACCCAAATAAAAGAGTACAAAGTACTTTTGAAAAGAAAGAAAAAGAATGAGAAAATAATTAGGTCTCTTAATTTGTTTCTCTCTCGTGTAAGTCAAGTGTAGCTGTTCTTAAACGCTAGAAGTAGGGGGAAAGCGGGATGTGCGTTGCATGTTGGTTTTCCGGGTTTACGTGAGTTTAGGAGTAGTTGTCTAGCACACACACACGTTAGGGGGCAAGAGTTAATTTTTGATATGTCCTAGTTATTACATGAACAAAATGCTTCCATGATTATGCTCGTGTTTAAATTTCAATATGCATGGAGGTTTGAGTTAGAATATATGTAAACGCGTCCTTAGAGTCAATGTCTTTGTAGTGCTTGCTCGAGGACTAGCAATGTTTAAGTTGGGGGTGTTTGATAACTCCATTTTGGAGCTATTAAATACGTCCTAATCATAGCTAAAGTCCGCTTTCAATTGATTAAATATATCTCTTTTGTAGGAGAAAAGCGGCAAAGAGCTCGTGCGTCCATTGGGCATGTTCGAGCGCTTAAAGCAGAGTTTTAGCGCCCCGGGAATGCATCGGGAAGAGGGGAGTTTGTCTCGTGAAGAAACGGGCCAAAACAGCCTTGAAGAGGCATTGCATCAGCCCCAAACCCGAGAGCCAGCGTCGAGCTATAGCGTCGAGACGCTGGCTCGACGCTGGGAAAACCCGAGAGCAAGCGTCGAGTGATAGCGTCGAGACGCTAGCTCGACGCTGCCCTGGCGTCGAGACCCTGCTTGGCGTCGAGACGCTCCGGAGGAGGCGCGCGCAAGAATTTCATCGGGGCAGCGTCGCGACGCTGGCCTTGCGTCGCGACGCCAGCGCGCGCGCGCGGTTCACTTAGGGCACAGCGTCGAGACGCTGGCCTAGCGTCTCGACGCTACGACGAAGACAGTAGCTTAAGGACGATTTTTTCTGCACATTTTTGATATCTTCTCCAAGCTCTATCTTCTTCATCTCTCAACCGATTTGGACGATTCTTCTTCCCTTCTTCCCCATTTTTTCTCTCTACTTTCCGTGGAGCTCCGCCATTGTTGGCATGCGAGCGAGCTCCACTTCCCTTTTGTAATAGATAGATGAACTCCTCCGTGGTCGTTGTTGGAGCGGGATTGACAAACCGCGCCATGAGCGGCTAAGGTAAGAGTGAACGGTTTGGGATTTTGTTTAGGGGAATTTTGTTAGACCTTTACAGCTTTGATAATCTGAATTTTAGATTGCACATTGGTTCTGTTTACGTGCATTTGTTTACCTTGCTTAATCCAACGCGCATGCTAAATTATGTTGATTGACACTCGGATAGTTTCGCATGTTGTGTATGTTAAAGAGTAGCGATGCCGTGCCTCTCACTGCTCGACTAAGTAACACAGGTAAATAGAACTAAATCGAAGTATCGGGTCGGGTAGGATAATTGTTGGTTGCATACGGCGTTTGCGGGCAACCTACTAGCAATTAGAATTCACGCCCGAATGTTCGTCGCGGTTAGCTAGTAACTGTCTAAATTCATCTTAGGACTGATCATCTTAATGTGAGATTAGATAACGTGTAATTAGGACTGTGTGGCCTAATTAAAATCCATGAAGTCGGCTACTTTGGGGCATCTCTGGTAGTCGTCCGTGTGCATAGTAAACTGAATTCCATGATTATTAGAATTAAATGATAAGTTGTATTTGTCTAACAATTGATCCCGAAACTCCCCAAACCGTGCACACGTTCTCTACATATTATTTCTTTCTTCCGTTAGCTTCCTTATTATTTTCCCTCTGCATGACTAAAACCCCCCGTTACCAATTAATCAATTAAATCCCAACTTTACTAGTAAATTCATTCTCCTATTCCTTGGATCGACCCTGTTACCACTGGCTGCAAAGCCTTGGCAATAGGCATTATAAATTTATTTTGGCAAGCCTCGACAGCTTGAGTTTATAGCGATAGTTCAAAAATATCGTTACCAGTGCCCTAAGTTGGCAGGCGCGCGCGCGCGGGGCGGCGTCGAGACGCGCGCGCGGCGTCGAGCGAGCGTCGAGACGCTTGCGCTCGACGCTTGCTCTCGGGTGGATCTTCAAAATCACGCTTCAGAGTTCGGAGCGTCGAGACGCTCGGCCAGCGTCTCGACGCTGTCGCGCGCGGACACGGCGAGGCGGACACGGGCGTGGGCGCGCGGGCATGGGCGAGGCGGAGCGGGCGTGGGCGCGCGGGCGCGCGCGGACATGGGCGAGGCGGAGCGGGCGTGGGCGCGCGGGCGCGCGCGGACATGGGCGAGGCGGAGCGGGCAGGCGCGCGGGCGCGAGGCGAGGCGGCGCGCGCGGGCGCGCGCGCGTCTGGCCGTCTGGGCGCGGGCGTGCGGTGCTTGCGAGCGGCGCGCGCGGGCGCGCGCGCGTGCTGCGTTCGTTGGGCGCCTGGGCGCTGGGCGCCGGCGCTTGGGCGCTGCCCTCTCGGCTCTTAGCCCACTTTTGGGTCGTTTTGGCTCCCGAGCTCCGTTTGGCCTATCGTTTTGACCCGAACACTTCCCGAAACATGTTAAATGACCTTTTTAGCCCCGAAAATCATCAATGGACTTCCCGAGCTCTTCACCATGAAATCACCTACAAGGAAGCATTTTAATCAATATATATCATGGTTTTAGCTAGAATTAGGGACATTAAGATAGCTCTATTTTGGAGCTATCAAAATACCCCCGACCTAAATCTTGCTAGTCCCCGAGCAAGGTATACTCTAAATAATCTCCAAAGAATCAAATGCATGCTTGGACTCTAATCTCAATGCTTGTGAAACAAGGTACTTGTAGTAAATTCAAAACCATCAAAAGCATGCAAACGTTGAAATCATTTCAAAATTTAAACTCCTATTCCCTTACGTGTGTGTGTGCTTAGCACCTCTCAACCTAGCTCACGCAAGCCCGGAATAACCTTATATAGTCCTATAACTCGTTTTCCCCCTACTTATGGCGATAAGAACAGTCTAACGGCTTTTAGTGATAGGAATAGCAACAAAACATAAGGCCTAATTTTTATTCTTTTCTTTGAGTACTTTGTACCCATTTTCTTTTCTTTTGAACAACTTTTTTTTTATTTTTCTCCAAGAGAGCCTAACACGTCAAACCAAATTTAGCTTCACGTTTTTAAGGACCATTGCTCACTTCCATTAGTTCCCCTTTCATGCAGTGACAACCGTGGGTTACACGATCGCCCCTGGTTACACGGGCAACACAAGAAGGAGGAGCAACTCTGGAGGTTTTATTTTTCATGCTAACACTTTTTTTTTAGGCAATAGCTTCGCTATACACAAATGAGTTATTACTACTTCTACACATCAAGCCTCCCTAATGGTACCTTTCGGAGTGACAACAAGGTTTCAGACAAAATAAGATCAGTCTAGACCTACAGAACTGAGGATAAGAGTGCTATGTGCTCAGTGAATGTAGGGAAATAACAGAAAAAATTTTAAAATAGGCTCAAAATATGTGCATACATCGTCAAATTTTCGAATCATGCAAATACGGAGTGTTCACAAACAAATCACAGACCGTCCTTCTGTGCACATACAACATCAAATTTAAATTTTGAAGGTTTAACAAAAGGTTGATCCCATAAAATTGATGCAAAAACATGAGAGAAATTTTCATGCATTCCTAAAGTGCAAGGATCAGCAGGAAAGAACGGGTCATTAACTTTGCCCAAAACATCTTCCACCTTTTCCAAGGGGTGCACATAAGAATTATCAACCAATTGCAAAGTAGAACCAGATTCATGCAAGTCATTCATTTTAAGCTCATCAAAAACAGCATGCGACTCAACATTAACCGGTGGTTCTAAATCTAGCATGGCTTGATTAATCATTTCATTTTCAGTAGTGCAAGGTAAAGTGGAAGGAAGTAGATTAGCAGGGTTCTCAACAGTTGTCAAAGTAGAAACAGATGAATCACAAAATTCAGTCAAGGATGGCTCATGCAACTCATAATCATCAAAAAGTTCAGTTAAAAATAATGGGTCATCCCCATCCTCAACAGTCATGCATTCATTATGAGTTACAGATTCAAAAGTGTCTACTTGACAAAGAGAGAAGACATCATCAACATGCTCTTCTACATCAGGCAAATGCATCTCAACAACCTCTCCGCCATACTCAACAGATAATATGCCCTTATCCACATTAATTTTAGTTTTAGCAGTTTTCATAAAGGGCCTACCTAATAAGATCGAAGCATGCGAAGAGGAATAATTTTCATCCATTTTCAGAACATAAAAGTCAACAGGAAAAATTAATTCATTAACTTGCACTAACACATCTTCAATAATTCCTAAAGGATGCACAGAAGTTCTGTCAGCAAGTTGAATAATTGTTCCTGTTTTAGTCATTCCTTTCAGTTTCAGTTTCTGATAAATGGAATACGGCATAACACTAATGGAGGCTCCTAGATCGAGCATTGCTCTTCTAATATGCATACCTCCAATCTTACAAGGGAGAGAGAACATACCTGGATCGCCGCATTTAACCGGTAAGTTCTTTGTGATCACTGCAGAGACGTTCTCACTTACCACGACGCGTTCACTCTCCTTTGTCTTCCTCTGGTTGGTGCAAATTTTCCTGAGGAACTTGGTGTACCTCGGGATTTCCTTCAGAGCGTCCAGCAGAGGGATGTTGATCTCTACTTTCTTGAATGTGTCCAGGAACTCCTTCTCGTAGTCCTCCTTAGGCGGTCTCGCTAACCTGCTAGGAAAAGGAGCCTTATGCACATAAACTCTAGTGCATGTAGGATCAAAATTTACCCCATGCCACCGTGGTTCGGGATTTTCTGTCTGTGGCTCGACGTGGCCATAATCGACTTCCACTGGCGGGGTACTCGTGGGAAGCTGCTTCCCACTTCTCAGGGCGATGGCACTAGCATTCTCAGCTTCCTGCTTTTCCATCCTATTTATCTTCTCGGTCGCAAGGGACATTTCCTTAACCACATCTTGCATCTGAGTTCCAACGTTATCGAGCTTGTCCAAGGTGTCTTGCTGTGATTTGGAAACTACCGCCATTATAGCTTTAAGCATGTCCTCAGCGGGTCTACCTGAAACAGAAGATTGGGATTTAAGAAAGTCATCCTGTAAAGCGAGAACAGCTTTACTTACCTCAAAAAGCTGAGCCTTAAGCTCGTCCACGTCCTTTCTCAAGCGAGCTTGCTCCTTGCTTCCGTCTCCACTCCGCTCCAAGCTTCTAGCCAAGTTGGAAATTAAAACTCTAGCTTCAGCGGGTGTCTTGTCCATGAGCGAACCGCCACTGGCGACATCAACCAATTGTCGGTTTGGCGGTAAGAGACCTTCGTAGAAATTCAGAATTAGGCGCTGGTCAGACACTTGGTGGTTGGGACAGTCCTCACACAACCGACCAAATCTCTCCCAACACTCAAGAACGGTCTCTTTTTCTCCTTGCTCAATTCTATTAATCATTCTTCTAAGGGCGGCGACTTTGGGAGGTGGAAAATATTTCGCATAAAACGCTCCCTGCAGCTCAGCCCAAGAAGTGATGGACCCGGTCGGTAGGTAATACATCCACTCTTTCGCCTCTCCATTTAAGGAGAAAGGAAAAACTCTGAGGTGGAGTTGATCTTCGGTGATGTCGTCGGTCCTAAATGACGAACACACCATCTTGAATGCCTTGAGGTGTCTGACTGCATTCTCATCTGTATTACCACAAAAAGAAGGTAATAAGTTAATCAGACCAGCTGTAAGTTCAAAATTACCTGAAGCTACCGGATACATGATACTCGATGTGTTCCGGCCTAGCTCAGATGATGCAAGCTCCCTCATGGTTCTTTGATGCTCATAATTACCCCCGACCTCCATCTTGGCGCTTCTTTTGAATTTTCAAAGAATGCTGCGCTCCAAAAACTCAAACAAAAACGCGTAAAATAATACAAAAGAATTAAAACTATACAAAAAGTAAAGAAAATTTTTAAAACCAACAAACCAAACTTAACTAAACTAAATTAATTAATTCCCCGGCAACGGCGCCAATTTTGGTAGAGGTACTCTTGGGGTACTCCAAATTCAAGCTGTCGAGGCTTGCCAAAATACAATTTATAAACCCGAATACACCGAGCTATTTGTAGCTAAGTGGCAACGGGGTCGATCCACAGGGAAATAAGAAATTTAATCTAACTAAGTCTAAATTGCTAGAAATAAAAGAATGCACAAATTAAAGAATGGTAATTTGGTTTTGGGGGAAGGGAGCTCCTAATTATGCTACTAACGGAAAATTAAATGAAAATGTGCAAAAATTGAACGGTTGTGCTTAACTTCGAGAAGTGGACTTGCTCGTTATGGATGTTCGGATCATTGATACGATTTACGCGTTAGCTAATTCATGCACACAATTCATTTAGTTATTCCTAACTCAAATGACCCAAAGGAATTAATTAGAAGCGTGCAATTCTAATTAAACTTAGCCAATAATCTATCTAAGGTAGCGACCCCTAAATCGATTACGTGCTAGTGACGGGAACATTGCGACGGCCTAATCCTAAGACTAATCCGGTTTCTCTCTTGCCTTAAGCCTAACATGAAAACGTTAATTAATTCAGTTTACCAATGTCACTTTGGGCCGAACTAATTAGCCATGCTTAGACCCGTGCTACCTAGCGGTATGGGCAATTATACGTCCCAACCTTTAGCCCTCTATCATGCATAAGAATTAGAGCGTCAATCTAATTTAGCTACACATGCTAGAATTTGATGAAGAACAAGCAAGAGATGCATTAATCAAACTAATTTCTCAACATTTGCAAAAGGGAAAAATCTCCCCAAACATCCAAAACTTACAAACCCATACTCAAAATCAAGCACATACCTTGGTTTAGCCTTCCATGGAGGTTGGATTACTCCAATCCACCATGGAAGAGCTTGGAATCATGCACAAGAAGGAGAAGAAGTACAAAAATGGTGGAAAAATCGCCTTGGAACCGAGAGGAGAAGCTTGGGGAAGAAGAAGAATGAAAGAATGGCTGCAAAACCGAAGGTTTCACGCCTTTTAAGCTCGTAGCGTCGAGACGCTAGGCCAGCGTCTCGACGCTGTGCCCTAAGTTGGCAGGCGCGCGCGCGCGGGGCGGCGTCGAGACGCTGCGCGGCGTCGAGACGCGCGCGCGGCGTCGAGCGAGCGTCGAGACGCTTGCGCTCGACGCTTGCTCTCGGGTGGATCTTCAAAATCACGCTTCAGAGTTCGGAGCGTCGAGACGCTCGGCCAGCGTCTCGACGCTGTCGCGCGCGGACACGGCGAGGCGGACACGGGCGTGGGCGCGCGGGCATGGGCGAGGCGGAGCGGGCGTGGGCGCGCGGGCGCGCGCGGACATGGGAGAGGCGGAGCGGGCAGGCGCGCGGGCGCGAGGCGAGGCGGCGCGCGCGGGCGCGCGCGCGTCTGGCCGTCTGGGCGCGGGCGTGCGGTGCTTGCGAGCGGCGCGCGCGGGCGCGCGCGCGTGCTGCGTTCGTTGGGCGCCTGGGCGCTGGGCGCCGGCGCTTGGGCGCTGCCCTCTCGGCTCTTAGCCCACTTTTGGGTCGTTTTGGCTCCCGAGCTCCGTTTGGCCTATCGTTTTGACCCGAACACTTCCCGAAACATGTTAAATGACCTTTTTAGCCCCGAAAATCATCAATGGACTTCCCGAGCTCTTCACCATGAAATCACCTACAAGGAAGCATTTTAATCAATATATATCATGGTTTTAGCTAGAATTAGGGACATTAAGATAGCTCTATTTTGGAGCTATCAGTAACTCTGAGGAGGGGCTGTCTGTGGTTAGGGGAGTAGAAGTAGACTACTCAGCAAAGGCCATCAACGAAGCCTATGGCCTCAAGGGCCAAAAACATACAGATTATGCAAGGATTGTTGATGAGCCTACTGAGGCAGTCCTGGAAGAGGCCATTCGGACCATTGGCCAGCCTGAAGCCTCTTGGACCGTGTCACGCAATGGGAGGCACACTCTCATGAGTGCCAACCTCACAGCCAAGGCGGCTGTTTGGTTTTCTTTCGTGAGAAGGAAGCTGTCCCCCGTGACTCATGAGACCACCATCAACCAGAGCAGATCGCTGCTGGTATATGCGATAATGAGAGGTCTCACGATCAACGTGGGAGAAGTCATTGCTGCCGCCATTGCTGAGTGCGCCAAGAAGGGTAAGGGTCCATTGTTTTTCCCTAATACCATAACTAAACTATGTTTGCTTGCAGGAGTTCCCATCGAGCGAATGGAGCAGCAGATGGCTTACACGGGCCACTTGGAGCTGCCTGCTGGTTTAAGGCTGAAGAGGAAGGGGAACATGGAATTCGAGCTGGATAGGTTGGCTGCTGATCAGTCACTATCCATGGCTTGCCTGATGGATATGCAAAGGAGGATGGCTCAATGGGCCACTTACGCACAGGCGAGGGACAAGGAGGTTGCTGACCAACTTGGGTGCATCTTCCCTAACTTCCCCACGAATCTCCTGACTCCATGGGTGCCTCCACGACCACGACAACCTGATGAGGATGAAGACGTTTGAGTGCTGGTTTGAATTGCACTGAAGGGAGTATTGCTGTTCCCTTAGAAAAAAAAAAAAAACAAAATCTGCTTTCTGATAGACCATGTGTATTATGCTGTTTTTAGTACAATTTTGATCTGTTTTAGTTGCTTAGTTTTATGTTTTTAAATTGCTTAGTATAGCCTGCTGCTAACTGATTAGGTAGGATAGTTTAGGTTTATTTTTATTGAGCTTGAACGACTGGATAAAGCATGCTTAGGGGCCTTAGTAACTGATATATCTGCCCTGACTTGATTGCGAAATAATTGCGGTACCCGCAATTTTTATTACTGAAAGCATGTTTTGGACTGTCTGTTTAGCTAGGCTGTGATCTGTTTAAATTCTATCTTTTGCTGCTATCATGACTACCTTATATAGCTTATCTAAATGCATGCTGGATGAGTGTCATAGGACACCCTTTGATAGTTTAAATTAACCTCTAAATAGCTCAGCATGCATAGCTGTAAGTCCTTGCCTGTCTGTTTTTCAAATTCCTGCTGCTGTGATATTTTCTTTTAGAATGTTCTGTCTATGCCTAGGGCTTTTAGTTTCTCTTTGTTTTACCTTAGACTAGATGCTTCTAGGATAGTTTGGGGGTGTGCCACCTCAGACACTCATTGGGGACAATGAGTAGTTGAAGTTTGGGGGAGGCCACCCTAGGCCTAGGAACATTCCTCTCTCCCTTAAAACATAAGCATTCTTCTTCTCCTTGACAAAAATAATGAACTGAAAAAAAAAAAAAAAAAAAAAAAATGAAAAATAGAATAAGGAGGGGAGTCCTTCTTAGGTTGCTGAGTAATCAGTGTCAAGTGTGTAACCCACAAGTGGCATTGCATCAAAAGGCAACCAAAGGAAAGGCTCCACCTGAGAAAGAAAAAAAAGGAAAAAGTAGGGAGGAAGAATGTATACCTAGGAGTTGCAACTTTGTGACTTAGATGTCCTATTTAAAAAGAACTCTGATCCTCATTTAGCTAAGCACAAAATTGTAGCTTGTAGGGTTGTTTAGGGAGATGAGTGTATATCCAATGTAGTGATGCCAGGGTTTAGGTTGTTCTCTTAAAGCACTACTGTCACTGTTAATACTAAGACTGGCATGACTCTAAGGAATCCTAGGTAGCTCATAAATATAAACTAGAAGCATGTACTGAGTCTGGGGTAAAGCTAGGTAGAAGTTGAAACCTTAGGGATAGTGGCATGATATGATAAAAGCAGGTAGATCAGTTGTAGGGAGTTAATAAAAGCAGTAGGAGTTTTAGGCATGCAAAAATCAGAAGAAGCTAGATGAGAGGGTAGTTTTAAGCTTAGAAGTGTGTCACAGGACAGCACTGCTATAGGTGAGAATATAGGGGAGTCAGTAAGTGGTTAAAGAAGAAGAAACAGCAGCCTAGGAAAGTCCTTAGATTGCTCGAGGACAAGCAAAACCTTAAGTTTGGGGGTGTGTTACGTCTCCAAAAGTGACCTGTTTAGGACTTAATTAGCCTAGAAAGATGTTCACTCTTAGGTGTTTTTGATAGCATTTAGCCTAAACCTATGCTTAAATATGAGAATTCGAAGAAGGTAGCTAAATTAGGACTTATGTACAATAGGAAAGAAAAGGGTTGAAAACCGAAGGAAAAGAATGAAAAACAAGCTTTGCGATAGCATTGCGGAAACATTGCGGTTCCCGCAATGTTTCAAGTGAAAACCGTAAGTTGACTGATCTTTTTCTGTTAATTTCTGTTATTTCAGGGATTCGTTCTTTCTCCTCCATCCATTCTGAAGTACGACGTTGAAGATTGATGGTTCTCCTTGGCCCAAAGACGTCTGCAGACTACTAAAAATAGGGTTCAAAGTCGAGGGTTCAAGCATCATCCGAAAGCGTAGAAGTCTTCTCGCAGTCCATCTTTTCTCCTGTTTTCCTTTGCCGTCTGCTGGTTTGCGAAGCTCAGCTGTTGGAACCGATAATCTGATAGGAAGGAGAGGAGATTCTTCTTCTCTCCCGATTGGATTCATCCAAGCAAGGCTGACCTTTCTCATCCTTCATTCGAGGCGGCTGCAACGAGACATTCGAGCTGTTTTACTGCTTTCTGCTCTTCATTTCCATTTTCCAGCTTTGTCTTGTTGTTGTTTCTTTTCTAGTAGCTAGATTAGACTATTTCGTTGTGTTCTGTCTTCCTGTTATTTGCTTTAAAGCTCTTCTTTGTCAATCAAACAATCAAGTAATCAAATCTCACTTCTTCATTTCACAGTTTCTTGCCTTTACATTCTACTGCTTTCCCTTGCTGTTTTGTCTTTAAATTCCTTCTAAGCATGTCTACTTCTTCTCTTGCTTCTATTCTGTTTACATCCATGAGTAGCTAAATCACTTAGGGGCGTGCTAATGACAACACTATAGGCTAAAAAACGTGAATCAAGCATGTAGGATAGCTCTCGAAGCATTGATTGTATGTAAGCTTCATCCCACGGGCAATTTCGATTGGCCATCCATTTTTTCCAAAGAACTCCTAACCTCTGGAAGGAGTAAGAGTTCAGAGTCATACCATCATGCTAGCCTTTCAAGGTAGCCAGGAAACGGCCTAGGAATAGGCGTTTCCCTAGTACAAACCATATCTTTTTGCTTTAACAAGATGCTTAAGACCTTACTTTGATTTGAGTGAACTAAAGAATCTAATACATGGAATCGGAAGATACATGAGAATGAGATAGTTTGATGCATAGAGAGTTGATCCACTGCTTGAGAATCGTGAGAAAAAGCCTATAGGATAGTCGTTAGTAGCCCTTAATTCATCACTTTACACACTTTCGCTGTTATTATAATTGCGGTAAAATTGCTGTCTCCGCAATTCTGCTTAAGTTACCATTCTGACTAGCTGTCTTTGCTTCCATTTATTAGTCTCGTCTCTTTTCATTTGAGTTTAGCTTTGACTTGTTCTTATTTATGTTGCTACCCTTTACACATTCAGCAAGAATTAGACAATTAAAAACCAATTTTACCCCATCAAATCCACCCCTTCTTTCTTAACAAATACACTTCGCGAATAGCTAAAAATAAATCTCTGTGGGAAAACGAATGAAATATACTTACTACTTGCTATAAGATCATGTATGCTTGCATGTTCTGAGTGCTCTATCTCTCTTATTGCCTAATTATTTTAACACATTGAGCACGCAACACGCTCCTCTCTGTCGATTTCTGGGATAAACTGCAATCCACTAACCTCAGAGGAACGGGTCATACACAAACAAAAATTTAAACATACAATGTACAAACAGAAAAAAATTTCAGCCAACCATCAATCAATCAAATTCAACTTCAATCATAATCTCAATCAAATTGCCTACTCCCCGCCAACGGCGCCAATTTTGGTGCGCGATATTTTGAATAATCGCCTAATCTCAAGCTGTCGAGGCTTGCCAAAATACGATTTATAAGCCTATAACCAAGGCTTTGCAGCCAGTGGTAATAGGTCGATCCAAGGAGAAGGTATGATTGAAATTACTATTAAAATTGGGAATTAACTAATTGATTGGTTTTGTAACGGGGGGAATTTTCAGCATGCAAAGGAATCTAATAAAGCGCTAACGGAAGAATAACAAGTAGAAAAACGCGTGCACGGTTTGGGAGTTTAGGGATTAATTGCTAGACAATTTCAGTTCATCATTTAATACAAAATTCATGGCGTACAGTTTATGATACACACGGACGACTACCCGAGAAGCCCCAAGGTAGCCGGCTCCATAGATATTAATCAGACCACACAGTTCCGATTATACGTTATCCAAAATTGCATTAAGGTGATCAGCCCTAAATTTATTCTAGACAGTCACTAGCTAACTGCGACGAACATTCAAGCATGTAATCTAATTGCTAGTAGATTGCCCGCAAACGCCGTATGCAATCAACAACTATCATACACGACTCGATACTCCGATTTACTTTTATCTGTCTGTGTTACTTAGGCGAGTAGTGAGAGGCACGACATCGCTACTCTTTAACATACACAACATGCAAGAAAACTCGAGTGTCAATCGTCGAAATCTAACATGCGCGTTGGATTAAGCAAGAAAGATAAATGTATATAAACAGCCACCAATTGCATTCAAAGCTTAGATTATCAAAACTAAAATGTCTAACAAAAATTCCCTAAACAATCCCCAAACCGTTCACCCTTACCTTAGCCGTCCATGGAACGGGTTGTCAATTTCGCTCCAACGTTGGCCATGGAAGGCGTCATCAACAAGTTACAATGGAAAAGCTCAAAAACATGCTAACAATGGCTGAGCTAAAGGAAAACTAGAAGAAAATCAAGAGGAAGAAGAAGAAGAATCGCCCAAAATGTCTCCGTCCTCCTCAAATCCGCGCAGAAATCGTCTTATTAAGCTACTGTAATCGACGTAGCGTCGAGACGCTAGGCCAGCGTCTCGACGCTGCGCCCTAAATAATCCGCGCGCGCCTCGCGATGGCGTCGCGACGCTGCCCCGATGATTTTCCTGCGCGCCTCCTCCGGAGCGTCTCGACGCCAAGCAGAGTCTCGACGCTTGGGCAGCGTCGAGCTAGCGTCTCGACGCTATCACTCGACGCTAGCTCTCGGGTTTTTGCAGCGTCGAGCCAGCGTCTCGACGCTGGCTCTCGGGTTTTGGGCTGGAACTTTGCCTCTCCTAGGCGGTTTTGGCCCGTTTCTTCACGGATCAATTTCCCCTTTCCCGACGCACTCTCGGGGCGTTAAAACTCCACTTTTAGCTCTCGAACGTGTCCAACGGACGCACGAGCTCTTTGCCGCATTTCTCCTACAAACGAGATATATTAACCAATTAAACGCGGACTTTAGCTCCAATTAGGAAGTATTTAATAGCTCCAAAATGGAGTTATCAAATTCTTTAAGGGATTTTTGTTAGACACTTTGGCGTTGATAATCTATACTTTGATTACATATTGGTGGCTGTTTATATGCATTTATCTTTCTTGCTTAATCCAACGCGCATGTTAGATTTCGACGATTGACACTCGAGGTTTCTTGCATGTTGTGTATGTTAAAGAGTAGCGATGTCGTGCCTCTCACTATTTTACTAAGTAACACAGATTGATAAAACCAAATCGGAGTATCGAGTCGTGTATGATAGTTGTTGATTGCATACGGCGTTTGCGGGCAATCTACTAGCAATTAGATTACATGCTTGAATGTTCGTCGCGGTTAGCTAGTGACTGTCTAAAATCAATTTAGGGCTGATCACCTTAATGCAATTTTGGATAACGTTTAATCGGAACTGTGTGGTCTGATTAATATCTATGGAGCCGGCTACCTTGGGGCTTCTCGGGTAGTCGTCCGTGTGTATTATAAACTGTACGCCATGAATTTTGTATTAAATGATCAACTGAAGCTATCTAACAATTAATCCCGAAAATCCCAAACCGTGCACGCGTCTTTCTACTTGTTATTCTTCCGTTAGTGCTTTATTGCTTTCCTTGCATGCTGAAAAATCCCCCCATTACAAAACTAATCAATTAGTTAATTCCAATTTTTAATAGTAATTTCAATCATACCTTCTCCTTGGATCGACCCTGTTACCACTGGCTGCAAAGCCTTGGTTATAGGCTTATAAATCGTATTTTGGCAAGCCTCGACAGCTTGAGATTAAGAGGATATTCAAAATACCTCCTACTAAAATTGGCGCCGTTGCCGGGGAGAAGGAAAATTTGATTAAAATTATGATTGAAGTTTGAATTTAATTGATTGATGGTTGGCTGAAATTTTTTTTCTGTTTGTACATTGTATGTTTGAATTTTTGTTTGTGTATGACCCGTTCCTCTGAGGTTAGTGGATTGCAGTTTATCCCAGAAATCGACAGAGAGGAGCGGCGGTTAAGGAGAGAAGCCCGGGAGGGGCAGAGACCGTTTGAAGGAAAAGAAGGCAATCCCTTCTTGGTTGAAGAGATGGCGCAAGGTGATGCGCCGCGGACGCTAAAACAGCTGGCAGCGCCAGATCTGAACCTGCAGCCCCTATGCATAAACTACCCAGTGGTAGCAGGTAACTTCGAGTTAAAGTCAGGTTTAATTCACCAGTTACCTTCTTTTCATGGCAACGCAGGGGAAGACGCGAACAAACACCTGATAGAATTTCACTGCGTCTGCGCGGGGATGAAGCCTGCTGGAGTCACGGAGGAGCAGCTGAACATGAGGGCATTCCCCTTCACGCTCAACGACAAGGCCAAGGATTGGCTATATTATCTGCCCTCCGGATCGATCACCACGTGGCAGGACATGAAGAGGGTATTCCTGGAGAAGTATTTCCCTGCGTCCTTGGCCACTACACTGCGGAAGAGAATTTACGGGATCACCCAGGATGTAGGTTAGTCCTTGCACGAGTACTGGGAGCGATTTGGGCGCCTGTGCGCCAGCTTCCCACACCATCAGATTGCCGACCAGCTACTTATACAGTATTTCTACGAGGGGATGACGCCCCACGACCGGCAAATGATTGATGCAGCGAGCGGCGGGGCCTTGATCGACAAGACCCCGGTTGAGGCCAAACAGTTGATAGCGAATATGGCGGCAAACTCGTAGCAGTTTGGTATTCGAGGGCAAGGACAAGTCCATGGGATGACCCAGAGTCACGAGATGACAGAGATGAGGGCCCAAGTGGCCGAGATCGGTAATATGCTGAAAAAGATTGTTGGAGGAACCCGCGAAGCGGAGGAAGTGAATGCGATCGGGGGGTA
The DNA here is from genome assembly GCA_028017165.1 of Herpetospermum pedunculosum. Lineage (NCBI taxonomy): Eukaryota > Viridiplantae > Streptophyta > Magnoliopsida > Cucurbitales > Cucurbitaceae > Herpetospermum > Herpetospermum pedunculosum. The sequence goes on along the minus strand of CM051525.1, from coordinate 3,045,458 downwards.
CGCTTCCAACCCGAGGAAGTATGACCCATATTCAAACACGTATAATCCCGGTTGGCGCGATCACCCCAACTCCAGCTATGGGAACAGGGAAGGACAATCTCGCTTCCAAGGCCAGTCTCACGATAGGCCTAACCCTTCCACCCAGGCTCAAGCATCGAGCTCCTCCAGCTCACTAGAAGAAATGGTGAGGACCATTGTCACGAGCACCAGCCAGTTCCAAAAAGAAGCTCGAGAAGAGCTTAATTCTCACAAGGCCGAGCTGCAAAATTTAAACAAGCAGCTGGCACAAATGGCGGTGTCTATTAGTAAGATCGAGAGCAAGAGCTCAGTGAAGCTTCCTTCCCAAACCACGGTCAACTCATGTGAAAACGTGAGTGCTATTTAGCTGAGGAGTGGAAAGTCACTTTCCACCAAAGCCGTGAAGGAAGTTAAGGACAGCCTGAACGAGTCCGCCCCGCCTGCTCCCGAGATTCAGAATGAGAAAAAAGATGAGAAGGTCAGTGTACTTGAGGAAGTTGCGAGAGCACCATTCCCGAGTAGGCTTGCGAAGCCTACTTTGGAATCCGATGATGAGGAGGTCTTTCGTACCTTCCAGAAGGTGATGGTCAATATCCCGCTCCTAGAGGCAGTCAATCAAGTGCCTAAGTACGCAAAATTTTTAAGGAGCTGGTGCACAAAGAAAAGGAAGTCCAGAGGGACTGAGAAGAGAAAAGAGAACGTTTCTGCTATCCTCCCAGGTACGTTGCCCGCCAAGTGCAACGATCCAGGTACCTTTACTATTCCTTGTACGATAGGTAGTAAGGTAGTTAGAAATGTCATGCTAGACTTAGGAGCTTCTTTGAACGTTATGTCTTATGCTTTATTTCTTGATTTGAACTTAAATGAATTGCATGAGTGTAACGTGTCTGTCCAGTTAGCTAATGGGTCGAGTGTGTGTCCAAGAGGGAAAGTAGAAGATGTTCTTGTTAGGGTTGAGGATATGATGTTCCCCGCTGATTTCCTTGTTTTAGATATGAATGAAAAGTCATCGCATGCTTCGTCCTCTATGTTGTTAGGACACCCTTTTCTTAAGACCGCTAGGGTCAAAATCGATGTGTTTAAGGGCGTCGTTTCTCTAGAGTTTGATGATATTTTGCATGAGTTCTCATTATTTGAAAAGAGATCGGTGGAGAATGTATCTGTGATTGAGCATGACGAGAATGGGAGTCTATCCTCGCGCTTGAGGGATGGTTCCCATGTCTCAGTAAAAAAATCTGATTTAAATTTGATGGATGATACCGTTGTTTTTTGCACTAATAACTCTGATATTCACGTGCTCGAGGCACGAAGAGTGCAAAAGTTTTCGAATATTGATTGCAGGAAAAGTGTGGACGCGAACAAGTCTGGATCGTTCCCCGCACTTTCTGATTATGGTTGAGGCAGTAGAGAGAATTCAGTCGAGCAAACGACTTTAAAAATTTTGCGCTTCTCGGAGGCACCCGAGCGATGAACTGTTTTTCTGTTTTAGTTTAGTTGCTGTTTTTTATTGCTTTTTAGTGTAATTTAGTCTTACTTTGCTTGCTGTTTTTTTTTTTTTTAGGAATCGGGGAAGAGAATAAAATTTTGGGCTTCGATGTATGTGCGCGCCGCTTCCTCACACTCGCCAGCTTCACAAAGAGTCAGGGAAGTGTAGTTTCTTCTTCCCTTTTACTTTGTTTTATCTGACTGTATGGCATTGAGGACAATGCCAAATTTTGAAGTTGGGGGTGGAGATGGTCTGATGGATATGCATGTGCAGTTTGTTGAGAAGTTTTATATCGATATTGAAGTGCTTGGGACTCTGTTTACTGTTTTCTGACGATGATAGCCTAGGAAATGCATGTTGGAAATCTGATCATGTACATAATCAAGTTTTTGCATGAGTTTTGCGTTTATTAGGTTCATATCAAAAATTTAAAAAAACATTTTGTTGCTCCCTTGCATCTTTCGCGCACTTAGCAACCCCATCCTAGATTCCGTAGGCTCGAAAATTGCATGTAGCACTAATTCTCGTTGTCACCCCGAAAGGCACCCATAGGTAGCTTGTTGCATGAGAGTTAGTAGTTGGTTAATTGAGATAGCGTATGCTAAGCCTAATATAAAAAAAAATAGAAAAGCATGTTTGATAGAAAAATCCTCTCGAGGCGCTCCTCCTTCTTATTAGCGCGCTTAAGAAGTGAGCGTTAGTCCTTAAAAACGTGAAGCTTTGGCCAAAGTTTGACGTGTTAGGCAGCTCGAGTTGGAAAGAAAAAGTGAATAAAATGTTGGTTCAAAGAACCTTAATAAAAGAGTACAAAGTACTTGTGAAAAGAAAAATGAATGAGAAAAAATAATTAGGTCTCTTAATTTGCTTCTCTCTCTCGTGTAAGTCAAGTGTAGACTGTTCTTAAACGCTAGAAGTAGGGGGAAAACGGGATGTGTGTTGCATGTGGTTTTCCGGGTTTTACGTGAGTTTAGGAGTGGTTGGCTAGCACACACACACGTTAGGGGGCAAGAGTTAATTTTTGATATGTTCGTAGTAAATGCATGCACGAAATGCTTTCATGATTATGTTGTGTTTAAGTTTTCAAAACGCATGGAGGTTTGAGTTAGTTGCATGTAGGCGCGTCCTTAGAGTCAATATCTTTGTAGCACTTGCTCGAGGACTAGCAATGTTTAAGTTGGGGGTGTTTGATAACTTCATTTTGGAGCTATTAAATACTTCCTAATTGTAGCTTAAGTCCGCGTTTAATTGGTTAATATATCTCGTTTGTAGGAGAATTGCGGAAAAGAGCTCGTGCGTCCGTTGGACCCGTTCGAGAGCTAAAAGTGGAGTTTTAATGCCCCGGGAATGCATCGGGAAAGGGGAAGTTGATCCGTGAAGAAACGGGCCAAAACCACCTAGGAGTGGCAATTTTCCAACCCCCAAACCCGAGAGCCAGCGTCGAGCTGTAGCGTCGAGACGCTGGCTCGACGCTGCAAAAACCCGAGAGCTAGCGTCGAGTGATAGCGTCGAGACGCTAGCTCGACGCTGCCGAAGCGTCGAGACTCTGCTTGGCGTCGAGACGCTCCTGAGGAGGTGTTAAGTCTCTGAAAGTGACTTATTTAGGACCCATTTAGCTTAAGAAGATGTACACATTTAGGTGTTTTTGTTAGCAATTAGCTTAAACCTATGCTTTAATATGAGAATTAGAAGAAGGTAGCTAATATAGGACTTGTGTACAATAGGTAGAAAAAGGGTTGAAAACCGAAGAAAAGAATGAAAAAATAACCATTGCAAATGAATTGCGGAATAATTGCGGTGACCGCAATTATTCAAGTTAAAACCGTAAGTTGGCTGATCATTTTCTGTTTAGATCCGACTTTTCAGGGATTCGTTCTTTCTCCTCCATCCATTCTGATATATGACGTTGAAGGTTGATGGTTCTCCTTGGCCCAAACGCACCTGCAAACTACTATAAAAGGGGGTCAAAGTCGGAGGTTCAGTAATCAATTCGAAGTGCAGAAGTCTTCTCGCAGTCCACCATTTCTCTCTAAATTCCTTTGCCGTCTGTTGGAGTGAGGTTCTCAGCTTTTGGAGTCGATAATCTGATAGGAAGGAGAGAAGATTCTTCTTCTCTCTCGATTGGATTCATCCAAGCACGGCTGAATTCTCATCACCATCATTCGAGGCGACTGCCACGAAGTTTTCAGCATTCCTTTACTGTTTTCTGTTCTTTTCTTCTCAATTCCATTTCTGCTCACTGTTGTTCTTAGTTTAACATTTCAAGTACTGCATTTCGTTGTTGTCTGTCCTGGATTCAGTTCTTTTAAAGCTTTCCTTTGTCATCCAAACACTTAAAGTAATCGAAGTTCAATTCTGCAACTTACAGTTCCCATCTTGTTCTGCTACGGTTTTGGCTTACTATTTTATACACATTTCTCTTCTAAGCATGTCTATCTTATCTACCATTTCTGCTCTTTACATATCCATGAGTAACTAAAATCATTTAGGGGCATGCTAATGACAGAACTATAGGCTAAAAAACGTGAGTCAAGTAGGCAGATCAACACTCGAACATTGATTGTATGTAAGCTTCATCCCACGGGCAATTTCGATTGGCCATCCATTTTGTCCAAAAAACTCCTAACCTCTGGAAGGAGTAAGAGTTCAGAGTCATATAATCATGCTAGCCTTTCATGGTAATCAGGAAACGGCCTAGGAATAGGCGTTTCCCTAGTACAAACTGAACACTCCTGTTTTAACAAGATGCTTAAGTCCTTACTTTGAAGTCGAGTAAACTTGAGTCTCTAATGCATGGAATCGGACGATACTTGAGATAGAGTGAGTTTGATGTATAGAGAGTTGATCCAAAGCTTGATAATCGTAATAAAATGCCTATAGGACAGTCATTAGTAGCCCTTAATTCCCCGTTTTAATCAGATTCGCTGCCATTTAATTGCGGAAACATTGCGGTCCTCGCAATTCTGCCTTTTTATCATTCTGATTAGCTGTTTTCTTCCTCGATTAGTAATTCCATCTCTTGTCCTTTAGGTCTAGCTTTAACTTTAATTTGTTTATGTTATATCCCTCTACACATTCAGCAAAAAGTAGTTAATTAAAAACCAATTTTACCCCATCAAATTCATCCCATCTTTCTTAACATTCACACTTCGCGAATAGCTAAAAATGAGTCTCTGTGGAAAAAACGAATGAAATATACTTACTACTTGCTGTGAGACCATGTATGCTTGCATGTTCCAAGTGCTCTCTCTACCCTTTTGCATATTTATCTTTACACATTGAGCACGCAACAAGTTTTTGGCGCCGCTGCCGGGGACTTATTTTAAGTGAAAACGAAGTTGTTAAGTTTAAGAAATCAAGTTCATCATTGAGTGAAACTAATCTGTTTCATTTCTCTTGCAGGTGCCATTAAGGTAGTTTATGAGTGAGCGTTCACATAGTAATTTAGAGTTCGATCCTGAACCTGAAAGATCACTTCGAGCTAGGAATAAGGCAAAGAAACGTCTCTTTAAACAACCTCCTATACCTCAAACCACACCTGAAACTAAAGAAATGGGCGATCTAGTTCCAAATCCGGCACAAGCCATTCGCAACCCCATCGAAATAGCGAATGACAAGAATAGTGCCATTCTGTCATATCTAGTACCTATGCCTGGGGAGCTGAACCCCAGCATAATCCGTCCTGAAATCACTGCCCACTCATTCGAGTTAAAGCCAGTGATGTTCCAAATGTTGTCCACTGTGGGACAATTCTTTGGAATAGAAAATGAGGACCCCCATAACCACCTTAGGAACTTCCTAGGAGTTAGTGACACATTCCTAATCCCTGGAGTTTCCCAAGAGGCCCTGAGGCTATATCTTTTCCCTTACTCTTTGAGGGACAAAGCTAAAACATGGTTAAATTCATTGCCCTCAGGATCTGTCCGCAATTGGACAGATTTAGCAGAAAAATTCCTAGTCAAATACTTCCCACCTGATAGGAATTCAACCTTTCGTGATGATATCATAAAGTTTAAACAAGCTGATAATGAGTCTCTTCACGAAGCTTGGACTAGATTCAAAGACCTTCTCATTAAATGTCCACACCATGGCATTCCATGGTGTATCCAAATAGAAGTTTTCTTTAAAGGATGCAACCCCAGCACCAGACAAGTCTTAAATTCATCTGCTGGAGGTTCCATGTTGTCCAAGAGTTACAACGAAGCTTATGAGATCTTGGAGAAGATCTCAGCATCTCACTGTAGATGGTCAGACGATCCAGTAGAGCCAACTAGGGCTCAAGACAAGGATGCTCTAAGCGCCATGAGCACCCAAATAAATGCCCTGACCAACTTAGTCAAGCAAATGGCTCAGGCCAATCTCCAAACCAGTGCCAATACCGCCACAGCCATGTCAATGGGCACCCAACCAAGTCAAGGCGAGGCACCAATCTGTGGATTCTGTGGGGAAGGGCACCCTTATGAATACTGCCCTGGGAATCCATCCTCAGTCTGCTATGTAGGAAGTCAGCAGCAGCCTAGGAATAACCCCTACTCCAACACCTATAACCCTGGTTGGAGAAACCACCCTAACCTGTCATGGGGTGGCCAACAAAACACTAACCAAAATCCCAACCAACCAAGGCCGAGTGGAACACCTGGTTTCACTCCCCAACATAACCAGTCAATGTACCAAAAACCTTACAATCAACCTGTAGGATCTTCTGTAGAAAACCTACTCAAGGAATATATAGCTAAGAATGATGCTACTCTTCAGAGCCAGCAAGCTACTCTTAGGAGCCTGGAAAACCAAATAGGCCAATTAGCCAATGAACTTAAAAGTAGGCCCCAAGGTAGACTCCCTGCTGATACCGAGGTACCAAGGAGAGATGGCAAAGAACAAGTTCAAGCCATTGAACTTAGGAGTGGAAGACCATTGGTGAGCAACACAAAGGACACACCAAAGAGAGTAGAGAACACTGAGTCTAGTGCTCCACTGGAGTCTCTGCCAAGCCAAGGTCCACCACCGACTAGCACATCAGGAGCCAGGCTAGAGCCAATTGTTGAGGACGTAGAAGAAATTCCAAGGCCTCCACCTATCTTAAGGCGTCCTGACGTGCCTGCATATGTGCCACCACCTCCTTACCCTCGAAGGCTGAAGAAGAAGCAGGAACAGGAAGTTCATTTTAATAAATTTCTAGAAATACTTAAGCAAGTGCATGTGAATATTCCTTTTGTAGAAGTTTTACAGTCTATGCCTTCATATGTAAAGTTTTTGAAGGACATTATTACTAACAAAAGAATAATTGGTGAGTTTGAAACAGTAAACCTCACCGAGGAGTGCAGTGCCATCCTCCAAAACAAGCTGCCCAAGAAGGAGAAGGATCCTGGTTCCTTCACCCTACCTGTAGAACTTGGAGGCAAGCATGTGGGCAGAGCGCTTTGTGACCTGGGCGCCAGCATAAATCTCATGCCCCTGTCCCTATTCCGCCAGTTGGGAATGGGAGAAGCACGTCCAACTACTGTCACTTTACAACTAGCAGACAGATCCATCGCATATCCAGAAGGTAAGATTGAGGATATTCTAGTTAAAGTTGACAAATTTATTTTCCTTGCAGATTTCATTGTCCTGGACTATGAGGCAGACAAGGAGGTTCCCATCCTGCTAGGTAGACCATTTCTAGCCACAGGTAGGGCACTAATAGACGTGCAAAAAGGTGAGTTAACTATGAGGGTTCATGATGAAGAGGTAAAATTTAGTGTTTACAAAGCTTTAAGGTATCCCTCTGATTCTGAGTCTTGTGCTAGCATTGATGTTGTTGACTCACTAATGGAAGAACAATTAGAGCATGTATTATTAACCAAGCATGCTAACGAATATGTAGGATTAGATGTAGATGATCTAAATGTATCTGACATAATGAATATGCCTGTAGATAGACCTCAGCATGTATGTATGACTAAAGACTTAACTGATAGAACTGTAAATCCGTTGAAGCCCTCCATTGAGCATCCACCTGTTTTAGAACTAAAACCACTACCAACTCACCTCAAATACGCATATCTAGGAGATAATGATACGCTGCCTGTAATTATTTCTTCTAAGCTTAGTGAACAGCATGAGGTTGATTTAATTTTACTGCTTAAGCAACATAGGAAGGCTATAGCATGGACTATTGCTGATATTCGAGGCATTAGCCCTTCTTATTGCATGCACAAAATTATTCTAGAGGAGGAGCACACACCTAGGGTAGATCACCAGCGTAGGTTAAACCCCTCTATGAAAGAGGTAGTGAAAAAGGAAATAATAAAGTGGTTAGATGCAGGAGTCATTTTCCCCATAGCTAGTAGCCAGTGGGTGAGCCCCATCCAATGTGTGCCTAAAAAGGGGGGAATAACTGTGGTAGTCAATGAGAACAACGAACTGATTCCAACTAGGACTGTCACAGGGTGGAGGGTATGTATGGATTACAGAAAATTAAATAAAGAAACTAAAAAAGACCATTTCCCCCTACCATTTATTGACCAGATGCTAGACAGAATAGCTGGTAGAGCCTACTATTGTTTTTTAGATGGGTACTCTGGCTATAATCAAATCACTATAGACCCTAAGGATCAAGAGAAGACTACCTTCACTTGCCCTTTTGGAACGTTTGCCTTCCGCAGAATGCCTTTTGGCTTATGCAATGCACCGGCAACTTTCCAAAGGTGCATGATGGCGATCTTCTCTGAGTTGGATGAGTCCATAATAGAAATATTCATGGATGACTTCTCAGTCTTTGGGGACTCATTTAAAACCTGTCTAGAGAACCTAGGACAAGTCCTGGCTAGGTGTGAAGAGACCAACCTAGTCCTAAATTGGGAAAAGTGCCATTTTATGGTAGATGAAGGGATTGTCTTAGGACATAGAGTGTCAAGGGCAGGTGTAGAAGTGGATAGGGAAAAAATCGAGGTCATAGAGAAGTTGGTAGAGCCCCAGAATGTCAAGGCTATTAGGAGTTTCTTAGGGCATGCTGGCTTCTATAGAAGGTTCATCAAGGACTTCTCTAAGATAGCCAAGCCTCTATGTGAGCTTCTAGAGCTAGGTAGGCCATTCATCTTTTCTAAAGAATGTGTAGTAGCTTGGAAAGCCCTTAAGGAAGCATTGGTCACAGCACCAATCATAGTAGGACCAAATTGGGATCTCCCATTTGAGATGCTATGTGATGCCAGTGACTATGCTGTAGGAGTCATGTTAGGACAGAAGATTGACAAGCTCACACATCCTGTCTATTATGCTAGTAAGACCTTGAATGAGGCTCAATGTAACTATACAACTACAGAGAAAGAGATGCTTGCTGTAGTATTTGCTTGTGAAAAATTTAGGAACTATATTGTAGGAACTAGGACCATTGTATATACTGACCATTCTGCTTTGAAATATCTTATGAGGAAGGCTGATGCTAAGCCTAGATTGATTAGATGGGTGTTATTGCTGCAGGAATTCGATTTGGACATTCGGGACAAGAAGGGATGTGAAAACGTGGTTGCAGATCACCTGTCTCGTTTGCAGCACAATTGCGAAAAAATTGCGGACCCCGCAATTTCTGATGCTTTTATAGATGAACATATCTTTGCTTTGACTCATCGTGAAAACGATGAGGAACCTTGGTTTGCTGACATTGCTAACTTCCGTGCATCACAGGTATTACCAGTGTTCAAGGGAGGACAAGAGAAGAAGAGGTTCCTCCATGAAGCAAGGAAATTCATCTGGGATGACCCCATACTTTACAGGACCTGTGCTGATGGGTTGTTGAGGAAGTGTGTTACAGCTGCTGAAGCGAAGTCTGTGCTGCAGCACTGTCACTCATCTCCTTACGGTGGGCACTTTGGTGGTCAAAGAACAGCTGCTAAGGTATTTCAGAGTGGCTACTACTGGCCAACAATCTTCAAGGACGCCCACAACTATGCCCACAACTGTGACGAGTGCCAAAGGACAGGTAACCTCAGTCGTAAGGATGAGATGCCTCTCACCTACATCTTAGAGTTGGAGCTCTTTGATGTGTGGGGCATTGATTTCATGGGACCCTTCCCTCCATCATCAGGTAACCTGTACATCTTAGTGGCAGTAGACTACGTGTCAAAGTGGGTAGAAGCTAAGGCATGTCCTAATAATGATGCTAAAACAGTCACTAGCTTCTTGCATAGACACATTTTCACTAGATTTGGGACTCCTCGTGCTATCATTAGTGATGAGGGGTCACATTTCATCAATAAGGCTATGGAGAAAATATTGGCTAAGTATAACATTAGGCATAGGGTAGCTACTCCCTACCACCCACACTCAAATGGCCAAGCTGAGATTTCCAATAGGGAGATAAAGAACATCCTAGAAAAGGTAGTCAAACCTAATAGGAAAGACTGGTCTTTCAAGCTTGAGGATGCACTTTGGGCTTACAGAACAGCATATAAGACACCTCTAGGAATGTCTCCCTATAGGTTGGTGTATGGCAAGGCTTGCCACTTGCCACTTGAGTTGGAGAACAAGGCATTTTGGGCCATGAAAGAATTAAATTTTTGTGTGAAGGATGCAGGGACATTAAGATCTTTACAGCTACATGAACTTGATGAGCTTAGGCACATGGCCTATGAGAATGCCAAGATGTACAAAGAAAAGACAAAAATATGGCATGACAGTAGACTCAGGATCAAAGACTTTAAAAAGGGCCAACTTGTATTATTATTTAACTCACGATTAAAGCTATTTCCAGGCAAACTAAAGTCTAGATGGTCCGGTCCATTTATTATTACTAATGTCTTTGTTCATGGTGCCATAGAAATTAAAAACTTGCAGCAAGGACAGCCATTTATGGTCAATGGTGCTAGGTTGAAGCACTACTATGAGGAGGGGGATGTGAAGACTCTCTCGGCCTTCCTCCTACATGAAGCATGAAGTTAGAAACGAGAGAGAACGAGTGGTTACTGTGCTCGTTTAGTCAAGGCCAATGCCTTAGTTTATTTTTTCTGTTTTTTTCGATGATCGTTTGTATGTTTTGTGAGGTATTTTTAATTGCGTAGTTAATGTTTGTTTTATTTGTTTTTGTAGGGAATCGAAAGAGGGGATCAAGGGGAGTAAATCCCACTTTAAAAATCAGGAAACGGTTGAGCCAAATGAAAGATACGGGCGATCAAAGTTTGGATTTGTTATGAAATATTGTCCCTAGAATTGCGCAAAAATTGCTGGATCCGCAAAAAGAGCCGTTGGGATTTTTTCCGTTGCTTTTATAGCCGTTAGAAGGCGCCCGATTGATACGATCCTCTCATTCTTTGCTCTCCAAGATTTCTGCGATTCTCTCCACCTTTGATCTCTCTTTCCAAACCTCCAAGATTTGACAATGGTTTCCACTAGGGCTGAAAGATCCGCCGCCAAGAAGAAGGCCGACGACGCAGCTGAAGCGGCTGCGAGGGAAGCGCTTCTCACCCTTGCTGATCAGGGTGCTGTACGCACTGGCCGTCTTGGCAAGCTTCCTATTCGAAGGAAGAAGTGGAGGGTGGTCACTGAGATCCCTGCTGGCCCATCTGAGCCAGTGGGCACGCCAAAGAAGCGCCGGTGGACTGTCAAGACTGCCGCCGAACGAACCATCGCCAAGACTCCCTCTGTGGAGAGTCAAGAACCTGATCGTGCATCTCACGAGTCAGCAAAAGAAGGTTCGTCGCCGTCTGTGTCACCTGTGCGCAGCCCTCTCCCATCTGAACCGGTGCAAAGCACAGAATCATCACCGCCTGCGCAGCGCGCCGAGTCATCTCCAGCGCTTCAGAGTTCTGATCTACCACCTGCGGCTGTGCAGAGTCCTGAACTGCCGTCTTCGCCATGGAGTTCTGCACATACACCATCAGCAGAGCACAATTCTCCACGGCCTGATCCTGAATTCCCTTATGGGGATTATCAGGAGTCCACGCAAGGCAGTGGAGATGCTGGGGAAGAAGAAGTCTTCTCTCCTATGAGGGAAGACAGCCCTGATGTTCCTGCACAGCAGGACGATTCTATGGAAGAGACGTTGGGGGCTTGCCTCCAACAGATCAACATTAAGAAAGAGAAGAAGAAGGCCAAGAAGGAGGCCAAGAAAGCCAAGAAACTGAAGAAGAAGAAGGCCAAGCGAGTGCCTTCAGCAGACAAAGACAGTACTGAGCCTTCGCTCAAACGCCTCAAGGTGGAGGCTGCTGAATCTTCCAAGCCAGCCGATAAGGGGAAGGCTAAACTCTACCCTGAAGATGAACCTCCGTCAGTGAGGTATGTCTCGTCTGATGCTGAATCTAGGGGCGTGGAGCTGAGGAAAAGGGACCTGTTGCACGAGAAGGGGTTCCTTGATCGACTTGCTGACCTGCCGCAGTTCTTGCGCGCAGGGGTGATCAACCATGGCTGGGAGGAATTCTGCCGACCTCCCAATCCAGCATACACGAGCATGGTGTATGACTTTTATGCTAACGTGCTCAGCCCTGAGGATGGCCTATCTGTGGTCAGAGGGGTGGAAGTTGATTTCTCAGCCAAAGCCATTAATGAAGCATTTGGTCTAAGGGGCCAGCCTCACACAGATTATGCACGGATAGTTGATGAGCCGACTGAGGCTGTGCTAGAAGAAGCCATCCGCACCATTGGTCAGCCTGAGGCCTCCTGGACAGTCTCACGCAATGGGCGGCACACTCTCATGAGTGCCAACCTCACGGCTAAGGCAGCTGTGTGGTTTTCTTTCGTAAGAAGAAGACTCTCCCCAGTGACTCATGAGACTACAATTAACCAGAGCCGTTCGCTGCTGGTTTATGCTATAATGAGAGGTCTCACGATCAACGTGGGAGAAGTCATCACTGCTGCCATAGCTGAGTGTGCAAAAAAGGGTAAGGGGCCGTTATTTTTCCCCAACATCATAACAAAGTTATGCTTGCTTGCAGGAGTTCCCACCGAGCGCTTGGAGCAGCAGCTGCCCTACACAGGCCATCTGGAGTTGCCTGCACACCTAAGGCTGAGAAGAAAGGGCAACATGGAATTTGAGTTGGATAGGCTGGCGGCTGAACAGTCCCTATCCATGGCCTGCTTGATGGACATGCAGAGGAGAATGGCTCAATGGGCCAACTATGCGCAGGCGAGGGACAGAGAAGTTGCAGACCAGTTGGGGTGCATCTTCCCAGACTTCCCCACCAACCTCCTAACTCCATGGGTGCCCCCACGACCAAGGCGGCCAGATGAGGATGATGAGGATTGAGTGCTGGTTTGCAGAGCACTAGAGGGAGTATTACTGATCCCTTCAGAAACAAAAGACAATTTTCCTGCTTTTTGATAGAATAATGTATAATATGCTGTTTTGGATTCAGTTTTTGATCTGTTTTTAATGTTTAGTTTTATGCTTTTTCTTTTGCTTAGTCTAGTCTGATGTTAGTTGATTAGGTAGGATAGTTTAGTTTTATTTTTAGGATGCATGAGTAACAGGAAAAAGCATGCTAGGGGCCTGAGTTAATGTTAAATCTGCCCAGATTGAATTGCGAAATAATTGCGGTTCCCGCAATTTTTGTGATTGATTGCATGTTTTGGACTGTCTGTTTAGTTAGGCTGTGATCTGTTAAATTCTATCTTTTGTTGCTAGCATGACTACCTTATATAGCTGATCTTGAAGCATGCTGGATGAGTGTCATAGGACACCCTTTGATAGTTTAAATTTGCCTCTGAATAGTGCTCAGCATGCATAAACCATAAGTCCTTAAACCTGTCTGTTATGTTCAAATTTTCTGCTGCTGGGATAGTTGCTTCTAGAATGTTTTGCCTATGCCTAGGATGTTTAGATTCTCTTTGTTTTACTTTAGACTAGATGCTTCTAGGACAAGTTTGGGGGTGTGCCACCTCAAACACTCATTGGGGACAATGAGTAGTTGAAGTTTGGGGGAGGCCACCCTAGGCCTAGGAACATTCCTCTCTCCCTTAGAAACATAGCATTCTTCTTCTCCTTTTAAAAAAAAAAAAAAATGATGAACAAAATGAAAAAAGAATAAAGGGGGGGAGTTTCTCTTAGGTTGCTGAGTAGTCAGTGCCAAGTGTGTAACCCACAAGTGGCGTTGCATCAAAAGGCAACCAAAGGAGAAGCTCCACCTAAGAAAAAAAAGAAGAGAAAAATATAGGGAAGAAGAATGTATACCTAGGAGTTATAACTTTGTGGCTTAGATGTCCTATTTAAAAGAACTCTGATCCTCAAAATAGCTAAGCACAAAAGTTGTAACTTGTAGGGTTGTTTTAGGGAGATGAGTGTATATCCAATGTAGTGATGCCAGGGCTTAGGTTGTTCTCTAAAAGTACCACTGTCACTGTTAATACTAAGACTGGCATGACTCTAAGGAATCCTAGACACATTAAAAATAAGCTAGAAGCATGTACTGAGTCTAGAGTAAAGCTTGGTAGAATTTGAAACCTTAGGGATAATAGCATGATATCATAAAAGTAGTTAGATCAGTAGTAGGGGGTTAACAAAAGCAGTGGGTATAGTAGGCAGGTGAAGTCAGAAGAAGCTAGACAAGAGGTTAGTTCTAAACTTAGATGTGTGTCACAGGACAGCATTGCTATAGACAAGAATATAAGGGAGTTAGTGAGTAGTTAAAGAAGAAGAAACAGCAGCCTAGGTAAGTCCTTAGTATGCTTGAGGACAAGCAAAGCCTTAAGTTTGGGGGTGTGTTAAGTCTCTGAAAGTGACTTATTTAGGACCCATTTAGCTTAAGAAGATGTACACATTTAGGTGTTTTTGTTAGCAATTAGCTTAAACCTATGCTTTAATATGAGAATTAGAAGAAGGTAGCTAATATAGGACTTGTGTACAATAGGTAGAAAAAGGGTTGAAAACCGAAGAAAAGAATGAAAAAATAACCATTGCAAATGAATTGCGGAATAATTGCGGTGACCGCAATTATTCAAGTTAAAACCGTAAGTTGGCTGATCATTTTCTGTTTAGATCCGACTTTTCAGGGATTCGTTCTTTCTCCTCCATCCATTCTGATATATGACGTTGAAGGTTGATGGTTCTCCTTGGCCCAAACGCACCTGCAAACTACTATAAAAGGGGGTCAAAGTCGGAGGTTCAGTAATCAATTCGAAGTGCAGAAGTCTTCTCGCAGTCCACCATTTCTCTCTAAATTCCTTTGCCGTCTGTTGGAGTGAGGTTCTCAGCTTTTGGAGTCGATAATCTGATAGGAAGGAGAGAAGATTCTTCTTCTCTCTCGATTGGATTCATCCAAGCACGGCTGAATTCTCATCACCATCATTCGAGGCGACTGCCACGAAGTTTTCAGCATTCCTTTACTGTTTTCTGTTCTTTTCTTCTCAATTCCATTTCTGCTCACTGTTGTTCTTAGTTTAACATTTCAAGTACTGCATTTCGTTGTTGTCTGTCCTGGATTCAGTTCTTTTAAAGCTTTCCTTTGTCATCCAAACACTTAAAGTAATCGAAGTTCAATTCTGCAACTTACAGTTCCCATCTTGTTCTGCTACGGTTTTGGCTTACTATTTTAACACATTTCTCTTCTAAGCATGTCTATCTTATCTACCATTTCTGCTCTTTACATATCCATGAGTAACTAAAATCATTTAGGGGCATGCTAATGACAGAACTATAGGCTAAAAAACGTGAGTCAAGTAGGCAGATCAACACTCGAACATTGATTGTATGTAAGCTTCATCCCACGGGCAATTTCGATTGGCCATCCATTTTGTCCAAAGAACTCCTAACCTCTGGAAGGAGTAAGAGTTCAGAGTCATATAATCATGCTAGCCTTTCATGGTAATCAGGAAACGGCCTAGGAATAGGCGTTTCCCTAGTACAAACTGAACACTCCTGTTTTAACAAGATGCTTAAGTCCTTACTTTGAAGTCGAGTAAACTTGAGTCTCTAATGCATGGAATCGGACGATACTTGAGATAGAGTGAGTTTGATGTATAGAGAGTTGATCCAAAGCTTGATAATCGTAATAAAATGCCTATAGGACAGTCATTAGTAGCCCTTAATTCCCCGTTTTAATCAGATTCGCTGCCATTTAATTGCGGAAACATTGCGGTCCTCGCAATTCTGCCTTTTTATCATTCTGATTAGCTGTTTTCTTCCTCGATTAGTAATTCCATCTCTTGTCCTTTAGGTCTAGCTTTAACTTTAATTTGTTTATGTTATATCCCTCTACACATTCAGCAAAAAGTAGTTAATTAAAAACCAATTTTACCCCATCAAATTCATCCCATCTTTCTTAACATTCACACTTCGCGAATAGCTAAAAATGAGTCTCTGTGGAAAAAACGAATGAAATATACTTACTACTTGCTGTGAGACCATGTATGCTTGCATGTTCCAAGTGCTCTCTCTACCCTTTTGCATATTTATCTTTACACATTGAGCACGCAACAGGAGGTGCGCGCAGGAAAATCATCGGGGCAGCATCTCGATGCCATCGCGAGGCGCACGCGGATTAATTAGGGCGCAGCGTCGAGACGCTGGCCTAGCGTCTCGACGCTACGTCGATTACAGAAGCTGTAAAAGACGATTTCTGCGCATTTTTTAGAACAACTTAGACATTTTTTAGCGTTTCTTCTTCTTCTTCCTCTCGTTTTTCTTAGATTTCTTTGAGCTCAGCCATTGTTGGCATGTTCTTGGGCTTTCTTCTTATTGTAATTTGTTGATGACGCCTTCCATGGTCTACGTTGGAGCGGAATTGACAACCCGTTCCATGGACGGCTAAGGTAAGGGTGAACAGTTTGGGAATTCTTTAAGGGATTTTTGTTAGACACTTTGGCTTTGATAATCTATACTTTGATTACATATTGGTGGCTGTTTATATGCATTTATCTTTCTTGCTTAATCCAACGCGCATGTTAGATTTCGACGATTGACACTCGAGTTTTCTTGCATATTGTGTATGTTAAAGAGTAGCGATGTCGTGCCTCTCACTATTCGACTAAGTAACACAGATTGATAAAACTAAATCGGAGTATCGAGTCGTGTATGATAGTTGTTGATTGCATACGGCGTTTGCGGGCAATCTACTAGCAATTAGATTACATGCTTGAATGTTCGTCGCGGTTAGCTAGTGACTGTCTAGAATAAATTTAGGGCTGATCACCTTAATGCAATTTTGGATAACGTTTAATTGGAACTGTGTGGTCTAATTAATATCTATGGAGCCGGCTACCTTGGGGCTTCTCGGGTAGTCGTCCGTGTGTATTATAAACTGTACGCCATGAATTTTGTATTAAATGATGAACTGAAGTTGTCTAACAATTAATCCCGAAAATCCCAAACCGTGCACGCGTCTTTCTACTTGTTATTCTTCCGTTAGTGCTTTATTGCTTTCCTTGCATGCTGAAAAATCCCCCCGTTACAAAACCAATCAATTAGTTAATTCCAATTTTTAATAGTAATTTCAATCATACCTTCTCCTTGGATCGACCCTGTTACCATTGGCTGCAAAGCCTTGGTTATATGCTTATAAATCGTATTTTGGCAAGCCTCGACAGCTTGAGATTAAGAGGATATTCAAAATACCTCCTACCAAAATTGGCGCCGTTGCCGGGGAGAAGGCAAATTTGATTAAAATTATGATTGAAGTTTGAATTTAATTGATTGATGGTTGGCTGAAATTTTTTTTCTGTTTGTACATTGTATGTTTGAATTTTTGTTTGTGTATGACCCGTTCCTCTGAGGTTAGTGGATTGCAGTTTATCCCAGAAGTCGACAGAGAGGAGCGGCGGTTAAGGAGAGAAGCCCGGGAGGGGCATAGACCGTTTGAAGGAAAAGAAGGCAATCCCTTCTTGGTTGAAGAGATGGCGCAAGGTGATGCGCCGCGGACGCTAAAACAGCTGGCAGCGCCAGATCTGAACCTGCAGCCCCTATGCATAAACTACCCCGTGGTAGCAGGTAACTTCGAGTTAAAGTCAGGTTTAATTCACCAGTTACCTTCTTTTCATGGCAACGCAGGGGAAGACGCGAACAAACACCTGATGGAATTTCACTGCGTCTGCGCGGGGATGAAGCCCGCTGGAGGCACGGAGGAGCAGCTAAACATGAGGGCACCGTGCACGCATCTTTCTACTTGTTAACGAATGTTGGTTAGCTTGGTTAAAGAGTTTGGTCAGTTAATCTCGTATTGTTGGAGCTCATGATCTGTAGGTCCTTTAGGTTCTTCGGGCTAGCTCGGATTAAGCCGTGTAACAATATGAGAGAAAAAGAATTTGAATTTATTCAAATTCGGTTTTGGAAGAATGATGGACATATTTAAATATGATTTAAATATGAGATCGGTCTAAAACATGAATAGGGATTCATGTGTGATGATTCGGTTTAAGAAACCGGGATTAGTCTTATTATTTAATTAATATTTTATATTGAATTAAATAATAATATTAATTAATTAAAAAGTTTAATTAATTATAATTTATTTTGCTTATTAAAATTAATTATGAATTAATTTTAAAATGACAAAATATTACAAGTGTGATTATCCAAGTCAAAGTAGATTTATCCAAGTTGAGTGGATTTATCCAAGTTGTGAAGTGGATTGTGAATCACCAACAACATGCATATAAACTCATCAATTTTGGAACACTTGGTTGAAGACTAATCCATCCAATTTGAGGTGTCATGCTAAGCAAAGAGTTTGTTGCATGTGAATTGCCTATAAATTGGATGAAGTTCAAATGGTTTGAAGTTGATGAATTTTCAAAGAGTTTTAATATTTGGATGAGCATGAAGAGTTCATGTTACTTGAGAAATTAGAAAGCTAAGTGTTAGATTTCTTCTCACAAAATCCTCATCACTTTCATCTTCCCATCTTCTTCTTCCAAACTTTTTCTTTCATAAAGGAGTCCCACCACTCCGTTGCTCGGCCCGAGGATAGCGGGACTACTGGAGGTGGTTCTCGAGGAGTTCGAGGGAAGTTTCGAAGGGTTCGTTAGGAGATTCGAGCGTTGGAAGAGAAGTCTTTAGAACTACAAGAGGTATGTGTTCTAATTCCTTTTATTTCAAAGCTTTGTGCATGTTTCTTATTTAGCTAAATTGATGAAATTAGAGTGCCAATGATCTGTCTCGCTTCCGCTGCGCTACATGCACTCCATCACTTACTTGACGAAATTTTCGGCCATGTTTGAGAGTAATGGAGTTCAAGTGCGAGGTCTGGCCGATGTAATGAAGAGGCTCGACGAAAGGCTTAGTAAGGTGGAGGCTCAGTTCTCATAGAGACCACCACAACAACCGATGGCGAGCACTTGTGAACAAGTGTACGTCATGACCTTGAGAAGCGGGAAGAAAATCTTTTCAAATTCTACACCAGTGGAGGAGACTCCTGAGCCAAGGTGGAAGGGAGTAAACTTCGATCCCACTTGTACTAGGGTGTATGTGCATAAAGCTCCCTTCCCGAGTAGATTGATGGAGCCTGCGGCCGAGATGGAGAGCGAAAAGAAGAAAATTCCTCATGTTGTTCAAAAGTATATGCCCAAGCCTCCAAATCCAAGAAAACAGCTGAGTCCCAAGATCATCGAAGAAGAGGACCGAGATGAGGATCCTCAGTTGCCTAAGCAAAAATGTACTCTAGTAGCACCATTTCCAAGTAGGTTGGCTAAGCCAAAGTCTAAGGTGGATGAGGAAGATAAAGAAGTCTTGGAGACTTTTAAGAGGGTTGTGGTGAACATTCCCGTTTTGGAAGCCATCAAGCAAATCCCAAAGTACTCAAAATTCCTTAAGAGTTGGTGCACATCCAGAAGGAAGCAAAAGGTGGAAGAAGAAGTGAAAAGCTTGAATGACTTAATAATGTCTACCATTGTTCTACCAACGAAATGCAAGGATCCAGGTATGTTTACTTTACCTTGCAAAATAGGGGACAAAATGATTAATGATGCCATCTTAGATCTAGGAGCATCAATTAATGTGCTGTCTTATGATATTTTTCAAGAGCTTAAATTGAAATATATGCATAGATCTGGTGTTATAGTGCAACTGGCTGATAAATCATTTGTGTGTTCTATGAGAAAAGTTGAAGATGTTCTTGTTAAAGTTAACAATATGTACTTCCCCGTTGATTTTCATGTGCTTGAAATGAATGAAAACTCATCTCGTATGTCTGCGTCAATTCTTTTAGGACGTTCTTTCATGAAAACTGCTAAGGTTAAAATTGATGTGGATAAAGGAGTCTTATCCGTTGAATTTGATGGAGATAAGAGTGAGTTTAAAATGGATGCATTAACTGATGAACCTGATGGGAATGTAAATGTGGATACTGTGAATTCTTTGTATGGGATTGATGTTGTTAGTGTGCAGGATGATGGAGCGCATGTAGCGCAGCGGAAGCGAGACGGATCTATGACACTCTAATTTCAACAATTTAGCTAAATAAGAAACATGTTCAAAGCTTTGAAATAAAAGGAATTAGAACACATACCTCTTGTAGTTCTAAGGACTTCTATTCCGATGCTCGAATCTCTTCACGAACCCTTCAAAGCTTCTCTTGAACTCTCCAAGAACCACCTCCGGTAGTCCCGCTATCCTCGGGCCGAGCAACAGAGTGGTGGGACTCTTTTATGAAAGAAAAAGTTTGGAAGAAGAAGATGGGAAGATGAAAGTGATGAGGATTTTGTGAGAAATATCTAACACTTAGCTTTCTAATTTCTCAAGTAACATGAACTCTTCATGGTCATCCAAATATTCAAACTCTTTGAAAATTTATCAACCTCAAACCATTTGAACTTCATCCAATTTATAGGCAATTCACATGCAACAAACTCTTTGCTTAACATGACACCTCAAATTGGATGGATTAGTCTTCAACCAAGTGTTCCAAAATTGATGAGTTTATATGCATGTTGTTGGTGATTCACAATCCACTTCACAACTTGAATAAATTCACTCAACTTGGATAAATCCACTTTGACTTGGATAATCTCACTTGTAATATTTTGTCATTTTAAAATTAATTCATAATTAATTTTAATAAACAAAATAAATTATAATTAATTAAACTTTTTAATTAATTAATATTATTATTTAATTCAATATCAAATATTAATTAAATAATAAGACTAATCTCGGTTTCTTAAACTGAATCATCACACATGAATCCCTATTCATGTTTTAGACCGATCCCATATTTAAATCATATTTAAATATGTCCATCATTCTTCCAAAATCGAATTTGAATAAATTCAAATTCTTTTTCTCTCATATTGTTACACGGCTTAATCCGAGCTAGCCAGGAGAACCTAAAGGACCTACAGATCATGAGCTCCATCGATACGAGATTAACCGGCCAAACTCTTTAACCAAGCTAACCAACATTCGTTAACCCCCGGAGACTCCACTAAAGTCCAAGGGTTGCACTCTCCTCACCGTAGATATATTTATGTCCTCTTGATATAACCATTATCAGTAAGTCGATCCTTCACAGGTCGTTCGTAATTACAGCTGGGTCAAAATAACCGTTTTACCCCCGTAATTACATCTTGTTCCTTAAGTCCCACTGATCCTCTAATGAACTATTGGTTTGTGGTTCAACCACCAAACCGATTGGTAAGTGATCTCATCACTATACCAAGTCCCTCTCGGGCCAATGAGAGGGTGGGATCCCTAGTTCAAGACCCAGAGTCAGCACTGAAGGGAACAACCTCTCTACTAATCCCTAAAGGCGGGTAGGAGTGAACTCATTGCACAAGACACCCTCACTCGCATGTCTCCACATGAACGATTTCGGATCACATCGTTTGTACTATGTAAAGCGGGCTGCGTCCAATAGTGTCCCCAGGATAAGGTACCCAGCCTTATCCCTATACTATAGACCGTTCTGGCTAGTACTTGAACTTGATCCACAATCATGCCACACATGAAGTTCAAGTATACAACCTATAGCCATGGGTTCTATGTTTATTGGAGTTAGGTTAAAAGTAAACACAATTCACTTTATTCAATAACAACTTTACTGAATAAAACTCAATAACAACTTTATTGCAAAATAGAATATACATTCAGTTTACAAACCACGAGTTTTAGGACATAAAACCCAACAAACTCTCACTTGGACTAAAACGTCAGTGGAGTATTACATGCTGGATGAGAAAAACTGGAATATCAAATACATCCATGGTTTTTCTCCCACTATCCTACTATACAACTCGCGTCCTAGACTCACTAGGTGCCCCTCGAACACTTTAGATGTGGATTTCCTCGAATCCTTATCGGTTTGAAAATCAGAGTTAGTGTATCCTGTAAGGATCAAATCCTTCACGCCATACACGAGCACATAGTCCCTCGTTCTCCGAAGATACTTGAGGATGTGTTTAACGACAGTCCAATGATCATATCCAGGATTGGACTGATACCTACTGACAATTCCCACTGCATAACATATGTCGGGTCGTGTACATAACATGGTGTACATCAGACTACCGACTGTTGATGCATAGGGAATTCGTCTCATATCCCCAACTTCTTGAGATGTGTTAGGACACTCTTCCTTTGACAATTGAATTCCATGCCTGAAATGTAAAGAACCCTTCATGGAATTCTGCAGCGAATATCGTATCAACACCTTGTCGATATAAGATGCTTGAGACAGCGCTAGCGTTTTGTTCTTACGATTCCTTATGATTTGAATCCCTAGAACAAACTGAGCCTCTCCCAAATCTTTCATTTGAAATTGGGTCGTTAGCCATTGCTTAACGTCAGTTAGGAACCCTACATCATTCCCAATGAGTAGGATATCATCTACATATAAGACTAAGAAAGTTACAACAGAATTGACTATTTTCTTGTAGACACAAGGTTCGTCAACATTCTGTTCAAAGCCATAAGATTTGATCGCAGTATCAACCTTATATTCCAGGATCTAGACGCTTGCTTCAACCCATAAATGGATCGATTAAGCTTGCAAACATTTTGCTCTTGACCCTGAATTATGAACCCCTCTGGTTGAGCCATAAAAATACTCTCTTCAAGATTGCCATTCAGAAAGGCTGTCTTGACATCCATTTGCCAAATTTCATAATCATAAAACTTGGCAATGGACAAGAGTATTCTAATCGACTTTAACATGGCAACAGGGGAGAAGGTTTCTTCATAGTCCACTGGTAACGATATTTTTGAATTATCGCCAAACATCGGGTTGTCGAGACCCGCCAAAATGAATTTGTAATTACCCGAATTCACTGAACTATTAGCAGCTTAGTGATAACGGGGTCGATCCACAGGGAATTATGTCAATTTAACTTAATTTTAATTCAATTTGCAAACTATGAAAATAAACAAAATGTGGGGATTTTGGTCTTCAATTAACTAATGGAGAACAACGCAAAATAGGGAAAACTTAACTAACGGAGCGTTTGACTCGGGACGATCGGGAATAAAATTAGCAAACGTTTGGATCACAGGTTGACGAAAATAATGGCTAAATATTTGAACGAATACGCAGCCCGTCGCAAAATTGGCGGCCAACGCTCTCCCAAGACCAATGGATAGCAACGAGCTAACTACGACGATTATCTAACTTGGACGCCAAATTAGTGTATCGATTTCAGATTCTATTTCGAGAAGAACGAACACCAAGAACGCAAGGAAGCCTATGCGCTCAATGGCATCGTTAATCTTTGTTACTTGGCGATTAAGAGAGGCACGACATCAAAACCTTTAACAAATGAAGTATGCTCGAAATCAAAGTTGTCTAGTCCTATCAATCAAACACATTCATGGAATAAGCAAGGAAATAGAAGCTAATTCAATCAAATGCTTTAACCAAATAAGAATTTTAGTTCAACAACCTCACCAAAAATTCAAACTACATTATTCCTTTACAATCTCGAGTCAAAAACGCTATAAACTACTCACTCATGATGGATGTAATGTGGGATGGCTCAAATCCAAGCTCCTTAGCCTCTCCAATGGTGAAAATGGCTTCAAAAATGTCAAATCTGGTGCGGAGCCCGAGGTAGAAGATGAAGATGCGGCTAAAAATCGGACAAAAAGCATAAATATTTCGTCGAAGCGTCTCGACGCTAGGGCAGCGTCTCGACGCTGCGCCCTAAAGATTCAGCGAGCGCAGTCGGGACGGCGTCGAGACGCTTGCGCAGCGTCGAGACGCTGATCACTCGACGCTTGCTCTCGGGTGGACACTCCAATTTACGCTTCAGGCTTCGGAGCGTCGAGCTAGCGTCGAGACGCTGTCTACTCAACGCTAGCTCTCGGGTTTTTGCATGGTATTTTGCCTTGAAACTTCCCAAAACGCCAAATCTTCATGTTTTTGCATGGTCCTTCCCCGGAAGTGTTCCTAGGTCCTTAAAATGCGACTTTAAGCCTCGAACGACGTCGAAATGCACCCGAGGGTGAATTACCGAGAACACCTGCAATTAACACATATAAGCAAGATTAAGCATGTAATAATCATAAATTAGGGACATAAATATAGCTCCGAAATGGAGCTATCAAACACCCCCAACTTAAATCTTGGTAGTCCTCGAGCAAGGTGGAATTCTGACTAATCGAAATAAAACGACACGCATGCTAGGGACTCAATTCTCAGTACTAGAAGCGACCAGACATTTATATCCGAAAGAAATGGCTGCATGCATGCATTGGCTAAGAACAATTCAAGAAATTTAAAGATGCTTCCCCACTGATGCTTCGCACATAGCTCCTCTATTTTAGATTTTTACAGGCTTAGAACGGCTCTACCCGTCCCAAAACTTCGCCTTCCCCCTACTTATGGCTAAACAGAACAGTCTAAGGGTTTTTCATCGTATAAGCAAGTAATAGATCGCAAGGCTTCTTTTCTTTTTCCTCTTTTTTTTTTTGATCTCCATGACCGCCTAACATGTCAATTTTACTTTCGTTTCAGCTTGCCTGCAATTTTATTGTACAATGCATCTGACTACGGGCAAAATTCACATTTTTAAGGACTAGCATTCGCTTCTTTGTGATCCCTTTTCATGCAGTGGCGACCGTGGGTTACACGACCGCCCCTGGCTACTAAGGCAACTCAAGAAGGAGGAACACCTCAGGAGATTACTATCTTCTTTTTCTTTTTAGAAATTTTTGCATTCTTTTCTTTTTAGCCTAGGAACCATGTTAAAATTTTGAGCGCATGAATTACGAACATAAACGAATCTTAACCCATCCTAAAGATGCCTTTCGAGGTGACAACGGATTTCAAAACAAGCAGAACTACCCTAAACCCACAGATCCGAGATAGAGTGCTAACATGCGAAGCTTAAACACGGAAATAACTAGAAATTTTTTTCAAAATGGCCTTAACAAATGCAATCATGCTGAATTTCACTACGGATACAAATACGAAGACCCCTACAGTACATCACAGAATTTCATAGTCAAACTAGCATGCAAACATCACAACAAAATACGTTTATCAGAATTCCACAACTAAACTCGACAAACGCTGGAAGGCACAACCCACCACCCCCAACTTAGAAATGGACAATGTCCTCATTGGACTAAATAGGCACAGTCAAAATTCGAAGGAAAGAAGGCCTTCCCTGAATTGTGACTTAGAGGGTTGGAGAGTGCGCTTAATCCTTTGCAAACAAACCTCAAGGATGAGCCATCGTTTCTCCTGAAAACTCACAACATGAGAGTAAGAACCTAAGCTAATCCTAAAAATAGTAAAGTAAACAAAAAGCATGTACAATTCAAGCTCGGGTGCCTCCGAGAAGCGCAAATTTTTAGAGTCGATTGCTCGACTTTACCAAAACTCGTTTCATCCTTTCTCATACTCGGGCTCTCTCAAGTAGGCATGCTCGTCGAAGTCCTCGGACATCCCCTCATGGAAGATCTTCAGTCGCTGGCCATTCACCGTGTAGTCCTTTCCTGTTTCTAAGCTCTGAATCTTGACTGCACCATAGTGATGGACATGAGTTATAATAAAAGGACCAACCCAACGGGAACGAAGTTTACCTGGCATGAACTTCAGGCGGGAGTTGAACAAGAGGACCTTCTGACCAACTTCGAAGTTTTTCCGAATGACTCGTCTGTCGTGGAACATCTTGGTCTTTTCTTTGTAGATCCTCGAGTTCTCATATGCGTCCAGGCGAATCTCCTCTAGTTCTTGCAATTTGAGGAGTCTTTCTTCGCCAGCCTGATCGAAGCTCATATTACACTTCTTCACGGCCCAGTAAGCTTTGTGCTCGATCTCCACGGCCTAGTAAGCTTTGTGCTCGATCTGCACTGGGAGATGACAGGCTTTCCCAAAAACCATCCAGTAGGGAGACATCCCTATGGGGGTTTTGTAAGTCGTGCGATAGGCCCACAAAGCATCGTCCAGCCTAAGACTCCAATCTTTCCTCCCAGGACTCACTGTCTTTTCGAGGATGGACTTCACCTCTCGGTTAGAGACTTCTGCTTGGCCATTGGTTTGAGGATGGTACGGGGTAGATATTTTATGATTGACCCCATACCTCCTCATCAAGGCCTGGATCGTCTTGTTGCAGAAGTGGCTCCCCTGATCGCTTATAATGGCTCGTGGAACTTCATACCTGCTAAAAATGTTAGATTTGACAAAACTGTAAACAACATTAGCAGTATCGACCTTGGTGGCCTTAGCCTCCACCCACTTAGACTCGTAGTCCACAGCCAACAATATATAGACAAAACCAAATGAGGGGGGAAAGGTCCCATAAAGTCCATACCCCAAACCTCAAAAATTTCACAAGTTAGAATAGAGGTTTGGAGCATTTCATTCCTACTTGAGATGGACCCTTTTCTCTGACACTGATCACATGATTTACAAAATTCATAACAGTCTTTAAATAGTGATGGCCAGAAAAACCCACAATCTAATATTTTCCTAGCTGTCCTAGTTGGCCCAAAGTGTCCCCCGCATGCAAATTCATGGCAAAATTTAAGAATGGACTTGTGCTCTGATCTAGGGACACACTTTCTAATTACTTGGTCAGCACAGAATTTCCATAAAGCGGGCTCGTCCCATACATAAGTCTTGGCTTCGCTTCTCAGCTTAGCTCTCTTATTATATGAAAAGTCGAATGGGAACGTACCTGTGACCAAATAATTGACAATGTCGGCATACCATGGTATCTCCACACTCACCTGGAAGAGGACTTCATCAGGGAATTCATCATTCAGAGGCAAGTCATCCTCATTACGCACAATGCGGCTCAAGTGGTCAGCAACTGTATTTTCTGATCCTTTCCTATCCTGGACTGAGACGTCGAACTTCTGAAGTAGTAGTACTCACCTGAGCAGTCTAGGCTTCGAGTCTTTCCTATCTTGTTCATCAAGTAATGAACTACTGCATGATCAGAAAAAACGATTACTTTAGATCCAAGAATATAAGGACGAAATTTATCAAGAGCGAAAACAATGGAAAGCAGCTCCTTCTCTGTAGTGGTGTAACCGATCTGCGCAGAGTTGAGAGTCCTGGAGGCATAATAAATTACGTGGCTTTTCTTGTCTATCCTCTGACCCAACACAGCACCAACGACATAGTTGCTTGCGTCGCACATAATCTCGAAGGGGGTCCCCCACTGCGGTGGATGAATGATGGGTGCATTGGTCAAACACTTCTTCAGAACATCGAAGGCTAACTTGCACTCCTTGTCAAAGCAGAATGGGACATCTTTTTTCAGCAAGCTCGTCATCGGAGTCACTATCTTCGAGAAGTCTTTGATGAACCTGCAGTAGAAACCTGCGTGACCAAGAAAAGAACGCACTTCCCGAAGATTCGTGGGGTAAGGTAAATCAGATATAACATCAATTTTAGCTTTATCCACCTCTATCCCCTTAGCTGACACAACGTGACCTAAGACTATGCCCTGACTGGCCATGAAATGACATTTTTCGAAATTTAAAACAAGATTAGTTTCAATGCATCTTTCCATGACTCTAGACAAGTTAATCAGGCAATCCTCAAATGAACTCCCATATACTGTGAAATCATCCATAAAGACCTCGATGCATTTTTCTACGAATTCTGTAAATATGCTCATCATGCATCGCTGAAAAGTCCCTAGAGCATTACAAAGCCCGAAGGGCATTCTCCTATATGCGTAAGTTCCGAACGGACATGTAAAAGTAGTCTTTTCTTGGTCTTCCTGGGATATGGGAATTTGATAAAAACCCAGAAAAACCATCTAGAAAATAGAAATATGGCTTCCCAGCTAAACGCTCCACCATTTGATCTATGAAGGGAATAGGAAAATGATCCTTTTTAGTCACATCATTCAATTTTCTAAAATCTATACGCATCTTCCACCCATTTTGCACTCTCTTAGGCACTAACTCACAATTTTCATTTCTAATAACAGTTATGCCCGTCTTTTTAGGTACAACATGAATTGGGCTAACCCACTGGGTGTCAGAAATGGGGTAGATAATACCTGCGTCAAGGAGTTTGTGTATCTCAGACAACACTACCTCTTTCATTGTTGGGTTCAGTCTCCGCTGAGGCTCTCGGGATGGCTTCGCTCCCTCATTCAGCCGAATCTTGTGCATATACAGAACTGGACTCAACCTATGCAAATCTGCCAACGTACATCCTATCGCTCTTCTATTCTTCTTCAAAACCTCCACCAACTTGCCTTCTTGCTCCGATGTAAGCTCCTTAGAGATAATTACCGGGAGTGTCTCCACCTCACCCAAGTATACGTACTTTAGGTGACCCGGCAACTCTTTCAGTTCCAACTTGGGAGCCTGCAAAAGAGATGGTAATATCTTAGTTGGCTTTTCACATGTCTCTAAAGCAAGAGTAGTTTGTTCAGATGAGTCAGACAATATGGGCGCACTACTTTCAACCTCGCCAACAGTTTCAGTAAAAATAAGTGGGTCATCCCCATCAACAACAGTCATGCATTCTTCTTGTTCTAGAGTATCAATAAGATAAATTTTACAGACAAAATGCACATCAGCATGGTGTTTCATGGCATCAAAGACATTGAATTCAAACACATCTCCTTCATACTCTACTGACAAAGTACCATCTTGCATATTAATTTTAGTCCTAGTTGTTTTCATGAATGGTCTACCTAACAGGACTGAGGCAGTGGACGATGCATTTTCTTCCATTTTTATCACGTAAAAATCAGCAGGAAAGATGAGGTTCTTAACCTTAACTAACACATCCTCAATGACCCCCAAGGGATGAATAGAAGACCTATTAGCTAACTGGATAATTATACTAGTTTCCTGCATACCTTCTAAATCAAGACTCTTGTAGACTGAGTATGGCATAACATTAATTGAGGCTCCTAAGTCTAGCATGGCATGCTCGATTTCTCTATCTCCTATAGTACACGATAAGAGGAACATACCTGGGTCCTGGCATTTGTCTGGCATGTTTTGTGTTATCAGGGCAGAAACATTCTTACTTACCACTACTCTCTCAGCGCCCTTAGCCTTCCTCTTATTGGTGCATGATAGCTCCAAAATAGAGCTATTATTTACTCCCTAATTATAACTAAAACCATGACAAATATTGATTAAAACGCCTTCTTGTAGGTGATTTCATGGTGGAAAGCTCAAGGAGTCCGAGGACGTGTTTAGAGGCTAAAAACGACGTTTTAGAGCTTAATGGATGCATCGGGATTGAAGGAGCTTGAAGAATTGAAGAAATGGCAAAATTTGCCATTGAAAGGCAAAAGTTGGCCATCAAACCCGAGAGCTAGCGTTGAGCGGCAGCGTTGAGACGCTGGCTCAACGCTGCTCGGCGTCGAGACGCTGGCCTAGCGTCTCGACGTTGCCCCGAAGATTCCCGAAGATGGATGAGCGCCAGCGTCGAGCGCGTGCGTCTCAACGCTCACTCAACGCCGACAGCGTCGCGACGCTGGCCTAGCGTCTCGACGCTCCGAAGTCTGAGGCGCAAAATTGAATTTCCACCCGAGAGCAAGCGTCGAGCGACAGCGTCTCGACGCTCGCTCAACGCCGCGCAAGCGTCTCGACGCTGCGCGAGCGTCTCGACGCTACCCCGTGCGCGCGCGCTGATAATTTAGGGCACAGCGTCGAGACGCTGCCCTAGCGTCTCGACGCTCTGACGGATATAAAATCACATTTTCTGATTTTTAATTTTCGCCATGGTACCCGTTAACGTTAGTTTAATTTTCGCCATTGTTTTCTCAAACAAATCCCCCTATTTTAGCGTTGCAAATTTAGTTCAATTAAATTAGGATTATTGATCACTCCCTGTGGATCGACCCCGTTACCACTTAGCTGCAAATTGCTCGGTGTATTCGGGTTTATAAATTTCATTTTGGCGGGACTCGACATCCTGAAATTTGTGAACGTACAAAAGTTCACTACCAAAATTGGCGCTGTTGCTGGGGAATAAAAATATAATCTTGATTGATTGAATTTAATTTGTTTTGTGTTTTTATTTTATTTTATTTTTCTTTTTGTAAATAATTTTATTTTATTTTATTTCTTTTTATTTTTATTTTTATTCTTCTTGTACAGTATGACGAGGTTCTTTTAAGTTTTTGTGTACAGTTTTATTTTAAATTTTGAGGAGAGTGGAAGAGATGGAGGTTGAGGCTAATTTTGAGGATCAAAGGACCATGAAGGAGTTGGCATTACCGGACGTAGACCGCCAACCACTGTGTATAGTGTATCCGGTAGCTAGTTCCAGGTAATTTTCAATTAAAATCTGGATTAATTAACCAATTGCCTTCTTTTTGTGGTAATGCAGGTGAGGATCCTCAGAAGCATCTTAAGGAATTCCATCTGGTATGTTCGGGGATGATGCCCCAAGGAGTGACGGAAGACCAACTGTGCTTGAGGGCCTTTCCTTTCACTTTGAAGGAAAAGGCAAAAGACTGGCTGTATTGTCTTTCATCTGGGTCTGTCACGGCGTGGAACGGGTTGAAGGGCCTATTTTTGGAGAAGTACTCCCCTGCCTCAAAAGCCACTGAAATTCGGAGTCAAATCTGTAGGATCACGCAGGGAGCTGAGGAGAATTTATTCGAATGTTGGGAGCGGTACAACCGACTGTGCGGGAGCCATCCCAATCACCAGATAGCTGAGCATCTCCTCATTCTGTATTTTTACGATGGTATGCTTCCTCGAGATCGCCAGATGATCGATGCTGCTAGTGGAGGATCCCTCCTTGATAAGACGCCCGCGGAGGCCAGAATTCTGATCTCTAATATGGCTGGGAACCTTCAGCTGTATGGTGGTGGAGGAGTAGAGAATACCCGTCTCTCGAAGGAACTGAAGGAGCTCAAGGCCCAAGTACTCGAGGTAATTAACTCACTTCTCATAGTAGCCCAAGGCTTACAAAAATCTCAATCTTCTGTTGCAGGACGAAATGTCGAGGAGA
This sequence comes from Herpetospermum pedunculosum, assembly GCA_028017165.1. NCBI lineage: Eukaryota > Viridiplantae > Streptophyta > Magnoliopsida > Cucurbitales > Cucurbitaceae > Herpetospermum > Herpetospermum pedunculosum. The sequence goes on along the minus strand of CM051525.1, from coordinate 3,014,675 downwards.
TCGTGAGTTCTTACTTGGGGAAATTTTCAGCCATGTTTGAGAGTACTGGAGCTCAAGTGCGTGGTCTGGCTGATGTAATGAAGAGGCTAGATGAAAGGCTCAGTAAGGTGGAGGATCAGTGCTCACGGATACCGCCGCAACAACCGATGGCGAGCACTTGTGAGCAAGTGTGCGCCGTAACCTTGAGAAGCGGGAAGGAAATCTCTACACCAGTGGAGGAGAGTCCTGAGCCAAGATGGAAAGGGATAAATTTTGATCCCACCTGTACTAGAGTGTACGTGCCTAAAGCCCCCTTCCCGAGTAGATTGATGGATCCTCCAGCCCAGTTAGAGAGCGAAAGGAAGAAAAGTCCTCCAGTTGTTCCAAAGTATGTGCCCAAGCCTCCCAATCCAAGAAAACAGCCGAGTCCCAGAATAATTGAAGAAGAGGACCAAGATGAGGAATCTCCTGTGCCTAAGCAAAATTGTGTTCCAGTTGCGCCATTCCCATGTAGGCTGGCTAAGCCAAAGCCTAAGGTTGATGAGGAAGAAAAAGAAGTCTTGGAGACTTTTAAGAGGGTTGTGGTGAACATTCCCCTTTTGGAAGCCATCAAGCAAATTCCTAAGTACTCAAGGTTCCTTAAGAGTTGGTGCACCTCCAAAAGGAAGAAAAAGGCGGAAGAAGAAGTGAAAAGCTTGAATGACTCAAGAATGTCCAACATTGTTCTACCAACGAAATGCAAGGATCCAAGTAAGTTTACTTTACCTTGCATATTAGGGGACAAAATGATTCATGATGCCATGTTAGATCTAGGATCATCAGTTAATGTGATGTCTTATGATGTTTTTCAAGATCTTAAATTGAAATATATGCATAGATCTGGTGTTATAGTGCAACTAGCTGATAAATCATTTGTGCATCCTATGGGAAAAGTTGAAGATATTCTTGTTAAGGTTAACAATATGTACTTCCCCGCTGACTTTCATGTGCTTGAAATGAATGAAAACTCATCTCGCATGCCCACGTCAATTCTTTTAGGACGTCCTTTCATGAAAACTGCTAAGGTTAAAATTGATGTGGATAAAGGAGTCTTATCTGTTGAATTTGATGGGGATAAGAGTGAGTTTAAAATGGATGCATTAACTGATGAATCTGATGGGAATGTGAATGTCGATACTGTGAATGCATTGTTTGGGAATGATGTTGTTAGTGTGCAGGAGAAGCCTAGGAAATTCTTTTCTGTGGACTTTGGCAGGAAGGATGGATATAGGAAGATGGATGGAGTATCTTCCAAGATGTTGGACTATGGATGAATGGAGTCCGAGAATACAGTCGAGCAATCGACTTTAAAAATTTGCGCTTCTCGGAGGCACCCGAGTTTGAACTGTTATTTCTGTTGTTTTAGTTTATTACTTTAAGTAGCTTAGTTTTTAATACTTGCTTGTTTTGTTTTGTTTTTTTTAGGAGAATAAGGAGATTGCCGGCTTATGGACTTCAAGTTGGGAAGAAAAGATAGTGCCCTCTCTCCGCCAACCTTACAAAGATCAGGGAAGTCCTCGTGTTCCCTTATTTTGCTCGTTTATTGCTTTATCTGATGGTTGATGCATTGAGGACAATGCATTTCTCTAGGTTTGGGGTGGTTTGTCTGTGGACTTCTGTGTAGTTGTCGAGCATGGGTTTTCTCTGAATTTGAAGTGCCGTAGTCTGAATTTGCATGTTGTTCGATGAGGACAATCTTTGATGTGCTTTTAAAATCTTCGTTGTGCATAATAGGAAAAGCATGAGATTGTATGCGTTAATTGAGCATTTTTCGAAATTTTTTAAATTTTTTGTCGTTGCTTCCTTGCATCTATCGAGCACGTAGCATCTTATTCTGGACTCCGTAGGCTTAGAATTGCTTTATTTAGCCCGAAATCATGTTGTCACCCCGGAAGGCACCTTTAGGGAAGGCTTGATGCATGATAGGTTGTGATAGGTTAATCGAAGTGTAGCGAAGCTATAGCCTAGTAAAAAAAAGCATGAAAAATAAAAGCTCTTGAGGTGCTCCTCCTTCTTAAAGTGCACGTTAAGAAGTGAGCATTAGTCCTTAAAAATGTGAAGTTTCCCCGTAGTCAGATACATTGTGCAATGAAATTGCAGGTAAGCTGAAACGAAGGCAAGTTTGACATGTTAGGCTCTCTTAGAGAAGCAAAAGAAAAGAAAAAATAGGCCTTTTAATTTGTTACTCTCTTGATTGTTGAAAAGCCGTAGACTGTTCTGTATTGCTAGAAGTAGGGGGAAAACGAGATGTAAGGTTGCATAAAGTTTTTCCGGGTCTATGTGAGCTAGAATATGTTTGCTAAGCACACACACACGTAGGGGAGTAACGGTTAGGTTTTCGAAATGTTCTCAATCAGTGCATGCGATTAATTGCTTTCTTGTTAAGTAAATGCCTTGATCTTTGAAGCATTGAGGTTTGAGTCGATAGCATGCAAAATTTTGTTCTGTGGTTATAATTTAAGAATAGCCTTGCTCGAGGACTAGCAAGAATTAGGTTGGGGGTATTTTGATAGCTCCAAAATAGAGCTATTATTTACTCCCTAATTATAGCTAAAACCATGACAAATATTGATTAAAACGCCTTCTTGTAGGTGATTTCATGGTGGAGAGCTCGAGGAGTCCGAGGACGTGTTTCGAGGCTAAAAACGACATTTTAGAGCTTAATGGATGCATCGGGATTGAAGGAGCTTGAAGAATTGAAGAAATGGCAAAATTTGCCATTGAAAGGCAAAAGTTGGCCACCAAACCCGAGAGCTAGCGTTGAGCGGCAGCGTCGAGACGCTGGCTCAACGCTGCTCGGCGTCGAGACGCTGGCCTAGCGTCTCGACGCTGCCCTGACGATTCCCGAAGATGGATGAGCGCCAGCGTCGAGCGCGTGCGTCTCAACGCTCACTCAACGCCGACAGCGTCGCGACGCTGGCCTAGCGTCTCGACGCTCCGAAGTCTGAGGCGTAAAATTGAATTTCCACCCGAGAGCAAGCGTCGAGCGACAGCGTCTCGACGCCGCGCAAGCGTCTCGACGCTACCCCGTGCGCGCGCGCTGATAATTTAGGGCACAGCGTCGAGACGCTGCCCTAGCGTCTCGACGCTCCGACGGATATAAAATCACATTTTCTGATTTTTAACGGATCTTCTTCTCTTTTCCCCTCGGGATTGCCGTTTTCTCCCCTCAATTTCTGGTTTTTGCCCATTTTTGGGTTGTATGATGATGACAAACTCCATGGATGCTTGGGAAACCTTCATCTACATGGAAAGCTAAAGAGGTTAGTGGTTGATTAGTTAAGTTTAGGGATTGATTACTTTTGTATTAGGTGAGGTTTAAGCTTAATTGAATATGTTTAGCATGAATGAATGAATTTCTTGCATCTCTTGGTTTGGATTAAGAACGACTAACTTGCCTTTCCGATTAGGAGTGACGTCCATAATTAGTTACGCATGTTTAGTGGGCTAATATTGATTTTTGACAAACCTCAATACTTAGTAGAGAAAGTCTAGCTCGTGGCTAATCAATTCGAGCCCAAGTGACAGTTGGGGGTAGGAATTGATTAACGTTCTCACGGCGGGCTTAAGACTAGGAGATAAATTGAATTGGTTTTAGGATTAATTCGTCTCAATGGTACCCGTTACCGTTTGTTAATTAATTTAAGAGTCATGAACTTAGATTAATTTGTGAGCATGTTTAATTAGGATTGCACTCACCTAATTAATTCATTGGGATGTCCCGGTCCCGTTTGGGACGAGGCATTTTGTGTGCATGAAACGTCTCGGCTAATTCACATGTTAATCAATGAACCGAAATACATTAGTTCAATCCTGACACTTGCTAATCAATCGAATTCGTCAATTTCATACTCCCCGTTCTAATTTTCCGTTAACGTTAGTTTAATTTTCGCCATTGTTTTCTCAAACAATCCCCCTATTTTAGCGTTGCAAATTTAGTTCAATTAAATTAGGATTATTGATCACTCCCTGTGGATCGACCCCGTTACCACTTAGCTGCAAATTGCTCGGTGTATTCGGGTTTATAAATTTCATTTTGGCGGGACTCGATATCCCGAAATTTGTGAACGTACAAAAGTTCACTACTAGTGCACATCTCCTTCAGAAATTTCCCGTACCTTGGAATTTGCTGAATGGCGTCAAGCAGCGGCATATTGATTCCAACTTTTTTCAGCGTATCAAGGATGTCCGCGTCCTTGTCTTCCTTAGGTGGCCTCACCAGCTGTTGCGTGCTCAATGGTTAAAATAAAGATGCAATGTGAGAGCACTCAGAACATGCAAGCATACATGGTCTTGTAGCAAGTAATAAGTATTTTTTTATTCGATTTCCCACAGAGATTTATTCTTAGTTACTTACGAAGTGAGATGCTAACTTAGAAAAGGTGGTTTAGATGGGGTAGAATTGGGTTTAATGTGCCTAACTAATAAAGAGAGTGCAAGATATGCAAGCATAAACAAGAGCAAGTAAAGAGATTAACTTGAATGTAGGAGAAAAAGAATTGCGGAGAGAGCAATTATCAAGCAATAAAATCGCAAAGCAAAATAAAGCTGGAAAAATGGCTAAGGCAAAAAGTGAAACTGGAAGAATTGCACAGACAGCAATTTTCTCGCAATTCTGCAACAACGTTTTAAGGGTAAGTTGTGGAAACAAGGGCTACTAACGACTCCTCTATAGGCTTTTTCATACGATTCTTCAGCAGTAGATCAAATTAACATGCATCAATTTAACTCATACTCATGCATCTCTCGATTACACGCATTAGATCCTTTAGTTCACTGGTAGTGAACTTTTGTATGTTCACAAATTTCGGGTTGTCGAGACCCGCCAAAATGAAATTTATAAACCCGAATGCACCGAGCAATTTGGAGCTAAGTGGTAACGGGGTCGATCCACAGGGAGTGATCAATAATCCTAAATTAATTGTACTAAATTTGCAATGATAAAATGGGGGATTTTGTTTGGGAAAACAAAGTAACAAAAACAGAATTTAAGCTAACGGAAAATAAGGGAAAAACAGTGGCGAAAACTGAATTTAAGCTAACGGAGAAATAAAACGGGAAGTATGAAATTGACGAATTCGATTGATTAGCAAGTGTCGGGATTGATCTAATGTATTTCGGTTCATTGATTAACATGTGAATTAGCCGAGACGTTTCATGCACACAAAATGTTATGTCCCAAACGGGTCCAAAACATCCCAATGAATTAATTAGGTGAGTGCAATCCTAATTAAACATGCCCACTAATTAATCTAAGTTCATGACTCTTAAATTAATTAACGAACAGTAACGGGTATCATTGAGACGAACTAATCCTAAAATTAATTCGATTTATCTCTTAGTCTTAAGCCCGCCGTGAGAACGTTAATCAATTCCTATCCCCAACGTCACTTGGGTTCGAATTGATTAGCCACGAGCTAGACTTTCGCTACTAAGTATTGAGGTTTGTCAAAAATCAATATTAGCCCACTAAGCATGCGTAACTAATTATGGACGTCACTCCTAATCGGAAAGGCAAGTTAGTCGTTCTTAATACAGACCAAGGGATGCAAGAAATTCATTCATTCATGCTAAACATATTCAATTAAGCTTAAACCTCACCTAATACAAAAGTAATCAATCCCTAAACTTAACTAATCAACCACTAACCTCTAGCTATCCATGGAGATGAAGTTTGCCCAAGCATTCATGGAGGTTGTCTCCTTCATACAACCCAAAAATGGGTAAAAACCAGAAAAAGAGAGAGAAAAACGGCAATCCCGAGGGGGAAAAGAATAGGATAATGACCTAAAATCAGAAAATGGGCTTAAATACCCATTTCTGCGTCAGAATAGCGCCTAGGCGCCATAAGTCAGCGCCTAGGCGCCGCGGGCGCGCGCGCACAGATTTCGGACAGCGCCTAGGCGCCATAAGTCAGCGCCTAGGCGCTGAGCTCTCTGGAAAAAATTATAAAATCAAGAATTTCTTTGACTTTTAAGGACGGGCATTTTTGGGACTTTTAATGACGGTCAAATACAGTCATGGCTAGGGTGAGCGCGCGGACACGGGCGTGGGCAGGCGAGCGCGCGCGGGTGTTGGCGTGTGGCGCGCGCGGGCGTGGGCGCGGACACGGGCGCTGGGCAGGCGATGGCGCGCGGCGGACACGGGCGCTGGGGCGCGCGGGCGGACGACGCGCGGGCGGATCGGGCGAGGCGGCGCGCGCGGGCGGATCGGGCGAGGGCGAGGCGAGGCGGCGCGCGCGGACCTTCGATGACGGGCGCACGTGGCGCGCGCGCGTCTGGCCGTCTGGGCGCGGTCGTGCTGCTGGTGCTGGGCGATGCGCGCGCGGACGTGGGCGCTGGGGCGCTGCTGGTGCTTGGCGCCTGGGCGCTGACCTCTCGGGTCTAAACCCCATTTTGGGTCGTTTTTGCTCCCGAACTCCGTTTGGCCTATCTTTTTGACCCGAACACTTCCCGAAACCTCTTAAATGACCGATTTAGCCCTGAAATTCAGAATTTGACTTCCCGAGCTCTTTGCCACGAAATACCTAAAATAAGTAGATTTAATTGAATTAAGCATGGCATTTAGCTAGAATTAAGTCTATAATTATAGCTCTATTTTAGAGCTATCAAAATACCCCCGACCTAAATCTTGCTAGTCCTCGAGCAAGGCTATTCTTAAATTATCACCACAGAACTAAATTTTGCATGCTATCGACTCAAACCTCAATGCTTCAAAGATCAAGGCATTTACTTAACAAGAAAGCAATTAATCGCATGCACTGATTGAGAACCCTTCGAAAATCTAACCGTTACTCCCCTACGTGCGTGTGTGTTCAGCAAACATATTCTAGCTCTCATAGACTCGGAAAAACTTTATGCAACCTTACATCACGTTTTCCCCCTACTTCTAGCAATACAGAACAGTCTACGGCCTTTCAACAATCAAGAGAGTAACAAATTAAAAGGCCTAATTCTTTTTCTTTTGAACTCGCTAAATTTTTACTTTTTTTTTTTCTTTCTTTTTCTCCTCCAAGAGAGCCTAACATGTCAAGCTTGCCTTCGTTCCAGCTTACCTGCAATTCCATTGCACAATGTATCTGACTACGGGCAAGCTTCACATTTTTAAGGATTAATGCTCACTTCTTAGTCGCGATTCTAAGAAGGAGGAGCATCTCAGGAGCTTTTATTTTCATGCTTGCTTTTTTTTTACTAGGCAATAGCTTCGCTACGATTCAATTAACCTATTACAACCTATCATGCATCAAGCCTTCCCTAAGGGTGCCTTTCGGGGTGACAACATGATTTCGGGCTAAATAAAGCAATTCTAAGCCTACAGAGTCCAGAATAAGATGCTACGTGCTCGATAGATGCAAGGAAGCAACGGCAAAAATTTTAAAAAATTTCGAAAAATGCTCAATTAACGCATATAATCTCATGCTTCTCCTATTATGCAACTACGAAGATTTTAAAAGCACATCTTAGATTGTCCTCATCGAACAACATGCAAATTTAGACTACGACACTTCAAAATCAGAGAAAACCCATGCTCGATAACTACGCAGAAGTCCACAGACAAACTGTTGCGTGCTCAATGTGTAAAGATAAATATGCAAAAGGGTAGAGAGAGCACTTAGAACATGCAAGCATACATGGTCTCACAGCAAGTAGTAAGTATATTTCATTCGTTTTTTCCACAGAGACTCATTTTTAGCTATTCGCGAAGTGTGTTTGTTAAGAAAGATGGGATGAATTTGAGGGGATAAAATTGGTTTTTAATTACCTAAGTTTTGCTGAATGTGTAAAGGAATATACCCTAAACAAGTTAAAGTTAAAATCAGGCTCAAAGAACAAGAGATGGAATCAATAAGCGAAGAAGAAAACAGCTACACAGACTGCGTTCTAGCAGAATTGCGAGAACCGCAATTAATCCGCAATTAAATGGCAGCGAAACTGATTAAAAGGGTGAATTAAGGGCTACTAATGACTATCCTATAGGCAGTTTATTACGATTATCAAGCTTTGGATCAACTCTCTATACATCAAACTCACTCTATCTCAAGTATCGTCCGATTCCATGCATGAGAGACTCAAGTTTACTCGACTTCAAAGTAAGGTCTTAAGCATCTTGTTAAAACAGGAGTGTTCAGTTTGTACTAGGGAAACGCCTATTCCTAGGCCGTTTCCTGATTACCATGAAAGGCTAGCATGATTATATGACTCTGAACTCTTACTCCTTCCAGAGGTTAGGAGTTCTTTGGACAAAATGGATGGCCAATCGAAATTGCCCGTGGGATGAAGCTTACATACAACCAATGTTCGAGTGTTAATCTGCCTACTTGACTCACGTTTTTTAGCCTATAGTTCTGTCATTAGCATGCCCCTAAGTGATTTTAGTTACTCATGGATATGTGGAGAATAGAAAAGGTAGATAAAACAGACATGCTTAGAAGATAAATGTACTTAAAACAGCAAGCCAAAGCCGTAGCAGAACCAGATGAAAACTGTAAAATGCAGAAGTATACTTCGATTACTTTAAGTGTTTGAATGACAAAGGGAAACTCTAAAAGAAATAAATTCAAGACAGACAACAACGAAATGCAATAATTGAAATGCTATACTAAGAACAACAGTGATCAGAAATGGAATTGAGAAGAACAGAGCAGAAAACAGTAGAGGGCTGCTAGAAAACTCCGTGGCAGTCGCCTCGAATGATGGTGATGAGAAGTCAGCCCTGCTTGGATGAATCCAATCGAGAGAGAAGAAGAATCTCCTCTCCTTCCTATCAGATTATCGATTCCAAAAGCTTAGACTCTCACTCCAACAGACGGCAAAGGAAAACAGATGGAAATGGTGGACTGCAAGAAGACTTCTGCGCTTCGAATGATGACTGAACCTCCGACTTTGACCCCCTTTTATAGTAGTTTGCAGGTGCGTTTGGGCCAAGGAGAACCATCAATCTTCAACGTCGTATATCAGAATGGATGGAGGAGAAAGGACGAATCCCTGAAAAGTCGGATCTAAACAGAAAAAGATCAGCCAACTTACGGTTTTAACTTGAATAATTGCGGTCACCGCAATTATTCCGCAATTCATTTGCAATGGTTATTTTTTCATTCTTTTCTTCGGTTTTCAACCCTTTTTCTACCTATTGTACACAAGTCCTATATTAGCTACCTTCTTCTAATTCTCATATTAAAGCATAGGTTTAAGCTAAATGCTAACAAAAACACCTAAATGTGTACATCTTCTTAAGCTAAATGGGTCCTAAATAAGTCACTTTCAGAGACTTAACACAAACCACCCCCAACCTTAGAGAGATGCATTGTCCTCAATGCATCAACCATCAGATAAAGCAATAAACGAGCAAAATAAGGGAACACGAGAACTTCCCTGATCTTTGCAAGGTTGGCGGTTAGAGGGCACTATCTTTTCTTTCCAATTTGAAGTCCATAAGCCGACAATCTCCTTATTCTCCTAAGAAAAAACGAAACAAAACAAGCAAGTATTAAAAACTAAGCTACTTAAAGTAATAAACTCAAACAAACAGAAATAACAGTTCAAACTCGGGTGCCTCCGAGAAGCGCAAATTTTTAAAGTCGATTGCTCGACTGTATTCTCGGACTCTACTCATCCATAGTCCAACATCTTGGAAGATACTCCATCCATCTTCCTATATCCATCCTTCCTGCCAAAGTCCACAGAAAAGTATTTCCTAGGCTTCTCCTGCACACTAACAACATCATTCCCAAACAGTGCATTCACAGTTTCCACATTCACATTCCCATCAGGTTCATCAGTTAATGCATCCATTTTAAACTCACTCTTATCCCCATCGAATTCAACAGATAAGACTCCTTTATCCACATCAACTTTAACCTTAGCAGTTTTCATGAAAGGACGTCCTAAAAGAATTGACGTGGGCATACAAGATGAGTTTTCATTCATTTCAAGCACATGAAAGTCAGCGGGGAAGTACATATTGTTAACTTTAACAAGAATATCTTCAACTTTTCCCATAGGATGCACAAATGATTTATCAGCCAGTTGCACTATAACACCAGATCTATGCATATATTTCAATTTAAGATCTTGAAAAACATCATAAGACATCACATTAACTGATGATCCTAGATCTAACATGGCATCATGAATCATTTTGTCCCCTAATATGCAAGGTAAAGTAAACTTACCTGGATCCTTGCATTTCGTTGGTAGAACAATGTTGGACATTCTTGAGTCATTCAAGCTTTTCACTTCTTCTTCCGCCTTTTTCTTCCTTTTGGAGGTGCACCAACTCTTAAGAAACCTCGAGTACTTAGGGATTTGCTTGATGGCTTCCAAAAGGGGAATGTTCACCACAACCCTCTTAAAAGTCTCCAAGACTTCTTTATCTTCCTCATCAACCTTAGGCTTTGGCTTAGCAAGCCTGCTTGGGAATGGCGCAACTGGAACACAATTTTGCTTAGGCACAGGAGATTCCTCATTTTGGTCCTCTTCTTCAATGATCCTGGGACTCAGCTGTTTTCTTGGATTGGGAGGCTTGGGCACATACTTTGGAACAACTGGAGGACTTTTCTTCTTTTCGCTCTCCAACTGGGCTGGAGGATCCATCAATCTACTCGGGAAGGGGGCTTTAGGCACATACACTCTAGTACAGGTGGGATCAAAATTTACCCCTTTCCATCTTGGTTCAGGACTTTCCTCCACTGGTGTAGAGATTTCCTTCCCGCTTCTCAAGGTTATGGCGCACACTTGCTCACAAGTGTTCACCATCGGTTGTTGCGGCGGTATCCGTGAGCACCGATCCTCCACCTTACTGAGCCTTTCATCTAGCCTCTTCATTGTATCAGCCAGACCTAGCACTTGAACTCCAGTACTCTCAAACATGGCCGAAAATTTCCCCAAGTAAGAACTCACCATCTCCTCGACATTTCGGTCTGCAATAGAAGATTGAGATTTTTGTAAGCTTTGGGCTACTATGAGAAGTGAGTTACTTACCTCGAGTACTTGGGCTTTGAGCTCGTTCAGTTCCTTTGAGAGGCGGGCATTCTCCACTCCTCCACCACCATACTGCTGAAGGTTACCCGCCATATTAGAGATTAGAGTTCTGGCCTCCACGGGCGTCTTATCAAGGAGAGATCCTCCACTAGCAGCATCGATAATCTGGCGGTCTCGAGGAAGCATACCATCGTAAAAATACAGAATGAGGAGATGCTCAGCTATCTGGTGATTGGGGTGGCTCCCGCACAGTCGGTTGTACCGCTCCCAACATTCGAATAAATTCTCCTCAGCTCCCTGCGTGATCCTACAGATTTGACTTCGGATTTCAGTGGCTTTTGAGGCAGAGAAGTACTTATCCAAAAATAGGCCCTTCAGTCCGTTCCATGTCGAGACAGACCCAGATGGAAGACAATACAGCCAGTCTTTTGCCTTTTCCTTCAAAGTGAAAGGAAAGGCCCTTAAGCACAGTTGGTCTTCAGTCACTCCTTGGGGCATCATTCCCGAACATACCAGATGGAATTCCTTAAGATGCTTCTGAGGATCCTCACCTGCATTACCACAAAAAGAAGGTAGTTGGTTAATTAATCCAGATTTTAATTGAAAATTACCTAGAACTACCGGATACACAATACATAATGGTTGGCGGTCTACGTCCGGTAATGCCAACTGCTTCATGGTCCTTTGATCCTCAAAATTAGCCTCAGCCTCCATCTCTTCCACTCTCCTCAAAATTTAAAATAAAACTGTACACAAAACCTTAAAAGAAACGGGTCATACTGTACAAGACGAATAAAAATAAACAGAAACCAAGAAAATAAAAATAAAATAAAATAAAATTATTTACAAAAGAAAAATAAAAATAAAAAAAAAAAAATAAAAAAAAAACTCAAAACAAATAAAATCCAATCAAGTAAGATTATATTTTACTCCCCGGCAACGGCGCCAATTTTGGTAGTGAACTTTTGTATGTTCACAAATTTCGGGTTGTCGAGACCCGCCAAAATGAAATTTATAAACCCGAATGCACCGAGCAATTTGGAGCTAAGTGGTAACGGGGTCGATCCACAGGGAGTGATCAATAATCCTAAATTAATTGTACTAAATTTGCAATGATAAAATGGGGGATTTTGTTTGGGAAAACAAAGTAACAAAAAAAGAATTTAAGCTAACGGAAAATAAGGGAAAAACAGTGGCGAAAACTGAATTTAAGCTAACGGAGAAATAAAACGGGAAGTATGAAATTGACGAATTCGATTGATTAACAAGTGTCGGGATTGATCTAATGTATTTCGGTTCATTGATTAACATGTGAATTAGCCGAGACGTTTCATGCACACAAAATGTTATGTCCCAAACGGGTCCAAAACATCCCAATGAATTAATTAGGTGAGTGCAATCCTAATTAAACATGCCCACTAATTAATCTAAGTTCATGACTCTTAAATTAATTAACGAACAGTAACGGGTATCATTGAGACGAACTAATCCTAAAATTAATTCGATTTATCTCTTAGTCTTAAGCCCGCCGTGAGAACGTTAATCAATTCCTATCCCCAACGTCACTTGGGTTCGAATTGATTAGCCACGAGCTAGACTTTCGCTACTAAGTATTGAGGTTTGTCAAAAATCAATATTAGCCCACTAAGCATGCGTAACTAATTATGGACGTCACTCCTAATCGGAAAGGCAAGTTAGTCGTTCTTAATACAGACCAAGGGATGCAAGAAATTCATTCATTCATGCTAAACATATTCAATTAAGCTTAAACCTCACCTAATACAAAAGTAATCAATCCCTAAACTTAACTAATCAACCACTAACCTCTAGCTATCCATGGAGATGAAGTTTGCCCAAGCATTCATGGAGGTTGTCTCCTTCATACAACCCAAAAATGGGTAAAAACCAGAAAAAGAGAGAGAAAAACGGCAATCCCGAGGGGGAAAAGAATAGGATAATGACCTAAAATCAGAAAATGGACTTAAATACCCATTTCTGCGTCAGAATAGCGCCTAGGCGCCATAAGTCAGCGCCTAGGCGCCGCGGGCGCGCGCGCACAGATTCCGGACAGCGCCTAGGTGCCATAAGTCAGCGCCTAGGCGCTGAGCTCTCTGGAAAAAATTATAAAATCAAGAATTTCTTTGACTTTTAAGGACGGGCATTTTTGGGACTTTTAATGACGGTCAAATACAGTCATGGCTAGGGTGAGCGCACGGACACGGGCGTGGGCAGGCGAGCGCGCGCGGGTGTTGGCGTGTGGCGCGCGCGGGCGTGGGCGCGGACACGGGCGCTGGGCAGGCGATGGCGCGCGGCGGACACGGGCGCTGGGGCGCGCGGGCGGACGACGCGCGGGCGGATCGGGCGAGGCGGCGCGCGCGGGCGGATCGGGCGAGGGCGAGGCGAGGCGGCGCGCGCGCGGACCTTCGATGACGGGCGCATGTGGCGCGCGCGCGTCTGGCCGTCTGGGCGCGGTCGTGCTGCTGGTGCTGGGCGATGCGCGCGCGGACGTGGGCGCTGGGGCGCTGCTGGTGCTTGGCGCCTGGGCGCTGGGCGCCGGCGCCTGGGCGCTGACCTCTCGGGTCTAAACCCCATTTTGGGTCGTTTTTGCTCCCGAACTCCGTTTGGCCTATCTTTTTGACCCGAACACTTCCCGAAACCTCTTAAATGACCGATTTAGCCCTGAAATTCAGAATTTGACTTCCCGAGCTCTTTGCCACAAAATACCTAAAATAAGTAGATTTAATTGAATTAAGCATGGCATTTAGCTAGAATTAAGTCTATAATTATAGCTCTATTTTAGAGCTATCATTCACTCATGTCCAAGTAAGACTTAAGCATCTATTTATACAAGCAAGTTAATGGATTGTGCTAGGAAAACGCCTATTCCTAGGTCGTTTTCTGGCTACCATGAAAGGCTAGCATGAATGGACGACTCTGAACTCTTACTCCTTCCGGAGGTTAGGAGTTCTTTAGAAAAAATGGATGGCCAATCGAAATTGTCCGTGGGATGAAGCACACATACATTCAATGCATTCAAAGCTATCCTACATGCTGAATTCACGTAGTCCTACCTATAGATTCGTCATTAGCCGACCCTATTATGGTTTAGTTACTCATGGATGATGATGGAGTGAAGAGATTTGGTTGATTAAGCATGCTTAACAGAATTTAAATGACAGCAAAAGAAGAAAGAAAGCAGTAAGGAGAATTGCGAAGTAATCAAATAACTTTCTCTATTGCGTAAGGTTCAAAGCGTAAAATGTAGTGTTTGCAAAACAATAAAGACTAAACAATTGAAGACGAATTGAAATGCAGTACCAAATAGAAGTAAATGACAGAAGGCAGAAACGAAAACATAAACAGAAAGTAGTAGAAAGCGAATAAAAGTGTGCGTGAACTCCTCGCCGCAAGCGCCTCGGATGAAGGGCGAAGGTGAGCTTTCCTTGGGGATGAATCCAATCAGAAGAGAAGATAGATTTTCCCTTCTTCCTCTCAGATTATCGGCTCCAAGAGCTTGTTCCTTCGATCCAACAAACGGAAGAGAAAACAGAGAGAAAACTGCGTTGAGATGGGAGTTCTACGCTTCCCAGCTTGTGTTTAACCTTCCCCCTTGACCTCCTTTTATAATGTTTTGCAGGTAGTCTTCAGCCAAGGAGAACCATCCATTCTGAACGACTACCTTCCACGTCGCAGCAGGAGAAAGAATGGGCGGCTGAAAATTCGCAACAAAATAGCAATCGGTTAGACAACTTAACAGAATTCACTTAAAACATTGCGGTTTCAGCAATGTTTTCGCAATGCTTCCGCAATGTGCAAATTTCAAGTCTTTAACTTCGTTTTTGGTTCTTTTTCTTTCCTTTTAGACATAAGTCCTAATTTAGCTGCATTCTACTAATTCTCATATATAAGCACAAGTTTAAGCTCAATCCTACCAAAAACACTTAAGAATGTACAACTTTCTATAGCAAATAAGTCCTAAAATAGTCACTTTTGGAGACGTAACACACCCCAAAGCTTAAGGTTTTGCTCGTCCTCGAGCAATATACGGACTTACTTAGGCTGCGGTTTAACCTTTCTAACCCCTTGCTGACTCCCTTTAGTTCACTATCTATGGCAATGCTGTCTTGTGACACGCTTCTAAGCTTAAAACTAACTTCTCATTTTGCTTCTTCTGACTTCTCTCGCCTTATAGTCCTACTGTTTCATTAACTCCCTACAACTGATCTATCTGCTTCTGTCATCAAGTTCATTGTGCAACTATCCCTAAGTTTTCAAATTCTGCCTAGCTTTACCCTAGACTCAGTACATGCTTCTAATGCTTTTCTTTTGACCTACCTAGGATTCCTTAGAGTCATGCCAGTCTTAGTATAAACCAGTGACAGTAGTACATTCATAGAACAACCTAAACCCTGACATCACTACATTGGATATACATTCATCTCCCTTTAACAAACCTATAAGCTACAACCCTGTGCTTAGCTAATTGAGGATCAGAGTTCTTTTATTGAGGACACCTAAGCACAGAGCTAAAACTCATAGGCATACATTCTTCTTCCTTAGTTTTTCCTTTTTCCCTTTCTTTCTTTGGTGGAGCCTCTCCTTTGGTTGCCTTTTGATGCAATTCCACTTGTGGGTTACACACATAGCACTGATTACTCATCAACTTCAAAAGAGACACCACTCTTTATTCTATTTTCATTTTTTTTTTTTTTAGTTCATCACTTTTTGTAAAGGAGAAGAAGAATGCTTATGTTTAGAAGGGAGAGAGGAATGTTCCTAGGCCTAGGGCTGCCTCCCCCAAACTAAAACTTCTCATTGTCCCCAATGAGAGTTTGAGGTGGCACACCCCCAAACTTATCCTAGAAGCATCTAGTCTAGGGCAAAACAAGGAGAATCTAAAAGTCCTAGGCATAGAACGAACTTTCCTAAAGCAAATAACACAGCAGCAAAATTGTGTAAAAACAGTATATTAAGGGCTTAAAGAGACGCATGCTGAGCAATTTAAGGGAGTTAATTTCAACTAACAAAGGTGTTCTAAGACACTCATCCAGCATGCTCACAGATAGTTCATATATGGCAGTCTAGCAAACAGCAAGAGAGCAAAATTTAAACAGGACCAGCCTATCAAACAGTCAGTCAACAGCATGCGATAACTAACAAAAATTGCGGAATCCGCAATAATTTCGCAATGAACCTACAAGGCATATTTATCAGTGATCAAGGCCCCTTGCATGCTATTTCCAGTCATCCACAACTACTCAAAAAGGAAACTAAAACAAGCTAGCTACTCAGATACCATCTACCTGTACTAAACTATCCTAAACAAACAAAGAAATTAAAAATAGATCAAGCATTTGATTCAAAAACAGCAGTCACAAGTTAACGAAAAGCAGGTTGTTTTTTTTTTTTTTTCAAAAGGGAACAGAAGTACTCCCTCGAGTGCCCTTCAGACTGGCACTTAAACATCCTCATCATCATCTCTCCTTTCCCTAGGAGGTGCCCATGGTTTCAACGGGTCAGTGGGGAAAGCAGGGAAGATGCACCACAACTGATCAGCCACGTCTTTGTCCCAAGCCTGTGCATATTCTGCCCACTGCACCATCTTGTGTTGTAGGTTTCTAATCTCAATAGCACCATGAGCAAAGACGTTAGTAATAACAAACGGACCTGACCAACTAGACTTAAGTTTGCCCGGAAATAACCTTAATCGTGAATTGAACAATAAGACATGTTGGCCTTTTTAAAAGTCCTTGATCCTAAGTCTACTATGATGCCAAATCTTAGTTTTTTCTTTATACATTTTAGCATTTTCATAGGACATATGTCTCAGCTTATCCAACTCATGTAATTGCAGAGACCGCAATGTTCCAGCATCGGTCACGCAATAATTAAGTTCTTTTAAGGCCCAAAAGGCTTTGATTTCTAATTCGAAGGGAATATGACATGTTTTTCCATACACTAGCCTATAAGGAGACATACCTAAGGGTGTTTTATATGCAATCCTATACGCCCACAGTGCATCATCAATTCATGTTAAACGACTATGATTGTTGGCACGTAATAAATATTTCATTCCCAAAATAAACTACTCCTAACATACGAAATCTAAGCAAAGCATAATAAAATCCTAATTTAAGAGTTTAGGGATCAGAAATCTCCCTTGTCAATCTGCCTCATATGGATATTCTTCAATGTTTCGAGGCATCACTTCTGCATCTTTAAGATACTTAAGTCTTGATTTACGGGGTCGGACATTCTGCCACACCTTGAAATTGTTGATTCTTTCAAAGAGACTGCATGTTATAACATCCCAAGGTTTGTACTTTCTGTGCGTTGGTTTTGTTTCTACAACATTTGCTACAACATAGCTTTGATGCGATGGGACTTCTTTTTCTGGCACATCTCTTTCTAACTCCTTCAGCTGGAGCATTTGTGGTGGTGGCGGCTCAACTCTTTCATTGGTGGAGAAGCTTGCTGCAACATCAGACATTTCAAATTCTTGTTCCTCAAGCAGCGCAATAGTCTCTTTGGCCTCATCCAACACAATTTCATTTTTCTCAACTTTCACCAACTCCACCATTTCATATGGATATTCCATTGGATCACTCTTCTCAGATTCGAAGGTAACAAAGGATTCATCATCATAAAAATCGAACATCTGAGGGCATGGTGGTGGTGATTTAGCTATAGCAAGTAGATCTTGTAAGTCATTTGTGAGCTGAGCTAATTGCACATCCATTCTATTCATGGATGCATCATTCCTTTCCATGAATTCTATCCATAGCGCCTCCAAAGTGGGTGATAATTCTTCATTTGGAGTTGGGGCATAATGTTGATAGTCTTCATGTTGGGGGAACTCTTCATAATGAGCAATTTGCACATGCTCGTCCCAAGGATTATTTGAGAGTTGCCACTGATCATGTTCACACATGTACGAATAATGGTTGTCATAGCTTTGTTGATATTGCCTCTCTTGATAATTCATTGTTGGGCAATTTTCCAAGTTATGATTATCCCCACAATAAGCACATGGCTGATAAAATTCTTCAAACTGTTGTGGGCAAACTCTTCCTCCAATTAAGTTCTGCAGCGTATTCATTTACTTTGTCGTACACATACGTTTTCCACCTGCAAAGTTTCTCTCTGTTGCGAGTTGAGGTTTGGAAACTCTTTCATAAACTAGCTTGATAGTACCTGTAAAGGAAATGAAAGAAGATTAGCTCCAATAGATATTAAGTTTTTTTTTCTAAATTAACAAACTTCGTGTTCACTAAACAAAATCCCCGGCAGCGGCGCCAAAAACTTGTTGCGTGCTCAATGGTTAAAATAAAGATTCAATGTGAGAGCACTCAGAACATGCAAGCATACATGGTCTTGTAGCAAGTAATAAGTATTTTTTTATTCGATTTCCCACAGAGATTTATTCTTAGTTACTTACGAAGTGAGATGCTAACTTAGAAAAGGTGGTTTAGATGGGGTAGAATTGGGTTTAATGTGCCTAACTAATAAAGAGAGTGCAAGATATGCAAGCATAAACAAGAGCAAGTAAAGAGATTAACTTGAATGTAGGAGAAAAAGAATTGCGGAGAGAGCAACTATCTAGCAATAAAATCGCAAAGCAAAAGAAAGCTGGAAAAATGGCTAAGGCAAAAAGTGAAACTGGAAGAATTGCGCAGACAGCAATTTTCTCGCAATTCTGCAGCAACGTTTTAAGAGTAAGTTGTGGAAACAAGGGCTACTAACGACTCCTCTATAGGCTTTTTCATACGATTCTTCAGCAGTAGATCAACTTAACATGCATCAATTTAACTCATACTCATGCATCTCTCGATTACACGCATTAGATCCTTTAGTTCACTCATGTCCAAGTAAGACTTAAGCATCTATTTATACAAGCAAGTTAATGGATTGTGCTAGGAAAACGCCTATTCCTAGGTCGTTTTCTGGCTACCATGAAAGGCTAGCATGAATGGACTACTCTGAACTCTTACTCCTTCCGGAGGTTAGGAGTTCTTTAGACAAAATGGATGGCCAATCGAAATTGCCCGTGGGATGAAGCACACATACATTCAATGCATTCAAAGATATCCTACATGCTGAATTCACGTAGTCGTACCTATAGATTCGTCATTAGCCGACCCTATTATGGTTTAGTTACTCATGGATGATGATGGAGTGAAGAGATTTGGTTGATTAAGCATGCTTAACAGAATTTAAATGACAGCAAAAGACGAAAGAAAGCAGTAAGGAGAGTTGCGAAGTAATCAAATAACTTTCTCTATTGCGTAAGGTTCAAAGCGTAAAATGTAGTGTTTGCAAAACAATAAAGACTAAACAATTGAAGACGAATTGAAATGCAGTAGCAAATAGAAGTAAATGACAGAAGGCAAAAACGAAAACAGAAACAGAAAGTAGTAGAAAGCGAATAAAAGTGTGCGTGAACTCCTCGCCGCAAGCGCCTCGGATGAAGGGCGAAGGTGAGCTTTCCTTGGGGATGAATCCAATCAGAAGAGAAGATAGATTTTCCCTTCTTCCTCTCAGATTATCGGCTCCAAGAGCTTGTTCCTTCGATCCAACAAACGGAAGAGAAAACAGAGAGAAAACTGCGTTGAGATGGGAGTTCTACGCTTCCCAGCTTGTGTTTAACCTTCCCCCTTGACCTCCTTTTATAGTGTTTTGCAGGTAGTCTTCAGCCAAGGAGAACCATCCATTCTGAACGACTACCTTCCACGTGGCAGCAGGAGAAAGAATGGGCGGCTGAAAATTCGCAACAAAATAGAAATCGGTTAGACAACTTAACAGAATTCACTTAAAACATTGCGGCTTCAGCAATGTTTTCGCAATGCTTCCGCAATGTGCAAATTTCAAGTCTTTAACTTCGTTTTTGGTTCTTTTTCTTTCCTTTTAGACATAAGTCCTAATTTAGCTTCATTCTACTAATTCTCATATATAAGCACAAGTTTAAGCTCAATCCTACCAAAAACACTTAAGAATGTACAACTTTCTATAGCAAATAAGTCCTAAAATAGTCACTTTTGGAGACGCAACACCAACCTACTAGGAAAAGGAGCAACGGGAGTGTAAGACTTCATAGAGATAGAAGGAGAAGCTACTACCATTTCAGAGGGTGTTTGGTGACACTTATCTTGAGATATCTCTGTATCCTTGCTAGAGTCCTCAGGAGTGGGCCGTGATGGTACCTCCTTACCACTTTCGAAATTGATGGCACTAACGCTTTCCGCTTTGGACTCCAATTTACTTATCCTCCCCTTAATCTCTGTGAACCCCTCACTTAGCGACCGCATCTGCGAACTGGTCTCCTTGCTAGATTCCATAAATGATTTGAACATGCCTTCAAGGGCTTGACCTGAAATAGAAGGAATAGCCTGCGATGAGTTTTCTTGCAACCTATGAACAACGCCACATACCTGAGACAGTTGCGCCTTAAGCTCTTCCATGTCGGTCAACATTTTAGCTTGTTCATTTCTTCCCCCGTATTGGCGAAGGTTCCCCGCCATGTTGGAGATCAACTGTCTAGCTTCCGCTGGCGTCTTTTCCCTGAGAGCTCCTCCACTCGAGGCATCGAGCATCTGCCAGTCGTACGGTTGCAAACCTTCATAGAAGAACTGAATAAGCGCAGCCTCTGCTATCTGATGGTTCGGGCAGCTCTCGCAGAGCTTAATGAATCTCTCCCAACACTCGTGAAATGCCTTCTTTTTTTACTGTCTGAAACCATAGATGTCTTT
This sequence comes from Herpetospermum pedunculosum, assembly GCA_028017165.1. Classification (NCBI taxonomy): domain Eukaryota; kingdom Viridiplantae; phylum Streptophyta; class Magnoliopsida; order Cucurbitales; family Cucurbitaceae; genus Herpetospermum; species Herpetospermum pedunculosum. Next base: position 2,993,932 of record CM051525.1, on the reverse strand, counting down.
TTTCAGGGCTCTTGCTCTTTAGGCGGGAAAATATCTTTCTAGGAACATGCTCTTTAACTTGCCCCAAGTGGAGATGGTTCCCGATGGTAAGTAATGTAGCCATTCTCGAGCTTTTCCTCTCAAGGTGAATGGAAAGGCTCTCAGGCTGAGCTGATCTTCAGTTATGTCACTTGGTTTCATCGCAGAACTTACCATTTGAAAAGCTTTGAGATGCATGAAGGGATCTTCATCTGTTTCACCACAAAAAGAAGGCAGATGGTCAATTAAGCCAGATTTAAGCTCAAACTCACCTGAGATTTTCGGGTAGGAAATACAAGAAGGTTGGTGGTCCATATCAACCGAAGCCCACTGCCTGAGTGTTTTTGGAGCTCCAGCCTCATCGTCCTCTATAGGAACTTCCATTCTCTTAATCACAAATTTGGCACTCTAGCACACTTAAACAAACAAATCAAATCTTGCAAACAATAAAAGAATAAGCGAATTTAAGGTAAAATTCAAAAATTTACAAATTAAATCTAAATTAGGCCGAATTAAACTTAATTCTCCGGCAACGGCGCCAATTTTGGTAACGATATTTTTGAATTATCGCCAAACATCGGGTTGTCGAGACCCGCCAAAATGAATTTGTAATTACCCGAATTCACTGAACTATTAGCAGCTTAGTGGTAACGAGGTCAATCCACAGGGAATTATGTTAATTTAACTTAATTTTAATTCAATTTGCAAACTATGAAAATAAACAAAATGTGGGGATTTTGGTCTTCAACTAACTAATGGAGAACAACGCAAAATAGGGAAAACTTAACTAACGGAGCGTTCGACTCGGGACGATCGGGAATAAAATTAGCAAACGTTTGGATCACAGGTTGACGAAAATAATGGCTAAATATTTGAACGAATACGCAGCCCGTCTCAAATAAATAAATCAATTCAGACATGCTCCATGGATATTAATTAGACATAATAAATCATGCTAATCAAGCATATCGATTGGACATTGACAGTCAACGCTCTCCCAAGACCAATCGATAGCAACGAGCTAACTACGACGATTATCTAACTTGGACGCCAAATTAGTGTATCGATTTCAGATTCTATTTCGAGAAGAACGATCACCAAGAACGCAAGGAAGCCTATGCGCTCAATGGCATCGTTAATCTTTGTTACTTGGCGATTAAGAGAGGCACAACATCAAAACCTTTAACAAATGAAGTATGCTCGAAATCAAAGTTGTCTAGTCCTATCAATCAAACACATTCATGGAATAAGCAAGGAAATAGAAGCTAATTCAATCAAATGCTTTAACCAAATCAGAATTTTAGATCAACAACCTCACCAAAAATTCAAACTACATTATTCCTTTACAATCCCGAGTCAAAAACGCTATAAACTACTCACTCATGATGGATGTGATGTGGGATGGCTCAAATCCAAGCTCCTTAGCCTCTCACATGGTGAAAATGGCTTCAAAAACGTCAAATCTGGTGCGGAGCCCGAGGTAGAAGATGAAGATGCGGCTAAAAATCGGACAAAAAGCTTAAATATTCCGTCGGAGCGTCGAGACGCTAGGGCAGCGTCTCGATACTGCGCCCTAAAGATTCAGCGCGCGCAGTCGGGATGGCGTCGAGACACTTGCGCAGCGTCGAGCAAGCGTCGAGACGCTGATCACTCGACGCTTGCTCTCGGGTGGACACTCCAATTTACGCTTCAGGCTTCGGAGCGTCGAGACGCTCTGGCAGCGTCGAGCTAGCGTCGAGACGCTGTCTGCTCAACGCTAGCTCTCGGGTTTTTGCATGGTATTTTTCCTTGAAACTTCCCAAAACGCCAAATCTTCATGTTTTTGCATGGTCCTTTCCCGGAAGTGTTCCTAGGTCCTTAAAATGCGACTTTAAGCCTCGAACGACGTCGAAACGCACCCGAGGGCGAATTACCGAGAACACCTGCAATTAACACATATAAGCAAGATTAAGCATGTAATAATCATAAATTAGGGCATAAATATAGCTCCGAAAAGGAGCTATCATCCACCCCTTCCCTCTAGGAATAACCCTTTGCCACAAGTCGAGCCTTAAAGGTTTGCACCTTACCGGCTTGGTCTCGTTTCCTCTTGTAGATCCACTTGCAACCGATAGGTCTTTCACCATCAGGTTGCTCTACAAGATCCCAGACCGAATTGAAGTACATCGACTCCATTTCGAGGTCCATGACTTTAAGCCACTGGTCCTTGTGTATGTCATTCATTGCCTATTTAAAGGTCAATGGATCCTCAACGTCGTCATCAGGTATGACGACCTGAGTTTCCGTTAAACCCATGTAGCGGTCGAATTGTCTCACATCCCTCCCACTACGTTGAGGTATTCTCAACTCTTGAGAAGAACCAGCCTGATCAACAACTCTTGTTGACCCATCTGTAGCTTTCCTGGAAAGTTCGGTTAAAACAATTTTGCTCGAAGGTTGATGATCTCTCATGTGGTCTTCCTCTGAGAACGTGGTGTTTGTCGATACAAGCACCTTATCTTGTTGAGGATCGTAAAATATACCACCTTTCGTTTCCTTGGGGTAGCCTACGAATAGGCATAATTTTGAACGATGTTCCAACTTCTTTGGATTGGGCACAAACACATGTGCCTGACACCCCTAAATTCTGAAGTGACGTAAACTATCTTTACGCCCTCTCCATAACTCATAAGGTGTTTCTGAAACACTCTTAGAGGGAACCATGTTCAAAATATATACAGCAGCCTCTACTGCATATCCCCAAAACGAACTAGGCAGTTGAGCATAGCTCATTATAGATCGAACCATGTCTAACAGGGTTCTATTTCTCCTTTCGGACACACCGTTCTACTGCGGTGTTCCGGGTGCTGAGAGTTGGGATACTATTCCATGTTCTATCATATAGTCCTGGAATCCTAAATCCATATACTCTCCACCTCGATCTGATCGGAGTGTTTTAATCGTTTTACCTAATGTGTTCTCAACCTCTGTCTTATACTCCTTGAACTTTTCAAGAGCTTCAGACTTATGATGCATTAGGTAAAGATAGTCGTACCTAGAACAATCATCAATGAAGCTGATGAAATATTCATACCCTCCGCGTGCTTTAACATTCATCGGACCACAAAGGTCTGAATGTACAAGCTCTAGAGTTTCTTTGTACCTATGACCTTTTTCAGAAAAAGATCGTTTGGTCATCTTACCCCCAAGACAAGACCCACATGGTGGTAAAGAGTTGTCCTCTAACTGATTTAGGAGACCACTCTTAACCAATCTCCCAATCATATTGAGATTAATGTGGCCTAGCCTCAAGTGCAAAAGATAGGTACTTGGAGAAAGTTTCTGCCTTTTAGTTTGAGTCTGAGCTGTTTTAAACATCTCGGTGTTCAAAATAGCTTTTGCCTCTGTTGGTCTTAACACATACAAGTTGTTTTCAAGTTTCGCAGAACATATATGTACACCTCTTTTGCTAATGAACGCTTCATTAAAATCAAAAGATACTTTATACAAATGTTCAAGTAAACAAGAGATAGATACAAGGTTCCTTTTAAAGCTAGGAACCAACAGTACATTTTCAAGTAAAATGAAACTATCTCTATATAACAACTTGACAGCTCCCACTGCCTTGGCTGAGACAACCTCTCCTGTTCCAACCCTGAGAGTTATCTCACCTTCAGCAAGCAACTGCCAGGAACTAGTTTCCTAGAAAGAAGAACAAACATGGTTGGTGGCTCCTGAATCCAGTATCCAGGCAGAACTATCATGTTCCACTAAACATGTTTCAACAACGAGTAAATCATATTTACTTTGTTGTTTATTCTCATATTTTCTCGCCATGAGGGTAACATGATAGACCGATGAGGACGGTTGTCCAAACATCGTCTGTAATGAATTCATGATCTCCTTAGCGGAGACCATTACCTCATGCTTCTTAGCTAACACATCGGATGTGCTAGCCAAGATGTAGACTCGGGCTTTATCATTAGCCCTAGTCCACCTGTCAAATGCATCTCGAACAGTTCGAGTTGCAGACAAGCTAGGAGGGGGAGGACATTCCTCTGTTAAGACAAACCTAAGATCATCGATAACAAGAATCGTATTCAAGTTCGATTTTCAGGTCGTGTAGTTATCGCCGTTTAGTTTATCATAAGCTAGTAATTGGATAAACGAGCTAGACATGCTGAAAAAGAATAAATTCTATTAGTGAATTGATTTTAACCCATTTTATACATCCAAACAAGATTTTAGCAAAAGTAATAATGTACCCAAAAAATCATTATTAATTTGCAACGATACTTCAGTGAGTCAGAGCAACCACTACCGAGAGGCAGTCAATCACTCATTCACTGAACCAAGACATCTTGACTAAATGCTAATACCATAATAACTCATATTCCTATAGCACCTTAGTTATCGCTACTTCGGTCAAGAATCTACTAACACCTTAGTAATTCTTTGTAAGTGTGACCCGCCATTTTCAGAACTAAGAGGTCGGCCCCAGTAGTGCAACCGAATGGAAATGTCAGAGTTGGGAATGGACCTAAGAGACCCTATCCATTTCTGGAGATTGAGTTGTTTTAACTCCCATGAAACGACCCTCCGAATGGACGGTGCTACTATGGGCAACCAGCAGGCGGAACATGGGAATCTCACGGTTCAACCTAATGGAGGAGACCACAAGATGTATTGACATACTTCCTTCTCCCACTTACTATAAATACTTTCTCCATTCACCTTGCTCTTGATTTATGCAAACACCATCCGAATGGGGATGCCCTATTGACATCACGAGGCCGAGCATAAATCTCACGGTGTGAAGTTCGCGGAGAGCGTAGGAGGAGATTGATATATCATATATACCTTCTCAACACCACTACTAAGTATTTTAGAATGGTTTGGGTATACTTTTACTTAGGCATTATCCGGCTAAGACAATAAAACCTAAGTCTAGGTAGAACATACTTTTACCTAAGATGTCTAGGTGATAAACGCTTTATAACCTTACACCTCTCACGTGCATGCTCATAAAGTCGGGTTAACTTAACTCAAGTACCGGATCGATCCCCAGGTAGGAGGTGTTCCGTAAACCGTCATCTTAAATACCTCCAACCTTAGTACAGGATCTCACCGGGTGAGTTCTCTTGTAAACTTAGCTTTACAAGATATCGACCTATTTTAACTATTAAAACGAATCGATACTAAATTCCTAATCGCATTGGAATTCTTTAACCCTTAGTGAGCATGCATTTATCTTTGTTATAGATTTTAAATATCTAACTCATTTTACAACACTTTATAAAACAAAGACATTCTATAACATGCTTCCTAAGCTAGAATATAACAATTACATTCAATTTATAACATGCTTCCCAAGCAAGAATATAACAATTATATTCAACTAAGGCAACTATGTTGTATGTTTAATTTCACAATTAATATAACACTTATATCAATTACACTTTTAAACAAGCAACATCCAATTCATAAATTAATATAACACTTATATTAATTCTCATGAATTAAGCATGCATACTTTACAACATAACACTTATATTATACTTTCAATGCATGCAACATGCATCCTATGGTGGGATTTGAAATCTATATGGCATACTTTATGCACATACAAGAGACTTTAATTAAAACATACATTCACAATGCATAATTAATTAAACACACTAAAGTGGACCGGTTTTGGCATCACGGGCAATCAAGCAACTAAATTATTATAATAATAATTCATCAACTAGGTTGAGACGCTTCCGAACCCTTCGAACCGCCCCGAACCGTCTTGAATTTGCTTGAACCGGCCAAAAAACCAGCAACTACAAGCTTAAAAAAAAAAAGCTGAACCGGTCCAAAACAGTTGTCCCGACTTCAACAGCCCGGAACCGGACCAATAACGACCTGAACCGGACCAAACGAATGCTGAACCAGACCTCCAGAGGGTGAAGAACAAGGAACCGGTCTGACTTTCAATGAACCGGACCGCCCGAGGACCGAACCAGACTGTTTCTTCCACCTTGCGCTGAACCGGTTTTGTGCTGGAATTTTGCCGAAAAAAAACAGCAAAAAACAGCATGCTGTTTTTTCCGACACCCGAGCTTCTGTCTTCGAATTGAAAGCCTATATGGACTCTAATGACTCCGAATTTTTTACAGACTCTTCTTCACACATTAAAGCCCATACACGCTCGTGCAATTACAAAACAAAGTACAAATCGAAGCTCAAAAAATATGCCAAAACCGGGAAACACTTTAAACGCCAAGAAAAATAAATTTCTAAAACAAATACCCACCGAGCTTAAATTGATGCAAATTGAGTGACCAAAAAACGCTCTGATACCAATTGATGGAGCGCATGTAGCGCAGCGGAAGCGAGGCAGATCTATGGCACTCTAATTTCATCAATTTAGCTAAATAAGAAATATGTTCAAAGCTTTGAAATAAAAGGAATTACAACACATACCTCTTGTAGTTCTAAGGACTTCTATTCCGATACTCGAATCTCTTCACGAACCCTTCAAAGCTTCTCTCGAACTCTCCAAGAACCACCTCCGGTAGTCCCGCTATCATCGGGCCGAGCAACGGAGTGGTGGGAGAAATGAGCTAGCTTGACAGCTGTAAATTACGGTTTTACCCCTTATGCCTTATGTGGTTCGTCCTTTACTGAATATATGCAAAAATGTTATATTAAATTGATCACTTAATTAGCATGAAATGTTAATGTCGATACTGGACAGGTCGGGCAATTAACGGCTCTCGTAAAGGTGATATAGCAGAAAAACCTAGGAATAGGATTTCGTCGATTGTCCTTGATGATTGGGGCAAAAGACTATAGGATCAATAGGATTGCATTCTTAACCATCTAAGATCACATTATCCACTGGACCGTGAGTATAATGGCTTAGACTCCTAAAGGTACTTGCAAAGAGGCTGAATAGGAGACGAATCCGATCCAAAAGCATAAGGTACTATGTGGTGACTCTGTGGTCACAGGCTGTCAAGTAAACTCAACTTAGGGCTGAAACATGATTGGATCCCTGTCTTTTATTATTTCTTTTCAACCCAAAACCAACCGAACATTATCAATTTATTTTTGTTACTTTTCATTGCATTCGAAAAACAAATTCTTTCTAAAACTAAATTCTTCAACAGTCTCTTGGGATACGATACTTGGAATACTTTCCAAATTATTACTTGATTGACAAGTGTATACTTGCACTTGACCATAAACATCATTGCAGGTTATTGAACCAAATTAAACACATACGTTTTGGTCCATCAATACTGTGGATCTCTTCATCGCTTTTTGTCTTGCTAGACTCTTTATCGTTCAAAGTGTCTCGAGCCTCTTCGTGTAGGAGGCGATCAAAAATGGAAGTGGATGAAAGTTTTTTTATCTATCTTTGTGGTCACGCTTAATCTTTGCAACGCTGACGTTCGTGAGAGAGATTTATCGGGCAACGTATTTTCTTTTTCCTCTGTCGGCTTACTCAATCTTTGAAATGCTGACTTCCGTGAGAGAGTTTTAGTGGACTGTGTGTTTTCCTTCTCATCTACTAGCTTACTCAACCTTTGAAATGCTGATTGTCGTGAGAGAGGTTCAGTGGACAGCATGTTTTCTCTTTTATCTGTCGGTTTACTCAGCCTTTGAAAAACGGAAGATCTGATGGGATTATGTGTTGAGTGCGAACTGTTTTCTTCTGTCACAGCCGCTTTAAATCGCTGGAGGGCCGAAGCACACGTAACCGGCGGCTTGATGCGCTTAAAGATAGAGATTCTGGGTTTGACAACTTCCTTTTCTTTTGAGTTGTCTACCTCCTTGGTCGTTGTGTTATTAGCGTTGACCACCTTCTCTTTCCCTTTTCGGGTTATACAGACCGGTTCGGGCGACTTGTATCCAAGCCCTTTTCTCGATGCCGGTAAGGGGTATCCCTCCTTTAGGAGCCTCTTTTTGGTCGAAGAAAGCTCAGGCCTGCCTTCTAAGATTTTTAGGCCCTTGAACTCGGTATGAGTTGTGAAGTCATAACCTGCTTTTGCTAACAGTTTATATGCTTTAGGATCGTATCCCTCTTTCGCCCGTTTCTCAGGCAAGACCATCCCTTTCTGGGTATCTTTAGGCTTCTTGATCTCTTGTTTTGTTATCTTCGTAAGAGGGGTGACAAAGCTTTCCTTCAGGATCTTAATGTCACCAACTTTCAAACTTTTCGTACATTCCGCGAATGGCGATTCACCTTTCTTACGCCGGGACAAAGGGACGTAGCGTAAAACAGGAGGGTTAGACATTTTTTCGTCCTTCAAGGCCTTAGCCTTTGTAGGGCTGGCGGATGTCTTGCTTTCTTGAAAACTTGAAACGTTCTCTTCTTTGATAGATTCTTCTCCCGCGTCCATTTTTTGTTTCACGCTGAGTTTATCATCCCTGTTGATCAGAGGAATTTCTATCGGCATTATTTCCTCGACGTTGCCATCATTTATGTAAAAATTTGGCGTCCGCAAAGTGAGACTCGGCCTCTGAAAATGGCTTAGTGTCCGCCTCAACCTTTTTTACACCATCCTGATAAAATTTGAAGCATTGATGTAAGGTGGAACTAATTACCCCATTTCCATGAATCCAAGGGCGACCTAATAATATTTTGTAGGTAGTCCTGGAATCTATAACATGAAATAGGGTATGTGCTTTTAAGTCCCCAATGATGAGCTCCAAGCGAATCATGTCGATCGCTCGCTGTCCTCCCTGATTGAAGCCCTGGATTACCAGCCTGCTACTTGATAACTTTTCCATTAAAATGCCAACCTCTTTCATGACTGATTTCGGCATTATATTGACAGTCGATCCATCGTCAATGAGGATTCGACCAACCTTCTGTTCTCGGATGTACCCTGAGACAAACAAAGGTCTATTGTGAGGTTTCAATCCCAACATCAAATCTTCGTCGGTGAAACCTATAGACATGCAACAGGATGCACATGCATGTGCTATAGAGGTTGAAGCATTTGAAACATTAGAGTCCTTCAACGCGTCGATAAGAGTAGTTTCGTCCATTTGAGGCAACTCCGCTACTTCGAGGGAAAGTGTTTCCTCCAGCTTCGTTACCAACTCCGTTGAACTTGGAGTAGTGTTATCGTCCTCGATTATACCGACGACGTGGCATGTAGCAGTTCCAGATGTTTCTTCCTGCTTTTCATTAAAGAATCCCTTGGGGAAAAATTCCCGTAGGGTCATAGGCTGTTGCGGTCGAGGGAGGTCTTTGTTTTCCTCCACGACGAGCTTAAGCCTTCTCGTACTCTTTCTTCCTTTCCTCTTTGGAAGTTTGTTTTTTCGCCTATACTCTTGAAATAGGCGGGTTTCTTTCTGGACAGCTCCTTGTCGTCGCATTTTCCGACGAGTTACGACAGTCCAACCTTCATCTTTATCTTCGGTAGGTTCGGTTTTCACCTGCGAAGTCTTCTTTGGGACCTCACATCTAAACTGAACAAGTATTGGTTCGAAAGTCCCAAACTTGATCAGACCTTCATTTTGTTCTTCAAATGAATCTGGAGGTAACTGAATGTCGGAGTTCATTGTTACGGTGGCATGATTTGTCTGAGCTACCTCGTCAAGATCCAGCTCGATTTTCTTCTCACCGGCTAACATCATGATTAGCTCTTTTAAGACAAAACATTTGCCTACAGGATGACTGACGACCCGGTGGTATTTGCAGTAGTTAGGATCATTTACCTTTCCTAACTCCTCCGGTCGTTTGCATTCTGGCAGTTGGATGAGTTGTGTTTCCAGCAATTGCTCTAACATGTCTGAAATGTCAGAGTCTGGAAACGGGTAGACTTTTTCTTGTCTTTCTTTCAAAGTAAGGCGACGTCTTTCGCCTTTGTCATTTCTTGCTTCCGCTTTGTTTTCCTTTGCTTTGGAGGAAAACCTTAAAGGGGTCGTGTTTACGACCATAGATTCTTTCACGACATTCTTCGTGATTTTTCCAACGCTCTTCATTTCCGTCTTTGTTTTCTTTACGTCGGGGATTAAGAGGTCTTTGTTTCCTCTATTGGCGATACTCAACTCCATATCATGGGCGCGAGTTGCTAACTCCTCGAATGTTTGGGGCTTTATCCCTTGTAGGATGTAGTGAAGTCCCCAATGCATGCCGTCGATGCACATCTCGACAGCAGACACTTCCGTGAGTCGGTCCTTGCAATCAAGACTCAATGATCTCCAACGGTTAATGAAATCGACGACTGGCTCGCCCATTCTTTGGCTAGCGTGCGAGAGTTCAGACATGTTGACTGTCCGCCTCGTGCTGTAGAAGCGATTCAAGAAGTCTCTCTCAAACTGTTCCCAACTGTCAATCGTCTCGGGCTCCAAGTCGGTGTACCAGTCAAAGGCGTTTTCTTTCAAAGTTCGGACGAATTGCCTAACCAGCAAGTCTCCGCGAGTTCCAGCGTTCTCGCACGTTTCGACGAAGTGGGCAATGTGTTGTTTAAGATTGCCCTTCCCATCGAACTATTGAAATTTTGGTGGCTGGTACCCGGTGGACATCCTCAAGTTGTCGATCCTCTTGGAATACGGTTTGGTATACGAGAGGGTGCTCTGGGCTGGTCCACCATACTGGGCTCGGATGGTGTTGGTAATCATGTCCTGCAGTTGTTGGACAGATAAAGAAGCGACCGAGGTTGAGTGTTGCGCTTGGTCTTCCTGGATGACCATTTTTTTTCGTCACTCCTTCTGGCCGCAGGAGTTAGACTTGACTCCGCGACCTCACGACTTTGCATCTGACTCCTCAGTTGGGCAATCTCGAAGTCTTTGTCATCGACTGCTTTCATCAGAAATTTAATTTTCTTTTCCATTTCAGCCATTGCTTCGTCGTTAGTGCGCGCATCCGCCATCATTATAGATACGCTGGAGTCAGACACCTTCTCCGGCTGATCAGAGGAGGGAACAACCTCATCGAACAAAGGATTGCCCTTGATGATTATCCCAACTTGCTCGGACTCCGTCAGTCGTTTGTATATTTTGCTCACTATGGCCGGAGTGTGTTCGTCTGTCCGCGAGACTTCTTTGATGACGCGGCTGCGGGTGGCAGGTCCCCTGTAAGGGTTGTTGGAACTGACAGCCTTGAATGTTTTTTTCTTTGATGTCATTGTTATTTTTTTGTTGAGAGAGAGAGATGAAAGGTAGAGAGGTCCCACTAGGCGTGCCAATCTGTTCACACGAGATTTCTACGAAGGAAATTTTAGACACGTGTAAATGAAATTTGAATTTGTATTGATGTATTGTATCAGTGCGTAGGATTACAATCTCTAATGTTTGATCCTCTGATTCTCTCTCTTAAATGTAAATGTATCTCGAGGGCTTCGCAGCTTGTTCTCGATGTTGGATTTGTTTCGAGGGCTTCGCATCTTGTTCTCGATGTTGGATGATCGTTCAGTCTTCCAAGGATTCAGGGAGTCTTCGTTGCTTGAGAATTCTCTCTGAGCTCTTAGGAGTAAAAAATTTCTGAACCTTGCAAATGAAAATGAGCTCTCTATTTATAGAGCTCTCATGGGCCTGGTGGGCTTGGGCCTGGATCCAATGGGCTTGGGCTTGGATCCAATGGGTTTGGATCCAATGGGCTTGGTTCAAATGAGCTTTTGAATTTTGAGCCCAATGGACTTGACCTTCGGGCCAAATTGTCTTTTGAATATTTTTTTTCCGACCGACCCGATTTCGAGCCCAAATACGGTGCGACCAAATTTGCTCGATCAAGCTATCTGATCTGCCGGCCGTGATGAAGACACGTGGCGACCGTTGATTGGCCGAAATTTCTTGGTCAATAGACTCTTTTGCTTTGATTGTGTAGATGTTGGGGAAAATTCTTGACTTGCCAATTTTCAACTGATTTCAGGAACTTCCTCCAGCATTAGGCATTGGAATGACAATGATTCCTTCAAGAACTTTAATCACTTTTTCTGCCTTCATTTTGCAGGAATCGAGATTGGAGTAGAACATTCTCACTTTTATTTTATTAACTTTATTAGTGAACATGTTAAAAAATAGTGTAAATAGGCTGAAATAAAGATGGTCGAGGAACTGTTTATTATATGTTTAAATTGAAATTTATTTTCTCTCTTATTTGCAAGTTGTTTATGGTTTCTTGTTTCTCCTTTCTATAGATTCCTTCTGCTGTGGATTATTTAGTTCTGTTGATAACCTTTTTCTTTTTTATTTTTTAAAATTAAGCTTATAAATACTGAAATTATTTGGTTTATTATCAGCCCTTTTCAAATGTTTTCAAAATTAAAGTCAATTTTGAAATCTCTATACTAAACAAAACTATATCATACACAATTATTTATCATAGTTTAGTAATGTAATCTAATTAGTCTCTCTAAGATTTGAATTCACTGTCTAGTTGGTACATGAATTTCAAAGTTTCTAACCCTTCAAATTTGTGTGTAATAAGTTTTTAATTTACTATTTTTATTTTATGTTTTTATTCATACTTTCTATAACCAATTACTTTATAAATAAATCTTCAATTATCAAAATAAATAAATAAAATTGAACAAACAAGATTTTCATTCTTTTAGTGAATTTAAATTCAATTATGAGAGAACGAAGGTTACAAATATCATTTTGGTCTTTGTATTTTGAGACTTATTCTATTTTAGTCCATATATTCTTTATGCTTTCAAATGAGTTTTTATTATGGACAAAATAATCAGACTTGAATAACATAGACTTGATAGGTTAAACTTAGGAAGGAGACTAACTAGCTAGGGCCAACCTACGAATTATATGAAGGGACTGGCCCCTACAAAGGGAATGATCGAGTAAGAGGAACAATTGACCCCATAAAGATTGGCCAAATAGTTGAAAAGGTCGACCTCCCTCGTGGAGTCAACTCGACCACTCGAAGAGGTTGATCCTCATACGGGTCGGCTGGGCCAAGAAGGTGGTAATTTAAAAGGCAGCCTATAAGATTTACCAAATTGGCTTGAGTCACAAAAGTTGAAAACTTCATTAACTTCGAGAATAAAAGATACATTACTAGTCCTAAGAACATAAGATAAAACACAATCTGAAGGGTGGCCCAAACGTTGGTGTCACGTGTCTTTAGACACATTACAATGACTAACATGAGTGGAATAAAACATTTAGAGGGCGTTTGAGGCGCATAGTGGGTTATTATAGTTGGTGGGTTATAATAGTCTGTGTTTGGGGTGCATAGTTGTATAGTCTGAATTTAGTAAGTCTGTATTTGGGGTGCATAGTTGTTTAGTCTGAGTTTAAGAAGTTTGGGTTTATGAAGTATGTGTTTGGAGTGCAGTTTTCTTTGACATGGAGTTCTGTATTTTCAAGGTGCAGTTTTCTGAACCTTGAAAATGAAAATGAACTCTCTATGTATAGAGTTCTCATGGGCCTGGTGGGCTTGGGCCTGGATCCAATGGGCTTGGGTTTGACCTTTGGGCCAAATTGTCTTTTGAATATCTTCTCTGGACTGGTCCGATTTCGGGCTCAATTACAGTGTGGCCGAATTTGCTCGGTCAAGTCTATCTGATCCACCGGCCGTGATGGAGACACGTGGCGACCGCTGATTGGCCGAAATTTCTCGTTCAACAAATGCCCCATTTTTCGAGAGTTATGCACAAGTATGTGTGGGTGAGTCTCGGAAAAGTTAAATAGATAAATCGAAACGTAGGACACCACTAATTTCGACTCCGCTTTGACGTATCAATTTTATCGAAATATGAGATTTGATTCATAAATCAATTATTTTAATTGACACATCTTTCCATGTCAATCGATCAAAAAATATGAATTTAGCTCACAATTTTGATCTTTCTTATTTGGCAGAAACTTGATTTGAACTTCGGTAGATTTTTTGTTCTACCTTAGTTTATCTTGGGATATTAGGGTAGAGACTTGTGTCTGCCCAATTGAATTTTGAATAGGGTTTGACTTTGAACTTTTACTCCAAATTTCGACGTGGATAAAATATACCCAAACCGCCAATTTTGATTTGAGACTTGGATCTAGATAACTTTTGACTCTAAATCATGCTTAGAAATAAAATTTGAAATATGCCCAAAATTTTAATTTCAGGAAAAACTATATATATTTTTTTTTAAGCTTGGCTTGAATTCGGAGTAGGAGTGTTGAAAATTTTTATTTTGGCATAAATAATTGGTCGAATGCATTATTAGAAAGTGAAGACAAATGATAACAAAGAAGCTTGCTTGGTAGGGCGAAACTTGGACAACTTTAGTTTTCTTTTGTCTTGAGCTCGAGTCCAACTTCGTACAATATTTTTTTGCAAGTTTTTTTTTTTTAACTTAAGTGAAGGATATTTTAGTAGTTTTACCATCAATGACAAAACCTAGGGCATCTCTTGTATAAATAGAATGAGATGTCTTCAAATTCACTTTCTTTGGAGAAGTTGAAGAGTTGGAAGAAGAGAAGGCTTTGTTTGGAGAAGTTGAAGAGTTGGAGGAGAAGGGAGAGCTCCGCCGCCGTCGCTGCCGCGCCGCCACCTCTGCCTTCTCTGCCGCACGCGCCTCCGTTATCGCAGCTCCGCCGCTTCGTGGAGTCCGCCGCCTCCGCCTTCGCTGCCGCGCGCGCCTCCGCCACCTTCGTTGTCGCAGCTCCGCCGCCCCGCGTAGCACCGCCGCATCACCGCATCACTGCAGATCCGCGCCTGCTCCGCAGCCCCGCGCCCCGTCTCCGCCGCAGACGTCCATCACTGCAGATCCGACGCCCCAAGCCGCTCCGCAGCGCCGCCGTTGCCGTCGCCGATCGTCTCCTCCATCGCAGCTCCACCGTCGCTGGTGAATTTTTTGGCTGAGAGTCTGTATTCGCTGAGTCTTAGAGTTTTAGGCTGTTGCGGAAGCCGTGGTGTGCAAGAAGCCAGAAGCCAGAAGCCGAGGAGGTTGAGGCTGTTCGAAGAGTTCGAAAAGCTTCAAGAGCCTAGCTCGGGGTTGGTCGAGCTTGTAATAATTAGTTGTTGCTTGCTTGTTGCCATAATCTGATTCGTTTTAGTGTGTTTAATTTATAGGAAGCATGAGATGTATGGTTTAAATTAACGCCCTTGCTTGTGCATAAAGTATGCCATGTAGATTTCAAATTCCACCATAGGAAGCATGTTTCATGCGTTTTGTATGTTATAAGTGTTATGATGTATAGGATACATGCCTAAATCATTAGAATTAATATAAGCGTTATATTGATTTTAAATTAGGAGTTGTATGTTTAAGACCATAATTGATATAAGCGTTATATTGATTATGTATTTAAATATTCAACTAACCATTCCTTAGTGTTTGTATGTTTGAGAAGCATATAGAAGTTTGTTGTAGTAAGTCTAATTTCTGCAAGTGTTGCAAAAATGACTTAGACTTTTAAAATCTATAACAAAGAGAAATGCATGTTCATTTAAGGTTAATGATACGTCTGGTTCATTAGATGAATAGGTCGTTATCTCGTAAATGCTAAGGTTATGAGAAACTCACCCGGTGAAATCCTGTTCGAGGTTGGAGGTATTTAAGCTAACGGTTTACGGAACACCTCCTACCTGGGGACGATCCGGTACTCGGGTAAAGTTAACCAGGCTTTATGAGCGTGCGTGAGAGGTGTGAGGTTAATTAATTTGTTAATAACCTAGATATCTCAGGTAAAATAGTTTGCCTAGACTTAAGGTTTTGTTTTCTTAGCCGGATAAAACCTGAGTAAGTACCCTAAAAACCGTCTACGATGCTTAGTAGAAGTGTTGAGAAGGAATATATGATATATCCCTCTCCTGCTACGCACTCCCTAAAGTTCACATCGTGAGAATTATGCTCGGCCTCGAGATGTCAATAGGGCATCCCCCTTAGGATGGCATTTGCATCTTTCAATAGCAAGGTGAATGGAGTAAGTGTCTATAGTAAGTGGGAGAAGGAAGTGCGTCGGTGCTTCCTATGGTCTCCTCCATTGGATTGAACCGTGAGATTTTCATGTTCCGCCTGCAAGGTGCCCTAGGTGGCACCAATCCCTTAGGAGGGTCATTTCATGGGAGTTGAACAAGTCAGTCACCATTTATGGATAAAGAAACATAGGGCCATTCCCAACTCTGACATTTCCTTAGGTTGCATTGTTGGGGCCGTCTTGTGCGTTCTAAAAATGGAGGGTCACACTTACAGGATTTGCTAAGGAGTTAGTAAATCTTGACCAAAAATGATAACTAAGATGCTATAGGAATATGAGTTATTCTGAAGTTAGCATTTAGTCAAGAATGTCTTGATTTAGTAAAGGGGTGCTTGATTACCCTTAGGTAGCAACCATTCTAACTTACTAAAGTATCGTTGTTAGTAAATAAAGAGTTTGGGTCCTTTATTTACTACTAAACTTTTTAATTGGTTTAAATAGGTTAAAACCGTTTCACTGATAGTTTTACATTCTATTTCAGCATGGCGAGTTCTTTCGTACAGTTATTAGCGAACGAAAAATTAACCGACGAAAATTTTGCGACATGGAAGTCCAACTTGAATACGATTCTAGTGTTGGACGACCTAAGATTTGTCTTAACGGAGGACTGTCCTCCGGCTCCTGCTGCAAATGCTTCACGAAGTGTTCGTGAGGCATACGATCGCTGGATCAGGGCTAATGATAAAGCCTGGGTCTATATCTTGGCAAGCATGCAAGATGTCTTGGCCAAGAGGCACGAGGTAATGGTTTCCGCTAAGGAAATCATGACTTCATTGCAAGCGATGTTTGGACAACCGTCCTCAACGCTTCGCCATGAAGCCCTCAAATAAGTTTACAATGCTCGAATGAAGGAGGGCACATCTGTTAGGGAGCATGTCCTTAATATGATGGTCCACTACATGACAACAGAAGTAAACGGGGCAACGATCGATGAAAAGAGCCAAGTTAGCTTCATTCTAGAATCTCTTCCGAAGAGCTTTCTAAATTTCAGATCTAATATGGTCATGAATAAGATTGAATATAACTTGACCACTCTTCTGCATGAGCTGCAGACTTACGAGTCCCTATGAGCCTCTAAAGGAAAGGAGAAGGAGGCTAATGTAGTCACTTCAAAGAAATTCCAGAAGGGGACCGGGTCGGGAACTAAGTCTGAAGCCATTACTACGAGTAGTAAGACTATTCGTAAGAAGAAGAAAAGTAGGAGAAAAGGCAAGGCTCCGATGGTTGTGGCCAAGGTTAAAACTTCGGACAAAGGAAAATGTTTCCATTGTAACGAAGACGGGCACTGGAAGCGAAATTGTCCGAAATACCTTGAGGAGAAACGCGCCGAGAAAGAACGACGAGGTAAATAAGATTTATTTGTCTAAACAAGTTTGGTGGATTTATGAATGTCATACCTGATTTCAGGAACCACTAATCTTGTTTGTTCTTTCTGTTTCAGGAAACTAGTTCCTGACTGTTGGTTTCTCCATTTGGATGACTTTTGAAGACATCTTCATAGCTGCTCACTTGGGAGCTTGTCTGTTTTGAGTGTTGTTTGTATATATTTAATCACATACTCTGGTTATGTAATTATCTGTATATATTTCTGCTACAATAGAACATCTGTATATATTGTATCTTTTGTTGTATATAAATGAACTGTTCATTTTAACAAAAGATGTATACTCTGTTCTATTTAAATCAGAAAACAACATTGTGGTTAAGACTTTATATTATAGTAAGTTGTCTTGGTTATACTCAATAGTTGAGAAAACCATCAAACGTTGGTTTGTCCATATGACTCAATGTTATCATGTTTAATGATAATATTGAGGATTCATTGTTTTTAAAGAGTTTATAGACAAGATACCAATAATTTAAAATCACAGATTTACAAAGGTTTGGAGACCGAACCTTTAAGGTAAAAACCTTTAAGGTTTGAACTTTTGGTAATGGGATTGTCCCAAAGTAGAGGGGTTGATTGTGTATCAACTTCTTTACTTGTTACCAAATATAAGTTAATTAGGTTACTCGTATCAAGATTAGCTATCTTGGTAAGAGTATCTATGAGTCTCAACCTCTGTAAATCATTATTTTAGATTAAGAGCAATACTGTTGCCAGCTTGTTCAGTTCACTTATGAATTGAACCTAGCACTTAGTCTCAAATAATGTAGGGATTGATTTGATTATCAAAGTCTCGTGATTTTGAATGTTGAGATCGTAGCTTTTATAATATGGGTTGCATAATTCTTGTCTTAATCATTTTAAATGATGTAGGATTAAGTTCTGACTTTTTAGCATATACTAGTGACACGTTTTCACATTGCTCTGAAAATGGTTATTTGTTTTATGGATTCAGGTTCATCTGAGTCGTAAGAACAAATCTCTAGTATAATCTCTTTATACCCGATATTGACAAGAGTTATCTATTATCTAGGTAAAACGAGATGTTATTCCTATGCTTTAAGTAATTGGATGTTAAGATGTATGTTTTTGGTAATACATAACCCAATATGCTTATCGCAGTGGGAGTTGTCAGAGAGTGTTTAATCTTGGTTAAAAGTTTGTCATTAACGTTCATGAGGAACATAATACAAGTGTTGCATTGTGGGTGCCTCAGTAATAACTAGCACGAATTGCAGCTTATTTAAAGCAGCAATAGTTAAACTGTTGAACTCTTAAGTAGTACCGTGAGGCTATGTGATGGTCACATAGGGAACCTCATAGTACTTCATGCTGATAGGTTTACTGAGTCTCTCATGGCTAAAGTGTTTGAGAGGACACCTAGAAGAGTCTAGGGATCCGAGTTGCTAAAAGGATAGTGGGAGATTACAAACTGATGTGAGACATTGTAGTTCTCTCCCTACCAACATGTACACCACAGACGTTTAAGTCCAAGTGGGAGTTTGTTGGGTTTAATGTCCTTAACCTCGTGTTTTGTAAACTATGTTTGTAAATATACTATTTAGAATAATCAGTTATTAGTTTTATTCGGTAAATGTGTTTACCGGAATACAGTGAAACGTGTTTTGCATTAATCTATACCAATACACAAAACCCTTGACATATGCCAAATACTGGAGCTTCATGTATGACATGATTGTGGATCAAGCTCTAGCATTTATAGTCAAAACGGTCTATAGTATATGGATTAGGCTGGGTACCTATTCCTGGTAACACTATTGAATGCGGCATGCACTGTGCTACACAGAACGATGTGATCTGAATCGTTTCACATTGAGATGTTTGGGCGGGGGCGTTCTACGCGATGAGTTTGCGTAAGACTGAACCACGAAAAAGTCGCTCTCTCTTTATAACACCGTTTACTGAAGAGGCCGACTATTTCACTTTATGATGGCCTGGGTAACTCGATCTGAATCCTGAGCTTGCTATGAACTCCTGCTTATTCGAGAGTATCCTTAGACTTGTATGGGTGAGAGTGGCGGAACGCCCGCTCAATAAGCCTACCAACTTGGGGATAAACTCGAATAGGCAGCTGGGGACATAGTGTGGCAAGAAGGAGTTTACTCCTAACCCGCTCTTCAGGGTTAGTAGATAGGTTGTTCCCTTAATAGCTGACATCTAGTCTTGAACAATCTGCGCACACTCTCTCCAAGCTTGAGAGAGGATCTGATCTGTCGGTTGAACCACTGATCAATTGTTCATTAGAGGTGTCAGTGGAACTTAAGGAACAAAGATGTAACACAGGGGTTAAGCGGTTATTATGACCCAGTTGTAATTACGGACAACCTGTAAAGGGTCGACTTTCCCATGACGGTTATATCAAGAGGACATAATATATCTACAGTGAGGAGAGTGCAACTCTCGGACTATAGTGGAGTCTCCGGGAGTTAACGAATGTTGATCGATTCGGGTTAAAAGAGTTTTGACCGAATGATCTCGTATCGTTGGAGCTCATGATCTGTAGGTCCTTTAGGTTCTCCTTGCTAGCTCGGATAAAGCGGTATAGCATGGCTATAGGGTAGAACTCGGAGAAATCTGAATTCGGGTTTGTTGTTCGAGGTTTTATGTATTTAAATATGATTTAAATATATAATCGGAAGAAGTCGTATTTAAATATGATTTAAATATCGACCGGTGGAAAATATGAATTTTGATTCATATATTGGAATAGTCGGTTTTCGAAAACCGGGCTTAGTGGATAGTTTATTATAATATTAATATTTGATATTAATATTAATAATAATTATTATAATTAAAATTGTTTTAATTATAATTAATAATTTATAATATAAATAATTATTTATAATTATTATTATTATTATTATTATTAAGAATCCACCATGGAGCCATGCATTGTGCATGGGCTCCATGTGGATTCCATTTATTCACTATCATACTCCATTTTTGGAGTTTTGGAAAATATTCCAAGTCAAGTCAATTTGACTTCACACTCAAGCTTTCTCTCTCTTTGTTTTTTTCTCTCAACCGAACTTACATCTTCAAGGGTTGAAGAAGAAGTTCTTGGTTGTTGCTTGAGATTGATGTTGTTTTGAAGCTTTAGACATTTGCATATTAGAGGTTTGTTCTTTGGAAAAACTCC
Organism: Herpetospermum pedunculosum; assembly: GCA_028017165.1. Taxonomy (NCBI): domain Eukaryota; kingdom Viridiplantae; phylum Streptophyta; class Magnoliopsida; order Cucurbitales; family Cucurbitaceae; genus Herpetospermum; species Herpetospermum pedunculosum. The sequence goes on along the minus strand of CM051525.1, from coordinate 2,973,455 downwards.
AAGTAAGTGTAAAGTTGTTTATACTTATTCCTTTAATTTTGAATTCCAATTGTTGAAATTCATGAGTTTGTTGTTTGAGTTCTTCATGTTCTTGATGAATTGTTCATCAAGTTCATGGTAAACTCATATCAAAACTCATCCAAGCTTCATCACCTTCTTCCTCCCTCTCAACAAACCCCCTTAGCTCAAGGAGTCCCACTACTCCGCTATTAAGCCCGAGAATAGTTGGGACTACTCTAAGGGTGGTCCTCGTTGGTGCCCGTGCTGAGTTCGTGACCGGAGGAGACGTAGAGATCGAGGGGGCAGTAGAGGTGCTGAGGTAGACGAGAAGACGAACGTCAATTTAAGGTATTTTTGTCAATATATACCGGTGTATATATGATATATACCGGTACTTTTTCAAGAGTACTCTTAGCTGGAAAATATACCGGTGGGATATATACCGGTGGTATATATGGTATACCGGTGATATATACCGGTGGGATATATACCGGTGGTATATATATTATTTACCCGTGATATATATATACCGGTGGTATATACCGGTCAGTATTTCCTTGATTTAATATATACCGGTGTATATATGATATATACCGGTGTATATATGATATATACCGGTGATATATTTACCGGTGATTTATACCGGTGGTATATACCGGTCAACTTTTTCGGTTGACTTTTACCGGTCCGTTTACCGGTGGAGAGGGGTTTTACCGGTGGACTCGAATTCAAGAAATTTTCTAAGTGTTAGAAATGTTTCTTCAATTCTTAGTTCGTTCCTTATTGATTGCAATAGGTTCTCAACCAGTTTTAGGCTTTTATTTAAGTCTTTCTTCCGCTGCGCCTCTGGTCGAGGGCCGGGACCCTCGCAGTTGGTTCAGTGGGGGTTCCAACAATATATATATATATATATATATATATATATTTTAGTTTACAGAACTCTTTTTTTTTGTTATATTTTTTTTGTTTCTCTTTTATAAATTCTTTATTATTATTGTATTTTTATTTTTTTTCCATATATATATATTTCTTTACCACTTTTAACATATATATCATTTTTTTTACAACTGCCAATTCCCAGCCGCCAATTTCCACAATGTTCCTCGTGCCAAACGTTATTTTGGTAATTATATAACTTTTTTTATTATCATTTGATTTGGTTGTGATTGATTTGGATAATTATATAATTTGTTACTATTCTTTGATTTGGCTGTATATTTTGGACTGTTTTAATATTTTGGATGTATTTTTTTTTTTAATTTGGTTATTTTGATTTTATTGGGTGTATTGGGTTATTGGGTTATTGGGTGTATTATTTGTATTTTAATTTGTTAATTTGGTGGGAGTTGTAAATTAATTTGGTGGGAGTTGTAAATTAATTGTGATCAATTTTGGTGGGAGTTGTAATTTTGGTGAGAGTTTAATTTAGTGATTTGGTGTTTAGAAATAATATAATCCAAAATTGGGCTTTAGAAATCACTAAGAAATTTTGAATTTGGGATTTTATAATTAAATAGCAAGTGTAAATTAATTGTGGTGGTAGTTGTAAATTAATTGTAGTGAATTTTGGTGGGAGTTTAATTTAGTGATTTGGTGTTTAGAAATAATATAATTCAAAATTGGGCTTTAGAAATAATTTTGAATTTGAGATTTTATAATTAAATAGCAACTAAGTGGGAATTTGGAATTAGGAACTTTAAAATTAGTTAAATAATTTTGAATTTGGAATTTTATAATTAAATAGCAACTAATTGGGAATTTGGAATTAGGAATTTTAAAATTAGTAAAAATAAATTTCATTTTGTAATTGGCAATTTGTGATTAATTTTAATTTGGAATTAAAATTTAGAAATAATCCGAAAATCTGGGGGAAATTAGAAATTATCTCTAAGTAATTTTATGTAAGACTTGCCAAGTTTTGGAATTGGGATTTTGTTTAACTATATATATATATATATGTATTCTTTTTTTTTATTATTATTATATATATATATGTATATATATATATATATTTTGAAATTTGTTCACTTTTCAATTTTAAATTGGAACAAACAAATGGGTTGCGACATTATTTTTTGTAGGTGCGCCATTTCCATTACCGTCGATTCAGGATTTGGCGTACTGATTTAAGGGCGTTACTTCTTCTTTGCGGAGGCTTCGATTCTTACTTTGTGTGAGATCGGAGTGTTTGCTTGGGGAACGTACTCCGTCCTTGTTGGTGCGCTGAATCGTCATGTTCATCTCCTGTGGCCTCGACGTAACAATTTAAGGACGTTACTTCTCTTTTGCGGATGCACGTCTGCTTAGGGAACGTATTCCGTCCTTGTTGGAGCGTCGAGTCGTTATGTTCAGTTCCCGTGGCCTCAGCGTAACAATTTAAGGACGTTACTTCTCTTTTGCAAATGCACGTCTGCTTAGGGAACGTATTCCGTTCTTGTTGGAGCGTCGAGTCGTTATGTTCAGTTCCCGTGACTTCGGCGTAACAATTTAAGTTAAGGGCGTTACTTCTCCTATGCAGATGCACGTCTGCTTAGGGAACGTATTCCGTCTTTGTTGGAGCGCGAGTCGTTATGTTCAGTTCCCGTGGCCTCGGCGTAACAATTTAAGGATGTTACTTCTTCTTTGCAGATGCACGTCTGCTCAGGGAACGTACTCCGTCCTTGTTGGAGCGTCGAGTCGTTATGTTCAGTTCTTGTGGCCTCGGCGTAACAATTTAAGGACGTTACTTCTCTTTTGCAGATGCACGTCTTCTTAAGGAACGTATTCCGTCCTTGTTGGAGCGTCGAGTCGTTATGTTCAGTTCCTGTGGCCTCGGCGTAACAATTTAAGGACGTTACTTCTCTTTTGCAGATGCACGTCTGCTTAGGGAACGTATTCCGTCCTTGTTGGAGCGTCGAGTCGTTATGTTCCGTTTCTGTCGCCGTGTTCCGTTTCTGTGAGATCGGCGTACTGATTTAAGGACGTTACTTCTCCCTTGCAGATGCACGTCTGTTTAGGGAACGTACTCCGTCCTTGTTGGTGCGTTGGATCATCGTGTTCTGTTTCTGTGAGATCGACGTAACAAATTAAGGGTGTTACTTCTCCTTTGCAGATGAATGTCTGCTTAGGGAACGTACTCCGTCCTTGGTTGTGCGTTGGATCACCGTGTTCCGTTTCTATGGTCTCGGCGTAACAATTTAAGGACGTTACTTATCCTTTGCAGATGTACGTCTGCTTAGGGAACGTACTCCGTCCTTGTTGGTGCGTCGGACCGCCGCGTTCCGTTTCTATGAGATCGGCGTGCCGACTTAAGGGCGTTACTTCTCGTTTGTAGATGCGCCAGTTTGGGCATTTCCACTTTACGTGAAATGAGCGTGTCTACTTAGAGAACGTACTCTGTCCTTGTTGGTGTGCCGACTTAAGGATGACACGCCGACTTAGGGACGTTACTTTTCCTTCGTAGATGCGCCGTCACTAGGAAAAAAAACAAGTCGTTTGTCAAATTGGTCATCAGAAAAACCTTTGGGTCAGGGTTCCCCGTCTATGGTGTGGACGTTAGGTTCTGCGCTCCACCGCCAAGATCCCAGTCAGATTCCCGAGCTAACATTGGGTCGCCGAATTATCGAGGGTGCCACTCGTTAGGGCTCTGTATTAAAGATTCCTGGAGAATTCCTTTTTATCCCTCAATATTGGGAGTAGTTGGAACAAGTGTTGAAATATTATTTTCCTCTTTGCTTAATTTTTTTTTATTTCTTGTGCTCGATGATTTTTTTTATGTGGCACACTTGTCATTATCTCATCATTTATTTTTTTAGTCGTCGCTTTATTTATGCTATATATTTTTTTGATGAGGTGAAGCTAAGACTTTTAAACTCAAAACTTGCAACAAGTAAAGCCAAAATTCGTGCTTGAAGCGACCAACATTCGAACTTGGACTTGAACCGAGTAACGCTTGATTTTTAACTTGTACTTGAAGCAGGCGACAGTCAATGTTGAATTTTAAGCGCGCAACGCTCGAACTTGAACTTGAACTTGAAGCGCGCAACGCTCGAACTTGAACTTGAACTTGAAGCGAGCGACGCTCGATCTTGAATTTGAACTGAGCAGCGCTTGGTCTTGAACTTGAAACGACCAATGCTTGAATTTGAAGTTCAACTTGAAGCGACCAACACTCGAATTTGAAGTTGAAGCGAGTAACACCCAGTCTTAAACTTAAAGCAAGTTGCACTTGGTCTTGGACCTAAAGGGACCAACACTCGATCTTGAAGTCGAACTTGAAGCGAACGACGCTCGATCTTGAACTTGAAGTGAGCAACGCTTGGTCTTGAACTTGAAACGACCAACGCTTGAATTTGAACTTCAACTTGAAGCGACCAACACTCGAATTTGAAGTTGAAGCGAGTAACACCCAGTCTTAAACTTAAAGCAAGTTGCATTTGGTCTTGAACCTGAAGGGACCAACACTCGATCTTGTAGTTGAACTCGAAGCGAACGACGCTCGATCTTGAACTTGAAGTGAGCAACGCTTGGTCTTGAACTTGAAGCGTGAAACACACGACCTTGAACTTAAAGTGAGCGACACTTTGTCTTGAACTTGAAGCGAGCGACACACAAACTTGAAGTTAGATTTGAAGCGGGTAACACCTGGTTTTGAACTTAAAGCGAGAAACGCTTGATCTCTAACTTGAAGTTGACACGAGACGACATCCACTTTAAAGATCACCTAAACTTTGAAGATGAAACAATCACCTAAACTTTGAAGATGGAGTAACAACCTCGATTTTGAAGATGAAGCGACGACATCAGCTTTGACGATGGAGCGACAACTTCGACTTTGAAGATCACCTAAACTTTGAAGATGAAACAATCACCTAAATTTTGAATATGGAATAACAACCTCGATTTTGAAGATGAAGCGACGACATCAACTTTGACGATGGAGCGACAACTTCGACTTTGAAGATCACCTAAACTTTGAAGATGAAACGATCACCTAAACTTTGAATCTGAAGTGACCACCTAAATTTTTAAAATGAAGCGACGACATCGACTTTGAAGATTATCTCAACTTTGAAGACGAAACGACAACCTCGACTTTGAGACGAAACGAAGCTGCCATAGAACTTGGAGATGAAGCAGAGCCGTCTTTAAACTTGAACTTAAAGCGAGGAAGCCTTCGAACTTGAACTTGAAACGAGTAAAGCCTCTTGTGCGTACGAAACTTGTACCTTCACCCTAGTGGTAGTGTGAACGTTCAGCTTGTAGCATCACTCTAAGAGTAGTGCACGCACTCAACTTGCAATGTTACTTTACAAAGGAAAAGAACATCTTTGTTGTGTCCCCTTTATTGATGATGTCGATGCCCGAGCCGTGGCTGACATATCGTGAGCTTCTAGAGGGTTCGCATGAGGAGCTGAAAGAGTTTGAATGGATGCCTTGATTTATGTATTTTTTTTTTGTCATACTCCCTGTATCTTCTTCTAGAATTCTCTTATGTAAATGCAATTTTTGGATTGTTTCTTGATTACTGATTCTGTTCAGAACAATCATTTGACTCGCCTCAACTCATTTTGGAACTTTTTTTTTTTGTTGTTGTGACTGAACTAAATTTTTTTAGTTGCTTACGTACCCTTGAATGGAAGGGATCAAGTCATAACGTAGTTCAAATGGAATGAATATTTTTTTTTTATTGCGACTGAACTTAAAGTATATATATATTTTTTTTCTTTAAGTTGCCTACGTACCCTTAAATAGAAGGGATCAAGTCATAACGTAGTTCAGATTACATGATGAATGATTTTTTTTCTTTGGGCCGTTCACCTTTTAAGCTCATGCGGGTCAGAAGCAACATGTAGTTTATACTCTTACGTTAAGGAGTATTACATTTTATGCATAAAATTTCTTTAGAAACTTGTCGTTGATTAGGCTAATTCTTAATCCGTCCTGATCCACGATCTTGTATGCCCCATTTGTGTAGACTTCTTTGACAACATAGGGTCCGTCCCATTTAGGGGTGAACTTGCTCCCCGTGTGTCGCATTGTGATAATGGGTCTTCGAACTGCAAGTACTAGATCACCAACTTGAAATGATCGAGGCTTCAAATTTTTGTTGAAGGCCTTAGTCATTCGTGCTTGGTAGCATTCCAAGGCTTGTTGAGCATCTAATCTTCTTTCATCGAGTGCTTCCAATTCTTGGAGACGCAATCTTGCATTCTCTTCCGTAGTTAACCCTTCTTGCACCGCCATCCTTAAAGATGGGATTTCTCTTTCCAAAGGGAGCACAGCTTCAACCCCATAGACTAGGGAATAAGGTGTGACCCCTATAAGAGTGCGGTGGGTAGTTCGGTAAGCCCATAATGCCTCACCAATCTTTTCCTGTCAGTCTCTTTTTGACTTGGAGACCACTTTTTTCAACAAGTTGCACAATGTCTTGTTGAATACTTCTGCCAATCCATTTGCCGGAGCGTTGTACATGGATGACTTGCATTGCTTGAACTTGAATTTCTCACATAAATTGTCCATTAGACTATTGGAAAATTGTCTTCCATTATCAGTCACGATGCGATGAGGGATGCCGTAACGGTAAATGATCTGGGTTCGGATGAAATTCACAACAGTTTCCTTCTTTGCCTCTTTTAACGCAATCGCCTCGGCCCACCTTGAAAAATAATTTGTCCCAGCGAGAATATAAGAATGTCCCGCTGAGGACTTCGGTGTTATTGGACAACCGAGATCGAGCCCCCAAGCTTCAAAGGGCCATGAAGCTATGGTTGAGTGAAGGGGTTCTGGCGGTTGATGTATGAAGTTTGCATGAAACTGACAAGCCTCACATTTCTTTGCATACTCCATCGAGTCTTGAATCATCGCTGGCCAATGATAACCCATTCTCTTCAACTGAAAATGAAGTTCCGGTCCCGATTGATGAGCACCACAGACCCTTGAGTGCGCTTCCTCTAATGCCTTTATCGATTCTTCTTTTCCTAGGCATCGAAGAAAAATTTTGTCATAGGAGCGTCGATAAAGGGTTTCCTTGTAGTAGATGAATCGAGCACTTCTTCTTCGTATATTGGCCTTACGCCGGGACTCTGTGGGGAGTTTTCCATGTTGTAGATAATCTACAATCGGCTGTCGCCAATCCTCTTCTTCAATCACATAGATTGATATTACGTTTGCTTCTGGACTTTCAATTTCAGTTGGCGGTACAACCCATTTTTGACAAATCGGGACGTTCAATACTTCACTTTCTAAGACAGTCAGGGCTGTGGCCAAGTTTGCTAATGCATCTGCCTTTGCATTTTGAGCTCTTGGAACATGCTCTATCGTCATACTGTCAAAGATTTCTAAGAGTTGTCTTGCATAATTAAAGTAAGATATTAAATCTTGATGCTTCACCTCATATTGGAGCAACAACTGATTAATTATCAGCTTTGAATCTCCGTAGATCTCAATGTAGTTCACTCTCATTTCTATTGTTATTTGAAGACCCATAATGAGTGCTTGATATTCAGCAACATTATTCGAACATACCTCTTCAAATGTGAAGCTATACGGCAGCATGTGTTTTTCAGGGGTAATGAATACTATACCCGCTCCTGCGCCATATTTTCGAGCTGCACCGTCAAAATACATAATCCAAGGTTCAATAATTTCAACGTAGAAGATTTCTTCGTCGGGCAGGTCGTCAGATAATTTCCAGTCTGACGGCATTGGATGATCTGCCAAGAAATCAGCCAAGGCTTGCCCCTTCACCGCCTTTTGCGGAACATAAACAATGTCATAATGTTGTAGTAAGATTGCCCACTTTGCCAACCGACCTGAGATAATTGGTCTAGACAGAACATACTTGATTGGGTCAGCCTTAGCCACCAAATGCACTGTGAATGCCTGCATATAATGCCTCAACTTGTCAATGGCGAAGAAGAGCGAAAGACACATCTTCTCAATGGGTGAATAATTTAGCTCTGCCCCATTGAGAGTTCTACTTAAGTAGTAGAGGGCACATTTTTTACCCTTCTCACTTTCTTGTGCGAGCAATGCCCCAAGCGACCTTTCTTGCGCAGTAATGTATAGTATCAATGGCTTTCCTGCTACGGGGGCGCTCAAGACAGGAGGGTTAAGCAAATATTGCTTTATGTTGTTAAAGGAATTTTGACATGCTTCATCCCACTCAAAGGTCGTGTCTTTCCTCATCAATCTCTGAAATGGTTGGCATCGACCTGCTAGATTGGAGATGAACCTCCTGATATAAGCAAGTCGTCCTTGGAGACTTCTTAGTTCATGCAAGTTTCGCGGTTCTGGCATTTTTTGAATGGCGTCGATCTTGGATTGATCAATCTCGATCCCTCGATGTTTTACGAAGAAACCAAGGAATTTCCCCAAAGTTACACCGAATGCACATTTGAGAGGGTTCATCCTCAATTGGCACTTCCTCAAACGATCGAAAACCACCTTTAGATCTTTCAAGTGATCCTGTCGCTTTTTGGACTTGACTACGAGATCGTCGACGTAGCACTCGACATGTTTGTGCAGCATATCATCGAAGATCTTTTGCATGGCACGTTGATAAGTTACGCCGGCGTTCTTTAATCCAAAGGGCATTACCTTGTAACAATATATCCCTTTCGGAGTTTGGAACGCTGTCATTTCTTCATCTTTGAGGGCCATTCGAATCTGGTTGTACCCTGATGACCCATCCATGAAAGACAAAGCTTCATGCCCAATGGTAGCATCGACCATCAGTTCAGTAATGGGCAATGGGAAGTCGTCTTTCAGACATGCACTATTCAGATCGCGAAAGTCAACGCATACCCATAATTGTCCGTTTTTCTTTCTAACGGGGACAATGTTTGTTATCCATGTCGGGTAGTTTACTTCGCGAATGAACCTCGCTTCAATTAAATTGTTAACCTCATTTTCGATTTGGGGAATGAGCTCTGGCCTGAAACGTCGTTGAGTTTGTTTGACTGGTCGATACCCATGTTCGATAGCGAGATGATGCACTGCAACTTTTGGATCAAGTCCCGGCATCTCTTTATACGACCAAGCAAAGACATCCTTCTACGCAATGAGCAAACTCAAGTACTCGCACTCCTCTTCACCGGAAAGTGATGCGCTTATAAAGGTTGGACGTGGTTCTTCCGTCGTACCAAGATTAACTTCTTTTAGTTCATCAACTGTTGGTTGACTTCCATCTTCGAGTGGCAGTGGTGCCTCTTCAACATCCTCTTCAGATATCTCGGCCTCCGTTACTTCCTCGGCAGTAATATGGTAACAAGAGGCTTCACCCCCATTCTCTGCACATTTGCTTGCAGGGTTGGTGATGATGACATTGCGTCGTTTAACCTTCAGCGCACCATCTGTATTCACGGTAACAAAAAAATTTCTTTTCATTCGTGAGGGAACGATACTGCGGATCTCTTCATCACTTTTTGTCTTGCTAGACTCTTTATCGTTCAAAGTCTCTCGAGCCTCTTCATGTAGGAGGCGATCAAAAATGGAAGTGGATGAAAGTTTCTTATCTCTCTTTGTGGTCACGCTTAATCTTTGCAACGCTGACGTTCGTGAGAGAGATTTATCGGGCAACGTATTTTCTTTCTCCTCTGTCGGCTTACTCAATCTTTGAAATGCTGACTTCCGTGAGAGAGGTTTAGTGGACTGTGTGTTTTCCTTCTCATCTGCTGGCTTACTCAACCTTTGAAATGTTGATTGCCGTGAGAGAGGTTCAGTGGACAGCATGTTTTCTTTTTTATCTGTCGGTTTACTCAACCTTTGAAAGACGGAAGATCTGATGGGATTATGTGTTGAGTGCGAACTGTTTTCTTCTGTCACAGCCGCTTTCAACCGCTGGAAGGCCGAAGCGCGCGTAGCCGGCGGCTTGATGCGCTTAAAGATAGAGATTCTTGGTTTGACAACTTCCTCTTCTTTTGAGTTCTCTACCTCCTTGTTCGTTATGTTATTACTGTTGACCACTTTCTCTTTCCCTTTTCGGGTTATACGGACTGGTTCAGGCGACTTATATCCAAGCCCCTTTCTTGATGTCGGTATAGAATATCCCTCCTTTAGGAGCTTCTTTTGTGTCGAAGAAAGCTTTGACCTGCCTTCGAGGATTTTAAGGCCCTTAAACTCCGTGTGAGTTGTGAAGCCATAACCTGCTTTTGCTAACAGTTTATATGCTTTAGGATCGTATCCCTCTTTCGTCTGTTTCTCAGGCAAGATTATCCCTTTCTAGGTATCTTTAGGCTTCTTGATCTCTTGTTTTGTTATCTTCGTAAGAGGGGTGACAAAGCTTTCCTTCAGGATCTTAATGTCACCAACTTTCAAACTTTTCGTACATTCCGCGAATGGCGATTCACCATTCTTACGTCGGGACAAAGGGACGTAGCGTAAAACAGGAGGGTTAGACATTTGTTCGTCCTTCAAGGCTTTAGCCTTTGTAGGACTGGCGAATGTCTTGCTTTCTTGAAAACTGGAAACGTTCTCTTCTTTGATAGATTCTTTTTCCGCGTCAATTTTTTGTTTCACGCTGAGTTTATCATCCCTATTGATCAAAGGAATTTCTATCGGCATTATTTCCCCGACGTTGCCGTCATTTATGTAAAATTTGGCGTCCGCAAAGTGAGACTCGGCCTCTGAAAATGGGTTAGTGTCCGCCTCAACCTTCTCTACACCATCTTGATAAAATTTGAAGCATTGATGTAAGGTGGAACTTATTACCCCATTTCCATGAATCCAAGGGCGACCTAATAATATTTTGTAGGTAGTCCTGGAATCTATAACATGAAATAGGGTATGTGCTTTTAAGTCCCCAATGATGAGCTCCAAGCGAATCATGCTGATCGCTCGCTGTCCTCCCTGATTGATAACTCTTCCATTAAAATGCCAACCTCTTTCATGACTGATTTCCGCATTATATTGACAGTTGATCCATCATCAATGAGGATGCGACCAACCTTCTAATCTCGGATGTACCCTGAGACAAACAAAGGTCTATTGTGAGGTTTCGATCCCAACATCAAATCTTCGTTGGTGAAACCTATAGACATGCAACAGGATGCACATGCATGTGCTGTAGAGGTTGAAGCATTTGAAACATTAGAGTCCTTTAACGCGTCGATAAGAGTAGTTTCGTCCATTTGAGGCAACTCCGCTACTTCGAGGGAAAATGTTTCCTCCAGCTTCGTTACCAACTCCGTTGAACTTGGAGAGTGTTATCGTCCTCGATTATACCGACGACGTGGCATGTAGCAGTTCCAGATGTTTCTTCCTGCTTTTCATTAAAGAATCCCTTGGGGAAAAATTCCCGTAGGGTCATAAGCTGTTGCGGTCGAGGGAGGTCTTTGTTTTCCTCCACGACGAGCTTAGGCCTTCTCGTACTCTTTCTTCCTTTCCTCTTTGGAAGTTTGCTTTTTTGCCTATACTCTTGAAATAGGCGGGTTTCTTTCTGGACAGCTCTTTGTCGTCGCATTTTCCGACGAGTTACGACAGTCCAACCTTCATCTTTATCTTCGACATGTTCGATTTTCACCTGCGAAGTTTTCTTTGGGACCTCTGATAACTCCATTTTGGAGCTATTAAATACTTCCTAAGTGTAGCTAAAGTCCGCGTTTAATTGTATAATTGATCTCGTTTGTAGGAGAAATGCGGTAAAGAGCTCGTGCGTCCATTGGACCTGTTTTGGAGCTAAAAGCGGAGTTTTAACGCCCCGGGAGTGCACCGGGAAAGGGCAAGTCGATCCGAGAAGAAACGGACCAAAACTGCCTAGAAGAGGCTATTTTTCCAGCCCAAAACCCGAGAGCTAGCGTCAAGACGCTAACTCGACGCTGCAAAACCCGAGAGCTAGCGTCGAGTGATAGCGTTGAGACGCTAGCTCGACGCTGCCGAAGCGTCGAGACCCTGCTGCGGCGTCGAGACGCTCCGGAGGAGGCGCGCGCAAGGAATTATCGGGCCAGCGTCGAGACGCTGCCCTAGCGTCTCGACGCCATCGCGAGGATCACTTAGGGCGTAGCGTCGCGACGCTGCCCTAGCGTCTCGACACTACGTCGATTACAGAAGCTGTAAAAGACGATTTTCTGCGGATTTTAGATGATCTTCTTCATAACTTAGGCGATTTCTCTTCTTCTTCCTCTTGTTTTTCCATTATTTTTCCTTTAGCTCAGCCATTTGTGGCTTGTTTATGAGCTTGCATCTTGTATTATTTTGATGACAACTTCCATGGCTTCCCTTGGAGCGGTATTGACAACCCGTTCCATGGACGGCTAAGGTAAGGGTGAACGGTTTGGGAAATATTTGAGGGATTCTTGTTAGACGCTTTTAGTTTTGATAATCCATGCTTAGATTATATTTTGGTGGCTGTTTGTATGCATTTATCTCTCTTGCTTAACCCTATGCATATGTTAGATTTCTACGATTGACACTCGAGCTTTCTAGCATGTTGTGAATGTTAAAGAATAGCGATGTCGTGCCTCTCACTATTCGACTAAGTAACACAGATTGATAAAACTAAATCGGAGTATCGAGTCATGCATGATGATTGTTGATTGCATACAAGGTTGGCGGGCAATCAGTTAGCAATTAGATTACGTGCTTGAATGTCCGTCGCGGTTAGCTAGTGACTATCTAGAATAAATTTGGGGCTGATCACCTTAATGCCATTTTAGATAATGTCTAATTAGAACTGTGTGGTCTAATTAATTTCTATGGAACCGGTTACCTTGGTGCTTCTCGGGTAATCGTCCGTGTGTACTACAAACTGTTTGCCTTGAATTTTGTATTAAATGATAAGCTGAAGATGTCTAACAATTAAATCCCGAAAATTCCCAAACCGTGCACGCGTCTCTCTCTTTTTATTCTTCCGTTATTGTTCAATTGCTTTCTTTGCATGCTGAAAAATCCCCCCGTTACAGAAACATCAATCAATTAATTAATTTCAATTTTAATATTAATTTCGGTCATAACTTCTCCTTAGATCGACCCTGTTACCACTGGCTGCAAAGCCATTGAGAATAGGCTTATAAATTGTATTTTGGCGAGTCTCGACAGCTCGAAATTTCAACGATAGTTCAAAAATATCGTGTACCAACCTCACATCTAAACTGAACAAGTATTGGTTCGAAAGTCCCAAACTTGATCAGACCTTCATTTTGTTTTTCAAATGAATCTGGAGGTAACTGAATGCCGGAGTTCATTCTTACGGCGGCATGATTTGTCTGAGCTAGCTCGTCAAGATCCATCTCGATTTTCTTTTCACCGGCTAACCTCATGATTAGCTCTTTCAGAACAAAACACTTCCCTACTGGATGACTGACGACCCGGTGATATTTGCAGTAGTTAGGATCGTTTATCTTTCCTAACTCTTCTGGTCGTTTACATTCGGGAAGTTGGATGAGTCGCATTTCCAGCAATTGCTCTAACATGTTTGGAATGTCGGAGTCTGGAAACGGGTAGACTTTTTCTTGTCTCTCTTTCAAAGTAAGGCGACGTCTCTCGCCTCCGTCATTTCTTTTTTCCATCTTGTTTTCCTTTGCTTTGGAGGAAAACCTTAAAGGGGTCGTGTTGACGACCATAGATTCTTTCACGATATTCTTCGTGATTTTCCCAACTCCCTTCGTTTCCGCCTTTATTTTCTTTACGTCGGGGACTAAGAGGTCTTTGTTTCCTCTATTGGCAATACTCAGCTACATATCATGGGCGCGAGTTGCTAACTCCTCGAATGTTTGGGGCTTTATCCCTTGTAAGATGTAATGAAGTCCCCAATGCATGCCGCCGATGCACATCTCGACAGTAGACACTTCCGTGAGTCGGTCCTTGCAGTCAAGACTTAACGATCTCCAACGGTTAATGAAATCGACGACTGACTCGCCCATTCTTTGGCTAGCGTGCGAGAGTTCAGACATGCTGACTGTCCGCCTCGTGCTGTAGAAGCGATTCAAGAAGTCTCTCTCAAACTGCTTCCAACTGTCAATCGTCTCGGGTTCCAAGTCGGTATACCAGTCAAAGGCGTTTCCTTTCAAAGTTCGGACGAATTGCCTAACCAGTAAGTCTCTGCGAGTTCCAGCGTTCTCGCACGTTTCGACGAAGTGGGCAATGTGCTGTTTAGGATTGCCCTTCCCATCGAACTGTTGAAATTTCGGCGGCTGGTACCCGGTGGGCATCCTCAAGTTGTCGATCCTCTTAGAATACGGTTTGGTATACAAGAGGGTGTTTTGGGCTGGTCCACCGTACTGGACTCGGATGGTGTTGGTAATCATGTCCTGCAGTTGTTGGACAGATAAGGAAGCGACCGACGTCGTTGCGCTTGGTCTTCCTGGATGACCATTTTTTCTTTGTCACTCTTTCTGGCCGTAGGAGTTAGGCTTGACTCCGCGACCTCACGACTTTGCATCTGATTCCTCAGTTGGGCAATCTCGAAGTCTTTGTCCTCGACTGCTTTCATCAAGAAGCTAATTTTCTTTTCCATTTCAGCCATCGCTTCGTCGTTAGTGCGCGCATCCGCCATCATTACAAATACGTTGGAGTCAGACACCTTCTTCGGCTGATCAGAGGAGGGAACAACTTCATCGAACAAAGGATTGTCCTTGATGATTATCCCAACCTGCTCGGACTCCGTCAGTCGTTTGTATATTTTGCTCACTATGGCCGGAGTGTGTTCGTCCGTCCGCGAGACTTCTTTGATGACGCGGCTGCGGGTGACAGGTCCCCTGTAAGGGCTGTTAGAACTGACAGCCTTGAATGTTGTTTTTTTTATGCCATTGTTAATTTTTGTTGAAAGAGAGATATGAAAGGTAGAGAGGTCCCACTGGGCGTGCCAATCTGTTCACACGAGAATTCGAACGAAGGATGGAAATTCGACACGTGTAAATGAAATTTGAATTTGGTATTTGTATTGTATTTGTTGTATCAGTGCGTAGTGGATTACAATCTCTAATGTTTGATCCTCTGATTCTCTCTCTTAAATGTAACGTACTCGAGGGCTTCGCAGCTTGTTCTCGAGGTTGAATCTTCAGCTTCGCGTAGCGGTGAAGTCTTCAGGTGTTTAATCTTTAAGTGACGTTCAGTCTTCAGGATTCAAAGAGTCTTTCGTTGTTTCGGAATTCTCTCTGAGTTCTTAGGAGAAAAAAATTTCTGAACCTTGAAAATGAAAATGAACTCTCTATTTATAGAGTTCTCATGGGCCTGGATCCAATGGGATTGGGTTTGGACCCAATGGGCTTTTGAATCTTGAGCCCAATGGGTTTGACCTTTGGGCCAAATTGTCTTTTGAATATCTTCTCTGGACTGGTCCTATTTCGGGCCCAATTACAGTGTGGCCGAATTTGCTCGGTCAAGTCTATCTGATCCACCGGTCGTGATGGAGACACGTGGCGACCGCTGATTGGCCGAAATTTCTCGGTCAATAGGGTTTTTTAAAAAGTAAGTGTAGACACCGTATTTTGTCTGACATTGTTTATCATTATTCTTGTTTTTCACCTCATTTTTGTTTTTTTTACACTTTTCTAAGTATTTTCGAGTTTTTTCTTTAATTTCGTCTTTTTCGTTAATTTCGAAATTTTTGAGAAAATCACCAAAAAAGTCTTCCATTAGTAGGCAGTTCGAAAGCATTCTTAGGTTTTTAAAGGCATTCATTTTTATGGTTTAATTTGAGGTTTCAATTTTAGGGTTTTAGTTTGGGGTTTCGATTGTTTAGGGTATAGGGCCAAAAAGAGAAGCTCATTTGGGGACACCTCATTTGACATAGTTTTAATTGCTATAAATAGAAAAGTTTGGGAATAGGGAGAAAAAAGAAATTGAAAATAATTTTAGGGATTTGGGGAGAAAGAAAATGACAAAAAATTGAGAATCCCAAAAAGATAAAAAAAAACCTTCGTCATCTTTCCCTACCTAACTCCGGTGAACTAAGTTGGTGGCGGCACGGCGGATCTCCGACAAACATGACGGCACGCACGACAGAGGACCACCACACACGACGGCACTCCAACAACGATCTTCTTCGTCTTCCTCACTCCTCCGACGACGTTCCAACGACAGCCCCAACGTGCAACGACTTAGCGGTGGCGCCAACACCAGACGATTGAACAATCCAGCGCCGATGACTCGAAACGGTGGTAGCGATCTCCCTTCTCCGAGCAAACCAGGCGACCAAACCCATCTTCAGGGAGAAGTTGTAGACGACGACGACGGCGGCAAAACTCGTCCTCTCCGGCGATTCAGACAATCCAAACGACTGTTGGGCTTTATGTCCTAAAACTCGTGGTTTGTAACTGTTATGATTGTAAATATTCTATTTAAAATAAAGAGTTATTAGTTTTATTCAGTAAAAAAGTTTACTGGAATAAAGTGAAACGTGTTTATGTTAACCTATACCAATGACTAACACCCTTGGCTGAATATGAGTACTTGAGCCTCATGTATGACATGATTGTTGATCAGGCTCAAGTAGTCAGTCAAAACGGTCTATAGTATATGGATAAGGCTGGGTACCTTATCCTGGTAACACTATAGGATGCGGCTCACTTTGTATTGTACAAAATGATGTGATTCGAATTGTTTCACATGGAGATGTGCGAGTGAGGGCGTCCTATGCAAAGAGTTTGTATAAGATCGAACCGCGACATATGTCGCTTTATCTTTATAACACCGTTTACTGATGAGACCGGCATTTTCATTTGATGGTCTAGGTAACTCGATCTTAATCTTGAGCTTATTATGAACTCCTACTTATTAGACAATATCCTTAGACTTGTATGGGTGAGAGTGGCCCATTGCGCCGACTCAATAACTTATCATCTCAGGGATAAAGTCCAATAGGTAGCTGGGGACATAGTGTAGTAAGATGGAGTTCACTCCTAACCCGCTCTTCAGGGTTAGTAGATAGGTTGTTCCCTTCATAGCTGACTCCGGGGATTGAACAATGAGCGCTCACACTCTCATGTATGATGAGAGGGTTAATTGATCTGTTGGTTGGACCACAGATCTATTGTTCATTAGAGGTGTCAGTGGTACTTAAGAAACAAGACGTAATGCAGGGGTTAAAAGGTTTAAATGACCCATCTGTAATTACGAACAACCTGTGAAGGGTCGACTTGCCCATGACGGTTATATCAGAGGACATAATATATCTATAGTGAGGAGAGTGCAACCCTCAGACTATAGTTGAGTCTCCGGGCGTTAACAAATGTTGATTAGTTCGGTTAAAAGAGTTTTGACCGGATAATCTCGTATCGTTGGAGCTCATGATCTGTAGGTCCTTTAGGTTCTCTTGGCTAGCTCGGATAACGTCGTGCAACAGTTTAAAAGAAAAGGAAAAGAAAAAGAATTTGAATTGTTCAAATTCGGCTTGTGGAAGAATGATAAACATATTTAAATATGATTTAAATATGGGAATGGCCTAAAACATGATTAGGATTCATGTGTAAAAAAGTCGTTTTTCGGAAAATCGGGTTTAGTCATATTATTTAATTAATATTTGATATTGAATTAAATAGTAATTATTAGTTAAAAAGTTTAATTAGTAATTATATATATATATATTTTTTTTTATTAAAAATTTAATAAATAAAATTATTATTATTATTTTTAATAATAATAATAATTATATATATATATATATATATATATATATATGTCTTGCATGACACATATATATTAAGTTATATATAATATATATATATATATATATATATATGAAATGTTTGGCCAAAGTTACAAAAAGAGGAGGTTGAGTTTTAGTTTTGGCTTTTCATTTTTGAAAAGTGGAACTTGGGTTCACGATTGAAAAAAATAATAAGAACTTTTAAAGTTCAGTTTTTTTTTCTTGCTTCAGCTCCTCGGCATCTATCTTAGTTCTTCTTCTTCCTTCTTCTTTTCTTTCTCGTTTTCTCTTCTTTCGGAGTCCCACAACTCCGTTGCGCGGCTCCGAGGATAGCAGGACTACCACAGGTGGTCCTCAGGGCGTTCGTGAGAAGAGGCCGGAAGAGTTCGTGACGAAGAACGAGCGGCGGAATGCGAAGAAATACATAGAACTACAAGGATATGCAATTCTATTTTTTCTTGATTTTCGTTTTTCGAGCACGTTTTCTATTTGTTAAATTAATGAAATTAGAGTATCATCGGTCCAAAATCGCTTCCGCTGCGTATATCGCTCCATCAACGACGACGTTCATCTTCGTCCTCGACCTTCAGGCCACGACGAACTCGAACTAGCGGCGACGTTCGTTTCTCCTAGCCTGGATAGCTCACGACGGACCTCGCAGCAGCTTCACGATGGAGCTCCGGTGTCGATCTTCTTCTTGAACTCCGGCCATAAGCTCCAACGGCGGCGATATTTTTGGGAAGAAGAACGGATAGCGGCGACAAAGGCGTGAATTTCGACTTTCTTCGCGTGGGTAAATTGATTTCTTTTAAGTTTTAGTGAAATTACAATTCTGCCCCTGCTTGTTAAGTCTATATATAACTAGGTTGTATCATATATACCCACTGCTTTGAGTTCATATATACCCCCACTGTTTTGAGTTCATATATACCCCACTATATTCGATATATACCCCTGCTGTTACTATTTATACGCACTGGTATATTCAATATATACCCCCGATCTGTTATTGTTTATATACCCCGGTATATTCGATATACGCCCATGATCTGTTTTGCATATATACTGTGGGATATTCGATTTATACCCCTATTTTAATTTTGTCTTACTTTATCACTTAAGTTCGATGTATGTCTGAATTATTTAGGTTGTTTATTCATTTTTTTAGTTTGTTTAATTAGTTTTAAATTTCCTATCCCGGGAGAGGTGGAGTTTTCCTCTCACCTCGAGGATTTGTTAATTTTAAATCAGAATCCCGGGATGGGTGGAGGATTCTTCCTCTCACCTTGAGGATGAGTTCATTGCTTTATTTTAATTGAAATTCCAAAATGGGTGGAGGATTCTTCCTCCCACCTTGAGGACGAGTTCTCGTTATTCTTTTTTTTAATCCCGGGATGGAATAGGGATATTTCCCTTATCTTAAGGATTATGCTTCAAATCTTAATTAGTTTTTAAATTACGCCATTATGCGCTGTCTTTTAAAAAAAATTTCCAGTTTTCATTTAAATTCTAATTGATTTCATTTTTTTTTTAACTTTCAATTGGTTTTAAAGTTAACTTCTAAACTTTTTTTTTTAAATGAAGTGCCAAATGATCTTCAAAAGATTTAAAAAAAAAATTGTTTTCCATTTGATTTTAATCAAATTTTAAAATGATTTCCAAATCTAATTTACCAAGTCTTTTTTAAAACAAATTAACTTCTTTTTTAAGTCGTTTTTAATTGTTATTTAAAATTGTCATCCAATGGATTTGAGTTCTTTTTTAAAATGAGTTTTTAACTAAATTACAAACTTGATTTTAAACAAAAAGAATTTCTTAAATGATGATTTTTAAAACCTTGCTTTTGTTGTATAATGATAGCTCTAATTTAGAGTTATTGTTTACTCCATAATTATAGTTAAAGACCATGCTTAATATTGATTAAATTGTCTTCTATAGGTAAGCTCGTGGTAGAGAGCTCGAGGAGTCCAAGGACGCGTTCCGGAGCTAAGAATGTCGTATTAAGGCCTCGGGATCGCATTGGGAGAAGATGAACTTCAAAAGTGGAGTTTTTTTTTCCAAAAGGGAGCAACCAAAGGCTTAAATTGAAGATCAGACCCGAGAGCAAGCGTTGAGACGCTGTCTCGAAGCGTCTCGACGCTCCGAACGCGCGCGCGCTGAATTTTGTATCCGTAGCGTCTCGACGCTACACCTGCGTCTACGCCGAATATCAAAACGTTTTTTTTTTTTCGATTTTAGGGCATTCACTATTCATCTTCTTCCTCGGGATTGTCGTTTTTCTCCAACTTTTCTGATTTTTCTTCACTTTTGGACTGTATGAAGAGGAGAACCTCCATGGATTCTTGGAGAAGCTTCTTCTCCATGGATAACTAGAGGTATTATGCTTGGTTAGTTAAGTTAAGGGATTGTTAATCTTTTGTATTAGGTGAGATTTATGCTCTAATGAATGTTTAGCATTTTTGTATGATTTTCTTGCATCTTCTATCTACATTAAGAGTGAATGACTTGCCTTTCTAATTAGGAGTGACGTCCATAATTTGTTACGCATGTTAGTCGGACAGCATTAATCCTTGATTAGTCTTAATGCAAGTAGCGAAAGTCTAGCTCGTGGCTAATCGATTCGAGACTAAGTGACAGTTGGGGGTAATAATTGAATAACGCTTTCACGGTGGGCTTAAGGTTAGGAGAGAAATCGAATTAATCTTAAGAATAATTCGTCGCGATATTACTCGTTACTATTCTCTGATTAATTTAGGACTAATCACCTTAGATTGATTAAGAGGCATGTTTAATTAGAATTGTTTGTTTCTAATTAGTTCATTGAGATGTTTGTTACGGAGACGTGTATACATTTCGCGTGCATGAAGCATCTTGGCTAATTTTCATGTTAATCGATGAACCGAAATACATTAGATCAATCCCGATACTTTCTAATTAAGCATACTTGTCAATTTTATACTCCCCGTTTTATTTTTCCGTTAGCGCAATTCCTTGCAAGTTTAGTGATTTTCCAAACTAAAATCCCCTTGTTTTATTTCTTTGCAAATTAAATTTAATTAAGTTAGGATTATAGATCGCTCCCTGTGGATCAACCCGTTACCACTAGCTACAAGTTAGCTCAGTGAGATCAGTTTATAAATATTATTTTGGCGGGCTTCGACAACCCGAAATTTATAGGACATTCAAAAATCCTACTACCAAAATTGGCGCCGTTGCTGGGGAGCAACAATTAGTCCTACTTGATTGAATTTGATTTGTTTTGTGTTTTTATTTTTTATTTTGTAAATTATTTTTCTTTGGTTATGTTTATTTTTATCCTTCTTGTATAGTATGACCCGTTTCTTTTAAGTTGTTGTTTGCAGTTTTCTTTTAATTTTTGAGAAAAGTGGAAGAGATGGAGGCTATGGCTAACGATGAGCCTCAGAGGACCCTGAGACAGTTGACATCATCTGACTTATACCGACAGCCACTGTGTATTGCGTATCCGATAGTTCCAGGTAATTTTCAATTAAAAGCTGGATTAATTCACTAACTACCTGTTGGGATTTATGCCCTAAAGCCTCATAATTAATTAAAAAATTATTTGATAATTATTTTATTATTATTATTTGCAATTTATAATATTCATTATATAAATAAAATCCAAGGTTATTAGTGTAATCTTGAACTATATGTAGTTGACATACGAGAGGATCATGTTCAAGTAATAACCTAAAGGGTCTATAGTATATGGATAAGGTTGGGTTCCTTATCCTAGTAACACTATTGATATGGCCCACTTTGTAATTGTTACAAATGATTTGATCCAAATCATTCATGTAGAGACATGTGAGTGGGGGTATCCTATACAATGAGTTTGTATAAGACTGGACCACGAAATATATAATCTCTCTTTATAAATCCGTTATTTGAGAAGATTAATATTTCACAGGATGATCATATGTGACTCGATCTTAATCCTGAGTGAGTTATGAACTCCTGCCTGTGAGGGTTCGTCCTTTGATTTGTATGGGTGAGAATGGTCTTTATAGCCGATTCAATAAAGCCTACCATTTTGGGGACTTGACCAAATAGGGAGTTGGGAACATAAGTTTCACAAGATGGAATTCACTCCTTCCCATATAGGGAAAGTAGATGAGTAGTTCCTTAAGTGCTGATTTCGGGACTTGAACAATGGGGCCCCACCCTCTCACTGGCCCGAGAGGGACTTGGTTTATGGTTGGATCATAAACAGGTTGTTCATTAGAGAATCAGTGGTACTTAAGGTGTAAGATGTAATTACAGGGGTAAAACGGACTTTTGACCCAGCTGTAATTACGAACAACTCGTGAAGGATCGACTTGCATGTAATGATTATATCCATGGACACAACTTGTCCTATAGTGCATAAGAGTGCAACTCTAGGCCTATAGTGGAGTGGCCTAGAATTAATGAATGAAAGTTAATTAATTAATGAGTTTAATTAATTAATTTTGTATCATTGGAGCTTATAAATCTGTAGGTCCATAAGGTCCCCTTGCTAGCTCATAGTAACACTAAAAAGATCAATTTAGTTGACAGAAAAATTTGAAATATTCAAATTAATATTTAATATATTTGATATATTAAATGTAGAAGAGTAAAATATATTTTTATTGTATTTGATACATTAAATATTAAAGGAAATAGTTTATGTATATGATACATTTATAATAAAAACTATATACCTATGTTATTTGAATGAGATTCAAATTGGTTTAAAGTATATTAGAAAAGATTAATTTTATAATATTTGAATAAGATTGAAATAAATATAAAATACATATTTTAATATATTAGATATTAAAATGTATTTTATAAAATAAAATTAATTCCTAAAAGCCTTATTATAAATAAAACATTTAGGTTTAGCCAAAAGGTTGGCCAAACACACTACTCACCCCCTCTAGAGAGAATTGTTCTCTCATTCTTTCAAAGAGCTCCCACAAGCCTTGATCCCGTGTTCGAGTCATAGCGAGGAAGACTTTGTGAAAAAAGGAACACAAGAAGGTTATTGTTCTTCAAAGGCAATATATGCTTAACTTGTATTTTAGTTTAATTCTAAATAAATCAAAGTAACGATTCCAAACGCTTCCGCTGCGGGGAATGAAGAGTTCATTCCCTCCAATTGGTATCAGAGCAACTTTGTTTTTGTTTAGAATTAAAAGTTCATGGTGGGTATTTTAATTTGTTTTTCATATATGTGATATATGTGGTTTGCAAATTGACTGTTTAGGCGTATTTTGGCATTAGTTTTATTGCTTTGTTTAGATCAAATGTGAAACTCGAAAGAGATAGGAATTCTCTGTATGATTTTTTGAAGCCATTACGGATTGAAACCAATTGAAATTGGTGGATTTGAAGCCATTACAGAATTGAAGATGGTGTCAAACGATGGTGGAATTGAAACCATTACGAAATTGAAGATTCAATTTGTGTGAATCCTACCGAATTTCAGATTTGGAATGTTTGGAATGTCCAACATAAAATCTTGAAATTTAGATTCAGATTTGGAATATCTATAGATTTGATTTGGAATGTCCAAAATCAATTCTCGAGATTTAGATTCAGACTTAGAATATTTGGAATGTCCAAAATAAAATCTGTAAATTTAAATTCAGATTTGGAATGTCTATTGATTTGATTTGGAATGTCCAAATTGAGTTATGGAAATTGGATTCAAATTTGGAAGGCTCAAGGAGGATTTTGAAGACCAAGATATGTCTTGGATTTAAATTAATATAATTCAAAATTGCTTTCAATTTCTTAGGATATGTCAAATATGCCGGTCAATTTTGCTGCGTTTTTTTTAAATTTAATTATGCATGTTGATGTATGTTTTAAATTATGCTTGGTTGCATAAAGTATGCCATCTAGATTAAAATCCCACCATAGGCTAAGCATGATCATGCATTTTAATTATTTTTAATATAAGTGTTATATTTGGAATATTATGATTAAAATGCTTTTTAATTTGATTAGATGATTTCCTAATATGTTTATATTTCCATATTTTCAATATAATTGTTATATTTGAAAATTTTAAATTAGGATACTTCCTTTTATAATAGGAATCCATATTTTTCTAATATTGATTAAGATATCTTTTACTAGATATAGTGATATCAGAAAAATCTTTTCCTAATAAGATTGGGAAATCTTTTTTGGGAAATCTTTTAGATTGGGAAATCTTTTCGATTCGGAAATATTTTCGATTGGGAAATCTTTTCGATTCGGAAATCTTTTCCAATGAGATTCGGAAATCTTTTCGATTGGGAAATCTTTTCCCAATGAGATTGAGAAATCTTTTCTTAGGATATTTTCCAAATAAGCTTGGGATATTTTACTAATGAGATTAGATTTTTTTTTCTTTCCTTATTTAAAAGATAATTTAATTCATTTTTTAAATAGTTTAAATATTTGAATTTAGTTTATCTTTTATTCTAATAAGATTAGAATATATGATAATCTTTAATTTTGTTTTAAAGGGTTTAAAATTGTTAAAATTTCAAGATTAACAATAGGGGGAATTAGTTTTTAATAGGATTAAAAACATTGCTTAAAATCAACTGAAGTTAATTGATCTAGTAATTAATAGTTAATTAAAGATTAATGAATTTGAAATAAAAATTAACTATAAGGGAACCCTGTCTAAGAAAGGTTACTCGGGTGAGGTACTTAAGTTGACTGAAAAGGAACACCTCTACCTAAGGACTGGCCTGGGGTTGAATTAGTCAAATTTTATTTGATTTCATTAAGCAGGCTCATAATGTGATTAGTTTTAAATAGTTTAATATACTTGATATTTCACATTAAAATCAATCTCAAATTTTATTTGATTTCATTAAGCAGGCTCATAATGTGATTAGTTTTAAATAGTTTAATATACTTGATATTTCACATTAAAATCAATCTAACCAACATAAGGGTTATGAAAGGGTAGATTGAAAAACTTAGATAAATGAGATTAGCCTAATTTGTCTAAGTAATAGAAAACCCTATTTCAAAATACTTAGTGGGAGAAAGACATATGTCAAAATACCCCTACGGTCTCTACCATAGATTCACAACGTGAGATTCATGTGAGGTCTCGAGGCGGCTTTTGGACCGTCCCCCTACGGAAGGTGTTTACATGGGTCAATATCAGGGTGAATCTCTTGAGAAAGTATTTTTAAATAGTAAGTGGGAGAAGGAAATGTGTCAACATATCCTACGGTCTCTATCATTGGTTCACAACGTGAGATTCATGTGGGGCCTCGCGGCGGCTTTTGGACCGTCCCCCTACGGAAGGTGTTTACATGGGTCAATATCAGGGTGAATCTCCTAAGAAGGATAGGATTGTAACTTTATTTTCAATACTTGACCTACCCTACGGCGGCACTTGTTGGGATAAAATTATAAAATCTAAAATGATGGGTTACACTTACAAATATCTCATTAAGGTTGTTAATGATTTTCTTGACAAAACTAATGGTAACTAAATGTTATAGAAATAAGAGTTATTTTGGGATAACACTTGGTTGAGATTGTCTCAGTTTAGTGAAGGAGCATTTGACCTACCCTACGGCGGCACCTGTTCTAACTCACTAAAGTATCATAGCATTAGAAATTAATGTTTTAGGGTTCATTTATCAAATTGTTTGTTTTCTATGCTGAAATTGAATGAATATTGATTGCATGTTGTTAAATAATATTTTTTTTTATATATTTCAATATTATGTTTATTTCTCTCAATTTTAATTTTCGTTGCTAATTTGTCAAATTGAGAAAATAATATCACTTGAAAAAATCATGTTAACACTATATAATGACAGTGTAAATTTTTTCTTTAATTTGTCTTTATTGAGAAACGTTCTCAAAAATCTGTTGCCAATGCTAATTGAATTGTTCGTGAAGCACATGATTAATAAATCAATATAACGAGATGGCTTATACAAATTTTCTATTTGACATATTAGATGTCAAGCTAAGAAGATAAAGAATATGACAACAACATATGAGATATTGTTGAAGTCAATAAAAGTTAGATTTAGATATTTATCTAAATGATCTCAAAAAAAAATTAAGTATTACCAAAATCCAAGAAAAGAAACCATATGACTGTAGCTAAAAGAAAATAGTTTCTAAATTAACAAAGTAGTCATAATGAGAGGAATTTATGAAATACCTTTGTGAGAAGAACATGGAAAAAAGTAAATTTGATTTACTAGATTTTTTGTGGAAAATAATCATTACCACCTATATAGTAGATTCAGATCCACTATTTAGATTTGTTCTTCATTACACTTTATATAGTTCTTGGAAAATACTTAATGATGTAGAATGATCTCTACTTGTTGGCACCAGAAAACCCATCTCAATTAATGTAGTGGGAGACATTAAGATGTCCATAAAAAATATGTTGGGTTTTATGTCCTAAAACTCGTGGTTTGTAAACTAAATGTATATTCTATTTTGCAATAAAGTTGTTATTGAGATTTATTCAGTAAAGTTGTTATTGAATAAAATGAATTGTTTTTACTTTTAACCTAACTCCAATAAACAAAGAACCCATGGCTATAGGTTGTATACTTGAACTTCATGTATGACATAATTGTGGATCAAGTTCAAGTAATAGCCAGAACGGTCTATAGTATAGGGATAAGGCTGGGTACCTTATCCTGGGACACTATTGGACGCGGCCCACTTTGTATAGTACAAACGATGTGATCTGAAATCATTCATGTGGAGACATGTGAGTGGGGGCGTCCTATGCAATGAGTTTGCATAAGATTGAACCGCGAAACAAGTCGCTCTTTCTTTATAACTCCGTTTACTGTAAAGACCGACTTTTTCATATGATGACCTAGGTAACTCGATCTGAATCCTGAGCACGCTATGAACTCCTGTTTATTCGGGCTTATCCTTTGACTTGTATGGGTGAGAGTGGCCCGAGATCGCCGACTCAATAAGCCTACCATCTTGGGGATAAGACCGGGTAGGTAGCTGGGAACATAGTCCTGCGAGATGGAATTCACTCCTACCCGCTCTAAGGGATTAGTAGAGAGGTTGTTCCCTTAAGTGCTGACTCCGGGTCTTGAACTAGAGATCCCACCCTCTCATTGACCCGAGAGGGACTTGGTATAGTGATGAGATCACATACCAATCGGTTTGGTGGTTGGACCACAAACCAATAGTTCATTAGAGGATCAGTGGGACTTAAGGAACAAGATGTAATTACGGGGGTAAAACGGTTATTTTGACCCAGCTGTAATTACGAACGACCTGTGAAGGATCGACTTACTAATGATGGTTATATCAAGAGGACAGAAATATATCTACGGTGAGGAGAGTGCAACCCTTGGACTTTAGTGGAGTCTCCGGGGGTTAACGAATGTTGGTTAGCTTGGTTAAAGAGTTTGACCGGTTAATCTCGTATCGTTGGAGCTCATGATCTGTAGGTCTTTTAGGTTCTCCTGGCTAGCTCGGATTAAGCCGTGTAACAATATGAGAGAAAAAGAATTTGAATTTATTGAAATTCGGTTTTGGAAGAATGATGGACATATTTAAATATGATTTAAATATGGGATCGGTGTAAAACATGAATAGGGATTCATGTGTGATGATTCGGTTTAAGAAACCGGAATTAGTCTTATTATTTAATTAATATTTGATATTGAATTAAATAATAATATTAATTAATTAAAAAGTTTAATTAATTATAATTTATTTTGCTTATTAAAATTAATTATGAATTAATTTTAAAATGACAAAATATTACAAGTGTGATTATAAGTCAAAGTGGAATTATCCATGTTGAGTGGATTTATCCAAGTTGAGTGGGTTTATCCAAGTTGTGAAGTGGATTGTGAATCACCAACAACATGCATATAAACTCATCAATTTTGGAACACTTGGTTGAAGACTAATCCATCCAATTTGAGGTGTCATGCTAAGCAAAGACTTTGTTGCATGTGAATTGCCTATAAATTGGATGAAGTTCAAATGGTTTGAAGTTGATGAATTTTCAAAGAGTTTGAATATTTGGATGAGCATGAAGAGTTCATGTTACTTGAGAAATTAGAAAGCTAAGTGTTAGATATTTCTCACAAAATCCTCATCACTTTTATCTTCCCATCTTCTTCTTCCAACCTTCTTCTTTCATAAAGGAGTCCCACCACTCCGTTGCTCGGCCCGAGGATAGCGGGACTACCGGAGGTGGTTCTCAAGGAGTTCGAGGGAAGCTTCGAAGGGTTCGTGAGGAGATTCGAGCATTGGAAGAGAAGTCTTTAGAACTACAAGAGGTACATGTTCTAATTCCTTTTATTTCAAAGCTTTGTGCATGTTTCTTATTTAGCTAAATTGATGAAATTAGAGTGCCAATGATCCGTCTCGCTTCCGCTGCGCTACATGCGCTCCATCAATTGGTATCAGAGCGTTTTTTGGTCACTCAATTTGCATCAATTTGAGCTCGGTGGGTATTTGTTTTAGAAATTTATTTTTCTGGGCGTCTAAAGTGTGATTCCGGTTTTGGCATATTTTTTTCTGCTTTTATTTGTATTTCGTTTTGTAATTGCCCGGGCGTGTATGGGCTTTAATGTGTGAAGAAGAGTCTGTAAAAAATTCGGAGTCATTAGAGTCCATATAGGCTTTCAATTCGAAGACAGAAGCTCGGGTGTCGAAAAAAACAGCATGCTGTTTTTTGCTGTTTTTTTTTCTGCAAAATTCCAGCACATCACCGGTTCAGCGCAAGGTGGAAGAAACGGTCCGGTTCGGTCCTCGTGCGGTCCGGTTCACTGAAAGTCAGACCGGTTCCTTGTTCTTCATCCTCTGGAGGTCCGGTTCAGCATTCGTTTGGTCCGGTTCGGGTCGGTATTGGTCCAGTTACGGGCTGTTGAAGTCGGGACAGCTGTGATGGACCGGTTCAGTTTTTTTTTGAAGTTTTGTAGTTGCTGTTTTTTTGGCCGGTTCAAGCAAATTCAAGCTGGTTCGTGGCGGTTCGAAGGGTTCGGAAGCGTCTCAACTTAGTTGATGAATTATTATTGTAATAATTTAGTTGCTTGCTTGTCCGTGATGCCAAAACCGGTCCACTTTAGTGTGTTTAATTAATTATGCATTGTGAATGTATGTTTTAATTAAAGTATCTTGTATGTGCATAAAGTATGCCATATAGATTTCAAATCCCACCATAGGAAGCATGTTGCATGCATTGAAAGTATAATATAAGTGTTATGTTGTATAGTATGCATGCTTAATTCATGAGAATTAATATAAGTGTTATATTAATTTATGAATTGGATGTTGCTTGTTTAAAAGTAAAATTAATATAAGTGTTATATTAATTGTGAAATTAAACATACAACATAGTTGCCTTAGTTGAATATAATTGTTATATTCTTGCTTGGGAAGCATGTTATAAATTGAATGTAATGGTTATATTCTAGCTTAGGAAGCATGTTATAGAATGTCTTTGTTTTATAAAGCGTTGTAAAATGAGATAGACATTTAAAATCTATAACAAAGATAAATGCATGCTCACTAAGGGTTAAAGAATTCCAATGCGATTAGGAATTTAGTATCGATTCGTTTTAATAGTTAAAATAGGTCGATATCTTGTAAAGCTAAGGTTACGAGAGAACTCACCCGGTTTGATCCTGCACTAAGGTTGGAGGTATTTAAGATGACGGTTTACGAAACACCTCCTACCTGGGGATCGATCCGGTACTTGAGTTAAGTTAACCCGGCTTTATGAGCATGCACGTGAGAGGTGTAAGGTTATAAAACGTTTATCACCTAGACATCTTAGGTAAAAGTATGTTCTACCTAGACTTAGGTTTTATTGTCTTAGCCGGATAATGCCTAAGTAAAACTTTACCCAAACCATTCTAAAATACTTAGTAGTGGTGTTGAGAAGGTATATATGATATATCAATCTCCTCCTACGTTCTCCGCAAAGTTCACACCGTGAGATTTATGCTCGGCCTCGTGATGTCAATAGGGCATCCCCATTCGGATGGTGTTTGCATAAATCAAGAGCAAGGTGAATGGAGAAAGTATTTATAGTAAGTGGGAGAAGGAAGTATGTCAATACATCCTGCGGTCTCCTCCATTAGGTTGAACCGTGAGATTCCCATGTTCCGCCTGCTGGTTGCCCATAGTAGCACCGTCCATTGGGAGGGTCGTTTCATGGGAGTCGGAACAACTCAATCTCCAGAAATGGATAGGGTCTCTTAGGTCCATTCCCAACTCTGACATTTCCATTCGGTTGCACTGTTGGGGCCGACCTCTGAGTTCTGAAAATGGCGGGTCACACTTACAAGGATTACTAAGTTGTTAGTAGATTCTTGACCGAAGTAGCGATAACTAAGGTGTTATAGAAATATGAGTTATTCTGGTATTAGCATTTAGTCAAGAATGTCTTGGTTCAGTGAAGGAGTGATTGACTGCCCCTCGGTAGCGGTTGCTCTGACTCACTGAAGTATCGTTGCAAATTAATAATGATTTTTTGGGTACATTATTACTTTTGCTAAAATTCTTGATTGGTTGTTAAAAATAGGTTAAGTTCAATTCACTAATAGAATTCATTCTTTTCAGCATGTCTAGCTCGTTTATCCAATTACTAGCTTCTGATAAACTAAACGGCGATAACTACACGACCTGGAAATCGAACTTGAATATGATTCTTGTTATCGATGATCTTAGGTTTGTCTTAACAGAGGAATGTCCTCCCTCTCCTAGCTCATCTGCAACTCGAACTGTTCGAGATGCATTTGACAGGTGGACTAGGGCTAATGATAAAGCCCGAGTCTACATCTTGGCCAGCACATCCGATGTGTTAGCTAAGAAGCATGAGGTAATGGTCTCCGCTAAGGAGATCATGGATTCATTACAGATGATGTTTGGACAACCGTCCTCATCGGTCTATCATGATACCCTCATGGCGAGCAAAGCTGAGAAGAAACAACTAAGTAAATATGATTTACTCGTTGTTGAAACATGTTTAGTGGAACATGATAATTCTGCCTGGATACTGGATTCAGGAGCCACTAACCATGTTTGTTCTTCTTTCCAGGAAACTAGTTCCTGGCAGCTGCTTGCTGAAGGTGAGATAACTCTCAGGGTTGGAACAGGAGAGGTTGTCTCAGCCAAGGCACTGGGAACTGTCAAGTTGTTATATAGAGATAGTTTCATTTTACTTGAAAATGTACTGTTGGTTCCTAGCTTTAAAAGGAACCTTGTATCTATCTCTTGTTTACTTGAACATTTGTATAGAGTATCTTTTGATTTTAATGAAGCGTTCATTAGCAAAAGAGGTGCACATATATGTTCTGCGAAACTTGAAAACAACTTGTATGTGTTAAGACCAACAGAGGAAAAAGCTATTTTGAACACCGAGATGTTTAAAACAGCTCAAACTCAAACTAAAAGGCAGAAACTTTCTCCAAGTACCTATCTTTGGCACTTGAGACTAGGCCACATTAATCTCAATAGGATTGGGAGATTGGTTAAGAGTGGTCTCCTAAATCAGTTAGAGGACAACTCTTTACCACCATGTGAGTCTTGTCTTGAGGGCAAGATGACCAAACGATCTTTTTCTGAAAAAGGTCATAGGTCCAAAGAAACTCTAGAGCTTGTACATTCAGATCTTTGTGGTCCGATGAATGTTAAAGCACGGGGAGGGTATGAATATTTCACCAGCTTCATTGATGATTATTCTAGGTACGGCTATCTTTACCTAATGCATCATAAGTCCGAAGCTCTTGAAAAGTTCAAGGAGTATAAGGCAGAGGTTGAGAACACATTAGGTAAAACGATTAAAATACTCCGATCAGATCGAGGTGGAGAGTATATGGATTTAAGATTCCAGGACTATATGATAGAACATGGAATAGTATCTCAACTCTCAGCGCCCGGAACACCGCAGCAGAACGGTGTGTCCGAAAGGAGAAATAGAACCCTGTTAGACATGGTTCGATCTATGATGAGCTATGCTCAACTGCCTAGTTCGTTTTGGGGATATGCAGTAGAGGCTGTTGTATATATTTTGAACATGGTTCCCTCTAAGAGTATTTCAGAAACACCTTATGAGTTATGGAGAGGGCGTAAAGGTAGTTTACGTCACTTCAGAATTTGGGGGTGTCCGGCACATATGTTGGTGCCCAATCCAAAGAAGTTGGAACATCGTTCAAAATTATGCCTATTCGTAGGTTACCCCAAGGAAACGAAAGGTGGTCTATTTTACGATCCTCAACAAGACAAGGTGCTTGTATCGACAAACACCACGTTCTTAGAGGAAGACCACATGAGAGATCATCAACCTTCGAGCAAAATTGTTTTGACCGAACTTTCCAGGAAAGCTACAGATGGGTCAACAAGAGTTGTTGATCAGGCTGGTCCTTCTCAAGAGTTGAGAATACCTCGACGTAGTGGGAGAGATGTGAGACAACCCGACCGCTACATGGGTTTAACGGAAACCCAGGTCGTCATACCTGATGACGGCGTTGAGGATCCATTGACCTTCAAACAGGCAATGGATGACATAGGCAAGGACCAGTGGCTTAAAGCCATGGACCTCGAAATGGAGTCGATGTACTTCAATTCGGTCTGGGATCTTGTAGAGCAACCTGATGGTGAAAGACCTATCGGTTGCAAGTTGATCTACAAGAGGAAACGAGACCAAGCCGGTAAGGTGCAAACCTTTAAGGCTCGACTTGTGGCAAAGGGTTATTCCCAGAGGGAAGGGGTGGACTATGAAGAAACTTTTTCCCCTGTTGCCATGTTAAAGTCGATTAGAATACTCTTGTCCATTGCCACATTTTATGATTATGAAATTTGGCAAATGGATGTCAAGACAGCCTTTCTGAATGGCAATGTTGAAGAGAGTATTTATATGGCTCAACCAGAGGGGTTCATAATTCACGGTCAAGAGCAAAAGGTTTGCAAGCTTAATCGATCCATTTATGGGTTGAAGCAAGCGTCTAGATCCTGAAATATAAGGTTTGATACTGCGATCAAATCTTATGGCTTTGAATATAATGTTGACGAACCTTGTGTCTACAAGAAAATAGTCAATTCTGTTGTAGCTTTCTTAGTCTTATATGTAGATGATATCCTACTCATTGGGAATGATGTAGGGTTCCTGACTGACGTTAAGCAATGGCTAGCGACCCAATTCCAAATGAAAGATTTGGGAGAGGCTCAGTTTGTTCTAGGGATTCAAATCGTAAGGAATCGTAAGAACAAAACGCTAGCGTTGTCTCAAGCATCTTATATCGACAAGGTGTTGATACGATATTCGATGCAGAATTCCAAGAAGGGTTCTTTACCTTTCAGGCATGGAATTCAATTGTCAAAGGAAGAGTGTCCTAAGACACCTCAAGAAGTTGAGGATATGAGACGAATTCCCTATGCATCAGCAGTCGGTAGTCTGATGTACGCCATGTTATGTACACGACCCGACATATGCTATGCAGTGGGAATTGTCAGTAGGTACCAGTCCAATCCAGGATATGATCATTGGACTGCCGTTAAACACATCCTCAAGTATCTTCGGAGAACGAGAGACTATGTGCTCGTGTATGGCGCGAAGGATTTGATCCTTACAGGATACACTGACTCTGATTTTCAAACCGATAAGGATTCGAGGAAATCCACATCGGGATCAGTGTTCACTCTTAACGGAGGGGCAATAGTATGGAGGAGTATAAAGCAAGGTTGTATTGCTGACTCCACCATGGAAGCTGAGTATGTCGCGGCTTGCGAAGCTGCGAAAGAGGCTGTATGGCTTAGAAAGTTCTTGACGGATTTGGAAGTTGTTCCAAATATGAATTTGCCTATCACACTTTATTGTGATAATACTGGTGCTGTGGCAAATTCGAGAGAACCAAGAAGCCATAAGCGTGGAAAGCACATTGAGCGGAAATATCATCTCATCAGGGAGATAGTGCATCGAGGAGACGTGATCGTCATGCAGATCGCCTCAGAGCACAATATTGTTGATCCGTTTACAAAGTCTCTCACGGCTAAAGTGTTCGAGGGCCACCTAGTGAGTCTAGGACTACGAGTTATACAGTAGGATAGTGGGAGAAAAGCCAGGGAAATATTTGATATGTCAGTTTTTCTCATCCCGCATGTAATACTCCACTGACGTTTTAGTCCAAGTGGGAGTTTGTTGGGTTTTATGTCCTAAAACTCGTGGTTTGTAAACTAAATGTATATTCTATTTTGCAATAAAGTTGTTATTGAGATTTATTCAGTAAAGTTGTTATTGAATAAAATGAATTGTTTTTACTTTTAACCTAACTCCAATAAACAAAGAACCCATGGCTATAGGTTGTATACTTGAACTTCATGTATGACATAATTGTGGATCAAGTTCAAGTAATAGCCAGAACGGTCTATAGTATAGGGATAAGGCTGGGTACCTTATCCTGGGACACTATTGGACGCGGCCCACTTTGTATAGTACAAACGATGTGATCCGAAATCGTTCATGTGGAGACATGTGAGTGGGGGCGTCCTATGCAATGAGTTTGCATAAGATTGAACCGCGAAACAAGTCGTTCTTTCTTTATAACTCCGTTTACTGTAAAGACCGACTTTTTCATATGATGACCTAGGTAACTCGATCTGAATCCTGAGCACGCTATGAACTCCTGTTTATTCGGGCTTATCCTTTGACTTGTATGGGTGAGAGTGGCCCGAGATCGCCGACTCAATAAGCCTACCATCTTGGGGATAAGACCGGGTAGGTAGCTGGGAACATAGTCCTGCGAGATGGAATTCACTCCTACCCGCTCTGAGGGATTAGTAGAGAGGTTGTTCCCTTAAGTGCTGACTCCGGGTCTTGAACTAGGGATCTCACCCTCTCATTGGCCCGAGAGGGACTTGGTATAGTGATGAGATCACATACCAATCGGTTTGGTGGTTGGACCACAAACCAATAGTTTATTAGAGGATCAGTGGGACTTAAGGAACAAGATGTAATTACGGGGGTAAAACGGTTATTTTGACCCAGCTGTAATTACGAACGACCTGTGAAGGATC
Organism: Herpetospermum pedunculosum; assembly: GCA_028017165.1. Taxonomy (NCBI): domain Eukaryota; kingdom Viridiplantae; phylum Streptophyta; class Magnoliopsida; order Cucurbitales; family Cucurbitaceae; genus Herpetospermum; species Herpetospermum pedunculosum. Next base: position 2,938,846 of record CM051525.1, on the reverse strand, counting down.
GACTTACTAATGATGGTTATATCAAGAGGACAGAAATATATCTACGGTGAGGAGAGTGCAACCCTTGGACTTTAGTGGAGTCTCCGGGGGTTAACGAATGTTGGTTAGCTTGGTTAAAGAGTTTGACCGGTTAATCTCGTATCGTTGGAGCTCATGATCTGTAGGTCCTTTAGGTTCTCCTGGCTAGCTCGGATTAAGTCGTGTAACAATATGAGAGAAAAAGAATTTGAATTTATTGAAATTCGGTTTTGGAAGAATGATGGACATATTTAAATATGATTTAAATATGGGATCGGTGTAAAACATGAATAGGGATTCATGTGTGATGATTCGGTTTAAGAAACCGGGATTAGTCTTATTATTTAATTAATATTTGATATTGAATTAAATAATAATATTAATTAATTAAAAAGTTTAATTAATTATAATTTATTTTGCTTATTAAAATTAATTATGAATTAATTTTAAAATGACAAAATATTACAAGTGTGATTATAAGTCAAAGTGGAATTATCCATGTTGAGTGGATTTATCCAAGTTGAGTGGGTTTATCCAAGTTGTGAAGTGGATTGTGAATCACCAACAACATGCATATAAACTCATCAATTTTGGAACACTTGGTTGAAGACTAATCCATCCAATTTGAGGTGTCATGCTAAGCAAAGACTTTGTTGCATGTGAATTGCCTATAAATTGGATGAAGTTCAAATGGTTTGAAGTTGATGAATTTTCAAAGAGTTTGAATATTTGGATGAGCATGAAGAGTTCATGTTACTTGAGAAATTAGAAAGCTAAGTGTTAGATATTTCTCACAAAATCCTCATCACTTTTATCTTCCCATCTTCTTCTTCCAACCTTCTTCTTTCATAAAGGAGTCCCACCACTCCGTTGCTCGGCCCGAGGATAGCGGGACTACCGGAGGTGGTTCTCAAGGAGTTCGAGGGAAGCTTCGAAGGGTTCGTGAGGAGATTCGAGCATTGGAAGAGAAGTCTTTAGAACTACAAGAGGTACATGTTCTAATTCCTTTTATTTCAAAGTTTTGTGCATGTTTCTTATTTAGCTAAATTGATGAAATTAGAGTGCCAATGATCCGTCTCGCTTCCGCTGCGCTACATGCGCTCCATCAAAATAATTGTTATTTAATGCTGAATATGGTGTTTTTAGTACCATAGGAGAAATTCAATTTCTCTAACTTTATTACTAATAAAATGTTCATATAGTATGAATATTTTAGTACTAAATTTTTATTTTCAAAATTATTTGAAAAGTTCAGCTGAAAAATAAGAATAATTTGTATGTGTTAAATTGTTAACATATAAAATACTACATAGTGAGATATTCAGGATTATAGAATCCAGAATATAAAGACAATTTATATTCTCCTAAAATATGATACTTGGTCTTTGGCATTCAAGATTGATTCTGATCAATTTGAATAAAAAGACTACTACGAAGTGATTCTCTAAATGTTAGAGTTAATTACTTTATATGTCTTAAGATCTTGCCTTTCATGCAAGATAATCAATAGGTTTTTGTTGGAATAGCCTACAGGCCAAAGAACACTGATGAATATTTCATCACTCTAGCTGATGATTATTCAAGAAATAAGTATCGTAACCTAATGCAACATAAGTCTGAATATTTTGAAAAATTCAAGGAATATAAGACTCAAGTTGAAGGTCAATTAGGTAAATCTATCAAGACACTATGATCAGATCACAGTGAAAAGTACAGGAACCTTATGTACTAAGACTAATTGATAGAAAGTGAGATTTTATTTCAACTCTAGCACAAAGTACAATTGTGTGAAATTGTGCTGTAAGAGGAGAAACAAGACCTTGTTAGACATGGTAAGAACAATAAAGAATTACACGTCATTATCAAACTCTTGTTACAATATACAATATAGATTGTATACTGAACATGATTCTATCTAAAAGGTGTCCATGAGACAACTTTGAGATTATAGAAGAGTAGTAAAGTTAGTTTACAACCCTTCGAGTTTTGGGAGTTTTAAGCATACATGCTGAAACTTGAATATGTTCAATAGTGTTGAAAAGTTGGTTCCAAGTGAAGCCACTAAATAGTTAATAAAAATTGTTAACAATTTAATTACATTTGATAGTCAAATGGATCCTAGTCATGAATTGGATAAGCCTCATCGTAGTGGGAGAGTTATGAGATGACCCGACCGTTACAAGAGCTTATATGAAGCCTAAGTTGTCATATTAGATGACAAAATGTAGGGCTTCTTGACCTCAAAGTTGAAATGAGGGTTAATGCCAAAGACTAGTAGACCAAAGTCATAAATCTCGAGATAGAGTAGATGTACTCATCTTTATCCAGAACTTATAGATATTCGTGATGGGGTAAAACCCATAGATTTTGAATATATCTACAAAAGTAAAAGATTTGTAAATAAGAAGGTACATACCTTCAAAATAAGACTAATGGCAAATATAGTGGGAGAAAGTAAACCATGGATAAACTTTCTCATTTGTTGTCATATTAGAGTATATAAGCATTTCCTAATTCATTGTTGCATATGAGATATGTCAAGTGAAGGTTTAAGAAATCTTTTTTTTGAAAAGAAGTCTTAAAGAATGCATTTACAAATCAATTACATGAGTTCAATTTCAAAAATCAAAAGCAAAAGGTTTGCAAACAGTAAAGGTTCATTTATGAAATGAATTTGATGACTAAATTTTTTAATGTAAGGTTTGATAAAAGTATAAAAAACTATGACTTTGAATAAATATTAATGATATTGTATAGACAAGAAGATCATTAATTACTTAGGGGAGTTTTCTCATATTTTATGTGGATGACTTATTACTCATTGTGAATGATGTAAGATTTCAATTCTACATACAATGTTGACTAACTAACCAATTCCAAATGAATGATTTGAATTACTGGGTATGTCCTATAAATAGAGATTTCGAGGACAAAATGTTATCTATGTCTCATATATCTTATATTGACAAAATTGTTGTCAAGTATATGATGTAGTACTTCAAAAATGATAATGTATCATTCTTACGTGAAGTTTATCTTGTCTAAGGAATAGTATCCTCAGACATCTCAAAATGTTGAGAACATAAGATTGTCTATCTACGTTAGAGTGGGAGAAAATCTAATGTACACTTGAGACATGACATTTGACAGTAAAATTGGTTAGCATTTATTAGTTAACCCAATGGTATGACCATTGCGCGGAAAAATAAAAACTTTTCTCAAAATATCTATGGATAAAATGAGAAATTATATCTTTGTGTATGAGGTTAAAGATTTGATCTTTATGAGATGCACTGGTTTTAACAAAGATTTATGAAAATCTATGTTTACCCTAGATGGTGGAGCATGGTATGCAAGTTAAATGTTCTTGCTTGTGAAGTAAAGAACTTGCATAACTCAAATAATTTCTTATTGGTCTGAAAGATGTTTCAGATATAGTTAAGCTTAAAACATTTTATGTAATGGCTAAACTTAAGGAACTTAGATAACATCAATATATAGGGTATCCTGCTCAGAGAGAAAGAATAGTGGTAGGACCAAGATGACTTTTAATTGATAGTCGTTTTGATCTATATAAAAAGACTTTTCAGGCTAAAGTGTTTGAAAGCCACCTAGAATGTCTAGGATTATGAGACATGTCTCATCTTCACTAGGGCAAGTGGGAGAACATGTTGGGTATAGAGTATGCCCTAGGATACATGTCTCACCGGCTTTAGTGCAAGTGGGAGATTGTTGGGATTTATGCCCTAAAGCCTCGTAATTAATTAAAATTATTTGATAATTATTTTATTATTATTATTTGCAATTTATAATATTCATTATATAAATAAAATCCAAGGTTATTAGTGTAATCTTGAACTATATGTAGTTGACATACGAGAGGATCATGTTCAAGTAATAACCTAAAGGGTCTATAGTATATGGATAAGGTTGGGTTCCTTATCCTGATAACACTATTGATATGGCCCACTTTGTAATTGTTACAAATGATTTGATCCAAATCATTCATGTAGAGACATGTGAGTGGGGGTATCCTATACAATGAGTTTGTATAAGACTGAACCACGAAATATATAATCTCTCTTTATAAATCTGTTATTTGAGAAGATTAATATTTCACAAGATGATCATATGTGACTCGATCTTAATCCTGAGTGAGTTATGAACTCCTGCCTGTGAGGGTTCGTCCTTTGATTTGTATGGGTGAGAATGGCCTTTATAGCCGATTCAATAAAGCCTACCATTTTGGGGACTTGACCAAATAGGGAGTTGGGAACATAAGTTTCACAAGATGGAATTCACTCCTTCCCATATAGGGAAAGTAGATGAGTAGTTCCCTTAAGTGCTGATTTCGGGACTTGAACAATGGGGCCCCACCCTCTCACTGGCCCGAGAGGGACTTGGTTTATGGTTGGATCATAAACAGGTTGTTCATTAGAGAATCAGTGGTACTTAAGGTGTAAGATGTAATTACAGGGGTAAAACGGACTTTTGACCCAGCTGTAATTACGAACAAATCGTGAATGATCGACTTGCATGTAATGATTATATCCATGGACACAACTTGTCCTACAGTGCATAAGAGTGCAACTCTAGGCCTATAGTGGAGTGACCTAGAATTAATGAATGAAAGTTAATTAATTAATGAGTTTAATTAATTAATTTTGTATCATTGGAGCTTATAAATCTGTAGGTTCATAAGGTCCCCTTGCTAGCTCATAGTAACACTAAAAGGATCAATTTAGTTGAAAGAAAAATTTGAAATATTCAAATTAATATTTAATATATTTGATATATTAAATGTAGAGGAGTAAAATATATTTATTGTATTTAATACATTAAATATTAAAGGAAATAGTTTATGTATATGATACATTAATAATAAAACTATATACCTATGTTATTTGAATGAGATTCAAATTGGTTTAAAGTATATTAGAAAAGATTAATTTTATAATATTTGAATAAGATTGAAATAAATATAAAATACATATTTTAATATATTAGATATTAAAATGTATTTTATAAAATAAAATTAATTCCTAAAAGCCTTATTATAAATAAGACATTTAGGTTTAGCCAAAAGGTTGGCCAAACACACTACTCACCCCTCTAGAGAGAATTGTTCTCTCATTCTTTCAAAGAGCTCCCACAAGCCTTGATCCCGTGTTCGAGTCATAGCGAGGAAGACTTTGTGGAAAAATGAACACAAGAAGGTTATTGTTCTTTAAAGCTCCCACAAGCCTTGATCCCGTGTTCGAGTCATAGCGAGGAAGACTTTGTGGAAAAAGGAACACAAGAAGGTTATTGTTCTTCAAAGGTAATATATGCTTAACTTGTATTTTAGTTTAATTCTAAATAAATCAAAGTAACGATTCTGGTAGAAGGATTTTTGAATGTCCAACTAATTTTCGGGGTGTCGAATCCCGCCAAAATAAAATTTATAATTACCGAAACTACTAAGCTTTGCAGCTAGTGGTAACGGGTCGATCCGCAGGGAACCTTAATCAATCTCTCCTAATTAATTTCTATTTGTCTTTTAAACTAAAACTCAAAATAAAATAAAAGGGGAGTTAATTAAAACTAAACTAAGTAAAATTAAGCTAACGGAAAAATAAATGCGAAAAAGTAAAGAGCGGAAAAATAAATGGAACACGTGCTCCTAATTCGAGGGATCGGGATTTATCTTGATGCGCTTAGATCATAGGGATTCTAATCATGCTTGTAATTTAATCTCATGCACGCGAAATGTTTGCTCGTTTCCGTAGCAAACATCCCAAAGAATTAATTAGAAAAGTGCAATTCCAATTAAACATGCTCGGTAATTAATCTAAGTTAGCTACGCTTAAATCAATCAAAGAACAGTGACGGGTAATATCGCGGCGAACCGATTGATCGAGAACTCGACCAATTGGCGCGATTTCTATTCTTTCCCTTAGTCTATCGTGCAAACGATAATTAATGTTATTCTCCTACTGTCACTTAGGCTAGAATTAATTAGTCACGCTTAGACCCTTGTTACCTAGCGATTGAGGCAATTATACGTCCTAACCTTTAACGGTAAAACATGCGTGAGGACTCGGACGTCACTCCTAATCAGTCATACATGCTCATTGGATTCAAACAAAGGAAGAATCATGCAAGAAACTATCAAATACAAGCTGGAAATTTAAAGTTAAACCCTCCCTAATGCATCAAGACAACCCTAAACTCGAATTAGAGCACTTACCTTAGCCAAACGTGATGAAAATTGATCCAAAGTTGCCCAAAAATTGTGGAAATTAGTGAAAAACTCACCAAACCCGAGGCTAAAACTTAACAAATCGAAATTTCACGTTTTTTCTATGAATGGTGGCTGAAAACTAGGTTAAAACGCTTAAAAAGCTGGAAAAATTGAAACTGGGCCGAAATTGGCCAATTGGGCCGCGCATGATCCGGCAGGCGCGCGCGGACGCGGATCGGCAGGCGGGCGCTGGAGCGCGGGTCACGCGGGCGGGTCCGCAGGTGCGGGCTGGGCGCTGATCTGGGCCGCGCATGGGGCGTGCTGGGGCGCGGGTCGGCAGGCGGGCTGGGCGCGCGCGGATGGGGCGTGCTGGGGCGCGTCTGGGCGGATCAGGGGCGCGGGTCGGTAGGTGCGGGCTGGGCGCGCACGGATGGGCCTGCTGCGCGCATGGAGGCTGGGCCGGGGCGTCTGGAGTTGGGCCACGCGCGCGGGCGCGCGAGGCGGGCGCTGGAGCGGGCCGGACGATGGAGTTGGCCGCGCGTTGACCATTGACCGTTGACCGTTTGACTTTTTACAAAAATAATAAAAATTATACACCCACCATGACTCGAACCTTAGCTTCACCATTCCCTTAGCAAGGCCAACACCATTAAGCCACAAATTAGTTTTGAGTTAAAATTAGATTATTTAATTAATGTAGTATAACCACTTAAAACAATTAATTAATAAAATGTTCTAAAATATCCATTTAAGCCCTTAATTAATGTCAATGCCCGATTTACCCCTTAACAATTAAATTATACAAAATAGATCAATTAAACCCAAATAATTACTCTAATTTACAAGACTTAGGAGTTATATATCAGCACTTAAAGAGTGTTATCAAAATACCCCCAACCTAAATCTTGGCGCTTCTTTTGAATTTTCAAAGAATGCTGCGCTCCAAAAACTCAAACAAAACGCGTAAAATAATACAAAAGAATTAAACTGTACAAAAGGAAATATAGAAAAAATTTAAAACTAACAAACCTAACTTAACTAAACTAAATTAATTAAATCCCCGGCAACGGCGCCAATTTTGGTAGAGCACTTTATGTGGTACTCCAAATTCAAGCTGTCGAGGCTTGCCAAAATACAATTTATAAACCCGATGAACACCGAGCTATCTGAAGCTTAGTGGTAACGGGGTCGATCCACAGGAAAATAAGAAATCCAATTTAACTAAGTCTAATTTGCTAGAAATAAAAGTATGCACAAATTAAAGAACGGTAATTCGGTTTTGGGGGAAGGGAACTCCTAATATGCTAACGGAAAATTAAATGACAACGTGCAAAAATTAAACGGTCGTGCTTAACTTCGAGAAATGGAATTGCTCGTTATGGATGTTCGGATCATCGATACAATTTACGCGTTAGCCATGTTCATGCACACAATTCATTTAGTTATTTCTAACTCAAATGACCCAAGGATTTAATTAGACTCGTGCAATTCTAATTAAACTTGGCCAATAATCTATCCAAGGTAGCGACCCCTAAATCGATTACGTGCCAGTGACGGGAACATTGCGACGGCCTAATCCTAAGACTACCCGGTTTCCCTCTTGCCTTAAGCCTAACATGAAAACGTTAATTAATTCAGATTACCAACTGTCACTTTGGGCCGAACTAACTAGCCATGCTTAGACCCGTGCTACCTAGCGGTATAGGCAATTATACGTCCCAACCTTTAGCCCTCTATCATGCATAGGAATTAGAGCGTCAATCTAATTTAGCTACACATGCTAGATATGGATGAAGAACAAACAAGAGATGCATAAACAAGCCAATAATCTCATCATTTACAAAGGGGAAAAATCTCCCCAAACATCCAAAACTTACAATCCAAAGCTCAAAATTAAGCACTTACCTCGGTTTAGCCTTCCATGGAGGATGAATTAATCCAATCCCCCATGGAAGAGCTTGGAATCATGCACAAAGAAGGAGAAGAAGTACAAAAATGGTGGAAAAATGCCCTAGACCCGAGAGGAGAAGATTGGAGAAGAAGGAGGGGGAAAAAGTGGCTGCAAATATGCGTTTTCACGCTTTTTAAGCTCGGAGCGTCGAGACGCTAGGCCAGCGTCTCGACGCTGTGCCCTAAGTTGGCTGCCGCGCGCGCGGCGTCGAGCGAGCGTCGAGACGCTGGCGCTCGACGCTTGCTCTCGGGTGGAATTTCAGATGTGCGCTTCAGACTTCGGGGCGTCGAGACGCTAGGCCAGCGTCGCGACGCTGTCGGCGTTGAGTGAGCGTTGAGACGCGCGCTCGACGCTGGCACTCGTCCATCTTCGGGAATCGTCGGGGCAGCGTCGAGCTAGCGTCGAGACGCTGGGGGCGCGCGCGGATTTTCAATGACGGGCGCGCGGGCGCTGAGGCGGAGCGGGCGAGGGCGCGCGGGCGCGCGCGGACACGGGCGAGGGCGAAGCGGCGCGCGCGCGTCTGGCCGTCTGGGCGCGGGCGTGCGGCGTGCTGCGTGCTGGGCTGCTGCCTTCGTTGGGCGCCTGGGCGCTGGGCGCTGCCCTCTCGGGTCTTAGCCCAAGTTGGGTCGTTTTGGCTCCCGAGCTCCGTTTGGCCTATCTTTTTGACCCGAACACTTCCTGAATCTTCTTAAATGACCGTTTTAGCCCCGAAAATCATCAATGGACTTCCCGAGCTCTTCACCATGAAATCACCTACAAGGAAGCATTTTAATCAATATATGTCATGGTTTTAGCTAGAATTAGGGACATTAAGATAGCTCTATTTTGGAGCTATCAGATTCCAAACGCTTCCGCTGCGGGGAATGAAGAGTTCATTCCCTTCACTACCTTCATTTTGTGGCAATGCAGGTGAGGATCCTCTGAAGCATCTTAAGGAATTTCATCTGGTTTGTTCTGGGATGATGCCCCAATGAGTGACTGAGGACTAGCTGAGCTTAAGGGCCTTTCCTTTCACTCTGAAGGAAAAGGCGAAAGACTGGTTGTATTGTCTCCTGTCTGGATCTGTCACGACATGGAACGGTCTGAAGGGCTCATTTCTAGAAAAGTACTTCCCTGCCTCAAAAGTCGCTTCCATCAGGAAGCAAATCTGTGGGATCATGCAGGAAGTTGAGGAGAATTTATACGAGTATTGGGAGAGGTATAACCGACTGTGTGGAAGCCATCCCAATCATCAGATAGCAGAGCATTTCTTTATTCAGTACTTCTACGATGGTTTGCTTCAGCATGATCAGCGGTTGATTGATGCTGCTAGTAGAGGATCACTCATGGATAAGACTCCCATGGAAGCCAGAACTCTGATTTCTAATATGGCTGGGAACCTTCAGCAGTATGGTGGTGGAAGAAATGAGCAAGCTCGTCTTTCAAAGGACGTGAACGAGCTCAAGGCCCAGGTGTTCGAGGTAAGTAATACAATTCTGAAGGGAATGAACTCTTCATTCCGCGCAGCGGAAGCGATTGGAATCGATCTTTTGTTTTGTTTAGAATTAAACTAAAAACAAGGTTAAGCATATATGAAATTACCTTTGATGAACAATCATCTTCTTGTGTTCCTTTTTCCACGAGATCTTCCTCGCTATGACTCGAACACGGGATCAAGCTTGTGGGAGCTCTTTGAAAGAATGAGAGAACCATTCTCTGCAGAAGGTGAGTAGTGTGTTTGGCCAATCCTTTGGCTAAACCTAAATGTCTTATTTATAATAAGGCTTTTAGGAATTAATTTTATTTTATAAAATACATTTTAATATCTAATATATTAAAATATGTATTTTATATTTATTTGAATCTTATTCAAATATTATAAAATTAATCTTTTATAATATACTTTAAACCAATTTGAATCTCATTCAAATAACATATGCATATAGTTTTTAATATTAATGTATCATATACATAAACTATTTTCTCTAATATTTAATGTATCAAATACAATAAATATATTTTACTCTTCTACCTTTAATATATCAAATATATTAAATATTAGTTTGAATATTTCAATTTTTTCTTTCAACTAAATTGATCCTTTTAGTGTTACTATGAGCTAGCAAGGGGACCTTATGAACCTACAGATTTATAAGCTCCAATGATACAAAATTAATTAATTAAACTCATTAATTAATTAACTTTCATTCATTAATTCTAGGTCACTCCACTATAGGCCTAGAGTTGCACTCTTATGCACTGTAGGACAAGTTGTGTCCATGGATATAACCATTACATGCAAGTCGATCCTTCACGAGTTGTTCGTAATTACAGCTGGGTCAAAAGTCCGTTTTACCCCTGTAATTACATCTTACACCTTAAGTACCACTGATTCTCTAATGAACAACCTGTTTATGATCCAACCATAAACGAAGTCCCTCTCAGGCCAGTGAGAGGGTGGGGCCCCATTGTTCAAGTCCCGAAATCAGCACTTAAGGGAACTACTCATCTACTTTCCCTATATGGGAAGAAGTGAATTCCATCTTGTGAAACTTATGTTCCCAACTCCCTATTTGGTCAAGTCCCCAAAATGGTAGGCTTATTGAATCGGCTATAAAGGCCATTCTCACTCATACAAATCAAAGGACGAGCCCTCACAGGCAGGAGTTCATAAATCACTCAGGATTAAGATCGAGTCACATATGATCATCCTCTGAAATATTAATCTTCTCAAATAACGGATTTATAAAGAGAGATTATATATTTCGTGGTCCAGTCTTATACAAACTCATTGTATAGGATACCCCCACTCACATGTCTCTACATGAATGATTTGGATCAAATCATTTGTAACAATTACAAAGTGGGCCGTATCAATAGTGTTACCAGGATAAGGCACCCAACCTTATCCATATACTATAGACCCTTTAGGTTATTACTTGAACATGATCCTCCCGTATGTCAACTACATACAGTTCAAGATTACACTAATAACCTTGGATTTTATTTATATAATGAATATTATAAATTGCAAATAATAATAATAAAATAATTATCAAATAATTTTAATTAATTACGAGGCTTTAGGGCATAAATCCCAACAATCTCCCACTTGCACTAAAGCCGGTGAGACATGTATCCTAGGGCATACTCTACACCCAACATGTTCTCCCACTTGTCCTAGTGAAGATGAGACATGTCTCATAATCCTAGACATTCTAGGTGGCTTTCAAACACTTTAGCCTGGAAAGTCTTTTTATATAGATCAAAACGACTGTCAATTAAAAGTCATCTTGGTCCTACCACGATTCTTTCTCTCTCAGGATACCCTATATTGATGTTATCTAAGTTCCTTAAGTTTAGCCATTACATAAAACGTTTTAGGCTTAACTATATCTGAAACATCTTTCAGACCAATAAGAAATTATTTGAGTTATGCAAGTTCTTTACTTCATAAGCAAGAACATTTAACTTGCATACCATGCTCCACCATCTAGGGTAAACATAGATTTCCATAAATCTTTGTTAAAACCAGTGCATCTCGTAAAAATCAAATCTTTAACCTCATACACAAAAATATAATTTCTCATTTTATCCATAGATATTTTGAGAAAAGTTTTTATTTTTCCGCGCAATGGTCATACCATTGGGTTAACTAATAAATGCTAACCAATTTTACTGTCAAATGTCATGTCTTAAGTGTACATTAGATTTTCTCCCACTCAAATGTAGATAGTCAATCTTATGTTCTCAACATTTTGAAATGTCTGAGGACACTATTCCTTAGATAATCTAAATTTCATGTAAGAATGATACATTATCATTTTTGAAGTATTACATCATATACTTGACAACAAATTTGTCAATATAAGATGTGTGAGACATAAATAACATTTTGTCCTCGAAAACTCTATTTTAGGACATACCCAGTAATTTAAATCATTCATTTGGAGTTGGTTAGATAGTCAATAATTTACGTTGGATTGAAATCTTACATCATTCACAATGAGTAGTAAGTCATCCACATGAAATATGAGAAAATTCCACTAAGTAATTAATGATTTTCTTGTCTATACAATATCATTAATATTTATTCAAAGTCATAGTTTTTGATACTTTTATCAAACCTTACATTCAAAAATCTAGTGATTAAATTCATTTCATAAATGAACCTTTACTGCTTGCAAACCTTTTGCTTTTGATTTTTGAAATTGAACTCATGTTATTGATTTGTAAATGCATTCTTTAAGACTTCTTTTCAAAAAAGATTTCTTAAACCTTCACTTGACATATCTTATATGCAACTATGAATTAGGAAATGCTTATATACTCTAATATGACAACAAATGAGAAAGTTTATCCATAGTTTACTTTCTCCCACTATTTTTGCCATTAGTCTTATTTTGAAGGTCTGTACCTTTTTATTTACAAATCTTTTGCTTTTGTAGATATATTCAAAATCTATGGGTTTTACCCCATCACGAATATCTACAAGTTCTAGATAAAGATGAGTACATCTACTCTATCTCGAGATTTATGACTTTGGTCTACTAGTCTTTGTCTTTGACCCTCATTTCAACTTTGAGGTCAAGAAGCCCTACATTTTGTCATCTAATACGACAACTTAGGCTTCATATAAGCTCTTGTAACGGACGGGTCATCTCATAACTCTCCTACTACGATGAGGCTTATCCAATTCATGACTAGGATCCATTTGACTATCAAATGTAATTAAATTGTTAACAACTTTTATTAACTATTTAGTGGCTTCACTTGGAACCAACGTTTCAACACTATTGAACATATTCAAGTTTCAGCATGTATGCTTAAAACTCCCAAAACTCGAAGGGTTGTAAACTAACTTTACTACTCTTCTATAATCTCAAAGTTGTCTCATGGACACCTTTTAGATAGAATCATGTTCACTATACAATCTATATTGTATATCGTAACAAGAGTCTGATAATGACGTGTAATTCTTTATTGTTCTGACCATGTCTAACAAGGTCTTGTTTCTCCTCTTACAGCACAATTTCACACAATTGTACTTTGTGTTAGGGTTGAGATAAAATCTCACTTTCTATCAATTAGTCTTAGTACATAAGGTTCGTGTACTTTTCACTGTGATCTGATCATAGTGTCTTGATAGATTTACCTAATTGACCTTCAACTTGAGTCTTATATTCCTTGAACTTTTCAAAATATTCAGACTTATGTTGCATTAGGTTACGATACTTATTTCTTGAATAATCATCAGCTAGAGTGATGAAATATTCATCAGTGTTCTTTGGCTTGTAGGCTTTTCCAACAAAAACTTATTGATTATGTTGCATGAAAGGCAAGATCTTAAGACATATAAAGTAATTAACTCTAACATTTAGAGAATCACTTCGTAGTAGTCTTTTTATTCAAATTGATCATAATCAATCTTGAATGCCAAAGACAAGTATCATATTCTAGGAGAATATAAATTGTCTTTATATTCTGGATTCTATAATCCTGAATATCTCACTCTGTAGTATTTTATATGTTAATAATTTAACACATAGAAATTATTCTTATTTTTCAGCTGGACTTTTCAAACAATTTTGAAAATAAAAATTTAGTACTAAAATATTCATACTATATGAACATTTTATTAGTAATAAAGTTAGAGAAATTGAATTTCTCCTATGGTACTAAAAACACCATATTCAGCATTAAATAACAATTATTTTTTATGGACATCTTAATGTCTCCCACTACATTAATTGAGATGAGTTTTCTGGTGCCAACAAGTAGAGATCATTCTACATCATTAAGTATTTTCCAAGAATTATATAAAGTGTAATGAAGAACAAATCTTAATAGTGGATCTGAATCTACTATATAAGTGGTAATAAAAAAATCTAGTAAATCAAATTTACTTTTATCCATGTTCTTCTTATAGAGGTATTTCATAAATTCCTCTTATTATGACTATTTTGCTAATTTAGAAACTATTTTCTTTTAGCTACAGTCATATGGTTTCTTTTCTTGGATTTTGGTAATACTTAATTTTTGAGATTATTTAGATAAATATCTAAATCTAGCTTTTATTGACTTCAACAATATCTCATATGTTGTTGTCATCTTCTTTATCTTCTTAGCTTGACATCTAATATGTCAAATAGAAAATTTGTATAAGCCATCTCGTTATATTGATTTATTAATCATGTGCTTCATGAACAATTCGATTAGCATTGGCAACAGGTTTTTGAGAACGTTTCTCAATAAAGACAAATTAAAGAAAAAATTTACATTGTCATTATATAGTGTTAACATTATTTTTCCAAGTGATATTATTTTCTCAATTTGACAAATTAGCAACGAAAAATAAAATTGAGAGAAATAGACATAATATTGAAATATATAAAAAAAAAATATTATTTAACAACATGCAATCAATATTCATTCAATTTCAGCATAGAAAACAAACAATTTGATAAATGAACCCTAAAACATTAATTTCTAATGCTATGATACTTTAGTGAGTTAGAACAGGTGCCGCCGTAGGGTAGGTCAAATGCTCCTTCACTAAACTGAGACAATCTCAACCAAGTGTTATCCCAAAATAACTTTTATTTCTATAAGATTTAGTTACCATTAGTTTGGTCAAGAAAATCATTAACAACCTTAATGAGATCTTTGTAAGTGTAACCCATCATTTTAGATTTTATAATTTTATCCCAACAAGTGTCGCCGTAGGGTAGGTCAAGTATTGGAAATAAAATTACAATCCTATCCTTCTCAGGAGATTCACCCTGATATTGACCCATGTAAACACCTTCCGTAGGGGGACGGTCCAAAAGTCGCCGCGAGGCCCCACATGAATCTCACGTTGTGAACCAATGATAGAGACCGTAGGATATGTTGACACATTTCCATCTCCCACTTACTATTTAAAAATTCTTTCTCAAGAGATTCACCCTGATATTGACCCATGTAAACACCTTCCGTAGGGGGACGGTCCAAAGCCGCCTCGAGGCCTCACATGAATCTCACGTTGTGAATCTATGGTAGAGACCGTAGGGTGATTTTGACATATGTCTTTCTCCCACTAAGTATTTTGAAATAGGGTTTTCTATTACTTAGACAAATTAGGCTAATCTCATTTATCTAAGTTTTTCAATCTACCCTTTCATAACCCTTATGTTGGTTATATTGATTTTAATGTGAATTATCAAGTATATTAAACTATTTAAAACTAATCACATTATGAGCCTGCTTAATGAAATAAAATCAAATTTGACTAATTCAACCCCCAGGCCAGTTCTTAGGTAGAGGTGTTCCTTTTCAGTCAACTTAAGTACCTCACCCGAGTAACCTTTCTTAGACAGAGTTCCCTTATAGTCAATTTTTATTTCAAATTCATTAATCTTTAATTAACTATTAATTACTAGATCAATGAACTTCAGTTGATTTTAAGCAATATTTTTAATCCTATTAAAAATCAATTCACCTCATAGATAATCTTGATTTTTTAACAATTTTAAACCCATTAAAATAAAATTAAAGATTATCATATATTCTAATCTTATTAGAATAAAAGATAAACTAAATTCAAATATTTAAACTATTTAAATAATGAATTAAATTATCTTTTAAATAGGGAAA
Organism: Herpetospermum pedunculosum; assembly: GCA_028017165.1. Taxonomy (NCBI): domain Eukaryota; kingdom Viridiplantae; phylum Streptophyta; class Magnoliopsida; order Cucurbitales; family Cucurbitaceae; genus Herpetospermum; species Herpetospermum pedunculosum. The sequence goes on along the minus strand of CM051525.1, from coordinate 2,923,040 downwards.
AAAAAAATCTAATCTCATAGAAAAATATCCTAACCTCATTTGGAAAATATCCCTAATACTTATTGAGAAAATATATCTCAATCTTATTGGGAAAAGATTTATCAAGATTTCTCAATCTTATTAGGAAAAGATTTTCTATATCCTAATCAATATTAGAAAAATATGGATTCCTATTTAAGTATCCTAATTTAAAATTTCCAAATATAACAATTATATTGAAAGATATGGAAATATAAACATATTAGGAAATCATCTAATCAAATTAGAAAGCATTTTAATCATAATATTCCAAATATAACAATTATATTTAAAAATAATTAAAATGCATGATCATGCTTAACCTATGGTGGGATTTTAATCTAGATGACATACTTTATGCAACCAAACATAATTTAAAACATAAATCAACATGCATAATTAAATTTAAAAAAAAAACGCAGCAAAATTGACCGGCATATTTGGCATATCCTAAGAAATTGAAAACTAATTTAAATTACAATAATTTAAATCCAAGACATATCTTGGTCTTCGAATTTCCTTCCTTTGTTGATCCATCAAAATTTAGAAACCCTAAAATTGTCTTGAGTATCCACCCGCCTTTGAAAAAAAAATATATGCTTCTCAAACCACCAGATTGGTCAACTCAAACTCTTTCTGCAATGCATAGGCGATGGTGACAGATTGAAGACCCATTGTCCAAACAATTTGAAAAACTCTATTCCCAGTTACTCAATTCTAAATTGAGATTTTAATAAGAATTCATCCAATCAATTCAATTCGAGAAGACACTCAATTCCAAATTGAGATTTTAAAAAGAATTCATCAATTCAATTCAAGAATTAATCTTCAGCAGAATCAATGTCTTCACCGCCTAACATTTAAGCTAAATGAGTACACCACTTGCACTTTGTATTCATCACTTTGACTCACCTCAACAAATAAGTTGCATATGCAAATCAATCCTTCTTTCAAAGAATCTTCACCGCCTAACGAAATCACAGTCGTCCGCCATCTTGTCTCCATCTCTTTGAAGAACAGATTAAATTACAAAAATCCTTAACCCTTATGGGTTTTACAATTTGATCTAATCAAAAGGTTTAAATCTAATGCCAATCAAATATGCCTAAACAATCAATTTTGCAAACCATATATATCACATATATATATAAACTTAAAATACCCACCATACACAATTTTAATTCTAAACAAAACTCAAAGAAAGCTCTGATACCAATTGAAGGGAATGAACTCTTCATTCCGCGCAGCGGAAGCGATTGGAATCGATCTTTTGTTTTGTTTAGAATTAAACTAAAAACAAGGTTAAGCATATATGAAATTACCTTTGATGAACAATCATCTTCTTGTGTTCCTTTTTCCACGAGATCTTCCTCGCTATGACTCGAACACGGGATCAAGCTTGTGGGAGCTCTTTGAAAGAATGAGAGAACCATTCTCTGCAGAAGGTGAGTAGTGTGTTTGGCCAACCCTTTGGCTAAACCTAAATGTCTTATTTATAATAAGGCTTTTAGGAATTAATTTTATTTTATAAAATACATTTTAATATCTAATATATTAAAATATGTATTTTATATTTATTTGAATCTTATTCAAATATTATAAAATTAATCTTTTATAATATACTTTAAACCAATTTGAATCTCATTCAAATAACATATGCATATAGTTTTTAATATTAATGTATCATATACATAAACTATTTTCTCTAATATTTAATGTATCAAATACAATAAATATATTTTACTCTTCTACCTTTAATATATCAAATATATTAAATATTAGTTTGAATATTTCAATTTTTTCTTTCAACTAAATTGATCCTTTTAGTGTTACTATGAGCTAGCAAGGGGACCTTATGGACCTACAGATTTATAAGTTTCAATGATACAAAATTAATTAATTAAACTCTTTAATTAATTAACTTTCATTCATTAACTCTAGGTCACTCCACTATAGGCCTAGAGTTGCACTCTTATGCACTGTAGGACAAGTTGTGTCCATGGATATAACCATTACATGCAAGTCGATCCTTCACGAGTTGTTCGTAATTACAGCTGGGTCAAAAGTCCGTTTTACCCCTGTAATTACATCTTACACCTTAAGTACCACTGATTCTCTAATGAACAACCTGTTTATGATCCAACCATAAACGAAGTCCCTCTCAGGCCAGTGAGAGGGTGGGGCCCCATTGTTCAAGTCCCGAAATCAGCACTTAAGGGAACTACTCATCTACTTTCCCTATATGGGAAGAAGTGAATTCCATCTTGTGAAACTTATGTTCCCAACTCCCTATTTGGTCAAGTCCCCAAAATGGTAGGCTTATTGAATCGGCTATAAAGGCCATTCTCACCCATACAAATCAAAGGACGAGCCCTCACAGGCAGGAGTTCATAAATCACTCAGGATTAAGATCGAGTCACATATGATCATCCTCTGAAATATTAATCTTCTCAAATAACGGATTTATAAAGAGAGATTATATATTTCGTGGTCCAGTCTTATACAAACTCATTGTATAGGATACCCCCACTCACATGTCTCTACATGAATGATTTGGATCAAATCATTTGTAACAATTACAAAGTGGGTCGTATCAATAGTGTTACCAGGATAAGGCACCCAACCTTATCCATATACTATAGACCCTTTAGGTTATTACTTGAACATGATCCTCCCGTATGTCAACTACATACAGTTCAAGATTACACTAATAACCTTGGATTTTATTTATATAATAAATATTATAAATTGCAAATAATAATAATAAAATAATTATCAAATAATTATTAATTAATTACGAGGCTTTAGGGCATAATTCCCAACAATCTCCCACTTGCACTAAAGCCGGTGAGACATGTATCCTAGGGCATACTCTACACCCAACATGTTCTCCCACTTGCCCTAGTGAAGATGAGACATGTCTCATAATCCTAGACATTCTAGGTGGCTTTCAAACACTTTAGCCTGGAAAGTCTTTTTATATAGATCAAAACGATTGTCAATTAAAAGTCATCTTGGTCCTACCACGATTCTTTCTCTCTCATGGATAAGACTCCCATGGAAGCCAGAACTCTGATTTCTAATATGGCTGGGAACCTTCAGCAGTATGGTGGTGGAAGAAATGAGCAAGCTCGTCTTTCAAAGGACGTGAACGAGCTCAAGGCCCAGGTGTTCGAGGTAATTAATGCAATTCACCTATTAGCTGAAAGCTTACCAAAGGCTCAACCTTCTGTTTCAGGTGGAAATATCTAGGAGATGGTGAGTTCTTTCTTGAAAGAATCTTCGGTCATGTTTGAGAGTTGTGGAGCTCAAGTGGAATCTCTGAGCGGTGCAATGATGAAGCTCACTGAGAGGATAGATAGGTTGGAGAGGCAGAATTGTGAGCAAATGTGTGCCATGACCTTGAGAAGCGGGAGGAAATTTCTTCAAATTTTACGCCGGTGGTGGAAAGTCCTGAACCAAGATGGAAAGGGATAAACTTTGATCTCACTTGTACTAGTGTGTATGTGCCTCAAGCTCCTTTCTCGAGTAGATTTATGGAGCCTGCATATAGTCTAGGGATAAAGTCCAATAGGTAGCTGGGGATATAGTACAACAAGATTGAAGTTCACTTCTAACCCGCTCTTTAGGGTTAGTAGATAGGTTGTTCCCTTAATATCTGACTCCGGGGCTTGAACAATGAGCGCTCACACTCTCATGAGATGAGAGGGTTAAATGATCTGATGGTTGGACCACTGATCTATTGTTCATTAGAGGTGTCAGTGGTACTTAAGGAACAAGACGCAATGCAGGGGTTAAACGGTTTAAAATGACCCAGCTGTGATTACGAACAACCTGTGAAGGGTCGACTTGCATGTGACGATTATATCATAGGACATAATATATCTACAGTGAGGAGAGTGCAACCCTCGGACTATAGTGGAGTCTCCGGGGGTTAACGAAAGTTGATTGATTCGAGTTAAAAGAGTTTTAACCGAATAATCTCGTATCGTTGGAGCTTATGATCTGTAGGTCCTTTAGGTTCTCATGGCTAGCTCGGATAACGCCGTGCAACAATGAAGGAGAAAATAAAAAGAAAAATAAAAAGAATTTGAATTGTTCAAATTCGGTTTGTGGAAGAATGATGGACATATTTAAATATGATCTAAATATGGAAGTGGTCTAAAACATGAATACGATTCATGTGCAAAAAGTCGATTTTCGGAAAATCGGGTTTAGCCATATTATTTAATTAATATTTGATATTGAATTAAATAATATTAATTAATTAAAAAGTTTAATTAATTAATATATAGGAAAATTGTAACAGATGTCAATTTAGAATAAGATAATTAAAAATATAGCTTGTTTTTAAAAAAATTGCGGATATAGCAATTTATATCGCTGATATCTTATGGCTGATAGAAGTCTATCGCTGATCACCTAAGCTTTTTATAGATTTTTGTCAAGTGATAATAGTCTATCAGTGATAATAGTCTATCACTGATAGAAGTCTATCAGTTATATGATAAAGTCTATCAGTGATAGAAACAGATTTTTTTGCCATATTTGCAAAACATTTTAAAGTTTGCTAAATTTGTAATTAGTTTGGGCCTGATTGCTATTTGTGCAACCAACCCTAATGTATATATATTTTATTTATTAAAATGTTTAATAAATAAAAAATATTTATTATTATTTAAAATTAATTAAAGTTTTAATTAATTTTTAAAATAATAATATTTATATATATAAATGTCTTAATTGTGCATGTAAGACATTTGTTTAATAAATAAAAATATTTATTATTATTTAAAATTAATTAAAGTTTTAATTAATTTTTAAAATAATAATATTTATATATATAAATATCTTAATTGTGCATGTAAGACATTTGTTAGGTTTATATATATATATATATATATATATATATATATATATATATGTTTAAGTTTGGCAAACTTATCTAAGATGGAGGGCTCACGTTTTTGGGTTTTCAATTTATGAAACTTCATTTGGAAGTTTTAGATTATATTTGATGTTCTGATTTGAAAAACTCATTAGCTTGAGTTCTGAGGGAAAAAAAAAAAAAAAAAAAACTTCAGAGCCTCCTCTCTATTTCCTTCTTCCTTTTTTCTTTTCTTTTTCTTTTCGAACGGAGTCCCACAACTCCGTTGCGCGACATCGAGGATAGCGGGACTACCTGGGGTGGTCCTCGTGGCGTTCGTGAGAAGAGGTCGGAAGAGTTTGTGACGAGGAAAGAGCGGTGAAGCTTGAAGAAATTGGAACTACAAGGGTATGTTTTCTAATTTCTTATTTTCGTCGTTTGAGCATGTTTTCTATTTGTTAAATTGATGTAATTAGAGTATCATCGATCCAAAATCGCTCCATCAATTGGTATCAGAGCGATTTTTTGATTAACTCAATTTGCATCAATTTAAGATGGTGGGTATTTTAATTTAGAAATTGTTTCTGAATTGGCGTCTAAAGTGAAAATCGATTTTAGCATCGTTTCTTTTTAATTTCATAATTTGTAATCGCTCGAGAATGTATGGACTTTAATGTGTGCTTAAAAAAGTATGTATTTTTAGAGTCATTAGAGTCCATATAGGTTTCTTTGTGAAAGATGCTCGAGTTTGAGCTAGCCGAATTGTTCGGTTTAAGTTCAAATTCGTTCTAGGCGATACAAATGAGAAGCTCGAAGAGAAATTGGCCGAAGCGTTCGGGGGAGCAAGCTGGTCCAAGGCGGTGCGAAGAGTTCGAAGTCCGCTCAAGATTTAGCTTGTTGATCAAGCTTGTAATAAAATAGTTATTGCTTGCTAAATGCCAAAATCGATCCACTTTAGTGTGTTTAATTAATTATGTATTGCGAATGTATGTTTTAATTAAAATCCATGTTTGTATGTGCATAACGTATGCCATATAGATTTAAAATCCCACCGTAGGAAGCATGCTCCATGCATAGTTAATATGTTATAAGTGTTATATTATATAGTATGCATTTATATTAATTTATGAATTAGATGTTGTTAGTTTAATAGAATAATTAATATAAGCGTTATATTAATTATAAAATTGAAGATACAACATTAGTTGTCCTAGTTTATGCATATTGTATGTTATAAGTGTTATAATGTATATGCATGTTTAATTCATGAGTATTAATATAAGAGTTATATTAATTCATGAATTGGATGTTGTTGTTTAATAGAATAATTGATATAAGTGTTATATTAATTATGAAATTAAAACTTCCAACATTTGTTTTATGCATATTGTATGTTATAAATGTTATAATGTATAGGATGCATGCTTAATTCATAAATAATTGATATAAGTGTTATATTAATTTATGAATTAAGAGTTGTATTTTTAGGAGCATAATCGATATAAGCGTTATATTGATTATGAAGTTAAATATTCAACTTGTCATGCCTTAGCGAATGTATGTTTGAGAAGCATATAGATGGTTGTTATAGAAAGTCTTGTTTTGCAAGAGTTGTAAAAATGACTTGGACTTTTAAAATTTATAACAAAGATAAGTGACATGCTCATTTAGGGTTAAATGGTTCGGTCTGTTTTATTAGATAAAATAGGTCGATATGTCGTAAATGCTAAGGTTATGAGAAACTCACCCGGTGAACTCCTGTCTAAGGTTGGAGGACTTGAATTGACGAAACACCTCCTACCTGGGGACTACCCGGTACTTCGAGAACCACCTCTAGTGTAGTCTCGACTATCCTCAGGAATAGAAACAAGGTTGTGGGACCTTTTTGTGAGAGGAATTTGGAAGAGATGAGGTGAGGTCTAAGAGATCAGGAAGATTTGAAGAGAGAAAATGTCTAACATTTTTCAAACTTCATCAATCTCAACCCTTGAGATTTCTCTCCATTATATAGGCAATCTAAAACTTGTAGGTTAAGATACCAATTAATGGAATGGATTAGTCAAGAGGCCAAATGTCCAACATTCATGAGATTAAGTAGGTTACACATGCCAACAAGAACATAGCTCAACGACATAGTGTATCGCTTAGTAATCATGAGGTCCTAGGTTCAATCCCCCATTCCAACATGTTGTTAAAAAAAAAAAAAAAAAAAATAAATAGGTTACCCATAATCCACTTCCAAATCTCAAAAAAATGGCATTTCCCACTTTGTTTTATTTTATTAATTTTTAAAATTAATTCAAAAATATTTTTAAATAAATAAAAATATATTATAATTAATTAAACCTTTTAATTAATTAATATTATTATTTAATTCAATATATAATATTAAATAATAAGACTAATCTCAGTTTCTACAACTGACTTCTAATTAATATTATTATTTAATTCAATATATAATATTAAATAATAAGACTAATCCCAGTTTCTACAACTGACTTCTCGCACATGAATCCTTACTCATGTATTACACCGATCTCATATTTAAATCATATTTAAATATGTCCGCCTATCTTCCAAAACCGAATTTGAATCACTTCAAATCCTTTTCTCTCATATTGTTACACGGCTTAATCCGAGCTAGCCAGGAGAACCTAAATGACCTACAGATCATGAGCTCCAACGATACGAGATTAACCGACGAAACTCTTTAGCCACGCTAATCAACATTCGTTAACCCCCGGGACACTCCACTAAAGCCTAAGGGTTGTACTCTCCTCACCATAGATATATTTTTGTCCTCTTGATATAACCATGATTAGTAAGTCGATCCTTTACAGGTCATTCGTAATTACAGTTGGGTCAAATATCCCGTTTTACCCCCATAATTACATTTTGTTTCTTAAGTCCCACTGATTCTCTAATGAACAATTGGTTTGTGGTCCAACCACTAAACCAGATCCCTCTCGCGCCAATGAGAGGGTGGGCCCAATGTTCAAGACCCGGAGTCAGCACTTAAGGGAACAACCTCTCTACTAAACTCTAAAGGCGGGTAGGAGCGAATTCTATCTCGCAGGACTATGTTCCCAGCTCCCTACCCAGTCTTATCCCCAAGATGGTAGGCTTATTGAGTCGGCGATCTTGGGCCACTCTCACCCATACAAGTCAAAGGATAAGCCCGAATAAACAGGAGTTCATAGTGTGCTCAGGATTCAGACCGAGTTACCTAGGTCATCATATGAAAAAAACAGTCTTTACAGTAAACAGAGTTGTAAAGAAAGAGTGACTTAATTTCGCGCTCCGGTCTTATGCAAACTCATTGCACAAGACACCCACACTTGCATGTCTCCACATGAACGATTTTGGATCACATTGTTTGTACTTTACAAAGTGGGCCACGTCCATAGTGTCCCCAGGATAAGGTAACCAGCCTTATCCGTATACTATAGACCATTCTGGCTATTACTCGAACTTGATCCACATTTATGTCTCCACATGAAGTTCAAGTATACATCCTATAGCCAAGGGTTCTTTGTAAATTGGATTATGTTAAAAAGATCACAATTCACTTTATTCGATAACAACTTTACTGAATAAACCTCAATAACAACTTTATTGCAAAATAGAATATACATTCAGTTTACAAACCACGAGTTTTAGGACATAAAATCCAACAATTATTATATAGTATTGTCTTATTTTAAATTATTAGAATAGATTATCTTGTTTTTAATTATTAGAATAGATCTTTATTTTTCCTATTTGTTTTGAGAATTTTATCCTAATAGTTTTAGGGTTTTGGATTTATCAGGAAGACAATCTCAATGTTTTATAAATGACTCATAGGACGGTTTATGAAGTTTATGATCAATATAAAAAAGTTTTTCTTGAAGTCGTGAGCTTGTCCTTTTGTGCTTTGCACACCTTCGTGGAATCATTCAAGGATGATTGGTCACCAAACTTGTGGAGTGTTTCCCACCTTGAATTGGATTAATCAATGATCCAATTCCTTTGTCTTTCACCAAACAAAAGATAACTTGATATTGATTTGATTTTCTAAACCTTTAAGCATATCGATTGTGCGACACAAGATTCAAATTTGGTAGATTACTTGAGGATCTTTCCCTTTGTGGATTACCTAGGCTCCAAACCTACTTGTCGTCTATATCAATAAGCTTGTCCTACATGCAGCAACTTCACATTCATTTGATAGGACATCGATGATTCCCTTAAGCTGTGGTACGACATCCGCGACAGATGTAGCCATCTTTTTCAAATAATATCCATAATTGTCTCTCCTATTCGTTCGCCTTTTTCGACTCTCGCGCTTATTAAATGGTTCTGATCCAGAACGGTGGACTCTGTTGGCTTTGAGACTGATTCACAGTAGGACACACCAATGGGAGTGGGGTTCGTGAATGAGACGCAACGTCATATGTGAACCGAACTCTATCATTGTTGAGATCAAGTTCGCACATGTCCCCATGGAAACTTCCAATCTGGTACTCTCTTCGTCATCATTCGCATTACCTGCGTGAGTCATCTTTTTACGTAATTAAATCAGTCAATTTAAAATAACTAAAATATAAGAAATAATTTTAAATTTAAATTTAGTTATATTTGAAAAATAAAATAAAATTAAAGCAGCTTCCTAATTCTAGATTTCTTAAACTTGTACCAACCAAATACCATTCATAGTAGGGTTGAAAACTTTGTTTTGACAGGCAAGAATTCTAACCTCTCAAGTCTTTGTAAATAATATAAAAAATATTATGTAAGGTAAGATATAATCAGGTTGAAGTAGGTTGAGAAGTTGAGACGATTGAAATTAAAGATGCATTAAAATGATGAATAACACTTGTGAAAAGTAAAAAAAAAAAGAAAAAAAATTGTTTTAAATTTTTGTGGACTTATCAAGAAAAGAATAGAGGAATAATAAGAAGAAGCGCGTGGAGGTGGGAATGATATAAGTAATAAGGAAAAAAGAAAAGATGATGGTGAATGATAAATGAAGCAAGAAGCCTAAGAGAACATAGGCCACAGGTGGACCCTCTGGAAGTGGCCACTCTTTTCTTTCTTTGGACAGTCATTTTGGCCACTCACCAATGCCCACATCCACTTTTCACCCTCGAGAGCTGTGTTTCTTCCTTTCCATTCTCTCTCTCTCTCTTCCTCGCGTGCTTCCCCATCAACTCAACCACAAGAAGAAGAAGAAAAAATGTACCAAAGCTTCTTCTAATTCTCATTCTCTTCCACCATTGTTGTTTAAACCTCTTTTCCTCTTCTGGGTCTTCAAGAAATGCCATTTTTACTCTCCACATTCCTCTCTCTTTCAACTAATCCATGTGATTTTCCTATTTTCCCCCTTCTTCTTCTTCTTCTTCCAGCACCATGAAACCAGGTCAGTTTTCTTCTACTCTAATTATTCATCACATTATTTCTACATTTTTTCAAACAGAAGCAACAAAAGACAGGAGAAATGGAATCTCTTTTTTTTTTTTGTCGTGTTTTAAATTAATGCCTGTTTGTTTACCTTCTTCTGAGTTGTTCTGACTTGGAACGAAGTTTAATTAGTTTATCTGTATCCATTTTTATATTCTAGAGAAAAGTAAAAGGGGGAAATAGGCTGGGAGATTTGCATTTTGCTCATTTTTGTATTTGGGTGCTTCAATCTGTTATTACAAGGATGAAAAACGATCCACTCGTTTAGATGGATATCTATTGATCTTCAAAACATTTTTTTTTAATTGAGGTTAATTGTATTGTATTGATTTCTAATAATGCTAACAGTTAGTACTTCTTCTGGTACACATATTTTTATTTTATCTATTTCTTCATTTCGCAGTTGAATGTTCAATTTTTCTTTTCTTTTCTTTCCCTTTTTGTGAATTTTCTGTTTCGAAATTCTTTCATTGGTTTTTTCCCTTCCTTTTTTGTACATACATCTGAATTCAGTTGTGTTCTCGGATTTGCTTTTGTCGACTTTTGTCGAGAGTACATTAGTTTAAGGTCCTGTTTGATAACCATTTGATTTTTGGTTATGCTTGTATTCTCAACATTTCTTTACCATGGTTTTCAAGGAAACATTTGAATTCTTAATCAAATTTCAAAAACAAAAACAAGTTTTTTTACACTACTTTTTTTAGTTTTCAACAATTTGCTTTGATTTTGAAAACATTTTTTTTATTTGATATCCTGAGTGTCCGAAAGTGCTTATGCGAGCTTTAATAGTCCCAAGATCGTTAATGATCACTAGGTCAACACTTGATGGTTGATTTTGAAAACATTTGTAAGAGGTAGATAACACGATAAAGGAACCCATGGGTGGGCGTGGAATAAGTGTTTATAGGCTTAATTTTTAAAAACAAAAAATTAAATGGTTATCAAATGAGACATTTTTATCGCTTGACTTAGAGCCTAAGAATTGTGGGACTTATTAGACCTCCATGGATTGGCTGGCCTGGCCCTTAATGAAAAAGGCAAAAAAAAATGCAAAGAAAACAGGAACATTAAAAAAATGCTCAAAAGTAGAGACCCAAAACAGTGATTCCAATGTGCTATTTCCCCAACTTCATCCCTGTGAAACTCTCTCATGATGAATCCTCCGGTGTTCTATTCGATCCAAATTCTCCAAAGAATAGCTAATCCGTAATGGTGCGAGAACGCTCCTTTGACCAACAAATAGAAAGTTAAAAAACCCTACTCCAATAAGTTTCTGCAGCTTGAGTTAAGATAAAGGCTCATGGAAAAGCCAGCTATGGGAAAAGTCTAAAAGAAGAGGCAATCAAAATGAAATAATCTTCACAATGCAGAATATGATTCCCGTTCGAATGGAAGAAACAAAGAGGAAAACCAATGAAAGTGAATTTACCAGGCTATGATCAGAGCCAATGAAAACAGGTTGAAGCTCTATTGTAATGTATGTAGCCAATATTTGCTAATTATTACCTTGAAGGTTAGTTGGATTGCCCCTTCCCAGCAACCATAGGTCCTAGGAGTTTTAGTTCCTATTTTGGAGGAACCTAAGTTATAGAGGTGAGTTATTTTTTTTTCCCCCTTCTTTTTTCCTTTTTGAAGAAGGTTGGCTGACCCTTTTTCTATGCTTTTATTTTAATCCCCTCCCCTCACCTGTTATTTCTGTATCTTGGAAGTGTCTGGCACTTTGGCTAAAGATTTGGAAAGTTTGTATAGGAAATTTCAGAAAAGTCCAAGCTTAGAAGGACGTTCCCATCTTGCAACTCGGAAAAATGCTTTCATCCAACTCAAGTTTGATGGCTTTGGAATTTGGAGCTTATGAAAAAGGAACATTTCTTTTCTTTCCAAGTAGCTTTGGAAGTTTTCTTAGAGTGAAAGTTGTTAAGTTATGATTACAGTGTTGAATGAGAAATTTCAGCCAATCACAAATTGCCACAATTTAGATTAATGATAAAAATATATATTGATAAATTAAGCCAAATCTCATCAGTTTAACCACTCCTACAAACAAGTTATCTTCATTTTTCCCCAATCCAAATTCTTTGCAAACCCTTCAATTCAAAATTTTCCTGTGGACAGTAGCTCACAAACACTTTAGCATTAAGTCCCTTGAGAAGGTGCAAAAGAAATGCGATGATTTTCTTTTTCCTTGTGATCTTGTACCGTTCACGGCCTCAATTTGAGTGTCCAACACAAAGCTGTTTTGTGACTATATTACTTTCACTGCAGTCTTGATTGAAGGGCTTTTACTGGATCCTCTTAGGAAAGGGGACATCTTGTCCCTTTGTCCTTTATGTTGTTCTTGTTGGATGTGATGTGACCAATCTTTATGAATTCCTATGTTTCTTATTAAAAGAAATGGAGAAAAAAAACATATCTTTTTAAGTAACAAGACTGAATTAAGTAAAGAAGTTTGTGAAGAGAGTGGAGTATGAAAGGCGACACCCTAATCTTTATCTGGGGAATGTTAAACTAAAATAAGAACCAATAGACTATAACTGAAAAGTTCATGAAAAAGAGTTCGAGTTTTGACTTTGTAGGACTTAGTGGTACCTACGATGTCGTTCTTCAACTCCACTCCTTGTTTAACCAATCCAGAAACTTTTCATTTTTCAAATGGAGAAACTGGTTAACTTTGAAATTACTAAACTAAGGTGCAATTACTAAGCTATCACGAATTATGCTGTGACCAAACCTGAGACAGAATGCTCTATGTCACAGAATATGTCATGACAAATTCTCGGGAATGATTTGTTTCATGCAATCACAAAATAATTAAAGGCATAAAGTAAGAGAGACACAACAATTGGTTACCCAGTTCGGTTTACACCTACATCTGAGGGCACAACCCGGTGGAAAGAAATTCACTATGTCAATGAACGCGTACACGAGGTCTTACACAACTCGATTTCCCCTATTCTCACATTTTTCCTTCGTTCCTAGTGAACTACAACCCGAAACACAATCAAGCTCAATTTTCCCTTGGTTCCACCACGAAAGCTCTTCAGTTGTTTCGTCAATAAAAGTCTTTCAATTACAATAAAACTCTACCTCTCCAAAACGCTCAACCTCAGAACCCATACATGTAAATCCCTTGTAGAGGAGATAATCACTCACAACCACCAAACACGGTTTGGAGCACAAATCACAACCCCACACCACCACTCATATGTTCTACACGAAAGGATCGATCAAGCACGAACTAAAACTTTGGCCTTCCATATATTCTGCGTGAAAGGATAAAACCATCAAATAAATCTTTTGAAGATATTTTCCACAAAAACGGTAGGTCAATGATTAATTCCGAAATTAATAAAGGCTGACAAATTCTGTGACATATTGTTGTTTCTAAGAGAGAAGAGAAATGGGAATGCAACTACTACATTTTCATTCAATAAAATCTGATCTTAAATACACTTTCTAAATGCTAAAATAGCTTAGTTAACTCCACAAAAATAGCCACTTACTCCACTAACTCTAAATATATCAATACTTACCCCACTAACTTCAAATATAGCAATTTACTAAAAATAGACTTTAGCTTTGAGTTAACTAACATACTCCTCCTAACTCAAATACTGCAAACATCTAGTTTGCTTCTAACACAACTACACACTACTTCTCTCATATACCTCACTCAGCAGTCTAGTCCCTTTAACTGGTGCATCATCAACCAGTTCATAAGGATCCAGAGAAACTTCTTGTTTCTTCACCTCTGCTTCTCCTATCGAGTCCCAATCCTCATCCTCCAAGAATTGAACATCCCTACTAATCACCATCTTCTTTTTGTGAGGTTGATAGATCTTGTACGCTTTGGACATCACGGTGTAGCCTACAAAGATTCTTGTTTTTGCCTTTTCACTCAACATGTCTCTCTCCACCTGTAGAACATGAGAAAAGCACAAACAACCAAACACCTTCAAATTTTTCAGTTTTGGTTTAGTACTAAACCAAACTTCATAGGGTGTCTTCTTCTCCAATACCCTTGTAGGTAGTCTATTCAATAAAAACAGGGATGTATTTGTTGCTTCAGCCCGAAACTCCTTTGACAAGTTCTTCTCATGCAACATGCATCTTGTCATCTCCATAATACTCCTGTTCTTCCTCTCACTAACTCCATTTTGTTGTGGAGAATATGGTACAGTGAGCTGATGCTCTATTCCAGCTTCTTCACTAAAGGTATTGAACCTTTGTGACGTGTATTCAGTCCCGTTATCGGACCTTACCACCTGAATCTGACAACCACTTTGATTCTCAACCCATCTTTTAAACTTCAAAAACACTTCAGCTACTTCAGACTTATGCTTCATGAAGTAAATCCAACACATTCTGGTATAATCATCAATAAAAATAATGAAATATCTACTACCATTGAGTGAGGGAGTTGGTTGAGGTCCACACAAGTCAGTGTGGATGAGCTTCAACTTCTCTGTTGCTTTCCAAATTGACTTCTTGAATGGCAGTCTCGTTTGCTTCCCTGTCAAACAAGCTTTGCAGTTTGCTTTCAGCTCCTCCAGAACTGGTACTCCAACTGCCATCTCATTCTTCTGCAAATACTGCAACCCCTTCTGATGAAAATGCCCCAACCTCTTGTGCCATAGCTTAGTGTCACTCACTTGACACTTGAAAGCTATTTGTTCCTTCTCGAGTGGATCCAATAAGAAACACTTGTGCTGCATTTTTATTTTGAACAACTTATTCCCATTGGAATCGAGAATAAGACACTTTCCTTCTTCAAATAATACTTTGAATCCCTTCTCTACTAGTTGACCAACACTTAATAAGTTTTGATCAATCTCAGGAACTAGGAGCACTTCAGTAATCAACTTGGTTCCTACACAGCTCTCTATTGACACTGTGCCCTTCCCCTTTACTTCTAGATACTCACCATTTCCTATCTTCACCCTTGACTTGAATGACTTGTCAAGGTCCTTGAACAACTCCTTGTCACCTGTCATGTGATTGGTACACCCACTATCAACCAACCAACTGTCACATTCAACAAACTTCTTATGAGAATATATTAAAATTTCTCTTCAACTCTTCTTTAGCTGGACTCCCAAAAATTTCTTCATTTTTCTCCTAAGGATCATGTCTTTCTGTAGGAGACCTAAGGTCTGTTTATAATCAAGGAAGGAAAATGTTTAGAATTTGTCTGTCTAGCAAATTCAAACGTGTAATTTGCACACTTGCAGTGTTTTAAAAGGCGCAAGGCGCACTAAGGCGCAAAGACCCTCTGGAGCCTAGGCGCAAGGCGCACAATAAAGCGCGGGCTTTATTTTGCGAGGCGCACTTTGGATAGAAAAAAAAAATATAAAAAATTATAAAGAAGAGATAGCATGGTTGAAGTGAAAATATGAAAAAAAAACCTTTAGGATTAGTTGGAATGCCTTGAATCTATTATCACCTCTACGACTGGTTGGTACGGGGGTCTCGCTTAATTTTTGGTTACTTAATTTTTTTTTTTTAATATTTAAAAAAAAAACCCTTGCGCCTTGGGTCCCAGGCGCGCGCCTAACGTGCGCCTTCTTAAGTGCGCCTCGCCTTTTCAAGGCGAGGCGCCAACATTGCGCCTTGCGCCTAGGCGCGCCTTTTAAAACACTGCACACTTGTGAATTCTTTTTCCAATTTTATTACTAGACTAAAGATAAACCGCTAAACTCATTTGAGTTTCATTTCCCCTGTCTTGACTCATAAATTGGTCGTAGTGATGCATTGTTATTTTTCTATTTTTTATTTTTTTTAGTAAGTAACCGTGCTTTCACGGGGAGATTTGAAAGACTATACAAGGCCATACAAAAAACAAGCCCCAACCAAAAAGGAGTCCGAACCCTAAATGCAGGAAAAAAAAACACCAATCCAAAAGAACAAGCGTGCTCATAATTACAAAAAGGTATAGTAACCGATGCCCACAAGGAGACATTAAACCTAACCACCTCCCACGATCTCTCCATCTCTCGAAAGATTCTATTGTTCCTCTCAAGCCAAATGTCATGCAAAATAGCAAAGAAACTTACATGCCACAACACATTGCTCTTCTCCCGAAAAGGAGGATTCAAAAGCAGTGGCGGATCCAAAACTTTACACCATGGGGGCATAAGTTCGTATTAGATTTGTATCTATATGGTCCTTGAAGTTTAAAAGTGTCTAATAGGTCCTTAAATTTTTAATTTTGTATCTAACAAATCCTCCTCCATCATAGATCTACCATCTCTATTTCGAGGTCCACAAATACCAAACACTCTCATCCATCGACTCCAAAGCGATTGAGAAAACTGGCAGTCCCACAGCATATGGTCAAGATCCTCCTTGTGCCGCCTACAAAAAATACACTATTGTGGATACAATATGTAGGAAGAATGTCTTTGAACACGATCCATAGTATTAACACTCCTATGTAAAATCTGTCATGCAAAAAACTTAACCTTCTTTGGAATCGTTATCTTCCAAAAAAGGAGAAAATAGAGACAACTTAGTAGAGGTTGCTTAGTCGATGGACTACATGTTAAAAATCCTAGTTGAGGTCGAGGATGATGTTCTGGTTTTTTATTAGTTCTAAAGGCTGCAGCGAAAGAATCCAGACTTTATGGTGGAGAGGGAGTTTTTGAGAGAAGTTGGTAAGAAACTCCCACGAGTGGATCTAACAACCTTGTTGAAGAACAAGACCTTTAGATCTAAAACTTGAAAACTCCGTAGCCAATTTGGTCTGAACCCCTAAGACAAACTAGAATATAGATTGCTTAGATGATCAAACAAACCAAGGATCGGATAAAACTTTTGGCTCCCATCAACCCTTGATCTTCGAAGCACTCCACAAACAAGATAGATCAATCCTCACTTGAATGCACCAAATATACATGCATTCTATCACAAGAACACACAAGAAACAAAGCTTAAAAGCTTTCAAGGTTTAAACCCAAAATTTTATATCTTTTTTCCATCCCTTTTTCTCTACAAAGAAAGCTTCTTTATATAGGAGAGGGATTGTGTGACACTCCCCACAATTTGGTCTCAACCCCTAAGACAGACTAGAATATAGATTGCTTAGATGATCAAACAAACCAAGGATTGGATAAAGCTTTTGGCTCCCATCAACCCTTGATCTTCGAAGCACTCCACAAACATGATAGATCAATCCTCACTTGAATGCTCCAAATATACATGCATTCTATCACAAGAACACACAAGAAACAAAACTTAAAAGCTTTCAAGGTTTAAACCCAAAATTTTATATCCTTTTTCCATCCATTTTTCTCTACAAAGAAAGCTTCTTTATATAGGAGAGAGATTGTGTGACACTCCCCACAATCCTCCACAATTCGAGACTAACTTTCTATTACATGGCAACCGCCCACTAAGTTGGAGATAACTCCCCATTTTCGAGCAACCGCCCACTATGTCAGAGGTAACTTCTCATGTTTGCAAATAACCAACCATGATCTTCGAGTAACTTCCCACTAAGGTGAAATCCGCCCACGATCATGGGTGTAACCGCCCACTTCCTCAATTGTAGCTCCCACGTTTGTCAAGCAAAGTCATCATCTTCTTAAGGTGATCAGACGAGAACCAATTATATTCATATCAGAAGTGGTGATTAATTTGTTTTGTTCATGCAATAGTTGTTGGTGACTATAAATATTACCAAATGGGTCTTCAAAATTTTTAAGGGTTGACGTTGAATAACTTGATGCACGAGAAATTTTAGTATTCTCATAAAGGAATACGTTTAAATTAGGTTCAATTAACCAATAGTTGTTGCACTTAAGTCTATCATGGCAGAACAACTAATTGTCTTCTTGTTGGTCTTTATTTGGCCTCCATTAATTTGGTTCATGAAGTTTATCCATTAGAGAGTTGTTAAAGAAACGACGAAAAATAACAGAGGAGGATTTTATGCTCAGGATTAGGCTGAATCTTGCTTGAGTTGATGGCAGCAGAGGTGTAAACTCAAATGGTTTGGGAGTGGGGGATGAGGATTGGAATTTCTTCTAGAAATTTGCAAATGGAAGAAGGAAAGAAAAAAAAAGAACAAAAAAAGAAAAAAAGGGAAAAAAACAACTCTAATCACTAAATTGTTGAATCAAGAAGGGACTAGCATTCATTCATATGGAGCATACTGTTGTAGCAGAGGGTCGTAAATTCAGATGATAATCTAAGATGGTGATGAAAAAAATAGTCTCACTCATCTCCAATTTTCAGATGATATTCCTATCTTTGGTTTTTTTGTTTTTTTGTTTTGGAGCACAAGTGATAAAGGAGAACACAAAAACAAAAGTAAACAGAAAATATAGTCTGATAGTCTAGGCAGTGTGGAAGGGAACTCCAATGGTCATCCTTGTAAGTTAAGAAAAATGAGAGGAGGAAGTGAGTTACTGAGAATATTTCTTTTCAAAAGGCATGTCAAATGCACACTAAAAGAAACTGGGAATATGGGAGGAAATATTTTGTAATCTCCTTGGGTTTTTTTTTTGTCTCCCTTTGTACTTTTTGTTTTTCCAATGAAAGGTTTCTAGTATCCTATAAATTATTATTATTATTTTTAAAAAAGTTCATAATATCGATTTGAAGTTTAGCACTTTTGCCTTTGCTAGTTTTCCTATCATATAACTTCTCTTGTTGCTGTTATTTCCCTTGATTTACATGGAAGCAATTCTTAAGCTTGAAAATGCCTTTTTTTTTTCTCCAGGTGTAGAGCAACGTGATTTCGAATCATCTCCTGTGCAAAGTTTAGATGGAAGTTTTAGAAAGTTCATTTCTGGTTTGTACTGATAACCATTGCTTTTAATTTTTTTACGAACCTTTATGATACGTCTACATGTAATTCCCTATTTAGTAAAAGATAATCTTTCATAAAAGTCATATCTAATGGTCAGAAGAATGATAAATAGTCATTGTTTCAAAATATTGTTGAACTCCTCAATTTTGGATTGTTTTGTTATTGAACCTTTAATTTTGTATCACAATCAAATTCAGCATGTTAAGACATTGTTTGATAACCATTTTCTTTTTGGTTTTCTGTTTTTGAAAATTAAGTATAGAAACACTACTTCCACTTCCACCTATAGTTTTTTCTTACTTTCTTACTTACTTTTTGAAAAAACTGAAGCAAATTTTTTAAAACTAAAAACAGTAGTTCTTAAAAACTTGATTTTGTTTTTGAAAAGTGGCTTAGAATTCAAATGTGTTATTAAGGATGATGAAAAACTTGCCAAAAAAATTGTAAGGAAACAAACATACTCTTCAAGAACAGAAAATAAAAAGTCAAATGGTTATCAAAAGCAATTTGATTTTTGGGTAAAGAAACATGCCTTTCAAATTGTAATCTATGGTGCTTAGGCATGTTGATTTGGACTCATATAATAGAAAAGACTAAACCATCTTTTTAACTTTTTAATTAAGCTAAATGGATAAAGGAGTACAGATGCTATTAGCTCATAAATGCTTTCCTGTTCCATCTGACAAAGGTGATTCCTTGTTGATATTTCATTCTTAATTTGACACTATGAAAGATTAAACAATTTCCATTGTTTTCTGTTGATATTTCATTCTTACTTGGAGCTCCATCAGGAAGATTAACTTAAATTATGGAACTTCAGTATTCTTTAAAAGACTTTTATTATCATAATTGTTTGGCTAAATATATGTTGGTCCCTAATGTTGTTTGGATGTTTTTCCAATCTAGTCTCTCATTGTTGGTGAATGTTAAAATTCGATAATAATAAATAAACTTACAGGGATAATACTGAGTGTATTGGCGGAAATTAATCTAAGGGAAGAAAACTAGAAATGTCTACCAATTCCTTAGATATTTGGAGGTAGAAACTTTTCTCTCTTAGATGACTTTTTTTCTATTCCTCTTGTAAATTTCTATCAATTTACTAAATATGACAATATTATGTCATGTAAGTTTATCATCAACCAATTTTAACATTTAGCAATGATGAAAGACTAAACTGAAAGTTTTTAAACAATGGAGACTATAAAAAAAATACTCAAACATTAGGAACAAAAACATATATTTAGTTTTTTTTTCCTTCTTCGAGAAATTTGAATGGGTAAGTTCGTTTTCTAAAATATTAATCTGTATTTTTCTAAAAATAATTACAAATGTACCATTATTTGAAAAATAATTGCAAATATAATATTTTCCAAAACTTTTTTTACAGAGCATTTTCAATATAAATCATGGAATAATTTAAATTATGGTGGTTCATATATTTTTTATTTTATGTTATAGTCATTGACTAACAAAAGAAAATTGATGACCTATTGATTATATAATGGTACCAATTATTAATAAATTTATCTATTGATCAACTTCAATCATTCTAGCCAAAGTGAGCATAGCTGAACTGACATAAAGTATGTGTTAACGATCAAGAGGTCTGTGATTTGAATCCCCAACCCATATTATTGTACTAAAAAAAACTGAATCATTCTATTTCATCTCTACATTTGATATTATTTTGAACAATAGATGAGGTGGTGAGATGCCAATACTTTCTATCCCCTGCTTTCCTTTTGAATCGTGTGTTTCTCTTTGTTCTCTTTAAATTCCAGTTCATTAAAAAAAATGCCTTTTACTATTTTAGATGATTTATGTTAAATATTTCATTCATCCATGAATTTGCTATAATGTTGGGAGAATTGGATATGGAACTAAATGATGCTCACAAATCTTACATCAATATGCTGCAGGTTTTCTTCAAAATGGTATAGACTCGTCTCCAGCTCAAAGTTTGGATGGAAGTTTTCGAAAATCACACTCTGGTTTGTACTTGTCGATTTATTATATTTTGAATTTTCTGTTTTCCGTCAGTTACATGTGAACTCCAAACTAGTTTTCATTGTTATCCACATCAAAATATAATCTTGGTTAAAATACCATTTACCATTTTTGTCCCTAAACAATGTTAATATGTATGAGGCTAAATTGAAAAAAATTCCAAACATTAGGGACTAAAACATATATTTAGTCTTTTATTTTTTATTTTTTGTATGAGAAGCAATATTTCATATACTAATATTCTACAACTCATTAACATAAAGGTCATCATTCATTGCAGCTCAATCAGGACATAGTCCATCTGGCACTGCCTCATCAGGCAAGTTTGTTCCTGTTTCAAGAAGAGTATATAAAGTGCTGAAGGACTTTAAAAGAAAACTGATTGATTTTGAAATCTTTAATCAGAGTCTTGAGGATTGGGTTGTGGAGAATACTTCATCCCATTCTGCAGACGAGGAACCAAATTTTCCCTCGCCATTTGCGATCGACGAACTTCACGAGCTCGATTTGGCACTAGAAGGTGTTTTGTTTCAGCAACTGTTTCGTATGCCCTGTTCACCTTTCTCTGATGATCTAATAGAAGATGAGTTCCTTGCACTTGAAGACTTCTTTCATGCTATAATCAACAGTCTGTGGCGCACGTTTTGGCATAAGAGCGGACCGTTGCCTTTCTTTGTATCCTGCCCCCGTCACTTAGGATCAAAATTCTATACTGTGGAAAAGGCGATATCCAGGGGAAAGGTGGGAGAACTACAAGGTTTGGGCTTGATTTCGAGAGCTGGAGGTGAGCTACAAGTACGTTGGGATCAAGTGGTGCAGTTTGCTTTATTTAAGCCTAATGTACTATCGGAAGATGGTGTGAAGTTATCGGCTCGTGTTGTTTGTGAAGCTCTCTTTTATGGTTTACATTTACTTATTTCTAGGGGTTTAAGCAAAACCAGTTCTATCAACAACAACGATTCTGTTTTCGTTTTGATATTAGATTCAAAATATGGTGGCGTAGTAAAACTTGGCGGAGACCTTAGCAGACTTGACATTAACTCAGCTAACCCTTACCAATCTGCAGTTGAATGGATGAGAAATTATGCTGAAGTATGTGTTTCGCCAGTCGACCGTATATGGAACAAACTTGGAAATGCAAACTGGGGAGACTTGGGAACTCTACAAATCCTACTGGCAACTTTCTACTCCATCATCCAGTGGTATGGTCTGCCAAGAAAGTCGATTACATCTTTAGCATCAGACCACAGTTTGCGTTTACAGAAGCGTTGGATGGAGTGTCGAGTTTCGGAGGATGAGAATACAATAGTTCCCTTTGAACAGTCAAATGATCATCCTGGAGAGATTGTTGAACTTGAGCAGATGGATAACCATATGTACAAGAACCAAGCATCGCGTTTGAAGCTTCGTCCCAGGGAAATACTTGTAGTTGATGATCAAAGACAAGGGCAAAAAAGTTTTCAGGTGCAGGGATCCTTGGTAGGTGTTAATGACTGTTTATACACTGCTGTTTCTGTAGATTATCCTGCAGAGTTGTTGACACTTTACGTCGGCGCTCACGTGTCGAAGCTTGAGCAGTCTTGGGAGGATATGAGTCTTTGGTATCAAGTACAGAGACAAACAAAAGTACTGAACATCTTAAAGTTACAAGGCATTTCAAGCAGATGTTTACCTGAAATAATTGCTTCGGGCCGAATCCTACATTCCGGACCCTGTAATAAGCTGACCTCAGGGGGACGATGCGATCACCCCTGGTGCGGGACGCCGGTGCTTTTAACATCACCAGTTGGCAAGCAACTTTCATGTGTAGTTGCTCAGGATGGCCCGTTTTCTTCTGAAGAGGCGATTCGCTGCTGTAGAGACTGTCTAGCTGCTCTAAGAAGTGCGTCTCTAGCTAGTGTCCAGCATGGTGATATCTGCCCTGAGAATATAATACGCGTTGTAGACGCGCAAGAATCAAGAAACGGTTTCGTATACATTCCGATATCTTGGGGACGTGCTGTTTTGGAAGACCGGGACAGCCCGGCTGTGAATTTACAGTTCTCATCCTCTCATGCTCTCCAGCATGGGAAACTTTGTCCATCTTCAGATGCTGAGAGCCTCATTTATCTCCTCTACTTTGTTTGCGGCGGATCGATCGAGCAACAAGACTCCATAGAATCTGCATTGCAATGGAGGGAAACCAGCTGGGCGAAGCGGATAATTCAGCAGCAGTTGGGCGAGGTTTCGGCCCTGTTGAAGGCATTTGCTGATTACGTGGACAGCCTTTGTGGAACACCGTACACGGTTGACTACGATATATGGTTGAAGAGATTGAGCAGGGCGGTCGATGGCTCGTCAGATAGAGGCAAAACAGTTGAAGAAGTTGCTATAACGTTGAAGTTGGAAGATGTGGCCGAGTCTTCAGGAACATCAGGCGCTGGTGCTTAAGTTGCATTCTGTTGGATATGAGGTTCATGAATTAAGGTTGTTTGTTATATTCCATTGCTAAGGTTTGAGTGGGGTTTGATTTTTTTTTTCTTCAAAAAAATGAGATGAAATCTATGATTTTTACCATTTTTCTCCTCCATTTGGGGCATATGATTTTGTGAAGTAGGCTACCATTGCAAATGAAGTAAATTGTTACCACTGTAAATGTATAATATATGCTCAAAATTTATGAAATCATGTTGATGCTTTTTCATTGTCTATTTGTTTTATTTAATGTTATTATGTTTTGAGTATTTAGAAATTCATGTTATCCAACTGTATAATAATATAATCTTATTTTTCAGAGAGGGCAAGTTTTAGATCAAACATCAACTGAAGCACATTGAGGATGTGAGTAATGTTTAATTTGATAAGCTGTTCATGAGTTGAATTTGATAATTTTGTGTTGAATTCAATTCTATCCAACCCTATAAGTGCATGTTTGGGAGTGATTTTGGAAGGGCCTTGGAAGGGCCAAAATCAATTTTACCCCTTGCCAAAATCACTTCTCAATAAAATAATGATGTTTGGCAAAATAATAAATTAATTTTGGATAAATCTATAATATGGTGTCATGTAAGAAACAAAATGTGGTGTCACATTTTAGTGTTGAGTCAGAGTATAGAGCAATGACACAGTATGCCTGTTAATTAGTGTGGATATATGATATATCAACAAAATTGTGGTGTGATAATCAAGCACCTCTTCACATCACATCAAATCCAGTATTTCATGAGCGAACTAAACACATCGAAGTGGACTGTCATTTTGTACGTGAGAAAATACAGCAAGCTCTGGTATCCATAGGATACATGAAGACTGGAGAGTAGGAGATATCTTCACGAAAGCATTAAATGGAGCACGCATAGATTATCTCTATAACAAGTTGGGCTTGATAAACATATATGCTGCAACTTGAGGGGGAGTGTTAGAATGTGTTGGGTTTTATGTCTTAAAACTCGTGATTTGTAAACCGAATGTATATTCTATGTAACAATAAAGTTGTTATTGAGATTTATTCAGTAAAATTGTTATTCAATAAAGTGAATTGTGTTTACTTTTAACCTAACTTCAATAATCAAAGAACCCACGACTATAGGTTGTATACTTGAACTTCATGTGTGACATGATTGTGGATTAAGTTCAAGTAAGAGTCAGAACGGTCTATAATATAGGGATAAAGATGGGTACCTTATCCTAGGGACACTATGGACGCGACCCATTTTGTATAGTACAAGCGATGTGATCCGAAATCATTCATGTGGAGACATGCGAGTGGGGGCGTCATGTGCAATGAGTTTGCATAAGATTGAACTGCAAAATTAAGTCGCTCTTTCTTTATAATTCTATTTACTGTAAAGATCGACTTTTTCATATGATGACTTAGGTAACTCGATCTGAATCCTGGGCACACTATGAACTTCTGTTTATTCGGCCTTATCCTTTGACCTATACGGGTGAGAATGACCAGATCGCCGACTCAATAAGCCTACCATCTTGGGGATAAGACCGAGTAGGGAGCTGAGAACATAGTCCTGCGAGATGAAATTCACTCATACCCGTCTTTAGGGTCTAGTAGAGAGGTTGTTCCTTAAGTGCTGACTCTGGGTCTTGAACAATGAGCGCTCACCCTCTCTCTGGCACGAGAGAGATTCAGTTTGATGGTTGGACCACAAACCAATTGTTCATTAGAGGAGCAGTGATGACTTAAGGAGAAAGATGTAATTACAAGGGTTAAACGATTTATATGATCCAGCTGTAATTACGAACGACCTGTGAAGGATCGACTTACCGATGACGGTTACATCAAGAGGACATAAATATATCTACGGCGAGGAGAGTGCAACCCTTGGACTTTAGTGGAGTCTACGGGGGTTAACGAATGTTGGTTAGCTTGTCTAAAGAGTTTAACCGCTTAAACTCGTATCGTTGGAACTCATGTTCCGTAGGTCTTTTAGCTTCTCCTAGCTAGCTCAGATTAAGCCGTGTAACAATATGACAGAATTTTTTTTTTGAATTTATTCAAATTAATTCAAATTTGGTTTTGAAAGAATGATGAACATATTTAAATATGATTTAAATATGGGAACGGTCTAAAACATGAATAGGGATTCATGTGCGAAAAATTAGTTTTCGAAAAATCGAGATTAGTTATATTATTTAATTAATATTGATATTGAATTAAATAATATTAATTAATTAAAATATATATTATATTTATTTAACATTAATTATGAATTAATTTTTAAATAAATAATAATAATAATAAAGTATATATATATAAAAAAAAAAGAGTTTTTACATTTTGCATGTTTGACACATCGCTTATTACTAATCTTTTTAAAATTAATTGTTAAGTTTTGAATTCTGAGGAAATGAAGGGGATTTGTATGAAGTTTTGGTTTTTAAAAAAAAATCAAGAGCTTCAGATGGAATTATGGAAAAAAGAATTCTGTTTTTTTTTTTTTTTCAAATTCAACTTTACCAAGACTACTATCGGAGGTGGTCTTCGAAAAGTTCTAATGAAGATTCATAGAGTTCATGAAAAGATTGAAGCGTCGAAATTGAAGAAATTCGAACAACTGTTCTTATTTCTTATCTTCCAAGTTTTGAGCATGTTTTTGTTTAGCTAAATTGATGATATTAGAGTGTCAATGATTCAATTCGCTTCCGCTGCGTTTTATGCTCTCCATCAGAATGCTTATACTAGTGTTGTAAATATATTAATTATAATGTCTTTTATTGTCTTTTTACCTTCCCCTAATTAGGTTAACCGTGTACACATGTAAATATATCTTTCTTAAGCGAATGAAATAGATTATTAAGATTCTCTCAAACCCTTAGGGAGCGTTTGAGGCGCAGGGTTAGTTATTATAGTCGGTGGGTTATTATAGTTAGTGGGTTATAATAGTCTGTGTTTGGGGTGCAGATTTGTTTAGTCTGAGTTTAGTAAGTCTGATTTGTTTAGTCTGAGTTTAGTAAGTCTGTGTTTGGCGTGCAGAGTTGTATAGTATTGGTTTAGTAAGTATGTGTTTGGGGTGCAAAGTTGTTTAGTCTGAGTTTAGGAAGTCTGTGTTTGGGATACAAATTTCTTTAACATGGAGTTTTGAAATATGTAATATGTGTTTACGTTGCTTGAATTTTTTTGTAAAAATGTTTTTTGTTGTACTGTAACAGTAAATGTATATTACATATTAATTTATGGAACCTGGTAGTCCCAAAAATGATTTTAAAAAAATGGGTAATCAAAAGATCATCCATATGTCGATTGAGTTAGGCTCATGTTGGCTTATTGTACGAAAAAATTGTCTCAATATTAGTGTTTTGATATCTTCATACAACCAAGTTAATGAATGCACGTTTGGATTCAGTGATGCGAAACACATCAAAATACATATTTTGTCTTAGTTTTATTCTACTCCCTCCTCTTTTGAAATCAATAAATAGGATTTTCATGAGTTTTTTTAACACTTGAGACATCCTGGTTTTCATTTTTTTTTCATCTTTTGAATCAATAAATAAGTATTTTCATGAATGTTTTAACATTTGAGACATCCGATTCACAATTCTTTTCATGTCACACATATACAAGTTATAATTAAATCGTACACATCAAAATTTTGTGTGTTGTTAACCATGAATATTTTTTAAACATTTTGCATAGTTCAAATGTATTTTTAAAACGAAACTCATTGTTAACCATGAATGTTTTTAAAACAGTCTAACCCGACGCACGGTCAACGCGTCGGGTTAGGATACTTTTACCCAACGAATTGTATACGTCGGATTAGGCACACATGCAATGACGGGCAATGCCCGTCATATATAGTTTAAAATTTAACAAAAACGATTTGGTGCTAACCAACAACATTTCTCTCTCAACCTATGAACAAAATAAAATCTGAATATGTATAATTTTACAGTTGACATTAGCACAATCATAAAAGAGATATAACCAATCTCAAATTACCTTTTCAACTCAGGGATCAAATATACTTGTTTCTTTATATCTTAATTCAATTTGTGTATTGCTCCTTTTATAGCTGAAGTACTTGAAGAACGTGTACATTAACACCATAAAAGAGAATTTGTTTTCATAACATTCTAAGGAAAAAGCATTGCAAATTTTTTCCATAGGAACCACATTTAAGAAACAAAACAGAATAGATGAAGAGTATAAAACTATAAACTACATCTTCATGTTGATTGATAAAAGAACTTGTGCATCAAAATATAATGAAATTACGATCGAGGAGAGACACAAATCTATCAATCAAATATTGATAATTGATATCATCAAAGGTCTGAATATCTACCTTTATTGCAGCTGATATGTTGCTGGGACAAATCAGAGTCACATGCAACAATTAGTTGCTCCAAATGGCAACGAATTCCTTCCTCTTGAACTGATAGCTTGACTTTTGCATGCAACATTTTTGTTTTTGCGAGCAACTCTAAAGTGATGTATCCAAGGATTATGCGAGAGAGTTTGGTTCAAAATTAATGTTCTTCCAGCTGCCTTGTCGAAGAACCTTAAACTGTGTAGATAAAAGCAACAAAAAGAGCAATCAGAAAAAAGAGAGTTAAAACTCAACGAGATTCAAGAAAGAGCAATCGACACTGAACCTAGCCAATCAGAAGGTATGTTTCTCATAGTTTTAGACCCCTGCAAAACCAGACAAACTCCTTTCAGAAACACCTCCCAGATTTAATTTGTTTGACTGGAAAATAATTTATCACAATTCCATATATAGTTTCTTGGATAATGTTTAGTGATGTCCTTATTGCACTAGCTGTACACTAATAGTATCTTTTTTTCTTGTTTAGTTAATTTTTCTCCATAAGAGATTCATCATTTTTCTCATTCCTTTACAATCTACAAAACTAATAGTAACTATACCAAAATGTTATACACAATTAATGATTCTTTTACTGCAAACACAAAACCAACAATATAATCCCCAAAAACCAAACAAACAAGAAAAAAGAAAGAAGGAAAGTAATTTTTGAATAAATCAACCTCTTCAATTTTCTCCAAGTTGGACAGATTCCTTCAAAGTTCCAGTCCATGTAATTAGAATCCTAACAATTTGCCATAAAAAGCTCCTAGGATCAGTCTAAGTAAATATTTTAGAGCTTTTGTAAGACATGATAGAAACCTATCCATCCTAGAGTTTATGTGCATATTTTTTTTTTCTTTTTTTTTCCTGGTGCTTTAGTTTAGCAATGTTAATGTTTCATTTCTTGGGTCTATAGATTTTGTTTTTTGAACTCCTGGGTTTATAGATATCAAATAAGTGATTAATTGAGATTGCCTATAAAATGTAAATAATAGAATTAAGCATAAACCCCTAACTTACCATAGGATAAGGCCACTTTGAATGTGATTGCCACCATTGTTTTAGGACAGAGATGGTGTCACCAGGGAGTTTTCGAGCTCTCCTCTTTCATCCCTTATATCCACAATTTTCTCCTTTAACCTTGTCAGATTTTTTTTTAAAAGCTTCAGTAACACAGAACATATTTTAATAAAACAAAACATCAATATGTAATATTATTACATCCATTACTGATTTTAATTCATGTTTCAGTTCTTGCCTCACCCTCTCCAACAAGGACCTCTCACTCTCTGTGGGAATAAGAGAGCCAAAACCCATAGTGTCTGCACCCTCTAAAACCCCCCTCAAACATATTTGCATCACTGTCGACCTGGTCGTCGTCGTCCGACATTGTCGCTCCTGTACCTTCATCGGGCGAAACTTCTGATATAACAAAAAGAATACAACTTTGTTCTTAATATGAACACCAATTTCACAGTTCCTTGTCAACAACTAACTTTCAAAATACGCCTTCAACAAAACCATATTTTGAGATCAATAGATTGAAACTAAAAGATAGTTTTAACTTTTAAATATTAAGTGATAAGTGATGTTGAGTTGGCCCAATAATCAAAGGGGCAAAGTGCAAAAGGGATACTTTAGAGGCCATGTGTTCAAACCATGATGTAATGTTGATAGAACTCCAAAAGTACTATTTTATAACCTTTAATTCTTGTTAGTTGATTCAAATTAATGTGTTTAATCATGTGTTTTGCAGGAATCGAGCATTCAGAGGTGAATGAGACACTTATATTAAATAAGAACTCAGAAGAAGAGTTTTAGAGTATAATCAACAAACCAAGCCGCAGATGATATTTTAAAGATAAAAATCATTTAATATTCAAAGTTGGAAGCTTGGTTTGGTGGTGAAAGGTTCATTATGTTATTCTTTGAGCCAAAGTTCAATCCTTGAAGAATGTAATTATTTCTTATATTTTTACTTCACGAAGTCCCACGAACGAACAAGTCATCAAGAAACTCAACCAGTGCGAGTCCCACGAACGAACAAGTCATCAAGAAACTCAACCAGTGCGAGTCCCACGAACGAACAAGTCATCAAGAAACTCAACCAGTGCGAGTCCCACGAACGAACAAGTCATCAAGAAACTCAACCAGTGCGAGTCCCACGAACGAACAAGTCATCAAGAAACTCAACCAGTGCGAGTCCCACGAACGAACAAGTCATCAAGAAACTCAACCACAAATTCCTGGATCACATCCCACGAAGTCCCACGAACAAGTCATCAAGAAACTCAACCACAAATTCCTGGTTGATCCATGAAGAAGTCATCTCACGAAGTCCCACGAACAAGCCATCAAGAAACTCAACCACAAATTCCTGGTTGATCCAGGAAGAAGTCATCTCACGAAGTCCCACGAACAAGTCATCAAGAAACTCAACCACAAATTTCTATTAATTTAATATTTATTTTTATTTTTATTTTTATTTAAAAATAGTAACTGGCTATTTCCTTTTTAGTATAAAAAGGGAGAGTCCACACTACACACCTTACACCAACACACACCATCACTAATATTCTCTCAATTCTCTCTTTCTATCTCTTTAGAGATTTCTATTGTGCTTTGTAGTCGGGATCGTCTTAGCGATGTTCGGCTAAGCTTGTAAGGCTGATTTAGAGGTTTGTCGGATTAAACGTTTTTGTGAGATTTTAGGTATTAAATTGAAATTTAATTTCTTGGCTAATTGTTTTCTATTCTTTGTTTATTTCATGTGCAATTAGTATTGGTTAATGTGACAGCTTAATCAATTAAATATTAATTGTTCATGTATGCTATGTTTGTAATTTGTGATCCGTAATTGTCATAAATTGCATGTTTAATTATAGTAGCAAGACGGTCAGGTTATGACTAGTGTTAATATTATGGTTTTTCCATAGTTAACATGGTGCGTATAATAGACCTTAGGAATATAAAAATGTTTAATTGAATCTGATCAATTTAATTAACGTTCTAATCAATCCATGTGCTTAGAGCTGCTAGGTAGTTAGCATGGAACGCTATCGTGCCCAACTAATTGACTAGTTTAGAGTTAATTACGATGCTTTGTCGGATTAATTGCATGATAGGATCTTAGAGACTTTTCATGGCTGTTCCAGTTAAGTCGATTAGGCTTTTAATTAAGAAATTATATTTTTATTGGAGTAATCGATGAGCAAAATCCATTTTAAGTCCCGACAATCTCTGAATCAGTGTTGCGCACTTTTAATGCAGTGCAAAACCGCAAGTGTACGGGTCAAGTAATAAAGTGTAAATGAATACGAATATCGTCCTCAGGACTGGCTTTCTAGTTCACTTAAAAGTACCCCAAATAATAGTGTTTAATTTTATCTAGAGAAATAAGATGGAAAGTGGGTTGTGACAACAATTTCAAAAACAAATAATAAAGTAAAGTAACGAGTTAAACAATTCACGAGAAAAGTATCTTAGGGATGTGATTTCACCAATTAGATTGACGCTTCAATCAATCAAATGCCTAGATTATTCATGCAAATTTCCATAAGTCTAGAAGGACACAAATAACAATTGCCTCTTCCGAGCGCAATTGGTCTCATGCAATGTAATAAAACTAATTTTCCAATCTAGTTTTTAAAGACATGCAAGGCATTAAGAACTCTTCTTTAAAACAACTTCTAAGATAGCCTAATCATTCCCATGTTAGAACTATTCTTAGTCATGCAATTAAGATCTAGTCTAAATCATTCTCTTCCCAAACATAATTTAAACCATGACGACATACAACCTTTGGCCAAAAGATTATAAGCATTAAGAAAGTAAAAGCATGAATGGATAATAAACAATCAATCTAAGCATTCAATTAATTAAAACGTCAAAACTAAAAGGCTACATCAATCCCCAAGATAATAAGTTTAGCTACTCATGTTCAAAACTACAAACATATTAAATAATGAGTAATTCATCAACAAAGTTCTAAGAAAAGGAAGAGATAAACTCAATATCGTGCCGTTCTCCGTTCCCGGCTTGTGATCTACAATCTCTTGCTTCTGAATCTCTTCCTCAGCTTCAATCCTCGTTCCTCTCCTCTCCAAAGTGTCAAAATCTCGAAACTAGGGCTTTTTCTTTCTAAAATTCGATCCTTAAGTCGGCTGGAAAAAGACTTATTTATAGCATAAAATCGTGACAGCGTCGAGACCCTAGGGGCAGCGTCTCGACGCTGTCCCGAAAAGATATTTTACCTTAAATGGCACGCCAGCGTCGAGACGCTAGGCACAGCGTCTCGACGCTACGGACGGAAATAACGCTGAAAGGCTATCCGTAGCGTCTCGACGCTACTGCTGCGGGATTCTTGGCTTGAGCTTCCTCTTCAAGTCACCCAATTTGATCATTTCTCTTCTTAATCCTCACTAATGCTCCATTTAGCTCAATTCCTATAATATAAAAGATAATCAACATTAAAGTGCTCATTTACACGATAAACTAGCGGTAAAAAGGCTATAAAGATAGCACACTTTGTGAGCTATCAAACACCCCCAAATTTAAGTTTTTGCTAGTCTCAAGCAAAATAAAACAAGATCATAAGACAAATTAATGAATGCAAGCATGTGATTCCAACCTCGATAATCCCAACAATGACAATCCACAATTTAAGAATAAATTCAACCATAGCCTATTGCTTTTCTTTTGTATCCAAAACTACCCATAAAACTAAGTATTCATCTATGGATTGAGCCATGGTGACAATCAAGAGAACAAACGATCAAAGGCTAGTTTTTTTTATAAAGCTTAAGCATCTCATTAAATTACGACAATCAAATGCACAAGAGTTAATACCTCACACAATTTCGCTCAATCATCTCACTAATCGGGATATATATATGATAAACACTCACTCCAATGCATAAAAGAATTTTACCATAAGCTTGCTAAAATATCAAATCTTCATCATCAATAAATCAAAAGAATGTCAAATTTTCGGGTCTCACTTTGGTTGTAATTGGGCTTAGGTAAAGGTGGATGGAAGGACATTTTAAGCTACTTAATTGGAAGAATTTTTGTTCATACCACATGAAACTCGAAAAGATTGTTGACTCTTTGTAAAGCTACTCCTCTCGGTGGCTTTTGTTCTTTATTTATTTATTTATTTATTTATTATTTTTTTTTTTCAACAAAGCCACTACGAGGGATATTTCATGCATTGAGTAATAAATTCATTTTTTTCTCCTTTGGATTGATTTAAGCAACATGTGGTATACATCTTTCTTCTCCAGTTCACGGTTCAAATGAAGGAAAAAAACAATAGAATGGATATAAGGCTTGTAATATGGCAAATTTCCAACAAAAAGGTTTAAGGCTCAAAATGGCTTTCTAAGGATAATGTCAAGGTTGACATTTTGAGAAAGCTAAAATGGGTTATCCTAATTGCCCTTGTGAAAATAAGACATTCAAATTGAATTTAGAGATTCCAGACATGCATATCAGAGCAAGTTCTAGAAAAGTCAATCATGCATGGCACACTCAATTTAAAAGAAAAGAGCATTGTGTAAAGATAGTGCTTAATGGCTCAAAGTCTCACAGATAGGCAAGGTATAATGACAATAACCTTATGCATTCATAATCAGTAAAACAATGAGATACTATCTATTTTTTTTTTTTTTTTTTTTTTTTTTTTTTAAATAAAAGCCAAATCATGTTGTCTCTCTCATGCATAAAGACTCAACACAAAGATGCATTCATAGCTTACAGGGTAATCAAACATACAAAAGGAAAACAAAAGTTAAAAATAATTTTCAACTTTTCAGATATGGTTCCATAATTCTCCAATCCAGATTATCAATATTCAGAATATCTCATAGGTTATCCTAATCACATGCAATGCATCACAATTCAGCTCAAACATACTCAGGGCCTTTAACATGCTAGTCCCACCCCCAAATTTCAAAACATGCATTGTCCTCAATGTATATAAAATAAAACAGCATGCATAAAACAATAAGAAAAAAATAGATAGGGGTAACGAAACTGCCCTGAAATGGAGGCGCTCACTGCTCCTCATCAGATGATGCGTATGGAGGCATCGGAGGAGGGAAGGACTGGTCGGCGCTAGGCTCATACTGATAGCGCAAACACTCGTACAGGTGAGTGAATTGTGCCTCAGAACGCCTGTGGTGGCGCTGAACTCGCAGCGACAGATGCTGGAGTTGCTCGTCAATAGAATGTGAAGCCCGAGCTGGCTGAGGAGGAACAGGCATAACTGGAACAGGACCCTCCAAATACATATCATCCTCATCTTGGCTGCCTGCACCGGCAACCGGATCATCCCGTCCACGCAATCTCATGATAAAATTCTTCTCCATGAGCGCTAGAGGGTGGACCACCTCCTCGCGTCCATCCCAGTTCACACCGGCTTTCCGACAGAGCTCTGTAATGAGGGACGAGTGCCCAAGTCCGCCTGTGGTGGACCCTCGTTTAGTGCGTCGCATCGAGCTGTGGATAAGTTTGCCAACATCCACTGAGCGACCTGTGGCAATGTTATATAGGAGGATTGCCCTGTCCTTCGTGACATCGCTCAGACGAGCAATGGGGAGCAGCCTGACACAAATGAAACTATGCCACACCCTGTTGGTGACAGTGAGGTCAGTTGCGCGGAATCGAATCACCTCACCTTGCCTGGTGACCCACTGAGCACCTAGATGACATAACTCTCTGATTACTTGATATACGTCGAGCTGCTCGCTGACGTATAAACCGTACTCGTCCCGATCGATGTTGGGCAGCGAAAAACATGCGTTTATAGACGCTGCATCAAACGGAACGCGATGGCCTCTCACATATGATTTGGTGTCCGCCTCAGTCATGTTGGCATAAAATTCCCGCACAAGGGATACGACGGCACTCGACGGCTGCTGCACAAATTCTTCCCAACCTCGTTGTATGATGTTTTGAAATAAGCGGTGTTGGTGCACTTCATCCGGAGCCAGGCCCCGTTCAGGAAGAACATTTCTCTCAATAATATTTTTCTGAAAGTTCTCATACGCAGCAAGACTGACGAACCGATCAGAATCAAATGCAGCCCTTGATGATGATGATGAAGAAGCTCTCGAACGTTTTGACCCGACCATTTTTTTTTTTTTTTTTTTTTCAAGAACACGAAGAACGCGAAGAACGCGAAGAACACGAAGAACAAAACCCCAATTATTTTTTTTTTTTTTTTTTTGCCCAACACAACCAAAATACCCCCAAACACACTCAACTTAACTCAAAAAAAACTTCTACACAACAACCAACGCTTAAAAAAAAGATAGAAAGTGTAGAGATTACCCTTGAAGAACCTTGAGTTTGAACTTTGAATCTTCACAAATGGTGGAAATAGACTTCAATCGAGCACGAACGGCCAATGACTCAAGATCGAAAGTTAAGGAGTGGAGATTTGAAGAAAAAATGAGAGATTTGTGGGGAGATTTGGTGGATTTAAGGTGAAAATCGAGTTGGGAGAAGTTAGGGTTTCAAATGGGAGTGTGAGAGGATGCTCTCGGATCTGGAAATTTAAGTTGCAGGTTTTCGTGATAGCGTCGAGACGCTAGGGCAGCGTCTCGACGCTGTCCCCTCGGTAATTGGCTCTGCAGGAATTCGCGTAGCATCTCGACGCTGTCTTCTCGGTTCTGACACTGCAGCAGACTTTGGAGCGTCTCGACGCTAGGGCAGCGTCTCGACGCTGTCCTCTCGGCTTCTGACGCTGCAGCAAACTTCGGAGCGTCTCGACGCTAGGGCAGCGTCTCGACGCTGCCCTCTTGGGTTTCTGACGCTGCAGCAGAAGTTCGTAGCGTCGAGACGCTACACCAGGGTCTCGACGCTGTCCTCTCGGGTTTCGCGCCTGCAGGTTTTTTTTTTTCTTTTTTTTTTTTTACCTACAAAACAAAACAAAAAAATTAGAGTAGAAAGAAAACAAACATCAAACAATAATGAAAGAAAATACAAACGAAATTGGAGCGAGAGAGCTCAATGTGTTAAAATAAATAAGCAATAAGAGCGAGAGAGCACTCAGAACATGCAAGCATACATGATCTTATAGCAAGTAGTAAGTATTTTTTCATTCGTTTTCCCACAGAGATTTATTATAAGCTACTCGTGAAGTGTTTTGTTAAGAAAGAATGGATGGATTTGATGGGGTAGAATTGGTTTTAAATTGTCTAATTTCTAAGGAATGTGTAAAGGGTAGCAACATAAACAAGTGCAAATCAAAGTTAAACTCAAATGAAAAGGGAAGAGATTAATAAACGAAGAGGAACTTAGCTAAACAGAATTTTAAACTTAGCAGAATTGCGGAAACAGCAATTCTACCGCAATTTTACTAACAGCTAAAGTGTGTAAAATGGAGAAACAAGGGCTACTAACGACTCCTCTATAGGCATTTTCTCACGATTTTCAAGCATTGGATCAACTCACTATGCATCAAACTCACTCAATCTCATGTATCGTCCGATTCCATGCATTAGATTCTTTAGTTTACTCATGTCCAAGTAAGGTCTTAAGCATCTTGTTAACGCAGAAAGTTATGGTTTGTACTAGGAAAACGCCTATTCCTAGGTCGTTTTCTGGCTACCTTGAAAGGCTAGCATGAGTGTATGACTCTGAACTCTTACTCCTTCCAGAGGTTAGGAGTTCTTTGGACAAAATGGATGGCCAATCGAAATTGCCCGTGGGATGAAGCTTACATACAATCAATGCTTCGAGAGCTATCCTACATGCTTGGTTCACGTTTTTTAGCCTATAGTGTTGTCATTAGCATGCCCCTAAGTGACTTAGCTACTCATGGATATAGACAGAACAGAAATAAGAGTTAAAACAGACATGCTTAGAAGGAATTTAAAGACAAAACAGTAAGGAAAAACAGTAGATCGCAAAGGCAAGAAACTGAGAAATGCTGAATTTTGCTTTGATTACTTGATTGTTTAAATGAACAAAGGAAAGCTTAGAATGAATAACATAAAGACAGAAAGCAACGTAATAAAATGAACTAGTCACTAGAACAGAAACAACAACTAAACAATGCTGGAAATTAGAAAGGAAAGACAGAAAGCAGGTAAATGAGCTCGAACGCCTCGTCGCAACCGCCTCGGCTGAAGGATGAGAAAGATCAGCCTTGCTTGGATGAATCCAATCGAGAGAGAAGATGAATCTTCTCTCCTTCCTATCAGATTATCGACTCCAAACAGCTAAACTTCGCAACCCAACAGACGGCAAAGAAAAACAGGAGAAAAGATGGAGCTGCGAGAAGACTTCTACGCTTTCGGATGATGATTGAACCCTCTACTTTGACCCCCTTTTATAGTAATCTGCAGGTGCGTTTGGGCCAAGGAGAACCATCCATCCTCAACGTCGTACTTCAAAATGGATGGAGGAGAAAGAACGAATCCCTGAAATAACGGAAATTAACAGAAACAGATCAGTCAACTTACGGTTTTCACTTGAAACATTGTTGTTTTAGCAATGTTTCCGCAATGCTATCGCAATACGCATTTTTCACTCTTTTCCTTCGGTTTTCATTCCTTTTCTTTCCTCTTGCACACAAGTCCTAATTTAGCTACCTTCTTCTAAATATCATATATAAACATAGGTTTAAGCTAAATCCTATCAAAAACACCTAAGAGTGTACATATTTCTAAGATAAATAAGTCCTAAAAAGGTCACTTTTGGAGACGTAACACACCCCCAAACTTAAGGTTTTGCTCGTCCTCGAGCAATCTAAGGACTTGCCTAGGCTG
This sequence comes from Herpetospermum pedunculosum, assembly GCA_028017165.1. Lineage (NCBI taxonomy): Eukaryota > Viridiplantae > Streptophyta > Magnoliopsida > Cucurbitales > Cucurbitaceae > Herpetospermum > Herpetospermum pedunculosum. Next base: position 2,885,306 of record CM051525.1, on the reverse strand, counting down.
CTGTGTCATCTTTTTTAACCACTTACTGACTCCCCTACATTCCTATCTATAGCAGTGCTGTCCTGTGACACACTTCTAAGTTTAAAACTCTCCTCTTATCTAGCTTCTTCTGACTTCGCATGCCTAATACTCCTACTGTTTCATTAACGCCCTACAACTGATCTACTTGCTTTTGTCATATCATGCCACTATCCCTAAGGTTTCAAATTCTACCTAGCTTTACCCCAGACTCAGTACATGCTTCTAGTTTTTACTTATGAGCTACCTAGGATTCCTTAGAGTCATGCCAGTCTTAGTATTAACAGTGACAGTAGTACTTTAAGAGAACAACCTAAACCCTGGCATCACTACATTGGACATACATTCATCTCCCTAAACAACCCTACAAGCTACAACTTTGTGCTCAGCTAATTGAGGATCAGAGTTCTTTTTAATTAGGACATCTAAGCCACAAAGTTGCAACTCCTAGGTATACATTCTTCTTCCCTACTTTTTCCTTTTTTCTTTCTTTCTTACTTAGGTGGAGCCTTTCCTTTGGTTGCCTTTTGATGCAATGCCACTTGTGGGTTACACACTTGGCACTGATTACTCAGCAACCTAAGAGAGACACCCTCTTTATTCTATTTTTCATTTTTTCAGCTCATCATTTTTTTTTTATAAAGGAGAAGAAGAATGCTTATGCTTAAAGGGAGAGAGGAATGTTCCTAGGCCTAGGGTGGCCTCCCCCAAACTTAAACTACTCATTGTCCCCAATGAGTGTCTGAGGTGGCACACCCCCAAACTTGTCCTAGAAGCATCTAGTCTAAGGTAAAACAAAGAGAATCTAAAAGTCCTAGGCATAGGCAAAACATTCTAAAAGTAAATATCACAGCAGCAGAAATTCGAAAAAACAGACAGGTAAGGACTTAAAGCTATGCATGCTGAGCTGTTTAGAGGTTAATTTAAACTATCAAAAGGGTGTCCTATGACACTCATCCAGCATGCTTTAAGATAAGCTATATAAGGCAGACAAGATAGCAGCAAAAGATTGAATTTAAACAGATCCAGCCTAGCTAAATAGACAGTAAAAAACATGCATTTACTAATAAAAATTGCGGTTTCCGCAATTATTTCGCAATAAAGACAGGGCAGATATATCAGTGATTAAGGCCCCTACGCATGCTTTTTCCAGTCATCCAAGCGATACAAAAAGGAAACTAAACTAATCTACCTAATCAGCTATCATCGGACTATACTAAACAAATTTAAAAATTAACACTAAACAACTAAAACAGATCAAAAGATTAACTCAAAACAACATAGTTCACATGGTTCAACAAAAAGCAGTTTATTTGTTTTCTAAGGGAACAACAATACTCCCTTCAGTGCTTCTCAAACCAGCACTCATATGTCTTCCTCATCATCATTCCGTCGTGGTCGTGGAGGCGCCCATGGAGTCATTAGGTTCGTGGGAAATTCAGGAAAAATGCATCCCAATTGGTCAGCAACTTCCTTGTCCCTTGCCTGCGCGTATGTGTGCCCATTGAGCCATCCTCTTCTGCAGATCCGTCAGGCATGCCATGGTCAAAGACTGAGCAGCAGCCAAGCCATCGAGCTCGAACTCCATGTTCCCCTTCCTGCGCAACCTCAAGGCAGTCGGCAATTCCAGGTAGCCTGTGTAGGCCAGCTGCCTTTCCATTCGCTCGATCGGGACTCCTGCACGTAAGCACAGCTTAGTAATTGTGTTAGGAAAGAAAAGTGGTCCCTTACCCTTTTTGGCGCAGTCAGCAATTGAGGCTGCAATGACCTCGCCCACGTTGATCGTGAGACCTCGCATGATTGCGTAGACCAGCAGCGATCTGCTCTGGTTGATGGTGGTCTCATGAGTCACTGGGGACAGCTTTCTCCTCACGAAGGAAAACCAGACAGCCGCCTTGGCTGTGAGGGTGGCACTCATCAGGGTGTGCCTCCCATTGCGTGATACTGTCCATGATGCCTCTGGCTGGCCAATTATCCGTATTGCCTCCTCCAAGACAGCTTCCGTTGGCTCATCAACAATCCTTGCACAGTCAGTGTGTTTTTGGCCTTTGAGGCCATAGGCTTCGTTGATCGCCTTTGCTGAGAAGTCTACCTCAACCCCTCTGACCACAGACAGGCCATACTCAGGATTCACCAGATTGGCGTAGAAGTCGTACACCATGCTGGAGTAGGCTGGATTGGGTGGTCTGCATAGCTCCTCCCAACCGTGATTCGTGATTCCTGCGCGCAAGAATTGCGGCAGGTCAGCAGGTGCATCGAGGAATCCCTTCTCGTGCAGCAACTCTCTTTTTCTCAGCTCAGCGCCTCTGGACTCAGCATCAGAGGAGACATACCTCACTGACTGAGGCTCATCTTCAGGGTAAAGCTTGGCTTTCCCTTTGTCTTTTGGTTTGGCTGACTCAGCAGCCTCAATCTTGAGCTTTTTCAGCGACGGCGCATCACTCTCTTTCTCTGATGGAGGCGCCCTCTTGGTTTTCTTTTTCTTTGACTTCTTGGGCCGTTTGGCCTTAACAGCCTTGGCGGCCTTCTTCTTCTTCAACCTCGCCTTGGTTGTCAACTGCTGAAGGCAATCCCCCAGTATTTCGTCCATCGAATCAGTCCTCTGCACAGGGCTCTCAGGGCTGGCTTCCCTCAAAGGAGAGAAGACCTCTTCTTCCTCAGCTTCCCCACTGCCCTGCGTCGATTCTTGGTACTCCCCATATGGGAATTCAGGGTCAGGTTGTGGGGAAGTGGGTGATGCTGCAGGGCTCTCTTCTGGTGGAGATATGTGTTCAGAACTCTGCGGCGATGGAGGAAGCTCAGGGCTTTGCGCTGGCGGAGATGGCGGAGAGCTCTGTTTTGGTGGCTCGTGTGACCGAGGATCACTTTCTTGACTCTCCACAGAGGGAGTCTTTTCCTTGCTTGCTTCTTCAGCCACCGCCATACTCCATTTGCGTTTCTTGGGTGTGCCTGCTGGTTCAGAGGGTCCAGCAGATTTTCTACGAACCGGGGTGTCCGCGCGGGACCCGTCGGCCGCTTCGACCTACTCGCGGCTCCTCCCTCGCCGGTCGGCCCTTCGCGACCTGTGTTCATCACGTGTCGCATTGGGTCATGCCGCCCCGCTCGCCTTAAATGAAAATTGTGTGCATTCCATGTCGGGTGCGATCATACCAGCACTAATGCACCGGATCCCATCAGAACTCCGTAGTTAAGCGTGCTTGGGCAAGAGTAGTACTAAGTTGGGTGACCACTTGGGAAGTCCTCGTGTTGCACCCCTTTTTTTGTTTCTTATATAACTTCCTTTTGTTTCTTTCGTACCTTAGTATTAATTTTTTATTTCTTCCTTTCATTTTAACTTTTAGTGCGCTCGTGCTCGTTAATTTTCTACGAACCGGGGTGTCCGCGCGGGCCCCGTCGGCCGCTTCGACCTACTCGCGGCTCCTCCCTCGCCGGTCGGCCCTTCGCGACCTGTGTTCATCACGTGTCGCATTGGGTCATGCCGCCCCGCTCGCCTTAAATGAAAATTGTGTGCATTCCATGTCGGGTGCGATCATACCAGCAGTAATGCACCGGATCCCATCAGAACTCCGCAGTTAAGCGTGCTTGGGCGAGAGTAGTACTAAGTTGGGTGACCACTTGGGAAGTCCTCGTGTTGCACCCCTTTTTTTGTTTCTTATATAACTTCCTTTTGTTTCTATCGTACCTTAGTATTAATTTTTTATTTCTTCCTTTCATTTTAACTTTTAGTGCGCTCGTGCTCGTTAATTTTCTACGAACCGGGGTGTCCGCGCGGGCCCCGTCGGCCGCTTCGACCTACTCGCGGCTCCTCCCTCGCCGGTCGGCCCTTCGCGACCTGTGTTCATCACGTGTCGCATTTGGTCATGCTGCCCCGCTCGCCTTAGATGAAAATTGTGTGCATTCCATGTCGGGTGCGATCATACCAGCACTAATGCACCGGATCCCATCAGAACTCCGCAGTTAAGCGTGCTTGGGCGAGAGTAGTACTAAGTTGGGTGACCACTTGGGAAGTCCTCGTGTTGCACCCCTTTTTTTGTTTCTTATATAACTTCCTTTTGTTTCTTTCGTACCTTAGTATTAATTTTTTATTTCTTCCTTTCATTTTAACTTTTAGTGCGCTCGTGCTCGTTAATTTTCTACGAACCGGGGTGTCCGCGCGGGCCCCGTCGGCCGCTTCGACCTACTCGCGGCTCCTCCCTCGCCGGTCGGCCCTTCGCGACCTGTGTTCATCACGTGTCGCATTGGGTCATGCCGCCCCGCTCGCCTTAAATGAAAATTGTGTGCATTCCATGTCGGGTGCGATCATACCAGCACTAATGCACCGGATCCCATCAGAACTCCGCAGTTAAGCGTGCTTGGGCGAGAGTAGTACTAAGTTGGGTGACCACTTGGGAAGTCCTCGTGTTGCACCCCTTTTTTTGTTTCTTATATAACTTCCTTTTGTTTCTTTCGTACCTTAGTATTAATTTTTTATTTCTTCCTTTCATTTTAACTTTTAGTGCGCTCGTGCTCGTTAATTTTCTACGAACCGGGGTGTCCGCGCGGGCCCCGTCGGCCGCTTCGACCTACTCGCGGCTCCTCCCTCGCCGGTCGGCCCTTCGCGACCTGTGTTCATCACGTGTCGCATTGGGTCATGCCGCCCCGCTCGCCTTAAATGAAAATTGTGTGCATTCCATGTCGGGTGCGATCATACCAGCACTAATGCACCGGATCCCATCAGAACTCCGCAGTTGGGCGAGAGTAGTACTAAGTTGGGTGACCACTTGGGAAGTCCTCGTGTTGCACCCCTTTTTTTGTTTCTTATATAACTTCCTTTTGTTTCTTTCGTACCTTAGTATTAATTTTTTATTTCTTCCTTTCATTTTAACTTTTAGTGCGCTCGTGCTCGTTAATTTTCTACGAACCGGGGTGTCCGCGCGGGACCCGTCGGCCGCTTCGACCTACTCGCGGCTCCTCCCTCGCCGGTCGGCCCTTCGCGACCTGTGTTCATCACGTGTCGCATTGGGTCATGCCGCCCCGCTCGCCTTAAATGAAAATTGTGTGCATTCCATGTCGGGTGCGATCATACCAGCACTAATGCACCGGATCCCATCAGAACTCCGCAGTTAAGCGTGCTTGGGCGAGAGTAGTACTAAGTTGGGTGACCACTTGGGAAGTCCTCGTGTTGCACCCCTTTTTTTGTTTCTTATATAACTTCCTTTTGTTTCTTTCGTACCTTAGTATTAATTTTTTATTTCTTCCTTTCATTTTAACTTTTAGTGCGCTCGTGCTCGTTAATTTTCTACGAACCGGGGTGTCCGCGCGGGCCCCGTCGGCCGCTTCGACCTACTCGCCGCTCCTCCCTCGCCGGTCGGCCCTTCGCGACCTGTGTTCATCACGTGTCGCATTGGGTCATGCCGCCCCGCTCGCCTTAAATGAAAATTGTGTGCATTCCATGTCGGGTGCGATCATACCAGCACTAATGCACCGGATCCCATCAGAACTCCGCAGTTAAGCGTGCTTGGGCGAGAGTAGTACTAAGTTGGGTGACCACTTGGGAAGTCCTCGTGTTGCACCCCTTTTTTTGTTTCTTATATAACTTCCTTTTGTTTCTTTCGTACCTTAGTATTAATTTTTTATTTCTTCCTTTCATTTTAACTTTTAGTGCGCTCGTGCTCGTTAATTTTCTACGAACCGGGGTGTCCGCGCGGGCCCCGTCGGCCGCTTCGACCTACTCGCGGCTCCTCCCTCGCCGGTCGGCCCTTCGCGACCTGTGTTCATCACGTGTCGCATTGGGTCATGCCGCCCCGCTCGCCTTAAATGAAAATTGTGTGCATTCCATGTCGGGTGCGATCATACCAGCACTAATGCACCGGATCCCATCAGAACTCCGCAGTTAAGCGTGCTTGGGCGAGAGTAGTACTAAGTTGGGTGACCACTTGGGAAGTCCTCGTGTTGCACCCCTTTTTTTGTTTCTTATATAACTTCCTTTTGTTTCTTTCGTACCTTAGTATTAATTTTTTATTTCTTCCTTTCATTTTAACTTTTAGTGCGCTCGTGCTCGTTAATTTTCTACGAACCGGGGTGTCCGCGCGGGCCCCGTCGGCCGCTTCGACCTACTCGCCGCTCCTCCCTCGCCGGTCGGCCCTTCGCGACCTGTGTTCATCACGTGTCGCATTGGGTCATGCCGCCCCGCTCGCCTTAAATGAAAATTGTGTGCATTCCATGTCGGGTGCGATCATACCAGCACTAATGCACCGGATCCCATCAGAACTCCGAAGTCAAGCGTGCTTGGGCGAGAGTAGTACTAAGTTGGGTGACCACTTGGGAAGTCCTCGTGTTGCACCCCTTTTTTTGTTTCTTATATAACTTCCTTTTGTTTCTTTCGTACCTTAGTATTAATTTTTTATTTCTTCCTTTCATTTTAACTTTTAGTGCGCTCGTGCTCGTTAATTTTCTACGAACCGGGGTGTCCGCGCGGGCCCTGTCGGCCGCTTCGACCTACTCGCGGCTCCTCCCTCGCCGGTCGGCCCTTCGCGACCTGTGTTCATCACGTGTCGCATTGGGTCATGCCGCCCCGCTCGCCTTAAATGAAAATTTTGTGCACTCCATGTCGGGTGCGATCATACCAGCACTAATGCACCGGATCCCATCAGAACTCCGCAGTTAAGCGTGCTTGGGCGAGAGTAGTACTAAGTTGGGTGACCACTTGGGAAGTCCTCGTGTTGCACCCCTTTTTTTGTTTCTTATATAACTTCCTTTTGTTTCTTTCGTACCTTAGTATTAATTTTTTATTTCTTCCTTTCATTTTAACTTTTAGTGCGCTCGTGCTCGTTAATTTTCTACGAACCGGGGTGTCCGCGCGGGCCCCGTCGGCCGCTTCGACCTACTCGCCGCTCCTCCCTCGCCGGTCGGCCCTTCGCGACCTGTGTTCATCACGTGTCGCATTGGGTCATGCCGCCCCGCTCGCCTTAAATGAAAATTGTGTGCATTCCATGTCGGGTGCGATCATACCAGCACTAATGCACCGGATCCCATCAGAACTCCGCAGTTAAGCGTGCTTGGGCGAGAGTAGTACTAAGTTGGGTGACCACTTGGGAAGTCCTCGTGTTGCACCCCTTTTTTTGTTTCTTATATAACTTCCTTTTGTTTCTTTCGTACCTTAGTATTAATTTTTTATTTCTTCCTTTCATTTTAACTTTTAATGCGCTCGTGCTCGTTAATTTTCTACGAACCGGGGTGTCCGCGCGGGCCCCGTCGGCCGCTTCGACCTACTCGCGGCTCCTCCCTCGCCGGTCGGCCCTTCGCGACCTGTGTTCATCACGTGTCGCATTTGGTCATGCTGCCCCGCTCGCCTTAAATGAAAATTGTGTGCATTCCATGTCGGGTGCGATCATACCAGCACTAATGCACCGGATCCCATCAGAACTCTGCAGTTAAGCGTGCTTGGGCGAGAGTAGTACTAAGTTGGGTGACCACTTGGGAAGTCCTCGTGTTGCACCCCTTTTTTTGTTTCTTATATAACTTCCTTTTGTTTCTTTCGTACCTTAGTATTAATTTTTTATTTCTTCCTTTCATTTTAACTTTTAGTGCGCTCGTGCTCGTTAATTTTCTACGAACCGGGGTGTCCGCGCGGGCCCCGTCGGCCGCTTCGACCTACTCGCGGCTCCTCCCTCGCCGGTCGGCCCTTCGCAACCTGTGTTCATCACGTGTCGCATTGGGTCATGCCGCCCCGCTCGCCTTAAATGAAAATTGTGTGCATTCCATGTCGGGTGCGATCATACCAGCACTAATGCACCGGATCCCATCAGAACTCTGCAGTTAAGCGTGCTTGGGCGAGAGTAGTACTAAGTTGGGTGACCACTTGGGAAGTCCTCGTGTTGCACCCCTTTTTTTGTTTCTTATATAACTTCCTTTTGTTTCTTTCGTACCTTAGTATTAATTTTTTATTTCTTCCTTTCATTTTAACTTTTAGTGCGCTCGTGCTCGTTAATTTTCTACGAGCCGGGGTGTCCGCGCGGGCCCCGTCGGCCGCTTCGACCTACTCGCGGCTCCTCCCTCGCCGGTCGGCCCTTCGCGACCTGTGTTCATCACGTGTCGCATTTGGTCATGCTGCCCCGCTCGCCTTAAATGAAAATTGTGTGCATTCCATGTCGGGTGCGATCATACCAGCACTAATGCACCGGATCCCATCAGAACTCCGCAGTTAAGCGTGCTTGGGCGAGAGTAGTACTAAGTTGGGTGACCACTTGGGAAGTCCTCCTGTTGCACCCCTTTTTTTGTTTCTTATATAACTTCCTTTTGTTTCTTTCGTACCTTAGTATTAATTTTTTTATTTCTTCCTTTCATTTTAACTTTTAGTGCGCTCGTGCTCGTTAATTTTCTACGAACCGGGGTGTCCGCGCGGGCCCCGTCGGCCGCTTCGACCTACTCGCGGCTCCTCCCTCGCCGGTCGGCCCTTCGCGACCTGTGTTCATCACGTGTCGCATTGGGTCATGCCGCCCCGCTCGCCTTAAATGAAAATTGTGTGCATTCCATGTCGGGTGCGATCATACCAGCACTAATGCACCGGATCCCATCAGAACTCCGCAGTCAAGCGTGCTTGGGCGAGAGTAGTACTAAGTTGGGTGACCACTTGGGAAGTCCTCGTGTTGCACCCCTTTTTTTGTTTCTTATATAACTTCCTTTTGTTTCTTTCGTACCTTAGTATTAATTTTTTATTTCTTCCTTTCATTTTAACTTTTAGTGCGCTCGTGCTCGTTAATTTTCTACGAACCGGGGTGTCCGCGCGGGCCCCGTCGGCCGCTTCGACCTACTCGCGGCTCCTCCCTCGCCGGTCGGCCCTTCGCGACCTGTGTTCATCACGTGTCGCATTGGGTCATGCCGCCCCGCTCGCCTTAAATGAAAATTGTGTGCATTCCATGTCGGGTGTGATCATACCAGCACTAATGCACCGGATCCCATCAGAACTCCGCAGTCAAGCGTGCTTGGGCGAGAGTAGTACTAAATTGGGTGACCACTTGGGAAGTCCTCGTGTTGCACCCCTTTTTTTGTTTCTTATATAACTTCCTTTTGTTTCTTTCGTACCTTAGTATTAATTTTTTATTTCTTCCTTTCATTTTAACTTTTAGTGCGCTCGTGCTCGTTAATTTTCTACGAACCGGGGTGTCCGCGCGGGCCCTGTCGGCCGCTTCGACCTACTCGCGGCTCCTCCCTCGCCGGTCGGCCCTTCGCGACCTGTGTTCATCACGTGTCGCATTGGGTCATGCCGCCCCGCTCGCCTTAAATGAAAATTGTGTGCACTCCATGTCGGGTGCGATCATACCAGCACTAATGCACCGGATCCCATCAGAACTCCGCAGTCAAGCGTGCTTGGGCGAGAGTAGTACTAAGTTGGGTGACCACTTGGGAAGTCCTCGTGTTGCACCCCTTTTTTTGTTTCTTATATAACTTCCTTTTGTTTCTTTCGTACCTTAGTATTAATTTTTTATTTCTTCTTTTCATTTTAACTTTTAGTGCGCTCGTGCTCGTTAATTTTCTACGAACCATGGTGTCCGCGCGGGCCCCGTCGGCCGCTTCGACCTACTCGCCGCTCCTCCCTCGCCGGTCGGCCCTTCGCGACCTGTGTTCATCACGTGTCGCATTGGGTCATGCCGCCCCGCTCGCCTTAAATGAAAATTGTGTGCATTCCATGTCGGGTGCGATCATACCAGCACTAATGCACCGGATCCCATCAGAACTCCGCAGTTAAGCGTGCTTGGGCGAGAGTAGTACTAAGTTGGGTGACCACTTGGGAAGTCCTCGTGTTGCACCCCTTTTTTTGTTTCTTATATAACTTCCTTTTGTTTCTTTCGTACCTTAGTATTAATTTTTTATTTCTTCCTTTCATTTTAACTTTTAGTGCGCTCGTGCTCGTTAATTTTCTACGAACCGGGGTGTCCGCGCGGGCCCCGTCGGCCGCTTCGACCTACTCGCGGCTCCTCCCTCGCCGGTCGGCCCTTCGCGACCTGTGTTCATCACGTGTCGCATTTGGTCATGCTCCCCCGCTCGCCTTAAATGAAAATTGTGTGCATTCCATGTCGGGTGCGATCATACCAGCACTAATGCACCGGATCCCATCAGAACTCTGCAGTTAAGCGTGCTTGGGCGAGAGTAGTACTAAGTTGGGTGACCACTTGGGAAGTCCTCGTGTTGCACCCCTTTTTTTGTTTCTTATATAACTTCCTTTTGTTTCTTTCGTACCTTAGTATTAATTTTTTATTTCTTCCTTTCATTTTAACTTTTAGTGCGCTCGTGCTCGTTAATTTTCTACGAACCGGGGTGTCCGCGCGGGCCCCGTCGGCCGCTTCGACCTACTCGCGGTTCCTCCCTCGCCGGTCGGCCCTTCGCGACCTGTGTTCATCACTTGTCGCATTGGGTCATGCCGCCCCGCTCGCCTTAAATGAAAATTGTGTGCATTCCATGTCGGGTGCGATCATACCAGCACTAATGCACCGGATCCCATCAGAACTCCGCAGTTAAGCGTGCTTGGGCGAGAGTAGGCGAGAGTAGTACTAAGTTGGGTGACCACTTGGGAAGTCCTCCTGTTGCACCCTTTTTTTTGTTTCTTATATAACTTCCTTTTGTTTCTTTCGTACCTTAGTATTAATTTTTTATTTCTTCCTTTCATTTTAACATTTAGTGCGCTCGTGCTCGTTAATTTTCTACGAACCGGGGTGTCCGCGCGGGCCCCGTCGGCCGCTTCGACCTACTCGCGGCTCCTCCCTCGCCGGTCGGCCCTTCGCGACCTGTGTTCATCACGTGTCGCATTGGGTCATGCCGCCCCGCTCGCCTTAAATGAAAATTGTGTGCATTCCATGACGGGTGCGATCATACCAGCACTAATGCACCGGATCCCATCAGAACTCCGCAGTTAAGCGTGCTTGGGCGAGAGTAGTACTAAGTTGGGTGACCACTTGGGAAGTCCTCGTGTTGCACCCCTTTTTTTGTTTCTTATATAACTTCCTTTTGTTTCTTTCGTACCTTAGTATTAATTTTTTATTTCTTCCTTTCATTTTAACTTTTAGTGCGCTCGTGCTCGTTAATTTTCTACGAACCGGGGTGTCCGCGCGGGCCCCATCGGCCGCTTCGACCTACTCGCGGCTCCTCCCTCGCCGGTCGGCCCTTCGCGACCTGTGTTCATCACGTGTCGCATTGGGTCATGCCGCCCCGCTCGCCTTAAATGAAAATTGTGTGCATTCCATGTCGGGTGCGATCATACCAGCACTAATGCACCGGATCCCATCAGATCTCCGCAGTTAAGCGTGCTTGGGCGAGAGTAGTACTAAGTTGGGTGACCACTTGGGAAGTCCTCGTGTTGCACCCCTTTTTTTGTTTCTTATATAACTTCCTTTTGTTTCTTTCGTACCTTAGTATTAATTTTTTATTTCTTCCTTTCATTTTAACTTTTAGTGCGCTCGTGCTCGTTAATTTTCTACGAACCGGGGTGTCCGCGCGGGCCCCGTCGGCCGCTTCGACCTACTCGCGGCTCCTCCCTCGCCGGTCGGCCCTTCGCGACCTGTGTTCATCACGTGTCGCATTGGGTCATGCCGCCCCGCTCGCCTTAAATGAAAATTGTGTGCATTCAATGTCGGGTGCGATCATACCAGCACTAATGCACCGGATCCCATCAGAACTCCGCAGTTAAGCGTGTTTGGGCGAGAGTAGTACTAAGTTGGGTGACCACTTGGGAAGTCCTCGTGTTGCACCCCTTTTTTTGTTTCTTATATAACTTCCTTTTGTTTCTTTCGTACCTTAGTATTAATTTTTTATTTCTTCCTTTCATTTTAACTTTTAGTGCGCTCGTGCTCGTTAATTTTCTACGAACCGGGGTGTCCGCGCGGGCCCCGTCGGCCGCTTCGACCTACTCGCGGCTCCTCCCTCGCCGGTCGGCCCTTCGCGACCTGTGTTCATCACGTGTCGCATTGGGTCATGCCGCCCCGCTCGCCTTAAATGAAAATTGTGTGCATTCCATGTCGGGTGCGATCATACCAGCACTAATGCACCGGATCCCATCAGAACTCCGCAGTTAAGCGTGCTAGGGCGAGAGTAGTACTAAGTTGGGTGACCACTTGGGAAGTCCTCGTGTTGCACCTCTTTTTTTGTTTCTTATATAACTTCCTTTTGTTTCTTTCGTACCTTAGTATTAATTTTTTATTTCTTCCTTTCATTTTAACTTTTAGTGCGCTCGTGCTCGTTAATTTTCTACGAACCGGGGTGTCCGCGCGGGCCCCGTCGGCCGCTTCGACCTACTCGCCGCTCCTCCCTCGCCGGTCGGCCCTTCGCGAGCTGTGTTCATCACGTGTCGCATTGGGTCATGCCGCCCCGCTCGCCTTAAATGAAAATTGTGTGCATTCCATGTCGGGTGCGATCATACCAGCACTAATGCACCGGATCCCATCAGAACTCCGCAGTTAAGCGTGCTTGGGCGAGAGTAGTACTAAGTTGGGTGACCACTTGGGAAGTCCTCGTGTTGCACCCCTTTTTTTGTTTCTTATATAACTTCCTTTTGTTTCTTTCGTACCTTAGTATTAATTTTTTATTTCTTCCTTTCATTTTAACTTTTAGTGCGCTCGTGCCCGTTAATTTTCTACGAACCGGGGTGTCCGCGCGGGCCCCGTCGGCCGCTTCGACCTACTCGCGGCTCCTCCCTCGCCGGTCGGCCCTTCGCGACCTGTGTTCATCACGTGTCGCATTGGGTCATGCCGCCCCGCTCGCCTTAAATGAAAATTGTGTGCATTCCATGTCAGGTGCGATCATACCAGCACTAATGCACCGGATCCCATCAGAACTCCGCAGCTAAGCGTGCTTGGGCGAGAGTAGTACTAAGTTGGGTGACCACTTGGGAAGTCCTCGTGTTGCACCCCTTTTTTTGTTTCTTATATAACTTCCTTTTGTTTCTTTCGTACCTTAGTATTAATTTTTTATTTCTTCCTTTCATTTTAACTTTTAGTGCGCTCGTGCTCGTTAATTTTCTACGAACCGGGGTGTCCGCGCGGGCCCCGTCGGCCGCTTCGACCTACTCGCGGCTCCTCCCTCGCCGGTCGGCCCTTCGCGACCTGTGTTCATCACGTGTCGCATTGGGTCATGCCGCCCCGCTCGCCTTAAATGAAAATTGTGTGCATTCCATGTCGGGTGCGATCATACCAGCACTAATGCACCGGATCCCATCAGAACTTCGCAGTTAAGCGTGCTTGGGCGAGAGTAGTACTAAGTTGGGTGACCACTTGGGAAGTCCTCGTGTTGCACCCCTTTTTTTGTTTCTTATATAACTTCCTTTTGTTTCTTTCGTACCTTAGTATTAATTTTTTATTTCTTCCTTTCATTTTAACTTTTAGTGCGCTCGTGCTCGTTAATTTTCTACGAACCGGGGTGTCCGCGCGGGCCCCGTCGGCCGCTTCGACCTACTCGCGGCTCCTCCCTCGCCGGTCGGCCCTTCGCGACCTGTGTTCATCACGTGTCGCATTGGGTCATGCCGCCCCGCTCGCCTTAAATGAAAATTGTGTGCATTCCATGTCGGGTGCGATCATACCAGCACTAATGCACCGGATCCCATCAGAACTCCGCAGTTAAGCGTGCTTGGGCGAGAGTAGTACTAAGTTGGGTGACCACTTGGGAAGTCTCCGTGTTGCACCTCTTTTTTTGTTTCTTATATAACTTCCTTTTGTTTCTTTCGTACCTTAGTATTAATTTTTTATTTCTTCCTTTCATTTTAACTTTTAGTGCGCTCGTGCTCGTTAATTTTCTACGAACCGGGGTGTCCGCGCGGGCCCCGTCGGCCGCTTCGACCTACTCGCGGCTCCTCCCTCGCCGGTCGGCCCTTCGCGATTTGTGTTCATCACGTGTCGCATTGGGTCATGCCGCCCCGCTCGCCTTAAATGAAAATTGTGTGCATTCCATGTCGGGTGCGATCATACCAGCACTAATGCACCGGATCCCATCAGAACTCCGCAGTTAAGCGTGCTTGGGCGAGAGTAGTACTAAGTTGGGTGACCACTTGGGAAGTCCTCGTGTTGCACCCCTTTTTTTGTTTCTTATATAACTTCCTTTTGTTTCTTTCGTACCTTAGTATTAATTTTTTATTTCTTCCTTTCATTTTAACTTTTAGTGCGCTCGTGCTCGTTAATTTTCTACGAACCGGGGTGTCCGCGCGGGCCCCGTCGGCCGCTTCGACCTACTCGCGGCTCCTCCCTCGCCGGTCGGCCCTTCGCGACCTGTGTTCATCACGTGTCGCATTGGGTCATGCCGCCCCGCTCGCCTTAAATGAAAATTGTGTGCATTCCATGTCGGGTGCGATCATACCAGCACTAATGCACCGGATCCCATCAGAACTCCGCAGTTAAGCGTGCTTGGGCGAGAGTAGTACTAAGTTTTTGTTGGGTTTTATGTCCTAAAACTCGTGGTTTGTAAACGATAAACATATTTTATTACCAATAAAGTGTTATTGAGGTTTATTCAATAAAGTTATTATTGAATATGTGAATTGCTTATTTCATTTTAGAAAACCCTAAATCCAATAAACTAAGATCCATGGCTATAACATGAATACTTGAACTTTATGTGGAGACATAAAAGTGGATCAAGTTCGAGTAAATAGCCAAAAAACGGTATATAGTATACGGATAAGGCTGGATACCTTATCTTGGGGACACTATTGGATGCGGCCCATTTTGTATTTAGTACAAACGATGTGATCCTGAATCGTTCATGTGGAGACATGTGAATGGGGGCGTCCTATGCAAAGAGTTTGCATTAGACCGGACCGCGAAATAAGTCACTCTTACTTTATAACGCTGTTTACTGTTTTAAAGACTGACTATTTCAAAACGATGACCTAGGTAACTTGACCTTAATCCTGAGCTAACTATGAACTCCTGTTTATTCGAGATTATCCTTAGATCTGCATGGGTGAGAGTGGCTCAACAGCGCCGACTCAATATGCCTCCCATTTCAGGGGTAAGACCGGATAGATAGCTGGGGACATAGGGTGCAAGATGGAATTCACTCATACCCGTCTCTAGGGATAGTAGATAGGTTGTTCCCTTAAGTGCTGACTCCAGGTCTTGAACAAGGGGCCCCACCTTCTCATTGGCCCGAGAGGGACTCGGTATAGTGATTAGATCACATACCAATCGGTTTAGTGATTGGATCACAAACCAATTGTTCATTAGAGGATCAGTGGGACTTAAGGAGCAAGATGTAATTACGGGGGTAAAACAGATATTTGACCCGACCGTAAATTACGAACAACCTGTGAAGGGTCAACTTACTAATCATGGTTATATCGAGTGGACATAAATATATCTACAGTGAGGAGAATGCAACTACTAGGCTATAGTGGAATGTCCTGATAGTTAACGAATGTTGATTAACTAGGTTAAAGAGTTTAATCAGTTAATCTCGGATCGTTGGAGCTCATGATCTGTAGGTCCATGAGGTCCCCCTGCTAGCTCATATCGGACTAAACCTTAGAACAGTGTGACGAGTGAATTCGAAGTGTTCGAATTCGAATTAGGGAATTAACGTTAAATATATGTGATATATTTAACGACATAACGTTCAATTGCGAATTGAACAATAGAGAGAGATGGTGATATTTAAATAAGATTTAATTATCGAAAATATGAATATGGATTCATAATCATGTATATCGGGAATGATCGGGATTAGTGTTGGATTTATTGGATATTAAATTTGAATTAATTAAATTGTTTAATTAATTATTTAATATTAATTTAATTTGATTTAAAATTAATTATTTGAATTAATTTTTAAATTGAATTAATTTGATCAAAGTTAGTCAAAAGTCAAATTTAAGACAATTGACTACAACTTTGAAAGTCAAAAGTCAAATGTTGACTCCACTAAACCTTGAAAGTCAAGAGTCATTTTGATGACTAAAGTGAGTGGAAAAATCCAATTCTTAAGTTAGTGGAAAAATCCAATTCTTGAGTTAGTGGGAAAAACCATTTGTTGGTGGTTTTATGAGTCAAACTTTTTTGCTAAGTGTTCATCCCACATCAAGCCACTAATCCCACTAAATTGAGTGGATTCTACATGGCATCCTATTGTTAACTCAATTTTGCATGTTTTTTGCATGTAGTCTTCTATATATACAAAGGGTTAATGAGATTGACTTCTTCTTGGAATTTTGATGAACTTTGAGAAATTGTAAAGACAATTTCTCTACTTTTCTCTCCAATTCCATCTTCAATTCTCTTTTAAATTAGTCACTCAAAGGATCCCACAATCCCGTTCTAAGGCCGGAGAATAGTCGGGAAGACTCTCGTGGTGGTTCGTGACCGTTACGTTCGAAGATCGAGTTTGGAATCAAGAAGAATTTGAACTTCAAAGGTAACTTCTAAATTATTGTCTTTGTTTTTCAAATTACATGCTTTTTCTTTTTAAATTAACAAAATAAGAGTACTTAGATCCAACGATGCTTCCGCTATGCATGCCGAAACTCTTTCAAATGGTATCAGAGCATGCTTTAAGTACTCTTTTTTGGTTAATTTAGAGTTGGTGGGTAGTAATTCATGTGATGAATGTATGTGTGCTAAAATGGAAATTTTTGGTCTTTGGCATCCATTTCTTTTCCAATTTGTAATAATTATTGTAATTGCCTTGTAATGGGCTTTAATGTGTTACAAAGAGTATGTAATTTTTGTAGAGTCATTAGAGTCCATTTTAGGATGTAATTTATCAAAATTGGAAGAGGCGTCAAGTGGCGGTTCGGTTCGGTTCGGCGGCGGTTCGTGCAATTCCACAACTTACAAGCGGTTCGAGCCGATTCGAAGTGTTCGGGGGCGGTTCAAGACTTTTTCCTATTTTATTATTGTAATAATTTAGGTAAATGCTTGTTTAGGATGCCAAAACCAATCCATTTTTAGTGTGGTTTATTTATTTATGCATTGTGAATGTATAGTTTAAATAAACATAATCTTGTGTGCATATTGTATGCCATGTAGATTTAAAATCCCACCATAGGATAAGCATGAAACATGCATTGAAAGTATGTTATAAGTGTTATAATATAAGTATGCATGTTTAGGATTCCATGAGATTTCATATAAGTTGTTATATTTTTGCATGGAATGATTTTATATAATTGTTATATAAAAGCATGTTAGATGTATGTTATAAGTTTTTTTTATAAGTGTTATAAAATGAATTAGACATTAAAACTTATAACAAAGATAAATGCATGCTCATTTAGGGTTAACTACCAAGCAATCTCCTATTTTAATAGTTAAAATAGGTCGATATCTTGTAAAACTTCGGTTACAAGAAAAACTCACCCGGTAAGATGCTGTCTCAGCTTGGGGGTATTTAAGTTGACGGTTTACGGAACACCTCCTACCTGGGCATCGAACTGGCGTTTGAGTTTAGCTAACCCGGTTTTATGAGCATGCGTGAGTGATGTGAGGTTTTAAAAAGTTTTATCACCTAGACATCATAGGTTAAAATCCAGTATAAACGTTATACTCGGAAAGATTACCTAGACTTAGGATATGTTTTAGTTAGCCAAAATATATGCCTAAGTAAAATCATACCCAACCGTCTAGAACACTTCAGTGGGAGGAAAAATGTTTTCAGCTCCTACATCCCTAAGATTTCACACCGTGAGATTCATGCTCGGCTTCGAGTCGCCCTGGGAGCGACCTCCAGTAGGAAAGTATTTGCATGAGTCAATAACAAGGTGAATAGGGGAAGTCGTTCATAGTAAGTGGGCGAAGGTTGTGTGTCAACACATCCTACGGTCTCCTCCATTAGGTTGCACCGTGAGATTCCCATGATGCGCCTGCGAGTCTGCCCTGGGAGCGACCACCCCTTAGGAGGGCTGTATCATGGGATTCGGAACACCGCGAACTCCAGAAATGGATAGGGTCTCATAGGTCCGTTTTCAGCATTGTCTTTCCAACTTCGGGAGCTTGTTGATTCCGATCTCTGAGGTCTGAAAATGGAGGGTCACACTTACAAGAATTACTAAGTGTTAGTAACTTCTTGACCAAAGTAAACGATAGCTAAAAGATCTATTGGAATATGAGTTATTCTGGTAATAGTGATTAGCTGAGATTGTCTCAATTCAAAGGAGGAGTGATAGACTGCCCCTAGGTGGATGTTGCTCTAAACCTTTGTAGTATCGTTGCAAT
The DNA here is from genome assembly GCA_028017165.1 of Herpetospermum pedunculosum. NCBI lineage: Eukaryota > Viridiplantae > Streptophyta > Magnoliopsida > Cucurbitales > Cucurbitaceae > Herpetospermum > Herpetospermum pedunculosum. The sequence goes on along the minus strand of CM051525.1, from coordinate 2,867,121 downwards.
AAAGAATAAATGATGGGTACATTATTACTTTTGCTAAAACTTGATTGGATAATATAAAAGGGTAATAGCAATTTCACTAAATACGATATGTTTATATTTTTCAGCATGTCCAACTCAATAGTACAGTTACTAGCTTCTGAGAAACTTAACGGGGATAATTACGCAACGTGGAAATCAAATTTAAACACAATACTGGTAATTGATGATCTAAGGTTCGTTTTAACTGAGGAGTGTCCTCAAAACCCCGGCACAAATGCAAACCGAAATGTTCGGGATGCATATGACAGATGGACAAGGGCAAATGATAAAGCCCGCGTCTACATTCTGGCCAGCATATCTGATGTATTGGCTAAGAAACACGATGGTATGGGTGCTGCCAAAGAGATTATGGAATCTCTGAAGGGGATGTTTGGACAACCGTCCTTCTCCCTTAGGCATGATGCCATCAAGTACGTTTATAACTGTCGCATGAGAGAAGGGACCTCTGTTAGAGAACATGTCCTGGACATGATGGTCCATTTCAATGTGGCAGAAGTAAATGGAGCTGTCATAGATGAGAAGAGTCAGGTCAGTTTTATTCTGGAGTCTCTTCCGAAGAGCTTCCTACAGTTCCGCACAAATGCGATGATGAACAAAATTGAATATAACTTGACTACTCTTCTGAATGAGCTTCAGACTTATCAGTCCCTCCTGAAAACTAAGGGACATGAAGTGGAGGCAAATGTTGCTACCACAAAAAAGTTCTATAGAGGATCGTCCTCTGGAACGAAGTCTGGCCCTTCTTCTTCTAAAAATAAGAGTATTTCGATGAAAAAGAAAGGGAAGGGGAAAAGTAAAACTCCTAATGACCGCAAAAGCAAGGCTCAAGTTGCAGATAAAGGAAAATGTTTCCACTGCAACGAGAATGGGCATTGGAAAAGAAACTGCCCAAAGTACCTTGCTGAGAAGAAAGCTGAAAAGGCAAAACAAGGTAAATATGATTTACTAGTTGTTGAAACATGTTTAGTGGAGAGTGATGACTCTTCCTGGATACTGGATTCAGGGGCCACTAATCATATTTGCTCTTCTTTTCAGGAAACTAGTTCCTGGAGAACGCTTGCGGAAGGCGAGATAACTCTCAGGGTTGGAACAGGAGAGGTTGTCTCAGCAAAATCAGTGGGAGATTTAAAGTTGTTTTTTGGAGATAGATTCATTATATTAGATAATGTGTATCTTGTTCCTGGAATGAAAAGGAATCTTGTATCTATCTCTTGTTTGTTAGAACAATTGTATAAAGTATCTTTTGAAATTAATGAAGTGTTCATTACCAAAAGAGGTATTCCTATTTGTTCTGCAAAACTAGAAAACAACTTATATAAGTTAAAACCGACCAGAGCGAAAGCTATTTTAAATATCGAGATGTTTAAAACGGCTGAGACGCGAAACAAAAGGCAAAAAGTTTCTTCAAGTACATATCTTTGGCACTTAAGACTTGGCCACATTAATCTCAATAGGATTGAGAGATTGGTTAAGAATGGTCATCTAAGCCAGTTAGAAGACAACTCTTTACCAGCATGTGAGTCTTGTCTTGAGGGGAAAATGACGAAAAGATCTTTTACTGGAAAAGGTCTTAGAGCCAAAGAATCCTTAGAACTCGTGCATTCGGACCTTTGTGGACCAATGAATGTCAAAGCACGAGGAGGATATGAATATTTCATCAGTTTCATAGATGACTATTCAAGGTACGGTTATGTTTACCTAATACATCATAAGTCCGAAGCTCTTGAAAAGTTCAAGGAGTATAAGGCAGAAGTTGAAAACTTATTAGGTAAAACAATTAAGACACTTCGATCAGATCGAGGTGGAGAGTACATGGACCTAAGATTCCAGGACTATTTGATAGAACATGGAATCCAGTCACAACTCTCTGCACCTAGTACGCCACAGCAAAACGGTGTATCAGAGAGAAGAAACAGAACCTTGTTAGACATGGTTCGATCGATGATGAGCTATGCTCATTTGCCTGATTCGTTTTGGGGATATGCAGTAGAGACTGCTGCCTACATTTTGAACAATGTTCCCTCTAAAAGTGTTACTGGAACACCTTATGAGTTATGGAGAGGGCGTAAAACTAGTTTACGTCACTTCAGGATCTGGGGATGCCCGACACATGTGTTGGTGCAAAACCCTAAGAAATTGGAACGTCGTTCAAAAGTATGTTTATTCATAGGCTACCCAAAAGAATCGAAAGCTGGATATTTCTTTGATCCAGAAGAAAATAAAGTATTTGTATCGACAAATGCTACTTTTCTCGAAGAAGATCACATGAGAGATCATCAACCTCGCAGTAAACTAGTATTGCGTGAAATTTCTAAAGAAGCTACAGATAGATCAACAAGAGTTGTTGATGAGATTGGACCCTCAACAAGAGTTGTTGATGGAGCTAATACTTCTGATTACTCACTGTTAAGTCTCTGAAAGTGACTTATTTAGGACCCATTTAGCTTAAGAAGATGTACACATTTAGGTGTTTTTGTTAGCATTTAGCTTAAACCTATGCTTTAATATGAGAATTAGAAGAAGGTAGCTAATTTAGGACTTATGCACAATAGGTAGAAAAAGGGTTGAAAACCGAAGAAAAGAATGAAAAAATGAGCTTTGCGAATGAATTGCGGAATAATTGCGGTGACCGCAATTATTCAAGTTAAAACCGTAAGTTGGCTGATCATTTTCTGTTTAGATCCGACTTTTCAGGGATTCGTTCTTTCTCCTCCATCCATTCTGATATATGACGTTGAAGGTTGATGGTTCTCCTTGGCCCAAACGCACCTGCAAACTACTATAAAAGGGGGTCAAAGTCGGAGGTTCAGTCATCAATTCGAAGCGCAGAAGTCTTCTTGCAGTCCACCATTTCCATCTGTTTTCCTTTGCCGTCTGTTGGAGTGAGAGTCTAAGCTTTTGGAATCGACAATCTGATAGGAAGGAGAGGAGATTCTTCTTCTCTCTCGATTGGATTCATCCAAGCAGGGCTGACTTCTCATCACCATCATTCGAGGCGACTGCCACGGAGTTTTCAGCAATCCTTTACTGTTTTCTGTTCTTTCCTTCTCATTTCCATTACTGATCATTGTTGTTCTTAGTTTAGTAATTTACTTATTGCATTTCGTTGTTGTCTGCCTTGGATTCATTCCTTTTAAAGCTTTCCTTTGTCATTCAAACATTCAAGTTAATCAAAGTAAGTTTCTGCACTCACAGTTTATACTTTCTTCTGCTACGGGTTTTGCTTCCTGTTTTAAGCACATTTCTCTTCTAAGTATGTCTGTTTTATCTACCCTTTCTGTTCTTCATATATCCATGAGTAACTAAATTCACTTAGGGGCATGCTAATGACAGAATTATAGGCTAAAAAAACGTGAGTCAAGTAGTCAGTTCAACACTCGAACATTGATTGTATGTAAGCTTCATCCCACGGGCAATTTCGATTGGCCATCCATTTTGTCCAAAGAACTCCTAACCTCTGGAAGGAGTAAGAGTTCAGAGTCATATAATCATGCTAGCCTTTCATGGTAATCAGGAAACGGCCTAGGAATAGGCGTTTCCCTAGTACAAACTGAACACTCCTGTTTTAACAAGATGCTTAAGACCTTACTTTGAAGTCGAGTAAACTTGAGTCTCTCATGCATGGAATCGGACGATACTTGAGATAGAGTGAGTTTGATGTATAGAGAGTTGATCCAAAGCTTGATAATCGTAATAAACTGCCTATAGGATAGTCATTAGTAGCCCTTAATTCACCCTTTTAATCAGGTTCGCTGCTATTTAATTGCGGAAACATTGCGGTCCACGCAATTCTGCCAATTTTCATGCTGTTTAGCTGTTTTCTTGCTCGTTTATTAATTCCATCCCTTATCCTTTGCATCTAATTTCAACTTGCATCTGTTTATGTTATATCCCTTTATACGTTCAGCAAAAAGTAGATAATTAAAAACCAATTTTACCCCATCAAATTCATCCCATCTTTCTTAACAATCACACTTCGCGAATAGCTAAAAATGAGTCTCTGTGGAAAAAACGAATTAAATATACTTACTACTTGCTGTGAGACCATGTATGCTTGCATGTTCTAAGTGCTCTCTCTTCTCTTTTGCATATTTATCTTTACACATTGAGCACGCAACAAGTTTTTGGCGCCGCTGCCGGGGACTTATTTTAAGTGAAAACGAAGTTGTTAAGTTTGAAAAATCAAGTTTATCATTGAGTGAAACTAATCTGTTTCATTTCTTTTGCAGGTGCTATTAAGGTAGTTTATGAGTGAGCGTTCACATAGTAATTTAGAGTTCGATCCTGAACCTGAAAGATCACTTCGAGCTAGGAATAAGGCAAAGAAACGTCTCTTTAAACAACCACCTATACCTCAAACCACACCTGAAACTAAAGAAATGGGCGATCTAGTTCCAAATCCGGCACAAGCCATTCGCAACCCCATCGAAATAGCGAATGACAAGAATAGTGCCATTCTGTCATATCTAGTACCTATGCCTGGGGAGCTGAACCCCAGCATAATCCGTCCTGAAATCACTGCCCACTCATTCGAGTTAAAACCAGTGATGTTCCAAATGTTGTCCACTGTGGGACAATTCTTTGGAATAGAAAATGAGGACCCCCATAACCACCTTAGGAACTTCCTAGGAGTTAGTGACACATTCCTAATCCCTGGAGTTTCCCAAGAAGCCCTGAGGCTATATCTTTTCCCTTACTCTTTGAGGGACAAAGCCAAAACATGGCTAAATTCATTGCCCTCAGGATCTGTCCGCAATTGGACAGATTTAGCAGAAAAATTCCTAGTCAAATACTTCCCACCTGATAGGAATTCAACCTTTCGTGATGATATCATAAAGTTTAAACAAGCTGATAATGAGTCTCTTCACGAAGCTTGGACTAGATTCAAAGACCTTCTCATTAAATGTCCACACCATGGCATTCCATGGTGTATCCAAATAGAAGTTTTCTTTAAAGGATGCAACCCCAGCACCAGACAAGTCTTAAATTCATCTGCTGGAGGTTCCATGTTGTCCAAGAGTTACAACGAAGCTTATGAGATCTTGGAGAAGATCTCAGCATCTCACTGTAGGTGGTCAGACGATCCAGTAGAGCCAACTAGGGCTCAAGACAAGGATGCTCTAAGCGCCATGAGCACCCAAATAAATGCCCTGACCAACTTAGTCAAGCAAATGGCTCAGGCCAATCTCCAAACCAGTGCCAATACCGCCACAGCCATGTCAATGGGCACCCAACCAAGTCAAGGCGAGGCACCAATCTGTGGATTCTGTGGGGAAGGGCACCCTTATGAATATTGCCCTGGGAATCCATCCTCAGTCTGCTATGTAGGAAGCCAGCAGCAGCCTAGGAATAACCCCTACTCACAAACTTACAACCCTGGTTGGAGAAACCACCCTAACCTGTCATGGGGTGGCCAACAAAACACTAACCAAAATTCTAACCAACCAAGGCCGAGTGGAACACCTGGTTTCACTCCCCAACATAACCAGTCAATGTATCAAAAACCTTACAATCAACCTGTAGGATCTTCTGTAGAAAACCTACTCAAGGAGTATATCGCTAAGAATGATGCTACTCTTCAGAGCCAGCAAGCTACTCTTAGGAGCCTGGAAAACCAAATAGGCCAATTAGCCAATGAACTTAAAAGTAGGCCCCAAGGTAGACTCCCTGCTGATACCGAGGTACCAAGGAGAGATGGCAAAGAACAAGTTCAAGCCATTGAACTTAGGAGTGGAAGACCATTGGTGAGCAACACAAAAGACACACCAAAGAGAGTAGAGAACACTGAGTCTAGTGCTCCACTGGAGTCTCTGCCAAGCCAAGGTCCACCACCGACTAGCACATCAGGAGCCAGGCTAGAGCCAATTGTTGAGGACGTAGAAGAAATTCCAAGGCCTCCACCTATCTTAAGGCGTCCTGACGTGCCTGCATATGTGCCACCACCTCCTTATCCTCGAAGGCTTAAGAAGAAACAGGAACAGGAAGTTCATTTTAATAAATTTTTAGAAATACTTAAGCAAGTGCATGTTAACATTCCTTTTGTAGAAGTTTTACAGTCTATGCCTTCATATGTAAAGTTTTTGAAGGACATTATTACTAACAAAAAAATAATTGGTGAGTTTGAAACAGTAAACCTCACCGAGGAGTGCAGTGCCATCCTCCAAAACAAGCTGCCCAAGAAGGAGAAGGATCCTGGTTCCTTCACCCTACCTGTAGAACTTGGAGGCAAGCATGTGGGCAGAGCGCTTTGTGACCTGGGCGCCAGCATAAATCTCATGCCCCTGTCCCTATTCCGCCAGTTAGGAATGGGAGAAGCACGTCCAACTACTGTCACTTTACAACTAGCAGACAGATCCATCGCATATCCGGAAGGTAAGATTGAGGATATTCTAGTTAAAGTTGACAAATTTATTTTCCTTGCAGATTTCATTGTCCTGGACTATGAGGCAGACAAGGAGGTTCCCATCCTGCTAGGTAGACCATTTCTAGCCACAGGTAGGGCACTAATAGACGTGCAAAAAGGTGAGTTAACTATGAGGGTTCATGATGAAGAGGTAAAATTTAGCGTTTACAAAGCTTTAAGGTATCCCTCTGATTCTGAGTCTTGTGCTAGCATTGATGTTGTTGACTCACTAATGGAAGAACAATTAGAGCATGTATTATTAACCAAGCATGCTAACGAATATGTAGGATTAGATGTAGATGATCTAAATGTATCTGACATAATGGATATGCCTGTAGATAGACCTCAGCATGTATGTATGACTATAGACTTGACTGATAGAACTGTAAATCCGTTAAAGCCCTCCATTGAGCATCCACCTATTTTAGAACTGAAACCACTACCAACTCACCTCAAATACGCATATCTAGGAGAAAATGATACGCTGCCTGTAATTATTTCTTCTAAGCTAAGTGAACAGCATGAGGTTGATTTAATTTTACTGCTTAAGCAACATAGGAAGGCTATAGCATGGACTATTGCTGATATTCGAGGCATTAACCCTTCTTATTGCATGCATAAAATCATACTAGAGGAAGAGCACACACCTAAGGTAGATCACCAGCGTAGGTTAAACCCCTCTATGAAAGAGGTAGTGAAGAAAGAAATAATAAAGTGGTTAGATGCAGGAGTTATTTTCCCCATAGCTAGTAGCCAGTGGGTGAGCCCCATCCAATGTGTACCTAAAAAGGGGGGAATAACTGTGGTAGTCAATGAGAACAACGAACTGATTCCAACAAGGACTGTCACAGGGTGGAGAGTGTGTATGGATTACAGGAAGTTGAATAAAGAAACTAAAAAAGACCATTTCCCTCTACCATTTATTGACCAGATGCTAGACAGAATAGCTGGTAGAGCCTACTATTGTTTTTTAGATGGGTACTCTGGCTATAATCAAATCACTATAGACCCTAAGGATCAAGAGAAGACTACCTTCACTTGCCCTTTTGGAACGTTTGCCTTCCGCAGAATGCCTTTTGGCTTATGCAATGCACCGGCAACTTTCCAAAGGTGCATGATGGCGATCTTCTCTGAGTTGGATGAGTCCATAATAGAAATATTCATGGATGACTTCTCAGTCTTTGGGGACTCATTTAAAACCTGTCTAGAGAATCTAGGACAAGTCCTGGCTAGGTGTGAAGAGACCAACCTAGTCCTCAATTGGGAAAAGTGCCATTTTATGGTAGATGAAGGGATTGTCTTAGGACATAGAGTGTCAAGGGCAGGTGTAGAAGTGGATAGGGCAAAAATAGAGGTCATAGAGAAGTTGGTAGAGCCCCAGAATGTCAAAGCTATTAGGAGTTTCCTAGGACATGCTGGCTTCTATAGAAGGTTCATCAAGGACTTCTCTAAGATAGCCAAGCCTCTATGCGAGCTTCTAGAGCTAGGTAGGCCATTCATCTTTTCTAAAGAATGTGTAGTAGCTTGGAAAGCCCTTAAGGAAGCATTGGTCACAGCACCAATCATAGTAGGACCAAATTGGGATCTCCCATTTGAGATGCTATGCGATGCTAGTGACTATGCTGTAGGAGTCATGTTAGGACAGAAGATTGACAAGCTCACACATCCTGTCTATTATGCTAGTAAGACCTTGAATGAGGCTCAATGTAACTATACAACTACAGAGAAGGAGATGCTTGCTGTAGTATTTGCTTGTGAAAAATTTAGGAACTATATTGTAGGAACTAGGACCATTGTATATACTGACCATTCTGCTTTAAAATATCTTATGAGGAAGGCTGATGCTAAGCCTAGATTAATTAGATGGGTGTTATTGCTGCAGGAATTCGATTTGGACATTCGGGACAAGAAGGGATGTGAAAACGTGGTTGCAGATCACCTGTCTCGATTGCAGCACAATTGCGAAAAAATTGCAGACCCCGCAATTTCTGATGCTTTTATAGATGAACATATCTTTGCTTTGACTCATCGTGAAAACGATGAGGAACCTTGGTTTGCTGACATTGCTAACTTCCGTGCAGCACAGGTATTACCAGTGTTCAAGGGAGGACAAGAGAAGAAGAGGTTCCTCCATGAAGCAAGGAAATTCATCTGGGATGACCCCATACTTTACAGAACCTGTGCTGATGGGTTGTTGAGGAAGTGTGTTACAGCTGCTGAAGCGAAGTCTGTGCTGCAGCACTGTCACTCATCTCCTTACGGTGGGCACTTTGGTGGTCAAAGAACAGCTGCTAAGGTATTTCAGAGTGGCTACTACTGGCCCACAATCTTCAAGGACGCCCACAATTATGCCCACAACTGTGACGAATGCCAAAGGACAGGTAACCTCAGTCGTAAGGATGAGATGCCTCTCACCTACATCTTAGAGTTGGAGCTCTTCGATGTGTGGGGCATTGATTTCATGGGACCCTTCCCTTCATCATCAGGGAATCGAAAGAAGGGATCAAGGGGAGTTAATCCCACTTTAAAAATCAAGAAACGGTTGAGCCAAATGAAAGATACGGGCGATCAAAGTTTGGAATTTTTATGAAATATTATCCCTGGAATTGCGCAAAAATTGCTGGATCCGCAAAAAGAGCCGTTGGGATTTTTTCCGTTTTATTTATAGCCGTTAGCACGCGTTCGTTGATACGATTCTCTCATTCTTTGATCTCCAAGATTTCTGCGATTCTCTCCACCTTTGATTCTTCTCTCAAGATCTTCAAGACTCGACGATGGTTTCCACTAGGGCTGAGAGATCCGCCGCCAAGAAGAAGGCCGATGACGCAGCTGAAGCGGCTGCGAGGGAAGCGCTTCTCACCCTTGCTGATGAGGGTGCTGTACGCACTGGCCGTCTTGCCAAGCTTCCTATTCGTAGGAAGAAGTGGAGGGTGGTCACTGAGATCCCTGCTGGCCCATCTGAGCCAGTGGGCACGCCAAAGAAACGCCGGTGGACTGTCACGACTGCTGCCGAACCAAGCACTGCCAAGACTCCCTCTGTGGAGAGTCAAGAAACTGATCGTGCAGCCCACGAGTCAGCCAAAGAAGGGTCGTCGCCGTCTGTGTCACCTGCGCGCAGTCCCCTCTCGTCTGAACCAGTGCCAAGCGCTGAGTCGTCACCACCTGCACAGAGCGCCGAGTTGTCTCCAGCACCTCAGAGTTCTGATCCGACGCCTGCAGCAGCGCAGAGCCCTGAACCACCATCTTCGCCGTTGAGTTCTGCGCATACACCATCAGCAGAGCACAATTCTCCACGGCCTGATCCTGAATTCCCTTATGGGGATTATCAGGAGTCCACGCAAGGCAGTGGAGACGCGGGGGAAGAAGAAGTCTTCTCTCCTATGAGGGAAGACAGCCCTGATGTTCCTGCACAGCAGGACGATTCTATGGAAGAAACGTTGGGGGCTTGCCTCCAACAGATCAACATTAAGAAAAAGAAGAAGAAGGCCAAGATGGGCAAGGCCAAGAAGTCCAAAAAGCTGAAGAAGAAGAAGGCCAAACGAGTGCCTTCAGCAGACGAAGAGAGTACTGAGCCTTCGCTCAAACGCCTCAAGGTGGAGGCTGCTGAATCATCCAAACCAGCCGATAAGGGGAAGGCTAAACTCTACCCTGAAGATGAACCTCCATCAGTGAGGTATGTCTCATCTGATGCTGAATCCAGGGGTGTGGAGCTGAGGAAAAGGGACCTGTTGCACGAGAAGGGGTTCCTTGATCGACTTGCTGACCTGCCGCAGTTCTTGCGAGCAGGGGTGATCAACCATGGCTGGGAGGAATTCTGCCGACCTCCCAATCCAGCATACACAAGCATGGTGTATGATTTTTATGCTAACGTGCTCAGCCCTGAGGATGGCATATCTGTGGTCAGAGGGGTGGAAGTTGATTTCTCTGCCAAGGCCATCAATGAAGCATTTGGTCTCAGGGGCCAGCCTCACACGGATTATGCACGGATAGTTGATGAGCCGACTGAGGCTGTGCTAGAAGAAGCCATTCGCACAATTGGCCAGCCTGAGGCCTCCTGGACAGTGTCACGCAATGGGCGGCACACGCTCATGAGTGCCAACCTCACGGCTAAGGCAGCTGTGTGGTTTTCATTCGTAAGAAGAAGACTCTCCCCAGTGACTCATGAGACTACAATTAACCAGAGCCGTTCGCTGCTGGTTTATGCTATAATGAGAGGTCTCACGATCAACGTGGGAGAAGTCATCACTACTGCCATAGCCGAGTGTGCTAAAAAGGGTAAGGGACCATTATTTTTTCCAAACACTATAACAAAGTTGTGTTTGCTTGCAGGAGTTCCCACCGAGCGCTTGGAGCAGCAGCTGCCTTACACAGGCCATTTGGAGTTGCCTGCACACCTGAGGCTGAGAAGAAAGGGCAACATGGAGTTTGAGTTGGATAGGCTGGCTGCTGAGCAGTCCCTATCCATGGCCTGCTTAATGGACATGCAGAGGAGAATGGCTCAATGGGCCAATTATGCGCAGGCGAGGGACAAAGAAGTTGCAGACCAGTTGGGGTGCATCTTCCCGGACTTCCCCACCAACCTCCTAACTCCATGGGTGCCCCCACGACCAAGGCGACCAGATGAGGATGATGAGAATTGAGTGCTGGTTTGAAGTGCACTAAAGGGAGTATTACTGATCCCTTAAGAAACAAAAGACAATTTTCCTGCTTTTTGATAGAATCATGTGTAATATGCTGTTTTGGATTCCATTTTTGATCTGTTTTTGATGTTTAGTTTTATGCTTTTTCTTTTGCTTAGTCTAGTCTGATGTTAGCTGAATAGGTAGGATAGTTTAGTTTTATTTTTAGGATGCATGAGTAACAGGAAAGAGCATGCTAGGGGCCTGCATCAATGTTATATCTGCCCGGATTGGATTGCGAAATAATTGCGGTTCCCGCAATTTTTGTGACTGATTGCATGTTTTGGACTGTCTTTTTAGTTAGGCTGTGATCTGTTAAAGTCTATCTTTTGCTGCTAGCATGACTACCTTATATAGCTGATCTTGAAGCATGCTGGATGAGTGTCATAGGACACCCTTTGATAGTTTAAATTTGCCTCTGAATAGTGCTCAGCATGCATAAACCATAAGTCCTTAAACCTGTCTGTTATGTTCAAATTTTCTGCTGCTGGGATAGTTGCTTCTAGAATGTTTTGCCTATGCCTAGGATGTTTAGATTCTCTTTGTTTTACTTTAGACTAGATGCTTCTAGGACAAGTTTGGGGGTGTGCCACCTCAAACACTCATTGGGGACAATGAGTAGTTGAAGTTTGGGGGAGGCCACCCTAGGCCTAGGAACATTCCTCTCTCCCTTAGAAACATAAGCATTCTTCTTCCCCTTTTAAAAAAAAATGATGAACAAAATGAAAAAAGAATAAAGGGGGGGAGTTTCTCTTAGGTTGCTGAGTAATCAGTGCCAAGTGTGTAACCCACAAGTGGCGTTGCATCAAAAGGCAACCAAAGGAGAAGCTCCACCTAAGAAAAAAAAGAGAAAAATATAGGGAAGAAGAATGTATACCTAGGAGTTATAACTTTGTGGCTTAGATGTCCTATTTTAAAAGAACTCTGATCCTCAAAGTAGCTAAGCACAAAAGTTGTAACTTGTAGGGTTGTTTTAGGGAGATGAGTGTATATCCAATGTAGTGATGCCAGGGCTTAGGTTGTTCTCTAAAAGTACCACTGTCACTGTTAATACTAAGACTGGCATGACTCTAAGGAATCCTAGACACATTAAAAATAAGCTAGAAGCATGTACTGAGTCTAGAGTAAAGCTTGGTAGAATTTGAAACCTTAGGGATAATAGCATGATATCATAAAAGTAGTTAGATCAGTAGTAGGGGGTTAACAAAAGCAGTGGGTATAGTAGGCAGGTGAAGTCAGAAGAAGCTAGACAAGAGGTTAGTTCTAAACTTGGAAGTGTGTCACAGGACAGCATTGCTATAGACAAGAATATAAGGGAGTTAGTGAGTAGTTAAAGAAGAAGAAACAGCAGCTTAGGTAAGTCCTTAGTATGCTTGAGGACAAGCAAAGCCTTAAGTTTGGGGGTGTGTTAAGTCTCTGAAAGTGACTTATTTAGGACCCATTTAGCTTAAGAAGATGTACACATTTAGGTGTTTTTGTTAGCATTTAGCTTAAACCTATGCTTTAATATGAGAATTAGAAGAAGGTAGCTAATTTAGGACTTATGCACAATAGGTAGAAAAAGGGTTGAAAACCGAAGAAAAGAATGAAAAAATGAGCTTTGCGAATGAATTGCGGAATAATTGCGGTGACCGCAATTATTCAAGTTAAAACCGTAAGTTGGCTGATCATTTTCTGTTTAGATCCGACTTTTCAGGGATTCGTTCTTTCTCCTCCATCCATTCTGATATATGACGTTGAAGGTTGATGGTTCTCCTTGGCCCAAACGCACCTGCAAACTACTATAAAAGGGGGTCAAAGTCGGAGGTTCAGTCATCAATTCGAAGCGCAGAAGTCTTCTTGCAGTCCACCATTTCCATCTGTTTTCCTTTGCCGTCTGTTGGAGTGAGAGTCTAAGCTTTTGGAATCGACAATCTGATAGGAAGGAGAGGAGATTCTTCTTCTCTCTCGATTGGATTCATCCAAGCAGGGCTGACTTCTCATCACCATCATTCGAGGCGACTGCCACGGAGTTTTCAGCAATCCTTTACTGTTTTCTGTTCTTTCCTTCTCATTTCCATTACTGATCATTGTTGTTCTTAGTTTAGTAATTTACTTATTGCATTTCATTGTTGTCTGCCTTGGATTCATTCCTTTTAAAGCTTTCCTTTGTCATTCAAACATTCAAGTTAATCAAAGTAAGTTTCTGCACTCACAGTTTATACTTTCTTCTGCTACGGGTTTTGCTTCCTGTTTTAAGCACATTTCTCTTCTAAGTATGTCTGTTTTATCTACCCTTTCTGTTCTTCATATATCCATGAGTAACTAAATTCACTTAGGGGCATGCTAATGACAGAATTATAGGCTAAAAAAACGTGAGTCAAGTAGTCAGTTCAACACTCGAACATTGATTGTATGTAAGCTTCATCCCACGGGCAATTTCGATTGGCCATCCATTTTGTCCAAAGAACTCCTAACCTCTGGAAGGAGTAAGAGTTCAGAGTCATATAATCATGCTAGCCTTTCATGGTAATCAGGAAACGGCCTAGGAATAGGCGTTTCCCTAGTACAAACTGAACACTCCTGTTTTAACAAGATGCTTAAGACCTTACTTTGAAGTCGAGTAAACTTGAGTCTCTCATGCATGGAATCGGACGATACTTGAGATAGAGTGAGTTTGATGTATAGAGAGTTGATCCAAAGCTTGATAATCGTAATAAACTGCCTATAGGATAGTCATTAGTAGCCCTTAATTCACCCTTTTAATCAGGTTCGCTGCTATTTAATTGCGGAAACATTGCGGTCCACGCAATTCTGCCAATTTTCATGCTGTTTAGCTGTTTTCTTGCTCGTTTATTAATTCCATCCCTTATCCTTTGCATCTAATTTCAACTTGCATCTGTTTATGTTATATCCCTTTATACGTTCAGCAAAAAGTAGATAATTAAAAACCAATTTTACCCCATCAAATTCATCCCATCTTTCTTAACAATCACACTTCGCGAATAGCTAAAAATGAGTCTCTGTGGAAAAAACGAATTAAATATACTTACTACTTGCTGTGAGACCATGTATGCTTGCATGTTCTAAGTGCTCTCTCTTCTCTTTTGCATATTTATCTTTACACATTGAGCACGCAACACTCACATCCATCTCAAGAGTTGAGAGTGCCTCGACGTAGTGGGAGAGTTGTGCAACAACCTGACCGTTACATGGGTTTAGTAGAAACTCAAATCATCATACCAGATGATGGAATAGAGGATCCATTGACCTATAAACAGGCAATGAATGATGTTGACAAAGATCAATGGATCAAAGCCATGGACCTCGAAATGGAGTCGATGTACTTCAATTCCGTCTGGGAACTTGTAGATCAACCAGATGGGGTAAAACCTATTGGTTGTAAATGGATCTACAAAAGGAAACGAGACCAAGCTGGTAAGGTACAGACCTTTAAAGCTCGATTAGTGACAAAGGGTTATACCCAGAGAGAGGGGGTAGACTATGATGAAACCTTCTCTCCTGTTGTCATGTTAAAATCAATTAGAATACTCTTGTCCATTGCCACATATTATGACTATGAGATTTGGCAAATGGATGTCAAGACAGCCTTTCTGAATGGCAATCTTGAAGAGAGTATCTATATGTCTCAACCAGAGGGGTTTATAATACAACATCAAGAACAAAAACTTTGTAAGCTTAAACGATCCATTTATGGGTTGAAACAAGCATCTAGATGCTGGAATATAAGGTTTGATACTGCGATCAAATCTTATGGTTTTGAACAAAACATTGACGAACCTTGTGTTTACAAGAAGATTGTCAAAACATCTGTAGCATTCCTCGTATTATATGTCGATGATATCTTACTCATTGGGAATGATGTAAGATGCCTGACTGACGTCAAGAAATGGCTAGCAACTCAATTCCAAATGAAAGATTTGGGAGAAGCTCAATATATTCTTGGGATCCAAATAGTTCGGAACCGCAAGAATAGAACATTAGCCATGTCTCAAGCATCCTATATTGACAAGATGTTGTCAAGATATAAAATGCAGAATTCCAAGAGGGGTTTGCTACCCTTCAGGCATGGAATTCACTTGTCGAAGGAACAATGTCCTAAGACACCTCAAGAAATTGAGGATATGAGACGCATTCCCTATGCATCGGCAGTTGGAAGTCTGATGTATGCTATGTTGTGTACACGACCCGACATATGCTATGCAGTAGGTGTTGTCAGCAGGTTTCAGTCCAATCCTGGACTTATACATTGGACAACCGTTAAGAATATCCTCAAGTATCTTAGGAGAACGAGGGATTACATGCTCGTGTATAAAGGTAAGGATCTGATTCTTACAGGATACACTGATTCTGATTTCCAGTCGGATAAAGATTCGAGAAAATCAACATCGGGATCAGTGTTCACTCTGAATGGAGGAGCTGTAGTATGGCGGAGTATCAAGCAAAGTTGTGTTGCTGACTCCACTATGGAAGCAGAATACGTAGCTGCCTGTGAAGCAGCAAAAGAAGCTGTGTGGCTTAGAAAGTTTTTGAACGATTTGGAAGTTGTTCCAAATATGCATCTGCCTATCACTCTCTTTTGTGATAACAGTGGAGCAGTTGCAAATTCAAAAGAGCCAAGGAGCCATAAACGCGGGAAACATATTGAGCGAAAATATCATCTCATTCGAGAGATCGTCCAACGAGGAGACGTTATTGTGAAACAAATAGCCTCTGAGGACAACATTGCTGATCCATTTACAAAGGCTCTCACGGCTAAAGTGTTTGAGGGTCACCTAGTGAGACTAGGACTACAGGATGTATAATCTAGGGCAAGTGGGAGAAAACTATGGGTATGTGATGCCCTAGTTTATTGTATTTATTTCTCATTTTGAAAAACTCAACATTATGTATATATATGGATATATATTTATAACCACTGGAGTTTTAGTCCAAGTGGGAGTTTGTTGGGTTTTATGTCCTAAAACTCGTGGTTTGTAAACGATAAACATATTTTATTACCAATAAAGTGTTATTGAGGTTTATTCAATAAAGTTATTATTGAATATGTGAATTGCTTATTTCATTTTAGAAAACCCTAAATCCAATAAACTAAGATCCATGGCTATAACATGAATACTTGAACTTTATGTGGAGACATAAAAGTGGATCAAGTTCGAGTAAATAGCCAAAAAACGGTCTATAGTATACGGATAAGGCTGGATACCTTATCTTGGGGACACTATTGGATGCGGCCCATTTTGTATTTAGTACAAACGATGTGATCCTGAATCGTTCATGTGGAGACATGTGAATGGGGGCGTCCTATGCAAAGAGTTTGCATTAGACCGGACCGCGAAATAAGTCACTCTTACTTTATAACGCTGTTTACTGTTTTAAAGACTGACTATTTCAAAACGATGACCTAGGTAACTTGACCTTAATCCTGAGCTAACTATGAACTCCTGTTTATTCGAGATTATCCTTAGATCTGCATGGGTGAGAGTGGCTCAACAGCGCCGACTCAATATGCCTCCCATTTCAGGGGTAAGACCGGATAGATAGCTGGGGACATAGGGTGCAAGATGGAATTCACTCATACCCGTCTCTAGGGATAGTAGATAGGTTGTTCCCTTAAGTGCTGACTCCAGGTCTTGAACAAGGGGCCCCACCTTCTCATTGGCCCGAGAGGGACTCGGTATAGTGATTAGATCACATACCAATCGGTTTAGTGATTGGATCACAAACCAATTGTTCATTAGAGGATCAGTGGGACTTAAGGAGCAAGATGTAATTACGGGGGTAAAACAGATATTTGACCCGACCGTAAATTACGAACAACCTGTGAAGGGTCAACTTACTAATCATGGTTATATCGAGTGGACATAAATATATCTACAGTGAGGAGAATGCAACTACTAGGCTATAGTGGAATGTCCTGATAGTTAACGAATGTTGATTAACTAGGTTAAAGAGTTTAATCAGTTAATCTCGGATCGTTGGAGCTCATGATCTGTAGGTCCATGAGGTCCCCCTGCTAGCTCATATCGGACTAAACCTTAGAACAGTGTGACGAGTGAATTCGAAGTGTTCGAATTCGAATTAGGGAATTAACGTTAAATATATGTGATATATTTAACGACATAACGTTCAATTGCGAATTGAACAATAGAGAGAGATGGTGATATTTAAATAAGATTTAATTATCGAAAATATGAATATGGATTCATAATCATGTATATCGGGAATGATCGGGATTAGTGTTGGATTTATTGGATATTAAATTTGAATTAATTAAATTGTTTAATTAATTATTTAATATTAATTTAATTTGATTTAAAATTAATTATTTGAATTAATTTTTAAATTGAATTAATTTGATCAAAGTTAGTCAAAAGTCAAATTTAAGACAATTGACTACAACTTTGAAAGTCAAAAGTCAAATGTTGACTCCACTAAACCTTGAAAGTCAAGAGTCATTTTGATGACTAAAGTGAGTGGAAAAATCCAATTCTTAAGTTAGTGGAAAAATCCAATTCTTGAGTTAGTGGGAAAAACCATTTGTTGGTGGTTTTATGAGTCAAACTTTTTTGCTAAGTGTTCATCCCACATCAAGCCACTAATCCCACTAAATTGAGTGGATTCTACATGGCATCCTATTGTTAACTCAATTTTGCATGTTTTTTGCATGTAGTCTTCTATATATACAAAGGGTTAATGAGATTGACTTCTTCTTGGAATTTTGATGAACTTTGAGAAATTGTAAAGACAATTTCTCTACTTTTCTCTCCAATTCCATCTTCAATTCTCTTTTAAATTAGTCACTCAAAGGATCCCACAATCCCGTTCTAAGGCCGGAGAATAGTCGGGAAGACTCTCGTGGTGGTTCGTGACCGTTACGTTCGAAGATCGAGTTTGGAATCAAGAAGAATTTGAACTTCAAAGGTAACTTCTAAATTATTGTCTTTGTTTTTCAAATTACATGCTTTTTCTTTTTAAATTAACAAAATAAGAGTACTTAGATCCAACGATGCTTCCGCTATGCATGCCGAAACTCTTTCAAATGGTATCAGAGCATGCTTTAAGTACTCTTTTTTGGTTAATTTAGAGTTGGTGGGTAGTAATTCATGTGATGAATGTATGTGTGCTAAAATGGAAATTTTTGGTCTTTGGCATCCATTTCTTTTCCAATTTGTAATAATTATTGTAATTGCCTTGTAATGGGCTTTAATGTGTTACAAAGAGTATGTAATTTTTGTAGAGTCATTAGAGTCCATTTTAGGATGTAATTTATCAAAATTGGAAGAGGCGTCAAGTGGCGGTTCGGTTCGGTTCGGCGGCGGTTCGTGCAATTCCACAACTTACAAGCGGTTCGAGCCGATTCGAAGTGTTCGGGGGCGGTTCAAGACTTTTTCCTATTTTATTATTGTAATAATTTAGGTAAATGCTTGTTTAGGATTCCAAAACCAATCCATTTTTAGTGTGGTTTATTTATTTATGCATTGTGAATGTATAGTTTAAATAAACATAATCTTGTGTGCATATTGTATGCCATGTAGATTTAAAATCCCACCATAGGATAAGCATGAAACATGCATTGAAAGTATGTTATAAGTGTTATAATATAAGTATGCATGTTTAGGATTCCATGAGATTTCATATAAGTTGTTATATTTTTGCATGGAATGATTTTATATAATTGTTATATAAAAGCATGTTAGATGTATGTTATAAGTTTTTTTTATAAGTGTTATAAAATGAATTAGACATTAAAACTTATAACAAAGATAAATGCATGCTCATTTAGGGTTAACTACCAAGCAATCTCCTATTTTAATAGTTAAAATAGGTCGATATCTTGTAAAACTTCGGTTACAAGAAAAACTCACCCGGTAAGATGCTGTCTCAGCTTGGGGGTATTTAAGTTGACGGTTTACGGAACACCTCCTACCTGGGCATCGAACTGGCGTTTGAGTTTAGCTAACCCGGTTTTATGAGCATGCGTGAGTGATGTGAGGAGGTGTGTTCATCACGTGTCGCATTGGGTCATGCCGCCCCGCTCGCCTTAAATGAAAATTGTGTGCATTCCATGTCGGGTGCGATCATACCAGCACTAATGCACCGGATCCCATCAGAACTCCGCAGTTAAGCGTGCTTGGGCGAGAGTAGTACTAAGTTGGGTGACCACTTGGGAAGTCCTCGTGTTGCACCCCTTTTTTTGTTTCTTATATAACTTCCTTTTGTTTCTTTCGTACCTTAGTATTAATTTTTTATTTCTTCCTTTCATTTTAACTTTTAGTGCGCTCGTGCTCGTTAATTTTCTACGAACCGGGGTGTCCGCGCGGGCCCCGTCGGCCGCTTCGACCTACTCGCGGCTCCTCCCTCGCCGGTCGGCCCTTCGCGACCTGTGTTCATCACGTGTCGCATTGGGTCATGCCGCCCCGCTCGCCTTAAATGAAAATTGTGTGCATTCCATGTCGGGTGCGATCATACTAGCACTAATGCACCGGATCCCATCAGAACTCCGCAGTTAAGCGTGCTTGGGCGAGAGTAGTACTAAGTTGGGTGACCGCTTGGGAAGTCCTCGTGTTGCACCCCTTTTTTTGTTTCTTATATAACTTCCTTTTGTTTCTTTCGTACCTTAGTATTAATTTTTTATTTCTTCCTTTCATTTTAACTTTTAGTGCGCTCGTGCTCGTTAATTTTCTACGAACCGGGGTGTCCGCGCGGGCCCCGTCGGCCGCTTCGACCTACTCGCGGCTCCTCCCTCGCCGGTCGGCCCTTCGCGACCTGTGTTCATCACGTGTCGCATTGGGTCATGCCGCCCCGCTCGCCTTAAATGAAAATTGTGTGCATTCCATGTCGGGTGCGATCATACCAGCACTAATGCACCGGATTCCATCAGAACTCCGCAGTTAAGCGTGCATGGGCGAGAGTAGTACTAAGTTGGGTGACCACTTGGGAAGTCCTCGTGTTGCACCCCTTTTTTTGTTTCTTATATAACTTCCTTTTGTTTCTTTCGTACCTTAGTATTAATTTTTTATTTCTTCCTTTCATTTTAACTTTTAGTGCGCTCGTGCTCGTTAATTTTCTACGAACCGGGGTGTCCGCGCGGGCCCCGTCGGCCGCTTCGACCTACTCGCGGCTCCTCCCTCGCCGGTCGGCCCTTCGCGACCTGTGTTCATCACGTGTCGCATTGGGTCATGCCGCCCCGCTCGCCTTAAATGAAAATTGTGTGCATTCCATGTCGGGTGCGATCATACCAGCACTAATGCACCGGATCCCATCAGAACTCCGCAGTTAAGCGTGCTTGGGCGAGAGTAGTACTAAGTTGGGTGACCACTTGGGAAGTCCTCGTGTTGCACCCCTTTTTTTGTTTCTTATATAACTTCCTTTTGTTTCTTTCGTACCTTAGTATTAATTTTTTATTTCTTCCTTTCATTTTAACTTTTAGTGCGCTCGTGCTCGTTAATTTTCTACGAACCGGGGTGTCCGCGCGGGCCCCGTCGGCCGCTTCGACCTACTCGCGGCTCCTCCCTCGCCGGTCGGCCCTTCGCGACCTGTGTTCATCACGTGTCGCATTGGGTCATGCCGCCCCGCTCGCCTTAAATGAAAATTGTGTGCATTCCATGTCGGGTGCGATCATACCAGCACTAATGCACCGGATCCCATCAGAACTTCGCAGTTAAGCGTGCTTGGGCGAGAGTAGTACTAAGTTGGGTGACCACTTGGGAAGTCCTCGTGTTGCACCCCTTTTTTTGTTTCTTATATAACTTCCTTTTGTTTCTTTCGTACCTTAGTATTAATTTTTTATTTCTTCCTTTCATTTTAACTTTTAGTGCGCTCGTGCTCGTTAATTTTCTACGAACCGGGGTGTCCGCGCGGGCCCCGTCGGCCGCTTCGACCTACTCGCGGCTCCTCCCTCGCCGGTCGGCCCTTCGCGACCTGTGTTCATCACGTGTCGCATTGGGTCATGCCGCCCCGCTCGCCTTAAATGAAAATTGTGTGCATTCCATGTCGGGTGCGATCATACCAGCACTAATGCACCGGATCCCATCAGAACTCCGCAGTTAAGCGTGCTTGGGCGAGAGTAGTACTAAGTTGGGTGACCACTTGGGAAGTCCTCGCGTTGCACCCCTTTTTTTGTTTCTTATATAACTTCCTTTTGTTTCTTTCGTACCTTAGTATTAATTTTTTATTTCTTCCTTTCATTTTAACTTTTAGTGCGCTCGTGCTCGTTAATTTTCTACGAACCGGGGTGTCCGCGCGGGCCCCGTCGGCCGCTTCGACCTACTCGCGGCTCCTCCCTCGCCGGTCGGCCCTTCGCGACCTGTGTTCATCACGTGTCGCATTGGGTTATGCCGCCCCGCTCGCCTTAAATGAAAATTGTGTGCATTCCATGCCGGGTGCGATCATACCAGCACTAATGCACCGGATCCCATCAGAACTCCGCAGTTAAGCGTGCTTGGGCGAGAGTAGTACTAAGTTGGGTGACCACTTGGGAAGTCCTCGTGTTGCACCCCTTTTTTTGTTTCTTATATAACTTCCTTTTGTTTCTTTCGTACCTTAGTATTAATTTTTTATTTCTTCCTTTCATTTTAACTTTTAGTGCGCTCGTGCTCGTTAATTTTCTACGAACCGGGGTGTCCGCGCGGGCCCCGTCGGCCGCTTCGACCTACTCGCGGCTCCTCCCTCGCCGGTCGGCCCTTCGCGACGTGTGTTCATCACGTGTCGCATTGGGTCATGCCGCCCCGCTCGCCTTAAATGAAAATTGTGTGCATTCCATGTCGGGTGCGATCATACCAGCACTAATGCACCGGATCCCATCAGAACTCCGCAGTTAAGCGTGCTTGGGCGAGAGTAGTACTAAGTTGGGTGACCACTTGGGAAGTCCTCGTGTTGCACCCCTTTTTTTGTTTCTTATATAACTTCCTTTTGTTTCTTTCGTACCTTAGTATTAATTTTTTATTTCTTCCTTTCATTTTAACTTTTAGTGCGCTCGTGCTCGTTAATTTTCTACGAACCGGGGTGTCCGCGCGGGCCCCGTCGGCCGCTTCGACCTACTCGCGGCTCCTCCCTCGCCGGTCGGCCCTTCGCGACCTGTGTTCATCACGTGTCGCATTGGGTCATGCCGCCCCGCTCGCCTTAAATGAAAATTGTGTGCATTCCATGTCGGGTGCGATCATACCAGCACTAATGCACCGGATCCCATCAGAACTCCGCAGTTAAGCGTGCTTGGGCGAGAGTAGTACTAAGTTGGGTGACCACTTGGGAAGTCCTCGTGTTGCACCCCTTTTTTTGTTTCTTATATAACTTCCTTTTGTTTCTTTCGTACCTTAGTATTAATTTTTTATTTCTTCCTTTCATTTTAACTTTTAGTGCGCTCGTGCTCGTTAATTTTCTACGAACCGGGGTGTCCGCGCGGGCCCCGTCGGCCGCTTCGACCTACTCGCGGCTCCTCCCTCGCCGGTCGGCCCTTCGCGACCTGTGTTCATCACGTGTCGCATTGGGTCATGCCGCCCCGCTCGCCTTAAATGAAAATTGTGTGCATTCCATGTCGGGTGCGATCATACCAGCACTAATGCACCGAATCCCATCAGAACTCCGCAGTTAAGCGTGCTTGGGCGAGAGTAGTACTAAGTTGGGTGACCACTTGGGAAGTCCTCGTGTTGCACCCCTTTTTTTGTTTCTTATATAACTTCCTTTTGTTTCTTTCGTACCTTAGTATTAATTTTTTATTTCTTCCTTTCATTTTAACTTTTAGTGCGCTCGTGCTCGTTAATTTTCTACGAACCGGGGTGTCCGCGCGGGCCCCGTCGGCCGCTTCGACCTACTCGCGGCTCCTCCCTCGCCGGTCGGCCCTTCGCGACCTGTGTTCATCACGTGTCGCATTGGGTCATGCCGCCCCGCTCGCCTTAAATGAAAATTGTGTGCATTCCATGTCGGGTGCGATCATACCAGCACTAATGCACCGGATCCCATCAGAACTCCGCAGTTAAACGTGCTTGGGCGAGAGTAGTACTAAGTTGGGTGACCACTTGGGAAGTCCTCGTGTTGCACCCCTTTTTTTGTTTCTTATATAACTTCCTTTTGTTTCTTTCGTACCTTAGTATTAATTTTTTATTTCTTCCTTTCATTTTAACTTTTAGTGCGCTCGTGCTCGTTAATTTTCTACGAACCGGGGTGTCCGCGCGGGCCCCGTCGGCCGCTTCGACCTACTCGCGGCTCCTCCCTCGCCGGTCGGCCCTTCGCGACCTGTGTTCATCACGTGTCGCATTGGGTTATGCCGCCCCGCTCGCCTTAAATGAAAATTGTGTGCATTCCATGCCGGGTGCGATCATACCAGCACTAATGCACCGGATCCCATCAGAACTCCGCAGTTAAGCGTGCTTGGGCGAGAGTAGTACTAAGTTGGGTGACCACTTGGGAAGTCCTCGTGTTGCACCCCTTTTTTTGTTTCTTATATAACTTCCTTTTGTTTCTTTCGTACCTTAGTATTAATTTTTTATTTCTTCCTTTCATTTTAACTTTTAGTGCGCTCGTGCTCGTTAATTTTCTACGAACCGGGGTGTCCGCGCGGGCCCCGTCGGCCGCTTCGACCTACTCGCGGCTCCTCCCTCGCCGGTCGGCCCTTCGCGACCTGTGTTCATCACGTGTCGCATTGGGTCATGCCGCCCCGCTCGCCTTAAATGAAAATTGTGTGCATTCCATGTCGGGTGCGATCATACCAGCACTAATGCACCGGATCCCATCAGAACTCCGCAGTTAAGCGTGCTTGGGCGAGAGTAGTACTAAGTTGGGTGACCACTTGGGAAGTCCTCGTGTTGCACCCCTTTTTTTGTTTCTTATATAACTTCCTTTTGTTTCTTTCGTACCTTAGTATTAATTTTTTATTTCTTCCTTTCATTTTAACTTTTAGTGCGCTCGTGCTCGTTAATTTTCTACGAACCGGGGTGTCCGCGCGGGCCCCGTCGGCCGCTTCGACCTACTCGCGGCTCCTCCCTCGCCGGTCGGCCCTTCGCGACCTGTGTTCATCACGTGTCGCATTGGGTCATGCCGCCCCGCTCGCCTTAAATGAAAATTGTGTGCATTCCATGTCGGGTGCGATCATACCAGCACTAATGCACCGAATCCCATCAGAACTCCGCAGTTAAGCGTGCTTGGGCGAGAGTAGTACTAAGTTGGGTGACCACTTGGGAAGTCCTCGTGTTGCACCCCTTTTTTTGTTTCTTATATAACTTCCTTTTGTTTCTTTCGTACCTTAGTATTAATTTTTTATTTCTTCCTTTCATTTTAACTTTTAGTGCGCTCGTGCTCGTTAATTTTCTACGAACCGGGGTGTCCGCGCGGGCCCCGTCGGCCGCTTCGACCTACTCGCGGCTCCTCCCTCGCCGGTCGGCCCTTCGCGACCTGTGTTCATCACGTGTCGCATTGGGTCATGCCGCCCCGCTCGCCTTAAATGAAAATTGTGTGCATTCCATGTCGGGTGCGATCATACCAGCACTAATGCACCGGATCCCATCAGAACTCCGCAGTTAAACGTGCTTGGGCGAGAGTAGTACTAAGTTGGGTGACCACTTGGGAAGTCCTCGTGTTGCACCCCTTTTTTTGTTTCTTATATAACTTCCTTTTGTTTCTTTCGTACCTTAGTATTAATTTTTTATTTCTTCCTTTCATTTTAACTTTTAGTGCGCTCGTGCTCGTTAATTTTCTACGAACCGGGGTGTCCGCGCGGGCCCCGTCGGCCGCTTCGACCTACTCGCGGCTCCTCCCTCGCCGGTCGGCCCTTCGCGACCTGTGTTCATCACGTGTCGCATTGGGTCATGCCGCCCCGCTCGCCTTAAATGAAAACTGTGTGCATTCCATGTCGGGTGCGATCATACCAGCACTAATGCACCGGATCCCATCAGAACTCCGCAGTTAAGCGTGCTTGGGCGAGAGTAGTACTAAGTTGGGTGACCACTTGGGAAGTCCTCGTGTTGCACCCCTTTTTTTGTTTCTTATATAACTTCCTTTTGTTTCTTTCGTACCTTAGTATTAATTTTTTATTTCTTCCTTTCATTTTAACTTTTAGTGCGCTCGTGCTCGTCAATTTTCTACGAACCGGGGTGTCCGCGCGGGCCCCGTCGGCCGCTTCGACCTACTCGCGGCTCCTCCCTCGCCGGTCGGCCCTTCGCGACCTGTGTTCATCACGTGTCGCATTGGGTCATGCCGCCCCGCTCGCCTTAAATGAAAATTGTGTGCATTCCATGTCGGGTGTGATCATACCAGCACTAATGCACCGGATCCCATCAGAACTCCGCAGTTAAGCGTGCTTGGGCGAGAGTAGTACTAAGTTGGGTGACCACTTGGGAAGTCCTCGTGTTGCACCCCTTTTTTTGTTTCTTATATAACTTCCTTTTGTTTCTTTCGTACCTTAGTATTAATTTTTTATTTCTTCCTTTCATTTTAACTTTTAGTGCGCTCGTGCTCGTTAATTTTCTACGAACCGGGGTGTCCGCGCGGGCCCCGTCGGCCGCTTCGACCTACTCGCGGCTCCTCCCTCGCCGGTCGGCCCTTCGCGACCTGTGTTCATCACGTGTCGCATTGGGTCATGCCGCCCCGCTCGCCTTAAATGAAAATTGTGTGCATTCCATGTCGGGTGCGATCATACCAGCACTAATGCACCGGATCCCATCAGAACTCCGCAGTTAAGCGTGCTTGGGCGAGAGTAGTACTAAGTTGGGTGACCACTTGGGAAGTCCTCGTGTTGCACCCCTTTTTTTGTTTCTTATATAACTTCCTTTTGTTTCTTTCGTACCTTAGTATTATTTTTTTATTTCTTCCTTTCATTTTAACTTTTAGTGCGCTCGTGCTCGTTAATTTTCTACGAACCGGGGTGTCCGCGCGGGCCCCGTCGGCCGCTTCGACCTACTCGCGGCTCCTCCCTCGCCGGTCGGCCCTTCGCGACCTGTGTTCATCACGTGTCGCATTGGGTCATGCCGCCCCGCTCGCCTTAAATGAAAATTGTGTGCATTCCATGTCGGGTGCGATCATACCAGCACTAATGCACCGGATCCAATCAGAACTCCGCAGTTAAGCGTGCTTGGGCGAGAGTAGTACTAAGTTGGGTGACCACTTGGGAAGTCCTCGTGTTGCACCCCTTTTTTTGTTTCTTATATAACTTCCTTTTGTTTCTTTCGTACCTTAGTATTAATTTTTTATTTCTTCCTTTCATTTTAACTTTTAGTGCGCTCGTGCTCGTTAATTTTCTACGAACCGGGGTGTCCGCGCGGGCCCCGTCGGCCGCTTCGACCTACTCGCGGCTCCTCCCTCGCCGGTCGGCCCTTCGCGACCTGTGTTCATCACGTGTCGCATTGGGTCATGCCGCCCCGCTCGCCTTAAATGAAAATTGTGTGCATTCCATGTCGGGTGCGATCATACCAGCACTAATGCACCGGATCCCATCAGAACTCCGCAGTTAAGCGTGCTTGGGCGAGAGTAGTACTAAGTTGGGTACCACTTGGGAAGTCCTCGTGTTGCACCCCTTTTTTTGTTTCTTATATAACTTCCTTTTGTTTCTTTCGTACCTTAGTATTAATTTTTTATTTCTTCCTTTCATTTTAACTTTTAGTGCGCTCGTGCTCGTTAATTTTCTACGAACCGGGGTGTCCGCGCGGGCCCCGTCGGCCGCTTCGACCTACTCGCGGCTCCTCCCTCGCCGGTCGGCCCTTCGCGACCTGTGTTCATCACGTGTCGCATTGGGTCATGCCGCCCCGCTCGCCTTAAATGAAAATTGTGTGCATTCCATGTTGGGTGCGATCATACCAGCACTAATGCACCGGATCCCATCAGAACTCCGCAGTTAAGCGTGCTTGGGCGAGAGTAGTACTAAGTTGGGTGACCACTTGGGAAGTCCTCGTGTTGCACCTCTTTTTTTGTTTCTTATATAACTTCCTTTTGTTTCTTTCGTACCTTAGTATTAATTTTTTATTTCTTCCTTTCATTTTAACTTTTAGTGCGCTCGTGCTCGTTAATTTTCTACGAACCGGGGTGTCCGCGCGGGCCCCGTCGGCCGCTTCGACCTACTCGCGGCTCCTCCCTCGCCGGTCGGCCCTTCGCGACCTGTGTTCATCACGTGTCGCATTGGGTCATGCCGCCCCGCTCGCCTTAAATGAAAATTGTGTGCATTCCATGTCGGGTGCGATCATACCAGCACTAATGCACCGGATCACATCAGAACTCCGCAGTTAAGCGTGCTTGGGCGAGAGTAGTACTAAGTTGGGTGACCACTTGGGAAGTCCTCGTGTTGCACCCCTTTTTTTGTTTCTTATATAACTTCCTTTTGTTTCTTTCGTACCTTAGTATTAATTTTTTATTTCTTCCTTTCATTTTAACTTTTAGTGCGCTCGTGCTCGTTAATTTTCTACGAACCGGGGTGTCCGCGCGGGCCCCGTCGGCCGCTTCGACCTACTCGCGGCTCCTCCCTCGCCGGTCGGCCCTTCGCGACCTGTGTTCATCACGTGTCGCATTGGGTCATGCCGCCCCGCTCGCCTTAAATGAAAATTGTGTGCATTCCATGTCGGGTGCGATCATACCAGCACTAATGCAGCGGATCCCATCAGAACTCCGCAGTTAAGCGTGCTTGGGCGAGAGTAGTACTAAGTTGGGTGACCACTTGGGAAGTCCTCGTGTTGCACCCCTTTTTTTGTTTCTTATATAACTTCCTTTTGTTTCTTTCGTACCTTAGTATTAATTTTTTATTTCTTCCTTTCATTTTAACTTTTAGTGCGCTCGTGCTCGTTAATTTTCTACGAACCGGGGTGTCCGCGCGGGCCCCGTCGGCCGCTTCGACCTACTCGCGGCTCCTCCCTCGCCGGTCGGCCCTTCGCGACCTGTGTTCATCACGTGTCGCATTGGGTCATGCCGCCCCGCTCGCCTTAAATGAAAATTGTGTGCATTCCATGTCGGGTGCGATCATACCAGCACTAATGCACCGGATCCCATCAGAACTCCGCAGTCAAGCGTGCTTGGGCGAGAGTAGTACTAAGTTGGGTGACCACTTGGGAAGTCCTCGTGTTGAACCCCTTTTTTTGTTTCTTATATAACTTCCTTTTGTTTCTTTCGTACCTTAGTATTAATTTTTTATTTCTTCCTTTCATTTTAACTTTTAGTGCGCTCGTGCTCGTCAATTTTCTACGAACCGGGGTGTCCGCGCGGGCCCCGTCGGCCGCTTCGACCTACTCGCGGCTCCTCCCTCGCCGGTCGGCCCTTCGCGACCTGTGTTCATCACGTGTCGCATTGGGTCATGCCGCCCCGCTCGCCTTAAATGAAAATTGTGTGCATTCCATGTCGGGTGTGATCATACCAGCACTAATGCACCGGATCCCATCAGAACTCCGCAGTCAAGCGTGCTTGGGCGAGAGTAGTACTAAGTTGGGTGACCACTTGGGAAGTCCTCGTGTTGCACCCCTTTTTTTGTTTCTTATATAACTTCCTTTTGTTTCTTTCGTACCTTAGTATTAATTTTTTATTTCTTCCTTTCATTTTAACTTTTAGTGCGCTCGTGCTCGTTAATTTTCTACGAACCGGGGTGTCCGCGCGGGCCCCGTCGGCCGCTTCGACCTACTCGCGGCTCCTCCCTCGCCGGTCGGCCCTTCGCGACCTGTGTTCATCACGTGTCGCATTGGGTCATGCCGCCCCGCTCGCCTTAAATGAAAATTGTGTGCACTCCATGTCGGGTGCGATCATACCAGCACTAATGCACCGGATCCCATCAGAACTCCGCAGTTAAGCGTGCTTGGGCGAGAGTAGTACTAAGTTGGGTGACCACTTGGGAAGTCCTCGTGCTGCACCCCTTTTTTTGTTTCTTATATAACTTCCTTTTGTTTCTTTCGTACCTTAGTATTAATTTTTTATTTCTTCCTTTCATTTTAACTTTTAGTGCGCTCGTGCTCGTTAATTTTCTACGAACCGGGGTGTCCGCGCGGGCCCCGTCGGCCGCTTCGACCTACTCGCGGCTCCTCCCTCGCCGGTCGGCCCTTCGCGACCTGTGTTCATCACGTGTCGCATTGGGTCATGCCGCCCCGCTCGCCTTAAATGAAAATTGTGTGCATTCCATGTCGGGTGCGATCATACCAGCACTAATGCACCGGATCCAATCAGAACTCCGCAGTTAAGCGTGCTTGGGCGAGAGTAGTACTAAGTTGGGTGACCACTTGGGAAGTCCTCGTGTTGCACCCCTTTTTTTGTTTCTTATATAACTTCCTTTTGTTTCTTTCGTACCTTAGTATTAATTTTTTATTTCTTCCTTTCATTTTAACTTTTAGTGCGCTCGTGCTCGTTAATTTTCTACGAACCGGGGTGTCCGCGCGGGCCCCGTCGGCCGCTTCGACCTACTCGCGGCTCCTCCCTCGCCGGTCGGCCCTTCGCGACCTGTGTTCATCACGTGTCGCATTGGGTCATGCCGCCCCGCTCGCCTTAAATGAAAATTGTGTGCATTCCATGTCGGGTGCGATCATACCAGCACTAATGCACCGGATCCCATCAGAACTCCGCAGTTAAGCGTGCTTGGGCGAGAGTAGTACTAAGTTGGGTACCACTTGGGAAGTCCTCGTGTTGCACCCCTTTTTTTGTTTCTTATATAACTTCCTTTTGTTTCTTTCGTACCTTAGTATTAATTTTTTATTTCTTCCTTTCATTTTAACTTTTAGTGCGCTCGTGCTCGTTAATTTTCTACGAACCGGGGTGTCCGCGCGGGCCCCGTCGGCCGCTTCGACCTACTCGCGGCTCCTCCCTCGCCGGTCGGCCTTTCGCGACCTGTGTTCATCACGTGTCGCATTGGGTCATGCCGCCCCGCTCGCCTTAAATGAAAATTGTGTGCATTCCATGTTGGGTGCGATCATACTAGCACTAATGCACCGGATCCCATCAGAACTCCACAGTTAAGCGTGCTTGGGCGAGAGTAGTACTAAGTTGGGTGACCACTTGGGAAGTCCTCGTGTTGCACCTCTTTTTTTGTTTCTTATATAACTTCCTTTTGTTTCTTTCGTACCTTAGTATTAATTTTTTATTTCTTCCTTTCATTTTAACTTTTAGTGCGCTCGTGCTCGTTAATTTTCTACGAACCGGGGTGTCCGCGCGGGCCCCGTCGGCCGCTTCGACCTACTCGCGGCTCCTCCCTCGCCGGTCGGCCCTTCGCGACCTGTGTTCATCACGTGTCGCATTGGGTCATGCCGCCCCGCTCGCCTTAAATGAAAATTGTGTGCATTCCATGTCGGGTGCGATCATACCAGCACTAATGCACCGGATCCCATCAGAACTCCGCAGTTAAGCGTGCTTGGGCGAGAGTAGTACTAAGTTGGGTGACCACTTGGGAAGTCCTCGTGTTGCACCCCTTTTTTTGTTTCTTATATAACTTCCTTTTGTTTCTTTCGTACCTTAGTATTAATTTTTTATTTCTTCCTTTCATTTTAACTTTTAGTGCGCTCGTGCTCGTTAATTTTCTACGAACCGGGGTGTCCGCGCGGGCCCCGTCGGCCGCTTCGACCTACTCGCGGCTCCTCCCTCGCCGGTCGGCCCTTCGCGACCTGTGTTCATCACGTGTCGCATTGGGTCATGCCGCCCCGCTCGCCTTAAATGAAAATTGTGTGCATTCCATGTCGGGTGCGATCATACCAGCACTAATGCACCGGATCCCATCAGAACTCCGCAGTTAAACGTGCTTGGGCGAGAGTAGTACTAAGTTGGGTGACCACTTGGGAAGTCCTCGTGTTGCACCCCTTTTTTTGTTTCTTATATAACTTCCTTTTGTTTCTTTCGTACCTTAGTATTAATTTTTTATTTCTTCCTTTCATTTTAACTTTTAGTGCGCTCGTGCTCGTTAATTTTCTACGAACCGGGGTGTCCGCGCGGGCCCCGTCGGCCGCTTCGACCTACTCGCGGCTCCTCCCTCGCCGGTCGGCCCTTCGCGACCTGTGTTCATCACGTGTCGCATTGGGTCATGCCGCCCCGCTCGCCTTAAATGAAAATTGTGTGCATTCCATGCCGGGTGCGATCATACCAGCACTAATGCACCGGATCCCATCAGAACTCCGCAGTTAAGCGTGCTTGGGCGAGAGTAGTACTAAGTTGGGTGACCACTTGTGAAGTCCTCGTGTTGCACCCCTTTTTTTGTTTCTTATATAACTTCCTTTTGTTTCTTTCGTACCTTAGTATTAATTTTTTATTTCTTCCTTTCATTTTAACTTTTAGTGCGCTCGTGCTCGTTAATTTTCTACGAACCGGGGTGTCCGCGCGGGCCCCGTCGGCCGCTTCGACCTACTCGCGGCTCCTCCCTCGCCGGTCGGCCCTTCGCGACCTGTGTTCATCACGTGTCGCATTGGGTCATGCCGCCCCGCTCGCCTTAAATGAAAATTGTGTGCATTCCATGTCGGGTGCGATCATACCAGCACTAATGCACCGGATCCCATCAGAACTCCGCAGTTGGGCGAGAGTAGTACTAAGTTGGGTGACCACTTGGGAAGTCCTCGTGTTGCACCCCTTTTTTTGTTTCTTATATAACTTCCTTTTGTTTCTTTCGTACCTTAGTATTAATTTTTTATTTCTTCCTTTCATTTTAACTTTTAGTGCGCTCGTGCTCGTTAATTTTCTACGAACCGGGGTGTCCGCGCGGGCCCCGTCGGCCGCTTCGACCTACTCGCGGCTCCTCCCTCGCCGGTCGGCCCTTCGCGACCTGTGTTCATCACGTGTCGCATTGGGTCATGCCGCCCCGCTCGCCTTAAATGAAAATTGTGTGCATTCCATGTCGGGTGCGATCATACCAGCACTAATGCACCGGATCCCATAAGAACTCCGCAGTTAAGCGTGCTTGGGCGAGAGTAGTACTAAGTTGGGTGACCACTTGGGAAGTCCTCGTGTTGCACCCCTTTTTTTGTTTCTTATATAACTTCCTTTTGTTTCTTTCGTACCTTAGTATTAATTTTTTATTTCTTCCTTTCATTTTAACTTTTAGTGCGCTCGTGCTCGTTAATTTTCTACGAACCGGGGTGTCCGCGCGGGCCCCGTCGGCCGCTTCGACCTACTCGCGGCTCCTCCCTCGCCGGTCGGCCCTTCGCGACCTGTGTTCATCACGTGTCGCATTTGGTCATGCTGCCCCGCTCGCCTTAAATGAAAATTGTGTGCATTCCATGTCGGGTGCGATCATACCAGCACTAATGCACCGGATCCCATCAGAACTCCGCAGGTAAGCGTGCTTGGGCGAGAGTAGTACTAAGTTGGGTGACCACTTGGGAAGTCCTCGTGTTGCACCCCTTTTTTTGTTTCTTATATAACTTCCTTTTGTTTCTTTCGTACCTTAGTATTAATTTTTTATTTCTTCCTTTCATTTTAACTTTTAGTGCGCTCGTGCTCGTTAATTTTCTACGAACCGGGGTGTCCGCGCGGGCCCCGTCGGCCGCTTCGACCTACTCGCGGCTCCTCCCTCGCCGGTCGGCCCTTCGCGACCTGTGTTCATCACGTGTCGCATTGGGTCATGCCGCCCCGCTCGCCTTAAATGAAAATTGTGTGCATTCCATGTCGGGTGCGATCATACCAGCACTAATGCACCGGATCCCATCAGAACTCCGCAGTTAAGCGTGCTTGGGCGAGAGTAGTACTAAGTTGGGTGACCACTTGGGAAGTCCTCGTGTTGCACCCCTTTTTTTTGTTTCTTATATAACTTCCTTTTGTTTCTTTCGTACCTTAGTATTAATTTTTTATTTCTTCCTTTCATTTTAACTTTTAGTGCGCTCGTGCTCGTTAATTTTCTACGAACCGGGGTGTCCGCGCGGGCCCCGTCGGCCGCTTCGACCTACTCGCGGCTCCTCCCTCGCCGGTCGGCCCTTCGCGACCTGTGTTCATCACGTGTCGCATTGGGTCATGCCGCCCCGCTCGCCTTAAATGAAAATTGTGTGCATTCCATGTCGGGTGCGATCATACCAGCACTAATGCACCGGATCCCATCAGAACTCCGCAGTTGGGCGAGAGTAGTACTAAGTTGGGTGACCACTTGGGAAGTCCTCGTGTTGCACCCCTTTTTTTGTTTCTTATATAACTTCCTTTTGTTTCTTTCGTACCTTAGTATTAATTTTTTATTTCTTCCTTTCATTTTAACTTTTAGTGCGCTCGTGCTCGTTAATTTTCTACGAACCGGGGTGTCCGCGCGGGCCCCGTCGGCCGCTTCGACCTACTCGCGGCTCCTCCCTCGCCGGTCGGCCCTTCGCGACCTGTGTTCATCACGTGTCGCATTGGGTCATGCCGCCCCGCTCGCCTTAAATGAAAATTGTGTGCATTCCATGTCGGGTGCGATCATACCAGCACTAATGCACCGGATCCCATCAGAACTCCGCAGTTAAGCGTGCTTGGGCGAGAGTAGTACTAAGTTGGGTGACCACTTGGGAAGTCCTCGTGTTGCACCCCTTTTTTTGTTTCTTATATAACTTCCTTTTGTTTCTTTCGTACCTTAGTATTAATTTTTTATTTCTTCCTTTCATTTTAACTTTTAGTGCGCTCGTGCTCGTTAATTTTCTACGAACCGGGGTGTCCGCGCGGGCCCCGTCGGCCGCTTCGACCTACTCGCGGCTCCTCCCTCGCCGGTCGGCCCTTCGCGACCTGTGTTCATCACGTGTCGCATTGGGTCATGCCGCCCCGCTCGCCTTAAATGAAAATTGTGTGCATTCCATGTCGGGTGCGATCATACCAGCACTAATGCACCGGATCCCATCAGAACTCCGCAGTTAAGCGTGCTTGGGCGAGAGTAGTACTAAGTTGGGTGACCACTTGGGAAGTCCTCGTGTTGCACCCCTTTTTTTGTTTCTTATATAACTTCCTTTTGTTTCTTTCGTACCTTAGTATTAATTTTTTATTTCTTCCTTTCATTTTAACTTTTAGTGCGCTCGTGCTCGTTAATTTTCTACGAACCGGGGTGTCCGCGCGGGCCCCGTCGGCCGCTTCGACCTACTCGCGGCTCCTCCCTCGCCGGTCGGCCCTTCGCGACCTGTGTTCATCACGTGTCGCATTGGGTCATGCCGCCCCGCTCGCCTTAAATGAAAATTGTGTGCATTCCATGTCGGGTGCGATCATACCAGCACTAATGCACCGGATCCCATCAGAACTCCGCAGTTAAGCGTGCTTGGGCGAGAGTAGTACTAAGTTGGGTGACCACTTGGGAAGTCCTCGTGTTGCACCCCTTTTTTTGTTTCTTTTATAACTTCCTTTTGTTTCTTTCGTACCTTAGTATTAATTTTTTATTTCTTCCTTTCATTTTAACTTTTAGTGCGCTCGTGCTCGTTAATTTTCTACGAACCGGGGTGTCCGCGCGGGCCCCGTCGGCCGCTTCGACCTACTCGCGGCTCCTCCCTCGCCGGTCGGCCCTTCGCGACCTGTGTTCATCACGTGTCGCATTGGGTCATGCCGCCCCGCTCGCCTTAAATGAAAATTGTGTGCATTCCATGTCGGGTGCGATCATACCAGCACTAATGCACCGGATCCCATCAGAACTCCGCAGTTAAGCGTGCTTGGGCGAGAGTAGTACTAAGTTGGGTGACCACTTGGGAAGTCCTCGTGTTGCACCCCTTTTTTTGTTTCTTATATAACTTCCTTTTGTTTCTTTCGTACCTTAGTATTAATTTTTTATTTCTTCCTTTCATTTTAACTTTTAGTGCGCTCGTGCTCGTTAATTTTCTACGAACCGGGGTGTCCGCGCGGGCCCCGTCGGCCGCTTCGACCTACTCGCGGCTCCTCCCTCGCCGGTCGGCCCTTCGCGACCTGTGTTCATCACGTGTCGCATTGGGTCATGCCGCCCCGCTCGCCTTAAATGAAAATTGTGTGCATTCCATGTCGGGTGCGATCATACCAGCACTAATGCACCGGATCCCATCAGAACTCCGCAGTTAAGCGTGCTTGGGCGAGAGTAGTACTAAGTTGGGTGACCACTTGGGAAGTCCTCGTGTTGCACCCCTTTTTTTGTTTCTTATATAACTTCCTTTTGTTTCTTTCGTACCTTAGTATTAATTTTTTATTTCTTCCTTTCATTTTAACTTTTAGTGCGCTCGTGCTCGTTAATTTTCTACGAACCGGGGTGTCCGCGCGGGCCCCGTCGGCCGCTTCGACCTACTCGCGGCTCCTCCCTCGCCGGTCGGCCCTTCGCGACCTGTGTTCATCACGTGTCGCATTGGGTCATGCCGCCCCGCTCGCCTTAAATGAAAATTGTGTGCATTCCATGTCGGGTGCGATCATACCAGCACTAATGCACCGGATCCCATCAGAACTCCGCAGTTAAGCGTGCTTGGGCGAGAGTAGTACTAAGTTGGGTGACCACTTGGGAAGTCCTCGTGTTGCACCCCTTTTTTTGTTTCTTATATAACTTCCTTTTGTTTCTTTCGTACCTTAGTATTAATTTTTTATTTCTTCCTTTCATTTTAACTTTTAGTGCGCTCGTGCTCGTTAATTTTCTACGAACCGGGGTGTCCGCGCGGGCCCCGTCGGCCGCTTCGACCTACTCGCGGCTCCTCCCTCGCCGGTCGGCCCTTCGCGACCTGTGTTCATCACGTGTCGCATTGGGTCATGCCGCCCCGCTCGCCTTAAATGAAAATTGTGTGCATTCCATGTCGGGTGCGATCATACCAGCACTAATGCACCGGATCCCATCAGAACTCCGCAGTTGGGCGAGAGTAGTACTAAGTTGGGTGACCACTTGGGAAGTCCTCGTGTTGCACCCCTTTTTTTGTTTCTTATATAACTTCCTTTTGTTTCTTTCGTACCTTAGTATTAATTTTTTATTTCTTCCTTTCATTTTAACTTTTAGTGCGCTCGTGCTCGTTAATTTTCTACGAACCGGGGTGTCCGCGCGGGCCCCGTCGGCCGCTTCGACCTACTCGCGGCTCCTCCCTCGCCGGTCGGCCCTTCGCGACCTGTGTTCATCACGTGTCGCATTGGGTCATGCCGCCCCGCTCGCCTTAAATGAAAATTGTGTGCATTCCATGTCGGGTGCGATCATACCAGCACTAATGCACCGGATCCCATAAGAACTCCGCAGTTAAGCGTGCTTGGGCGAGAGTAGTACTAAGTTGGGTGACCACTTGGGAAGTCCTCGTGTTGCACCCCTTTTTTTGTTTCTTATATAACTTCCTTTTGTTTCTTTCGTACCTTAGTATTAATTTTTTATTTCTTCCTTTCATTTTAACTTTTAGTGCGCTCGTGCTCGTTAATTTTCTACGAACCGGGGTGTCCGCGCGGGCCCCGTCGGCCGCTTCGACCTACTCGCGGCTCCTCCCTCGCCGGTCGGCCCTTCGCGACCTGTGTTCATCACGTGTCGCATTTGGTCATGCTGCCCCGCTCGCCTTAAATGAAAATTGTGTGCATTCCATGTCGGGTGCGATCATACCAGCACTAATGCACCGGATCCCATCAGAACTCCGCAGTTAAGCGTGCTTGGGCGAGAGTAGTACTAAGTTGGGTGACCACTTGGGAAGTCCTCGTGTTGCACCCCTTTTTTTGTTTCTTATATAACTTCCTTTTGTTTCTTTCGTACCTTAGTATTAATTTTTTATTTCTTCCTTTCATTTTAACTTTTAGTGCGCTCGTGCTCGTTAATTTTCTACGAACCGGGGTGTCCGCGCGGGCCCCGTCGGCCGCTTCGACCTACTCGCGGCTCCTCCCTCGCCGGTCGGCCCTTCGCGACCTGTGTTCATCACGTGTCGCATTGGGTCATGCCGCCCCGCTCGCCTTAAATGAAAATTGTGTGCATTCCATGTCGGGTGCGATCATACCAGCACTAATGCACCGGATCCCATCAGAACTCCGCAGTTAAGCGTGCTTGGGCGAGAGTAGTACTAAGTTGGGTGACCACTTGGGAAGTCCTCGTGTTGCACCCCTTTTTTTGTTTCTTATATAACTTCCTTTTGTTTCTTTCGTACCTTAGTATTAATTTTTTATTTCTTCCTTTCATTTTAACTTTTAGTGCGCTCGTGCTCGTTAATTTTCTACGAACCGGGGTGTCCGCGCGGGCCCCGTCGGCCGCTTCGACCTACTCGCGGCTCCTCCCTCGCCGGTCGGCCCTTCGCGACCTGTGTTCATCACGTGTCGCATTGGGTCATGCCGCCCCGCTCGCCTTAAATGAAAATTGTGTGCATTCCATGTCGGGTGCGATCATACCAGCACTAATGCACCGGATCCCATCAGAACTCCGCAGTTGGGCGAGAGTAGTACTAAGTTGGGTGACCACTTGGGAAGTCCTCGTGTTGCACCCCTTTTTTTGTTTCTTATATAACTTCCTTTTGTTTCTTTCGTACCTTAGTATTAATTTTTTATTTCTTCCTTTCATTTTAACTTTTAGTGCGCTCGTGCTCGTTAATTTTCTACGAACCGGGGTGTCCGCGCGGGCCCCGTCGGCCGCTTCGACCTACTCGCGGCTCCTCCCTCGCCGGTCGGCCCTTCGCGACCTGTGTTCATCACGTGTCGCATTGGGTCATGCCGCCCCGCTCGCCTTAAATGAAAATTGTGTGCATTCCATGTCGGGTGCGATCATACCAGCACTAATGCACCGGATCCCATCAGAACTCCGCAGTTAAGCGTGCTTGGGCGAGAGTAGTACTAAGTTGGGTGACCACTTGGGAAGTCCTCGTGTTGCACCCCTTTTTTTGTTTCTTATATAACTTCCTTTTGTTTCTTTCGTACCTTAGTATTAATTTTTTATTTCTTCCTTTCATTTTAACTTTTAGTGCGCTCGTGCTCGTTAATTTTCTACGAACCGGGGTGTCCGCGCGGGCCCCGTCGGCCGCTTCGACCTACTCGCGGCTCCTCCCTCGCCGGTCGGCCCTTCGCGACCTGTGTTCATCACGTGTCGCATTGGGTCATGCCGCCCCGCTCGCCTTAAATGAAAATTGTGTGCATTCCATGTCGGGTGCGATCATACCAGCACTAATGCACCGGATCCCATCAGAACTCCGCAGTTAAGCGTGCTTGGGCGAGAGTAGTACTAAGTTGGGTGCCACTTGGGAAGTCCTCGTGTTGCACCCCTTTTTTTGTTTCTTATATAACTTCCTTTTGTTTCTTTCGTACCTTAGTATTAATTTTTTATTTCTTCCTTTCATTTTAACTTTTAGTGCGCTCGTGCTCGTTAATTTTCTACGAACCGGGGTGTCCGCGCGGGCCCCGTCGGCCGCTTCGACCTACTCGCGGCTCCTCCCTCGCCGGTCGGCCCTTCGCGACCTGTGTTCATCACGTGTCGCATTGGGTCATGCCGCCCCGCTCGCCTTAAATGAAAATTGTGTGCATTCCATGTCGGGTGCGATCATACCAGCACTAATGCACCGGATCCCATCAGAACTTCGCAGTTAAGCGTGCTTGGGCGAGAGTAGTACTAAGTTGGGTGACCACTTGGGAAGTCCTCGTGTTGCACCCCTTTTTTTGTTTCTTTTATAACTTCCTTTTGTTTCTTTCGTACCTTAGTATTAATTTTTTATTTCTTCCTTTCATTTTAACTTTTAGTGCGCTCGTGCTCGTTAATTTTCTACGAACCGGGGTGTCCGCGCGGGCCCCGTCGGCCGCTTCGACCTACTCGCGGCTCCTCCCTCGCCGGTCGGCCCTTCGCGACCTGTGTTCATCACGTGTCGCATTGGGTCATGCCGCCCCGCTCGCCTTAAATGAAAATTGTGTGCATTCCATGTCGGGTGCGATCATACCAGCACTAATGCACCGGATCCCATCAGAACTCCGCAGTTAAGCGTGCTTGGGCGAGAGTAGTACTAAGTTGGGTGACCACTTGGGAAGTCCTCGTGTTGCACCCCTTTTTTTGTTTCTTATATAACTTCCTTTTGTTTCTTTCGTACCTTAGTATTAATTTTTTATTTCTTCCTTTCATTTTAACTTTTAGTGCGCTCGTGCTCGTTAATTTTCTACGAACCGGGGTGTCCGCGCGGGCCCCGTCGGCCGCTTCGACCTACTCGCGGCTCCTCCCTCGCCGGTCGGCCCTTCGCGACCTGTGTTCATCACGTGTCGCATTGGGTCATGCCGCCCCGCTCGCCTTAAATGAAAATTGTGTGCATTCCATGTCGGGTGCGATCATACCAGCACTAATGCACCGGATCCCATCAGAACTCCGCAGTTAAGCGTGCTTGGGCGAGAGTAGTACTAAGTTGGGTGACCACTTGGGAAGTCCTCGTGTTGCACCCCTTTTTTTGTTTCTTATATAACTTCCTTTTGTTTCTTTCGTACCTTAGTATTAATTTTTTATTTCTTCCTTTCATTTTAACTTTTAGTGCGCTCGTGCTCGTTAATTTTCTACGAACCGGGGTGTCCGCGCGGGCCCCGTCGGCCGCTTCGACCTACTCGCGGCTCCTCCCTCGCCGGTCGGCCCTTCGCGACCTGTGTTCATCACGTGTCGCATTGGGTCATGCCGCCCCGCTCGCCTTAAATGAAAATTGTGTGCATTCCATGTCGGGTGCGATCATACCAGCACTAATGCACCGGATCCCATCAGAACTCCGCAGTTAAGCGTGCTTGGGCGAGAGTAGTACTAAGTTGGGTGACCACTTGGGAAGTCCTCGTGTTGCACCCCTTTTTTTGTTTCTTATATAACTTCCTTTTGTTTCTTTCGTACCTTAGTATTAATTTTTTATTTCTTCCTTTCATTTTAACTTTTAGTGCGCTCGTGCTCGTTAATTTTCTACGAACCGGGGTGTCCGCGCGGGCCCCGTCGGCCGCTTCGACCTACTCGCGGCTCCTCCCTCGCCGGTCGGCCCTTCGCGACCTGTGTTCATCACGTGTCGCATTGGGTCATGCCGCCCCGCTCGCCTTAAATGAAAATTGTGTGCATTCCATGTCGGGTGCGATCATACCAGCACTAATGCACCGGATCCCATCAGAACTCCGCAGTTAAGCGTGCTTGGGCGAGAGTAGTACTAAGTTGGGTGACCACTTGGGAAGTCCTCGTGTTGCACCCATTTTTTTGTTTCTTATATAACTTCCTTTTGTTTCTTTCGTACCTTAGTATTAATTTTTTATTTCTTCCTTTCATTTTAACTTTTAGTGCGCTCGTGCTCGTTAATTTTCTACGAACCGGGGTGTCCGCGCGGGCCCCGTCGGCCGCTTCGACCTACTCGCGGCTCCTCCCTCGCCGGTCGGCCCTTCGCGACCTGTGTTCATCACGTGTCGCATTGGGTCATGCCGCCCCGCTCGCCTTAAATGAAAATTGTGTGCATTCCATGTCGGGTGCGATCATACCAGCACTAATGCACCGGATCCCATCAGAACTCCGCAGTTAAGCGTGCTTGGGCGAGAGTAGTACTAAGTTGGGTGACCACTTGGGAAGTCCTCGTGTTGCACCCATTTTTTTGTTTCTTATATAACTTCCTTTTGTTTCTTTCGTACCTTAGTATTAATTTTTTATTTCTTCCTTTCATTTTAACTTTTAGTGCCCTCGTGCTCGTTAATTTTCTACGAACCGGGGTGTCCGCGCGGGCCCCGTCGGCCGCTTCGACCTACTCGCGGCTCCTCCCTCGCCGGTCGGCCCTTCGCGACCTGTGTTCATCACGTGTCGCATTGGGTCATGCCGCCCCGCTCGCCTTAAATGAAAATTGTGTGCATTCCATGTCGGGTGCGATCATACCAGCACTAATGCACCGGATCCCATCAGAACTCCGCAGTTAAGCGTGCTTGGGCGAGAGTAGTACTAAGTTGGGTGACCACTTGGGAAGTCCTCGTGTTGCACCCCTTTTTTTGTTTATTATATAACTTCCTTTTGTTTCTTTCGTACCTTAGTATTAATTTTTTATTTCTTCCTTTCATTTTAACTTTTAGTGCGCTCGTGCTCGTTAATTTTCTACGAACCGGGGTGTCCGCGCGGGCCCCGTCGGCCGCTTCGACCTACTCGCGGCTCCTCCCTCGCCGGTCGGCCCTTCGCGACCTGTGTTCATCACGTGTCGCATTGGGTCATGCCGCCCCGCTCGCCTTAAATGAAAATTGTGTGCATTCCATGTCGGGTGCGATCATACCAGCACTAATGCACCGGATCCCATCAGAACTCCGCAGTTAAGCGTGCTTGGGCGAGAGTAGTACTAAGTTGGGTGACCACTTGGGAAGTCCTCGTGTTGCACCCCTTTTTTTTGTTTCTTATATAACTTCCTTTTGTTTCTTTCGTACCTTAGTATTAATTTTTTATTTCTTCCTTTCATTTTAACTTTTAGTGCGCTCGTGCTCGTTAATTTTCTACGAACCGGGGTGTCCGCGCGGGCCCCGTCGGCCGCTTCGACCTACTCGCGGCTCCTCCCTCGCCGGTCGGCCCTTCGCGACCTGTGTTCATCACGTGTCGCATTGGGTCATGCCGCCCCGCTCGCCTTAAATGAAAATTGTGTGCATTCCATGTCGGGTGCGATCATACCAGCACTAATGCACCGGATCCCATCAGAACTCCGCAGTTAAGCGTGCTTGGGCGAGAGTAGTACTAAGTTGGGTGACCACTTGGGAAGTCCTCGTGTTGCACCCCTTTTTTTGTTTCTTATATAACTTCCTTTTGTTTCTTTCGTACCTTAGTATTAATTTTTTATTTCTTCCTTTCATTTTAACTTTTAGTGCGCTCGTGCTCGTTAATTTTCTACGAACCGGGGTGTCCGCGCGGGCCCCGTCGGCCGCTTCGACCTACTCGCGGCTCCTCCCTCGCCGGTCGGCCCTTCGCGACCTGTGTTCATCACGTGTCGCATTGGGTCATGCCGCCCCGCTCGCCTTAAATGAAAATTGTGTGCATTCCATGTCGGGTGCGATCATACCAGCACTAATGCACCGGATCCCATCAGAACTCCGCAGTTAAGCGTGCTTGGGCGAGAGTAGTACTAAGTTGGGTGACCACTTGGGAAGTCCTCGTGTTGCACCCCTTTTTTTGTTTCTTATATAACTTCCTTTTGTTTCTTTCGTACCTTAGTATGAATTTTTTATTTCTTCCTTTCATTTTAACTTTTAGTGCGCTCGTGCTCGTTAATTTTCTACGAACCGGGGTGTCCGCGCGGGCCCCGTCGGCCGCTTCGACCTACTCGCGGCTCCTCCCTCGCCGGTCGGCCCTTCGCGACCTGTGTTCATCACGTGTCGCATTGGGTCATGCCGCCCCGCTCGCCTTAAATGAAAATTGTGTGCATTCAATGTCGGGTGCGATCATACCAGCACTAATGCACCGGATCCCATCAGAACTCCGCAGTTAAGCGTGCTTGGGCGAGAGTAGTACTAAGTTGGGTGACCACTTGGGAAGTCCTCGTGTTGCACCCCTTTTTTTGTTTCTTATATAACTTCCTTTTGTTTCTTTCGTACCTTAGTATTAATTTTTTATTTCTTCCTTTCATTTTAACTTTTAGTGCGCTCGTGCTCGTTAATTTTCTACGAATCAGGGTGTCCGCGCGGGCCCCGTCGGCCGCTTCGACCTACTCGCGGCTCCTCCCTCGCCGGTCGGCCCTTCGCGACCTGTGTTCATCACGTGTCGCATTGGGTCATGCCGCCCCGCTCGCCTTAAATGAAAATTGTGTGCATTCCATGTCGGGTGCGATCATACCAGCACTAATGCACCGGATCCCATCAGAACTCCGCAGTTAAGCGTGCTTGGGCGAGAGTAGTACTAAGTTGGGTGACCACTTGGGAAGTCCTCGTGTTGCACCCCTTTTTTTGTTTATTATATAACTTCCTTTTGTTTCTTTCGTACCTTAGTATTAATTTTTTATTTCTTCCTTTCATTTTAACTTTTAGTGCGCTCGTGCTCGTTAATTTTCTACGAACCGGGGTGTCCGCGCGGGCCCCGTCGGCCGCTTCGACCTACTCGCGGCTCCTCCCTCGCCGGTCGGCCCTTCGCGACCTGTGTTCATCACGTGTCGCATTGGGTCATGCCGCCCCGCTCGCCTTAAATGAAAATTGTGTGCATTCCATGTCGGGTGCGATCATACCAGCACTAATGCACCGGATCCCATCAGAACTCCGCAGTTAAGCGTGCTTGGGCGAGAGTAGTACTAAGTTGGGTGACCACTTGGGAAGTCCTCGTGTTGCACCCCTTTTTTTTGTTTCTTATATAACTTCCTTTTGTTTCTTTCGTACCTTAGTATTAATTTTTTATTTCTTCCTTTCATTTTAACTTTTAGTGCGCTCGTGCTCGTTAATTTTCTACGAACCGGGGTGTCCGCGCGGGCCCCGTCGGCCGCTTCGACCTACTCGCGGCTCCTCCCTCGCCGGTCGGCCCTTCGCGACCTGTGTTCATCACGTGTCGCATTGGGTCATGCCGCCCCGCTCGCCTTAAATGAAAATTGTGTGCATTCCATGTCGGGTGCGATCATACCAGCACTAATGCACCGGATCCCATCAGAACTCCGCAGTTAAGCGTGCTTGGGCGAGAGTAGTACTAAGTTGGGTGACCACTTGGGAAGTCCTCGTGTTGCACCCCTTTTTTTGTTTCTTATATAACTTCCTTTTGTTTCTTTCGTACCTTAGTATTAATTTTTTATTTCTTCCTTTCATTTTAACTTTTAGTGCGCTCGTGCTCGTTAATTTTCTACGAACCGGGGTGTCCGCGCGGGCCCCGTCGGCCGCTTCGACCTACTCGCGGCTCCTCCCTCGCCGGTCGGCCCTTCGCGACCTGTGTTCATCACGTGTCGCATTGGGTCATGCCGCCCCGCTCGCCTTAAATGAAAATTGTGTGCATTCCATGTCGGGTGCGATCATACCAGCACTAATGCACCGGATCCCATCAGAACTCCGCAGTCAAGCGTGCTTGGGCGAGAGTAGTACTAAGTTGGGTGACCACTTGGGAAGTCCTCGTGTTGCACCCCTTTTTTTGTTTCTTATATAACTTCCTTTTGTTTCTTTCGTACCTTAGTATGAATTTTTTATTTCTTCCTTTCATTTTAACTTTTAGTGCGCTCGTGCTCGTTAATTTTCTACGAACCGGGGTGTCCGCGCGGGCCCCGTCGGCCGCTTCGACCTACTCGCGGCTCCTCCCTCGCCGGTCGGCCCTTCGCGACCTGTGTTCATCACGTGTCGCATTGGGTCATGCCGCCCCGCTCGCCTTAAATGAAAATTGTGTGCATTCCATGTCGGGTGCGATCATACCAGCACTAATGCACCGGATCCCATCAGAACTCCGCAGTTAAGCGTGCTTGGGCGAGAGTAGTACTAAGTTGGGTGACCACTTGGGAAGTCCTCGTGTTGCACCCCTTTTTTTGTTTCTTATATAACTTCCTTTTTGTTTCTTTCGTACCTTAGTATTAATTTTTTATTTCTTCCTTTCATTTTAACTTTTAGTGCGCTCGTGCTCGTTAATTTTCTACGAACCGGGGTGTCCGCGCGGGCCCCGTCGGCCGCTTCGACCTACTCGCGGCTCCTCCCTCGCCGGTCGGCCCTTCGCGACCTGTGTTCATCACGTGTCGCATTGGGTCATGCCGCCCCGCTCGCCTTAAATGAAAATTGTGTGCATTCCATGTCGGGTGCGATCATACCAGCACTAATGCACCGGATCCCATCAGAACTCCGCAGTTAAGCGTGCTTGGGCGAGAGTAGTACTAAGTTGGGTGACCACTTGGGAAGTCCTCGTGTTGCACCCCTTTTTTTGTTTCTTATATAACTTCCTTTTGTTTCTTTCGTACC
This sequence comes from Herpetospermum pedunculosum, assembly GCA_028017165.1. Taxonomy (NCBI): domain Eukaryota; kingdom Viridiplantae; phylum Streptophyta; class Magnoliopsida; order Cucurbitales; family Cucurbitaceae; genus Herpetospermum; species Herpetospermum pedunculosum. Next base: position 2,822,394 of record CM051525.1, on the reverse strand, counting down.
TTAGTATTAATTTTTTATTTCTTCCTTTCATTTTAACTTTTAGTGCGCTCGTGCTCGTTAATTTTCTACGAACCGGGGTGTCCGCGCGGGACCCGTCGGCCGCTTCGACCTACTCGCGGCTCCTCCCTCGCCGGTCGGCCCTTCGCGACCTGTGTTCATCACGTGTCGCATTGGGTCATGCCGCCCCGCTCGCCTTAAATGAAAATTGTGTGCATTCCATGTCGGGTGCGATCATACCAGCACTAATGCACCGGATCCCATTAGAACTCCGCAGTTAAGCGTGCTTGGGCGAGAGTAGTACTAAGTTGGGTGACCACTTGGGAAGTCCTCGTGTTGCACCCCTTTTTTTGTTTCTTATATAACTTCCTTTTGTTTCTTTCGTACCTTAGTATTAATTTTTTATTTCTTCCTTTCATTTTAACTTTTAGTGCGCTCGTGCTCGTTAATTTTCTACGAACCGGGGTGTCCGCGCGGGCCCCGTCGGCCGCTTCGACCTACTCGCGGCTCCTCCCTCGCCGGTCGGCCCTTCGCGACCTGTGTTCATCACGTGTCGCATTGGGTCATGCCGCCCCGCTCGCCTTAAATGAAAATTGTGTGCATTCCATGTCGGGTGCGATCATACCAGCACTAATGCACCGGATCCCATCAGAACTCCGCAGTTAAGCGTGCTTGGGCGAGAGTAGTACTAAGTTGGGTGACCACTTGGGAAGTCCTCGTGTTGTACCCCTTTTTTTGTTTCTTATATAACTTCCTTTTGTTTCTTTCGTACCTTAGTATTAATGTTTTATTTCTTCCTTTCATTTTAACTTTTAGTGCGCTCGTGCTCGTTAATTTTCTACGAACCGGGGTGTCCGCGCGGGCCCCGTCGGCCGCTTCGACCTACTCGCGGCTCCTCCCTCGCCGGTCGGCCCTTCGCGACCTGTGTTCATCACGTGTCGCATTGGGTCATGCCGCCCCGCTCGCCTTAAATGAAAATTGTGTGCATTCCATGTCGGGTGCGATCATACCAGCACTAATGCACCGGATCCCATCAGAACTCCGCAGTTAAGCGTGCTTGGGCGAGAGTAGTACTAAGTTGGGTGACCACTTGGGAAGTCCTCGTGTTGCACCCCTTTTTTTGTTTCTTATATAACTTCCTTTTGTTTCTTTCGTACCTTAGTATTAATTTTTTATTTCTTCCTTTCATTTTAACTTTTAGTGCGCTCGTGCTCGTTAATTTTCTACGAACCGGGGTGTCCGCGCGGGCCCCGTCGGCCGCTTCGACCTACTCGCGGCTCCTCCCTCGCCGGTCGGCCCTTCGCGACCTGTGTTCATCACGTGTCGCATTGGGTCATGCCGCCCCGCTCGCCTTAAATGAAAATTGTGTGCATTCCATGTCGGGTGCGATCATACCAGCACTAATGCACCGGATCCCATCAGAACTCCGCAGTTAAGCGTGCTTGGGCGAGAGTAGTACTAAGTTGGGTGACCACTTGGGAAGTCCTCGTGTTGCACCCCTTTTTTTGTTTCTTATATAACTTCCTTTTGTTTCTTTCGTACCTTAGTATTAATTTTTTATTTCTTCCTTTCATTTTAACTTTTAGTGCGCTCGTGCTCGTTAATTTTCTACGAACCGGGGTGTCCGCGCGGGACCCGTCGGCCGCTTCGACCTACTCGCGGCTCCTCCCTCGCCGGTCGGCCCTTCGCGACCTGTGTTCATCACGTGTCGCATTGGGTCATGCCGCCCCGCTCGCCTTAAATGAAAATTGTGTGCATTCCATGTCGGGTGCGATCATACCAGCACTAATGCACCGGATCCCATCAGAACTCCGCAGTTAAGCGTGCTTGGGCGAGAGTAGTACTAAGTTGGGTGACCACTTGGGAAGTCCTCGTGTTGCACCCCTTTTTTTGTTTCTTATATAACTTCCTTTTGTTTCTTTCGTACCTTAGTATTAATTTTTTATTTCTTCCTTTCATTTTAACTTTTAGTGCGCTCGTGCTCGTTAATTTTCTACGAATCGGGGTGTCCGCGCGGGCCCCGTCGGCCGCTTCGACCTACTCGCGGCTCCTCCCTCGCCGGTCGGCCCTTCGCGACCTGTGTTCATCACGTGTCGCATTGGGTCATGCCGCCCCGCTCGCCTTAAATGAAAATTGTGTGCATTCCATGTCGGGTGCGATCATACCAGCACTAATGCACCGGATCCCATCAGAACTCCGCAGTTAAGCGTGCTTGGGCGAGAGTAGTACTAAGTTGGGTGACCACTTGGGAAGTCCTCGTGTTGCACCCCTTTTTTTGTTTCTTATATAACTTCCTTTTGTTTCTTTCGTACCTTAGTATTAATTTTTTATTTCTTCCTTTCATTTTAACTTTTAGTGCGCTCGTGCTCGTTAATTTTCTACGAACCGGGGTGTCCGCGCGGGACCCGTCGGCCGCTTCGACCTACTCGCGGCTCCTCCCTCGCCGGTCGGCCCTTCGCGACCTGTGTTCATCACGTGTCGCATTGGGTCATGCCGCCCCGCTCGCCTTAAATGAAAATTGTGTGCATTCCATGTCGGGTGCGATCATACCAGCACTAATGCACCGGATCCCATCAGAACTCCGCAGTTAAGCGTGCTTGGGCGAGAGTAGTACTAAGTTGGGTGACCACTTGGGAAGTCCTCGTGTTGCACCCCTTTTTTTGTTTCTTATATAACTTCCTTTTGTTTCTTTCGTACCTTAGTATTAATTTTTTATTTCTTCCTTTCATTTTAACTTTTAGTGCGCTCGTGCTCGTTAATTTTCTACGAACCGGGGTGTCCGCGCGGGACCCGTCGGCCGCTTCGACCTACTCGCGGCTCCTCCCTCGCCGGTCGGCCCTTCGCGACCTGTGTTCATCACGTGTCGCATTGGGTCATGCCGCCCCGCTCGCCTTAAATGAAAATTGTGTGCATTCCATGTCGGGTGCGATCATACCAGCACTAATGCACCGGATCCCATCAGAACTCCGCAGTTAAGCGTGCTTGGGCGAGAGTAGTACTAAGTTGGGTGACCACTTGGGAAGTCCTCGTGTTGCACCCCTTTTTTTGTTTCTTATATAACTTCCTTTTGTTTCTTTCGTACCTTAGTATTAATTTTTTATTTCTTCCTTTCATTTTAACTTTTAGTGCGCTCGTGCTCGTTAATTTTCTACGAATCGGGGTGTCCGCGCGGGCCCCGTCGGCCGCTTCGACCTACTCGCGGCTCCTCCCTCGCCGGTCGGCCCTTCGCGACCTGTGTTCATCACGTGTCGCATTGGGTCATGCCGCCCCGCTCGCCTTAAATGAAAATTGTGTGCATTCCATGTCGGGTGCGATCATACCAGCACTAATGCACCGGATCCCATCAGAACTCCGCAGTTAAGCGTGCTTGGGCGAGAGTAGTACTAAGTTGGGTGACCACTTGGGAAGTCCTCGTGTTGCACCCCTTTTTTTGTTTCTTATATAACTTCCTTTTGTTTCTTTCGTACCTTAGTATTAATTTTTTATTTCTTCCTTTCATTTTAACTTTTAGTGCGCTCGTGCTCGTTAATTTTCTACGAACCGGGGTGTCCGCGCGGGACCCGTCGGCCGCTTCGACCTACTCGCGGCTCCTCCCTCGCCGGTCGGCCCTTCGCGACCTGTGTTCATCACGTGTCGCATTGGGTCATGCCGCCCCGCTCGCCTTAAATGAAAATTGTGTGCATTCCATGTCGGGTGCGATCATACCAGCACTAATGCACCGGATCCCATCAGAACTCCGCAGTTAAGCGTGCTTGGGCGAGAGTAGTACTAAGTTGGGTGACCACTTGGGAAGTCCTCGTGTTGCACCCCTTTTTTTGTTTCTTATATAACTTCCTTTTGTTTCTTTCGTACCTTAGTATTAATTTTTTATTTCTTCCTTTCATTTTAACTTTTAGTGCGCTCGTGCTCGTTAATTTTCTACGAACCGGGGTGTCCGCGCGGGCCCCGTCGGCCGCTTCGACCTACTCGCGGCTCCTCCCTCGCCGGTCGGCCCTTCGCGACCTGTGTTCATCACGTGTCGCATTGGGTCATGCCGCCCCGCTCGCCTTAAATGAAAATTGTGTGCATTCCATGTCGGGTGCGATCATACCAGCACTAATGCACCGGATCCCATCAGAACTCCGCAGTTAAGCGTGCTTGGGCGAGAGTAGTACTAAGTTGGGTGACCACTTGGGAAGTCCTCGTGTTGCACCCCTTTTTTTGTTTCTTATATAACTTCCTTTTGTTTCTTTCGTACCTTAGTATTAATTTTTTATTTCTTCCTTTCATTTTAACTTTTAGTGCGCTCGTGCTCGTTAATTTTCTACGAACCGGGGTGTCCGCGCGGGCCCCGTCGGCCGCTTCGACCTACTCGCGGCTCCTCCCTCGCCGGTCGGCCCTTCGCGACCTGTGTTCATCACGTGTCGCATTGGGTCATGCCGCCCCGCTCGCCTTAAATGAAAATTGTGTGCATTCCATGTCGGGTGCGATCATACCAGCACTAATGCACCGGATCCCATCAGAACTCCGCAGTTAAGCGTGCTTGGGCGAGAGTAGTACTAAGTTGGGTGACCACTTGGGAAGTCCTCGTGTTGCACCCCTTTTTTTGTTTCTTATATAACTTCCTTTTGTTTCGTTCGTACCTTAGTATTAATTTTTTATTTCTTCCTTTCATTTTAACTTTTAGTGCGCTCGTGCTCGTTAATTTTCTACGAACCGGGGTGTCCGCGCGGGCCCCGTCGGCCGCTTCGACCTACTCGCGGCTCCTCCCTCGCCGGTCGGCCCTTCGCGACCTGTGTTCATCACGTGTCGCATTGGGTCATGCCGCCCCGCTCGCCTTAAATGAAAATTGTGTGCATTCCATGTCGGGTGCGATCATACCAGCACTAATGCACCGGATCCCATCAGAACTCCGCAGTTAAGCGTGCTTGGGCGAGAGTAGTACTAAGTTGGGTGACCACTTGGGAAGTCCTCGTGTTGCACCCCTTTTTTTGTTTCTTATATAACTTCCTTTTGTTTCTTTCGTACCTTAGTATTAATTTTTTATTTCTTCCTTTCATTTTAACTTTCAGTGCGCTCGTGCTCGTTAATTTTCTACGAACCGGGGTGTCCGCGCGGGCCCCGTCGGCCGCTTCGACCTACTCGCGGCTCCTCCCTCGCCGGTCGGCCCTTCGCGACCTGTGTTCATCACGTGTCGCATTGGGTCATGTCGCCCCGCTCGCCTTAAATGAAAATTGTGTGCATTCCATGTCGGGTGCGATCATACCAGCACTAATGCACCGGATCCCATCAGAACTCCGCAGTTAAGCGTGCTTGGGCGAGAGTAGTACTAAGTTGGGTGACCACTTGGGAAGTCCTCGTGTTGCACCCCTTTTTTTGTTTCTTATATAACTTCCTTTTGTTTCTTTCGTACCTTAGTATTAATTTTTTATTTCTTCCTTTCATTTTAACTTTTAGTGCGCTCGTGCTCGTTAATTTTCTACGAACCGGGGTGTCCGCGCGGGCCCCGTCGGCCGCTTCGACCTACTCGCGGCTCCTCCCTCGCCGGTCGGCCCTTCGCGACCTGTGTTCATCACGTGTCGCATTGGGTCATGTCGCCCCGCTCGCCTTAAATGAAAATTGTGTGCATTCCATGTCGGGTGCGATCATACCAGCACTAATGCACCGGATCCCATCAGAACTCCGCAGTTAAGCGTGCTTGGGCGAGAGTAGTACTAAGTTGGGTGACCACTTGGGAAGTCCTCGTGTTGCACCCCTTTTTTTGTTTCTTATATAACTTCCTTTTGTTTCTTTCGTACCTTAGTATTAATTTTTTATTTCTTCCTTTCATTTTAACTTTTAGTGCGCTCGTGCTCGTTAATTTTCTACGAACCGGGATGTCCGCGCGGGCCCCGTCGGCCGCTTCGACCTACTCGCGGCTCCTCCCTCGCCGGTCGGCCCTTCGCGACCTGTGTTCATCACGTGTCGCATTGGGTCATGCCGCCCCGCTCGCCTTAAATGAAAATTGTGTGCATTCCATGTCGGGTGCGATCATACCAGCACTAATGCACCGGATCCCATCAGAACTCCGCAGTTAAGCGTGCTTGGGCGAGAGTAGTACTAAGTTGGGTGACCACTTGGGAAGTCCTCGTGTTGCACCCCTTTTTTTGTTTCTTATATAACTTCCTTTTGTTTCTTTCGTACCTTAGTATTAATTTTTTATTTCTTCCTTTCATTTTAACTTTTAGTGCGCTCGTGCTCGTTAATTTTCTACGAACCGGGGTGTCCGCGCGGGCCCCGTCGGCCGCTTCGACCTACTCGCGGCTCCTCCCTCGCCGGTCGGCCCTTCGCGACCTGTGTTCATCACGTGTCGCATTGGGTCATGCCGCCCCGCTCGCCTTAAATGAAAATTGTGTGCATTCCATGTCGGGTGCGATCATACCAGCACTAATGCACCGGATCCCATCAGAACTCCGCAGTTAAGCGTGCTTGGGCGAGAGTAGTACTAAGTTGGGTGACCACTTGGGAAGTCCTCGTGTTGCACCCCTTTTTTTGTTTCTTATATAACTTCCTTTTGTTTCTTTCGTACCTTAGTATTAATTTTTTATTTCTTCCTTTCATTTTAACTTTTAGTGCGCTCGTGCTCGTTAATTTTCTACGAACCGGGGTGTCCGCGCGGGCCCCGTCGGCCGCTTCGACCTACTCGCGGCTCCTCCCTCGCCGGTCGGCCCTTCGCGACCTGTGTTCATCACATGTCGCATTGGGTCATGCCGCCCCGCTCGCCTTAAATGAAAATTGTGTGCATTCCATGTCGGGTGCGATCATACCAGCACTAATGCACCGGATCCCATCAGAACTCCGCAGTTAAGCGTGCTTGGGCGAGAGTAGTACTAAGTTGGGTGACCACTTGGGAAGTCCTCGTGTTGCACCCCTTTTTTTGTTTCTTATATAACTTCCTTTTGTTTCTTTCGTACCTTAGTATTAATTTTTTATTTCTTCCTTTCATTTTAACTTTTAGTGCGCTCGTGCTCGTTAATTTTCTACGAACCGGGGTGTCCGCGCGGGCCCCGTCGGCCGCTTCGACCTACTCGCGGCTCCTCCCTCGCCGGTCGGCCCTTCGCGACCTGTGTTCATCACGTGTCGCATTGGGTCATGCCGCCCCGCTCGCCTTAAATGAAAATTGTGTGCATTCCATGTCGGGTGCGATCATACCAGCACTAATGCACCGGATCCCATCAGAACTCCGCAGTTAAGCGTGCTTGGGCGAGAGTAGTACTAAGTTGGGTGACCACTTGGGAAGTCCTCGTGTTGCACCCCTTTTTTTGTTTCTTATATAACTTCCTTTTGTTTCTTTCGTACCTTAGTATTAATTTTTTATTTCTTCCTTTCATTTTAACTTTTAGTGCGCTCGTGCTCGTTAATTTTCTACGAACCGGGGTGTCCGCGCGGGCCCCGTCGGCCGCTTCGACCTACTCGCGGCTCCTCCCTCGCCGGTCGGCCCTTCGCGACCTGTGTTCATCACGTGTCGCATTGGGTCATGCCGCCCCGCTCGCCTTAAATGAAAATTGTGTGCATTCCATGTCGGGTGCGATCATACCAGCACTAATGCACCGGATCCCATCAGAACTCCGCAGCTAAGCGTGCTTGGGCGAGAGTAGTACTAAGTTGGGTGACCACTTGGGAAGTCCTCGTGTTGCACCCCTTTTTTTGTTTCTTATATAACTTCCTTTTGTTTCTTTCGTACCTTAGTATTAATTTTTTATTTCTTTCTTTCATTTTAACTTTTAGTGCGCTCGTGCTCGTTAATTTTCTACGAACCGGGGTGTCCGCGCGGGCCCCGTCGGCCGCTTCGACCTACTCGCGGCTCCTCCCTCGCCGGTCGGCCCTTCGCGACCTGTGTTCATCACGTGTCGCATTGGGTCATGCCGCCCCGCTCGCCTTAAATGAAAATTGTGTGCATTCCATGTCGGGTGCGATCATACCAGCACTAATGCACCGGATCTCATCAGAACTCCGCAGTTAAGCGTGCTTGGGCGAGAGTAGTTCTAAGTTGGGTGACCACTTGGGAAGTCCTCGTGTTGCACCCCTTTTTTTGTTTCTTATATAACTTCCTTTTGTTTCTTTCGTACCTTAGTATTAATTTTTTATTTCTTCCTTTCATTTTAACTTTTAGTGCGCTCGTGCTCGTTAATTTTCTACGAACCGGGGTGTCCGCGCGGGCCCCGTCGGCCGCTTCGACCTACTCGCGGCTCCTCCCTCGCCGGTCGGCCCTTCGCGACCTGTGTTCATCACGTGTCGCATTGGGTCATGCCGCCCCGCTCGCCTTAAATGAAAATTGTGTGCATTCCATGTCGGGTGCGATCATACCAGCACTAATGCACCGGATCCCATCAGAACTCCGCAGTTAAGCGTGCTTGGGCGAGAGTAGTACTAA